>BSBM01000701.1:5705513-8518270 GCA_027924585.1 Larix kaempferi
ACCTAGTGAGGTTTATCCTGTTCACTTGTCCATTCTCTTTTATGTCAACCTTGAGTGTTCTCCTGGTGGATTCATAGTCTCAGCTCGGGGGTGGTTCCTTACTAAGATATTTATGAGCAAGAAAACCTATGGTTGGGTGGAGCATGCCTCACATGCAACCAATTGCTCAAGTTGTCAATTGTTCAGATAAGTATTTATTTCCCTGCATTGGTTCTAAGATTGTTATGTATGATTTTAAAGAGTGGAATGAATCCTAGTGGATTTGTATTATTTATTTTTTGTTTGCTCGAATCTCCTTGACTTGCCGGAGTGGCCTATGGTCTGAGAAACCACAACCCAAGGGCATATAAGCCATTAAAATCACCCAAGGATCGCACCCGGCCTGGACCGCACCAGCCTCAACTTGATTGGATTTTTGAGTGTCTCCTCCCAACAAAGTCAACCCTGAGGGGAATTGAACTTAGGTCACCTTGCTGACGAGACCCACACCTTAACCGAGTGAGCTAGCGAGAATTGACTTTTTAAAAGGAGGACATGGGGGTGGGCTTTGATCCACTTATGTGTCCATTGGTCACGAGATCATTCAATATAATCTCTATGGGTGGAACCACACGTTCGACCACTACCTCAAGATGCCCCCATGGCTCCAGGTTCGGCCCTCGTGAGAATTGAACCTTTCCCACCCATGAGAAACTCCTCACTCCTCATCGATGGATCCAACCCCTTTGGGAAAATGCTTAGGAGGACATGGGTGTGGGATTTGATCCACTTATGTGTCCACAGGTCACGAGATCATTTAATTCAATCTCTCTGGGTGGAACCACACATTTGACCACTACCTCAAGGTGCCCCCATGGCTCTAGATTTGGCCCTCATTGGAATTGAACCTTGACCACTGGTGAAAAACTTGTCATTCTTCACCAATGGATCCAACCCGTTTGGGATGGTGGATTGGTATTGTTATCTATCTTGAATATGAAGTTTTACACCTTGAATGTTTATATTTGAAATCTACATAACTATTTATGCATATATTCATGTATGATAATGATAAATAATGCATGTGTAAACTATTGTCTTTGGGTTAATGTTGACAACGACAATGGCAATTCATTGTAACAAGAGATACTTAGCGTAATTTATGTTCTTTTCAATGCATACTTCCTATGGGAAGCCATCAATCCCTGTTAATTGAATTATTCCCAAAATTAACTAAGTGTTGTGAATTGTTCATGCGTGAACATTCGTTCCCCAAGTAAAAATGTTTCTAGAATAATGATGATCAATTGTCATTGTTTTCCTTGCATATGAATGCAGGGATGAATTATGTGGTCAAAAGCCTTAACAGGCTCAACTAATGGAGTTAAACATAAACTGCAAATCCTTATGTTCTAGTGTTGAAAACCCCAAATTCGAATGACTTTTGTCTTATAAATTCATAAATGGTATAAGTTGTAAATTGTCGGATTGAAGGCAGGAAAGTGTATGTTTTTATCAGTTCAGTTTCCTATACCTTAGATAGTTTTAATGAATTTGGATAATTCTCAAAGCGTCAAATCACTAAGGACTAAAATGCCATGTTTTGCCATATTTCATAGTCAACATTGGATGAGTTATGTTTGACGGATTCTTGGTTGATCGACTGGAATTGTTCTGACGTTTTCGAACCCGAGGTGGTGGGATCCACGTCGGAGGATGAAACCTCAAGTGGAAAGATTAAGATTGGTTGCAGAATTGTCTGATATTGTTCTAAACCCAAGGTGGAGGGACCCACGTCAGAGGGTAAAACATCGGGCGGGATTGGTTAGGAATGTTGTGAGATGGGCGACGTTCTAATACTGAGGTGACGGAGCCAATATCGACATGGAAAACATTGGAGGGGATAGAAGTGATGTTTGTCATCGTTTCGATGTCGGATTTCTAATAAATTATCATAGGAGCGACATCATAATGGGTAAGTCCGGATAAGCTTCAAGGGATTTCAAATATTTCCTCTAACTTTTGAGTTATGATAAAGCATTAGAACATGAACATCGAAAAGTAAATATCGAGCATGTAAAAAGGGAAAAGCATTGTTGCTTCTTGATAATGTAGGACCGATGTTTTCAAGCACAATATAACTGAATTAAGATATGCTTATTCAATAAATTAAACGACTAATCCGATTCTTAAAGAATTTCCAAGTGGAGAGCTAGTAAATGCCTTCCATAAAAAAAATAGGAGCACGTGTGTGTACTAGCACCCCGTGGACTCCACGGTATGTGGAAACTATCAGGTGTGGTTTAGAGTTGTAACAGGGTACGTTACAGAGTGGTATCAGAGTGAAAGTTTGAGCTCTCGAACCTCATGGGTTATAGAACTGAGAATTCTGTCAGATTGTATCTGATTTGAATTTACCATACTAAAATCCTTGAATGAAAACCCTATAAAGGAAATATGCATGCATGATATGGTTAAAATATGTGTATTTTGATGTTTTTATGTCTAACAAAATTGATCAAATGTTCATACTTCCATATTAAAGGAAAGTGGTACAATTAAGATGGCAGAAGAGCCAGAACTTTCCAATATCATTGGGGAAGTTGGAAGGAGTACCCAAAGGACAGACTCCAATGGCCATAAAACATGGATGGGGGCAGAGGAAATGCTCCAAGCCTTGAAAAATTTACAGGTTGAAAATGGAAGAGTACTAAGAACCAAGAACGACATAACAGAGGGAACTTCAAGTGATACATAACTTGAATCGGTTGCAGAATCAAGTGCAACATGTCTCTACGTCCATGATGAGAGGAGAAGAAGGAGAATCTCTTAGAAGAGGACTTTCTGAGAGACATCAACACTCAAGAAGTGGATCTATAAGTAAAATAGGGCAACATTCCCATGATATTTCAACTGAAGGTCATCCTAGAAGAGAGGCACCTGAAAATAAGTCAGACTCTTTATCTAGAAGGTATTGAAAGAGGAAATGTGACGAGAACCCATTACAAGTTGAACTCATAAAATTAAAACCTCCTACCTTTGATGGAGAGAAATCAGAGGAAAGTGCAGAGATTTGGTTGTTAGAAATGAAGAAATATTTGCAGCTGCATAATTACTCTGATAATCAGGAGGCCATGATTGCTATATACAATCTTTAGGGAAAGGCTTACTGATGGTGGGAGCAACTGAAGCAGGTAAAAAATATCCATGAAAAAAAATCATGGAAAAGATTTTAGAAGTATTTTAAGCATGAATACCTTTCCCAGTAGTACCATGACAAGAAAATGTAGGAATTATTTTAACTCAAATTGGGTAATATGACTATGGAGGAATATTAGATAAGGTTTCTGGATCCGCTAAGGTATGTTGCTGTCATTCGAGATGAGAAGGTTAAAATCCAGTGATTCATTAGTGGATTACCAACATACTACTGGGACAAGAATACTCATGATGAACCTTGTATTCTAAAGGAAGTTATAAGGAAGGGTGATCACTGTTTTAATAAATGCCCAAAGAGGAGTAATAAAGGGGCCAATGTATATAATGTTCAAAAAGATACCATGGTGGAAGATGTAGCTAGAAACATACCCCAAATTTATGCATCTCTGGATAATCGACAAGTAGACCATCAATCGACCATGATCGAGATTGAAGGCAAGGTTGTTGATGTACCAATTTCAATTTTGATTGATTATGGAGCCACTTACAATTATATTAATGCTAATGTTATTGAAATATGTCAAGTGAGAAGTAAATTACCTCAGCCTAGAATGTTGCAGTTAGCCATTGGTATGAAACAAAAGTTCACTTCAATGACCTGAGATTGTTGTTTAAGATGAATGGGCTTCATACAAGGGCCAACTTAGATGTAATTCCTCTTAGCTCATATGATATTTTGTTTGGGATGGATTGGCTAGAATCGCATTTTACCAATCTAGATTGTCACAACAGAATCATTACATGGCTGGATGAGGATAAAAATCCAATTCAAATGAAGGGAATTCCAAGGTCAGTATCTGTTAAGAAAATCTCAACCATGAAAATGAAGAAGTGTATCAGGAATGGTTGTCATTTGTACTTGATCCATGATGAAGAGTTACAAACTGATAGAGAACCATCTATTGAATAGTATGCAGTATTGCAAGAGTTTAAAGATGTATTTCAGGATGTGTCGAGATTTCCCCCAAAAAAGGAAATCAATTTCATTATTCATTTGGTATCGGGAATTGTTCCAATGTCCAAATCTCCTTATAGAATGAACACACCTCAACTGAAGGAATTGCAAATTCAATTGGAAAAATTGTTGAAGAATGGTTATATACACCCCAGCGTATTGCCATGGGGAGTGCCTGCTCTTTTCATGAAAATGAAGGATAGTACCTTGAGGCTATGTGTGGATTACATACAGCTGAATAAGGCCACCATGAAGAACAAGAACCCATTACCAAGGATTGATTATCTATTCGATCAGTTGGCAGGATCAATAGTCTTCTCTAAGATTGAATTGAGACCAGGTTATCATCAAGTGCGCATTAAGGACAAGGATAATAGTAAAACTGCTTTCAAGACCATGTATGGGCATTATGAATACACAATCTTTCCTTTTGGACTGACAAATGCACCAGCCACATTTATGTTCCCTATGAATGGTGTACTCAAAGAATTTTTGGACAACCTCATTATTGTATTCCCATATGATATATTAATATATTCCAATACATAGGAAGAGCATGAAGAACATCTGAAAATAAATTTACAAATTATGAGAGAGAATCAATTGTATGCTAAGCTAAGTAAGTGCACTTTCTATCATAATCAACTATTATATCTGGGTCGCATTATTTAAGAGGAAGGAGTTACCGTGGACCCTGCTAAAATAAAAGCTATACAAGAATGACATACTCCTCAAAATGTATTTGAGGTAAGATATTTTATGGGGTTGGTTGGCTATTATAGGAGATTCATTGAAGCTTTCTCCAGAATATCAAATCATATTACATCTCTATAGAAGAAGGGTGTGAAATTTAATTAAACTCGGAAATGGGAGGACAATTTTAGACTTCTGAAAGAGTTACTCACATGTGCATCAATTCTATAGATTGCAGATCCTGATAAGGAGTATGTAGTATGTACATATGCATCTCTTGAAGGACTCGGTGGAGTTTTAATACGAGAAGTACATGTGATTTGTTTTGAATCATGAAAATTAAAGGAACATGGAAAGAAGTATGCTACCCAGGGTCTGGAACTCACATATATAGTGCATGCATTGAGAATGTGGAGGAATTACCTCATGGGTAATAGATTCGAGTTGAGGTCTTATCATCACAGTTTGAAATATTTGTTTGAACAACCTTACTTGAATGCCCGTCAAACTAGATGGATGGAATTCTTGAGCGAATTCAACTTTGAAATTAATCATATCAAGGGCAAAGAAAATCCACCATGATTGTGGGAATTTAACACTAAACCCATAAATCCTTTTACTTTCATGAGCATGAGAGTATCGAATTAGGGTACGGTTGGTGGGGAGGGTGATTTAATTTAAGCTTTGTTGCACGTGGGTTGGAGTGCACTATATTCTTGGATACCAATAATGTCTTACTTGCTTTCATTTAAGTCAATCACCCAAACTTGCAAGCATTTGCCCGCTTCGACCACAGTTCCATGTAGGGGATCTCATCAATCAATGAAGAGGACTAAGGAAAGGATCCCAATTGTTCCCATTATTATGTCTTATTATTGCTAAAAAGGTCTAAGTAGATAAATATCACAAGTGAGAGAACTGGTACCTCGGGTGGTCTAAAGTTAAGTAGAACATTCCTCATACATGAGCAAGCCCTAGCGCTTCACTTTATTTTTTTCCAAGTTTTGATAGTATTATAAGAAACAAGACATGAAAATTTTGATTGTTTCCAATTAAAAATTAAAAACTCAATTGTACAGTCTCCCATTAGGGATGGCTATGATGCTCTAATTAAGATCTCTAGTGAAGACACCATCTACAATGAGTTGAAAGGTCGCCTCAATAAATTTACCTTGTTGTAGCATGCCACTCCCAAACAACCAGATATAATTTACTTATCACACATGCGCATCTCACTCATGATTTATCCATTGCTCGTATCTTCGACAATGGATCCCAAGAGAACTTGATTGCCAAATCCATTGTCGATAAGTTGTATTTACTAGCAGGCCCCCATCCTCATCCTTATGCACTTGGATGGAAGGATGGAGGTACCTATTCCTTTATCACACACACATGCACTATCTTGTTTGCTTTTGGCCCTAAATTTGTGGACATAGTCACTGTGAAATTATTGATATGGATTGTTGCGGTTTATTGCTTGGTCATCCTTATCAATATTCTCGAAAGACCCAATATGAAGCATTCAACAATACTTATATATTGCATAAAGATAACACCAAATATCTTATTCTTAGTACATTATAACTACCACATCAAGTTGTTCCTCAAAATTATTTTTTAACTTTCATCTGAGGGCCCTATGTAGCTTTGTAGCATCGGGCTCCTTCAACAATTTTTAAGGCCTCTTGTACACCTCCTCCTGTAACATTTGCTTTGCTCACTCGAAATGCCACCTTAGGAGGACATTCTACAAACTTCAAAGTTTTTCTCCCATTACGAAGTTCCCTTGTTGCTTTGTAGTTCATATATTGAAGCTTCTTTTCACAGGTTCATCAGCCAGTTCAACATCAATCATCACCCAGTTCAACATCACTCATCACCTAGTTCAACATCAATCATTACCTAAAGCTTCCTTTTAGGTTCCTAAATTTATTTGTTCCAATCAGTTGAGTATTCACGATGTCATCAACACACATCATAAGTCAACGATGAAGACAAATATCTTGACCAATCATCCTATAGGTATTGTTCCGATTTTCATCTTCTGCTCATTGAAAATCAAGCTTTTGACACCAATACTCACCAAACTCGTTAAAGCTCCACCACTTCCTACCTTGTTTCTAATCAAGTTCATCTTCCACATCAAGCTTGCTAGATTTCTCAGCACCAAATGCAACAACAGTGTCCCTCTCTCCTGAAAGCATTGGAGGCCAATGCTTATGTTGTTAGGAGGAATAATAAGGATCCTTAGTGGTATATTTTAGCCTGTGGTTTGTTTCAAATGAGATATTAATCTCGTATTCTATTTGTATGTTGTGCTTATTATTGTTATTATGGCTTTATTATTATTGGTGTATGAACTCAATTCTCTTCAGTGGATTTTCCCACTTGTGTGGGATTGATGATGAGTTCATCCTCTAGTACTAATAATAAAATCAATGTCCATGGATCGATGTAACTGCCAACAACTCACCATTTTGGAGTCTTCATCATGGTAATTTCAAATGTGGGATTGGGCTTATCCTAGCACGAATCAACAGCTAGGGGCCAAGGACAACAAATAACTACTGGAATGAAAGAAATGGCATATAGATTGGATTATAATTCTCACCCCTTCAGCAAATGCATCTGATAACACTAATCAATGCATGAATCCTCTCGGTAATGACATTGGCTCGTGTAGTTGTCATGACCATTCACAATGAACAAGTCGTTAACTCTCTTTCAGTCAGACAGTGCTTATTAGCACAAGGTTTGCAATGGAATAATTCTTACAAGGCATCAACAATCTGCCTTAGTTATGATGCACGTATTCCACAAGCAGGAAACGATTATCACAGTTTGAATTCACCTCGAATTGCATGTAGTTTGTTTGGATGTTCACTAGTGTAACGAAGGGTAATTCGGCTAGATGGTGTGAGAGTGGGACTGCGTGGTGTTGCGACTTAATGGAGGAAGGGTCTTCAATAGAATTGGATCTGTGGAGGAACTGGTTCTTTTTTTCACAAGGAACTGGTTCTATCTATGCTTTGTCTTCTAGAACACACCAATGCGACCATTCTCTTTGGCAACGAAGTGAATTACAACATTCGTTGTTGTTCTTTGAACATTGAATGTCCCAAATTTGTTGAGTTGTTTGCAGATTTGAGAGGTTGCATATAAGTTGTGAGGGCACAAAAGAGGGCTCATGAGATCTGAACCCACTCTAGAGTCAAAGGTTGAAACAGAGAACATATACCCAAACCTAGAATCAGATAAAAAAGGAAGACCAAGAGCTAGTACTCTAACCCGAACAAGAGGATCTGAATTGCTCTGATACTAATGACATGGGAAAATCCCACCAATGACGTGGGAAAATTCCCACTCAAGAGTAGAGTGTTAAACCAAATGTGTGCAACAAAAAATCTATGTTTGATTTTTCATTAAACAATCATGGGATTATATAGCCTGACATGAGTAAAACTACCTCAACAATCTAGGAGCAAGATCCAAAATAATATCAAATGAAGACAATAATAGAGCTAGTGGTCATGGATAAGATCCCAACTACTACATAAGAATAGGAAACCACTCAACTACTCCATGAGAATAGGAAACAAAAAGGCTATGTACATAAAGCAATAATAACATTAATAATCACACCATACAAATAAGAATATGAGATTAATAAGTATTAATGATTCCATGTCTTGATATGGAGCTCTGAGGCAGATTCGAAGTGACGGCTAGGGTTTCGAAAGTTTTTTCGCTCTGCAAGTTTTTTCCTGTCATTGCTGAGCCAACGCTCTAAGCCTGCAGGCCGTCGGCATGACAAAATGGGCCCATGTGAGGGGGCCTTCCCCCTCTGCCTTCATCGCTCCTGACAAACAAAATCGACGGGGCTTCAAAGGAAAAATTAGTGGGCTGCAGGGATGAAGTGGGTGAGGCATCTGGCTCCAAATAACCTCAAGGGAAGAAATGAAATCCTGGAGGGTGTATTCCCAGATCGGCTGAGATCCCAGCTCCCCATATCAAATCAGAGAAGCTGCGGGAACGAGTCGAACTCTGGAAGGATAAATCCCTAATTGGTAAGTTTATTGGGATCTGGCCAAAAGAGAAATATCTCCTCAGATGGATCAAATCCACCTCGAACCCTAAAGGTCACTACGACTTACAGCTGGGATCGAAGGGTTTCTTCACGATTATCTTCTTTAATCAAGAAGATAGGGATCAGGTTTTGGAAGGAGGGTCCTATTTCTTTTTTTTCTTCGGGATTGTATCTAATCCTATGGAAAGAAATATTTAACCCAGATACAGAGGATATGAGCATAGCATGAGTATGGATCTGACTCTACTCTCTTCCATGTGAGTACTGGGATTTGGAAATACTTAGGGATATAGGTAATACTCTTGGAGAATTTGTGAAAGTTGCAGAACTCACCAAACAACAACGCTACACTTCTTATGCTCTGATATGTGTCTATATGAACCTATCCCGTGAGATCCCAGAAGCAATCAATCTCACATGGGATGATGAGGAATGGATCCAACCACCTGATTATGAAAATGTCTTGGTCCGATGTCGACGATGCCATGCACATGGTCACTTTAGTAGAAACTGTCCGCAAAATGCTAAAGCTACTAACCCCAAAGCTGCTCCGCAAGAGGGACGCGATCATGAAGGATTCACCCAAGTAAGAAGCAGGAGAAAACATGGACGCAACACCCATTCAAATCTGCCCAACCATCGTTCGATTGCGATCACCAACAAGTTCCAAACTCTGGCTTCTGTAGAAGAAGATCCAAAACTCTTGGAAAAGAATCTTAGGAAAGAAACTCTACCTGGAGAAACCAACCCTGTCAACATCTCCCAAGTCCATGAAGACCTAATTGAACAATCGGTTAGCATGGAGGAAGATCAACTGAACGAGGCATAGGATATGGACCTAGGGGAATTGGACCTGGATGAAATCGAAAAAGAATGTAGCAAAAAAGGGAAGGGCTATGTTTTGAGAAGACAACTTGAAATTCTTAAGGAGGCCATCCTGAAAACGGGTGCCTCCTTTAAGCTTGGAATAGCTAAGGAGTCTCAGAAAAAGCACTAAAAGAAAGCAACCGGGTGGCAACCGGAAGAGGGGGAAAAGAGAGGTAGAAAAACAAATAAACAAAGGATTGCAGAGATTGCAGTAAGTTAATAAAATATGGTCAATACCCGGCAATTCGGGCAACCTTTTCTGAATTAAATCGGGTTACTCAATTAAGGTTATATCCTGGAATATCTGCTGGGTGAATCACCCCCGCAAAATCAAAACCCTGAAAAATAAGTGGAGAAAAGAGAACCCATGGATACTATGTTTACAAGAAACCAAATGTGGTACTGAAACACTGAAGGCAATTGGGAAAAAAATGTGGAAGGGATGTGAAACAATGAACATTGATGCTCATGGTATGGCGGGTGGCTTAGCTTTCCTTTGGAATCCAGTAGTAGCGACTCTTTCAAACTTCTGGGCTGCGAAAGGGATACTCACAAAATATTTCCATATCAATCAAACCCAGATCAAAGGGATTGTCACCAATGCTTATGGCCTTATCATCTACCCCCATAAACAAGCCTTATTGGACTCCCTTGCCTGGGAGGCTCGCTGGGTTGATGGCAAGTCTTGGATAATAGGGGGTGACTTCAATTTGATCACCTCCCTCGAAGAAAAAAAAGGAGGAAGATGAAGCTTAGGAACTGCAAATGAAGCTTTCAAGGACTTCAATGAAACTTATAATCTCATTGATGTTGAAACTGCTAATGGTTGGTTTACTTGGAACAACAAATGAGGTGGTAACCACCATGTCGCCTCTCGCCTTGATAGGTTCTTGCTCTCATAAGAGTTTGTCACCAGTAGTGGGGACCTCCACTCATTAGGTCCCCCGTCTATAGGATCTGATCATTGGCCCATCAGCCTTCAGTGGGTGGGTGTGGGCCCACCTACCAAGCGACCTTTTCACTTTGAATAGTTATGGATGGAACACAAAGATTTTAAATCTCTCGTCCTCAATGGTGGATGGACTCCCCGCCTTCACAGGGTACAAGGATGTACCAATTCCAACAGAAATTAAAATATCTCAAAGCTAAAATTCGTACCTGGAACAGAGAAGAACTTGGAAACATTTTCAAGGACAAAATGGTCTTGATTGAGCAGTTGGAGAAAATCCAACGGAAAGGCATGACGGAAGGCTATGATGCTGAGCTAAAAGAGTTAGAATAATCCACCACTCACAAACTTAATGCTCGGGAATGGTAGGAGGAGATCTATTGGCAACAAAATTCTAGAAACCAATGGCTTAAGGAAGGTGAATGCAATACCAAATTCTTTCACCAATCAGTTATTCAAAATAGGCAACGAAACAGAATCCACCGGCTGAAGACTGCTGAAGGATCCTATATCGAAGAGAGGACGACCATGGAAGAAGAACCGGTGGACTGCTTTGGAACCATCATGAAGGAAGACAGGGTCAATAGAGCTTCAAATATTGCCAAGATCACCAAACACATTCCCTCTCTTGTTACAACCGACCAAAACACTCTCCTAAAAAAAGCAATTGAGTTGTTGGAAGTTGAGGAAGCTATGAACCAAATGGTTGGAGGTAAAGCTCCCGACCCTGATGGGTTTACTACCAACTTCTTCCACCATTTTTCGGACTTGATCAAGAATGAAGTCTGGCTGATTGTGGAATATTCGAGAAGAACCATAAGGATTCTTAAAGCTTTCAATGCAACCTTCCTCACCCTCATTCCTAAAATCGATGGGGTAGATTCTCCAGGTAAGTTCCGACCCATTGCTCTGTGTAATGTCATCTACAAGATTATCACAAAAGTTATGGTGAATAGACTGAAACCAATTCTGCCTGGCCTGATTTCTCCAGAACAATCTGGGTTTGTGGAAGGTAGACAAATCTTAGATGGGGTTATTCTGGTTCATGAGGTAATCCACTCATTGAAAATCACCAAAAATCCATGAATGCTTTTGAAGTTGGATATATCAAAAGCTTATGACAAATTAAACTGACAATTCATGCGTGAAATGTTAAAGGCTTTTGGTTTCTGCCCATAATGGATTGAATGGATCATGAACCTCACTTCTTCCTCCATCTTTTCCATTCTTCTCAATGGGGCTCCAACAAGCACTTTTAGCCCCTCCAGAGGTATAAGGCAAGGGGACCCTCTCTCCCCTTTTCTTTTTATCCTAATGGCTGAAGGGATGGGAAGATCGATCAAAGCCAAAACTCAACATGGAGAGCTCAAGGGTTTGTTTCTCCATCCGGGGGCGGATGTGCAAACTCACCAACAATTTTTCGATGACACAATGTTAATGGGTCACCCCTCAGTCTAGGAAGCAAATTCTCTTAAGACAATTCTTTCTACCTTTGCAAAAGCTTCGGGCTTGGAAGTCAACAGAGAGAAATCCCAAATATTCTTCTTCAATACATCGAATATTACCCAAAGAAACATTAACCACATCATGGGCTTCCAAGGGATCTCCCTTCCTTCCAAATATCTCGGTGCGTCGCTTGCTTCTGGTGTTATTAAGAAAGTTTCTTGGGAGGACCTTCTGGATCGCATTAAACGAAGACTCTCAAGCTAGACTCTGCGCCCCCTCAACTTGGCTAGCATAGTCACCTTAATCAAATCTGTGGTACAAGCTATGCATATTTACCTCTTCTCAGTAATGGCCGCTCCAAAATATGTTATCAAGGAACTCATAACTATTCAACGGAATTTCCTTTGGGGAGGGAATGTTGATAAGCTCAAATGGGCCTTAGTCAATTTGGACAAGATTTGCCAACCAAATTCCATGGGTGGCCTCGGCCTGAGAGACCTAGAAAAAATCAGTAATGTTCTAGTGGCCAAAATTTGGTGGAATTGGGTCTCCTCTACTTTGGAACCTTGGGCCAAGCTGTGGCACATGAAATATGCCCCAAATTGTCTGAAGCGAGACCTTATCTGCTTTAATGAGGAAAAATCAAGCTCCTTTATTTGGCATACTACCCACCATAGCCAGAGTATTGTTCAAGACCATAGCTTTTGGGAGGTGAGGGATGGGGAATCCTCCAATTTTTGGGAGGACTCGTGGCAACAACTTCTGAAATTAGCCAGCTTGGACAATATGGAGGTATGTCAAGCCAATTGCATAGTTGGAGGGTTAACAAAGATCAACCAATATTGGAGACCCGGTCACAGCACCAGTGAGTATAAGGAACGGCAAGATCAGAACTAGTGGGCCCAAAGAGTCTCAGAGGAGGATTGGATGAGGATCCGTGATACCATTCAGGGACGATGCATTAAATCTCAAAGAGGACCAGACAAACTCCGTTGGGGTTACTCCACCCAGGGAATTTTCAACACCAAAGAAGCCTATGACCTCTGGACCAATGCCCCTGGAACTCACAGGGATGAAACTTGGAAAAATCTATGGACAACTAATCCATGGACAAAGGTTGCCACTTTCATTTGGTTGGTAACTCATTGAATAATTTTGACAAGGGAAAATCTCATGAAACGTGGTTTAATCGGCCCGTCTCAGTGAATCATGTGCCTTCAAAGTGAGGAAACTTTAGATCACCTTCTGGATTCTTTCCCTTTTGCCTCCTCCTTCTGGGACAAAGGAGTGGAGATCTTCAGATGTTCCAATCGTTACAGAGGAAACCCTTCTTTGACTATTAAGAACTGGGATCCTCTGGATTTCTCGAACCCCATTTTCAATTCCCTTTGGACCTCCTTCCCTGGATTCATGATGTGGGAAGTTTGGAAGGAACGAAATAGGTGGATTTTTCAGGATCATTGCTCTTCCCAGGCTCAAGTTTGGGCTAAGATCGAGAGTTCTATCCAGGAAACTACTCGTGTTACCCTCTGGAATGATAAAGACTGGGATGCCAATGGGATGGAACACATAATTCTTACAGCCTGGGGCATCAACAAAGCTACTCGCGAATGCAACCGAAAGGAAAATAGGAATATAACCCTGAAAAGCACTGATTATTGGACGCCCCCTCATCCCGAAACTTTCAAACTGAACTTCGATGGAGTGTCGAAAGGAAACCTAGGCCCGGCTAGCTTCGGTGGTGTCGTTCGCAATTGGAATGGAGAAATATTGCAAGTGTACATGGGAAGCATAGGGTGGGATACAAACAATGCAGATGAGATGGAGGGCCTCCTTGCTGGCCTCCAACTGGATGTCCAATTAAGGCTTGAACCAATCACCATTGAAGGGGACTCTCATCTCATTATCCAGTTGGCCCGAAGCCTTTAGCATGGGAAAAACACTACCACGATCACTGACAGTTGGCGGCTGGCTTATAGAGTGGAGAAACTTGCCACGATTATCAATAACTCTCACGCGTAGTCCTTTAGCCACGTCCGTAGAAATGGAAATAAGGTGGCAGACTTCATGGCTAACGTTAGGGTTGATGAGAACCTTCATGTCCGTGTTGGGACCCTAGGTGCTTTCAAGGATCTGGAGTGGACCCCCCGATGTGCTAGCTGGCTAACGAGGACACACAAGCAAGACCTAGCAGATCGCGGGACACGGGGCTAATCATCAATCCCCACAGCAGGCCACCTACGTTTCCCTTTGATGACAGATTGCGGGAAATTAATAGCCTTGACACAGAGAATGAGAACACAAGCCATTTAAATCCCTACGGTAATGAACCAGTACAACCTGCAACGGTGCATTATGACCAGAGCATACGGTCGATCTTGGATAATGACGATGACATCAACATCCCCTTGGCTCGCATCAGAGTGAGGACAGGAGGAAATCATGAAGATTAATGCTCTAAAGAATGCCATTATCGCAACATTTACGAGCGATATGACGGTAATTTCTATAAGAGGCAGGGAGAGAATGGTGCTTTTAAGCCTTTCTTCGAATCTTTTCTTGTCTGTAAGTTTTGGGTTAGACAACCTTAATGGGGTGTTTTAGGAAAGTCTGGTGAGGGATTGCGTGAGTTACAGGATGGCTCCGAGGAAACAAAAAGAGAAAAAAACCCGTTGTGACCCAAGAAAGGGAAAGGCCCCGGCCAAGAGGGAACAAAAGAAGGCCCTCGCGGCTGCATGTTTTTTTTCGTGACTGCATCCCCGCAGTAATCGAGGAGGAATTAGAAAGAGTGGATAAGGACCTGTGGGATTGTGTGAAATCTATGTCTAACAGCGACTTGCATGAGGAAATTGGAGAGTGGGTTATGGACCCCGGTAACACGACGGCCCGCCTCTCGGCCTATGACAAAATGATGGCCTCTTTCTGGGTAACAAAAGGCCTCTTGGATTATGTCCTCATGGAGCGGGAGAACAAAGCTGCGGGGAAAACAAAGCCGGTCTGTTCCTGGAAAGCCCATTATTAGGATTGCTCTCTCATGCACCACAAGATTGATCTTATTGAGGCAAAACTTGGTATTCCTCCTCCGTTTGCTCCAAGGTCGTCTCAGGGTGGTGTTGATCGCCGTGTTCATGCTCTGGACGATGTTGCGACTCCAGGCTCAGCTTGCGTTCGTTGCCCAATTCACAACCTGGCTCCAAATGCATCCTCGGGCGTCTAAGGAATCCCTTGGGGAAGTCATGGATTTTTTGGTTTCAATAGCTATTTTAGATATTATGTGCAATCTAGTCTCCTTCGACGATCTATTATGTTTTGTTGGTTCTATATGTCGTGTCTTTGTATATGATCTAAAAACTTCTGCGAATGATCTTTCAATATGTAGTTGGTTAGTGTTAAGATGGTTTTGTTTGGGTATTATGCTGAAGCTCTGTAATCTCTGTTTTATGTCGGGCTAGGTGAATTGTGGATGGCTGGTTAGTTTTCCGACTAGCCAGTCCACCTGTTTTGTCGAAATGTAACTCTGTTGCCGTAATACAATTTCTTAAAAAAAAAGAAAAGAATATGAGATTAATATATCATATGAAACAAACCATAGGCTAAAGCATGTCACTAAGAATCCTTATCACTCGAGATGACCTTTCTTCCCACTTAATGAACATGCCTCTAAGTACAAATAGTTGGCAATGCTATGGCCTTTCTTCTTATAGCAATAACAAACAAGGGATGCCTTACCTAATGTACACCTCTTGGTCTTATTCTTCTTGTTTTGGTTGATTTGTTGGCTACTTCATACAAGTGTTGGTACAGACTAAGTCTTCGCACTTTCCTCGTCGTCGCCCTTCTATAGTTTACCATAAGAAGGATGGAGTAGCATTGTGTTGCCACCTTCATTCGTTGTTGCTCTTTCTTTTGATGACTAGGCCAATTACGCCATGTCTTTTCCCTTCACAAATGCGATCTTGGTGCTTGTGGACTTTTCCTCTCTACGATCAAAACCTAGGCCTTCATGCTTAACCCCCAGTTTAGCTACAATGGTGATTAGGATGCCTTGTCTTCTCTTGCATATTCCTTATCCATTGTAGATCATTTTCCTTAGCAATTATGAACCTCGATGCCTCTTGTGTTCTTTTCTATTATGACCCAAGGGAGCATATATGGGGTTAAATGTATATGATATGACACCAAGGGGGACATACATGAGGCTAAATGCATATCTAATCAAGTAAATGTATATGTTATAGGGTCAGCCTAATGAAAGCCCCTTGCATATACATTTACTTCATTACATATACATCTAGCCCCATATATGCTCCCTTGAGGTCATATCGTATATATTTAACCCCAAATTTGCCCCCCTTGGGTCATAACATTTTCAAATTCACCAAAATGCTCCTGAGAAAGGTTTATAAAAGATGAGCATACCTTATTGATTCCATCATGGTGCTGACTTCCTTAGTAGCAATGGAAGGAGCTTGATTGGTCTCTTGGGTATATGCTTTTAGCTTTTCCAATGCCTATTCCTTCCATACCAATGCTTGCTACAATGGATTGATCATCTCAGTGAGCTCTCCTCTTGCTAGTTATCCATTTGGATGACCTTCTCTCTCATTGCACAAGTTGAACTTTGCACTTGTCCCAATCTGCCATGACAATGGTGAGGGAGTTTGTACATTCAACAAAATGGTCCTTTAGTAATGACAACACATTTATAGATGCCTCAAGGTTCTTTTCCATCTCTTATATCCTTTGATCAAACATTTGGAACACCTCCTTTGAGTTCTTGTTCTCTTCTTGGAGCTACACATTGATGGCCTGCAAGTCTTCCGACCTTTCTTGTTTTGATTCATCCATTCTAAGTTTGCTTTCTCTTCAAAATTTTCGTAGCTACATCACAGTCAAGGATTCAACTACTCGATACAAATTTCATTTATAAACAAGCGACTTATATCCCACTAGCTTCATCAACATGGATGCTTTCCAAAATCAAAGTTTTGTTCTTTGTTCACAAACTTATGCAAAGAACATTGTTATAAATGGCGTATGAGGCTTTTGTTATTTGTGTAGCTTGCACACACCAACCAACAAACAATGCCAAAGTAAAATGGTATTGGTGCAATATTCTAAATAATAACACGCTGATGTATAGTTAAAATTCAAATGAGTAAGAAACACCAGTTGACATTTTCAAATGGATGCCAATCACATGGGTTGCCTATATACTTCGTTTCTTGTTCACATGTACTTGCCCAACACAAATTCAACAAAGATCTCCTTTTCATTACAAGAATACAACAATCAACATGTCCATCTATGTGCTTATAGGTAATGCCAAAATCACTTGTCTAGCAACAATTTTAAATACACCATGTCTTACAACTTTATGTTCAATGGAACCAACTTAAGCATGCCAACCATATCATTCTAATTCAACTACAAATTGAACTATCAAATTTGTCGATAACATGTACTGGGATTGTTTTGCTATGCAATTGTTTGGATTAAAATAAAATAAAAACTCATCTCCATGAACATTCACTCGCAATTATCATAAGCATGTACTCAGGCTTCAACTTAGGCTTTTAATGCAAGGCAATGTTCATATATATGCAATCTTCATTAATGAGTGGAATGTCATAACCAATGCCTCCACAAGTACAAGCAATATATTATACAATGCTTCACTAGTAACAGGCTTTCACAGTTAAGAGGAGGCATGAGACAATTCTTTGAACAAAAGAGATTAGCCATGATACATCCAAATGAAAAGAACCACGCCTTTAACCACAAAGCAACAAAGCGATGGGTGGAAGGGGACTACGTAGGTTATGGTTTCAATTGTCAATTAGATTTCCCCACCACTCAACACACAACCCAATCATACATGTAAACACACAACAACCAATTGTATGTTTGGTAAGGAAGAGAGGTGCAATCTACCAAAGCAATGAACGACCTGCATATGCACACCCATGGCCTCTAACTAATTTCTGTAGGTTCCACTTCAATGGTGGAGGAATGTACGACCCATGGCTCTTAGATTTCATTGAGTGTGGGATGTCTCACAACGAATGGCTCAACCCATTCAATTTTTTGTTGTCCCTTGTGAATGAATTGTTATTCTTCACAGGCACAATTAAAAACCAACTTGATAACTACAACAACTATCTCATGATAGTACTGATCTCAGTTCATCGAGAAAATGAATTGTGGATGTCTTTTAACTGTTGGCATTCAACCAATGCTAAAGGAAAATGATTATTGAGTAAGAACTATCAAAGATATGCTATGGAACTTCTCATTTTAAATTGTTCAAAGACCATTGAGCACAATGATCTCTCAAATTCCATTGGCCAAAAACTCATGAGAATGTTAGCGATTGAAACAACAATCAAATATCATTTGCCTAGAGTTTGCCACTAAATTAACCACCCGGGTAGAGATTGTGTCTTACTATGCATAACTTTCTCGCAATTAATAGAATAAGTTTGGCTTTGAACTATGCATTCACACCATAAGTAAAGTCCACAATTTTGAACACAACAATCAAACCACATCACAAGATACAAAGATTTTAACCTTGGAGACCCAAATAAAAAAACAACTACGAATGGTCGCTCAACCTTCATTTCACCAATTTGAGGTTACAATGCAACTCATGGCTCTATGGCCATCAACATTTGACATAGCTCCTATTGTGAATCCTCCCCTCTTGGTTAGTTAAAATCCCTTTGTTAGTGGAATTACAACAAGAGATGGGCAAAGTGGGGGTCATGGGAAAGCCCACTGTCCATGTCCTTTCATTTCCCATTCCCCAACTCTCTCTCTCTCTCTCTCTCTCAGACACACACACACACACGCACGCACACACATGCACCATCTTTTCTTGTTTTCTACCTTCATTAATTGTGGAATTGTACGTAGGTACCGAGTCTTACAACCAATTGTCTTGTTTGGATCATTTATGGAAATATTTAGCATTTTCATCTCCCTTGAATAACCTCAAATCTCTACTCATTATTCTCCATAAAACTCGCTTTTTTTTGTGAGTAGTTTCCTTTCCAGTTGCTCCAAAGCTCCCAACCTTTCTCTTGAAGGCCCATCTATGAGTCCCCTGAGATCATGTGCATGTCCTATTGCAATTTTATTCTCAATTGTGATTAAGGGTCATTCATCATTCCAATGTTTGTTGAATACCTAGGGCGATACTACACTCTTGACTTTTTAAAGTTTGGCAACAAATTGAAGGCTAGTTGACCCCCTTAAAGAACCATCATAACTTTTCCATTTAACTTTGTCTAGGCTTAGGAAATCCTCGTTTTCTAGCCAAGGGGAATTGAACTTAAATGGAATGGGGAGATTACAATCCTCTTTTGCAATCTAAAGCATAATTAGAAGATGATCTAACTCCCCTCCTACCTCCACCCAAGACCCAATCCCTACCAGATAATTCACAATAACACCACAAACTTGTCTAGCCTTTTTGCAACCCTTGGATCCCCTGTTCTCATGTTTCCCCGTGTAAGAACAAATTTGATTGGTTCCACATCCACTAAACCAAACTCCTCAATCTCATTTAGGAAAAAAACTTGCCAAAGGATCTACTTTGGTTGCATTCCCCCATTTATCAACTCTCTTGATAATGAAATTTAAGTCCCCTCCCATTATAACTTTCCCATTTTATAAGAAATCATGTGCTATTAGCTTCTCTCGGTAGGCCACCTTGTCCTCGTGAAGTCCATATTCATTGGCTACATAAAAATATTTCCTTGACTATAAAGAGTACACTCCTATACCCGAGGCAAATGGCACATGATTAATTAACCTCCAACCAACATCCAATCTTAGATCTCCATATATAGTATTCCGATAAGAATTTTCAATCCTTCATGATGCTAGACAACTCTTCCATAAATTTTCCCCTTCCACCATTGTCTCTTGGACCATAACACTAACATCTTTGTGGAGGCTTATTAATCTACAAGGGAAATATTTTTTGAGGAGTTGCCCAATCCCCTTGCATTAAAAGACTTAATAATCATGGATAAATCCTTTATAGGGCTTGCCCTGCTTTAAGGGCTATTAGCTTCTCCTAGTAGGCCACCTTGTCCTTGTGAAGTCAACAATTATTGCATACGTACAAATATATCCTTGACTACATAGATTACACTCCTATACCTGAGACAAATGGCACATGATTAATTCACCTCCAACCAACACCCAATCCTATATCTCCATACATAGTATTCCGATAAGAATTTCCAATCCTTCATGATGCTATACAACTCTTCAATAAATTTTCCCCTTCCACCATTGTCTCTTGGACCATAACAACATTGTGTTTGTGGAGGCTTATTAACCTATAAGGGAAATATTTTTTTGAGGAGTTGCCCAATCCCCTTGCATTAAAAGACATAATAATAATGGAGAAACCCTTTATAGGGCTTGCCTTGCTTCAAGGGCCCATTTCAAGGTCCAATGCAGTCCTTGTTGAATTTATCTTTGGGATTTATTATAGGCCATTGTTAAATGTGATTTCATTCACCTCACATTATTAGATCCTTCCTTTGCTACATCCAAATTTAAACCTTCTTTAGTACCAATTTTGTTGAAATCCATAGTAGGTTGCATGGATGTTAGAAGGTATCTAGGATGATCTAGCTTATAGGAGCCTCTGCATTAGTTGCAGGGGTAGGAGCCAACATCTCCCCAATGTTCTCCTTATTATCCACAAGCTTATTTAACCCCCCATTTACAGAACGCACCCCCCAAAGGTTTTTAGAGTAGGTGGAATTTGACCCATACCCCTTTTCCTTTCTTCCCTTTTCTACATTTCTTAGTAGACAAAGCCTTGGACACCCAACTATGATAATTGATCATATGCTATATATTTGGGTTCCAATTCATTATTTATAGAGCAAGTAAGCGAACTTATAAACCTACCCGATGATTGAAGAGGCTGATCAATAGCTAAGCCATCAATTTATATCATGTCCTGGTGCGAGTTTTCCCACATCCATCCCCCCCCTGTGCTTGGGAATACCAATGTTCAACACTTTTAGTTCTCATCCTATTGACATCTACTCCTTCCAACGTACTTCCTTAGGGTATTTGATAATAATCAAATCTCATTTCATTTCAAGTTTTCACCCCCTATTTATTCTCTACACTTTCCCCCAAGTCCCTTGATCCGAAAGTTGACATTTCTCCCATGTGTCTTGAATTCTTCAAGCTTTTCCTTCTCCGTTTTTTTTGGGCGAATTTGAGTGTGGAATCACTTGCTAGATGACCATAGGTATGACACCTTGAACATCACAACATAATGTCGACATAGTATAGGGTTTGGACATACTGCCAATTCCCTACCTCTATTTCATTTTTCTTTGGGAGTCCCTCTTTTAGATCCACCTTCACTAAAATACACTTTACTATTCAAGAATTCATCTTTTGATAACTTTCATCCACCTCTATAAAAGTCCCTAGACTATTTCCCATAGGTTTGAAGATATTCATGGACCAAAACTCTAAAGGCATACTTGACATTTTTATCCATATAATATGGATTGTAGATCTCTTTGTTCGGGGATAAAAAAAAAGAGTCCACTTTTCAAAGTTAATAATGTGAAACCCCCTGTCCATTTCTAGACTAGCATCTTAGATGCATCCTTTTTCATTTAAAAATAAAAGCAACCCCCCCTCCCCCCGCTACAAGGAGAGGGAACTTTGGGTATATCTTAAATGGGTCTCCAACTCGTTTCTATCCATTCCCGTAAATTATCTTTTGAGTATTGACTACTAGAAACATGCCCCATAAGGGCTTTGTTTGATAATTCTACGACTTGGTTCATCTTCATGTTCTCACCCATGGCCAACTTGACCTTGTTTTTTTTGCAATTTAATGCATTTCCAACTTTCTTTGTAGGATTTACCTTAGTAGAAGCTCTCTCCTTTGTTATAGACCCCAAAAATTTGTTGGTTCAGGTTCCTAGATTATTAGGTTAATAAGCTATATTCCCTTTGAACTTCCAAGTCTAGGCTAGACTTCTGTAGGGATTCCATTCTTCTATCTACAATACCATGTCTATGAGATTAAGAAAAGTAAATCCGTCGGTGTAGGGATTCTATCTTCTGCAACTACTTCGACATTTTCTACTAGACAAGACAAGGAAGAGTTAAATAGGCACGGGGATGAATTAAGGTTTTTCTTGATTGAGATATTTTCACTGTCTATTGATCTAGGGTGTTTGATAGGATTTCCATTTCCACATTCATCGTTTGTCCTTTTCTTCATGTATGCATGGCCTATGATTTGACTAGTCTTTGCATCCTTGCCACATTTCATTTGTAAGTCCCTTGGGTGCTATCCCACATGCTTCTCTTAGGGTCCTATCCAACAACGACCCTTCATTGGAAATAGATCAACCTTCATACGTGTCTTCAAATAATCTACCTTTTTCTCTCTCACCTCCAAAATCTACATAACCTTAAGCTTGCATTCTTTCTCTTCATTGTACTCCATTGACACTCCCTAGTATTTGTTTCATGTATCATGTAACATTTACCTACATTTCATTCCCACAAGCAAATTCAATGACCTTCGAAGATTGGGTGAAGGTACCTTGCTTCAATGGGGATTACAAGAGCTGGGAAATGATAGATCTCAACTTGATTTATGATTTCAGATGGCTTGTCCTCCAAGATATCTGCAAAAAAACTAATGGATTGAAAAATTTGTGGTTGCACCGAGTGAAACGAGGTGCTCTACAGCCCAGTATGGGGGAGATGTTGTAACGTTTGTTACTAACAAAATAATTAAAAAACAATTAAAAAAATTCATGTCGGCTCATAATTTTTTTTTTATGGAAAGTATTTAAAAAAATCCACATTGGTTCATAAAATAAAATATTATGAAAAGTAATTAAAAAATAGATGTTCGTTTATAAAATAAAAAACTTAAAACTTAAACCCGAATCTATCAATGAAGAGAGATCAAATTTCTTGAGTTTAAATTTAAAAAAAGAAATGCACATCAAGAAATTGGACCCCTCTTGGTACTTGATAGATACGGGTTTAAGATGGATCTATATGGGTATATAAAAACTTAGAGGTGGTTATAATGGTAGTTGACTGCAAAAATTTGTGATATATAAAAACTTAGAGACGGTTATAATGGTAGTTGAGTGCAAAAATTTGTGATATATAAAAACTTAGAGACGGTTATAATGGTAGTTAATGCGTTGAGGAAAAGGCAACATATCCCAAGCTCACACAACTAATGTACGATCAACAAAAAAAACTATGAACAATTTGTATAACACAACTAAGAAAAGTTACTTTTTGTTTAAGTATAGCGGATATTATCAACATTCCTTTTTTGATTGATTATCTTTTTATTTAAGTATCTCACATGTTATCAATATTCCCTTTTTCTTGATTATCAAAGTATCAACATTCCATTTTCTTGATTGTAATAATGTCAAAACGCAACTCCATAACAAAGAGTAATCCACAATTTAATGGAAGAGTAAGGTTTGATAACACAAGACCTCAAAGGTGTGTGAACCGTCAAGATTGAAATTTGTAAATTTGATAGCAAACCAAAATCTCCACTTTCCATAGACTTTAGTTGACTTCAACCTATTAGAATTTTATCTTCGCAAATCTGACTTACTCATTTGGCGGATTCCAATCGAAGATAAATTTCACTGCATAACGCGAAGGCTTCTCACTATCGAAGCCAAGTCGTTTATGGCTCATTGATGACCCAAAATTTCACTCTCGCAATGGCATCAGCAGGTATAGAAAATTTCTACTATTTCGATACTGCTGAATCAAAATTCTCCGAATGTTAAGCTTGCTGTAGGGTTTAAGCTTATGAGGTTTCGTGTGCTACCCTGTAGCTTACTTTGATAATAATAGCAATTATAATGTTGCAAGAATACTGAGGGTTTAGGGTTTGGCTGTGATCTATTTGCAGAAATGGCTTTGAAGGCTCTCGTTTTTGCGATTATGATATGTGGGGCAGTTGCTCTATTCGAACCTGTGTCAGAAACCCACAGATCTGCAGCTGTCGAGTTATTTGTACCCAAAGAGGACGGATCTTATGGAAGGTTGGTACTGTCTTTCCAATTAGTTTGTTCGTTGAAGGATCGGATTATATATGCAAAATTGATCGTAAAATGGGCCAAACTTGTCTCCCCTTAAGATTCGAACCTTTGGCAGTCTGATCAGCTTGATAGTTCTCTACTATCAGCTGGTATTGGATTTTTTTTTTCATTTTGACAGTGAGAGATGGACGCTGATTAGTACTGGTTAGAAATTTGTGCTAATGACCGATCACAGATTCAATTTTCATAGAGTCATACTAATACGACTTTTCTTTTTTTGATCTTGGGCTGGCAAAGCTCAGGGCTCAAAGTAATTTCGTGCTTATTAGACTTTTAGGTGCCCATGCTCTCACTGTGGCTTACGAGTTTTTCACAATCGCAGTTCATCTGCTTACAATTTCGTTCACATTGGTCCCTGTAACCCGTGGCACTTCCCAAAACCTACCGGTGAACCGGAAAAGCCCATTGGTTCGCCTGTTAGAATGCATATAAGTTTTGGTGTCGGGTTGATGTGCTGATAAATTTTGATCCACTGCAACCTCTTCGAGGAAGACAAACCAGATCATATTGTTAGATCAACATACACCTTGCCAGTTATCCTAAATGTAACATGATTGAATTCAAGCGGTAGCATAATATATGGTTTGTCTTGTAATTCCCTCATGTGCGGGGCAGGAGGATTGAAGATTGTAATGGGCATTCAAATTAGCACAACCTCTCGAGTCTACACATTTTTGTATGTTATAGTGGGATCCTAAGGCAGGATAAGAATAGTCGTGTAGGCTGATTTCTTGGATTCATGTTTTGTTCACACACGGTCTCAGCACAAATACTTCAGTAGAGGCATGCGCGAAAGGATTAGCTGTAGATGCTTATGAACTGAAGACTGAAGACTTTTATTATCTTGAGAACTCAGCTTAACTTAGGCTTGCTCTTTTTATTGGAAGCCTTGTTCACTTTGGAATCGTGAATCACCATAGTTTCTTCCTTTTGAAAGCAAAAAGAATCATGTTTGTTGAACTCCCTTTCAAATTTGCTTTCAATCCATGTGTTGCTCTTTGTAGAATTGAGTTGACTCAACTAGAATCAACATAGTTACTACTGCTTGAGGATATGTCATGGTCTGAGCTTTGAAACGATAGATTGAGCTTTTATGTTACATCCGTTTTATCATTTCTTAATTATGTTGTCATATTATCATAATTGTTACATTATCTGGTTATAATATTACAAATTAACTAACTTTATGCGTTCCCATTTTCAGCCTGGAGGAAACCTATCAGGCGTTGAGGTCTTTTCAGGTTCTTGGCATTGAAACAAAGGGTTCTGCTCAGCCATGCCAACTGGCATTTGAAGCACTGAAATCTTCTTCTGCACAAATCAAAGACGTTTTTTATGCACTCAAAATCACTGAGACATTGAAATGTCCATTCAGTGATGCCGATGTAGTCAAGGTTAGCTTGCTTTTGCCTCTTTAATGCTAAATACTTCTGTTATTTATGGTCTGGAAATTTTCAAGATGTTACTGTCTTATTGTGCTAACGTTGAAGTGGCTTGTTGTTTGAAGGGTATTGCATCAAAGCTGTTATCACACATAAAGGGTGCTAACACTTTGCTCGACTACTATTACCCTCTCAGTTGTTTGGTCTCTGTCAAGGTATAGTTTCAGGCATTGCTTCTTATTGTGGATTAGTCCCAAGTATGCTAGTATATGCAGAAAACTGCGAGTAGAGCATTTTTGACTGATTGATGATGGAGTAAGTTTTGACTTTTGGAAACAGTTAAATTAGAATTTAGGAGCAACACAGGCAATTCTTTTGGAAACAGTTAAATTAGAATTTAGGAGCAACACGGGCAGTTCTTTTGGAATTTATGCATCTTACTGGTGGAACAACCCATTTAGTCTATACAGAATTATAGTGGAAAGTTATAACATCTTGTATTATAGAAAGGACGTTGAAAAAATAATAGCTCGAATGTGCATGATGATTTGGAAAGAAGGTGGGGAGTACTTACTTAGGTCACAGGTAGCCTAATTAATGCCTTTCTTTATCCAGAAATATACATACTGAGGTCCCAGGTAGCTTAATTAATGCATTTACCTGGAAATAAGACTAGATTAAGAACATCTCTGTGCTGTGTTCAAACTTGAAAATTCTTATAATATAACAATGTAAAAACTGTAAAATAAGGTCCTCGCTTTGGTTCTTTCATTTGTGGCAGAATCAGGATTTGACCTCTGAAAGTGGCATTATTCTGGAGGATGCCAGCAATATTTTTCACTCGATCAAGGTCTTAAGCTTTCTCTACTCTTTGCCGAGTTCTTTAGATTCAGGGACTTTTAAAATAAATATGCAAGTATGAATCTGCATTTTTCTCAGATTGCTTTATTTAGAATAAATAAAGAAATTTAAAATCTTGACTTTATATTCATTTGTAGACTTTAAGTCAAAATGATGGAACATGGCGATATGCTTCTAGTGAGGGCGAATCTAGTCCCCATGCTGCTGGTATGTTCAAACTTCATATTCCTTCATATTTTTGCTACACCACTGGCCATTTGAATTGTGCTGCATTTTTATTTGCAGGATGCTTTTCTTCTTCTACTTTCATTGTTTCCTAGCAGCAAGGTGCATATTTATCTTCTTAACAAGGCATTGGGTTTGACAGCATTTTGATTATAATTATTGTAGTATGTTGGATTGTTGTTTATGTAGCTGTTGGACCCATTGCCTATAGTCAATCCGTTCCTGTTCAGTGTTATCAGAACTGGATCGGTCATCGAACTGGTCAACCCAAAAATCTGAACCAGACCAGAACCAGAAAAAAACGGACCAAAAAACTAGCTGACCAAAAAATTCATAGAGGGGTTGACTCTTGATTAAATGCCAATCCCATACCTCCATACATGATAGAATCTAGTGGAAACATTGCAATCTTGAAATCCTGAAAACTATTAACTCTGCTAAATTCGGAATGGGTGAATGGGATCTAAAATTCTACTTTTTGCATAATGCATATGAAGTCTGATGAGGTTGGAACCACTATGAAACATCCTGAAACAATTACTGGTAATGTTAAAAATTTAAGTAAAATGATAGAAAATGAAAGATACGGAGAATGTCGTAATGTTAACTTTTACTATAAGAATTTAATATTACCAGTAATTACTAGGGTCTAGTGTTAGTTTTAGGCTTTCCTTTTTACCTTTTATTTTTTATTTTTATTTTCATGTTTGACATATGGACTTGTACCAAACCAGCCAATTTCGTACAAAACTATCCGGTTCAGGCATTTAAGGCTGGTAGCCTGGTACCATACGGAACCGGCTGGTTTTGGTACGGAACTAGCCTTTCCCGGTCTGAGACCTTGAACCAGACTGGTATGGTCCCAAAACCAGTCGGACTAGCCAATTTTGCCGTTTCTGGTCCGGTTCTGATAACACTGATCCTGATCCAATGCTGGAAATGATGTGAAATGAAATATTTCTGCTTGTTTGGGTAGCTACAGTCCCGTTTCCTGTAGGATGCAATCCTGCATGGATTTCCAGGAAGTGCAATGTGTCTTCAGTTGTGGGGGTCTAGAGAAGCAGTCACTGTGGGTTGCTATCTATCAAACCTTGATTGGTTACATCAGTGATCAGACTGGTTGCAATAGCTACATGCAAACCTATTCCCAAGAGATGGGCTCAATTTTCTAATGAGAAATTGAATTTTGATATACACCCGATGAGGGATTGCTTCATGCATCTCCTGAGAACTATATATCTAATCCCAGCTTATTCCTAAAACAATATGTGTGTGTGTGTGTGATATATTTTATTAATGTCCTCAATTGACCTGAAAATGTTCAATTGGACTGTGGCAAATTGGCAGGTAAGAAACACTCGATGGTAGATTCCTCAACCAGTGTCTTGCAAATCCCAGCTTAATCCTAAAATAATGTGTGTGTGTGTGTGTGTGCAAGAGAGAGAGAGAGAGTTTTCTTAATGTCCAATGAATGACTACAAAAGTAAGTCAATGGGACTAAAAGTGTGCAGCTAGTGTAGTGGGAGTGCAAAAGAAGCTCCTAAAGTTACGCTAGTAGAAAATAGGAAAATTTCTAAAATCAACGCTAAAATACTAGCCCAAAGAAAATATTTTATCAAATGTTCGTGAGACCAAAGACTCAGTCGGATGACAATTACATCATCATACTGCTGAGATTTTGAAAGAAAATGTCTAGCTACAAACAAGGGGAGTATGTTTAAGTAAGAAAACAAGTAATATGAAAATAAGCATGTGGGGATGAGCTCTCGGGTTTTGTTTCCTGCCGAAGGGATACTCATATGTATTTTTAAGTAAGAAAACAAGTAATGTGAAAATAAGCATGTGGGGAGGAGCTCTTGGGTCTTGGTTGATCTCAGGAGCTTGCTCCTATGGTTCTTCATCTTGGTAGCCCTCTGCCTAATGTCCTCATGCTGCTTGCCCTCAAATAGTTCTATCCAGCTGACATCCTAAAGACGTCCACTTTTGATGTGGTTGTAACCTCCACATCTGATGAAGAGATGCTGCTCTGTCTCGACCTTGTTTGATCTGTATACCTGATATGTCCTGTGTTCTCAGTTTTTCTTAGGTTCCTGCCACCTCCCTGTTTCCCACTTAAATCTTTGTGAACTAGTTCGTTATATAAGCTCAACGTCTCCTTATCTTTCCATGGCATGTTAACTGTCAGGTATTCGTGTATTTTTATTTCATATCTGGGATTGAATGCTCTTTATAATACTGTTGTTTCTGTAAATGATTTGTTGGTGTCTTCTGAGCTCTTTTTGTTGCTAGGGTGTTTCTCTTTTACAACTTTCCACTCATGTAGCCAATTTTTTTCATGACAATTTCCATGTTCCTTCTTGTCAATATATCACTGATTACCTAAGTAGGTGGCATTCCCTCTTTCAGCTTGTCTCTGCTTGTATAGTTGAGCTCTATTTGTACTTCCATTTCTAGCAGGTAGAGTCGTGTTTCTCTTAGAATAATTTCAGATGGGGTAGAGGTCTTTATTCTCAGGAGAAATATTGCTATATGCTTCTGTACTCTTTCTAGTTGCGCTTGCCTATCCTTGGAGATACTAGGTTCCCATATCTCACATCTGTATAGAAGTACTGGTGTGACTAGTGATTGGAAAAGAGAGCTTATAATCTTCCAATCCCATACCTCCGCTGATCTGCATTTGTTTTGTTACCAGATGAAAGTTGTGTTCCATCCTCCCTAAATTCCTTTTCATGTGCATTGCTCCTAGTTCAACCTCTTATTGTACTCTAGACCTAAGTACTTGTAGCTTTGAATCATTTCGAATGCCTTCAAAGCTAAATGTGATTTGTTGCTGGTTCACTTTCCCTTGTAATAGAATATGTTCAGCCCTGTCTTGCTTTCATCCCTACTTCCTTACAAAAGATGTCCAGAACTGTCAAGTGATCTTGAAAGCTGCAAAGGGTCCTTGCTTCCAGGATGACATCGTCTGTGAAGGGTCCTTGTTTTGAAAGGATCTTGATTATTAGATCTGTTATTTTTACCCCACTTTTCTCCTTTCCATCTATCCATTTCTCTAGTTGGTCTATGTATAGCCAAAGAGTGTGGGTAAGAATGGGAACCCTTGGTTCATGTCATTGCAGAGGATCTCCAACATACCTCTGTGCATTCTTATTATAGCTTTGATCTGTTCATATAAATTTGCATTTCCTCTCTCTATTGCATTGGTAAAGCCACTCTACCAATCTTTCCCAAAGTTTGTGTCATGGGACCATGCCAAATGCCTTGTGAAAATCCACAAAGCAACACCATAGGTCTTCCCCCTTGTTCTCCCAAATTCTTTTTACCATGTGTCTCAATGTAAGGCAGTGGTTTGGCCCGATGCCTGCTTATCCATGAATCCTCCAATCAGTTTATCAAAGATTGGGCTAATCATTATCTTTCTATAATTAATGGGGTTGTTTTCTTTCTCTCACTTGAAAGTTGGGATGATAAGGTTGGTGGCCTGTCATCGGAAATTCTTCTCTGACCATTTGGTTCAATGTCTCCATGATATTATTTGCAAAGGTAACTGTTGCCCCCTTTTATGTGTTCCGTTTGTAGCCTTTCTATGTTCTTTGCTTTTCCCTGAGCTAGCCATTTGATTCCATCAAGAACATCCTCTTCTGGAAAAGCATCCCTTTATGTTCCCTTTTTTGGGGTTTCTCCCTTGCTGCTCTGTTTTCATACAACTTCCTTGTGAGTTGCATTCACTGTTCTTTCAAAATGTCATTTTCTTGACTTGTCTTCCTCACCTGAAATTCCCTCCAAAAAGAACCCAAAGGCGTTTTGGCCATTATCAACTTTTCCTCCTGCTGCTCTTCTACATATCTGTTCTTTTGTGTTTTTACTTCACTCTTGTAGGCCTCGAGGTTTTACCTTGTCGCTACGCGTAATTATTTGTTGTCTACATATATGTTCTTTTGTGTTTTTACTACACTGTTGTGTAGGCCGTGAGGTTTTCCCTTGATGGTGCACACAGTTTTTTCTCATCTCTTTATGTCTTTCACAATACCTTAGATTTATTGGGAATCTGCTTGTAGCCCTACTGTATCTTTTCTTCCCATGTTCTTGTGCTTCTCTGTGATGTTTATCCCTATGCATTTCTCCTCTGCTGTTTTGAGGAAATTCACATTAGATGTGATTTATCATTTTTTCTAACTCTATTTGGGACATTTCCGTATTTTGTTGGTTAATTTTTATTGCTCTTTCTCCTCTTGGATTTTTCAATGCCCCTTCCTGCGCTTCCTTTGGATCTTACCATTCATCGCACTTCACTCCCACATAAATTGGTTCGTGGTCTGGACTCTGAACTAAGTTTGAAGACATCTTGTGGCACCTAGGGATCTGAAATTGTTCGATCTTCTTCTCCTGGCTACTTTCTGTACAAAGGACATAGTCCTCTACACTTTGACCATTGTGTGTGAAGCACCTTGCCCCTTGTGTTCCTCCACCTATTCATTCCATTGCAAATAACAATTTGTGTGCAGCACACATGCTAATGTATTCTTCTTAAAGTGAGTAACTTCTTTGTTGTTGTTCACTGATTTTCTTTTCTATATTTCTTCATCTTCTTTTAGCCATAAGTGGTGATTGTTTTCTGTATAACAAGCTATCTGTAGTCCCCCTGTTTGCAAGTCTTCTGTCAGTAAAATATCCATGTTCCCCTTGAACTACGAAATGTCTGCTGTGATTGCTGGAATGGTCTTCATATTTTATCACGTTCAAGGGGCAAAATAGTTCATATTTTATCACAGAAAATGGTTCTTCACTTGCCTTCGATTTCAAACCAGATATATTTGTTATAGGTGTCTATTCTTTTTAATGTGATGCCCCTCTGCCAAGATCCTTTTACTAGGCATATGATGCCACCGTGCCCTTTGTGATTTATTGGCACTGGATTCCAAACTGACCATTTCTTGAAACATGGTACTTATTCTATCGTACAGCCATCATGTTCTCGTGTCCCTACTGGTTCAATTATGTATGTCTTGGCTTTCTACTATTGGCCCTGATCTGGTACCCCTTCCCGTAGGGTATCTTCTGCAATTTCATGGTACTATCTTGAGGTTGTTTTGGGTCACCAGGGTGACCTTTTTCAACTTCCTTGTAGTGCACTTAAATTCATCTATGGTAGCGCTTCTGTTCCATAGAATTGTTCACTTTTCACTCGATCTTGATTATTTGACCTTTGCCCATTTCTTTTGACTTTCTTCTTGCCATAGAGGTGTGAGATCCCTGTCTATAGATCTCTTCATTCCTTTGAGTTGTGCCTTGCTCCTTAGGATGCTGGCTCTGTTTTTTACATTCGAGAATATGATCTTCAAAGTCGTGCTTGACATTTCTGCCCCAACTTGTTCTTGACTCTTTCAGCTGAGCGGAAAGTCCTTGACCATTTCAATTTGTGTCTTCAGAATTTCTTTGCCACTGCTGCTTGTTCCTCAATATTTCCCCCATCTGCTATTCCTGTTACTATAATGTTTCAATCCTGCTTTGACTTTCATGCTCCTCCAGGACAATGGTCTTCACTTTTTGTAGTGTGATTGCTTTAGTTACTGCCCCCAACTCTTGTTGCCTGCCGACTATATCTGCCCAGGATTTGCTTGTGTTAATCTGTTCGTTGATTTCCATTTTTGCTTCTTAAACTTTGACCAATACGTACTTCATTTCCTGTAGGGTTCCATTCTCATTACCAATTTCTCCTTCCACCTGTTTGATATCTTTTATCTGCTTGGTGATGTTCTTTTTTTTTTGTTGGCAAGTGGTAGTACCCCCTGACTAGCAGGGTTTGCCATTGGCTGAGAGACCACAAACCAGGGGCATCCAAGCTGTCAAAATCACCCGGGGATCGCACCAGGCTTGGACTGCACCAACCCTCAGCATGGTTGGATTTTAGTATCCGCAGGGTTTTGAACTGGCGACCTTTCCGCTTAGGGGTGTCTTAAGTTTAACCATCACCCGCCACCGACTGTTCTACATCTCACGGATACTGCTTGGTGATGTTCTTGTTTAACTGGTTGAACTCTTTTTGTAGCCGTTGGTTTTTGTTTTTGCCAGACCCAAATGTGCTTCCAGGGCTTGAACTTCTTTCCGTAGCCCGCCTTCATGGATTATGAGTTGCTGATTACCTAGTTTTGCTTTTTTTCATCTTGAGTTCTATATTCTTGATTATGTCTGTTTTGTCTCGGCTTCTGTGCTGCAGTTCTTCTACTGGCTCCTATAGTGTCTTAATTTGCCCTGTCCATAAGTTCCAAGATGCTGCCTCTTCGTGGGATTCTGCTTTATCTGTGCATGAAATGGACTGCATATAGTCTCTGTTTCTGGCTGTCATGCCTCAAACTCTCATATTTTTTACTTTCTGGTTCTGGTTCTGTCCATTCTGGGTGTTCTGTTATACCTGATATTTCAACTTCTTTACTTCCTGTGTGTTCCTGTTTTCTGTCATTTCTTGTTTGAGTTGTTTTGCAGGTTTATTGGTGTTTTTTGCTTTTGGTCTTGTTGACATAGACTACAAAATTGGACAGAGAATTTGGCATTGGTTACCTTTGTGTTGTTATTGCCTGTTCTATTTGTTTTTCCTGTAGTCCTAGTCAAGGCTTTGCCATGGACTTTCTTGATCTCTCTGCATTTTTACAAGTAAAGTTGGAGAGGCTCAATGTAGTCTTCAATCCCTAGCATGCCTATGGCCCATAACAGGTTGTTTCAGTTGATCATCTTTTGTTTTTCTCATTGGCACTTGTCGCTTGCCTTGCTGGTAATGGAACTGATGAACTTGGAGATGCATTCTTGGACTGTATCCTTGGCATGGTTTCTGTCTTGGTGTTGGCAGGAACTACTCCAAAATTCTGCTTATATTTGCAATGGGGAGAATTTGATCCTGTTCCTGGGCATTGGAAACCTGGCTGTTGTTGTTATTATGGTGTCTTCTAAGGGAGGGCTTTTTGGCTGATTGCAGAGCTCTCCAAGTCTGCTATGGCCGTTGCTGCTCTCTCATTAGAATTCTGCAAACACTTGCCCCTCCATTGATTGCTGCCGAGGGGCAGCCCTTCTTCTTCCATAACAATTCTTTGTGAGTGAGGGTGGGGTTTCTTTCCCCTTCTGTTGCTGTCACTCCAACAGCTAGCAGCTGTTCAAATGTTCAAGCTTGGTACTTTCTTTTGTGATATTGGTAAAATATTGTGAGCAGTTAATCCTCGCTTGAAGTCTTTACAGAGTCTGATCCCCCCTTCCTTGATGTCTTCCTTTGGGGTTTATCCAAGGAATTCACAGATGCAGTTGGGGATCCCAGTGCTGTCTATGACTTGTAAAGATCCTCCAAAGGGCTTACAGACAAAAGGAATTGCACCCCAAACACCAGAGATAATGGGAGTGGGATTGGGCAGAGAGATAGAGATATAGATACATCTGTAAATTCATTCATTCATTCTGTTTTCCCAAGAAGAAGGAGAAGATAACAGAAACAAGCAAGCAGATGAGCTCATGAGATCCTGCCTGCCTGCCTTGATTGTTTGCCTTCCTTTTGTTTGTTTTCTGTTGAGTTGCAGGGAAGAAATAAGATATTAAGCCGCCAATAGATCAATCGCTGACTGTTTCGGCATGGCTAAGGTCTGCTTCTTATTCGAGAGAGAGCATTGAAGTGCCACATTATTTTTGTACAAAGCCTTTACCAAAATGGTTTTGGGTAATCCTGGTATGCTGCATTATTGCAAAGCTTTTATCAACATCTGAGAGAAGACAAATTTCATCCATCTTATCTGGAAATATATATCTAATCCAAGTTTAATCCTAAAACATTGAGAGAGAGAGAGAGACAGAGAGAGAGAGAGAGAGAGATCTTTTATTAAACTGTCCATGGGATTGAATGGTCTTACCTGGAGACCAAGTCACCCTTTAGGGTTCCTGTTTAAATTAGAGGACATTGGAATTTGAAAAATGCTAATGCAAAAATATTTGATAAAATTCAGTATTCACCATTATGTTTGATAAAGTTAATTCCATTATAACTTCATATATAAAAAAACAAATACAAATATTTTTTAACTTCAATTTTGATGAAAATATATATTAAATTGAATGTCAAGACTGAATACATACATACATACATATATATGGTTTTGCTTTTGTATTTTTTAGGTTTGACAAAAAAATTCAAATCTTAACACTGATTTTTGAGTTTGTAAAAAATTCTGCATGGCCGATTAAATACGCCATTCAATTCACCACTGCTTGAGATTCAATGTTAGTTTTGCTTTTGTAATTTTTAGGTTGACAAAAAAATTCAAATCTTAACACTGATTTTTGAGCTTGTAAAAATTTCTGCATGGCCGATTAAATACGCCATTCAATTCGCCACTGCTTGAGATTCAATGGTAGTTGAGTTTTTTTTTTTTTTTAAAATTTGTTATACATGGTGACTAAACTTGGAGAGAGAGCAAATTGTCTTACCCGCACCTCCCAAAAGGATCTTTCCAATTCCAAGATCACGCTGTCCTGAAATGAAGGGACAAGTTCTTATTTGTAAGCTATGCACTATACAGTATTTGACCAAACCTTCATCAGGTCTTTAAAAAATTGTCAGTTGCATGACATACTATTTAAATACAGAAAGCCTAGCATGCGGGTCTTAAGTAAGAATCTCAAATAATATGTGATAAGTATAACATATATTAATCAAAGTGCATTGCTTATAGTTGTGAATCTAGGAACAGGATTATTGGTATCTAGCATTATAAACCTTTTACCTGTTGCACTGCAAGACTGGGATATCTTATTTGTCATTTGAATTGAGTGGGTGTTTCTCACTGTACATTGGTGCTGTTCATTTGCCACCTTATTACTTTTGTACAGGAATTCTACAGTGAGATGTGCTTTTCATCCCATAGATTAACTAGCCTTGTGGACAAAAAATATTTTTAAACAAATGATAATCTATTGATACATTAGTTTCTGTTCATGCTCCCTTTTGGTTCTTTAAAGGCCATTTTGGCTTTTTCTTATTGGATGCATTTTTGAGACATACATGCACAGAGAGTTACCTCTACAGAAAAAAATGTTATTTGATAGCAATTGCAGCAGTATCTTCATCTGCTAAGCAGTTTCATTTTTATTGAGTCGAATCATTTTCCTCATTAACATGTATTGGCATTACTGATTTATCGGGTTTGTTAATCTGTATTGCTAAAAGTTTTCTTTTTTTTGTTGAAATTAATATTCCACCCAACCTTTGCAATATTGTTGGCATCTGAGGCTTATGAAAGTCACTTTCGAGGGTAAAAGGGACTACAGGTGAAGGAGGGATTGTTTTGAGGGCAACTTAAGAAAAATTCTTTTATTGCTGTTACTGTTTTATTATATCCAAAGCAAATCATTGTGTGGCAAATAGAGAAGGCAATGCAGAGATATCTTAATTTTAAACTAAATTTGTATGAACTGCATAGGGAATCATCAATTTCCTCCTAAAGGCTAATATTCACTATCATGCACCTTTTAAATTTTATATCTAGTCTAGTCCAACAGTTTGTTTTGCATGAGCCTAGCATATGGAGGGGTTAGTTAGAATAGGTAAAAATTTAAAATTGTTAATCAGTGGATTGAATGGGTGGCCTTACTTTCAATCTTGTTTAATTGAACATTGTCTAAAGTTATTTTTTTGAAAGGTTTGGATTGGAAAAGATATGGATTGATGGTCATGATTTTGTACATGCCATAAAATATCCTGGAGTGATAATTGGGATTTTTCCTTGTAGAGATAAGACTTTATTTCATATCCGAAGTAAGTTGTGATTGTTTTGAATTGGAGCAATTATCTTTACCAGCTTCCACTTGGAATCTTGATCTGCTGAAAATTAATTATGTGCTGCTTTTTCTCACTATGGTCTTATTTGTGTTCTGAAATTATTCTATTGATTATATAGTAAAAGCTGGTTGAATTAATTGACCATATTTGATTTGGTATACATTTACTGAATCATGGCTGTAGCATAGTTTCCATTTCATTTGAATGTGTTCACAATTCACATGAAGTTTCTGAATTTTTGCAGGGCTTGCCTTGGAAGCACTTGCAGGGGTTGTGGTGTTGGCAGAGTCTAACATTGAACACTCTAAGGTAAGGCTTTTCTTTGTTTGCTTATTGGTGATTTGAATTTTTGGGATTCAAATATGTTGCACAAACTGAATTAAATAGCGTTCCATTAAAATTTAGACCTGTTTTTAGGTTAGTGTATGTGCATCTAAATCTTGGTTAAATGAAAAGTTGTATCACTACTATAGCATATGACCCCAGTCCGTATTGCAACTTCAATGAGTTACACATGCAATGTGAATTCATTGGACTGATACGGCGGGGAAACGACATAGATATATCGTCATCATCATAAATATTATCATTATCATCATAATATTCTATATATATATCATAATATCATAATCATCATAATATCATATATATATATATCGTCATCATCATAAATATTATCATTGTCATCATAATATTATCATTGTACATCATCATCATCACCTGACACTAATATTGAATATCATTAATCATACATGTAACATGATACTATGTAAACTTTTAACTAATATCATCTGAATCCTCATGCTCAGAGTTAGAGTCATCATCTTTGTCCTCAACAAAAGTAGATCGAAAATAGGGATCTCAAGCCTGGCTTGATTCCCTTGGGCTTGAAGGCACCTATCCAACACCAATGTTCACATCCTCTGGCTATGGAAGTGTGTCCAAGTCCATCCAAGATAGAGGAGTTCAACAATCAGCACCACCAACATCAAGGTATATAGAGGGGTTGATGTGCTTGATTGAATGCCAATCCCATACCCTCATATATGATAGAATACAGTGGCAACGTTGCAATCCTTAAATCCTGAAAACTGTTAAGTCTGTTGAATTTTGAATGGGATTAAAAATTCTACTTTTTGCATATGAAGTCCGATGAGGTTGGAACCACTCAAACATCCTGAAACAATGAATCGTAATGTTAAAAATTTAAGTAAAATGATATAAATTGAAATATAAGGAGAATGTCACTTTTACTTTAAGAATTTAATATTACCATTTCCCTAAAACATATCACCTCTAGGCTGAAATGTATCCAAAACTCGTGAAACATATCCGTACATATTTGATACGTATCAGTGACGTTTCAAGCGAAAATATAGACAATAATTATTATGACAATGTGAGATAAATAGCATACTTGTTGACATAACTGTAGTGGTTTGGTCAAAATGGATTATTGGAAACTTACCAACATCGGACAGGAAGAGCTGATAACTAGGGTTTTCATGGATGAGACCCTCAACCCTAGCCCTAGAGGAAAGGTGACCAACCTTCTTCTTGGAGTAATTTCTCCTTGTCTACTAAACTAGGGCTTCTTATAACAACCTCTATGGTTCGTTATAGGATCCTTATCTGGGGCAAAATTGGAGATCCAAGGCTAAAGTTGGGAAAACCTCCTCTAGGGAGTGTTTACCACCATGCAAAGAGGATAGAAAGCAAACAAAAAGGATATATTCAGAAAAAAAATGCAGCTCTAAGGCCACCATTCAATCATTCAAGAAGTAAGAATTCACCTACCTTTCCCCAAGCAAGGCTGAAAACTAGACTTAATTGAGCTTGTGTTCTTTCAACTATTCATAGCATCCACCAAGCATGAACAAAACCAAAGACAAGCATCCAATTTCATCCACAAGGCAATGAAGTGTGTACTTCAAGAGGTGCGTATCACTTCCAAGAGAGCTATCTAGGGTAAAAGAGAAACATTTTGTAGTTTTATCCCATGAGTTATGATTTACAAATGAGGTGAGGAGTTGTATTTATATTATTCTCAACTCACCTTTACAAAATAACCAGGCTGATAGGCCAAATAAATATCAATGTAAAAATATAACATGAAATGATATAAAATAGTCTAAAGATGGCTACCTGGGGTATTTTCCCCCTAGGTGCTTGAAAACTACTAAAAATGACTAAAACTGAACATAAAGCTTCACCCTGAAAGGTGGAGTGAGCAGGGGGATCGTCATGCCCCATCTAACCCCAATAATGCTGAAATGGTGACCAGGGATGGCATCATCAAGGACACTGCACCAAGGAGAGAGGGCGCTCTATTGGAAAGGGACCAAGATGGGTACACAAGGTGACCAGAAGGGGAGGCAAGAACCTTAGAGCTGGAATACTGTCACCGGTGTAGAAAACAAGCAGGGGGTCATGTGACCCAGTGACCTACCCCTAGGAGCCTCGGACACCAACCTAGCAGCAATGCCACTAAGCCGTAGTACTCCTAAAGCTAGGACCAAGGGGTCTGACCATAACCACCTCTCAAAGAGTACTGACAACACCCCATCATGCTCCTGAAAAAAAATATGACCCCTCCTTGGGAAAACATCGGAATGTGAACTGGTACTGGTACCACATAACACTATGAAATAAATGTAACAGCTATATAGTTTGCTAGGGATGCAACTATATAGTTTGACAAGGGCGAAATATATTACAGTACAACCACATTTAACACCATATCTACCAATCACATCAAGGTACAATAATGATTTGATGTTGGGATTATCTTTGACCAATGATTTATGGCAATCCACAGATCTCCTCTTTGGCAAGTTGTTTGTGATGGTATCACAAACACAATATCATCAAGTCACCCCTGTAGATTGAGGGGTAACAGGGTTTCTTCACAAGGCTTTCCAAAGATGATTGAGATCCTGATGAACTGCTTGTTCCTTGAGATATTTTTTCCTAATGATGGACAGCTACGTAGTCCGAAATGCATGTCCAGTACAAAATGATACACATGTCTTTCCATGAAAATCTCCAACAAAATAATTTCAGCCAGTGAAAGTATGAATAAAAAACAATATAGGGAAACAAAGATAAAATATTGAGTTTTAGCTACCATACCATCTACTTTCCTAAAAATAACATGTAAATTGCCACTAACTACCTGATAGTTGTCATAGGTAGTTGATCAGATCTTCAAGTATTGCTTTGACTATAGTATCGACAGGCATTTAATTGTGGAGGCTCAAAAGGGAGTGTGTTCTTTAAATATTAGAATGAATGCCTTGAAGATGGCATACCTCAAAGATGCAAGAGGGAAAACTAAGACATAATTTTAAGAAAACACACACATTGAGGAGGAAAAGCTAAAGCATGATTTTAAGAAAACACATATATTGAGGAGGAAAAGCTGAAGCATGATTTGGAAGATTGAGCATGCTTTGCTGATTCGATAAGCCTTGACGTCCTAAAATATGAAGGTGAGGCTTTTCTTTGGATAATAGGCACATTAAAAAAGTTGGGGATATTTTGGGTGAAGCATAAAAGTTTGTTAACAAATATTATAGATATTTAGTTAACAACATTTATAAAAAAGATTTGATAAAAGTTAAATTAAAATTAAAATTAAAGAGAATATGACGATCTTCTTTTGAAGAAGAGTAAAATCCTAGAGAGGATGAAAAGAAGCCCCAAAATGAGGAAGAAAATGATTAGTAATGAATTATTATTTTTGAACTGAAATGGATAAGGTTTTTGTATTGAAAAGTTGCAATTTACAGTTGAAAATACAAACAGTTCATCTTTACAAAGTTGCTCTTGTTCAGTCAGAGCTATGCCACAAAATTCTCCATTAGTCTGGTACACTATAATGCCTATAACATATCTACCAGATTATTGAATAGTAAAGACTTTCACAAACTGTCCTAGCAGGATTTTACTTAAAAAGTACATAAAACCAGAGATTTAAGAAGGGCCTCGCGCATTGAAATCTCCCTCCATGTGCTGATTTCCCTCTTGTCCATGAGAACTTGAGTTATCGATGATAACTATAATTGGCTGCTGCATAGAGTCTTCATCCATTGCTGAGTCTTGGAATGGGGTATTTTGCAAATGATCTCCTATTAACATCTCCTTAACATCTCCTGGTGTGCTTCAGATGGTAAAGTTAGCATTTCCAACAAGCCCTGCCGCTTCTTGGCTTCACTTTCCATGTCGTCGAATTTGGTGTTCAACTATGCAATATGACTGGAAATTTGTTCCATGAATGCAATTCCCTTCCCTCTTCAAGATGAGAATTTAACTTGTTCATCATAATACATAGGTCCCTAATGGCACACCGAATTTCCCCGAGCCTAGAACCCTAGCCAGAGTTAGCCAGAACGGTCAGAGTTCCCAAATCCATCTCTGAAGTCTCAACTATAATTGTAGGAGTAACCTAAAAGCCAAAAAATTATAGACCTTCCCACTGAATAGCGTGCTCGCGAAGATAACAAGTTTGAGCAAAATTTCAAGGAAATACCTGAATACCCGTGTCAGAATTCGTGGTGTTTCACGGTCCAATTGTATTCTGTCGATCCCACAACAAATTCGCTACCACAGTCTGCTATGGAGCGGGAATCCCTTCTCAGAGATATCCCACAAGCAGAAACATAGCAGAACCATAGTGCCATAAAACAAAATCCTAGAGCCGAATAACACACCACAGTGAAGATGCGGGAAGGCTCTCCCATGTGGTAGATTAAATGCCCTGAATGCCATGTGCTTGATACATTGAAGGTTGTCTAGACAGTACAATTGTCGATCCAAAACCTTAGGTACTTGATTTAATGTGTTCAAGAAGGAGATTGTTTATTTAGGGGAGCCATTGACGTTGGGGATGGCCCCCATTTAAAACAAAAAGTCCCTGCTCAAGTGTGACAACTTGGTTAGCATGCCTATCTGCTGCCGTGTTGTTATGCATACGGATATTTGTGATGCTCACTTCCTTGATCTGATGAAGCATATCCAGATTGTGCACTGAAGTTGTCCCACATTTGTTTCGTCATTGCAAGCCTTTTTTTTTGCTTGAGAGATCACCAATATTGTAATGTCCCTTTTTCAAAATTTTATGAAAATGCCCAATTTTCCAATTTTTCCCCAATTTCGACCTTTGATTAGTTTTGATGCCTAGGTCCCAATTTTGCCCCAAATGGTCCCAAATATTCAAGGAAGGTTTATGACTGATATTAGGACTTAAATATGATGTTCAGGGATGATATATGGCCACCAAAAGACCTCTGCAAACTCTCTTAATATTATGGTCCAAGTATGCAATTTTACTAGTAATTTGGGGTTCAAATCCCCCTGGGATAAGTATTGAAATTGGCTTCCTAAATGCTTCCAAACTCCCTCGAATTTCGGAACAGAGGTATGGGATGTATTAAGGATGTTAATAAGGTTCCCAATGTACCATTAATTGGTTATTATGTTTGTTCCAACTCTCTCCCATTCAACTGCAAAAATACTCAATTTGACCCTTGGGGAAATAGCACTATGTCTTCTCCCAATGCAATTAAACTGAGTAAAAATACTTCAAATGCTCAAGTACAGTACATCAAACTTGTAAAATACATCCATGGAAGTCTATTAAATCACAAATAAATCATGAGCATTATAATGATATACATCAATGTAGTGGGGAAATGGACATTGTTTGCTCATTAATCAACATTTTTGCATACAACCAGTGGGTATTTCGACCCGAGACTTTCTGAATATGAAGAACAGAGGACATGAAGCTATTACAATAAAAAATACATAATGAGAAGCTCTCCCAAGAAGCACAAGAGCTCACCAAAAACGCCCTCCCTCAAGGAGCATGAATATGCCTTCAAAACTGGAAATAGTTGAGAGATGGTGCTGCACTAAACAAATCCACAAGCTGCCCTATAGCTGATACCTGCAAATAAAACTCCATTAAAGCTCCATGAAAGACCTGAGTGGCCTCTCCAAACACCAACTTGGATGGAAATCTTTCACCCTCGAAATTGGCTAAAGCAAGAAACTAGTCATCCATTAGCTCTCCCTCTACACAAATGCAATTGCAAATTCTACAAATGATCAAAAACTCGTTTCATTCTTTGTTATTGACATTTATAAACTTCTAATGTCCTCCATGGGTCGAATTCCTTCCAAGAGACTCATGTCAACTCAAGTTGGGAAGAGATTCTAAAGAACGCCACTTGTACAACAATTCCTAGTCTCCCACTTCCACCAAATCACATGTGGAAGCATCTTAGCTGCCCTAACACCCTCGAGCGCCCTCTTGGAGTCTATTTTTAGCCTTGGCATGTCATATATGTCATATGTCAGCCTTTAGGTCTGATTTGTGTCATAAGTGTCATAGCATCTTCATCATTGTTGTCATAGAGCTAGGGAATCTAGCCCAAGTGTCTCACTAGCTCCAAATTTCCTCTTCCTCTTCCATGGGAGTTACTCTTCCTCTATATTTCGACCTTGGATGAGTCATACCATGAATAATACCTTTTGAACTCCCCCAAGTATGTTACCATTCACCTTGAATTCGAATTGGTGAAAGAAATGATGCCAAGTGTAGTGGGGAAATCTAGCCATATGTGGGTCCCACTTCCTCCATGTGTCTTCATGATCAAATGCCACTTTGATTTTCACTTGTATATATTTATTTAGTTCTTTTATTAAATATTTATGCCATTCTAATGTTCAAACATCATTTATTATCCCCCTTATTCCAAATCCCAAAGCTTCCACCCCAAACCTAAGAAACTAATAATTTTCCTCCTTGACAATTATTTGACCCTTAACATCAATTTGACAAACTCTGATGAATATGGCCAATGTGATTAGGCCATTGTGACCCAATGCCAAATTTGGGACATGACAAATCCTCCCTTCCCAATATTGCTTGTCCTCAAGCAATTTTAAACATGGGTGTTGAAGAACCCGCTTTCTGTATAATTCTCTAAAGTTGCCATTGAATTGCCCAACCTTGAGTCTTTGAGTTTCCATGAAGATTTTAGAGAGGAACCACAATGCTTGCTGCTGCACTACTCTGATAAAAATCACTTTATTAAGTGGGAAATCTATCTCCCATACTGCTTGTTTCCCCCAAAAATTGAAACCAATGAGACTAAGAATTATCCCAGGGTCCCATTGCTTGTATTGCACTCCAACAATTAGAAGTGCTCTCCAATTCATAGTTCTCGGATCCCATTTTCTTGTATGCATTCTTCCAAACATCATGAATACAAAATATATATCATCAAAGTACATAACAACATAATGAAAATGAACATCAAGAATATGCTTCATCAAAGAATCATGAAAGTGCTTATACCTCCAAGCAAGTAGACCACCATTTTCCAAGTGCATACAAGCATCAAGTAACCAATCAAATCTGCTCCAATGACATAGGTGAGGATCCCATGTCCTATCATGCTGCTCCAAAAGGATGTGATATGCATCAAAATATTCAACCATGTATTTTTTCATCCAAGAAGTGAATGAAGTTCCTCCAACATCAATTGAACTAAGCAAGGAGCAAGGAAAATTATGAGTCTTCAAGTGACTCAAGTGAACATCATAAGTGCATCCAGGAAGATATGTATCATCATAAGGTAAAACACTATGCTGCTGCAAATGTAAATAACGAGGTGCTCTATTCATGTCATCATCAAAAGGAGAGGTAGGAGTTTCATACCCCTCATGTGGCACCATTAGAAAAAAACCTTTCACCCAATTTTCATCCCCAATTGGTGTGGTTGAAAAAGAAGTATGGGGTGAGGAATTATGAACCAACTTTAAATCTTTACAACTCTTACCCATCGAAATATTTAATTCATCTTCTCCATAATTGGCTGGTCCAACTATTGTGAGATCATGTGTCTCCTCCAAGGCGTTGCAGCTCTCCCCATGAGGCAACGCATAATCCATTTGAACAGAGACAAGTGCTTGTTCTTCTTCTTGTTTGAGTGTAGGATCTTCAAGCACCTGCATATCGACATGTACCTGCCACTCCGATTAGTGATGAATTATTAACATAAGGGCTTTAGATAAAAAGTCCCTGTAACAATTGGGCTTTTAATTTATATAATATGTTTAACCTTTAAGTCATATAGTGCACATATTACTTGAGACCAAAAGTGGAGAGGGTCAAGGGATGACTTAGAAGAACTTATATCTACTATAAAGTTGGAGAGGATCAAGGGGATGACTTAGAAGAAGTTATATCTGCTATTTTTTGGATTTTCCTCTATTTTTTTCAAAGTTTTGGGTTTCAAATTTGTAGTTTCAGACTTAATCCACCAATAAAATTGGAAATACTCTTTCCATCCAAACAAAAAAGAGTTTTTTTTTTTTAAATTCTCAATCAATTTTTGATGTGGAAACTGAAATGTAAACTCATATGAGTGGAGTGGGAGAAGCCACTGTTGGATTGGTAATCCAATGTCCTTAAGACTTAAAGCAACTAGTAAACTTAGAAATATGCTTGCTATCCAAACAAAAAATGGTATTTTTTCAAATTTCTCAATCAATTTTTGATGAGAAAACTGAAATGGAAACTCATATGAGTGGAGTGGGAGAAGTAGAGTCCAATGTTGGATTGGTATTGCAATGCCCTTCCAAAATTTCTGTTGAATCTGCAAAGGGTCCATACAACCCCCAAAACCACCTCATATAATACTACCTTGTGATAAAACTAAACCAAAACATACCCAAAAATAGTGGTGGGTCATGCTTATGGATTTCTATTGTTTGTAAGGATGACTTAGAAGGGAGTTACAATAGGGTCTAGTAACACTATTTGTGCATTCCTTAAAAAGGAGTTGAAATATGAATTAAGCCTGGATTCAATTGTTGAAATATTTAGGTTACAAATGACATATAAAACTAAAGTAACCTTTTTTAGAAAGCATGTCTCTCTTCATAGATAGATTGTGTCTTTACATGCCTTTATGAATCTTACTAACTCCAATGTTGAAGTCGGGGATGTAGGAGGGCCTTCATCTAAAGCAAGGGCAGTGTAGCCTTGGGGCCAATTGTAGTTTCTAAAATTTAAACATGGCACTGTATGAAGAAGTAGATGATGCAGTGGCAATATTTTTTTATGTCGATGGCATCCCTTTCCATGTTTCATGTTCTCCTTTTCATAAGGAGATGCTCAAGAAGGTTTTAGTTGCAATGATTTCATATGCTCCCCTACCTGAAAACAAACATGTGACATCACAGTGAGAAAAACAAGTATCTAGATTACCTAGTAGATGAAATAGACTTGGGTGAGGGGAAGGTGCTTTATTACTATGGATGGGATGACTGATATTGGTTGACAATTACTCATTAACATTATTAGCAGTTCCCATTTTTTTTAGGGATGTTGATTGTTTTGGAAAAGTACAAGGATTCAGCTTGCAAGCTTGAGATTTTGCAGGATACTATATAGGAGGTTGAGCCCTCCAATGTCGTGTAGGTAGTCACTGATGATGCAGATGTTCACTGCTCAGTTCGGTTATTTGTTCAGAGAAGTTATAGGCATATCTATTGCAGCCCATGTTGTGTGCATGTATTGAACAATGCACCCAAGGACATTGGAATGCTATTTTTTTGTTAAAGTAGCTAGAGATGTGTAGATGTTTGTTTGCAATGACCACAATTCCTTAAGCTTGCAGGAATTAGATACGCCAATCACAGGCTTGCAGGAATTAGATAAGCCAATCACATTTGTTTGTTGGAGAAGGTGCTTGAGGTGCAATTGGTTTTGCATTCCATGTTTGCTAGAATTTTTGTTTTCAAAGTGCCTCAAACGGGATATAAAATACGCAGTAACAGTATTTTAGGAGCTGGTTCATGAATAAAATCAATTCAGGAGTTATCATCTCCAACATCTACTATTAGAGCTCCTGCCCCAATAACTCCTGCTGGTTCTGTTTTCCCTTTGCTGAGTGCTCAGTCCTGGCATTCTCAACATTTCAAAAACGTTGCCTGCCATCCCTTGCCCTCTGCGTCCTCTTACAGTTTTCACTGAGTAGACGTTTCAAGAAATAATGTGATGCCTCTCCTTCATGCGTAAACGCTCCTACATTCTTAAACCCTAATTCGATTTCTGCTCGTGTTCTCCTTCATCTGTTACGTAGAGACCAGTGGTGTGTTGATGCCTGAGTTCTAACCCTATTTGCTAAGTATTGCATCCTTCTTTATTGCATTGTCCGTGCGTGGGCTCTCTTGGTATCCATTAAAGTTGTAAACCCTAGCATTTTTTGTTGCGAGCTCTCTCCTCCATATCTGAAACTCTAATTCATGTGAATAGTTCTTCTAATATCCAAAACCCTAATTCGCATGCATAGTTCCTCTAAGGACATGGGCGTAGTAACTCTTGAATTGGGCAAACTGAGTAGCTTCCTCTCCATCTTGGACCGACACCTATAATCCTCCTGCGTAAAAGTGATGCACAAGATACAAGAATGTGAAGTTGGAACAACCATCCCTCTCCCTCGTGGCTACCTATCCAAATGAGCTGTGCAAGCAGAAAACCCTAATCCACTTGCAGGAGCTGTGTGGAGCTACATAGGACCGAGTTTCCTGGAGATTGAGACTGCGTGTTGGAGATCAAGACTGAGTATCGAGACTACTAAAGTGTGAGATTGGGATTGATACCAAGACTATGCGTGGAACTGCATGTTGGACTTGTGCATTGGACTGCACCTCCTTCTCTACTTTGGAGTGTCGAGCTGCGTTGAAGCAAATACGTTGGGAGACTGTTTGCTGGAGCTGTGTTTTGACTGATGAATTGAGTGGTGGAGCCTCTGCATGGAGATTACACCCTGGAGCTGAGACCGTTGAGATTGACCGAGTCCAAAATCATAAGGCAGTCCTCCTTGTTGAACGACTTCTCTTCAATGTGTCTGCAACTATAGCCTTAGCATTGAAGTTCGAGTTGCAACATGGCTGCAAAGTCTGCCGTCTGCGAACCCTAGTGTCCAGAGGAGATGAGTTTGATATGGTTTGATGCTTAAAGTTGTGCACTCATTCTTATTTTTGAAGAAAATAAAATTTTAAAGTTCTAGGGTTTATGCTTTATAATAAAGTGTTTGCAGAAGTAGTATATTGTCTGCAGAAATAGGATAGAGTCTGCAGAAAGCTCGTTTAGCCTGCATAAATCCCATACAGTGTGCATAAACAGTAAATATTTTTTTTTGTAAATAAGGTGGCAGAGATTTATACTTGCACCTTTTCCTCTTCTTCCAAAAACTTTGTTTATTTGCAGGTGACAGTTATAGAAGATGCATTCTTTTGCATCTATAGTTGGAGCAATAGAGATCCTTTGCCTTGCTCAGAAAGCAAAGAACTAGTCAAAAGTCTTTTCCAAGGGAGAGAACAACAGAAGAGGACGAGGAAGAAGAAATTTCAGAAGTAGGGGGCAGAAACAACTCAAAGAAAAGACCAGACTTACAGTGTAAGTGCTGTGGGAACAATGACCATGAAGTAGATCAATGCTGGGCCCCTTAGGAATCCATCAAAGAAAGACATAACCATAAGACAAAAGATACGAGTATGGAATCCATTGTATTGTTGTACATTGTAATATTGGAATAAATGAAATTGCATCTTTTTCATCTTACAAAGATGCTTGGCTGCTTGATACTGGTGCAACATCCTACATGACATTTAGAAAAAACTCTTTTGAATAATTGAATGACACTGTAGATGGCATAATGTATTTTGTAGACAAATCCAACCACAAACCAAAGGCAATTGGTTTCAGGCTCAAATTGCTTGGATTCCCTGATTTTTTGTTGCAGAAGGCTCTCTATCTTCTAAAGTTGCAGAGAAGCCTGTTGTCCTTGGTATAGATTCAACATCAAAGCCATTCCATACACATGTTCGATGGAATCATAGAGATAAGAAAGTCCTTTGACAACCAGGTCATCATGATTGGATATGAAGATGGAAAATTGCGAAACTGAAGGGATCATCTGCTAGAGCCCATAAATTTCCCTACTTCTCTCAACATGAAGAAGGTAATCCATCATCCAGTCTTTTATGGCATGCTAGATATGGTCATTTGAACTACAACAGTCTTCGCTTGTTGAGAAAGAATGGTGTTTTTGGTTTGCCCACCATTCATAAGATCATTCAGTCTTTTATGGCATGCTAGATATGGTCATTTGAACTACAACAGTCTTCACTTGTTGAGAAAGAATGGTGTTTTTGGTTTGCCCACCATTCCTAAGAAGATGAACAAATGTGATGCATGCATATTAGCCAAATATAGTAAGCAGCCATTTCAAGAGTCAAAATTCAGAGCAGTGAAGCACCACTCGCCAAGACTCGGCGAGTACTCGCGAGTCTTGCCGAGTAAGTCCTGAAACGACTACTCGCCAAAGACTCGCCCAACAACTTGCCATGTGTCCAGACTCGCAACATTCGGCCATACTCAGCCAGACTCGGCCAAACTCCTCGAAGACTCGGCCATACTCATCGAAGACTCGACCATACTCGCCCTAGACTCGTTATCTTACTCAAAAAATGTGGTATTTTTTTTTCTTGGGAGCTTGTTAGCCTAGTAATTAATGGTAACATATTTTGAGTGTTTTTCCTATTTGCCGAGTCTGTCTCGAGTCTTTCCCGAGTCGACGAGTCACTGGCCAACCGAGTTTTTGCCGAGTCCGAGTGGTGCAACATTGATTAAGAGCATGTAAAAAGTTAGAGCTGATTCACTCTAACTTATGTGGCCCCATGCCTATTCCTTCTGCCAATGGTAATAGATATCTCATGACCTTTGTTGATGACTACACCAGAATGTGTTGGGTATACTTGTTAAAGACAAAATTTGAAACATTTCAAACAATAATTTTTTTTTCATGCATGGGTAGAAAATCAAGCACAATCTCATATTGGCACACTTCGTACTGATAATGGAAAAGAATACACTTCTAATACTTATGAAGACTATCTTCGTCAACATGGGATTGCACATCAAACTACAGTTCCTTAGTACTTACAATCCTCAACAAAACGGTGTGGCAGAAAGAATGAATAGAACCATAATGAATATGGTATGCTGAATGATGTTTTTCAAGAATGTAAAATTGATATTTTGGGGTGATGCGGTGTTATGTGCAGTCTATTTGAGAAATAGAAGTTCATCTCATGCTCTTGAAAACAAGTCTCTACATGAAATGTGGTATGGCCACATCCCTTCGGTGAGGCATCCCAGGGTTTTTGGTTCCACCTACTATGCCTTGATACCAAAGGAGCAAAGAGACAAGCTTGGTGCACAAAGTCGAAAATGCATTTTCTTGGGGTATTCAGACCAATGTTGCATATATCGTCTCGGGGAAAGTATCGACGAGGGATTGGAATATAACTTCTCGGTGGTATCGGCGGAAAATATCGGAAAATGTCGGAATACTTCAAAAAAATACAAAAATACTCATTTTTTTTTTTCAATTTTTAAAACATATAAAGCAACAACAACATCAAATAGAAACATTGCTACATAAATATGATGATACAACAAATAAATAAGATGCATAAGATGTCAAGTGGTCATATATCGTCACTAAACTGAAAATTCTGAAATATGTTCTTGATAGGATGATACAAAAGCTTTGCATTGGGAGAAAGCACAAATGGCTTGATACAATCCCCTCTTGATTGGTTGTCTGCGAAGATGATAATGCACTCATAGATTAGAGCATGAGTGAGGGATATAGTTTTCCCTGCTGCCAATTGAAAGTGCCAACTGTATGCTATAAGAAATACACAAGACTTTAATGAAACCCTTGCCATGAATGTAACTTTATTTTAGTGGAGATGACATGATGTAGACAAAGAGAGTGGAGAAAGGACTTAATAGAATATTTCAATTCAATTTCAAATAATTTATATCATTGTAGAAATTTGCCATCAAATCTGGAGTCACCTCTAATCTGGATTGACCTCTATAACTGGTCCATTTGGTGTTGGATGGCATAGAGTACATTGATCATGGCCATGGCCTGATAGGAAAAGGATCTAGGACAAATATTGTAAATTATGTTGATAATAAGTTCAAATATCCAGACATTAATGCATTGAAAATTCGAAATCCATGACCTCATTTACTCTGGAAATCATCTACTCTAACTTCATAAAAATCCAATCTGTAGACTTAAAACACAATTCAGGGCAATTTTAGTCAGCAGTTCGATATTTTCCAATTTATCGCAATATATTCCCAATTTATCGCGACACATTCAATGTATCGCAACACATTGAAAATATCATAAATCTCGCGATATTTAAGATCCGATATATCGGATGGGGGTTTAACTCGGCGATATATCCGATATTCGATATATTGCCGATATGTGCAACATTGATTCAGACACCTCCAAGGCATATCGTCTTTATGAAGAGGTAAACAAAAAGTTTATTGTTTCCAGAGACGTCATTTTTCTTGAAATTAATAAAAATGATGAGTCTATTGAAAGACAACTTGATCCTCTGGAGAAATTTGCCCATCTAAAGACATATTATGAAGTTGATAACGAAATTTCACATCTTGAAGGGGGGATCCCTATCTTGGATGAATCTCTAGAATTTCCTTTTGAAGCACCAACACCACCTCATGAGGAAGAAGTTCCTGCCACTTCACTTGAATAGGAGGTTCAAATGGATGATGTGCTTGAGAGGATTGGAAGATTGAATCTTGAAGAAAATGAAGCACCACCAGCTGATCAACCTTGGCCATCATGGAAATTTCCTAAATGGGCCACAAAGACACTTGAAAGTGTCCATCCAGATGAAGTTGGAAAGACAGGTACAAGAAGCTCAACTAGACAAGAAGATGGAGGAGATGCAGATAACTCAAGTGATGACATGGATGTTTCATTTGATTGTGAATTGAATTTATCTGCTAACTTTGAACCAACTTCCTTTGAAGAGGCTGTTACTCGTGATGAGTGGAAAGAAGCCATGCATAATGAGTATGATGCGCTTATAAAGAATTGAACTTGGAAGCTGGTTGACCCTCCAGTTGGAACCAAACCAATTGGCTGTAAGTGGGTATACAAGAACAAATACAGATCAGATGGCTCACTTGAGAAGCCCAAAGTGAGGCTTGTGGCGAAAGGCTATGCACAGAATGAAGGAATTGACTATGAAGAAACGTTCTCCCCCACTGCAAAATGGGCTAACATCTGCACCTTATTGTCTTTGGCTGCACAAAATGGGTGGAAAGTTCATTGGATGGATGTGAAAACAACTTTTTGGATGGAGACTTGAAAGAGAATGACTTCATGTCTCAGCCATAAGGCTTTGTTGTGAAGGGAAAAGAACAAAAGGTATGCAAACTTGTCAAGTCCTTGTATGGCTTGAAACAAGCACCTTGCGCATGGTATGAAAAGCTAACTAAGCATCTTCTGAAGTTAAATTTCAAACATTATAATCTTGATGACACAACAATGTTTATAAAGAAAGTTGGAAGATCTGTTGTGTTTCTTGTGGTTTATGTAGATGACCTTTTGATGACAGGGAACAATGAAAGCTATATTGCATCCATAAAGAAAGATTTGAAGAAAGGCTTTGGAATGATAGATCTTGGACACCTTCATTACTACTTGGGAATCGAAGTGACTCAACATCCTAAGTACATATTCATCACCCAGAAGGAGTATGTTGGAGAATTGTTGAACATATTTTCCATGATAGAATGCAACCCTCTCTCAACTCCAATGGAACAAAAGCTGAAGCTCACATCGATTGAAGGAAAAGAATTCGAGGATGCGACCAAGTGTCGACAACTTGTAGGAATCCTTATCTACCTTACCACCAAACCATATATGTTGTTGGCATCCTTTCAAGGTTCATGCACGAACCTTTTGAAGGACACTGGTTTGCTTCTAAAAGAGTTCTAAGATACTTGAAGGGGGCACTCAAGATTTTGGACTCAAGTACTCTAAGGTGGATGACTTCAAACTTATTGGGTACTCTGATTCAGACTTTGATGGTGACAAATAAATGAGATTTGTCTACTTTTGGATACACAATGAGTCTTGGATCAACAACTGTTTCTTGGAGGTTACACAAATAGTCAGTTCCAGTAGATTCAACAACAAAGGTAGAATATGTGGTTGCTGTTGAAGCAACGAAAGAGGTAGTGTGGCTCAGGAAGATACTTGAAGAATTGCAGGAGAAACAAGAGAACTCCACTCCCTTATTGATCGACAACACTTCTGCAATCAAGTTGGCCAAGAATCCCAGATTCCATGATCGAACCAAGCACATCAACACGAAGTACCATTTGATTCAACATCATGTAGAGGCCAAGACAGTTCATCTTGTAGGAAGCCTTATCTACCTTACCACCACCAAACCATATATGTTGTTGGCATCCTTTCAAGGTTTATGCACGAACCTTTTGAAGGACACTGGTTTGCTTCTAAAAGAGTTCTAAGATACTTGAAGGGGGGACTCAAGACTTTGGACTCAAGTACTCTAAGGTGGATGACTTCAAACTTATTGGGTACTGTGATTCAGACTTTGACGACGACAAATAAATGAGATTTGTCTACTTTTGGATACACAATGAGTCTTGGATCAACAATTGTTTCTTGGAGGTCACACAAATAGTCAGTTCCAATAGATTCAACAACAGAGGCAGAATATGTGGTTGCTGCCGAAGCAACGAAAGAGGTAGTCTGGCTCAGGAAGATACTTGAAGATTTGCAGGAGAAACAAGAGAACCCCACTCCCTTATTGATCGACAACACTTCTGCAGTCAAGTTGGCCAAGAATCCCAGATTCCATGATCGAACCAAGCACATCAACACAAAGTACCATTTGATTCGACATCATGTAGAGGCAAAGACAGTTCATCTACGACATTGTTCCACAAATGAGCAAATTGCAGACATCTTCACCAAAGCGCTTGGACTTGAAAAGTTTGAAATGTTTAGAAACATTCTTGGACTTACAGACACCCCTTCAGATTAAGGGGGGGATGTTGGAAACATAATCCTACGGGATTATGGTTTGACAATTAAATTTGTACATATTGTAAATACTTGTAAGTTTAATAAAAAGACGATGGAGAGTCTCCTTGGACTCCAATGCATCTCTTGGAAGGTGAAGCCCAAGAGACAATCACAATGTATAAATAAGGAGCTGGTTCATGAATAAAATCAATTTGGGAGTTATCATCTCTGACAATTTCATTAATATGAAAGTTTACAATGTTGATATAATGCAAAGATTCAATATTAATTGATTTCAAAGTACAAAGATGATAGTACACACTAGAAAATGCAATTGAGTCTGAGTCGTGATTCTTTCAGGTCAAACTAGTCAAGGGAATATCACTTGTTTAACTTTCGAGTCAAAATCTTGAGTTAGACTTGGGGCCAAGTCAAACTTGGAGTTTATTTGGCTTGGTTTCCTCAAAGAGTAGAGTCAAACTTGGGAGTCAACTCGAGTTGAGAAGAGTCTGGTAACACGACTAAGATTGTCATTCTTTGAAGAGTCAGATTGAAGAAGTGTAATGTCATCGTATCACTCCCCTTTCCTGCCTTGAAATCCCATGATTTCTTCTCCATCCCACCAATATACTGGCTCAGTAAATTTTCCACTTTCTCTAAATTTGTTTCTGGTGGTTTCATGATTGTGATCAATTGGGATAAAATTTCTTGCTATTATCCTCCCGTTGAAACATTAAAACACATCTCTTTTTCTCCTCCATCCACGTGTCCAAATCTTCCTTCCTTGATTGGCCTTTATTTCCATGGCTTTAGTGCCAACATTGAGGCCATACTTGGCAAACAGCCATCAAACCAATTCTGAGGACTTCTTATTGAAAATGTTAGAATGATGAACCCTTGACAGAACATTACGATCCCTATTGACAATAAATAAAGTGAATACACCTTTGAATGCATTATAATTTCGTCAACCACTTGCGTGCTTTATCGAATGCTAATAAAAAATGGACTACAAAGCAAGATACAACTTTTGACAAAAGCGGGGCTAGTATCTGCTCCCTCCATTATTCTCGAGTGTCCTGCTAAAGGAAAGTAAACTACTTGTCTTTTTGGTACAATCAATTTCTGAGGATGATAATGTTGGCATCACAGCCTTCTCCTTCCTTGATTTCCTTTCTCAATTTGTTGTGGATTTCTTGGTTTCTTAAAAAATAAGTTAGCTTATATGGGTGGCCTTATCCTGCTCATCTTTTTCTGACGATTAAATTGGGTCAAGTCCTGCAAAGTTGCAAACTATCCACTATATTCCCATCTTTGAAACTCTTTAACACTGATAGACTTGGTAATTGTAACTATTTCAGTGTGGCCTCTTTCCTGGGCACCCCAGAAGTCTGTGTCAGTATTTCCTCACTACCTGGAAATATCAATTTATGATCACCAAAGTGATAGCAAACTATTTGAATTTGGGCACCTCTAGGTCTTGAGCTTGTTCTAAATTGGAAATCTGCAAGTCTCAAGTTTGTTTGCAAATTGAATTTTCTTACTAATTTTGCTGGAAATTTTCACTTGTTTTCAACAAATCTGATTTTGACATGTACCACAGCAGAGACTCACTGGTGATGAGAACAGTACGGATGTCCAGTGGTGACATCAACATTCCTTCTTGTACTGTGTCCCATGCATGTCATTTTGTCAGAATGTTGCAAACAAAAGAATTCCTTAAATTTCTGAGAAAACCTGGCAAAGTGCCACTACAAAATTCAGAATTTTCAGTCCATCCAGAATTTAAATTTTTGTATGTTTCAGCAATTTCCCCTACACCCTCTACTTACCATTGATGTTTTTTTACTTCAGATAATGCATTTTATCTTTACTTTCTGAACAGAAAGGAGAAATTAAGAAATATACGTCATGCAGTGAAGGCAAGGATAGACAGTATATCTACTTTGGTTGCAATCTCAAGAAAATCAATATCTTTCCTGAAAATGTCAGCCCTAGCTGAAATCTGGACTGCCAACTCCATCCTATTGTTGTGATTACATCCAAGTGTAAGGAATTAGTCTCCTCAGGGAACTTACCCTTAAGGTTATAAGCTTATAGTAATCCGACTCAGACATCTTCTTAATATTTAACTGCAAAAGAATTCTTAAATTCAAACTAGGGATAATCCTATTGAGTTTTTCGGAGTCCACAACCTCATCAACATTTTTGAAAACATGAGGGAGAAAGTTTGTGCCAGGAGGATTAGGGACATTAACTTCAACCCACGCTTGGGCCTACAATATTCTAATATTCTCACATTGTGTGTTAGGTGCCCAAGGCAGAATTTTTATGGCCATTCTACTACACAGCTATAATCCTTTTTTATTCATCTTTCCAATCTTGAAGAAGTTAAAAATTACATTTCCCCTAAAATCTAATTACTTCTGGCACCACATTCATTTCTACTATCTGTTTCAAAATTGAATTTCAAAGATTTTCCTAGGTGATTAAATCCGTACACAGCACAAAGACCCTAGTTTCTTTAACCTTTCCTCAATCGTAAATTTGTTGTCATCTAAATGAGTAAAGCTAGATGGCTCACTGCTATTCTTACCGGAAATTTTCGTCCTTTGCTTGTTCCTTGGACTGATCTGTCCATTGCCTTTGAACCTCTTTTGCTTTCTTCTAAAGAAATAATACTTAAAAAATCAGAGTTTGAAAACTGTTTTGTAAGGGTTTGTTTAGCAGTTCACATGTTATCTATCACAAAAACATTCTTTGAGATAATAGCATCTGAGTCATGTGGAGTACGATACTGCATTTTTTTGCTCTTTGCGCTATTTATGCAACTGTCAAAGAGCATTTACTACATTTGATAACATTTAAACAGGCACCCAACGTGATATCACTTCAAAAAATCCAAGGAAGCAACAATTAAATAGTCCTTTAAACTATAGAAAATATAAACTTAAAAAAGTGGAAAGAAACATGAAAATCAGTGAGGTGATCAGGCTTGTATTAACGTGGGGACCTAGGTTAAAAACCCTCTGTGGGTGTGGCTGTAAATATGTCCTTGTAAATATAAGAAGTATTATAAAAGAAAACAAAAGAAACATAAAAGTGCTGAGGAAAAGCAGAATACCTAATGTCTCCTTCCTGTTCCTCAAAGTCCTTTATTTTCCTTGGGCAAAGTTTTGGGTTCTTTATAGCAACCCTTCTTTATAATCTTAATTGACATCATAGTCTGCTCACGCAAGGTCTTGGTGCTATCTGAGCTATCTATCATATGTACTTTATTTGATTGTATTCTTCTTATGTGTGTTGATAAGGCTTTTAGTTAACAAAGATGTTGTACATTCTTAATACTTACCTATTTAACTGTTCATAATGATTTGTAACTTTGTGAATTTGTACTTAATAGTAATAGTAGGGATGCACTATGTCTGAATGGATGCTATAATTCATGAAGTGAAATGAAAATAGTCACAAATACATCATTTTAAATTCTGGAAATCGCAGAATATTACATAATACAACTGACCATATGCTATGTTTTTTAGAGTATATTTTTTAATTTATACTGATATGCGTCGGACGATAACTGTTTTGGACTAAAACATACTATATGTATTATAATTTGTATGTGCAAGAAATAATTCATTTATTTAAGGTTTTATCTTAGCGTCTCAAAGCTTGTTTGATGCCTTCATGCAGATTGGATTGGTCAAGAAAGATATAATCAAGCTGTTTGATAACCTTGAAAGTTATGGTATGGTTCTCATTATCCCTCATTTTATCTTGATCCATTATTCTCATTGTATCTTCCTGTACATTGTTGCAATTACCTTGATTGATTCTGTTAAGCTTTTTCCTTATCCAATAAATAATATAATATCTCATCTGCTAATTAGGAAATACACACAAAGCACTATCATCTAGCTTCGGTCACCACCTTTTCATTGCTATCCATCTAAAGATGACAGCATAGGACTTAATGTGGATTTTAGCATTTTCACAAAGTTTGATGGTAGAGTGTATTTCATATTTTTATGGAAGTGGATTTATCCATTTTTATTGACATTTTATTCTTTGGCATGACTGAGTATGCTTCCTCTTCAAAGCGTTTAGGATTTTATAAAGATACATGTTTTGGGGAAGGTTTTGTTTGTTGTTGCTGTCTTTTGGTTATGAATTTCTCTCCACTGAGATTTGGATTATTGGTAACAGTTGAGATTATTTGTTTTTTCTTAATTATCTATGAAATTATAAAATCATGGTTTTAGACATTTCAAGCCATAATTTTGTTTGGGTTTAAAATAATTATTTTTGTTCCTAGCAATAAGACTTTGATAGAGCTTCTTCTAATTTCATGTAACATACTTTATTTGTGGAGTCTCATTCTTTTTTTTTAAACAAAAAGAAAATATAATAACTTTTGAAATAGTGTTACATAGATTCAGGTTTGGCAGAGGCCTAGAATCTAGAATTAGTTCATGGAGCTTGCCACATCTAACTGTAAACCTTTTAGACATTGAAAACATGTAGACCATTAAACTCAAGATATAAAGCTTTATTGATATTTTTGTGGACAAAAATATGATAGGTTGCCTACACAAACAGAGAAACTTCCAACTATTACTATATGCCATAGCCTGCAATACATCATGATAAAACCAAAAGGGATCATGGAGGTTTTGCTTTCTATGCCGTGGCTGGGGATGCTGATCATTCTTGGCTCACATTGTGAGGACGGCTTCTAGTAGTTAATCTACTGGGTTGGATTGTTGTTGTCGCTCAATGAGGAGTCATTGTTTTGGTTTGAAAAAGAGTCTTCCCCTTCAATAGATTGGGCTGGCTTTGCTCCCCTACTCATCATTTCTTTAATCCTGTAAAAATTGAATACATGCTTTTCTTCATATTGTTTACTTGTTGCTGCAGGGTATAACTGATGATTTGTTTCTTGCATATGCTCATGAAGAAATTTAATTTTGGAGTCAGTCTTGTTGTCTCTCTTATGAAGGGAGCAAATTGAATTGTTGTTCCTTTGAGCGACCATGTTGAGTTCTTGGTGAATTTTTTGAGCCATTTTGGTAGTGAGGTGTGTCTTGTGCTTTGTTGCTAGTTTATCAATTTTGAAGTGTAAGACTTTAGTTTAGTATTGGATCTTATTGGTGTTCCAATTGACCAATGAGTTTGGTGGTCCCCCTTCTTCAACCATCTTCAAACTGTTTACTCTTTTTAGACAAGGAATGCAGACAAGAGGCTGGATAAATATCCTCAACCATTTGGGGAAGGGGTATAACCCACAGTAAAGGGGGAGATTTTGAGAACTGACAAAATCAAATACAATTGGGTCGAGTGTATGTGAAGAGGGAAAGGGTTTTGAGAGGGGAGGGTAGAGGTGGATGGGGCGTGTGCAGGAAATATAGTGGTTGGGGAGAGAGGGAAGGAATCCGAGTGTCTCCATGGAGTTATGTGAAGAGAGAAAGGGGAAGGGGGTCACTTAGCTAGAGGCGACATGCCCCCTTAGTGAGACATCCCTTTGGATTCCAAGGGTTATCATTTCGACTTCCTTTTGTAAACCAGGCAAGGCAAAGAGAGAAGAGTTTTTTCAAGATTGAGGATCTCAGGGCTTGAAGCATGAGAATTAGGGACGAAGAGGATATAAAATGAATTGAGACCCATTTTGTGTTGCAGATTTTGAGAGTGCCCTCCGAGAGAGTGAAAGCTTTGTTTCCATATGCATTTGTGGATTTGTTATGGTCTTTGTATAAATGTTTGAGGTCAATCGAGATAAAGAGCCTTAAGAGATATTGTGCTTGTATGCTTAAACTCTTATGTTGGAGAGCAATGGTTCACTAGCTCATTTATAAATGAGAGAGTTGTGTATTTATACACAACTTAATTAGGTAGGGTACCTTACCCAAGGAGCAGTTATGGGCCTAAATCAAGATGACTAGGTTAAACACAACCTAGTATTATAATAAAGGATTACATAATGAAGCGTCGTTTAAGATATGGAACTTTCTATAATGAAGCACAAGAATACTGATTGGAAATTTCAAATAGAAAGCTTGTAACTATGCAGTATATCTTATAAACCAAATTCTAATGAATGGTGTGTGGAACATTACACCAGAAGAAGGATGGAGAGGATGAACATTGACAATGAAGCATGTGTACATGTTCAAAGGCACCACATATGCATGTATGAATGGAACAACATAATCCCAAATAGCCTAACAGGTAGTTAAAATAAGGTAAGGTAATTTTATTGCACCGAGGGTAGCGAGGTGCTCTATAGCCCAATATGCTGGAGATGATGTCACATAATGTAGCATTATGTACCAAAAATAAAAAGTAATTAAAAAAATTCATGTCGGCTCGTAAAATAAAAATTTAAAACCAAATAAAAAGTAATTAAAAAAATCCATGCTGTCTCATAAAATAAAAATTTAAAATAAAATAAAAAGTTATTAAAAAAATCCATGTTGGCTTTGAAAATAAAAAATAAAAACAAGCATAGAACCATCTTAAACGAAGATCTATCTTGCACCCAGAGGGATCAAATTTCTTGAGGTGTAAATTTTATCTAGACGTGTAAAAAATTAAGATTAAAAAAAAATTACACCTCAAGAAATTGGATCCCTCTCGGTGCTTGATAGATCTGGGTTTAAGATGGATCTATGCTGGTTAATGTCCAATGAGTGACCACAAATGTAGGTCAATAAGTCTGTTGAGTACATTAGTGTTGGTACAGAGTGTAGTGCAAAAATGAGTCCTATATAAAGTAAGATGCAAGAAGTAACTAAAGTATTGATCTAAGCTAAAATATGAAGACTACATTGCTAATATAAAATCGATCTAGGAGTAAAATGTACAAAGGTAAAGGAACCATGATATAGAGTACAAATAGTTGAAACATTTCTTGGTCTCTTAGAGCTAGACGGTGTAGAAATGTATGGTACTTGGTTATGATGAGTAGTTAAAGGCATATAGGCTATGGATCTTGTAGACGAGAAGCTTGTCAAAAGGCATACTATTCTCTTAAATGAAGAAAGCGTGGTTGTTGTAGAATTGTCAAGTACCATGAGCACTAGGAAATAGAGTACGCAGATGAATTAATCAACTCAAATCTTGTAGGAGAATTTGAAAGCAAGAACACAAGGCATTGCAAAAAACGACTAAATGGTTGATTAAGACTCTTGAAGGATTTTATGTTGAGCTTGCCTACTTTGGAGTAAAAACTAGAAGTCAGAAGCTAATAGAAAACACATAGGATGGATCATAGTTGAGGAGTGTAAGATTGCAAAAGTCAAATGCAATGAACTTTACTCTATTGACATTAGTATTAAACATCGATGGACCTCAAGACTATCAATAAGCATCGACATAGAAAGCATGGTGCAAAGCTATGCAGACTAAGATGGATGCTATTCAACAAGGCCAAACATGGAGCTTAATGGAGTTACTTGTAGGTGGGTTTCAAGACAAAGTGTAGATTGATGGTATTGTAGACAAATGTAAAGTGTGGTTGGTAGCCAAAAGTCTATGTGCAAAAAGAAGTATTGATTATGAAGAGACCATTGCATGAGTGGCGAAGATGACGATAATCAAGATAATTTTAGCTATTGCACCACATTGTGGATGGACGTCTCATTGGATGGATGGCAAAATTGCTTTTGTTGAATGGGTGGCTTGATAAAGATTTCTACATGCAACTACCACTTGGATTTGTGTAGTCTAGAAAGTAGAATCATATTTGTAAATTGTGTGCTGCACATTGTATGGACCATTGCAGGGACCAAGAATGCAGTGCATGTGAATTGATAAGTATTTAAGAGAAGTTGTATTTTAGAGAAGCAATGCAACTTTGAAGTGAAGATTACCTTGAGTAGATATTTATTACTAATAATTTTGAATGTTGATGATTTGATTGTAATTGGAAGTGATGGAAGTGAAATCTAGATAATGAATGAAGACCTATTGAAGACAATTGAAATGATGAGCCTTGTAGTGTTACACTACTGTCTTGTGATGGAAGTTTGACAAAAGTTTGGAGGAATATTCTTTTCGTAGACAAAGTGTGTTAGTGATTTGATTAAGAAGCTTAGCATTAATGAGTGCAAGCATTGTCATACCCAATGGATATCTAACTAATTTCACAAAGGATGAAGAAGGAAAGTTATCAATGCAACCCTATACAACTTATTGGTAGGTAGTCACATTTAGTTGACTATTACTCGACTTGATATTAGCTTTATGTAGTGAATGTTGTATCAATCAGTGGAAGGCAAAAAATAAGATATTGAGATATGTCAAAGGAACATTGAGTTGGGGTTTGGAGTATTACTAGTGTAGAGAGTTGGATTTGGTTGGATACACATTCGTAATGGGCATGATGCACAAAAGACTTGAATTTTATGTTCAATGGTAATAAATTGGAGCAACAACAGGTAACACACAATTGCTTTATCCTCAATAGAAGCCAAGTATAATGTCATTTTGATTGGAGTATCAGAAGTAGTTTAACTTTGATTAGATAATGGATTAGGCTAGAGAAACCCACAATTCTCTTTTGACAATTAGTGAGCTATTCGATTGAGGATGAATGTATGTTATCATTAGTGCGACAAGCACATTGAGGAACATAGAAACCCATGAGACAATTGTAGCAAGAAGATCAAATTGAGTTGCACTATTGCAAAACAACTCGTAGCTGATATTTTTACTATGTCTCTATGAAAATATAAGGTTGAAAAACCTAGAGCAATTCTGGGCATGAAAGAATGTTTTTCTATTAAGGTCAAGTGTATAATAAACAAAATGTATATATAATACATAAATATAAATAAATATTAACAATAAATCACTAACTAATATTTAATAAACTAATTTGTGATGAAGAGAGACCTTCTTGATGAAAGGTCACTTCCTTTTACAAAAGGGCACCCTACGTGGGTATTTATATGAGCCCTCACTCTTAGTTGTAATCATATCATTATTCTTATTCATTTATACATTTATGGAGTATTTGTCTTATCTACATTGGAAGTTTCTTGTGTGAGCGAACTTTGTTCATCTCATTTGGTATTAGAGCAAATTTTGATCCCCTCCTTTGGCCATATCTTGGCTTTTAGCCATAAAATTCAGAGTTCTCTGAAAATTGGTCTTTGAACACCCCTTGAAGATTTCCTTCCGCGCTGCTATGCTTACGCTAATCCTCTAGCCTTCCTTACATCAACCCCCCAACTTCATGCCCCCTTCATCATTCTTCCCTTCTGCGTACTCTCCAATTCCCCGTGCTCTCTTCTCCTCGGGTCTGCGCGCTCCTTCCTCTAAGCTTGCTCTCTCTCACCTCCCTGCTGTTGCCCACACTGATCCACCGCTGCTCCCACGCACCAGCGTCACCCTTTCCACGTGCCCTATCATCCACGTGTTGCTTGGCATAGAACGCCCTCTAGTTGTTCGCAGCCATCTACCTGCAATCGCGCCCTCGCATATCCATCACTCCAAATCACATCATCTCTATTCCAAATTTCCAACCACAACCTCTTTGCAACCACACACAACCACGCTCCGTGCCCTTTAGTATTCACACCCCATTCAACCCTTCACCTGCATTGTTCCCTGTGCTCCTTCATCCCCATCCTATCACACTCCCGCGCTCCCCTAGAATCTACTCGTATCCACTCCCCACTGCTCCTCCACATCGGCTCTCTCGTTGCTCTACGGAGTCCCTCACACCCCAGTCACACTCCACCACCGTTTGCACATGCCCTAGCCACCCACACGTCGACGCGGCGTGTCCATCCAACCTGTGGGCTCACTACATCACAACTTGGCAACCTCTAAGTCATAGGTTGTGGGGTGAGGAGACTCCAATATAAGTCGCGTCGTTTAATTAAATGTGGAGCTAAAAGTAACTAAGTATTAACAACCCCGTTGAAGGTTCAATAACTTAAAAAAAATCAAATAACAATTACAAGCCTTTTATGTGGAAGCTATACATTAAAGGAAGTAATATAAAAGGATTTTTATTTTTAAGATATTGAAGATTTATATAAAGGGTTATTTAAATTCTTAAATAATCCATTTCAAAAGGAAATAAAATTATTATTAAATTCCGTTTATTTTATTAGGAAATAAAAGGAATAAAAAGGGTGATATTTAAAAAAAAACCTAAAGTTAAAAAAAGGATTTTGATTAAAAATAAGGAAGACACGTTTTTTATTATTATAAAAAGAAAAAAAAGTTTTCTTGAGTTTAAAAGTAAAAGTATAAAAAGGTAAATATATTAAGTGAAGTAGTTATATAAAGGAAGTGAAGAGTTAAGCTATATTTTTTTTGGACCAAAATAAAAAATGGAATCTTTACAATGTGAATCTATACTATGTGGGGTAGTAAGGAAATAAAATTCTTATCTAGAAAAGAAGAATAAAGATTTGCTCACTCAAATCATGGAATTAAAAAATGAGAATTATCATAATAAGATATTACTAAAGGATAAAATGCAATGCAATCAAAAGTTAGAAGGGGAGAATCAAGATCTTCAGAAAATATTATTAGGAAAAGAAGAAGAAAATTCCTCCTTAAAGAAGGATAATTAGGAATTGCTAGAACAAATAAAACAATTTAGAGAAGGAGAGCAAGAGAATCAAGATACTCAAAATGAAGTCGACAAGTTAGATTACAAGGAAGAACTCTTACGCTTAAGGAGACACAATCAAGACTTATTTATACAAGTTAGAAATCTAAAGCATGATAAGAAATCTTTATATCAAGAGTTAAATTGCAAAGGATCATTAGTTGGCAAGGAAACGATGAATGACCCAATAGAGAAGTCATCAGACTCTCAAATTCAAACACCAAAAAAGGGAACCAATACAGAGACAATCAACGCTCAAATTCAGAAGAATTCTTATATTGACAAATCACTACAAACATCAAAAGAAGATGGTTCCGAAGAACAATCACAAAAGATGAAGATGCCTTATCGTCATCCAAATCACAAGAATCGATATGACCAACAACATGGTCAAAAGGAACATAAACAGATGAGTTATGATTTCAAAAAACAATGGAGAGAAAATCAACAAACTAGTGGAAGCAGAAAATGAGAAGTTCCATCCAACAAATTGATAAGCAAAAGGTCCCAATGAAGGTTAACTTGGGGTGGACCACTTCACAAATGATGCAACATTTTTATTTGGGAGTTTGTAACTCATATCGTCTCGTTTCGTCAAGTGTTGTAGCTCCCCGCACAGAGGATCACGAGAAGGCATCATGAACAAGAAAAAAGGATAAAGTCTTCCATGATAATGCTTAGAGGACAAAGCATTTCTAAGGGGGAGGCTATGTAATAAACAAAATGTATATATAATATATACATATAAATAAATATTAACAATAAATCACTAACTAATATTCAATAAACTAATTTGTAATGAAGAGACACCTTCTTGATGAAAGGTCACGTCTCTTTACAAAAGGGCACCCTACGTGGGTATTTATATGAGCCCTCGCTCTTAGTTGTAATCATATCATATTTCTTATTCAGTTATACATTTATTATATACTTTTCCATTTATGGAGTATTTGTCTTATCTACATTGGAAGTTTCTTGTGTGAGCGAACTTTGTTCGTCTTAGAGTGTTAGAAGTAATACAAAATCAAGGCACATCATAGTTGAAGCGTAAATTGATTGGTGTTATCCAGCATTATGCATTGAGCATGGGATGTAACTTAAGGTGAACTGAGTTAAGGCAAGCACTTGGAAAAGTTTAGTGAGTGGAAAGGTGGGAGTGGATGATGACATGGCATGGCTATGATGAGCTAGAGAAGACCAAGTCAGGCTTGATCCATTAGTTTAGTCCCAACCATATATATAATATAATGGGGCTGTTACTGAAGAGCCAGGCAGAAATGATAATTGTCATAGTCCATGTTGATCATCCAATGGATATATATAAATGTGAAACCCCTCAAAGTATTTTTGGATGATTAGTCATTGAAATGTTTTGATGTATGTTGAGACTAGAGAGGTTGACAAAGGATGTTGAATCAGTCATGGTTGGCATATTCCTCTAATTGGGAACGAGGTGCTATAAGCTTATAGCGAGAGTTGTAAGTAGTATAGTTGTGTTTGGGCCTTTTGAGCCATGCAGATAAGATAAGATAATTTTATTAATGTCTGACCAATGACTACAAGAGTAGGACAATGGGACTGCTGAATACAATGATGTCATTACAAAGCGGTATCACAAAAAGTGGCTCCTATAAAAAGCAGGAAACCTAAAGTAAGTGAAGTGAATTAGGAATCTATGCTAAAGCTTGAAGAAAAACCCTCGACTCCAAGAGCAGACAACCGTCCTAGGAGAGGATGTACAACTAGCGCATGATGCAGTGTTCAACATTTAAGTGCTGATTGAAACATTAGCATGCCATTACAGGAATTGGTGTTCTGGAGAAACTGCATTAATTTGTTGCAGTGCTAGAACAAGTGCCTGAGTCTCAAAATTATGAAGTGGTTTCAGAGCTGTTAGAGTTGGGTGTGTGTATCAGAGGATACAGTTAGATGATAACATTGTCACCATGAAGAGTAGTGTGTTAGTGCCAATTATAGCTAGTTCGTACACTGAGGCCATTATTTCATTGTTTTATAGAGGTAAGAAATTGAGTGCCCCAAGTCATATGATTTGATGTGCAGTTTCAAGGTTTCACATCTTATATGCACTATACATTATAGCTACCAAATTCGGTTGAATTGGCCAAAAGAAATTCGAATTTTGATCATAATTCAGTTCACCTGAATGATTTGCTTCAAATCAGTTTGATTCGATCAAAATAAGCCATGGAGAGTTTGAACTATTGACATATGTTGTTTTTCTCTTACCTGATTTAAGCTTTACTGGATGCCACATTTTGAATTGAATTCAGGGTTTTTGGGCTTCCAGTTAGTTATCTTTGTGTGCGAATGCCTTTATTTTGGCTTCGGGTTGAGGATTTGTGTATCATTTTGGCTGAATAATCTGGGAATCAGTCTTCTGTATTTTATCTGGGATCAATCTTCTGCATTTTATGTGTCATTGGTACCAATCTTGGGTATTCTGTCAAGGGTTAATGCAGGCAATTTTTCTTAAGTGTCTAGGACTGCACTGGCATTTCTGGAGTATTTAAGATGTGTTCCGATTTGAAATTTCTCCCTCCGAATTTTTTGTGTAGTACTGAATTTGAATTATGCAATTCTATATATCTAGAGGACCACTCTGTTATCTAATTAATTTGAGCATGTTTAATGCCATCTATTTCTTCCTAATGTCAAAGTGAAAATAATTGAGAGTGCTCAACTAGAATCTAGCTTCAAATTCTAAGCAAGTTTTGGAAGGATTTGGCAACCCATGTGTATTCTAAGATATTCTACTAGGTATTTAGTAAAATCTATTAGTTCAGATTGATACCCTCTCCTCTATGATATTGAATGTATTATTGGACGGCTCTGCTTCTTGTGATTTTGGATAGAAGTCCGCAGCTTCAAGACATCCTTTCGAGAGCCAGGTTGTTTATTCTATAAAAAGCAAGGGAAGAAGAGATTTGTCTTTCGTGGCATTTTCACTGGTCTAATCTTTGCTGGGATATTGTGAACAATTAGTGATTTATTTCTGTAGCTTATTAATAATTACATGCAAATGTCTATAACTTAGTAATAACTATGCTGTATATCGTATTTATTAGTGAAACAAGAAACAACTACCTATGCTACTGCTAAGTACATGCTATGTTGCCATAATTTTGTCACATTTACTAGATGCCTTAATAATTAGTTTCTTGGTCTTTTCTAGATTCTTTACCCTCGTCAAAATTTTTGCATAATTTTGGTTTCACAGATAAAAATGTGAAAGAGACAAATCCAGTATGTGTATTTTAGTAATCTTTGTCTGGTGACCTTTCTGTAGATATGCAATTTAGTATGCATGTCACATACTGCCTCTTAACTTTGTCAGTGTTTGGCACCATTTTTGTCAAAGGGTATTTGTTAGGGAAGCATTGGGCTTTTTAGGGCATATGGTAAAATAAAATGCATAAAGTGCATTTGTTTATCACTTTCTTACTGTGTAGATTTTTATTATTGCGTTTGGTTTTCTGCATCCTTGTTTTGTTCGAAATAGTTATTATTACTGTCCTATGTACTTGCTTACTAATGAACATTCTACCTCAGAGGATGGGTCATTATACTTTGATGAAAAGCCAGTCGATGCTAGTAGGGGAAATGGAGGCTCACTTTCAGCTACTTCTTCGGTTGTGCGTGGAGTTAAAGCTTTTGCAGCAGTTATTCCTGGGAAGTTAAATGTGAGGGTTTTCTGAGATTGGAATATATAATTTTATCATTTGTTTGCTACATAAGTTTATAGTTGGCTGGTTAAGGGCATTTTATGTAAATAACATGCCTTCAAATAAATTTATTTTGTGCAGATTCCAGAAGATAAAGTAGTAGGTATTGCTAACTTCTTCCTCAGTATTGGAGTTCCAGGAAGCTCCATTGAAATGTATCATCAACTTGATTCCTTGGGCAACTTGGAGGATAACAGGCAAGTTTTTGGTGATTATTTTGATAGTTAGTTAATTGTGTAATTTTCCAAATTTGCATTTTTTTTCTGTTACGTCTAACCATCTTCATTTTTCTAGATTTATTACTAGTTATGTAGAATGCCTACATATGAGATGTTTAACCATATGATATAAGTTAAAGGATGAGGAAAATATGGTACACGGGCGCCCTCTTAATATTTTTGCTTATATATAGTGATTATAAATGTGATTCGGGATAGGATATTATATAGTCAAAAAAGAGGTTGTGAATTAGAAACATTGCATGGTTATGAAATTGCATGCAGGAATTGTGCTATGAAATATTCATTGAAGTCAAATTCCAATTTTGTGAAAATTTTTAGTTGGTCAATTTGATAGTGGAAAAGTTAGCACAAACCCTATTGCAAACATTCTGCAATTCTTCTGAGCTCAAGTGTTCAGAATCCAGACAAAATATGCCGTCTCAAGGCATGGTAATGTAAATACTGTCTTACAGAGCAGTTATGATACCTTTCTATAATTGCGGCTCATTCTAGAAAGGTGAATAACTGAGCAGGGGTCCTTGTGTGGAATTAAATGATGGTGAATGGGTGCCAAACTAACATAAAGATAAACAAAATTTTCTGCTAGTTTTATAATAAGTTCTTTGGTATGTTAAATATCTAAACACTCCAATATTTGTTTGTTGATATGGATGTTTTATTTTCAATTATTTATATGACAAATTCTTCATTTTATTTTGTATCTTTGTTTTTTATTTTATTTTTTAATTTAAGCTTAAGTTTTCTTATTTAAAATCTTTATAGCAGATTTTTTTACAAAGAAAACCTCTCCGGCAAACCCCTGGGCATTTCCTTGCATTTCATGGATGGTACCTAGTGTAAACCTGTCAGTGCTTATTATGGCGACTGATCCAGTGGGGACATCGAATTAGGCACACAATAAAGGCAACTAGCCCGAGGGATCAACCCAGAGACCCTTTGGATGAAGCTCAAAACACTCAACCACTTGAGCTAGCTCCTGTTTTGGTTTAAAATGTTAATGCTAATTCCAGATTTAATACTAAGCAAACCATGCAATTTCCTAAATGAAAGCGAAATTTTCACCAAAAGGGTGCATATGTTGTTGACTATTAGTTCATGAGGTCATGCATTGTTTGCGAGGTGCTGCTATTTGGGAAGTAGCCCTTGTCTTGCCTAACAATACAAATTACTATTTCCTATATGATTAAACAAGCTTGACTATCACATTTTCGAATCTGGAGATGGTAATATAAGTTGATAACAAGTTGTTTGGTATCCTCTCTAATCACATTGTGTAATAATTAATTCTTGCTTGTAAAGCAAAAGATGGCTAGGGACATTCAAGGAATACTTGAAAGAATAGAGAGGCCAATGGACTGAAGTAACAAAGAGGCCTCAAAGAACCAACATTGCTTCCACCCAAAGGAGTTTGCAGAGACAATCTTCTCTGACGAACAAAGACCCAGAATGGGTACCTTAACCTCCCTGGGGTCGAGAAGTGGATCCATACCAAGGCTGTTGGGAGCACGGAGCGGGAACGAAAAGCGAAATTTTCAAAAGCTTCCGTTTTGGGAGCGTTTTTTATATAATATATATTTTAATATATTTTGATACATATATATTAAAAAAACATGTATTATGCCAAATTAGCTATAGAAAACATGAAAACATAGATATTCATATAACCATCTAGACTTTTAGTACACATATTGATATAACATCAATCATCTAGGAGCTATAACTTATAACATTGTCATTAACTGATCAATCATCAATCATCAACAACATCAACCTTCAAATTTCAACATATAATATTTGCCATCAACAAACTCTAAAAGATAACATCAACCATGAAATGAAACAAAGCATCATAATATCATATTCAATACCAAAGAGTTGTAGACAATAGGATGCAATAAAAACTAAGTAGCATGGGTACCCGTACCCAGGGGTAGGGTACGCGTACCTGTACCGGATACCCGTACCCACGTACTGGATACCTTGTACCCACGTACTCTGCCGCACCCTGTCGTACCCGAAACTTGGACAAATTACCCGAGACATTTCTCACAGATTTAGGGGACTTTGATTGCAGAGGGAACAGAGTACCCCTGTTTTGGGGATGCTTCGGGATGCCTAGGGACCACTTTATACAGGATACCCCTATTTTGGGGACGCCTAAGGACCAATTTGGTATGAGTCTAGCTAGTTTTGTACAAGTGACATTAAAGTCAATAATATTAAATGGTAATATTAAAAGTGACATTCTCCTTATTTTTCATTCTCTATCGTTTTACTTAAATTTTTAACATTACCATTAATTGTTTCAGGAAATTTGAGAGTGGTTCCAACCTCATTGGACTTCATATGCAAAAAAATAGAATTTTAGATCCCATTCCACATTCAACAAACTTAAAAGTTTTCAGGATTGCAATGTTTCCACTAGATTCTATCATGTATGAGGGTATGGGATTGACATTTAATCAAGCACATCAACCTCTCTATGTACCTTGATGTTGGTGGTGCTTATTGTTGAACTCTTTTGTCATGACCTTAACAAAAATGTACCCTTCACTCAAGCAAAATCACTTATTAAGAATGGGAAGCTTTTTCTACGTTACTTTAACACTTGGATTAGGAAGTTTCATCAAAACTGCAGGGTGTTGACTAATGTCCTTGGAGGACCAACTTTGAGATTCAAGGTAGAGGCAAGGGCTAGAACCTAAAGGAGGGGGCACAGGGTGTTATTGATGAATAAGATCCCAATATAGGAAAGGATTTTGATATGTAATTATTTGTTGTAGCATGAAGTTTTTTGGACTCTATAGGGCATTTAGCCTCTTTGTTTATGTATTTTGGGTCAAATGTGGATTTCGCTTGATGCTTTTTTAGTTGTATGCTGTGTCACCACATTCGCCGATTTTCAAGCTTGAAAATCGAAAATCGTCGATTTTCTTAGCCTCTCGAATTTGTTCAATGAAAATCGGCTATTAAATTCGTCTTCCCGAATTGGGCCGCCGGCGGGTAAAGGAAACTGTGTCCTTGTTCAGGTTGACCAACGCCTTCCCGCGCATCTCCGCAGTCCCGTCCCCGTCGCCCAGGCTCCCAGCAACCAGCCTCCCGTCGTCGCCCAGCAGGAAGCCTCCCGTCGCCGAGCAGCCAGCCTCCCGTCTACGGACTCCACTCTCAAGTGCTCCAGCAAATTGCGACTTGCGCTCACCCGTGCCCTTGCCCACGCGATTCGACGGTTCAATCCACTATCCAGCTAGACTCAACCACAATCTAGTTAGGTTTACCCTAAATTTTCTCACACGGGTTTGAAGTTTGCAATTATAAATTTATAAAATTCATAAAGTATTAACTAGAGGTGTTTATAAAATTCATATGGTATTAATTTTTATCAAATTGAATTTTATTGTAATATTAAATTTTATTATAAAAATTCATATATTTTTAATTTTCAATTTTCAATTTTATTAAAAAAATCACATATTTCATCATTTTCATTAAAAAAATCATATATTTTCTAATTTTCATTGCAAAAATTCATATATTTTTAAATTTTTATTACAAAAATTTATATTTTTTTTATTTTGAATTTTATAGTATGTCGAATTTAATGCCGAATTTTATCACCAAATTTTCTACTGCCGATTTTTTGTCGAACTTCAAGGTCGCCGAACTCCAACACGAATTCGAACCAGGTGACACAGGTTGTATGCACCCTTGCTATATACATGAGAAACTTTGCACGTTTGTGTATAATGGTTTGGATTCATATGGATGTACATGAATATATATGTACAGTGGAAATGATTTAAATTTCATATATATTATAATTTATAAATTTATAATTATAAAAATTTAAATATATATATAGTAGCCCCAACGTACCCAAGTCCCCTGTTTCAAAAATTGGCGTCCCCGTCCCCGCACCCATCCCCGTACCCAAGTTTCCTGGCAACTTAGAATAAAAAATTTAAAGTTTAAACTTTAAAGGTAGGTTCAACCGTTCAAGATTCAAAGGTCAAAGGCTAAAGTTCAAACTTCAAACTAGGCCATAATGTTTACAAAATAGGCCATAATAAACATGAAATACAAAGTACTATGATACTATCTAGTATCTACTAAGCTTTCCGCTTGCCACGAGAAACTTTCAATTTCTTTTCTTGTGGTCTAGGTGGAATAGGAGCTGCTGGAAGTGATCGTGGAACATGAGAAGAAGATGAATGGCCCCCACGGATTGCTGGACGTTGTGAAGCTAAAGGCAAAATTCCTGCATCTGGAAACCTGCTGGTGGTTGGGGGTGGCATCTCTGTAGTATGAATTGGATCACCAGCATGATCACCCAATAGTTCAACCTCCAAGCGCTCTAATGCTATGGCTCCATCCTCCACATTAGCCTCCTCTGGATTGTTGTCCCAAGTAAAAAATGTTCTATCATTCTTGGCCGCCTCACAATAATGGGACAACAACCTCAAGTTGTAGTGCACATAAACCAAGCTTTCTATGTGTTCTACATTTAAACTGTTTCTCTTTACAATGTGGATGAAGCTGTAGGTGCTCCAACACCTCTCTGCAGAAGAACTATTAACAACCTGTGAAAGCACCCTCACTGCCAATTTATGCAAATATGAGGCTCCAGAGCCATACATGTTCCACCAATGGATAGGATCCAATCTATCTCGATCTTTGGTTGCATGCAGGGTACCAAAGACTCCATGCTCATTGATGTATTCGCTCAATTCACTTTGTACTTGAGCACACTCCTCCTCATTAGGGACCAACTTGTCTAATGCAAGCATATTTCCATTTTGCACCTTTGGATCTGTGTGTGGTTTTTTCCTAACTCCACCCCTAGGTGCAAGTTGGGCCAACCAAATTGGAGAATAATATTTTGGGGTAAGGACATATGCAAGGGCATGGAGTGGAACATTTAGATTATCCCACCATTTGACCACATGTTTATGAATGTGGTCATACAAGATTGCATCTCTTTGCTCAACAATGTCTTTGATTTGTCCAGGCATGCTATCCATCTGCTCATATACCTCCCCAATCACCGGCTGATCTGTATCTAAAAAATGAATCATGTTATAAATTGGCTTGGTGAACTGTAGAACATACTTAACCTGTGACCATAACTGACCATCAAGAACGGTGTCCACCTCCTGAAAGTCATGTCTATCAACTGCGCTTGCAGATCTGTCTTTTAATTCTTGCCATGGATCAATTGAGACCATGCTAGCCAATGCCTCTCTTACCTTCAAAATCCTCCTGAAGGTGAGGTAGTAGCTAGCAAATCTTGTCTTTCATTTTCTTGCTTCTCCTGTACAAGGCACCAATCCATTGGTAATTAGGGTCCTTCATTTTAACAATATCATGCATCAAAAGCTAAGTTGCAGGAAATTGGGTACTAGGCCCCGTACCATTGCTGTACCAGGCAGGAAACTCGGAAACGCGTTTGGTACTCCTCGGAAACGCGTTTCCGGCTGTGCCACCACGTTTCACATGGAGGAAACATGGGTGGTACGACTGGAAACGCGTTTCCGTGCCATATCCGCGTCCGTATGGTGCGTTTCTGCTTTGAATTCTTGCTTTTCCATCCAAAAAAAGAACCCGTCAGCTTAATCAATGGGTTAAGTTGTTTCTTAATGGGTTAATGATGGTTTAAGAAACCTCTAGAAGCCTCTAAAAGTCATTTTTTTTATAAAAGGAGGAATTTACATCCCTCATCTCACACAGTGATTTGAGCAAGCAAGGGTTACTTGAGGAAGTTGATTTGAAGACAGTCAGCTGTAGCACTGTGCAAATTGACTTATCTTGTGTTTTAGTTCTATGTTGACTATTCACATTTTGATATATGTAGCATTGTAGCCTCATAAATAAAGGCTGATTTTGAAATTTTGAATATATTGTATTGCCAAGGTTGTTTTTGGATATTACTACTTGGCAACTTGCATTATGACAATTATTAATGATATAGAGATGGACTTATGAGTAAAATGTGATGTTAGATGTTTGAAATTATGATTTATCACCTGTCATTTATGTTTCACATTTAATTTTTAATGTCCTTGCTAATTTACACACACACACAAACACATGTATATATATCGCGTTTCCCCGTTTCCTAAGTTTGGGGGGTCACGTTTCTAGTGCGTTTCCGTATCGAATACACGTTACTGTTTCCCCGTATCATGCAACTTAGATCAAAAGGTTCAATGTGTGAACCAAACACCTTGACCAAAATATGTTGGGATACTTATCCTCAATGATTGTTCCTGCTGCCTTACAATTAGCAGCATTATCAGTGATGACTTGAATGACATTGTATGGCCCAATCTCTTGAATGGTAGTGTTAACTTGATCGCATGGCATAATCCCACACAAATGCTTTCTCACCCGGGTATATGAACCTGTGGAAGTTTTATTACAATGGGGGCATGTAAACTTTGTGGTTCCACCCCCTCTCCCTCCCCCAAGTCTTGTCACATACTTCCACAAAGGTGTTGTGTCTTTTTGTTTTTGCCCCTGATCACTCTCAATCTCATCATCATCACACTCTTCCCCTTCCTCCTCTTCTCCACAGTATGTGTCACTCATTACCTCTTCCCCCTCATCACTACCACCACCATATCCGCTTCCCAACAACATCATAATGAGAAGAAGTGGAACCAAAAGCCAAAACCACATACCCATCATGTTTCTTGATTCAAGATGAGAGTCACTTGTTGCCTGCAAAAGAATGATGGAGAAGAAAAAATTGGAAATAGTAGGAGAGAGAACATTGCAAGGTTTAAATTTTTTAACATAGTGAAATATTTTTTCAAAAACAAACAAAGATTGGGTTTTTAGAGCCTACCTCTTTAGCTCTTCAATGGTGGTTGAATGTCTCTATGGAAGCCTTCAATCTCCCTTCCAAGCTCTCACAAATAGAAGCCTTCAATCTCCCCTTCAATCTCCCCTCCAAGCTCCCACAAATTTGCTCTCAAACAACTAGCAAACCCACTCAAAGCCCTAGCAAGAGAAGTGAAATCAATGAAATGAGGAATAGAATGAGTCCAAATGGAGTCCAATAGTGTTTATTTGCCTAAATGAACCCTAGCCAATCACTAAAAAATAATTTTTTTTTGTGCAAATTTGAGAAACTTCGGACTCACGTTCACCTAGCCTACGGAATCGGTTCGGAATCGTTTTCGGGAGCCCATTTTTATGGTCCGGGATCGCTGAGGGAGAGATGAGGGATTGCTCTGGGAGCGTCGATCCCTCATCGCTCTCTCAGCGATTCCGGACAGACCAGGGATCATTTTTTTTAAGGGATTGCGAATTACAAAAGCAATCTCGGGAGGAAGCGAAGAGGAATCGCGATCCCGGGATCGATTCCTCATCGCTTCCTCTGAGATCGTGATTTGGGAGCCAAGAAAGGGTATCTTTCCCTCCTTGAGGCCAACACTCCCATAGTATTAATCCCATGGAGTAAGGAGACAAGGATCCATATTGAGGGGTGGATCTTGTGGAGGAACAAGACAAGAAAAGGAGGGTATGCGAGAAATATTTAGTAGATTGGTGAAGGGTAGAAATGAGCTCAAGTATTATAAAAATAAAGCGACATTCTTATGAGAAAGGATACATCTATAGTCTCTTGTAATTGAGGACATTGGATGGATATTGGAGGGTTTGCTAGATTTTGAATTGATATCACATATGATAGCAATGCTGAACTATCATGATTTTGTGATATAGTTTTCTTTGCAATGATAAAATCCTAAATTCACCGAGTCATTGACACAAGGGTGGAAGGCCATTGGAGGAGAATTGACTTGGAATTGCAACTTCTCTAAAATGATGAAACTGTAGCTTTTGAATTATACGAGGTTGGTAGAGATACTTAGCATAATGTTGCAAGGTTGAAACATTGATTAAATTAAGACACAAAAATACATTTCTACAATTAAAGTGCTTGTTGAACTTTTTTTCCAAGAAATCCTAGCTGAAGTTGCTTTTGTGTAAAGCATCCAAAGTGTAATCGTTACAATGATCATTGAAATATCCACTTCTATTGTCACTGCTATTAATGCACATGTGCTATTCTTATAGGAGTAGTCTATTTATTCTACGTTTTGGACTTTACGCCTTACGGTGGGTTTTGGTCGTAATCCGGTAATTTGTTTTTGGTAAAATCCAAATTTGGAAGTGTTTAAATTGTGTTTTTGAATTCATAAATAGATTTAGCACCCTCGAATACCCCTATGGCACCCAACTTATGCAATTTCCATAGTTAATATATGTGATTCTAAGAATTTTTTAAAGATTTCCAACTAGACTCCGAACAAAATAAGACGGAAAATATGCTTGGAAAAGGTTGAAAATGTAGAATATTTAGACTTCACTATTCTTATAACTTAATGCTTGAAAGCACTTGAAAACTACATTTCTTCTTCATGTTTAAAAAACCTTGAAAACATCAGATTTTAGACCCAAGCTATTTATTAATTATTTTTAACAATTAATGTCCCCTTTTGATATTGTTTGGTGATTATCTATATTGGTCATCTATATAGTCTATCAGTTGTTTGTATGGCTGTACGCCTTATCTCTACATATCTATGTGGGCCCCATCATTATTTGTGCAACATGTTCTCTTCGAAACATGGTTATGCCTTTTTCCCATCTCTCTGCACCAAGTGCCATTAATGCGATTCTCGTGTTTGTTAATGTATGCCTCACACTTTGAGTTTGGTCTTAACAACTGTTGTAACATACTGATTGGTAGGAATGAAAAGATACAAATACAAAGAATGCTGTGCAAGTTTCAAGTGGCAAAGGATAAATTAATGGTAGGCTTTGAGAACAAGAAGGTGGAGGAGAGATCCAATGTGGAGTATTGCCTTATATGTTTTTAGTCATGATCAAGCTAGAGGGGGTGGTACATACCCATCATTGTCACCTTATTGATGTGAATTGTTGATTTACAAGAGAGGAAGCTCTGGTTGGCTATTTATGTCACAAAGACTACCAAATTGTGGCAAAACTGACAAAACTGTCTCGTCATATGTTGAAGATTTTCGTTAGTAATAGGAGTGGATACTATTTTGGAAGCCATTGGATAAGGCATCAACAAATATCTTCCAAAAGAGATGCAACTTCAGGACAAAATTGCTTTGCCTTAAATTAGTACAAGAACACTTTGGTAATAATTTTCCTTCGATTCTTGTTAAATTCAATGTTTTATGAAACAATCGAGGACTAGATTGGAATTGGATTGGAATTCGATCAAAATCGGTGCACAACTTGGTTTATGAACTGGATAACTAAAAAATGTGTAAAATATGAAAATTTTAATTAAAAATATATATTCTCATGTACAACATTGTAAATCCAAACCACTAGAGACGAAATATACAAAGTTTGCTCACGTATATACCACTCAAGGGTGAATATGTCACTGAATGCAATACATATCTAAAACAAATACATAAATAACAAGGATCTAAATGGTCTCTAAATTCCAAAAAACATGCACGCTACTACATATATATGATCAACATGATCAATCATCAAACCCATCACTACTATTGGGAATGGGACCCTAATCTTGAAATACATGATCATCCTTTGTTTTGGACTTGTTGGGCTCTCTGGGACATTTGGAGAAATAGTAGTAGTGCGAATAATGCTTACATGCATAGTGCTACTAGTAGATCATCATCCAAACCGTTCTACCCCAAGATATCATCATCACAGTGTCAGGTGAGTCTCCTCCACCTATTTTGAAGATGGATAAATATCATCTAGGACAATGGGATCCATATCAAAGTATTTGTTCAACTATTGATTGCGCGTTAATAGGAGGTTGTATCGCATGAATAGGAGATAATTTAATCATTGTTGTTCCAAACATTTTCTCTTTTTCCTGTCAATCTGGAGTTGGAAGCCAAATCCATTGCAAACAACCCAGGAAGAATTCCAAACAAGCTCCATGCTCACTTTGAATTGCAACTCTTCAATGCATCTCCACAAACTCCATGCTCACAAATGATCAATGATGGTGGTGCAAGGTAAATAGAGGGGAAGGAGGGTCCTTACATAAGATTTTTTTAGGGTTTTGGGAGGAAAGGGAGTATATATATATATATATATATATATTTTTTTTTTTTTCAGTTTTCTTAATTTTTTTTAGAGGGCATGTAGGTGGCCGGTTAGGATCAGCTAGTTTGGCATAGAACTTGCCAGTGAACCGATTCAAAGGCTAACTCATCTTTTGGAGTTAATGAACCTAAGTTGCACGAAACGTGTAAACGTTTACAAGTTTCGGAAACGGGGACGCTTGGAAACGTGACCCCCCCAAAATGGGTATGTCAGGTGAAACGCGGTGTATATAGTTTTATATATAGTTTTTTTTAATAACACATTATCTCACAATAATATATGAATGAGAGGTTAATTTGTAGGTAGGTTTGAAAATGATTTAGAGGTTAATTTGTTTTCATTTTCCATAAACTAGGGTTTTTTAGATTTCCTATGTGGGTCCCAAGCCACTCATGGACCCTTGGAAGTTTCCTAGAAGTTTCGGAGAAGTTTCCGAGTTTCCGTGAGTTTCCAGTACCGGTATGTGGGCATTTTAGGAGTTTCATGCTTAGAGTCCTATTTAATTGATTTTAAAAACACTGGTTAAGATATGGAAATGGCTTATGTACCCTTCTGCTAGCATGAAGGTAGTGACACCCTTAAGGGAAAAACACATGCTATTCTTGTAGCATGTTGGTTTGAGGCAGTCCTTGGGGTTGATTTGCTTGTAGTTATAGGTGCTCTTTTGATTCAAAATGAAGGGACTATTATCACACAATTTGTAATTGCCCCTTTTATGATGACTCTATTTAGGACGATAGAGGAGCTAGGCAACTAAAGAGGTGGTCTTAGAGGATCACGCCGATCAGGATTCTCTTCACTTTATGCCACTTAAAGTAGAGTAGCAAAGGGAGAGACCCTGATCTAACCTAGAAGGAAAGATCTAAAGCTAAGACATCAGATCAAACTATAGCTATAGAGTACGTAAGGTATCTAGCTGATGAAACCCTAGACCAACTAGAGATAGCCACCAATGATGGAAGGATATGGATTGTGAAGCTTAAAGGAATAGAAAGGCAATCCAAATAGGTTATTTTGGTGACTAAAGAATGATGCACAAGATCTAGGATGATGGTGCTAGGTAAAAATGTCTAAGTCACTACCTTGGGGGGATTTGATGGGAACTCATTCATACATTGACGTCCAGATCGGAAGGGGGGAGCAGGAAAAGGGAACGGGGAGCAGGAAGCAAGAAAGGGCAACAGGGAAAGTGAGTGGGGAGCAAGGACATGAAATGAAAGAGTTCTGGACGTCATTATTGGATGGGAACTCTTTCATACATTGAAGGTTGCCAAAGGGTTATGTACTTGCTGTAATTCTGATGCAATGCCATTCAGTGGTTCTCTCTATTTTGTTATTAATAGTGCATGTAGATAGTGACTTTTTGGTGTTCAATGACAACTGCCATATGAGCTACTTTCCTATACAGTCTAATATGTGACATTCTCCTAAGTGAGAATTCCCTAAGAACCTAGTACATCATCTGCTTAGCACCCGATACATCTTCTGCTTAATCTCATTCTAAAGCTGCAACTTCCCTTTCCATCCCTAGTGTTGTCAGTCAACAAATTTGGAAATCTTTTCCACCTCAAGCCCTAGTAGTGTGTCAAGAAGGTCTATTTTTTTTATCATGAAGCATTCTTTCAGTGACACCAGCATCCAATTTTTTCTTGCAACCCCTCCCTTCTAACAATGTATCCACCCCCAATACCCTTTGGGTTCCCTTCCCCAGTTTCAGGGGTATTCTAGATAATATTTGTGCTTATAGTATGGTAATTTCTTTGTCATCTTCTTTGCTGTTTTATATTTGATTGCTCAACTGTAATGTTTTTTCTAATGCTGGTGGTGCCGTGGATTTCTCTTCATCTTTTTTGGCTGTGGTCAGATCTAATTTTTTTGGATCATAAAACTCTTCCAAGTGAAACTCTGATTTGTTTTTTTAATGTTCAGCTTGTGGTTTTTGAAGTTTGAATAAAGAAGTTGAGGTGATATTGTGATACTAACAAGTTGAAATTCAAATTTGATGTTGATTTGTTTTTCTCAGCATTACTATTCCTTTGGTCTTATCAATCCCTGCTACTGTACTTTCATTGACATCAAGGGAGCACTTGAAGGTGAATGCTACGGCCATAACTCTTTAATTAATGAATTATTATATCATGCTAGTTGCTTTTTTATTTTCATGTCAGCAACTGTGTTTCATTAATGAAAATGGGAATTGCTTATTGTGTTCTGTAATCAATTGAAGTATCTATTCTCAAATGTTTTTTCTGTTTTGAATATTTTATATACAATGTTGACATTTATACTTCATTGGGGAAGCTGTTCATCCTAGTTTGATCTCTTATAACTCTACCAACTGCCCATCTTAAGAACCATAAACTGACTTTGATTTGTCCATAACCTATCATGCTTAATAATGCATTTGTACTACCTAACCTGAAATGTTTTACAGAATATTTGAAATTTGGCAATTTTGCTCTTGAAGACCATATGGTCTACAAAGATACCATCTGTCGGACAACTAAAATTTCCCTTTATTCCGAGTCTTAGTTGATATTGCCGCATGCTAAACTTTATGCAGTTCTTCAGTAGATCGTGAATGTATCATGATTTCCAGATTCAAGTAAAACAAAAACAAGTCTTTATTTCCCTGATTGTTATTCACGATAAGAAATGAAATCATCTCCCATTCTCAGTTGCCTCCCAGTTCAAGAAAACACTAATTTTCTAAGATGTGGTAGGGGCAGGTCCAAAATGAAATAGCAATGTTTCTTTGTGCAAGCATACAAAATATAAGCTATCCCCTAGATGATTCTTAGAAAGTCTGTTTGACCACATAACTTTACAAGAAGATGGACAAAAGAAGAAACTTCAATGGAATCCCTGTAATTGTCCCAATTTGACTTTCTAGATTGTGTGGAGTTCATTCATTTCCTTAATTAAGCATATGAATAGTATTGGTCCCTGCCTGTAGGCTTCCACTAGCTGGAGGTTGGCAAAACTGAAAATCAAGGCAACCCATTTCACGTGGATTGTGGGTACCGAGGAGAGCTAAAATGTGTATGACAATATTTGGATGGTCTGACATACCAAACATAAGCCATATTCTTGACTACTCTTAGGGTGCATAGGTTTGACTGCAAAGATCTTGAAGAGACTAGACTAAAAAAGCATCTTTTTGGGAGCAAGCTTATGTCATATATATATATATATATATTTTTAACAAGAAACGAGTAGATGTTTATATTAAAAGGGGTGGCATAGCCACTTAGCAAAATTACATCTGAAAATTCATTAGACTTTGATGTCCCGCAAGCCAAAACTGGCAGCAAAAACTAACTCTACTACTGCAAATTACAAAATTTCCTCCATTTTGAGTGGGATTCACAGTTCTGAGGATAGTTTGACTACAATAGATCTGGACAAAAACATCTAGCAACCTAAAGGACTTGCAATGCATTTAACCGGATTAAGAGAAATTAGAGTAAGACCCTTCTTCGAATAGCATGCTTGGGAGTTTTGGATCCTGCTTGATCAGAGAAGAGTTGCCAAAGGTCTTGGACAGCTGGTGTTCAATTAGGTTCAACCGACTCTCCAAATCTTGAATCTTCTTGCCTTGAGCTTCCAGATTGTAGGCAGAATTGAGATCTTGGGCTTGGTGCTCCCTTTGCTCCTGTTCTGCATCCCGCTCCAGTTGTCAGATTCGGTCTTCATAGTTTTGCTCATTTGATCTCAATCGATGCTTCAGAGTGGAAACTTTATGCTGCAGGACCTTGATTTGGGAAGAGAGATGCTTTACACTGTGATATGGACAACAATCTGAGCTGTTATCACTGTCTGTCATTGTTATCACGTTTACTTGACTATACCAATTGTCAACGCTAAGAGATTTTCCCGACTAAGCATCGATACAAGCCTGCCAAATTTGCCTAGCAGTCTTGTGAGCCTGAAACCATGTCGAATGCACTGGTCGGCAGGGTTTAAATTTTCCCCACCCACTCATTTGAATCATTATCCCAATATACCTTGACAGAGTTGCCTTGCTTGGGAGTAAATGCTCTGAACCTTCCAGATCAAGAGCCTTCAAATCCATTCGTGAGGGGTTATGAATTATACCAGAGTTGTACCAGAAGATCTTCAGTTCGCTTGTGATTAGCCGTCCCCGATTTGAAGTTTCATTAAATTGCCACCTTATCACATGATTATCGGAAGGCAGCATGTATACAACTACTCCATGCCGTTTGGATCTGTAGATCCCAACGTCATGCCTACGAAGAGCAGTCATTGTGGAATGTCTTGGAAGGTGAGACTTCCGTGGTTGGGCGGCTATGCTTCTTTCATTAAGTTCACTGCTCGGTTGGCCTGGGCATTTTAGCCTCCTTGTTTAAATCCTTTAGGACGTGAAAGAGCCGGGAGCCAGGAAGTGAGTCTAAAATGATTCTTATTCTACCAATTAGTCTTCGTAGGTGGAGATCTTTAGCCTAAGATTGAGAATGAACCAAACTAATGATGTTCAAGGAGTCTCCAAAAACCCAAACCTCAGTGATACCTCTTTGCTTAGCTAACATCAATCCTTGGAGAAGTGCCGGGGCTTCAACACGATTACAATATGTCCTGCCTAGACCCCACGAAAATTCTTCAACTCTTTAGCCCCCGGGATTGAAGAGAATCCCTCCCGTTCCTGCTGCCCCAAGATTCTCTTTGGAAGCTCCATCAAAGAACACACAAAACTTAAGTTGGGATTTCCACCAATTTTCAAAATCCTGTCTAGTTGTCTTTATTTGCCAGGATTCTATAGCATGGCAACAAACTGGAGGAGAGGGAGCAAGAGGAAGAAATTCACGAGCCCAATGAAGTTCCTCAGCTGTGAGGCCCTGATCAGGAGGGTGAATTATTTTAGATTCCAGGCTTTCATATAGGAGAGCTTTGGCTTGCGCAACGATCACGGCTAGACACGTGTCTTTGTTGCAGAAAATGAGGTTGTTCCTTGCCAACCATATTTTCCAGGAAATAAGATCTCGAACAGTCAACCAAAAAAGATTTAAACCACCCTTTTCCTTTGAGGTGAGAAGGATATTTCTTCCCCCAAGAGCTAAACAATTCCAATGTAGACTTCAGGGCTAACAAGCCTTTTCCAGTGGGGGTAGTGAAGAACCAAACTGATTGAGAGAAACGACACTTGAAGAATAGATGTTTGATGCTTTCATCATTGGAGGAACATAAAGGACATCTGAATGGGCCATGAATTTCCCCCTTGATATGGTTATCACTTGTTAGAATCCTGCCATGAGCAAGGAGCCATTAAAAAAAGTGATTTTGGGAATGTTGCTTTTTCATAGCTCGCTATCCGAATTGGCTTCCTATGTGAAGGAGAGAGCTTGGTATACCTGAGATGCCGAGTAATTGCCTAAAGATACCAATCCCTTGCAATCCTTGTCTCGTTTGCAAGAGGGGGCTTTTCCACTTAAAATAATCTTGAGTCTAACATATGTCGATTTTAAATGTTCTAGAAGATCGATGTCCAACCATCCACTCCATTCGCTTGCTGCTGAGTCAGACTAGACTGATATATCCGAAAGTGTAGAGTAATCGGCTTCCAGCATCCACTCTCGAAGATCCTGGATATTTCAATACTCTCCTAGGGCCGAGCTGTTTAGAATTCGGCCTTCCATATCTTGATTTTTTTATCGTTTCCAGGGATCCAATATAATTGCTTTTGGAAAGAGACTTAGGCTTTGTAGCAAAGTTGCCAGATTTGAGACCCTCTCCTGAGAGGGGAGGAAAAATCTAGACATCTTAGTCGAGGTCCTTTCAAGTATTTTCAAACCATCATGTGCTTTACCTAGGAATTTTCACCGGACACCAAGTTCCGTAATATTTTTGCCCCAATTACCAGATTATTATTTTTGGGATCTTGAATTTACAATCCCCCTTCCCAACTTACAAGATGGAATTTCCTCTCATTGTTCTCCCCCCCTCTCCAAAAGAATTTGCTCATTAAATTTTTGATTTCCCTCAAGATTGAGATCAGAGCTAACATTAAAGAGAATTGGAAAATAGGGAGAGTTGACATAAGTTGAAAAGTATAAGTTGAAAGATTAAGCAGCCAATACCGTTTATGAGTATTCCAACCTTTCTCAAGGTTGGCCAGAGCATACGTGTATGTAAACAACGAATAAATTCCAATTTTAAAGGGGAATGTGAGTTTTGAAAGTTTTAATTAGAGCAAAAAGACAAGCTCTCCGACAGAGAATGCTCTTGATCCACCTTATGGTGAGATTCAAGAGTCTTATCTAATTTATATGCAAATGACAATGCAAACAATGCTTTCCGATAGAGAGTGCTCTTGACTTGTCTTATGACAAGTTCAAGAGACTTTATGTTCCTTTTAAGAGTGAAAAATTAAACAAGAAACACAACAAGATAGCTCAAAGATGCAAAAAATGAAAGACTAACTAACAATTAGTATTCTATTTGCGAAATGGAAAGACTAACTAGGAACTAGTGATCTAAGAAAACAAGAGATCTAAACTAGCAATTTAGTGATCTACTTACAAAGATGAAACTAAGATAAGAGATGAAATGAAATCTAAGCTAAAGAATGAAGCAAACCAAAACAAAGACACTACAAACTTCCCCAAATGGGGAAGTTGGGTATGGGAGCCTTAAATCCCACTTGCTTTTTATTATGAGTTACACACTTTTTAGGGATTTCAGCCTTTGAAAATGAAACTTGAAGAAAGTAGAAGAGGACTTAAGAAGCTCTTAATAGCTTGTTACAAAAAAGGAGAGTGTTTAATCTTGTTTGGTTTTGCAATTCTTGGTTTCACACTTCTTTTTGATTTTTGCACTTCTTCGTTTTTGGTCTCTTCTTGTTCTCCACTTCTTCTTCAAACTTGATCCTTTCTCTTGAATGTTTTTTTTCTTCAACACCTATGACAAAAAACGATCAACTCATGCACCCTTTAGTCATTAGTTTAAAAATAAAATATGAAACTACTTAGATATAAGAATGCCAAAGTTAAACTAAATGAGATCTAAATGCAACTATCAAATAAACTAGATGCAAATACTAAAAATGAATTAAGATCTAAGCTTTAAACAAGAAAGGAGCAAAGGCAAACAATGAAGTGGAGAGGGAGAGAAGAGGAAAAACGAAGGTAGAAGGAGAGACCTAAAACGAAAAGAGGAAGGTCTTGGCAAAGTGAGACGAAAGGAGCTTTAAGGGGAGGAAAGACGAGAGCAAAAGGAGGAGATCTAGGGAAGACGAAGGCTAGGGGGATGAGGTAAGGCGAAAGGTAAGGGAAGACTAAGGAACAAGACGAGAGCAAGGTGGGGAGAAAAGAGAGGGGACGAAAAGGAAGAAAAGACAAGAAATGAAAGGGAGGAATGATCAAAAGAAAGAAAGATAAAAACGAAAGAAAGGAGGATAGGAGAAGGCAAGGAAGAGGAAAGACGAAGCTAGGATGAGACTAGTAAAGGGTGAGGGCCAAACAAGGCCAAGGAGAGAAGCCAAAGGAGTTTAACTTGAAGATCTAGGGCTTCTTGAAAGTAACCAAGTGACAAAGTTTGATTTTAATTTACAGGATGGAAAATATAGCAAGCTTCTCAAGCTCAGTTTGAAGCACCAAATCGATCCTTGTAGAGTCCTGAAATACACAAGTTTGTCAGAAAAATTTGATGAAGAGGAGGGAGAGACAACCGAGCTCAAACTCCACTTTATCCTTGAAGATCTGCACAAAGACAATCACTCATAGAAAACACTAGATCAAGCTTAGTATGTTAAATAAAATGGGACAAGAAGCACATAAGTATTACTGACTACAGTTTTTATTTCTAAATCACACAAAACCCAACATCAATGAACAAATTGTACCTTCACATGCTCATCCTATGGACTTAAAAAAGACTTCTAAGCTAAGAATGATCAAGCATAAACAATATAAGCAATGTAAATGAACAATTTCACCTTATCATATGTGAAGCATTCCTCATGAAAAACTTGGGCACACCATGTAGACCTCCAAAGTGACTTTTTATTCCAATAATAGCAAATGCTACGAGCTCTTACAAAAAAGGGCAGAGTAATCTTACATCCAAAATTCCATCCATAAGAGAGCCCAAAGGGCCTCTCTTTATACAAAAACTAAGAAGCACCAAGCCTAATTCGAATTGGCATCAAGGAGAGCCAATGGCAATAGACACAAGTCGAATTCCAATTAAAATCCAATCAATATCCAAGCTTGGAGTGAAGATCAACTAGATAACTCGAGTTAGAGTAAATGTGAGTGGGGAGGTGGCCTCCACCTTGGTAAGGTGCCCCCCACTCCTCTTCTTGTAATCTCCACCAAGCAAATGCGTGAATGCCATGTGGAGAATGCGTGAGCATGAGGAGAGGGCGTGAATCCATGAAGGAGATAGCTTGGGGATCATTGCATGTGTTAACTTGAGTCTTGGAAGGAGCCAAGCTTTAGTTGTGGCCTCCTTTCAAGGAAGGCGCCTACCAAAACATAAATGCAAACTCAACCTTCCACTAAAACACTGCCACATCACTAATTCGTAAATCTTATAAAGGAGGGCGAATTCCTTTGATGGAGATGACTTGTGGTGACTGGACAGTTAACTGAAATCACTTGGAGTTGATTGGAATATTCATAAATTCCTGATGCCATGTCATTTAGCCTGTTTATTTAATCCAATTGGATTATTTTGGAGAGATTTGGATAATTCTCCAATTTATTACTCTTTGATGAATTTAATTAATAATTTCTCTTTTATTGATTTTTTGAGAAAATATTAATTAAGTGGCTAAATGACTATCCGAAACTTAGGCTAAGTGGGCTTGGGGTTCAAATATGATTTTTGGCTTAGGAATTAAGCCTTTAATCTTTGAAAACCACCCCCAAACGACTGACATATTACAAATTGAATTTTCCCAATTAAATATTTGGAAAAATAATAATAGAATAATAAAAAATAAAACTTGTCCAACGCGTCCGGTAAATTTTTTTCGGACATTGTTTTAAATGGACAAGGGACCTAGGAAATGACCAACTAACACATACATGGTGTCTAGTAGGTTTATAGACATTAGCTGGACTCTAATAACCCCCCAAGGCTCAACTTTCAAAATCGGGTATTCCAGCTTTGGAGGAAGTGGGAGAAAACCTCGTCGATTATTACTTGGCTATAGGCAAAGCATAATTGACAAGGGCAAAAAACTCCCTAGAATGCCTTAGTTGATAGTCAAGTCACGAGGAACCGAGCCACTCAAAACCCTGCTAGCACACTTATTACAAACCCCGTAAAATAAAACCGGCTAGCCAAAATTGGCTAATTATTGCAAACTGAACCCCTGATACTCTGGAAGTGAACATTGACATGTTCAAACACTGGTGGCTCAATGGAGGTTCAACTATTGTACAATATAGTTGGCAACACTAACATTTAATAGAAACAAGAATCTATAATAGTGACTGAAAATTTTGATCGCATATTAATCATTACAATGATACAAGCAACGTTATGATATTATAATTGAAATGTAAGAACTAGTCTCCCGATATGATTCTTTGACGAATATGCGATTAATCATAAAAAGATTTGAAGCAATTATGTTTTGATACATTGGTACATAAACATGTCTCTTTTATTATACTTGGTGATTCATTTTTCTCAGGACATACTTTTGCAATAATGTTATGGACATATAATTTTTACTACTGGAATACTATTTGGATATTTCCATATGCACAAACTTTCATATTTTACTTTAGGAGTCAAACTTAGTCACTTTGTTTTACTGTGAAAATAATGGTCAATGAAACAAGATTAGTAATGTTTGAGTTGATTTCTCTGATATAGGTTATGGTTAGCACCGTGTTGGGATCAGCAGCACCTCCTATGGTGGTCAATCTTGTTCGTGCTGTCAAATTAGATTCCAAAGATGCTCCTATAGTTCATGACCAGGTATGTTTTATGAAGTGACTTTTGGTTAATGATTTTGACTTGACATTTTCTCCTTACATCACACAGATTTGAAGAAGGCATAGTGTCTATTGAGTTATACAATTGTATTTAATTAATCAAAGTAATTTCTTAACATTTTTAAGCATATTGCAATAGCTCTGATTGGACAATTTCATACCACTCATTAGTCAAGTGTAGTTGCTTGCATTTATTAACATTATATGCACCTTGGTTTCCATGTCTTCCAATTATAAGAATTTTTTTGGTCCCTTGTTGAGATTTTGACTGTTCTCTTTAAACTTATGCAGGGGCTTGAGTTCAATATGGAGAATTCAGCTTACACAATGGACTTTCTTTCCAAGGGAGTTGATGTGGGAAAATATTATTTGACTTTTGAAGTGAGTCTTTTTTGCATGTTTTACGGTCTATTTCTTCTCTGTCTAGAATTCTAGATGATCTTTCTTATTAGCTTTGTAGTTGACAATGCCAAACTTTGTAGGTCTTGCCTCCTAATGTTGAACATGGTAAAACCTACTCTGCTGGCGGCCAAGTTCAAGTGCTGATTACTGTCACTGGCATTATCAAAATCAGCGATGCTGAAATAGATGTACTAGATACCGATACGGGGAGTGCAGAGATTGTGAAAAAGTACTGCTCTATTGCATGAGTAATCTCTGAGTATATTTACTGTATATTTTATTCTATTGCATGAGTAATCTCTGGGTATATTTACTGTATATTTTATTCTATTGCATGAGTAATCTCTGGGTATATTTACTGTATATTTTATTCTATTGCATGAGTAATCTCTGGGTATATTTACTGTATATTTTATTCTATTGCATGAGTAATCTCTGAGTATATTTACTGTATATTGTAGTATTCTGTGTGCACTGTATAGAGAATTTGTATGCTGTCCCTTAGATATGTGGCAATGGCCAATTGATTACTTCTCTTGTTCAAGTTCCTTGAAATTTGGTCTCTATACCTAAAGGAGAACTTTAGATCCTGAGGTTTTATATTTTTGTTTATGCTTGTTTTTTCCTTTATTTACTAGATTAGCATATAAGGGGCTTGGAGCCCTTGACTTGCATGCCTTCACAAATGGTTGGACATAGACCCATTGACTTCTTTTGGTCACTTGTGGACATTTATAAATTCATTTATTTTTGAAGAGTCTAAACACCTAAATCAATCTTGAAATGTCATACACACAACTCAAAACCTTTTTAGACGAGGAAAATGAGTTGAAGTCTAAGTTGCATGAAATGTGGAAACATGTACTAGTTTTGGAAATGGTAACACATGGAAAGCCCCCCTCCAAATGGGAAAGGTAAGGGAAACATGGTACATATATGTGTGTGTGTGTATGTTATCCCTCTTCTATTGTTTTTATTATTGAGTCATTTAGATAAATAAGAAAAAATATTTTATTAATGTCAAATTAGTGACCACAAGAGTAGGTCAATGGGATGCAAAAGTGCATCTTGTATTCTATCAAAAGCAGTAAGCGTAAATAAAAAAGGACTAACTGGTCCATATGAGTACAAATAAAGTAATTCAGAAGCAAAAATCATGGCAAGTATAAATTGTAGATGTCAAGCCGTGTTGGAACTAGAAACACATGTTGAATGAGTTGAGAGAGAAGTGTAAGGCTCCTCAATTGAGTCATCAATCACCATTGAGGGGTTGATGCATTGTTTGATAATCTCGTTTGAAGAATATTCGAGGCCAATGGGTCTTCGCTGTGTAATCTTGGGATGAGCCCTGGATTGAAAAGGTCCATCACTCCTAACATCAAGCTCGGGAGGAAGAAGCTTTGAATGGAAGACTTGTTGCTCAATAGATTTGTTGGTTAGTTGGTGCAAACCCTAGGGTCTAGAGTGGGATCTCCTCCAAAATCTTGTGGAGATCAATCAACTCCTCAAAGGAGGAGGAGAAAGGGGGTTGAGAGGAAACTGGAGGACTCATTGCTTTGGTATTTGAAGTGGTATTGGCGTTTACCTGTCGTTTGTTGCATCGAATAGAGTTGATATTCTTGAGGGTTTCGATGAAATAGTTCCAATTAGGGATTGTGTCGTATGTTTGAAAGACATCTTTGGTGTAAATAATTGAAAAATGTGGCAAGGGACCTTCTCGTGTTTTGGTGAAGGCAAAAAACCCCCCATTGATCTCATAATATATGGGACATATGAAAATGAGGTGCTCCTACTACTTGGTCTCTTGTTAATGGCATCGTTGGAAGTCTCATTAGAGCACGGATTGTGGTAATTTCACTCTACTCAAAGCAAACTAGGCCTTGAAACGTAGGAAATATAAAGGAAGTGGATTTGATATTCATGTCCAAAAGATGTATCTAGGATGAGATATCTTCGAAGTAACTTTGAAAGCACGGTCTCTCAAATAGGCCAAGGTAACCATTTCCTCTATTAAGCTAAGGGCGAAAAGCATGTCTTAAGCTGAAACAAGGTCCTGAGCATTGAACCCGCCCAAGTATGTATAGGCTATGGTTATATCGTTATTCTCCTCTTGGAAGTGGAAGTGGTAGTCAAAGAGAGCATGTTTTGACACTTTTAGAGGGCATCCTTGTTGACCCCTGTAGAGTTCTTGATGAAGTTCAAGAAGTCGTGAGTTGTGTAGAGATGACGAAGGATTTGCTCATACACTCTTGATGGCAATTCAAAGGGTCTTTCAAATACCAATATAACCCAATCTCTGGGACAGGGCTTCGCCTTGGATGGAGCTGAGCACTTTTTGAAATTCCACTAAACAACAAAATACTTTCAAGGAGCAGTGATGGGCCTCCTCAATGATGGCACAAGGCGTGAAGATGTGATCAATGGTCTGATAACTTCTGTGGAATCCTACCTGCCCTTAGGCATTCAGGTGCCTTTGCTCAGCCTTGTTAGATAACCACATGTGAAGGATTGCAATTTATAGCTTGGTGTATGTGTGTCCAATCATGATGGCCTGTAACTGATAGGATTTGAATTTTGATTGAACCCTTGATTTTAAAATGGGGTGAATAATATGGTGGGACCAGGACGAAGGGAAACCTGAACAAACATCATGATTAAACAAATCAGTGATGGAGAAGTTGAGAGAGAGGACACCATGCTTGAGGAACTTGACTTGAAGGCCACTCTAGTCAACACCTGTTCTGGTGCTCATGATCTTGATGTCTTCCCCGATATCACCATGAAAAAATGTGCGACATGAAGAATGGGGGAGGTTGCCCATGGATAGCAAAAAAAGTAGTATGGCAGAACGTAGACCTGAGATCCATATCAGGCAGAAGAGCAGCTTGTCTGGGAAAAGGGGTCCACTAGAAGGGTTTAGGTGAACGGAGGAGTATGGTTCCAAGTACCAACAAATTTTTGTTGTTATTATCATCTATAGACAATATCCAATAAATCACTAGGTCTATCTCCCTTTCCTAGGCTTTGCTTTTTTAGATCCCTTGCAAAGACTTGAAGAGCTTCAACAAATTTAGCCCAGATATAATCTTAGACACATTTGAGTACTTTGTAACATCCAAATTAAACAAAATCAAGAATATTTTGTCTTAAATATCTTCATTTTAAATTGCGAGCATTGTAGCAGTAATCTCTTTTCTTGTGCACACTGCTTTTATGTATTATGTTTGTCCTTCTTTTTCTGTTATCTAGTTTTCTTTCACGGGGCGAGTTTTCCTCCATAGAGTTGGGTTATCTCCCATGGTGAATTGCAAATATCACAGCATTTATGTATTTATTTTTTGCTGTAGACTGGATCTGTCAAAAGAAGAAACTGTGTCATTGTCTGCAAATCACTTACAACGGCTGCATCTCTCATTCAAGATGACTTCACCCCCTGGTGGCTTTTTTAAACCCCATCAGGTTTGTAGATATAAACAAATCTATTGGGTTAATTGTTTTATTTTGTTTCAATCATATGGCTTATACTGTTAATTTCTTCTTCAGGTGTTCCTCAGGTTGAGACATGAAAGTAAGGTCGAACACATATTTTTACTGAAACCTTCTGGAAAGAAGTTTGAGTCTGAGCTGGTAAATTTCTCTGTTCTTTTTATCTGAAGACTTGTGTTGTTATAAGCATGTTAATGAATCTCTGTGATAGCAAAAAGCTTGCCTGGAATGAAATCATAAACATGGAATATTTACTTCAATTATTGATACCAAGTGCTTCATTTTATCACTGTCTAGCATTTTTGTATGTTTTCTTTTATTTTACTGTTGCGCATATTCTTGTACATCTATATTAAAATGGTGAATAATTGTTGTATTAGGTCAAACTAAACAGTTGGAATCTAGAAATTCCTTGTGTACATTGAAGTAAATGTACACTCTGACGGAGGATTTCTCATTAATGATAGTTAAAGCTTATTGTTTTAGTCAGGTGATTGAGGCCTATATTCATTGCTGCTTAGCTTAGCATTTAGAGGGTTAAAAGCATTTCACGCGATCTGGATTTGGTTTGCCGATTAAGTTACTACTATCCACTTAATGCTAGATTGCTGTGTCTGATTTTTTTGATATAAAAGAAGCTCAATCATGTTAATGCTATTTGAATGGTAGCTAGCTACTAAGTCATAAGGTTTGGAAAATTTTATTGATGAGTTTTGAAATTCACTGAATCTCAAAATAAGATTTGAAATTCGTTGGTGGTTTGATGAATTCAAAGGTGAATTTGAATTTCCAGATGAATCTCAAGGGGAATTTTATTAAAATCGCCATTTTAAATCATTAAATATGTTTCTTTAATGGAGAAAACATCAATTTCAATTGTTTTTGATCTCTCTCTCTCTCTCTCTCTACATATATATATATATATTCAAAATTTTCAAATTTATACATGGAAGAACCTAATTATCAGAATTTCATTGGACAGTTCAAATTTTATTTATATTTCATGGTTGTGGAATCCAAACGAGAACCATGTGACCTAGGCTACCTATCTGAACAAAGATACTAGGGAATGCTTCTTTATTTTATAAAAATGGTGCTAATCCTTGTCTTGACTGCAGGACTTTCTTGGCCTGGTTGAAAATTTTTACTACCTTTCTGGAGCATATACCATTGAGCTTGCTGTGGGTGATTCAACAATGGTATATTGTCTTCTACTGCTTTGCTAGTAGATGCTATATTTAATGATTTATCTTCGGTAAATTTTGATATTTTAGATCTGTTGATGAAAAGTTATCTTGATTAGTGACTAGAATAATGTCTGCCAATTTTCATGTGAAAATAGTCTTCTTTCCTTGTTTCTTGGAGGTTCTGTTGTATGAAATTAGGAGTATTAAGGTTCGTTGTTTATTTATTCTATGTGGTGTTATGTGAACGATTCCTATTTTTACACATAAAAATGTCCTTCACATTTTACACTAGAATTCAATTCTAATCACAACCAAAAAGGAAACATTTGATGAAATATTTTTCTGCCTCATTTTTAATATATCTCTTATTTTCAATATGTAAGCATGGAGACTGACGCAGGGTCATGTTTTTTGAACAGGAAAATTCATTTTTAAAGTTGTTGGGTTATCTGGAGCTGGACTTACCAGAGGCTCCAGAAAATGCAGCTCGTCCTAGACCAGCAGCTGTTGATGTTGCTTCAAGATTTGCACCCCATGCCGAGATAACACATATTTTCCGGATACCTGAAAAGCTCCCTCCAGCTGAGCTCTCTTATGCATTTTTGACTCTTACTTTATTGCCCTTCCTTGGATTTCTAATTGGGGTAAGTTTTATGTCTTTTTTTTCTCCTCAAGAAGGCTAGCAATAGAATGGATAACATAAAACACAAGATAAGGAAATGGTTTCTTGTCAACTTGGGAACATATTTTTGGTCCGGGTGTGTGTTTCCAGTGTCCACAATGCATAAGAATCTGTCATTCATAGAACTAAAGGTGTAAGGTGCATGGCTCTAATGAGAAAGAAAGGTTATTTTGTTTATTTTGGAACTAGCATGTACATTGATAACACCCAATATGTCTTGATTACTTGTATCCAAAGTGGACTTCCTGATTTGCTTTAATCCTTCATATTGTTTAAAGAAAAATTGTCCAATGCATGTGACCTATAAATTCAATCGTAGTTTTCTGGTATGGTTTTTGTATATAAGGGGCCTATCCATGCTTTCCGATTTGCAATACACATTCAACAAATATCTATCCATGGTATAAAGATTTGGATGCCCTCTCAAAGACTTACAAACAATTCACATGCTTTACAAACAATACACATGCTTGTTTAGGGCCAGCCAATATATACAAAAACTACAAGGACTCGCACAATATACCCTTGACGAGATGGAAGTGCCACAATAGTTAAGCATACTGCCTTGACCTACATTTTGGTATGAATCATATTATCAAAATGAGCTCAAGATACAAAGGTCATGAATTCCATCTGGTCAAAAGGTTCATTTTTTAGTGGGTGAACTAGATATGAAAACAATGTTAATATGATTTGAAGTCGAGAGGAGATTAGGAAAAGATTAAAACATCACTTAAAATATACTAGGAACTCCAAACCTTACATCTATTTCAGTGCTAATACATTTACCTTTATCTGTTATATGACAAGTGATGAATGTTGGCAATTTTATGTAACTGTCAACAACACCCAAAATTGGTCACATTGTCATTTGAGTCCTTGTCTCCTTGGCAAAAAGTGTCAAAATGCCTAGAAATACTCTCCCATTTCTTGTTTGAAATTCATTGGGGCATGAGTAATCAAGGAAATGATTACTCATGAGTCGTTTGAGTAATGCTGGCTTGTTTCTCTTTGCCTAAATGATTTGGCATTGCTCGTAGATTTGAACATAATAAGCTATTTGCTATGCTTATTGTTAGTTTTTCATACATTCATAGCATAATAATTCAAATGCATAAATAGGATCACTAGAAGAAAGGCAAAGCACAAAACAATAACACAAGAGTTTAACCTAGGAAACCCAAACGGGAGAAAACCCAGCAACCTTCGTATAGAGATAATAATTCCGAGAACAGAGTACAATGATGAGAAACCCCAAAATAGTCTTCTCCTTCTGCAGGTGTGAACTTCTCTCTCCAAGTGATGCGAACTTGTGTGAAGTGCATGAGTGAATAATGAGGTGAACTTTCCCTCTATTTATACAAGTGCCAAACTGGCTTTTACCTTAACTGGGTCGACTTGTCTAGTTGACTGGGCCGATTTCCCTTGGGGGCAATTAATAAATTGATTTTAATCTTTTTCTTTTGTTTTCTTTTCACCCCAAGGTTTACATTGATTCTTTCAAGGGTTTACATAATTAATTACATCAAGTTCAACTCCCTTAGGAGGTACACACAAATACAATAATAATATCTTCCAAAGTTGCACAAATTCCAACACTCCCTCTCAACAAGGAAGGTATTCTTCGGTCTTCATCAACATCACGATCATCTGGGTTTCATCTCTACATCTATACTGTCTCCATCATCTCTATACATACTGAAGGTTGTCAGCACAGTCTTAGTCCTTCGAGAAGTGTCTTCATGCATCAACTCCACCAGTCCTTCGACGAGTCAAAGAGAGTGTCTCCATCCTACCTGGATGTCCGAGAGATAGGCTTTACCAACTGCTATACCATTTGCTACCTGTCTGTCTCATCTACCGATGGGATTTCTCCCATACCTGGCTGAGAACCTGGACGAGCAGATGTGCACAACCATCTACTACCTGTTCGTCTCATCTGTCGATGGGGTACTCCCATGCCTGGCTGAGAATCTGAACGAGTAGAGGTACTTGTGCAATCACACGACCATCTACTACTTGTCCATCTCATCTGCTGATGGGATTTCTCCCATACTTGGCTGAGAACCTGGACGAGCAGAGGCACCTGTGTAAACCCGACCATCTACTGCCTGTCCGACTCATCTGCCGATGGGATTTCTCCCATACTTGGTTTAGCACCTGGACGAGTAGAGGCACCTGGGTGAACTCGACCATCTACTGCTTGGCCGACTCATCTGTCGATGTGATTTCTCCCATACCTGGCTGAGCACCTGGATGAGCAGAGGCACCTGGGTGAATGCAGGGTAAGACATCTCTATATCATCTTTCCCTCTCAAGGAGGGACACGTTCTCTTCTACTCCAAGTCTTTCGCGAAAGCATTCGAACTTCATCCTGGAAAGAGGCTTGGTGAGAACATATGTAGTTTGGTCATCTGTCGGAATATACTGTAATTCGATCGCACCTTTCTGCACCATATCATGAATGAAATGATATCGAATCTCTATATGCTTTGACTTGTCGTGAAATACAAGATTCACTGACATCTGCACACAGCTCTGGTTGTCACAGTGAATCACGGTTGGCTCTGGAATTTGGCCAAACAATCCAGCAAGGAGTTTACGAAGCCATACTGCCTCTCGGGCTGCTGTACTAGCTGCCATATACTCGGCCTTTGCAGTGCTGAGTGCTATCGAGTTCTGCTTCCTGCTGCACCAGGAAATCACTGCAGAACCCAAACTGAAGCAGCATCCGGAAGTACTCTTCCTATATGCAACACATCCGGCCCAATCTGAGTCTGTAAACCCCTGCAATCTTAGGTCACATTCTGAAGCATATCTCAGGCCATATCCCACTGTGCCACGCAAGTATCTGAGCACATGCTTTGCAGCAATCTGGTGAATCTGCCTCAGCTCGTACATGAACTGGCTGAGAGCATTCACAACAAAACATATATTTGGTCTGGTGTTTGTTAGATACATCAATGACCCAATCAGCTAGCGATACATAATGGGATCAATCAAATCTGAATCTGAAGCAAATCTCTCAGCTTCTTCAAATGTGCATCCATCGGAGTGGCCATGGACTTGCAGTCCAACCTTCCGAATCTCTTCAGAATATCTATGGTGTATTTTCCTTGAACTAGGAAAATCTCCTTCTGCCTCTGCCATACTTCTAATCCCAAGAAGTAATGCATTAATCCAAGATCCTTCAGTTCGAACTCAAAGGTGAGTTTCTTCTTACACCATACGATAAGTTTCTCATTTCCAGTGAGAAACAGGTCATCAACATATAGTACTAGAATCAGTGGCTCATCATCCACAACCTTGTATTAAAGGTTGGGGTTTGCATCACTCTTGGTGAATCCCAAGCTCACCAGGAATCCGTCTATCCGTCCATACCAAGCACGAGGTGCTTGCTTGAGTCCATACAATGCCTTTTTCAATCTGCATACGTGAGACTCCTTTCTCTGGACAATAAACCCTTATGGCTGCTCAATGTACGATTCTTCCTCAATAACACCATTGAGAAAGGTTGTCTTAACATCCATTTGATGCAACTTCCATCCCATAGCTGAAGCAATAACAATGATCGATCTGATGGCAATATATCGAGCCACAAGAGCAAATGTTTCATCATAATCGACTCCCTCTTTCTGAGAGAATCCTCTGGCAACAAATCTAAATTTGTATTTTTCAACACTCCCATCTGCTCCATGCTTGATTTTGTATAACCACTTGAAAGTTACTACTGACTTATCCTCAGGTCTCGGCACAACCTCCCACATGTCATTCTTCCTGATGGATTGATATTCTTCCACCATGGCATCCTCCCAAACTTGGGGTCTGGATGCTTCTTCATAAGTGGTTGGTTCTAAGTCAATGATGTTACTCATCAATGCTACATAACTGGAGAACCTCTGAGGTCTTTTGCTTTCTTTGGAAGCACCATGTGGAGCTTCATGCCCCTTTGCATCCTGCAAAGTCTGTTCTGCCCATCTAGGCCTTTTCCAGCCTACTGTAATATCTTTGGGAATATCAACTGGATCAACAGGATCGATGGTTTCATCCTTTTCTGCTGACTCCCTTTGAACTGGAGGGGGAGATGATCTCATCTCCTTTGGTTCTAGCATTTCTTCATCATCGATCTCCATATCTGATCCTTTGCTTTTCTTGACAACCATCTCTTCTTCAAAGGTCACATCCCTACTGACTTCATTCTGTCTGGATCCTGGGATGTAGATTCTATAAGCTTTTGAAGACTCACTGTATCCCACAAAAGTTCCCTTCTTGCCTGAAGGTTCTAACTTTGTTCTCTTCTCCTTGGGCACATGTATATAGACTGGACAACCAAATATCCGAAGGTGGCCCACTTCTAGTTTTACTCCTGTGAAAGCTTCCTCCGAGGTCATCCTTCTAGGCTGAGAGTCGTACTCCTGGAAGCTTTCTGCTGAACATCAACGAGATTCATGTGTCCATCACTTGTTCATCGGAACAAGTCTCATCATCCTTCTCTTGTAGGCCATATCACATGGTCTTTTCCCTACAAGTCAAATCCCGTTTCATGATTAGTGATATTGCATAATCAAATTTAACCAATTTCTATTTCAATGCAATGTCAATAGTTTACACAGGCATCTTAGCTAATACTTGAGCACAACAATCATAAACATGTCTTCTAAATATATCTGGGAACTATCTAGATGTCTGCTATCTCCACTAGAACATGCCGTCAAGAGTGTGCACTACTCTGAGCATGCAGGAAGGCGATATCATCTAGACTAGCTCCATTATGTGTTAATGAAGTGTTGTGTAGCTCATATGCATAAAAAATCCAACAAGGTAAACTATATCAACTGCTCAACACACTTCTAGATAGATCTGCATATAATGAATATAGATAAGACAAAACAGATCTATGTAAGCAAGAAAACCAAATACTTATCTCTTATTGTTTTTGTGTGTGGGCTCCCATTGCCTTCTTGTGGGAACCATGAAAGATCTTTTTCTTGCAGTCTGGATCTTCATATCTCCTAGAAGAAGAACTCCAAATGATCATCATTCCTTGACTTCTTGTGAGGAGTATCTTCTTCAACATTAGCAGTTGAGGCTTCATGCTTTCTTTTGATTGAACTTCGACAATTATTGGCATAATGACCATATGCTTTGCGCCTGTAGCATTGTATCTGAGACAAATCCTTCTTCTCCTTCTTCTGATCTGGGGGAGGACTTGATCTCCTATCTTGGTGCTTGTGTTTGAAGAACTTCCTTCCTTTTCCCTTGCCTTTCTTGGCATGGGATATGAATGCTTGATTCTCCTCAGGTTGAGTGCCATGAAGTCTTTGTCTTGTTGCTATTCTTGTCTCTTCCTGAGTACAATCTGCCCATAGCTTGTCAAATTTGGGTAGCTTGGATCTACCACTTATACTTTGGATGAAGGACTCCCAAGATGGTGGGAGACCATTTAGAGTAGTAATGACAAGCTGCCTTATCATCAACGAGATCTCCACTGGTACTAAGCTTGTACCTTAGTTCTGTAATCCTCATGAAATATGAGGCAATAGATTTTGACTTGGATATCTTCATGTTTGATAGCTGGTTCCTCAATGTAATGGATACATTGATACTACTGTGTTCAAACATTTTCTTTATGGTTTTGAACATCTTTCTAGCAGTCTTCTTACTTGAGATTTGAGGAACCAAGTGGTCTCTGACTGAGTCCACCAAAATCCTTCTTGCTCTGGCATCATTCTTCCTCCAACAAGATTTGTCTTCTTCGGCTTCTGGTTCTGGAATCTTCTCATTTACAAACTGTAAGTGATCATTTTCTTCTAGTAGAAGAAGAACCCTAGACTTCCAAGAGATAAAGTTGGAAGCCCCTTCTAGCCGATCTTCAACCTTCATGCCAATCATCTTGTCTTCAGATTTGGACTAGAAACCCTAGCAGGAGCTAGGTCAAAATGAAAGTTGGAATTTTGGAAAACTGACTCCACAGGTAGATGCGCCCTAGCAAGGTGAGTTGAGTAGACATAGGACCGAGCCAAAACTATGGAGAAATTAGGTTAAAAATCTGAAACCCTAATTTCTGCTGCAGCTGTAGACTTAGGTCAAAAAATGAAAATTCTCAGAATTGAATTTTATCTTCACCAAAAGATGTGCCCTCCTTAGAGCAAAATTCCCATTGCTCTTTTTCTTCTAAAAAGTTGAGTGAAGACTTCAAAAGATGAAACCCTAGTTCCGACAGGGTTCCGACAATGTTCTGACAATGGCGTCTTCTAGTACTGCTCTGATACCATGTTAGTTTTCATACATTCATAGCATAATAATTCAAATGCATAAATAGGATCACTAGCAGAAAGACAAAGCACAAAACAATAACACAAGAGTTTATCCTGGGAAACCCAAACAGGAGAAAACCCAGCAACCTTTGTATAGAGATAATAATTCCGAGAACAGAGTACAATGATGAGAAAGAAAAGATGGAAATGCTTTCCAAAGATAGAAACCCCAAAATAGTCTTCTCCTTCTGCAGGTGTCAAATTCTCTCTCCAAGTGATGCGAACTCGTGTGAAGTGGATGAGTGAATAATGAGGTGAACTTTCCCTCTATTTATACAAGTGCCAAACTGGCTTTTACCCTAACTGGGCCGACTTGTCTAGTTGACTGGGCCGATTTCCCTTGGGGGCAATTAATAAATTGATTTTAATCTTTTTCTTTTGTTTTCTTTTCACCCCAAGGTTTACACTGATTCTTTCAAGGTTTTACATAATTATTTACATCAAGTTCAACTCCCTTCGGAGGTACAAACAAATACAATAATAATATCTTCGGAAGTTGTACAAATTCCAACACTTATTAGATAGATATAGTTGCGGCATTATAAGTTTAGTCCCTTCTAGTATGCATGGAAAGGGGCTGTCATGCTGTTGATGGAAAATTTTGTACATTAGCTGAGACACATCTTACTATTGTTTACCTATGCTAAAGGAATTTCATCCTTGACATGAAACATTGAATGACATTTTCTTCTTTAAAGATATCCTGTTGTTCTAGGGATCTTGTATTTTTGCCTTATTTCCTACCAAAGAGACCTCTCAAAACCCTGAAATTTTTAACCCGAGATAAATATTGACAAGGTGTCTTGATATATTCTCCTTCCAGCCTTATAAATGAGCTTAGGACAACATTTTTCAAATATCATTGCCCATGAATTCTGTCTGTTATCCTTATTCCTATCAAAGGCTTGTTGTTGTAATCCCCTTGAAGTAATTGCTCTGATGATGGTAGTAAGGGTTTTAAGCAATTGCTTCTCCTGATCATAGATGGGTTTTCTTCTCTCAACATCATTCATTTTGTAGCTCTTGTATGGTATCACATTGCCATCTTGACAAAGACTACACCTTGAGTGATTCCAGTTGCATCAGCATCTGGTAAATGCCAATGGTTTTGTTGGTTCTGAAAAAGAGAGGATGGGTGCTTCTAAAAGATGTCTTCATTAGGTATGTTGGTTTGATGCTTTTCTGTCCATGTGAATCCCTTGGACTTTTTCAACAATTCTCTTAAAGATGGGCATAGATTTCAACAACACAAATCTACGATAAACTTGCTACGCCAATAAAGATTCTCACCTTATGGGCACTGAGAGGCATCCTCTATTTTGCGAATCATTTTTGGTTCTACTGCTATTCCTTGACTGAAATAGTATGACCTAAATATCCCAATCTCTTTTTTATGGATACTTGCAGTCGGGGAGTCTGGCATATATCTCTGCCCTTGGGCATTTGACACAATTCACATCTTACTGCAACTGCTCATCATTGTTCTTACGAATATCATCCTGAAATATGGAAATGATTGAACAGATAGCTGACTGGGTTTGTAAATACCTTCTATCTCGTTAGTTTTACAATGTATGTTAATGTAACCACCTGGAGTCTGAGCTCTATAAGAAATTAGAAGCAGATAGTTTTGGATCCCCAAAACAATTTTGATGATCTTCTCAGTGCGAGGGAAAAACATACAATGTGCAAAGAAATGAAGTTTGGATTAGGCAGAAGTTGTTTGCAAATTAAAATGTCAAAGGTTCTGTTATTGACATTTTTGAGTGCACTGTATCAAAAGATTACAATAGTAACAGAGACTGCTGATATCAGTACATGTATCATTAGTGCTGAACATCTGTGCAATGTGTGTGTGTGTGTGTGACGATGCATTCAATAGATTTTATTTATGAAGGTTAACAACTAGCTATCTTTGTGGTCATGAAATGATATCTCATGTGAAACAATGGCCATGTATTTACAATTGACTTTATTGTGCGCCTATATTTAAATTACTTAATACACGTGGTTCCTATTTCTCTCATTTTTGTCTGATTATTTTGTATCTATGGTTGCCAGCTTTGGAGTTTAGGAGTGAATTTAAAATTTTTTCCTTCAGCTGGCCTGCCATTGGTCTCAGCCATACTATTCCATGGTGGTATACTGGCGGTGCTGGCCTTGTATATTCTTTTCTGGGTCAAGGTATCTCCCTTAGTTCCCATTTTCTTTTCTAACAGTGCAGATAGTAGTTCTTTTCCGGGTCAAGGTATCTCTCAAGAATAGGATTTTGAAATACAAACTTAATATGTATGCATGTTTGCTTTTTGCAGTTAAATCTCTTCACCACGTTGAAATACCTTGGTTTCCTTGGACTCTTTCTAGTTGTGGTGGGCCACAATATACTGTCCCACCTGGCATATATTTCTTCAAAGGTGAAATCGAATTGAAGACGTGGAGATTTCAACTTTATGCCAGATCTGGCCACAGTTACAATTTTGTTAGCTCAAATGGATATATTGAGGGTACACTTATTGAATTTCTCAGATTCTCTTGCTTTGATGAGCAAAGCACATTAATTGTAATTGATATAATGCAAGCAAAGTAAAATGTTGAGGAACAAGAAACGAGTTTGATGTGCTGCAGTGGTTTATGCAATTCAAATACAAATAGCATTAGTTTAATGAGAAAACATGGAATGATAAGACAGTCTGGTATGCTTCACTATTCTGGTTTAATAGATTGTTGATTAGGAACAAATTGCCCCCAAGTTACTAGTAGTGCATGATAAATCATGATCGATGATGCATCATTATAAGCACAATCGAATGACTTTTTGAAATTGTCAATGAAAGTTATTAAACCAACATCGTTTAATGGCTGGTTGGAGTAAAACAAATGTACTTAATGTTTCAACAAATAACAGATTTTATAATAACATTTGACATACATCTTCTATGTTTCCCATTTGATGTTTGGCAAGCAATTGACAAGCAGTTTAGCGAACAACCTTCATTTGATACCAGAATTCCTTGTGAAGAATGTAAAGCGCAACAAACAAATAAAATTTTGAGCTATCGACCAATTATTATTTGGAGGAGAATAATCTACTAGTGCCTTGCAAGTAGTCAAATTGTTTCTTATAGGTGATAAAAAGCAAGCTGTACTTGTAGTAGCAGTGGGTATTTTGATGTTAAAAACAATTAGGAAATGCATACAAATTTTCTAGCAATAACCAATAGAAACAATGATAAAATATAAATTTTCTACTATTATGCAAATTGGTGTCAAGTATTTTATATTCGTCCATTGAAGGGGATTCTAGTTGAATTTTTAGCATACTTATTTTTCATTATTATTTGTTAAGAGTATTATTGTGGTTTGGGTGAGTTTTCTGGTTCCCTATTTTCATATAGTTTAAATAGTTTCCTATTCTCATGGAGTAGTAGCTGAGATTATATCTTTATCTATCTCTATTATTGTATTATGGTTGCGAAGATCTTGTCTCTTAGTTTGTTAAGGTGGTTGTTTTTTTTAATGTAAAGCTATAAAAGCTTGTATTTGCTTAATAAAAAATTAGTGGGATTTCCTACATTGGTATCAGGGCAATTTTATGATCCTAGTGGGGTTTGGGTATCTGCTCTTTGTATTGCCTTGTGATCAAATTAGGTTTGGGATATTGGTGGTTGAATTTTCTGGTGTCGAAGTTTCATGATGGGAGGTTGTTAAATTTCTAGTTTATGCCGACTTCTGCCTTGTAGATGCCGATTTTCGCCTGGTATATATGTTGGTTCCTATTGCGTCCATTTGTAATCCTTAGTCAACAATTTGGTTTCATTGCATTCCATTGCTTGAAGAAATCCATTGTAATGTAATTGCTAGAGTGTGACTATTATTGGATGTGGAGAGCATGTTGCAGAAAATACAATGCTATAAAAGTTGAGTTGTAGCCAAAAGAAGCAAGATCTCATTCCAATCGAGAGAAAGCACAACTCAAACATTGGAGGATGAAGGATATCTTCAGATTCCTACAATTTGAATCATAAAGGAGGCAAAGGCGATATTGTATTGTAGATCCATCTTCATTTTGCTACAACATATCACTGTCCAATCATAGAGGTGGTTTTATTAGAAGGAAATCGTAGGCGAACTGGTCCATTCCTTTGTTGCGCAAGAATTTTTGGGCTTGTCTACAACATAGTCAATAGATGGGAATAAATGCCAAGAGACAAACTCTGAAGCTGCCTATTTATGATCAAGGCTTATGATGGATCATAAGTCAGGAGTTATTGTAATATCCCCAACTGGAGATGACTGATTTTTGTGTTGAGTTCGATGAATGTTTTGATGGTTATAATTCAGATCTCATTCAATGTCATGTTGGTAACAGAATTTGCATGTCACAATACTTTAACGTGTGTTTAATGTAAAAAGGAAAGTTTACAAAGTGTGCAAGAGACTGTGTATTTTCTCAAGATGTAACAGGCTTAACATTTCAATATTTAGAAGCTGAGATTAACTTGTAAACTGCTATGAAAACCCAATATTTACAGCTGTCCTTTCATCATGAAATGGTATCAATACCAAATAGTAACATTACAATTTAAATGAACAACAGAGATTTCTCACAAACTGTTAGGACAGTAGATAAAATAGGGAAATGCAACCTCACAAACTGTTAGGACAGTAGATAAAATAGGGAAATGCAATCTTAACTACTTCTATAATCTGACATGTGGTTACTCTGAGAATGAATGGCACACATACATTGATATTTTTCCCCTTGGAAACCCACTAATTGACGAGATACGTGCCAGCTCTATGAGATTAACAATTTGCATCCTTCACATGCTGCAACAGCAGTCAGATTTGAGTACAGGCTGAATTGTGCTTTATACATTCAGAACAGGGTACCCACAAGTCAATGGATGGGGTCACTCCATTTGAAGCACTGAAGGGACACAAGCCAGATGTCTCACACACAAGGGTTTTTGGATCCAAGGCATGGGCCAAAATCCCATATGACAAAAGAAAAGCTCTTCAACCCCAAAGTAGCGAATGCATTCTGCTGGGATATGCAGAAGATACAAAAGCATACAAACTTATGGAGATTGAAACCAGAAGATGCTTCATTGAAAGAAGTGTCAAGTTCAATGAAGATCCATTGCAAGATCTACAATCAGTTGAGGAAAAAGGTAGATCTGATCTGCCTACTCCATTTGCACCTGATGAAGATCAGAATGATGTCTCTTCTGATGAGGACCAAGTTGAATCAGAGCTTGATGTTGAGTATGAAGATCAAGCAGATCCAGATCCAGATCCAACACCTGCTCCCAATCCAAGGGCACAATGGCCAAGGTCAAAATGGGCTCAACAAGTCCTTGAAGCTGTTGGGAACATAGCTGGGGATCCATCTGACCATAGAAGAACCAGATCTCAGTATCAAGCTGCAAACCTTTGCACTATGTCATACAGATCCACTTCTCCCAGATAGGTGCTACATGATGGTGGAGTCTCAGCCACAATCCTTCAAAGATGCTTGCCATGATCCGAGATGGCAGATTGAGGTTCATATGCACTACATCAGGGAACTAGTACACAACAGGACCAACACACTGCATTACTGTCCTACATAGGCATAGATTGTAGACATTTTTTTCAAAGTCTTTCACTTAGAAGAGATTTGCCTATCTCAGATCGTTGCTTGGTGTGAAGGTTGTTTGAGTTCCTTGCTGTTCATTTTTGAGGGGGGTTTTTTTTCCCATGAGGTTTTCTCCATTTCCTTAGTTTCATGAACAATTATTTTTTATTGTTTGGGTGACCTTTGGTCTTAGTTACCAGGGCCCAGGTTGTCTAAGTTTGGATTAAGGGGGGGTGTTAGGATAATTAATACTCCAACCTTTGTCAACCTTAGTATTATTTCCCTTTTCCTAGTATTGGATGATGTTGTTGAAGCCCTAGTGGTGTTCAGTTGTAATTTAGGCCTTATTAGCCACTTGATGCGCCCTCCATGCATGAATTTAGGCCCTGCAGAGTCAGTTCCCTACATTTTAGGAGCTAACTCAGTGATCCGGTTCAGTCCACCTAAGTTAATGATTGTAGTGGGGGGTTTGAGCTCCGATTACCACTGATTGTCAACTAATGTGCCCTCTCTAGCATGATTTGCATGCTAAACTCACTATTGCGCCCTTCATGATCAGTGAACTGACAATAGCTTCAGTTTATTGACATTCAATTGAGTTTGACACCATCAGAGTACTGTAGTGTGGACAATTCCTATGCTAGACTGACATGGATTCGAATTCCTCATGTATAATCGAATTCTCTCAATTGTACTATACTCTTTTACTATACAGATTAATGGAATATGACACCAGTTTTGATACACATCTGAGTTTCTTTGCATGTTTGATTTTACTGCTAAATTCTTGTTAGATTTCACTACAATTCTTCTTCCTTGCTAATTCTTTCATTGTGAGATTTTCGCAGGCTCAATGATCTGCTGTGTTGTAGAATTTCACATGGTATCAGAGCTCAACATAGTTGGTTTATCTTCGTTTTGAGAGTTTTCTAAAGGATTTTGAAATGTTTTCAATGCATCAGTAGCAGCAGTAGCTGTTTGCATTCGCTCCAGTAGCTACAGATGGAGAATTTGAATGCTCCTTCGACACCAAGAATCCTGGCAACCTTCAATTATCTGGATTGGAGGGAAAATATGCAGACTGTGTTGTGCAACAATAGTCTGTACAGGGTCACAATGGGAAAGGAGCTCGAACCTCAAGCAACTATTGAGAAAGCAAAATACCTGAACAAGTTAGATGAGGCTTTTTGTTTTACGTTGATTCACATCTCCAAAGATTTGCTCTTCCATCTTGAGAGATTGAAAACACCAAGGGAGGTCTGGTTGAAGCTTGAAACTCTCTTTGGTAAGCAAGATGAGCTGAGAGGCCATGTTTTGGAGAATGAATTAATTGTTCTTTAACCCAACAGTTTCGAAACCATACAACAGTTCTTTTCAAAATTCAAGTCCTTGGTTATGTAGTGCAAACAATGTGGAATTGACAAGAAGGATGAGCAACTGGTGCTATCCATCCTAAGCAAGCTTGGCCCTGTATTTTCCGTATTTGTGTCTACCTTCCATTTTGGGAGATTGTCAATCCCCAATTGGAAAATGCCTTAAATGTATTCACAGAATCCCTGATACAAGAACAAGACAAACTAATTCAAATGGGAGCCATGGAAGCCTCCAAGAATCAGGGTCTTATGGTTGGGGAGTCCAAAAGTGCGAATGTAAAGGGAAGCAAAAGGGAAAGGACTAGAAGCAATCTAAATCCAAGTCAAAGGAGAAGCCTAATCCATCAGAATGAGCCTCCAGCTCCAAGAAGGATAAGCAAAAGAGGTTTGCGAAGACCAAGTGTACCTATTGCAAGAAAGGAAACCATCCAGAGAGTTCCTGCATGAAGAAGAGGATAGATCAAATGGCCAAACTTCTTGAACATCACAACATTGGCCTCCCAGAAGGCGCAAGGAAGACAATGTTCAGAATGGGGTCATACCAATGGACAAATGGTAATTGGTGTTGTAGCAAATTTCTTCTAGGTGCAACCATTTAATCCATGCACTTTGTTGTCCTGACACATAGTTACACATATATCTTTCAACCCGTTTGTTCACAATCTCTGTCTGACCATCTGTTTGAGGGTGATAACTGGTACTAGGAGTCAATTCTCTGCTTGCCAATTTAAACAACTCTTGCCAAAATGCATTGAGAAACTTGCTGTCCTGATCAGTGACATTGTACTTAGGCAACCCATGGACTCTAAACACCTCCCTAAAAAATAACTTTGCTACTTGTGATGCTATGTACTTCGATGAAATCACGAAGAAGTGTGTGAACTTGGTCAACTAATCCACAACTACATAAATAGTCTTTTCCATACACCATCAGTAGACTTATGATGAAATGGGAAAATGCCACAATAATCCTACATGATGAGTCTGCTCTGACTTGTTCTACTGACAACTCATACACTCTCTCACATGTCGCAATACATCGTCCTTGGGCCCTTCCAAAATTACCTCTCTTTGATTTGACCATAAGTTTTGAAGTACCCAGGATGCCCTGCCAATGGTGTATCATGGGTGGCCCTTATAATCTTCTCTTTAAGCTTGAAGTCTAGAACCAAATATATCCTATCTTTGTAGAAGATAATATCGTCCACCATTCTGTACTTGTCATCCTGAATGTGATCGTCCATCAACTCACAAACAAACTTATTCTTGGAATACTCTACCAATAGGTGAGCTTTTGAGTCAGCTGAAACCTCCATAAGCAAGCATGTTGCGGGTTTCTTGGAATATGCATTAGCAACAATGTTTTTCTTTCCCTTCACATACTCAATGCCGAAATCATAAGCCTTCATTTTTCTTACCCATTTTTGTTGGCTCTCATTTGGGTCCTTCTGCTTCAGGAAATACCTCAAATTGTTGTGATATGTCCTAACCACAAATCTACCACCTACCAAATATTGTTTGAATTTCGCCAACGCATGCATAATGACGAGCATCTCCTTATCATGGATGCAGTAGAGTCTCTCTAGCTCCCTGAATTTTGACTCTCAAATGCTATCGGGTGCTTATTCTGCATCAAGACAGCTCCTCGGAGCATCACACTCAAGCACAAAGGGCTCAGTGAAATCAGGAAGTGCCAAAACTGGACAAGTGCTCATCACCTCCTTGAGCTTGTCAAATTCCTGTTGAGCTTCGTTTGTCCAACTAAAGGCTCATTTCTTTGTGAGATCAGTTAGGTATTCACCCAACTATGAAAACCCTTTAACAAAGTGCCTATAATAGCTGCATAATCCATAAAACCCATGCAACTCTGTAAGGTTATTGGGTGGTGGCCAATCCAATATGGCCTGGATTTTCTCTTGATGTACCTGTACACCTTGCACATTGATAACATGTCCCGAATATAAGATATCTGTCATGCAGAATTCACACTTTGAAGCCTTGGCATACAATGATTGCTCCTTCATGATGACCATTATCTCACCCCAAATGCTTCAAGTGATTCTCGCATGTCCTTTTGTATATAAGGTCATCAAAGAACACCAACAAAAACTTCCGCAACTGCCTATTGAAGACGTGCTTCATGCAAGATTGAAAAGTGGTAGGTGAATTGGTCAACTTGAATGGCATGACCAAAAACTTAGTGCCCATAATGACACTTGAAAGCAATTTTGTTAACATCCTGCTCCTTGACCCTGATCTGGTGATACCTCAATCGAAGATCAATCTTCGAAAAGTACACTACCACATGCAACTCATCCAACAACTCATTGATCCTGGGAATGGGGGTACCTGTTTTTGATCATTTTCTTATTCAAGGATTGAAGAAGCGAATGGATTGGAATTTGGTCTAATATGCCCCATCTCTAACAACTCCTTTATTGCCTTCTCTATCTCATATTTGAACTTCTTTGGGTTCCTGTAAGGAGTAGTAATCACGGGCTTGGCCTCTTCTTCTAACTCAATGGTGTGCTCAAAGCCTCTATCAGGAGATCTCCCTAGAGGGATCTCTCCAAAAACATGGTCATGTTTGCTCAACAATGAATGAATGTCTGCATGATAAGGTTAGCTGCTATTTGAAGATTTTTGAGTTGTAATCAAACACTCTACTGGATATGCTAAATCCTCTTGTTTGAATAAGACTTCCATCCTCTTGGATGAAATAATTCTTGGAGCCCCATTGGACATGCCCCTCAGAACTACCCTCTTACCATCCACTATGTTTAATCACATCTCCATTGTTTGAAAGTTCTGCGAAATTGTTCCCAGAGTCCTAAGCCATTGAACACCCAAGACTACATTAGTGTATGGTAGCTCCACCACATAGAAATCAGTAGCTCCACCACATAGAAATCATCTGTCATACTATAGTTACCCAACGTTACAATCAACCGTAGAACCTTATGTGTGCATAGTTACCCAACGTCACATTCAACCACAGAACCTTCTGCGTGCATGTCATAGTGTTCCCAACAACTACCACAACACCAAATCCCTCAAAATCCTATGTAGGAATGCCTCTCCTGGCCATCGATGCCACATCTATAAAGATGTGGGTTGCCTCACCATTGATCAAAACTATGACACATTGTCCCTCCACTACTCCCCTGAGCTTAAAAGTGTGAAATCTAGGAGCACCTGTTAGAGTAGCAATAGTTCCACCTGACTTTCCACATGCAACTTCTCATCCTTCGCATTGCTATGCTCCCCATCCTAAACCTGCCCTGCGTCCTCTTCCTCATCACTGTTCAAGAGCACCTCAATGTAATGTACTTTACCTTTACCCATGCACCTATGACCCGACCCCTAGGGATATTTACAACTGAAACATAACTTCTTCCTTCTTAGTTCGTTCTAGGTCTCATCATTCAACTTGTTTTTCCTAGACCACTCCTTCTGGAAGGGCTTCCTGTCTTTGTTTTTCAGAGGAATGAAATGTTTGGACTGAGATTTATTCTTTGATACTGTGTCCTCCATGTCCCGTGCTCTAATGATGGCATCTTGAAGAGACTCTGGTTTGAAGGCCTTAACCCGACCACATAGTGGCTCGGATAATCCTTCAATGAACATCACAACCAGACTATGCTTGAACACATCTATCACCATGACTACAATACTTTGAAACTTTGAAATGTAAGCATCTGTTGCACATGTTTGCTTGAGCTTTGCCAACTCTCTAAAATGCAATTATGGGTACTTATCAAATCTGTCAATCCGCCTCTATTGAAGTCCAGGTAGGAAGTAATATTGGTATGCCCCAAAGTGATCAATCCATGGTGCCAACACTCATGAGCCTTTCTATCTAAATGCAAGGTAGCAAATTTAATTTCATCTGCCTCCATCACGGGGTTGAGTTGGAAACATGTGTCCAACTTCTGAACCCATGCCTTGGTTGTGCACTTGTTTGAACCATCAAAGGAAGGAATGGATAAGTTTCCAAACTTTTGCATGAGATCTAGGTTCTATTTACCCAAGCCCATGTTGAAGTCCCTTGGTTTGTTCCTATATATGATGGTACAAAAATCCTGTAATGACATGGCAGCCTAAAAATCCACTCCCTCAAATAGTCAGTAAAATTGTCACCTTGTCTTGGCTGCCCTTGATTTCTTGTTTGTTTCTCCTCTAAGAATTGAGGTAAGAGAGGTCTAGGAGTCCATCTACTGGTTGTTTGAGTGTTGTTTTGTGTAGGAATGTGAGTGTTTCTCCCTTTTGCATGACTCCCATTGGATTCCTTAGTTCCTCTCACGCCATTGTTGCCAGCATGGTTTTGGTTTGCTTGAGTACTTGTGATAAACTGAGTCATAAGCTGGACCAACTATTGTTTCCCAATTTCCAGACCATTCAAGATGCTCATAATACTTCCCTCAGGTGGCGTTCCCGTTTGTATCATTCCTATCCCCCATGTCTTCCTCTTCTTCTGATTCTCTTCCTCTGATTCTGATAGAAATATGTTTTTAGACCCTCTCCGCCTTCTTCTTTTGTATGTGATATATATATTGTCCTTTCGATTCATAAAAAAAATGCAACTCCTAGGCTGGCAGAATCACTAGCTCTGATACCACTGTAATATCCCCAACTGGAGATGACTGATTTTTGTGTTGAGTTTGATGAATGTTTTGATGGTTATAATTCAAATCTCATTCGATATGTCCTTTTGGTAATTTTGCATCAAACAATAGGTCAACTTGCGTTTGATGTAAAAAGGAAAGCTTACGAAGTGTGCAAGAGACAATGTATTTTCTCAAGATGTAACAGCCTTAACATTTACATATTTAGGAGCTAAGATTAACTTGTAAACTGCTCTAAAAATCCAATATTTACAGCTATCCTTTCATCATGAAATGGTCTCAATACCAAACAATAACTTTACAATTTAATTGAAACACATAGATTTCTCACAAACTGTTAGGAGAACAGATAAAATAAGTAAATGCAATCTTAACTACTTCTATAATCTGACCCATAGTAACTCTGAGAATGAATCACACATACATTGATATTTCACCCCTCGGAAACCCATAGATTGATGAGATATATGCAAACCCTCTGAGATTAGCAATTTGCAGCTTTGACATGTTACAACATTAGTCAGATTTGAGTGGTTACACGCTGAAATGTGATGTTAAACATATATGAAATCATCCAAATACTTGCAGCTCCCTTTGGTACTGTTACGCCCCCTTTTTGACTACACAGAAATGGATATGAGTAGAAGAGAAACTCTTGAAGATGTGCCCATTAGTTACAATGGCCCTTCTCCAGCAGTCACAATGGTACTTTGAACCCTTCCCAAGTGGATGCGCCCTCTTCAAATGATAGAAATGCCCCCTAAAAAAACAGAGATATTTGTAGATGAACACGACCAGTTGGTATTACTCCAAGGATACGCTCCACAATCAAGGATAAGCCCTCTTCTGGTAGCATTGAACAATACTAACCAATGATAGGGAGGATATACTCTCCTTAGGCCAATGTGCCCTCCAAATAGGTAGTGCACCCTCTCCCAAGACCCCCACTATCTCAGATTTGATATTTCTTCCCCAACCAGCTGTAGATCACAATGAGTAAGAGCAAGTCGCCCCTCTAACAATATTATGAAGCAGCAACACAAGATGGAAGATGCATATAAGCAGCTATGCCCTCCTTAGTCAAGTGCACTCTTCCAAAATGCCTTGAAAACCTTGAAATCTTTCACAAATATGTGAAATGGATTGATTTCCTTCTTCCTCTCTGAAGCATAATGAAATATCTATGTGATCTTTCTCTTGTGATCTAATAAGGTGGATTAGTTCCACCACCAAACCCAATCTCTCTTTTAGGATTTTCGCCTCAAAATCCAAAATCCACAGGAGCTATTTAAATTCTCTTTTTGAAAATAAGTCATGAATGAATGAGAGAATGGGTCGATTTCCTCTTTTATCCCCCCTTTAACCTTTTTCTGTCGTTTTTTACCTTTTTCCGCATTTAATTAATAAAAGTGACTATTAATTCCTCAATGTGACTTTTATAAAGTGACTTTAATGTTGTTTTTTCCACCCTAATGACATTAAATAATTATTTAATTCCCTTTTTCACCGATTACAGCCTACGAGAATTAAATAGGATAATAAGTTGTCCCCCTAGAGTGATCATTCGAAAAGGGACATTACTGTTCTCTTATAAAGAGAACCATGCATTTGAGAAGTTGTCTTCCCATTGCCTTTGGTCAATTTAATGTGTCATCCTTGGTAGTGAAGATAGGTCCAAGTTCCAAAATTTGAGCATAAATTTAGTACTCGAAGACTCTTCCCTCACAACATTGTTTTTCCAATTTGGCATTTCGTCCTTTAGTGACTGGATGATTAGATGATAAAGTGCAATGGCAATTTTCGAAGGAGAAGCATGGTTGGGTGAACTATTATGCCAACAAGATGGATCCGTAGGTGGGCATGAAAAGAGAAATCATAGTGTAGAAAGCCATTAGCGATATGCTACAACACAACAGTCTAAGCATTTTCAAATTCCAATATGAATATGTTAGCATCGACCTTTCCCTAATACATGGGTCCTTGTTATAGTGATTGTTTGTCACAATGCAACTAGGCACATGCAATGTGACCTATGTGTTAAGAGCGTGTTGTTGTAATTGGTTGCTATATGTGTGACTTGTATATAATTGTTAAGAGATTGTTGTTTTTGTTTTACCACTATATGCAAGCTCTTTCAACATTTTAAAATTATTGGAGCTCATTTCTTTTTCTTCTGAAGGCTTAGCGCTTGAGGATATATATATGTATATAGCTGTGTGTGTGTGTTTTGGGTTTTGGCATAAAAATGCCTATGGTGGGATTGTAACTTTTGAAGGAGAATGTTGGTGTTTTTAAAATTGAAATGTAGGGCCCCTCCTGTAGGGTCCTTCCGTGCTTAACCTGAAACTTAACAGACTAATACAAAACAAATTAGATAGCATAATCACTAGAGAAATAAAATAAATTAACTGAATAACTTAGCAAATATAGACAAAACCATAACCTGTCGACCATAGGTCGTGACTGTTGTCGAAGGAGAAGTTGTCGTTAATCCGATCCAGCTTGTGCATTGTCGTCCGCATCTTCCATGGGATGCCTCTAGCAAAGATCGATTAACCATAGGCGAAGCAACCGTTAGCTTCGTCACCCAACCATAGGCTCATGTTTTCAGTCGCATGGCCACCCCCGAGCTTTGGGTCGTAGAGCTCTCAAACACCATTCAAGAAACTCCTCAATGGGTTTCCCCCCAAAAGAATTTCTAGCCAAACCCCAATAGCAGCAAGTCACTCATTTTTTTCAAGGTTACGATAACCATCCAAAAACTGTGTCCTTTACCCATCCCCAAAGCCTTCCTTAAATAGGAAATTCCCTTGCGACACATGTTGCTTCATGCAAAATACCCAATTTCTTAATATTCAAAAAGTAATTTATCTCACAAATCCATGTGTCAAGTTTCCTAGAAGAATGCACTTACTTTCTTAAATTTACTCAAGTTTGTCTCTAAGATGCTCACGCTAAATTCTATTTTGTGGGTGCATGTGGTGTTAGCTAATAACTCAAGCCTATGGTTCCATTTTGCTCCTAATATAATTATTTCTTTTATTTTTAATACTAAAAGTATTTTCATGAGCAAGAGTTCTAAATGTAGTTTATATGGTTTTTATGCATAATGTTTACCAATTCATCCCTTCTAGGACCTAGGTGCCACACCATTGGGCCCATCTGTCCTTTATGCTCATCCTTCGACATGGTACCACTCCGTCGGGTCCATTTATCCGTTGTATCCATTTCTCGGCAAGGTACCACATCGTCGGGTCCTTGTGTCCACCCTTTCTGTTTCTCGGCAAGGTACCACACCGTCGGGTCCTTCGGCCGATATATTTTCATTTTGACTTGCGGGAACTTCATGTAGGGATTTATGATCTGTTACCTTCAATCCTCCGTCTACATGCTATTGGCGACTAATGGCGCTGAGGAGTAAGTCTGTTCTTACTGTGCACCCCCCAACTCGTACGCGACCAACTCCGCTGTGGTCCACATTGCATGACTTCATACGACCCCGAGTAAGCAGCTAAGGGATTTTGAACTTGGTCATGGGATCCGTTAGAAGTCTACACTGTCGTCGTCCTTCCGTGTGTGATTTATTCGTACTCTACGACTCTTCAATTCCTTTGTGTGTCCGTCGGTGAACCGTTTCACCTATCGCTACACACATCTTAGAAACATATATTAATAGTCCTATTCTCATTCATCATATTTCAATCCATAAACCCGCTAATCGTTAAGCAAATTACAGTTTACTCATAACATCATACATTCCATTAATTAGTAAAGCATTTCATCAATATGTCTTTCTTTTGTTCTCATCTCATAATTCATCATACAACTATTCGTTAAGCATCATATTCACATAGCATATTTTTCACAATCAAAGCTAATCATTAAGCAAGATGTAATCAATCAATTATCCCACTCCACACATATCATTTAATTCATTAATTCATTTATCAATTATTGTCGTCATTCACATCTTTAGGTTTTCCTCAATCATTAAGACACATCCTAACTTGAAGGGCCACTTTATTGAAGTCTGTTCAGCCGGGTCACTCGACAGGTGCCCTTAAAGTCCACAGTCATTCTAGGGGCATTACATGAAACTTTTGCAAGAAACCAAGTTTCGAAGGTTAGTCGTAGCTTTCTCTTCCCTTTACATTCAAGGCAATGACCACTCCAACAATGGCAATGACGATGCTTGTCGAAAGGGTGGTGGAGCTTGTCAAAAGCCATTTTCTTTTGTGTGCAAAATGCAAGGTTTTGATATATGATGGACCCTATAATCTAGAAGTGCTTGACAAATTTTTCTTAACATGGACATTTGGTTCGATTATAATTTGATTCCTAGTTACAATAAGGTTTTGTTTTCCAAGTTGAAGCTCACAAGGTTTTCCAGGATTTTGGTTGTAGAACATGTGACGAATCAAAACCCAATCACCACTTGGATCAAGCTTGTGGAAGATTTTGGTCTTACCATCTATCCTTCCAGCTACAAACATGATATGGGCATATAATGTCTTCACCTAGATCAAGGATTCAACATGCCTATGCAAGAATACATCCACCAATTATACTAGTTGTGATTTTTTTCCAGTATTACTAATCCAATTGAAAAGCTTGTTCTTAAATGTAAAAGTGGAATGCACGAACATTTGTATCAAGAGGTGAAGTACATGAAATCACCCCACTTGATGCCACATGCAATCAAGCACAATTGGTTGAATAGAATTTTATTGATAAGCATCGATCTCATCAATGTTCTCCCTCCCTTGACAAGCACAAAACAACATCCATAAAGCCCACAAATTTTGCGACACCAACTAATTATTCTTCTTTTGATGCCAAGAAAAATGGCAAATTCTGCATATATTGTAAGAAAAGAGGACATGATAAGTTTGGATGTTTAAATTGAAGAAGAAATCTTTGCTTGCATCATCTCAAGAACAAGGGGTTAATGATGTTCGTATAGAGACTAGTAGTGATGATAGAGGTTATAAAGAGTTCAAAGGAAACCTCAATAAGGTTACCTTTAATGCACCATCATCATATCCAAGGGAGGCTATCAATGTGTTTGTCACTCATGCCCACCTCACACATGATTTTTTAGTGCATTGGATCATTGAAAATGGCTCACAAAAATATTTGAAGGTGAAGGCCATTGTCTACAAACTGTACTTACCGATGGACTCTCATCCTCATCCGTATGCACTTGGTCAAACTAAATCCATTATCGCACCTTGACATTTGCACAAATTGCACACACATGCATTGCATTATTTGCTTTTGGTCCTATGTTTGTGGACAAGGTCACCCCAGATGTTATCGACCTAGATTGTTGTGGTTTGTTGCTTGGTAAGCCCTACTAGTATGATATGAAATTTTACTATGAAACATATAACAATACTTATACACTACACACAAATAATCTATTTAGATGATATTTTTGTTTTCTCTCAAACTTGGAAGACACATCTCCAATACTTGGAATAGGTTCCTTGCCTACTTCAACAAAATCAAGTTTATGATATTCTTTCTTTTGTTCAAACATCAATCTCTTATCTTCGTTTTACCATTGATGCACTTGGAATTATGGCGGTTCCCACTAAGTTTTAAGCTCTTTGCAGTTGGCCTATCCTTCCAATCTCAAAGTTTAGGAGTTTTTTAGGTCTTTCCAACTTGTATCATAAATACATTTCCAGTTTTTCAAAAATTGCCTTGCCTTTACATTGGTTGACAAAGAACGGTTTTCAAGTGGACACATGATCAATCTCATGCTTTCAATGTCTTGAAAGAAAATTTTTGTTATACACTTGTACTTGTTTTGTTGATCTATCACAATGTTTTGAAATTAAGACTGATGCTTTACAATTTGCACTTGTAGTTGTTTTAATGCATAAAGATAATCCAATGGCTTATCAATGAGATACATTTTCAAAATCCAAAAGAAACTACTCCACTTATGATAAAAAGTTGTATGAATTAGTTCAAGCTACCACATATTGGAGACACTATTTCATGGCAAAATAAACTATTACATGGGAAAATAATTTGTTGTGCTTACTGATCATTTACCTTTGCAATTTCTTCAATTCCAAAACAAAATTGAAGAGGCTCTACATATGAAATGTATATCTTATTTGCAACAATCTCATTTTGTTATCAAGTACAAAATGGGTAGCACAAATAAAGTGGTCAATTGTTTGAACCAACCTCCTTCCTTTCATTCCTTAACTATTGTCACCATTTCACATATGAGATTTCAGACTTGGGCTTCATAGTATTTAGAAAATTCATATTTTTGGCACATTTATAAGAGTCTCCAACATCCAACATCCTCAAATTTAGTTTATTTTGAAGATTTTCATATCGAGTAATGGTTATTATACAAGTTTGATGAGTTATGTGTACACTGTGATCATTGTTCCTCTCTACTCAAACAGGGTTGTTCTTCATTTTTTGAGACATTATAGTTTGTTGTCATTCTAAACCAATTTATATGAAACTTGGTTTGAGTTTCCCTTTACCCATTCCTACTCGTCCTTGGGAAAACAATTCTATGGTTCTTGTTAATGGCTTTCCCATGGTTGTTTGCTGCCATGGTTTCAATTTTGTGGTTGTTGATAGATTTAGTAAAATGGTTAAGTTTATTCCTTGTTACGAGACTAATTTTGCTAGTGACTTGGCCCAACTATTCATTGACTTTGTTTGGTGATCCTTTGGTATTCCCACCAGTATTGTGTTTTATCTCGACTCATGTTTTGTGGGCCATTTTTTATGTTCCCTTTGGAAAATATTAAGAACTTCTCTTAATTTTTCCACCGCCTTTCAGCCACAGAGTGATGGTCAAACTAAAGTCATTATTGTACCTTAGTGCAATTTTTTTGAATATATCATAACACTACTCCCACCACCAAGTGATATTTGAGTCTTACCCACACTGGGTATGCATATAACTGAGTAGTTCACTCCACATGTCCCTCGCCTTTTGAGGTCTATCTTTTTTTTTACCCTTTGGCTCCCTATGAATTGCCCTTATCTTTGTCTTTTCAAGCTACATCACATTTTCAGAAAGAACAAGATGAGGAACATACTTTTGTTCAACACTTGTAGTTGCAAGCCAAATTCACCCAGATTTTTCAGAAAAGTTGAGAAAGGCATAAACAACTCATGGATTAGCATCATGTACCACACCATTTTCAAGTTTGCGACAGTGTGGTTACATTTGAAAAAATGATAGTTTTAGGACAAAACATACAGTAAGGTCAAACTCTTTCGGTATGCCCCCTACTCAATCATCCAATGAGTGTCTGAGATGTTTTTTGCGTTGATCTTCAAGCTCACTTGGAAATTCATGATGTTATATATGTTGATTTGCTCAAACCATATCACGAGTCAATGTTGGAAACAAATATTTTGACCAGTCAACTTGCTGATACTGTTCCAAATTTTCAACTTCTACTGGTTGGAGATCAATTTTTTGATACAAAAACTCTCCAAACTCATCAAGGGTCCACCACTTCTTACTCTATTGCTAAGCAAGGTCAACTTCCCTATTACGGTCATTGCATTTCTTAGTACTAAATGCAACAACAATTTACCTCTCTCCTAAAAGAATTGGATCCAATGCTTCTTTTGTTGGGAGGAATGATAGGGATTCAAATTCTTAGTGTTTAGTATATGTATTTCTTATTACTATTTCGGTAGGAGAATATTATTGAGGATTGGGTGTGATGAAGCCTTTTGGTTTTCTATTTTCACATAGTAGTTAAGATGGTTTCCTATTCTCATAAAGTAGTTGAGAATCTATTTCTAACTATTTCTATTATTATATTGTGGTTATTATTTCTTAGGATCTTGTCTCCTAATTTAAGGTGGCTTTCTTGATGAAGCTATAAAAGCTTGTGATTACTTAATGAAGAAGCAAAGCTATAAAAACTTGTAATTACTTAATGAAAAAGCAATGAGAGATTTGTTTTCACACTTCTTAGTGTTGAACTCTACTAGTATAAACAAAATAAAATGTGAATGGTTACTTTATCATTTTTTAAGGTGGATATTGAAGTCCATATACAAATCAAATGGTAACATTTGTTTTTTTTGTTGCAGTTGTGCCTTGCCAATTTTTTGAAAATTTTCCATATAAATTAATATTTACCACCAAGAACAAGATGCCGTCTACTAACATGTGGGCATTACCATGTATATTAATATCTGATGCTAACAACAAGATTCCCTCTACGAACATGTGAGCATTACCTTTCATTCGTAATGTTATGCTTTCTTAATTCTTGGCCCATTTCATCAACAAATTTTGATGTAGGAGAGAAAGTGAAAATGATGATTAGGAATAAAGAATGACAAGAATCAAAATAAAAAGGAAGTGAATTTTAAACAAGCGTGGAAGTTTGACATATTATGGATGAGAACATGTACGTTGTAGAAGTTCTTCCACTTAACTTAAGTTTGAAGATTGACATCAAATTGATTTTTTTTAAAGCAAAGATAAAAAAGGAAACGATATATGAAATAAATAAAAATGGAAAAATGTAAAGCGAATTTGAAGTTAGTTTTAAAACACCGGATAGTTTTAAGAAGAATTAATTAGCTTCGATCAATTAATGCAAATTTGTTGAGGGATGTAATAGAAGCATGTTTTCATGTTATTATGTTATTTTCAATGGTACCATCAAAAACTCACAAAAGACATTTAAGAAGAAAATACATTAGTTAAGTTTGTTAATTTATCTACAATTTGCTATCATTCAATTATAAATGACACTAAAAATAGGTACCATGTTAATAGGGGTTTTTATTTGTTGCTTAAAATGCTCAATTTTGGTTGAGGTATTATATTTGTTCTTGACAAATAGATGTTAGAATTGTAATGTAGTTTTCCCCTTGAGATTTGAGGTAGAAATCATTTAGCAAAAAGTGGACATCATTATTCTCCTTCATGACTAAGGCATGTGATGTCCAATTGTTTAATCTTATAGCAAACTTCCCTCTAGTTGTTGGAATCTGGCCATAAAAAAATCAAAGTTTCAATCAATTTCGAGCTCATCAAATTTTAGATTCTTTGGGTCTATTCAGAGTTGGGAAAAACCTCTAAGACCATTGTTTTTCCATGCATGAATCTTGGATTATGGTAGAGCTTTGTTCATGCCCAGAATTTCCACTGGATTCTTATCAGATTTGTGGCTAGAAAGGTATGTTCGCGACAAGATAACTTACTTGGGCATTTGACTAACTTTTAGAAACTAGTAGATGGGCCTTTCTATGAGTGGTGAATAATGTTTTATATGAGTAATGTTAGTAGCATACATATGGAATGAAGGTAATGGTATTATTATGATTTTCACTAACATTTGAGAATCAACAATCATTTGTGTTTAAGAGTAAATCCATTTGAAGTTCCAAATCTATATAATCAATGGAGAAAGAATGTGTGCACTACTTGAATAAAGAAAATAATCACAATAGACAATATACAACAACTATCATTTAGAATTGAATAGACTTGTTATTTACATTTATATGTATATTTATTTCAGATGTGAGGGGCATGCCTTGAAAATTTCATCATGAAACCATTCTGTGTTGAAACCATATGGCATGCCTTGGAAATTTCATCGTGAAACCACTCTGTGTTGAAACCATATGGCATCCCTTGGAAATTTCATCATGAAACCACTTTGTGTTGAAACCATATTGCTTATGGGGTTGTTTTGAGATATCCACAACATCCTTACTTTGATCAAACACATAAGATGGGTACCAATTTTTTTTTAGGGTTTTGGGACGAGATGCTATATAATACCTTATTTTCAAATTTATATTTTAGAAACTGCATTGTGAACTTGGTCAACGCTACACATAAATGATAAAGATTGCACATTAAAGGATTTGGTTAGTGATGCCTATTTTTCATTGCAAGGATGGTTAAGGAAAGGTGATGTGAAGCTATTGTGGTGACAAAACCAATCTACATTCATCAGGGTGCAAGTGTTTAGATAAATCCAAACAGTGTTTTCTACTAACAACATCAACAACGCTTTGAGATATGTATTATTCCACCATCATCGAATCATAAACAAAAACAACTTTGTAGGATGAATTAGGGAATGGAGACATTATTGAAGAGATGATTTAGGAAATGAAGACATTGTTGTAAGGGCCATCGATGAGGACCTTATATCTTATTTTGGGTCTCCTAGCTATCGACCAATGAGATAAGGCATAGTTTGATAAAGGTCATAGCTACACATCCTTACCATTATGGTTTTGCATGACTAGTTCCTTATAATGCCCTCATTATCTCCTTAGCCTTGGTCTAGTAAGGTCTTTATTGGATGCACTTAATCCCCCCCTCTCCCCAATTAAGACCTAACTTCCTTTCTTCTTCAAATGTGTTTGCCTAGAATGAAGTACCCAAATCGTGGAGACCTCTTCTTGATGGGAGAAAATAGGCTAGAACACCATACCCTAGCTAGTAGGTAGGGCCTTTCAAAGTATGAGGTGTGAAAGGGCCTTACAATGCCTAAGTAATGAGTATAGGATTATTTGCTACAATTAAAGGGCTTCTTATTTTTCACTTGTGCACACTTGGAAAGAATTTAGAAATCCAAGAACAAAGTTGCTCAACCGATAGCTAAGGATCCATGGTCTATCTGAGAGTCATTCCAAATTCTCTTACTAGATGAAGTATTCCTTTAACATATTGACTTGTCTCATTTTAATAACTAAATCCAAGGAGATAAGCACATAATTCCATAGATTTTAAGTTTTACGTAGTATTGTTTTAAAATAGGTAAATTTGAAAATAAGTGTTTTGTTAATGAGCACTTATTTAATGTATTGCTTATATTTAACTTTGATATCTGGAGATAAAATATAAAACTCAATACCATGGAAATGCCTTATTGTTTTAGAGGAGCTAAACATAGTAATGGAATAGAAGGTTCTCCCTTTCTTTCATAAAATAAAAGAGTATATCTCTATTTATTAGTAGTTGGTAACCTCGCTACCTCTTTTTTTGGTTAAACATCTAAAAACCCTCACCTAAGACATTTTCTTGATGGGCTAAACTAGTAGTGGAAGTTAACGAGTTATGTTTTCTCCTCACACGTTGGTCTCATGTTTAAATCCAGTTGTGCACTAATCTAATTGATTGATTACTAAAATTAGATACATCAATATATTATAAAAACACCCTTACAATTTATATATGTCAAAGAAACACATATTACTTATCTAATATAACTCTATATTAAATAAACATTGATTACTTACAATTTATCTATGTTATAAAAACACATTATGTCATGAGCTATGCTAAATAAACACTTATAACGACTTCCAATTGATCTATATTGTAGAACACTTTCTTGTAAAAGTAACTTCTATAGAGTTATGCTTGCTTATCTCCTTGTATTTTCCTTCACTATTTTTATGCACTTATCTACCTAGATAGTTACCAAAATGAGACAAGTCAATAATTTATGTTACACTTAGCTTGTCTAATATGTTAGTTATTCCGAGCTTTCAATATTCCTATGTGATTCATTTCAATAATATGCTAGCTATTCCTAACTCTCAATATACCAATGTTACACCTAGCCTAGCTAATACATTAGGTACACCTAGCTTTCGGTGTGTGCTATGTTACGCCGTTCAATAACATGTTACTCCTAGCTTTCGATATACCTATGTAAGGCCTTATAACTATTCCCATCAACACTCATCCCAATGAAAATAACAAAGAAAGAAACAAAATCTCTTCCCCTTATAATATAAGAAGATTCATCAAATATACATAAAGAGATGATTCTTCAAATAAATCAAAGAAAGAAACTCTGAATTGACAGAGTGTCAACCATCTACAATAAATACATGCCATTTATATGACACACCTTGGAAATGATGCTTAGATATATTGGGAGTTTATTGAGTAATTTGGTAGGTAGGTTTTTTCCATCCATATTCACTATATTCTCAGAGATTGTGGTTTCTTGATTCACTTGCTTTTTGTGGCAACTACTTTGCATGCTCATTGGATCCACATCCCTAAATTCAATTTCTTGGCAATGCTTTGAAGATGGGGTCCTACATGTACAAACTTTTTGTCTTGGACAATGATGGACAATTATAGGTTTAGGCTAGAACAACGAATATGGAATTGATGCCAATGGTGATGGAAATGAAGATGACATAGGATGTGTTGATGCACACAAAAAATGAAGGAGTAGAAAATCCAAAAGAAAGAGAGAGAATCCCTGGATGGGTGAGTTTGATGATGACAAAACATAATTGAAAGGTAACAAAATCCATCCCTCCGCAAGGTCCTCACTAGTGGAATTAACACATTATTTATCCAAGGGACAAGAGAAATACTAATTTACATGAACCAACTCCTAAGAAGAAAGAGAAGAAAATTGCCAAAAGTGACTTGATTGCTCTAGAAAGAAGAGGGTGAACTTGCCTTCAGATTAAATCTTCTTATCACAAGTAGGATATAGCAATTATTCCTCTACTAAAATAGTAGCCTTCCCTTTCTATCTAGACACACTCCTTTTATAGGTAGGTAAGTTGGTAATGGAGTGTAGTGAAGTAGATGGATGGGATGAGTGTATATGAATTCATCACCCTCTCATGCATTAATAAGTGAGAGGTAGTAAAATGTAGTGCATTGCAGATAATATAAGGAAACCAAGAGCTAGTGTGGGGCCACCCATGTTAAAGTGCCCTTTCACTTGTTTTCTTCAGCGACACACTACAAAGGGAGTTCTTATATATTCTTGGCTTGATACTTATATCCTCAACTCTAATTACTGAAAGAAATGATATGAGCCATTGTCCTCTCTTGCTTGATTTGGGAATTCCATCCATGCACATGCATACAAGCAAATTAGTCTTTCTCTAGTTTGTGTTATTTATATATGTAATTAACCAACTTGTGGAGAAGTTGGAGTATTTTATGTCAACCCCTAGTTGTTGTTAGTAGTAAGTTCAAGATGGGAAGGTAAGGTTGGGAATTTCTTCTATTCTACTTTCAAGTTTGGGAATATATGAGAGGATCTTCCTTATTTTCTTACTTCCATCTTATGAAAGGTATAAACTTACCCCCTAAACCTCGAGCTTTGCTTAGGTTTGGAGGTTGCTTATTTAGGAATCCTATAGGGGATAGGGATATGTGACCCTTTCCACATGTTATGCTCAAAGAGATAAGAGATAAGTTTAGAGGCCTTACTGACTGGAAGGTTGGGATTGGGTTGACCTTTTAGAACCTTACTTACTACTATATCATGAAAATGTATTATAAATCAATGTTTCTATAACCCACTGTTGGTTATAATGATCTATGCATTATGAAATTTTCTAAAGAGAAAATAATAGAGAAATGCTCTGTAGTCTAAAGAAATGAATAATTAAAATCTCTCTTTCCCTTATCCCTCATTAATGTCTCACATGGAAACTTTGTTTAGTGATGAAAATCTGAAATTAATTAGATTTCAAAACTATAGTAACTCACCAACTATATAAAAGGGAAAAATAAATGAAGTTAATTCTTTAAAGCATGATTCCATGTTTTAAGTTCAAACGATGATAACAAAGTTTATTAGATGAAGTGTTTTAATATTATCCAAACAAACTTCTCTAATTTTCATAGTGTTGCTCTACTACCAGAAGATGTCTCTTTCACAAAGATGGAGATGTAAGAAAAACACCATGTAACAAAGGTTATAACAAGACTGATTTATATTGTTAATAGAATTAGTAATATATTAACTAGTACAAGAAGAAAATTGTAGTTGAGCAAGAAAATTGGAGATATATAAATACAAAGGAATTTTTAGTTGTATTGAGGAGTATAATTCTTGAGACTATAAAATACTCTTTCATGTAAATTTTGTATAGAGTAACAATACAAGGTGTGCATGTACATAACCATATTCTGTACGCATCTAATTACTGGTTATCTACATGCATCCATTGAGTTATTTACATATTATTTACATGTATCCATCGAATTATCTACAAATTTTTCACATGCATCTATTGAATGATTTACAAAATTGATTACATGCATCGTATGATTCCATTGGGTTATTTACATATTGTTTAAATGCATTGATTCAATTATTTACATATTATTACATGCATCCATTGAACAACTTATAGATTGTTTGCATTGAATGATAGATCTATTAAATATTCACAAGCTATGAGCATGCGTGGTGCAAAATGATTGAAATTTATTTATTACCAATTATTTACTATACATGAATTGAGGAATATCAAACGCCATATTCCATCCCAGTAATTATATATGCAACATAGATATTAAATGCGTAGAGAATTTTGGGTAATAATAAGAATTTCTAAGTGTTATTAATGGATCCTTTAGATAGATCAACCCCTTTAAAGCAGTCATGATAAAGGGTAAACCATGGTTAGGCATCCCTGTAACCATTATAACCAACCATATATAAAAATACAACTCATGAATGCATAGGTGCATGTAGGGTCACGCAAGGGTTCCATAAAACTCTGCAATCAAAACATTTCGAACAAGAACATGGGATTCACCTTGTTGACCAATATCTTATCACGTTCATTCATACAGGGGGATTTTTAAATTGTGAAAAATAAAGTCAATATATTGTAGGTATTGGGGGGCAGGGAGTAGGGTATGGGGGGTATAAAAAGGGGTATCTAGTTAAAATAAGGAATATATCGTAAAAAAGTTTTTTTTTAATTGGAAGTATGTATTGGGAGGGGGTCTCAACAAAAGGATTTTGGTAGGTATGTATCAATATCTAGTGAAATTAGGGTATTCTTTAATATCCCATGAACAAAGGCTCTATGGCACAGTTTCACTGAGTGAAGACCCCATGAAAAAAAGGAAGATCCCAACAAATTCATATGTGGTTTATGCATTGACCATAAGGTGCATGGGTTCATATTAACCCTTCAATCGAAAGCATGGGAAAATAGTTTCCATTCTCATTTCCCCTTAAGAAGAGACATTGCCTATGGGAATAAACAAGCCTATTAACCCGCCTATGGGAATAAACAAGCCTATTAACCCAATGAGGTTAAAAACCATAGAACAAAAAAAGGAGAAATTATATGAAAATTATATATATATAAGTTCAAATATGGAGGGGGGTAGGGTATGTACACCTGTGGCTGGGATCAAATAACCAAAGGAGACGCACGATACCAATAAGCATAGTAATGACAAATAACTAACAAATATTCAATAACATTGTAAAATATTATACAGCCAATGTGCCCCTAAGCATGATTGAGTCAAATACAGGAACTAAGTCCAACGAAGTAGATGACAGGTCAAAACACCAGTGTCATTTGAAAACAAAACTAAAGGTCTACAAACATGTCAATATACTGTAAATAGTCCTAAAGTTTAGCATTTAAGAAGTGGATACAAGGTTAAACAAGGAGGTTACAAGAAATCCTGTGACAGGGTCAAACCCCCATCAAGCCTCTCTTTGTCAAAGAACAAATACAAGCAGAGATGAATTAATGAACGATACAATAACTAATATACAAAATAACAAGAGTATTTTCATTAACAATCAGGGGAAACCTTGTAACAAGATTACATTAATGGCGCATCCAAGCCATGGAAAAAGTAGGGTTTAAACCCTAAACCGCAAGTTGGGGTGATACAATAATAAGAACAAAGTTGAGCCACACTCGCCAAAACTAATCCCTAAGTCAGGTTGAGAAAGAATCCAAGGTACCTTTTGAGAGAAGCTTCGATTCCTCGTCTCTTGGTCGGGGTCATGGAAAAAAAAACTTTGGCAACGGATGCAAGGGTGCAAGCATGATATATATATATATATATGTATATATATATATGAAGGCGTATAAATGATAAACAAATAAACTAATAAATCATGAATGCATTGAAAATTACTATATGGCTAAGGGAGAAAATATGATGAATGAATGAATGAAATATTTTAATAATGTCCACGAGGCTGATCAACCTAAGGGACCAAAAGAATCACAACCCTAAATCCTCTCCATATTCTTTTCCAAGTCAGATCTTCTGGTGCAAATCTTGACTAAAAGACTTGCAATCTGGTTGATCTTATCTTCTTTAAAAAGATGGTGCATGTTGTCAGCCTTTAAGCTGTCTTCGTATTGAATGTGGATATCCTCGTAGGCTACACATTCCATAACAAAGTGCCACTCTGTCTCCACCACACCCTTGTTTCCATAGTGGAAATCAATGTCACCGAAGTGGCACAACATCTCAGAGTTAGATGGACGCCGAGGAGATTGAATGGGATGTGGAGTTAAAGACTCAATTAATGCGATGAGATAGGACCATAACATGTGGAGTCCACCAACAATTCTCCCCACAATAGTTCCCCTCGACTATAGTTGTTGAGTTCTACTCATTACCACAGGGTGTCCGTAACTATAAAGTGGTTAAGTCTTATGTATTCATAACGAGGGTGCTTGTTTAGCACATGATCCCCCCATGAACGCTAATATATATATACATATGTTAATGGTGGGTGCGAAGCACCAAATGTTTAATAGGCTCGGTGAACCATATTGTATCGAACCTAAGGTGTTGGGTGGATATGTGAAGCATATCGTAGACATTATGATGTAATAATTAATTAATTAAACATACATGCATGGGTAAAATACTATGTTTGGGTAATCATACCAAGAAACATAAGTGTTAGGAAGTTGGTGGGTGTTAATGGCAGAAAGTACTCCTTAAGGAGCCACTAACCAGTAACCATGGCAATAATTCCATCAACCAGAGAAAATGAAGTAACGTGAATGGTTATAAGGAGTAGCAATAGTAACAATAGTCACTATAATGAAAGTAGCTATGGTCACAAAGTAGTCAAGCGATGAAAAGATAAAAATGACACTAACAGTCCAGACTTAGATAAATAAATAAATAAATTTTAAGTCATGATTTTGAGGGATGTTACTGTTAAGAAACAAATTCCCCAAAATAGCATGAAAAGAGCATAAATAGACCAGAAAGAGTACTCCACACCTTTAATGGAGAAAATAGATGAATAACAAGTCTCTTCAAGGGGGAAATCGCCTTATACAATGTACTAAGTACAAAAGGCAATACAAGGCAAGACAAGATGATTCAAATGAAAAGGTATCCTTCCTATATATAGAAGACAAAGAGGTAGAATTATAACTAATGGACCCAAGGCGACCTAACTAATATAATAATACTAATGAAAATTACATCTAATAGATGCAAGCCGACATCAATAATATGTAATGAGCCACAATATAGGGGGTAATGTGCCAACATTTAGGGCTTAACATGCCCCTCCCCTTTAGAAAAGTGTTGTCCTCAATGCTTGATTAGTTGTGGATGCTTCTATGTGAAGGACTCATTTTTCCATGTCGAATCTTCAACTGGTAAGTTCTTGCACTTGATGAGGTACTCAGTAATAGCCCAATTGTTTAGTTGGTTGGTCTTTGTTTCAATGATTTGTTTAGGTTCCAATATGAATTTTCCTTCTTCATCAAGCTCCAACAAGATAGTTTGATTTGGGATCTTGTCTCCTATTACCTTCTTTAATCAAGAAACATGGAAAACTGGGTGTGCCCTTGAAGATGAAGGGAGCTCCAATTTGTAAGCCATACTACCAATATTTTGCAACACTTTATAAGGACCACAGTACTTGGGTCTTAATTTATTGTGTTTATTAAGTTGCTTGAGGGACATTTGTTTGTAAGGTTGCAACCCCATAAATACCCAATCCCCTTCTTCAAAACTCCTTTCACTGTGATGTTGATATGCTTGTTGTTTCATCTTGTTTTTTGACATAGCCAGGTTGTCCTTCAATACGTGGAGAAATTCTTGTTGGTGCTCTAGGTGATCTTCCACAACTTGAGCTTTAGATTATCCTTTCAAGGGAGATGTGATAGATGGAGGATGATAAATGGAGACATTTTTGATGATGCATGGAAGGAAATATTGTACCACCATTCTAACAAAGATAACCATTTCACCCACTATGTTTGTTTACCAGATGCAATAGCGAAGGTAGCCTTCCAAACATTTGTTCACTATCTCAGTTTTCCCATCAGATTGAGGATGGTAAGAAGAACTGTGAGCCAACTGGGTATACCCAAACAAGAAAATAATTCTTCCCTTCTGACTTGGGTAGACCTGTGATAAAATCCATTAATAATTCCTCCCAACGTTGACAAGGTATTTCTAATGGTTGTAAAAGACTTGGGGTATTAATTGTTTCAACCATATTTTGTTGGAAAACCAAACATTCTGCCACGAAACTATGAACATTAGATTTAAGACCTTCCCAAAAGAATTCCTTCTTGACCCTGTGGTACGTTTTTACGAATCCTAAGTGCACACCTATAGGGGAGGTGTGTAATTCCAAAAAGATCTTTTGTTTGAGTTGGGAGTTCTTACATATATATAAGTGATCCTTATTGAATCATTTTTCCACACAAAAGTATAAGGATCCTCTTAGGTTGCTGTATGTAAACCTCTTCCTCAACCTCACCATTGAGGAAGGTAGTTTTCACATCCATCTGGTGAAGTTTCCAACCCAAAACTGAAGCAAGGGAAATGATAGTTCGGATAATAGTGTCCCTGGCAACAGGAGATGATGTCTCATCATAGTCTGTCCCTTCTTTCTGTGAGAAACCATGGGCCACAAGTCTTGCTTTATACTTTTCAATACTTCCATCAGTTTCATGCTTGATCACTTGGAAGTTACTATTGATTTCTCGTTAGGTTTAGGAACCACTTCCCACACATCATTCTTCATGATAGATTTGTATTCTTCTACCATGGCATCTTTCCATACTTTCTACTTTGAGGCTTCCTCATAGGTAGAGGGTTCTGAATCGCTGATGTGACTCATATATGCTACATATCCTGAAAATATTTCAGATCTCTTTCGCTCTCTAGATGAGCCTGGAGGTGCTCCATGCTTTTCTGCCTCTTGCAGAATGTCTCAACACCATGCAGATTTCATCTTAACAGGGAGTTCATCAAGATATATTTCTATCAAATCTTTTGGCTGTTCATGATCAAGTGGATCAACGGACTCATTTGGATTCTCCCTCTTACCATCTGAAAGGGGAGAATCAGAAACTAGATCCTCCATCATAGGAGTATCGTGCTCCTCCATATCTGTATCACATTGAAGTTCTTTGGAGTGCTTGAAGGTATCCTCTTCATGAAATGTTACATCTCTAATGACTTCAATGTTTCTTTGTCCTGGAACATAGATTCTATAGGCTTTTCAGTATTCAGCATATCCAAAAAATGTTCCTTTCTTTCCAGATAGATCCATCTTTGTCCTCTTCTCTTTTGGTATGTGAATGTAAACATGACAAATACAAATCTTAAAGTGTCCAATATTTGGTTTTTCAACAGTGAAAACCTCTTCAGGAGTCTTTTCTCCCAAGATAACATGAGGGATTCTATTATGAATATAAACAATAGTGATGGAGGATTCTTCCCTTAAGGATGTGGTCAGATCCTGATCACACATCATGGATTTTGCAGCCTCACATATTGTTATGTTCTTTCTTTCAGCAACCCCATTTTGCTGGGGGTTGTAGGGTATAGTTAGATGTCTTTTTATTCATGCATCTTGACATTTGTATTTAAAGTCATGGGACTCAAACTTTCCTCCATTATCAGATATCAAAGCATGCGGAATGTGCTTCCCAATTTGATTCTCACCTAGTGCTTTAAACTCTTGAAACTTGTTGAAATTTTCACTATTTGCTTTCAGAAAATAAACCCATGACTTGCGAGAGAAGTCATCTATGAAAACCACATAATACAAATAACCTCTCAAGGAGGGTGCAGACATAGGACCACATATATCAGGATGAATCAAGTCAAGTATCCCCTTGGATCTTTTGGTACTACTTGGAAAACTCTTCTTAATGTTATTTCCAAGAGCGCAACCTCTACAAACATTATCAAAATCATTTTAAAACATGGGCATACCTTTCACCATCTTTTGCAATCCGGGTAGCACTTTGAAATGGAGATGACTAAGACTTCTTTGCCATATCTCACAAGGACTGACTATGCCATGGATCATATCTTGAATGAGTTTTCCAAGAAATTTGTAGAGATCTCCTCTCTAACTCCAATCACAAATGCATAGTTCAAGTCTTCATGCTTAGGCCACATGAGCGCTTTGTTGTCCATAAAGATAACTTCGAATCCTTTATCTTCTAGAACCGAAATAGACAAGAGGTTCTTCTTCAATCTAAGGACAAATAGAATTTCATTCGCATGTAGTACATCTCCCAAATCCAACTGAAAATAAGTGGATCCATTGCGTTGGATCAAATAGGTGGTATTATCTCCAAGTTCTACCTTACATGAAAACTTCTTTTCCTTCAGATTTTTGATAGCACTCCTATATCCAGTCATGTGCTTGGATGCGCCACTATCTACTGGCCATGTCTCAACACTAGTGGCAATGGATCCAGAAAGGGATGAGACAAGATAGTACTCCTTCTTTGTCTCTTAATCATCAGATGAATTCTTTCTTGTAGATTCATCTTCTATAGTAGTAGAAGCATGAAACCTACCCTTGAACTTTCCTCTTTGCATTGCATGACATGCTCTTGCATAATGGACCTTCTTATTGCAATTGAAACACTTAACTTTAGACTTATCAAAGTTCTTGAAATTATTGTCCTTTTGATGAGAGAATTTCTTGTGATATTTCTTACCTCTTTTCATCTGTGCCACAAGAGCGAGGTTCTCTTATTTGGAGGCAGTATACTTGCTTTGGATTCTCCCTTTTTATTGTAGGAAATCATGTCACAGTCTCTCAAAGTTAGATTACACTTCTCGACCATTTACTAAAGCCAAAATGTCTCCCATGAAGATGGAAGACCATCGATGGTGCTCTGTATGAGATCATCAGTATTGACCATCTCACCAATGCTCATGAGTTGATCTCTTACTTGAGAGATATTTGTGAAGAAGGAAGGCACAACTTCGTCCTTTTCCATCTTCATATTTTGAAGTTGGTTCTTCAATTCTCTCTTTTGACTGGGTGCCTTCTTCTCGTAAAGATTTGTCAAAGTGTCGAAGCATTCCTTTGCGGTCTTCAATGGAGTGATCATGGGCATCAAGTTGTCTTTCATGGAATCATATTGATTCTCTTTGCTTTGGATTGACTCTACTTGAAGGTAATGCGCCCTGCATTAGAAGTAGGCTCTTCAATAACATTGGATACATATCCATCCAAATCACGTTCTTCCAGGATATCCAAGATCATGGCCTTCCAAGTATTGAAGTTCGAAGTTCCTTCAAGACAATCTTCCGGTTTTACTGAGATTGAATCCATAATTATTCAAGTATTGTGCACACTCAAGATCTATGTAGGCTCAAGATTGATTGTTGAACTTAGCTCTTTCATGCCCTGAGCTCTAATACCATGTTAATTTTTTATCTTTAATTCGGAAATGCAATAGTACTTAAGCCGGAGTGGTCGACCAAATACAATATAGATAAAGTCACTTTGTAGTGGACTCGACCAAAATTGACGATCGACCAAAGTGGTTGACCACATACATCAGTTATACTTGACCAAATTTGACAATTCTCATGAACCATATATTATCGAGACGACAATGAAAATAGTCTATCGACCATTTTTAAAAGTCGACCAGACTCAACTTTAACATATACTATGCGATGAAATGACAGGAAACCTCGATGAAGAGAAACTTAAATTGACGAACCATCGCAAAACACGTGGTAGTTTTTCATTTGCTCTATGAGCGAGGAATCTAGTCGACATTTTTTTTTCTCGAATGAAAATCATTGATAAACTTATGCATGCTTTTGTTGACCTGAACGTGAAGCCGACCTAGGCACTAACTAGACAAATTGACCATCTAAAGAATATGTTCTGTTGGCCATAACATCTTTCATCAGCATAATCACTCGATATTCGACAAGAGTCTGCCGACCACTCTTCACCAACTTGTGCAATTGCCTGTCAGGTATGCCAAAGCAGTCGACCACTCTTCACCGAAAGACACGACTTATTCTAATAAACATTGACCATATTTTTAAATAATTACCCGACTATCTGCCGACCCCCCAGTCGAATTAAATCATCCCATTAGAGATGCAGGATTAAAATGTTACTGTGCTAATTTATTATTAGTTTTTCAATTTAGACATATTGTTTCTTTTATAGTCTGTCTGAAACGTTTCAATTAGGACCCTAACTTTATAGGGATTTGAAATGCTGATAAATCTATTTCCTAAAGAGATTCTTCCATTTTTTGTCTAAACCATTTGCAAAATGTTTATGGGCCTCGTTATGGCCTTATGAGCTCGCGCAGTTCTCAGAAGGATATGGACACAACAACTTTGGTCGATGCTCAAGTTTGGTCGAAGCAAGTTTGGCCGACTCGACTACAAAGTGACTTTATCTATATTGAATTTATCTGGCGACCATTTTTCAAATTCGACTAGACTCAACTTTAACATATACTATGCCACATGTATCAACGAAAACTTTTTTTTGGTCCCATATTCTCAAATAAAATGACTTATCACTTGACCAAATAGCATATAATTTTTTGTATCGACCATATGATGTATAGACTCAAACTATATGTCCGGACAATATTACATCGACCATATTTTTAAATAATTACCCGACTATTTTTACAGACTCAACAAATTAATGCGTAAGATAAACATCAGATAACACTGAATTAGTCATCTTGATTACATGCCCTTCATAGCCATTGATCATATTTTACAATTCGACCAAACATAAGTATTTACCTGGAGTGGTCGACCAAATACAATATAGATAAAGTCACTTTATAGTGGACTTGACCAAACTTGAGGATCGACCACATACATCACTTATACTTGACCAAATTTGACAAGTATCACCAACAATATATTATCGAGACGACCATGAAAATACTCTACCGACGAATTTTAAAAGTCGACCAGACACAACGACTTTATCTATATTGACTTTATCTCCGACCATTTTTCAAATTCAACCAGAGTGAACTTTAACATATATTATGTCAAATGTATTGAAGAAACTCTCTTTTGGTCGCATATTCTCAAATAAAATGACTTATCACTTGACGAAATAGCATATAATTTTTTTTATCGACCATATGATGTATAGACTCAAACTATATGTCCCGACAATGTTACATCGACCATATTTTTAAATAATTATCCGACTAATTTTACAGACTTGACCAATTAATGACTAAGATGCACATCAAATGCTACTGAATTAGTCATCTTGATTACATGCCCTTCATAGCCATTGATCATATTTTACAATTTGACCATAAATAAGTATTGAGTCGAAGTGGTTGACCACATACATCACTTAGACTTGACCAAATTTGACAATTCTCATGAACTTATCACTCTACCGACGAAAACTTTCTTTTGGTCACATATTCTCAAACAAAATGACTTATCACTTGACCAAATAGAATGTAATTTTTTGTATCGACCATATGATGTATAGACTCAATCTACATGTCCTGACAATGTTACATCGACCATATTTTTAAATAATTACTCGACTATTTTTACATACTCGACAAATTAATGCGTAAGATAAACATCAGATGCGACTGAATTAGTCATCTTGATTACATGCCCTTCATAGCCATTGATCATATTTTACAATTCAACCAAAAATAAGTATTGACTCGGAGTGGTCGACCAAATACAATATAGATAAAGTCACTTTATAGTGGACTCGACCAAACATGAGGATCGATCAAAGTGGTCGACCACATACATCACTTATACTTGACCAAATTTGACAAGTATCATCAACCATATATTATCGAGAAGACCATGAAAACACTCTACCGACGATTTTTAAAAGTCGACTAGACACAATGACTTTATCTATATTGACTTTATTTGCGACCATTTTTCAAATTCGACTATAGTCAACTTTAACATATACTATGCCAAATGTATCGACGAAAACTCTCTTTTGGTTGCATATTCTCAAATAAAATGACTTATCACTTGATGAAATATCATATAATTTTTAAATAATTATCCGACTATTTTTACAGACTCGACCAATTAATGCATAAGATGCACATCCGATGCGACTGAATTAGTCATCTTGATTACATGCCCTTCATAGCCATTGATCATATTTTACAATTTGACCATAAAAAGGTATTGAGCCGGAGTGGTCGACAAAATACAATATAGATAAAGTCACTTTGTAATGGACTCAACCAAACTTGCTTCGACCAAACTTGAGGATGGACCAACTAAAATGACTTATCACTTGACCGAATAGCATATAATTTTTTGTATCGACCATTTGATGTATAGACCCAAACTACATGTCCCGACAATGTTACATCGACCATATTTTTAAATAATTACCCGACTATTTTTATAGACTTGACCAATTAATGCGTAAGATAAACATCAAATGCGACTGAATTAGTCATCTTCATTACATGCTCTTCATAGCCATTGATCATATTTTACAATTCGACCAAAAATAAGTATTGACCCGGAGTGGTCGACCAAATAAAATATAGATAAAGTCACTTTCTAGTGGACTCGACCGAGGAATCTAGCCAACATTTGTTTTTCTCGAATACCCAAATCCACCATAATGTGAGAGTTCGACCAACAGATCTCGACCATACTTTAATAGGCGACCAACTTTCTACAGAAGTTGTTGGTTACCTCGGCCATAACATCTTTCATCAACATAATCAGTCGATCTTCGACAAGATTCTGCCGACCACTCTTTGCCAACTTGTGCAATTGCCTGTCAGCTATGCCAAAGCAGTCGAGCACTCTTCACTGACTTGTGCAGTCGTTTGTCAACTATGCCAAAATAGTCTAAAAGTCGGTCGGACTCAACTTTAACATATACTATTCCAAATGTATTAATCAAAACTCTCTTTTGGTCGCATATTGTTTCGACCCGCTTCTAGATTTGACGGATTTCACCTCCCGGATGTCAGCACCCAAAATGTAACTTAAAGTTGCAGAGAGGCCAAATTGTGGTAACCACAAAACCACTTTACATTGTATTCTGACCTATACAACCAGAAACGGAAAAAATGTATATAAAAAAAGTTATTTGTCACCATCCACTTTGTAGAGAACTTCAAACTTCATGATCGCAGTATATATGGTCAAAAATCAGGTAAAATCAGGTCAACCAAATCTGTAACTCGTCGAAGGTCGACCACATGTGTAACTCGTTGGAGATCGACCAAATTTTATATCAACCCTATGCGTCGACAATACAAAGGCTTTCAAGATGGAAGTTTCCAGTCGCCACGCGTACAAGTCGGAATCACCATATTCATCACAATCGACAACTTAGCCATACCCGACAAGATCAGACAAAAAATAGTAGGCGACAACCTTCTAACATAAATGCAAAGCATCCACTTAATGAGGCATCGATAGCCGGTCAATCAAAATTGACTCCATCGTTAAATCACTCTTTATTACACCCATCTACTTTACAGTCACACATGCCGAGCTCGTCTTCTTACAATCGCCTGTCAGCTTTGCTAAAGTAGTCGAGCACTCTTCACCGACTTGTGCAGTCACCTGTCGAGTATGCCAAAACAGTCTAAAAGTCTACCAGACTCAACTTTAACATATACTATGCCAAATGTATTAATCAAAACTCTCTTTTGGTCGCATATTGTTTCGACCCATTTCTAGATTTGATGAATTACACCTCCTGGATGTCAGCACCCAAAATGTAACTTAAAGTTGCAGAGAGGCCAAATTGGGGTAACCACAAAACCACTTTACATTGTATTTTGACCTATACAACCAGAAATGGAAAAAGTGTATACAAAAAAGTTATTTGTCACCATCCACTTTGTAGAGAACTTCAAACTTCTTGATCGCAACATATATGGTTGAAAATCAGGTGAAATCAGGTCGACCAAATATGTAACTCGTCGAAGGTCGACCACATATGTAACTTGTCGGAGATCCACCAAATTTTATATCAACCCTATGCGTCGACAATACCAAGGCTTTCAAGATGGAAGTTTCCAAGTCACCACGCGTACAAGTCGAAATCACCATATTCATCACAATCGACAGCTTAACCATACTTGACATGACCAGATAAAAGATAGAAGGCGACAACCTTCGAACATAAATGAAAAGCATCCACTTAATGAGGCATGGATATCCTGTCAATCAAAATTAACTTCGTTGTTAAATCACTCTTTATTACACCCATCTACTTTACAGTCACACGTGCCGAGCTCGTCTTCATTAAATTCCGAAGTCAAAGATTCCTGGATACTCTTCTATAAGAACTGGAAAACCAGACTTAAGAAATACCAGAAAACCTCTGTGATCTTTATAATTGCATAGAAATGATGGCGTCCAAGAGGGTTCAGACAACCACTCGTTCAGTCGCGGCTAAAGTCCGTGAGTTAGAACAAGCCCAATCACCATTGCAAACCCGCTTGCAACAGGTTCAAAATGCTAAGGTATAGGAGTCACATTGGCTAAGAACATGGAAAGACATTCCAATTTGGGGAAAAGATTCAAAAGGCCAATGGAGAGAAGAAGCTGCAAAATTGTGGGCTGCTACAATTTTGAATAACATGCAAGCACCTTTGCTTGAATCATTTGGCGGACTCAAGGATATTATTGCTCAATTCATAGTTAGCAGATTTCATAATGGGAAATTTTATTTTGATACCTCGGTTGAGATAAATGGTGCACTTATTTACAAGATTACAGGATTGTCAAATAAAGGCGAAGACATACCCGTTCGACATAGGCCAGAGTTGATTGAAGAATTTACAGAGCACCCGAATGGAAAAAATTCTCGAGGGTTAGTGATAAGTCAAATGAAATATGAAAATTATAAGATAGCTGCTCGAATATTTTCGACCGCTTTATGAACTTCAGGTCGCGGTTGGGATCTAAAAAATGAAATGCTAGAGGTAGTACTGAACATGGCAGTAAGTGGCAAATAATACAACTGGGCAAACTACTTAACCGACATTATCCGAACAATATGCTCCAAATGTCAAAATGATAAAGTGGCCATTCGGTACCCATATCTAATTATCTGGATTGCCATGACGCATTTGAGACCATCAGGAAATAAAGACTTTTCTCTAGAAAGACCCATGTTAATGCAAAACTTCAAGTCTTTTACATTTGGGGGAAGTCGGATAGGCCCCTCAACAGTAAAAATTTGGCTCGAAGTCTGGTTTCAAAACCTAAAAACTGTATCCACCAGATGGAGAGTACCTCAAAATGTTCGACGAAGTCTACCTCCATCGGCACACATCCAACTTGAGCTGGATCACACCAAGGTCTGGCACTTGCAAGGAATAAGCTGCGCCACAAGAGCTCTCAACTTTTACCCTTCCGTTGACGAAATCTTCAATGAGCTCAACAGACAAAGCAATACAATACTGACAATTCCTATTAAGGCCCGAGACGTCAGCGTCCCCATAGTTGAACCTCTAACAGATCAAGAAAAAGAGGAAGAGTATGAAGGCCACCTGTATATGCACACCTTTGTATATGAAGTTGAACCTACAATCGCACAACAACCTCTAGCACTTACTCTTACACCACATGAATACCCTCCGGATACAGCCGAACATTTAGATGAACAAAGTCACTCCGACAACCCAGAATATGCTTTGATGAGTGACAACATTCCACAACTAGCCGACGAGTTAGCAGAAGCTCGACAAGCACGAAATGTGCAATTGCATGGCAAGGGAAAAAGAAAAATGATCATACAGGATCCGACTAAGGAAGACGAGGTAGAACTGTTCGACAATGCAACACAAATTCTCAAGGATGCAGCTAAAAATAAAGTACTATTTGATGAGGAGTTTAAGAGATTTTTGGAAGCTGAGGAAGCTCGTAGTCGACCACAACCAAAAAAGAAAGTTCAGCTTATGATCGAGGATTCTATCGACTTGACTGTAAGTTCACCTGCAATGTCTCTGACTATTGTGACGGACGACACTGTTTTCACTACACCTGTAAGTACTCCACTTGCACCTTTAGCATTAACTCAGTTTTCAAATGTTGTACAATCTCTTCCTCTCCCTCTTTGTCAAACATTTCAAACTGAACAAGGCCTAACGCAGTTCATAACCAATCTTCCCAATATGTTCCCACAATGGCAAGATTTAGTGACCAAGAAATTTGTCTTCATCGACAATAACCCATCGACTGACTCTACCCCTCTTCGTGTTGACCCAACTAAACTATTGAACCCTTCGAATACTTCAGCACCAGAAGCAATTGGTATGCATCATAGACATCTTCAGGGTAATCTGGACCCCACCAGTTCCATTTCTTACAAGGAAACTTCATAGTTTATCCCTTCTCCAGTGAACCCGTCGGTGCAATCCCATTCACCTCCCCGACCTGTCGTCAATCCACCAGAACAGTCCCCAGACCTTAAAGTTTTGAATTCAGTTGAACCATTGATACCACAAGTGTTGTCTCATGTCGCCAGTCCGGAACTATCTATCAACTCCCTTTCCGACCTTGCTCCCTGAGTCGAAGACACACTAGCTATTACTGTGTCATTCCCTACCCCTACTGATGGAACCACTAGTCCATCCGAAGTAATTCAACACCAAGAAGCACCGGCTCAAGAAATATTCAAAGCAGCATCCAAACCAGTAGCAGAAATCACTGAAGAAACCATGGAACTAACAGGCGAAGCAGTAGCACAAATCACTGAAGCAGCCACGGAACGAGGACAAGAAGACAATCAACCAATGGTCGCAGAAGCACTCCCGACAAATACAACAGTCATACCAAGTAGCTCAATACAAACATAACAAAACATTGACAAAGCACAAGTGGAAACACAAGTCTCATGTGAAGCAACCGAGACACACAAAGACTCAGAACAACAACTAGAGCCTCCAAAATCTCAAGGAAAGTCCAAGAAAAAGCAGCGTCAAGAAAAATGACGCCAAAATAGAAAGCTGCAACAACAACAATAGTATCTGGATCATATCTCTCAGCTGGGTCAATTATCTGTACATCTCAACCAATTTGGGCCCATCTCGACATACAACCCACAAGAAGTAACACAAGCAGAGCTCGACTTACTGGCTGATGCAATTAATCGAGAGCAATGACTAGAAACCGAAGACCGCATACACTGACTACAAGAGGACCAAAATGTATTTTTGGCTAAGTGTCAGGACTTAGCGCAAGAAGTCATTTCCCATCCAGCCAGCTCCGACACAACTATCACACTTGATAAAGCTCTTCAGTTATTCCAAACAGTCATGTCAAGATTGCGAGAAGAACTCATCAGGGACCGATAGGAACATGCCATAATAACAGCATCCCTGATGTCAGCACAATATGAAGCATTTAATTTAGCATATGATCAGCTCAACCGGTATAATAACCATGCAGCAATTGTCATTGATGTTCTCCTAAATTGGTACAAACACTATGGCAATGTATTCACAGAACTGCGGAACACAAGTGACTTGATTGATAAAATTCATCAGCAACGCCGAGTAGCTGACGACACCATGAACAAAACCATCGAAGATCAAATTCTGATAGAAAATAGCAAATTGGAGAAATTAGAAAAAAGTGAAGAGCAATGGTTGAGCCAAGCCCGAAACAACCTCTTCAAAGTGGAACAACTTCAACCACATCTCCAAACACTGCTTACAGCTGCCAATCATAAAATTGAGCTATTTGGTCCAGACTTAATTCATCCGTAGAGCAAGACAATAGAGGAAAAGATGACTGAGTTATCAAGCCTGACAACGCTTACGATTGGCATCCAAAACTCACTGAGCCATTGGGAAAACTTCCACCACCATCTATTTGTCTCGGCTGAAACAATTGTTCAGGATCGTGCACACCAAGAAGTAGCGACCAGTTCCAGTCATAAATAAACAATACCGGCTACATCTATCAATTTTGCACAGTCATCCATCTTTTGTTCAGTTATTTCACATCTACTTCTTTCTTCGACAAAAAAAAATATTTTGAAGTAGGAGAGGTCGACCTATCGACTAGGACCTCCATCCGAAAATTTGCAATATAAGCCGACACGCTCTGTGGACCAGTTGAGATATGTCGGTCGGTTCTGGCAACCAATAAACAAAAACTCTATGGAACAGTCGGGATATGTTGTATGCAGCATTAATGCATTTTTGTGGTAGTTGGCAACATAGACTCAACCCAGAAATATTTATGTAGTACTATTTACATTTGAAAGATCCTAAGTTATTTCTCTTTGGTTTTAAAGCTTCATTTTTTAAGATTTTATGCCAAATCAAATTGATGGTTTCCAGTATTTACTTTAGCTACTTGAATTGGTTATCGTAGTTTTTGCTTGCTCTCTACTTTTGCTATAAAATCAATCAACTCGGATTACATACATATCTGAAAGTTATATGTTGATGTTGATAAAATATTGAATAGCGCTATTGTTATTTGATGAGTGATATTTGCATATCTACTTGCTATATCTATTTGCAATTTGGTGCTAGACTTAGTTGATCCTCTCTGCTTATGTTTTTCTTCCTTCTAACTTTCCTCTTCTCATAGCGGCGTTCATTTTTGTCCCTAAAGGGGCAAATGCTACTAATTAAAATTGGTTTAATGATGTGTTTTTATGAAAGTTAAATAAAAAATTAAAATAAACTATCATGGTAATTTATTTATTAAAAATAAATTTAAAAAACCATTAATATATAAAGTCACTCATTTAACCGTATTTGTAAGTAATTGTGTTCTTTTAAACAGGATGATTTTGTCCAGTATGCCATGGAAGAATGGCGGAAAATTGTTGATGATTGTGAACTTAATCCTGTTGATAACTTCTGCAGGAAACTACAACACTTTAAGTAGGTTGTTTCTTGCTGGATTCATTCAAAAAAACAGAAGGACATGCAGATGCTATTATGGGTTGAGGCACAACTGCAGGAACTTTACAGTAGTAGTTTATGTGGGCCTTTGGAGGACAGGAACTTCAACAAAATTAAGGAACTAGAAAAGGAAAAGATTGATATATTTCTAAGAGAGGAGATGGAGTGGAGAATGAAGAGCAGAGCTCTTTGGGTGCAATATGGGGATAGTAATACTAGGTTTTTCCATTCCTTTGCGTCGGCTCGTAGAAACAGTAATACTATTTGGTAGATGACTGATGGTTCGGGGGCTGTTATCAATGGTCAACAAGAGATTCAGAAACTAGCTCTGGATCATTTCAGCAACATTTATTCTGTTGATCCTTCATGTGACCTTGATTCTCAGCTACAGATGATTAAATGTTACCCTAGGTTTTTTTATGATGTTTCGGCTGAGGAGCTATGTTGAGTTGTGACATTGGAAGAGGTGGAGAGCACTTTGAAACTCTTCGCCAAGGAGAAGAGTCCAGGTCCGGATGGCTGGACGGTCGAATTGTTTTTACATTTCTTTGATTTAATGGGGGAAGAACTTGTTAGACTGGTGGAGTATACCAGGCTGGAGGGCTATATGTCTGGAGCATTAAATTCTACTTTATTAACTTTAATTCCAAAGGTGAATGATCCGAAGCATTTTGGTGACTTTAGACCAATAGCGCTTTGCAACTTGGCTTACAAGATTGTATCAAAGATCATTGCTGGAAGGTTAAAGTCGGTGCTCTCTAGGCACATCTCAAAGGAGCAATTTGGCTTCTTACAGGACAGACAAATACACGATGCTGTGGGGATTACGCAGGAGATTCTTCATTCTGTTAAATTCAAGAAGAAAAAAGCTATCTTTCTCAAAATTGATTTAGAAAAAGCCTACGATGGAGTTAATTGGGATTTTCTCAGATTAATTCTGATACAAATTGGCGTCTCAGCAATGGCTATTAAATGGATTATGTCTTGTGTGGATATTGCTAATATTGCGGTCCTGGTGAATGGGGCTCCTACCTCTTTTTTCAGCTACTCTAGGGGCATACGTCAGGGCTGTTCACTTTCTCCTTTACTATTCCTGCTGGTAATAGAAGGCCTGAGTAGAATGATCTCACAAGCTAAACAGGAAGGCAAAATTATTGGTATCAAAATTGCTAAAGACTTCTATATCACACATGTATTATTTGTTGATGACGTTCTACTTGCTGGTTTGGAATCTGTATCAGAATGGAGGCATTTTCAGAAGATAATTTCTTTATTTTGCAAGGCCTCTGGGATGGCTGTTAGTATTAGAAAATCTTGCTTTTATGGTAATCTTATTCAGGAGGACAAGAGGATGGAGATTCAGAAATTATTGCCCTATAAATTCAGTTGTATTAATGAAGGTTTTAGGTATCTTGGATTTAATCTTAAGCCTAATGGATATTTAATCAAGGATTGGGATTGGCTAATCAAGAAATTTGAGAGTCGAATTTCCAACTGGACGTATCGGCTCTTGTAGATTGGTGGGAAGTTAACATTGGTAAAATCTGTTTTGCTGGGAACTCCTGTGTACTGGCTTTCATTATTGCCCATCCCTTGCTCTGTTATTAATTCCCTGAGAAGGTTGATGTTCAACTTTTTATGGTCTGGAGGTTTACATAAGAAGAGTCTGGTGATGGTGGGATGGGAGAGAATTTCTCTGCCGTTAGATGCTGGTGGTTGGGGTATCCATGACCTGTCTGTGTTTAGTGCAGCCTTGAAATTAAATAGCCTGTGGCGTGCTATTTTTGGTGGCACTTTATGGTCGAGACTCATTCATCAAAAATATATAAAATTGGAGGTCTCGCATTGGCTCAGGACCCCTGCAAAGAAGGTTAGAGGTGTCTCACCCATTTGGAATGGATTTATAAAGGTCTATAAATGGTTGGCATCAGAGCTTTGTTGGAGAGTGGGTTGTGGAAATGAGGTTGCAATTGGAGTTGATCCAATTGTGGGGATGAAAGAGTCTTATAGTTTATCTTCGAATCTGGTACAGCAACTGCATGCTGGTGGTTATTTTACGTTGAATTCTATTGGTAATATTTATTCTGGTCATTGGTTGTCTGATGCTCACCTCCAGTTAAGCCCAGACAATGCTGTGGAATGGAGGGAGTATATTTACAATCTGAATATTAATGGTATTCGGCTCAGTGAGAAAGCTGATTCTTTGACATTAAAGCTAGATGGGCTGGTGAGTATATTGCTAATTCCCTGAATATTTGGCGTTCAGAGTGCAAGGAACACCAGACTTTGCCTATCTTTATCTGTTGGGTGATCTAGGGGACAAGAAATAAGGCATTATTTGAAGACATTAGACCCTGGGTGCATCCCTTATCTAAGACTGTTATCAGCTACTATTCGAATTTCCAGGTGGAAGGAAAGTCCGGGGGTCATAGGAACATTGGGCAGTTTAAATTGACATTCACGCGTCCCATTTTGTTCTTTGATGGTGCAACTGCTTCAGGTGAATGTGGGGCTGGGGGTATCATTTACCTTAATAGTGATCATTATTTTGCATTGAAGATGAAATGTGGAAAAGGCTCCAATATGAAAGCAGAAATTATGGCATTATGGTGTGTGGCTAAGGTGGCAAATTGTTTTGGGTTATCGAATGTCCTTATATTTGGCGACTCACGAGTGACTATTAAGTGGGCATTGGGGGAATGTGAATTGAATGTTTTACATTTGACTTATTGGTGTGACAGAGTTAAGGAGGAATTAATGAAGCTGGGACAGATTACTTTGGAGCATATCTACAGGGAACATAACGTACAGGCGGACCTTCTTTCTAAATTGGCTCTGGATGCTGCTGAGGATTTCATTGTGTGGGAGGAATTCTTAGAAAATCAGTGTGTTGATTCTGGCAGCTTGTACTACTTGGATTGAAACTGTCTTTTTTGATTTTTAGTTATAAGTTTTCCTATTGATGTAGATCTGTTTAAAGCTATATGTTGTGCCAAGGACCTATGGTCTATTTTTGGCTTTGGATGTATAAGTTATTTTCTGAAAAATACTCACTATGAGGGAGGCTGAAGCTTAGATACTGATATACTAATCATCATGTACTATTTGATTCAAGGTTGAATATCAATAGTATGTTTTTTTTCATGGGAAAAAAAAAAGTAATTGTGTTCTTTGGTTGTATTAAATGTATTAATTATTATAAAGAATGCAAGCATGTGTTTGTGGTGTCTCGAAAGTTCTGAAAGGTTGGTGAACGTACGGATTTTATGGTCACTTGTGCATACTTTGATGGAGCGGCGAGTGATGGTGTTTTAGGGGTGGAAGCGGCTCTTTGAATCCTGCAATAAGGATGAAATAGTACTGGAGTGAGAAGCACCAGAGGAGGACGGTCTCAAAGATATAATATAGGCTTAGTCTGAAGCATTTGGTTTCAAGGAATTTAATTTAACACTCATTACATTTAGGAAAAAATGGAATATATTTTATATTAAATAAAAAAATAATCTACAATTAAATCAAACATTATTATTTATAACCTTTATTGTTGATTTTTCATAATTTATATATGATTTTTTAAAAATTTATGTTTTAATTGAATTTCTATGGAAATAGTTTCCAACTTTATTATTTATAAGCTTTACCATTGATTTCTCATAATTTATATATCATTTTTTTTTTAAATTATGTTTTTTATTAAATTTGCATGGAAATAGTATTCCACTTGCGTTGATTTAAATATTGATTTTTTTAAAGAATATTTGAATTATATAGAGTAAAAATTTAAATACATATTTTATATTTTTAATTTTTAATTAATTTTATGGGTTGTTGTGTAAATCCTTAAGATATCATAGTGTATACCAATACTTAATATTTAAGATATCATAATAAACTAGAGTACACACAATGTATTCCAAATGTGAATGTGGAGCATGGATCCAACAAGATCATAGAGATTAGTAAGTTCATCTCACAATGTTAAACATATTGACCTTTATATATACACCTATTCTCACTCATTGCACATGTGGATCCTTCATTAGGCTAACCCCTATTACATATATATTTACCTTAATACATATACATTTAACCCATATATGCCTCCATGAGTAATGAGTTCCATTTTCTACCTTAGCCAATTTACAATGGAGACACTCAAACCCTTTAACCCTTAAGTAGGCTTCATCACATAAAATACCATGGGCAAATATCATGAGACACCCAGAACCATGGGTCCGTAAACCACCAACGACCTAGTAATCCTTTTTATGCAAATTGAATAAAGAGAAATAAACCATTTTTATGCAAATTGAATAAAGAGAAAATATAAATAGATTAGTATACAAACCAAAATAAATAATCACACTAGCCCAACAAAGCATTAATTTGTTAAAAGTTAATACTAAATCTATGAAAAAGGTCAAGTGACATCTTGAACACTTAATAATAAAAACTTGGTGAACTTGTAGATTCTTCCTCAAACACAATTTTGAATGAGTCAAAGATGTGTGATAACTTAAATAATATTAGGAAATTCTTCACATATTTACATAAGATCAAGATAAATCTCAAAAGTACAACCTCAAAACCAAGATGCATGCATTATGATACAAGCAAGAAAACAACGAGGCAAATACAAATCTAATGTAACCTAGGGATTTAATGTGTGTGTTTAAACCATGAAACCAATGTCAATGAAGTGAATATTAATTCTAATAGGTTGTGTAAAATCATCAATCAAATTTAAAAGATTCAAGATAACAAAAAACAATAAAAATAAATTTTTTGAATGTGGTTCTCCAAGTCAACTAACTTTGGGTGTGTTGAGGCTTAAAAAAATGGTGACACATTGGGTTAAGCCATGAATCTATGAAATGTATTGTCATATTTCTCAAATAATTGAGGAGGAGATTTAACATTATCCGTATTGGTACCTTATACCTCATTAATGGATCCTTTAGTGATGAAATCTTAAATTAACTAGATTCCAAAATTACAGTAACTCACTAGCTACATAAAAGGGGAAAATAGATGAAGTTAATTCTTTAAAGCATTATTCCATGCTTTAAGTTCAAACCATGATAACAAAGTTTATTAGATGAAGTGTTTTAATAGTATCCAAACAAACTTCTCTAATTCTCATAGTATTTCTCGATTACCAAAAGATGTCTCTTTCATGAAGATGGAGATGACGCTATAAGAAAAACACCATGTAGCAGAGGTTATAACAAGATTGATTTATATTGTTAATAGAATTAGTATATATTAACTAATATCAGAAGAACATTGTTGCTGAGCAAGAAAAATAGAGATATATAAATACATAGGCATTCTCACCTATATTGATAAGGAGTATAATTCATGAGACTATAAAATACTCTTTCCTGTAACTTTTGTGCAAAGTAATAGTACAAGGTGTGCATATACATAACCATCTTCCGTATGCATCTAATTATTGATTGTCTACATGCATCCATTGAACAACTTACAAATTGTTTGCATTGAATGATAGATCTATTAATTATTCACAAGCTATGAGCATGCATGGTGCAAAATGATGAAATCTATTTATTATCAATTATTTACTATGCATGAATTGAGGAAGATCAAATTCCATATTCCAACCTAATAATCATATATGCAACATATATATTAAATGCATAGAGAATTTTGGGTAATAATAATGATTTTTAAGTATTATTCATGGATCCTTTAGATAGATCGACCCCTTTAAAGGAGTCATGATGAATGGAAAACCATGGTTAAGCATCCATGTAACCATTATAACCAACCAGTGAATAGATCATGCATGCATAGGTGCACGCAAGGTCATGTAAGGGTTCCATAAAACTCTGCAATCAAAACATTTTGAACAAGAAAAATCCCACCAAATTCATATGTTGTCTATGCATTGACCAAAAGGTGCATGGGTTTATATTAACCTTGCAATCAAAGGCATGGGAAAATATTTTTCATTCTTGTTTCCCCTTAAGAAGAGACATTGCCAATGGGGATAAACAAGTATGTTAAACCAATGAGGCTACAAACAATAAAACAAGAAAAAGGAGAAATTATATGAATATTATGTGTGTGTGTGTGTGTGTTAAAATATGGAGGGGGGTAACCTTTGTAGACTTTAGTATTTATATCGTTGCGTAGAGGAGGGTCCCTTGTCCCACAAACAAGGGGGTCTCAGACACCAAATTGGTGTTTAGTTTGGTCGTGACCTTAAAAGTATATTTTTTTACTTAGTTCGGCTTATGGGGTTGTGTTAGAGTAAATAACCCTCCTAGAGCATGTCTTAAGGAGTATTCCTGAGTCAACCATGAGTCAAAACCCTAATTTTGGGGGCACCTTCCCCGATTTGGGGGCACATTCCTCGATTTGGGGGAGTTAATCCCTCATTTAAGGAAGAGTCTCAGTTAGGACTAAATTAGTGGAAGTTAGGACTAAACTTTCTCCACTAATTTAGTCCTAATTGACCACTGACTAACCCAAACACTCATTAGCATCCCAGTTAGGTTAGTAGAACTCTTTTTGAGTGATTTTAGGGACATGCATGCTGTCATTCATTTAATTGAGTGATAAGTGAGTTCCTTAATCGGTTAAATCAGTCTAGGTGTGCATGCATGACTAAATGGGGTTATCTGCTCTAAGTTAAGCCTGACTATCCCTCTCTACATGGCATGGACAATTCAAATTGCAGTCCAATCTAAATCAAATTGTGTTTCTATATATTGTAATTCTCTCCTCTCATTCAATTAATGAACTTGATCATTATTTTCTCTTCCATTCTAAGTTTCTTATGTAGTAATCTATGTTATTCATTTATTACATATTGATTTGATGGCTAATTTGAGGAGAGGTGAGCAGAGAGATCCCTTTCTTTCGCCCATGCACCCCTTGATCACATCGGCATTGCAATGATATAAAATTGAGTATTGTGTATTGCAATACTCATATGCATATTGTGAGATGTTTGTTTGATGATTGATTTACTCCTGCTGGACCCTATAACCAAAGAAAATATTTTTGGATAAGATTGTTTTTGTGGGTCTGCTTAATGATTCTACTTTGATATTGGGTGGAGATTTAAATTTGTCAGTATTAGCTGCATAGTATTGGGGTTATGGTGTTCTTGTTGATCCTTTGGTGGAATACTTCAAGTTGATATTTGATGAAGCAAATATGATTAATGTGATGTCTGGGGTGATGGTACCTATGTGGAGGAATGATCGTGCAGGAGCAGTTGGGGTGGCTAAAAGGTTGGATAGATTTATCATAGCTGAGAATCTAAGTGAATGTTTTGACATATTCCATTCATGGTCCTTTTCTTCTAGTGTGTCAGATCATCATCCAATTTGCCTATAGTTTGATATTGAGAAATATGAGATACATTTTCCTTTTAAATGAAATCATTCATGGATTGAAGAGAAAGATTTCTCTAGATTATATGGTTATCTTTGTCAGAGAATGAGTTTGATTCACCTATGCAAAGGTTGGTACAGAAATTACAGATACTAAAAATGAGGTCGCTTTGTGGGAACAAGAGAAGAAGGTTGGTCTTAAGCAGGAATTGTTAGAAATTGAAGCTGAAATTGACTAGATTAATACTATTAGGGATGGTGATCTATTTTCAATTCAAAGAAGGGACAGATTGGCTTGGTTAGAATCTAAAGGCCAAGATTATCAAACAGGAGGAAGAAACCTAGAGATTGAAAAGTAGAGCTATTTGGATAGCCAGGGTGATAACAATATTAAATTCTTTCATAATTATGCCAATCAGAGAAGGATTATAAATGTTATCTGGAAGGTGAAAGACAGTAATGGTTTGCATATTTATGCTCAGAAGGCACTGGAGGATGCAACTGTTATGCATTTCAAGGAAGTTTATACAAACAATGCTTATGTCAATATAGATGCTCTGTTTGTAATGCCCCATACTTTGACCTTTAGTAATTAAAGCCCTAAATGTCATTGATCTTAGCATGCATTTGCTTATTATTTGTCGGACTTGGTTGGAGTCCTTAGACTACTATTAAGTGAACAATTGAACATGCATGTGTGTGAATAGTATAGGACTTTTACCATGTTATGTTATTAATGGTGATGAATATGTGATTTCATTGAACATACAAATTAAATATGGAGTATCAATATGCGGATATAATTGGTACTTTGGATATGAAATAAGTACAATATATGCTGCAAAAGAACTTACATGCTTATTTAAATGCCATCTTAACAGTATAGATTATCGCTTAAAACATTTGTTTATGTTATTCATGAGATATATGTTGATGGAGGATTAACACACATGTTGACTGGTTATGAGATAACTAGATTCCTAAAGTACCAAGGGGAATGAGAAGTCTTGGACATCAAGAGGGTGATTATGTGATATTAGTTTTTCCTATGATTCAATTGTAAATTCCAATATTTCTATGACTCGTGGGTGAGTGTGAGTTTTGACAGGAAGCACAGCTTTCCCAAAGTGGTTGTTCGATGATGGGACCCTTAGAACACTGATGGAGGGTGTTGACCCTAGTACTATCAGGGGGGTGGAGTCATTTCCCACCATTTATCCTTCGAAACCTGGAGTTGTGGGAGGGATGTGCTGAGCAGGCTCCCCATATGCCTGATGACAACTAGTGATTGCTTGCTGGGGAAGCATGTTCAATGTAGTCAACACTTCTGCTTATGGGTTCTATTTGTGGTTCGGTCGGTATAGCCAACGCCATAACATATTGCAGTAGAGGACGGGATGGAGAGGTCAGGTGATGGAAGTAGTGGTGACTAGGTGTTTCGAGTACTTATAAGGATAGATGGGACCATCAATAGGATTGGATGACGTTCTTCTTTGTTATAAACCATTATGATTATATGCTTGATTTGCTTCATTATGCTTATCTAATTCAATTTTATTGTTTTTGTATGAATACTTATGAATGATGAATGATGCATTATTTAAGTTGTTCTTCTGTATGTTGTTTGAAAGCATATAATAATGATCCATCAAGGTCATTAAATGTGATTATTAGTACTCACACAAAGAGTGTGTACGTTGGCCACGTATGCACACCTTGCACAGGTACATTCGTATGTGTGGTTAGTACAATTGAGGTATTATATATACGTGAAATATAATATAATGCACATGAAATATCTTCATGGATTGATTGAGGTAGGTACGTGTCATATTGTATTTAATTCATCATGTACGAAAAACATTTTAATGAATATTTTATCAAATCCAATGGGAAATATCTTCATAAATAATAAGGGGTATTAATGTAATAAATGGGGTAGTTAGGGTTTAATTGAAATTGGTGGGTAGATTTGTCATTTCATTTAAGTAGTAACGTGCAAGAGCTCTTGCAAAAGCCGACAACTTGTTTATTAATATTTTAAATGTACTTTGAAATTTGTTATGTTGAATAAATCGAATAATTATTGGGAAATATAATATTTTATGGGAAGGAGGCGGTGCAGTTGTTTTTGGAAGAGAGGGGCATAAATAGAGAAGTGAAGTTAGGAGAAAAGGGGGGGAATTTTACCGGGATAAGCTTGGAAGCGTTGGAAGAGTTTGAGAACTCTTGGTTGGGGGATATCATACATGGCATAGTGGTGCATTACTGTTCCATGGGGGTATCGGGCATGGAGGGACAAAAATCCATTTGGATGGCTTCCTAGGGCTAGGAAGTTGGCTAGTTCCCTAGTTGGATGGGAGGTTAAACCATGGTTCCACTTTGGGAAATGAATAGGGAAGCAACTCAACTCAAGTCTACAACTGCAGGTATTCCGTACCATTTAAAAAAATGTCGTCTAACAAAGGTATTTATTTTTCTTTTAAATTTGAAAGAACTGCTTATGCTTATAAATTGCTTGTAGTTATATTGTTTATCAAATATTCTTGTACTTAGATGCCCATAAATATGATGTTAGTCATGTTGATTTGAAACAATAGGAAGTATTTGCTGTGTTAAACTAAACTTCTTGCATTTCTAGACTAGTAAGAAAAAGGAGTTGTAATTAAAATAAATATTATACTACCTAGTCAAACAAGGGTACTACACAGTTGAAGGTGGTACAAAACTATCCCATATTTTTAAGTAGGGAAGAGGGAATCAAGGTGTGAGAAGCTGTCTCTCTTGATGAGATTGAGGGGATATTGAAGAGTTTTGCAAAGTCTAAAAGTCCCGGCCTTGATGGCTAGACAATGGAAATTTTCCTAGAATTCTTTGATGTGGTGGGAAATGATTTATTGGATGTGGTAGAGTAGTCTAGACTCAAATGTTATGTCTTAGGTGCCTTGCATTCTACATTTATTGCATTAATTCCAAAAAAGGAGAAACATGAAACCTTTAATGACTTTAGGCCAATCTAATTATGTAATTTGGTCTATAAAGTGATCCCAAAGGTGATAGCTAATAGAATCAAACCAATACTGGTTGAATTCATGACAAAAGAATAGTCTAGTTTTCTATCTAATAATTAGATTTTTTATGCAATTGGGGTGGCTCACGAGAGCTTACACTCCATTAAGACCAGGGGGCTGCAGATCTTATAGTAAAAATGGATTTGGTCAAAGCATATGACACAGTAGATTGAACTTTTCTAAGATTAGTCGTTTTGCATATTGGATTTCATGTTGAAATCACTAATTGGATTATGGCCTATGTCACTTTTGCAAACTTTGCAGTTCTTATGAATGGCTCTCCAACTACTTTTTTCAATGACTCTAGGGGATTGAGACAGGGGTGTCCCCTTTCCCCCTTACTTTTTCTCCTTGTTGTTGAAGGATTGAGTAGATTGATTGACCTGGAAGATGGAAAAAATTGTGGTAATTAGAGTCTCTCCTCATCATTTTATCACTCATCTCTTATTTGTAGATTATGTGATTTTGTTTGGGAATGGCTCCATAGATTATTGGATGGATTACTTGAATATTATGGGTTTATTTTGTGAATTTTTAGGGATGGAAGTTAGTGCAAGAAACCTATGTTTCTTCAGAATAATATTTCTATTGAAGTTCTAAATCAGGTGCTTAATCTTTTTCCTTTTCATATGGAACACATTGATGCGGAATTCAAGAATCTAGGCTATTTCCGGAAGCCTAACTATTATAAGAAAATGGATTGGATCTGCTTACTTAGAAAAGTGGAAAAAGAATTGGTAATTGAAAATTTAGATGGCTCTCTCTTGGTGGAAGGTTCATCCTAGTGAAGTCAGTACTAGAAAGTATTCCAGTTTATTGGCTGTCACTTGCTAAGATTCGTGCTTCTATTATACAAGGCATTAGAAAAAGAATGATGTATTTCTCGTGGGATGGGAACTCTCTTGGAAACAAATTCCACCTATCCAATTGGGAAAGTATTTATGTTCCAAAAAAGTTGGGTGGTTGGGGAATTAAGAATTTGGACTGGTTTAGTTTTGCTTTAAGTTTAAAATTTTTATGGAGGGGGCTTTTTGGTTCAGGACTCTAGAATGAGGTCCTCAAGGGTAAATATTTGAAGAAAACCTTTGTGGTGGATTGGATAAGGAATCCTATAAAGGATTTTACAGATGCTTCCATTATGTGGAGGGGTTTGGTTAGATCATTTCCTTGGATGGAAGCATGGCTCACTTGGAGGGTTGGTAATCGGATACATGTATGTATTGGCATTAATCCTTTTGCGAGAGGGGAATTTTTTTATAGAATTTCTGATCTTTTACTGAGGCATTTACATGTATCGAATATTAAGGTTTTGGCTTAGGTTAAAAGAAATGTGTTCTTTGATTCATATTCTTCTTATTGGCTTCTTGTTAGTGATTTGGGGTTGGTTGGTGAACTGGCAGAGGAATGGAACAATTTTATTACGGGCTTGAATCAATCAAGCATAAGACTTATAGATAGTGATAGTGCCTTGATATGGGTTTGGAATGTTTGGAATGGAAAGATTACTGCAAAACTGGCTTATAATGCTATTACAGATGGTTCTGTTGAGGTGATTGGGAAAATGTGGCATACTTCCTTATGGAAATGGCACACTCCTCTCAATTTGAAGTGCTTTTTGTGGCTTTGCTTGGAAAATAAAATATTAACGTGGGAAAATCTCCTTAAAAGAGGTTTTGTAGGTCTTGGTATATGTAGCTTATGTAGATTGGATAATGAATTTATTTCTCACTTGTTTGTACACTATTCTTTCCTTAAGGAGGTCTAGGCTGAAGTCTGTAAGAGCCTTGATTTCTTTGGTAACTGTGATGCTTCTTCTTTTGGGACTTGTATGGAAATTTGGTTTAAAAATGATGTATTGTACAAAGAGCTTCCTCTCTTTATTATTTGGGGCATTTGGAAGGCTAGAAACCTAGCCATTTTTGAAGTTATGAAGCCAAATGTCTTTTTTGCCAGCTCTAGGATAGCGGGTTACTTTCTTGAATTTTATAAGGAAGATAAGGAAAAAGGAAAAAGGGTCCTCTCTCTGCTTGGGTTTGATAATGATATATTTATTGGTTATTTTGATGGTGCAACTTCCAATGATGTTTGTGGTGCTGGTTCATATATTTAAAATTCAATTATAATCACTCTTTCCATCTTTGGATAGGTTGTCGTAGGGGATCTAATACAAAAGCATAATTACTAGCTCTATGGGGACTTCTATGGTTTGCTAATTTTAAAGGTGTTGATCATCTTCAAGTGGTTGGCAATTCGAAAGTGATTGTGGAATAAGTTGCTGACAAATCTAAGCTTCAGGTTCTCAACTTGGCTCACTGGTGCATCATAGTAGTGGAACTAAAAAACAAGTTTACTCATATTTCCTTTTCACATATCTATCATCAATTTGTGATGAACCTGCAATAATTAATTAATGCAAATACACGATATATCAGAAATAATAGAACTCAGAATCACTTTTGTATTCATCATGGGCCACTTCGAGGGGGCAACCTCCTTTGAGCAAGCTCAATACAATTAACTTCACGGTGCCTTCATAGGCCTCAACACACACTTATATACTAAGTCTAGGCACCAATACCATGGGTCAATACTATGTGTCAATACAAACCATGGGCTAAGTCTGGGCGCCAATATTATGAGTCAAAACCATGGGACATATAATACTATGGGACGACTTACAAAGCATATGCGTCCAATACTATGGGCTAATATAAACTATGGATCAACAAATACTACGGGACGACTTACAAAGCATATGCATCCAACAACAATATACTAACAAAGTAAAGACATGGGTTCCTAACATCCCCTCTCCCTTAGAAAAATCTTTGTCCTCAAAGCTTTAGATGTGGAAATTGATGCAGAATCTAAAGGAGTGGGTCCCTTGTAGCATCCTCTGGTTGCATTCTGAGCCACTGGAGCCTTTGGAGTTTTAGGGAGGATTGCATGGAAGGCTGTAGATGAAGAAGAACCATATCAACGATGTGAAAAGTGCACTCAGAATGGTGTCGATCGGCTTGTTGTTTCAGTTGAATTCTTGCCATGTGAAAATTGTCCTGCAGAATGAGAAGAAGCTGATCATGGTTTCGAAGAATTGAGTCAATTGCCTGAACTGGGGAGCTGCTGAAGGTGTATGGAAGAAGAATTGGTGGTGCCTGTCCAAAGATTGCTTCATATGGTGTCCTTTGAGATGTGGTACTATACCACTAGAGCGCTTCTAGGAAATCCATATAAATAGTTGTCCAAATCTGTGGAGGGATGGGTAAGGGTTCGAGCAGTCCCGAAAGGAGGGTCATTTCACCCTTGTTGACCTGGAAAGTATCACAGTCAACCACCATCAGTTGAATTGTCCTTTTGAGTCCCTGCCAAAAGAAGTTACATTGTTCTTGGTCATACGTTTTGAGGAACCCAGAGTGCCCTACTGATGAAGAAGCATGGAGTTCATAGAATAGATAGCCCCGTTGAACATATTGCAACCAATTTGGAACAAGCAGAGAAATAGATGTAAGAAAAATTGGGTCATCAAATGTGCGAGGAGGAGCATCTTCCACCATATTGTCCTTACCCTTCTGGTAAGTGGTCGCATAGTCATAACCCATGAGTTGGATAACCCATGTCAGGTGTGTTGGGGAGGAGACCCATTGTTCCAGGAAAGTTTCCAGACACTGGAGATCAGTCTTGAGGCAAAAATAATTCCCCAATAGGGATGGCTGCCACTTCTGTACTGTATGCAAAATAGTCATCATTTCCTGTTGAGAGGTAGATGCGGCTAAATTCTTACCGGAAAGGTCTCTTGAAGGCAACAAGCTCATTGATTCAGCAAAGACACCTGCATATCTATCCAAGAAAGTAGTGGAGACTGTTGATGGGTGCATCTGAATGGAATGGAGCTGAGCGATGACACCATGTGAATGCTTCTTAAGTATTTTTTCCAGACGATGTGAACTGATGCTGCAGAGAGACCCTGGTTGTAAGCCCATAAATTTGTGTTGTGTCCCATTGACTGAAAACTGCATCCAAAGTTCAGCAAAATCCCATAAGATGGGGCAAAGTGTGCGTAACCATTGAACGCCTAAAACCACATCACATCCGCCTAAGGACAAGGCAAACATGTGAGAGCGCAGGTTATAATCTTCCATAGAGATACGCACATTATGGCACTTCCCCTTGCAAGGTAAGGTGCCCCCATTGGAAACCATGACTTCAAAGTTGGAACAAGGATGGACAAAACAATCAGCCTGTTTGGTAATCTGAGGGTCAATGAAGTTATGAGTGCTACCAGAATCAATGAGTATGGTAAGAGGGAGCTTCTTGAAGTATCCCCTGACCCACATTGTTTGTGGGGTGGTGACGCTAGTTACAGCATGGAGAGAGATCTCAAGTGGGTCGTCTTGAGATGGGGTGTCAATAGGCGGGTGCTGAATGTCGACCTGAACATCTACTGTATCTGGAGCTTCTTCACCAAGTTCTAAGGCAGGCAGAGAATCCACATCCAAGAGATAGAGCTTTTGTTGAACACATCTATGTCCTTGAGTGAATTCTCATCACAATTATAACAAAGCCCTTTTTCTTGGCATGCCTGCATCTCTGTGTTAGACAAATGCTTGATATGAGTTGGTTGAGGAGCAAGCGTGATGGGAGGTCGTTGGAAACCCATATTTTTGAAGGGAACAAAGGTTGGTTTGGAGCGTTGTTGAGTTGCGATCTTGTCCTCTGTCAGCTTAACCAACCCTAGGACTTCCATCATTGTGTTGGGATAGAACATTTTGACCTCTGAGTGGATTTCATCCTTGAGACCACTGATAAAACAACTCCTGTAGAATTTATCAGACAATCTTTCTGTGTGATTGGCCAATTTCTCAAATTCTGTCTGATACTCTCTCACTGTGCCAATTTGGTGAAGTTTAGTGAGTGCTCCTGTGAAATCACCAAAAGCACTAGGAACAAATCGTGGCAAAATGAGTTGGCAAAAATCTGTCTAGTTTGGCTCAAGATGAGCTTTGATGTACCAACGGTACCATTGAAGGGCTTCCTGTTCCAAATGAAAGGATGCAAGTGGAACTTTCTGGGCATCAAAAGTATTATGCAGATTGAAATATTGTTTTGCTCGATATATCCATCCAGTCAGATCAGTACCATTGAAGCGAGGAAAATCAAGCTTCGGCCCACGAAAATTGCTGGAAGAAGAGAACCCGGTGGCTGCAAAAGATTCTGGCTGTCTAGTATTGTTCATGGTTGAATGTTGAAGATGGAGGCTGAGAAATTTTTCATCCAGATCTTGGAGTTTGGTTTGGATGGCTGCAATGGCTTCCTCCATGGTTTTTGCTCATGTGCGAGTGACAACCATAACTAGGAATTTTCTTTTATTTTGGTGGGGGGGGGGGGGGAATGGATAGAAAAACACAAATACAAGCTTATTTAGTAAGGGGAAATTTGGATTTGGGAAAAACTCGAAGGGGTAATTGGGATTTGACTAGGTTTTCGACACTCTCTGAGGGATAGGGAAGCAAAAAAATGGGGATTTCAGAAGCGGGAACTCTATGGTAAAATTTGAAGGCAATCGGGTGAAAATTGAAGAAGTTATGGCAAACCTGAAAAATAGACAAATGTGGGATTTCTGGTCTTGGGAAGTGGAATTTGGGATAGGAACATGCAGAATGAGATTGCAGGGATGTCAGTGAAGTTTCAGGGAAAACAGAGCTGAAACAAGGGAGATATAGATTTTTTTTTATTATCAGAAATGGATCGGAAACAGCAGCGTGGAATGGATCCGCAACAACTGGATCTGCAACCAAATGGAACTGCAACAGCGCGAAAGAGATAAAAAACGGCTGGATCTGAAACGACGACTGGATCTGGAACGACTTTCAGAATAGATCTGAAACGGTTGGATCTGGAGCGGAAGTGATCAGCAACAGTTCAGCTGAAAATAGATATGGACTCCAGGTATGTATGGCTTCCTAACAGTTCAGGTGTTTCACTCAGCCACCAATGCTGTCTGACGGCTTGCATATTGGGGCAGTACCCCTCACTCCACGGCTTAGGTAAAATTGATAACCGCTTTGCCACAAATGACAGCTCTTGGTTTACCTCACGGGTGGGAACTAGTCAATCAGGTAGGGGTCGTTGCCCTTTTCCCTGGCAGGTCCTCTCAATGGGACAGCTACTTTGGGGTTCCTGTGGTACTCCTCACAATGAGTTTTAGGGCTTATTCCCAAGTACTTCCCACAGTTAAGCGGATAGGGATTATTCCCAAATCCGAAGCTGCAACAGATGCAAAAAAAAAATTGGCAGAAATTTCACCCAACGAGCCCAAGAAAGTGCTCTGATACCAGATGTGATGAACCTGCAATAATTAATTAATGCAAATACACGATATATCAGAAATAATAGAACTCAGAATCATTTTTGTATTGATCGTGTGCCACTTCGAGGGGGCAACCTCCTTTGAGCAAGCTCAATACAATTAACTTCACGGTGCCTTCGTAGGCCTCAACACACACTTATATACTAAGTCTAGGCGCCAATACCATGGGTCAATACTATGTGTCAATACAAACCATGGGCTAAGTCTGGGCGCCAATACTATGAGTCAAAACCATGGGACATATAATACTATGGGATGACTGACAAAGCATATGCGTCCAATACTATGGGCTAATATAAACTATGGATCAACAAATACTATGTGTTAATATAAACTATGGATCAACAAATACTACGGGACAACTTACAAAGCATATGCATCCAACAACAATATACTAACAAAGTAAAGACATGGGTTCCTAACACAATTTAACATGGTTGCAGAAAGACTCTCAAAGAGGGCAGTGGGCCCTATGGATGGGCAAATATATTTTGAAGGAGTTTTGGACAACTCTGTTTGTTCTTCCAAACGATCATCATATGTTTTCTAGTAGATCAGATCATCTTTTATTTAGACTGTAGTAATTTAAAAAGAAAAAACTTTGTGATCCATATAGATCTGCTACAAGTTTGAAGTATTTTATTTCAGAAGGGTTTGGAAATTAGAAATTTTTTGTAGAGCTATGTTATCCTTGATAAATATTGTTTGAAATCTCTTTTGGATGAAAGTACATATGAAAAGCTGTAATTTTGAACAATGTTATCTTTGATTCTCTTTGAATAAATAACAAGTTAACAACTTTCTTATTGTTGAAAAAAACATTATAATTTTGTAAATAAAATTTATGATTAATAACGAATTAAAATAACATTACACTTAAGATTCAAATTCAACTTCACTTCCAATTTATCCAAAAACATAACACTAGATCGAAGGAAGCACATCTCTCGTATGCTTAAGGCACGCTTAAGGATGATTAAGGAACTCGTATCGTTTCCTTCACTCCTAAGAAAACAGGCACGGCAACCGCGTGAATCCCATTCAATACAAAGATGAGAAAGCAAAAAGTAAAAGGCCAACATATATTCCATATAAAAATTGTTGCGAAGGCAATCAAGAGCAGTTCAAGTGAACACGATTTTGAACAAGGATTCACCAACGGATCAGATAGTTGAAGTTGAAGAAAAACGATGACGCGTACAACATCGAGCTTCGGACATGATGGATCGGGCGGTGTAATTTCCAGTCATCACAGTAGTTTTCAAGGATCGGCCTTCAGTAATGAGGGGTCGTCTGGTGCCTTCGGCCCGGGCCAAGACGATTACAGGGGTGCACAAAACCATTCATGGTATCCGATTTATGAAAACCCACCTCTTATAGTTCACAGCCATCATGAACGTCCGAGGAGATCCTCCCGCAGAGCTAAGAGCACCTGGTGGAGCTTTACAGCTTCGATTGGTGCAGTATTAGGTAATAATTGCCATGAAATTCGGCAATTTTTCTGATTCTGGTTGGTATTTAAAGGATTTCTATGAACGTGATAAAATGGCTTTCATGTGTGATGGCAATGAAAGTGATAAAATGGCTTTCGTGTTATAGTATTTCAATCTCTTAATTGGGTTGCTTTAATTACGTTTCAAATTTCTATGCTGATGAAGTTCCTTTGAAGCTTTTAAAATATCTTTATCTGATACATCCTTGAATTTTACGAAGGTGGCTTAGTCTTTGTGTGTGTTTCTATTTTTGTTTTCTGCTATTTCCTTATAGTTTATGGCATCTGTCTTTTAATCTTTACACTCGTATGAAGTTTCTCTGATATAATTTCACTCTTGGGATTATTCGCAATGATGAAAAATATTGCAGTTTGCTGCTGTTTGATTTTTATGCTCTAGAAGATGGTTCAATATGTTTCTTTGTGGGGCAACCGCAAAGAGTGGATTTTTTCAGGCTTAGGTGCCAGGTCTGACGGGTAGCTATTACACCGAAATTGTGGAGAATTTGCTCCAACCTCATCCCTTTGAAACTCATGCCATGCAGGTAGGAGACATACCATAGCGAGGATGGAACCCTATGGACAGCTTCACATTGTCTACCTAAGCCTGTCGACCTAAGGACACAGAGATATGGGTGTCCGACAGGTAGATCCCCATAAATATATGACGTAGGGACGGACACACACATATATATTACATAGATATAGACATAAAAATTTAAGTTTTTTGAACATTCAAAAAATAGAACTACATCAATCACACATTGCACACATTCTTTGAATTTTTGTGAAATTGTTTGAACTTTTTTGATGCTCTGGGTCTTTGACATGTCCGGACATGCTGCGGGGGCAAGGTATCAGACACACATTTGTTTGGCAGGTGCCCTAAAAAGGACATGTGCCAAATGCATGTCCGGCACACTAGGGCAGTATGTCAACGAGTCTAACATGTGGACACATAACACGTAGGCCTACCCTAGTGTGTCATGTTTCGTAGCTGTCAACCTACCAATGAACCAATGCCACATTGGCTATTTTAATATTGTTGATAGAGGTTGGGGGTTGGCTACTTGACTGTTTAGTTTTTATTGACCAACTCTTGAATTTAGGTTTATTTTGTACTCTGTATTGGCAATTAGGATGGTTAGGTTTTAATGCATGCAAATGGAAAATTGTATATGAGTTCAGCTTAAGTTGCAGTGTGGGAACTTGTTTTGGTGTTTAGTTGCAGGGGGACTAGGGAAGATAATGGTTGGTTACATGCTCAAAAAGATCCTACCGACCCCGCAGCCAACAGTTTCCCTGAGAAAGTATCTTAGGTTGAAAATATATAGAGCTTTTAGTTATCCGCTGTCATGCATAGTGAAGCAGGAGGCTGCTTTCCTTTACCTGCTTGGGAAATTCGAAGCTAAAATTTCTACATACATGGGAGATTAGTCAATTAGTAATTACCAATGTCACTCAAAGCTATAAGTTCTATTTTCAAGCATAAAATTAAAAACTGAAAATTTTGTAGTCTGTGATTAGTTAATATTATCCACCAGGACTCAAAAAACATGAAGCAGCCTAGCAGGATGAGGGGCTGAGGAAGATGCTTTGATCATAGAACTAAGAAAATATTCTTGGATAAAACGCCCCTTTATGAACTGTTATAAAGCGGGATTCAATTTAGGCATAATATGAATGCCTTTGCCCTTGTTTGACCCTGAATTTGCTTCCAAACTAGCCAATATACGCAGTGACACAGGGATGAGAAGCTGTTTTTTGCGCAATCGCTAAAGTTTCACCAAGACTTTATAATTGTATGATCATCATTAAAGTAGTAAATACCGCTACTGACAATTTAACTAATCACTGGAATCATGTACCAAGACTTTATAATTGTATGATCATCATTAAAGTAGTAAATACCGCTACCGACAATTTAAACAATCACTGGAATCATGTACCATTAGTAAGGCATTTCCTTCCTTTTTTTACTTATGGCAGTGCTTCCTCACATTCTGTGAATGGTGCCTGGGGTAAATGCTGCCATACTTCTAACCTAGAGGGACTCTACTGGACTTGAATGTAAGACCTCTCGATGATACCTGCCTTGAAACTGGTTGGGTCAAACCAATTGAGCTAACAGACCGGGCTATATGGAAGTGCTACCAATTCAATCAAAGTGCAAATTACAAAGCACTTTGGTGTATGTTGTCACTCATGCTTTTATATATTGAGTACCTTGATAAAACGGCTTCCTTTAATGACCTTCCTAAAGACAAGGTTTGGTGAACTTGTTTTTTACCTAAAGAGCCTTTGCAATGGGCACAATAATTGTTAAAGCCAAGTTATTCGTCTGCATAAATCCAAACAATACTTCCCATATAAGCTATGTAGTCTCTGGTTTAATTATTGAGGGCCTAGCTGTTAACCAAAAAGCACAAATTAGTCTCAAGAAGGGGTTCCTCCTTTAGGCACAAAATGCAGTAGGTGCTATATGGCAGAAAGAAACATTGTGTTGCAGAAGAAAGTGGCTAAATGTAGAAAGCACATCTGCAGGAAGTGTCCCCAAGGATGGGGGCATTGCTGGGAAAAGACTGGTTTAACTCATGCACGTCTATTGGACATTGACTAGAGCACTGGAAAATGTGACTGTATATGCTCCATCTCTCTCCTCATTTCAATATCATCTCATTAATGGCCATTTGTTATGACTTAGAGGGATCATTGGCATTTTTTTCCCTGATGGAATGAATCACGGGAAACCCTCCAAACTCTTCCCCTCATTTTGAGGATGGTACCTGGAGTAAACTGTCCGGTTGCACTTTTGGCAACCTAACAGTTTGACCTTAAAGGGAAGGAGAGTCGGAGAGACTTGTCAAGAGGCAGAGGCAGAAGTAGTGGTAGAGGTATGGATCTTCCTAGATGCAAGACCACATATGCTGCCATTTCTCTACATGGAAAACACTAAAGATACAAAATAGAGAGTACGTCCCTGATTTCTTGTAGCCATAGATGATTCTACTGCACATAGAAAGTTATGCTCTACTCAGAGAACTGTCAAATCTTGAATTGGGTGTGTGTTGGAGATGATTAATTCGTCTTACTTGCATGTCTGAGTGTTTTCAAGAAATGTGATACAAACTATCATGTGTGATTTTAGAAGGTTAATTAATTGCAAGTTATTTACCCTGTATAATTCTGCCAGCATTAACTATGGTACTATGAAACTGGAAGGGAAAAAAACAGTTTTTGAATTTTTATCACCTCCAAGTTTATTTGAGGTACATTTATGTGATTCAATATTGATATTGATGTCATCCAATAATAAATAGACTAATTATGGATTTTGTGGCTTATTATGGATTTATGCTGCCTATCTTGGCTTCTTGCTGTCTGACTGGTATTGTTCTTGCACTAAATGAACATTAGGATCCTTATGGATGCTGTTTGGTTTGTATGGCTCCGAACATTTGGAGATGGGGCTCAACTATTCCCGGCTTCTGAGAGCAAATAGATTATTTGTTCAAGGAATCTCTGTAAGTTTGTTAAAAGATCATTATTGAATCTATTTTTGGTAGTATGAGCCAGTTCTTCCTCAGAATTGAAATCATGATTATTGACTACTTGTTGTTGCAGATACAAAATCGTGAACCAACTCCAGGTCCCATACTGTATGGGTTCCAAAGTCAACCTTCACTTGATGATGAAAAGGCATGGACTGTAGATCATCAAGTTACTTTGCCAGCATTTTACCATAAGGCACGTATACTTAACTAAAACTTCTTGATTTAACAATCTTAACTTTTGTTGAGATGATTGATTCAAGTACTGAGAAAGTTTGGCATTCTGATAAAAATCAAGGAAAAATGACAAACCATTGTCAAGGCTTTGCATATTGAATGGTCAACTTGACTTTAGTTCCTGCTGTTTTTCTTATGTTTTAGGAATGGTCTTTCTGGCTGAACAAGCGATCTAAACTGAAACTGGAATACAATGTGCTATCAACTTCCAGCTTGTTCCTTGTTATTGCGCAAGGTGCTCTTTGCTGACAATTCAGTGTCCTTTTCTTGTACAAGTAGCTTCTTTTCTTTCCATATCATATTTTTTCTTTTAATTCAATTGATTTTATTGTTAACCTAGTTAAACGGTATCCTCCTTCAACACATGTGTACCTAATCATTCTAGAGCATAAGATGCCGTCAAATATGGAAAGAGAATCAGAAGTGGTATAGGCTATAATTATCTTCATATCCTTGGTTCAACTCAAAAAACAATTTTCTGGTGTTATTCTGGAGAATTCTTATTTTTAGCCGTACACAAACTTTATTGATAGAAATGATTGCTTCTATGACTGCATAGAGGAGATCCAGAGTCACTTACTGTAGAGGTTCTGCATACAGAGTTCAAATATAGAAGTCCAATCACCTTGATTACTTTCTGTGGATGTAAATGGTACACAGTCCAAGAAGGTAGAGGAAAAATTTCCTCACCTCATTCAGTAAAAGCTTTTGGGGACCAAAAGCCACCCAAAATGGGGAGGTGTGATCTGAAATGGATCAATATATAATTTTTTACCTATCTGGAGCTTTCGGGGTCAAAGATTGGATGAATTGGCTTGTAGGGCCCATTTTATGGGCAGGTCTCACTTTGCAGATTTGGGGTTTGGAACCTTCCGAGGCCTATTTGAGGGTCTAAATGACATTTTTTGTGGTTAGAACAATCCATCATTTAACCACGATCCTTCATGTGATTCTACACTCCGAGACCTTTCCAACGGTCCAAACATTGCCTCAAATGGAGTCCGTATGCAAAAGTTATGCCTCCCACAAGTTGACCTACCCAGTTGACCACCGTGGTACCGAGTGGATTCCACGTTAGCTCTCATTTTTCACACATGTGGAGCTAGTCACGTGTTGACCTTCAAGAACATTCTAGAAGGACCAAAACCCTAACCCTAATTTGGAGTTGAGGCATGCAAAAACCCTAAAATTAACCCTTGACGGCTATCGAGCTATGTTAAATACCGAGTCGCTAGGAGAAGAAGGGGGTCGTTCTTTTGATGTATTGTATTGTTCTATAGTTGAGCAACAACATGGGAGCGGATGTTAGAGCATAACAGAGGAGATAGGAGATCCTATAGTATCCATTCCGACCACAGAGTCATAGGTAACTCCATAGAGAGTACCATTTCTTTTGTATTTGCAATTTGACATAAAGAGCAAGGGATAGTCCCTAAGTTGCCAGGGTACTCGGGTACTGGGACGGGTACGCCACTTTTTGAAATAGGGTACTTGGGTACGTTGGGGTACTGTAGACATATATATATATATAATTTTCAAGTTTAAATTATAAATTTATACTAATAATTATAATAAGTTTTCAACAACACACATTTGACATTACTATTGCTGCTTGCACATTAATTCAAATTACATATATGATATTGATATTGATATGAATCATTAGCATAATAGCATGATATATGACATATATCTAAAAAATTAAAAATTAAAAATAAAATCTCAGAGATTTCAGATTAATAATTATTATAAATTTATTAAATTACAATTTTAAATTTATAATTAAAAATTAAAATTTAATATTAATAATTATAAGTTATAAACATATAACTTTTAAAGTTTAAAGTTTTGAACTTTTGTTCTAATTCTACAAAGTTGCAAATGTTGCACGGTTGCTGTCATGCTGATCAGTGATAAACTGATAATCTTGTTGGCTGTTTCCTGTGGGCAGAACAATCAATGGCCCTTACAAAAGAAAAACTCATTTTCTGAACTAAACAAAACCACAAAATTCAAATATTGTAATACAGCTAAAAGCCTAAAATTCAACCTAATTAAGACTCCTATGGCCCATTTCAAGAGTCATTTCAAATTTTTAATATATTATTAATTTTCTATTTTCAATTTTTGTAGTAGTGATGTTGCTCCAACTTCGTTGTTCTTGGTTCCGATGCTTAATAGCAAAGAGAGGGCAACTGACAATGTGTATGAGCCTATGAGGGCATGTCACTGATTAATTAAATAATTACGTAGGTGCATAGACTTGCTTTTTTAAAATTTATTAATTACTAATTATATAACTATTGACTCATATCTGATTCTGAATCATGCATCCTTTGTTTCTTATGTTGCTGCTGCTGATTATTTGTGCCCTATACTTGATATACTTCCTTAACTACTGCATACATTCATCATTTTCTACTGTGTCAATTAACTACATTATGCATCTTGGATGACTGCACAACCTTCCCCTACTCTTGTTTCAGTGTTCCTCGGGATCTATGAACTATGAAATTTGTACAGTATAAAAGGCTAAACACTTAAAAGAATCAATAAAGTCATGGAAATTTTATATTCAACACTTAGCTTTTAGCAAAGAATTGAGAAATGCAGATCTTGGTGGTCTCTAGGAGAAAAATACAAATCAGAGTATTTGGGGCAGATTTTGATCTATTCTACCCAGTTTGAAGGATTTCAAATTTGCATTTGAAACACTGTCAAATTTATCTCTTGTGGAATATGCCATCCAAGAGCAACAGGACACCACTGTTATCAAATAATGTGCGAAAGAACATGTTGCAAACAATAATATTTGTTTTTCCAATTCTTTCAGCTCATTATATGTTTTTATCATTTATTTTTGGGGTTTGGATGCACTCTCAACATTGTTATTTAAATAGTAATTAACTAACAGAGTAACAGCAAATGCCAAATAATATAAATTTAAATTATAATTATTAATAATAAATATGAAATAGAAAACTGAACCATGAAAATGAAACAGATAAGAATTAAGTACGCGGCCCTTTTGAAGTACAAGTACTCAAATTTATTTGACCAAGTACCCGGTACTCCGGTGAAGTACCCGGTACTTTCACGGTACTCCCAGAGGTAACAGTCCCGGTACCCAGTACGGCGGTATGGGTACCCGGTATTGGTACGGGTGCCCAACCCCCCGGTACGGGTACCCTGGCAACTTAGGATAGTCCTCATTTGTGGCTGGGTTTTTTCCCATAGTGGGTTTTCCTAGTGTATATTTTGTGTTATTGTGTGGATTGTGTACTTATTTGCTTTAGTTTCTCTTCCAGTTCCATTGTATTCAATATTTTATAGAAAATTGAATTAACACAATGAACTAAGTTGTAAGATCCGCTGTGACAAACTGATCCAGTGGAATACCCATGCCAGTTTACGGATCAATTAAATCCATCCCGAAGGAGAAAATAACTCTTATTAATGCCTTGATGTTGTCTTAGTATTGGTTAATGGATAAATCATGCATCCCATGAACTTGTTTGAAGATATCTATATGGTGGTATATCATCATACATGGCATGACTAGCTAAGTAATGAGTCAATTATGATGATTACTTATATTCTTGTATCTGTCCACATGGATATTCTTTGCTGCTGGTCCATTAGGGACATATGACAAAGATATGCATCATCTAGCCAATGTATCAGAGGTTATCAGCCATAACATGGTCTTTCAGTGCTAGTTTTTGTTGAAAAACTAGATGTATGTATGAAGTTTTAAACATTTTGCATCATATAACAGTCATAAACATACTCATACCCTCTTGGGGTAGAAAACCCAACCAAAAATTCTCTTTAGATTCCTCAACAAAGTACAATACTAGTACAAGACTTTGAACTAACTAAGTAGTGCTGAAACAATACCTCTGTTTCAGCACTTATGAACTCCACTAACAGAGCTGATAACACATTTACAGACAGTGTAGCAGACTTATGGTAGACACTATCGCAGCACTAGATCTCCCTCCTTGTAGCAGACTGTAACAACAGCACTCTTGATAATTGGCAGCCTTATAACAACATAGTTCTTCTCCAAAAATTGTGTGTTCAAGTGATGGGGGTCAGCCCCTTTTTATACTTGGGCTTGGCTGCCCTAAGCTAGCCTCTAAGCAGCCCTTGACACTTGGCATAGGATTGACACTTGGTATGAACCTTTTGACACTTGGCATGTGCTAATGACACTTGGTCATAAAGTTAACACTTGGCTTGAGCCTTTTGACACTTGGCATGAGCCTTTTGACACTTGGCATGAAAAAGCTTTTTATACACATAGTTTAATTATAACAAAAAATAGCTTCCAAAGCTATATATTTCAACACTCCCTGTTAGCAAGGAAGATATTTTTCCAGTACCACTTGTTACATCCACTTGCCTTTACTTGGTTATTGACTTGTTGATTCATCAAGAGAAGTTTTGTATCCACAACTAGCAATCTGAAATCAATAGCATCTCTGGTGGGCACACTGCGATCATTATAGGATTTAAATCCTTGCTTAGAAATCATTGGTGTCCAACTTTTGAATCTTTTCTTGTAAATAGTTTATGCCCAACTTAGGAATCTAGCGCAACTGAACCCAATCATGTTTTCCTTTCTTTTCTTTTTAATTAACTAATACCAATTCCAAAACTCATTCTTTGTAACCCTTTATGTGGTGGAATTAATGGTGAAAACCCCAAGTATGCTTAAACCCTGTCTCGGAACCCATGCATCCATCGATCCAATATCTTTACTTCAAATTAAATGGAAGTCTAGATCCGGGTTTCTAATATATAGACTTGAACCTTTATAATATTGTATAAACACTTAGATATTTGGATGACCGTACCTTGTCCCAAACTCTGCAATTTGATATTTTATTCAAAATATCCTTTCCGATTACACATGGATCCCTTTAAGCTCCCTCACTACACTCTCGAATATGCCGGCACATTCCTTTTAAGGCAAAGATATTCATCCTTATATTACATTTACCCATTTTCAATTTTTTAATTTGTGACATTTGGATTTATTGTTTTTTGGTGGGATGATTTAGTGTCACTGAAATGTATTTATAGAAGTGGGGAAAGACTTCTTATTAGCATTAGTGAGAAGCATGGGATATTCTCTCTAAGAAACACCTGCTACAAAAATGCAACGAGTAATTGAAGAACAACCGGTTTGTTAAATGAATGCGTGTATAGTAAGTTGTGAAAATCTATCCTGGTGAGTAATTTTGTGGTTGATAAAGGAAATTATGACGCGACGCAACCTTTCTTTTCTTGTAATGGTGGATGGGATAGAGACTAATCTTAACGGGTGAGGAGAGCATTGAGTCTTGACAGGACATGCTGCCTCAAGGAATTGCCTTGAAGTGATACGACACCCTTCATCAATACATTACATGTTCATAAATTAATAGAGAGAAAATAACTCGTTCTATGGTATGATCAATAGAAAGTAACTCAGGTAGATATAAATACAACTGAAAAAGATTTTTATTTAGACTAACAAAATAACAAGCAGCCAAATAAATCATTTTCAAACCCAAAACCTGCTTGATCCTCTTCATGGGTATTCCATTTATAAAAAGAATTGTAGTGGATGTAGGTACAACTGTTGAACTGACTGGAGTTGAGACTACAACTAATTTTTTTCCATGCTCAAACTTGCCATGAAGATCATGGATTAAGCAATTTGATGTGAACAAAAGGCAACTTAGTTGTATCATGTATCACTATGATATGTTTAGTAATGGAGACTCATAAATTCAGATGTGACACTGATTAAAATAAATGAAGCTTGCTCGGTCGCTAACCTATCAAGTTTGTCCTTTTGTTATTAAAGAAATCAAGAAACAAATAAATCTCAAAACTTGTTGAGATTTGATATGAGAATAGTGGGAGATAAGTTCGTAACATTGTATTTAATAGTTTTTATTTTTATTTTTTCAAGGGGTAGACTTGCAAATAGAGATGGCCAATAGCCATCGTCCATCCTGGAATTTTTTTCAAGGAGAAAAAAATTGTACTTTTTCTATTATGTAAAATCAAAAAGTACTTTTCCAGATTACATAGACACTTTGGTCATGGCCATAAATAGCCATTTCATCGGAAAAGACTGATGCAGACAAAAAAAACTCACTGTCCAGATAAACAAAGGATCCATAAAACAAAGGATCAGAGTCAAAGAAAGAGCAGCCTACATATCTGCTGCACAAGAAAAACCTTCAAAACAAGGAAACATAAAAACTGTTTCAACAAGGAAACTAGATCAGCTTAGTCTTCAAGGAAAGGATCACATCCCTTAAAGAGTAGAGCACCATCAATCCACTCTTCCCAAACTAATTTTCCTTCTTCTTCCTAGAGAGATATTTCATGACACATTTAATGGTAGCAACACATCACGAATTGAGCACTGAATTAAAAATATTTGACGGGCAGTTTGAAACTTAAAACTTCTTATGCAATTTTAATATAATTATTGCACTTTTTGATAAAATGTCAAAATTAAAAATTATAATTTTTTTTGACGTGTAATTTTTTTATAACACTTCTGGGATGCGTTGGGAGCCCTTTGACGTGCTGTGACATGTTCAATTTTGAACCTTGTTTCCAAGGTAAAGAGGGGTGCCCCTCTGATGAGGTGGCATCCACCTCATCATATTCCACCAACCAAGTGCTTGGTTAACGTATAGTTCAACGCTTTGTATTTCCTTTAATTATGGGATGCGGCCCTCTCCTCTCTTGTATTTCTCCTATAAAAGCAAGGCACTTGCTCCTCATTCAGGATGGAATGCAAGGAACCTCTACCTGTATTGTAAATTTTATTTGCTTATCTTTCTTACGAATAAAGTTGAGACTTTGGAGGTCAGTCAGATAGTGCAAGAATCTTTGTGGTGAATGTTTTGCTCATAAACCGAGGTGATATCTGTTTAATCATTCTTCCTTTCATGCAAGTGTTGAATATTTAGCTAAAGAAGATTATATGTTAATCCTTAGAATAAACATTTGAAGTTTCAAGTTGTTTATTTATGTGAAGTTATCTAAGATCTAAAAGTTGCATTTTGTAGTTAGTTATACGTATGCACTTCTTATTTTATTTAACAAATCATACTAGATCTAATCGCTTGCGTGAAGGTTTTCTTAGTTTTGCAGATCACCAATCTTGGAGTAGAGATCGGAGCTCAGTTGCATCTTTTCTTTCTCCATCATTTTATAGATCTAATACTCTCTTATACTGCAGGTGCTCCATTTGTCAAATTTATTCAAGCTTGGGCTTGAGTATTTCCTCCACCTTTCATAAAAAATTTCAATCAATCAAATCTTATTTCCTTTTTGTTAAAAGAAGCAAGTAGATCTAGGCTTGTGAATTTCAAAGTTTAAGAGTCTACTTAGCTTAATCATTGATCTAGGAATCTTAAAGAACCATCTCAGATCTAGATTGATGTTCTTTAGTACTTGAAGTGATAATTGTTCCCATTTTTGGCAAGTAGTAAGGTTGTATTTTTATGTGCTTTAAACTAATATACTAACACTTCAACAAAAATTTCTGTTTGCTGATTTTTTGGTTTTACATTACAGGAAAGCGAGGAAAAAAGACAATTCTAAGATCTTGAACCATAAAATTCCCATGTTCTTCAAACCCTTGTTTCCCCTTTGCTTTTTTCAAAGCTTAAAGTCTCTTGAATCTCGTTTTTTTGCGGATCAAGAGCGCTTTTTATCGGAGATTTAATAAATTTGTAATTTTTTTAATAAAAGAGCAAGTGGGATTACGACTCCCACATCCCTCTTTCCCCATTTGGGGAAAGCCTGTATCTGTCTTTGATTTGCTTACATTTTGTTTACATACTTCATAATTAGAGTAGCATCATCTTTAGGCTAGTTTTCATTTTGCAAAAGTTAAAAGTTACTTAAAGCTTCAATTTTGCAAAGTTTAATTTGTTTCAAGTTTTACTTTTGCAAAGCTATTTAAAGTTTTTTGCAAAAATTTAAAATTGTTTCAAGCTTTACTTTTGCAAAGTCCAAACTTGTTTAATTTTTGCATTTAATCTTTTTTATGCTAAATCAAATACTAATCCCCTTGCTTTCCCAAGTACGATATTTGACCTGAAAGAGACTCTTGGGTAGTAATTAAATAACTTCATTTTTTTTCTTTATTTCCTTTAAGTACCTTGCATCATTTTTCTTTTTTGAGTCTCCGAGGCTCCTCATTAAAATCTCTTGAATCTCGCTTTTACGGATCAAGAGTGCTCTCTATCGGAGAGTTCAATTTAACTAAAATCTCTTGAATCTCGCTTCGCGGATCAAGAGTGCTCTTTGTTGAAGGGTTAAGATTGGAATTTACATTTCGTAACCTGTATGCTCTACCCATTGCAGGCTTGTATAAGCTTTGGGATATCAAAAGCTGTTGTTTGCACTCTACAAATTCTCACATTAATTAATCTACTCACATTAATAAAATCAAGTCCCCAACAAACAAATGAAAATCTGGCGTTTCCGATAAGTGATCAAGTGGGAAATTTTTTACTAAGGACGCGGGAACAACTGGGAGGCGACCTTAGGGCACAGTTAGACTACACCCTTGTTGGTGTGGTGTTGAACACCGCTCTCGAGACTCCATTCCAGCCCACATGTTTTTGTACGAAGCCATTTAGATCATAATCCTGACATATTCCCTGTACCGCAAGGTATATCGGGAATCCCCTTTTCCCATTAATCAACTCACTCTCTTAAAATTGTAAATAAAATAAACCAAGAACATTTGCACAACGATTCTCATTACAGCACTTCAAAAATCAGTGACTCCATTAGCACTGGTCTCATACACTTGCAATAATATTTTCATATTTCTATTTTTATCTCGTAAGTTGTTTAATTTATGATTATGTCATGCTGTAAATGTGTTTCAATTTATGTGTGAGCAGAGTTGGTTTAATTTTGCTAATTCATTCATAAAATCCTAAGTAACACTCTTTCCCATCACCAAACATCAACTTAAAAAAGACTTAGTAACCTTTTTTTAGTAGGGTCTACCCCCCTTGGCTTCGTTAGGAGTTTTCCTAAACGAAGGAGTCAGGATCAGGTGACAACACCTGACTCGAGACTTGCCCCCAAGGCCACACTGAGCAACTTCGAAAGATTTCTATTGCGTTTCCCCCAATTGTGTATTTCAGTGGCAACATTTTTGGTGCTATTGTCGAGGACAAATTTTTTGTTCCTGGTTCGACTTACCTTAGTTTTTCTTTCACTTTTTTACCTTAAAATTTTGATTGATTTTAGTCCAATGGAATCTGAAATTAGACTTGATCCATCTGGCGACTCCATTGTCACATAATTTACCAAGGTATTCAAATAGAAGAAACTCTGTAGGCTTGCTTGATTTCATTCCTGAACTTGAGAAGTTTTATCGAAGGAGATTGAATAAGCTCTCTTCTTGTAGGATCCTTGAGAATCTAGGATCCGAGTCTATTTCAAACATTTATTGTTTGTTTATAGAGGTTAGAAATAATATTTTATCTGGCCACTAGCCTTTTTATTATTATTATTATAAAATGTCAAAGTAAAAAATAGAATTTTTGTGAGTATTCTAAATGCATATTTTTTATTCTCACATGGCGACTTTGTTGAAGGGATAAAACTCTTGTTTCTCATAAAATTGTTCAGACTTGTGTGTAGATGAGCCCATGCAACGTAGTAGAAAATCTTTAAAGCTCATTATTCAATTGCTCCACTGGAATGACTTAGCGCATTATTATGGATTAGTATCAAGAAGACATTTACTCTTCGGTCGACTTTAGAAACATCCCTGGCTTCCCACATGAAGAACATGAATCAGATATAGATAACCATCTTCCTAGCTTTCGCGGAAGGCATGATTCAACCATCCTTCATATTACTTCCTTTATCGAAGTCCTAACCAAGTTCAATATATTATGTGAAGATAATTGGATGCATATTTTTATATGTACGCTGGAGGAGGAGGTTGGAGATTGGTTTTACGATCATCTTCCTTATAAGTGCATTACTTCTATGTTAAATTTATTTGAAATTTTTATTGAGAAATGGCATGATGACAAGGGTGATATGGACAGTTTCATCAATGAATCCCTTGCTTGTGCACCTTGGAAAGAGAATCATATGGAAACCCATGTACAACTTGAAGATTTGATGAGACTGGAGGAACCCATAAATTCCACTATTGAGCATCACCTCCATGATGACCCTATTGATGAACTTTATGAGGCACTTTTAATTGAAGACACGGTTGAAGACCCTCCTCATGTCATCATAACAAAGAAGAACATTGAAGATCTTGAGCTATCCCTGAATTGTTTTAGTGAAGGTGATCACACATGTATGGCAGATTTACCTCATGCAAAAATCCATGATGAAATTTGGGGTGTGTATGATAACACTCCTCCTTGTTCTCCGCTTAGTGATGAAGCTTTGGAAAATTTTGCTCCTTGTAAATTCTTTAAAACCAAGCCTTTTGAAGATAATTGTTATGAACATGATAGCTAGGGATATGATGAAATTCATGAAGACTTCCCCATATTTGACAAAGATGTGGATGATGACTATTGGACATACATCGAAAAACCTATTTTTGATGTATCGAGAGAAGGGAGTGTGGATTTTGAAACCTTGGGACATTTGGACATACATCGAAAAACCTATTTTTGATGTATCGAGAGAAGGGAGTGTGGATTTCGAAACCTTGGGACATTTGGACATTGAAGAAGAGCATGCTTTTTGTTCATATGAGCAGTTAGAGCCATGCATGAGTATCAACAATGAAAACCTGAAGAAGCAATGCAGTGAAGAGTCAAATCAGACACAGTCAATTAAAAATCAGTCTCAGCTGTCATCTTCACTTGTGGAGATCCCTTATGATCTGGAGCAGTTTTGGGCTTACACAGAGAGTTATCATCTGATAAGTCCATTTGAGCAGTGTGATGAAATAGTTGATCTACTTCCTCATCTTGACTTATATCTCAGTCCTATCCAATCCTGGATAGAAGAAGCCTGCGAGAGGACTTAACATTTTGGGAGGCAGTTCAACAATATTTTACATACCTACGATCTCCCATCTAGCCTTCCCATCTAGAAATATTATACAGGTTTTCGTTTCTTAAGTAAATTTTCCTTGCTTTGGAAGGTAACCAAACGTAAGGTTAGAAGCTTTACAATCGATGAAATGTTAAGTTGGTTACATTGGATTTTTAATTTTACTTAGCAATTTCATTATGTTATGCTTAGAGTAGGAAAAATAAGCTCCTCAAAGTGAGCATTTGCTTTTTGCATTCCATTTTCAGTGCTTTCCTTTTGTGTACTTAGAAGTTTTCTTAGTTTCGTTTTCAAAATAAATGCAACTGGTGGGTCATTGGCTTTTTATAAAACTTGTGCTACTAAGGGTTCTTTTTGTTAAGTTGAGATGTTTTTACAGACTGTATATATATATACCGGAGATTCTGGTGTTCTTGCATCCTCTCCTTGCCTGAAGGCTAGATCGAGCACACATCTTGCAGTTGGAGCCAGATGTTACCTCCTAATTTGTACATTAAGCGGATTTTCTTGTAAGCTGCCAGGGTTATGAACATGTTCAATGTTCATTGTCAGTGTTCAGAAGTTCATCAGGCCAAATTTTTGGCCCTTTGTAAAATTTGCATGTCCAGACCCCCTTGGGGGAATTGTGATAAGTTGGTCTAAGCATAGTCATTTTGTAAAAGGCTTGGCCTACCTTAGGTTTGGCTATTAAGGGGATACTCTAGAGTGTTTTTTCCATAGGAATTATGCGTTGCGCTTCAGTGGCATATAATTCTTGAGTTTTTCACTCACACCTCCAAAGCTAGAGTATTTACCATGGTGGTCGAACCTTGGGAGATTATTAAAGCCTAAGTGCCTATGTATTTTTACATGCTAGCCATCAAATAATAAGTTGTATGGACAGGCACTAGGTCCCCTAGGAGTTTGAGTCAATTCCAATAAAAATAATTTGTTGCGTAAAATTAGACCACTTTTTAATGGTTTAATTGGAAAATTTCAATTTGTAATAAAAGTATGGTCTAGAGGTAGAATTTGGCACAAGGATGCTCGTTTTCACGCTTAAAGTGTCTTCTATAACCTAGGACCCACTTTTCCTAGGTTTCGGGCGATTAAATTGTCACTTATGGCATTTTTTCTTAAGGAGCAGACAAAATGACCCAGAAATGCTAAAGGTGCTACAAATTGCACAAACGGACAAGGTTAGAAAATTGAGACACATGTTTAAAACATGTGGAGAAAAGGTGGCATATTAGTCTCATATGATATACGACCTCTCTAAAGAAATAAAGAGCATGGTTTAAAGTCAAATCATAAACTATAAAGTAAGGAGTGATATCATATTAAAGGAGTGCCCCTCTCCTCACGTGTGGGTGTCATTCCCATGTATGATAGCTCGTAGCAATTGGGTGATGATTCCAAGGTAAAGAGGGGCGCCCCTCTCATGAGGTGGCAGCCACCTCATCATATTCCACCAACCAAGTGCTTGGTTAACGTATAGTTCAATGCTTTGTATTTCCTTCAATTATGGGATGCGCCCCTCCCTCATGCGCCCTCTCCTCTCTTGTATTTCTCCTATAAAAGCAAGGCACTTGCTCCTCATTCAGGATGGAATGCAAGGAACTTCTGCATGTATTGTAAATGCTATTTGCTTATCTTTCTTATGAATAAAGTTGAGACTTTGGAGGTCAGTCAGATAGTGCAAGAATCTCTGTGGTGAATGTTTTGCTCATAAACTGAGGTGATATCTGTTTAATCATTCTTCCTTTCATGCAAGTGTTGAATATTTAGCTAAAGAAGATTATATGTTAATCCTTTGAATAAACATTTGAAGTTTCAAGTTGTTTATTTATGTGAAGTTATCTAAGATCTAAAAGTTGCATTTTTAGTTAGTTATACTTATGCACTTCTGATTTTATTTAACAAATCATACTAGATCTAATCGCTTCTGTGAAGGTTCTATTAGTTTTGCAGATCACCAATCTTGGAGTAGAGATTGGAGCTCAGTCGCATCTTATCTTTCTCCATCATTTTATAGATCTAATACTCTCTTGTACTGCAGGCGCTCATTTGTCAAATTTTTCAAGCTTGGGCTTGAGCATTTCCTTCTTCTTTCATAAAAAATTTCAATCAATCAAATCTTATTTCCTTTTTTTAAAAGAAGCATGTAGATCTAGGCTTGTGAATTTCAAATTTTAAGAGTCTACTTAGCTTAATCATTGATTTAGGAATCTTAAAGAACCATCTCAGCTCTAGATTTATGTTCTTTAGTACTTGAAGTAATAATTGTTCCCATTTTTGGCAAATAGTAAGGTTGTATTTTTATGTGCTTGTTAGTTTTTTAGAATTTCAATTTGATCTAGGATTTTAACTGAGAGAATAACATGTACAGCATATCATATCTACAGTATATCAATCATGGACACAATAATGCAAGCACACTAGAGACACATAGTTTACTTGGGGAAAACCATAAAGGTGAACAACCCCAATAACTTCCTCAGAGATAGATAGAGCAATGATACAAACCAAGCAAAAGAAATAGACATCTCCTAGCAGCAGCTTCTCCTCCTCCACAAGTGCGCCGCTCTCCAAAGAGTGTGAGAGAGAATAGCATGATCAAATAGAGTGCCTCCCGCACTCTATTTATACTTGACTTGACTTGCCTAATAACCTTTACTAGGTCGGGTTTAACTTAACCACATAACATAAAGTTGATTGGGCCGACCCCCAATAGGGTGGTCTAATAACCCTTTGACCCACATGACTTATATAGGGCCGACCCCAACAAGGTGGTCTAATAATCCATCAAGTATAAGTCATGGCACTTACAATATAAATGATGACACTTCCGTATAGAGGAATAATAACATCTTTATAGGAATACAATATACATACATGTGAAATACATTCCGAAGTTACATATACATCAACACTCCCTCTTAACTAGGAAGGTATTTCTCGACACGGGTTTTCTAGCACAAGTCTTCTTCTCTGGATCATCATCAGCGAATCATCGTCCTCGTCACTGTTGCTACTATCTCAATCAATCTTTGATCTACTCATCATAGGAAGTTCTACAGAGCCAGTACTTTTTCATACTAGATGTAGGCCCACCACCTACAGGTCTTCATCATCACTGGCCATACTGTGGAATCCTCAGGACTTATTATGTGAGTCAACAAAACCTCGAAAGAGCTTCCCAGGACTAATTATGAGCACACAGCTCAACCTATCGGATCTCCCAAGACCTTTTACATGCTACTGCACAACCTGTCCACGACCACAAAGTATCATCCTGATACTCATGATCATCGTTTATGAAGCACAACCCATATGCACATCAAACAACACTTACACTCACCGGCATGGGAGGACCAACCTACCACCATCCGTGAAAGGCTCACAACACTTACATCAACGACCATGGGAGGACCAACCTACCACCATGTCAGAATGGCACAACACTTATATTGCAGCCATGGGAGAACACATCTACAACCATGCTCAAATGGCCCCAGCACTTATATTGCAGCCATGGGAGAACACATCTACAACCATGCTCGAATGGCCCCAACACTTATATCGCAGCCATGGGAGAACACATCTACAACCATGCTCGAATGGCCCTTGCAATTACATCACGACCATGGGAGAACACATCTGCCACCATGTCGGAAAAGCCCAACAATTACATCGCGACCATGGGAGAACACATCTACAACCATGTCCGAAAAGCTCATGTGCATCTGTGTCTTTGGAACTCATCACACATAATCCGACTGATTATGTAATGTATCCACCTGATACATGTCATCACATATGATCATCTTGATCATCATCATAGCATCATCCTGATGCATATCATCCAGAGTATCATCCTGATACTCATCACACATGATCATCCTGATCATCGTCACTGCATCGTCCTGATGCATGTCATCCAGAGTATCGTCCTGATACTCATCACACATGATCATCCTGATCATCGTCACTGCGTCGTCTTGATGCATGTTATCTGGAGCAACATCCTGAAGCTCGTCATCTATGATCATCCTGATCATACAATGCATCCACCTGATGCATACCAAGTATCTACTTGATCATACAATGTATCCACCTGATACATATACAGATACATGGTCCAAGCATCCAACATGATGCATATGCATATACATGATCCAACTGATCATAACAAGCATCCAACATGATGCATATATAGATCAGTAACTGGAGCATCGTCCTGATGCTCATCATCCAATGCTTACATCCACAACCATGGGAAGGATCCTCCTCTCACCATGCTTGGAATGGCTTCCAGCAAATATGTCCATCACTTCTTCCTCGAAGTGTCATCAATCTGAAGAACACCAAGCCTCTCTCTGAAGTACTCAAACTTCACTTTGGCTAGTGGTTTCGTCAACACATCTGCAATCTACTCATTCGTCGCAACATACAGGAGCTTCACTGCTCCTCTCTGCACCATATCCCTGATATAGTGATATTTGATCTCTATGTGCTTCGACTTGTCATGGAACACCGGGTTCTTAGACAGCTTCACACAACTCAGGTTGTCACAAAAGATACCAGTAGCCTCCAACGGGAGATCAAATAACTCAGACAGTAGCTTCTGAAGCCATACTGCCTCACAACTAGCCAAACAGGTTGCAACATACTCTGCCTCGGCTGTACTCAGTGCTACGTAGGACTGCTTCCTGCTAAACCAAGAGATCACACCTGATCCCATACTCAAGCAGCACCTAAATGTGCTCTTCCTATCTGCATCACTACCTGCCCAATCTGAATCAACATACCCTGCAGGTTAAACTTTTGATTCGCATCATACTTGAGCCCATAGTCAACTGTACCCTTCAGGTACCTCAAAATATGCTTTACAACAACCAGGTGAACACTCTTCGGATCCGTCAGGAACTGGCTCAATGTGTTCACCGCAAAGCAAATATCTGGTCTCGTGTTCGTTAAGTACATCAAGAACCCAATCATCTGACAATACATAGTGACATCAACCGGCTCAGATGAGGCATCACACAGAAGCTTCAGGTTCGATGCCATAGGTGTGGCCATGTCTTTGCAGTCCATCATCCCGAACCTCTTCAGGATCTTTACTGCATATTTCCCTTGTCCAAGGAATATTCCATCTGCACTCTACCACACCTCCATACCAAAACAAAAATAGTGCATCATCTCCAAGTTCGTCATCTCGAACTTGGCAGCAAGCTTTCGCTATGTGTTGGCAATCAATCTATCTTCACCTGTAATAAACAGGTCATCCACATACAAAAGTAGTATCACTGGATTTCCTTCCTCAACCTTGTAGGAAAGGTTGGAATCCACTTTACTCTTGGTAAAGCCCAAACTGGATAGAAAGCTATCTATCCTACCATACCAAGTTTTGCACATATATGACTCCCTGTCATGTGTCTCAGAACTAAGTGGCTGCTCCACATACACTTCTTCTTCAACTACACCATTCAAGAAAGCTGTCTTGAAATCCATTTGGTGTATCTTCCACTTCGTCACTGCAGCCAAAGCAAGTACTGATCTAATGGAAGTGTATCTGGCTACAGGAGCAAAAGTCTCTATGCTACCACCTGCAGCATGCTTGATCTTGTAGATCCTCTTGGAAGTCACTACAGACTCCCCTTCAGGTCTTGGGACTGCATCCCAAACATCTTCATGATTGACTGGTACTCCTCGATCATGGCATTCTTCCCAGATCTTGGGAACTTCAATATCTTCAATATTTTCAATAGATAACTTTGTTGTTGAACAAATGTTGTAGTCCTTCTTTTGTAGGTGATGGTATACGATCTTTCCTACACAACAAGTTAAATTGCATGATTAGAAAACATCTCATAGTTTTCAGAACAAATTCTTACACATAAAGAAATATGTCATACAGTCATGCAATTATCTTAGCGAATGCTTCAATACAACATTTATCCATATCCCGTAACTTTCTAGATGCCTTCCAATCTCTACTAGAACATTGTTAAGAGTGTGCACAACTCCCAACATGTCAGCAAAGAGGTTTCATTCTAAATAAGTAGCAGTGGAATGTTGTATAGTTCCATAGGCCACTTACCCATGTATATTAGTAGTATACTGTTCATCAATGCAACTATTCTAATATGCATAATACACAACCTAATTCTAGGAACATCAGTATATACATTATTGAACAGTATTATTTAAACAATAAAATATGCGAGGAATGATAATTCAAATACTTATATTTGTTTGTTTGCTGGGTTGACTCCCTCTCAGTCTTTGGTTTTTTTCTGTAACTCCATTCTGATGTGGATTGTGAGAAGTGGTCAACTCCCTCTGAATATCTGCATCCTTGCAGAAACTACTGAAGTGTGCTCCTTGATCTTGGCTTCCTTGCAGGAACAACTGGAGTGTGCTCCCTCTTGATCTTTGCTTCCTTGCAGGAACAACTGGAGTGTGCTCCCTCTTGATCTTTGCTTCCTGGATTACCTGTCCTTGAACTTAAATCCATCCTAGATTACTATGCATTCTTATTAGTATCATCATTGTGTTATCCTCGAGGTCTAATACATAATCACACATTCATTAGTATGATCTTAATACTATCAAAACACAATAATCTTAAACATGTATAGTCATGATCATTTCAAACACAGATAATAAACATTAGTATTCGAGGTTTCAGGGAAGTCTTCTTTTACTCATGCATATTCTTATTTGATCATAGGACTCTTCTGGTTAGTTAAATCATCAATCAAGATAAGAGACATAATATGCATAAACCCTTGATTACTTACATTTCTAACTTTATGAATAAACATAACCAATCATACCAAGTATACTTATATAAGGGATCCTAACACAAGGTAAGATTCTAACTTGATATAGGAAAAACATACCTGGATTACTATGTTAGCTAGTTATGTCTAACATACCTGCATGATGTCTTCTGGTTCTCTTCAATGACTTGTGCTAGTAACCTGCATGTCTCATAAGTTAACCATTGTAGAACCAAGTTATACATACCTCGTAAGTATATCTTCTATGTGATCCATGACAATGGATGAATCTTTGTCTTCATGTCACCATGATCATATGTTCTTGAAGTAGAACATGATTTGTCTTTCTCGGTGTACCTTTTATGTTAGCGAACAACATAAACCTCATACAACATCACAATGCATTAGTACAATCATAAGTGTCAAAACCTTAATCAATGAATATCTTCTATTAAGGTGATACGACAAGTCTAGTAATTAATCAAGTTTGTACTAACCGTAATGATATGAAGACAAATATATCATAAAGTTAACCATGAATAGAATTCGAAACATTCTTGTCGAGATTGCTTGTAATCTTCATATGTAAGACCTTAGCCTCATCTCCCTCGGAAACAGGAACTTCTTTACTTATGCAGGTGACCAATCCATTTTCTTCTAGGATTAACCCAATCTACTTGATTTGTAGAAATTGGATCTGGAGCTTGATTAGGGTTTGTCAGAGAAACCCTAAAAATTCAAACTTTGAATGTCAAACTTCTGAAAGGATAGAAAGATGCGCCTTTCTGAGCTGGTCAAGCTGGTATACTCAGAATTTGAAAACTGCAAAGTTTCACCCCTTGAAATTGCCTTTTAGATTTCTGGATTCACTAGGGAGGACCCTGAATTAGGGTTTGAGTTTCCCGGAGCTTCACCCAACCAAAAGATTTGATTCAAAGCTCTAAGCTTCGATTTTTCTGAGGAGCTTCCAGCCGTGGTCACAGATTTCCAAAATTCCAATTTTTGCAGAAGCCCTAATTTTCCATCTTTCCGATCAAAGTCCCGAACTGGGGTTTGATCAAGTCTGGCCTTCTACCCAACCAAAAAATCTGATTTTGGTCTCTAAATTTCGATTTTGATGAGTAGCATCTAGGCGTGGTCTTCGATTACAAAAATTCCAACTTTCTCCGAAACCCTAAATTCCGAAAGCCATGAATGAAGGTGCTCAAAAATAATTCTGTTTTGACAGAAATATGTACCTGATTGTTTTTGGTGTAACTCCAAACTTTTCGATCCACAGGGTCTGAAAATGTTCCTGTGATAGCTTGACTTGTCGTCTTTCCAACCCCACAGGTCTAACCTTAAATGGATTCTCTGGGAGAGAGTTATGCCAAGTGTCGCAACGTGACTTGTTTATGGGATAAAACAGGAGAGCGAACTTGTACGACGTGCCACGTGTCACTGGTTCAGTTTCATCCTCTGGAAAAGTTACCTGAGAAAGTACAGTCCGTGCACTACCTGTCACTTTTTACGAAATTTCATTTGGAGCTTCCTAGCCCAAGTTATGACCTTTTTGCCTAGGTCACCTGTTTATGACTCAGATCTGAAAGAGGTAGAAACCCTGGATTGTACAGATCATAAAACACAAAGTACAATGAATTAGAAGTTATCCTTTGGATACAAGGTACATGGGGATCGTATCTTTTAAAAGTTTCAGATCCGAAACCTTCGCCAAAATGGATTTATAGCGAAAGTGCTATGATGACTGGTTTTTGCTATATCAAGCTCTAGCATCGCAAGTGCAACAAGTGTCATATATGCCATACCATGCCTTCTTTCAGGCTAGCTCTGATACCATGTTAGTTTTTCAGAATTTCAATCTGATCTAGGATCTTAACTGAGAGAATAACATGTACAGCATATCATATCTACAGTATATCAATCATGGACACAATAATGCAAGCACACTAGAGACATAGAGTTTACTTGGGGAAAACCATAAAGGTGAAAAACCCCAATTACTTCCTCAGAGATGGATAGAGCAATGATACAACCTAAGCATAAGAGATAGACATCTCCTAGCAGCAGCTTCTCCTCCTCCACAAGTGCGCCACTCTCCAAAGAATGTGAGAGAGAATAGAATGATCAAATAGAGTGCCTCCTGCACTCTATTTATACTTGACTTGACTTGCCTAATAACCTTTACTAGGTCGGCCTTAATTTAACCACATAACATAAAGCTGACTGGGTCGACCCCCAATAGGGTGGTCTAATAACCCTTTGACCCACATGGCCAACCCCCAATAGGGTGGTCTAATAACCCTTTGACCCACATGACTTATACAGGGCCGACCCCAACAAGGTGGTCTAATAACCCATCAAGTATAAGTTATGGCACTTACAATATAAATGACGACACTTCCGTATAGAGGAATAATAACATCTCTATAGGAATACAATATACATATATGTGAAATACATTCCAAAGTTACATATACATCAAATACCTAAGTTGCACTGAAACGGATACGGATACGGGGGGGATACAGATACGGCAAATTTTCAAAAAATCTCGATACGGTACGGCAGGGAAACGACGTATATATATATATATATATATATATATATATAATCTAACTAAAAATAAAATTTAAAAATTAAAATTTAAAATGTTAAACATTTATGAAACATATTACATAATCATCACATTAACATATTACATAATCATCATCATCAACATAAGTCAAATATACAAATTACAAAACGAATTAAGTGGCAACCTACTATCATATTATGATATTCATTGTTCAGTGTTCATACTTCATTGTTCAAAAGTTCAAAACATAATTATAAATTACATTTACATATCATCAAAAATGTCCTCGTCCATATGACGAAGATCAACATCAACACTAGCATTTTCACCGCCTCTAGAAGTAGAATCGGGAGCATTGCTACCATGTCCACTTGATGGTGCCCCCTCATCAAATGGATTCATATGAGCCATGGCATTCAATGTCATATCCAAGTCAGGTAACTCTGGTTCTAGATCCCATAGTTTGGTGGGCCCCGATTTGTATTCATCCTTCTTATGTGACAAAAGGCGAAGGTTGGAATGGACATAAACAAGTTCCTTAGCCTTCTTGGAGCCCAATCTATTTCGCTTCACCGAATGGATGAAGCCATATGTGCTCTAGTTCCTCTCTGCTGATGAGGAACTAGCAACTTGTGACAAGATCTTGATGGCCAATTTTTGGATATTTGGAATTTCCCCACCATGGAAGTTCCACCAATTAATTGGACTTAGTCTAGTCTTGTCCCGCATAGTCTCAATATCTACATCCAAATTTAAAACTTCAAACCCTTAGATCTTAAACAAATATGAAATGGATAAGAAACTAATATGAAATAAGTAATAACAATGAACTTGATTCTTAAGATGATAAAGAATCATTACCTGCACCTAAACCCTTAGATCCCACAAAATGGGAAAACTCTTAACGAATCTGATAAGCAATATCAGGGTCTACAAATAGCTTTTGAAAAGCTTTCTTAAACCCTTGGGAGACTTCTGGATCTTTGTTTGGTGGAGTTCTTTTGGGATCATTTAGTAACTCTGCAGAATAATATTTAGGATTCACTGCATAGGCCAAAAGGTGCAATGGAGTGGTCATCTTGTTCCACCTTTTGGTCAATATGTCTTTTACTTCTCTGTAAAAGACTTCATCTGGGTCATGCTCCTTGGCATTGATGACCACTCGTATCTTCTCTATCATGAAGTCAATGCCCTCATACACCTCTCCCAAATTGGGCCTATCTGTGTCAAACATGCATAGCAAATCCACAATTGGCTTAGTAAATGCCAAGAGATACTCCACCTTATCCCACCATTCATCATCAACAACCAACCTCTTCACTGCTTGTGCTCTTTCAGTTTGGGATTGCCTCCATTGACTCCAAAGAGAACTGCATACCATTGAATGCAAGGCTACTTTCACCTGCATAAGCCTCATCAACACTATGATGTGAGAGGCAAAACGAGTCTCTGCAACCTGCAAGTGACAAGTTTTCAATAAATTAAAATTTAGAATCCTAAGCTCCTAACATTTATGAAACAAACGTTAATCTTTAAATTTTTAGTACCTTGAGAAGCTCCAACTTGGCAAATTCCCTATAAATTCCTTGGGACATGTGGTGGTTTGTGATGAAGGTTTGTATTTCCTTTGCCTCTTCGAAAATAATTCGCATCCACTCAATTTGAGTCCCCATCTTACTCAACATCAAGTTCAATGAATGAACAACACAAGGGGTCCAAAAGATGTGTTGATATTTGCCTTTAACAATTAGGCCCGCTGCTCTACACACTGTTGCATTGTCCGTTATGACCTAGACAACGTTTTCTGCCCCCACAGATTCAATTGCTTCAATCAAGATGTCAGTAATGAATTGAGCATCTTTTTGCTGCCCCTCACAATCGACTGCCTTCAAAAACATTGCCCCTTAAGGGCTTTGAGCAATCACATTGATCAAAGGCCTATTCCTTTGATCTTTCCATCCATCAGAAATGATGGACGCCCCTGATATGCGCCATGAATTACGAATGGGGTTCAATGCACCCTACAAACGTAACTTCTCACCTGTCAACAATGTAGTGCGGACCTTTTCATAACCAGGGCCAACATATCCTGTTGGAGCTTTATTAATGCCTCTAACCATTTCTGCCCAGTAAGGAGATCACACAAGGTTAAAAGAAAGGCCATTTGCATAAATGCACCGGCCTATAGATTCATCCGCTATGCCTCGAGCATCATTATTAAACTCTTTTCAAGTGGTCCCAAATTAGACCGCTTTGAGTTTGAACTTGACGGACTACCAAATTCATGAGAGGGAAATGGAGTCCTTGATGAATGTGCCCCCATTCTTGTTGGTTGTCTGAACTGAAAGGCCGCATTTGATTCATTTGCTTTAGCATCTGCCTCATTCTGTTCTTTTTTAAACTTTGCTATTTTTTCTTTGCTCAAACCCTTTCTATCTTTTCCATCCGATCTAGGTGGACCGGTGCATACTCGAATGCCAGTGTTCTTTATCCCAAGCAAATGTGCTTTCACCCGGGTGTAGGATGCCTTGAATTCTTTTTGACATTCACTACAAACCCATATTGATGACCCCCCTCCTTGAATCTTCCCCACAATAGTGACATACTTCCAAAGAGGAGACTTTGGATCAATTTTTTCATTCTCTATAGCGGCAGATTCAATTTCCGGCTCCCCAACATTCATGGATGATGATTCCATGATGCAATCTACAGATGAATAGTAAGCTGTAGCAATGCTGCTATACCCTACAGAATAAAAAAAAATACAAATTGATCATTACTAAAATACTAACAAAAACTAAAAGTTAAAAAATAAAAACCCTTACTGTTAATTGTTAAGTCTTACATGCTGCCAGTAATACAAACTTCAATGAAGACACACAGTGGATGCCATTCATAATTTCATATGACTGTGACATTAAATTTTTAAAACTTCACAAAGTTACAAACAACTAACAAGACATTAATTTGAAATTTCCCACTCAGATAACAGATTGTATAAATTTATAAAAATTACTTGAATGTACAGTGTACATAATCATTAATGGGAGTGCCCTTGCCCCTTAGCTGTACAGTATAAGCTGGGCTTCAAGTTTGGCATTCTACAACCACAGAAAGTGAGAAGAAACAACCACAGGTTTGGCATTCTACAAGACTCAATCACTCAAGTTAAACTGTTGAATTGTCAATGTGATGACAATGAATTTGTGAAACAGAAATAGTAATACCTCATTATTAATTTATTATTATTGCGGCTTGTAAATCATTTTTGTTTGCATCATAATATCATATCCTTAATTATAAATTAATAATAAGAACATTTTTGTTTGCAATTGCATTTGCAAACAAAAAGATTAAAAGTAAATAAGAAATATTAAAATTTTAAATTATGCCAACAGTGTAAACTTTAAACAATGTAAACAGTGCCATGGCCCATAATGCGTGGGTATTAACTATTAAGTTTACTAGAGTTATATGATTATTTTCAATATTGTAGCATGCAGATGAATTGGTAATTTGTCTAGACTCTAAAGCATGTCTATATACAGTTTGAAGAACCCAGAATTTCAATTTTGTAAAACAGCTGTTCAAGTTTTGTAAATTCACTTTCTAGTCGATTTGTGACTTTGTCAATTGCAACCAACGAAATGTAGGATTTTGTAATTTGTATATTTTCAAAGTTAGATTAGTTCACTCAGCATTGTCTTCTAAAAGTTTTTAATATTTTATAATTATTGCTTGAAAAAATTAACCATAATTGAAATGTTTTGTATTATACCTACGATGGGGTTTAAACTTTAGATTCTAGAAGGTAAACTATTGGTCCTTGGAAGTATTTTAATTTTTAACTTATTTTTAATTTTTTAAGTGCAAGAAGTGTGCCATAATGCCAAAGTCAAACCTTAAACAATGTAAAGTTTAAACTGCAAAATAATTTAATAAATAAATTAAAAACTTAAGTTTGGAGTTTGAACATACCTGGAAGTTTGAAGGTTAGCTGGTCGACGCTGCTGAAGAGTAGCACAGTACACACCCACGGTGTTGCATAATACTAATAAACGACGGGGGGCAGTCTGAACAGTGAAGAGTAGCACACTGCATGAACCAGTCGAGACTTGAACAGGGGCATGTTATCACATATATAGTAACCGAGCTACCATACATTATTTTTTTGATTCCAGTACACTATTCAGCCAGTTCCCTTACATTTGAGATGCTGAGATGAGCATCTATATTGGATCACTATCAGATTTTGGACAGTAGTATGTATTCCCCATGCCATGACTGAGTTTCAGGACACTCAGAGAGATGACCGATGTAGCCATTATACCATTTGTATAGAGCAGTTAGTAGTGCCCAGAGTTACAGCAGCAGTTTCAGAGGACAGATGATGGTTTAGATGATGAGCATTCAGGGATATGACCCAACAGGTATATCATAGTGTTGTGGTTATATTGCTTTTATACTTATCTTTATAGCTTGTCTTAGCACTTAGTGTCATGATCTGGCGATCATATAGATATGTGGACCTGGTTGATCTTATTATATATATTATATTGTCCCTACTCAGACTTAGAAGTTCAGTATTCATACTCATTGGTTTTACCCTCCCTAGGGAGAATAGAGGTGATCATTCCACCATACCTTGGCTTGCTAGTGTTGGCTCCATAATTCATTGTCTTCATCCATCCATTGCCTACCTTTTAGTTCATCACCCTGACTTACTACTTGACTAGTGGCATGGAGGACTTTTTCCCACTGTAGCCTCTGTATTGGATGAGCTTCCCTGTTCACTGTGTTTCGGCTCTGAGTTGGTGACAAAACTTACCTTTGGTGAGTTGGATTGTAGGCCTAAATCATTCTGGTCGGTTGTCCCGATGTTTGGCATTGGCTCGAACTCCCCCTAGTCACTTGAGATGTTGTTGGTTAAAACTGAAAGCTCATGTACTATTTATGGAAACTGATAAATTCGCCCATGGAAACTAAAAAGGGCAAGTGTAATGTCCCTTGTTAGGAATTTTATTAAAATTGCAATTTTCCACTTTTTTCCTTGGTTCGACCTTTGACTAGTTTCGATCTCTAGGTCCCAAATTTGCCCCAAATGATCCCAAATCTTCTGAGAAGGTATATGAATGATATTAGAACATAAATATGTGTTTCAGGGATGCCTTTGTACCTTTAAAACACTTCTGCAAATACTCTTTCAATTCTGGTCAATGTAGGTAACTTTACTAGTGATTTCCCTTTGACTAGTATTGGTCTCTAGGTCTCAAATTGACTCCAAATGCTTTCAAATCTTCAAGGAAGATTTATGAATGATATTAGGAATTGAATATGATGTTCAGGGATAACATATGGCCACCAAAAGACCTCTGCAAACTCTCTTAATATTCTGGACCAAGTATGCAATTTTACTAGTAATTTGGGGTTCAAATCCCCCTAAGGTAAGTACTGAAAATGGCTTCCCAAATGCCTCCAAACCCACTCAAATTTATGAACATAGATATGTAATGTGTTAATTATATTATTAAGGTCTCATATGCACCATTAATGGTTTATTACAACTGTTCTCACCCTCTTCCATTCAACTGCAAAAATCCCCAATTCGACCCTTGGGGAAATGGCACTATTTCTTCTCCCAATGCAATTAAACTGAGTAAAAATGCTTCAAATGCTCAAGTACAGTACATGAAACTTGTATAAGACATCCATGGCAGTATATTTATCACAAATATATCAGAGAATCATCCATTCATTCGAAATCATCATCAATACATTGGCTCACAACAAGGTAGTGGGGAAATGGCATTGTTCTTCCATTAAAAATGAGATTTATACATTTCTACTTGGAATTTCGACCTGAAACTTTTTGGAGATGAAGAATAGAGTATTTACTTCATATTACAAAAGAAATGGGGCATTAGAAGCTCCCCCAAAGAGTACAATAGCTCACCAAAAACGCCCTCCCTCAAGGATCAAGAATATGCCATCAAAATTGGAAATGGTTGAAGGAGCGAGCTGCAATAGAAGAAACCATGAGCTGACCTGTAGCTTACACCTGCAAATAAAGACTCCATTAAAGCTCCAAATGAAAGGTCTGAATGGCCTTTCCAATTGCCAACTTGGATGGGAATCTTTCACCCTCGAAATTGGCTAAGGCAAGAAACTAGTCATCCACTAGCTCTCCCTCTTCACAAATGCAATTGCAAATTCTACAAATGATCAAAAGCCATTCTCATACTTCATTTCTACATTTTATAACCAACATTAGCCTTTTAAGGGTCGAAATCCTCTCAATAGATTCAATAGATTTTCATTTAGGAAATATTCCACATTTGCCACTTGTCTCCTAGTTCCAACCTTCCATCTTCTCCCAAATTCGATTTTGAGTCTCTTCGGCTTCTCCCACTCCCAAATTTGCCTTCTTTGAGCCTATTTTTGGGGCTGACATGTCATAGTGGTCAGATGTCAGAGGTCAGGTCTGCAATTTGTCATAGTTGTCATAGATGCTCCATCATTGGTGTCATAGGGCTAGGGAATCTAGCCCAAATGTCCACAAACTTCCACTTTGACTCTTTATCTTCCATGGAGGTTACCAATCCTTCCAAATTCGACCTAAGATGCTCAATGACATGTGTTATGACTTACCAACTCATCCAAGAGTGTTCACATTCCCATTAATTCGAATTTGCAAAAGAGAGATACCATGTATTATGAAAAATCAAGCTAGTGTGGGTCCCACATCCTCCATATGTCTCCAAAACCATTTGTCACTTAGGATTTCTCTTGAATTTCTTTATTCACTCTATTTATTAAATACTTGAACCCTTCTAATGTCTAAACATCATTTATTACCCCCCTTATTCCAAATCCCAAAGCTTCCACCCCAAACCTAGGAAACTAGTAATTTTCCTCCTTGGCAATTATTTGACCCTTAACACCAATTTTACAAACTCTAATGAATATGGCTAATGTGATTAGGCCATTGTGACCCAATTCCAAATTTGGGACATGACAGCAAGAGCGATGAACTGCTGAAAAAATACTCCTCGAAGAGTATAAGAAAGGTCCAAAAAGCAATGATTCTTAAAAGCTATATCTAAACAATCGCTGACCTTATATATGTATGAAAAACATGCCCTGGATGCAAGCTGCAACTAGTTGTGTTTATCAGCACACCTGAGATCCGAAGGGTTTTGTAGGCCAAAAAGGCCATGAAATGAAATTGAATGATCCTAATGAACTTGGATCAACTTGATATAGACATGATGCCTAAGTTGAATAAACACTCTCTAAACAACTTATCCATTTGTGAGACACCGCCATTCCCTGTGTTGCTCATTCAGTATATACTATGGTGTGTATTCCCTTTCCCATTGCCAAAGTGTCACAAAGTTAGGTCGGTCAAGTCATCCCTTAGCCTAGCCAGTTATCTTAGCCTTCACCCTTCACTAGCAAATTGATCACATCTATGAAGTGAGTATGATCTTGAAAGTCTAGTTTGAGTAATAATAATAATTAATGACATTATATATTTGGATTTAGATCGCCAGTAATGATTACTTTGTGTTATAATTGTTATTTGAATAAGTTGTAGAGCATGCATTAACCTTTGACACTTTTCAACAGCTTCTGATGATAGATCTGAGTTATATTTGGTCATGTTGACTTGGTCAAACCTAGTTTGACCAAGGTCAACTATAGGACATGAGATGGTTGGACCTTGTGATGATATGGATTGATGATATATGGTCTATGTACATGTACATGATGATTCTATGCAGCAGCTACAGGGTTATGATGATGATTCAAGGTTTACATCATTATTTGATCATTTACAGATTATTATTATTTGACCTGTTCCGGTATATTGGATATATATTTTGATCATGCAGAGATTCATATGGTGTATGAGTACACATCTTGAATAGATTTGGACCTTCTGAGTCCAATGAGACAGTTTGTTTTCAGTTCCGAGCACTTATAGTGATGATTGAGCCTCAGTAGGCTATCCCAGTGCAGTTTTGGTCTGTCAGAGACCTTATCAGAGTAGATGTGATTTTTATCCGGTTGACCTAGGGCGTTGTGCTTGGAGGGGGTGGTCCAGCCACTTGTTTTTACCATATTATCCCCCTCCCGGACACACTGGTGCCCTCACCTTGACAGCGCAGGCACTCCAGGAGGCAGTTTGGGGCAGTTTCACGCTTCCCGAGGCATTTCAGGATTGGTAGAATTGGCTATTGAGGAAATCGATTTGGGATACTGAGGCAATGTTTTGGCATGGGATGATCAGTGATAATGGATCGATGTCTTCCACACCTCCTCCAGCAGTTTCAGCTTCATCGGGGCCCGCATCCATCACTTATAGCATTTTTTGATGATTTCTGAGGTCTTTTGAGGCCTATGATTTATCCATAGAGGCACGATTTGGTATATTGATGACTATTTTATTATTATTGTGTTATGGGGATTGACCAAGGGTGGCTAAAATTACCCCTTGGACCCACCATAAACTTCTTATTATATTTTGTCATCATGATTTGGTGGGATTCCCCTCTTCTAGGGCGATTTTGTCCACTCATATTATATTTTATTAGTGATCCATGTATTTTATTGTTGAGCTCATCTCAACCATTGATTAGACATTTGTATCTTTTAATCTTAGCCACTCATTCAAAAAGTGGTTAGGATTTTGATGCCTCTACTTCCTATTTAAATGAGAGAGCTTCTCATTTGTAAGGGGTCTTTGGCTTTGGGATTATTGGTATAGAAAAACTTTCTTGTGGAAATTCTTGTGGTCTCCTTTGCATCTGGTGATTGGAAAGTCTATTGCAACCTAGCATTTGGAATTTGTGGTAAGATCTATCTATTTTGGAAATCATTGTCTTGTCTACAGGAGGGCGACTTCAACAAGGGCGATTTTGCAAGGCTTCTTCAAATCGGCTTTCTTGGCATTTGCTTGTATCAGGGGATTATCGTTAGTATCATTGTGATCTATGCTATCTTTCTGTTACTTCTCTTGTGGCATTAGTCTTATTATCTCTTGATTACATCAAATTTGATATTGTTGACGTTTGTTGTGCAGGAGGGAGGGCGCATTGGCTTCTTGGACTAAATCGATTGCTCAAAGTTTCTCAAACTGATCGGGTTTGCATAGATCATCATCATCAAGGCATCTACAAGGTTACCCAGGTAAGATCCACAGGTTTGTTTCTCTTACCTTGATCCAATCCATTGACATAACTCATAAATTGATAAAACCCTTATTTCTTCAAACCCTCATTTTTACATTTTTTCAGATCTACTAAGATCTAGTGGTTTCTTGGGTAAGATATTTAAAACCCACCTCTATAGTATCCACGGCATCCCGGATCTATAGTTTGGTGAGCATTGGCCTCCATTTGACCCTCTTCCCAAGGCATTTAGCCTCTCCAAGCAAGGGCGCACTTCCTAGTTTGGTGGGTTGACCTAGATCTAGTATGTGGGTAGTTGAGATCCCGCTTGTTTCATGATCTACACATCCAATAACCTACCCCCAGATTGTCACTTTTCTGATTTCTACCTTGTGGGCCCTATTCCACATTTTAAGGGATTTAATCCCCATTTTGGACCACTTTGGTATCTTTCAACTCAGATCTAGTAAGATCTAGCCATCGGATTGCCTTGAAATTGTAGATCCATACTCTGACTTGCCTAACCTACTTGGATCTAAAGTTTGGGTGCCATTGGATTTGTCTTGATCCATTTATCACCTTTTTAGCCTCCTTGGGTAAAGTCGCACCACTTTGGAGAAGGGAGTTGGTCCACTTCTAGGACGTGGGTACTTGAGATTTTTGTGGATTTGGAACGGGCTTATTTCAAAACCTAGGTCTAGTAGGTCACCTTGTCAAATCTTGCCTTGGGGATAGCATTCCTCGTTTTAAGGGATTGTGGTCCACTCAGGTCAAACATCAAATCTCTAGATCTAGACCTATTCATCCATCAAGACTTTATTTACCCACTTGTCTCATGCAATAGGAGTCCTTAACCACAAGTTAACCTTACTTTGACTCCATTATCCCAATTCCCAAGGCACTGGTTTCTCTCCAAGTCAATTCGACTTTCCTAGATTGTTGAATTAACTTGTGGTTTGACCTTTGTGTGGTGAACTAAACCCTTTGATGTCATCATGTATCATGATCAAGCTTGTCACTTGTACTAGTTAGCCCCAATTCAACCCCTAAACTACCCTGCATTGGACATGGTTCCCAAGGTAGTGGATTTTCTCACATTGAACTAGTACTTTAATCCTGGATCCTATTTCACAAATCATAAGTCACTCTCACATCAATAATGAACCAAAGCTATACTCATTGAATCCCTCACTTGTCTTGTGACTTCATCCTAAGGTCCAGGATAAACCATACACCTTACTTCACTTAGAATTATTTTGATTTGGTGTCTTGGTTTTGATCTCTCCTGTCGAGAGTAGATCGGGTCTCCCCCTTTGTTGTCTGGGCTAGATAACATAAAGTGAAGGTTACCTCAACTTGAGTGACAACCATCTATTGGAGGTCGAGGTGATCGTGGTTGCACCTTTTGAGTTGCCCTTCCCTATTGCCATCCATGAGTGGATACATCCATAGGGGTAACTACAGCCTAGGTGACAACAAGGCAGTCTGTCGATTGCTGAAGAGTAACACTCCGAACTGGTCGAGACTGGAACAGTTCAGTCGTGAACCAGCAGGGTTGAGTAGGGAGTTGTGAACCAGCAGGGACTAACACTCGAACTTGAACCGGTCAAAACACGACACACGAATAGTTCAGTCGCGAACCAGCAAAACACGAAACATGAACAGTTGACCACGACGGCAGATGGAGACCTCTTCATAGTTCACACTCACAGTTCACGCGCTGATCACGGCTTGAATAAACAGGATGTTTAATGTTTTGTTTGCCTTTGAGGTAGCTTGCCCTAACCCGCAGATCACGGCTTGAATAAAAAATTAAAAACGTATCTTGAGTTTGGTCAAACCCGTGCGCAGATCCATTTCACTTTCCCATTGATACTTTCCTTGCTCAACCAGATCCGTATCCATCTCCTCCAGATCCGTATCTAGACAGTCAGATCCGTTTCCAAAAACCGGCGTATCCGTGTCCGATTTACCTGATCCGTATCATTCTTAATTGATACGTTTCACTGCCGTTTCACTTACGTTTCGAATTTGTTTCCGTTTTAGAAACGGGGAACGGTGTTTCAGGGGTGCAAGCTGGACGTTTCCGGTAACTTAGTCAAATACTAATCCCCTTGCTTTCCCAAGTACGGTCTTTGACCCGAAAGAGACTCTTGGGTAGTAATTAAATAACTTCATTTTTTGCTTTATTTCCTCTAAGTATCTTGCATCATTTTTTTTTTGAGTCTCCGAGGCTCCTCACTAAAATCTCTTGAATCTCGCTTTTGTGGATCAAGAGTGCTCTCTATCGGAGAGCTCAATTTTACTAAAATCTCTTGAATCTCGCTTCACCGATCAAGAGTGCTCTCTGTTGGAGGGTTAAATTTGGAATTTAAATTTCGTAAGCATCGTGTATGCTCTACCCATCGCAGGCTTGTTTGAGCTTTGGGATATCAAAAGCGGTTGTTTGCACTATACAAATTCTCACATTAATTAATCTACTCACATTAATAAAATCAAGTCCCCAAGAAACTAACGAAAATCCAGAGTTGTCGATAAGTGATCAAGTGGGAAAATTTTGATTAAGGACGCTGGAACAACTGGGAGGAAACCTTAGGGCACAGTTATATTACACCCTTGTTCGTGTAGTGATGAACACTGCTCTCAAGACTCCATTCCAGCCCATGTCTTTGTACGAAGCCATTTAGATCATAATACAGACATATTTCCCGTACCGCAAGGTATATCGGGAATCCCCTTTTCCTATTAATCAACTCATTCTCTTAAAATCTTAAATAAAATAAACCAAGAACATTTGCACAACGGTTCTCATTACAGCACTCCAAAATTCAGTGACTCCATTAGCACTGGTCTCATACACTTGCAATAGTATTTTCATATTTCTATTTTTATCTCACAAGTTGGTGTTTAATTTATGATTATGTCATGTTGTAAATGTGTTTCAATTTATGTGTGAGCAGACTTGGTTTAATTTTGCTAATTCATTCATAAACTCCTAAATAACACCCCTTCCCATCACCAAACATCAACTTAAAAAAGACTTAGTAACCTTTTTTTTAGTAGGGTCTACCCCCCTTGGCTTCGTTAGGAGTTTGCCTAAATGGAGTCAGGATTAGGTGACAACACCTGACTCGAGACTTGCCCCCAAGGCCACATGGAGCAGCTTCAAAAAATTTCTGCTGCGTTTCTCCCCAGGTGTGCATTTTCGTGGCAATAGGGAGCATTTCAGAGTATTACTGAGACAGGTCCCAGATACTTTGTGGACACAGGTATGGATCATGTTCAGTCAGCCAGTGGATTTGGAACAATCAGGTTCCAACTTGAGTTTGTTGAACTCCTGGAATTAGAGGGAGTTCTGTTTGTTCCAAGGCTTAAGGTTGGTAGACTTTCAGTTTCAGCCTTGGAGGATGTCGGATTTGGGATGCCAGTCAAGTCAGGACATGTATTCCTATTGTTGACCACCAAAACCGACTTGGTGGACAACGATGTACCTTGCATATGTTGAATGTGCCTTGAAGATGACAAAGAAGTACTTAACGATTATATCAAACGAGGCAACTCTTTTTCTTGTCTTCTCTCCATGAAATTTTCGCACCCTTGCGGGGGATTTTGTAAGAATATGTCAGCATGAGGGTCTAGTTTTTTGTAACTTAATCACCTAAGACTTTATCATTACGGAAGTCCTTTCATCAAGTGTTTTTTCACTTGGATAATTAAAATTCCTTTCTAGTGATTTTAATTATTTGAGTTTTTCACTCAAAAATACCTCCAAAGTTGTGAAAGGCATTCTAGTGATTGAGTCCAGGGGGTGATTGAGACCTAAGAATGTTCTATATTACCATGCTAGACATTAGCCAGAGTCTTGCTGATTTTCATTAGGTTTTACATAGGATTTTTTAATTTTTGGTCATTAAAAAATGTCCCTCAAGACTGTTACCAACTTTTTTGTACCATAGTTGGACTTCCGACGAGCCGCCATTTGATGAACATGATTTATGTTCATATTCAGTGTATCAAAACTTCCAATTGTTGTTCCTAACCAATTTTGGCTACTCATTTTTATTTTTCTGCTGAAATGACCATGGCCCCACGGGGTTTGTAATAAGTGTGCTAGTAGGGTTTTTGGGTGACTGGGTCCCCCATGACTTGATTATCAAGTAAGGCATTCCAGGGAGTTTTTTGCCCTTGTCAATTATGCTTTGCCTATAGCCGAGTAATAATCGACGAGGTTTTCTCCCGCTTCCTCCAAAGCTGGAATGCTCGATTTTGAAATTGGAGCCTTGGGGGGTTATTAGAGCCCAATTGATATATATGAACCTACTAGACACCATGTATGTCTTAGATGGTCATTTCCTAGGTCCCTTGTCCATTAAAAACAATGTCCGAATTTTTTTTACTGGACGTGTTGGACGAGTTTTATTTTTTATTATTTTTATTATTATTTTTCCAAATATTTAATTGGAAAAATCAAATTTGTAATATGTCAGTCGTTTAGGGGTGGATTTCAGAGATTGGAGGCTTAATTCCTAAGCCAAAAATCACACATGAACCCCAAACCCACTTATCCTAAGTTTTGGATGTTCATTCAGCTTGATAATTAATGATTTCTCCAAAAAACAATAAAGGAGAAATTACTAATTTAAAATATTAAAAATGAATATTTTGGAGATAATCCAAATCTCTCCAAAATAAACCAAATTGAATAAATAAACAGGCTAAATGATATGGCACAGGGCATTCATGATGATTCCAATCAACTTCAGTCAGCTTCAGTTAAGTATCCAATCAGCACAAGTCAGACTCCAATTGAGAATTCGCCCTCCTTCAAGAGAAATCACGAATTGGTGACTTGGCATTCATTGAGTGGATTGTTGGGTTTGTATTAATGGCAAGGTGGGCACCTCCCTAAGATTGAGGCCACCTCATGAGCTTGGCTCCCACTTAACTCATACTATCCCTACATCAACTCAAGCATTAACTCCTTGCAAGCTCACGCATATCTCTTGAAGGTTCACGCATATCTCTTGAAGGTTCACGTGTTATACACTTGGCACTTCACATATGGGATGGTGATGTTTCCAAAGCTTGAGTGGGGGGCTCCTTTCTAAGGTGGAGGCCACCTTCCCACTCTCCTTTATTGCAAATTCGAGTTATGTGATGTGTCAAAGCTCCAAGCTTGATATGGATTGGATTTAGATTGGGATTTGAATTATGTCATGTGCCATTGGCTCTCTTCCATGCCAATTCGAATTAGGGTAAGGTAGTGTTCTAGTTTTTGTATAAGAGGAAGGCTTTGCCTCCTCATTCTTCATGGATATTTTGAGCAAGAACACATTGCCAAAATTATATTGTAATAGTTGTTTAGGTTTTGGAATAAAGAAGTGACTTTGGAGGTCCATGCATGAGCCTTATGTATTGTGGTTTCATCTTGTGAGGTGATATCTCTCTCACCCTATGCTTGTATTTCAAATCATTATTCAGTTTATGCTTTAAGAAGACTAACAATCTAATACATAAGCATTTGATCGGATTTGTTTGTTGAGTATATGGTTTTGCAGGGATCATTGAAAGTGAAAAAGGGCTTGGATTAGCAAGTTTGGCTTCATCATACAAGAGCTTTTTCCATATAACACATTCGTTTTTGCAGGTTCTTCAGGTGTGCTTCTTCATCCAAAGAAAGAAACATAGTCTTCAGAGTTTCTCCTTCATCCATCAACAACAAAAATCTCTACTTCTGGTTACTGGTCACTGGTTCTACTTCTAATCTGTGGAAAATCCTAGATCTACCCTTCTCCAAGCCTAGTTTCCTCCATCAAGATTGCCTTCTTGCTTTGTGGTTTGTCTTGATCTTTGCCCTACTTGCCCTTCTCGTTTTCTTCCCTTCAAACTCCTCTTCTAGCCTCCCTCTCGTCTTCTCCTCTTCTCCTTCTTTTCGTTTTTCCTTACCTATTCTTTCTCCTTGATCTTGTTTCCCTTGCTCCCTTTCTTCCACTCGTCTTACCTTGTCACCTCCTCTTTCCTTTCGTTTCTCCCTTCCAAAAAGTCTTCCTAGCCTTGCTCTTGTCTCACCTTGCTTTCTAGCTTCTCCACCTTCTCCCTTTTCGTTTTCCCTAAACCCTTTTGCCTCTTTCATTTTTGCTCTTTTTTGCAAGTTTAAAACTCTAAAAAATACCTCAAAAAGAACTCGTAGTCTTTTGATATTTAGATCTTGCATTTAGTTCATTTTTCTAGTTTGCATTTCATTTGGATAGTTAGATCTTGCATTTAGTTCATTGTTAGTTTGCATTTAGTTTTAGATCTCATTTAAAAAAGTTGAAAAGCTTGCATTAAAAAATATTTGATTTTTGTATTTATAGCTTTAAGTAGTTTCATTTTGTTTGATTTTAAATAATGCTAAAGGGTGCTTGAAGCTTGACTTGTGCTGTGTTGTAGATTTGAAGAAAAACAAACTCAAGAAGAAGAGTTGAAGAAGAAGGAGAAGAGAAGATCATCAAGTGAGAAGAAGAAGATTACAAAACCAAAAAGGAGCTTGAAACCATGACATAAAACACTCTCCTTTCTTGATTGTAAAAGCTCTTAAGAGCTATTAAAGTTCACTTCTACTTCTTCATTCTTTTTCTATGGCTGAAAATCCTAAAAAAAGAAGTTGTAATTGATTAATGAAATAAGGCATTAATGAAATAAGGCTAAATGGGATAAGGCCTCCCATTTTTTGTTTCTTCCCCATTTGGGGAAGAGTGTTGCCTTTGTTAGCTTAGATCTTTGTTATCTTTGATAAGTAGATTAGATAGGCTTTCCATTTCTTAAGTTAGATTCATTTTTGCTTTAGATTACTAATTGCTAGTATAAATTTCCTTTTCCACTAAATTGCTAGTTTCAATTTTGCATTATTATTTGTTGAGCTGTCATTGTGTTTCCTTTATAATTTGTTTATCTTTTAAAATGAACCAAAAATTCTTGAACTTGTCATAATACAAGTCAAGAGCAATCTCTATCAGAGAGCATAAGCATTGCACTTTTACTACATTTTAGCATATAGATTAGTTAAAGTCTCTTGAACCTCTGTCATAAGACAAGTCAAGAGCACTCTTTGTCAGAGAGGTTCATCTTGTGCTCTAACTAAAATTTGCAACTCACACTCCCATAATAAAATTTGAATTTATTCGTTGATTCCTTGCCGGAGTATGCTCTGATCAGCCCAAAAAGTAGGAGTACTCAGAAACGGCATTGGACTGATTAATTTTGCAAGATTCAAATGTAATAAAATTTTCACCCCATAACCAACGAACCGGCATTGTTTCGATAAATACTCAGGTAGTGGGCAAATTCCAAGTGTGGGCGTTGGGCTACCCAACTTGGACACTCGCTGGTTAAATTCTCTGAACACCTAGCTTGTGAGCCAGGCAAGTCTGTCATGTCTTCGAACGGAGCCACTGAAACTATTTCAGTATTTCTGGCTAGCTTTTTAGACACCTAAAACAAGATTACATAAAATACTGTAAAATCAACCAAGAACAATTTCAAAACATTTACACAAACATTATATCAAGACTTGTATCTTCAACATCCCAAGCACTCATTGACTCCATTTGGCATTGGTCTTCAAAGTTATACATATCACCCTGATTTGGACCATTTGTCCTTTAATTCTTAAAGTCTTTATATTGTGGATGCTTATTTAAATTCCAAGTTGTCATATATTGTTTCATCTTGATATTTGTGTGTTGTAATTGCAACGTGGATTGCGTATTTTGTTGTATCTCAAAAAACTCCTAAACAACACCCATCCGAATCATATCATCATAAAAACATTTAAAACATAGAGCCATAGAAAAACTCTTTGTTAGGGACAACCCCCCTTGGCTTCATTAGGAGTTTGCCTAAACGGAGGAGTTGGGATTTAGGTGATAGTACCTAGCTCATTGCTTGCCCCCAAGGCCACACCTCTCCCCTTTTTAGTGAGGAGACAACTTTCGAAAGATTTCTGCTGCTAGTGTGCATCTTGGCGGACAACATCTTTGGCGCTGCTACTGAGGACAAATCTTTTTGTTCCTGGATGACCTTAGTTTTTTTTAGTTTTCTACATTTTTGATAGATTTTTTAGTTTAATCAACTCTCTGATATTAGATTTGAAATCCATTTGGCGACTCCACTGTCTTTAAATTTACCAAGGTATTCAACTAGAAGAAACTCCGAAGGCTTGCTTAGTTTCATTCTTAAGCCTGAAAAGGTTTATAGGAGGAGACTAAACAGGCTAGCTTCTCGTAGGATCCTTGAAGAGCTTGGATCTCAGTTTATTTCGGACATCCATAGTCTGTTTGTAGAAACAAACCTTGAAGAAAATAATACTTGTATTTCCAACACAATGGGTAAGTATTTTACTCAACTCGACTTTTCTCAGATATCAGGTCAACCCCATCAACTTCCAGATAAAGCTATTGAGAAACTCCCAATGTTTACTAGCACTGATGCCACAACTTCCGCCATGCATCTCAGAAGCTTTTCAAGATGTGTCACTGCTTATTGTGGTGATCCTGCAAGGCAACATGATGATGTCTACATGAAGCTTTTTGCTCTTTCCTTGGATGGAAAAGCTGGTGATTGGTACACCAATTTGCCAAACAACTCTTTCGCCACCCACACAGCTTTCAAGACCGCCTTCACCAATAAGTTTGGTGAGAAGAAGGAACCTAGACATCAACTTGCTTCATTAACCAATATCAAGAAAAAGGATACTGAAACGATGGACAAGTTTAATACCAGGTTCACTGAGTTGTCAAATGCTATTCCTGCTACTCATAAATTTTTAGCTATTTTTGTATGATAAACTAACATAGTACCAAAGTGATTTTGGGCATTTTTCTGTGATTTTTGCTTGCTGGTTTTTAGCAGGTCTGCACACATTCAAGAGGATTATGCTACCAAAAATCAGTCATCTCCAAGCACAAACGGCCTCCACAAGTCACCAATTTGGCCACTTTGGTAAAATGACAAAAACCACCCTTTTTTTTTCTCTTTTCTTACTAAATATCTAGTGCTGGTTTATACATCATTGTAACAAGCCCAAGAGAGTATCTTGAGCTTGATTTTATAGCATTTCATTTCAAGTATTTACTGCATAGTTATTTGCTTTAAGTTATTTTGTTTTTTCCGCACCTCACAAGTGAAGAGGCTCTGCCCATCCTTGTGAAATTGCTCTTGGATTGCACTTATTTCAATAATTTTTAAGTTATTTTGTTTTGCCCGCACCTCACAAGTGAAGAGGCTCTGCCCATCCTTTTGAAATCGTGCTTGGCTTGCATTGCTTTGTATTCTTTGCTTAAAGGATAAAATTAATTTAAGCCCCGATCCTTGCCCCGTATTCTTTCCCCTTGTCGGTTCGATCGATCTTAGGTGACAAGAAAGAGCAAGAAATTGAGTTGTCTAGTCTAATAGGCACCCATAAATATATCTTTACTAGAACAGAGAAAAAGAGGCTTGACCTGTGGAGCTAGTGGGGTAGAGGCTGTGGGGAGCCTCGTGGCACTTTGTGTCTTCTAGTTGAGCACTAGAGGATTGACCCGTGGAGCTAGTTGGGAACCTTGTGTTCTCAGGTTGAGCACTCGACATTTTCTTTCTAGTCGAAGGAGATAGTCTCTTGGGGTAGACAGATAGATTAGTTCATTTTCATTGCAGCAAAAAACCTTAATTCCCTAAGTTAAGGAGAGACCTAAAATCTATTAAAATTTATAGGATCACTTGCACAACATTTTCACTATTGTTCACAGTACTTTGCTCCCAAAGTATTTCATTTACAACTTAATCTTATTTTATGTATCTTTGATTCATTAAGTTGTTCATGTTCTGCATTTTAATGCTTATGTGATATATATATCATCTTGTTGCAAGCATTTACGTTTATTTGTTCATTTACTGGAAGTCATTATTTCTTGTTATATTTTGTCAGTGAATGAGTTAATACTTTTGGAAAAGTACTTGTTTAATTGATTATTGTGACTCCATAGCCCCAGTAGAGACGACACTAGTCTTATTGATTAATTGATTATTTCTCTCTTACATACATCATTGGTTGATTGTTAAAAGGTTTGCTTGTCATTGAAATAATTGCATCACTGCACGTTGACTGTCATTTTCAATTTTTAGTAATTTACAACTCCCAAAAACAAGTTCTTAAAAAATAAAACTTAGTAATAGGGACAACCCCCCTTGACCTTTAGGAGTTGTGGTCTAAACGGAGGAGTTTAGGACCGAGGTGACATTGGGTTCATAACTCATAGTTTCCCTTAGGAACACACACAGCGGTTGGGAGACTTACCTGTGTTCAAGTGTGTTTTAGGTGGAAACGCCTATATCTAGTGGGGAATCCAGACAATACTGTTTTGATTGGTGATAGAAGAGACAGGTTGTACATACTTCGTGGCAAGTTGATGTATGCAGAGTCCGAATGGTTATCAGAGTCGGAGGATGAGGCAGATGCTGTAGGTGCTCATTTTATGCCTCCAGATGAAGAGAGTAATTCTCTTCAGAGTACTGGCAGGAGACTCAACTAGTATGATGTTGATGAGCAGGTTCAGAACAAGAGAGCAGGGTCTCCTCTGAGTTCAGAGTTCAGAGTAGTTTACAGGCACTCATCTCGAGGTTAGATTCTTGAGCAGGAAGGAGCAGCTGCAGGGAATAGTGACCCAGGCAAAGGAGATGTAGATGGTGCCAGAAGGACCTCCCTCGTTAAGAGGGAGTGTTAGAATTTTAACTCAAGAGGTCTTCCTCATGTTTTTGATGTTTTAACATGGGGTGGACTAAGTTGTGATCCCTAGGTGACTTTTTTAATGTAAAGTGATGTTATGTTATTAAAGTGGGTTTATAATTTATAATTTTAAGTTGTGGGACCCAATGTATTTAATGTGCATTTAATTATTAAATGTATTTATTAATGTGCATTAAATGTGAACCCTTGATCATGAAATCAAATCCTAACCATTGAAACAAAGTTAGTTAGGAAGTTAGGGTTAGTGTTGGAAGAAATGAAGTATAAAGGTGAACCTAGGGAAAGGAAACAACATCAAGTGAGGAAGAGAGATTAGATTGAAGAAGAGCCTTTTTCAAAATAGAATCATAGCACAGTTCCCAAGAAACTCAGCAAACTTAAGGAGCCCCCTAGATCAACAACCCATTTTCTTGAAAGGAGCATGCCCCACTTGTCAGGTACATCAATCACTAGAATATCCATGGTGATGTGGATATCGGGGTCCTTAATTTATTTTGCTAGAAACATTCTAATCAATGTTGCATATATCGTCTTGGGGAAAGTATCGGGGTCCGAAATATAACTTCTCGGCGGTATCGACGGAAAATATCAGAAAATGTCGCAAGACCTCAAAAATATACAAAAATACTCATTTTTTTCAAATTTTTAAACATCGAAAGCAACAACAACATCAAATAGACACATTGCTACGTAAATACGATGATACAACTAATAAAAAAGATACATAAGATGTCAACTAGTCACATATCATTACTAAACTGAAAATTCTGAAACATGTTCTTGATAGGATGATACAAAATCACATCAAAGGCTCAAAATAAATGTATCTCATGAGATGAATCATCATGAGGCATCTAGAAGCTAAATAGTATATAAACAATGAAAATGGTAGATCAAAGGAATCCAAATCATTGAATCTCTCTACCCCTTTTACGGGTAAAGGGCACCACTCTTCCTCTGGAATCAATAGGTGGTTGTGGAGGTACTCGAGGTGAGCTTGAAGTGGAAGCTCCAGCTGAATCCATGTATTCATTGCACCACCATAGCAAAATCATCAAACACTAGGAACCACTAACTACGATATAATAAAGAAGGGTTTGAGTGTAGGTCTAGAGCCACAATTCTAAACAAAGATCATTGACCATCAAAAGAGTCATGGGAGTCATGGAAGGTACTTGCCAAATTTCTTATGGTTTGTTCCTCTTATTCAATGGTTTTGTTTGTCGATTTAGAATTTGTGATTATCTATTTTGATGCATACACTATAGCATGCTGCCATTGTTGTAATATTCCCTATATCTCTCCATTACAGCAGTCACAGTTTCCAATCAAGCCACCATTTGATTGAATTACATAGGAAGCATAGTATTCAAAGATTAAATTAAACAAAATTCCAAATGATTGCCTTCAAATTTGTGGGTCGTTGTTTCTATTAACCACCGTCGAGGGTACTTCTCTAGCTCTCTCACTTTTGAAATCAAATAATGAACCTCAAAAACTCAACCCGCAGACTGAAGACACAATTCTGGGCGAGTTTTTTGCAATTTTGGTCAGTAGTCCGATATATATCTTTAACTTGCGATTTTTTCGAATATATTGGAAATCTCGAGATTGTGTCGCAATACATTCAATATATCAGAAATGTCGTGATATTTTCAATCCAATATATCGGACAAGGGAAAATCTCGGCGATATATCTGATATTTCCGATATATCACCGATATGTGCAACACTAATTCTAATAGCCTTAGAAAAATTCTGTAGGGACTATCCCCCTTGGCTTTGGTTAGGAGTTGGCCTAAACGGAGGAGTCAAGATCAGGTGACAGCCTTGACTCGAGACTTTCCCCCAAGGGCGCATTGAGCAGTAGCATAGATTTCTGCTGCATTAAACATGTGTGCGATCCAGCGGCAACAAGCAACATCACTTTGTTTATTTGACTCCATTGGCACTGATATCCATTGACAATAATACTTTATATTTGCTTAATACAAGTTCAATTGTTGTTGCTTAATTCTTAATTCTTGCAATAGTCTTGATTTAGTAAATCACACCCTTTCAAAACTCCTAAAACATCCATATAATTAACTTTCTAAAACACTTAACAAATTTAGAAACATTCTGTAGGGACTGCTCCCCTTGGCTCTGTTAGGAGTTGGCCTAAACGGAGGAGTCGGGATCAGGTGACAGCTCTGACTCGAGACTTGCCCCCAAGGGCGCACTGAGCAGCATTGAGATTTATGCTGCATTAACCAGGTGCGCAATCCGGCGGCAACAGGTACAATCTAGTGTAACTGCAATATGACATTGCAAAAGTGACTCCTAGATCAATATAGAAACACTGGTATTACATGTGTCCGAAATAGAGAACTGATGATTCTCCAATCACATATTTCTGCTGATCTGCATTTGTTTTGTAGTAGGTATACAGCCTTCAAATTGCCCTTCACCCTCTTCTATGTGCACCCTTCCCAGCTCAGTAGATAAACACTTTTAGCCAGGACATCAAGCCTGTTCCGGCCTGTTGTCCGCCAAACTGCACACCAGCAGCGGAAATCTTTCGAAAGCTGTCTCTTCACTTCAAGTGAGAGAGGTGTGGCCTTGGGGGCAAGCAATGAGCCAGGTACTGTCACCTGAATCCCAGCTCCTCCGTTTAGGCAAAACTCCTAACGAAGCCAAGGGGGGTAGTCCCTAAAAAAGAGTTGTCTAAGGCTCTTTGTGTATTTATGTGTTTTTTGATGTAGTGATGCGGATGGGTGTTTTTTAGGAGTTTTTTTAAATGAGAGACAATTATAAAGATTAAATATAAGACAAGATAACGCAATCCACGTTGCAAACACAAGATGAAAGATACACTTGGGCAATAAGTCAATCACTTTTCGCGAAATATAACAGATAACTCCAATGTAGATATTTAAACAAGCAAAATATGAGATAAAGGACCAGTGCCTTATGGAGTCAAGAATTAAATGTGAATTGCGAAAACTTGATACAAGTGCTTGAATTGAAAGTTTGTGAGAACGTTATGCAGCTTATCTTGGTAAATTTAAAGTTTTAATTGTCTTGATTATTAGGGCTAAAACCAAGGGTATTCAAAGAGTGTCCGGAAAGTAATTTTAAGCAACCCCTTTAAGAGACCTGTCGGGGCCTGTCTGGAATCACGGCGAGGCGCGCAATGCTAACCAGCCACCGTGTCGCAGATTGGGCGGTCCGGCGCCTCCCCTGAGAGCTGATTAAAATACTTTATGTCAACGCCGGTTCGTTGGTTTATGGGGTGAAAGTTTTAATTAGATTTTCACTTGTAAATTAACAAGTCTTCCACCTTTCTGAGTACTAGCCCAACCTTTTCAGGTTGGCAGAGCATACGGGTGTAGGACAGAAACCAAGATAAATTAATTAAAGGGTGTGTGAGTGGAAAATTTTTATTATTGGAAAGCCTTGTTCAACTCTCCGACAGAGAGCGCTCTTGACTCGGTCTTATGACCACAGTTCAAGAGACTTGCTAAATTAACAATGCCTAATGCAGGGGATGATGCAAGACTAAAAATGCCCTCCGATAGAGGGTGCTCTTGACTTGGATTTGGCCAAGTTCAAGAGACTTTGGTTTATTTTAAACAAACAAGAGCAGTTGTGTTGTGAAAAGCAATAAAATAACTTTGAGAAAGATGAAACTACTTGATAACTTGAAAGATATTAATTAATGCTTCAACAATAACTACTTTGCCAAATAATGTGAAATAAAAATCAAACTAGTGTTCTACCATACAAATTTTAATCTACTGGGTGGGATTTATCTCCGAACAAGACCAACCACTAGAAGCCACCAATCCTGGAAACCTTCCAGCTAGCTGGATGTCCACAAGAAGTTGATGGGGGAGCGAGAAGCTACCACAAGACTATGTGGCCTTTGGGATACGATCCCAAAGTTAGCTATTCTCTGGTCAAGGATTGGAAGAGAAGCAAGATAACTTAATTGAAACAGAATTTAAACTAAAAGCATGAAAATATAAATCTAAGCTAGAATCAAACAAAAAACCCAACACCCTTCCCCAAATGGGGAAGAAGACCCAAAGAGTGGAGGCCTCCTCCACTTAAAAGTTTTATTAGATAATTACAAGTGCCTCAAGGGAAAATCCTTGAAAGGTCTTTTAATGACTACTTTAGAAACAACTTATAAAAATTTAATGGATCGAAGCCCTTGATGGCTTTTACAAAGGATAAGAAGAAATATTTTGGAATGTCTTATGATACTTAATCTCCTCCTCTCTCTTCGATTTGATCTTTGGATTTAAGGGATCTTTCTCTTCCCACAATCCTACCACAAGGATAAGCCAATAACTCATGCACCCATTAGCGTTAGAAATCTAATCAAACTTTGAACAATAAAGTCTAAGTTTGCAAAGTGGGACTAAAACATGAAAAAGCATGAGATTTTGTCTTAAAATGTTTAATATGGTAAAACGGACCAGCAAGCTAAAATGCCCCAAAATATGGTGGGAATGAGAATGCAACCATAAAATTTTACACTATCCTATATGCCAACTTTCCTACTTTGAAATGGAACTACAAAACTTAAAGGGAAAAGACTAAATGCAAGCCCTAAATGACCCCTTGATATGCCTAACTTGAACTTTCAATGCATAAATTTTGATTTTTATAAGAGAAGTCTAACCAATCACCTTTTCAAAAGAAGAACAACTAGTCAACTACTAACTTTAAATAAATAACTAACAACTAACTAAGCATGAAAATTGTACTAACCACTTACTAACACTAACACTTATTTGTTTTTTGTTGTTGTTTTATGTTGTAGGGCAAGTGGGGATGGATGATAGGAAGAGAGGCAAAAAACCAAGAAGGAAAAGAATGGAAGGAGGAGATGAAGAAGAGAGGGACGAGAGGAGGAAGGTAAGGTAGGACGAAGGGCAAAGATGTTGAGAGGGACGAATGCAAGAGGGAGAAAGGGAAAAAATGAAGTGGGACGAAAAGGGGGGATGAAGACAAAACTATGGGGAAGCAGATCTAGGGCAAGGGCTTCAAGTGGAACACTTGGGATGGTAAAACACCGCCTTGGAAATCCTCCGGTTAACCGGTGATACGCCGACAACGAGTGTTGAAGAGAGCACAAGGGAACAAATCCCAAGTTATTCCCCAAGGTTGAAGGAACTTCAACCTTATGGCAAACTAATCTATGGCTTGAAAAACAAGGACAATCTTGGATCAAGGCTAGAGGGGCTAGAAATGGCTTAGCAAATTCAAAACAAAAAACTCAAGGAGCAAAGTAGAAGGCTAGAAGAGAGGAAGCCTATAGTAACAAGTAACCAAAATTGTATTTTAGAAGTTTGATGGAGAAGATCTAGCTCTCTTTGTTTCTCAAATCATAAAAGTTAAAGCTCCTTTGGTCTCGTTTATGGAGTGAAGAAATACCTGCAATAACCTTAAGCATGAATAATATAATTGAAACAAAACATTCAAGTGAAAAGATCTAGATACATGCTACTTGTGCTAGATTGTTAGCCTTCATGAACATGTTCTACAACTTAAGAGCCTCAAATGAAATGTAAAACAATATCACCTCAATATCAAGTGAAGCAAGCACATCAAAAGCCTCCACGGTTTTGACCTCCAAAGTCCCAACTTTATTCCAATTAAAAGCGTTTACAATTTTATCAGAGCTTCGATACACAAAAATCCATGAGATAACAACCCAAATGGGCCTCTCTTTATACTAAAACTACACACCTAAACCCTAATTCGAATTTGGCAATGGAGAAGGTCGAATTCCAATCAATCAAGGGTTTGGCATGGTAAACAATGGTCCAAGGTCGAGTTTGAGGTTGGTAGGATTGAATAGGTGGCAAAGGGCTCGACTTTGTGAAGGAGACACAGCGAATGGGCATGCTACACAAGGGAAGTGCGAGCTGGTAAGAGGTTTGACGTGAGCAAGGGCGTGAAGGGCGTGAGCTGTGGTAGGTTGAGTGCTAGTTTGTTGGATGACAAGTGGACAAGGTAGGTGTAAGCTCGAGTTTTGGATGAGAGCCAAGCCAATCAAAGATTCCATTAACCAATGAACACGCCCTAACTAAGAGCCACGTGAGGGTAGGAGAGGATTGACGTGAGGACAAGGGATATGCGAATTGCTTGAGGTAGGAACACGTGATCCTAGGTTGGTAAAACTCGAGCTATGAAGGGAGCCAAGTAATGGTGGGTGTGGTGAGTCATGAGGGCGCCCACCTTATCATTAATACAAAACCACCAATCCATTTATCAGCTGACACTTCATCAAAATCGAATTATGCATGAGGGAGGGCGATTTTACTCAAGGAGACTCTTTGCTGGTGACTGGGTGAGTGACTGGATGGGCTTGGAGTTGATTGGAATCTTCCTTAATGCTCATTGCCATGTCATTTAGCCCTTTATTTTAATCAAATTGATTAATTTTGGAGAGATTTGGATTATCTCCAAAATAATCAATTTTATTATTTTAATTAATAATTTTTCTGTAAATGACTTTTCAGAGAAAATATTAATTATGGGGCGGAATTGACATCCGAAAGTTGGGTTTAGCTGCTCCATGGGTCATGTGTGATTTTTGGCTTATGAAACGAGCCATCAAACACTGAAAACGGACCCCGGATGACTGACATATTACAGACTCAAATTTCTCTATTTAAACTATAGAGAAATTTAATTAAAATTTAAAAATAATTAAATAATTAAAAACCCCAATTCCGACGCGTCCGGTAAAATTTTTTCGAAATTTTTTCTGGGGGTCCTAGAGACCTAGGACATGACCAAAACCTATTCTAATAGTGTCTAGTAGGTTTATACATTATAGTTGGACCCTAATAACCCCCCATGGCCAAATTTCCAAAATCGGGCATTCCAGCTTTGGAGGAAGCGGGAGAAAAACCAAGAGATTATATTTCGCCTGAAGCAAAGTATAATCTGACGGTGAAAAAACTCCCTGGAATACCTTAGTTGTTTAATCCAGTCATGGGAGACCGAGCCACTCAGACCCTACTAGCACACTGATACAAACCCCCATGGGGCCATGGTCATGTCGACTCAAAAACAAAAACTGGCTAGCCAAAACTGGCTAGACCCAAATACAATGAAACCCAGATACTCTGGAAGTGAACACTGATGTGTTCCAACACTGGCGGCTCAATAAGGTTTCAACTATTGTACAAATCAGTTGATAACACGGCCCATAAAGGAATTCATGGAAATGGCCCTAAAGGCGCACAAGATTCTGAGTTTGGACTGGCAAACAACAATAAGGACTTTTCCAGTGCCATCGTTGATCTAAAGAAGGATATCTCAGAGGTGAAGGATTGCATCCACAAACTCCAAACCACCTTGGATGGTCTTCAATTGGTTGCCATGGGAAACCATGTGGAGATGCCAATCTCCATCAATTATTACTCTGTTCACATTTGGCTACCTTATGGTTATGTGCCTCTCTGCTTTGACTAATATGTATATGCTTCTTCATCCATGCTTTATATGCTCTGATACTAATCCACATAGGCAGTTATGTACAGTTTTCTGAACCAATAAGAACGAGATTCTGTTTTCCCTTTATTTTTTGCTGGGAAGGCAACCCAAATTATTGTAGAAGTCCCTATAATAACGTATATAATATCTGCTTTCTTTTTGTTAACTATATGCAATGTTCTAGACAGTTTGGAAGAATTTTACCCAGAAGATTCTGACTTGGCTTAGGTTGGTTGGAATGAGCTTCTGGTGTTTGAACTTTGTATATTACCTGGAAGTTTAATATAAATCTCAGTTTTATTTACCAAAAGAAAATCTATATTCTGTAAGAACAAATTTTATTACCTATATCACCTGTGTTTAAGAAATGTATCTTGTATTTATAGATTGCATAATATAACTGCATAACAATTTAGTTCAATATTTACTATTAATTCCTTTTCTTGCATCATTATACTGATGTTTTCATCATCTGGGAATGTTTTTGATTCAATTCTTTGCAATTTTATCGTATTTTAGGTAAAGACAATTACATGAAGTGGATCCAGGATACAGGCAATCCTGATTCGTGTCTTGTGTGGAGACCCGTTCTTGGTACGTACTGCTGACTTTGCTCAGTTATCTATAAGTCCTTGACTCCTGCATGTTTGCATCTTCTATTTTTTATTTGTATGCATGTGTACCGATGAGAAATGTTTGACAATGTTGATTATATATCGCTTCCATGGAATATACAACTGATCACAAGTTTTGAATACATCCAATCTGCAAGCACAATAATGAAACTGATCCTAGTTTGAATACATCCAATCTGCAAGCACAATAGTGAAACTGATCCTAGAAATCTGCTCTGGAGATAATTTATAAACATGACTCTATGAAGTGCTATAACGTGACTACTTTTTTTAACTCTGAACCTAGATAGACCTCATGAAGCTGCAAGTTGATTGCAGAATTGAAAATTAAGGATGTTCTGTAGCTGCACTGCCTGCACTTTTGCGTGTATAAATAGGTTGTATGCTTCAATTAGTGGTGAGAGAAGCATAGTTCTATGTTCTAATACCATACAACAAGCGAATATGATGAAAACTCAAGCCATCTTCAAAAGAATATTATACTAATATACTAGTTAACCCCTGGTAAAGAAGTCTTCAATGATCTTATCTTGGCATTTATAAAATGAAACTACTATTTTAGTTGCCTCTTGTCAGGTTCTACTAGTTCCCACATTCACTGATGATGCAGTCATGTTGTAACATGTCAGTATATGTGATTAGCTTGGTCATTAATCCTCACTACTCTTTACTTTAGCAACCTAGAGGAATTGGGAGGATTTGATTGATGGGGATGGAGATAACTCTGCTCCCTCATCTACTTCTAACGCTGAGGGGGGGTTTCTAGGGCTTGGTTCACCCTTTCTCACTCACATTTCTTTGATTTTCACTTGTATATTTTTATCCTTAAGTGGTCAGGAGTAGCCCTAGCACACCCACATTATGTATGTGATTCGCTGTATTTTCTAGTTCCACTGACCTACTCTTTTGGTCACCCGTGGACATCAATAAAATCATTTTATCTTATATGCTCTAGATGCAGGCTTGATTTTCTATCAGTTGCTTATTAGAGGTGTCGAATCACTATGTTTTATTGGGTTATTTCTCCACTGGATACCATTAGTTGCTGGATGGTGCGTACAGAATCAATAGTTTCTTGCTACACTATACTGTGTTGTAACTTGTAACAGAAATTGCACTAGATGTTATTCTTTGAATTGAAACCAATTGGAGTTAGACCACCTAGTTGTGACTACACCAGCGTGAGGCCACCAGGCATGATTATATAGGGATAATTCCTCTGAGATTAGCTCATCGAATGTGACTCACCAAGATAGGTTTAGCATGGACAACCCATGACAATTATTAATTGAAGTTTGAACACGATATTTTTCTTTCATGTAAAGACGAAATAGAACTAACCATAGTTGGTTAAAACTTAACAGCTTACACTTGGTAGTTGGATGAAGGTTAGTAGAACATTAAATGTATAAAAAATGGAAAATCTAAGAAGTGTGGGAGAGCTGAGTGCTGTAAAGCTATTGTCTGGTATCCCATTAGGTAGGCTGTAACTGTTATTGGAGGAGCAAACAATAGCTTCAATGTTAATACATATGTATTTAAGTGATCATGTAACATTTAGTAATATAAGATGATATTAAGGTTAATAATCATTGATAATAATTAGAATTAAGGTTAGGTGGTTAGATCACTTTCTCTGCTTTAGGGTATTATGAATGTTGTAATGTATGGTACGAGGGTGGTATTTGTGTAAAGTTGGGCAGCTCACCTTGGACTTCCATGATGTACTTGCTGCAACATATTAGAATCATATAATTGACATTTATCATTCTCGTTAATTAACTGTGCTTGTTACTATGTTATGTATGCATATATGAAATCATACATGGTTACTAGAGGCTCCCATGATGTACTCGTTACAATATATTATTAGAATATTATAAATGACATATTATTCTCTCTAATTATGTGCATGTACTATGTATCCATATTTATGAAATCCTACATGGTATTTTAGAACCAAAGGTTGGCATCTCAAAGATCAAAACCAAAGGTGGAGTGTTTACGTTTGAAAATCCTAAGGTTGGCATCTCGAAGATCAAAGTCAAATGTGGAGCGTTGGAGTTTGATAAAGCATTGCTTTAGGGCATATGAGAAATTCAACTTGAAGACATTGTCTGGGAAATCAAGGGCGACATCAAGCAAGGATGTGAGGTAGCTAGTGACAGGCAATGATGTTAGGTAGCTAATGACAGAGGCAACAATGTTAGGTAGTGTTAGCACACTTTTTCACCCCTTCGATCAGATCCGATGTGATTAAAAATCAGCAATGAAAACACAGCTAATTCAAGAAGAGAATGCCCCAAAGTGTCACTGGCAAACCTCCTCTCCGTTCGGGCTGGTGCGTGCCAAGATCAAGGGGGAGTCCCTAGTTACCGGACTGCTGATTTGTTCCTGATTCTCTGCAAAACAGACAAAAAGACAGCAGCCAATTTGCTTTGGACAGCACGCAAACACTCTGCCAAAGACTTAGGATAAAAATTGAGTAAATACTAAATTTGCTCGAGGGATCCTGCAGGGTTAGCGTGAGAGAGAGATGAAGGAAATAGAAAGAACATCTTATTGAAAGATCGAAGTTAATCACAACAATAGGGCTATGAACTATTAATCAATGAACAAAAATGAAACACAATACCAACAAGAAGGAAGGTTCAAAGAAACACATCACTCCTTTATTAAAGTTTCTGATTGCAACACGATGGACAAATAAAAAACAAGTACAATGATTATTTTGCTCAAACACAGAAATAGCTAGTCTAAAGAATTGAGAAACAATGAATAATGATGCCGCTGCTGCAAAGAAAATCCGACCTCTTACAATGAGCCCTCAACATCACTTTATAGGCTCTGTTTCACCTTAAGCCAATGCGCTTTCCTTGAGCGCATGTGCAAGCTCTCTTAGTAAACTCAGACCCGACTACTAGTGACGTTCTGTTCCGTGTTTCACTAGTATTGAATAAAGCCTAATAACCTGCGTTTAAAAAAATAATAATCTGCTGTTTTGGCTGCGCCTCCATTGGCATGTTTTAACAACTTGCGATTTTTCCCACGAGGTATACACACAAATTGACAACACAATACGGTATACCCTCTATATTTAATTTGCCCTCTACTTAAGTCAACATTTAACTCATGCGAAATTTAGGAGTTATCTATTGTTATTATCGGGCTGCGGGCATGCTTTCTCTTTGGTGATTGACGTCTTTAGTTTAGAGAATCCATGCACTTAAATTTTTCTTTGAATGCCACGATACAAGGATTCTGACCGCTGTCTTGGCCCTCTAAATTACTATGGTGACGTGTATGATCCGGAAGCGCTATCCTTTTCATTCGAATAAACTGAGGCGGTTGTTCCTCTTTTAAATCACTGGTGTGTTCGCTGCTTTCAGAGGAAAAATAAGATGTTGGAATGTCAGATGACTGAAGGCTTATCCGTACACTCTGTTTACACAATTTCACCACGACTTTGTTTGAAGCCTATGCCAATTCAACCAGTTATCTGTTGTTTATTTTCGTAGATGCTTTTAATGATTGGGGGCGCCTTTAGTTTAGATCTCATGTGTTCTAATCCCCAGTGCATGCCACGACGTGGCTGCCGACTTAAATCGCAAACTCAGGTCTGTATTGACTGCTGAGTCTATACCCGTCATGCTGAAGTGAATCGTGGATTTCTGATGGCTGATTGTTTCTCTAGAGTTCAAAAGCGGATCGGAAAGCATTTAATCGGGCACCCATTCAATCTCAGTCCTCTGTTTCATCTCATCGTGGCTATGGGAATATGCTCGAACAAGCTTGAGATCCGCCCTTTATATTCGTTGCAATCTTCATTGTATTTCGCAACGCTTTATAATCATTTTCTGTCTGTGGAGCAGAATATGGTGCAAATGCCGGAACTGTATCGACACGAGTTTGATCATCATCCTTTCAAATATTTGATCATCAATTAGTATCGCCATCCTTGGGATGGCGGAAACCATCATGAAAAACATTCAGCAAAGGCTTTTTACACCCTGGATTCACACAGATTATATGATCAAGGAGCTCCTCATGCCTGATTAAGGGTTCCTTGCTATCAAGGAGTCTCCACATCTCTAGTGCAAAATCTTTTTCAGACGACGTGCAAATATAAAATTGAAAGTGTTTGCGTTCTCCCTCAGTTACATAGGTCCCGAGATCTTCTCAAGCAGGCTGCAACCTGACTGGGGCACTGGTATCTATTTTCCCAGAACCAGCAAAGACAGTGAAATTGTTGGGATCGGTGAAACGTCTACATCCATGAATTTCTGAACAATGAGAGCATAAATGATTTATTCTAAAACCTTGCGTCTCTCCTCAACTTTTAACTCTACAATTCTCATGTATAATACTAGCTCTGTGCTGCTTGTTGAAGGCTGCTTCATATATTACCTTTCCTCTGTGAGTCAAAACCAAAGGATAACCCTGATATCATATCCCTTTAAGCGACATCGTTGGATCCTTGCTAGTTCATATACACTAAGTAACTCAATGCAGATGCCCAGACTGCTTCTTCCTTCTTTTATATCTGCACAGGGAAAAAGTAGTATCTTATAAAGTATGCCACATCTCAAATTCATTAACTGCCCGTGGAGTTCCGTTTTCTAGTCTGTCATGTCGTTTTAAAGCCCCTTTTGCCAAAGCAAGAAACTGATCTCTGTTATTAAAAATGGTAGACTGGGAAGATGGTTCCTCCGCAATTGCAGACCGATCTTCACTCAGCATAGGTTCCAATGAAAGATCATGAATACTGTTGTCTGCCGAGATGCACACTAGCAGCATAAATCTTTCGAAAGCTGTTCCCTCACTACAAGTGGGGAACGTGTGGCCTTGGGGGCAAGCAATGAGCCAGGTACTGTCACCTGAATCCCAGCTCCTCCGTTTAGGTTAACTCCTAACGAAGCCAAGAAGGGTAGTCTCTACAAAGAGTTTACTATGGCTCAATGTGTTTTAATGTTTTTAGTGTATGGTGATGCGGATGGATGTTGTTTAGGAGTTTTAAAGATGAAAGATCACAACTTTACTTTAAATGAAACACAAGGTAAAATGCAATCCACATTGTGAAACAGTATATGAAAGACTTTGTGAAAATAAGAAGCATCCACAGATAGATAAGTTCAAAATATAAAATCCAATGGACAAATGGCCCAACTTAATTAAAGCATAAATATAAAATGACCAGTGCCAAAACGAAGTCAAACAAGTGTAGTGCTTGGGGATGCTGAAATGCAAGTCTCAATAGTAGCTATTCGTGAGATCTTTGTGCAAATTATCTTGGTAAATTAAAAGTTTTAATGGTCTTGATTATTAGGCTAAGAACAACAAGGTAAGCAAAAGACCGGAAATGTATACTTTCAGTGGCTTCCCCTTCTGATGGTATGACGGACCGCCCAGATTTCAAAGAGTAAGTGTCTAAAGACTTAACCACTCCAATGTCTATGACAACGGTAACTTCCGGCCCCACCAGGTTTAGGAACTTTGTCCACTACTTGAGTATGTCTCTGTAGCTAGGGTTTTACCCCTAGCTTGTGCGAATGAGCACCTACTAAGGAGAATGGACTCCTTAGTAGCAGTTCAGTAAATGTAAATAATTAAGCTAAAACAGAAATAAAAACTACTTTAGACATTGTGCATAAAACATAAACAAAAGATATAAAGAATGGCTTTTTGTATTGATATTACCTTCAATGTGAAGGTTTGATGAAGCCCTTTGCAGTGTCCAAGAGGATGCTCCAAGCTTCAATATGCTCCTTCTCCTTCTCCAATGGTGGGAATGGGCCAAAAGTGGCTCTCAAGGTGAAAGTAGTTCAATGGTGAACTAGGGTTTCGAGAGAGATTTTGGCAGAGTAAGGGTGCTTGTGATTGTGGATATGGAATAAGGGATCTCCAATTTATAGTTTTTTGGTGGTGGAGTGCTGACCCATGGTTTTAGGGAACACATGGTTTTGGGCAGCTGTATAGGGTTTTTTTTCTCATTTTCCTCATTATTTTATATTTTTTATTCCCTTTTTAGGGGATTTTTGCTATTTTTGGAGGAAAAGGGGTTTTTTTTAGCCTTTTTAGGCTATTTTGAGGGTTTTGTGGCCTTTTGGAGGCATTTTAGGCCTTTTGGAGGCTTTTTAGTGGGATTTTTAGGGTTTTTAAGGGAAATATGGTAGGAAAATGGACAAATGAGCCATATAATGTGGTAGATGAGGTAGTGAACACTTTTTGGGTGTTAACAGATTGCCCCCTGATGTGCGAGGGCAGGAGCTCATCGTATGGCCGATGGACATCATAAGTCATGAATGGTTTTCCTAGGTGTGGAGAGAAGAGAAGAAACAAACTGAAACCCGGAACAATGATCCCGAACAACTGCAAGAACTAAAAGTACATAACCTCAATAATGGATGAGGAATCATCTGATCATATGGACGAGGCGGGCATTCCCATGCTCGTATCAGGATATAACATAATAACAATTGGGTCCAAAAAATGGGGACCTGAAATATACATGACCTCAAATACTGACTGAGGAATAATCTCAATATATGGACGAGGCGGGCATACCCATGCTCGTATCAAGATACATAAACATAACTGTGAGGCCCGAAAAGGGGGACCTGTAAGATACATAGCCACTATGTACATCATAAGAGTCCAGAGGGGACACAAATCTGGGACATACTGCTGGGCGGACCATGTGTAATCTGAAGAACTGGTGCACTGGAATATCAACAGTGCTGCTGAATGTGGTACCAAAGGGGCTGATGAGCTGCTGGATTAGAGTGACAAGGGGTACACTCACAATGGTACACGGAACTGGAACTGATCTGGAACTGAAACTGGATACTCAAGGAAGCATATAGCTGGATGGCTTCCGAATACAATCGCCAACGCAGCCCGGACATCCACGGGAACATATCACTGGGCGTTCCGAAATGACTCACCAATGTGCTAGAGTCGGGGGAAATCTGGGGTCTTCGACTTAATAACTGATGGGATATAATCCTACGCGATCCTCAACGATGCGATCAAGGTGCTGAAGTCGAGCATGTGAGGAACAACCACTCGGAGAGGCAATGATGACTCCTCTCAGAATGACCCGTAGGCACTTACCACAGATGGTGATAAGTCCAAGGCGTAGGGACCTCTGGGCCTATCCTCTGGAATAGAGGGGTTGTCGTCGACAGAGGGAGACCTGCAACTATCAAGGCAATGATGTTTCCTTGACAGGAGCGCGAGGTACAGGACCGAAATGTAATAGTACTGATGGCAGGATTGACCGAACTGTAGGGGGATAACTGGGCAAGTAGAGTGGGTGGACTCAAACTTCCTTTGTTTAGAGTATGATAATGGGAATGAGCTGGCAGCATAGGAAACTAACTGAGGGGAAAGGGATCATAGCTGTAATGGATCTGGGAGGATAACTGGCTGAGGGAGACTCAAGCTGGTGTAAAAATGGCAGAAGACTGCAGAATACTCTGAACAAAGGCGACCTGATTGGGGGTGCTGCCGAGATGATTGATCAAAGTGCCGGGAGGCACGGGAGGGGACTTCTTCATGGGTTAAGGAACTAGAAGAAGTGTGTGTAAAATGATATTGTCGGGTGGATTTTACGAGCCCAGGACAGTGCATGCTTGTGGTTGCTTTCAATTTTAAGGAGTCTGAAAGCGATAAGAAGACTCTGAAATGATGGAATGGTACTCTCGTGTGGATTTTACGAGCCCAGGACAGTTCATGCTCGTGGTTGCTTTCAATTTTAGAGAGTCTGAAAGCAAGTAGGAAGACTCCAGGGGGTTGCTTTTTCGTAGATTTAGTCTCCAAGGCCCAAAGAAGCATAAAAGGATGCAATGAAGAACTCTTCTAGCCGGTGTGACTAGAGTATTCCTTTTTCGTAATTAGTCTACCAGGTCCGGAAAAGGGTTAAACTTATACCAGATAGACGTCCTTTCAGGTACTTTAGCGAGCATGAAAGGAAGCAAGATTGCTCGGCGATCTTTTCATTCTTTTAGGAGTCAGAAAAGAGCTTAACGGAAACTCCCTAAGTGCCTTTTTCGTAAAGGACTTGTCCGGCCCGAAAAAGGGATAAAATTATACCGAACAAAAGGAATGGCCAGGCAAGGAGGAAGTGTTCAATCAAGGATCAATAATGGTGACCAAGAACGAGGGTGTTGGGGAACATTGATGGGCCTCCTTGCGGGGTGAATGAGATGGTGGCAAAATAACGAGACATTTGCAGTATGACAGGAGTGGATGGCTCATGTACAAAAGTGTGGAACAATCCGATGGCGGCCGATGTGGCATGCAAACCGAGGCGGCAAGGTGTCGGGACACAATGTTGAAATTGTACCAAGTGAGAGCGAGAAATGATCTCAAGCATCATCACGGGCTCGGAAAAATGAATCCGACGATATAAAGGATGTCAAAAACGGGTAACGGCCGATGTGGCACGCACACCGAGGTGACGGGGGCATTTGGAAAAATGCCCGAAAAATTGGGGGGTGAGAGCGAGAAATGATCTCAAGCATCATCACCAGCTTGGAAAAATGAATCCGATGATATAAAACATGTGAAAAACGGAGAACGGCCGCTGTGGCACGCAAACCGAGGTGACTAGTGGCGTCTGAAAAATGGGCAAAAAATGACGGAACAAAAATAATGCAACGAGGTGACCATCATGACGGTCTCGTTGTGCTGATTCCAGTGGTGGAAACGGTGGGGAAAATGGACAAAAACAAAACGAAAGTACTGTACAATGCAGACCAATGAGGCTGCGGGTTTCTTTTATGGGTAAAAACGCTTGAGATACAACCCATTACGAGGGTTGCGCAAAGGACGGCCTTCAGAGTCGGTTTCAGTATGAATAGGAAGTTCCTTTGGCCGTGTGTCCATGTGATGTTCGAGAAGGGCGGGGTTGAACCTAGGCATTCTGGGAGAGGGCCAAGCAAAGACATCACGAAACTCTTGGAAGAGTTGATGGTAGTTCTCGATCTCCTGCGTGCTGCAGGAGGCTCCTAAAGTGATGAGTTCCGGGGCACATCCAGGGAGCTTGGAGGGATGAATGGGGTGCTGTTTCTGACGAACGGGGGGTACATCAGGCCATGTGTCAATGTGGTGCTCTATAATTGCGGGGTCAAGACCAGGCATTTCGGTATAGGACCAGGCAAAGACATCACGGAATTCTCTGAAAAGGTTTATGTAGTCCTCAATCTCTTGTTTACTGCAGAATGCTCCTAAAGTGATGAGTTCAGGGGCACGTCCTGGGGCAGCGATATCAACTTGGATGACAGGTGAGATGTTGGCCATGTTACCCTCCTCGAAGGCGTCAGGAGCAGGAATAGGGTCCTTGAACCAGTCGACCTTGGTGGGGAGGAAGTCTTTGGATTCAACTATGAATTGGTTAGCTGTGCTAGAGGAGGATTCTTCTGGGATGAAATAGGAACGATGATGCATATCATCCCAGGGATAATCCGGGGCAGTAAGGGCCTCAAGAATCTCCTCATCGGTACGGAAAGTTTGCGTCGTCAAATCGGTTGACGAGGGGGAAGTGGTGGAAGAAATCATGTAGATGGTATTAATCTCTCCAGAAGGTGAAGAGTCTGGGGGGTAGATCTCCTCAATGGTAGGTGGTGCCGTCTCAAGATCCAGATTGTTCATCTCATAAAGAGCCGCTCTGTAATCCGGGAGATCGGGACAATGATGTGAATAATGCCCGTAAATACCACATATGGCGCAGGAGTGGTTGGTACGTAGGGACTTATCTTTAGGCTTGGGAGTGGGGTTTAGTTCGACAGTTGGGATGTTAGGGTCATCGTCGAGCATTTGCATTTGCTTCTGTAATGCTGGTAACTGTGGACACTGGTGAGTGGCGTGGCCCAACTCGTCACACAGCGAGCATTTGGGAGGAGCACGAAACACTGGAGGGTTTTTGACTGTCTTGGGAGGTGGTACAGCAGTGTAAGGTTGTGGACCTCTGCCCCCAGTGGGTTTGGGAGGAGGAGGGGGAGTCGTGGAGGACGAAGGGGTAGAGACACCAGGAGGTGGCTGAGAGGTAGTAGCCATGGGTTGCACCGGTTGGAGGACGACATCTGGTGTCGGCGGGCGAACGGGAGGCGACAGATACCATATAGGTAATCCCAAGGTTAACCCAGGGAGACTAAGGGTAGCCATGACCGGGGCGCTTACTACTCCCAATGGGGGGACTAGGAAAGGGATCGTATGGATCGGTGTAACACCAATGTGGCTAGGTACCAATGGTGGTTTAGGAAACAAGGGTGGTTGATTGCTAGGTGGTTGGCTGTCGTGGGACAAAGTACATAAGTCAGACACGTCGGTGGGAGAAGACGGAGGAGGAATAGATTGAAAGGTGGAGGTCATCGGCGCGTCTGAGTAGACTCCAGGCCCCGTAGAGGAAACAAACGAGGTGGTGGCACGAGACACAGGTTGTTCAACCATGGGGAGAACATTTTCAGGTGCCGCAGGAGCACTGGGATCATAGTAGGTGAGCTGGTCAATCTTAACCACGCGTCCCTCATGGGGGAACATCATGGTGCGAAAGACGGAAGAGGCAACCGCCCGCATGGCATACATGTAGCTGCGGCCAAGTAAAAGGTTATAATCCAGTTGGGCATTGATTACCTCAATGTCAATGAGTACAGTTTTGCCGCCTAACTGGACGGGGACATTGGCTAGGAGGCCTTGGGGCTGAGCCGAACGACCGTCGTAGGCGCGTAATGCAGTGGTGGACTGCTGAAGAGGAGGGGAGCCCAGCTTCTGCCATACGAACGTAGACATAACGCATGTGGAGGCACCCTCATCGATGATGCACCGATGGATGACAAGATTCCTAACGGAGACAGTAACTTGGAATGCTAAGCTGGAAGGTAGGCGTGGTTCAGACTGGTCTAAATCAAATGCCATCAAATTCGAATCATTTGGGTCAATCCCCCCAATGGCGGAAAGTAAAGTCTTGCGCTGGGAAGGGCAGTTCTTCAAGACTTCTAACGCAGACATGGCTGCGGGAGATTGGGCTAGGTCGTCTACAATGTTGTAGTTTGACGCAGCGCGCGCATTGGGGTTGTTAAGACGGCGAAGTGGGAAACGAGCTGCTTTGGAAGCACCGTCGACCGGCGGGGGAGGGATGCGTAACGCCTGATCAGTGGGATGAGCGTTAGTGGGTTTATCCGTGGGAAGGGCTTCAGAGGTGGAGCCATATTGGTTCCGACGGGTTTGGAGGTTGACGTCAGCAGATGACATCATCAACAAGTGGTGGGTTCCTGAGTCAAACATGGGTTGATCAGGAGCAGCGTACGTGATTTGCTGTTGTTGGGGCGCGTTGGCTTGAGGGGGAGCCAACGGCTGAGTGTTCACGACGCCTTGGGTTGGTAAGGGGTTTTGCAGCACCAAAGGGGGTTGTTGAGGTTGGGGGGGGTTGGGCGGTGCTTGGGGAGCCGCATGCCCTTGGCGATGGGCCTCGTCAACCCAGAGTTGCCGAGCTCGCTCTAAGTGTGGGAAAGCATGTGTGTAATGGCCATAGACCCCGCAAATAGAACAAGGATGGTTTGTTCGCAAATTGGGGTTTTTAGCCTGCTTGGGCGGGCGATCAAGGTTTTGATTAGCGGGGGCCTCATTGTTGTTGTCGGGGGGATTAGCCGGTTGACCGGCTTGGTCTGCAGGTTGGTTGTTCCCACGATTACGGCCCTTGCCGCGGTTCTGTTGGCCCTGGTTGCGTTGGTTGTTTTGATTTTGCTGCGGGTTCTGTTGGGCGTAAACTTGCCCTTGAGCAGTAGGTGGATTTTGAGGTTGCGCAGGTGCTGGAGCAGGTTGCGGTGGATGATATGTAGGTTGAGGCTGAGCAGGTACAGCAACCTGAGGGGGTTGCTGATATGGCTGCGGAGCGGGTTGTGGGTGTGCCGCAGGGGCTGCCTGTGGGGGATAGTAAGCGGGTTGGGCTTGTGAAGGCGCAGGAGCTGGGGCAGCCTGCTGAGGGTAGTAAGGCTGAGGTGCGACTGGGGGAGCATAGGCAGGAGTCGCATAACCGAAGCACTGAGGTGGACATAAGGGTCCATGGGAATGGTGGTGTGTCATGGGAGCATATGAGTTGGTTGCTCCAGACTGTGAGGTAGCCCGCGACAGGTCGGGGCCAGGGGTAGGACGTGCTATAGAAAATGGTTGGGGATGGGAAGAAACACGACCGATGATACCGTCTGCAGCGTGGGATGCCCCCGGCGCATCATGCTGGGAGGACTCGCCGCGAGGGGCGTCAGGTATAATGGTATAAAGGTAACCCGACTGGGCATAAATGAGGTCGAACTGTTGGGCCTTAAGGATGGCCTCTTCTTCAGACTGGGGTCTTTCTGATGCCACATCCTTAGCAATAACGGGGAGGAGGGATTTAAGGAACCAATCTAGGAAGATACGGTCGTCTAGTTTGATCTTGCATAAGCTACGGCGTCGACGCCACTCATGGATGTGGTCCGTGATATGGGTAGCCGTGTTTTGTCTACAAGATAGAAGGATCTCAACGCCCGCGTCATAGCGGACAGGCAACTGGAAGAACTGTAGGAAGGTCGAGGCAAGGGAAGCAAAGGTGGCGTGGGTCCCATGAGGTTGCTCGATATACCACTTGGCTGCAGAGCCAGTGAAGGTGCGCTGTAAGAGACGGAGGCGAACAGAGTCGTCCACTATGGAGTTAGAGGAACACCATAGGTGGAAAGACATGATATGGTTTTGTGAGTCCTCAGCGGCCTTACCCTCGAACTTAGGGATGTCAGAGGGGAGCTTGGTAGGCATATGAGGCCATGCAGGGTCGTGTCGAATAGGATCGTTGGTCAATCTGGCCAGGTCAGGTAGGTTAAGGCTAGCCATGAATGGCAAACTGGAAGGAGGATGTGACACAGTAGTGGGTTGGACCAAGTTGGGGCCAGTGCCCCCAAGTGGAGGGACAAGATGTGGGGTGGTGCCCCCAAGTGGGGGAACTGAGGTGGTGGAGATGGTCTAGCACCACCATGGGTAGTGTGAGCCACTGATGTAGTGGGGATAGGGATTCCCGCTGCGGGAATAGGTACCGTGAGGGGAACGGTAGATGGGGGCCCCATGGAGGGCATACCCAAAACAGGTGTAGTAACTGGTGTGGTGGTGGATGTGCCACCAATGGTCCCTATGACAAACGGAGTGGAAGTCGTGCCAGCCATGGGGCTAGTAGGGGCAGTGTAAATAGGGTTCTCAGACTCTTCGTCAGAATCCGAGGTAAAGTAAGGAGCGTCAATATCTGGTGACGGAGACCTACGTCGCTGACGAGTGGAGTCAAGTGACAAGGCTCTAGATCTGTGATGGGTGGTATCAACCGATGATGATCGGAATCTATGACGGGTGGTGTCAAGAGAACCGTGCTGTGGGGGCTCGCCCCTGAGGCGCCGAGAATGTCTCGGGGACTCAATGGTGACAGATGGTGTCTACTCTCTGTGGGTTGAGGTGAGTAAAAACAGCTCAAAAACCCTAATGCAACCGAGTGTGCAGAAGGAGAGCTCAAAACAAGGCACTCAGGCCAACAACCAACTCAAAACACCCACTGCAACAGCTGTGCTACAATGGGTGGAGTAACAACAAAGATGGTCAGAATACCAACAAGCAGCAGGTTTCCTAGAAAATAAAAAACGGTGGACTCACTAGACCAAAGGGAGGTAAAGGAGCATGCAAACACCTAACTAAAAGTATTCTGACTCAACTAAACATATCCTCTGCAAGGTGATGAAATCCAAGTCAGACAATATGAGTAGGAAAGCCAAGTGGCTATGATATCCCCCTATCGGGAGGGACACCGGGTAGTCAATCCTAGAAGAATGGCAACTAAGATACCCCGTTCATGACACGTCCAGAAAGGTGAATCTGCCGTTTATTTCGTTGACCGCAATACCCCTTTACAGGGATATCCCGCGAACCGCGAAAGGTAGCCCTTCGGTTACTAAATGGAGTGCGGTATTCCACTCAGGCCTCCGGAACCAGTCTCCCGACTTCAACCCTCCTAAGGGAGAGGCCCTCTGATAAACTGGTCGTGACCGTGCCAAAAAGTACTAGGGGATTTTGGTTCCCTATTTGGACAACAACTATGTCTCAAGTGAAAGTGACCGAGGGGTGTTATTGGAAGCCTATCCCCCCGACCCTACCTAACTACAATGATTCTTTTGTGTTCCCCAAGTGGGGTTAGAATGTTGGTTCAATTAGGTACTTTTTAAGGCTCACTTGATTTATGTGACAGAGTGTGTGCTCGTGAGGTGATGAACCCAAAAATAGAAGTGCCACAAGGGGGGCAACTTCCAACTATCAATAATGCTGAAATTGAAAGTTTAACTTGCAAAATTTTCTGAATTAAAAATACTGAAATTTTAAAAGAATTCTGGAAAGGGAACAGAAATTATGTTGCAGAAAGGCTGTAAGGAAGTGAGGCTGCAGGTAGGACAGAGGGTTGTTCAGATGCAGAAAATATTGCAGCAAAAGGGGCTGGGCTCAAAACAGGAAAACTGCAGAAATCAGACCGCGGGTCTGTGGCGAATCAGAACAGGCAGACCGCGGGTTTGAGGAAAACAGACGCGGTCAGGTTGCGGCTTTCGGGCCAACAGCTGCAGTCGGGACGCAGAAAACAGGGTAAAAGACGCAGTCGGGTCGCGGCAAAAAGGCCGACAGGCGTTGTCAGATCGCGGCAAACAGGCTGATTAGCCGCGGTCGGATCGCAGGTAACAGACTTGAATCCGCCGGCAGAGCGTCCGAAACAGTCTGAGAGCCGCGGTCGGGTCGCAGGTAAAGGCCTGAAAGGCGCGGTTGGGACGCGACTGCAGAGGGAAAATACGCGGTATGCGGCGGCCGAAAGGAAAAAATTTTAAAAACGGAAACCAGAAATTCGAAATCTAGGGGAGTCGCCAAAACTGTAGCTAGGGTTTTACCCCTAGCTGGTGCAAATGAGCACCTACTAAGGAGAATGGACTCCTTAGTAGCAGTTCAGTAAATGTAAATAATTAAGCTAAAACAGAAATAAAAACTACTTTAGACATTGTGCATAAAACATAAACAAAATATATAAAGAATGGCTTTTTGTATTGATATTACCTTCAATGTGAAGGTTTGATGAAGCCCTTTGCAGTGTCCAAGAGGATGCTCCAAGCTTCAATATGCTCCTTCTCCTTCTCCAATGGTGGGAATGGGCCAAAAGTGGCTCTCAAGGTGAAAGTAGTTCAATGGTGAACTAGGGTTTCGAGAGAGATTTTGGCAGAGTAAGGGTGCTTGTGATTGTGGATATGGAATAAGGGATCTCCATCACCTATTTATAGTTTTTTGGTGGTGGAGTGCTGACCCATGGTTTTAGGGAACACATAGTTTTGGGCAGCTGTATAGGGTTTTTTTTCTCATTTTCCTCATTATTTTATATTTTTTATTCCCTTTTTAGGGGATTTTTGCTATTTTTGGAGGAAAAGGGGGTTTTTTAGCCTTTTAAGGCTATTTTGAGGGTTTTGTGGCCTTTTGGAAGCATTTTAGGCCTTTTGGAGGCTTTTTAGTGGGATTTTTAGGGTTTTTAAGGGAAATATGGTAGGAAAATGGACAAATGAGCCATATAATGTGGTAGATGAGGTAGTGAACACTTTTTGGGTGTTAACAGTTTCGAAAAAAGCAACACCAGTTCGTTGGTTGTGGGGGTGAAAATTTTATTATGTTATCGAAAATTATCAAATCCAACACCTTTCTGAATACTAGCCCAACCTTTTCAGGTTGGCAGAGCATACGGGTGTTGGATAGCAACCAAGATAAATTATTAAAGGGGGAGTGTGAGTTGAAATGTTTTAAAATTGTTAGAGCACATGGTTCAACTCTCCGACAGAGAGCGCTCTTGACTTTATTTTATGACAAGGTTCAAGAGACTTAGTTATTCTATATGCCTAATGCAGGGAAAATGCAATATTAATATGCTCTCCGACAGAGAGTGCTCTTGACTTGGGTTATTTCAAGTTCAAGAGGCTTAGTTCTTTGTTAAGATAGAAACAAGGTGCACGCAAAGAAAATGCACGTTTTCCAAAAGTAAACAAGCAAGGAAAGGAAAAACAAATGGGAGAGAAAAGACAAGGCCAAATTAAGCAACAAACCAAGAAATAAACAAACAAGGTGGGATCAACCTTGGAACAAGGTGACCACTAGAACCACTAGTTTCGAAAACCTTCCAGCTACTTGGATGTCCGCAAGGATGCTAATGGGGAAAGAGAAGTAGCCACAAAATTATGTGGCACTTGGGATCAAATCCCAAGCTACTTTCTCAAGGCAAAACTTGGAAGAGAATTATTCCAAGTACAAAAATTGAAAAATAGATCTAGAAAATTGACACAAAACTAAGTTAAAGAAACACACCAAAACACTCTTCCCCAAATGGGGAAGGAGAAACCAAAGTGTGGGAGGCCTTATCCCACCTAGCCTTTTTATTAATTTGATTACAAGTGCCTTGGGAATTTAACCCTTGCAAGGTCTTTTAAGAAAGATGAAACAACTATAAAAAAAACAACTATGGAGCTCTTTAAGAGATTTTAGAAAAGGAGAATGTAATTTTCTCATTTTAGATCATCCTTATGGTTTGCTTGGTACTTTCTTTGGGTAAAGATCTCCTTGTTTTTTCAAAGTTCCTTGATTTTCTTCTTCTTTGAAACACCTACACAAGTTCAAACCAGCTCAACAAGGCACCCTTTAGCATTACAAAAACAAACAAATTTTGAAACTAGCTAAGTCTAAACTTGCAAAAAGGAGATCTAAATGCAAACTGGTATGAGATTCAACTTCGAATTATTAAAAAATGTAAAAACGGACCAGCAAACAAATAAGTGCCTAAAATGCTAGGAAAGAGATTTAAAACATGAAATATTTTGTTATGCAATTTTTGTCTTTTAAATGATAGATCTAAAATGCAAAGAAGTAAACTACATGCAAAGCCTAGAATGAGAAATGCAAGATCTAACTACTAATAAGATACAAAATGAATCTAACTATTAATTAGATCTTAACCATTAACAAGTTTTTACTTTGTTTTTTTGTTGTTGTGTTTTTAGGGCTTGAAAGAAGGTGGACGAGAGGAGGCAAGGAGGAGTAGATCAAAGGCAAAAATAATGAGGAAGGGTAAGCCAAACCTGGGATGGACGAAAGGGATGAAGATAGGAGGTTTGAAGAGGGACGAGAAGGAGGATGGAAGGAAAAACTAAGGTGGACGAGAGAAGATGAGGAGAAGGAAAGCAAGGGAAAACGAAAGGCAAAGGGGAGGACAAAGGAGAAAGGTGAAGACAATAAAGGTGGACGAAGCTAGGGCAATGAGAGATCTAGGACGAGAGGAAGATGGGCTAGCAATTCAAGGGCAAAAGACTCAAGGAGAAGAAGGGAAGGCTTGAAGAAAGAGCCTTTTAGAACCAGGTGACCAAGTTGATTAAAAATGTTTTGTTGATGAAATATTTGAGAAGAGCTCTTCCTAGCCTTCTTTAGATGAAAGATTTGAGATTCTGTAGATCCTGCAACCACAAGGTGTTAAATCAAAGCTTGAAGATGAAGCATGGGTTTGATGCAATCGAGCTCTTACCCCTCTTCACTTTAGCAACATCTAATCACAATACATACAACTCAACCAACAAGTGAGATCAACAATGCTAGTATGCTAGAAAGATCAAAACTAAATCAACAATTTGTATAACTGACTATTCATGCCCACTTAGATCTTGATAAATTTTGCATAAACAACCAATTTGAGACTACAAATGGCTATTCTATTGTGCTAAAAATAGCCCTCCTAAGCTAGCAATTGATCATACACTTTGCAAAATTGAGAGATGAGTTTGGAAAAGATGTCACCTCAACAAGAGATGAAATCACACCAAAGAATGAGAGCTCATGGACCTCCAAAGTCGAATTCTTTATTTCAATATAAAGCCAAAGCTTGTTACAAATTGTGCAGAGTAATCTTACATCAAAATATCCATGAAGAATAGAGCTAAGAGAGCCTCTATTTATACAAAAACTAGAAGCTTAGTCTACCCTAATTCGAATTGGCTCAAAGGAAGCCAATAGCACTAGTCACCAAATCGAAATTGCCATCAAACCTTAATCATATCCATGTCAAGCCAAGCCTTGGAGTGCTAACTCCACCAAGCAATTCGAGTTGTATTGAATGAGATGAGGAGGTGGCCTCCACCTTGGCAAGGCACCCCTCATCTCCACATTGGAAACTTCACCATCAAATAGACTATTGCCATGTGTAAATTCGAGCTCCAAAAGGGAATATTCGTGAGGATGAGGAAGTATTGCGTGAGCTCTCAAGGAGTTGGGGTGAGTGAATATAGGGGTTTGCTTTGAGTTACAATGAGAGCCAAATAAATTGTGATTGCACAATTTAAGGAGGGCGCCTACCATAGGCATAAATGCAACCAACCAACCCATTTATCAATTGACACATAACCAATTTGCAGATTTGAGGAAGGTGGGTGAATTCACTTGGAGAGATCCACTTGTGCTGACTGTACACTTGACTGGATGATGATTGAGATGATTGGAATCTTCATTAATGCCCAATGCCATGTCAATTAGCCTTTTATTTTAATCCATTTGGATTATTCTGGAGAGATTTGGATTATCTCCAAATATTCATTTTTTAATATTTTAATTAATAATTTCTCTGTAAATGACTTTTTTGAGAAATTATTAATTATGAGGCTGAATTGACATCCGAAACTTAGGATAAACTGGTCCGGGGATCATGAATGATTTTTGGCTTAAGGTTCAAGCCTTCAATTATTGAATTCGGATCCCGGATGACTGACATATTACAAATTGAAATTTTTCCATTTAAACTATGGAAAAATTTATTAAAAAAAATAAAATGATTAAAAAACCCAAAACTGGAGGACCCGGTAAAATTTTTTCTAAGGGTCCTAGTGACCTAGGACATGACCAAAACCTATTCTAATAGTGTCTAGTAGGCTTATATACATTAGTTGGACTCTAATAACCCCCCATAGCTAAAATTTTCAAAATCAGGCATTCCAGCTTTGGAGGAAGCAGGAGAAAACCTCATCGATTATAGCTCGGCTATATGCAAAGTATAATTGACAAGGGAAAAAACTCCATGGAATACCTTAGTTGCTTAACCAAGTCACGGGGAACTGAGCCACTCAAAATCCTACTAGCACGCTTTATTACAAACCCCGTGGGGCCATGGTCATGTCGACTGAAAAACAAAACTGGCTAGGCACAAAGGATGGATCATCTAATACACTGGAATACAAACACTTATCATGTTTGTCAAATGGCGGCTCTTCAGATAATCCAACTATGGTACAAAAAAGTTGGTAACACTCTGTACAAATTTGATTAGAGTATGATGATTTTTGGACTCTAGAGTCTAAAGGCCATTTAGAGGCTCAATGTTTATGTTGGTTCATTCAAAACTTTAATTATATGTACCATAGAAGTTATATATCAATCTTTGTTACCAGAAACGAGAAATGGTAAATCAAACAAGAAACAAAACCGAACAAGAAATGAAGTCTAGAGGTTTCACATGCAGGAAACGAGGGGGGAGAAAAAAACACCACCACTACGAAATAAGATGATGAGTCCTGAGAATCTAGAGGTAAAGCAGTCCAAGGAGGTAGAAAAATTCTATTATGCAGAGGAAGAGAAGCAGGTAGCATATTAAAATAATAATGGGTATCATATATAGTGGATTTGATTCCTCATTGTATGTAATAGGGTTCTAGATTTTGTATATATGCTGATTCTGATTTCTTTCAAAAAAATACACTTGTCCATTAATATGTTCAAATGCACTTGTCCATTAACACGCTGGAAAATTCATAGATTTACAACAAACAAATAAATATATGGTCCTAGTGCTAACAAGAACCATTTTCTTCAGGGAAACTTATAAGAAATTAAGACTCTATAATGTTCCAGCACCATCAATGGATTCAGACACTCTTCGTCATTGGGTCGATTTCATCTGCAATTTGTCTAATATGCCAACAGTTAACACAAACAATAATAGTACACCATGCTGTATCCATCAAACAGCTTGAATACATTCCTATTTCATGCACCTTATTCATCCAAATAGTTGACAGAATAGAATGTAAGGGAAAATTGTTTCCTCTATCCTCGTGCCCCGGCACGCATGGGTTATTTTCATCAACAGTAGAATGCCCACGCATTCAGACTTATGCTATGGGAAACTCCCTTTTAACCTCATCACAAATCTACCACTATGGGAAATTCCTTCAATCATGATCCTTCCACAGTAATCCACTGATTTGTTGGGAATAATCATTTAGAAGTATTGCATCGCGCCCACTCTTATCAGACACCTTGGCAAACCCCATAAAATGGTGCCACAGTGTCATTATAGCTATTGGATGATGCTGATTCTTAGGTAACGGTGAATTAACTTTCATATTTCTCAGAACTAACTATCTTCTTGCCCGTTACCCCTTATGGGTCAGTGGAGAAACAGAGGAGAAACAAGGGTGTTTCCTAAGGGAGGTTTTGGGCACTCAGATACGAGAATGGCAGTTGAAAACGTCATTCTCCATCCCGTTTCTGTTGCTCAGCTGTTTTTTGAAAGAAACTAGTGTGGTCATTCCGTTTCTGGTAACAAGGATCTTAATGACATTTTTCTATATTCACCCTTACATGCTATAGACGTGATCAAACTTTTCATATTTGATATCTAATACTTCAAATTTACATTGATGTACATAGACAATGTACTATTTAAAAAAATAGTTTTTGAAATATATATATATATATATATATATTTTAGACATTACATGTTGCTATTTCCAATTTTTTTGGGGATCATGTTTCCATGATGTACCTGTTTCGGAAGCTTGTACCCCTTTCCATGTTTCATGCCACTTAGCTTTTTATTTGAGTTACTCTTGGCTTTCAATTCATAGGAAAGAACTTGGTCATGATTCTAGATGAGCTGGGGTGTGACTTATCTTGGCCATGTGAAACTTGCCCTTATGACTAAACTGGAAGGCTTAGATCAACGTTTTTTTTTGTTGACAGTGGCTCATCGCAGAAGCTACTATGGTTTTCAGTGAGGACAGAACTTTGTCACAGTTCTAGATATTCTGGGTGTGTAACTTCTGTTTTCCATGAGCAACCTACCCTATGACTAAACTAGAAGGCTCATATCAATATTTTAGTGGGTTTCTGCTGGCAGAGGCTCATATGACCCTTATTTGGTTATTCACAGCAGTCTTCTACTTTCCATCCACCTTTTTTTGCATGCACCATGACATCTGACAACGATACTCTCTATTTGGATGTGTTTCTAAAGATATCTACATTACTTCAGCGTTTGTATAGGGAATCCCCAATGTTCTATTTATGATGTATCATCTGACCCTTTGCACTTTTGATATTTGGACCTAAATGACTTAGGCTTAATGGTACGCTCTACTGATCACACCAGTACGGCTACGAAAAACAATTAGTTTGGGTGAGTCACATGATTCAAGTTTACTAATGGCGGCTTTGCTTGAGATGTTCACTACTTGAACATGTCCTATCAAAATAAAGTTTAAAGTAACTGAGCAACTAAATTTTAAGCTTGTGTTGCATGACTTTTCTAGCTTAAGGATCTTGCTTTATGTGGTTTTCCTATTCCAGGGGAACGAGTAAGCCTTTCTAAAGTACTTATCATGATTCATATCCTGTGTCCTTGATGAGGATTTTATTTGCATATGTATTACATTCCTTTTGTATGCAATTTGATAACTCTCATCTTCTATTCTTGCATTTAAAATGTTGGGAAAATGAGTGGCTTGGGTAAATGAATGGATCATCAGTCTAAATGTTGCTCACATCAGCACCTAGTTGAGTTTTCTTGAAAACAAGAAAATTAAGGACTTACTATCCTGAATACATATTTTCAGGCTTCAGAGGCACAGCCTTTCTATTAACGTCATCTAAGACATATCTTAGTTTATTTGTGTTGCATCTAATAAAAGTATTGGGACCATATATTTAATGGGATTTTGATATAGATGTTTGGAATCAAAACCTTATTGTTTATGTTGTCAAAAGACATGTACTCTAACCTTGTTTTTATATGCATTAGGCCATGGCCATATTACTTTTGAGACTACTGAGGATGATGATTATTACATTGGTATAGCAAATCTTCACCAAACAAGCATGGAAGTAAGTTTGTCCCTAAAATATCAAGATTCTTCTTTTTTGACCTCTGGGTATATTGTATCTCAAAGAAATATTGCAGGCTTTATGGATTGCTTCAAAAACTATTTAACAGATGGTGCTGAAGATAGAGATCAAGGCCAAAGTTTATGAAACTCAAGAGGCTTCTTTTTGGTGCCCATTGGATGCAAAACCTTGTTCAATTGTCTTGTCACTTAAAGGGTCTGAAGTTGGCCTTCTGACAACACCAAATAAGCCACAGGTATTTGCAGGAAACTTTCTATTTAAAAGTTATCTATGATTTCTACTTCTAATTTCTTAGTATTTATTAAGACCAGAATAAATCACAACATTTTGTGGCGTTGAAGGATATTGGCAGAATTATCAGGTTTGCATCAGATGTGCACTTTATTCTCTTTCAACTAAATAAATATGAAAACTTCTGTTCAATTGTTATATGAAAGAGCCTGGGAGTTTGCCTGTGAGCTTGCAACTTTGCATATAAACAAATACCCACACATTACAAAAAGGAAAATAGAAACGTCAAAACATGAGGAAAGAATTGAAGCAAAGAGAACAGTAGTGACATGTCTATCGAATTATGAGCCAAATTAACAATAAAGCCAGATTCGCGTCTCACTACTGTGAATCCTTAAGACTCCTTGCTCAAATAAGTATCTTGGACATTCACATCTTAAGCTCTATAAGCCTGCTCCCTGGGGTCAGGATCTCCATGTTACATCAAGTGAAGACTAGTGTGGATAAAGAGCAAGTTCTGAACTCTCTCTAATGTCAAATGATTTCTTGCCATGTTATGAATGTAACACCACGTGCTCCAATTCCTATTGCAAGAAGAGGAACTCGCTATCTAGTGATGCAGAGATATGGCATGTTGTTGTAGTTCTCTACATCTTTTTCCATGAGGTGTCCACTAATCTATAGAATCTGTCATATGGACCCAAGTGCATGTTATTGACAAAGGCAACAAGCTGGTGCTGGTCATCATTAAATTCTAAATATGTGAAAAATATTCTACATGTTAATGTTTTTACTTATAGCAGCATAATTATATATAAGCAATAAAAGGATTATTGAAAGAACAACTATGCACAGAAAAGATAGACACAACACTTTACCCTGGGAAAACCCAAACTCAGGAAAAAAAACCCAGCAACCCTTTCTTACTCTAAGATTTAGTACAATGAAGATAAAAAGTACAATAAGAGTCGATGTCCAAGAAATAAGCTACAAAAGTCTTCTAGTACCCAGAAAATGCGAACTACTCCACTTGAGCGAACTTGCTTGAGTTGAATGGTGAAATGAGGGACTCAACACTTCTATTTATACATTACTTTTTGTAAAATTCCCTTACTGGGCCGACTTGTACTTTTGCAATATAAAAATACATTTTAATGTTTGTTTTACATCTGTAGGTCAGCTGGGCTAGTGAGGATGCCTCACATAGCTAAAACAATAACACTCCCTCTTAGCTAGAGGGGTATCTGTTATCACCTATGTTTTAAAAATCGGCCAAATCGGTTTTGGAATCGACCGATCTACCGGTTTGATAAGGAACCGAATCAAATCGGTTTGCAAATCAATTCGGTCGACCGGTTCGGTACCGAACCGTCCGATCTGAACACTAAATCGGCCGGTTTGGTACCAAACCGGTCTAATCGGCCAAGTTATGTAAAAAATTGGCCAGTTTGTTTGGAATTTTGTGTGGGTGCCCGCGGACTCAAAAAAACAATGCAATATCCCCATGGTGCAGTAGTACTTGGTGATATTAATTGTTTCAGGATGTTTGAGAGTGGTTCCAACCTCATCGGACTTCATATGCAAAAAGTAGATTTTTAGATCCCATTCAAAATTCAGCAGACTTAATAGTTTTCAGGATTTTAGGATTGCAAGGTTTCCACCAGATTCTATCATGTATGAGGGTATGGAATTGGCATTTAATCAAGCACATCAACCCCTATATGTACCTTGATGTTGGTGGTGTTGATTGTTGAATTCCTCTGTCATGACCTTAATAAAAATGTACTCTTCACTCATGCAAAATCACTTATCAAGCATGGGAAGCTTTTTCTACGTTATTTTAGAGATTGGATTAGGAAGTTTCATCAAAATTGTAGTGTGTTGAGCCATTGACTAATGTCCTTGGAGGATCAACTTTGAAATTCGAGGTAGAGGTAAGGGCTAGAGCCTAGAGGAGGGAGGAATGGGGTGCTATTGATGAATAGGATCCCAACATAAGCAATGATTCGTTGACATGTATGATTGATGATTTATATTTCACATTCATTTTCGTAAATGACTTTGCTAATTTATTAATTATATATATATATATATATATATATTGCATTTCCTCATCTCCAAAATTTTGGGGGTCACGTTTCCCCAGTTTCGAAGTTTCCCCTTAGTTTCGAAGTTTCCCCTTTTCGTCCTCGTTTTCCCGTTTCATGCAACTTAGGTTGAAGTTGTTCAAACCCTCGTACAATAATTTTGAAGCAAACATGTGCCTGTTATGACCTTTGCAGCAGTAAAAAGTCAATGAAAATCACCTTAAAGGTTTAAAATAAATTGTGGGCAGTACTGTGGATGAAAGCAACCCTAAACAACAAGTATAGGTGCTCTTTGGCCTTCAAACAATAGGTCTGGGTCATAACAACAGTCCTAAAATCTTGAAAATGTTGTTTTTCTTTAAAATTTAAATATTTTATGTATTTTTGAGTAAACCAATTCATTAAATTCAAATCGGCCTATTTATGACCGATTCATTATCGATTCCGATTCCGATTCCAAGTTGACCCTCAAATGATTCCGAGTCCGATTTCGATTTTTCAAACATTGGACTTATCACACACATAGTAGCTGGGATACCATGTGAGCAGAGCATATATCTGCACTTTTCAGAGCTTTGCCTTTACACTTTCTCAGTGAGATCAACTATGATGAACAACATTATTTATGATCACTCACACATCAGAGCATCTTTGTATCAGACATTTAGTAGACCTTATGCCAAGGCTGAGCCTTGAGACCTCATATTTGATGACCGATATGGCCTTTTATTCCATACAGTGGCAGTGCAGTTTTCAGTATTTCAGATATAGTGTTCTCAGTGGTTATAGTTGGTTTAGATTACAAATGTTCATTGATGACCCAGTATATATATGATGTGCATTGATGTTATTACCTCGCTGTTTAGGTAATTTTGATAGCATTGACTTGGTATAAAGTAATTATGATTTGGCAGTGTATTAAAATTGAAATGAAATTGGTTATGGATTATATGTATTGGTTGTATTACTAACATTTGGAAACTCTTGTTTTATATTTGTTGGTCTTTACCTTCATATGAATGTGAACATGATCATTTAGTGTCTGCTTGACCTGCTAGCTTAGGCACCATCTTCACTTGTCTCCATCCATCCATTTGTCATTTCCCATATATTGATCTTCACCCTAACTTACACCTTGACTTGTGATATGGAGAATCTTTCCCGCTTCTGCCTCTGTGTTGGACTTGCATCCATGTTTATTTTGTGTCTCGGCTCTGAGTTGGCAACAAAACTTGCCCTTGGTGAGTTGGATTTTATGCCTTTATCATTCTAGTCGATTGCCCCGATGTGTGGTTTAGATTTGCGGAAGTCCCCCTAGTTGCTTGAGTTGTGTTGGCTAAAACTTGAAGCAAAATTGTACTACAGATGGAAATTATTGTTATATCTTGTACAACCCAATGAAAGGGCTATGGAATTGAAGTGAAATTCAAATGCTATGAAATGTAAATGCACCCCGGATGTAAGCTGCGATTAGTTGTGCTTATAAGCACATGTGCAATCCTAGAGGGGTCATATTAGGCCTAAAAAGCAATGGATAAATGTATGCTAAATCTAAAGATTGCTGGCCATGAAATGTAATGAAATGAAAGGTCCTAAAAAGCAGTGGCTAAATGTATGCTAAATCTAAAGACTGCTGACCTTGTGTGAAACTTTTCTCATTGAGCCTACGGGTTATGACATGAGATGGAGCAAGGGACAACTAATTCTAAGTGTCCCCTAGAACCTCATGTTACGGTTAGTTGGGAACCTGGTTCACGACGGTTCTAGTAGTAGACAACTTTTTCCAAGGTTAAATAAGCACTTATCTGAACAACTTATCCATTTGTGAGACACTGCCATTTCTTGTGTACTCCTTGTCCAACACATGCTTAAGTGTATTACACCATGTCCCTCATCCAAAGTATCACAATGTCAAGTCAGCCAAGTCATCCCTCTCAGCCTAGCCTTGTGTCTTTAGCCTTCACCCTTTGCTAGCAATTTAAATATTATAAGATTTTTATGAAAACCCTTTAAGTGAAATTATATCAATTCATGACAGTTCAGCATAATTTAACTATTAAAAAGTGATCTTAAAAAAAAAGAAGCCTTGGGCAACTATAGTAAGGGAATAAGGGTACATTGAGGCCACACCTAAATCTCTAGATATTGAAAGCATCTCCAACCCTCAATGTCAAAATGGATCACTATGAAGCATCTAGTTTGCTCCATGCTGCCCGTAGACCATACTGAAAAAATAGGATTAGAAAAATCTTTCAGATTCCTGAGGGGCATATATCATATAAGTTTCAAAGAAGAATAGAAACCAAGGTGATATTAAATCTGAAATATTTAGTATTTATTTCAATAGAAAGAAAAAATAGATTTTAATAAGAAGAAAGGAAGGTTTACTTATAATGGTATTGAAAATCCTTGTGTGACATTATTAAAAATCAAAGGGACTATTCAAGGAGAAGTTGTTAACAATGATATTTGTCCAAGCGACAAGACGAATCACATCAATGTGATGTGGTCAATCAATTATTGATTCTTGAGATGAGCATAAAGGAAACGTTAAAATTCAGGAATGAAAAACAATACGAAATAAATGATCTATTATTGAGAGTTAATAATTATATCTTCATATCCAAATTCAATGTCACATCAATGTTTTATAAAGATATTGATATAATTCTAGGTTCACCTTGGGTACAAATTTTCGGTATTTTCATTTTAAACAAGGAGAAGAAGTTTTTGACATTCTCCTACAAGAAAAAGAAAATAACGTTGCAAGATGTTACAATGAAGCCATGCTTATAAGTGCCCTCATCCGAAGTCCTGAAGGACAACTCAGAAGTGATTTTTCAAGATAGCCAAAAGTTAATACAAAAGTTGCGGAACCAACAAAAGGAATGTGGCATGGTTGTCATTGAAAAAGACAAAGAAATTTCTTGCCTAATAAATCATAATCAGAAACTACTTGCAAAAATCAAGAAGTCCAAGGATAAGAAGCAATGTATTCAGAAGTTAGAACAAGGGAATCAAGATCCAGAGAAGGAATTCAACAAATGGTTATCAGAAAAAGATGAACAAGCTAATAGCCTAAGGAGCCTTAGCCAAAGTCTAGTTGAGCAAATCAAAAGATTAAAAGCTAAGCAATAAGAAAACCAAGACCTTAAGGATAAAGTGGAAAAGCCAAAGAACGAGGAAGAGCTTTCATGCTTAAAGGTTCATAATCAAAGCTTACTTACCCAAATCAAGGAGCTAAAGAATGATAAGAAGTTGATATAGGGGAATTTAGAGCAACTTATTAATAAATAACCAACAATCAATAAAGAAACAATGTCTGATCTTGTGAAAATAAAGAAGTAATCAGATGAAAATTGAGACGTTGGAGAAAGGAACCAATATGGATCCAATATAAATCTTACCAACTAATAAATTACCAGAAGCATGAAATGATGAAGGTTTTGAAAACATGACACCAGATAAAAGGATACCTTATCATCATCCTAATTATACATGTCATCAATGAACTAGCTGAAGTAAAAATCAATATGCAAAGCTAAGTAGAGATCCTACTATATTGATGAGAAGTTCAAGTATGGAGTTCTATCATCCTCCAGATCATAAAAGTCATTGCCACACAAACCCATAGAAGATCGAATTAGGGTGGTTTGACCCTTACACAATTTGACAACTCTATTCTATGCTTAGAAGGTCACAGCACCTCAAGTCCTCAACAATGACGAACTTAAGAATGAAGAACCTTGAGAAGGCATTACAAGTCAGAGCAACGACATAACTTTTGTATGCTTTGAGGACAAAGCATTTTTAAAGGGGTAGGCAATGTAAGGAACATAAATGTATAAAAATACAATTTGAAATATATATAATGATAACAATAATAATTAATATTCAATAATTAATGAAAGGACACATCTTATCTAAAATACATGACCTACCAACCATGACTAGTCAATGCTATAAGTGTAGGCTGGGATCTGGCAAGGCATCCTATTTGGAGCAAGAAATTGTAGGGTCATTGTATTGGGTATATTCTTTTGGCATGATCTTTGGGACCTTGTGGTGTGCTCCTAGACAGATTGGCACATGTTGGCTCTTTTACATGATTGACTTCCATTTGATCACCCTACCATTGCTGAGCTAGTTGGGCTCATCCCACAAGAGGATGTGTTCAAGATGACTACTGTCATGTCGAGACTACTTTGGAGGAATTGGGAGTGGGGCTTCAATCACCCCCTTCAGCAATATGACTTTGAAAAGATCTACTCCATCTTACGTCAACACCATGAGCTAGCTCCTTCTTTTAATGCTTGTTGGGTAGCCTCAGATCCAGAGGATAGGTGGACTCAGAGATTGTATAGGGTATGGCTTGTGTGGTTTTCCTACATGCTGAGGGTGTTTGTGTCGCTTGTTTTTTATCAGGTGCTGCCCTCCAAGGTCCGGTTGGTGAAAAGCAACCTCTTTGATGGCCTCTGCCTTGTATGTAACTGTGCTGAAATGGTGAAGCACATGTTTTGGGAGTGTCAGTTTGCCAAGAGTTGCTGGAATTATGTTCAGATTCAGTGTTCTGTCCTTTTGCGGCATTGGCGTGCAGCTCTTTTTAGTAATTCCGGCTATTTTGCCTGCTCTTCTCTTTTGGGTATCTGAGATTGTCTGCATATCTCTGCTCTGTTTTCTATCTGGAAAATGCACTATAAGTCTATTTTTGATAAGGAGATCAGTGCTCTGTCTGCTTTTTGCAATCTGTGGTGGGATGAGGTATGTATGCAGCTGTTAGCTAAAGGTATTTTGCTCACAAAGGATGCTAATTACTATGTCTCTAGATGCAGCTGCATACTCCAATTTGATTTCAGTTTTAGTAGTGCCGAGGAAAAGGATATAAATCCCATTGTATATACCCTTTTGCTCTTTTGTTTGTTGATGTAAATATTTTTATGTAAATATATGACATTTAACAAAAAAATGAAAATACTGTAATTATCATGATAATGGCATCTAAAAGTATGTACATATTCTTCTAAAAGATCTCAGGTTTTCTGTTAAATGGGGTCCCCATTTCTATCATGATCACTGACTCATTTTTCTTTTAACATGCAGGAATATGTGGATGTTTGGTACATGACTGTCTCATACAACACTCGATGGGCAACATACATAATCATATATGGTTAGTTAACTGATAAATGATAAGAACATTGGAAGAAATTTGCACAGCTTAATATATTTGTATCAAAGTCCGGATTCGAGAATTACAGAGATCTTCCTGAAAGGTAGCTAAACAATTTATGCAGGTGCATTGGGTTTGATGCTACTGTCAATATACTCCTGCCAAATGAAATCCAAGCGAAGAGCCAAGTTTTATCCAGAAGTTGCTCCCATGAGTATACAAACTGGTGCTGCCACTTACTGTGGAGCAGCACCCACAGTTGGAAACCTGTGCCCTTATGATGAGCCAAATAATAGTTCTTTGGGAGCTGACCAGGTGAGAGTAGAAATACCTGAGGAAAATCTCTGTACCATCTGTTTTGAGGAGCAGAAAAATAGCTTTTTCCAACCATGTGGCCATTGTGCAACATGCTATAATTGTGGTCTCAGGTGAAGCATCTTCTATCTGAACCATTAAAAGTCTACCTTGGTCCGTTGCACTTATATATCTATGTTCATGAAATTTTATTGTCATATTCAGATGAACAAGACATAGGATCATTTAAATAGCTATCATCATTCTTGACATGTTCTTTATCGTTTTTGAATGATGGTCATTTAATTTTTCATCTCCAGGATAAAAGAGATGTCTCCCGAATGTCCGATCTGCAGGCAACCTATTCAAGAGATAGGGAAAATATTTATTACATAATAGTTGGAGAGATGCACATTTGGGCTTCATTTTCCAGTATGTTGCTGCTTTACATTTTTAATGCGTTTGGACGAATCCATCATGCTAATTATGAATATCATGAAAATACAGTAGTCTATTGAACTGTTGGTTGCCGCCAATGGTTTGTATAGTCCACTCTATTCTTTAATTTTTTGTTGACATACAAATTATTGTTTTAATTGAAGTTTGCTTGTATAGTAGCCTGGTGTTATATTGCACTCTCTAAAATGAGGTCCTTGTGGTATACATTGTTTTTTTTACATTATTTTAATCTATAATTTCGTTGCTAATTGACAAGCAGTTCAAAGCAAGGAACGCTTTAAGCTTTTTAAATGTCTTGACAGATGTTTTAACATTTTCATTCCCATAGTCCATTTATACATTGTGGATAATAATGCTTCTGTATCTGTTTGTTTATTTTCTTGTGGACAATATATGTTAACACAATGGCGAGCTTCAATTCTCTTGCCTTATGTTAAACCATTAACATAATATTATAACCATTAGCGAAATCTTCACGGTGCCTAATTTATAGCATTACTTTAGCAACTGTAGTTTGGTTATTATTGGATAAATGATCCCAACAAGTTGCTATGATAAAAGAACTTCGTTAAGTTTAATGGTTAGGGTACAATCTATAATGCTTCATGATATTAAGATACATTTGTTGCCCCAAATCCTCTATAAAATAAACCTTTTTACATGAATAAATCCTTGAAGTGCCTCATTCATGGCATTATCTTTGCTCTATATAGAATGTAACACACTGGGAAAACAAACCATCAAGCTCAGTTTCTGTCATGGAGAGCTCAAGGTCTCATTGATCATCATGAATTCTGTGCAGATTTTATTCTCTTTTCTACTCTTCAGAGTACACAAGGTTGGGTTGCTCTCTTGAAAAGAATTTGGTGGCAATTTGTGTCAGGAAGGGTTGGTAGCCAGACGTTAAAAGCTTGTAGGAAATTGTTACCCTTAGATTTGCTATTAATATGATCAAGCTGCTTCGATGTGTTTTTTTATTCATTTTTTATTCATTTTTATTTCATCAAATTTATTTTTTATTAAATTTCTTTATCGTTACTTCTTTGGTATTATCTCATAGGCTACGAGGAATTATTGGGTGGCCTATGATCCATGTATGATTATTGTGTCAGTCCTATAGCAACATTGTTGTAAAGTGGGAGGAAGGTTGGTTGAGATCCCTTTTTGTTTTTTTGGTGGGGGCTAGGGTGTCTTGTTAAAATTAGGGTTATGTTAGGGTTTTGAGCAGAAATTAAAATTTTGTACTTTAATGCAAAAACTAAATTACCAAACCAATACTGAAAACAAAATAGTACAGCTGTAACAAGACTAATTTAGATCTAATAAATTAAGACATAATTTTCATCTATTTCTACTTTATCACTTCCTAAGGATCACCGTGTTAAAGTTATGGTTTCAACTGCAGATATATAACCAGTAGAGCAAAAAATACAATTAAACAAAAGTATAACAACAGTAAGAGAACAAGTCTTGAAACTTACTTAAAGAGATGGAACTTCCTTATACTCAGAAATTTAACTTTCAGATCCAACTTTGCCTCTCAGAGGCAAGTCAATCAAATGGAACACAAATTGACCCTTACTTGAGGGTTTTGTACATACCTGTGAGAGAGAGGTGGTAAGGGTTGTAGGAAAGGTTTAGATAGGTACGGGAGAGGGTACAACAGGCTTGTAACTAATGGCAGTCCCAAAACTCTCAAAAAATCAGACCTCAACCAAGCAGTAGCTTCGACAAGGTAGCGGCACCCTTAAGAAACCGTCCACATGACGGTAGCCCTAGGATGAAGTGGCAACCCTACAACAATTCTCATGACAGATGGCAGCCCTTTAAAAATGGATCACAGCCTAGATCAGATATTATCAGCAAGATGTAGCCCTAAAACCCTAGGTCAGACCCAAACATAGTCCAAGCAGGCAACGACCTCCTCAAATGACACATGGCAGCCCTTAAACAATACACATGGGCAACGGCCTTCCCAAATCAATCCAATGTGGCAGCAGAAAACCCAACATAGGCAACGACCACCTTAAAATAGTCAAGACAGTCCATGTTGGGTAGCAGGCAGCCCCTAAACAACGGTCACCTTAAGACACTCAAGATAGTTCATGATGGGAAGCAAGCAGCCTCTAAACATCAATGATCATCCCCAAGCAACCTCTAAATAACAACAACACCTCCTCAACTGACAACGACAGTCGCAAGCAGGCCTAGAATAGTTGTAATACCCTCAAAATAGGGGGCGGCATAGGCAACATAACTCTAGAAGAGTCTCATCCCTCTTAGACAAGGAAAAACCAAGGACGGTAGGCCCTAGGTAACCCTCTAACAGCTAGAAAACATCCTCAGGAAGAAATCATTAGCCCTAGGAAGATGGTTCAGACTTGAAACACTTAATGTCTCCAAAAACCACAATGCTGGAAACCCTCGATCAGACACACATAAAATCAGATCTGAATTGCCACTTCAAGATAATGTCTCAATGAAGAATTAGGTTTGTATTTATAGCCTCTTAAAGACTTCTAGAAGAATCCCCAATCTGATTCTTCATTGACTTAGGGTTAGGTTAAGACAATATTCAAATTAAGGAATGTTACCCATTGTAAAATAATAATTTAATATTATAATGTCTTTAGGAGTGGGTAACAAGGACAAGTTAAAGGGTAGGGCGGCATGCTCTAGGGGGGCGCTAGCACATAGGACCAACAAAGAGGGGTCAACACAAGACAAGGCTAACACAAGGTTAACCACCATAAATCAAGGAAGGTTAAACACCCTTCAAACCACAAGACCAGGGATGTAACCACAAGGTGGGAAGACAACCCTTTTACCCACAAGACCAAGAACAACAAAGTGGGAAGACAACCTTTCTAACCACAAGACCAAGGGTGCAATAACAAGGTGGGGATACAACCCATTTATCTCTCTCTCTCAAATGTACAAGTGTTCCATACATTAACTGAAAGTTCATCATCACCATATAAAGAAGGTCCACACTGGATGATGTGATCCTGTGGTCCTCCCGACTACTCCTGAGGTCAAGTGCTAGTGACTTCATCAAGGGGTGTTCAGTCCCTTGATGAAACAACCTAGCTCAACCATCTCAAAGGCCTAGGAGAGGAGGGCATCACACATCATCATCTTGGTTAACTGACCAAGATCCACTTGGTTAAGTAACCAAGTATGTACCTGCAAGAACTGTTTGGTCCCAGACCAGGATGTCTATGTCTTAGCCTGCATGATCTGCTTGGTCCTCGTGACCAAGAAACTGTTTGGTTGCAGACGAGAAAACCCTAGAGACAGATAGGGGCCCTTGCCACATGATAGGGACTTTGCCATGGCTCCAATTTGCTTGGTCCCATACCAATAACCCTAGTAGACTGCTGGGGGCCCTAGGTTACCTACTAGGGACTTATTTTGCCTGGTTAACTGACCAACAACCCTAGTTACCTGACTAGGGTGCCATCCTCCCAGAGAATGGATCTTGCAACTGCATTAACTTTAACATTTCTGACAACTTATTTTGTCATTTACCATAACTTTTGTTTTGTCATACAATCTTACTTCCAATCTCTTCATAATTTCAATAAGAAAATATGCCAATAATCTAAAACTAGAATTTTCAAATTATGTAGGCTTCCAAAAATACTTCTTATATGAAATGATGATTTAAAGAAAAATGATCATATACAATACTTTCTGCACAATGTTATGAAAGCCTTGAAATTAAACCGCAACTTTAAATTCAATGTCTTTTGAGTAAAATCTCTTCTAATTAAAGGTCTGAATTTGTAGTTTCCCATCTCAACTAAGGAATTAAATATTGTTAGGGTTGGATAAATTTGCCTTAACTCTAACTTGTCATAAAGATGATGGATTCTTTCACCCCACACATTTTTAGGAAATGTCTAGCAACGTATTTTACTATGGAATCATTAGAGTTAGATTTTATTCTTACCTTAGTAATGTTGATTTTCTTTTTTTGAATTAAAAATATACTTTTAATTTTCTAGACTAAAATTGATCACCTCCTTCTAATATCATATTTTTATCTTATCTTCTAATTTTTTTTTTAACCTTGTATAAAAACATAAACATAAATAAAACCCATAAATACATATAGATTAGAACATAATACCTTTGCGTAACTTTTATAGAATGATCAATGAGTGACAAAATAAAATGAATTACTAATCTATTCTATGCTTCATAAAATACATTTCAATGACAAATGTTCGTGTGATTTAGTTGTAAAGCATTTTTGCCTTTTTAATGTGCCGTGATTTGTTGTTAGTTCATATTTATTGGCTTCAAATGTCTTTTGTCACTGTCTTCAACGTGCTTTAAATATTGTCTTTTTTCCTTTCAGAAAAGATTGCCTCTCTATGACCATCATTGATTTACTTATGTGACCATATAATTTTGTATCCTTTCACATTGGAGGTGAGGCAACTACAGATTTTGGGGGATGGGCAGGTCAACAAACAAGAAAACCATTAGTTGCATGTTGTTGGTTGGATTCTGATTCACACTGGGGAATTAAAAACCAGTGTTCCACGGGGACGTGTCAGGCAGGATTGGGACCTGTTTCGTGAGGTTCTCATTCATACTCTGAGTTTTTTTTTTTGTTTTATATGTTTTTTTGATTATTTTTCTTTTTATAATCTCTACTTAGTATTTACATAGAAAATAAATCAATATATTTGGTATTGTACAATTATGAATATGAAATATTATTTTTAGTATTTTATTTTATTTTTATAATTTTAGGGACGTCCCTAATCTCCCAAATTTCTCTAAAATTTGGAGGTGGTCTCTATAAATCCAGAATATACGTTTCCAAGCTCCTGGGTCCGTTCCAAAAACTTGGGAAAACATTGTAAATTAAGTAGGGAAAATCAGGATCATTTTATTGTTCCACACTCTTCTGCCGAAATCCATCCAAGATCAGATGACGGCATTAACATCACAAGTGAGAGGTCAAAATTGTACCAAATCCAAAGTGATATAGCTTTCACACATACATCATTTGTCAACATAAATTATCGTTTTTAATGAAGTATTCGACGAAGGTTGTTGAAGCTCCAACTTCCTACCACATGACATTAAATCCTCCACATTTTTCTAATGGAGATCACCAACTTCAGCATATTCCCATGAAAACCACTGTAGCATTTATCCTACACCATATCAGAATCACTAGCTTCTTATCTATAATAATAAAATGAAGATGGATGAACTGTCAATTGATCTTTGAACTTATTCATAGGAAGTATAATCTCACGTAAGTTAATTCAGATTATGAGAAATATTTTAAAAATACATTGCCTCAAGGCTCACATCACCTATTTGATTCAACTGCAAGAAAAAACTATGCGCCCTTAGGATTGAATGCTTTCTTGAATTCTTCGCCCGTTGCATATAAATCACAGCTGTCTTATATTATTCAAAGCTTTTCAGATGATTAGGTGAAAAGGAGAAGAGTTGTTGTAATGTATTCTCAGCTATAAAAACCTGCTTACAGTGCTTCTCGGTAGCCTGAACGATATTAAAGCATTAGTTTCGGACTGAATAAGATATATTCACAATAATTTATAGAGATATATTTATCTGCGTATCTTCTTAGCTTTTACGAGGAAATGGATGGTCCTTGCGCTGATATGTTACAATACGCCATTGTTTTCTGTGGGCTAATGGCTTGTGTGTCAGCTTGGTTTTGTGGGTGCTCATTTGGGCAAATGGGCATAGTTTATTGCGTGGGCATGGCTTTTATTGCCCTGGTCAGTGTTCCAGATTGGGCTTTCTTCAGGCGATCTCCTTCTCTTTGGCTCACTCCTTTTCCTATGGCTGATAAAAATAATATTATTGTAACTCATGAGATTCTGAATTCAAAGAAACTCAGTTGAGTTGGTAATGGATTTCAGATCACTGATGCATTAATATTGATGAATTAGCATCTTCAAGGATCCAGTGAAAGACCAATATTATAGTACTTCCCACCACTAAGCTGTAATGATCAATGCTTATTCATATCCTCAGCAGATGTAGCAGGAAATCAATTTATGTGCAGTGCTTGCTATTCTATAATAGCAGTGTTGAATCATTGAATTTTGGATAGATATTGGAATTTGTGGACAGGGGCAGATACTGCAAGATGCAGCTGGTTTCTGTATGAGGTGATATGTTTGCATTCTTGGTCTGGGTTTCACACTGCAAGATGTTCGCTGCTTTTGTATGAGTTCAGATGTTTCTTTCTTCTATGGGTTATATGATAGCTCGAGCCGTGTACTCTCAACCCACCCCAGTACTTTAAAAGCTATTGAAGCTTTTCAATATGTAGAGAACATTTTTCAACGTGGGGTTCATTATACAAATCTTATTTTAAAAATTGAATTACATCTTGAATCTTTAAAACATTTGTAAACTAGGGTTTGACTTTGCACAGATAGATACGCCATTGTAAAAATTTCATTTTTGGAATTTAATTGCATTTTGAATCTTCATATAGCTCTTACTTTAATGTTTAAAAATATATTAAAACAGAACAAAATACACATATAGGCATTTCAAACTCATTTGTTGTAACCACATACATAAGCTTTTCAAGACAGAAGACTGAATCAAATAGTTTTACAGGCTTGATTTGGGCATGAGCATATATGTCAATAATTTTAAAATAAAAACAAATATAAAAGTATTAGTTAATTCTCAAATTATTTAATAAAAACGAATATAAAAGTATTAGTTAATTCTCAATTTATTTAAGTAAATAAATTATTTAAATATTTTTTTAATAATTATTAAATAAAAAATTATTTTAATAAGAAAAAATATATTTCAAAATTATTATTATATTAATTTTATTTAAAATAAAGATAATGAAAAAAGAATGAAAGTTGAGTCCTCGTTTTACAGGAATGAGCTCTACTTAATATGCAATTCATACACAAAACATCCTTAAAAGTTTCTTCATGCTTCACACCTTTTAACGACTTGACAATCACCCTCGTTGATATCTCCAGGATTATTTATGAGCAGAAAACTAGTTTTGTTGGGGTTGTTGGTAAGGAGAGAAGGATGGTTGTTTATTTTGGAAGTTTGGATATTGCCAATATTGTTGGAAATGGGTTTGACCAAGATAGAGGAGTTGGGTAATACCAGTTTGTGTGTGGATTTAATTGATTATTCTAAGAATAATTGTTCAATTGTTCAAATATTGAGGATGTTTCTAAGGCATATCTTAAGTCAGAGGACACAGTAGTCTTTGCCTTTTTTGGTTGATGATGCAAACCCCATATTATACCTTTATTCTTCATTTAAGGCCTTCAAACTAGAAAGCTATGGGCACTAACTAATGTTATGATTGTCCCTGCGAAAGCTAAATTTCTACATTATTTAATGGATAGTCATGGCAGACATGCTTTTTAGTGCATTTTGGATAGGAAACTGCAAAAGCCTTCTCATCCTCCTCTTGTTTCCTTTTAACTTGGAAGGTATCAAACTATAATACTAATGAATTTTAAATGTATGTCTCCATGTCTTCCAATAGGTTACTAATCTCTACTTTGTTAATTGAGCGGTAAGAGTTCAATCTCTTGATATTTAATTCTATTGATATAAAAGCATGCTAAAGTATAAAAAAAAGATTTAACACCAGTGAAGAAATGGTTAAATCTAAGGACTTTCAATCTCTTGATATTTAACTCTATTGATATAAAAGCATGTTAAAGTATAAAAAAAATAAAGATTCAACACCAGTGAAGAAATGGATAAATCTAAGGACTTTCAACATGGATAGGATGAACGACCATTGTTCGTTTTGAAATCTATATTTAGAAACTAATATTAAAATCAACATATATTATTTTTTGATTATCAATATCAATTTACAATTAGAAACATATTTTTTTTAATTTATCAATTTTACATTTATATTTCAATTGGTGCAATTTTTATATCATATTTAAATCCAATAGTAAAATACTATGAATAAAAAATAAAACTTGTGTAAGGAACCTCCATTGATAAATGGATACCCATATTTATTTTTATGATGAACTAAATCTCATAAAACTTGAATAGTACTGGTTGAACCATGCCTAGTGCTTTAAAACTTGAGATTGAATCAACTCCTTTCAAGTATATGTGGGTTCAAGTCTTCTCCATTGAATATCACAAAAGGATTTATTGCTTAATATTTAAGCTAAGTAATTGTATTTATTTCATAAATTTTTCGAAACCAAAGAGTTAAAAGTACAAAGGTACATGGTTGACTTGAGTAACCTTTCAATATTGGATTAATCTTTGTGTAATTGAGTTAAAACCAACATAAATCCATCTTAAAGGGGGTTTACCAAGCACCCAGAGGGAAGTGCAAATCTCTTTTTAAAGTGCAAATGTTGGATCAAATCTCTGGAAGTGCAAACCCCTTTTTAAAGTGCAAATGTTGAGAAAGCATTTAATTTATATAATTTGTGTAGTTTTTATATGTATACCTTTGTAAATATTTTAAATATCCGACATGTTATTTTTTATAATTTTTTTAAAACGACATGTGCTAGCACGAAGGAGTTACACATCTCCCCCTACATGTGGCACAACAATGATCTAATGTTTTAAAACAAAAAGTCAAATTAATCAAACAACTCGATGTAATTTTTCAAGATCTTTTTGTACTTCAAAGATAATGAATCTTGTTTCATTTTTCCCATAAATATAAAACAAATTATTTACTAAAATATTTAAAGTGATAATTTGATTAAAACAAACTTGACTTATTAAATTTGATTAAAAAAAACCTATCAATGTTTTTTATACAATATCATCACATTTTGGGAAGGTATGATATGGTCACTATCCATTGATTTTAATATTTATTTCTAAATATCTGACTTATTAAAGGTCAATGTTTTTTTATACAATATCATCACATTTTGGGAAGGTATGATATAGTCACTATCATATTAAAATGAATATTTTTAAATATGTGTTATGACTTCTAGTGTTATTATGCTTCGAGAAATGTTGATGAGGCATATCCCCCTTCATTTTTAGAGTTTAGCAAAGGATTGCAAATGTTTTCCATTTGGGCTTTTAACTTCCCAGTATTCCCATTGATCTCGTTCATCTAAAGATTAAAGGGCATATGAGTGGTATGTGATTTCCTTACTAGTCCTTGTTGTCTTGGTAGACCTTGCTTACTAGGAGAATACAATTGTAATGGTTGGAATTAGACCTTGCTTACTAAGCGAATATAGCTTTAATGGTTGGAATGATCCACTCAACAATCACAATCTTTAAGTATCATAGAAATGGCTCACAAAGTGGGGGTTTGGAATCTACGAAGGATTTTGTTAATGTTTCAATCTAGCTATCTATGCCACAAATGGGTTCTGCTTGCTAGGGGCTAGCAAGCATAACCCATTTGGAAAGTATAACTTCAATACACTTAGTCCTTGATGGTTCCTACCCCATGGCGGACTAGAGTCCCCATGATCTAGACAATTTCCCCCCCTTCAAAACATCCAAATATTTAGTGGGGCCTATCCACATGAAGATTGACCCCTTGAGAATTTTTATCAATCATGTCTTTCTTTGATGTTCTACAACAAAGTGGGTTCTAGTAACCAATCAATTACTTGTCTTCTTCTCATTGTTCTCACGTGCCTTTGCTCGCTGGTGGATCGTACCTAATGGGATGTCGAGGAACTAGAGTTTGGAGGGTAATTTTCTCATCTCATTGAGATCATACAACTATAGGTGGTCCCCATATTTTTGGGAAACAAGATCATTGAAAAGAAGAAAAGAAGCTAGATCATCCACAAAACCCCTAAATTTTATTGGTAAGTTCCAAGGGATTAATTATTGTTTTACCTCATGTCTCTTGAGATTAAGAATCTATGGGATCTCTAGACAATTCCATCTCAAGGAAACTTTAAGGTGATATTGTCATTTTAAAAGCCAATTGTTTGTTGAAAATAAAGAGATATGTTTAGATAAAACACGAGAGGGACACAAATATTATGATATAAAGGAGAAAACATTCCTGAGGAAACCAACTGATTATGGTGATGCATAACAGGTTACTAGTACAATATGTCATGGTACAAATATATGTAATGGATTCTAATGTTGGAAGAATCCATGCAATCATGGACCAATGATGGAAACCACTATTGCATATGAGGTAAACTGGTAGTGATGAAATACTAACCAAGGAATTGGGCGTTTAAATCAAACCACCAAAGCAAAGGATTTGTGGTCGATAGGGGCATATCCATTAGAAAAAGGGAAAGGATTATTCCTCTGGAAATCAACATGAAGTATGATGAACATTGAGAGACGTAAGGACTTGGACTTAATAGAATGGGATGAGGAAATTATGGATTGGAGTTCTCTTTAATGAAGGATAATCTATAAGTAACTTGGGAAACAACCATAACCTTAATAGAATAACTTAACCATGTGTCAATATGGATACTGGGATGTGAGAAATTCAAAGGGTATACTAGGATTGAAGGTGGATTGGAGAGATGATGCTAGACTAAAGGCATATGCATGACTCAAGGATTAAGCTAAAAAAATGAAATATCGATAGAGATAGACTCAATTCCCAACAATCCCTATAAATGGATAAGATGAGGTATCACAACATTGATGCTCCAAAAAATGGTTACATTGATAATGGTAGATCCATTAGAGAAAGGGCAACGATGATTCCGTAAAAACCAACACGACGTGTGATGCACTTTGAGAGATGTAAGGAGTTGGACTTGACATAATAGGATGAGGGATTGATGAGTCAGACTTTCCTTGAATGAAGCATAATTGAAGATGACTATATGCATTCTTATAATAGTTTGATTATTTCTCAATATGAAGAATTGGAGGTGAGAAATGAAAAACGTGCACATAAGTACATTATAAGTGTGACACAAGAATCAAGCAAAAAAATCAAAATGATGGATAAAGATAGACTCAATACCCAATGAGTTCAGCAAATGGATATAATGAGGTATCATAGTATTGATGCTCCAAACAATGGTGGCACTGACAATTTCCTAAACTATTGAAGAGATGTAGTGTAATATACCAGCCAAGAATAGGCTAGAATATCAACTCAAAACACAAATTGTAAGCATACTTTTAATAGTAATTTTTTAACAATTTTTTTATGGTCTGCAAGGTGATAACTCTTGGTGTTGACTCCCAACGGAAGGATGATGGGAATGACTTTCGGTTCTTTTTTTTGTATGGGAAAATGTGCAGCAGAAAGGTATAACAGGGCCAATCACTAATTCCTATGCACACAGCACTGGAGCCATTTACTTTTCAACAATCAGATAAATCTGATGTCTACTTCGAAGCTTTTTGGGCCTTCCAGCATATGCATACTAGAATGGGAAGTTATACTGAATGGAAACATGGTATGTCCGGAATCTAAATCTGTAAAAGATGTTGGAGTATAATTTATGAGGATTTGGGAGGTTTTGGTGGATTTTGGGAAAATAGGTTGAATTTCCTCTTGGCCTTCCCAAGAACTGAATTCAATTTTATAATTAGTGTTATGAAGATGGAATCTGATTCATTATTGTCCTAATAACTCATAACAACTTACATAATTGAATTCGAGTTCATACAATATATTTTACAGGCAAAACAATAAAACTAACTAGTTGGACTGCTTGACTAGTTCGACTTCTAGTGGACCCAAAATATGTACAACTTGAAATAAATTGAATTATGAAGCTTGGTATGGATTAATTATGACCTTAATGATTTGAAAATATTTACATAATGACATTTAGATTTATAAAACACATTTTACAACCTTTTTGGAAAAACTAGTCAAAATTGCTAGTCTAATGAGCATATGTAGGAAAATGACTCAATTAATTGCAGAATTTGAAAGGAATATTTATGAATAATATTAAGGATTGTTTATAATAGAATAACCATCATCTTACATGGATTTTTGCAGCACCAAAATGAATCTAAGGGTCTTAGTTACCTCTAGCATGTACCATGTCTCAATTACATCAAAGAAAGCTCCATTGATTGGAGTATGGAATACATAGTGAATGTAGGTTTTGAGTAGCATGAGTGGACCTGTTGTAGATTCAGTGAGAAGATATGGAATTCTCCTCCATCATGGAAGATCTCGAATCACCATTGATTGATGTCCAACAGAGAATTAAAGAGAAGAGAAGAAGATAGAAGGTTGTTGCAGGAGTGGTCCCTTCTTCAAAAATATTGAACTCTTCTGATGAAATTCGACCCCAAATTGTGATCAGTATTTAATGGCTGCATATCAGTCTTCAATGTTTGCAAATTAGTATTCAATGACTGCAAATTAGTCTTCAATACTTGCCAGAGAGAGTAGAGGAGAGACTAGAACAAAAATGGCTAAGGGGAACATCACCCAAAGCAAGGTTGAGGCACATCACTCAACAAGAGGAGTTATAGATCACACATTCAATTACAAAATGGTAAAAATATATGAATAGGAGTTGCTTGGATTCTTTAATAGAAGTCATGGTGACCTGCTGAGCAAGTTGACATGCTTGGTGACCTGCGAGAACCCTTCCAAATAGGCCACCCATGAATGAATAGACTTGCCTTGATTTTTCCTTACAAGCTTTTATCTCCTTTAGAAACTACGCCGCCCTTTGTCTCCATATGTTTCCTGATTTGTAAAATGGCCTCCCTTTTGGAAACTATGCCCTCCTTCTTCTTTTCTGGTTGTTTCCAATTTGTAAACTGAACTCCCTTTAGAAACTGCGCCCTTCCTTATCGTTTTATGGTTGTTTCCACTTTTATGCTTTTGGCATGTTCTTACACCTTCTCTTCTTTTCTTCTTTTGCTATTTACTTGCTTCCAATTCTATTATAACAACCTTATCCTCATGAGGGCGCCCTCTTGGCCCGCTTGCTCCATTATTTAAGAATTTAATTACAAAAATTAATTAAAATTAATAAAAATAATTCCTCCACTTGACTTAGGCTAAATTTAATCCTATGCATACATGATGAAGTAAAATTATTTACCTAGGGGTTATTTTGTCCCCTTTTTCCTATGGTCACTGAATTAGCCAAAATTGGGTACATGACAGTCCTCCATCCCAAAATTGCTTGTCCTCAAGAAAGAAACCAACTCCAACCAACTATGAATCCAACCAGTGACTTCACTCCTCAAAATATGTTGTTGACTATCTAGAATTGGAATCCTCCACTCCAAGCTGAAATACAAAGGTTCCATCATGTTTCTGTTACTTTACTCTGATTATACTCATTCTCAAAATGACTAACTCTTCTTTAACAAAATTTTCAGCCCAGTTGGGATAATTGAGTAGAATTCATGGATCCCATTGCTTCCTCTGTAAGGACCCAAATTTTTCTGCCACCTTTGGAAATATGCCACTCCAAGGAATGCTTGGATCCCATGGTCCTTGATGAATACCATCCATCATCACTGTTACTTGTGACAACTTGGTACTCCAGGCTATGCCAGGATCCATCCACCATGCTGTAAGTGTGCCACTCCCAATGCAAAATTGAATAGCTGTGAGACTTTTCCACCAAACATGGAACTTATTGAGAACATGCAAATCAAAATGCATCTCTTGTGCATGTGTACTGGATATATCTAATGGATGCAAAATATATTTTTGTTATTGCTCACAATTCGGGACAATGACAGTTATAACAAAAGAATTATTGCAGAAACATGAAAACCTTTTACTTCCCAAGGTCTTCATTGCAATGATGCCTCTACCCATCCAATCAATGGATGAATAAGCACTTTTATTTGCTGAACCATATGGAATGTGATCAGCCACCTCCTAGAACATAATAAACCACCCATTAGGATAGCTCATGTTCTAGCCTTGTTCTGGTGCAAAGGCTCATCATTCTGCAACTTGTTCCACCAAGTTGTCCCGAGTGGAACTTCCATGCATTCCTATGCATGATGGAGCCATCCGAGAGATGCCTCTATTTCTTCTTTTCAAACTGGGAAGGGAATGGTGCACTTATCAAACCATGTGGCTCGGCCATTAATTCATCAATGTGATATTTGAGAGCCTCCTGCTCCTCATGGGGTACCAATAGGAAAAATCCCTTTACCCAAATTTCATCCCTATGTGTGTTGGCTGCCATAGGTGTGTGGGATGAAGTACAGTGAACCAACTCTTGTAAATAATAATTTATCTGACTTGTTGTTGGATCAACCAAAGTGAGATCATGTGCCTCTTCCAAAACCATGCAGCTGCCTCCTAGAGGCAACTCATAATCTCTCTAGAATTGAATAGGTGCTTTTTATTTTGTTTGCTTGTCTTCCAACTCCTCAAACACATGCAAATCATACTGTACTTCATGTTCCACCATCACATGAAATTCTCTTTATGTTTCATGTATGCAATCAACCATATAAGAATGATTGTCTACAATGTAGGGACTGAACTGTGATTCTTGCAACTTCCCATGTAGTTTCTCAACATACTGCTTAGATTCTTGAAGGGCTCTGTGAGTACTCTTCAAAGAATCCTGGGTGGATTGCAAATCAAGGGTGAGCTTGTCAATCTTTTCTTCATCCCTCAAGGATGTGCCATGATACAAATCTGCAAGCTCCAATAAGAGATCTCTATCATAAAGAAGCTGAAAGAAATTTCCTCTTAGGATTCCTATGGCTTTTTGAATGTGCTCAAAATATTCAATGGAGGGTTGCTCCTCCATTGATGCAACTTTCCAATAGCAGTGAGAGACCATAGCATAAGTTTCATGGAGGATTTACAGGGCCTCTTTGATCTTCCTCTCACTCAACTTCAAAGGCCATGCAAGGAAATGAGGTTCTGGAAGACAAACCTCCTCTTCTTCTCTCATTCTGGGATCAACTTCATGAAGTTCAATTGAAGTTCTGAAAGCTGATCCAACTCTTGCTACTACAATATTTTCATCTTTTAGATCATTAACATCATGTAACATCCTAAAATTTACCAAAGATTTAAAATTTTTAAAGTAGCATTAAATGTTGTACTTGCTAATGCGGAATTAAAATAAAAGCTAATCCTTTTAACTAATAACAATTAATGATAATGACACTTCATACTTCTTGACACGAAATACGACATTAGTTTTGCTTGTGCTAAAATGTATATCTATATGTTGTATTTAAATTCTCTTGCGATACACTTTTCTTGACCAATACTGACAGTTTGCTTGGATGATTATGAAGGGGTCCTACGGGGTACCCTGAGGTTTACCTAGCTATGTTTGCTAAAGCATATGAACCTGTTTCTTTTCGCAGATCAACAGGTAAGAGTGACACAACAAAACAAGTACTATAAGTATTTCTAAATTATGCTATCAGTTAACCGTCAATGCTTTATGATCACTCTAAGTACTTCGTGATTAGAAGTTAATAATGGTATGGATCTCCGTCTTATTTCTATAAGTGTTACTTTAATCATACTTAAAAGTCGCATGCGTCGTAGTTTTCATTAGTTAAACTAGATTCTTTGTGAATCGTCGAAAGGAAGAGATATGATAAGAGTACTCATTTACATACTAGAATATGGCGTCTAAATGTTTAACATGATACTTTTGTCATTTCTTTATTTGTGATGAATTGTAATATCAAGTGTTATTTTGCAAAGGTTCCAACTAATAATGCTATTCCATGTTTCAATTACATGATCTATAAAAGTATTATTAATGTGCATTGACTAGTATTAATATTTGTAAACCCATAGGACTTAGATATTCCCTATTTAAATAATTGTATGATGGAATAATAACAAAGGTATCATTGTGTAATAAAGGTATTCAAACTATATACCATGTGTGGAGTACCTTCTATAGTATGTGGTCTAATTAAAAGTGACAACATAACTAACGTTACAAACATGTATTAGTAAAATTTCCAAACTAAAGATCCTAAGGTATAAGGTCTATATGCAACGTACATCATATGGAATCAATTGAAAAACTATATAACTTATATGCTAACCTTTTAACCCTAAGCCAACATAATGAGGCTGCACTACCAAAGTGGCAGACCTAGACTTTCGATGTTATAAGTAGTGATACATTGTAACCTTTACCTATGTACTAAAGATTTGATAAAGATCAGGTATTAAATGCATAGTGGTTATTTGTTGGTAGGTCAATCGTGTCCAGCTTGTGCATTAAAACACTTCTAGCTACAACCTTAGTGGATTGTCTAGATGGCTGCTAATGTGGCGCTTGCCACATGGAGACTTTAAAAATAAATATTGTTTAACCACGTCTAGCTATGCAACGTTTCCTTTTGAGTTTTCCGAGCTGTAATACGAAATGGATGTGGTAATAAATGTGATAATTAACGTGGTAGTTTCCCTAATCATGATGTGTCCGGTTGGAAACATCCCCATCGTTGATCTTGTAAGTTCTTGGACTTTGCACAGAACCCTACTTACCCACTAAGTTATTCCTCGATGATGTTCCTTCAGCATTCATTTTTGCAATGAGGGAGAGGCCGACAACCTTGAGGTGTTTTAGGGTTTGGTTAGAGGAATTTTGGGTGTCTCCCCGAGTTTCGATGTAGTGACCAAAGCCTGCAGATAGCGTTCTTCTCAGAGCGGAGTTTGTTTAAGAGTATTGACATACTGTAATTGTTTGTAGCCGGAAGAAGAATGGCTCTAGGTTTTTAAGACCGTCTCAAGAGTAACTTGGACCAGAGAATTGATTTTCCTTGTGTGTACAGTGGTGGCCCTCCGAATGGTTTCCAAACTTTGCTGCGCTTGATAGTGAAGTGATGGTTTCGGTCTCTTGTTGGCTAGGGCGATTTCTACCCCAGAAGCAGCATTTCTAAAGGTAATAGTTCGAATCCTGGCCTATCATCGTTATGACGTAAATTGTTTTCTAAAGCTTCACAAGGCATCTTTTAATCCTTGATTGTTTTCTAAAGCTTCACAAGGCATCTTTTAATCCTTGATTGTTTTTGGTGGTAGGTACCACATTTTGCAGGTTGTGAGGCTTGAAGCTACAAGCGACAATGCTCAACCAATCGATAAGCCTCGGTGGTTTAAACCCTATAGGTTACTCATGGCAAAAAGTTGGCCACTGTTTTGATGTCTAGCTATTAGACTGGGAAATGAAGATTTCGACCAAAAAAATGATACTATATCGTGTTTTAAAAGATATAAGGAAGGGTGAAGAGTTATTTAGCCTATTTTGATATTGGCACGAACAACATTTCGCTGTAGACTTTTGTGTTGGATGAAACATCTTTTGAAAGATTTAAGCCTCCGTCGTTTTTAATGGAAAGACAGTTTTGATATTTTTGTCTTAATGTATTTGTGTTTGGCTGCGAGTATTACTCCAGGTTCTGTGTTTAAAGCATGGATAGATTATGTTCTAAAAGGAATGATAAAGGTTTTTGAACCCATAACTTGTTAGGTAAATAAATATCTTCTAAAAAGTTGAACTCAGTCTTGGATAAACTAGTGGGTTCGAAAGTTTTTGAATGAGAAAATAAAATGTTTTTACATAGAAAAACTAGGGTTCTGACAACAATAGTGTACTCGTCCACTGCGGGCTTAATCTGTGTTTTTAAATGATTAAAGTAAAGATGTTGTAAATGCTACTCGTTTATCAAAGTTATACTTTAGTTATGGCCATGAGCCACAGGCTATACGCCTTGTTTTTGTGTTAATAATTATGTACTGGTTGAAATGATGTAGAAAGCTTCACTTGTTGACTCTGTCTATAGATTTATGGTGATGGCCGAGAGCCACAACTCATTATTTTCGTTTGCAGTTATGTAATAGAATTGTAACTAAATTCTTGTTATGTTTTAAATGATGGTGTTGAATCTTAACTAAACTTTTAACCCGAAAGGTAGTTGTTTAAAACTACTAGGGTTTGCTCACTAAAGGGTTACGTCGAACCTATCACTATGTTTAAGGTTAAGCAAAAACTATGCTTAGATAACATATCAGTTCTTGTTAACATTTGCGATGAATATTAGATGATGAGATAAAAAGCTAGGGTTTCTAATCCTACGATAGATGTAATTGAAATTAACTGTAGTTTAAATAATAAAAATAACATAAAAGATATGAATACTGTGGATGAAAATTAGTGCTAAAAAAAAATCATACATTTGTTTGTAATAAAAAAGAGTTTTGTTTTTTCGTAAATATAAATACTTAGGAAATATTTATTTTTTCTGCAGCTGTTATATTTCAATGAGAACTGGTGAAAGAAAAATACAATGAACTTTAAACACTATATTGATGAAAAGAATGATAAGAGAAAAATATAGAATTTATCTTTTATGAAGAATTAAATGACAAAGGAAACCCTAGGTTTTGTACATGGAAGAGATATTTTACTTCTTTTTTTATATAAGAAAGATTGTAGTGCCAGTAATATGATATGCTTCTAAAATTTCTGAACCTATACATACATAATTTATGTTACACTAAAAACTGATAAGGGATATTAGGAAAACTTAACAGTGTTAGTCTATTCAATCAATTTGGCATTCTGCCTATCATTCATCAAATTTAATTTCCTTCTCTGTACTAGAATACGATACAGAAAAACAGCATGGGGAAAAATGCAGAGAAGATATTTATTCAATCATCTTACTTGCTTAATCATCATTATGCAGAATCCTAACCAGGTCAAAAAACTTAAAACAAATACATTTGTTTGATGATAACTTATAAACACTAAGCTATATTTGCAAATAATAATTTAACCACCTAAAATCAGAAAAGACAAGTAGAACCTGTAACTGTAGATAGGATCGACAAACACCCAAGGAGGCCTATTCCTCCAAACCTTCTCCAGAAGAAGCAGCCAAACTACTTGCTTCCTTTGGACCCCCGGCCTGTTTACTGAACCACTAGGTAGATGGACTCTGTGTAGAAGCAAGGCACTCAGTAATGTAACTTCTGCACTCAATAGTATAACTTCTGCACTCAATAGTATAACTTCTGCACTCAGCAATGTAACTTCTGCACTCAGCAGTATAACAGGCAGACTTACACCATGATAAAAAACTCAGCATATCCCCTCATCGAATCTCTTGGGTGCAAGCATAGCAAAACCCCAAGGTAAAGTTCCTCGTCAGGAAAAGTGATGAACCTCAATTCATAATTTGATGGATCTTATATAGATTGCCTAGGTCTTTAGTGGTCAGTTTTCAATAAATGAGCCTCAAGCCCTAGTCCCATCTTTCAGGGCACTATGACCACATTTCAAGGGAGTTGTCCCATACCAATAGCTAGTTAGTTGCATCATGATGCTACCACTTGTCCATTGCCTTCTACCCCAGATTTCATTCCACCTAGTGGGTCAGTAAACACTCTTTCAACGGTCTCCTTAGGTGTTTGTCTCCTATTTAATTTATTTAATAATAAAATATTGTGTAAATTACAGTCATCATTGGACACTTGTCCAATATAAAACTTTACAATAAAAGTTAACATAAGATTTCCAACATAAAGTGTTTTTCAGCAAAAAGGGGTATGTTACACATCATAACTTAGGCTACAACTTGGGTGCTCATTCCTCTCTGATGCACCAGAAAAGCCTTCTCTCAAAATTTCAGCCTTCTCCAATTCATGAACCCCAACACCCGAGGGCTCAACCAGGCCAATCTCCCCACTAGAAGCGGCTGCCACATCAAATTTACACAGAGGCACATAAAAATCAGAATTGAATAAATTACCATGTGTTATGTTCTCCTCCTCGTGTGATGGACTTATGGTGGTTTTCTCTTCCACCAAATTTTGTGATTCACACCCCACTGAGGTGTGCTTATTTTCTACTTCTTTATGAAGCTCAAGAGGTGACTGTAAGTCTGATTTATGTTTATCCTTTGGATCAGATACAAAATATTCCTCACCATCATCAACATGCCCAATCTCTTTTGTTTTATGTACTCCTCCACATAGAATTTTTCTCCTGCATTGCATTCACTTGGTAGTGACCTACTCTTCTCATAGATGCTCTTCATTCTGCAGCCTTCACTTGCAAGTGGCATATGCTTACCCTCTAATGGATCATGTGGCTGCAAGTAAACATGGCTACTGCAAAAATCATAACTTTCATCATGCTTATGCTTGGTATTTCCCTCTTCCTTGCTTGGAGAGAGAGAGAGTGATCCATTTCCTCCTTGCACTGGCTAGCACAACAATGATTAACTTGTGCTTCAACTTTGGCTCCCTTTGGCACTACTAACTCCACTTCTTTGAATGCACTATCAACCATATGTGCAATCCTTACTTCATTTTCTTTGCAGTAGGGGTCCTTGAATAGTCTCTTCATATCCAAAGAGCAGTATTCTTGGAAAGGAATAACCTTCCTTATCTCTTTCTTCAAGGCAATGTATTCCATGAAATATTGGAGTGATCCCTTCAAATTATTTCCACATGATATTTTCCCATCATCACATTTATACATAGGTAGATTAGATCCCATGTCCTCTTCAAAAACTTGGTCACTAAAGTAACCATCATCAAAACTCTGCAAATAAAAATCTCCCACAGAGGACATTTCATCTTCTTCATCTGGCTCAAAATAAAATTCTTCAATTATTGGTAGGAGCCTCATACTGCAACTTTGGAAGAATTAGATATGCAATATTTTCCAATCAAGGATCTTCTTTATTTCCGCAGGGGCGTAGGAAAGTGCTCTGATACCACTATAATATCCTAGCCAAGAATAGGCCAGAATATCAACTCAAAACAAAAATTGTAAGCAGAATTTTAATAGCAATGTTTTAACAATTTTTTTATGGTCTGAAAGGTGATAACTCTTGGTGCTGACTCCCAACTCAAGGATTATGGGAATGAGTTTAGGTTTTGTTTTTGTATAGGAAAATGTGCAGCAGAAAGGAAGAACAGGGCCGATCACTAAGTCCTATGCACAAAGCACTGGAGATCCATTTATTTTTCAACAATCAGATTAACCTAATGTCTACTTCGAAGCTTTCTGGGCCTTTCAGCATATGCATACTAGAATGGGGAGTTATAATGAATGGAAACATGGTTATGTCAAGCATCTAAATCTTTAAAATATGTTGGAGTATAATTTCTGAGGATTTGGGAGGTTCTGGTGGAGTTTGGGAAGAAAGGTTGGATTTCCTCTTGGCTTTCCCAAGAACTGAATGGATTTTTCTAATTAATGTTATGAAGATGCAATAATATTCATTATTTTCCTAATAAATCACATCAACTTAAATAATTGAATTTGAGTTCATACAATAGATTTTACAGGCAAAACAATAAAACTAGATACTTGGACTACCTGACTAGTTCGACTTCTAGTGGAACCAAACTTTGTACAACCTGAACTAAATTGCATTCTGAAGCTTGGTACAGATTAATTATGACCTTAATGACCTGCATAACTTTACAAAATGACATTTAGATTTATAAAACTCATTTTACAACCTTTTTGGAAAAACTAGTCAAAATTGCTAGTCTAATGAGCATAGGTAGGAAAATGACTCAATTAATTGCAGAATTTGAAAGGAATATTTATGAATAATATTAAGGATGGTTTATCAGAGAATAAAAATCATCTTACATTAGAGGAAATTTCAATTTAAAATGGGCCTTCAAAAAATAATACAAATTCCATGTCATCATGTATTAGCCAATCAAAATGTTTTAAAATTAAAAAAGGGAGCACCTAAAATTGGATCGTATTTTCAACTTATCTCCTTGTAGGTTTACTCAAATTTCAAGCGGGAGGACTCGTTGGATGCATAATTAATTATGCATCCAACGAGTACCCATGTTGCATACTTTTAACAACATCCAGACCATGAAAAATCAAAAATACATTAAAAACCGTGTTTTCTCAAAGTAGTTTTTTTACTCTCTCTACTATTATTTTTATTTTCCTTAGGAGGCCCTTTTTTAATCCAAATTTCCTCTAATGCAGGTATTTTTGCAGCACCAAAATGACTCTAAGGGTCTTAGTGATCTCCAGCATGAACCATGTCTCAATTACATCAAAGAAAGCTCCACTGGTTGGATTCTGGAATACATAGTGAAGGTAGGTTCTAAGCAGCGTGAGTGGACTTGATGTAGCTTCAGTGAGAAGATATGGAATCCTCCTCCATCATGGTAGAATTCGAATCACCATTGATTGATGTCCAACATAGAATTAGAGAGAAGAGAAGAAGATAGAAGGTTGTTGCAGGAGTGGTTCCTTCTTCAAAACTCTTGAACTCTTCTGAAGCAATTCGACCCCAACTTGTGATTAGTATTTGTTCGGATATCCATCATCTATTTTGGGATACATCATCTATTTCAGGATCTTGCATGATCTATTTCAGGATATGATCTATTTCAGGATCATCTATTTCAGGATATGATCTATTTCAGGATCTTGTATGCACAGGCATGCATCCCAGTCACCAGTTTGATGCCTCTAGCACCTTATCCACCTTCTTCTAGCACCCGGGAGCCACTTACCACAGAGTTTTAGCCCTCCCAAGTTGAAAGGCGCCCTCTTCTCACCTACTGCCAGAGAAGGGCGCACTTGCTCACCTACCACTGCAGATTCACTCCAGTTACATTCAGTTAGCTCCGATTCTCCCTGATTTGAGGCTAGTTTCACTCCCGACTGACTGTATCACTTCCGTTTGACCTCCAGTTTGATTAGGTGACTTGTTCTGACTTCAGTTAGCCTCCCATGCGCCCCCATTGAGCCTCCAGATCCTATATCAGTGCTACACACTTCAGTTACATTTATTACACTCAGTTAGACTCAGTTTGACACCTGGATGACTGGTTGTTGTGATTGATGAGCACCACCGATGATTGATGAGGACTCCTAGATAGAGTCAAGCTACTCCATTCTGTGATTCGAATGACCTCCTTAGGCAATTCGAATTGCTCAGTCATTGTGACAGTTTGTATGGTAATTCATTCACCCTTTCTGGGATAGAGAGCACTGCTGCATCTTTTGCACAGTTTTGCACCATATTTTCTATGTTCATCTGTTGTGATTGATTTACTTGTTCATTAGATCTGCTGTGACTAATTTTACAGTATTTAATGGCTACATATCAATCTTCAATGGCTTCAAATCAGTCTTCAATGGCTGCAAATTAGTCTTCAATACCTGCCAGAGAGAGTAGAGGAGAGACTAGAACAAAAATGGCTAAGGGGAGCATCACTCAAAGCAAGGTTGAGGCACATCACTCAACAAGAGGAGCTATAGCTCACACATTCAATTAAAAAATGGTAAAAAGATGTGAATAAGATTTGCTTGGATTATTTTATAGAAGTCATGGTTACCTGCTGAGAAAGTTGACATGCTTGGTGACCTGTGATATCCCTTCCAAATGGGCCACCCATGAATGAATAGACTTTCCTTTCTTTTTCCTTGCAAGCTTTTCTCTCCTTTGGAAATTGCGCCCCCCTTTGTCTCCATATGTTTCCGGCTTTGTGAAATTTTCCTGATTTGTAAACTGGCCTCCCTTTTGGAAACTGCGCACTCCTTTTGCTTTTCTGGTTGTTTCCAATTTGTAAACTGAACTCCCTTTAGAAACTGTGCCCTTCCTTATCTTTTTCTGGTTGCTTCTACTTTTCTGCTTTTGGCATGTTCTTACACCTTCTTTGTTTTTCTTCTTTCGCTATTTTCTTGCTTCCAGTTCTATTATAACAACCTTATCCTCATGAGGGCACCCTCTTGGCCCACTTGCTCCATTATTTAGGAATTTAATTACAAAATTAATTAAAATTAATAAAAATAATTTCTCCACTTGACTTAGGCTAAATTTAATCCTATGCATACATGATGAAGTAAAATTATTTACCTAGGGGTTATTTTGTCCCCTTTTTCCCATGGTCATTGAACTAACCAAAATCTGGGACATGACATGTAGCATGCTGAAACACATGATGATAATGTAAATAATTTAGCTTCCTTCCCCCTTTTGGTTGTTTAGAAGTTTTTGGAAATTTGTGTTTTCCATTTCTTTGTTTTGGGTATTTTTATCTTTTATAAAGAATAATATAATTAAATTATGTTACAATGAGGATACATGCACCATATGAAACCAAATGGTTTTAAACAACGACTATGGAACATAATAGCATATTGGTGTCAACCAAGGGTGTGCTTGGGGTGGGTCTCCTTAGAAATGGTGGGTGATTGAGTCTTGAATGCATATGAAGCTTTGGCACATGGAGGGAATGCAACATTGGGTTCATCAACACAAGTGTGAAGAAAGGAATCAAACCAAAGTGTGACCACATGGGATTCAATGGGGTGGAGGCCAATAGTTGACAAGAGTGAGACATGAGGATCCATATACAATAAAATACTAATAAATATCACTATCGTATGGGGATGAGGGACTTGTGTTTAAAAAAGAAAATTGTGGTAAAATAGGGCAACCCATGTAAGGAAGAGTGCTATTGTCTAGTGAGGGGAGGAAAACACAACTTAGAGTGGCGAGGTCAGGCTTGCTGAGATGAGATGGAAATTGTGGAAAATTCAAAGGTGTAAATAGGTTTATATACATCTTAATAGAGGGAAATTTTGAACCTGTATTCTAATGTAGTGAATTTTACTTGAAATTTGAAAATGAACCATTGAGAACGGTGAAAAATGAGAAAAAATATTGCACATGAATGCAAATGAATCCTCATGTAATACCCACAATGGTATACTGCCAATCATAGTGGGCCTTGGAATACTTTTGCACGGCTTCATTGGTTTATAAGGTAGCATGATAATATTTGTTAATTTTTTGTTTGTTTTATTCCATGTCAGTGATGTAGTGGACAAATTTTATTACTAATTAGAGATGGGGTATTTCACTTTCAAATGGTAAAAATCCATCTATGACGTAAACAAGATGAAAGGGTGTGAACCCAATGGTAGTTTTGATGGAAGTTCGATATACCTATAAATAGGAGAACAACATGTGGCATCAATTAGTCATTTGTTATTATCTACGATCTAAAGCATGACCTTGAGTACCTTATTAACAACCTCCACTTGGCCATTAGGTTGAGGATAGTAGGGAGTAGTGAACTTGTGTGAGAAACCAAACATTGAATCCATTGCTTGGAATATTTTATTCTCAAAATGTTTGTTGTGTTCATATGCCAATTTATTTGGAACATCAAAGTGAATGATAACATGGTTAAAGAAGAAGCAAGTAGATATGTGAGAATTGCAATCAAAGTTTGTAATTGATTCAACCCATTTATGGAAATACTTTAAAGCCATGATGATGTGCTTATGACCATTTCCATATGTGAGGCAACATTCCATAAAATTGATCCCTTATTTTAATAAGGGACCAATAGCAATATTGGGATGTAATTGATTTGATTAGGCTCATGTTTTAGAAGTGAATATTTGATTGTTCTTCCATCTCTTTACTTTGTGGATGTAGTCATGAAAAAGGGAAGGCCAAAAATAGCATATGTGGAGGATTTTTTCTATAGTTGTCATTCTAGTCAGGTGGATACCATAAGCACCATTGTGTAAATTGTCGAGAATCTTCTCTTCCTCCTCACGAGATAGGCATTGACATAGAATGATGTAGAATTTTCATTGACATAGAATGTTACAAAGAAAAAGATAATGAGGACCCTCATGCTAAATGTACTAGTGGTCATCATGGGAGAGATGCAAACTAAATTTCCACTTGTAAAGATGGACCAGAATGTTGTTGAGCCATGGGTCATATAATGATAAAAATAATAGATTCTCATTTAGGAGAGGTGGGTTGACCACACCAATTGTTACTTTAGTGATTAACTTAGGGATGAGAATCTAGTCTTCCTTCCTTTGAGAATGGTAAATCTGAGGTCAAACTCCTAGAGGATAGCTACCAAATAAGGAAACTTCATGTTGATTATTCATCATCCCAAGAAGTACTATGGAGCTTGAGTTTTTCACAACTTTGATGTGGCGAAGGATATAAAGGTGGATCTTTCCAACCATTAACAACTTCTCATCATGATTATAGTTCAACACAGATCTTGACAAGTGTTTGCTAACATAATAAATGACATTTTTGCTATCATCATCTCCTTACTATACTAACATGCTAATGGTAGTGAAAGTCAAAGTTAACATGTAAAGGATATTTAATCCTTTTTAAATTCGAGGGAAATGATAAAGTTTGCTGTGAGAGAATGCTTAAGCATGTGTAGTGATCATTGTGCTTTTTCATCCCAGAGAAGAGTAATTTTATTGCAAAAAAGATACATAAAAGAGATCAAGTGACATAGTTAGGCACAAAGTGTCACAAAGTATTTAGTTTCCTTTGAAGACTTTAATGTTAGGGAAGGTTGTGTGGTGAAGGGAGTTCTAGAATGGTTGGTATTTTTGAGGTATTGATTGGAATCCCCTTCTTTGAGATAATAATCTCAAGGAGGCATCCAACGGTGACAAAAAAAACAAAATTAAGAGGGTTTAACTAAATTTTATATTGTTGACACTGAAGGAACATGACATAAATGCACTCTAAGGGTTGTGATTGTCGTTAGATCTAGTTTGTATCTCATTTAGGGAGTCTAGAATGATGTATACCATGTCATGGAACACATAGGAATGTGGCTCTATGGATATTGAGTTTTAATTTCATGTCATGATAAGCGAGTGTCCCATATGGTGTGATAAATGTAGTTTTTTACTGATCCTACTGGTAGATTCAAATATAATTATATCTTGAGAAATCATCCATGAATAGAAACAATTCATGGTTGCAACACTCATGGATTACTTGGTCAATGGAGGGAGTACAAAATTTTTCTTTGGGGTAAGCTTAATTGTGATAAAAAAATTCAAGACAAACCCTAATAAGTCCTTTTTTGTTGATAGAGACATGATCAAACACCCAATACATGTAGGCAATGTGGTAAATGAAGTTAGTGAAATGCAATCTATTTAGTCTTTGATAACTATGGATTTTTTTAAGGATTACTAGGTTATTTTGTATCAAATAGGTGGAACATCAAGACATGTTTCAATATGTTTTTCAACTATATGACAGTCCATGCTTGACATTTCCATGTAGGACCATGCAAAAATCTAGTGTGGTCACCATTTTTTTTATGTGTGATTTGATGCAAGGGATGATCAAATGCACAGAATCAATAGGTTGGAGCTAGTGAGGTAGAAACAAAGGAAACATGTGAGTTGTGTGAGTAAATTAAAACAAATGAAGTTATTTCCCTGTTGGCACGGGGTTAGACCGCATAAAGTGTGGAAGCCAATAGTAGCGAAGAAGGACCATTCACGAAGAACAAGGAAGCACAAGATTAGTTTAGTTAGTTAGAAAGGTTCACTTGGACCATTTTGTAACTGCCATAGTTGGCTATAAATAGGACTATGAATGTAAGCCTACGGGCAACCTAGAAGAAGAACACAAGTTGATCGATAACTGAGCGGATGAATTATGTGGTATTTTGCTCTGTTTTTGGCAAGTTTGTATGGATCTGCGATAAGGTGTTTTGAACTGTCCCTGCGAAGGTTATCCCATAGGTTTTTGATGAGTTAGTGCATGAAGATGTTCAGATTTGTCTCTTTTATCTCTGTTTATGTCGAATGATGGATACTGTGTCATATTTGAATGTTGTTGTTCTGTAATTTTTGATTAATGTGATCGCCAGTTTTAACCTATTAATGTGAATGCTGATTACATAGTTAATATGCGAATGTGAATCTCTGGTTTATGTTGCGATAGAATCATAATAGATGCATGTCCTTTCCCCACTGCGGAAACCTGGTTCTTGCAGCCCCCTTAACCATCTCGGGTTAGACTTCACTTGCTTCGCAAGTGTTGCTGGAAAGGGTAAAACCTTTCTGGGCTGGTGCTTAAGGGTGTTTGTTGACGACAGTGCAAAGTGAACCCTTGTCGACAGAACTGTGTCAACAAATGGTTCCGTTGCCGGGAAATCCATCTTATTAGGTGTACTTATCGATAAGATACAGAAAGAAAATGAGACATTGCAGGAAAGAGTGGTACCAAGCACACCACTGGAAAAGATTCAGGATAGGCAGAATGTGATTGAGGAAGCCATGACAGAGATCATGGAGATGGAAAAGGAAAGATATCCGCTGAGGGAGGGCGTCACGGAATTTTGGGGAAGTGCAGTCCAAGACGAGCAACCAACCGAGCTAAAGGAACAACTTAGGGAAGCCAACGCAGCTAGAATCCTTGAAGGGATTGATTAAAGCGATGCCCCCATTCATACAGATGTCGAGGGAAACAGAATTAAAAGGAATGCAACAACGAGTAACTAAGGCATGTGAAAGGCAGCAACGAAGGGTCACACACCTTAACGAGCTCCAAACAAAAGCAGAAGTCCTCGCGGAAAAGGTGATGGAGGCAATGAAACAAGTCAAGCAACAACTAGAGGAAGCGCAGCAGAAACATTGTGAACACCCAACATAACAACAGGTATAAGAATGCACACAACTTAGAGCATCAGCAAAGGAAGTGGTCAACTAGATCAATGATGCATACGATGATTTTAGACAGTAGGTGAATGCACTAGAGGTGTCCAGCTAAGGTCGCTCGAGGGCGAGCCACAAGTTTGTGTTGGGGGCCTGTTGGCACGGGTTTAGAATGCATAAAGTGTGGAAGTTGACAACAACGAAGAAGGACCATCCATAGAAGAAAGGACCATTCGCGGAGAACAAGGAAGTGCAAGATTAGTTTAGTTAGTTAGAAAGGTTAATTTGGACCATTTTTTAACTACCATAGTTGGCTATAAATAGGACTATGAATGTAAGCCTACGTGAATCCTAGAAGAAGAACACAAGTTGATCGATAACTGAGCGGATGACTTGTGTGGTATTTTTCTCTGTTTTTGGCAAGTTTGTATGGATCTACGATGAGGTGTTTTGAACTGTCCCCGCGAAGGTTATCCAGCAGGTTTTTGATGAGTTAATGCATGATGGTGTTCAAATCTATCTCTTTTATCTCTGTTTATGTCGAATGATGGATACTGTGTCATATTTGAATGTTGTTGTTCTGTAATTTCTGATTAATGAGATCGCCAGTTTTAACCTGTTAATGCGAATGTTGATTACATAGTTAATATGCGAATGATTAATGTATGAATGTATGCGAATGCGAATCTCTGGTTTCTATTGCGATAGAATTAGAATAGATGCATGTCCTTTCTCCACTGTGGAAACTTGGTTCCTATAGCCTTCTTAACCATATCGGGTGAGACTTCACTCGCTTCGCGGGTGTTGCTGGAAAGGGTAAAACCTTTCTGGGCTGGTGCTTAACGGTGTTTGGTTGGTGTTTGTTGACAACAGTACGAAGTGAACCCCTGTCGACAGAACTGTGTCAACATTCCCCAAGCACACAATAAATTGAAATTGAAGAAGAAGAGAGAAACAAACCTTGAGGTAAGCTTCTCATTTATTACACCTTGATGTACAGCAAGGAGAAGTGCAGTCCAATGGATAAGCCTCTTGAAGAGCTTGCACATAATGACAATGAATACTAGCAATACAATTCTCCAACAATATTGAAAATTCAAGTGGTTAGTAAATATCCAAAGAATATGTGTAGAAATCATATTAAACAAAATTTAGGAGGAAATAATAAATCCTTTATATTGCAACTTCCAAGAAAAAATTACAAAATGGAAAATTATCACTTTAAGGGAGTGATGAAGATGATCTCTAATCAATCCCGTTGGGGGTTCTTTCCTCTTTAGGATTATCTCACTAATTTGGGAGTGATTTGGGAATATTTTCCATTTATACAATGTGCAATATTATAAGGGAATTTTTCACAACACAACCACCCATTAAGCACAATGAATGGGACTGAAGCAAGTGGCCTTATAATATTTCGCTAATATTTTGCAACATAACCAAGTACTCTCGTTTAACTTGAGCTTTATTGCATGGAAGAAGCCTTCATTTACAAGATTTTATAGAGAAGGAAATGAAGATGATTTTCAAATATTAACCCATGTGATTTCCTTGATTGACTCAAGTAATCTACCATACTTTCTAAGAGTGGATTGAAATAGGCATTATAGGGCCAGAACTCTACATGAAGCAAGATCGTGACATTTAATTGGTAGTGGAATTTGATGAGATGTATGTGAAACATGAATTTAATAGGTATCAATAGATTAACTATGCAATTTGCATGACACTTGATCTATATGCCTCTACATTTGTTCTTTCGCTCAATTTTGTTTGTTGCGTTGAAGAGGCACATTCTACGGCCAGTAGGAGGAGGATGTGTAACTCCTTCTGTGCTCATCCTGGAGCTGACATGTGTCTTTTATAAAAATATACTATAATAATAATAAAATATTATAGAAAATAACGTGTCGGTTCAAATTAGATAAGTTAAAACCCTTCCTCAACACTTACAGGTTTGCACTTGGAGAGATTTTATCCCTCTCGTCACTTGGTAGATCCCCTTTTAAGATGTATCTATGCTAGTTTAATATCAGTTATTGCGCTGAGAGGTGCTCTACAACCCAGTATGAGAGAGATCTTGTGAGTTGAGTGTTTCTCGAGTTTGTTGAGTAACAAAATAATACAAAGTAAAAAGTAATAAATATTATGTTGGCCATAAACAAAAAATAATAATACAAAGTAAAAAGTAAATATGAGACTTAAACGAGAGACTTTAGAGCTTAGAATTAGGTGGTAAATATTATGTCGGCCATAAACAAAAAAGAATAATACAAAGTAAAAAGTAAATATGAGACTTAAACTAGAGACTTTAGAGCTTAGGATTAGGTGGCTTAGGTATTGCACTCAAGGAGCTATTCAAGGAGAGGTTTGCACCTCGAGAGATTTGATCCCACTCGACACTTGATAGAGCCTACGATTTGGAACTAGGTTGGTCTATAAACAATTGAATTTTTATCCATAATTGTATGTGTATGTTTCACTGTAGTGATTAATGTTAATTTATTGCACTAAGTGAAACGAGGTGCTCTACAACCTAGTATGGGAGAGATCCTCCAACGTTGCTCTATAGCCATGGGAGAGATCCTCTAACATGATATAAAGTTAGTAACAAAATAATTTAAAAAATTCATGTCGGCTCATAAAATAAAAAATTATGGAAAATATTTAAAATAAAAAATCCAAGTTGGTTCATAAAATAAAATATTATGAAAAGTAATTAAAAAATAGATGTTCGTTTATAAAATAAAAACTTAAAACTTAAATCCGGATCTATCAATCAAGAAAGATCAAAATTCTTGAGTTCCCTCTCGATGCTTGATAGATACAAGTTTAAGATGGATTTATGCTGATAATATTTTCAAATTAAATCACTTTAATTAAAAAATTAAACAAAAATAACATAATAACAAAGTTCTTGAAATAATTTCGTTTGAAACATTTTAAAAGGCAAACTGTTTTTGAAAATAGAAAACCAAAGTCTCGTCTCTCCTAGTGACGTGATATGGCTATGGCCTTGATTGTCAACGCTTTGAAACCTCAGCTTTTGCAACAAGTCCTACAACAAAGATGCCTGCAATCGTTCTTGGCTTGGTTATGAGTCAAGACAATCATGATGGGTGATAAAATTAGTAATAGTAATAGTGATGGGGTTAATGTTTGTTTTGGGCATGGCCACCACTGTCACTTCCAGGCCTCCTCCGCCATTGTTATTCTCAACATTACTCAATTGGGATTGATCGTAAGTGGTGCCCAATTCATAGTTATTACGTTTTTAGGGGCTTGTTGATCGGCACATATTTCCATAAAATTGGAAAATTAATTTTTAGAATTTTGTGTCAATGGAATATTATGTAGAAAATGGATCCATGCAGGGATGGAATTTGACGGGGATATGCTTATTATGAGACATTTTGCACATCAAAATATGGTTAAAATTTTTAACAAATTGTATTAAAGAAAGAGTAAACAATTTGCTAAGACATATTTTTTACGATTAATAATTTTTCCAAACAATCATTAAATTTTATTAATAAGATTGTTAAAATATGTGTATGATTATATAAGTTGCTTGCATTAGGTGACATGCTAGTATATATGTAATAATGGAGATTGAAACTTTCCCATTTGATTGAAGAATAGGTGGTTGAGTTTGCCTTCAATGGGGATGGATTTTCTTTCATTCCATTTGTTCTTTCTTTCTTATATTTTCCTAGCATTGTCCAAATATGAGGTCATGCCCTTCCTTTTAGTGCCTCTCCCTAGCCTCTGTGCCCTTCCTTCAAAAGATAAGTCAGTTTTCAAATTCGAAGTGCAACTCCAAGAGAGAGTGGGTACCATTTTAGAAGAATAAGTCAGTTTTAAATTATGTTAATGAAGGAATTAACCTAGCCACCCACTAAGCATCAACTATTTATTAGCTACCAAATTTACCAAGCATATAATCAATTTATCATAGTACTGAATCTACCAAGTATCACCTATAGAATTTCAGACATGCTTGCTTTTTGGTTATGGGCCTCAGAAGCTAGAAGCACCTATGAACACTTTGAAAGTGCTCTCTTCTAGTTACCACAAACTTGGAGCTACTAATTTTGGTAAGATGTTATTTTCATTTTTTTTTTTAAATTTGATAATAATTTTAAAACAGCTTTTAATGAAACTATTATGTGTTTTTTCTTAAACATGAAACTGTTTTTGTTATTTTTATATTGATTTGGGTTAAGACTTGTGACTAGACAAAGGCATGGTGCTATGAATATTATATGTATGTTAATTAAAGTTATTAGTTATTAAGTGAAAGGGTGTAACCCTTCACTATATACGCTCAAGCCTATAAAAGCGAGCCTCATTGTAATTATTAATCATCCATTATCGATTATATATTATTATTTTATCAAATGGAGTTATTTTCCATTGGAGGATTATTCGCTTAAATAATCATCAAGTATATCCGGACACGGATATAGCATTGGTATCAGAGCTAACCTTCTCGGGCCTCTGTGATTCCGGCTTTTAGCCATAGTTGTCAGAGTTTCTCTGGAAGATTGGTCATTGACCAAATTTTGGGCCTTTGGCCATTCTCTCACTGCGCTCACTCTCACTGTCACATATTTCACTCACCCTCACTCTCCTCCTCCTCTTCTCGCACCAGCTTCCACCGCTCCCTTCCCTCACGTTCCTCCTCCCTCCAGCTTCCTCCTCGCTAAGCCGTTCTTCCCTCCTGTGCCCTCCACCACCGCTCTCCATCTCCACCTCCAAGCTACACTCTCCATTCCACCGCCCGCTCCTCTTTCTTCCTTTTTGCTGCACCTGCACACATCCCACACCCTATTGACCATCACCATCCCCTCTTCCATCCCCACGCCCAACTCGACAGTCCTTCCGCTGCTCCATCTCCCCATCTCCTCCACACGGCCCATCTCCTCCATCCCCTACGTTCTGCCTCTATCTTCCTGCACAACCGTGAGCCTCACTCCACTCGCCTCCCATTCTCCCCACGCCATCCCTGCGCTCCCTCACCATCGCCACGCTCCTCACTCCCCAACGCCCTACTCTTCCTCTCCTTCGCGCTACAGCTTCCGCTCCACCACCGCTCCACGCTGCCCCACACACAGCCACTCCTCTCCACTCCCCGTCTCCTGCCCCTCAACTGCCGGCTCCCTCACGCTGACCACCGTTGCCACCACCAACTCCACGCCCTTCTCCTTACAGCACCATCATTCATTAACTACACGCCCCTTTCCATCCATCGCTACTCCCCACCGTGCTGCATCCACCACTCCTCGAGCCTTCCCCTCCGCTCCACTCCATGCTCCCACCTGCATCTAGATTCCCTCCATTCCCCTCTCCCTTCTCTTCGACCTCTAACCGCCAGCCTCTCCCCTCCACGTAAACCTAAAAATTCAAAAATAATATTAAAATTATTATAATATAATATTGTAATAGTTTTAAAAATTTTGGATTTAAAAAAAAAAAAACAATTCAAAAGAAATTAATAATAATAATAATAATATTAGTATTAATATATATATATATATATATATATATATATATATATATATAATAAAACAATAATTTCAAAAAAAAGAAAATTCGAAAATAAATAATTATTATTATTTTATTAAAATAATAATTATTTTTGGAAAGAAGAATAAGAAAAATCGAAGAAGACAATTGTCATTAAAAAAGTCAAAGGAAAGAAGGCTTATCAAGAAGTCGAGACGCTTTAACGACAAGGACGACCAAGTTTAAGAAAGACTCATCGAAGAAATCAAAGAAGATCATTCCATCGTCGAAAAAGACAGAAACCATGGAAGCCGATTTGCGAGAGAAATTAGAAGCCAAGTTAAAACGCTATCGAAAAGACAATGAAGAATTACGAGACATTAATACACAATCAGAAATAAAGATTGAACTACATAAGATACAAGAACGGTTCAATGAACATACAATGTCCAACCAGAAAAATCACATAGAAAAATTATGTGCGCAAATCAAGGAATTAAAAGATGAAAGTGATTTCAATCAGAGATTGAAAAATCATGATATAAAGAAGGAAATAAATAATTACGAAGTAGAAATAATACGCTTGAACAAAATCGTTAGCGACAAAGATGAAGAACTAATGCAGTTACGACATAAATTAGAAAGTCAAGAATCAGAAGTCGGCTAGTGTCGACAACAGATAAAAGTTCTTCAACAAAAAAATGACGACTCTAAAAAGACACATAAGTCAGAGATCGCGAAGAATAATAAAGCATTATCTAACAATGCTGAAGAAATTTTTAGACTAAGAAATCATAACAAGATACTAGTCACAAAAATTAAGAAGTTGAAAAATAGTCGGAAGATAGAACAATCTATGGATGACATTGAAGGGAAACTTCTAGACAAATAGGAAGAAAATAGTTGTATCAGAAGTCATAATGAAGATCTTAAGGAACAACTTAAGACATCTGAAGATGACAGAAAATCGCAAGTCGAATTGATTAAAAAGTTTCAAAATGATAATAGGCAGTTAGAAAACAAGTTGAAAAAGATACAGAACAAAAACTTAAATCCTCAAGAGACGAAAATACAACTTCCAACTCAGATCAATGATCTAAAGGCGACATTCGTAAACGAAAATGACATTGTGAAAGTTCCTTATCAACACCCCAACCATAAACCGATATTTGAAAAAGTGGGAAATGTCGAAAAATAATGGTACTAATGTGATCAAATCTCCTGACGACACATCAGTAGGAAATCTCATCAGTCCACAACAAATCAATTTGGGATGGATTGATCCGTCGATGTATCGGAGGTTATGCTCTACACTTAGCAGTTCGTATCGACATGTTTCATCAGCCATGGCATCGCAAAGAACAATGCAACAAAATTATAAGGCTTTGAGGACAAAGCCTTTCTAAGAGAGTGGCAATGCTATGAATATTATATGTATGTTAATTAAAGTTATTAGTTATTAAGTGAAAGGGTGTAACCCTTCACTATATACGCTCAAGCCTATAAAAGCAAGCCTCATTGTAATTATTAATCATCCATTATCGATTATATATTATTATTTTATCAAATTGAGTTATTTTCCATTGGAGGATTATTTGCTTAAATAATCACTAAGTATATCCGGACACGGATATAGCACATAGAAACAGGGTTTTGTTGTGGGAGGCTTCCAATCCCACTTTGTACACTTCCAATACTTCCAAGTTACAATTTATAGGGCTTGTTGCTAAAAGCTTATCACTTATCTATTCACATTTTTTTTAATGATTTATTTGATATATGTTAAAACTTAATAACATTTTATTATTCTTGTAGTCTTAGTAATTGGTTGAAACGATTACTTTTACTCATGGGTAAAAAATTTTCTAAACAAGTTTGAAGTTGAAAGTGGTTTCTTCTTATCCATTTATAGCCAAGGGAAAGTGAATGGCGCAAAGAACAAATTGAGAATTAAATTGAATCCAATGGTTGTCAATTTGAATGGAAAAAATGTATCACATCACTGGCTCTATATTAGCAAAACTTGTGCCCAAAAAATAGTTTTTACCATAATATTTGCACCATGGATAATACATAGAAAACTCCATTTCCATGAAATATTTGATGTAGCTTAGTATGTGCAAGTTCACCTGCAATAATAGTTGAGGAATCCAAAATAGTCCATAGATTGGAAAAACAACCTTATTAAACTTCTTTTGACAAAGGACGAGGAGAACATCATAGTACAATCTCAATTTTGATGTGTTTTTTTAATGAATTGCCTCTAGAAAGGGCATATTATATTTATCTCACCTTTTAACTCAAGTCCTTTGGAATAAAATGTCACAATTTCAATTAACACCATTGATGCAACATGTTAACCTTGAAAAATTTGGTATGTTGCATTACATGTGGCTAAAATTAACCTCTAGAAAGGATTTTAGGTTCCACCTTTTGCTTGTTTCCTAACTTTATCACTTAATCTACTTCAGATGCATAATGCCTACACATGTTACTTTTGAGTTGTCTGTGTCATTGTTAGTAGGTTTTTTTGTTCCACCCTTCCACCCTTGATTTTAGTACATGATCAATGAAAAACATGGGTAAATGGGTCTATTGCTATCTTTTAATTGGAAATTAAACTCATTAATAAAAACCTATCTTTTAATTGAAAATTAAAATTTCACAATTTCAATTACACCATTGATGCAACATGTTAACCTTGCAAAATTTTATATGTTGCATTACATGTGGCCTGACATTAACCTTCCGAAAGGATTCTAGGTTCTAGGCTTTGTTTGTTTCTTAAGTTTATCACTTAATGAAGTTTCATATACATAATGCTGGCACATGTTACTTTTGAGTTGTCTATCTCACTCTCAATAGGTTGTTTTTTTCCACCTTTGATTTCCAAAGCACATGATCAATGAAAACATGGGTAAATGAGTTTATTGTTATATTTTAATTGGAAATTAAAGCATATATTTTAATTGAAAATTAAATTCTTTAATAAAAACATTATAATAATAATAATTTATTTTTAAGGTCACCCCCAAGCTAGACAAATTCTATAGCGGTATACATACCCTACCCCCCTCCCCCTCCATATTTGAACCCTGTGACCTCCTAGGAGGAAACACATGCTCTTAACCGTTAGGCCCACTCTCTCTGAATACTAGCTCTAGCCCCTCCCTGAAGACCTTTCCTCTGCGTCTGTTATCTTAAATGGTAAACTCAAGCTCTACTAATAATATACTTTTAAGGTCACCCCCAAGCGAGACACCATTTTGGTGTATGAGACCCCCTTGTTTGTGGGACAAAAGACCTCCTTTGCGCAACAATTCAACTATTAAAGTCTACAGAGGTGTACATACCCTACCTCCTCACGATTTGAAAATGTAACCTCTTAAGAAAGAACACATATTCTTAACCATTATTATTATTTAAAATATTTTTTTTAATAAAAATTTATGATTGAAGAGTTATTTTTTCACTGTGGCGACGAGTTCAAAACATGGAAAAAAAATTAGTTAAAAGGGCAAAGTTCAACTGAAATTCCAACCCTGTATCCATGATGTCAAGGACATAACAAGGATAAACCTGGATGAAAGAGATCACCATTAAAATAAAAACACTTTTTACAACGTGTGAAGCTGTCCATCAAAGGAAATGATTTTTTTTTTAAATGTGCACATGAACCAATTCCCAATTGTCTCCCTTTGTCAATTTTACTCGTATAATCAGACAACTACATTTGTCGGCAGATGTGCAGCTCAACAAATAACAAAGTCATCGACTTCATGTTGCTTATTTGATTCTTATTCACCTTGGGGGATTAAAATTAGGTAGATTACTGTTAAAATACCATTCCTCATAGCTTCTCAACGAATTGAATACAACTTTCCACAAATTGGATATTATAGAAAACCAGAATCTCCTTTAATGTTTCACAGTATTCTGCTGAAATGCATCCAAGATCAGATGATGGCAGCAATATCACAAGTGAAAGTCAAAATTGTAACAAATCCAACGTGATATAGCTTTCACACATATACCAGTTGTGGACATAAATTATCGTTTTTAATGAAGTAATCGACTGGGGTTGTTAAAGCTCCAACTTCCTCCCACATGCCACCAATACATTTTTCTAATGGAGATCACCAACTTCGGTGTATTCCCATGAAAACCAGTATAGCATTTATCCTATACCATCTGAGAATCACAAGCTTCTTCTATAAAATAGTGACATGATGATGGATGAACTTATGTCATTTGATCTTTCAACTTATTCATTAGAAGTATAATCTCACAGATGTTAATTCAGATTATAAGAATTCTATTTAAAAATACAGTACCCTACATCACTCTGAGCCGTCAGGATTGAATGCATTCAATAATTCCTCATCCGTTACGTATAAATCACAGCTGTCTTATAATATTCAAAGCTTTTCAGACGATTAGGTCAAAAGGAGCAGAGTTGGTAAGCTTTAAAAATAGGGTTCGCCTATGAGCTTCTCGGTAGCTTGAACGATATTAAAGCATTAGTTTCGGACTGACTGCGATATATTCACAATAATTTATAGAGATATATATTTATCTGCGTATCTTCCTAGCTTTTACGAGGAAATGGATGATCCTTGGGCTGATTTGTTACAGTACGCAATTGTTTTCTGTGGGCTAATGGCTTGTGTGACAGCTTGGTTTTGTGGGTGCTCATTTCGGCAAATGGGCATAGTTTATTGTGTGGGCATGGCTTTCATTGCCCTGGTCAGTGTTCCAGATTGGGCTTTCTTCAGGCGATCTCCTTCTCTGTGGCTCACTCCTTTTCGTGTGGCTGATACAAAGAATATTATAGTTAATACTCATGAGATTCTGGATTCAAAGAAACTCAGTTGATAATTTAGGTAATGGATTTCTGAGCACTTGTGCGTTAATATTGATGAATTAGCATTTTAAGGATCCAGTGAATGCCCGATATTATAGTACTTCCTACCACTAAGCTGTAATGTTAGCTGATGATTATGCACATCCTCCGCAGACATTATCTAGCAGGAAATGCTTGGACGTGAGTAATGATGTAATTTTTTTTTTTTTTGGGTGTAAACAACATGGCTGACAAGCTGCATGATGATGCCAAATATAGCTTGATTTCCCACCAATGTTGTGACATTGCCCATAATAAATTTATGTGCACTGCTTGCTACTCTATAATAGCAGTACTGTTGAATAATTGAGTTTTGGATAGGTATTTGAATTTATGTACAGGGGGTGATACTGCAAGATGTAGCTGGTTTCTGAATGTAGGCTTCTATGACACTGCAAGATGTTCCTTGTTTTGTGTATGAGTTAATTTGTTTCTTTCTTGTATGGGTTTGGTGATACCTTCAGTCGTGTCTCAGCACACCTCTGTACTTCAAAAGCTAGAGTACAGACAACATTTTTCAGTTGCTTATTTTGTAGCAAATATTTTTCAGCTTGGATTTTACTTAGTTGTAATTAACACAGTCAACTTGTGGTTGGTCAATATTGATAAGTCATAAATTAAGTGTCATTAATAAGTTATATGTTATTTGTTTTCTTATTTTTAAAATTAAACTCTGTTAATCTGTACAATATACTTATCTCATCCTAAAATAATCTAGAAAAAATTAAAAAACTTATCACTATAAAAGTCTTATTTTTAAAATTAAATTTATTTTATTTTTCAAATTAATTACATTTTAGATTTTTACTTAAATTCCACTTTTAAAATTTATTAAAACGAATATTCTTAAAACAAAACGAAATACACGATCCAAACTCAAACTTACTTGATGTTCTGATATACAAAATATATAAAACTGAATCAAATACTTCGAATATATTTTAATAATTAAAATAAAATAAAAAAGAATATACAAGTATCAGGCTTTGTTCATAAACCATAAATATTTTGATTTGGGCGTTAGAATACATTTTAATAATTAAAATAAAATAAAAAAGAATATACAAGTATCAGCCATTGTTCGTACACCATTCAAATATGTAGTCAATTTTGGATTGCAATTTTTGAATGTGGGGTTTAACTCTAAAAAGTTAGTAGTAGCCAACCAGCATACCACCCTGTAGTCTTAAAGTTTGGATTGCAATGTTTAAATCTTAAATTTAAGATTAAACAGTTGTTTAAATTGGTTTATAATTAATTTTAACATTAAAGAGTAATTTATATATGTTTACATTATTGTATTGTATTAACGGTTTAAATTGGTTTATAATTAATTTTAACATTAAAGAGTGATTTATATATGTTTACATTGTATTGTATTGGGAAAATAATTTACTTAGTTCAAAGATTTTATTCAAAATTTATTATAAATTAATTTTTAAATTATATATATATATGAGTAAAAGTATATTTTAAAATGATTTTTTAATATTAAAAAATTATTAATTTAAATTAAGGTAGAGTTAAAAAAAAATTAAAAATTAAATCCTCTTTAGCTTTCTTAAATAAATAAGCTCTACTTAACATGTAATTGTTACACAAATACTCCCATAAATCATACTCATTTTTTTTCCATATTCCACACCTTTATAAGGATTTGAGAATCCATTTAGCACTTAAGAAGAAGCTTTGTTTCAAAACATTAAGAAGTCCAACCTTTCCATATCCTTAGCGCTTGGTGCATTTGCATTTATTTTAGTTTTATCCAACTCCTTAGGGGTGGCTTGGAATGAAAATGATATCCCTTTTGCATTTATTTTAGCCCTCTCGGCCTAGATTATGGGGCCTGACCCTGGTAGACGCGGGCAGATCGAACCCATGACCTTATGACAAAGGGCCCTTGGCAACGGGGGCTCCAACCACCCGTGCTACCCACCAGGGCTTTAAGGAAGTCACATCTTACTTAAAGGTAAGAAAAAAAAATCATCACTAAATTGTCCATTCCATTTATTAATAGTAATTTTTCTTTCCTTGTGCACATCCCTTGCAAATGCCTTCATGTTTTTTCTGGAGTCCTGGAAGTCCTGAAACTGCTTTGCTTGCAATAGGTAGTGCTCTATAATGCACATGTGCAAGCCTCATGTGCCATAGTTTACTTGGTTCCATGGAGTCATGAACCAATGCTTGTTCAGGTTGTCCCTTCAACTTGTACAAGCCTCCCTCTTGCTCTCCAATTACTGTTGCATCATCTATTGTCTTTCCTTTTGGCCACATTAGAAATTGGCCATCAACAAATGCAACTCTCATTCTCTTAGCATCTAGTGCTGAGATGGAGAGAAGATTCTTCTTCAATCCTAGAACATAGAGAACATCTTTCATCTTTAATGATTTGTCGAAGTCTAGCTTGTAGGAAGCTTCCCCACTTCCTTTGATGGGATATTGATAATCATCCCAAAGTTTCACCTTGTGAGGTAACTCATGTTCAGATAGGTTGACGAAAGATTCCTTGTATCCCATCATATGCTTGGATGCTCCACTATCTACAAGCAAATCATTGCTCCCGTGTGTGATAGTACCCGTGAGTGCTGAGATTAAGTCATACTCTTCTTTTCCTTGCTGGTTCATCATCTTCAGCGGTGTGAGCATGATGCCTCTTCTTGTTGGTTTTCTTGGAGGATCCTTGGTTTTTGGGACAGTTTCTTGAGTAATGTCCCTTCTCATCACATGCGTAACATCTAATACTGGATAGATATCTTCTGCATCCATTATGCCTTCTATATCTTTTGTGATGGTGGTCCTCCCTCTTGTTGTGATTTATTTTAGTGTGAGCTGTAAGGGCTTGATCATCATTTGCTCCCATATTTTCTTCTCTTGCTACTAGCTGAGCTTCTTCTTGGGTGCATTCTTTCCATAGTCTACTGAAGCAGATCAACTTCTTCCTGGCACATATTCCTTGAATGAATGAGTCCCATGATCTTGGGAGGCCATTCAAGGTGGTCATAATGATCTCTCCTTCTTCTACTTTGTCTTTTATCGCTTCAAGTTGGTCCTTGATTTGTGAGACCCTTTTGAAGTAGGATTGCATGGTCTCTGAATGTTGGATCTTCACATTCTTGAGCTGGTTCCTTAATTTCATCTTCTGATTGATGTTCTTCCCATTGAATATCTTTGTCAAGGCATCAAACATCTCCTTGGGAGTCTTCAGGGATGACACATGAGGGATGAGATGATATTTAATGGAGTCTGCAATAATACTCCTGGCCTTGACCAAGTTCTTCTTGTGGGTTTCCTTTGCCTCATCTCCCTCTGGTGCTGGAATCTCCTCATTAATATACTTGTCCAAATCATTTTCTTCTAGAACAAGAGAGATTCTATACTTACATGCTTGGAAGTTGTCAGCTCCCTCAAGCTTATCCTCAAGCTTGGTGTGGTGAGTCATTTTGAAATGAGAACCTCAAATAGAAATAGAAAAGATTTAGATCTGACCAATTTGAGATTCCCAACTTGGTTCTGGAGCTGACTGGCTTAGGGTTTGTCACGTCCCCTCCCATCCAACCAGCTAGATGGAGAGGATCGTGACGGTTAACCCGGGCATCCAGCCCCATTCACATTCAACAAGCATTCAAATCAAAAAGAATGTATACATATACAAATGCATAACAGATGCGATATTAAACTGGGCGGCTAGCCCCATAAAACGTTTAATCATAAGCATGAACATAGTATAACAGAGATAGATGGAGATGTATGGTATTAAGAAAATCACAGCGGAAATTAAGAATTTCACATCCATCATACATTTAAGATGTTCATCAAATAAGTAATTGCAATTTAACACAGGAGAATACTTATCTTATACAAAAGTAATCCCACGCAACTGGCTATGCAACTGCAACGTTCCACCCAACCGTAGGCCAGTGTGCTCCTCAATCTCTCAGCACCACTGCCACCCCCGAGCTGGGCATGATCTCTACAAGGAATCAGGGAACAACAGACTCACACATAGCCAAGCATACACCAATATGAGCCAAGCCAATCTGCAATTGGGTTTATCAGGCTGCTAGGACATGGAAGGGAAGAATTGCTAAGCTAGTATGCTCAACCACAGAGCTGAGGATGTCCCTCCCAGATCTATTCAGCTTGGCACTCACAATGCCTACACACCCAACACAAGGAAGTATTCTCTTCACTGCCACACAGTCCCTCAAGCCATACCTCCCTTTTTAGTGCTCTCAGGGTGTGCATAGAAAAGTATCCAAGCCCTCTTGATCTTCTTGAGAGGCTACACTCTCTACTAGGTTTATCAAGCCAGTTCTATCCACTACCAGTCCAAAACTTCAGCTCACAGGTTCAAACCAAAAACGAGAATGCCCACAACAGCAGAACACCAGTATGGGGCAAGACAAAACGTTTTTACAGTGACGGGCAGGAAAAAGATCCCCTAGACTTCAGAAAAACGTGGGAAGGTTAAAAACGAGTAATGGAGGTTTGGAGAAAACCCCAGGTAGCAGAAAACGTTTTTAGGAAAAACGCCCATGGCAAAATCGGGGACAAAACGAACTCCCTACAGTCCCAAATCGCACCCCCTCCTTCCCAGCTACTATCCAAAACCAAAAACGGGTTTTTGGGCAGGGAGAACCCTGCGTTTTTGCTCAAAAACGTGACTGTAACTCCCAGCCTTCTCTACCTGCGTGAATGAATGAAGACTGGTCATTCCCCATGGCTTTGGGCACCATTTCGTGGGTGGTTTCTTGCCCCTCAAGAAAAAACACGATTTTTCCAAGTTGATGGCTTGCCCATGCACGAAAATGGCTTGCCCATACTCTTTCATTCCCTAGGCATTAACTGCCTTAACCAATTTCTTGGAAAAATTAAATGATTGGGTACATGAGACAAAATGGGTAGTTGGTGGTTTATGGGTTTCCCCATTGACACATGGATTGATACTATTGGCTCAAGGGTTTGAATAATTTCCCTCCCTATTCCTTGTAGAACCATGCCCCATCTCTTTTGTTGCATTGCATAGCCGGTTGTGGGTTTTTTTCATTAAAAATTCGAAATTACATGATGTCTTATATACATTGTGCCCATCTCGCACAAGAACCATAGGCATCTATTTTAATTGCCGATACATGAAACGCTAAATCAATGGTGGGGCCTTGGCCTTGAGCTCCTCACCATGATTAAATTACAATATTTACATCATTTACAAAGGGGGTCAAAATGGGGACGTGACATACCCCTCCCCTTACATTAGCACTGTCCTCAGTGCTCATCAAAATCGAACAAAAATGGATATGCCATCCTCATGGCATCCTCCAGCTCCCATGTAGCCTCATCGGGACCGTAGTGCTTCCATTGCACCTTTACCTGTCCGATGGCTCGGTTCCGGAGCAATGTTACTTTCTTGTCTAGGATGCGCAATGGATCGGTTTGGAATTCTCCCTCGGGTTCCACCTGGATCACATCCCAATTAATCACATGGTTAGGATCATGTACATATTTCTTAAGCAAAGATACATGAAAAACATTATGAGCTTTAGTGCTAGCAGGCAAGGCAAGTCTATATGCAACTGGCCCTATTCTTTCAAGCACTTCAAATGGCCCACAATATCTAGGTGATAGCTTGGCACAGCTCCCAAGCTTCAAGGAACTCTTCCTTGATCTTACTCTAAGATACACATGATCCCCAACATTGAATTCCCTATGCATTCTGTGCTTATCTGCATAGCTTTTGTGTCTATCCTGGGCTGCTTTTAAATTTTGCCGGATCTTTGCAACCTCTTGTTCCATTTCCTTAAGCAATTCTGGCCCAAGTACAATTCGGTTCACTGGATTGTCCCAAGTCACTGGGGTCCTACACCTTCTGCCATACAAAGCCTCATATGGACTCATTCCCAATGATTCTTGATGCCCATTATTATATGCAAACTCTACCAGGTGTAAATAATCCTCCCACTTGGATGGCTTGTCCATTACATACATGCGGAGCATGTCTTCAAGTACCTGATTTACTCTTTCTGTTTCCCCGTCTGTTTGAGGATGGTACGCGGTGCTAAAGTTCAACTGTGTACCCAAATCTGCAAAGAGAGCTTTCCAAAAATTTGAAGTGAACTTGGTATCCCTATCAGAAATTATTGCCTTAGGCAACCCATGTAATCTGAAAATTTCCTTCATGAAAATATTTGCAATGGCATCGGCTTTATGTGTGGACTTAACCGGTATAAAATGTGCTGCCTTCGTTAACTTCTCCACCACAACCATGATGGAATCATGCTGTCTCTTAGTCATTGACAATCCTGTAATAAAATCCATGGATATTACTTCCCATTTCCATTCTGGAATTTGCACTGGGTGCAATAAACCTGCTGGGTGTTGGTGTTCAACCTTTACCTGCTGACATTCCATGCACTTAGAGATGTATTCAGCAACGTCCTTCTTCATACCTGGCCAGAAATAATATTTTCTTGCCGTAGCAATTGTTTTCTGATATCCTGGGTGACCAGAGTATGGAGCTTTATGGATCTCATCCATAACCATTCTCCTTAAATCCGCTGCATTTGGAATATAGACTCTATTCTTATAAGTAAGAAGTACGCCTTCTTCCAAGTGATAGCCTTCATTCTTCTTGCCAAGGTCTTGCTGTTGCAATTTGTCCTTTATCTGCTCATACACTTCATCCTCAACCATATGGTTAGCAATCTGTTGCTTCAAGTCTGGCTGGCAAGTACTAAGCGCTGCCACATACATTTCATGTACCTTCCTGCTGAGTGCATCAGCCACCTTGTTTTCTTTCCCTTTTATGTGTTTGATTTCAAAATCAAATTCACACAAAAATTCCAACCATCTAGCTTGCCTAGCATTTAACATTGGCTGATCAAACAAGTATTTCAGACCACAATGGTCTGTCCTTAACTCGAATTTTCTTCCCATTAAGTAATGCCTCCACATCTTCAAGGCATGTACTATGGCTGCAAGTTCTATATCATGAGTAGCATAGTTCTTCTCATGCTCCTTCAACTTTCTTGATTCATAGCATATCACGTGGTTGTCTTGCATAAGAACTCCTCCAAGTCCTTGATTGCATGCATCGGTACACACCACAAAGTCCTTTTCCGGGTCTGCAATCTTCAGAATGGGTGCACTTGTAAGAAGATTCTTCAACCGCTGAAAACTTTCTTCACATCTTGGTGACCATTCAAACTTTATTCCCTTCTTTTGCAAAGAAGTGATCGGGTTTGCAACCTTGGAGAATCCTTCGATAAACCTCCTGTAGTAACCAGCAAGGCCCATAAAAGATCTCACATCAGTCGCATTCCTTGGAGTTGGCCAATTCATAATGGCTTCAATCTTCTCAGGGTCTACAGATATTCCTTCGTCGGAGATGATGTGACCCAAATAATGAATTCTATCTTTATAAAAGTCACATTTGCTCAATTTTGCATACAGCTTATGCTCCCTTAGTAATTGCATTGTCATTCTCAAATGTTCTTCATGCTCTTCTTCATTCTTAGAATAGATGAGAATGTCGTCTAGGAAAACAAGAACAAACTTGTCCAAATATTTGCTAAAAACATTATTCATGAGACACATGAATGTAGCTGGTGCATTTGTGAGACCGAATGGTACCACTACAAACTCATAGTGTCCATACCTCGTTCTAAAGGTTGTCTTATGAATATCCTCTTCTTTGATTCTTACCTGATGGTAACCAGACCTCAAGTCAATCTTTGAAAATACCTTTGCTCCTCTCATTTGATCAAAAAGGTCATCAATTCGAGGCAATGGGTATTTGTTCTTCACAGTAACTTTGTTCAACTGCCTGTAGTCGATACATAACCTGAGTGTTCCATCTTTCTTTTTCACAAATAGAACGGGTGCTCCCCACGGGGATACACTTGGCCTAATATATTTCTTTTCCAGCAACTCTTGCAATTGCATCTTCAATTCTAGCAATTCCGGTGTGCTCATCCTGTACGGTGTCTTAGACACTGGTGCCGCTCCTGGCACAAGTTCAATTGTAAAGTCAATGTCTCTCTTTGGAGGGAGTCCTGGAATCTCATCGGGAAAAACATCCCTAAATTCTTGCAATACACGATAGTCCTCCAATCTAAGAGTTTCATTCTCTGCTGCCTCTAAAACGTGGGCTGCATACAGTCGACATCCCTTCCTACAGAACTTCTTCAGCTGCATGGCTGAAACCTGTCTAACAGAAGTCATCTTTGGAATGCCTTTTACAACCCTCGGGTTTCCTTCCTCGTCCATGCATTCAAATGTCTTATTGTAGCAGTCAAGTTTAACCTTGTGTGCTTCTAACCAATCCATTCCAATGAGAATATCATAGGAACCAAGTGGCAAAATATTCAGATCTGCATAAGTGAATAGCCCATCCATCTCTAATGGACATTTCTCTACTATTTCGCTAACTTTTCTCTTGGTTCCAGTGGCTAGTTGAACTAACCAAGATTTACTATGCTTTAATTTCTTGAAAGCACAAACCTCAACGATTCTAGGAGTGACATAACTGTGAGTAGATCCAGGGTCAATCAAAATAGAAACAGATTGCTTAGCAATCTTACCTTCAACTTCAACCACCGTTGACTGATGATCTGCCTGGCGGTCTTCTACTGCTGCATAGATTCTAGGGATTGTCCTCGCCACTTGTCCCACAGTTCCAGCTCCTTGGATGTTGTGAACTTGATTTGCATTCCCATTCCGATGTGGACAGTTCCTAAGCATGTGGTCTCCTCCACAACCCCAACATTGAAGTGGTTCTCTTGGCTCTTTTGGATCTCTCGGCTTGTCTCCCATCGTCCTGGTTGGCTTAGTCACAACCTGTGATGGCTGCCTTTGCTGATTCCTGAATTGTGGAGGCTTGAACCCCTTCTTCCTTTGATCAAACTTTTCATTTTTCTTATCCTTCCACGCCTTATGGAATTCTGGTTTGCTTCTGTTTTGATCAAAGCAATACTTGGCCTTTCTTATGGCCTCCTCTAGAGTTCGAGGTTCATCAAACTCAATTCTGTCTTTATATGACTGGGGCAGTCCACTTAGGAAACGCTGAATTTTGACCTTATCATCTCGAATATACTTAACATACCTCAGCAGCTCCAAGAACTTGTTTGCATATTCTTCCATGGTCGATTGTCCCAATATCAGCTCATGGAACTCTTTGATCTTATCATCATAGTACCTATCAGAGAGGTATTTTTGCTTGAAGTATTTCTTGAACTGCTTCCACACGATCTTCCTTTCGTTGATCTTCTTCACTTGCCTGGTGTGTTCCCACCATATAGATGCTCTTCCATTCAAGTTGAAGATGGCAACCCTTGCCTTCATATTCCCAGAGTAGTCTTGGACTTGGAAATATTTTCTCATCCCAAGAAGCCAAGCTTCAGCTTCTTGACCAGATTTTACCTCTCCGTCAAATGTAGGAGGTTTTGCCTTCTTAAATTCCCCATGTGAATTGTTCCTGTAGTGCTTCTTTCTCTTGTTCCTGTGAGATGAAGAACTTGAACCCTCCATGGATTCCTCAGAGTCAGATGATTCATTAGAAGAGATTTCTGGACTATATGTTCTATCTGTAGAAACTCTTCTTGGGCTACTGGCCCTTTTACGGGAATTTCTTCTAGAGCTACTCCCACCCCTTTCTAGATTTGATATCTGATGCCCAGAGTTTATTTGCCTTTGGATGTCTGTTAAACTCTGCAGCATCGCTGCATTCAGCTGATTTTGTTCTTCTTGAGCTTTAATCATCCTTTCATTATCTTCTCTGCAACTTTGCAATTCCACCCTTAGGCTTCTCATGGTGGCTGCAACATCTGGAGGGGTTTCTTGATTTCTTCTCCCATTAGATTCTGTTTCAGCATTTTCAACCTGTATATTTTCCCCCATGGCGTCTGTCTCAGGTTCATAGGGATCCTGTGCATCATTCATGATGTGCATTTTCTTGGCCCAACCAAGATCCAAAATTTTTCCACTGTATTAACTAGAGTGTTACCCTGCTGTAACTGTGGCTCTCTGAAATGTGTTCATCAACACAATTGTTAGCTGCATTACATTCTTAGAATTCACAATTACTTCATGCATGTGGGAAAAATTCTATACTTGAAAATTCGTCAAATCACAACAATGAAAATATGAGGGGAAAAAGAAAAAGGGGGTCAAGGGGGCTTGCCCCCTTGTGGCTTCCGCCACAGCAGGGCGGGTCGAGGGCAGCGCCCTCGTTTTTTTTTTTTTTTTTTTTTTTTTTTTTTTTTTTTTGACGAATCACGCCTCATCGGGCGATTCGCTGAATCCTGCCGCAACGGGCAGTTCGCGAAATCTGGCCGCGACGGCGATTCACAGATTACTCCCGCAACCGCGGGGAGGTTCGCGGTATGCTCCCGCAACTGCGGGGCGGTTGGGTGAAGCCCTCCGCAACTGCGGGGCGTTTGGCGGAACCCTTCCGCAATTGCGGGGCAGTTCGGCAACGGCTTCCGCGCGGCGCGGTTCGGCGACGGTTTCCGCAACTGCGGAGCAGTTCGCCGAACGCTTCCGCAATTGCGGAGCAGTTCGCCGAACGCTTCCGCAATTGCGGAGCCATTCGGCGAAGGCTTCCGCAGCTTCGGAGCCGTTCGCGGAATGCTTCCGCCGTTGCGCGGAATGCTTCCGGGGGTTTCGGGCAGTTCATGCGAAAATCTTTTTCGGGACGACTTGAGGAATGCTTCCTCAATTGCGGAACGATTCGCCGAAGTCTTCCGCAATTGCGGAACGATTCGGCGAAGTCTTCCGCAGTTGCGGAACGATTCGCCGAACTCTTCCGCAACTTCGGAACGACTCGCCGAACTCTTCCGCGTTGCGGAACGATTCGCCGAAGTCTTCCGCAACTTCGGAACGACTCGCCGAACTCTTCCGCGTTGCGGAACGATTCGCCGAAGTCTTCCGCAACTGCGGAACGACTCGCCGAACTCTTCCGCGTTGCGGAACGATTCGCCGAAGTCTTCCGCAACTGCGGAACGACTCGCCGAACTCTTCCGCGTTGCGGAACGATTCACCGAAGTCTTCCGCAACTGCGGAACGACTCGCTGAACTCTTCCGCGTTGCGGAACGATTCACGGAATCCTTCCGAAATTTCGGAAGAGAATTCCTTCCGCAATTTCGGAAGAGATTTCCTTCCGAAAATTCATTTTCACGCCGACACTTAGAAAATTTTTCACTTAAACACAATTTTTCTCCGCTGTTTCGGAGCCATTGGCTGAATTCTTCCGCAATTTCGGGAAGGTTCGCGGAATCCTTCCGCAATTTCGGGAAGGTTCGCCGAACTCTTCCGCAATTGCGGGAAGGTTCGCGAAACCTTTCCGAAATTTCGGAACGACTTCCCGAAACGGCTTAAAACACAATTTTTTTCAAAAACAGACTTAAACTTAAAATTTTTCCCAAACTCTTAAGAAAAACTTTACTTCTTATCTTCTCTTTTACTACCAGTTTTGGCCCATAGCGGCCCAGTGCTGCAACGCAGCTCTGATACCATTCTGTCACGTCCCCTCCCATCCAACCAGCTAGATGGAGAGGATCGTGACGGTTAACCCGGGCATCCAGCCCCATTCACATTCAACAAGCATTCAAATCAAAAAGAATGTATACATATACAAATGCATAACAGATGCGATATTAAACTGGGCGGCTAGCCCCATGAAACGTTTAATCATAAGCATGAACATAGTATAACAGAGATAGATGGAGATGTATGGTTTTAAGAAAATCACAGCGGAAATTAAGAATTTCACATCCATCATACATTTAAGATGTTCATCAAATAAGTAATTGCAATTTAACACAGGAGAATACTTATCTTATACAAAAGTAATCCCACGCAACTGGCTATGCAACTGCAACGTTCCACCCAACCGTAGGCCAGTGTGCTCCTCAATCTCTCAGCACCACTGCCACCCCCGAGCTGGGCATGATCTCTACAAGGAATCAGGGAACAACAGACTCACACATAGCCAAGCATACACCAATATGAGCCAAGCCAATCTGCAATTGGGTTTATCAGGCTGCTAGGACATGGAAGGGAAGAATTGCTAAGCTAGTATGCTCAACCACAGAGCTGAGGATGTCCCTCCCAGATCTATTCAGCTTGGCACTCACAATGCCTACACACCCAACACAAGGAAGTATTCTCTTCACTGCCACACAGTCCCTCAAGCCATACCTCCCTTTTTAGTGCTCTCAGGGTGTGCATAGAAAAGTATCCAAGCCCTCTTGATCTTCTTGAGAGGCTACACTCTCTACTAGGTTTATCAAGCCAGTTCTATCCACTACCAGTCCAAAACTTCAGCTCACAGGTTCAAACCAAAAACGAGAATGCCCACAACAGCAGAACACCAGTATGGGGCAAGACAAAACGTTTTTACAGTGACGGGCAGGAAAAAGATCCCCTAGACTTCAGAAAAACGTGGGAAGGTTAAAAACGAGCAATGGAGGTTTGGAGAAAACCCCAGGTAGCAGAAAACGTTTTTAGGAAAAACGCCCATGGCAAAATCGGGGACAAAACGAACTCCCTACAGTCCCAAATCGCACCCCCTCCTTCCCAGCAACTATCCAAAACCAAAAACGGGTTTTTGGGCAGGGAGAACCCTGCGTTTTTGCTCAAAAACGTGACTGTAACTCCCAGCCTTCTCTACCTGCGTGAATGAATGAAGACTGGTCATTCCCCATGGCTTTGGGCACCATTTCGTGGGTGGTTTCTTGCCCCTCAAGCAAAAACACGATTTTTCCAAGTTGATGGCTTGCCCATGCACGAAAATGGCTTGCCCATACTCTTTCATTCCCTAGGCATTAACTGCCTTAACCAATTTCTTGGAAAAATTAAATGATTGGGTACATGAGACAAAATGGGTAGTTGGTGGTTTATGGGTTTCCCCATTGACACATGGATTGATACTATTGGCTCAAGGGTTTGAATAATTTCCCTCCCTATTCCTTGTAGAACCATGCCCCATCTCTTTTGTTGCATTGCATAGCCGGTTGTGGGTTTTTTTCATTAAAAATTCGAAATTACATGATGTCTTATATACATTGTGCCCATCTCGCACAAGAACCATAGGCATCTATTTTAATTGCCGATACATGAAACGCTAAATCAATGGTGGGGCCTTGGCCTTGAGCTCCTCACCATGATTAAATTACAATATTTACATCATTTACAAAGGGGGTCAAAATGGGGACGTGACAGGGTTTGTTAGAGAAACCCTAATTTTCCAAAGTTGGAATTTTGAACTTATGATTAGACAAGAAGATGCGCCTCCTCAAGGCGAGTTGTTCAATGTACTCCTTTGTCCGAATTGATGGAAGAAAACCCCAAAATATTGATGCCCTAGTTTTCTCCAGGCACTAGTGTCTGGGTCAAAAATGAAAATTATTCAAACTTGATTCTGCTTCCTCCAAAAGATGTGCCCTCCTAGGGAGAGTTATCATATCCCTTATTTTCTGATGATCTATGAAGAGAAGACCTTGCCCTAGGAATCCCAATGCCTTTTCAGATTGGCTCTAATTGATCCGGATTTATTTGGGAACGAAACAAAAGATAGCATATATAGAATCATATACCGAGATATATTGCAAATAACACAGTGCTACAGTAAACACACATTCTATTAAATAGTGGAAATAGAATACACTGTAAAATACAATAGTTGGAATGGTGGTAGCTATCTCTAAGAAGAGATGTGGCCGCTATGCTCATTCGTGCCAAGATCAATACAAAGAGAGGCCGAAAGAGCCTATTTATCATAAGCATGAGGGAAAGAATTCCAAACATTAAAAAAACCTAACCCTAGAAGATGAACCGTCATAAAGTTTGCGGCCCCAAGGTGGTTAGTTGAACAGTCAACTTCCCGGGGTCATAACTTTTGCATACGATCTCCGTTTGGGGCGCTCGGTAGCCCGTTGGAAAGGTTTATCCGTGATTTACAACTTTCGAATGGGGCCAAATGACTGTTGTCGAAAACCATTTGGCCCCCCAAATCGCCAAAAAATGTCGTTTAGGGCCTCAAAATGGCTCCTAAAGTTCAAGACCCGAAAAACTGCTAAAAATAGTAAATTACAAAAGTTGCCAAAAAGCTGTTTTGAGCCAGTTGGAGGAGGTGGGTTGCCACCGATATCCATCTGGATCAATCCTCCCTCCTTAGGAAGCAATGGTCTCCATTGCGTCAGATCCCTTATCATATGTCGAGCTGTGTGTCGAATTGAGCTTCTGGTGCGACATTTGTTGAAGTGAAAAGGCTGCCTTACTTTGACATCTTCAGAGGGTTGTAATTGTTGTTGATGGATGCAATGGAGCTGTTCAATAATTTTAGTTGTTGTGGTACCCTTGGTCTGCACCGGTGTGGATGGTTTCTTTTTGGAGGAGCACCTTGAATGCATGGCCTTGCACTGCAGAGGTACTCGAATAGGCGATGCTGCCCTGACTTTGTGTTCTTGCTGTTTCTGTTGAGTAGAATGATAATGTGCAGAGGTTGTGGATGTCTCTGTGATTTGATGTTCTCCTTCAATGGAAATTGCGAATAGGGAAAATTTCCTAGTGTGGGAGATTATCTTCCTACCCTGCTTGGTTGGGGTAGGTGCAACTATCTCTGGTATCCGAAAGAGTTGTCCTCCCAAAGTGACAATGACACTGCGAGGTTGTGATTCATATACAACATGACGCTTCCACATATATGGCTGTCCTAAAAGAACATCACATACTTCAAGTGGGGCCACATCACACAATACCTCATCTTTGAAGGGCTTGATGCCGTATGGTAGGCGACATTGATGGTTGACGCGGATCCCCCGTCCTTGGCTTAGCCAACCAATGGTGTATGGTTGTGGGTGTGGTGTTATTGGTAGCTCCAATCTCTTGATGACTTCTGCTGAGATCAGGTTCTTTTGGCTGTCGCTGTCCACAACAAAGTGTAGGGGAATTCCCATCACCCACATCTGTGAGTGGAAAAGGCGCTCCTCTTCCTCTGACTCTTCAGGTTCCTTTGGTTGAATCTGCATGGTGGCAACAATGGCACTGGGTTCTGGATCAATGATCTGCTTCCCTTTTTGCGTGGCTGTGAAATTAGGTTCCGAGTCAGAATCAGAACCGAGGTCTGATTCTAAAGCTTTGATCTCAACCACCAATGACTGTTTTGAGCGACATTCATCAGTGCTGTGCCAGGGGATTTTGTGGAACTCGCACCACTTCCTGGTGTCCTTCTTTGCCTTTTCGTTACCCTTCTTTGCTTGTGGTTGGGACTGGTTGTCGTTTCCCTACCCCGTGTTCTGCGAGCCAGAGTTTCCCTTGCCCTGTTTCTGCATAGGTCCGAAGCCACGCTTGTTCTTTTGTTGAAATTTCTGCTCAATTTTGACAGCATATCGATAGGCAAATCCGAGTGAAGATATTTCTAGGAAATCCATCTCTTTTCGGATGTACCGGTGTAGGCCACTGCGATATTTCAATACTAGGTGCCGCTCAGAGTCCTTGATACCTAGGTTTGTGCGCGAGGTATGAAATTTGTTGGTGTACTCCGACACCGTTTGGTCCCTCTCTTGACGCAGAATGGTCCATTTTGTGTACTGGTCATCATAGTTTCCAACAGGGTAATATTGTTCCTTGATGGCATCTATAAAAGAGGCCCAAGTGGGATTGAGATATTCAAACAATCCAGACTCGTCTGATGAGTTTTTCTCACAATAAGTTTCCCACCAATTTTTGACATGGGGGACAGCCTTGAGGAGCGCAAAGACGATCTTTTCCCTGTCGGAAAAATTGTGGACAGAGAAATACCCTTCTAGTAGATTCAACCATTTATCTAGGGCATCGGCATTGATTTGGCCTTCAAATAAAGGGATATCAAAATTAACTTGTACCTTGAAGGGAGTCGCATCTCCGAAATGGTTGCTTGTCGAAGGTGTATCTGTTGCCGTCGGCATGCGTCGAAGGATTTGGGCAAAATTATCCATCATCTCGTTCCTCTATCGTGTGAGGGATTCCTCGAGCAACAACTTGATAGGATCTACTGTTCCTTCGTCTCTCTTTTCTTTCGCCATGGGAGGCCGTTTGGGGTGGTGAGAGTGGTCTTCCCCAAGTGAAACTAGTTCGAGACCCAACTCTCTATATTTTGACCTCGTCGGGGACATGCACCGAGAAACAATCAAAGAGCAGATCGCTCTGATACCACTGATCCATATTTATGTGGGAACGAAACAAAAGATAGCATATACAGAATCATATACAGAGATATATTGCAAATAACACAGTGATACAGTAAACATGCATTCTATTAAATAACGGAAATAGAACAGACTGTAAAATACAATAGCTGGAATGCTGGTAGCTATCTCTGAGAAGAGATGTGGCCGCTATGCACATTTGTGCCAAGATCAATACAAAGAGAGGCCGAAGGGGCCTATTTATCATAAGCATGAGGGAAAGAATCCCAAACATCCAAAAACCTAACCCTAGAAGATGAACCTTCATAAAGTTTGCGGCCCCAAGGTGGTTAGTTGAACAATCAACTTCCCAGGGTCATAACTTTTGCATACGATCTTCGTTTGGGGCGCTTGGTAGCCCGTTGGAAAGGTCTATTTGTGATTTACAACTTTTGATTGGGACAAAATGAATGTCATGGAAAATTATTTGGCCCTCCAAATCGCCAAAAAAGGTCGTTTAGGGCCTCAAAACGACTCCTGAAGTTCAGGACCCGAAAAACTGCTAAAAATAGTAAATTACAAAAGTTGCCAAAAAGTTGTTTTGAGCCAGTTGGAGGAGGTGGGTTGCCACCGATATCCATCTGGATCAATCCTCCCTCCTTAGGAAGCAATGGTCTCCATTGCGTCAGATCCCTTGTCATATGTTGAGCTGTGTGTCGAGTTGAGCTTCTGGTGTGACATTTGTTGAAGTGAAAAGGCTGCCTTCCTTTGACAACTTCAGAGGGTTGTAATTGTTGTTGATGGATGCACTAGAGCTGTTCAACAGTTTTAGTTGTTGTGGTACCCTTGGTCTGCACTGTTGTGGATGGTTTCTTTTTGGAGGAGCACCTTGAATGCGTGGCCTTGCACTGCAGAGGTACTCGAAGAGGCGATGTTGCCTTGACTTTGTGTTCTTCCTGTTTCTGTTGAGTAGAAGGATAATGTGCAGAGGTTGTGGATGTCTCTGCGATCTGATGTTCTCCTTCAGTGGCAATTGGGAATAGGGAAAATTTCCCAGTGTGGGAGATTATCTTCATGCCCTGCTTGGTTGGGGTAGGTTCAACTATCTCTGGTATCCGAAAGAGTTGTCCTCCCAAAGTGATAATGACACTGCGAGGTCGTGATTCATATACAACATGACGCTTCCACATATATGGCTGTCCTGAAAGAACATCACATACTTCAAGTGGGGCCACATCACACAATACCTCATCTTTGAAGGGCTTGATGCCATATGGTAGGAGACATTGATGGTTGACACGGATCCCCCATCCTTGGCTTAGCCAAACAATGGTGTATGGTTGTGGGTGTGGTGTTATTGGTAGCTCCAATCTCTTGATGACTTCTGCTGAGATCAGGTTCTTTTGGCTGTCGCTGTCCACAACAAAGTGTAGGGGAATTCCCTTCACCCACATCTGTGAGTGGAAAAGGCGCTCCTCTTCCTCTGACTCTTTAGGTTCCTCTGGTTGAATCTACATGGTGGCAAAAACGACATTGGGTTCTGCATCAATGATTTGCTTCACTTTTTGCATGGTTGTGAAATTAGGTTCCGAGTCAGAATCGGAACTGTGGTCTTATTCTGAAGCTTTGATCTCAGCCACCAATGACTGTTTTGAGCGACATTCATCAGTGTTGTGCCAGGGGATTTTGTGGAACTCGCACCACTTCCTGGTGTCCTTTGCCTTTTCGTTACCCTTCTTCGCTTGTGGTTGGGACTGGTTGTCCTTTCCCTTGCCCTACTTCTGCGCAGGTCCGAAGTCACGCTTGTTCTTTTGTTGAAATTTTTGCTCAATTTTGACAACATATCGATAGACGGATCTGAGTGAAGAGATTTCCAGGAAATCCATCTCTGTTCGGATGTACCGGTGTAGGCCACTGCGATATTTCAGTACTAGGTGCCGTTTAGAGTCCTTGATACCTAGCTTTGTGCGCGAGGTATGAAATTTGTTGGTGTACTCCGACACCGTTTGGTCCCTCTCTTGACGCAGAATGGTCCATTTCGTGTACTAGTCATCATAGTTTCCAACAGGGTAATATTGTTCCTTAACGACATCTATAAAAGAGGCCCAAGTGGGATTGAGATATTCAAACAATCCAGACTCGTCTGATGAGTTTTGCTTACAATAAGTTTCCCACCAATTTTTGACATGGGGGGCAGCCTTGAGGAGCACAAAGACGATCTTTTCCCTCTCGGAAAAATTGTGGAGAGAGAAATACCCTTCTAGTAGATTCATATCTAGGGCATCGGCATCGATCTGGGCTTCAAATAAAGGGATATCAAAATTAACTTGTACCTTGAAGGGAGTTGCATCTCCGAAATGGTTGCTTGTCGAAGGCGTATCTGTTGCCATGGGCATGCGTCGAAGGATCTGGGCGAAATTATCCATCATCTCGTTCCTCTGTCGCGTGAGGGCTTCCTCGAGCGACATCTTGATAGGATCTACTGCTCCGTTGTCTCTGTTTTCTTCCGCCATGGGAGGCCGTTTGGGGCGGCGAGAGTTGTCTTCCCCAAGTGAAACTAGTTCGAGACCCAACTCTCTATATCCTGACCTCGTCGGGGACATGCACCGAAAAACAATCAAAGAGCAGACCGCTCTGGTACCACTGATTCGGATTTATGTGGGAACGAAACAAAAGATAGCATATACATAATCATATACAGATATATATTGCAAATAACATAGTGATACAGTAAACACGCATTCTATTAAATAGCAGAAATAGAATAGACTGTAAAATACAATAGCTGGAATGGTGGTAGCTATCTCTAAGAAGAGATGTGGCCGCTATGCTCATTCGTGCCAAGATCAATACAAAGAGAGGCCAAAAGGGCCTATTTATCATAAGAATGAGGGAAAGAATCCCAAACATCCAAAAACCTAACCCTAGAAGATGAACCGTCATAAATTTTGCGGCCCCAAGGTGGTTAGTTGAATAGTCAACTTCCAGGGGTCATAACTTTTGCATACGATCTCCGTTTGGGGTGCTTGGTAGCCCATTGGAAAGGTATATCCGTGATTTACAACTTTCGACTTGGACTAAATGAATGTCATTGGCAACCATTTGGCCCCCCAAATTGCCAAAAAAGGTCGTTTAGGGCCTCAAAACGGCTCCCGAAGTTCAGGACCCGAAAAACTGCTAAAAATAGTAAATTACAAAAGTTGCCAAAAAGTTGTTTTGAGCCAATTGGAGGAGGTGGGTTGCCACTAATATCCATCTGGATCACTAATACCATGTTAGAGTTTGCACTTAAATTCAATTTAATTAGATATTTAAATGAAAGACATACAAGCACAACAAAACACAAGAGACACAATAATTTTCCTCTGGGGAAACCATAAAGGAGAAAATCCCGCAACTTCCTCAGAAATAGATTTGTCACTAGTACAATATCAAGCAATATAGAAAACCCAAAATATAAGATGTATTCTCCATCTCTCTCTCTCTCTCTCTTTCTCCTCCAGCGAACTTGTCTTCTCTCTCTCCTTATGTGAACTTGCGTTAGTGAGTCGTGTGTCCAAATGAGAGAGAAAGCTCTCTATTTATACTTTATGTGTGTCGGGTGACCTTTTTCATAATGGGGTTGACCTCACTAACTTGACTGGGCCGACTTGTCCTAGGGAGACTCAATTATACAATTTACATTTATATTTTGGAGATATATTGCCTCGACTTACAATGGAGGTTTTACCTCATCAATCTTGCATGACCAAACATAATAATAACATCCCCGAACAGAGGAAAAACATCTTCGACGTAGGTACAATAAAAGCACAATAATAATATAATAAAATACAATTGAATATCTTCTGAATTTACATTTACAACAACATGATCATCACCAACATCTTCTTCACAACAATAAACCATAACATATCATGAGTATCAAACTCCAACACAATACATCCTCTTTAGACTTCATAACCCCTTCTAAGGTTTCCTCATAAACCCTAGTAACTTCCTCCAAGAACACAAGTAAAAGAAAAGAGTATGACAATGATAATGAAGTGATTCTATCCTTCCTCTCTATGTATGAGAGGCAAGGGAGGCAAAAAACAACCTATAATAAACTCATGTAGGCCTACACAAGTGAAGTGATTGTTCGGATATCCACATCATCATTTTCAGGACCTTGCATGCAATTAGGGTTTGCATGCATCCCAGTCACCAGGTTGATGCCTCCAGCACCTTACCCACCTTATTCTAGCACTCGGGAGCTTCTTACATCAGTTCTTTAGCCCTCCTAGTCATGAAGGCACCCACTTCTCACCTACTGCCAGCGAAAGGCACACTTCTTCACCTACCACTGTAGTTCCACTTCAGTTACACTCAGTTAGCTCCGATTCTCCTTGATTTGAGGCTAGTTTCACTCCCGACTGACTGTTTCACTCCGTTGGACCTCCAGATTGACTAGATGACTTGTTCTGACTTCAGTTAAGCCTCACATGCGCCCTCCACTGAGTCTCCTTCCCTATATCAGTGCTACACACTTCAGTTACACTAGTTACACTTAATTAGACTCAGATTGACACCTGGATGACTGGTTCTTGTGCATTGATGACCACCACTGATTGATGATGAGGACTCCTAGTTGGAGCCAAGCTATACCATTCAACAATTCGAATGACCTTCTTAGTCAATTCAAATTGCTCAGTTATTGTTACTGTATTGTATTGTAATTATTCACCCTCATTGGGATATTGAGCACTGATGCATGTTTTGCACAGTTTTACACCATATTTTCTATGTTCATATGTTGTGATTGATTTACTTGTTCATTAGATCTGCTGTGACTAATTTTACAGTGATCACTCCAAGGGAACACATGTCATGCTCCAAGGTGATGTCATACACAATAAGGGTTCCAAGATGATGTAGATACACTTCAAGTTGTGTCCACCATCCTCCTCCACAATCCTATATGAACTCCATCTCTCCTCTTAAACCATGTGATCCACTAGGTCCACTCCCCCTACATGAAGTCTACCACAACTTAGGAATCCCCAAGAAAAATTCAATTCTCCATACAAAAATACAAGCTACCCCATACTATATACTAGGGATTGATGTCATTCTCAAAGATACTCAATGCTCCTCCTCCTAAGTAGGGAATTTTGCAAGAAAATGAACCTCTCTATGTGGCTATTGGTGGACTCTACGAATGTGTACCTTGTTTGAGGTATATACACCAGAAGTATAATTTAAATATCGACCAGGGAGCGTACAAACATGAGAGGTACTCAACACTGTATGTGCACTATGAGATAATCTTTGTCGTTCTTAGGTGTCCTATGTATTCTAAAGGATACTCTAAGAAAACATGAAGTATTGTTCTATGGAAACTGCAAAGCATGAAATGACCTAAGAAAGATGGATGTAGTATTCTGTAAAGGAAATGAAAGCATGTAAATCCTATTTTACTAAAGCATGAAATGAAAGCATGTAAATCCTATTTTACTAAAGCATGAAATGAAAGCATGTAAATCCTATCTGATTAAAGCATGAAATGAAATCATGTAAAAGGTTAACCTAAGAAAGATGAATTTAATCTTAAGGGAGCAAAGATCCATTTAACTGTAATCATAAATCGTCATCTCCAAAGTAAAACAAATATAGATTTGATCTTATCTGAAAATGCTGTATAAAAAGTGCAAATGAAGATCGAAAAGTCGCTCATGCGGATGATAACTACAGGACTATGAACAATGTATTTTGGAACTACAGACGCACTACTAAAGAACTACAGAAGGAAAATGCTCATGCTGAAACCAAAATCTGATGTTTGAATGAAATGCTGAAATTAATCCACACGCAATTTATACTAGAAATAAATAACTGAATGCATGGAAAATACTTGAAACAAAACGCAGAACTCCTAAGCTACGTATTGAGGGGGCCCTCCCCAACACGTATCACAAGAGGAAATGAAGCTTATAAACTCACGAAATTAGAAAAACGCTGGAGCTTCATTATAAATTCATAAATCCACCATGGCTGATAAAAATTGTACACTAAATGTCTGAACTGTGTAAAATGCTAAAAGATTGTTTTTCCAAAATATCTCCAGACCCCCTGCTACTCAGGTTTCTCTATTTATTACAGCTTCTATCCTAGTTTTGCATTGGAAACCACAAACCAAAATTTAGGGGATTAACCCCTACAAATCAGGGTAAACAAGAGTGTTGCATCTCCAGTGATCCTCGTGGTCTTCAATCTGGAGCTCGACATTGCCACTATCCCTGTTATTCCTGCGCTATTCCCACACATGGTTTGTTCATATGATTAGTTTAAATAAAATATGCTAAAACATAAGAAAGAATAATAGCTAAATCATTTCATCTCATTATCAATTAAATTGCCTTCTCCCCTACATAAATGAGTGTTTTTTCTGATCATTCCATTGCTAAGGTGTGGCATAATGGAGTCTATGGAATACCTATATCCTGGACTCATTATATTCCTTGGACTTGAAGATGTTACCCATCCTTGGGTGAGTCATTCTGTTCCATAACGTCTAATCTGATATCCCAGGAAACAACTCTAGGAGCCCCTGCCTGTCTATAATAACCTTGGCTCTGTTCTTCTTTGGTCCAACCCCTTCTTTCCTTGTCCTCATCAATGTGCTCCTTAATAACAAGAGGAAGAAAGAAAGGTGGGTTTAGTTTCATACCAATTCATATGAGTTGATTATTTATCAAGGATTCCTTGTACAACCTTGCCTTAGTTAGTGTAACCTCCAACCTGTAGGGGGAGTGAGGTTCACATTTCTTCAAGTCTTTTGAAATTATTTTCCACCAATCACTAATAGCTTCCTGTACTTCGTTGAATGTGCATCGGGTGGTGTTTTCGAAGTGTGCAATTTCTTCTTGCAGCTTCTCAAGAAGGATTGGGATCAGATCCTCATTAGAAGTTATAGCAAAGTGATCCTGAACCACCTTCTCTAGGTGTGTAGCTTTAGCCCTTATCCATAGTGGATTCTGCCATTCCTCCACTTGGTAGAGGTGAACATCTTGGGACCTTTCCACTTCGTGATTCATCCAAGAGCACAACACCCTGAGTTGGAAATCACCCATATAGGGGTTTGGTGACCAATTCGGCGAGTTAGGTACAACTAGATTGTGAAGAAAGAATTCACACAATTGGTCCTTTTCTAGCTCGATGTTTTTCAGGGAAGTATCTATGAACTGCTTAGGAGTTATTACATCAAGAGTAAACCCTGCTTCAGCCTTTGCAACTGGAACCAACACCATTTTTCCTTAATATAGACTGCGTAGACTTGGGATGGAGGCCTGTACCCCAGTATTTCTTCATATATCTTGGCAGTAGTGGCTAGAGTGTCCTCTAGCTGTAGGATTTGTTGGTCTTTTTGGGCCAATTCCTCCTAAGCTTGGTTTAATTTTTCTTTCAATTCTAGGTTCTACTGCTCCACTTGTTTAAATAGGCCCGTGTGCTACATTTTTAAAATTTGGGTCTTCTCGTGCATGAATGGTGGCGCAGCTGGTGAGACGACCTGGATTTTGTGGAATCGTGCCTCGATTTTCATGGCGGCCAGCTCTTCCCTAACCTTTTCCAACTCAGAAAATGCTTCGACCAGTTGATCATCCTTTCCGGTTTTCATTTCTTCTTTTTCAAAGGTATGGGGTGGTGTGTCTTCTTCTATAAGTGTAGAAGGGTTTCCTTGGTCTTCCCCGTCATCCTCAGAGTCCGACAGGTCTTGTGGTATGGGGATTTTTTCTTTTTCTTTGATCTTTTCCTCCCTGGATTTGGTCTGCTGCCTTAGCCTTCTTCTCTATCGCCTCAACCCTTGAATGCTAGCAGGTGTCCCTATGGTTTTCTGGCGGGAGGTATTGCGGTAGTGTTTTATCTTGACAAGGGTCTTGGCCACCACCTCATTATCGCTGTCTAAGTCAATTTTTCTTTTGAATCCTAACTTAGTGGTTTATTTTTCCTCTTTCTGGTCCAAGACTAGGGTTATGCCCACACTTGGTGTGTCCTTCATCCCCTGGACATCTTCAGCCGAGACAAGGACAAACTCTTCCCATGAGAGTTCAAGGACTTGGATCTTCAATTCCTCGCAGATGATCAGCTTGATTAATCTGTGATGGGCCAACACATTCTCCTTTCCCTGTATCACCTTCCTACTCATCTCCCAGATGGGATGAAGTAGGTAAAAAGGGATGCTGATGTTGTTGTTCGACCTTATATGCCCCCTGTTCCTTAGGAGGTCCATAATTATGAAGTGAAAGATCGGAATGTAGCCAAGCCTTCCTGTGCAAGAAATATATTTGAGGATGACAGTAGCTACTTCGTCCCATGGTCTTGGCATGGTATCTCTTTTGACACCATTCTTATCCTCTTCGTAGCTCTCACCCTCTATAAATAAAGTCATTTTTTCCCTTAGGTTGGCTTCTCTGTCGTCTCTCCCCCAATGCAGCCCCATTGGCAAGCCTGTATGTGCTGCAATTGATTCTTCATCTCTACAAATGGGTAACCCCTTCACCCTGGTAGCATACTGCTCTTCTTTTATATGTTCCAGGTTTCGGGTGAACTCTATGGATATTTTGGTGTTATGTCCTCTTAGCCCAGTAATGAATGGCATCCACTCCGCTATGCGGAGTGTGGACAATACTTGGAGTTTTTCATAGATGGGTGAATGGTCATCTGGTTCACTCTTTTTAAACCCTTTTGTTATTTTCTAAAATTACGGAATAGTATAAAACTTGAGGGTGGTGGACTAGATGATTTACTTGCTTTCTTCTAATTCAGACGCCGGTTGCTCACTGAACACCAAACCCTTCTTGCTATGCTTGCTTGGTGAAGATCTAAAGTTTTTGTATCTTCTGGTTAGATTTGTGTCCTTATTCATATCCCACTTTCCATCTTTATTCCCCCGTCTTTCCTGTTTTTTTTCCTTATCCATTCATCATTTTATGCAGTTCTAGCGGTTTGATAAGAATCATATATGGGGGGTACAGAGGTCATCATTTTCAAATTGGAGTTGGTAATCATTATTCAGTATGGTTGCTCTAAACCATGTGCTGCCGTCTTTTTGAAAAGAGTTGTCCTCAGCTCAGAATAATTCCTTTTGTAGGGAGAATTTAATTAGAATGACAATGGAGACAAAATATCTAGTGATTACCTTTTTATGTTTTAGCGTACCTGAATTTGATGGTGCAAATATTGTGTAGTTGAGTGGAGTTCCGTAGTTGATTGATTCTTCGTCTGTAGTTTTATTTGGCATATCCGTAGTTAAGCTTGTATGATGTTCTTTTGTTGCCTCGCTTGATTTTTTTTGTTTTGCTTGGTTTAATTTTTGCTTCTTGATTTGTTTGCTGGCTCGTTTGATGTTTGCTTTTGCTTGGCTGGATTTGCTTTTTGATTCTTGTTTGCTAGCTCGCTTGATGTATGCTTTTGTTTGGCTGGATGTTGTCCTCCTTTTTTCGGTGCTTTCTGGCTTGAGTTTCGTTGTTGTATGATAATTTGGTTTGCCTCCTTTTATTCCTGTAGCGTTGGTTTATTTTGTAATGATATTTTCTATGTTTTTTTTCTTCTTCTTCTTCTTCTTTTTTTTTTCAAAAATAATTAGTGGTCATGTATGTCCTCCATTAGCATTAGATTTTTCTGATAGAGGGTTTGTGTGAATTACTCCCTTGACTGTGGTTTCTTATATAATTTGAGTCTATGCCCATTTACCAACATGGGGAATTCTGTCTCATCTATTGTCTTGATTTTGACTGCACCATTGTCATAAATTGTATCAATAACGTATGGTCTGAGCCATCTTGTGGTGATTTTTCCTTGAAATGTTTGAAACCGAGAATCATATAGCAGTGCCCAGTCTCCTTCTGTGAATTTCTTATGTTTGATGTTCTTGTCATGCCATTTCTTTCTCTGTTGTTGGATAACTTCAGTGTGGGCGAGGGCTTGTTGGCGGTGCTCATCCAGCTGATTTAGTTGGAGCATACGCTCTCCTTGTATTTCCAAAAGCTGCATGTTTAGATGGGATGCAATTCTTAATGTCTTTATTTCAAATTCAATAGGGAGCATTAATTTTTTTCCATATACCAACTCATAGGGGGTGAAACTTGTGCTTGTTTTCCAAGTTGTGTTATAAGTCCAAACTGCTTCACTTAACCTGTCTGCCCAATCCCTTTTATGTAACTGCACTGTTTTTTTTTTCAGAATCTTTTCAAGTTCTCTATTTGTAACTTCAGCTTGACCATTAGCTTGTGGGTGGTAGGAGGAGTACCTTCGATGTTTAATCTTGTTTCTTCTAAGTAGGTCCTCAATGAGGTTTGATGTAAACTGATTCCCTTGGTCAGAAACTAATTCTCTAGGAATTTCAAATCTATAGAAGATTTGTTCTGTGAAGAATTTTGCTACATTTGTTTCATTGGCTATTGCAAGTGCTGTAACTTCAACCCATTTTGTAAGGTAGTCAGTGCAGACTAGAATGCAGTTTTTCTGATTTGATGGGGGATTGAATGGACCAACAAACTCAAATCTCCACTTTTCAAATGCTTCCAAAGAAATTTGGGGATGTAGAAGCATTTCTTATCTTTGTGTAGGCTTCCCCATTCATTTACAATCATCACAATGTGATACATAATTGTAGGAGTCCTTGTGTAGCGTTGGCCAGTAGTATCCAGTTTGCAGTACTTTGTAGGATGTCCTTTTTGCTGCAAAATGGCCTCCACGAGGTTCATTGTGAGTAGCATGGAGTATGTCATGGAATTCATCTTCTCGGAAGCATCTCCTTAATATTTGGTCTGGTCCTTTCTTAAAGAGTATTCCTTGTATCCAAGTGTAAGTTGCACTTTGCCTTATGATTCTGCACTTCTCTTTATAGCTATAATGTTGTGGAAATCTCCGAGATACCAACTAGTTTGCTATATCGAAAAACCATGGGCTTTGTGTGGGGATTGCAAAGAGGTGGTCATCGGGGAAGTGGTCACTTACCAACTCATTGTCCTATCCATGTGTCAGTCTAGACAGAAAATCAGCTACCACATTATGCTTGCATGGCTTGTCCAGGATTGTTATGTCAAATTCTTGCAAGAGGAGCAACCATCTAATAATTCTAGCACTAGTATTTGGTTTATTCATGAGGTACCTAATTGCAAAATGATCTGTATGCACAAAGACTGGGTATCCAGTGATGTAGTTCCCGAATTTGTTTATAGCATGGATGACAGCCAAAAATTCTTTTTCTATGACTATATAATTGATTTATGTTCCTACCAAGTTTTCTCTAATATAATAGATTGCATAAGGTTTATTTTCTTCTTCTTTCCCGAGGACTGCCCCGATGGCTTTGTTTGAAGCATCCGAGTGGATGTGAAATGGTAGTGTCTAGTTGGGTCCTTGAAGGACTGGGGCCGTGATTTTTTTCTCTTTGAGTTGATCAAATGCTGACATACAATGTTTGTCCTAATGAATTTTGTATCTTTTGTCAAAAGGGAAAACATAGGTGCAACAATTTTGCTGTAACTTTCTATAAACAATCTGTAGTAGCCTGTTTTCCCAAGGAAGTTGTGCACATCTCTTTGTTTGAAAGGTGGGGGGAGTGTTCTAATGACAGTGACTTTTGCTTGATCTAATTCAATACCCCTTTGGGAGATATGGTCCCCCAGAACTATGCCCTCTTGCATCAGCATACAACATTTATCATTGATGAGGCATAAACTCATTTCAATTCATTTTTTAGGACCAATTCTAGATGTTGTAATGCTTGGAAAAAAAATCTCCCATACGGTGTGAAGTCGTCCATGTAGACTTCCATCTGGCCATTGATAAAATCGGAGAATATACTCAAAATGGCCCTTTGAAATGTTGTTGGGGCATTACAAAGTCCAAAAGGTAGTACTTTGTATGCATATGTGCCCCATGGGCAGGTAAATGTTCTTTTATCTTGGTCAGCAGGGTGGATTTGGATCTGGTTGTACCCACTAAATCCATCCAAAAATTAGAAGAACTTGTTTCCAGCTAGGGTGTCCAACACTTGGTCAATAAATGGTAGAGAGAAGTGGTCTTTTTTAGTTGCTTTATTAAGTTCCCTGTAATCTACACAAATCCTCCACTTCCCTCCTTTCTTAGGGACTATTACCAAGGATGAGACCCACTCACTGTCTGAGATTGGGTAGATGAATCCTGCATCCAATAATTTTTTTAGTTCCATTTTAACTATATCTTTTAGTGTTGGATTCATCCTTCTTTGGGGTTGTTTGATAGGTACAACGACCTCTTTTATATATATAATTCTTGCAAATATTTGGGTGTATACCCCTCATATTAGTATAGCTCCATGCAAAATCCTTGTTGTTTTCTGAGAGTACTTTTATGAGTTGTTGCTCCTGTTCTGGCTCCAAATTTGCATTAATATTGATTATTTTCCCAGGAAGGATCTCTACAATTTTAATCTGTGGTGGTTGTTGTTTAATGGAGAGTCTTTCTGTCCACATTCTGTCAGTATTGACAAGATAATTTAGCACTTCCTGTTGTTGCCCTATTTAAAAAATTTCTTCAAGCATATCATGATTAGGATAAACATTCTGAATAAATTTAGTTAAATGACCATCTTCATCGTTAGCTTTTAGAGTTAGAGTTGTTTATATGGTGAGCATAGGTTGTATTTCTTGGTCATTTATATCGTCATATTCATCCGTCCAATTTTGGTATTCTGTGGCTATAGACCTTTTTGCTGGTGGGTATATTGTGATCTTTTTCCTAGCTTGACCACTTGTAATTGTCATATTGCCAGATCGAAAACCTATATAGACATCTGCTGTCACCATCCATGGCCTCCCTAGGATGATTGGGTACCCACTGAGCTTACTCTTGAATTCTATAACTATGAAGTCGGTTGGATACTCCGAGAATTCAATGTTGATGATGATATCCTCCAGGATTCCTTCAAGTTTGACAGTGCATGTGTCAGAAAGTTGTAGCACTGTACTGGTTGGTCTGATTAGTGATTGGAGACCTAAGGATTACATTGTATCCTTTGTCATAACGTTGATTGCAGCTCCTAGGTCAATTAGACTGCTTGAAATAGGTTTGTTGTTTATGGTTACATTGACAATAGGGTTGCCTGGGTCGAGGTATTTAGGGTTAACAATGATTCCCAACATCATGTCTGCTAGTTGGCCTACAACGTTTATGGTTGGTGGATCACGTTTCCTTCGCCTAGGTTTTTTTAAGCAAATTTCTTTTATAAATTTATTACATATTGGAACATCCCTTATTGCTTGTAAAATGAGAATTTGAATGCTTAAATGTTTTAATTCATTAAGTATAGAATTTTCAGATTCTTCTTTGGTATTTTGTTTCAGTCTCTCAGGGAATGGAGGGTTTCTGTTTGGTAATTGAGGCTGATCTTCTTCTTCCTGGTGGTATATAACTGGTTGCTGGGGTTCTAGAGATCTGGGTTGTTCATGATGTGTACGTTCTTGATTATTTTGTGGTTGGGAGCCCTGCAGTGTCTTGCCAAATCTGAGATTGATTTCATTTAATTCTAGTGCATCCATGACATAGGTAGGAAATTGCACTACTTCATTTTTGTAGGGTTGTTGTTTCCCTATTCCTTTGTTATTTGGGTTTGGAATAGGTTGAGCAGGGATTGGAGGTGGTCTGGGAGGTGGTGAGTTCTGTGGAGGAGGCATGATGAGTGGTTGTTGCAATGGTGTCCTCCAATTTGCTGAATATGGGTATGGATTTCCGTAGTTCACTTGTGGTTGAGAAAAAGGTGGACAGTATGGAGAGTTGTAATGTCCCTTGTTAGGAATTTTATTAAAATTGCAATTTTCCACTTTTTTTCTTGGTTCGACCTTTGACTAGTTTCGATCTCTAGGTCCCAAATTTGCCCCAAATGATCCCAAATATTCTGAGAAGGTATATGAATGATATTAGAACATAAATATGTGTTTCAGGGATGCCTTTGTACCTTTAAAACACTTCTGCAAATACTCTTTCAATTATGGTCAATGTAGGTAACTTTACTAGTGATTTCCCTTTGACTAGTATTGGTCTCTAGGTCTCAATTTGACTCCAAATGCCTTCAAATCTTCAAGGAAGGTTTATGAATGATATTAGGAATTGAATATGATGTTCAGGGATAACATATGGCTACCAAAAGACCTCTGCAAACTCTCTTAAGATTCTGGACCAAGTATGCAATTTTACTAGTAATTTGGGGTTCAAATCCCCCTAAGGTAAGTACTGAAAATGGCTTCCCAAATGCCTCCAAACCCACTCAAATTTATGAACAGAGGTATGTAATGTGTTAAGTATGTTATTAAGGTCTCATATGCACCATTAATGTTTTATTACAACTGTTCTCACCCTCTCCCATTCAACTGCAAAAATCCCCAATTCGACCCTTGGGGAAATGGCACTATTTCTTCTCCCAATGCAATTAAACTAAGTAAAAATGCTTCAAATGCTCAAGTACAGTACATGAAACTTGTATAAGACATCCATGGCAGTATATTTATCACAAATATATCAGAGAATCATCCATTCATTCGAAATCATCATCAATACATTGGCTCACAACAAGGTAGTGGGGAAATGGCATTGTTCTTCCATTAAAAATGAGATTTATACATTTCTACTTGGAATTTCAACTTGAAACTTTTTGGAGATGAAGAACAGAGTATTTAATTCATATTACAAAAGAAATGGGGCATTAGAAGCTCCCCCAAAGAGTACAATAGCTCACCAAAAACGCCCTCCCTCAAGGATCAAGAATATGCCATCAAAACTGGAAATGGTTGAAGGAGCGAGCTGCAATAGAAGAAACCATGAGCTGCCCTGTAGCTTACACCTGCAAATAAAGACTCCATTAAAGCTCCAAATGAAAGGTATGAATGGCCTTTCCAATTTCCAACTTGGATGAGAATCTTTCACCCTTGAAATTGGCTAAGGCAAGAAACTAGTCATCCACTAGCTCTCCCTCTTCACAAATGCAATTGCAAATTCTACAAATGATCAAAATCCCTTCTCATACTTCATTTCTACATTTTATAACCAACATTAGCCTTCTAAGGGTCGAAATCCTTTCAATAGATTCAATAGATTTCCATTTAGGAAATATTCCACATTTGCCACTTGTCTCCTAGTTCCAACCTTCCATCTTCTCCCAAATTCGATTTTGAGTCTCTTTGGCTTCTCCAACTCCCAAATTCGCCTTCCTTAAGCCTATTTTTGGGGCTGACATGTCACAATGGTCAGATGTCAGAGGTCAGGTCTGCAATTTGTCATAGTTGTCATAGATGCTCCATCATTGGTGTCATAGGGGCTAGGGAATCTAGCCCAAGTGTCCACAAACTTCCACTTTGACTCTTTATCTTCCATGGAGGTTACCAATCCTTCCCAATTCGACCTAATATGCTCAATGACATGTGTTATGACTTACCAACTCACCCAAGAGTGTTCACATTCCCATTAATTCGAATTTGCAAGAGAGAGATACCATGTATTATGAAAAATCAAGCTAGTGTGGGTCCCACATCCTCCATATGTCTTCAAAACCATTTGTCCCCTAGGATTTCTCTTGAATTTATTTATTCACTCTATTTATTAAATACTTGAACCCCTCTAATGTCTAAACATCATTTATTATCCCCCTTATTCCAAATCCCAAAGCTTCCACCCCAAACCTAGGAAACTAGTAATTTTCCTCCTTGGCAATTATTTGACCCTTAACATCAATTTTACAAACTCTAATGAATATGGCTAATGTGATTAGGCCATTGTGACCCAACTCCAAATTTGGGACATGACAAGAGTAAGGCTGGGTGTAATATGGTTGTTGGTACGGTGTTTGGTTTTGATTCCATTGGCTTGGACCTGATTGTGGGGGCCATGTAATTGATGCTGAAGGATTCCAATTTTGTTGATTATTCAATTGATTAAAGTATGTTTGGTTGTTGGACTGGAAGGGTCTAGCAAAATTGTTCCTTTGTTGGTTAACAAAACAAAGTTGTTCCATAGTACCTTCTGATGTGGGATCTTGTATGGTCGCTTTACATGATGGTAGTAAGGAGAATTTATCTGTGGTATGATCATCGGTGCAAATCCCACAAAGTATCTATTATGTTTAACGGGCATTTTCCCTTTTCATGTTTATTTCTACGTCATGGGAAAAATACTGCTAGTGCCTGGTTGATCTCGTCTTGTTTCTTTTTTAGCTGCAGTGCATCTAACTGCATAGCTAAGGACTGAAGGATGTTTGTCTTCATATCATCTAGAAGGTTTCCTAAGTCAGACTTCGTGAGGCTTGGGATTGAAAAGGATGGTCCTCCTGCTAATGGATGTGTATCTTGTATTCCATTTTTTCCTTTTCTGGATCTAGAATAATTTTTTAAGATTTGTAGGATTTGATCATAGGTTTTTTGGAATATATCCTTGTCACCTAATAGGTTCAAGACCTCTAGGTATTCCTCCTTGATTCCTCTAAGAAGTACTAGTTTCAATGATTTCTGATCCAGGGTATAGTGACTAACCCGTTTATAACTGAGTTGAAAGCATTGTGCATATTCTTCTAGGAATTCTTTTTCTCCATGTTGCATCCTAAAAATCTCATCCCTTGTGTCTTTTGCTTTATAGTAGTCCCTGTATTTTTCCAGGAAGGATTGTTTCATTTGGTCACATGTGAAGATATTGTTTCCTTCTAGACTCATAAACCATCTTAGTGATAAATATTTTAATGTAGAAGGAAAGAGACTCAATTTTTGTGCCTCAATGGTATAACCAAAGGACCTGCAAACTACCTCAAATTCAAACAAGAATGTGTCAAGGTCCTCTGAGGTTAAGCCATGGAAGTTTGGTAAATTATTGGGATTGATATTTTTCATTCTGACATCCCCAAGAGGTACACTTATGGGGAATGTAAACAGTTCTCTGTGTTCTTCCTCCTCATACGCCATAGTAGTGTTTGAGCTAGAGCTAGCGAAGAAGTTATCACGGTCTGGATTGTAGCTCGAATCAGCTTCTTTGTCGGAGTTGAGAAATTCAAATTGAGAGTGTTCAGAATCACTATTGCTCATAGGGCGGTTAGGCAGAAAACGTCCAAATTCATCCCTCTTTCGTCGAGGCATTCATGGTAATTTTTTTAATGATTTTTTTAATAAGATATCTCTTATAGTTTAAGAACCTCTCCGACAACGGCGCCAAAAAGTGGTGGACTTCAGGAATGTGTACCTTGTTTGAGGTATATGTACCAGAAGTATATTTTAAATATCAACCAGGGAGCGTACAAATTTAAGAGGTACTCATCACTGTATGTGCACTATGAGATAATCTTCGTCGTTCTAAGTGTCCTATGTATTCTAAAGGATACTCTAAGAAAATATGAAGTATTGTTCTATGGAAACTGGAAAGCATGAAATGATCTAAGAAAGCTGGATATAGCATGGTGTAAAGGAAATGAAAGCATGTAAATCCTATTTTATCAAAGCAAGAAATGAAAGCATGTAAATCCTATCTGATTAAAGCAGGAAATGAAAGCATGTAAATCCTATCTGATTAAAGCAGGAAATGAAATCATGTAAAAGGTTAACCTAAGAAATATGAATTTAATCGTAAGGGAACAAATATCCATTTAACTGTAATCCCAAATCGTCATCTCCAAAGTAAAAAATATATAGATCTGATCTTATCTGAAAATGTTGTATAAAAAGTGGAAATGAAGATCGAAATGTCGCTCATGCGGATGATAGCTACAGGACTACGGACAATGTATTTTGGAACTACAAACGCACTACTAAAGAACTACAGAAGGAAAATGCTCATGCTGAAACCAAAATCTGATGTTTGAATGAAATGCTGAAATTAATCCACACGCAATTCATACTAGAAATAAATAACTGAATGCATGAAAAATACCTGAAACAAAACGCAAAACTCCTAAGCTACGTATTGAGGGGGCCCTCCCCAACACGTATCACAAGAGGAAATGAAGCTTATAAACTCACGAAATTAGAAAAACGCTGGAGCTTCATTATAAATTCATAAATCCACCATGGGTGATAAAAACTGTACACTAAATGTCTGAACTGTGTAAAATGCTAAAAGATTGTTTTTCCAAAATATCTCCAGACCCCCTGCTACTCAGGTGTCTCTATTTATTACAGCTTCTATCCTAGTTTTGCATTGGAAACCACAAACCAAAATTTAGGGGATTAACCCCTACAAATCAAGGAAAACAAGAGTGTTGTGTCTCTAGTGATCCTCGTGGTCTTCAATCTGGAGCTCGACACTGCCACTATCCCTGTTGTTCTTGCACTATGCCCACATATGGTTTGTTCATATGATTAGTTTAAATAAAATATGATAAAACATAATAAATAATAATAACTAAATCATTTCATCTCATTATCAATTAAATTGCCTTCTTCCCTATATAAAAGAGTGCTTTCTGATCATTCCATTGCTAAGGTGTGACATAATGGGGTCTATGGAATACCTATATCCTGGAATCATCAACTATCATGAAGGATGTCCCCTAAGTTGGTAAGACAACTCCAATTCCCTTGGGAATAATGTGAATTAAGCACCCAATTGAGGTCAAGAACCATTGAGCAAGCTATCTCCAATGTGAAAATTCTTCACTAAACATTTCCCATGTGTCAATATATCTCAAACCATATAGGCATTGAAAATACACAATGCACCCCACATCTCATGGAGCACCCCAAACATGGTGCAAACACTTTCGAAGTAAGTCATAAGCGAACAACTCCTTCAAACATTGACATGTGGTTCAAGTACTAGAAGTGGGATACCCGTAATATTGAAGATTTACTCAAAATCAAATAATTAAAAGATGATAAAGCATGGACAAATCAACTCTTAAACCAAAAAAAACTACCACAAGAAAAATTCCAAGCTTGGGATATTCAAAGACCTTGTACCTAATAATGACCCCCCTATGAAGTCCTACAAGAAAAATAAGAGGGATTCCTTTGACCACAACCCTGACCTTTAAAGTTTTGATGAATATTAAGAAGAGGTTTTACATATTTCCCCTCAGACAAATAAAAAAAAAAAAAAGGGAAGGATCATGTTTCCCATTCTCCTAGCCATCCTCACAAAGTTGAAAAAATAGTCCATGTTGTTGAAAAGGCCTCAGATGAGCCTCAAATAACATAAATACAAAATACCTTGAATTGCAAATGTTATTCAAATTGATCCATGAATCTCATAAATAAATCCCAAGAGACATGTTATTCCTAACCAAGACAAGAGATGTTTGATTTAAGAATTTTATCATTGAAACTTCGTAACCAAGGCAACTAAAATTAATTCACCTCTTAGCTCAATAGATTCTATTTGTGGTAAAATCCCTGGTGAATACAATTGGTCTCACTAATAGAGAAGACAAAAATAACTCGTTGTCTTTCTAGAATCTACAATTGATATTACTAAATGTGAAAGAGATAATAAAGGAAAGTACCTGGAATTAAATGTTGAATCTTCTTAGCCTTTGCAAGAAATCCAGATGACAAACCTCTAGCACAATGCCCTTCTCCAAATCTACACATAAACCATGAAATAAACTTTCCTCAAAATCAGGCATATAAATTAATACTATAAATTTGTAATCAGTAAATTCTAATTAATATCAAGTAAGCTAATTCCATCCACAATCCATTAATTCAAAGAAACATCAAGAAATAAATGCACAATGAATTAGGGGGGGGAGAAGAGAGATCTTTATACAATGTAATAGTAATAAGTTTTGTACATGATTCTTGTTACAGACAGCTTCAACACCCAAGTTTGGATTCCTCGACTTAAGCCGCTTAACAATATAACTTAACCACAAAGTTATAGTTTTACTCTAACAAGGAAATCGAATGAGGACTTAGGCCTACTCAAGATTAGAATAAGCCTCCAAAATCAAGGAGTTCTGATCATGATAAGCCTATGAAAACCTAGGAAAATTCTATAGTGTGCATGTATATCAATTGGTCTTGGCCCCTTCCCCTAACATAGAACTATGTAATGGTGAGTTAGTTATGGTCATTAGGGAATGCGATCTAAGTTTCACAAGTGTATGACCTATTGAATATCTACTTAGGACCATGGATTTTATGGAAAACAAAAAAAATTGTGCAATTTTGGAGGTGTTCATGGGTTGCATTAAGGAAACCACAAAGCAACTCATAAGTTTCCATAAGGAATATTGCAAGCATTAAGTGATAGGCTCAGAAAATATATAAAATGAGTGAAAAGACATGGATATATCACAGGTGAAAGTGCAGGCAAAGCATAGCTTGTAAAAGGTGACCAAATATAGCTATAATAGATGCCCCATGATGTATGAGGTTAAAAGGGGATTTGATAGCTGGAATACACTAAAAGACATAGAGGAATATAGAAAAAGAAACCTAGGCGAATTCCAACAAACCAATGATCTAAAAGGTACATGCAAACAAAAATGAAATTATGAGACGACTCTCTTCTTTGAGGTGGGCATACCCATGCTCAAGTGGAAAACAAGTATGGTTTCCAAACAAGTACACTGTGGATCCATGTAGTATACAAAGTGAAATATCATGGCATGGGATCATAGCCACAAGAAAATACAAAGTGGATCTATGTCTCAATGTACATTAGGAGAGCGATTGGAACAGTGAAGGCTACACAAAATTCTCAGCAGTACCGTATAATCAACTTAGATAGTAGCATCAAAGGGAATTTCCACCAAAACCCAAGGTCTTCAATCCAAAATTTCCGAATGTATGAATATACACCATGTGAATAACTTATATGAAGTTGAACATGGGAGAAATAGTCTAATCACTGATCATTAATGTATATCATCACCATATGTGAGGTAAGCCATCGATGATAATAATGAGAAACAAGGTATTTATTACATTCTAGTAACTGTGAATAAATTAGTTGATGTTGAACACTTGTAGAATCAACCAATCATGTATCGTTGCGGTATACCCACTGTCGAGTGCAAGGGAACCTGTCACTAATTACTGCAATCACTAAAGTACTATAAAGGTATCTAAATGTTATTCCTAGAGAAAATCAAATAAATTCGATAGGAAGAGACCCATTCTAAGGAAATCATTAAGTCACCCCTCAACAACCAACATGAGAAAGAATTAAGAACATGATTTGATTTGAGGTCTTGGACAATAATTGGAAAGAATAAACCACCAATTATGGATTTTGAATGCACTAGATGAAAATAACACACAGGGAAGAACCTCTAAGTAACAACTAATAATGAAAATCATTGTCAAAGGTGAGGCATTCCTCCAATAAGGAAAATGGAATCTAAGGTACAATGAAAATTCCACTATGTTAATAAAGGTATTACAGTCGAACACGGGGGAAACCAATTAATCAATGACCAATGACGAATGTCATCTAATGAGTACAAGTTAACTTACCAATAATAAAATGATTCATAGGGTACTACTGATTCTAACTCTATCTCCCATAGCAACGAGTTGTAGTTGATAGGAGAAGAATCGCCGTCGTGAAGGAAATAATGAGTTGTTCCACACTGGCACGAGAAACAACATTGTTTATGTTCATGAATTGATAAAATATTGACAATGGAAGGCCAACATTGATGGTCAAGAACTTTGAAGAATGGACACCATGAGTTAGAGACCTCCCTTGAACATTTAAGCATGGCACAATGGTGACTTGGGTAACAATTGAATCGAAATCCTAAGGCTATACTAAAGTCTAATTGTAGAGAATTGACTCAAACAAGTGCTTTTTTCAAGGCTGACATAGACTGAAACTATTGCCACATGAATAAAGATCTTGATTCCCTCCCCCCTCTCTTTTTTATAAATATTTGATTTTTTTCTTTTTCATATTAGAAAAATATCGAAAAAATGAATAAACATGTGCCATAATACAATGGAAGATATCAAGGTTTGTTGTGGCCACAACTACCCCCTACTTCTCTTGATCTGCTAATAGAAAAGCAGCCCCCAATACTAAATTTTGGCCCATGAATTTCACCTATATTGATATGTGAATACTGAATAACTAATAAAGTTTGAATGCTTGAATATCCTCATGATAATCTTCATCGATGCTACTTTTTTCTTGAATGAGTCATTCAGACTATTTTGACTTAGTAGTTTTCCCCTTCTCCAATAACTTGCTTCAATACGACCAATGATAGCATTTGGATAGTTATTTGAGCATTCTAGGTGCAGGTGCCAAGCTCCCTTATATATTGCTACCGAGCGTTTTATGTGTGATCCCTTGAAAGATGTTTGGAAACTATTGGTGTGCTTGCCACCTTTGTACCATTTGTCTTACAAACTTTGCATTCTCCTTCTAAGTTGGATAAGGAATTCATTCGAGACTTAGTTCTTACGGCATAATCATGAAGAAGTTTGACGAGAGCACATAGCATGTCTCAGAAGCCTCTTTTCCAAAATGCTAAGTATGAAACAATTGCAACAAGAAGGTAGGAAACTTGTCGACGTTGTGGTGGCAAACTTAAAAACTCATTGAAGTTGCAATGTAAAACTTAAAAGCTCACCGATGTTGCAGCGACAAAGTCAAAATTCGCCAACGTTGCGGCAACAAAGTCAAAACTTGTCGAAGTTGCACTGGGAAATTCAAAAACTTGTCGACGTTGTGGCAACAAAGTGAAGAACTCGCCGACATTGCACAAAGAAGGAAGAATTCAATTGGAATTACGCTGAGAAAATGAATATTTTACTTTCGTTGAGGCGTAAAAGTGAGACTTTCGTTGACTACTCCAAGAGAGAAAACAAAACATTCCTTGTTACTAGCGCAACAAAAGTCACTTATTCATTGATACTGCGTAGAACATCTACTGTCTAAAACCAAGGTTGATGGATAGAATATGATTGAATGAGTGTTTTGGACCTATTTGAATTTTTATATTGGCTCGACAATGTTTCAAATACTCCCTAGATGGTTTATGACTTACTTGACTAATTTTAAAGGCCTCTTTGTAAGTAGTTATTTGAACTTCGGCTTTGTTTTATAATGAAGTTTTTATACCCAGTGGAATGAGTTTTCACATGATTTGAACACATCTTTATTTATTTCATGTCCCCTGACCCTTTTTCTTTGGGTTTGATTCCCATTGTTTAAATTTGACTATTTACCCTATTTGTGTTTTGCTAATTCCGTTACTAACGAGGGCACGAAGGACCTTGTGGAAACATTGAAGCAATAATAAGATGAATGTTACAAGAAAATAATGGTTGGATCATGTATCCCTATGCATAATCCTTCCAACGCATCAATCGATACGTGAATTCGATGAAATATGAGGGAGTTATCAACTTTTTCGTCATGGGAAATAGTTTTAGCATGGCAATCTAAGGAAGCCTAGTATTTAGATAAATAAAGATTATAGTGGAAAAACATTTTGAGGCTTCACTTGGTATCAATGTTTATAATGTCATGAACCTCATCTAAGGAATGAAATGACCGCTTTTCAACAAAAAGGGGAGCTAAAAGAGACCAAGTGATGGAATTCTCCTTGGAAGCCTAATGAACTTATATAAGTAGAGGAGGGGTACCAATGAGGGGAAATGAGAAAGGAGGCCACCCCAATCAAGTGAGAGAGAATGTAATCATGATTCTCCTATACTTATCAATCACTTAGAATCCCCTTATATAGCTAAGTAGAGAACTCTCTCGCCCGTTGGTTCATTTTTGGATCAATTAACTGCTTAATCATGAAATAATATAGTTTATCCCTAAATGAGCCTAAATGCCCTCCAAGTAGAATATTCCCTTATGACATGATCAGTTTTGAGCTTTGCATTTACAGGAGACTAATTATGCTCCGTCATAACTCCTATTGAGAATGAAAAAGGTGGAAGAGGGGTCCATTGACCAACACTATGGAATGTGAAGAGTTTGTCCCCCATCCCATGGTGTATGGATGAAGTGATGCAGGTAAGTTGGTAACCATGGTAGAAGCGGGCTAAAAACATTTCCCAAATCCTGGAATCGCTTCTAATTTGGTGGTTTTCCAAGTGTTCCAATGAACAAAGCTTTGCCGGATCTCAACGAGCGATCAGCTGGATTGTATAGGAATTACGGGTCCAACCTTCATGCTTAATTTCCGTGTTGTTCCAATCAACGGAATGAACAATAGCCGTCGGATATGAACCAAGCAGATCAACGGTGGACTCAACGCTGAAACAAGGTGAATTTAAGACGAGATTTCGAGTCCGATCTGCTCGTTTATCCTCTGCGCACCTTTCATCTCCAGAATCCTCCTCGGTTGTTGATTTCCCTCGATCCCGATCTGGAACGTCCGCACTTCCTCTGCGCTTATCCCTTGTCAACTCTTGTCTATCAAATACACACATCCACGGTATTGTTGGTTTGTGTATCACCATCGATCCATCTTGTGATCGATGGTCGATCTTCCTTCATACGAATTTCTCCTCACTATGTCCTGCAACAAGACAAATCTTCAAGATGCTACTTCGTGATCAGCGGTCAACAATTTCATATGTTTAGCGGTGACCTGCATATTACATTCGTACATTGGGTTATTTTGTCAACTGACAGAGATTTACAGTCCTGCTATCTTTCTCCTACAGTACACAGATATTACGAGGAGACACTCACGACCTCATTTAAAAAAATTCAGTCCATTCACCATTGTATTAGACAGAGACATATGTTCACCAATCAGAACCATGTAAAATTGCTATTCATATAACAAAGTCAAGTGTACAAATACTTGGCCTGATATACAATATGGGCATGCAGCCCTGGCCTCTTTTTCCTTCCACTCGACACTCACCCACACTAATGCCCATAGGATTACAATTATTTATGCAGGAGGACCCTGAAATAGAATTAGTTCAGATCCACAATATTATCAACAACGAACTCTAAATCAATCTCCTAGAATCTCTATATCCACATAACACTCAAGAGGATCCACAAATCTCTCAAATATCTCTAGGATCTCTCCTAAGATCATTCTATCTCTCCAACTCACACAAAAATCTCGAGATCTCTTCTCCTTAGGAATAGATCTAATTACAATCAAATCCAACTTCAAATACAAACATAGGAAAAATTTACAATATTTCATAAAAACCAACTCATTTAGAAAATGAAGACCCTTCCTAGATCAGTAGTCAAAGGTACTAGGTTTTGGAAGCAAGATCCTCCTACATCAGACTCCCATGGTAGAAAAATTTCATGACCGCCTGGTCATGTGTCATTATTTCTTAATCCTTCTGGGTCCCAAACTTTAGCTTGTAATTGGTCTCCAACTTCATCATGCTGCTGTTCCATTTCTTTGCTAATGCAAAATTCCTTAGTTAGCTGCTCTTCTCCACTGTCTGCTTTTCTTTTTCTGTTGCATTTTCCCTTGACTGCTTTCCTCATTAGCATCCATAATCCATCAATTTCTTCTTCTAATTATGCCCTTGGCTGAACTTCACTTTCTTCAGACTGCTGCAAACCTTCTCGTCATAAAATTTATAAAATTTTCATCTAACTATGGTTTACATCTCCCTTTTACAACCTGCTGGTTGTATCTTGCAGCTTCAACTTCATTTCCATCCAAGACAATCTTCTCCCTTTTCAGCTCTAATTTTGCATATTGAATATGCAATGTTGGTTCATTATTCTCTGATCTAGGAATTCCAGCTCTTCATATAGTTTAACAAAATCACCTTGAAGTGTATTCAAAGTCCCCATGTGATTTCCATCACCTTGATCTTCTGCTAGCCTCATGGCCAAAAACTCTACCTCTTTATCTGTGCTGGCTTTTCCTGTTGTATAATTATCATTTAACATCCCAATAATTGGAATCTCTTTAGGCATATCTTCATGAGGTATTTTCTCATCCTCAGTTCTTGTATAATTATTGTGACACAATGTTGTTTCTTCATCTTTTAGAACATAAACTAAATTCTGTTCTTTTATGATTTCTCCACAATTTGCATGCATATAACAATTATGATTTTTAAAATCACAAAATTCTAGAACTTTCGCTACTGTCAACATCATTATACACTCCTCCATATGTTGTATAATATCTTCATCTTGGTCCTCTTCTGAAGATTCCTTTGCTACCAAAGGTTTTCTGTCATTTTGGTCACTGTCACAAGTTTGATTGTCTTCATATTTACCTTTTATGTCAACTTTCCTGCCAAAGTCACCATATTCAAAATTACTGAAAAGATGTTCAAAATATTTAACCATCTCAGCCATTTCTTCAGAAAGCTTTATTTCTTCATCAAAATGTACAAGCACATTTTCAATTTGCTGATCTTCACCTGTCAAATCTGCAAACACACACGAAGTGTTAGATTTAAAAACATGAAGGTCTTCATTTGATGCCTCAACTATTTCATCTTCTTGTTGATTTGAACTATTCCAATAGTTCATCAAGCTGCCAATGAATTCCTCTTCGACTTCTTTAATTTCTTTTTCATCAAGAAATATTCCTTGAACTTTTGGTTCAATTTTTGCAACTTCCTGGCTATGTTTGACAGCTTCACCATTGGTTTGTAGAATACCTTCTTGCTCTGCACAAACCCCTTCAATATTTTCCCATACAACACTTGACTTGCCTTTTCAGGAAGTAATGCTATACACCCTGCTTCATAACTCAGTTTGCCTATAAGACAATAATGTCTTCTTTTTTTCTGTGATAAAATATTGATTATCTTTTCGTCCTTTATTCTTCAAAGTCTCCTTGGACCTAGCTTCTTGAACTGAGTTCTCATTTTCAACTTTTCTTCCATTCCTTTCACAAACTTGCAAGACACTCATTCCCTTGTTTCTTCCCAATTTCCATTGGTCTCTTATCCATGATAAAATTTCATCAAACATAATCTAATAAACTTTTAGTAAGAGAAGAAATAACCATTCAACTGTTAGTTTTTCATTATTTAATTCAATATGATCTAGGATCTTCACTGAGAGAACAACATGTACAGTATATCAAACATAAAAGACAAGAGACACAAAGCATTTCACCGGGGAAAACCAAGAAGGTGAAAAACCCCGCAACTTCCTCAGAGATAGAATGAGCACCAATACAAAGAGCACAAAGATCAAACCCAAAAGATAGATGTCTCCAGCAGCTACTCCTCCTCCACTTGTGCGCACTCCTCTCTCTCAACTATGCGAGTTGGATGAGTGAGTGAATAGAATGAGAGAGACACACTCTCTATTTATACAATGACTTGACTTGCCTTTTACTCTAACTGGGCTGACCTCCCTTAGGAGAGTCTAATAACCCATTACCACTTGTCACTGGGCCGACCCCACTAGGGTGGTCTAATAACCCTTTGACCCACACTAAGCCGACCCCTCTAAGGTGGTCTAATAACCCATCAAATATAAGTTACGACACTTACAATGTAACTTGCGACACTTGCAAATACAAATGACGAAACTTCAAACTGGAGGAATAATACATCTCCGTTGGGAATACAATAAAGTACAAATGTAACACATACAATATACAAGTGAATATCTTCCAAAGTTACAAATACATCAACATCAACCATACCTTTTAATTTTCTCTCCCATCTGCAATCTCATTGTTCCTCATTCTGCTCTTTTTCAGCCTCTTCCTTTTTCACTTTCTCTTGCACATGTTCAACTCCATTGGTTTTAATACCCGCAAATTCACACTCACACAAATAATCAATTTCAAAATCATGAAATCTCTTTGTCTCTGGAGATGCTTCAAGCATCATTCTCTCATGCTGATTTAAACATACTATCACCTCATCACTACCATTCTCCTCTTTAAGGAATGGTCCTTTTTATGGTTTACAAACGAAAACTGCTATTTCATCTTCCAAGAACTCCTGCGTATACTCTGCTTCCTTAGTTTCCTTTCTCAAATCTGCACACAACTTGTGCCTTAGCTTCTTCTGCAACATGTGCTATGTCACCTTTTTCTTTCTTATTACCAAACCATATCTTTGGTCATCTTGGCTCTCTTGTAGAAACCTTTCTATATACTGAGTTATGCTCTCAACTCAGCCATTTCCCTTATAAATTCTTCAGCACTCATTCTCTTGAGTCCAAGTGCTTTGGAACTCTTTGTGTTCTGCTTGTGACTTTTCTCTAAACCTCTGCCATGACTAACAATAGTCATCTTCACCTCTTCTTCTTGTGAACTCTCATTGTTCACTAGTGAGCTGCAACGAGCCCTTCCTTCTTCTGTAACAAGTCTGCCACTTGTCACCCATACCAAGTCATCCTCTTGGTATCTTTTCTTCTCTAGGTTCTCTACAGTAGAACCTCTTCTTGAGCGCTCTGGATCCTTAGGTTCCAAAGCTGTTGGCTGCTCATGCATTTTCCATTGCTCACCTCTCTTTTCCTTTGGCAATTTCATTTTGCTGCTGGGTTCTGTCACATTGTCCTCATTTGAGAGCCTGCTTGCTTCCTCTTTGTCTGACATAGCTTTACCTGCTACAATGGTTGCTAGCAATCCATTACCTGCAAACAAAATTCTTTATGACCAAGTTAATCATAAAACATCAGACTCATAAGGTCAGCCATCTTCCTTTGATCCACTTTCTCTCTAAAAGCATACTTGTCCTTTTGATGCACTATTCACCTTGTCCAAATCTGCTCCTAATAACCCGCAAGACCTTATCTCAAGATACATCAAGGTATCCTTCAACCCTGCCAAACTTTTCCAAAGATGCCTTTAAAACTAATTTTCAGCCTCTCAAATTGATTTCTGTCCAATAAATTGGTTTTTCTCCCAATTTCACTCAAACACTTCTACCAAATTTCATTCAAAATACCTTCATATACAATCAGTAAAATTTATGACAGACACTATACATTTCTTTGGGCAGTTCCTCTTCAAGCAAAATTTGTTTCCTTCACCAAAGTTTTCTCAAATTTGTTTCCTCTAGTAGCTCAATTCAATAAACAAGTTTATGTTTGACTTTCTTCCAAATCAACAATATTGTTCTCAACCATAAACATTCTTTACAATAGTTTTAACTATCCTTCAATCATCTTAATTACAACAATCTACTCTGATTTACTACAAAATTCATCCAATAATTCTCTTCAATGCCATGACAAGCCAATTCTTTGTTTGAATTCATATTCAAAACTTGCAATTTGCTATCTTTAATTTCTAGATAATCAACAAATTATCTAACTCAAACCAGCATCCACGCAGCTTACCTCTTAAGCATTACCAAGACGCTGCTTTCCAAATCTGGAAATTCCAATTTGTATTAGACCAACTCTTCTTGACATGCAAGCGTCTCCACTGTAACTTCACTGCAACTCTGAAATCTCAAATCACTGCTGCTACAAACTCAATTTCGAATAGGCTGCAAAACTCAATTTCTCCTTAGAAGAGTTTACCAGCTCTGATACCAAATGATGCAGGTCACCATGGTAGAAGCGGGCTAAAAACATTTCTCAAATCCTGGAATCGCTTCTAATTTGGCGGTTTGCCAAGTGTTCCAATGAACAGAGATTTGCCGGATCTCAACCGGCAATCAGCTGGATTGTATAGGAATTACGAGTCCAGCCTTCATGCTTAATTTCCATGTTGTTCCAATCACTGGAATGAACAATAGCCGTCAGATCTGAACCAAGCAGATCAACGGTGGACTCAATGTTGAAACAAGGCGAATTTAAGACGAGATTTCAAGTCCGATCTGCCCGTTTATCCTCTACGCACTTTTCATCTCCAGAATCCTCCTCGGTCGTTGATTTCCCTTGATCCCGATCTGGAACGTTCGCACTTCCTCTGCGCTTATCCCTTGTCAACTCTTGTCTATCAACTCCATGCATGCACAATATTTTTGGTTTGTGGATCACCATCGATCCATCCTGTGATCGATGGTCGATCTTCCCTTCATACGAATTTCTCCTCACTGTGTCCTGCAACAACAAAAATCTTTAATATGCTACTCGTGATCAGCAGTCAACAATTACATATTTTCAATGGCGACCTGCATATTACATTCGTACATTGGGTTCTTCTGTCAACTGACATAAATTCACAATCCTGCTATCTTTATCCTACAGTGCACACATATTACAAGGAGACACTCACGATCTCATTTAAAAAATTCAGTTCATTCACCATTGTATTAGACAGAGACATATGTTCACCAATCAGAAGCATGTAAAATTGTTAATCATATAACAAAGTCAAGTGTACAAATACTTTGTGAGATATACAATATGGGCATGCAGCCCTGGCCTCTTTCTCCGCCCACTCGACACTCACCCACACTTATGCCCGTAGGCTTACAATTATTTTTGCAGGAGGACCCTGAACTAGAATTAGTTCAGATCAACAATATTATCAACAACGAACTCTAAATCAATCTCCTAGAATCTCTAGATCCACATAACAGTAAAGAGGATCCAAAAATATCTAGGATCTCTCCTAATATCATTCTATCTCTCTGACTCCCACAAAAATCTCGAGATCTCTTCTCCTTAGGAATATATCTAATTATAATGAAATCCAACTTCAAATACAAACATAGGAAAACTTTACAATATTTCATAAAACACAACTCATTTAGAAAATGAAGACCCTTCCTAGAAGGTACTAAGTTTTGGAAGCAAGATGCTCTTGCATTATGAAGAAAACTCATCTCTTTCAACACATGAGGTCATATTTCAAATTTGATGAGAGGGATGGGTGTATGAGACATAAAATCAACCATTTTTTATTGAGTTTGAGTGAGGGATCCAAAGTCATTGAAGGAAGAAGAAATTGAAGGAGGAAGAAGATAAAGCTTTATTTCATATCCATTCCAAGCATAGCTTTTGGAGTTTTTAATGGATAATTTGTGATGGGTTTTTTTTGCAGACTATATGTCGGTGGTGGTATTATTTGCAGGTATTAATGGAGATTCAAGGAGAAATATTAAACTTATAGGTTTAGTCCTACCATTTCCTCTCATTTCTTTTTTTAACATTTTCCTCTTTTGGAAAATTGACATTTCTTCCTCTATTCGTATTGAAAAGTGGGAAAAAACAAGGACGGGTTATGGAATTTTTTTTCTAGAATTCATACACACTCTTATTCTCCATTAGTTTACAAATTCAAGCTCTTATAGCCATCCTCATCATTTTATTTTAATAAAACCCCTTAGAGGCCTTCCTGAAATAGCAATTTTTCCATTTTTCAGAATTTTATCCAAAATATTTGGACCAAACTTTTTCTGTAGACTCTTGGGAAGTGTAAAATACTGTGGTAAAATTTTCACCCCAAGTCGAGTATTATTTTCCTTGTTTTGCAATTCTTTCCATTTTTAGTAATAAGTTATTTTGAGAAGATCATGAGATTTTGAGATCTTTGGAAATTTTCAAAGGGTAATTATATTATTACATTTGTCAATATCTTTAATTTGTTGGACTTATCAATTGAGTTCTTTAATTGTTAATTTTAAATAATCTTACTAAATTAAGCTTATTAGGATCCATAGTTTTATTAAGCTTTATACTGGCAAATTAACTAAAAGAAAAATACCAACAGAATAAGATGGATAAACTCTAAAGATGCTGGAAATTTTGATCCAGGGAAAACTGATCTATTGCCCTTCTCTTTGTACTCTAATAGTGGCCGGAAGATTTGGTCGTAGCCTTCTTTTAATATAAAAATTCTTTATTTTCGTAAAAAAAAAATACAATAATGGAAATTAAGGGCGTTACAAAAGCATATGTTAGGTGTTTTGAATAGTTATATCAACACTTTACTTCAATTTTTCGAATGCCATCTTGGAAGAGGAGGAATTTAAATTCCTTAAATCATTGGCACCTAAATGAGAAAAAAGTGCTTTAAAATAATTTGTAACTATTAAAGTAGTTGGTTTTATAAATCGCCAAATATAAGTTAAAGCATAGGTAAGAATAAAATGTTCTTACATGTGAATTTTTATTTTTTAATATTTGTTTTGAAAATAAAGGTTTTTTGGTTTATTTTATAAATAAATAGGGTTTTTTCTCAATTGAAAATTTCATTTATGTGGTAATTAAAACGAAGTTATTAGAAGAAAATAACCAACCAGTAAAGTTTGTGTAGTAATCTTATTTATGAAGTAATTGAAACATAATAAGTTGAAGAAAAATAATTTATAGTTTATAATAATTTTTTATGATTTTGAAAAATTAAATTTCATTAATCTTAAAATTAAATATCAAAACATCATTAAAATATCTTTAATGTATAGCATAAATAATAATAATAATAATTCCAAATTTTATATTATTAAAATATATTTTTAAAAACACATAATAATTATTATTAAAATATATTTTTAAAAACTTACAGTAATAATTATTATTAAATATACTTTAATATTATTTATAATATATATATATATATATAAACTCGTTGAAGTTCTACATTAAAAAGTGTTTTCCCATATTTACTAATCTTTCAAATTTTTTTGGAAATTAGGTTCGTTCAAAATTTATATAGCAGTTTAAAAGAGATTCATCTCCTATTTTATTCAACTTGATCCTTAAACTTTATAGAAGGTTATTGGACAAGGTATAGTGAAACAAAGAAATCTTTAAAATATTTAAATTTTATTTGATTTAGCTCATGCATGAATAACATGTAGCTCGTGAATAGATAAGAGAGATTGGATAACATGTAGTGACACACAACCCATTTAACTATTTATGTAAAGAAAGTAATAAGTACTAGAGGGCAACTTGAGGCCTAGACAACAAGTGATTACAACTAACTATGGAGAACAAGTAACAAATAACTTGTTTATGACACAACTTTTTCATATCTTAGAATTTGGAGTGGACTAGCTTTTCCTAGATTGCACTAGGATGAGATAAGTGTACTCTCAATATTGATTTTATGGCTTCCAAATTCAAAATAAACAATTATATTAAAAAAAGAATATAAAATATAAATGGTAGTTGATTCATGGATAACTGGCACTACCTGGTAGACAATGATAGACAATGAGTGATGACAACTATGCATGGAGAACAAGTAACACTTAACTTGTTTCCTATCCATATTCACCTACCACAATAATGGGTGATGAAAACTATACATGGAGAACCAGTAACACTAAACTTATTTCTTATTATTTTAAAAAAAACAAAAAACACCTGTCATCTTCAAAATTAGCACCGAAAGAGTTAACCATATAATAAATTTTCTACAATTATTTGACATCAACCCCCCATCAACCACCCAGTGAGAAATTACTCATTCTCATTTCCCGGACCTGCGTTGTTTGATGATGCATTAAAATCTCCAACAGATGTATTCGCTCAATGTTCAGAGCTTGTACATTATATGTGACCGCATTAAACTTAAAGCTGTATCCCAACGATCAATGTCGAATATGTACCATCCCTTTTCACAGAAAGAGACAGCTAGCTTTCACACTGCCACAAGGAATTTTGAAACCCTGCGCATGATTTACAGCGCTCTAAAAACCATAATCGGCAGCAGGTGATACATTAAAGTTGGTTGTTTGGAACTCATCAATACGCCCGCACTAACCATCGGAGACTTACAAATAAATACTCTCAGCCTGCTATACCTTACATATTCATGAAACGGCGAGCCAACTTCTCAGAATTGCTAGGGTTTGCGTAAACTGAGCAAACGGCCATGTCTGTGCAAGTAGCCAAGGCGGATGCAAAGGTCGGCGCAGAAATCTATCGTGGCACTGAGATCTGTAAGCAGAAGGTGCTGGAGCTCCTCCAGGAAGCTGGACTTCCGAGAGGATCACTCCCTCTGGAGGGAATAGAGGAGTACGGGTTTGTGAAGGAGACTGGTTTCGTTTGGGTAAAACGGCAGAAGAAATACGAGTATCTTTACAAGACAACTGGAAGCCTGACGTCATATGCTCCAGAGGTGACTGCATACGTTGAAAAGGGAAAGATGAAGAAGATAACGGGCGTGAAGGCCAAGGAATCTCACATCTGGTTTACAGTCACTGAAATGAAAATTGATGATGCTGCAAGCGGCATGATTTACGTGAAGACTTCTATTGGCGTCGGGAAGCATCAAGCAATCAAGGCATATGAGGAGGAGTATGATAAATATATGGTTTAGATTGCATGTTAGTTTCCTCTTACTAAAATTATGTTAATAAATCCAATAGCATAATCAAAGACACAACAAGCTGTGAGGCTTTATGAAATTTCTGAAAATGGAAAATATGTTTTTATCTAATTAAGATCTATTAAATATTTTGTAAGTTGTGGACTATGTATTGATAGTTTTAGGTAGTATGAATATTGTTAACAATTAATATTCTACAGCTTTCTTAGCACACAAAATTACAGATTCATTGTAAAGATGCATTTTTGGCTTTAGCAGAGTTAGTCTTATAACTTTTGCTTTATTATAACTTATATGGTGTTAATGAATCTTTGAATTTCTTTGATAAATGGTTCACGATGCTTGGCACTTTATGATGAAAACAACTTGATATGGATCATCTTTAATATCATTGTAATATCGTCACAATGTTGACATTGTAATATCGTCAAAATGTTGAAATTAGATAATATTGTAATATCATCTACGAAGGTAATCAAAAGTTTCATTATATTTTTGTTTTTTTAATTTAAATAAAATGAATTAGAAACAGCACCAAAAATAAGCACCCATTGGATAACATGGTTTCATAATCATTCATATCAACGATATAAAAAATTATAAAAATTCAACTAAAATAACATGAAGCAAATAAAGTTTGCCACATACAAGATAATGATTTTTAACTTGAAGAATGAGTCTGAACAAATAATGTTTAAACGACTAGTTGAAATAACTAAGTTTTATAAAATATCGGATTGAATTTTATTTCAAATTGATGTTTTTTATAAAATCATTGTGAAACATAATGAATTATATTTTATAAAATTGTGTTTTTATTTAAACTCATTAATTTTTTTATTGCATTGATTAAAAAATTTATGTCAGCTCATAAAATAAAAAAAATACGGAAAGTAATTAAAAAAATCCATATTGTACAAAATAAAAAATGTAAACTTAAACCCAGATCTATCAAGCAACAGAGGAATAAAATTTCTTGAGTTAAAGAAAAAAAAACTACACTTCAAGAAATTGGATAATCAAATTTTTTGAGTTTAAGATTAAAAAAGAAGGTCAAGAAATTGGATCCCTCTCGATGCTTGATAAATCAGAATTTAAGATGGATCTTGTGGGACCATCTTCAGGATCTATTGTTTCTAATTGTTTGGAGTGGTTTTCAAGTTTTACTAAGTTTTGTTCCCTCATCCCTCTACATTGAGATACCTTGATATTCCATGGTGATGATATGAACTTGAGCTATCTTACATGAGGAGTTAGTTCACTAGTATATTGTTTTAAGGATAGTAATATGTTGTAGAATGATGTAGTTTGCTTATGCTTTTCATTTCAACTTTTTTTTATCTATTAATAACCCTACATAATTGCCATGAGTTAGTTGTTGTTGATGACTTTGCATAAGATTAGGCATGATTCTTAATATTTTTTTGATGTTAAGGGCATACCCACGAAGTTGGTGGACCTTTTAGGTGCAACCAAAGTTCTGCAAAACCTGCTCACATTATGAAAAACAAGATCTCGCTCGCGTTTGTAAGAACCAGGCCTAGCAATTATGAACCTATCCATGTAGTTGACATGTAGGCCAGGGAAACACATCGCACATGCAATTTGTGCATATTACCCACACATGATTTATAACTACTTTTGTACATATCAATCATGGTATTTGAATGTTTATAGGAACTGCATTATAATGTGAATATTGAGTGTGGTGATGCAGGACAAAGAGTTATGTATTCCCAGGAGAGGGCATGGTAAGATGGAACATTAAGTGATTGATGTGATTACTCTCATTTGGGTGTATGTTCTGATAAGGTTCTATAGTTGTCACTACTACAACCATAAGTACATGATGTGTTGGATCAATGCAGTTAAATATGTAGAGAGAAAGGGTGGGGTTATGTGTAAACTTATGAAGCACGCACTTGAGAGAAGATGCGATGTAAATGTGCATATAGATAGTGTAACAATGTATATGCTAGTTTGATTAACTAAGAACTATTAAGGAATTCTAGGATCCAAGTGATTGTTCCCTTTGATTCCTGAGCTACTTCCAAAAATGTTATGATACTCCATGGTGAATTGGAGGCAGACAAGGAACTGACTTGAATATGACAGATATTGGAACCAATCTCCCTTAATCATGAGTGTTGATTTTTCACCATATATGGTGTAGTAGGAGAATGGATGATGGCCCTAAAAACTAAGTGTCTATGTAACATACCCCTTTGCTGAAAACATTTTATGTTTGAAGAAAAACATTTTCTTAACTTTTATTGTAAAGTTTTATATTTGGACAAGTGTCCAAGGATGACTGTAATTGCACAATATTATTATTTAAATAAATAAAATAGGAGACACTCACCCAAGGAGAACTGTTGAAAGAGTGTTTACTGACCCACTAGGTGGAATAGAATTTAGGGTAGAAGGAAATGGACAAGTGGCATCATCATGAGGCAAGTAACTAGTTGTTGGTATGGGACAACTCCCTTGAATTGTGGTCATAGTGCCCTAAAAGATGGGACTGGAGCTTGAGGTTCATTTATTGAAAACTGGCCACCAAAAAGACCTAGGAATCTTTTTAAGAGCCATCGAATTTGGACTGAGGTTCAACACTTTTTCTTATGAGGAAAATTACCTTGTGGTTCTGCTGTATGCACACAAGAGATTCGATGAGGGGAAGACTAGGTTTTTTATCATGGTGTAAGTCTGCCTTGTTTACTGCTAAGTGCAGAGTTTTTACTACTAAGTGCAGAGATTGAGGGTTTTTGGCAAGTCTCTATTGATTGTTGGTTATACAATTTGAGTGCCTTGCTTCTACATAGAGTCTTCTACCTAGTGGTTTAGTAAACATGCTCGGGGATCCAAAGGAGGCAAGTAGATTGGTTTCTTCTTCTGGAGAAGGTTGGGAGGAGCAGGCCTCCTTGGGTGTTTTTCCACCCTATCTACAGTTGCAGGTTCTATTCACAAATTCATTTCTTAATTAGTTATAAATTGTTGGTAAAAGTGTTTGAGTTAGTATGCATTAGTTAAATATGGACAATGCAGAAGTAAATATTTGAATTTCTGATCTGTTAATGGGTTTGTAGATTTGTCGAATAAGTATATGAATTGATAGAATAAAATACCTTCCATGTATTTTTCCACTTACTGTTTTCTGTACCGTACTCTAGTACAGGGAAGGGAGATTAAAATAGATGAATGATATGCATGGCATGATAAGTAAATAGACTAACTATGTTTTGTTTCCTTTATTTGTTATACTTTGCAAAATAAAAATATCTTCTATTCTTAGCCATAGAAAATTATAAGCTATATATCTATAATGTGCAGACATTAGAACAACTTCACATTTATAACAAAAAGAAGTAACAGAAAATTCAATAGTTTTAGGTTTCTACATAAACCTACGGTTTAGTCACAAAGTAACTATTTACTTACGAAAAATATTAAATACACATGATCTTATTCTTTTTCACTGAAGTCCTTTTTCTTTTCTTACGAAATTTAAATGTTTCCCAAAAATCAAACTTAGCAGTATACATATCATTCATGCATTTTATTATATCACTATTTATGCAGAAATAGATTAATTTTAGGGTTTAACTTTCCATGTTTCTAACCCTTTGCAAAAAGACAGATATTATTTTGTTTTAGTCTCTTACCATTCTACACACCCATTTGAACCTCCTAGTAAGTCCTTATTCATTTTTGTATTATATTTATTTAGTATAAAACAGTTGCCAATATTCACGATAAAAAACAACTATCTTTAAAAACAAGGTAAACAACACTGATTAACACCTATATCATGATTACCTTAAACACTTTAAACACAGAACAAGTCTACAATGGATGAATACTCTATTATCGACAGAACCCTAGCTTCTCTACTTTAGCATTTAGTATTCATTACAACACTTATCGAATCAAATAAACTATCCAAGACAAATTTCGGTTACTTAGAAGACCTTGCAAACATAACAGATATGGGTTCGAAACCCTTAAAGAGAACTAAACATTATGACGAGTTCATAACCCAACTTATGGTCAAAACCTAAATCCAGCTAAACATTAAATTCATTGCCCATACTTACAATACAGTCCCGGTATCAAATGACTTGCACAGTGCTTAAAACTACAAACAAAAGAACTTTCTCGTTTTTAAGATCAAGTAGCTATTTACAAACCTCGTGTAACCATCGGCTGCATCAAAAACCAAATAGATATGCGAGACTAGGTCTCAGTTTCAAGTTCGAATTCTCAAATATTTCAAAGCTACCTTCTAAACCAAAACGGTTCAGGGTTTGATTTCACAAAACAAGGCATTAGCCTTTAACTCTCCGCCATTACCAACACAAAACATTTCCATAAACTAAGTAGTGAAAAATAGTAACACAGGTCCTGGATCATTGCTCTCAGACACGGCGAATACCACAACAGTAAATACAAGTATCGGAACCTTCTTATTTCATCAAACGACCAAGGGAAAAACCCCTCAACAGACAGTACATTTCAACAAAACAATTTTACAGTGAAACGCTGCAAGACTAACATCAAAGTAGGTCGAGGATTCCATCATCCTTACATCCATTTTTTTTAGCTTACAAAACATTACAACGATGGCCAAATCCTCAGCCAGTCACCTAAACCATAGTTTCAGCTAACACTCAAACAATGACCAACAGTTTCCAAGAAGAACCCTACAGGGAAAACCACCGAGGCTTACCGATTGTTAAGCAACACCTCCATGAAGCTTCAACAAGGCAATCTATAAATGAGGAGCACCTGTCAACAATACAAATAATGGTTAAAAGGTGTATTATGGAACTGGAGAATAATTTATAATTGACAGTAACAGTTTAGATTCGAAAACCTGACCTTAGATTTTGTTTCTGGAACTGAGACGCCCACATCTGACGAGACCAGAGCCATCACCTTACCAGCAAACTCAGTGAATAACCGATATAGTTCTGAGACTACCACTAACTTGTAAGAAAAACCAACCTCTGGTCCGATTACTCACAAGACTATCGTGAACCCTGGAAATATTCAAACTACCATCAACTCTAACAAAATGGTTCGATTCTGAGAGTCAAGTTACATAGCCACAACTCTTGTTATCGAAACTTGGGAGGTGCACTCACATACTGTTAACAAACCCTACAACCTCGCAAGCCTGTCGGCCTCTCCACAAAACCACTTCCTACATAATGAAACCTAGGTTATGCTTTCAAAAACAATTAACTCCAAAGCAGTTAATACAACACCACAACCCGAGAAAGCTCCACATGAAAGTTGGCCACAGTGGATGCCAACCAACATTCCACCAGCTCTATTTAAATGCACTTTAATACACACACCCATCACCAGTACGACGATCTGTCAGCCAAGCCATAAGGTTATCATTCGGACCTTTTATTAGGGTTGATCATTATCACGTAGTTTGGGTCACACTTTATCAAGAGTCAAACATTCCATATAATTTATATCATACCTTAGGATAGAGTCTTAACCATCCTTCGACAACAGGCTTATAACTAGTATGCCATGATTACATTCCAACAACTTTAAACTACGGTGGCATATGGTCAATCCATATTGATAACATTTAATTTAACACAAATATTACCTTGGTACATACTATATAAACTTTAAGAAACCTATCAATACTATGGTGTAGAACCAATGTTAATAGTGCACTAGACACTATAGAATTAATGGTTCAATCTATAGAGAGAGAGCACATAGCAACTATGTTATAGATGTAGATACTATGACCACACTCTAGCATTAAAATAACCATTACGTTATGGGTTAAAAATATAATGCTTAGGACCATAGGTGTAATGTCCCCTCCTATCATACCAGCATGTTAGAGAGGATCATGATGCTAAAACCGGGCATCTAGCCCATGAACTTACTAAGTAAGCATTCAGCTAACATATGGAAATGTATAATACAAGAAAAAACACAACGAAAGTACTATTAATTTCACATTCATCATACATTCCAGATTTTCATGTCATTCCTCAATTTAGCAATATCAAATCATCAAATGAGAATACTTATCTTAAACCAAAGTAGCCCCTGAGCAACCAGCTACGATTCTCCAACGTTCCACCCAACCGTAGGCCAGTGTGCTCCTCAATCTCTCAGCACCACTGCCACCCCCGAGCTGGGCATGATCTCCACAAGGAAAAAGGGGAAAGCAAGCTCTCACATAGCCAAAGATATACCAGAATCAGCCAAGCCAATCAGCAATTGGGTTTCTCAGGCTGTTAAGAGATGGACAGAGATGAATTACTAGCTAGTGGCTCACCCATTGAGCTATGGATACTTAATTGGGATCATCAAGCCAAATCTATCCTCTTCCACTCCTGAATCTCCTGCTCACAGGTTCAAACCAAGGATGGGGTTTCTACCAGCTCAGAAAAATGTGGGGACACACAAAAACGAAATGGGAAGATTGGGAAACAACCCAGGGAAGCCAAATCCATTTTTTTAGAAAAACGTCCTTGGACATTCGGGGGCAAAAACGACCTCCATACAGTCCCCAAATCGTGGCCCTTCTCTCCCAAGCTACTGTATATGCAAAAACGAGTTACCAGCATGGGCAAATGCAGGGGAATTGAGAAAAACATGAGGGATAAAACCCCAACAAGCTCAGACTGAGTGAGAGGATGGATGCCATGGGTGGAGAATGGCTTTGGGCCAATTTCGTGGGGGTTTTCTTGCTCAGCAAGCCAAAACTCGATTTTTCCAGGTTGCTGTCTTGTCCATACACGAAAATTGACAGCCATACCTCTCCCCTCCCAAGGCATTAATTGTCTCAACCAATTCTTGGAAGAATTAAATGATTGGGTGCATGAGACCAAATGGGTAGTTGAGAGTTCATGGGCTTCCTCAATGAAATGGCTTAACACCATGGATCAAGGGTTTGGTTATTTTCCCTCCCTATTCCTTGTAAATATCATGCCCCCATCTCTTTGTTGCATTGCGTAGCTGGTTGTGGGTTTTTCATTAAAAGTTGCATATTTACATGATGTCCGATTTTACATTGTGCACCGCTAGCACAAGAACTCTATGCATCTATTCTAATTGTCGATACATAGAACGATAAATCAATGGCGGGGCCTTGGCCTTGAGCTCCTCACTATGACTAAATAACAATATTTACATCATTTACAATATTAATGCAATAGAGTCAAGCTGGGGACATTACATTCCCCTCCCCTTGGAGTAACACCGTCCTCGGTGTTCCAACACTTCGGAAATAAATACCCACTTTACATATGTCCAAAATTCACAAAACATGGTAGGTTTGTCCTGCAATTCACCCTTTACTTGGGTCTTTCAGGGCTAAGTCCTTTGGTCTTTACAAACTGCTCTTCCTGGCTAGGACCTTCTAGCTCTGCATGAGGACATCGTTCCAAAACAATTCCTTCTTTTTCTTTTCCTTCCAACTGGTCCACGAACTTGGAGAATTTACGGTTGCTGCCCTCTTGATATTCTCTTGTTGGGCAGTCACGGAGGCAATCATTTCCTCCACATCCCCAACATTTCATTGGCGGATTTACCTTTTCCCGGTCCATTTCCTTTGAATCTTCCCACCTAGAACGTTTCTTAATCGGGCAATTGGATGAATGTTTCTTCATTGATCCACTTTCCTTTCCCTTGCTGATTGCTCCCAGAATGCTTTTTACCTCTTTTTGCAGACGAATAGAGTCCCGCAAAGCCTCATGGTTTATCTCATTCTGTTGCCTCTGTAGCTTGAGCATCTCCCCAAGATTTTCTTGGGTCCTGGCAATTGTTTGAAGAAGACTTTCAGCCAACTCTAATAGCCCTCGGTCTGCTGCCATGGTCAATGGGCACAACTGAACACACTTTGCTTACTAGCAACACTTTCCTGTGTCGGCTGCAGCCAATTGTTTCACTTTCTTACCTGTGAAATTCATCATGGAGATTCTTTGTTAGGACAAGCATAACATAAACATTCAGATTAGTCAATTATTTTCCTAATTGACATGGAATGTCCATGCTTTATTCATGGGACTTCCACACTTTTCATGCTTTCCCAACATACACATGAACTCATTCATGTTCGTCCTTTCACAGGAAATTTACTATTTCAGCATTCACAATTCATCTCAAGCAATTACACACAATCTATTTTCAGCCATGATATGCACTCAACAATCTTTTGTTTTATAAATGCATCAATCAAAAGGAAAGAGAAGAGTAGGGGTTTCTCCCTCTTAGTCTTGTTCTATTATGGAGCTACTCCATCGCTGTGGTTTCATGCTCTTTAGTCTCTTTCACTTCAATGTGAATGCTTTAACTTTCCTTTCTTGGCTATGGCACTTAGTGTCTAAGGTCTGTATATGGATTTTCAGCTAGGGCACCCTTCCCATTATTGCCTACAGAGCCTTTGGCTGCTAGGATCCACTCGTATCCACTAGCACCATCTTTCATTACTGCTCATACTGAGCTCTTTTAGGACGGTCATATGTCCACATGCATCTTTAAGATGCCTTCATAGTCCTTGCTTCCAGCAATACCTACACTCAAACATTGAAGCAATTCACATGTTTAGTTTATTTTCATAGGGTTTTTCTCTAAACAAGAGTTTAGGAAATCATAACCAAATCATATACACACGTATATTCATAAGCAAGAATTGCAAGATAACCAAATACTTATCTTTATTGGATGTCTTCACTTTATCCCACAGGATCCTTCTTCATTTTCCAAGCATTGGATTTCCCGTGGATACAACAATGAATGTTGGGCCAGCACGCAGGCTACTCCACAACCATTAGAATAGGCAATGCCAGGCCAGTACGCTGACTGGTTTTATCAATTGTTTAAGGGAATGTTTGGCTAGCACGCCGGCTGCTCCACAACATCAAGTGGTTAATGCCCAACTAGTCACTCTCGGGACTTACCAAGAACTTTATAACGTTCAACCAGCTACTCCCTGGATTTCTTAATAATTTATATCGCCCACTCATTTACTCTCTAGATTTACCAGCAATTTATATCGCCCACTCATTTACTCTTTGGATTTACCAGCAATTTATAGTCTTTTAGGGTCTTGCCTTCATGCAACGACCAAGGTTTCCAACAAAGAAACAATAGTGTATTAGCTTAGCTGTTAAAATATTTATACCTATAATCTTCATTATTCCAAACAATACATAATGAAAACGAATACTTATATGTATTGTGCGTTTCCCCTCTGGTCCACAGGATCCTGCTTCGCTTTGCAAGCCTTGGGATCGCCTATGGACTTGGATATAGTTAATGCTTAACCGGTACACCTCCCCATCGGTTGGATTTACCAAGCATTTGGTGGTGCCCAACCAGTCCCATACCTGGTTGGCCCTCTCCAGTGCCAAGCCAGCACATTCGTCTGGGTCATCGACCAATGGAAGGAAACTGCGCCACCTGACCTGTATAGGTCAAGGATCTACTATGGAGCCATAGGTATCTCAGGGTTTTCAGTCACTCCTCAGCGCCCGCCCTCCCACTGCTGTCCCAATAGAGATTTCAGGGTTTTCAGTCAGTCCTCGGTGCCCGCCCTCCCACTGCTGACCCAATAGGAATCTCAGGGTTTTCAGTCAGTCCTCGGCGCCCGCCCTCCCACTGCCGACCCAACAGAGATTTCATGCCTTTACCAATGTCACCACACCTCTTGCACTGTAACCCTTTACACACATAAACTCTTGGTTTATACAAAGGACGCCACTCCTTCTCTTGTGCAAATCGGTGGTTCCTTTTAGTAAATTTATAGGTGACTTTCTTGACTGCAGGTTAACATGACCCCTACTCACACAAGGATGATACCTTCTCTTATTACACAACTCTTTGGGTTTGTCCATCCCACCTGGTAATATTTCACGTGAGCATAGAAAGGTTGCCAATTCCCATACAGTCTCCTTGCGTACCCTTCTTCACTTTGCCCTTTAATGTGCAGTATCAATCTGCATCTGTGTAGGCTGACAACACAAGAAGGATAAGCAAGCTCATCAGTATGGTTGTTCAATTCTTAACCATATTCCATATCATTCACTACCAAGTATTGAAACACCAAGAATGCGTCCATTCCCTTAGGGTGTAGTCAATATTGAAAGCCCTATCATGACCCAACACTAGAAAAGGTGTGCACCCCCTTTCCGATGTGCGCCATGTAGGCCCTAATTATACTCAAGCATTCTGCAATGATATAAATAAGATAGAGCATGCTATGCATATTAACCCTAATAATTTAGACATGCATGTTCTTGTCTAGGGTTACAGAATACTCATTCATTTTGCAGATGTGTCTCACATGCCTTCTGGACATAGCTTTACCATCTCACTTTCATGGTTTACCGACATGCGGTTTGGCTGAGACATTATCAATGGCGTTTCACCCGAAACCCATTTCCAAAGCATGGGATCCTTCCCATCTAGTTTGGCTTCTGCAGGCCATCACACATGGTCTTCCTGCAATGTGTCATCCTGGCACACTTCATCAAATAGCCAAACAGTCAGCAACATTTAGCAATAAGCTTCAAATATGATTGTTTCATAACCAATCAATAACATTAATAATTAAATTCAACATGAATTTTACAATTCTGCCTCCTACAAAATTGATTTGTTTAGCAATGAGGCTATCCTCATATTGTTCGGCTCTTGTTCATGGTAGATTCCCATCTTCATCATGGACTTATCCATATTTTCCATGCCCAAAGCAATCTACCTGAAATTTGAAACTTCAATCAGCCAAATGCTTTGTAAGTTTCTATGCATATAATAATTTCATTGCTGCCACAATCACGGAAGCATTTTAATATCACCAAAACCATCTACTTCCCGTGAATTATTACCATACTAGAGTTGCATGGTTCGATTTCATCATTTTATGCAATTATTCTCTTGATCTTAAGATTGCTAATAGTTCACCATTCCCTTCTATTATCTAGTTGCAATGAAACATACATCACACTCATGCATTCTCACAATGCATCTCATCATGTGCACCTATATCTATGCATGCATATTTGCATCACTCACATAATCTTTTAATGTGTATTCCCTCAATGCGTAACCACAAGATTGTGCATAATATCTTAATGCACCTTTCCTCAATGCTACTTTGCATTAAGTTATGAGTACTATGCTTTCAACAAAATTCAAACATAGTTGAAGGAATCTTACCAAATCCTCTTTCCTCATTTATGCAATTTATGCACCAATAACCATTACCTGTATGGCTGTCGTTTACATCACTTGATGTTACCTGATCAGTTGGCCTCTTACCAATGCTACACAGTCCTTTTGCAAACCTCATGATCATAGGTTTGTTGCACCATTTTTCCTCATACAGTTGTTGGTCATATGCAACAATCATCATCCACATCTTCAGCTATGTTCTTTGTTATCTTTGGTCCTACAACCAATACCAACATCAATAGTGATTATCAACCACAATATTTTCCATTAGTGGTTCATTGCATATGCAGGCTCCATTATTCTACCAATATGCAATATCCCATTTATGCACAAGCATTTCCATAAGTACTATGCAATGTTTGTTAAGATGCCATCTAGTGCATATACATCTAGGTAGTCCCTTACATTTTTAACATTTTTATGCCATATGAAAATTTCATAATCATAAGTATGATAAAAAACAGGGGTTTAAGGAATTCTTCCCTTTTTGATCCCTCATCGTAACATGGAATTCCTCTTCCATATCATGCAATTGTAGAAATTGCCCATATTGACAACAAAATTTGCTTGTCAAAACAGCCGCTGGCACTCTTCTGCACTAAATACCTATGATAGATGTAGACCTCATTCAAACTCTGGTCATGTATCATTGTTCTTTGCTGGACAAGCTTTCCAATGCCTGTGTTCATGCTTCATTCCGACATCAGGTGTGGAAACTGCATCTTTCAAAAATGACAACTTTCACTCAAATTCTGCACATTTTACACAGTTGCATTTTGGTCCAGAATGCCAACTTTAGCCACCTGTGGAAGAAAATCTATGAGGAGTCACAAAAACTTTTACATCGGGCGAAGCTATTCCATATAACAAGGAACACTCAGCAATTCACGGATCTCAATTCTGATGCACCATTCATCTTCTATGACTTTCTGGGTTTTACTACTTCTCACTTTTCACATTTTTACAAAATTCCAAATTTTGGGTCAAAAATGGCTATCTCCCAAACAGTGCATTTCTGGAAAATCTTCGTCTAACGAAAATTGTTCGTCCTAATGAGAATATGAAATGTCTAGTTCAGTAAAATTTTTGATTCCCACATCTAGGGTCACTTTTATTGTCCACAAGCTTTCCAAAATCCCAAAAAAGTGGCCCGGAACAGTGCTTTTTGGCCTTCTTGCTCACCCCGACTCCACATCCTTTGGAGTTTGGCTCCAAGATTCGGAACTTAACATTGTGCCTGCTTCATGGCCGCACCTGATCAATTTCAGCTCAAACCGACCTTCTGTCAAGTCTCGGGACTCCGTCCTTCAAAAGTCACTATTCCCCTTTTTCTGTCAAATTGGAGTGTAATGGGCTAGGGGTCTTCACTGGTTCTTTCATGGCCCTCGTTAATGGCCTCCGAGCCCCACAGGAATCATCCCATTCTGAGCCCGGATGCTCCCTCTATCCAGAAATTGAGTTTTCGTCACTTTTTTTTTTCGTTTTCGGGCTGCTTCGCCGATCGCTCCCGCAATTGCGGGGCGATTCACCGAACGCTCCCGCAATTGCGGAGACATTCGGCGAATTCTCCCGCAATTGCAGAGCCATTCGGCGAAGGCTTTCGTTGCGGAGCCATTTGGCGAATGCTCCCGCAGTTGCGAAGCCATTCGCGGAATGCTTCTGCAATTTCGGAATGGTTTGCCGAATGCTTTCGGAATTTCGGGGCGATTTGGTGAAGTCTTCCACAAATTTCGGAACGATTCGCCGAAGTCTTCTGTAATTTCGGAACGACTCGCCGAACTCTTCCGCGTTGCAGAACGATTCGCCGAAGTCTTCCGCAAATTTCGGAACAACTCGCTGAACTCTTCCGCAAATTTCAGAACGACTCGCCGAACTCTTCTGCGTTGCGGAACGATTCGCCGAAGTCTTCCGCAAATTTCGGAACGACTCGGCAAAGTCTTCCGCAAATTTCGGAACGACTCGCCGAACTCTTCCGTGTTGCGGAATGATTCGCCGAAGTCTTTCGCAAATTTTGGAACGACTCGCCGAAGTCTACCGCAAATTTCGGAACAACTCGCCGAACTTTTCCCCAATTTCGGAAGAGAATTCCTTCCGCAATTTCGGAAGAGAATTCCTTCCGAAATTTCGAGGAAATTCGCCAAATGCTTTCGCAGTTTCAGAAGACATTCGAGAATTCTTTCCGAAACAGTCTTAAACGAATTTTTTTTCAAAGACACTTAGGAAAATTTAAAAACTTTCTTTTCTTATAACTACAATTGGATTTGGCCCATAGAGGCCCAATGCTGCAACCAGCAGCTCTGATACCAAATGTAATGTCCCCTCCTATCATACCAGCATGATAGAGAGGATCATGATGCTAAAACTGGGCATCTAGCCCATGAACTTACTAAGTAAGCATTCAACTAACATATGGAAATGTATAATACAAGAAAAAACACAACGGAAGTACTATTAATTTCACATTCATCATACATTCCAGATTTTCATGTCATTCCTCAATTAAGCAATATCAAATCATCAAATGAGAATACTTATCTTAAACCAAAGTAGCCCCTGAGCAACCAGATACGCTTCTGCAATGTTCCACCCAACCGTAGGCCAGTGTGCTCCTCAATCTCTCAGCACCACTGCCACCCCCGAGCTGGGCATGATCTCCACAAGGAAAAAGGGGAAAGCAGGCTCTCACATAGCCAAAGATATACCAGAATCAGCCAAGCCAATCAACAATTGGGTTTCTCAGGCTGTTAAGAGATGGACAGAGATGAATTACTAGCTAGTGGCTCACCCATTGAGCTATGGATACTTAATTGGGCTCATCAAGCCAAATCTATCCTCTTCCACTCCTGAATCTCCTGCTCATAGGTTCAAACCAAGGATGGGGTTTCTACCAGCTCATAAAAACGTGGGAACACACAAAAACGAAATGGGAAGATTGGGAAACAACCCAGGGAAGCCAAATCCGTTTTTTCAGAAAAATGTCCTTAGACATTCGGGGGCAAAAACGACCTCCATACAGTCCCCAAATCATGGCCCTTCTCTCCCAAGCTACTGTATATGCAAAAACGAGTTACCAGCATGGGAAAATGCAGGGGAATTGAGAAAAACATGAGGGATAAAACCCCAACAAGCTCAGATTGCGTGAGAGGATGAATGCCATGGGTGGAGAATGGCTTTGGGCCAATTTCGTGGGGGTTTTCTTGCCCAGCAAGCCAAAACTCGATTTTTCCAGGTTGCTGTCTTGCCCATACACGAAAATTGACAGCCATACCTCTCCCCTCCCAAGGAATTAATTGTCTCAACCAATTCTTGGAAGAATTAAATGATTGGGTGCATGAGACCAAATGGGTAGTTGAGAGTTCATGGGTTTCCTCAATGAAATGGCTTAACACCATGGCTCAAGGGTTTGGTTATTTTCCCTCCCTATTCCTTGTAAATATCATGCCCCCATATCTTTGTTGCATTGCGTAGCTGGTTGTGGGTTTTTCATTAAAAATTGCATATTTACATGATGTCCGATTTTACATTGTGCACCGCTAGCACAAGAACTCTATGCATCTATTCTAATTGTCGATACATAGAACGATAAATCAATGGCGGGGCCTTGGCCTTGAGCTCCTCACCATGACTAAATAACAATATTTACATCATTTACAATATTAATGCAATAGGGTCAAGCTGGGGACATTACAATAGGGTAGACTTAGATTTTCAAATAGGATATTTCAAACATAGGATTTGATCCTAGAACCACAGACTTTAATACCAATGATAATTTCTTTAAGTAGAATTAACAATATTCTATATTGCTTTCAGTACTCATCATTGATTAAATACTTGTGCATTAAAATAACATAAATACTGAGTGTAGAATGAAATGACTATCATGGCATATAAACAATACATTACAGATTTATAACTGAAGAAATAATTGTAATAAATATCACCCTGATGTATTTGCAAGATATTCTTATTTTCTCTTTATACAACTTGACAAATTGACTGATGTTAAATAGGATCTCCATATTTACTTTCGAAGTACTTTTTCTGTTACCTGTGATCTGCGAAAAGAATGTTCAAATGCTTTAGCTAATAGCTAAGTAAGCCTCGGGGTGTCATAGGACCCCTTCATCATCCAAAAGAAGAAACAACCAGTTAGCATAATCATTACAACAATTCGTTTCAGCATGTCATTTAAATAAACAAATAAGCATGTATTATATTTCTGCACAGCTAGTATAAGCAATAAATGCTACATTGAAAAATTTTAAAATTTTGTGAATTTTCAGGATGTTATAGTCTATTACATGAAGGATCTATGCATTGATCAGTTTACAAATTTTTGATGTTGAAAAGATAATGAACCCAAAAAAAACTATCTTGAAGAAGGAAGAGCATAGATTGAAGAAATATATCCCAAAAACAAGAAAGAAAGAATAATAGAAATGAAGAGCCTCAAGGAAAAATGGAACATTCTTATTCATCTTGACTAGTGGACTAATATAGATTTACAATGGGTCCACACGATGATGCACACATAGCCAATCATTTGATATAAATAATAATAAAATCTAATGCACACAACCCAAAGTATGGAAAGGTGCATCTAACTAACTAAATGCTTAGACATTAAGTAAATTATAACTAAGTCTAATAGAAACAAGGGGAGTGCTCTCCTAAGAGCTAGGCACTATTGTGGGTGCATCCTCCTTTGGGAGAACATGATAATGTTCCATACTATCTTATTATTATATTTTTTTCTCCAATAATTTTAACATCCTAGTAGGATAGACTCTCTCACTAGAGTCACATATGTATTTTTTGGACGGTTTCTAGTGTTCTAGGGCTAGATAATACTACGAAATGATGAAGGAGATAGATTCTTCTTATGCATTGTGAAACACTGTGTTTTTCTCAATATAGGTTTTGTACAAGATCGAACACAATATATGTTATCCATAGTAAGTGTCTTTTAGATCTAGGTTAGACTAGATGGAATTGACCTCTGAGAGAATTTTAAATGAACTAGCTTGGGAAGATTATGTTGAGTTTTTTCTTAGTGTTCTTGCACAAAGCATGGCACATGAAAAATTGTAGATCAATATGTTGTTATGTGGATATGTATGATTCTTAGAAGTGCACTATAATAATTCATTGAGATGATCATATGAGAATATATATGCTTCTATAACCTAAAAAATGGTAGAGAAGTGCATATCACTTTCTTATAGCAATTTGAGATTGGATTTGTATCCAAAGTGGTACCTTACAAGATAATAGGGTTGACGATAGAAGGAAGATGATTATTTTTTAATTGTAATGTGATTGTTGATTTTAGTTGTGTTGAATGAAAGCCTAGAGACACCTACAAGTTGAGTGGAAACAAAACTACATAAGTTAAATGTGTGGATGTGTTGTTTTTGCTAGAAAAATTGACCGTTAAGGCATGGGATGGATGAAGAAGTACAAAATGTTACAAGTGCAAAATCACGCACGTGATTTGTAACTATTGTGCATATGTTATTGAGGATTTAAAAATTCTCCTTGGTCTGACCACCACAACTTTATTTATGTCTAAATATACTCGGAAATCACATTCTACAAGCTTCTATCCAGCAAACAATGATTGTAAGTTTTTTGTTTTATTCTAGCTTATGATTGATAAAGCACCCAAAACAATATAGTAGCATCAATTGTTGTGACAATGGGAAACATAAGCAATAGAATAAGAAGATCAACAAGCAGAAAAAATCCTCTTGAAATCATCCAAGAAATTAGAGAAAAAATCAAGGAAAGACACAGTGAATCAGAGACATGTTTCATATCCAAGCACAATAGATGATACAAGTCTCTTTACCAATTTATGACAGGCTAAGCGTAAACATTCAACATAGGAGCCCTCATTTTCAAGAACATTGGATGAAGAAGATCCTCATGGCCCTAGTCAAGAATTAAAGTGTAGGTTATCATTAGGAGATGTTGCAATTCCAACATCAAGCAAGTTCCAAACAAATATACCATCATTTGAATTTGATTTGGATGAGGAGAAAATATCAGCACTTTTGGCCTATACTAGTCATGCAAATAATGAAATTTTAGATTTAAATCATGAAGAGCATTATGATGAAGAACAAGTAAATGTTGTTGAGACCACCCATGAGGTCCAACCTACTATTGAACAAGTAAATGTTTTTAAGACCGGCAATGAGGACGTACAACCTCCTCCATCTACCTACCAAAAATGGGATGAACAACACCAAGCTCTTGTTGAATAATCACGACCTAATGATGAAGTGTTCCATGCTACAAATGCTAATCCATTACCTCGACTGACCCAAATGCATCTAAGGACTCCAAAACATATTCAAGTGGATGAAAGTGTCATTAGTTCTCTTAAAGGTGAGTTATCTAAATGTACTATTGCTTATCAAACTTGACAAATAATTAACAATTACTTTCATTCAAAATGTGATGCTGACAAATGTAGGTTATTTTTTATCTTTGTTAAAATATAGGTCTTTTATTGTTTTTAGAAAACAATTAGGCATCAAGGTAATAAATAATTATGGCCCAAGTAGTCATATTGTTAAAATCCTAGTAGATTATTTTAGCACAATTGGTAAGAAAATCCATTCTAAAGATCATAATTTAGCTCGTCATGTATTTTCATAAGCAATTGTAAACAAGAACACAAGAAATATTTATTTGTTAAAGCCACTACGTAAGTATTGTATTAGAAGAGAACATCTTGACACAATAATCTAGATGGGTTTTTTGGCCTTCATTGGTAGGTTTCTGCATTCAGACAGGAAACTAATCGATGTAGTTAAGGGACTAGTGCAAATTTTTCTGCGTGATAGCATCATGCCTTCTTCAAACCAAAAGGATGTACTAAACATGAGAATGGATACTAGAGACCGTGAACCACACATCAATCACCTTCTTGACACAACACAAACATAATTATATGAGAGATTCAAGAACCATTACAAGGAATTGAACTTGGGCCAAATATATTTTGAGAAGTGCAAGTCTTGGTATGTTCGAATAAACACACTTCATAACACTTGTTGTTGTAGATACCATGTAGAATATGCTTATTATTATGACACATTTGTATATATTCGTTGTGTTTTGCATACTAACCATGTGCATGATTGCTCAATGTTAATATCACAGAATTCATCAAGAGACTTCATTCATAGCATCATGTGTAATAAGGAAGAGGGGAAAACATATTATACAAAATCTTGTTTAGATGGGACATGCTCTAGAAATGGTAGAATGGAATTATTGAGCCAGTGCATTCCTGAGAGTGAAGATCACAATTTTGGGAAAATGATGGTAGACATGAAAAGCCTCAAATGCATCACTTATGACACAGGGTTTGGAAAAGAAAGAAAAAAGATACAATTGGTGACATCCTAGGTGATTAAGTGTCTCTAAATTTTAATTTCATTTTTTAGTCAAAGTTCACCTATAAACATAACTAATGTCGAGATCACTTTTTGCCACTAGGTACAAATCAGCCATTTCATCAAAGAAGTTTTTGAAAGGACACAACAATATGTTCTACATGTCCACCTAGCTTGACGATAGGATGAGCGGTTTAGAATTTGTAGAGATACATTTCCCCTTGGTACTATATTCTCGGCGGTTGATTTTGCTGAGAACTACACCCTCCAACCCCAAAATGAGATTTAAAGTCAATACTACCATTATGAGTAAGTTTCCTTGATGGTTCGCATCACATATAGGCATGGTCCAGACAGTGATAAGAGAAATGAGAAATATTGAATGAATATTAGCTCTACATAAGTGATGATAGGTGTCATGAATTCCATTTTCTACGCCATTGCTTCCACATGTTCTATGATTAGTTGAATGAGAGAAATATACAAATGGAGAAACAATGGATTTGGTTTGATGGATGTGATGGTCAGTTCAAAAATGCCTGCATATGATTCAATGGTTGAGTTCATTGAACAAAAAATACAAAGTGTCACATACATGGAACTATATTGAGCCTGGACATGGTAAATCATATCATGATGGAGTCAAAGCATGTGTCAAAACAACCCTGCATAGGGAGGAATTGAAATCATATACAAATTCCCCTATTCGAGATGCTAAGTCTATAGTCATGTGGTGCATGCCAGTAATGGGAGATGAATCAAGAGTATGAGCGGAATCAATAAGGAAAAGAGACACGTGGAGAATTTTTTTGGGAGGTGGTTGAGGCTAGTCATTCATATGTGTGGGAATGCAAGAGTGTGCCTGGGACTTGTGTTTTTCACTTAGTTTGAAGCTCCGCTAACCTTGTATTTGAAATATGGAGCCAAAAACCTGCTTGCTTATGCCCCCCATGCAACATTGGTGATTGGGATGGGTGTGAATCATCAGATTGGGTTTATGCATAGGATCACATATTGCTTTCACTTGATCAACAAGCAAGTGTTGAATTGAACCCATTGGAGGTAGACGAATCATCTATTTCTCCAAATTTTGATCATATCTCAAATATTGTACAACCTGGTATGGTAAAACCTTATCTTAAACCTATAATGTTAGGATCACATGCACATATTTCCATCTTAAATGTTATAAGTACATCAATGGTCTATATTGTTAAACATTGTGAGTTATATTTTGCAAGGCACATATATGCAGTTGTTGCCCTGAAAGGTAATGAATGGAGTGGGGATTATTTGTAGAACGTTGTCTAGAGGGAAATAAAACCCTTAATATATCCATAATTGATGATGAAAACATCAAATTCCCAGTTGGATCTATGGTTGTCAAAGGGGAATACTTGACACAAGAGAACAATGCAAGAAAAAAGATGGATATGTTTATACTGACTACAAATCTGGTGCAAGTTTGTATCACTTTACAAACCTAATAGTTGGTACAAACATCCAATTACAAATGATGCCTAGAATAAACTCCTCGAAAGTATGATACCAAATGATGAGAATGAGAAACTAATGGAGATAGTCAGTCTCAAAGATGATCTAGAGGGTTTGGAAGTCTGGTAATTTAAAGGTGTGTTGACGTGTTGGAGTGTGTTGATAGACAAGGTATGTTATTTAAGAGTTATTTTCATTGATTTCTTTCTAATGAAAGTTCAATTATGTTATTTATGCAAAAAAAATTTCAATCTAATGTATTATGATACCAAATATACCATCCTTCTACAGTCCAAGGTTCTATAAAGAATCTAGAGGTAGCACACATGAAGAAGAAAACAAGAACCCGACATCTTTAGACACTACCATCACATGCTCAGGATTTCGTAAAAAAAAAAATCTAGTATTTATATGGATGATGGATGAAATTGTATAGATCGATTAAATTATGGTTTTTATCTCATGGTTTGTGCAACATATATGAATATTATCGCTCTTTCTATTGATTCTCGTAGACTCGTGCAATTACTAGTTTCATCAATAAGGAGGTTATCAAATTAATTTTGAAGTTGCATGACCCAAAATTAATATCAAGTTGGTGGTTGATGACTTTGTTGAACCTCTAATACAAAATATTAACCAAAGATCTCATCATGAGGAATAAAAACCTAACATGTTTTGTACATTCTTTGTACATGTAGCTTTACCAAGGAGTTCCCTCTATAGTTTGATAGTAGGCCTTGAAACCCTAGTGCAAGCTATGACACGCACACAATCTATCACAAACATTTTGATCATCATAACTTTAGTGTCGAAACATTTTAAACACTTATAGTGTAGTAGTAGATATCTTACAACACACATCATTCTTGCATCTCTTGAATCCTCTACCCGACTCTCATATCTCATTCACATTGTTGATTCAAGATTTATTTTTTCTAGATTATTTGCACATGGAAAATTTTATAACTTTCCCTTACATATATTCATCAATGCTCTACATTATCAACAACTAGGGATTACTTCACCTCTCTCTAAAACTCCACACTCTGCTTAGCCATTTATACTTTATATTCCTTTTTAACCATATTGGAGCATTTTAGAATCTTAAGGAAAGAGGGAATTATTTTGTTCTAAATTGAAACAAATCAATATAGAATAAGGATGTCTTCCTCCATCTTAGTGTGTAGAAAATACCCAACTAGTGCATTGTGTTTGCCCATCTGACCCTCAGAATGAGGTGTGATCCTTCCTTGTGGGTTATGGTGCAATGAATCACATAATTAGCATCAATTTAGGTATGCTCAGGTATTATTTGTGAGATTTAGATTAGGCCTTTAGCTATCTCATCCCATCCTTGAAATTTCATTAAGACAATTTCCTAAGAGACTATGTGTTGTTTGCAAGATTAGTTCAACTATTGAAACTCCTTGACCTTAGGACCTTGGATAGTGTTCCCATGTTGGACATGCCCAAACACACATGTAGGAGCTTACAAAACTCAATTCTGATGCCCGATTGCATTTTATGCCTTAATGACAAATTCACCAAGTGTCCCTAAAAGGCTTAAGGAGGCAACCTACAACTCGCCATAAAATGATGAATGTGACTCAGATCGACAAACCAACCACTCTGTTGGGATCATGAAAATGAATTCCAGCTAGTGGAACCTCTCTCTTGTGGTTGCATCACTTAGTACTCGTCTTGTTTAGTGATCTCAGGAATTAGGGTTTTTCTCAATAGGAGAATATGTTTTTTTTTGCAAGATTAGGTCAAATGCTAAAAATCCTTGACCTTGGGACCATGGGTAGTGTGACCATGTCTGAAATTTCAAAACACACCCATAAGCACTTATGAAACTCAATTCCAATGCTTGGTTGCATTTTTATACGCGAATGAAAAATTCACCAATTGTCCCTAAAAGGCTTAAGGAGGCGACCTACAACTCACCATAAAATAATGGTCGTGGCTCAGATTGAAAAATGGATGAATCAATTGGGCTCATAACAATGCATTCTAGATAGAATCACCTCTCTCCCATGGGTCCATCATCTAGTGCTCATCCTTGTTCAATGATCTCAAGAACCGAGATTTTGCTCAGTAAGAGACTATGCATTGTTTGCAAGATTAGGTCAACCATTGAAACTCCTTGACCTTGGGACCATGGGGAGTATGGCCATGTTTTACATGCCCAAACACACATGTAGGAGCTTACATAATTCAATTTCGATGCTTGGTTGTGTTTTTATACCCTAATGACATATTCACCAAGTGTCCTTGAAATGCTTAAGGAGACAACTTGCAACTCACCATAAAATGATGATTGTGGCTTAGATTGATGAACTATGGACTCCGTTAGACTCATGACAATGAATTCCATCTAGGGAACCTCTCTCCCATGGGTCCCAATGCTTGTATTTTTCAGTGATCTCAGTAATTAGGGTTTTTCTTAGTAAGAGACTATGCATTTTTTGCAAGATTAGGTAAAATTATAAAAATCCTTGACCTTGGGACTTTGGGTAGTGTTCCCATGTTGAACATTCCCAAACACACATGCATGAACTTACGGAACTCAATTCCGATGCCTAGTTGTATTTTTATGCCATAATGATAGATTCACCAAGTGTCCTTAAAAGGCTTACAGAGGCAATCTACAACTCACCATAAAAAGATGATCGTGGCTTGAATCGACGAATTGTTGAATCCATTGGTATCATGGAAATGCATTCCAACTAGGGGAATATTTATCTGGTGGTTCCATCACGCAGTGCTTGTCTTGCTTAGTGATATTAGGAAGAAGGGTTTTGTTTAATAAGAGACTATGCATTGTTTGCAAGATTAGGTCGACTACTGAAAATCCTTGATCTTGGGGCCATGGGTAGTGTTCCCATGGTGGACACGCCAAAACACACATGCATTAGATTATGAAACTCAATTCTGATTCTTGGTTTGGTTTTTATGCTCTAATGACAAATTCACCAAGCATCCCCAAAAGGCTTAAGGAGGCAGCCTGCAACTCGCAATAAAATTATGACAATGGCTTAGATAATTATTTCATCAACTCTGTTGCACTCATGACAATTAATTCTAGCTAGAGGAACCTCTCTCACATGGTTCCATTGCCCGGTGCTAATCTTGTGATGTGATCTCGGGAACTAGGGTTGTGCTTAGCAAATGACTATGCAATCTTGCAAGATTAGGTCAAATATCGAAAATCCTCAACCTTGGGACCATGGGGTAGTGTTCCCATGTTGAACATACTCAAACATACATGCAGAAGCTTACAGAACTCAATTCCAATGCCCAGTTTGGTTTTTATGCCCTGATGATAGGTTCACCAAGTGTCCCTAAAAGGCTTTAGGAGGCGGCCTAGAACTTGCCATAAAATGATGATCGTGGCTCAAATTGATGAACCGCCAACTCTGTTGGGATGATGACACTACATTCCGTATAGGGAAATTGATCTATCTCTCATGGTTCCCTCTCCTAGTGCTCATCTTGTGCACTGATCTCAAGAACTAAGGTTTTTCCCAGTAAGAGACTGTAATTTTGGCATGATGAGGTCAACTATTTTCATGGAAATTGAGCTTAATAAGGTTCCATTAGGGGTGCATTAGGGATTACTACACTTATTTACACCCTTCACCATTTGCATTTCCTTCAAATTAAGGGCCTTCAAATAACCCCTACAAAGGACTCATTTTGTTCATGTTGATTGACCTCAATAAGTTGCTCCAACAAGTAACCAACAAAGACTTGCATAAAACCCCCTCAAATGAATTGTGTGATGGAATAATAAATCATTCAATGTACTTGAGACAAAACAAACTTTTCCCTTTTCTCTTTCCATCCAACCCCCACCCCTCTTTCCCTCCAACCCATTATGTGCATGCTAATTGCTTACTCCTATCTCACATATATTTCATCCTTAACCATATTTACTAGCATTTGATTCCCTCTAGCCTCTTCCACTCCCACCACTTACTCATACTCAATGCATCTCATACTTAGTGAGTTCTAGGCCTTAATCCTATGAATTATATGCTTAAAATTTAATTGATTAGTAAATACAAAATTAATTGAGCTTTCAATTCTAAGTCCTTTAGTTTGATATTTCTCCCTTAGATTCCAAATTTGAATATGAATTCCATGAGTTCCCTTCCACGAGTTCCTCGTCTGGAGATGTTGCGCACATCAGAATGGCTATTCCCTTATTTGCAACCGAGCTTGCTTATCGTGATATTCAACAAGCCAATGCAGAGCCGGATCTCTCCTCTTCACGGACATAAGAAGAAGATCCCGTTATGTTGCTCGCATGGGCAGTCGACTCATCTTGATCACATGATTTCCTTGATGGTACTTTACCTTCGGATGAATCTATTATCGAGGCCATGAACGGTAGTGATAATCCCTGGGAAGATCTCCATCATCGATGTTATTTTCTTCCCAACCTTGACCTTATTGAGCAGGAGGAGTTTCGGTCGAATCTTGTAGAGAAGGTTGGTCACCCTGTGGCTCCTTTGGATTCACATGTCATTTACGCGGAGGGTAATATGGCTAATATTTCCCCTACCATTCCGATCAACATTTTTCGCACTCCCGGAAAGGTTGCAAACATATACATCGGTGCTAATTGTTCCCCTGAGGAGATCTGCATTTACACCGAGTTATTCAAAGAATTTCGGGATGTGTTCGCCTGGTCATATGAGGAAATGCCAGGTATTGACCCTAGTATTGTCGAGCATGAGATTAAGACTTACCCAAATGTTAAGCCTGTTTGACAGCATCTTCGTGCTGTGCATCCTAGGAAGGAAGCCGCTATTAAGGCATATGTAGAGAAACTACTCAAAGCTAGTTTCATCTACTCGGTTCCCCTTACCGAATGGATATCCAACCCTGTTCTTGTGGATAAGAAGCAGAGAACCATCCGTGTGTGCACCGATTTTTGAGATCTGAATAGACCATGTACTAAAGATAACTTTCCCACCCCATTCATAGACCAAATCTTGGATGCGTGTGCAGGAAGCGAAGTGTTTTCGTTTATGGACGGTTTCTCAGGCTACAATCATATCCAAATTAAACCCGAGGATCAACATAAGACCGCATTTATATGTCCTTGGGGAACCTTTGCATACCGGAAAATTCCCTTCGGCCTTAAAAACATCGGAGCTATGTTTCAATGGGCCATGACCTATGCTTTTCATGACCTTAAGCGCATAGTGGAGGCTTATTTGGATGACCTTGCTGGTTACTCTCGTAAGAGAGTGGATCACCCAAGTCACCTCCGCCTTATTTTCGAGAGATGCCGAATTCGTTTGAACCCGAAAAAGTGCATCTTTGTCATGAAAACCGGTCGCCTTCTAGGGTTTGTAGTCTCAAAAGAGGGAATTAGAGTCGATCCATTAAAGGTTGAGGCAATACTTCGGTTGCCTCCCCTGCTTAATTTGATTCAAATTCAGAGCCTCAAAGGGAGAGCCACTTTCTTACGTCGTTTTATTGTGAATTATGCCAATATTACTAAGGGTTTCGCGCGATTATTGAAGAAAGACACCCCTTTTATCTGGGATGAGCGAGCCCAACAGTCTTTCAATTCCCTTAAGAAAGCCTTGGTATCAAACCCTCTTCTTAGTCCACCCAACTTTGCAAGATATTTTTTTCTTTATGTGGCCGCGTCTCAAGAGACGATTGGTATGGTCTTAGTTCAGGTAGATGATGTGCTTCAAGAGCATGTTGTCTATTATCTTAGTCGAAACCTAGTAGACATTGAACTGAGGTACTATCACGTTGAGAAATTGGCCCTTGCAACTGTTCATGCAGTCCAACGATTGCAAAATTACATTTTTCTTAGGAAAACCACAGTTATATCACATGTCAATCCATTTTAGTTCGTGCTTTACAACGTTTAATTGGGGGGGAATATAATAAATGGATTGTCATCCTTCAGGATTTTTATCTTGATTTTGCTTTGGCGAAGTCGGTGAAGTCCTTGGTTTTCGCGGAACTTATGTCGGATTTTCCGAGACTTGATGAGGAAGTAGTCCATGAAGACTCATTTGTGGGTGAACATTTATTTCTTATCTCGTCCATGGACCCTTGGTATGGAGACATCATTGTATATCTCCAAACTCTGAAGTTCCCTCCGCATTATTCGTGAGATGAGCAACGGTGTGTGAGACACCATGCCAGAGATTATGTCATCATCGGTGAAACTTTGTATCGCCAAGGAAAAGACTCTATCCTACGTTGTTGCTTAACTCATGAAGAGGCGGAGCTAGCGCTTAATGACTTCCATAGTGGGGCGTGTGGTGGTCACTTATCTGGGCTTGCGACAACCCAACGTATCTTGCGAGCAAGTTACTTTTGTCCCACGATCTTTAAAGATTGTGTTAATGCCGTAAAGAAATGCCACCCTTGTCAGGTTTTTTCTCGGTATGTACACTCGCACCCTGCCCCCCTTCATTCGGTCGTCACCATCGGTCCCTTCACCAAGTGGGGGTTTGATTTCATGGATTGAAACCTAGCTTCGACTGGGGGGCATCGTCATAATATTATAGTGGTCGTTGATTACTTTTCCAAATGGGCTGAGGCCATGACGACCGTTAAAGTCGATGGTGCAACAACAACCCACTTCGTATTCAATCAAATTATTGCTCGATTCGGTATCCCAAAGGAGATTTTCATTGACCATGGCAGTCACTTTCAAAACAAGATGATGGCAGAATTATCGCTTAAGCTGGGGTTTAAACAAGATCACTCATCTTCATATTATCCCCAAGCGAATGGCCAGGTCGAGGCAGTTAATAAGTCCGTTAAGGCCATTCTCCAAGGAACCATCCGACAAAGAAAGAGTAATTGGCATATCATGTTGTATCTTGTTTTTTGGGCTTATCGAACCGCATTAAAGACTTCCACTCGTTTCTCACCTTTTCAGTTAGTTCATGGTGTGGAGTCCATCTTACCAATTGAATGCGAAATCCCTTCGTTGAAGCTAGCTATAGAGCTCCTGCCTGATACGTCAGAAGTAAAGCAGCATTTAGTCCACCTCGAGCAACTTGACGAGCAGCGTCGAGATGCCAACAAATGTCATGTCAAGGCTCAGTATGATAGGTCTGTCCGTCCTCGACAATATGTTGAAGGTGACTTGGTCCTTCTTTATGACCAAGCTAAGGAACCTTTGGGGGTAGGCAAGTTTAATCCCATGTGGCACGGTCCTTACATTGTGAGGTTTGTCCTTGAGAAAGGAGCCTATGAGTTAGAGGATTATGAGGGGAACACCTTGAAGGAGCCTAGAAATGGGCTTTACCTCAAGCGATGTTACGCTTGAGCTTCTAGCTCGAGATGATACTTTTGTATACTATTGTATAGTTTTCAATACATAGTTTAGCTTTCCTTTGATTTTTCGAGTCTATTGATTCGCTTCCTTTTGGTTGACAGATGTTAGTGGAATCTCTAGTGTTCTTAGGATTCGTGGATGAGGCTAGCCATCATACGCAGAGACTAGATTCTGCTGTGTGGGTTATTTACTCACCCGACAACCAGATTGTGTCTTCAGGAGGCGCTTGTCTCAGTTCTACATCAAACAATGTGGTTGAGTATAGTGTTGTTATCGATTTACTCTGCGATGACATTTCGCATGGTATCCAGTCTTTATAGGTCCGCCTGGACTCACAGCTAATTGTTATCAATTGAACGACCGATTTTGTGTTAGGGATCCTACGTTACTAAGGAGATTCTTAAGGGTAATACTTTTGGAACGCCATTTTAATTTTATTACTTATGTTCATATTCCAAGACGTTTTAATCATACCGCTGATGCATACGCTAATTATGTCTTAGATTGGAATTTGTCACATAATTAAAAGAAGCATTAAATCACACAAATAACATTCACACATTTGTACACACATAATAGTAGAGTCAAAAAATCATAGTTTTTTTTCATTAATAAAAAAGTGGTGTCATAGTACAAAATTGAAGCTCGTAGCTCTCAAATATACATATACGATACAAAAAATGAGACCACATGGAATCTAATCCCTGCGGGGAGCTCTAGCCTCCTGGCCTGGATGGGTCTGCATATAGTAGTGCACGACATTGGCTATACGTCGGAGTAGCCGCACCCATGTACCTGGTACCCCCAACCACATGTCTTTGCATCTCCTCTGGGAGGCATTCTACCTCGATCATTGGTACCCGGGTAGCCATACGAGTCAGGTTCACCCGTACAGTCGCCAATGTGCGCTCTGCCGCTGCACCTACTACCTCCCCACCCCTGCCTCTGTGGCAATGTCGTGGGAAGCCCTGTGGTCTCCTCAAACCCAAGTCTACGAGCAAACAATCAAACGCCAATATATGATACCACACCAAAAAAAATTAAATATTCAAACTTAAAAATAGTATCTTACCAATGTCCCCGAACGCGGCCCCTAGTAGTAGGGGCATATCACGATCCCCTATGAAGTCTATCCCCTCAATAGGGATAGTCATCTATGGCGATCACCTGTCGCCGCCACAAGTGGAAAAACTCATCAGTATATGGGGATGCCAACTGGCCACCGCCTTGCCGTGTCAATATCTCCTCCCATTGAGTCTGGGCAGGATCTCAGAGACTATGTGGAGGGACTTCTACCTTCGGACTCAAGTTTGACACCCTCTCAAAGAAGAAGCTGCATAATATACTACCAAAACTGAATTTTTTGGTCTGCCCCTGTTTGCACTCCGTTATCTGGAGTTTCATGGAAGCCAATAGCGTTGTGCACCAATCATATACAGTTGGCCTCATGCACTCGGCCGCGTAGAATATCAATGGCCTTGAGACCTGATGAAGCGAAGTTGATCCTACTATCCTTCTGAGAGTGAGGACAATGGCCTTCATGCTTAGGCTCGTTATAGCCTCTATAGGGAATTGGCTGCTAATTTATGGGTGCTAGCAGTACAATACCTGTCAATGTAATCACTAATAGTGATTCCTCCCCCCACCCTACGAGACCTAAGGGGAGGTGGCGAGGTGGGTACTCTTCTTTGTACCCCTTAATCTCCTCGATTAAACCACAACATCACTAGCTTGACTAATTTTGGCCTATCGAAATGGGAAATTGGCAATACCTAAGTAAATGAATGGAGATATTTAATTATGCCGTAGGCGTTTCACAATGAAGAAGCATAACCATCCATGTTGGCTACATTCCTCGCTGATAGATCAAATGGAATGCTTCCACGTGGATGGTTATGCAAGTAGTGTTGTCTGTCTGAGACTCTGCAACTTTATCCTGCGACTTTATCCCTCAGCTCCGATAGAGATTTCAGAAGTTGCAAACGACGTTGAGTTGGAACGAAGTTGAAGAAGGGATCGAAGGTTCTGTGTTTGTTCTACGCCATGGACCAAATGGAGAGCACACCATGGACCGAATGGAGAGCATGCCATGGACCAAATGGAGAGCATCTGGGGCACAGATTGCCGCAAGTTCAAGCCAGAGCGATGGCTCAGAAACTGAAAATTCATGCCAAAATCGGAGTTCGTATACCCGGTCTTTAACGAAGGCCCTTGGCGCTGTGCGGGCAGGGAGGTTGCATATCTACAAATGAAGTGGGTGACATCCTCCATTATCGTCGAACATTATCTGGAAGCGATGAAAGGAGAAGCCGTGGCTCTTCTCCCCTATGAGAATCGAAATCTTCTTCTTAACCTTTAAAAGGATTTCTATGAGTCTTCTAATCTCATCATTTCTATTGCCGGTGGCTTCAGCATCAACCCTAAACTTTGAAGTCGCAGCCAAGCAAGCTTGGTGCAGATGGCTAGCAGGGGCTGTCAAAAAATGTCGTAGCTGCCTCCGGGATTAGCGTCTACTGCACTGTGCTTAAACCTGCTCGCAATATTTTCGAAAAAAAAAGGGTTTCTGCTGCTGCCAATGCAGGTAAGATCTTCCTCCTTTAAAACCTCGTGAATTTGTCACGCAACCTCTGTGCCATCATTTTCAACTCTACTCGTAAAATTGTGGAATGCCAAGTTCCACATCTTCGTATTAGAGCCAATGCATTTGCTAGACAAGGAACAACAGAATCAACAAATTAGTGCAAGAGGAGAATGTAGTTAGAAGGATTGTTTAGTCTGTTCATAGACTAAACTCTAAAAATTTTAAAATAACTGAAGAGTATGCACAGCACACCTGAGACAACCCCATATAAGGAATAGCAATGCTATTATGGTTATGGTGAGTATCAACTGTGGGGCACTGAAACCTTTATGGGAAACTTATTTTGAAATTTACCATTCAATGAAAAAAAGACAATTTCCCATTACAAAAAAACATGGAACTAGTATAGCACCTGATCGGCTTGGACATTGTACAGTTGACAGATACCTTATATATATCTTCAATGGGTTGTAAAGAGGATATTGCTTCCAAATATGTTGATCCTTGTTCCTCATCAGTTTTAGCATCTCATTCTGCTCGCATCTATATTTACAAAGCATATAAATTTTCACTTTTTACGTCGAAGGAATCCAAATGTAGTTGGTGCTATCTGAACTTAAATAATGGCTTTCACGCAACGTTCAAATCATGAGGGATGTGCCCTACAGAATAAATTTTGGATCCATAGAAGCTGCTACGGGTGCTGTTGGACCTGGAACTCTATCTACCTTTTGCTTCTACTGATGGTGGTTCTTCTACTGCTCCTACTTAGCTTTAGGTACTGCTTCCACCACATTGAATCATGCCTCCATATAGCTAATTTATAAACTACTCACTTCATCATTCTTTAGAAGAACAACTCTCTATAGAAGAAGAAATTCAAAGCATAATTGCTCTAACGCTGTATGCTCTAAGTTCAAACTTTCTGTAGAAGAAGAACAACTCTAACACCGTATTTCCTTCATCATTCCCTGCAAAGAAGTGAAAAGACTGGTTGTTGGGGGCATCGTCGAATAGCACTTTGGATCCTGTCACGGTACTTCAGAGAATTTATAAAAGGAACGTCGAAAAGAATATTTCTAGTTCCTGGCTTAATTGACTACATAAATTCTAAGCATTGGAGCTACATTATGATAGCTATGTTCAAGAATTCAGATAAGCAGCCTAGCTATCGCTACGTTCAAGATTTGGTACACTCAACATGGCTAGAATGAGTACCGTTCACTTGAGTTTGAGGGCTACACATATTGAATAGAGGCAAATTGCATGCCATGCATGTGTCAACGCAAAGCTCTTTGGTGGCAGTTTTTCTACTTTGACCTGTCTGCATCAACCATTCTCAAGAGACTCCTACGTGATCGGCATTTGATTGATGTTGAGAGGTTCTAAAACTAGGTGGGGTGGAGTAACCAAGAGTTTTCAATAAAATTTACAGATGTTCACAAACAAACCACAGGTTCTTTCAAAAAATTTGTTATTGCTTCTCGTGCTGCCACAAGTCGGAACAAATTAAGAGCTGCATATACAATAATCTCAATGTGTTTTAGGATTATTCCAACTATCTCTTTTTAGGATTATTCCAACTATCTCTTTCATTATGAACGATATGAGCATTGGTTCTAATTTTAAAATATTCATTTTAATAACTAACTTATTTACATCTTAGTAGTATGATGTTTATAATATTTTTAATAAGTACTTAAAAACAAATTTGATTGTTTTTAGTGTCTTTTTGAAGTTTGACAACGAAATTTTAAAAAGTAAACTCAAGATATATTGAAATTTTTAAAACAAGTTTATATATGCTTGAGACTCGAGAGTGATTTGTTTTGTGATGTTTGTCTCCTGAATGTATGTATAAGAAGTAAACTCAACATAGATTGAAAGTTTTAAAACAAGTTTATATATGATTGAGAGTGATTTGTTTTTTGATGTTTATCTCCTAAATGTATGTAGGAAGAGACTTTTCAAACCCGCATGAATTATATTCGACACGCTGGTTTCCTGCCTTTTGACTTTAATGACACTTGGAGGATGATGGACACGTGGCCTTAGCTACCTTTTGATCGGACTCTCGGAGTGACTGAAATTTCTTTGGGTTGCTTAGTAGGCCACCTTGCAGTGCTATGGTGTTGTTTGTTCAAGCATCATATATGTGATAAACTAGCCTCCTGATACTATTCAAGTTCTATTCTATACACCCTTATTAATAGAATCCTAGGGCATTAATAATAGGGAAACCCTGTTAGAACCCTTGTCACACTCGGGTCTATAATAACTAGGTTGATCTGTTGTGACCCCTATCGCCAACAACAGGGCCACTTTTATAAATTATAAAAAGTAGCTCAACCAAGATTGTGGCCTATATGAGAGAGATGGGAGAAATTAGCGTATATAGGAGCATCACACACTCCCATCACACACACAGACGAATATAGTTATTTGACATTATTAGTTTATGGGTTTCTCGGAGATGTTGTTTCTTAGCAGTGGCTAGAGGAATCACACGAACAACGGGTCCATGCTCACCTTTTAGGATTCAAGGAGTTTTTGTCTTGGAGCAGTGAGTGAAACACAAAATAATTATCCTGAAACCTATCCTACAGGGTTTTCTGAAACGCATATCCTGTTGGAAATATGTTTCTTTCTCTAGCATCAAATGAACTAGAGGACATTAGATCAATGCATACAAATAGGGTATTATTTTTTGGAAACAAAAAATTCCGGTCTTGACTCATGTGTTAGGTCGGATGAAGTAGGTCCACTGAAGACGATTGAAAATTTTAGCTATAAGGGGGACTTATTTTCTTCTTTCTATAAGAGATAGAAAAATATTGATAGTAGTTCTACAATGTGCTGGAAAAAAATCATGCATTGCTGCCATAGATATCAATATCACTTTTTGTACTTTCTTATCATGTGTGAGCACTAGCTTATATTGTCCACGGTCAAATGGAGCCAACTATTTCTTGCATTGTTAAACACGTTTGGATCATGCCTTCTTGTAGTACTACTATTTCCATTTAGTTTGTGAATATTCCCAACTTCCTTATTGTGGAGTGCACATGAAACCAAACTTGATGTGGTGCTATGAACTACTGCATATATATTCTATCATAAACCTTAACCTATATATATATATTTTTTAATTTGTGACAAAACAGAAATAACACATTAACGCAATAAGAGAGAAAATTCAACTCATAAAATAGAATCAAATCAAATCTCGAAGGAGCTTGGAAACTTTGAAAACACTTGTATGAATTAAGTTCTTCCTTACAACCATCTCTTTTTCCCTGCTTCAAAAGTAGATCACATCCTCTTTAAATGGAGTTCCCACTCATTATGATCAACTGATGAGATAACTAACTTATCTACAAAACTTATCATTAACTAGAAGAGTCCTTATCCAAAATAATCTTCATGCAGCTCTATTGTTATCTTTTCCACTTCATTATTATGATCATGCAAAAGTGGTCACTGCATGCACCAATGGATGCTATACATTAGCATGTTGCTATATCTTCATCAAGACATATCCTCATGCGTGCATGTACCTTATCCATGCATTGTATATTCTCTTCCTGTTCACATGTACGTGCATTATCCTCTTGCTCCAGTGTATGCATCAAAACTCTTGTTTCCATCTTAGACCCATCCATAAACTTTTTGTACTACTATGACAAATTGAGGAAAAATATTAAAAACCTATAAGAAGCTATACTTTTTCCTTGTTTATAAAAAATCGGTCAGATTGATTTTGTTGTTTCAGGAATGCACAACAAAGGCACCTGCCCTAGTAAGCTTGCCAGTTCATGAAAATAGGATCATTGTTTGCAAAGATTGTTTTGACCTAGGTTGCTAATCAAAAAAAATTGGTATTTGTTAAGTGTGAAGGCAGGGCATGGAAAAGCATAGTTTTGTGCAGAAATCGCTACCATATCATCCATCAATCACTCCAATATTCTTGTGAGGTTGCACGATATTTGTGTATTGGCCGAAATAACGATTTTCCTTATTATGTTTCTTGAATTTCATTTGAGTTAATGTACTGCATTTTTTTGTCGTTGTTTAATAAGCATCCCATTAGGAGCCTTCTTCCTTAATAAAGAGTTAGATTTGCTTTTATTTCGTAAGCTGCTGGATTCATTGCTTGTTTTAAGATAATTATCCTCCTTTGCGCCAGCATCCTCCACGAGCACTTCAGATGTAAGCCTATCTTCTTGCGGATAGGTTGCTTGTATTGAAAATGCGAGGAATGAATCCACAAAATATTGATACCTACCCGGTGACTAACCCGACCTACGATAAGACTGACTGTCATTCTCTACCCGATTGATCTATCTCTTGATGCCTTCCTCAGAGATGATCTCTGCTTTCGATCTCTCTTGCTCCCTTCAGATGGTGACTAGGGACTACAAAGATAGGGCTTCTCTAAGGCTTGTAGATATATATAGAGGTGTGGTAGAGTGTTCAACATAGATGATAAATTTGCAAGACTTTGCCATGGATGGAAACATTATATATCTATGTCTTAGACTGGGGGCAGTGGATTTTAGTCAAGTGGAGATTGTTCCTTATTGTAGAAGATTCCGCGTGCTCCCTTTTATTAACTCCTCTTCTACCTTCAAGAAGGACTAATAGGCCTCAGATACAAATTACGTGTGGCAGCTTAAGCATAGTTTTATAGTGGGATACTACGTTGGCTTGATGGAGACCGAATAGAGGTCCTAGCATTCATGCACAACGGATAATGAAGCAGTCTATTCAACCAATGCAATATGGGAAGGTCTCAACGAGCATATCTTCTATGTTACACTTAGACTTGCGATGATGATGTTGGCCGTAAAGGACAGAGGAAACGGTTTAGTATTACCCTTTGAATCAATTGAACCTCTGATAGGTCGTTGGCTAGGGTGGTGCTTATTACACACGTAGCTGCTTATATATGTTATCTTATACCATGTGACCCGAGTCTTTCTTACAGCCCCCAGCTTTGTAATCTGAGTCTGCCTTAGGTCCCCACCTGCTAAGCCTGCCTCGCCTGAGCCTAATCGACCTTAATCTATTTTATTTGAATCTGCCTAAAAATTGGTAAACTTATTTTCAAGTATAAAAAAAAAGTTTACAATATTCGTTAACAAAAAAATACATGAATAATGGTTTATGAAGTTTACAAATTGTTGCAACACTTGTTATTCTTGGTATATAACTTTTTTAATGAGTCTTAGAATTAAATTTGCTTTGTCAAGTCAATTCTAGATGGATTTCATAATTTTAATTATTCTTTTTTATGATAAATGATGGTTGATATATTTAAGTTCTTTTTTGATGGATGAAATTTAAAGTAATCATATATATATATATATGTATGTATTTTTTAAATTTTTTAATTGATTGTTATTTTGAATATGTAAAGAAATATTTTTCAATCAAGCAAAAGTATAATGTTTACAAAGTCAAATGTTTTATGGCTAAAACTTGGCCAACTTCTAACTCATTAATTACAAAAGTGGCTTATTTTGGTTTTGTATCGAGCTTTTTTACATTTGATCCAATTCAAAACCATTAATGAAGATAACCTGATTCCATAATCATAACCTTCTTGCTGTTGTTCATAATGGAAGGTTGGTATAACGAACATTTCTTCTTTCAGATATGTTAAAAGTGATGCAAAGACTTCTTAATTGAACGAAGTTGTTATACTCATATTTTTGGGTATATTTAGTATGAACTGTAAATGGACTGCTATCTTGGTCGCTGAATTGAATTATTTCCTCACTCTTCCCTATCTACAGCATGGAGAAGGCCAAGTCATCTACGATATACAACTATTGACATGGATTCATAGGATTTACAACTCAAATATCAAATATACCCAGGTAGCAGCTATGGCCAGTAAGTGATTTCACTATCTTGACCACTAACTTTAGATTAGTTCATTAAGGATTGATGGGCCAAGCCGATTTTTATTCTGGTTTCTTCAACCAATATGTAATTTGTTTTTCCTCCCATTATAAAAAGGAGGGCTGGTTGTTTTTCTAAATATTTAGCTTTTTAGTATCCTTCTTTTACATTCTTTTGCATGTTGGCCTTTCAACATTCATTGGAAGTATTTTTAGAGTTCCTGGAAACAAGGGCATCATTGATGAGGGCTTTTGCCTGTAAATTTGTAATTGAATTTGTAAATTTTGGCTCTTAAGGTTTTGAAGCGCCTGATTTTAGGGGTATTTATCTTTTTTTCAAATGAGTTTTGGATTCGTTTTCAGCCTCATCCTATTGGTTATGTAGACCATATTTTTTGTTTAAAGGTAAGTCTATCCCTAAACATATTTGGGATGGGCTTATTACAACAAATATGAGTTTATTAATTTAAATCTTAATAATATTTTGCTTAACACAATAAGGAACTAGGGACAAATGCTTCTTTTTCGCTCTAATTGAATATGGCATGGGTTGGAGTTAAATGTTAATGTGAAATGTTGTGTTTCGCAGCTTAAACGTTTTCTTGATCAAGCAATCATACATGCCTTTGCATGCATTCTAGAATTTGGTAAATGTCTCTCGAGTTTGTCCTTAGGCTCGATTTTTTTGATTGGATATTAAAACAAGCTTGAAATCTTCGGCCTTGCCTAATTTTATCTTTTGTGGAATAAATTGTGGGGATCCATTTGTAAGGTACAATAAGAAACACAATGCAATACTGGATCATATTAATGATTGCAATGTTATTTTGGGTAGTAAGGATAGAGTTTAGTGCTAGAAAATTTTTGAATCCATTTTTATGGTGATTGGTTTTGGTAGACTTGTTAAAATTGCAGATATATGTTGTTGAAATTTCATAATGAGAGTGTAGGGGTTGGGTTTTTGAGCATACTAAACTCATGCTTGCAATTCAAAATGCAATTTCAACCAAGATTTGTTGGATTGTAACAACTTGAGAAAGGATTAGTGGGTTATCTAATAAACCTGTTAGTGGCTTATTTGTTAAACCATTTAGACAGGTTAGTGGTTTACTTGTTAAATCATTCATAATACTACTTTAAAACCTAATATATCATGCTCTTATAAATAAACTAAATAGTTGTTGGTAGCAAAAAAATCTTTAGAACTAGAATCAACAAATCAAAATAACTTGAGAGAAATATGTTTTGATTAATAAATAAATTGTTGAAGGGACTTGCGTAGACTTTTTGTAAGAGCAATGTTAGTTTAATGTGCGGTGAAAGAAATATTTTTTGATTAATCAAAAGAATCGTTGAAATGATTTGCTCATATTTCTTGTAAGAGCAATGTTGGTTAGCTTTATGCAATAATAGGTAAAAAGTACACAGTACACAATTGAAAACATTTACATGTTTGCATATCGCTTATCCAAAGCTGATTGCTAAACCTTGATCATTTACCTACGTTTCAGATAAATCAAGTGGCCCACTACTCTGCCATATACCCATAAAATATTTCAAACAATTACATGTTGAATAGATAGCTCTCTGCCATAGCACACAAAAGGTAGGAACAATACACAGTAACTTAGTCTATCCACATCACTTATCCAAAGTAAATACAATACATAATAACTTACTGCTAGAAATTTTATCACTTACCTATATTTTAGAGAAACTAATGGCCCATTGCATTCTCTTTTGAGTTTTCTTTTTTCATAAAACAAATTCTCAAATATTTTAGAAGCTATAATTGGAAGAAAAAAAAATATTCATTGTTCGCAGTGTATGGGATGTGTAATCCATTTAAATGCTAAAGGCCCATGTTCTTACTTTCCTCTGTAATTACGGTGTTTCAAAAACATTATGTGGTAGGTTATGGGGATATCTTATTTATATGTCTGGGCCCATGTTGCTCCTCTGCATATATAATGTTTGTGTTTCAATAACATCTTGGTATACCCATCTTATTACTTTTTTATTTTGTAATGCTTGTGTTTTCATAGAACTTTGTACTTTTCCTCAGATATTAAATGGCTTTGCTGTGAAAGAATATCTATGTTTAGTATACTGCGAAACAAGAATTTTCATATATTCATTTCCTTCTGTTTACCAAGCTATTTTCCCTGCTGACTTAGGAAGATCATTTTCACCGCAACTATTCGTGTTCATCATCCATGGTCATGATGCATGGTCACATTTCTCTGTTGCTGGTTCAGTATCTTTTTTAGCTCCCATGAGTAACATAGTACTCCAAATGTCCATCTCTTTTACACGCTTCACTAAACCAGATGGTAAGTTAAGTAACTTCACAATCATCCTAAGTTAACTAACTGCACGTGAGATTCTCATCTCATGTGAATAAAATAATGTTAGTGTGCAACGAAACACACACATATATTTAATATTCGTGAGTTGGATTTAATATTGGAGACATATCACATTCTTGCCAAAAATATGCGACAGATATCAAGCATGCTTGACACATGCTCATTTTGCAACTCACCAAAAAGATGCAACAGTTATCAAATTCTCCACTTTCATATACTTAATATTGGTAGAGATGCATTTTAGTTCTAAAAGCATAACACACAATTTTGCTGTAAGCTATAACATAACACACAGAAATTCAACTTTAAATTGCTTAACATAACACACACTTTATACATGTCTTCCACGCAAATTGTTGTGCCACTGCATTTCTCTCCAATACAACCTGAATCAATAGACATTGAATACATAAGAGTGCAAGCCACAACCCATAAGATTGAATGCCAAATCTTATGACATTGCCTTGGAGCATGACACATGTAGCACCGAATCCATCCTTAGCTAGCCTAAAAAGCAAAACATGGTTAAGGGCAGTTTCCTGCAAAAGAGAACACATTGCAAGCATTCTAAGTGAACCTAAGAGTCAGTTTGCAGTGAACTAGAATGAAGACATTTTGCGAGATTTATGGGTAGCTATCCAGGGATATAACTACAACCAGCTACTCCAAACCCATAAGAGGCTGCGAAATTCAAGCTGAGGATATGTTATTAATGCCTCTCTGCAGTAAATGAAAATAAATCCTAATGATCAATGATTTAAGCTTTACGAGTTCCTGATTCTCGTTTGTGCCAATCATGATCATCACAAACTCGCCAAAATGCAGCGATGCGTTGGCACTGGCAACTTTGCCCACTATTCTCATTTTTGCAATTTCACCATATAACAAACTCTTTCAAGGCTATATAGTGGTGAATCAACCCTTTTTGCTGTTAATCTATTCTTCTTTGTCAATGAAAACAAATTTCCCTTCTTGAGAAACTATTGCAGAAATGTTTATATGTAATGTGTACTTTTCAATGGATATTATTGGGATTCCTTTTCTCTAAAAAACCTAAATGCTTGTTCATATTTTTGTAACCGTGCTATATTTTACTACTTTTTTAGTTCAATGCTCTTTAGTTTCCTTGTTAGCAATGGATTTTCAAGCTAAGCTCATAATGGATTATCCCAAGCAGTAGTGATATAAATATTAATCTCAACTGATTTGTAAGTTGTGTACTCTCTTTTACATTCATAAAAACAAAGCAGCCAAGCAAAGCGACCTCTCCTCATCTACCTCCACGTTGAATAAATATAACATTTATATTGAGAGATTCGACCACTCCTATTGTGTTGTAAGTCTGCATTTTATTGTGCTTTGTTGTGAACTATCTATATTGTCCGAAAACGTGTGAATCCTTGATGCAGTGAGAGTCATTGATAACCAGTTACTTTCCTTGGTTTATTAGTGATTTTCAAAAGATTAATTCATATAGTGACAGGTCTGTTCGCTTTTACATGGTTGAGAAGCATGTAAATTTTTTATTGTGGACTTAAAATCCTCAATGAGAAGAAAGAAACATATTTGCGTTTCCCACTGTATCTTCCATTCTTGAAGCAAGCATAACGAAGATTCACCACTCCTATTGTGTTGTAAGTCTGCATTTTTATTGTGCTTTGTTGTGAACTATCTATATTGTCAGAAGACGTGTGAATCCTTGATGCGGTGAGATTCTTTGATAACTAGTTACTTTCCTTGGTTTATTAGTAATTTTCAGAAGATTAGTTCATGTAGTGACAGGTCTGTTCGCCTTTACATGGTTGAGAATGATGTAAATTTTTTATTGTGGACTAGAAATCCTCAATGAGAAAAAAGAAACATGTTTGGGTTTCCCACTGTATTTTCCATTCTTGAAGCAAGCATAACGAAGATTCATTTACAACTTAGATTGTGGCACTATCAAGAGCTGGTCCATGAAACAGTTCTATACCTATACTTGTATAAGGAGATTTCTAAATTTATTGCTACAACACATGGCATAAAAGCAAACTTTTGTTCACAAGTAGTTTGTGTAGTTTAGGAGCTATTATAATCATTGTTTTCATTGATATTATTGCATAAATATTTTTTCAAATTGTTTATATATTCCAGATACAGTAGTAATCTATAGTGTTGAGATTACTACTACAGAGATTGTGAGAAAAGCAATTGTAGTTGGCTCATTGTGTTGATTAACTTAACATTATTTTTTGTTATGGGTTGATTGCCCGTGTCTTTGTAATATGAGATTGTTACAAACTTTGCTCTTTTCCTACCAGGATTCTTCGCTGCCTGTGCCTATGTTTTTGTTCCTTCTAACTTTCCTCTTTTCCTACCGGCGTTCATTTTTGCCCCTCAAGGAGCAAATGCTAGTATTAATATGGATGATAAAGAATATAAAGTAATTGGAATTATAAATACCTTCCTAAACTTGAGGGTCATAAACATTTTAAAAGTCCATTTATTCATATTTAAGTCCTTGATATGAGCAATACGAAGATCTCAAGGTCGAGGGAGTTGAGGTTTTGGTTGTGCTAATTGATGCTTTGAAAAGGACCTCATAAAGAGGAAAATTAACTAACGTGTATGGTTTGGATTCATGTTATCAAACCTTTTGAGAGGCGTCACTCTTAAAAAAAGGCTTTTCATTTAATTAATTATTAATATTGAGTAATATATAATTTTTTTAATTTAAATTTAAAGTTACAATTTAAAAAAAAATAAAATTTAAATATGAATATTTTTCATTATGATATTACAAGAAAAATATTTATATTAAAAATATATATATAAAATAAATATTTATATTAAAATTAAATATAAAATATAGTTATGTTTATTGGGTGTAGTTTGGGTGGTTGGTAAGAATGATTGTTATTTTTCATACCTAGGTTCAATTCTTGTAAGTGACATGATGCTCTTGTTAAGCCCCTATGTAATTTTGACCATACCTTTCTAAAATAAATTGTTATGTTTAATTATTTTAAAATGAAAATCCAAAAAATGTTGGACCCACATTTTGCACCCAAGTGAGTTATTTCACTAGTATAAAATATTTAATCATTTCATTACACTAGTAATGAATAACAAATCTCAAATTCATAAAAATAATACAAAGTCAAAAAGTTTTGTTCCATTTAGAAAAGAAAAATGATGATAAAATAGGATTGTCCAAGGCCATTTGACGATAAAAAATGAGGTAAATTTGGAACCAACAAGTGTGTAAATAGAACTAAACAAGTTTGTAAATAGAGTTAAAGTAAATTTAAGAAAACTTATTTTTTAAGATTATGACAATATTCTACAAAGTGTTCTTTTTGCAAGTAACTGCTTTGTTGTTAGTAGGTACTTTTTTTATCAGATCATAAGTACGTTTCTATGAACGTAGAATTTTTGTAAACAACCAGAATTAAAGCAATGAACATGTATTCTCACTGTTCGATATGAATAAAAGGAGTATAATTTTTTATTTTTTATTTTTTTTTGGAAAAAAAAAAAGTACTTTTTATAGTTTAATATGAGGGAAAAGTGTAATTCCATGTTCAACTTCAAGATTACATGTGACACTTTAATAAAATAATATCATATTTAGTAAATAAAAAAATTACAATGTAAACCTAACCCAAAGTTCAAAACCAAATAAATATATATTCTAATTAATTAAAACTTTAAAAAAATGTTGAAACTTGGATGCTTCTTGCTATGCGATTTGGGAGTTGAGTCATCCCATCATGAAACCATGGATTTACATATTAAACCAATATAAATCCATCTTAAATCCCTTGAGGTATATACATTTTTTATCTGTGCAAAATTAAAGGAAAAGTTTGCACATCAAGACATAGCACTTGGTAGATCTAGAGCTAAGATAGATTCTATACTAGATTTTACTAGCAACAACCTATGAAAAACTTATAGTGACATTGGATTGTCTTCCAAATAGTCCATTAAGATTTGGCCCTACAACAAACACCATTTGAATCAATAACACAACCATATTTATATATTTGTTTGGCCCTACGACAAACCCCAAAAAACTCAACAACATAACCAGATTTATATATTTAAACTTGTAAGAATAAAAATTAAATACATATAATGAATTACCTTAATAGCAAAAGTAAACTTAACTATTATGGATGACAAAATAGCCCCTAACATTACAATTTTATCCTTAACATAATACCGAGCATGAATTCATCCACACATTTCACCTTAAGTTATCTTAAGATCAAATGTAAACCGTAATACTAATGGGCCAACATAATAAACATAGTATTGAGGTGAATTTAGGAAATGATGCACATATCACAAGTTTGTGGTATTTTGCATAATTAAGAACATATGTTTTTAATTATATATGAAAATTTATATGTAGTGTATATAAATCAATTTATGTTCATATAAAATCATAGTTTATTAATTTTATTTTTATAATTTATTTTTTATAGATTTTTTTATTATTAAAAAATAATTATTAATTTAATAAAATTTAAAAATTTAAACACATTTTTAATATAAATATAAATAAAAAATAATTTTTTTATTATTTTAAGATTTTCCTTTCATAACCAAATTATATATATGAAAGTCCAACCATAATTTTATTCATAATTAATTCATAAAGTATATCTATAACGAGAAATGATGAATTGATAGTTTGTTGAAGTTTTTTTTCACAACCGGACATTTGAAAAGCTCTTATTACATACCTTCCGTAAATAACAAACACTACTTTAAAAATTGATAAGCATTTCAAGGATGATATAACGGGTAAAGGCCGGTGGGTTAGTATTTAATATTAAGAAGATGGGTTAGCTCAAAGTATAAGTTGGCAAGTATGAAAGTACAAACTTCTTAAGAGTTGGTGGTATTTCAAAGTGATGCTTAAAGGTTTAGTGGGTTGATATTTAATACTAGCATTTACCCTTGGAGGGGCAAAATAAACACCGAAGGTATGAAAGTCGGAAATGGAAAGTCTATGTAAATATATTTTTTGTGTAATTTATGAAGGTTTAGGGTTGATTGTATTTTAATGCTACCACCTTTTGCGTTTATGTTTATGTTGAAAATAGGTTGTGGTAGAAGATGATGTCCTGCTGATGCTTCGAAATGCGTAGCATCAAGCAGCAAGGGATTCTCCCCGAGAAGCAATCCCAATTAGATTGCTCACTGTTTGTTGTGAGGAATCCGACTGGTTAACGGTCCGGCCACCGTGTAAGCTTTAAAGATTTGTTTATTTTATCGGTTGCGAGCCGATCCAATGTTTATGTAATTTTGTATTAAAGAATGATATGCAAGTGCCTTAATCTAAATGCATGCAATTAAAAAATATGTTCTAAGCTATTTAACTTAAATAAACCTATTGTTGAAAGGAGCAGAGCTTTGATAACTTTGATTTTAATTACAGTATTTCATTACTCATGAGACACAGAAATTTTTCCAAAGAAAATGAAATGATTCACAGCATAGAATTAATTCATATAAGATAGGAAAGATCTCATTGAATATAGATGAAAATTGTTGAAATAGTTCCAAAAACATCCATGATAACTCCATACAGAAGAATGCACCAGCATTCACGGGCCAAAATTGTTTTATCCATTCATGTAGCGCAAGTAGTTCTTTTACATAAGAGGAACATTATTTCATTTGCCAAAAGTCCTTCTTGCTAACCTAGCTATATATAGCTTTACAAAATGGCTATTTTACAAAAAAGGATAAATATATGAATTATTTACAAAACAACGAGAAATAACTTTAGAATGTTCTATTGATGTCCCAAAGTATAAAATCAAAATTAGAAACTTAGAAGGGTGCGTTGGCTTTTTCAAAATGTGGTCAAAGTACTTCATCCTTGCGTTGGCACTTCTGGGGATTTAAGCACCTCTATGGCTGCTGGTATTGCTGATTCTGATAGTGAGGCTACTGGAGTTACCGATATTAGTGGAGCAGTTGATGCTTCTAATGGGGCTTGTGATGCTGCGAGTTTCCTATCTTCCTCTTCTATATAACTTCTCCACTGATTTGCATCTCTTATAATAATGTTTCCAGCTAAGGGAACCAAAAATCTGAAGGACACTTATTGTTTAACAAGCTCTTCCTCAAGGATGAGTATTTCTTCCATTGTAGCTTGATGACTTTTTTTGAGGAGGTGTGCATAAATGGAGGCTCTGCCGATGAACTGGTGCAGGTCCTCTGGGGTTAAAGCGACTAGCTTCTTCACATAGTCAATTTCATTTTGCAAGTTTTTTCATATCTCAGATAAGCGTTGTGTTTTATCTGGAAAATCTTCTATACTTTGGGGCATGATCATTTTGCAAGACTCATGAGTAGCTCGTATTTTGAGGTACAAGTTCTTACATTGTTCATAGGTATGTAAGGTCACAGTGTTCAACTTTACTTCGCAATATTTAGAATAGGTCAAAGTGCTTATATCTGCTATGTATTCAGAAACAGACTTAAGGGGGAGAGTTTTTGGGAATCCTGATTTCCCTTTTCTCCATTCAATGTGCTTGTTAATATCTCCAACAATACGATTGTGTTTCTTTCTGATCTTGTTGGTGTTGAGACTAATTTGTTTCATCCTGGCCATCATTGCTTTCAATTTGTAGATTTGTTCTGATATGAGTGTCTGGAAATCACAGGTCCTTATCAATATTTCACGAGCTTGTTCATGAAAAGGGGTCATGTCACCTACTTTGTTGTTTTCAAATTGCAGTTGATGCTCTAGCAGTTCCCCGCGTTTCTCTAGTTTTGCAATGTTTTCTTTTAACTCGTCAATCTGCTAGATGAAATCAAGTTTCTTGGATTCCAGCTTCAGGTTCTTATCTTCAAGTTTTCTTTTTTCTACCTCTAATTCTCTTTCTTGGATTGACAAAGCTCTCCTTTCAGCTTCCAGATGTTGAATTTTCCTATTAAGCTTCTCCTTTTGAGACATAAGAGCATCATTCTTTTCAATCATTAAATTTGTATAATTTTGCTCCTTGACTAACGCTTCTTGCAGCTGGAAGGTTTTCTCCTTTTCTTCTATCAATTTGTCTTCCAATATGTTAACATTGTCAACAGTTGTGAGAACAGCAGACACAGAAACAAATGCCATGAAGGCAGGGTCATTCTGGGTACCCTTCATGACAGTAGTCTCATGCCTGGTGATGACATCTGCCTGACAAGGCCTTTTGATACTTGTAATGGTTTCCTTGATGATGGATTTCCTTTTCTTATTGAAAGCAAACCTATCATATGTGGTCACCTTGCTACCCTTAGATGGTGTGAAAGGAACAAGTGGAAGATTCTCAATAGTGATGTTCATGTCGAGGTCTTGTATGCTTGGACTCATAGAAACAACGTCTTCCTTTTGTATTTTCTCTTCTTCAGTCTTTTTCAGTGCCTCTTCTTTTGCTTCCTTTTCAATCTTTTGTTTTCTTGTTCCTTGGCAGCTTCTTGTAGCCTAGTTTGTTCTTCTTGTTGAATTCTACGGGCTTCATACTTAGCTTCTTGAATTTTCTGGGCTTCTTCTTCAGCCCTTTTCAGTGCCTCTTCTTCTGCTTCCCTTCTTACTCTTTCGTTTTCTTGTTGCTTGGTAGCTATCTCTTGCTTAGTTATTTCTGCCTGTTGAATTCTACGGGCTTCATCTTGAGCTTCTTGAACTTTCTGGGTTTCTTCCTCTCTAAGTTTAACTTCTTGTGCTTTCCTTGCCTTTTTCTCGGTCCATTTTTTGATTTGCTCAAGTTGTTGCAGAAGTATTTGTTCTTCTGTTGAGAAATTCTCAGTTGCTCCTATGGCTTCTTTACCTTGATGATGTTTTCATCCATTGGGAGCGTTGGAACTGGAACTAGGTTCACTTTTGCTATTTTGGAAAATTAGCACCTTAGTCATGTTCCTGATTCCCCAGTATGTATCTTCCTCGGAATCATAATAGTGGGCATACTCGAAATGACCATGTACAACTTTGCAATGCTGGGAAACCTTGACCCGTCTGTTAGTTCTCTGATATATTCTCTGTCCAAAATAAAAACTTGTTATCTCTGCTATAAAATCTTCTGCTGACGCAATCTTGGAAAATTTATAAGTTCCCAAATAGAAGGGCAAAGGAGGAAATGTGGCTTTGTTTGCTTTATTCATTACACTGCCAATTCCATCTAGGAAAACTTGTCACACGGCTTCCTTATGAACTATATAGTCCGTGGCATAGTTTGGTAGGATATAGGGGGGTTTTGTGCCTCCATACATTCTTATGTAAGTGCCATCCTTTGAAAAGAAGAAGTCACCATATTCTTCTAGAACTGCCATGGCATTTTCTGATAGGCAAATGGGCTCTTTATTGAACATCAGCTCGTAGAGGGGCATGATGAAATTTTCACAAATGTTTTTGTAATGGCTCTTGTAATTTTGAGGCCAGAAGATTTTGTACGCGGTGAACACCGGTCCTCCTGCCTAATTCCATATGCATTGTAGTTTTGGGAAGAGTTGCTTCGCCACAATACAAACTTTCAAATAGGAGGGCATGTAGAACTCTGCCTTCTTGAATTCTAAACCTTCTTTGGCCGTAGTTATGGCTGATGCCAGGCTTTCCGAAATCATTTCAGCCCAATTAAAGATAGTTCCTTTGAAAGCTACATAGTGAATAATGGGTACCCATTGAAACAAAAACATGGTCCCATCAGGTCTACCAAATATTCTGCTCAACATGAGAGCAACCATTTTGAATGGAGGTCTCAAGTTTTGAACCTTATACTCTTCATTATCGTTCTTCCTGAACTGTTTGCCTGTGATGAGCAGCTTTCTTGCTGATTCCAGGTTATCCATTTTGACCTATGCTAACCAGTGATCATTCAAGTACTGAGTTGGACGAGGTAACTTGTATGTTGATGAGATATAAAGTGGGTTAAAGGATTCAAAGGCTTCTCTCTTGCTATTAGTTAAAATTCGCACTTTGGCATCTGCATGTTGTAAAATCCATCTGATGACCTCTGCACAAGGAAAAAGATTAGGGCGAGTAGCTGCTTTTGAAATGTAGGACGCTCTGATGTTCTGATATAGATATCCTTCTTCTAACAGAGCGTTTGGGATATCCTGGTCTCTTATCATCCGGTAAATGTCACTCCATTGGGATTTTGGTAATGCACTTGTGATGCATTTAGTATCCTGATAAATGGTCTCAATCCCCACTTCTTCAGTGGATTCTGTAATAGCTCCCTTTGAATTTTTTCTGGCACCTTTAGTCATTTTTAAGTATTCCCACGTCAATACACAACGTCAGTCATAAGAAATTAGAAAGTGAGATGAGTGGCCTACATGCAAACATGTCAAAAAAATTTCATAGGTGTTTCTATATATATTTATACAAACGTTAAAAACTGCTTTCTGCCGCTTTAAAATATTGTTTATTAAACGCACAGGCATCAACTTTGAACAATAGTGTTTGCAATTCATATGGTTTCATATCAAAAAATGAATTAAAGTCAACCACTCTGGACTGTTATAAAGATTTTGACCAGGATTTTTCACTACATGTTGGCAAACGAAATAGGAATATAAAATAATTTGTTATTTGTTTTTTACTAGGGTATTATGCTGCGCTGCACTTTAAAACACATTGTAATTAAAGAATAAAAACAAATTGCGTTTCAAAAATTTCAGGCAGAAATAGAAAGCTCTGAAAGATGGATATTATGCATATGCTTTCATAATTTAAATATATATTTGTAAATTATATAAAAAAAGGAAAGGGGAAAAGAGAAGCAAATTTATCCGGGGCTGTGGGTGATTTTATGTAACTTAAGCGTAACAATTCATCAGAGAAGAAGGAAAGGTTCATTTTCCCTTTTACGGAAGAGTTGATCGGAAATGTCCGCCGCTGCGGAAAAATTTGGTGAATTCCTTCGCTGTTTCGGAAAAAGAACAGTAACTATTCCGTCGTGCCAGACTTGTTCGTCAAAAAAGGGCATTGCGGTAGACTTAGGTGAGTTCCTCTGCCGTTTCAGAAAAAGAACAGTAACTATTCCGTCGTGCCAAACTTGTTCATCACAAAAGGGCGTTGCGGTAGACTTAGGCGAGTTTCTCCGCTGTTGCGAAAAAATTTGGTGAGTTCCTCGGCCGTTTCGGAAAAAGCACACTAACTCTTCCGTCGTGCTTGACTTGTTTGTAAAAAAAGGGCGTGGTGGTAGACTTAGGTGAGTTTGTCTGCCGTTGCGGTTGTATTGGAGAAAACTCACTATGGCTTGGGGTGTACCACAACAGATAAATGATTACCATAAATCAACTCAATTCTCAAAACTATGCTATATAAATGACAATGCTAAGATAAGGAAGAAGATAACCAACCTCGATCCAAACGTTTGATGTAGATACCTGTTGGAGCTTTTCAATCCATGCACTTGAATCTGCAAATTAGTCTTGACAACCAATATACAACAAATACATATAATATATAAACGGTATTAACATCATCAATAGCAATGGCCCATGATATAACAAGTAAATGCAACCCAATGTAAGATAAACAACATTTACAACATTAATGGACGAGAATATGAGTATTTCTATTGATAAACAAGAAGAAGTACAAAGTGATATGACCTCTTGCTAGCAACCAATCTGAACCAAGATCTGGATCAATCCACTTGTGCCTCCACCACTTCAATCCTCCATGAATGGCAAACTCAAACTAGATAGGATTTTGGAAGGTGAACATAAAGGGTTCACAACTACAAGGATCAATGAGTGTAGACTCAAGATAGGGCAAAAATCCACTAGAGTTCTCTTTCTCTTCTTTCTCCTCCCATCCATAATCCATATGTGCTCAATATATAGTCCTCTCAAAGGTAAGTGAAAGGACACATCGAGACGTTACTTGGGTAGATGGAGAGCCAAAGGTCACCCAATGACCACTTTTTGGGAGTAAAAAGTAATAAACTAGTGATTTTTACCATTTTACTTGATACCCGCAGGCTATAGTGATGCAACTCGCGGGTACGCATGCTATAGTGATGCAACATGCAGATAGGAATAAAAATAGGGCAAAATAGTATCTCTGAAGGATATAAGTGGATCTGAGTCAGTGAAATGGATCCTAAAGGCCAAAGAATGCTAATGCTCACAGGGTGGAAGATTACGGTGTAACAGATGCCCCATAATGTGTGAGGTCAGAGACTGATGCTACGATGGCCAAATACATTATAAAACTTAGAAGTGGAGTGATGGACACACAAGTGGAAAGAGCAGCTCACTTGTCATAATACAATAGTATCCCTGGATACATGTCGGTAATACAACAATCTGATACAATGGCCATGAATAGGCAGTACATAATGAATACATGTCATAAGTGATCATAGCCATGATCCCTCTATAGTAAGATATGGTCTCCTGCTGACAAAGAAACAACTGGTGCAAACTGGAGGCACAAACTGTTGATATCTGAGAGGTGATATCTCAGATGTAAAGTCAAAGTCATAAGTAGCATACTGAATGCCACAATCGCCTGGGGTCTTCTACACAAGTCTTTGACGGTGCAAGTCCCATCAAGTGAATAAAGGAGTTAGGGTTGAACCTGATGTGACATCGTTTGATTACTGGTCAATGATGTATATTGTTAACAGAAACGAGATAACCCACCAATAATGAAAATGGGCATCAAGGCACAGAGCACAATCATAAGAGTGTGAAAAAATGAGTTGAAGTCGAACACTAGGATGAATCCATCGATTAGGGAACATTGACGTATTCCCAAAACTGTTGATGGCGAGAGAACCTGCCACTAATGATTGCAAGCCTCAAGGTACTCAACCAAACTCTAATCCTCAAGTCCTGGAATAAATGGGTTGAAGTTGACAGAACTAGACTCGTTGGAAGGAGGGAATTAAGGCATCCCCCATCAACCAACACGAGGTACCAGCTACGCTGAAAGATTTGGAAGAACTCAGGTAAAACGGACTGACTCAATAAGGATGGCCGACATGCAATAGTTAAGATATCTGAGGAGTGGATGACACTGGTTTCAGGACTTCCTTTGAATAAGAGCATAAGCAGATGGATAGACTCAAGCAGCATAGACTTAACATAAACTGTGCAATGCAGGAGGAATTACAAAGGGCTCTATAATGACTGGAAGCTTAACCAATCGGTGGAGAAAATTGAGAAACAAGTACAACTCCTAAGGTCCAACTATAGTCCCGAATCATACTGTATGGAGTGGAATGAATGCTCTGTTCAAAGGCGACATAACAGCTGCCAACAAGAAGTAGTAACCATAATCTCGTCCAGCTTTTTGGAATATTTGATTTTTTTGGTCTTTTTCATATTTGGGAAAAGCTTGAAAAAGAATAAAATTGCTTATAGTACAAGTGAGGGAACGAGTGTCAAATAGAGAGCAGACTAGTTCCAAGCAGTGGAACATACCTATGATCAATGCAAGGAAGTGCATGCAGGATGTGGACACTCGGGGGGGGTTCCCTCAAGGTCAAAAGGTGATCAAATTGTGAAGGGAAAATATATAATCTCTGCAGGGCTCGATAGGGAAAAGTGCTTAGGCACCAGGCTAACAACTGAGTAAGCGGGAGCTGGCACAAGGCTCAAGTGGCAAGCAGGATGATGCAATGCAATCACAACATGATATAACTGAGGGGATTCTTTAAGGGAGATGGCCAGCATAAGACAAAGTAGAGTATGGGTATTTATCACAATGTCATGGCGTAACTACAAAGGACTCCCAAACCTAAGGACAAACAATGGCATGGGCACAAGAATGCTCAAAGGGGTTCTAACTAGGGTACCCATGTTTGAAAAAGCCCTATCGTCGCATAATGACACTTCTATAGCAGTGTGAAGGTTCTGTGTCAGTTACGAAGCGGGGTCACACCTAGGGTTTATGAAAATGGTCAAAAGGTCAAATGCATAATGCACATGGAAATGGTATCTAACCTATATGCCAAATGTGAAACATACCTGCCATAGGTGTGAAATGGTCCAGACATCTTTTGTCGAAGAAATCTGATTAAAAAATACTACTCCAAGACATTATATTAGTCCATAACGACACAAAACGGTAAAAACTATAGACAAGTGGGTCCTGAAAATTATAAATAGTAATAAAAAATTACAATTTACAATTCATTTTTACTATTCACCCATTTGGAGCTTTTGGTTAGTTTTCACCTGAAAGTTCAGTTGTCGATTCTGGGAGCTAGGAACGACCGTTCATCGAACCGTCTGGAGTAGGTTGGTAGTCTGATCCATACCTTTCATTTCAATGCTTTCATTTTGATTTTCAGTGGTGGGATTTTTTGTTTGGCCAAGCCCTAAATGGGTTCGGCGCTACCCGCGGGCTATAGCTATGCGGGTCGTGGGTAGGGAACAAAACGCAAGTCAACACAAAGGTTGACCGCGGGTACCCACACCTGTATACAAATCAGCCTATGGGTACAGCCGTGTAGTTGGTTTTTTAAAAGAATTTGACTAAAATGCCTGTTTTTCTTCACTCCAGGATGGTTCTAGAGTGGAGGGAGAGGGAGCATGACCAAGTTGATGAGGCCGTGTGCAACGATGTGCAAGCACAATAGGCATTGCAAGCATGTGGGTTGTACAAATTATGGAGTATAGGGGGTTTGAGGGCCCAAAACCTATTACTTCGGCGCTTGATTGACTATTGGGATGTGGATGCACAAAACTTCAATCTCAATGGGAAAATCCTCACACTGGAAGTGGACGACATCTACTTCATTACTGGTTTGTATCGTCGGGGTGAGGAAGCTAGTCTTCGATCCCATACTGTGGGTGGTGGGATCACCGTCCTTGACTACATAGCGCGGTATTGCCCTGCAAACACACGCCCAGTGGGAAGTTAGGTGTCGGTTAATGCCATAGTGAATCTGAGCATGAAGATCATTGTGGCTACCTTAGTGCGGATCACGGGATCCAAAGCTCTGCACCAGGCATCCAGGCCGGTGATTTTTTATGCATCACAATGCATGCAGCCTATAGTGTTTGACTGGTGCACCACACTGCTGGAGTCTATGAAGACCCAACTGACAGAATGCAAAGAAGGGAAGGATAAGAACTTTGGGTATGGGAGCATCCTATGCAGCTTCATCTTTGAGAGGGTTCCAGGGCTTAGTTCGAGGGTGGATGTCCCTCCTCATAGTCTCCGGGATCTAGCCCTAACCTGGTGGTCTGAGATCTTGACATGATAGGGTGGTGGCTGTTTGGCATCACCATATACCGAGGAGTTCTTCCACTGGTGGGACCGACAAGTCATTGTCATAGAGGACTACCCCTATGCAGGGATAGACTTCCGCCAGGATAGGGACATGCCACTCTCACCAGACGCCGCGTTCGGAGACATTGGTGAGTACTCTTTTTGGTTTTTTGTGTATTAAATATTTATGGATTTTTTATTATAAATGCAAATGAAAAAATCTTTTTGGTAGTAGTATCATGTGCTAATGGTTGACTGTTTGCTCGCAGACAAAGGCCCAGTGATACCTGATGGCTTCTCGAGACATGGTCGTCGAGGCAAGGGTGAGGAGGCAGGTGATGCCGCAGCAGGACGCACACTACAGACCTTGCAGCGCAACCTCACATGGATGGTTTCTAGAGTTCCACAGATAGAGGTGGCAAGACTACCTGAGGCCATGCAGCGCCAAGTGGTGGGGATTCCGGGTGACTAGGTGCGGCTACTACAACGGGTAGCCAATGCAGTACAGTATTTTGATGAGACACATCCTGTCTGGGCGGTAGCTAGGCCTCCTCGTAGAGATTAGATATCTCAGGATCTCATTTTTGTATCGATATGTATATTTTTGAGGGCTACGGGCTCCAATTTTGTATGACACTACCATTTTGGACATATTTATATATATAAAACTTTGGTTCTCCGGTTCTACTATGTGTGTGTATGTACAAATGTATGAATGTGTTCTTATATTTGTGTGCTTCATGATGAATGTGACAAATGTAAATCTAATACATAGTTAGCATATGCATCAGATATATGATTAACACTTCTCGGAACATGTATGTATGTAATTGAAACAAAATATCGTTCCAAGAGTCTTACCCTTAAGAATTTCCGTAATAGTGTAGGATCTCGCACACGATACTTCCCATTCAGCTGAGACTGCCATGGTCAGTGACAATCTCTTTCAGAATACCGAACCAAGTTATAATCTGATTGAATACGAAGTGGGTTTCCGTAGCACCATTGACTTTAACGGTAGGCATGGCCTCATCCCATTTGGAAAAATAATCCACGGCCACTATGATATGGTGATGCCCCCCAGCTGAAGCTGGTTTGCAATCCATGAAATCCACCCCCCACTTAGTGAAGGGACCGACGGTGACAACCGGATGAAGGGGCGCTGGATGTGAGAGTATGTTCCGAGAAAACACCTGGCAAGGGTGACATCTCTTCACAGCATTAACACAGTCCTTAAAGATGGAAGGCCATAAATAACTAGCTCTCATAATACGTTGGGATGTAGCAAGCCCAAATAAGTGACCGCCACATGCCCCAGCATGGAAATCATTAAGCACCTGCTCTGCTTCTTCGTGAGTTAAGCAACGACAGAGGATTGAATCCTTTCCTCGGCGATACAAAGTGTCACCAACGATAGTATAATCTTTAGTGTGATGTTTTACACGCCGTCGCTCATCTCATGATGTTTTAGAGTGATGTTTTACATCCCCATACCAAGGGTCCTTAGACGAGATAAGAAATAAGTGCTCATCCACAAAGGAATCTTCATGAATGACATCCTCATCAAGTCTCGGAAGGTCCGACAAAAGCTCAGCAAATACCAATGATTTCACCGACTTTGCTGAAGCAAAATCAAGATCAAATTCCTCAAGGATAACAATCCATTTATTATACTTCCCCCCGATAAGGCGTCGTGATAGCACGAACTAAAATGGATTGATATGCGCGACAACTATGGTGGTTCTAAGCAAAATGTAATGTCGTAACCGCTGGACTGAATGAACAGTCGCAAGTGCCAGCTTTTCCACATGAGTATATCTTAGCTCAACGTCTACTAGGTTTTGACTATGGTAATAGATGACATGCTCGACAAGCGCATCATCCACCTGAACCAATACCATGCCAATCATCTCTTGAGACACGACCACATAAAGGATACAATCTTGTGCGAATTCTGGTGGACTAAGCATAGGGGCCGATACCAAAGATTTCTTAAGGGCGTCGAAAGACTGATGGGCTCGCTCATCCCAGATAAAAGGTGTGTCCTTCTTCAATAAGGGCGCGAAACCTTTGGTAAGATTAGCATAATTGACTATGAAATGGCGTAGAAAAGTGGATCTCCCTTGGAGGCTCTGAAGTTGTAACAAATTACGCGGAGGAGGTGAATTGAAGTATTGCCTCAACTTTTAGAGGATCATCTCTAATACCCTCTTTCAAAACTATGAAGCCCAAAAGGCGACTCGTCCTGATAGCAAAGATGCATATGTTAGGATTCAATCGAATCTTGTATCATATATATCATTCGAGAATCATGCAAAGGTGCTTGGGGTGGTCCATTCTCTTGCAAGAATGGCTGGCAAGGTCATCGAAGAAAACCTCCATAATCTTTTTAAGATCGTGAAAGGCGTAGGTCATGGCGCGCTGAAACGTAGCTCCGGCGTTTTTAAGGCCGAAGGGAATTTTCCGATATGCAAACGTTCCCCAAGGACAAATAAAAGCTGTCTTATGTTGATCCTCGAGTTTGATTTGAATCTGGTTATATCCGGAAAATCCGTCCATGAAGGAAAAAATCTCATTCCCGGCACAAGCATCCAAGATTTGGTCTATGAATGGTGTGGGGAAATTGTCTTTCGGACATGCATGATTCAAATCCCTAAAGTCGATGCATACACAGATCGTTCCCTGCTTCTTATCCACAGGAACAGGGTTTGACACCCATTCGATAAGGGGAACGAGGTAGATGAAACCAACTTTGAGTAGTTTCTCCACCTCTGCCTTGATAGCAGCTGCTTTTCTAGGGTTCATAGCCCGTAAGCATTGCCGAACTGGTTTAGCGTTGGAATACGTTCTAATCTCATGTTCGACAATGCGGGGGTCTATTCTTGGCATCTCCTCATATGACCAGGCGAAAGCTTCCTGGAGTTCTGTAAACAATTCAGTGTAAATAGTAATCTCCTCAGGAGTGCAATCGTACCGATGTAAACATTCTCAACTATTTTGGGAGTATGAGAGATATTGATCGACATAGTTGGGGAAATGTTAGCCATATTCCCTTCCGCGAAAACATCATGTGACTCCAAAAGAGCCACAGGGTGACCAACCATCTCTGCTAGAGTCGTCGTAAACTCTTCTCATTCAGCGAGCTCGAGTTTGGGAAGGAAATAAGAGCGATGGTGCATATCTTCCCAAGGTCTCTCACTACCACACATGGCCTCCATAATAGCTTCATCGGAAGGAAAAGTATCATCGAGGCAATCATGGGAACAAGACGAGTTGGCTGTCCAAAATGGTAGTGTAACGGGATCTTCCTCGACTGTTTGGGAAGAAGAGAGATCTGGTTCCGCAGTGGCCTATTGAATATGCTAATAAGCAAGCTCAGCTACAGATATTGGCATAGACATCCTGACATGCGAAATGTTTCCAGACGTGGAACTCGTGGACAGTAAAGTCCATGGATCATCAAAATAAGAAGTCAGGAATGACATATTGCGCGAAGGAGGAGATGCATCATCGATAATGGTTCCAATAAAATTCACAGGTGCGGAAAAATCATAAGTTCCCATCAATGAAGGGTACATGCCAACACCCATGTTCCCAGTTTTCGGCTGAGAATGAGTACCCTGCGGGACTATGGATCCCGTGGATTCTGTGGAAGAGGAGTTAACGCAATCCCACTGATCAATGGTCACAATCTTGCCTTCACGAGGAAAGCAGATAACTTTGAATACAGTGGACGCGACAACTTTCATGGCATACATCCAATTCCAACCCAGTAGAAGGTTGTAGTCGATGGGTGCATCAACCACCTCGACTTCAATAGGCACAGACTTACCTCCCAAGGAGACAACAAGGGAAGGGATAATTCCATGCGGCTTAAATGAATGACCGTCGAATGCAGTGAGCGTGGTTCTAGACGTGAGTAGGGGAGGAGAGCCAAGAGATTTCCAACAAGCTAACAACATTACTGATGCAGAAGCACCTTCGTTAACCATAGTACGTTTGATAAAACTCTGAAGGCACACCACCTGGATTTGAAAAGCCACGTGGTAGGTTAAGCGAGGTTGAACATCAGTAGTATCGAACTTGATAACAGTGGGACTTCCCCCATCCTGAACTCCTAATGCACTCAAAAGAGCATGCTTCTGAGAAGGACAGGCTTGCAAAACTTCAAGAGCCGACATGGCATACGGAGTTTGACCCAAATCTTCTATAATGGAGTAGTTGTGGGCGGCTTGAGCATTAGGATTATGCGTAGAGCACTTAAGAACACCTTTCAATATCCGTGGCTTAATAGAGGGCTTCTCAATATGCAAGGAATTGTCAGGAGAAGGGGGAGGCTCACTCCCCAAATTGGGTTGTGGTGCATCATAATTGCGCTGACGAGTGGAAACACTAACCTCTGACTGAACCATGTTCACACATCCATAACCACTAGTATTGGAAGAATACGTTGCCGTCTCAGTAGGTCCATAACCAGTGGTGGGAGCATGCGAAGCCATGTTTTGGTAATGAGGTAGGGGATCCTTCAACACAGCTAGGCTCTGTGCCAAGTGCTTCGATGCTTCTTCAATACGAGGACATAAGTGAGTAAGATGGTCTTCCCCACAGAGGTTGCAAGGAAACTTCACCTTACGCCTAGGTTTACGGTCCTCACCAGCATTTCCGCCTTCCCGAGGAGAGTTGGCATTATCCTTACGGGGGGTATTGCAATTGCTATTATTCCAATTGTTTCCACCCTTACGATTATTTCTCCCCTTTTTCTTACCACCAGGTTGCTGGTTACCTGACTGGTTCGTCGTTTGCACACTGTGTACATCGGACAATGGAGTGGAAGTGGACAAGGTGTGAACCTGTCCGGGAGTAGACTGGTTTAGCGACAAATTCTGCATTTGATTAGCTACCAAATCTACGAGGCAAGTGCTTGTAGATCCAACGATGCCTTCGGCATGTAGTCCAGGAACTGACGTGGGCTCATGACGTGTACATGGTGTGTCAGGGATGATGTCATACAAAATGCCAGACTGAGAGTATAGTAAGTCTAACTGCCGAACTTTCAAGATAGCTTGTTCCTCAATCACAATGCCGGACATCGAAACATCCTTAGCAATGTATGGGAGTAGAGACTTGAGGAACCATTCCAACAAGAACTTTGGAGGAATGTTGGCTTTCACTAACCTCTTCGGCCGACGCCACTCTTGAACGTGGTCAGAAATATGCGTGGCCTTGTTCTGACGCAAGGTAGATAAAAGTTCAGTGCCAGTATCATAGCGAACCAGCAGCTGGAAATGATCTAAGAAAACCAAAGCGATCTCATTAAAACCCCTATAAGTGTTTCCAGGAAACTCGATGTACCACTACGCGGCTGTCCCCATGAGGGTGCGTTGAAATAGTTGTAATCTAATGGAATCATGATTCAATGAGTTGGAGGAGCACTAAAGGTGAAATGTCGTGACATGATCTCCTGGGTCCTCACCACCTTTCCCCTCAAACTTAGGAATGACCGAAGGGAGCTTGGTAGGGACCGGGGTCCAAGTGGGGTCGTGACACACCGGATCATTCGTGAGCTTCAAAAGATCCGGAAGATTCAAGCATGCAAGGAACGGGAGCTGAGACTGGAAAGCTTGATTATAAGCCCCCATAAAAGGTTGGTTAAACGGAACCATGTTATAAGATGGACCAAAAGCTTGACCATGAGGATTAAACTGCTGATAATAAGGACCTGACGGACCGTAATCTTGACCATGGCCATAGGATTGATAACCTCCTCCTGCTTGAACCATTTGAGAGTAAGCAGGTATGTGAGTGTTTTGGGCACCATATTGAGGTGGTGGGTTATATTGGTGGCCAGCACCGACTGTGTTGTAGTAAGGGTTTCCACCATGAGTATGGGGCATATATGTACTATTCATAGCGGGAACCATGTTGTAATGACCATAATGGTATGGTATGTTCCCACCCCCAGCATTAGGATTAACTTGAGTAGTCGTGTGGTGACCAGAAGCATGAGATATATTCCTAGCCCCAACATTGGTGTGACTAGTAGCAAGGATGGTGGCGTGATGTCCATGTGGATAGGAGATATTCCCACCCCCTACATTAGCATTATTAGTGGTGGCAGTGGACGCGAAAGTATGTGGTATATGTCCACCCCCATGGTTGGGAGGAGCATTAACATCCGTAAAAGTAGTCCTGGGATGACGAGTAGTGACATGTGTATTAGGTGGTGGATGATGAGTCGTGTTTCGAACAACGTTCCTATTAGGTTGGGCAATCCTAGGAGGTGGTCATCTTCCAACATTAGCATTGTTAGGAAGAACATGACTAGTCCCCATACTATGTGTGTGGGTGGACAACGTAGTGCCTCCAGTGGGTATAGTATGGCTAACACCATGACTAGTGCTAGCGTGACTACCAAATGTGGTGGAAGGTTCAACTGTACTATGAATAGGCATGCCAAAAGAGAGTGTTGTCGGGTTGATCGTAGGGCCAGTGTCGTCATGTAACTTTGGCATCCCGTGTCTATAATTGTGTGAAAATGAAGGAATAAACGTGTCGTCATGTTCTTTGTCCTCGGGTAAGGTTGGCATTCCGTAAAGATAATTATCCGGATTCGAAGGATCGAACGGATCTTGTTCAAGTGGATTAGGCCAAATAGAACGAAGTTGAGTCTCAGGTGGATCACCTCCCCACTCCTCACGAGGAGTATGGGGATCAGAAGTGTGGTCAACTCTACCCGATGGAGTTGAAGGTTTTTCCTCAGTAGAGGAATGTGTAGCAGTCATGACGTCTTGGACGTAAGCCTCATAAGAATCTCAAGACTCAGAGGGAGCCCTCCGGCATCCTTTAGCAATACAGCGTGTAACCTCGGCCGGCTTTAAACCATCCAACCGACGAGACTGGCAGAGAGTAGGGGTCTGCGCCACAATATCTCCGGAGAGAATATATAATCAAAACGTCCCCTAAAGGCCAACTATCGATCAAAAAATAGTAAATCAAAAGCACACACCTAGAGAAACTACAGCCAAGAGCAGACAAACAGAGTGGCTAAATGAGCTCCCGACACTAGAGCCATATGTCTCGTCTAGGAGAGGCTTGAGACTCCCAAACTATAGCCGGAGGTAACAGAATCAGTTATAGAGACACCCAGGCTTCACTGCATGTACAGGGTCAAGTCCACTGCACAAACACAACTGTGTTGTCCAATACCTATTTGACTCAGGACACAAATAGTATAACCACTGCAAGCACCCTGTGCAATACCTAGGTAAGGAAACTATGGTCACCGCAATATAACCAATGCTCAGGGGGATAGTCACAGGTGGGATCCATCGTATGGGCAGGGTAGCTGAGCCCAAAACTCAATGAGGGTCAAATCCCCCAAGAGTCCCCAGATACGAACAAATCTTGGAAATATCTCCCACGTTCAGCCGGTATTAGAGGGATATCCCTTCAACCAACCTCTCGTGACCTCGTGCTTAACTCTGGTTTGAGTAGAGCTTCCTGAGAACATCGATCTATACCATGGATTCCTCCACTCCCTGGCCAGACACCTAATGTTTCGTCTAGTAGTCTTGGATTGTTAACTCACAATGATTTATTCCAAGACTCTAAACCTATGCTAGTTGGTGTACCCTATAAATAAAATCGGTCTAATCAATTTTAAGATTAAGCGTTAATTTTAATGGTTGTGATTACTCAAGGGATATGATCGTGAAACTAGTGATGTGTAAGACTCAATGGTATGCAAAATCGTCAAATCCTAGACTCATCTATCCAATGAAAACAATGTCCCTAATATGCATAATCAAACCAACGATTTCAAAATAAATATGCAATCCTTTTATATTTCTTTCAATGCACAATCAGAATCTAAATGAAGGCAGAAAGCACTCAATGCAAGATGCAATACATAAAAGCAATTTTTTTTTTTTGTATTTTCTCTTATAAACGAAAGGAAAATGCAAAAACTATGTATTTTTTGTATTTTTCAATATATGGAAATGAAAAATGCAAGCAAAATCCTACTATCTAGTCACTGATATGCCAAGGAGATCACTAAGACAACCAAGCAGATACCAAACAGTGAGACTCAGCCAAAGAAATGAGCTCAAAAGGAAAAAACCAACAAGGCTAAATCCAAAGATGGGTAAAAAACTAACAAGGATCAACCAAGAGAAACGAAGAGTTCTGGTCAAAACCAAGGCATGGAACAGTCAAGAAACAGGCCAACAAACACTCAGGATCAACCAAAACCAACCCAGCAACAACCAAAGGTCATAAACCAACAAAAGCCGGAGTTGTACGCTATTGTCGAAGGAATACCTGTGGGTACCTGCGAGTAATAAAGTAAACAGAAGCGGGTGTACGCGAGCAGAGCTAAACTAGTTCGCGGGTGAGGAAAGGTAAAATGGAAAACAGAGAGTCCAATGGCTCAGAAAAAGCAAGTTTTCTATAGTGTATCTCAACGGCAGATAAGTGACACAGAGCTTCGACAAACAACAACTCTAATTATGGACTAATTCTCAAAAAATCCCCAAGATGGATGTTTTCCCCTGCAAAGTCACCATTTCTGTATTGGAGAAAACTCACTATGGCTTGGGGTGTACCACAATAGACAGATGACTACCTAAAATCAACTCAATTCTCAAAACTATGTTATATAAATGACAATGCTAAGATAAAGAAGAAGATAACCAACCTCGATCCAAATGTTTGATGTAGATCCCTGTTGGAGATTTTCAATCCATGCACTTGAATCTGCAAATTAGTTTTGACAGCCAATATACAACAAGTACATATAATATATAAACGGCATTAACATCATCAATAGCAATGGCCCATGATATAACAAGTAAATGAAACCCAATGTAAGATAAACAACATTTACAACATTAATGGATGAGAATATGAGTATTTCTATTGATAAACAAGAAGAAGTACAAAGTGATACGACCTCTTGCCGACAACCAATCTGAACCAAGATCTGGATCAATCTACTTGTGCCTCCACCACTTCAATCCTCCATGAATGGCAAACTCAAACTAGATAGGAGTTTGGAAGGTGAACATAAAGGGTTCACAACTACAATGATCAATGAGTGTAGACTCAAGGTAGGGAAAAAATCCACTAGAGTTCTCTTGCTCTTCTTTCTCCTCCCATCCACAAGCCATATGTGCTCAATATATAGTCCTCTCAAAGATAAGTGAAAGGACACATCGAGACGTTACTTGGGCAGATGGAGAGCCAAAGGTCACCCAATGACCGCTTTTTGGGAGTAAAAAGTAATAAACTAGTATTTTTACCATTTTACTTGATACCCGCGGGCTATAGTGATGCAACTCATGGGTACGCATGCTATAGTGATGCAACATGCGGGTAGGAATAAAAATAGGGAAAAATAGTATCTCTGAAGGATATAAGTGGATCTGAGTCAGTGAAATGGATCCTACAGGCCAAAGAATGTTGATGCTCACAGGGTGGAAGATTACGGTGTAACAGCGATTTACTTAGACGCGTTTGTCCGCCGTTGCGGTAGACTTAGGCGAGTTTCTCCGTCGTTGCGGATGATTTTAATTAAAACTTTCTGCGATTTCGGAGACACCTAGGTAGGACGTTCACATCATTAACAAGGATGATTGAATAAGTAAAAGCTACTACGTAATAAAAAGAACATTCTTATATCCTATGCGTCATTAAATTAATTGAAGTAATTACTTTTCAAATCATATCAAATATGATCGGTTAACAATACACTTGTAACCTATGAAACGAATTTAATTGCAATTTCACTTTTATTTCAATTGTGCACAACATATGAATACTTTTATAGAATTATAAACTGAATCTAAATACCAATTCAATTTTCGATTCAAATATTGAAACCTATCAATAAAATTTTTTAAATTATAAACTAAATATAAATACCATTTATTTTTCATTTTGAATATTTAGAACATATTAGTAATTTTATAAGATTATGAACTGAGTTTAAACACAATTTCATTACAAATATACCGAACATATCCATTATTTTATAAGATGTAAAAATGGGTTAGGTTACTTTTCAAATTATTTAAGAATGTGGACCTTCTATTTATATACAGGCGTGATGAAAAAACTAAGCCATATACTTTATAGCCGACTCATTCAATGGTAACGTTGTTGAACTTTTGGACAGAAATACCAAATCTCAAAGTTACAAGGTCGCGGGAAGTTTCTGGCTGGAAAAATGGTTGTGGGCATAACATATTTTGAATAAAGGCAATGATACATTTGAAAAATTTAGAGCAAGAGAGCGTAAGAAACCTCCGTTGCAAAGTCATTTGGTACCGGTCATAATCCCCACATCTAAACTTGGGTATCTATACAACTAGTTTTGTACGTATAACATCACTGAGCTTCCTAGTTTTGAAAAGCTTTATTTCCGTGGTATCAATTCTAGATTCATCGTTGCGTGAGAAAGTATTGTACAAAGGGGCTAGCTCCCTGGCATCTATCAATCTACAGGTAAATCAATCTGATGTAATTCCTTTCTTAAAAAGAAGAGGCAGGAAATGTTGGTAGAATAAACAAAAGCAATGCGCTGCATGATCCAATCAAAATGAAAATTATGGGCACAGATGTCATGAAAGAGCTAACAGGAAACAGTAATGTACCAACCTGTTAAGACGGGGATGGTGATTGGTGCGACTGTGCCGAAGTCTTGGAGTAGGTGCATGCGAATTCAAATGGAAACAGAAAAAAAAACCTTCAATGAATGAAAACAATGAAATCGTTCAACGGGGTTATCGCCTATATAAAGGATCTGACGCGTACAGGGAATTAATAGGGCATGTACAAAAATTAAAAAAGGGGTTAAGTGAGCCGTATGGACAAGTCAAATCGATTATTTCAGTATTAAATGCGACCGTCAAACCAAAAAAATAAGAGCAAATGGTTCCGCGATTGCGGAAAAGATAGGTGGATTTGACCGCCTCTGCGGAAAGTGAACGCAAGGCGGGCAAGTACCTATATCTTTTCCGCAACAGTGGAATGAGTTGGCTAAATTTTTTGCCTTACGCTTTCACGCCTATCCACGGCGGGAAAACTTGGTTTCTCTTTCCGCAAAGGTGGGCAAGTTCGCGTAGCTTTTCCGCAACGGCGGGCAAGTTTGTGTATCTTTTTCGCAACAGCGGGCAAGTCCGCGTATCCTTTCCACAACGGCGGAACCATTTGGCCATCGATTCCTAGCTCTTCGGTTTCATGTTTCCGCAAAGGAAGGCAAGTTTGCGTATCTTTTCCGCAACGGTGGTCAAGTCCGCGTATCTTTTCCGCAACGGCGGAACCAATTGGCTAAATTTCCCACCTTACGCTTTCGCGCCTTTCCACGGCGGGCTGTTAGGAACCGATGTCTTTACTTTGTTAGTATATTGTTGTTGGACGCATATGCTTTGTAAGTCGTCCCGTAGTATTTGTTGATCAATAGTTTGTGTTATTATTGTTGGTGCATATGCTTTGTAAGTCGCCCGTAGTATTGTTGATCCATAGTTTGTAGTGGCCCATGGTTTTGACCCATAGTATTGGCGCCTAGACTTAGTATATAAGTGTGTGTTGAGGCCTATGAAGGCACCGTGAAGTTATTTGTATTGAGCTTTCTCAAAGGAGGTTGCCCCCTCGAAGTGGCCTGCGATTAATATAAAAGTGATTCTGAGTTCTGTCATTTCTGCTATTTCGCATATTCTTATTAATTAATTGTTGCAGGTGCTTCACTTATGGTATCAGAGCACTTTCTTGGGCTCGCTAGGTGAAATTTCTGCCAAATTTTTTTTCGCATCTATTGCAGGTTCAGATTTGGGAATAATCCCTATCCACTTAACTGTGGGAAGTACTTGGGAATAATCCCTAAAACTCATTGTGAGGAGTACCACAGGAACCCCGAAGTAGCTGGCCCACTGAGAGGACCTGCCAGCGAAAAGGGCAATGACCCCTACATGATTGACTATTTCCCACCTGTGAGGTAAACCAAGAGCTGTCGTTTATGGCAAAGTAGTTATCAGTTTTACCTGAGCTGTGGAGTGAGGGGTACTGCCCCAATACGCAAGTCGTCAGACAGCATTAGTGGCCAAGTGAAACCCCTGAACTGTTAGGAAGCCGCACATACCTGGGGTCCATATCTATTTTTAGCTGAACTGTTGTTGATCACTAATGCGCCGTTTCAGATCCAGCCGTTCAGATCCATTCTGAAAGCCGTTCTAGATCCATATCTCCCTTGTTTTCACTCCATTTCCCTTGAAAATTTTGGGGAAACCCTGTAATCTCATTCTCCATATTTCATTCTTGAGGACCCTATCCCCAATTCCACTTTCCAAAGCCCGAATCCCACATTTTTCTATTTTTAGGGTTTTCCATAACTTCCTCAGATTTCACCCAATCACCTTCAAATTTTACCATAGAGTTCCTTTCTGAATTCTGCTTCTTTGTCCCCCTCTTCCAAATTTTCCCATCCTTTCACCCCGCTTCTGAAATCCTCATTTTTTGCTTCCCTGTCTATTCGATAGTGTCCAAAACCTAGTCAAACCCCAATTACCCTTCAGATTTTTTTCCAAATCCAGATTTTCCTTTATTGAAGCAGTTTCTGTTTTTGTTTTTCTACCTAGTCAACCAAAAAAAAAAAAAAAAAATCCTTGTTATGGTTGTCACCCACGTAGGAGCAAAAACCATGGAAGAAACACTTGCAGCCATCCAAGCCAAACTCCAAGATCTGGATGAAAAATTTCTCAGCCTCCATCTTGAACATTCAGCTATGAACAACAAACGGCATTCTGAGTCTTTATCAGACAATGGGTTCTCTTCTTCCAACAATTTTCGTGGTCTGAAGCTTGATTTTCCTCGCTTCAATGGTACTGATCCAACTGGATGGATCTATCGTGTAGAATAGTATTTCAGTCTACATAATACTTTTGATTTCAACGAAGTTCCGTTTGCATCCTTTCATTTGGAACAGGAAGCTCTTCAATGGTACCGTTGGTACATTAAGGCTCATGAAGAGCCAAAATGGCCATACTTTTGCCAACTCCTTTTGCAACGATTTGGTCCTAGTGCTTTTGATGACTTCACAGGAGCCCTCACTAAACTTTGCCAAATTGGCACTATGAGAGAGTATCAAACCGAATTTGAGAAACTAGCCAACCGCACTGAAGGATTATCTGATGACTTTTACCGAAGTTGTTTTATCAGTGGTCTAAAGGATGCCATCCGCTCTGAGGTCAAAATGTTCTATCCCAACACAATGATGGAAGCCCTAGGGTTGGATAAGTTGGCAGAAGACAAGATTGCATCCCAACAGCGCTCCAAGCCCACTTTTGTTCCCTTCCGAAATATGGGTTCTCAACGACCACCCATACCACAGGCTCCTCGACCAACTCCTATCAAGCATTTGTCTGAACAAGAGATGCAAGCACGCAGGGAAACGGGGCTTTGCTATAATTGTGATGAGAAATTCACTCAAGGACATAGATTTGTTCAGCAAAAGCTCTATCTCTTGAATGTGGATTCTCCGCCTGCCTCTGAAATTGGTGATGAAGATCCAGAAACAATGGATGCTTAGGTCGACATTCAAGAATCGCCTATTGACCCTCTGTCTCAGGATGACCAGCCAGAGATATCTCTCCATGCTTTAGCTGGAATCACCACCCCCCAAACAATGCGGGTCAGGGGTTACTTCAAGAAGCTTCCTCTTACAATACTCATTGATTCTGGTAGCACTCATAATTTCATTGACCCTTGGATCACCAAACAAGCTGATTGTTTTATCCATCCTTGCTCCAACTTTGAAGTCATGGTTGCCAATGGGGGCACCCTACCTTGCAAAGGGAAGTGTCGAAATGTGCGTATCTCTATGGGAGATTATACATTGTGCTCTGACATGTTTTCCTTGACCTTAGGTGGATGTGATGTGGTTTTGGGCGCTCAATGGCTACGCACACTTGGACCTATCTTATGGGATTTTGCCGAACTTTGGATGCAGTTTTCCCTCAATGGACAAAAAAACACATTGACATGATTACAACCAGGGTCTCTCAGCATCATCAGTTCACATCACATGGAAAAACTCCTCAAGAAGAATTCACATGGTGTCAATGCTCAGATCCATTCCATTCAGATGCAACTATCAGCGGTCTCCACTACTCCTTTGGATCTACAACAAATTCTGGATCGATATACAGGTGTCTTTGCTGAACCAGTGGGATTTCCACCTTCAAGGCCAGAAGACCATCGTATTCAACTCCTTCTTGGAAGCGTTCCTCCCAACATCAGGCCCTATCGCTACCCATTTCACCAAAAAACGGAGATTGAAATGCTCGTTAGGGACTTATTGAAGCAAGGTATTATTTGCCCAAGCACTAGTTCCTTTTCTTCTCCAGTTCTTCTTGTCCGCAAAAAATATGGGTCATGGTGCCTTTGCATTGAATTCCGAGCACTTAATCACCTCACCATCAAGGATAATTTTCCAATTCCTGTTGTTGATGAGCTTCTTGATGAGCTTCATGGGGCTCAATTTTTCTCCAAGTTGGATCTTCGTTTTGGGTATCATCAAATTCAGGTTCATGCGGATGATATACCTAAAACAGCTTTCCGCACACATGATGGCCATTATGAGTTTTTGGTCATGCCCTTTGGCCTTACTAATGCTCCTTCCACATTCCAGGCCTTAATGAATAAAATATTTTGTCCCTACTTGCAGAAATTCATTTTGGTATTCTTTGATGATATCCTCATCTACAGTAAAACATGGGATGAACATCTCGAGCATCTGGATCTTGTCATGCAACTTTTCTCTGACCGTCATTTCCATGCTAAGCAGTCTAAATATGTTTTTGGATAGAAGGAAGTTGAGTATCTCAGGCACATTATCTCAGCACAAGGGGTTCGCGTGGATCCTGCCAAAATCGATGCCATGAACAATTGGCTGCATCCTCAGACACTCAAGAGCCTTCGTGGTTTTTTGGGGTTGACTGGCTACTACCGCAAGTTTTTCAAGGATTATGGGAATATTGCAGCTCCATTAACTGCTCTATTGAAAAAGGATGCTTTTACATGGACACATGCTGCTCAGTGTGCATTTGACAAATTGAAACAAGCTATGTGTACTACACCTGTTCTAGCTATGACCGATTTTTCCAAGCCCTTCACTATTGAGAGTGATACTTACGGCAATGGACTTGGTGTTGTTATCCTTCAAGATGAACACCCCATTGCGTTCACCAGCAAAGCCCTTCAGGTAAGAATTTAGCTGCCTCTACATATGAGAAGGAAATGATGGCTATTTTGCATGCAGTACAGAAGTGGCAACCATACCTATTAGGGAATCATTTCTGCATCAAGACTGATCACCAGAGTCTGAAATATTTCTTGGAACAGCGTGTCTCCTCCCCAGCACAACAGAAATGGGTTAGCAAACTCATGGGTTATGACTATGAGATCACTTACAAGAAGGGTAAAGACAATATTGTGGCAGATGCTCTTTCTCGCACATTTGATGCCCAAGGTTCTCTTTCAGCTATTTCTATGCCTGTTCCAAATTGGTTGCAATCTGTTCAACAGGGTTATGTCAATGACTCTTCCTTATCTCAAATCATCCAATGCTTGACCAACAACCCTTCTGTTGTACCACATTACTCTTGGGATGGTGCTTCTCTGAGATACAAGGGTCGTCTGGTGCTTCCCCAGAGCACAGATATTCAACAGGCTGTCTTCTATGAACTCCATGCTTCTCCATTGGCAGGGCACTTTGGGTTCCTCAAAACGTATGAATGGGCACAGCGTAACTTCTTTTGGCAGGGCATGAAAAGGAAAATTAAATAGATGGTGGCTGAGTGTGATACCTGCCAGCGCAATAAGGGTGAAACAACACTCCTTCCAGGATTGCTTGAACCCTTGCCCATACCTACATGGATTTGGACATATATTTCTATGGATTTCATTGAAGGGCTCCCTAAATCTGGAGGGAAGATAGTGATTCTCGTTGTGGTTGATCGCCTCTCCAAATATAGTCATTTTTGTGCCATCAGCCATCCCTATACAGCCTCCTCAGTCGCTCAAATTTTCCTAGACCAGATCTTTCGTCTTCATGGCATCCCTTCTTCCATTGTCTCGGATCGTGATGCGACTTTCACCAGTCAATTTTTGGACAGAACTATTTTGCCACACTGGCACCAAACTGAAGAGGAGTTCAAGGTATCACCCACAAATAGATGGTCAGACTGAAATTATCAATAAATGCTTGGAAACTTATCTTCGTTGCTTCACCTTTGAACAACAACATCAGTGGGAAAAGTGGCTCCCTCTCGCGGAATGGTGGTGCAATACCTCTTACCACACTACCTCTAAAATGACCCCATATGAAGCAGTCTATGGTCAGGAACCTCCATCTCTTCTTCCATACACCCCCAACAGTTCACCAGTTCAGGAAGTTGACACGGTCCTTCGAAACCACGATTAGATTCTTCGCATTTTGCGGGACAATCTTCACATGGCAAGAAATCGCATGAAGCAACAAGCTGATCAGCACCGTTCTGAGCGCACTTTTCAAGCAGGAGATATGGTTTTTCTTTGTCTCCAACCGTACAAGCAATCCTCCCTGAAACTCAAAGGGTGTCATAAGCTCGCTCCAAAGTTCTATGGGCCATATCGGATTCTTCAGAAGATTGGGTCCGTTGCTTATAAATTGGAACTTCCTCCTTCTTCCCGCATTCATCCAGTATTTCATGTCTCTTGTCTGAAGAAATTTCTTGGCACCAACATCAGTGGACAAACTATTTTACCCGAACTGGATAATGAAGGATCCATCCTTTTGGAGCCGGAGGCCATCCTCAATTGGCGTACTCGTCAGCTTCGCTCTTGCTCTATCACAAAGGTCTTAATTTAGTGGCACGGCATGCAACCAGAGGATGCTACATGGGAACCACTCCTTCAAATTCAACAACAATTTCCACATCTAAAGCTTTGAGGACAAAGATTTTTTTTAAGGGGGAGGGGATGTTAGGAACCCATGTCTTTACTTTGTTAGTATATTGTTGTTGGACGCATATGCTTTGTAAGTCGTCCTGTAGTATTTGTTGATCAATAGTTTGTGTTATTGTTGTTGGCGCATATGCTTTGTAAGTCGTCCGTAGTATTGTTGATCCATAGTTTGTAGTGGCCCATGGTTTTGACCCATAGTATTGGCACCTAGACTTAGTATATAAGTGTGTGTTGAGGCCTATGAAGGCACCGTGAAGTTATTTGTATTGAGCTTGCTCAAAGGAGGTTTCCCCCTCGAAGTGGCCTGCGATCAATATAAAAGTGATTCTGAGTTCTGTCATTTCTGCTATTTCGCATATTCTTATTAATTAATTGTTACAGGTGCTTCACGAGCGGAAAAGATAACCAAAATTAGTCAGTGTTGCGGGTGATTTTATGTAACTTAAGCGAAACAATTCATGTTAGAAGAAGGAAAGGTTCATATGTCCTTTTGTGGAAGGGTTGATTGGAAATTACCGCCGCTGCGGGAAAGATAGGCGAGTTCCTCCAACGTTTCGGGAAGAGAACGTTAACTTTTCCATCAGGCCAGATTTGTTTGTCAGAAAGGCTGTTGCGGTAGACTTACCCAAGATCCTCCGCTGTTGCGGAGGGCTTTAAGGGAAACTTTACTCGATTTTGGAGACAATTAATCTATTTCCTCCGACAAAGCAGACAGAATTTCTTAAACCTTCCGGCGTTGCAGCTCAAGTCAAATCGATTCTTTCACTATTAAATGCAACCGTCAAAACAGAAAGATAAGGACAAATTGTTTGGCAGTTGCAGAAAAGATAGGTGGACTTGCTCATATTTGCGGAAAGAGAACAGGAGTTTGCCCACCGTGGAAAGGCGTGAAAGGGTAAGGTGGGAAAGGTTTAGCTGCCCTTTTGCAGAAGGGTTGATGGGAAATGTCCGCTGTTGCGATAAACATAGGCGATTTCCTCCACTTTTTTGGGAAAAGAACCTTAACTCTTCTGTCGGGCCAGACTTGTTAGTCGAAAAGTCCATTGCGGAAGACTTACTTGAGTTTGTTCGCTGTTGCGGAGGACTTTAATTTGAACCTTCCATGGCCCCGTAGACATTTAATCTATTTGCTCCAACAAAGTGGACAAAATGTCTTAAACCTTCCGGCATTGCAGCTCAGATGCTTGAATTTTACTTAGTTAAAAAGGCACAAAAGAACTTAGAACTGAAGCAGGCAAAAGAGCTCTTTCAAGAAAAATCAAACAAGGAAAAGTAAGATGGCTTCAGACTCCTAGAAAAACAAAGGAGGGACTGCTACGTAAATATTGTATCCAGTAAATGTGATTGTAAGTAGGCATATTCATTGTTCTGGGTAAAGTTGCATTTTCAATTTTTTTTTGATCAAATTGGTCGTAAATTGCAAATTGAATTTTGCTTGGGATACTTTTGAATTGCAAATAATTTGAATTGAAATTGTTCACCATCATGACCCACCAGCATTAAGTTATTTTACAATATGTGCCTATTGACTTTTAAATAATTTTCCTTCTGCTTGTACTTGGCAGCAATGTTTCAGTTTATATTAGATTAAACAAATTGTGTCTAGATGTTAGAAAGTTGATGAAGTATGAGAGTTGATAGAAGTAATATATATGTAAAACATAGGTGAAAATCCAAAGCTATCCAGGAGAGGAAAAAAAAAGTCAAGGTTGTAATAAACATAGTTGTAAACTTTTATTTGATTGTTGTGTGTGACATCAACACAGATTGCTGAATCAACAAGTGGATAATATAGAAACTTTGGGGCAGCAGTGTGGTTAAGACAGGTAGAAGATAAACTTATGAGAATGATTGATAGGGTCATTGAGCAGCTTTGTAGTTATAGCACATGCTTCGAATCCATTGTGGTTGAGTTGTTTGAATTGAATGGAAAATGATATGTATTTGTAAATGTTGTAAAAGAATTGGAACATGGGGTGTCTTTTCATGTGAAGATAGCACATTCCCCCTTAGTTGTCACATTGAAGAAAGATTTGCAATATTGTCCTATACATTCCAATTTAATTCAACTAAACAATGTTGAACATAGTCAATGTATATAACTGATATATATATACTTTTAATTTTGTGAGGCATGAAAAGTCTGCATTAATGTCTTATTTTTGTTGATAAAGGGTCAGGTTTGATTTTGTAGCAACGAAAAGTTTGTGTGGATGTATTTTTTTTTTAGCATTTTGTCTCCTACAAATGTTGCCACTTTTGAAAAGTTGATCTTTTATTTTCTCAGAATTTTGTTGTTTCCTGTTGAAATTCCTTGTTGGTTCTGTTCCTTTTGTCCTATTTGCTTCAAATTTATTTTTCACATCTTCTGTTCTGCACCGCATATTATTTTTACCAAGATACTCTTTACGTGTTTCAACTTCATTTAAACCTGCTTCTTATAACTTTCTATCATCTGGATCAATTTTTTTTCCCACATTTGCATCTTTACCGAGATAAAAAAAAAATATATGCATTAGCTTTATATTTGCTACAACAACCACAGGTGCTTGAACTTCTATTGAGCTGCCACTACAACAAAGTCAAAAGGTGTTGTAGTTCCTATGCACACACCCAGATTGTTCTTAGTTTCTTCAACTATGCATATGTTTTTTTCTTTCATTCTGCATTCTCAAATCATAAATATGAATATCAGATTGGATAAATAGACTGCACATTAGAACATGTTTCCAAGCAGAGCATATTTTGTAACACAATATAGAATATATAAAATACATCAATTGTATATTGTTACCAACTTACTAACAAGGCCTAGGTTCCAAGAAAAGAGCATCAAGTATTGCTTCCAAGTCACTACTCAACCCATTGTAACAATGATCAGAAAATGTGTTACTCATATGTTTCAAAACTACAAGGCCCCAAGATATATCACAAAACAAGACCTAGAAAGATATCTAGCTATAACAGCTGCCATCTTTCTATGGAAGCAGCTACCCTTCCATTTCAAGAGTGTTTACTTGCATGTTCCCCACTGTTAGTTGACTTGCCATATTATAAAAAAAATCTGCCTTAGTGCGATACATGACCACTAGAGATTGTTCCTATCAGTCAAATATCCTAAAAGGATCCATCTATTTCCATCAAGCAATGAAGGATACCACTACAGCCAAATTAAATACAAGGTTGATTGCCTTTCCATCAATTGTTATGATTTTCTGTTCACCATACCAAGTATTCTATGTAAACTCTGTAACTCTATTTTCAAAAGATATTTGTTCTAAGAATGAAAAAGGCATTTCAAAGCACGGGTTTCCACTTCATTGATTCACAAGAGATGTGTTTGCTACATATGTATACCCTGTTTCATTTTCAGCAGATTCGGTTAAAGTGCGATACTGTTAGAACAAATTGTCATAGATTTTTATATGAGAATTCCCAAGACTGTAATTCACATTCTACACCATCAAACTGATATTTCTATCTATTGTGCCCTTTTTCTTATGTTCTTAAACTGATAAATTGAACCCAACACCTTTTTTTCTTCTTTTTACATGCCAACTACTCCAAGTAGGTTCAATCATCAAAGTCATCAAATGTACATGCAACATATTGCACAATACCATGTATGATTTGATTTCTACCTCTTGTTTTAACTTGTTTTAGATTGCACTCCCAATCAATCTACTGTTTTTTTACTTATACTTACTTAGCTTAATGCTTATTGCCAAGATTGTCGCATTGGACACATTTGAAATTGTCACTTCGGAAGCAGCAATAGTCGGAGACCCATCACCTTTCAACTTTACCCCCAGCTTTACCTCCCCTAGCAGTTCATCTATTCCAAAAATGAACACCATTGATCCCCAAAACCCTTCACTTGCTATGCCTTGCTCGCAAAATGCAACCAAAAACCCTATTGCAGCTTCTCTTCAGCAAAGGAGTAGGATGCAACTTTATGGATTATGTGGTTGCAAAGACTTGGCAAAAAGCAAGGTCTCTTCTTGTATTCTGTGGTGCACATATGGACTATCTTTCATCCGTGAATACCTACAGAACGAAAAAGGTGGAGATATGCGAAGGCCTGACAAAGATTTAACTCTTGATATTGCAGTGAATGTAAGGCCTTAGCGATCAATGTTTCCAATGTCTATTGTTGCATTTTGCAGAGTCATCCCTTGTGCTTTATGTATTTTCAAACCCCATGCCATTCGAAGTGGTACTTGCCACCGTGTACCCCTTGTGATAGGAGGGATGGGGACATAATTTGGATTGGAAGAATTCCATGGGGGTCCTTTGTAGTGTAGAAAGTCGATCACAACATAAGATGGTAATCTAGGAGGTTGATCATTGGAGTTGTAGACAATTGCAATAACTTTCCCAACTGAGCCGTTTACAAGTCTTGTAGATACACACAAGTTGGATGTCAACATGACTTCTTGACCAATTGCTAGTAGAACCTTCAATGGAAGTTGTTCATCATCTATTGAGGTTTGCACATGTTGTTTCTTTTGCTCTGCAAAGCAATGTGCAATTGGCATGTTTAGGTCTTTCAGCATTTGCTAGTTGTGCAACTCAACAGAGCTATTAGTTGCGTACAAATGAGTGGAACTGTCAAATGCATTATTCTCTTCATGTGAAAGGGATGACGTTGTCCTTGAGATGAGGAGGGCCCAATCTTCAAGAGTTGGTGTTGCATTTCAGACATTGAGTAGGAGTTGACGAAAGGAAAGTTGAGAAGGGTTGTTGCCTTGTTGTTGAAAGATGGTTGAAAGAGTGACAAAAGTGTCAAATGTGCACCAAAGTGCATTGCCTCGAGATGTGCCAGCATACATGGGGATGTCCTTTACAAGGGGTAGTTGTCCAAAATCACCAAGGAAGATGATGGAGAAACCACCAAAGGGGGTTGTACACTGCGAAGGGAAGGCTTGACGTAAGCGAGAGTCAATTTGGGATAGCATTTTTGGGCCAACAAAACTCATTTCGTCAATGATGATGTATCGGATATGGAAAAATTGTTCTTGGAAAGTTGAAAGGGATTGGCCTTCAAGAGGATGCATGTCAACAATGGGTATGTGAAGGGCAGCATGTATTGTTAGCGCATTTATGTTAAAGGTAGCAATACCGGTGGGAGCAAGGAGGAGTAAGGGGGAAGGGTTGTTGCTCAAGAGATGTTGGAGTGCAGATCGAAGGCAAGAAATCAAAAAAGACTTTCATGTTCCTGTTGTTCCTTGAATGACCATTTTGAGTGGGGGAATATTTGTAGCATTTGTGGAGTGTGCAAGGATAAGGTCAAAGGCCATGCATTGTGTGGGAGACAAATAGGTAGAATAACACAAAGTTGAGAAGCTATCTTGGGGTATTTGGGAGGACAATCGTGCATGATCAATGAATGATACGGTTGTTGCATGCATGTGTGAGGGAATATGGTTTTTATACCAATTATGTTCTTGATCAAAGTCACGATGGCCAAGCTTGTCAAGGTCATCAACAAAGAGGTTGTTTCCAGGGAGGAGTTGAGAAAGGAGTTCCCATTCATCCATGGTATGTGCTAAGGGAATGTGGTTGGAAGCAGAAGTAGAATCATCAAAGGGAGGTGTATTGGGGGTTTCTGGAAAATGATCAACATGCCATGCAGTGTATGTGTCTTTAATGTGAAGCCAATTAGAAGTTATGGCCAATTCTGTGGAACCAATGTCATCGTGGAGGTTGCGAAATGGTTTGTATAAGAGGAGATCACTCCAACAAAAGGAAACAAAGGAATCTGCAGTAAAGGGTGGAATGGCAGTGAAGCAAGAAAAGACACGAACAATTTTGGCAGGGATGTTTGGTTTCCATTGGGAATGCTTTCTATGAGACGAGTATGACCAAGAATGTGCAGCTTCAAGAAGGGTAAGATGTTCAAGTGCAGTGGGTTGTTGCATGTATGCAAAAATGAAGGTTGGTGTTGGTGGGGTATTGAGAGAGTCATTGGAAATACATCGGAAAACACTCTGGCTAACGTTCAAGGATAAAAAGGAACGGCTGCAAAGACAAAGAGGGAGATTTTGGAGCATGTGGCAAGTATCTTGTGAGCCAATGTCTTGATCTGCAATAGTTTCAGATAGGAAGCGTCTTATTGGTTGAAGGACTGGTGCATCATGTGGACTTGCATGTGCAAGACGAGAAAGAAGTGCATGGTAGCTTTCTGATTTGAGCTCTTCCTTTGCTGCATATTTTGAAATATATTTGAGTACAACATGTCTAGAGAGAACGGGTTGGGAATCAACATTAGCTCGCCAAATTGATAGCATGGTAGGGTTGTGAATATTTAGGAGGGAATCGTTTCTTGCAGGGTTGTATGTTTTTCAGCCATTTGCATCAATGAATAAGGAAGAGGTAGGTTGTAGCTCAAATGGAAATCCATAACAACATTGAAGAGATGATCCTTTTTTGCGGAGGCAAGAAGATTCAGAACATTTTGTGTGCCTTTGGACACAGTTAACAAGTTCTTCATAGTCATCAAGGTGATTTGTTGCAAGTATGGAGTCTGATGCAATGGCGCATGGATCATTTATAGCAGAGGCTTGCAAAGATGGCATTTGAGAATGGTTGACGCAAGGATTCCATGCTGTAACAAACTTGTCAAAGTATTGTTTTGCATCTTTGACCTTTGCAACATTTGCCCAATCTAACGTGTCCCTTTTTGGTGCATTGTCCAACCATAGGAAGCCATGTATATGTGTTGATCCCCTGTGTTGCCATTCATACCTACATGGAAAATACAAGTGTTTGGAACAAATATTTGATGTGAATTAGCTGGAGCTTGTCTAGGCATCAAAGAGTGCAAGTCTGGCCACTTCGTGTCAGCTGCGCTGAGTGTGAAGAAGAATTTTGGTGTCCCTTGTTGTGCGATCATGTCAGTTAGTTCACCTCTGCTTTTGTTCCAGTATGAGCGCATCCCGCAGAGGGTGGAGCCAAACCGCATGACCTGCTCAACTATTTTAGCATTGGGCACATCTTTTAATTACTGTTGAAGTTCTGCGACTGTTGGAGGCAACGTATCTTCAATGTTACGTTTTACAAACACAGAAGCAGTAGCATGGCTACGGTGGCGCATCATGAGGCTATATATGTAATAACGAAAACGAGGATGTTGGCCAAATCTATTGTCGTGGTATCGAAGTAGGTGTAGTGCATAATCATTGATACCAACCTCTTTAATATGTGGTTGTTTAAGCATTGAAACTCCAGTGGGAAACAAGGTTTGGAAGGCCATTGAGAGGAGGCCAATTGTGTTGTATTCATTAACAGGGGAAGTATCTATTGTGGGCCAGTCAATGCAAGGTGGAGTGGGTGCATTGATTGTGCTTAAGAAGCGTTTGATTTCATGAACCTCAGTTCTACAATTTGTTTGTGTAGATATAAATGAGGAGGATTGTTCTTCATTGGGTTCAAGGAAGGCGAGTGATTGAATAGCAGCATTTGAGGCATTGGCAACAAGTGGGGTTTCTTCGGCTCTGACGTACCGAAGTAGGGAGGAAATGTCGGTTGGTTCAAGAGGAAAAGAAGACAATGCAATTGAGTTAACTTGAACATCCTTGTAGTAGGGGTCATTTGAAAGCTTGTATTCAAGAGCAGCAAGAACACGTGTTCAGCTGACAAAGAATTCATAAGGCTTCTTGTTAAGATTGGATTTACAAACAATTAGGATGTCAATGTCTGAGAGCAAGCGAGGGAGGAAATTGGCAATGCTTGAAATGTTTTGCAGGAAGCTAATAGTATGTCCAAAATATGTATATTGACCCCCACGTGCATGAGTGACCTGTAAAATTGGGTTAGCACAAGAAATGAGCATTTCTTCAACTTGAGTAAGGATAGCTAGCATAGTTGGTTGTATCCCTGGGTCCATGTAGTTTGCTAAGGAGTAGCAATGGAAATTTTTTTTCTACAATACAATGAGAGCATTCAAATGCACATGAAGAGTTCTTTGTTTTAATTCCACAATAAGAATCCGTGCATATAGAGCATACATCCATGCTAGATAATTTGTCAACCCTTTTATGGAATTGTTGTTGCACACTATCTAGGTGGATATTTGTTGGATGTGTTGGGGTGGTTGTGCATGGTGTTGAGGGTGGTAAGGAAGCTTGAACAACATGAAATGGAGAAGGGATATGAACAAGTTGGCGAGCAACTCTATATAGAAGGCATTGACGTTTGTTGTTTTGTTTTTTCTTTTCAACATAAACAATTCTTCTGCGTGCATTTATTTGATCATTGACATCATTGGTTGACATGGCTACAAAAAAAATTGTTTTGTGGTTATCAACTTTATTGTGCCTTTGTTGGAAGGCAAACATAGTATATATTGAATAATTGAACAAGTAAACAAAGATAGAGTGTAAAAGATAAATGGAGCATGGATAATATATGCCAAGTTATTGCAAGAAGTATAAAGTTGACAAAGTTAGCATCATTTTAAGTATAAATGTGAAATTGGAAAGATAGGTTCCAATGAATATCTACTTTGACAAAATGTTACAACAAAAGTAAATCATATAATATTTAAAACTGTTGATTGATGGTTACAAGTAGTAGTTAAACAATGTTCATTTTAAGTAAAAAAAAAATTTATAAACAAAGGAGTATAAAGTTGACAAAGTAATCTTTATTAAAAGTATAAATTTGAAAGTGGCAAGATAGGTTGCAGTGAATATGTAATTTGATAAAATGTTACAACAAAACTAAATCATATAATATTGAAGGCTGCTCATTGATGCTTACAAGTATTAATTACATAGCATTGTCTATACAAAAAGTATGTAGTGGATAAGTATCAAGCAGGAAGAGAAAAAAGCTACATTTGAATTGCACAAAATTGTGTGACAAAGGGTTATCAAAGGTAGAGTTCAAATCCTTCAAACAATTGAGCATGTATTAAGCACAATGGCTTCGTTTGGATCAACTGAAACAACAGGTGGTAATGAAGATGAAGCGTCTTTAGACATAACAAGAAACAACTTCAAGCGAGCATTTGAATTAAAAGTCTCTGTCTTCACCAATAAGGTTAGAAGGTATTTGTGAGCACAAACACGTTGAACAATTTCCGACATAGATGCTGGATCACTTGAGAGAAGGTATAAATATTGTGTAGATATGCCCGTGAGTTGTTGTGCAGAATCATCGAAAGCTATGACACCGTACATTTGTCTAGTGGGATCAAGTAGATCAAGTTTTAGTATGTATCGATAAGCACATTCTGTAAACTCCCCATCACATTTTGCACAATGCCATACATTACCAACTTTGTGGGAAAAATTTTTCATGCATTGTATTCCATCGACAAATAGAGGACATGCAAGGAAATGGAAGTCATCGATGTTAATATGGGTGATTGTAGCAATGAGTGAATACCAATCTGTTTTTTCAGAGGGTTGCATGGATTGAAGCGCAGAGATGGAAATGTGTTTGCAAGAGCTAGAAGAAGGTGAGGTTGATTTTGTGCTCAAAGATGGCGAGGTTGAACGAAAGCCATTGCCATCAAACCATGTTTGGAGAAGATGAGCTTCCTCAATATTTGGGTTTATAATGAGGTTGGTGTTTGAGAGGGTGCCAATGGTTTTTCCATTGAAGTCTGTAACACAACCACCTTTAATTGCAAGGATAGGGGGAGTAGGCAAACCTCGAAGGCTTCCAAGGTGGGAACCCTCGATTGTGTAGTGATCATTCCAAAGTGTTATGTCTATGCCATACCCCGACATGTCCCTCAACCCAATTGTTTGTCAAATGGTTTTAGAGCCATCCCTTTTGCGTATAGTTGATGCAAGGGAAACATAAATCACAATTCCAATAAGGTCAACCATGGAATTGATATGTGTAGTTTTGATGTCATGGATAGATTTAAAGTGGAAGCAATGAAAAGGGATTAATGGGTACTCTTCCAAACATGGTTCAATGGTTGAGGAGGGATTAAGAAAAACCTCAAAAGAACTTGTCAAATGGTTGTATGTTGGGTTGACTACTTTAACTGTGCCATTTGAGATAGTGTAGACTGTGCCAACTTGTATTTGTTCATATAATGAGGTGGCTAGTTCATTGAAAGCAAAGATATGAATCTCATCTTTGATAGCACTAACAAGGTCAAAGTCAAAGAGTTGACCAGGCCCTTTTTGATTGGTGTAGGTTGTCATACTAGTCTTTGCAGTAACGCGACCTTGAATTGACCAACTTTTGTTGGAAGGGTTGAGTGATGTGAATTGAAGAGAAGGTGCAATAGGGTTTGTGGTTGCGTTTTGCGAGCAAGGCATGGCAAGTGAAGGGTTTTGGGGATCAATGGTGTTCATTTCTGGAACATATGAACTGCTAGGGGAGGTAAAGCTGGGGGTAAAGTTGAAAGGTGATGGGTCTCTGACTATTGCTACTTTCGAAGTGACAATTTCAAATGTGTCCAATGCGACAATCCTGGAAATAAGCATTAAGCTAAGTAAGTATAAGTAAAAAAACTGTAGATTGAATGGGAGTGCAATCTAAAACAAGTTAAAAAAAGAGGTAGAAATCAAATCATACATGGTATTGTGCAATATGTTGCATGTACATTTGATGACTTTGATGATTGAACCTGCTTGGAGTTGGTGGTTTTCCACAACACTGTTGTAGTTAGTTGGAAGCAATGTATTGTGGCAATGAATTCCGTCAGAGATACAAATTCGGAAGCGGGCAGTTGTTGAGTGAAGAGAGTTGACTTGTTTGAGAGCAACAACTTGTACAAGCGGGCAGAGATTAACAACACTATTCATCAAAAGTGAAATAGCGTTTTCAGTTAATAGAGTCTCCATACTAGTGTATTGAAAATAGCGGCACTACAAAAGCAACCTGGAAAAGGGCAAGATTGCTATTAGCAATGAATGTTTCTATTGGAGTAATAAGGAAACAAGTAGAAACAACATCATAGATTATTTAGTTAATTTTGAAACTTAACTTGTACATTATTGAAAGACTTAAGATTTGGTAGAAGGTTAGAAGAGTAGTTGGCATGTAAAAAGAAGAAAAAAAGGTGTTGGGTTCAAGTTACCAGCTTAAGAACATAAGAAAAAGGGCACAATAGATAGAAATATTAGTTTGATGGTGTAGAATGTGAGTTACAGTCTTGGGAATTCTCATATAAAAATCTATGACAATTTGTTCTAACAGTATCGCACTTTAACCGAACTTGGAACGAATCTGCTGAAAATGAAACAGGGTATACATATGTAGCAAACACATCTCTTGTGAATCAATGAAGTGGAAACTTGTGCTTTGAAATGCCTTTTTCATTCTTAGAACAAATATCTTTTGAAAATAGAGTTACAGAGTTTACATAGAATACTTGGTATGGTGAACAGAAAATCAGAACAATTGACTTTGATGGCAAGGCAATCAACCTTGTATTTAATTTGGCTGTAGTGGTATCCTTCATTGCTTGATGGAAATAGATGGATCCTTTTACTAGGATCTTTGACTGATAGGAACAATCTCTAGTGGTCATGTATCACACTAAGGCAGTTTTTTTTTACAAGATGGCAAGTCAACTGAAAGTGGGGAACATGAAAGTAAACACTCTTGAAATGCAAGGGTAGTTGCTTCCATAAAAAGGTGGCAGTTGTTATAGCTAGATATCTTTCTAGGTCTTTTTTTGTGATATATCTTGGGGCCTTGTAGTTTTGAAATAGATGAGTAATAGTTGAGTAGTGACTTGGCAGCAATACTTGATGCTCTTTGCTTGGAACCTAGGCCTTGTTAGTAAGTTGGTAACAATGTACAATTGATGTATTTTATATATTCTATATTGTGTTACAAAATATGCTCTGCTTGGAAACATGTTCTAATGTGCAGTGTAGGTATCCAATCTGATATTCATATTTATGATTTGAGAATGCAAAATGAAAGAAAAAAACATATGCATAGTTGAAGAAACTAAGAACAATATGGGTGTGTGCATAGGAACTACAACACCTTTTGACTCTATTGTAGTGGTAGCTCAATAGAAGTTCAAGCACCTGTGGTTGTTGCAACAAATATAAAGCTAATGCATATATGGTTTTTTTTTATCTTGGTAAAGCTGCAAATGTGGGAAAACAACTCGATCCAGATGATAGAAAGTTATAAGAAGCAGGTTTAAGTGAAGTTGGAATGAGTAAAGAGTATCTTGGTAAAAATAATATGCGGTGCAGAACAGAAGATGTGAAAAATAAATTTGAAGCAAACAGGACAAAAGGAACAAAACCAACAAGGAATTTCAATAGGGGGTGAGTAGCATGAATAGGTTATTGCAGAACCATGAATCAAGAAAATTCTGAGAAATAAAAGATCAACTTTTCAAAAGTGGCAACTTTTGTAGGAGACAAAATGTGTTGCAGTGCAAGTATATTTGCCCAAGTTAGTAGAAACATATATTGGTAAACACAAGGAACTGAGTATATATATCAATCAAGCACGGTTGCTTGTGAAGCCAGTAAACAAATCACATACATGATTAAATTCTAAATTTAAAAGTTGAACATACAAGTGAACGAGTAAATAAATTACAGTGCAGTGACACGAACATCCTATACCTTCCAGAAAAAAAACAAAACAAAAATACAACAGAACCTTCTTGGTTGTTATAACAACAAATATGAGTTTGGTTTGAGAGGAAAACCTTGATTTTGAATAGAAAACAAAAATATTTTCCTCCTGAAGAGGACCATTGCTTCATAAATTGATGGGGATTTGAATAAGTGAGCTGATGTCACAATAACAGTAGCAAACAACAATACATTCACAAAGGCTTGACCCATTGAATTTTATAAATGATTACGAGGAAAGGCAGTGGTGCATTGGTGTCTGAGCACATTTAAGCATTCTTGCATTGAAATATGTTATTGTATTTGCAGAAGATACAATGTACAGCAAGTCCAATACGTCAACTTTAGGTCTGCGTCAATAGAAAAAGATCTGTATGACTCAAGCGATACTCATAACTTCGTGATGGATTAAACCCAAGGAAATTAATGTTGATGTGGGAAACCTTATAGAAGGTTGTTCCATGTCCAATCCGTAATTGAATGCTCAACTTTAGAAAAAGAAAATTTATACTTGGTAAGCTTTTGCCATGCAGAGATGGATTGAAGCCTTACACTGGGAATATGATTTTTTTGAAAACTAAATGCATAAAAAAAGAATTTGATCTGCGGGAGATGGATGATTCAATCGAAGCAATGCAAAGGCCCATCTCAGAAAACAAAAACAAAACTGCATTTTTCTGTGCAGGGGGGGTTTGTTCATTCGGTCGTCGGATCGAATCACATGCCCGGAGGAACTTGCCTATTTTTTCCGCAAAGGCGGACATATTCGATCAACTCTTCTACAAAACGGCAGATGAACCTTTCCTTCTTCTCTAATGAATTCTTTCACTTAAGTTACAAAAAATTCCCCGCAAGATCGGAAAAATTCGCTTATCTTTTCCACAAAAGCGGATAAAACTCGGCTAAATTTCCCGCTTTACGCTTTCGCGCCTGTCCACGGCGAGCAAACTTGAATTCTCTTTCCGCAAAGGCGGGCAAGTCCGCGTATCTTTTCCGCAACAGCGGAACTATTTGGCTAAATTTTCTGCCTTACGATTTCATGCCTGTCCACAGCGGGAAAACTTGGGTTCTCTTTCCGCAAAGGTGGGCAAGCCCACGTATCTTTTCCACAATGATGGGCAAGTCTGCGTATCTTTCCCGCAACGGCGAAACCATTTGGCCATCGATTCCTCACCCTTCCATTTTATGTTTTCACAAAGGCGGGCAAGTCCGTGTATCTTTTCTGCAATGACAGGCAAGTCCGCGTATCTTTTCCGCAACGGCGGGCAAGTCTAGAGGTTATCTGGACGTGAACGCGCAAGATGTGCAAGCCTACATCATAGGAGAGCACGATGATAGCTCCGTGGCTCTCTAGTCGAGCATCAGCGTGGCTAACAAAAAACCTCGAAGCTAGACCAAGCTGCCAGAGGGAACCAGGGAAAACCAGGAAAAACTCGGAGAAGACTAAATCGACGGCCGGTTCGCGAGGAGTTGATCCAACGGACCGAGAGCAACCTCCACGTGGCAAGATTCGATTCGCTCCTTGAGCGAGGAATCTAGCCGACGTGGAGGTTATGGACCTCCATGGTGAAACGCCTACAGCATAATTAAGGAGACCAGGTAGTTCAAAGTATAAATAAATTAGGCAAATATGAAATTACAAACTTCGTGAAGAAAGAAGGGGTGATGGGTAGGGTTGGTTGATTCATTAATTGATCCTACAAATATGGGTTACTCTTGGGTTACTCTTGTGTATTATTAGGGTAAGGGTTGGTTTATTTATTAATTGATCCTAAAGGGTAAGGGTTATTATCGTGTATTTTTGTTGCACGTTTCTATTATTATTGGTATGAATATTTTATTAATAATTTTTTAATTTAAAATGGTTGTAAATAAAATAATAAAAAATAATATGGTAAGGGTTGGTTGATTCATTAATTGATCCTAAAGTGTAAGGGTTATTATCGTGTATTTTTGTTGCACGTTTCTATTATTATTGGTATGAACATTTTAATAATAATTTTTTTAATTTAAAATGGTTGTAAAAATATAATAAAAAATAATATAATAATTATCATTATTTATTATTTATTTTTATTTTAAATATGGAAAGTGATAGGAAACTTGTTTTTAGATTTTTTTATTATATTTATTAATATTTAATAATTTAAAGATAAAATATGGAATGGTAGGTGTGGAGGAATTATCAATTTGGAAAAAAGTGTGGAGGAGTTATGTTTGATTTTGAAAGATATAAAGAAATTTAAATTATTGATAAAGATGTAACAAAGTTGAAGTTTTCAAATAATAATAATTTCTATCTTCCGAGGCTGTGAACCACATTAGAATAATCGTCATCATTATTATTATTATCATTATAAAAAAAATTAAAGGTTATTAGTAAGCCATATACCAAATTGGTGCATGAGACCCCCTTGTTTGTGGGAGAGGGGACTTTCTCTGTGCAATGATTTGACTGTTAAAGTCTTACTAATGCCTTGAAAAACAAGGGGGGCAATGCCTTACCAACACTAGCGATACTATATAGACCTAAAAATATGATGACTCATTTTGATCAGAGTTATTTTTACCATGTATATTGATTAAACAACAGTGACACAAATGCAAGTGAATGGAGGAGTCACATCGGATGAAGGTTACTTGAAAGAAAAAAAGGGAAGAAGGGGACCTCTCTTTTAGACATGAACATATTGCATGAAGGAATGTATTTTTAAAACTATGAGAAAGAGGTGGGTGAATCCATGAAGATAGGTAACACTTCTTGGCCAAAAGTGACAGTAAAAATTTGATTTTTGACTCATTTGTTAAATTCCTCAAAACTCATACATGCCTTTAAAATTAAGACATGCAACAAAAATACAGATGGTAGGGAATTATGTTGTCTTTTTAATTATATTTAAAAAAATCATTTAATACGTTAAAATTACATTTAATGATAGGTTTGTTCTTGTAAATTTCAAGAAAAGTTAACAAGTGACTTGTGTTTACATAAAATAATTTAGTGATAACTTCATAATTTTTGAAAAAAATATATATGAACATAATCTACACATAAACATAATGCACTTGGGTGCACATATTTTTCTTAATTTATTTTGAAAATTTTATTTTTTTATTAATTTTCGAAACTAACCATTGAAAATTTTAATCTCATTTCGTAGACATGTGTGTGCGTATGATGTGGGGCGTATATACTTTTTGAAAATTTTCGGTTGTGTATTTTTTATGTTATTGATTTTTCTTTGCACTGATTCGATGTTGTGAACATGGTTTTGTGACTGTAAGTTTGGAAAGAAAATTAAAAAAAAAATTATCATATGAACTCACAAACCTGTAAATTATATGCCAATGGATATATGATTCATTGATGAATCCATCGATATGAAGTCCGTCGCATAAGGTGCATCCTAGGACAGGGTTTAGGCCTAGCAAAGAGGCCAACAAAATTAAATTTGCAAAAAAGAGGGCTAAAAAGCTATCGTAATGACCTTGATGGAGCTATAAAATAGGCTTTTGACCCCCTTTTCTGCATACTTGCATGGAGCTGTATAAAGGCTAACCAAAACGCCCCGACTCGCCGGAATCCGGCAGAGCAATTATTGCCCAAATCGCAATTTGGAGTTCCGCTTAGAATTGAGCAATTAGTCTAGAATCGTCAATCCCAATTGCTAAAATCTCAAAAATACAAAAATAACAATTTCTAACTAAAATTTTAACCAGTTTTTATCCCAAAATCGCAAAAAAAATGGGGCATTTTGGTTGTCTTTTATCCTACACTTACTTGCATCCCTATATCTTATTCTTGTTATTCTTGCATTGATTAAAATCTTCAAAAAAAAATATTGGCTCTAACACAATTACTAATAATCTTGCAAATTTAAGTTACATCTCTGTGTAATAATGAAGATGCAATCAAAAACACCAACTCATTGCAGATGAAGCCGATGTTCCAACTTCCACGCGCGTTCGTACAAACAGACAGCAAGCTTTGTTGAAAAAAGAATTTTGAAACTCGTGAACATTGGACAGCATTTACAGCGCTCTAAATATTGTCACTGTTAACCGGTGATATATTCAAGTTTGCCCCCCTCTGTCTCATCAATACGTCCACCAACCCCATCATTAGTCTGCCATCTACTTTCTGAAATAAATACTCGCACTGGAATGCTTTTCATAAACCAAAATCATTGGAAGGAATTTCTGTAATTGAAACGATGTCCACCCTGCAAGTGGTTAAGTCGGATGCAAAAGCTGGTGCAGAGGTTTATCATGGCAGCGAAATTTGCAAGAAGAAGACGCTCGAGCTCTTGCAGGAAGTGGATCTTCCCAGAGGATTGCTCCCTCTGGAAGGAATAGAGGAGTGCGGGTTTGTGAGGGAGACTGGCTTCGTCTGGGTAAAACGCAAGAAGAAATACGAATATCTTTTCAAAACAACTGGAATGCTATCGTCATATGCTCCAGAGGTCACAGCATACGTTGAGAAGGGAAAGATGAAGAAGATAACAGGAGTGAAGGCCAAGGATTTTCACATCTGGTTTACGCTGAATGAGATGAGAATTGACGATCCTGCAAGCGGGATGATCTATGTCAAGACTTCTGTTGGCGTCGGTAAAACTGTGCCGATCAAGTCATTTGAGGAGGAGTATGATAAATATATGGTTTAGAATCTTGATGGCTGCATGCTTCATGCATGTCAACCAGATTAGGATCTAGTGCAGGCAGGCAGCCATTAAGGCAAGGTCTGTCACAATAACATTACTGAAAGCCTTCTGGTTTTCTGAAGTTAGGTTAGAACTTTGCTACACGTTTGTGCTTGCTGGTTTTGTTGTCATCTCTTCATCCTTTTTCTTAGAAATTAAAATAAGCACTAGTGTTTACCCTAGCATAGAATGTGAGGTGTTATAATTACAACATATGTCTCATTGCGTTAAGATCTTGGAAATTCAGTGTACAAGTTTTGAGAGATCCACGAGTTTTGGGTGGACATATGTCTCATTGTTTTGTAGAGTTATTATATATCTGTGTTTTTGTGTTGTCAATAGTGTGGTAAATTTTAGTTATGTGAGTTACGCATTTATTACATTCGTGAGGGGCAACTCAAGTGGTAAAGATGAGAAGTTGTAATTTGTTGGGTATAGTGGTAGCCAGATTTGATTTATTGTAGATTTATCTTTAAAAAAAAAACCACTTATTACAATGATAGGTGCTTTTATATCAATAGATGTTTGTATCTTAGAATTTGGAGTAGACAAGAGTCTATGCTTTTCCTAGATTGCACAAGGATGACTAGGCAACTGTACTATCTAAATTGATTTATGGCATTCTTTACAAATTCGAAATAAAAAATATAAAAAAAGGAATTACAAAATAATTGGTAGGTATGCATGGATAACTAGTGGTTGGCACTTAACTTTTGGTAGTTGGCACTTAACTTGTGACTGACCACAAGTTAAATGGCTATGCATGGATAAGTAATAGCTCATGTATGATAACTTGTGGTAGTTGGCACTTAACTTTTGACTTATGAGTGTTCACGAACCACAAGTTGAGTGACTACGCTAGTTATTATATAAGTTCAAATTTTAATTTAAAGAATAATTTGTTTTAATGAATGTATGGTGATCCTATTAAAGTTCAATTTGTTTGATAAGGATAAATGTAATTGCAAAAGCTAAAAAAAAATTTCAATGAAAATTACCCTTCTAATTGTTATATATATATATATATATTATTTTTTATTAAAATTAGTAGATTCATTATAGTAAAGCTGAGAAGGAATTTGAAAGAAGATAGATATAAAATTTCCAAGTTAGAAAAGATTTTATTATTCATTTTTTTTATATATTATATGTTTATTGATATAACAATTAATAAATTTAAAATAAAAAAAAACTACCATTTTGTTCTAGTTATATCCCAAATCAATTATGATTTTGAATCTTTTAAATATAACAAAATATTATTTATTATATAAATAATAAATAATAAATAATAAATTTAAATTTTTAATAAAAAAAATTTATGCATTTTCTATATATGTACCATGTGTGTGCCTAACATTGAATCATTGAATATTTTAAACAAATGATTTTGAATCTTTTAAATATAAAAAAATATTATTTATTATATAAATAATAAATTAGAAATTTTTAATAAATTTTTTTTTATGCATTTTCTATACATGTACCACGTGTGTGCCTAACAATGAATCATTAATCTTTTAAACAAATGTTGTTACAATGGAAATAATTATGTTTACAAATTATTATTAGTTTATTTTCATTATATTGAAAATATGTTGATGATAATGATGGTTATTAACTTTGGCTTATAAATATGTTTATGCGTAAAAGGCTTTAAGAAGGTTGGTATTACAATAAATATTTTGAAATTGCAATTTAATGTAGGTGTGAGGATTGATATTACAATAAATATGTTGAAATTGCAATTTAATGTGCATGTGCATTACACGACATTATAAGAGAAAGTGTTTTTCATCTCTAATCATTTTATTGTCACAAAGATGACAAATTCTTATGACCCACAATGTTTGTTTCACTATGGAGCGCATGAGAGCTTGTTCTTGTTTTCCCAATGCTAATGTTCTTCTTTGCACTAGTTAAAAGAGAGATACCTTTGGTTTTCTAGATTATGGTTTATCACTTCTTTATAGTATCTTAATTTTCTCTTATCCTCTAATTCTTTGTCACACCACAATTTATCTTTAAATTTAGATGTAATAATAATTTTATTTTTTAGTGACCTCTTCATCAATTTCCAAATGATTTAGTGATAAGGAACAAGAGTGTGTGCCCCAAGAACAATGTGCTAGGAAGAAGGAATGCCTTGTCAGCTCAACCATTGACCCTAGAGAGTAGTGTTGTAACGTCCCCTCCCCTTCGATCTAACGCAAGGAAGGGAACATGACTAACATTCAGGGTTTTTACAAAAACTCAACCCCATTCATCAGATACATACAAATAAAACACATGTGTGTGCATATGTATAATTCAATTAATCACAACGGAAGTAAAATTCTTCTACACACACATATATCATGCAATTTCCAGCATATTGATAACAGGCATCAAATAAAAACATTATGTAATGAAATACAAGATAATGCTTCTCTTGAAACGACGTTGTCCCGAGCAACTAGCTATGCAACTGCAACGTTCCACCCAGCCATAGGCCAACTATGCTCATTAATCCCTCAACACAGCTGCCACCCTCGATTTGGGCATGATTTCCACAAGGAATGGGAACACTCAAGCTCATGCACAGCAAGTGAACATCACATCTAAGCCAAGCCAGTCCATAGCTGGGTTTATCAAGCCAAATGTGAACCCTCTTCTATTTTTGGATGCTTGCACTCAAGCTCAAGCCAAAGCAATGGATACCCATAACTCAAACCACAACATTCTCTCCCACACACAACAAGCACACATGATGGGCATATAAAAACGTTTTTACTATGGTATTTACAAAAATAGGGTTCACATTGGCTCTCCCAATTCGTGGCACACCCAAAAATGAGTTGTGAGAGGGGAAAATCGACCACATGGATCAAAATCGATTTCTCCCATAGGTATATAAGGTTTTCAATGGAAAAATGACCTCCCAGGACCCCCAACCCGGATTCCCCTTCTTCCCCACTGTTCTGTATCACAAAAAACACCCTTCTCCCAGTTGAGAATGAAGGAAACGCATGGAAAAACGTGGAATAATGGCTTGGGGAGCAAATTTGTGGCTCTTTTATTGCCCAAGAATCCAAACACGAATTTCCAAAATGGTGACTTTCCCATACCCGAAATTGGATAACCATGCCTCTCCATTTCCCCAAATAATAACTATTTCAACCAACTCTTCGGAGAAATAAATGATTGAGTACAAAAGCCAACATGGGTAGTTGAAGGTTCATGGGTTCTATCATTGACATTTGGCTTGAATTTATTGGCTTCAAGGGTTTGAATATTTCCCTCCCAATTCCTTGTAAAAATCATGACCCCATACTCTTGTTGCATTGCATAGCTAGTTATGGGTATTTTTATTAAAATGCATATTTACATGATATTTACGATTTCTATTGTGCCTGGCTAGCACGCAAACCATATGCATCAATTTTAACACTAAATCGATGGTGGGGCCTTGGCCTTGAGCTCCTCACCACGATTTTATAACGATATTACATCATTTACATTTTAATGCGATGGGGTCAAAATTGGGATATTACAAGTGCTCATCCCTTCAAGGTGCACCTTTCAAGATAGCTTTGCACTATGTGCATGAGAATTATTAATTATAGCTACTGCCCACTTAAGAGTAACATATCATTAACAAGCTAGTTGTATTCTCATATAGTATTGTTTTCTAGTCTTGAATGGCATGCATACTTAGATTAAGGTTTTGGACTTGGAGACTTGTAAGCCTATAAAAATACCTCTTGGATTCATTAATAAATTAAGAAAGTTGAGCTTCTATTTTCTAATTTCTAGGTTTCTCATGTCATATCTAATCTTTTGGATCAACTACAACTTCATTTGTGATTTGTTTTGTTAAGCCCTATATATTGAGTTATTACATTTCTATTATTATATTAGTGTTTTGTTTATTGGTTGGCTAGGCCTCTTAATTATAAATTGTACCCTTTGTCTTCTATATAAACCATGGAGGCTTAGTTTTAGAGATATTCTCATCTTGTACATTTGTTATATTGTAAAAAGAGGTTTCCCCCTCAATTTCTATTTCATTCTCAGGGCATGCAATTATTTTTCTTTCTACTTTTATGTTATTTGGGGTATTTGGTGCGTAACATTTGGTATCAAGAGCTTATTGTCCATGGAGGCTCCATCAAAATGAGTTATCTTGTCATTTTTATAACATTGTTTTTAGAAGATTTAGCTAGAAACATTTTAAAGACACTTAGAAGACATATCAAAGTACTTGTGATAAAAAAATATGTTTTGATTAAATATATTTTCCAGGTTACATGTTGTGGAAGTGAGGGTTTTTAGCTAGTCTTGAAACTAATCTCAAATAATTGTTCTTAGTTAATTAATCATATCTGATTCAAGAAAAATCCAAATTGACTTCCACCAGTTTTATTGGAAATAAGACAAAACGTAGTGTTTCAAGTCCAAATTCTAGAAGTCGATCCAAAAAATTTAACACGTCTCAAGCCACACGAGTATTCTCTCTTGAAATGTCCAAAATAAACAAGTTTTGAGAAAGTTACCATAGTTTTTACTTGAAATATTAAAATTGGTCAAACATGTGGCATTGCAGAGAAGGCATATTAGACTAATGCATTTCAAAATTTCAAATTTATAGACCGAAATTTTAGAGTTATATAAGGTGCAAGGTGGGTCAACATTGATAGTCTCTAAATTAGAGTTTTAAAATGTATGTTAACCTAAATTTAGCATAACTTGTGATGGAAGATTCATTTTGGGTGATTCAAAAAGTGTGATAAAGAGAAAAAAAGAGGATTTTTGTTTATTTGTTTTGTTTTTCTCACAGGGAAAAGTGTTTTGCAAAAAATTCTACACCTCTTAAACCTTTGGAGAGCTCACCATTAATACTATATGAAACACAAGATATGGAATTTAGGTTGTTCAATATGGAAGGGAAAATGGAAACATCATGAAAATGGTCCTTGTAAAAGTGGCCTCTTAGTTATGAAAAATTCCTAGTAGTTCAGAACCCCCACATAGTACTATTTTTCCTTCTACTCCCTGTCATGACACTGGAGAACAACCAAAAGTATTAAGAAAGAAAAATGAATAAAATTGTGCCAAGATCCTCAGGAAAAGAGAACAACAACACTAGATGCTTGGATTGCAAAAAGAAAAGTTGAAATGGCAAGAAGAAATGTTGGTAAAGGAAGCAATGCTTGAATAACTAAAGATTGCAAATTAGTTGTCTACTTCTAGCTTTGATGAAGAGTCTCCAAGAGCCTCGAGACATGGAAAGGGACTTGAGAAATTAGAGTCTAATATTTTTGTCTCTCCCTTTGAAAGTCAAGTAAGATAAAAATTTGAAGAATTTTAACAACAGAACAATAGAGCTTCTCATAATCCCCCAGAAAGGGAAGGATAAGATTAAAAAAAAATCAGAATGTTATAGCCAAATGTTGCTTATGTCCAAGAAGCAAGGCATGCATATATCTGTTGTGAAGTTCACTTTGAAGGCATGAAAGATTACAACATAGATGCATTAACCGATATTGGTGCATCAATACCTTTAGCAAAGAAACGATGTTTTCCAAAAGATGTGTGGATCCCAAGTACTACCCGTTTAGTGTTTTCTTGCTTTCTTGTAAAGAAAAGAAAAAATCCTTCTTACATACTATACCCCTTCCGATTTAGATTTCTGGTATGGAATCTCTTATCTCATTCATTCAATTTGATGAACAAGGAATGGGTATCCTGATAGGGAATGATTTATGTGTCATCATATCCCACTAACCATTAATGATATGAACATTTCAATGAACATAAATGTCATTATTGTTTATGTTTCCACTAATATGTATGTAAGGAACAAGTAAACATAATCAACAATTGTGATAGAAAGCAAAAAAATGCTCATGTGATCAAATAAAGGAGCCATTATGAGAAAGACTTGGAAGAAATGAAGTAGAAGATAGTATGAGATTGTTGCTCAGAAAAACCAAATGTCAACATCACATTTGTTTCATGAATTTATTGTTTTCGAGGAGAGAGGTCCATAAAAAGTATGTCATGCGGGTACTCGTTGGATGCGGAATTGAATTCTCCATCCAACGAGTGCTCCTGCTTGAAATTTGAGTGAATATACAGGGATACAAGTTGAAAATATGAGTTGAAAAAATAATTTCCTTCTTTTTTCCTCCAAAATTTGATGAGGTGTGCTAATAATATTTTATTATTTCCACTATTATTTTATAATTTTCCTTAGGAGGCCCATTTTAGACCTCAAAATTTCTCTAATGAAACGCTTGAGTCGCGCTTGTTTGATTTTATTTGTTTTCACATTTGTTGGATTTTATTTGTTTTCACGCTTTCTTGATTTGTCGTAAACTTTTGGGTTTTGCTACTACTAATTATGCACCCCAAAGTGTGATTTTTACAATGATTAAATTTTGTTGAAAATAACCTCCTTGTTCAAATTTCGGGCAAGTTTTTGTTTACAATAGCACTTCTTGTACAATTTAACGACTTACCTATCACGTCCCCATATTTTTCCTTGGTCCATGGGGTAATTTTGGCCTAAGTCACCTAGGCAATAATTATTTAATTAATGAGCAAGTATGGAAACTACCTTATGGAAGATGCCTAAGGTTGTATTTGAGAATTAAATGGACAAGGAGGCCCCCCCATGCAGTTATTAACCCCATGAATAAGTCTAAGTGATTGACTAATTGAGAAATTAATTAATTGGGGAAATTTTGAGGCATTACACCATAACAATTAATTAATTACTGGATAATTAATTAATTGCTAAGTTAAATTATTTCTAAGTTGTATTATTTTCATTTAAATGTTTATTGTTAATAAATGTGCCAAGTGGTTGATGACTTGGCTAGGAAATTCGAATTGGTAAGTGAGCCAAACTTGCCTAAGTGGTAAAGTCTCAGAAAAGCTAAGGAATCTAGTGGAGACAAGTTGGCAATATGAACCCAGAAAGGAAACTGACAAAAGCTGGAAAAATTAGACAAAATCAGGAAAGAGGAAAGTAAAGAAAGTGGAAAGATTCAGAAAAGCTTTCAAAAAGAAAATAGCAACAACCAAAAAAGCTACCTAAAGAGCACTTGCCCAAATTCAGTGAAGGAGGTGAAGGAAAGAAAGTTTTGAAAGCTCAGAAGTTGCTATTTTCCTCAAGAAAGGTGCCCTCATGGCTTTGGAGTAGAATGGGCAAGTGGGTAACCTACTCTCACAGGTCACCAAGACAAGAACTTTCTCAGCAGGTCATCATGAAGTGTATAAAAGAATCCAACCAACTCCATTCGAGAACTTTTGATCATTTGTAATTTGTGAATGAGAGCTCTGAGCTACTCACATGTTGAGAGGTGTGCCTCAACAATTCCTCTTGGGTGATGTGCCCCAAGGCCCTCTAAGTTTCCTATGAGTATTATGCAGGTCCAGCAATCAGTATTACATCCAGTAACATTTAGTATAGAGCAGCATTGAATATTTTATGCCAAATTGAAGAGGAGGCTACCATTGAAGAAGTTTTGCAGCTAGATTTGGTGTAGGAACACTAGATCATGAAGACAGTTATGGAGAGGTGCACCCAGGACTTTCAGAGGACTCCATAAGATTATGTTTGCAGATATTAATGGCTGCTAAGATCTAGAGAACTTATAGCAGAACCATTCTCCACTCTTCTTCTATTTCTACCACTCCCACAGCTAGATTTGGAGAGGATTTCACTAAAGGAGTGAGGCAGTTTCATGATGGCGCCCTACTAAAGACCATCAGACCAGGATGCAACAAGATCAACCATATAATCAGTATATGGATTGATATTAACATTCCATAACAAAACCAAAGTAACTCCTTCTTCTCTTCTCTATTTCTCCACTATTGTAGCAGAAAACTAGCCTATGAGGCATCATTATTTGAGAAGCAAGCATTAATAAAAGAAGGAAAGTTATGAATGTTAGATTTTGAGTCTTATGGATGGAATATGTTATACCAAAGTTGAAATTAATATCAGAACAGAGTTTTTAATTCTTAAAAGCATTTTGTGAAGTTAAAATGCAAGACTAGCTAGATTGATGACAATTCTAGACTAGTTTCACCGCTTTTACTTCCAAATCCATTCTAAGCAATATTTTTACATTCTGTTAGTTGGAGAAGGTTATTAACTCAGTATAGTATCCATATCAGTCCTTAAATACAGAAATTTGAAGCCTTTAGACCCTGTTTGTAAAGTTTCAAAAATTACTAGCTCAATAATCTCGAGAGAGCCCAAAAACCCCAAATCTTTCCAAACTCTCACAAGTATGAAAAAATACCTTCCTGAACATAACCAACATTCATTTGAATGATATAAACTCTTTTATTAACTTCCAGTATCCCCACCTGTCTAGTATGCATATGCCAGCTACCCAGGGAGCCTCGAAGTAGGCATAGACTTGCTCTATGTTGAAAAGTGAATGGTACTGGTACCTTGTACATAAAACAAATATGATCTGATATCCTGACCTGCTGATGCACCTAACCTCATACATTTTCCAGAATTAAATATTCATCCTGCCATCCTCATTCCTTACCTCAGTACCCCTCACTTACCTCCTGCACTATCTGAAGAAATTGACAGAAATTTTACAAGTAAAGTTTAGAAATTTTTTGGAGTTGAGTTAATATCTTGGCTGAACTTTCCCAAGGATATTACAGTGGTATCAGAGAACTTTCCTCCACCCCTGTGGAAAGAAAGAAACTCACTGATGGAAGGAAGATTGAAGATATTCTCATAGAGGCAAAATGTGGCTCCTACCAGTAAGTGAAGAAGAAGAATTTATTTTTGAGCCATATGAAGAGGAGCCTTTAACCCATGTTGGAAATTCTTATTTGCACAAATTTGAACATGATTTCCTTGATGAACAAATGTTTGAAGAGAGCATAGGAGATTACCTACCTATAACTAATGGGGATTATGAAGGAATGCTCAAAAGAGGTAACCCTAAGAAATCCTATGAGTACTTCATGGAGTACTCTGCCTTGAAGAAGGAGGTTCAGAAGTCCTTGAACTTTAGAGACTATTGTGATTTAGAAATTCAAAGTTTCTTCAAAGACCCCTACAATAGTGATAGCAAAAGAAGGATTGCACATATGGTTGATGGTGTGTGCAAAGAAGTCAAGGCAAGATCTTTACCCCTAGGGGCTAAGATAGAAGGGAGGAATAAAGATGTGTCCACACAGCTCGAAAAAATCAAGGGAGGAAACCAAGAGCCACCTAGTTCTTCTGGTGGATAAGAAGCCAAAAAGAATAAAGATGAATGTGCATTCCTACATATGGATCCATCCCAATCTCAGGGAAAAGGAATCAAGAAGGAAGTTTCATCAAGGCCACTTGCAGGGCCAAGCATTGCAAGACTGTTTGGCTTTTCTGCAAGAAGTAAGTCCAAAGGTTGTGATTTGAGCACCACACAATGTGGAGAGACATCAAGTTTCTTGGAAAGAAATGACCAAGAAGACCTTGTTGGTGCCCCATTACTCCAAGAAGTTGATGAAGAAGGTCAATGCACAGTAGAAGATCCAGTAGTCAAACACTTGATTGTTGGTGATGAGGGAGGTAAAATCACTCTCGATCTTTTAATGGTTGATTTCAAAACAAGTGCATAAGAAATGAGACATATTGATGAAGGTGAGACATCTTTTGGATCTGATCCAAAGGAGGAACATAATTCATATTTACACTCACCCCTGGAGCCTCGCCAGGAAGCAGAAATTGAGCACATTTCAGTAGGGTGTGAAGCAGAGAAATGGGTGTATGGACAAGTCATCAAAATTCCACCACATAAGGAGGAGAAAATGACACATGGTGAATTATTAAATTCTGATTTTTATGTGCCATTATGTCAATCTGATATGGAATCCATTTCCATTGAAAAATTTAGAATGGTTGACCCCCATAGTGATGAGGTTCAAAATTTTGGTGTTAAAAATGAAAGTAGTATGAAGGCTGAAACTTTAAGAGAAGATCTTTCTATTGCATCAAGGATGAATGAGCACTTATGTTGCAGCCCAAATTATGTTTTTGAGGACCTAAAAGATGAAAATATTGCAGCAGGAACATATATATCAGATTTCAAAACTTCAAGTGCACTGCATGGAATTGATCCAGCGATAGAAAATGAAGAGGATGAACATCTGCAAGAACCTCATCTTCTTGCAGGAGCTTTAAAGATGGATGAACAGAAGATCCAAGAAGCCCTTCAAACCCTCAATTACACACATTCCTTAATGAATAACTTTTGTTGGAATTTGGGGGAGCAGTCTTCCATGAGAGACATGGAAGAATTTTAGAAAGCCATGGCAAGCATAAAAGGTAAATTCTTGAACCTGCTTTCCGATAGAGATAGTTTATCGGAGCTTGTAGAATTGTTTCATGGTACATCCTTGAGGGATGATGAAGAGATCAGAAAGCTCAAAGATGAATTAATGGCCACCCAAGATTCTTTGAGAAGCGCTCAAGGTGCCCTCCAAGAATCCAAGGTAGAAACATTGCAGCTTCATGAAAAGTTGCAAAGACCCCCCCTACCCTCCTACACACCATTCAATCAAATTCATTTGGATGAAAGAATTTTTGAACATAGGGAGGAACCTCATGAGAGGGTGGATCATGAGGATCATTCATTTTTATATGTGCTTGAAGAGTGTGCAGAACAGTTTGATGAGAACCAAGCACAGGATTGTTTTTCAAGGGAACTTGAGTTGTTCCTTGAAGACAATCACTCTCCCATGAAAGAGTGGGATGAGAGCACCCAATTTGGGACATCCAGTAATGAAGAATTTGCAGCCATAATTCTGATTACTGAAGGTTGTAGACATGCAAAGAAGTTTCACAGTTCTTTCCCACATGTCCTAGATTCAACAACACCAATGGGGAATGAGCAGTGGGTGAAGACATTTTTCTGGTTTGTGTCACATGTTCAGCAGGAGGATCATGATCTGTCCCCATGGGAGATGGATCCTATTGTAGAAGAGATGGCTGATTATAGCTCATATAAATCAGCAAGCATGATCTCCGATTCATCCACCAGATGGATGGATAGAGGCCTCACGGGAAAATAAAATCTAGAAGGTAAAAAGTTCACTTGTTTCTGCAATAAATTTCTTATTATAACTGACATTGTCTTGAATTGTGAGCAGCAACAAAAGTACATTTTGCAGCCATTTGATGTCACTCATCCACATATGGATTGGGTGAATGATTACCTGACAAGCATGAAACTACCTTGCAAATTTTTTTATGCTTATGATCAAGGGAAGGCAGCTAAGCAGGCAAGTTGCCAAGATAAATTAATGGAACATTTTACTTGCAAAAGTTGGTCTATGTGGAGGGAATCCACATGCTGGGAGGGATGCTTGAAATTTTTCTCCAATGGAAGAGAGTTGAGCCATTGGATGTTTCCACTGGAAATTTTTTTTTCTATCCACTTGGTTTAGTTGGCAGTAATGTCCTTTCAGTTATTCCTCGGATGGAAAGGCACATGCTTGATGACAGATTCACTAAATTTACTTTGATGATTGGGAAAATGAAGTTGATACTTTGGGATTCGAGCATTCATTGGAGTGACAGATTTCCAAAGGTGATAGAACAGTTTTGGTCCTTGCAGGAGAAACAATGGGATCCAGGAATTCTACTCAAGTTATCCTAACTGGGTTGAATTTTTTGTTCATTGCTGGTTCATTTGCAGATATAAATTACAGTGCAGTTTTTATTCATTTTTTGAAGGCCCAAGTTTAATTTACAGACTGTACAGTGGATGGGGACAATTACAATCAGAGTGGGCAGCAGAATCCTGGTGGAATCCTGACATTGCTTGAGGACAAGCAATCTTAGGAAGGGAGGACTGTCATGTCCCCATATTTTTCCATGGTCCATGGGGTAATTTTGGGCTAAGTCACCTAGGCAATAATTATTTAATTAATGCGCAAGTATGGAAACTACCTTATGGAAGATGCCTAAGGTTGTATTTGGGAATTAAATGGACAAGGAGGGGCCCCCATGCAGTTATTAACCCCATGACTAAGTCTAAGTGATTGACTAATTGAGAAATTAATTAATTGGGGAAATTTTGAGGCATTACACCATAACAATTAATTAATTACTGGATAATTAATTAATTACTAAGTTAAATTATTTCTGAGTTGTATTATTTTCATTTAAATGTTTATTGCTAATAATTGTGCCAAGGGTTGATGACTTGGCTAGGAAATTTGAATTGGTAAGTGAGCCAAACTTTCCTAAGTGGTAAAGTCTCAGAAAAGCTAAGGAATACAGTGGAGACAAGTTGGCAAGATGAACTCAAAACGGAAACTGACAAAAGCTGGAAAAATTAGACAAAATCAGGAAAGAGGAAAGTAAAGAAAGTGGAAAGATTCAGAAAAGTTTTCAGAAAGAAAATAGCAACAACCAGAAAAGCTACCTAAAGCGCACTTGCCCAAATTCAGTGAAGGAGGTGAAGGAAAGAAAGTTTTGAAAGCTCAGAAGTTGCTATTTTCCTCAAGAAAGGTGCCCTCATGGCTTTGGAGTAGAATGGGAAAGTGGGTAACCTACTCTCACAGGTCACCAAGCCAAGAACTTTCTTAGCAGGTCATCATGAAGTTTATAAAAGAATCCAACCAACTCCATTTGAGAACTTTTGATCATTTGTAATTTGTGAATGAGAGCTCTGAGCTACTCACATGTTGAGAGGCGTGCCTCAACAATTCCTCTTGGGTGATGTGCCCCAAGGCCCTCTAAGTTTCCTATGAGTATTATGCAGGTCCAACAATCAATATTACAGCCAGTAACATTCAGTATACAACAGCATTGAATATTTTATGCCATATTGAAGAGGAGGCTACCATTGAAGAAGTTTTGCAGCTAGATTTGGTGTAGGAACACTAGATCATGAAGACAGTTATGGAGAGGTGCGCCCAGGAATTTCAGAGGACTCCATAAGATTATGTTTGCAGATATTAGTGGCTGCTAAGATCTAGAGAGCTTATATCAGAACCATTCTCCACTCTTCTTCTATTTCTACCACTCCCACAGCTAGATTTGGAGAGGATTTCACTAAAGGAGTGAGACAATTTCATGATGGCGCCCTACTGAAGACCATCATCACAGGATGCAGCAAGATCAACCATATAATCAGTAGATGGATTGATATTAACATTCCAGAACAGAACCAAAGTAACTCCTTCTCTTATCTATTTCTCCACTATTGTAGCAAAAAACTAGCCTGTGAGGCATCATTATTTGAGAAGCAAGCATTAATAAAAGAAGGAATGTTCTGAATGTTAGATTTCGAGTCTTATGGATGGAATATGTTATACCAGAGTTGAAATTAATATTAGAATAGATTTTTTAATTCTTAAAAGCAGTTTGTGAAGTTAAAATGCAAGACTAGCTAGATTGATGACAATTCTAGACTAGTTTCATCGCTTTTACTGCCAAATCCATTCTAAGCAATATTTTTACATTTTGTCAATTGTAGAAGGTTATTAAATCAGTCTATTATCCATATCAGTCCTTAAATATAGAACTTTGAAGCCTTTAGACCCTGTTTGTAAAGTTTGGAAAATTACTAGCTCAGTAATCCCGAGAGAGCCCAAAAACCCCAAATCTTTCCAAACTCTCACAAGTCTGCAAAAATACCTTCCTGAACATAACCAACATTCATTTGAATGATATAAACTCTTTTATTAACTTCCAGTATCCCCACATGTCCAGTATGCATATGCCAGCTACCCAGGGAGCCTCAAAGTAGGCATAGACTTGCTCTATGTTGAAAAGTCAATGGTACTGGTACCTTGTGCATAAGACAAATATGATCTGATATCCTGACCTGCTGCTGCACCTAACCTCATACATTTTCCAGAATTAAATATTCATCCCACCATCCTCATTCGTTACCTCAGTACCCCTCACTTACCTCCTGCACTATCTGAAGAAATTGACAGAAATTTTACTAGTAAAGTTTAGAAAAATTTTGGAGTTCAGTTAATATCTTGGTTTAACTTACCCAAGGATATTACACCTTTGTGCTTCAATGATCATGCACCCCAAAGTGTGATTTTTACAATGATTAAATTTTGATGAAAATGACCTCCTTATTCAAATTTCAGGTAGGTATTTGTTTACAATAAGACTTCTTGTACAATTTAATGACTTACCTTTATGCTTCAATGATTGAATCTTGATTCAAAGAGACACTTTCATTTATAATGTTCACAAAATTGAATTGTTTCCAAACTTACAAAGAGAGTTGATGTGAGAGGTCTTCACTTTTAACTATTGTATGCACGCATTTATGTGTGTATGTTTCTTTGTCGAATAACAATGCGTGACAAGTACAAAAACTACCATCAAGCATACAAAATCACACACATGCACCATCAAGCACATATACCCAAGGTTTACCTAAGATCTCATTATTCAAATTTCAAGCAGATCTAGGACACAACCATGATAAAAAAAATTGAACTTTTATTAAAAGCTTGATACAATTGACTCTTAGCATTCAAGAGCACAAGAAGGAAGTATCCCTACAATAAAAATTGCCTTTCAAATCTTATGATGATAATGACCACAACCAAATAAAAAAAGCATTCAATGATTTAAAACTAGTGTAGATGTTTGCTCCATTTCATAGAAACCTCGATCTATCAACAACATGATGGAGGGAAATGCCACACATCCAGGACACCATCAACCTTCACAAAAAACTGAAGAATGGAATGCCAATCGAGCAACATAGTTAACATTAACCAAAATGAAATGTAATTACTCATACTAATACTAGTTGCATATTTATGAAGTCAATTGTTTGAAGAGTTGATCACTCAAGGAGGCCAATATTGGATGACTTGAGTATGTAGTTGATGTTTTAATGTCTCATAGTTTGATTCCACCAAGTTAATAGCTCGACTTTACACAAAAAAATCAATGTAGCGATCCGATGGGAAAATTTGAGAGTTGATTGCATGATTTAGTATGGTTATTTTTTTATCCTCTTATCTCCCAACTTCGCATATCACTTGGGCTAGCAATTTTTCTAGAATCTAGGAAATAATTGAAGCCATCTGGGCTCCAATCACATGATCCTCTAATCAATGTGTGGATTGCTCCTCAGGCTCTGATATACTCCTTGGAACTTGTTTTACAACTAGCACAATGACTATGGGGAATTCTAGTGCGATGATTTAGTGAGACTAGAGGCTTTGATTAGTTCTCTATAGCTTCTTCTTTTCAAAATTCAGTTCTTTGGGCATATAGATGGATCATCCCACATTAATTTCAGCATTGCAACAATTTGGATTGATGGATGTGCACTTTGATAAATCGTTTGTAATCTCTAACAATTAATGACATAATAACTGTCGAATTTCATGGAAAATATTACTATGAATCTTATACTTATTTTGTCATCGATTTCAAGAAGTGGCACCAGAAATAACAATCCCACTATGTATCCTTCTAGATTTGAGCACATTTTTATTATAATAAATTGCCCTCATTAAAAAGCAGCAAACAGATCACCCATAGGCATTCGTAGATATTTGCATACATCTTTACTCTAAAGCTACAATTTCCTTATCATCTTCAATGATGATGATGAATATCTGCATCATGATCCAAATGCAGATGACCTAAACGACGTCCTATTTCTGAACAAATTGGATAGGGAGGTGTGTTGGACACAATTTGTACATAGTCATGTAAACACTACACTGTGCTATGATGTCTGGTATGCAACCATCCTTGTGTTTAATTAATTTCTTGTCCAAGACTTTAGTTTACTAATGAGTCAATTTGGAATAAATTGGTCTTCTCATCTAGTCGACCACTTTGAGTCTTTAGTCAATGTTTTGTTTTCTAATTGTGCTACTCATGAAGGAACTTGATGAGTTAAAATATTCTCCATTATTTCTAAAGTGATTTTGTCATGATGAGCACCATGGCATATTACACAATGTCAAGTGGATGAATAGTATATTGACTAGGGAGGGACATCAATAGTGGTGTGCCCTCCCCAAATCCATTGGGGCACCCATGTGGAGGCTAATTAATTGGAAGTATGGCAAGGGCCCGCTGGAAATCCTGCCACGTGTCAGTTGTGGGCCTATTAAGCAACCACATATTCGAGCACTTTCTTTTTGGTTTACGCTAGGGTTTTGGAAAGTCCTTTTGCTTACTGTTGTTTTGATCAGGCTCGATGGCTGATTACCTCCCCCTTGGTATTTGTGTGTCCTGGTTTGCTTGCTAGTTCACTTGGTTTTAAACCCTTCTCCGTTATTACCTGGTATAGAGTGCAACCTCGTGCACATAGTTTGCCTCCTGGTTCAATCCCGTTCTGAAGCAGTTCATATGGATGATTTCTTGGCATTGTGCACCATTGTTGTTCGCGTTTGACCCACCGCCTGCCTTGGAGCAACCCTCGACCAGGTAAGAACCACTACCATGTAGGTTTTCAACTGCATTGTTTCATTTTAGTATCGCCATTTGCTAGCTAAAAATGGCTTTTGTTTGTAGGTGAATCTTGGTTGTGGAGCTTGGTTGTTCACTGCATGTGGAGCCCGAGCGTGGAGACATTAGTGGTGACTCATCCATCATGATTTTCTTTCATTTTCCTGGTAGGCGTCCAACCCTACCAGTCGATGACCCGATGTGTTTATCAACACCTCGATTGCTGGTTGAAAATTTGTGTGCTTTTATGACGAATGCGAGGTCGCTTTCCCTCTATGTTTTTAAACACCTCAAATTTGGTTAAAAATATGTATGAGTTTTTCCCTTGCTATGATTGGAAACCAAATGTATGATAGGTTTAATGGTATCTCTATTCATATGATTGCAATGTGAATGTAATTTGACGAATGTTCGGATTGGAAGTGACCCTAATGAATTTTGTTGCCGGGCTTCAATGCGCATATTTGTGCTCTATTTGACCCTTGTCGTGCATGTAATTTAGCTTTTCTAGGGCTTGAAAGGATTTGTTGTTTGGATTGTTTAAAATTGCTTGTAATTTGGTTGTGGTATGGTTGTAATTGTTGGAATTTGAACGCCACCTTTGTGCATTTTCATCCATATTAGGGCCTAGCTGTATTATGACATGTTACCATCCATTTTTTTTAGTGACCCTAACTATTTTGGTTGGCGAGATTGTTGGAACTTGAATGCCATCGTTGTGCATTTTTTGCCATATTAGGGCCTGGTTGTATTATGACAGGTTACCCTCCATTTTTTGCAGCGACCCTAACTATTTTGGTTGGTAGGCATGTTGGAACTCGAACACCACCTTTTTGCATTTTTTTCCATATTAGGTCATGGTTGTAGTATGACAGGTTACCCTCCATTTTTTGCAGTGACCCTAATGATTTTGGTTGGCAGGATTGTTTCAATTCGAACACCTCCTTTGTGCATTTTTTTCCATATTATGGATTTACTTGTTGGAATTGGCTTGGCCAAAACAACCTTAAGTGAAAGGACCCGGGATAATTTTAAGCACCCATACTTATTTAAAAGTGTATAAACCTTGGCGAATCTTACCAATTCTTAACATGTCAACTATAAAATATTTGGCGATATTTTTCTAAAATTATTTCAATTTCTAAGGATTCTATATAGTTTATATAATAATTTGGCGATTTTTAGAGTAAAAAAAGTTTACCCCATCAAAATTGGGCGAAATGGGGCTTCAAAAAATGCAAATTGGCGAATTTGTTTTGGGAAAAAAAATGGAAAAATAGCCCATGGGCTAAATTTCACCCCTAAAATTATCCTTAGAAAGGACCTCCCTAAACCCTAGCGTAAACCCAACATAACAGATCATGAGGGATTATCTCCTTGATTGGGATGCATATTTAGATGGTTCAACCTTGGTTATATATTAGAGGTCCTTTTTTCTTATTTTTTGTGTGTTGGTGTGCCTTACCTCTAAATGCAAGAACTTGTTGTATCTATGTTTATGTTGGGTGTGATGTCGAGCACAATTTATATTTTCAATTCTTCTGGTCATGTTATTGTAATTTTGGTAATTGTAATGAATTATGTAATGCAATTGTAATTGTAATGGTTTTGTAATGAATTCTGTAATTTGGTAATTGTAATTTGTATGGTTTTTGAAATGAATTTTGTTCTGCTACTCATTTTGGTAATTGTAATTGTAATGGTTTTGTAATTGTAATTGTAATGGTTTTGTAATGAATTCTGTAATTTGATAATTGTAATTTGTAATGGTTTTTGTAATGAATTCTGTTTTGTTACTCGCTTTGGTAATTTTAATTGTAATGGTTTTGTAATTGTAACTGTAATGGTTTTATAATGAATTATGTAATTTGGTAATTGTAATTTGTAATGGTTTTTGAAATTAATTATGTTCTACTGCTCATTTTGGTAATTGTAATTGTAATGTTTTTGTAATGAATTTTGTTGTTCCATGTAAATTGGTAATTCTATGGTTTTGTAATGAATTTTGTTACTTAGCACTATGTTGGCTTCAATTGTAAATTTAAGTTGCATTTGTATTTGTAGTTGTAAACTTGAAAACAAATAAATTACTAGATAATTCATTGGAAAACTTGAAATCAGGCTTGAAAACAAATTCACCTATATAATTTCCTCTTAGATAACCAACAAACATACCATGATTATAAGCTTGAAAACAAACCAGGCTTGATATTGTGCAACCTAAGTAATTGATTTCATTCCCATAATTAATGTGTAGTGTGGCTTGCACTACCTATTTTATAACCAATTAATGGTAACACAAAATTCGTTTATATTAATCATATCGGAAAAAAAATCTTTGAGAATCAGATAAGACTAGGATCTGGGATATATAGGTTTCAAAGTGCTTATGGCTTGGTTATGATTACAACAAAACTTTCCCGAGTTAACAAAATCCACTTGGCCATGGCTAGGCATAAGCACAAAACATATTCACTCATGTGTAGGCTGACTATTTTCATTGCCCAATATTGTAGGGTTCCCTCCATTTGCATCAGCCAATTAGGTTGAAGTTCCTCCATTTGCACGATCCTAATGGGTTGAGTTTCCTACACTTGCATGAGACGAATGGGATGAGAAGCCTGCATTTTCGTAAGTCCAGTTTGCTCCTTGCAACCATGGAGGAGTTGAAAATGCATAGTTTTGACTTGACCCCATCATCCCTGTATTAACTAGAGGAGTTGGAAAAGCATATGTGGGATTGGGATTCCCACTTCCATGAGGAAAGTGGGGCACAAGAGCATCCAAGAGATCTTGAGGGATCTGCATGTTTATAAGGTCTTGGAATAAACGTGTATTATCCACAATCTGATTGAATGAGTTGGACAATGTCTACTCCTCCATCCTAAGTTGATCCTCTTGTGGTCCCTATTGTTCCTTTCTTTGTGTTTTTTCATGCCTAGACAATTGTTTATGGTGCTCTTTTTCTTGCTTCTATTTGTCTCTTTGAAGCCTTGCAATATTTCTTGATTTGGCTTGAACAATACTTGCAGCCTTCCTCTCATTTGCAAGATACTTCTTCTTTTCTATCAGTTCTTGCATGTCCTTTTTCTATTGTTCTACATCAGCCAATAGTATTATGTACTCATCTGAAGTGATTAATTGTAAACTCCTGCTCAAGCGAAGAACATCGTTTGATCCTCTCATTTCCTTTTCTACCACTCTCTCCATTGTCAACGTTAGGAATGACTTGAGTGTTGTACCACTTTGCTGGGTATGGGTGTAAGTTGGGAACTGTGTTGGATCTTCATTGTCTCCTTTAACTGGTTCTTCACTTCCTACATCACCTTTTGCTAAACCCTCGACATCCACATAATAATGGACAACTTAGTTGTTCAATAATGTTGGTTATGAAAGCATGATCATGCTTTCTTCATTGGTGTTAGTAATAATATGTTTGTTCATATCCATCATAGATTTCACTAACCATTCAAGTATCTCCATCTGGCTTGGTAATGTCAGCTTCTCTCCATTTCTTCACAATGTTTGGAAACCTTCAACCACATTCGCTTCAACAATGTCATTATGAACTTCATTTGCCCAATATGTACATGTTTCATGTACAAATTGAATAGCTTCCATGACTTCTTCACCAGCTTCATTCTCATATCAAGTAGTGCTCACATGTTCATCACTGTCACCCAATGGTTGGAAATGTCCTTGAGAGAGGGATAACATGTTTTCTGCAACATCTTCATCATCTGCATGTACCTCAAAATCTTGGCTGCAAGCCATATCATGGAGAAGAGTATCATAGTCAAGTGGCCAGATTCCAATACGCCTAAACCCAACCTTGATATTTGAGGGAATGAGAGACCTTCTCAATGAATTACTAGCAAGTTCAACTAATTCAAACCTTTTTCCCTCCATCCCAAGGTTCTTTTCCATCAATGTAGCTCTCTCAAACCTGAAAAAAAATCTTTAAATGGTGCAAACATGCTCACATAAAGGGGATACAACCTATGGGTGGTATGTGCAGGAAAGGTTAGTAAATCAATACCCATAGTGTTTGTCGCTTCAACTATTTCTAGGGATATGTGGCTTCCATGGCCATCGAATATCAACAAGTGTCTATTTTCACGTGATACACCACCTGGTATAGACGTAGCAAAGTGGCACAACCAATTCATAAATATTTCTTTGTTCATCCATGCATTTGGATGTGTAGCCATGCATGCGCCCACCTCACGGTTCTTGATATATTTTTTCAATCGAGTCTTTCCCTTGAATAGATAGAACCTGGGGATTGATGCACTAGATGCATTTACGCAACACAAAATGGTTATCCACTCCCTACTCTTAGGTAGAATTTTGGGCACATCCTTGCTACCTCTCCTCGTGATTACTTGTATGCCACAATTCCTTCCAACTTGTAACCCGCTTCAATCACAGTCCCATATATGATTCAGACTATGTGAATGTTTCTGATAGGAATTGGATAGAGTGTCATAGAACCTGGACACAATTGCAAGGTGAAAATTCAAGGATTTGTCTCTATTTAGACCTTTTGTTGTTCGTAAAACAAGTTCTGGATGTCTTTTCTTGAACCTTGCCCACCATGACTTCCTAGGAAATCCATCTCTGAATAGATTAGGCCTTGACTGACAGATTTGTACAAATTTCGACTTCAACTGTATCAACTCCAGCCCGTGGCCCATATCAGCCATATCCTTACACCAACTGACCACTTCTTCCTCCTCATGTTCAGCTAACATTGTGAGAGGCCCTTTCCTCTTGGTATGAGTGAGACCATTTATCCAATAATTCATTGGGGTTGGTGCAATCCCATGCTTGTTTGCAATTTTTTCTCACAGTATACCTATTGTATTTGACATCATCAATTTCCTTCATCATTTTCTCTTTTTTCCAACCTCTAATAGCACTGATCTTCTTGCTTGAACCAGTTACCTGCACTGCAGGTGTAGGTGGAGCAACACCATTAGGCTCCGGCATACATTGTTCTTAACCATTCGCATCTTCAATCTAGACAACAACATTCTATTAAGTCTCCTTATCTGATGAAGCATGTTGTAGCTATGGACCTCTAGCCAGTCGTCCTCCCTGTTTGAGAAACATAATTCCCTTTTGCCATGGTTACAACAACCTGTATGAGAACAAGACATAACTTTTTTGAAACAAGTGAGTTCAGATCCACATAAGGGCTAGGTAATAGAAAACACCAGCATAGTAGACAATTTGCCTCATGTCAATGACCATATAAATGCTAATTAGTTGACATTATCCCTATGTTTCATCCCTTTCACTGCACTTGTGCTTCTCTTATTCCAAGTGTAACTGTTTCTAGTTGAGTTTGAACAACTCCATATGTTGATTGTACCAGTTGAGAAATTGGATATGGTGTGGGAAGGAAAATAAGTTAGTTGTTTCATATTTAACATTCAACATTTAATTGTCTTAGATTTAACATGTAAACGATGGCCACTTTCTTAGAATAAACCAACATGCCCACTCTTCATATTAACAACCATTTTCTACTTGTGTAAAAGAACACAAGGCAACTACACTATTGATATTGAAGTTTGAGATAATTTGCTACTACACTATCTCATGTTAATGGTCATGACAATGTAATATTTGAGAGTCTAGGTTTGAGAAGTTGGAATCCAACTTTGGACTCATGGCAATGCTCGTGACAATGTACTATTAGAGAGTCTAGTTTTAATAAGTTGGAAGCCAACTTTGGACTCATGTCAATGGTCATGACAATGTACTATTAGAGAGTCTCGGTTTGAGAAGTTGGAAGCCAACTTTGTACTCATGTCAATGGTCATGACATTGTACTATTTGAGAGTCTAGGTTTGAGAAGTTGCAATCCAAATTGACACGGGAGCCTCAATGAAAACTTGGAGTGTGAAGTTGAAACATTGGAGATAGGAGGATAGCATCAAACCAACATCACATTTATATTTCATCAACAATTCCTTGCACTACGTAGAAGAGTTTTACTCTATCCCACATTATTGAGTTCAATGCCATGGTCTTATTCGATCAAAGGATTTGAGCATTAGTGCAATTATGGAATACCAGTTTCCATAGTTTTATGTCTAGCAAGCACAAGAATCTGTTAAGTGGAAGATATGCACAATGTGGATATCATGGCAGTAAAGGTGCAAATTGAGATTTTGTAAGCTCTACCAGAACTTAAGTTTGTTGTATGGGCCTTATATACTTTAACGTTTTCCATTCCCTTATAATAACTAGTTTGCTTAGAAAGTCCGTTTGCAGAGTATTGCGACTAGGAAACACTTCTTTTTTGGTCATCTCTTAGAAGTTCACATGCATTTGTAGTCCACAGTCTTAATAGGCCTAGCTTAACCCCCTCTCTTGAATTTTAGGTCTAATGCTGGGAACTATTTTTGTAAATAGAGTTAAACAAATCAAAGTACAGAATAATCGATCTGAGAGAAATAGTTGAGGGTTACAATAGTAGGGGTTAGCTTGAACATACAAACAATGGCATATAAATACTTATAAAACATTGAGTGTAAAAATAACTTAGCCGAGTATGCTATATGATGGACTAATCTACTAAGCAGTTCCACTTGTGAATTGCAAAAATGATAAAATGAGTTAAATTGTTGTTGATTTATAGTATCACACCGTTAATGATTGATGTTATTGGCATGGATTGCAAATTTGCTTTTTTGAATGTGTGGTTGTGATTGGTTCTAGTATGATCCAATGGCTTCCCTGGTTGATCCTTGTGTGTTTAATCAGTTTAATGGATCCTTGTGCTTTTGATGAGTTTCATGGTTGATTAGATCAATTGAAAGGTTTGGTTGGCATTGAAGTCATTGCAAATTGAGTGGTCGAACGTGTGGTTCCACCCAGAGAGATTATATTAAATGATATTGTGACCCATGGACATATAAGTGGATCAAATCCAACCCCCATGTCCTCCTAACATGTTAGGCCCGTGGGGTGAAGCTCAAGTGGTAAAGATTAGAAGTTGTAATCAGTTGTAAATGGAAGGTCACGTGTTTGAATCCCCCCAATCTTACCTATGCGCCATGGTTTGGGCGCTCTGGATGCACCTAGGGGTATAGTGGTAGTGAGATTGGATCCCTAGACCCCATTTCACACGAGTACCAACCCAAATCTAGTTGTTGATTCCCTAGTACAAAAACAAAATTCATTGCAAATTGCAATTTACGCTGAATGATCCTCTTGTTGGCAATCTAATTAATGGTTGATTTGTGGATTTTAGTGACCTGATGGAAATTTATTGCATTTCTAGGGTTGGGTTGTGGATAGCTTTAGTAGGTGAGGCTGAACACTTCATTTTGTTTACTTGTGTAGGTGGGGACGGGTACTGGATTAGTGATGTGCATGAAGCTTGGCAGAGATGTTACATTTGTCATTCACTGGCATATATTTGATAGCATATGAGTACTATTTGGTTGGTTTAAGGTGTGAGGTTGTATTTTAGACAGAACACTGCAGGTGGTGACAGTGACATGCTGTTTTGAAAATATGGCTTGTCAGGAATTAACAGTTGGGCATGAAGGCTCAATTTTGGGACAGTTGTAGACCAAGTCAATTCATGGGAAATTTCTGAAATTTTTTTGGACTTTTTGTATTTATTTAATTAAGTATTTTATCTATTTAAGTGGATATTATAATGTAGTATTGATGTGACCTCTTCTATGTCCACTTCTGGTCCATGCACCACTACTGGTGTCTCTCCCTTAGCACTTAAAGTTGATTTATACAATAAAAAAAATCTCATGAGATCTCCGTAGAGAATCTTCACAATGAAGTTTGTGTTGAGAAGTTTCTCCTCATCCCTATATAAGAAGGCATTGTTTCATTGTTAAGGAATTCAAATCTTAAGCATGAGCTTAGACTTAAGCTTGCGAAGAGTATGCCTTGGTATTCTCTAATTTGAGTCTAGGTATGTGATAGGCCCTTAAGCTCATATCACTTAGGTATTTATGAGATCCCTCCTAAGTTGTGTGTCATTCTCTAGTGTCTCTAGTGTGTTGTTGATGTAATATCATTTTGTTATAATATAAACATTCAACATTAAGTTTTAATTTTTTAAATTCATTTACTTATGTGTTTCTGCCTCTGTCAAAAGTAAATATTCATACAATTATATGTAGTTATCATCTCTCCATCTATCTATATATATATATAAACCAAGAAATCAATTACAATATATAAAATAATACATAGATTCAAATGAAAGGATTTAAAACATTATAATAAATCAACAACTCACAAGTGGGGAGTATAATAATTATATTTCATAACCATCTCAACTAAATCCAATTAACACCCCTTACAATTGTATTTTATGGAAATTAAATTTATTGTTGACGTATTATTATTATTTATTTCATTTAAAAAATAAAATATAACTTAACTTCATTATGTGGTTATTACCATTAGTTGAAATTAATTTTGATTTATATAATTATTAAATAAATTATATTATAAATAATAACAATTTATTTAATATTTTATTATTGCATAATAAAATTGTTGTGTATAACATACACATACATATGGGTGTGTGCAAGCTAATGAGGGTCTCTTTTGACATGTTAGATGCAATAGAAAACTAAAAAACCAGACATCCATCAACTTACATGGATATTTTGAGATACCTACACAATGAATCTTGCGATGAGTAAAAAGGATGAAACGTAGGAAATTGAATGACGTTTCTGAATATATAATTTTTTTCAATTGAAAATGTTCCTAACTATCTGAAGTTTGATATTTTTAACATACACTCTTTATTTTTTGGACAAATTATAAGGTATATGTTCTTGTGGGTGTAGCCTTTGAGTGCCTAAATGATGGAATCAACTTATGAAAACTATTAGACATATAGAGAACAACTAGTACTAGTGCACCACTATTTTTCCAACAAAAAAATTTAATTTTTTTAATTATCTAATTGATCAAACATCGAAAACAGTACGCCAAGTGTGGGTGTATCCTTTGAAGGTCTTAATGCAATTATTTCGAAGCGGTTTTTTTATAGCATGTATAGGTCGATGTCCTTTAGTGCACCATACAACGTTTTTTCAAAGTCGTTGAGAAATGTAAGAGTTATGGATGAAACACTAACGACGCATTTTTTGAGTTAAGGAGTCATGACACAAGAAAAATAAGAAAACAATATATATATATATATATATATATATATATATATATATATATATATATATATTCTTTTTTAAAATTACATATTTGGAATCTGCGGAAAAAATGCTATCTCTGTCTAAAATTTCATAAAAATGATGGTGTGTAGCACACTGTAACCAACGGCTAAACACAAGCATACTGAAAAAAAATGGATGTAATGCTCAATTAGCCATAGTTTATCATACTCCAAGGCACAAACATGGTAAATCCAAAGCAAGTATGAAGTAGAAACATAGGCATAGGAATACCATGCCATCTCATGGGGAGGGCCAGGCATAGTGCTAAGAAATGCATACATGTTTTGTTTAAATTCAAATTTTAAAGCCTACCAAATCAAAACGCATGCACGTTTTATCTTTACAAAACATTACGCGATTTGTAACCCTATAATTTTATTGTTTGTTGATTATAACATTAAAAATAATTCAAGGGTGGTAAGGAGTTAGAGGTGGAAAATGGGGGGTGGGGCTGGTGGTAAGGGGTTAGAGATAGAGAAAGGGGGGTGTTAATGGGTTAGAGAGAAACAAAGAGAGAGAGAGAGGTGAAGGGAGAGACACTGGGGGTGGTAAGTGGTTAGAGGTAGAGTGAGAGGGGGGTGTTAAGGGATTAGAGAGAGAGAGAGAGAGAGAGAGAGAGAGATTAGCGGTTGGTAAGTAGGGTAATTTTTAGGGGCGAAATTTCGCTAATTGGATATTTTTTGGGTTTTTTTTTTCAAAAAATAAATTCATTATTTGATCATTTTTACTCTCTAATATCGCCTATATTTACATAAGATATGTTTTTTTATTGTAATATTTGTCAAAATTTACAATTTTCAGCAGTAAATTGTATATTTCATATTTAATTTTCTCCTATCTATCGATGTATATGATTTTTTCAATCCAAAATAATCGCCTAAAATACTATACTTAGGTATACTATTAGAATCCTTAAAAAATACCCTGTTGGTAAGGGGTTAGAGGCAGAGAGATAGGAGGTGTTAAGGGGTTAGAGTTAGAGAGAGAGATGGGTGTTAAGGGTAGAGAGAGAGAGAGACAGGGGTAAAGGAAGATAGATTGTGGGGTGGTAAGGGGATAGAGGTAGAGAGATACGAGGGTGTTAAAGGGTTATAGGTAGATATAGAGGGGGGTTTTAGGAGGTTGGGAGAGTGAGTGATGGATGGGGGTAAGGTGTAGGTGGAGGTGATGGAGAGATACATAGAGAATGTGTGTGTGCGAAAGGAGTAGGAGAGATATAGAGAGAGGGGTTATAGGTAGGGAGAGAGTGGGGTGTTAGGGAGTTAGGGGTAGGGGGAGTAGGAGATATATATATATATATATAAAGATAGGGTTGTATTGGAGAGTTTCTATCACCCCCATTACCTCTGTATTCACCAGTAGCATCTAGGGCATCCATAAATTCCAAATATAGCCAACCTAGGGCTTCAAATATCACTAATCTAAGGCTTCAAGGGGATAACCATCGGGCAATAAATGCTGGAATTTTTCTAATTTGATGCACACAATCCAACAGAAAATGGCTATGGAATTTATCACCGGAAGGGTGGGATAACTCCCTCCAAACTATGTCATCAACACAAATCCACGAAACAGGATAAGGGTGGGAATTTTTTTTTAAAATACAACCAGAAAAATATGAATGTTATTAATATTAATAAATGCATATTGGTGCCACTAGGGGGTTTTCAATACCAAATATGGATGTTAATTCCTTCGTACTCTCTTAGGTTCTCAACCCTATCTAGGGTTTTGTCATTGAGTGATCTAGCTTATTTTGTAAAATGGTATCATAGTGGGTTTGTTATCTAAACTAGCTAAAACTCAAGTGATGTATAATTGATATCACCATGCCAATGCAGCCTTCGTCAAGGTTGAGTGGTTAACATATAGATATGAAAACAACTTAAAGGATTTGAGTGTTTGTGGTTACCGAGGTGTTGGAGTGTTCATTGTGGAGAGAGTTGCTATATGGTTTGAGTATTTTCCATGAAATGTTGCGTTATCACAGCCTTATCAAATCAAAAAAGGAACCTCAAATCAAAGGACTCTCAACATCGTCGATGGATCTATGGTTTGTTAGTGGTCATTGTGTAGAACCACAACCATAGTAGTCGCCTAGGTAGTTTCCCATCTTAGCAATTGCATGAAAGAAAGGAATCCCACAATCATTTGGAAGAGCTGACAAAGTATTTGTGGCCACTACTAGGAATAGAAAACCACTTGATTAAGCCAATGCAATCTAGCGAAGAAACCTATTAGATCGTGCAAATCAATAAGGTAGCCATTGTGGGTTCATAAGCGATCATTTTCATTCTACATGAGACACCTTCCTTCTAACATTTATCACTAAATTATATTTAGAACTGGTTATATGGGTCGTTTTTCTTCATATGAAGTCGTCATTGTAAAACTATCTACTATGATCTAACATATTGATATTTTAGATAGGTATGAGACTGATTCACCATTCCAACAGTCACTTATCAATGTTTTCAGTAAATCAAGCAGAGTTTGCTAGTGTTTACATCAAGATCTTGTTTTACAATGGAAATTCCATTAGAAAAATATTATGATCTGTAAGTAAAAATCTAGATGCAATTGATAAACAAAAAAATGTGGAGAATAGTAAATGGGAATGAGAAATCACCTACAAATCCAAATAAATAATTGGAATGGCATAGCAGAGATGATAAATCCAAAACTATTATTGGCCTTGCTCTCTTAGACACTTAGTTGCATCATGTAGATCTGAAAAATCATCCAAGGAAATCTGGAGCTATGATTCTATTGATCAAGGAACTTTAAGATATCCACACGTTAGCTTCAAAATATTGATCTAAGTGACTTCATCAACATTTGTAAAACAAACTTAGCAAGAGAATCGAGTATTCAAAGATATAGTTAGGATTTATTAGACATGTTCATCAAATCTTGCAATGGTTTAAAGTCACTTTCAAATTAAAATAATGCCCAAAGCTAAGATGTTGAATTCAATTACTAGAGAGGCTCAAATCGAACTTGAACATACTAGAAGTATCCAAACATTAGCCTTCTTTTAGAATAATTTCAAGGATCGAATGACTACGAATTTGGCAATGGAGTGTTCAACAAACTATCCCTTGAGCAAGCCCTTTGCTCTTATAAAGGCTTTGATATGAAGACAACCAAATGGAAATACAGTAAAAGATTGGCTTCAATTCAGAATTAATCATGCTTTCATCATTATAAGATAAACAAGAAACAATGCGAAAAGGGAGTCGATTTTAACTTGTAGAAGGCATCAATGCAGATATTGAAAACGCCAATTGTTGCGTTAAAAAAGGTGAAAAGGTAGGCTACATTAAATTTTGATTCAAATTTTTAAAACCTTAAAAAAATTATGATGGCCCAATGAAATTCTTAATGAAGCCGATCACCATAATGAGGGTATTCTTCACCAAATCGTCTAAGTGAAACGTTGGCATATTAACCCCTTCATTTGATTTATAGTCTCATATTTCAAAATGATAAATACAAATCTTAATCATAAGAATTTCTAATAAGATGCAGATTTCACTATGGAGGAGGCAAGTTGTTAGGCTCATTTGTTATTTAAAATTTTACACTATTTCAAGTCAACAATGAAGTCGATTTGCATTTTGAAAGGGGTTTGATATGCAACGTTAACTAGAAAATGAAAATCGTTGGGTTTTAAAAGTTTCACTTGATTTTGAAATGGATTTTACAAGCCCTCAAGAGTTATTATTAATTTTTAAGATGCGACAAGGTAATGTTACTTGAGAGGTCGGTTTTCCTTAAGAGGCACTTTTATAATTTTTTATGATCCATAACCACTAGCAACCAAATAAATTTAATTTCGAAGTAAGATTTTCTCAACAAGCTAAAGTCGCTAGGGTTGGGAGCATTTAGATCTAGGTTTCAAGATTGGCTATTCATAGTAAACATGCAAAATTTGCACAAGAATAGCAAATAGCAACAAATTAGTAGATCTAATTTGAAACGAAATTTAGAATTTATTTTAAGCTCAATATTTTCAATGAAGTGCCAAAAACAAAATTTGGAAAAATTGTAAGGAAGATTTTGGCTAGCTTTTAGATATAGGGTTTTAGAGTAGGAAACTTTGATTTTTATCCTAAGAAAAATTCAAGATCCTTTTGAAATGATAATCCAAGGCTCAAGCATGTGAAGTAGTAAATAGAAGAATTTTTAAAAAATTATGTGGAAGAAAAAGTTGGGAAGATCACACCATCAAATTAGTTTCATGGACTAGTGCCATGGTGGAAGAAAATTGGGGCAAATGGGGTCAAGGAAGTTGAAGGGGCTTTGTAAAGTGGTTGAGCATCCACCAAGAAGAGGAGCAAAGTCAATCCAAATGCGTGGCTTCCTGTAAATATCCCTTTAAGGTCTTCAAAATCTCACCAAACTTATGAACCCCAACTCAAAATGAAACTACAACAGCAAGGGTTATCAAGATCGATTATTCAATCAACATCAAACAATATTAGTGAAAAGGAGGAAAACCATCAATCACGTTCCTACTAACATGATATTAATTAATCAAATAACATTACAACAATATTACCTTCATGGAAGTTTGCATTACCCACATCAAAAGCTTGAAACATATCCAAATGAGACCAAAAATATTCTCCAAAAGCACTATCTACTAGCCAAAAAGATAACAAGATTTTATTCCTAGAAAATTTCAACCTTCTTCTAAGGATAATACCTCTCTTTATATAGCATAAGGAGGGCTCCTTAGGCTCATTAAGAGTAAAAAAGTGATTACAATAAAAATAAAAAATAAAAAAATATTTGGATGCTCTCAAAAAAGCCCTAGCCTCAATGGCTTAGATTCATATTGCATTACAAAAATAATATTGCTAAAGTAGTTTTTCCAAGTGGGGCACATCCACCATTTGAGGAGGAAAAACAATAAAAAGTGTCCAATAGCGTGTGTCATTGCCAAATACCATGGGGCAAGAATCAAATACAAGGGGCAAAAGATAAAATATATTAACTAACTCATAAAATACCATGTGTTGGAATTTTTATCCCCTTTTTGGCCCAACGACTTCCCTAGATTGCTCACACGTGTGGCCCAAAGTGCTTGATCCATGTGCCTTGCCCAAAACCAAAGGTTGTGCTTTATTTGCTCATTCACTTTTTTGATATCAGCCCTTGATTCGTTTTCTTCTTGGGGCTTTAGGATAAAAATATTATATTTTTCCTCCACATGTGTGCCATGCTCATTTTTATTTAAAATTACTTAGGAAAAATTAATATTTTTTTCAAATAATTAAAAAGTGCAAATCTCAAAGCCAAATTAGAAGCTCTTACACACTTTTTTTATTAACTAGCCTAGACTTACGATTTTTTAGATAAAACCATAGTCCAAACCATAATTAATTTTAAAAAAATGAGCCAAATATAAACATGTTTTAACCATGTGCTTGGAAAACTTGTGTAGGAGGCCAATGTTGACCATCTGGTGCTAGATATGTCTAGTAGTGCTCAAAATAACCCCCAAAAGGCCAAAATATTGTCACAATATCAAGTGCAAGCTTCCCATGCATATTCATGAAAATCTGCAGGTTGTCCACTAACAAACTATAACTTCTGGTCTAGATCTTGACCAATTGGTGAGGGATTTCTCACATGCAAGTATATAGGATGAAAGTACTCTTCAAGAGGAATCCATAAGATCTCTTAGATAAAAAAAAAATACTATTTTTTAACCCAAAAAGTACGTCCATGATAAATATGTACTGCAATCACTAACAAAACCCCACCACCCTTTTCAAGCTGACTAATATGTTGCAGTAGTGATCAATTTGATGGCACATGTCTAGATAAAGGGCCAAATGGGTATCCAAAAATGTGCTTGGAATAGAAATATACCATGTATAACTCATGTTATAGCATATCACCCATTTGACCACCCAAAAGCACTGAAGATTGGCATTGAAGAAAAATAATCTGCCCGACAACCCCCCAACACAAGAAATAAATGATGCATATATGTGTCATATGTCCCTGATGAACCAACATCAAAGGGTGTCCATGTGGACAGGTACAAAAATGCTAGTAATCGTCAAGAATTGACTCATTATACAACTAGTCATGTCTTGCATGATTATATACTAACTACATAGATATCTTCAAATAGGTTTGTGGGATAAATGGGTTATTCATTAATCGGTATCAAAATAACACCAAGGCATTAAAAAGAGCTCTTTTCTCCTATGGGGGTGGAGTTAAAATGGTCAACCAAGGTTAGTCAAGTGATTTTTTACATGGCTTAAACAAGATTAATGGATTCCAGACAAGGGGAACAAGGGAAAACTCTATGTTCTTCACCATTCAAACAAACACTAGGGATGTGTCTTACAAAGGAAGTTAGAAGTAGAGAGATATTCTCCCTATTGGTCTCATCCAGCTACCGTTATACTTTATTTTCATTTCACTTTGTCATTATCCTTTAGATTTTGCATTTATAGCACATTTCGCTTTATTCATTTGATTTCTCATATCATTGCTCGGGATGACAATTGAAAGGTATTGGCCTTGGATAGCCTTGTAGACCCCAAATAATGACACGGCCTTAGCTACACTTCCTGCGAGCATCCATATCCCCGATGGAATTGCCATGGTAATGCCTTTTTACAGTAAGTAGGATTAACCTCTTAATTCAAGGAATACTTACCCTTCCAACTGCCACCTTATTTGACTTTAACGTAGGATAACTTAGATAATACCTTGGGAAGAGCATTGCTCACTTGACAAATCGTACTGTATGAGAGGGCCTTGTACAGTGAAAATAAAAATGACCCACAATCACCCAACATTCATTGTTACAAATAATCAATCCCGAGATACCATTGAAAAACGAGGAAGTCTTCTTGGTGAAAGAAACAAAGAGGGGGAATGCCTAGAATCCATCTATAAGGTTTTAACCAAAGGTTGCAGACCATAAATGAAGTGTGATATGGAGGATGGATGATAGACCATAGGTGGACCCAAGGGAGGGGGTAAGAGCTCTTCATAATACCAAAGGTAAACTTGGTGACTTGGTTAATACATAAACCATGCATCTTTCACCCTCGTCAACCTAAGGATTGATACTGCTAGCTATACTCATCAGACAATCACAAAACATTCTTATTCAAATTTTATAAGATATACATCATCATCATCATCATGGCATGGCACAAAATATATCCTGCTCTAATCATCCATTAAAAGCAACCACATTCATATCATATGAGGGGCCAAGAGCAGCAAATATGGGCTCCCACCTTCTGGGAATTTTGCAAAAATAGGTCTGTAGGGTTGCCCCACAAAGTGTGGCACAACAATGTCTAGTAACCAAAGTTGTATCTCTCTGTGCAAGAATCCAGAATTTTATTCAAAAACAAAGCATATAGCTTTCTATTATCACTTTGTTCAGAAGAAAGTCCGTGATACAGAAATTGAGGTTCAGTATATTCCCACTCAAGAAACGGTAGCAAACATTGACCAAATCATTGCCTAAGGAAACGTTTATGTATCCTCAAGGATAGTTGGGATTAGCAAAGGTTCTTCCGAAGGGGAGTGTCTAGAATAAAGAAGACTTTGAGTTTGGGAATATTTTGACACATGGAATCAAACTAATTTTCGCATGTAACTGAGTTCTGAATATTGACAGCGTGTAACTGATTCCTAAACATTGGCAATAAGTAAAAAATAACTGAATGTAATTGATTGCTTCTAACTATTTTTTCATGTAACTAATGGACAGAAACTTTTTGAATGAGTAAGCTAATAAGGCAGGTTAAGCCTTTTGTTGGGCGATTTGAAAGTTTTGGGATTCTCGTTTATTTTCTAATTTTCAGTCTTTTTCGCAGTGTCCTGTCTCTGTGTGAATTGCTGCAATATTTATATTTTCCCACTTATTGAGAAACATGCAGCTTTGAAATGAATACTTGTGATCTTGCATCTGGCAACAAAGGAAAATTATTTTTTTCCTTGAATTTCAGTATCAAAACTAATAAATGTCAAGGTCGGAGCTAACCTTTAGAAAATACTGTTTCATATTTTAAATGTTCAAAAACAAAGTTTGATATAACACAAATAGTATGACAAAATTTTGGCAATATTATTGTCGTTTAGATGTTATATTCCATTTAAATGCATGATATGGGTTGATATATGGAAAAGAACAGGACTTGGAGATTCTAGTGGTGCTAAAGAAGTGCATTCTAGGAAGTTGATGCGTACAATGTAAAGAGGCATAATATTTAAGCTTCGAGACTAACTAGTATAGAATCATGGATTAACATGTTTGTGTGTGAAAGAGAGAGTGTATTTGGGGGACGTAAGAAACTTCAATTGTAGTGACACAAGACTTGCTAGAGAAAACAGAGACTAACTAGTATGGATTAACATGTTTGTGTGTGAAATAGAGAGTGTCTTTGGGGGACGTAAGAAACTTCAATTGTAGTGACACAAGACTTGCCAGAGAAAACAGACTTCTACAACCATAGCACATCGGGCTTAAATAAAGAATGAACTCTTTCATACATTTTGTGCCGACGCTAATTTTTGTGCTTATCTGTCTATGATCTCAAAGACACTAATTTTTTAACCTTCAAACTTTATACTAAGTCAATACAAATATAATCTCCCAACTTTTATAACAATGTGCTCATCAAAAACTATATAGCTAAGACATTGGGATTATATCCCTCTCAACGTATGGAGAACCTTGTTACAAACCTCAGCGAAGACACCAAGTACTGCTAAGTCAAACTTGGATCAGCACAGAAAACTAGTTGAACTAACTCACTAGCAAGTCAAACTGAGTTTGACTTGACAGCAATGAGTTTAACTCACAAGTCAAACTCTGACCTACAAGTACTTGCTTAAGTTTTTCAGGAGTCAGCAAGTTTGACTTGCAAGCCCAATGAAAACTAAATAGGCACTTTTATAAGTTATAACCCAAACATGAAAAATTATGTCATTGTGCTCAGAAAAATTAGCTGATTTTTTCTCAAGATCGAGTTGAACTCTCACAGCAATGTATCGATATCCTACTCTGGAGGTTTAGTGTATCATTTTACTTGTGAATCTGTTATTCGAGCCTTAAATATTACTAAATGAACATCACACTTGGGAAAAGTCTCCTGAAAAGGATATAGAGAATATAGACGAGAATGTGTATCCCTGCTTATTTCATTAATCAGATTTGATAAAAATGGAAGATAATTTCAACATGCACAGAAGATACCATTCTGATACCCGCCTATTTCATTGATCAGCTTTGATGTAAATGGAAGGCAATTTCAACATGCACTGAAGATACCATTCTGACATATACCTGACTGGGCTCTCTAAAGTGACAGCCAAGTATCCTCATTTGCAGCTTCAAAGTTTGCTTCATTTACAAATCTGAATTCTGCCATAATTTAATTTAATCTCTCTAAGTGCAGTTCTGTTTATACTTAGTAGTCAATTTCATCTCTTACAAATTGTAACCCAATTTGAGGTTTCTAATAGGCCCCCAACAAATTTCTAATGCTACTGTATGTAGAATTATGGATAACAGAAATCTCTTTTCATTATTTTAGCTTAAACATATTAAGAAAACTCTGATGAAATAAATCACAGAACTCAAGTAAATAAAAGACCAAATTACAATAGAAAGTTCTCAGTATCAGAGCAAAGCTGAGAGCACTTATCATCATTAAAAGATGTACACATGGTAACCAACTACATAGTAGTGAGTTTCCAACCAGCAGTAGGTATCAATGATAGATACCACACCCAAGACAGGCTATGAAATAGAAAGCAAAAAATCTGCCTATAGGATTCAATCTCAACCTCAACTGACCACAATATTGTAAAACATGACCAAAATCAAACACCCACTATGAATCTCCATAGATCTCAACCGAGGCTCAAGTTTAAACCAACCATTCGGATACCTTCCTCTCAGTCAATCTTTAACATAGGCTTGGGAAAACCCTTCTGTTGATAGTGATACGCTCCCTCAGGAATCCTTCATTTACTAGGTTAGTAATTCAGGCAGAAAGGTTCCAAGGCACTAATAGCTAGACCATTGGATAGTGGTGCAACCGTTGAAATTTCTCAACCAAAGTAACAATTGGCAAATTCCAACCATGCTTGGCACTCTTACAATCCAGCAGGTGTTAGAATATGCATCATTGTGGCAGCCATTTTCCCCAAGCTTAGGTCTCTCTTGCTGTAAAACTCTTTCTTGTGAATTCTATCAACCAAAGCGTAGGTGTGACATAAGTTCAACATAGATGATTGTAGATGATGGGTGATGGGAGAACTCCTCTAATTATAGGGAACAAGAATGAGCAAAGGACAAGAAAGGGAAAGTATCCGAGATGGAGGATGACATGAGTATGTGCCCAAAAGTCAAAAGGATTCTTATGTGCTTTTGTCCCATTTACCCACTATCTTTCTTCATCCACACACTCAGGTGGAGGATGACATGCACTCCACTAGCTAAAGCAATCCTGGGTACAAAAGTCATGCCAACCTTCCTCATACTTTCACATTACCACACATAAGTGGAGGATGACATGAGAGCTCCACTATCTACAATTATTGTGGACACAAAAGTCACTCATGTACTTTGTGTCATTGGCACCCCTTATTTTTCCTCTTGTTGGTTCATACTTCATAGCCCACTTCTGCTCCTAGCAAGTATTTTCCATGTGCACTTTCCATTAATTTTTCTTTCACTTAGTCGTACAAGTGGTAACAGGACCTGATATGCCAAACTATGTACTTGACATGTTAAAATAAGAAAACAATGTAGAAAATGCCACTAAATCTAAGAGTTGCCAATATCTCGCTAAGCCAAACTTAGACTTATCATTATCTTGCTAAGCCTTAGCATTTGGCTTTGTACTAGGAATTTGTACACAACATTTATATCATTTAAATCATGGGTGAGTTTCAAACTCAACATATATGGCTCAACACTGAACAAATAATGGTTAATTTGTTGGTGTACATGCACTCCTATTTTTTCCTCTTTCTTGGGTGGGAACTCCTAATTGGAGAGATCCCCCCTTTATAGGGATAACAATGCTCCTAACTAGAGTAATACCCCATTTTTAGGAAGGAGGGCACCCTCATTGCAATTCTCCGCCTTTATTAGGGATCCTATTGCAGTTCTACCCTTTTTTAGGATGAATGCACCCTACCGGGCTAGTTTTGGCCAGTTAGACTTCAGTTAACTTATGCATGACCTAGTTAACTACCTTCTTGGAGTTCTAGGTCCAGTTAAATTTGGTTGCTCATGCATGACTAACTTAACTATCTCATCAGAAAGTTCTAAAGCCAGTTAACCCTAAGTTACTCTTGCATGGTCTAGTTCACTTCCTAAGAAGGGCACACTTACCTATTTTGGGCTAGATAACTGTAGAGCACTCATGCATAGCCTAGTTAACTGCCTTGCAGGGGTGCACTAGGCTATTTTGGTCTAGATAAACACTAGATTGCTAATGCATGGCCAATTTTACTTCCTAATTGTTGCCGCCTGGTTCCACACCTGGGAAAACGCAGCAGAAGTTTTCAAGTTGCTGATGTGGCCTTGGGGGCAAGTCAGAGTCAAGTGTCGTCACTTGGGACTCGACTCCTCCGTCTAGGCTTTCCTAGCGAAGCCAAGGGGGGTGGACCCTAACAATAAAAACTAAGGTGTCTAATCTAGGAGTTAGAAAAAATATTTTTTGATAACCAAGATAAAAGCAGCATATACTTATATAAAGCAAAACAATAATTCATCGATACATCATTTGCTCCCATTCACTATCATCATCATTCATACGCAACATTTGTCAATAACATGAAATAATATCAATCTAGACCAGTGCCTTATAATGGAGTCGAAATAGATGCATGAGCAGAAAAGTAAATGTTGTGCAAGTGTTCTTGGTTTATTTTAGAATTAATGTGAAAGTGATCTTTTTATTATGGCTGGTGGGTTCCCAATATACGCAAAGGTACGGGGAACATGTCCGGAATTTTGATGTGTGGCTTCCCTCTCAGGCTTGGGCTGAATCGAAGTCTCAAGGAGGTGTTCAGATGCTGTACCAACGAGGGCAAGCCTAACGGTTTCCAAGAGGTCACTACTCAGTTTTTTCCCAAGCTTTCTGAGAAATTTCCCCACGACAACAAAATGCTCGCGATGTGTCGGATTTTCACATAAAGGGTTTTTTTATTCGAGGCGGTGTTAGATCCTATTACTAGTCATCTCCCCCTTTCTGATGCGTACCAACTGGATCAGACTGAGCTGCAAGTTGGCCACAGAGCATACGAGAGAAGACCTTGGTATTTTTAGAAAATTTTATGAACCAAAATTTTATCTTTTAAAACCACAAGAGTCTCTTTTCAGGCACGTACTCGGGCAAGCCCTTGTACAGAAACCCTACTTCGAGAAAGCAAGGGGGCGTTAGAATTTGTAAAAAAATGATAAAATCTATGTCCTGAGTGAACTTGTGGCCCGCCAGTGGAACGAACCAACAAGGTTAATTTTAATCCTAGTTTGATTTTATTAAGTGCGGAAATGAAATCTAAACTAAAAAAAAATAAAAAATTGCAAACCACGAAAAATTGAGTCGACACAGTTTCCCCCCCTGGGGGGATGGGGTGTGGGCGCTTGGTTAGCCCACTTGCTCTCGTTTAATACTTTAGTTACAATGCAATAGAAATGCCCTAGTCTTAATTGACTCAGTGGCTTACAAAAATTGGAGAGAAAAAGGTAACCGGTTCATAAAATTTTAAAATCTAGGTGCTTCGGATGGCCTGGATCCTCGAAATTTGGCTAGCACTTCTCTCTACGTGTTCGTCAAATGCTGCAAACCAGCAAGCAAACATTAGCAAAAGACGCCCCAAAACACTTTAAAAGTGTATTTGGGACACCTGCTAAAAACCCAGAAAAATCTAAGTCAAAATTCTAAGTTAAAATGATGGAAATTAACCAAGTAAGACAAGCAATGGGGCTTGTTTACTTGGGATCTTTGCTAGCTTTTAATGGCTGCAAATTATAAGCTCTAGGACAGCCAGATAAACATAAAGTACAATAAAACAAACTATTTGTTTCAACCCTTAAAATATTAAAAAAAATGCACTTAAACAAGAAGCATGCATTAATTAGACCTAGACAAAGATTTTTCTTAAAGATGAACTCAAGATCTAATATAAAAATCAGACCTACTCATGATATTTAAATAAGAATTGGGTCTGAAATATGCAAACCAAAGTGACCAACAAAAGATTTGAAGATTTTTTGTGTTGATGAGAAGAAGGAATATCTCGAATTTGGGCTATGGAGTCTGTTGTCCGCCAATATGCACACCAGCAGCGGAAATCTTTCGAAAGCTGTCTCTTCACTACAAGTGAGAGAGGTGTGGCCTTGGGGGCAAGCAATGAGCCAGGTACTGTCACCTGAATCCCAGCTCCTCCGTTTAGGCAAACTCCTAACGAAGCCAAGGGGGGTAGTCCCTAAAAGAGAGTTTCACTAAGGCTCTTGTTTTTTAAGTGTTTTTGATGTAGTGATGCGGATGGGTGTTTTTTAGGAGTTTTTGAGAGACAATATGAAAATTTAATATCTGACAAGATAACGCAATCCACGTTGCAAATATAAGATGAAAGATACACTTGGGCAGTAAACAAATCACTTCACGTAAATATAAGCAAATACTCCAATGTTTTCACTTAAGCAAGCAAAATATATAATGAAGGACCAGTGCCTTATGGAGTCAAAAATAAAAGTGAAAGTGAAAACTTGATACAAGTGCTTGAAATGGAAAGTTTGTGAGAACGTTGTGCAGCTTATCTTGGTAAATTGAAAATTTTAGTTGTCTTGATTATTAGGGCTAAGACCAAAAGGTATCAAGAGATGGTAGAACCCTACCCAAGAAAGATACTGGCAACCCTGAATGACATGTCGGAAGCACCCAGATTCGATAAGGATTGGTGTCCAATGTTTGAACCGCCCCTGAGTCTGACAGTGGGAATCCGGTGCCACCCCTCGCGGAAAGAACAGTATTTTGCCTTGGTTGAGGTTGTGGGTAAAATTTTAGTTAAATTTATCGATCGTTATTATCAAGTCTTCCACCTTTCTGAGTACTAGCCCAACCGTTTCCGGTTGGCAGAGCATACGGGTGTAGGACAAACCAAGATAAATTAATTAGGGGTGTGTGAGTGGAAAGTTTTTATTATTAGAAAGCCTTGTTCAACTCCCCGACAGAGAGCGCTCTTGACTCGGTCTTATGACCACAGTTCAAGAGACTTGCTAAATTAACAATGCCTAATGCAGGGGATGATGCAAGACTAAAAATGCCCTCCGATAGAGGGTGCTCTTGACTTGGATTTGGCCAAGTTCAAGAGACTTTGGTTTATTTTAAGCAAACAAGAGCAGTTGTGTTGTGAAAGCAGTAAAATAACTTGAGAAAGATGAAACCACTTGATAACTTGAAAGATATAATTAATGCTTTTAACAATAACTACTTTGCCAAATAATATGAGATAAAACTAAAACTAGTGTTCTACCATACAAATTCTAATCTACTAGGTGGGATTGATCCCCGAAACAGGATCAACCACTAGAAACCACCAATCCTGGAAACCTTCCAGCTAGCTGGATGTCCACAAGAAGTTGATGGGGGAGCGAGAAGCTACCACAAAACTATGTGGCCTTTGGGATACGATCCCAAAGTTAGCTATTCTCTGGTCAAGGATTGGAAGAGAAACAATATAATGATAAAAATTAAACTAAGCTACCCAAGAATCTCTTTCAGGTTCAAGACCCTACTCGGGAAAGCATGGGGGTAAGTAAAATATGAAATATAATCAAGATAAACTTATTGAAGCAAAATTTAAACTAAGAACATAAAAATGTAAATCTAAGCTAAAAACAACCACAAGACCCAACACCCTTCCCCAAATGGGGAAGAAGACCCAAAAAGTGGAGGCCCCCTCCACTTAAAAAATTTTATTTGATAAGTACAAGTGCCTCAAGGGAAAATCCTTGAAAGGTCTTTCGAGAATGATGATACTTGGAAAAATATTGAAGAAGATATAGATTCTACTTGTTATTACAAAGGATAAGTGTATTAAAATTTTGTCATTCTTATGGCTTCTTCACTTTGTTTCGCTTCGATCCTCTTGTTTCAAGATCTTCTCAAGTACTTCTCTCTCAAATGGCCTACACAAGTTCAAGAATATCTAAACAAGGCACCCATTAATCATTAGTAAAAAATAAATCGAAATTGAAACTATTTGAGTCTATATTTAAGATTTTAACTCTAAGATGGAAAATGCATGAAAATTTGTCATAAAATGTTAACTATGGCAAAACGGACCAGCGAACAAAGTTGCTCTAAAAATGCTAGAAATGAGATCTAAGACTTACAAATTTTTGGAAAATTTTATGAAAAAATTTCTCTCTTTAAAAAGGGAAACTAGATGCAAACTTAACAAGTGCTAGAATGAGATCTAGTATGATTTTAAACTACCTTTTCAGTGTATGCCAATGATCTACAAGATGCAATAATTTAAGATCTATCAAATCAAATTGAACTACTCTAAGAAACACTAACTTATCCAATTCGTTTTTTGCTTTTTTGTGTGGTTTTTAGGGCACTTGAGAAGATGGACGAAAGGGCAAAGCAAGAAGGTGAAAGGAAGATCTAAGAGAATGGATCTAAGGGAGAAGAAAGAAGACAAAGGCTTGGATGAGAAACCCTTGAAGGGGAAAAACGAATGGTAAGGGAAAAAACTAGGATAGAGTAGGATGAAGTAGGATGAAAGGGGATAGGAATGCCAAAGGAGAAAAAACGAGTCCAAAAGGGAGGAAGACGAATGGAGAAGGGAAAACGAATGGAATGGGATGGATAGATCTAGGGCCAAAGAGGAAGTAGGGCTAGCAAATTCAAAGGAAAAAGGAACTCAAGGAGAAAAATAGAAGGCTAGAAGAAGAGAGCCTTTAGTGACAAGGTTTTAAAAGTAGAATTTTGATTGATGAGAAACCTGAGAAGAGCTCTTCCTAGCCTTCTTAAGATGAAAAGAAATTGAGATTTGTAGATCCTGCAACCACAAAGTATTAGGCCAAAACTTGAAGATGAACAAGGGTTTGATGCAACCGAGCTCTTACCCCTCTTCACTTTAGGCAACACCTAAATCACAAACCCAAACACTCAACCAACAAGTGAGATCAACAATGCTAGAATGCTAGAAATATCAAGATTAAATCAACAATTTGTATAACCAACTACTCATGTCCATTTAGATCTTGATAAACTATGCATAAATAACCAATTTAAATTATGAATGGTTACTCTATTGTACTAAAAATAGTCCTCACAAGCTAACCATTGATCAAATACCATGCATAATCAAGAGATGGGTTTAGAAAAGATGTCACCTCAACAAGAGATGAATTCACACAAAAGATTGAAAGCTCATGGACCTCCAAAGTCGAAATCTTTATTGAAAATATTAAGCCAAAGCATATTACAAATTTTTGCAGAGTAATCTTGCATCAAAGTCTCCATGAGATAATAACCCAAATGGACCTCTCTTTATACTAAACTAAAACACCTAAACCCTAAATCGAATTGGTGGTGAGCAATGAGGTCGATTTCCAATCAATAGGTGGCTTGGAGCAAGAGATTAGCAATCAAAGGCGAGTTAGTGTTTGGTATGAAGGACTAGGTGGCAAACTCGACTTGGATGGGCACATAGGTGGTATCACCAACCAATCATAAGACTACAACAAGGAAGGGCGTGAGGGCAATGGAAGGTGCGAATTGGAGGAAGTGGAGCCAAGTGGAAGGGCGTGAGCTTTGGTAGGTGCGAGTTAGGGAGTGGTAGGCACTAACTAGAGTTTAGATGAGAGCTAAGCCCATTTGTTATTGCATCTAACCAATCCCCAAACTCCAACAAGGATCTAACACGAGTTCAAAGGAGATTGACGTGAGGAATTAGGGGATTGCGAGCTAGCTTGTGAGGGAACACGTGGTAGGTAGTGGGTGCAACTCGAATTAGTAGAGGGAGCCAAGCCATGAGTGATTGGTGAGTCATGAGGGTGCCCCTCTCTTACATAAATGCTAACCACCAACCCATCTATCAACTGACACATCACTAAGTCGAATTATGCATGAGGGAGGGCGAATTTGCTCAAAGAGATTCTTTGCTGGTGACTGGGTGAGTGACTGGATGGGCTTGGAGTTGATTGGAATCTTCCTTAATGCTCATTGCCATGTCATTTAGCCCTTTATTTTAATCAAACTGATTAATTTTGGAGAGATTTGGATTATCTCAAAAATAATCAATTTTATTATTTTAATTAATAATTTCTCTGTAAATGACTTTTCAGAGAAAATATTAATTATGGGGCGGAATTGACATCCGAAAGTTGGGTTTAGCTGCTCCATGGGTCATGTGTGATTTTTGGCTTATGAAACGAGCCATCAAACACTGAAAACGGACCCCGGATGACTGACATATTACAGACTCAAATTTCTCTATTTAAACTATAGAGAAATTTAATTAAAATTTAAAAAATAATTAAATAATTAAAAACCCCAATTCCGACGCGTCCGGTAAAATTTTTTCTGGGGGTCCTAGAGACCTAGGACATGACCAAAACCTATTCTAATAGTGTCTAGTAGGTTTATACATTATAGTTGGACCCTAATAACCCCCCATGGCCAAATTTCCAAAATCGGGCATTCCAGCTTTGGAGGAAGCGGGAGAAAAACCAAGAGATTATATTTCGCCTGAAGCAAAGTATAATCTGACGGTGAAAAAACTCCCTGGAATACCTTAGTTGTTTAATCCAGTCATGGGAGACCGAGCCACTCAGACCCTACTAGCACACTGATACAAACCCCCATGGGGCCATGGTCATGTCGACTCAAAAAACAAAATTGGCTAGCCAAAACTGGCTAGACCCAAATATAATGAAACCCAGATACTCTGGAAGTGAACACTGATGTGTTCCAACACTGGCGGCTCAATAAGGTTTCAACTATTGTACAAATCAGTTGATAACATCTGGCTCCAACTGCGGGACGGACACTTGCTTGATCTAGGAGTCAAAGAAGGTGTTCGAGAATCCCAGAATATCATTTTCCTGCACAGAAAGAGAAGTGTCTTAGTTTCCCATGTACATGATAAATAATGCCAAAATGAAATAACAACTATGAAACTATTTTTTTGCTTTTTCTTTTCAAATTCAAAGTACAGAAATAGAAATCTTTTCTTTTTCAGCATAAACATGTGCTATAGTACAAAAATACACTATGATACAGAAATAATGATACATAAAGTACAAAGATAAGAGTTTAGGGAGATCCTGAGATGGCCTCTTGGTCATCTTGTATGTTGTTCCGATAAAAGGGCTTCAAATGTTGCCCATTTATAGGAAGAGGCAATATTTCTCCTTCCATAGTGTTGAGGCCGAAAGAATTATCTCCAACTGTGCAGCGTATAATAAAGGGGCCTTTCCAAAGGCTGTCGAACTTCCCATGCTTCCCAGGTTTTTCCCTTATTTTGTCCCATAATAGAACAGTGTCTCCTTCTTGAAAGGCTCTTGGCTTGGCTGATTTGTCAAATGTGGCTTTCATACTTTCTTTTTGTCTTAACATTTTGTCCAAGGAATTTCTTCTGTTTTCATCAAGCTCGATGATTTGGTTAGCCCTATCTTCCAACTCTAACTTCTCAGAGTCATAATCAGTTAGCATTCTGAAGATGGGGATCTGCATGCTAAGAGGTAGTGTCGCTGTAATGCCGTAAACAAGTTCAAAGGGGGACTTTCCAGTGGAGTTTTTCTTTGTAATTCTGTCCGCCCAAAGGGCATATTTGATCTTGCTATCCCAGGATCTTTTGTTGTCACCAACAGTTTTCTTAAGGATAGTCATCAGGTTCTTGTTTGAGGATTCAGCAAGGCCATTACCTTGTGGATAATAGTCAGAAGAATGAGATAGAACAATGCCATATTTAAAACAGAAATCGGTCATTTCTGTTGAACTGAAAGCTTTTGCATTGTCAGTAGTTATCTTCAGAGGGGTGCCAAATCGAGTGATGATTTTATCTTCAATAAAATCCATAACAACCTTCTCAGTAGCTGTCTTGGTGGGAATGGCCTCCACCCATTTAGTGAAATAATCAGTTGCCGTCAGAATCCAGCAAAAACCATTGCTAGAGTTATCTTTAAATTTACCAATGAAATCCAAACCCCATTGTTGGAAAGGGGCAATGACAACAACCGGGTTGAGGGGTAAAGCGGCCAGTTTAGGCTTTCCTGTGAATAGTTGGCATTCCTGGCAAAACTTGACATGTTTGTACACATCTGAAAATATGGTGGGCCAATAGTATCCAGCTCTAAGGATTTTGTGAGCAGTTGTATTTGCTGCATAGTGTCCTCCACAGAATCCTGAGTGAAGGTCAATCAAGATCTTTTTGGAATCTTGTTCATGGACACATCTAAGGACAACCCCATCGGGGCTTCTCCAACCCAAGCCTTCTTGAGTAAGACAATACCTAGCAGCTTTTAGTCTTAATGCCCTTCGTCTGTGTCCTTTAAGGTGATCAGGGCAAGTCAGATGCAAGAGGAAGTATATAACATCAGAATACCAATGGATATCTAACTCCCGCAAGGCAGGTGTCATTCGTGGACAATCAGGTTGATCTGTACAGTTTATGTTAATGGCTTCCTCATTCTTCTGGGTCAACATTTTGGCTAGGCCCTGTCCTTTGATAAGTTTGGTAGGTTTTATTTCCAAGTCATATTCCTGGATCTTGGAGACCCATGTGCCTCTTGTTCCTAAGCAATCCTGTTGGGATAGGATGTCTTTTACTGCAGCATGGGGGACATAACCTATAACTTTGTTGTAACCAATGTATGTTCTGAAATGTTTTAAAGATTTGACCAAAGCATAGGCTTGTTTTTCCATTATTGTATACTTTAATTCTGAATTTTGTAAAGCCCTGCTCATGAATGCAATTGGTTGCTCGAACCCTTCGAAGTTCTTTTGGAGCAAAACCCCAGCTATAGTATCCTCAGAAGCAAAAGAGAAAATCATGAAATCTTTGGTATAATCCGGACTGACCAACACAGGTGACCTAGTAATGGCATCTTTAATAGTGTTGAAGGCTTCTTTTCCATCATCAGTCCACACAAACTTAGCATCTTTTTTAAGCAACCGCTGCATGGGTTTCATCAACTCTGCAAGGTTTGGAATAAACCTTCTGATAAAATTTATGTGTCCATTGAAAGATTGAAGACCCTTCACATTTTTTGGGAGAGGTATTTTCTTAATGGCTTCAACTCTTTCAGGGTCAATCTTGACCCCGTCCTTGTTTATGATATGCCCTAAGAGTTTTCCCTCTTCAATACCTAACACAGATTTTGCCGGATTTAGGGAAATACCATATTCTCTGCACCTTTCAAAGACTTTTCTCAAGTGATCAACATGGCTGGATCTTTCCTTTGAAAAGACGGTTAAATCATCCTGGTAAATTTCGATGATTTTTCCTATTAATTCCTTGAAAGCATAATCCATGGCCCTTTGGAAAGTGGCTCCTGCATTTGTAAGGCCAAAGGGCATTCTCAAATACTCAAAGGTTCCCCAAGGTGTTGTAAAAGCAGTTTTATGTTTATCGTCCTCTTTGATAACAACTTGGTTGTATCCTGAAAATCCATCCAGCATGGACATCATATTAGATCCAGTGACCTGTTGGAGGAGGGTCTCCATGTTGGGAAGTGGGTAATTGTCTTTCTGGCACGCCATGTTTAGGTTTCTGAAGTCTATGCATATTCTGATACTTCCATTCTTCTTCCTCACGAAAACCAGGTTGGAGCACCATGAAGTGTGTCGGGTGGGAGCTATAATGCCTGCTGCTAACATCTTTTCTAGCTCTCTTTTGATGATAGGAGCCAACTTAGGATTTATTTGCCTTAGTTTCTGACGAAAAGGCTTAGCATTTTGCATTTCCGGTTTAAGGGGAATGGTATGTTGGAATACATCTTCCCTATAGGCCTTTAACTCATCATAAGTAAAGGCAAATATATCTCTAAACTCTCTGACAAGGTTTATTAGTGCGTTTCTTTCTTTTTCTGATGTTCCTTTTCCAATTTTTATGATTTTTGGATCTGTTTCTGTTCCGATGTTAACCTCAATGTAATCCCCTGGCTTCATCTGGTCAATGCTGTTCTTTTTTCCGTCATGCCTATCAAAGATGTTCTCTAACTTAGTGAAACCACGTGAAATTGGGTTCATGGGCTGGCTTTCATCTTTATACTGCTTGCCTTCTTCCTGTTCATTAACATTGAAATTGGCAAATTCATCTAAGTTATTTATGAACCTTATAATTTGTTCATCATCTTTAAAAACCTGCCAATGGTTCATGTTATCTGGGACAGATGGCCTATAGTTAATCTCAAGTGTACACTCTCCTTTCAGCATTTCCTCTGATGGCTGGAGTGTAGATGCTGCAACAGCTAACCTATCTGCCATACTGTTTTCTTCTCTATGGACTGCTTGTATATTTAGAGCATCAAAATATTCCATGGTGTCCCACACTGCATTTCTATATCTTTTAAGCCTTTTGCAATGGCATGCAAATTTACCCTTGATCTGTTGTACCACTAAATCAGAATCTCCTTTAATACTAAGCATCTTGATCTTCATATCTTTAGCAATTTCTATGCCTAGTAAGAGTGCTTCATACTCCGCAACATTGTTGGTGGCTTCAAACTCAAGTCTAAATGCAAAATTAAAGATTTTACCCTCAGGTGACATTAAGACTATACCGGCACCCTTGCCAGCTTTAGAAAAAGCTCCATCAAATTCCATTTTCCATAGCCCATCAGTTTTCTTGTCTTTCATTTCCCTATGAATTGGATCTAAGAAAGTGGAATTGATCTGGTGGGTTCCCATGTCATCTGAATTGTAAATGTACTCATTTGAAGGTTTGTGGGGATTTTCAACATGGTACCTCCTTTCCTTTTCTGAATGTAGTTTAACCTGAGTGTCTTCTGAAGCAGGAACAGTTGCGTAGGATAGATCTAATTGTAATGAACCACCCAAGGAAGCACCCCACTTTCTAGATAAAAGCATACCCCACTTATCAGGCACATCTATGACTAGGATGTCCATGGTGACATGGATGTCTGGGTACTTGGCTAATCTGACGGTTTGATTCTGAATCATTCCCTCAACTTCGACAGGTCTAGAGTCCATAGCACAAACATTCCCATATGGTCTGGTGGTCTTCAAGTTCAGTTGCTGCATGACTTTCTTGGTCATAAGGCTGGCACCAGATCCTGAGTCCAACATACAGTTATGTAGAAGAAGATCACCTATCATCAATGATATGTAGAAAGGTGGGTGAGCTTCTTTTCTTGTTTCCCTGGTATGTAGGACTATAGGGGGATCTCCATAATCATTCGTATAACTTGTTGAAGGTTGTTCTTTAGTTTCTACGAAAGCTACCTTTTTAGGGGTAGGGTACTTTGCAGGTGGAGGTTGCTTTTCAGATGCAATGGGATGAGGAACAGCAAGGGGCTTTTCAGAATCTATAGGTTTAGGAGTATGAGGGGGAATATTATTTGCATGAGGCTCAAACAGTTTTAACAGTTTCTCTCTCTGACCAGGAAGTTTGCATAGTTCAAGTACTGGGACTGGAACTTTGGTGTTGGACAACCAATTACTTAAATCAAAATTTAAATCAATAGATGGTCCCTTTTCAATGTTTATTCTTGGAGCAATGTGAGGAACTGTTACCTTAGGAGTGTTTTGATTAGAAGGTCCTTCCTTCGGTTTCTTTTGATAAGTGTTTCCCTTGAATCTTTGGCTGTTGTTGATACTAGGTGGCATCTCTCCATACAGTTGAGTCATATAGTCGATCTGCTGATAACCCTGGTTGGCTTGAGTCATATCAAGGTTCTCATATTCATTTCCCACATGGTTGATAAAAACAGGCTCGTTTGATGAAGTACTAGGCTCACATCCCTCAGGATATCCATGCTCTTGAACAAAGCAAGCATAGTGGCAACCAGATTCCTCATGGAAATCCTTGCATGCTCTACAAAATGGCTTGACATGCTCAACCATGTTGGCAGCCTCTAGTTGATGAGGAGGCCTCTGTTCATGGTTAGGAGGTCTTCTTTGCCAAGTAGGTTTGGCAGGAAAATTTCTAGGAGCTGGTTGTGTATGTTGAACCTGTTGAACCTGTGCTCTTTCCATGTTGATGATCTTGTTTTGCAATTCTTTTATCTGACTTACATGTTTCTGTTCTGCTTTCTCCATTCTCTCACATATTTCTATCATTTTCTTTTCATAAGAGTCTTTCATAGGCTCCTTGTCTTTATGCTCAGTTGGTTTTGAAAGCAGTTGAGATCTAGAGTATCCCTGGATGTTTGACTCTCCAGAAGACTTCATGTTCCTATCAATCTTTACGGCCAAAGCTTGAGCATCAAGCAAGGTGGCTGGTTCTTTGTCCCTGATTTGGTATTGGACTTTGCCACTTAATGCTTCTATGTAGTAGTCCAACAAAGAAGCCGCAGGAGGCACATAGGTTTCAGGAATGGAATTGGACAACTCCATGAATTTTGTGTTAAATTCATCCATAGTTTCGTTCTCAGTCTTCTTCATACTAGTCAGAGATGCAACTAAATGTCTAGGTTCTTTTCTGCAACCAAACTTGTTGAGGAAGGCCGTCTTGAAGGCTGCTATGGTGGCAAAAGAATTGTCAGGTAGATTGTCGTACCAATTCCCTGCCTTACCCTCCAAGGATAAGGCAAAAAGAGTCATGTAAACGTCTTCATGTTTATCAGCTCCCCTGACATGAGCACTACACAACTTGGTGAAGTTTCTAATATGTTGTTCAGCAGATAATGAGGCATCAGTGCCATTGAAATTTGTGATCTTATCAATAGCCTTCTCGGGAATATCGTGAGGTTGACCTGGTATCTGAGTAAAGTTGAGTTGAGTAAAGAACTCACCCATTGTGGAAAGGAAACAGTTATTATTCTCAGAAATTGTTTGATTTTCTAGATTTTCTTGAAATAAAGAGTGGATGTCTAAAATAGATTCGGATCTAAGATTTTCAAGAATTCTACGAGAAGCAAGCTTGTTTAGTCTCCTCCTATAAACCTTTTCAGGCTCAGGGATAAAACTAAGCAAACCTTCAGAATTTCTTCTAGTTGAATACCTTGATGTGTTAACTGACAGTGGAGTCGCCAGGTGAATCCAAGTCTAATTTCAGAGAGTGATTAAACTAAAAATCTACCAAAGTAAAAAGGTGAAGTGGAGTCGCCAGATAGATATGAGAATCTATCAAAAGGTAAAACAAACTAGAAAAAACTAAGGTCGTCCAGGAACAAAAAGATTTGTCCCCGGCAACGGCGCCAAAGATGTTGTCCGCCAATATGCACACCAGCAGCGGAAATCTTTCGAAAGCTGTCTCTTCACTACAAGTGAGAGAGGTGTGGCCTTGGGGGCAAGCAATGAGCCAGGTACTGTCACCTGAATCCCAGCTCCTCCGTTTAGGCAAACTCCTAACGAAGCCAAGGGGGGTAGTCCCTAAAAGAGAGTTTCACTAAGGCTCTTGTTTTTTAAGTGTTTTTGATGTAGTGATGCGGATGGGTGATTTTTAGGAGTTTTTGAGAGACAATATGAAAATTTAATATCTGACAAGATAACGCAATCCACGTTGCAAATATAAGATGAAAGATACACTTGGGCAGTAAACAAATCACTTCACGTAAATATAAGCAAATACTCCAATGTTTTCACTTAAGCAAGCAAAATATATAATGAAGGACCAGTGCCTTATGGAGTCAAAAATAAAAGTGAAAGTGAAAACTTGATACAAGTGCTTGAAATGGAAAGTTTGTGAGAACGTTGTGCAGCTTATCTTGGTAAATTGAAAATTTTAGTTGTCTTGATTATTAGGGCTAAGACCAAAAGGTATCAAGAGATGGTAGAACCCTACCCAAGAAAGATACTGGCAACCCTGAATGACATGTCGGAAGCACCCAGATTCGATAAGGATTGGTGTCCAATGTTTGAACCGCCCCTGAGTCTGACAGTGGGAATCCGGCGCCACCCCTCGCGGGAAGAACAGTATTTTGCCTTGGTTGAGGTTGTGGGTAAAATTTTAGTTAAATTTATCGATCGTTATTATAAAGTCTTCCACCTTTCTGAGTACTAGCCCAATCGTTTCCGGTTGGCAGAGCATACGGGTGTAGGACAAACCAAGATAAATTAATTAGGGGTGTGTGAGTGGAAAGTTTTTATTATTAGAAAGCCTTGTTCAACTCTCCGACAGAGAGCGCTCTTGACTCGGTCTTATGACCACAGTTCAAGAGACTTGCTAAATTAACAATGCCTAATGCAGGGGATGATGCAAGACTAAAAATGCCCTCCGATAGAGGGTGCTCTTGACTTGAATTTGGCCAAGTTCAAGAGACTTTGGTTTATTTTAAGCAAACAAGAGCAGTTGTGTTGTGAAAGCAGTAAAATAACTTGAGAAAGATGAAACCACTTGATAACTTGAAAGATATAATTAATGCTTTTAACAATAACTACTTTGCCAAATAATATGAGATAAAACTAAAACTAGTGTTCTACCATACAAATTCTAATCTACTAGGTGGGATTGATCCCCGAAACAGGATCAACCACTAGAAACCACCAATCCTGGAAACCTTCCAGCTAGCTGGATGTCCACAAGAAGTTGATGGGGGAGCGAGAAGCTACCACAAAACTATGTGGCCTTTGGGATACGATCCCAAAGTTAGCTATTCTCTGGTCAAGGATTGGAAGAGAAACAATATAATGATAAAAATTAAACTAAGCTACCCAAGAATCTCTTTCAGGTTCAAGACCCTACTCGGGAAAGCATGGGGGTAAGTAAAATATGAAATATAATCAAGATAAACTTATTGAAGCAAAATTTAAACTAAGAACATAAAAATGTAAATCTAAGCTAAAAACAACCACAAGACCCAACACCCTTCCCCAAATGGGGAAGAAGACCCAAAAAGTGGAGAACCCCTCCACTTAAAAAATTTTATTTGATAAGTACAAGTGCCTCAAGGGAAAATCCTTGAAATGTCTTTCGAGAATGATGATACTTGGAAAAATATTGAAGAAGATATAGATTCTACTTGTTATTACAAAGGATAAGTGTATTAAAATTTTGTCATTCTTATGGCTTCTTCACTTTGTTTCGCTTCGATCCTCGTTTCAAGATCTTCTCAAGTACTTCTCTCTCAAATGGCCTACACAAGTTCAAGAATATCTAAACAAGGCACCCATTAATCATTAGTAAAAAATAAATCGAAATTGAAACTATTTGAGTCTATATTTAAGATTTTAACTCTAAGATGGAAAATGCATGAAAATTTGTCATAAAATGTTAACTATGGCAAAACGGACCAGCGAACAAAGTTGCTCTAAAAATGCTAGAAATGAGATCTAAGACTTAAAAATTTTTGGAAAATTTTATGAAAAAATTTCTATCTTTAAAAAGGGAAACTAGATGCAAACTTAACAAGTGCTAGAATGAGATCTAGTATGATTTTAAACTACCTTTTCAGTGTATGCCAATGATCTACAAGATGCAATAATTTAAGATCTATCAAATCAAATTGAACTACTCTAAGAAACACTAACTTATCCAATTCGTTTTTTGCTTTTTTGTGTGGTTTTTCGGGCACTTGAGAAGATGGACGAAAGGGCAAAGCAAGAAGGTGAAAGGGAGATCTAAGAGAATGGATCTAAGGGAGAAGAAAGAAGACAAAGGCTTGGATGAGAAACCCTTGAAGGGGAAAAACGAATGGTAAGGGAAAAAACTAGGATAGAGTAGGATGAAGTAGGATGAAAGGGGATAGGAATGCCAAAGGAGAAAAAACGAGTGCAAAAGGGAGGAAGACGAATGGAGAAGGGAAAACGAATGGAATGGGATGGATAGATCTAGGGCCAAAGAGGAAGTAGGGCTAGCAAATTCAAAGGAAAAAGAAACTCAAGGAGAAAAATAGAAGGCTAGAAGAAGAGAGCCTTTAGTGACAAGGTTTTAAAAGTAGAATTTTGATTGATGAGAAACCTGAGAAGAGCTCTTCCTAGCCTTCTTAAGATGAAAAGAAATTGAGATTTGTAGATCCTGCAACCACAAAGTATTAGGCCAAAACTTGAAGATGAACAAGGGTTTGATGCAACCGAGCTCTTACCCCTCTTCACTTTAGGCAACACCTAAATCAAAAACCCAAACACTCAACCAACAAGTGAGATCAACAATGCTAGAATGCTAGAAATATCAAAATTAAATCAACAATTTGTATAACTAACTACTCATGTCCATTTAGATCTTGATAAACTATGCATAAATAACCAATTTAAATTATGAATGGTTACTCTATTGTACTAAAAATAGTCCTCACAAGCTAACCATTGATCAAATACCATGCATAATCAAGAGATGGGTTTAGAAAAGATGTCACCTCAACAAGAGATGAATTCACACAAAAGATTGAAAGCTCATGGACCTCCAAAGTCGAAATCTTTATTGAAAATATTAAGCCAAAGCATATTACAAATTTTTGCAGAGTAATCTTGCATCAAAGTCTCCATGAGATAATAACCCAAATGGACCTCTCTTTATACTAAACTAAAACACCTAAACCCTAAATCGAATTGGTGGTGAGCAATGAGGTCGATTTCCAATCAATAGGTGGCTTGGAGCAAGAGATTAGCAATCAAAGTCGAGTTAGTGTTTGGTATGAAGGACTAGGTGGCAAACTCGACTTGGATGGGCACATAGGTGGTATCACCAACCAATCACAAGACTACAACAAGGAAGGGCGTGAGGGCAATGGAAGGTGCGAATTGGAGGAAGTGGAGCCAAGTGGAAGGGCGTGAGCTTTGGTAGGTGCGAGTTAGGGAGTGGTAGGCACTAACTAGAGTTTAGATGAGAGCTAAGCCCATTTGTTATTGCATCTAACCAATCCCCAAACTCCAACAAGGATCTAACACGAGTTCAAAGGAGATTGACGTGAGGAATTAGGGGATTGCGAGCTAGCTTGTGAGGGAACACGTGGTAGGTAGTGGGTGCAACTCGAATTAGTAGAGGGAGCCAAGCCATGAGTGATTGGTGAGTCATGAGGGCGCCCCTCTCTTACATAAATGCTAACCACCAACCCATCTATCAACTGACACATCACTAAGTCGAATTATGCATGAGGGAGGGCGAATTTGCTCAAAGAGATTCTTTGCTGGTGACTGGGTGAGTGACTGGATGGGCTTGGAGTTGATTGGAATCTTCCTTAATGCTCATTGCCATGTCATTTAGCCCTTTATTTTAATCAAATTGATTAATTTTGGAGAGATTTGGATTATCTCAAAAATAATCAATTTTATTATTTTAATTAATAATTTCTCTGTAAATGACTTTTCAGAGAAAATATTAATTATGGGGCGGAATTGACATCCGAAAGTTGGGTTTAGCTGCTCCATGGGTCATGTGTGATTTTTGGCTTATGAAACGAGCCATCAAACACTGAAAACGGACCCCGGATGACTGACATATTACAGACTCAAATTTCTCTATTTAAACTATAGAGAAATTTAATTAAAATTTAAAAAATAATTAAATAATTAAAAACCCCAATTCCGACGCGCCCGGTAAAAATTTTTCGAAATTTTTTCTGGGGGTCCTAGAGACCTAGGACATGACCAAAACCTATTCTAATAGTGTCTAGTAGGTTTATACATTATAGTTGGACCCTAATAACCCCCCATGGCCAAATTTCCAAAATCGGGCATTCCAGCTTTGGAGGAAGCGGGAGAAAAACCAAGAGATTATATTTCGCCTGAAGCAAAGTATAATCTGACGGTGAAAAAACTCCCTGGAATACCTTAGTTGTTTAATCCAGTCATGGGAGACCGAGCCACTCAGACCCTACTAGCACACTGATACAAACCCCCATGGGGCCATGGTCATGTCGACTCAAAAAACAAAATTGGCTAGCCAAAACTGGCTAGACCCAAATATAATGAAACCCAGATACTCTGGAAGTGAACACTGATGTGTTCCAACACTGGCGGCTCAATAAGGTTTCAACTATTGTACAAATCAGTTGATAACAGAGTCCACCGTGGGGATCAATGGGACTAGTTCTCCTTGGATCAATCTTGAAGACCAATGGATGCAAGCAAGCTCCACCAACTCTTCGTATCAACAACCTGTAGACACAAAAGACAACTCACACAAGCAAGATCAAATGCACTAGTGTAGACTAAAATAGAGAACTAGATTCAAACATTTAAACAAAAATGACATTGAACTCTAAGCACTCTATGATAACCAACAGTAAAAATAATGAAATAGATTACACTATCTTTACCTTACTAAGCTCAACATCTCCTTCAAAAGCTAGTGATTGATCAATAAACAAGCACGAATAAACATGTAAAGACACAGATTACCTCATATGTAAAAAATAGAACATGATCATCCACACCATGAGAATCCACACATAGAATTGCCTCCAAAGCCTTTTATTCATAAACAAATGCAAAGATATTACAATGGTAAGAGTAGAGGTTCCACCTTCTCATGAGAAAACAATGAGAGTGAACTTGCTTATATAGAAAAACTCAAGGAGAGGGGGTGCTAAGTTGAGGAGGAATGGGTGGAGTGAGTGGCATAACTCGTGGAGCAAATGGGGTTGCCCACTCCCATGTACTGGATTGCCAAAATCAGCCCCAAATCAGCTAAAAATCAGCCATGTGACAGCCCATAAACATAGCTGCAAATTCCATGATTGAAGGTGCCCAATTTTGGGAAATATGCCCCCCTTAAATGGGGAAGTAATCCCACTAATATAGCTGTCCAGAATCTTTCCAAAATCAACTCTTTGTCGAGCACCCTATATGCAGATAGATTATTCCAATCATACAGAGCAGACGAGATTTATTGTCAACCTGAGAAAGTCTTTTATTTCAAAGGATAGATGCACAATCTATGCTTAAACACCAAATCACTAAAATTGAATACTTTTATCCTCTAACAACTATGTCCATCCCAAAGATCTGTGTAATCCCAGTTGCTGTCTAAATACTATAATCTCAATTCCTTTCTACCATGCATCAACAAGAAATAAAATAAGATTCAGAGACAATTGCAGATAAAAAGAAATCCTATTCACATCCTAGAACAAGTAACTCACTTCTTCAATCTAATCACTCTTGAAAACTATAAGCAGAAACTGAATATTAATCTAGAAATTCAATTGCAAGGGATTAAGTTCAGCTACTCTAAGATATTGAATTACAGGAATGAAAATCAACAATCATAACAGGAAGAATAAATTGCAAAGGCTAATGGGATCACAACTTAACTGCAAGATGAACAAGGCTGTGTACAACTGTCACACAAATTGCATAAAGTTTCTTACTCAGTCGACTGTCACTCTGTACTACTTGCCAATCTCAAAGAAATATAATCTTAATTATACTGGAAATCCACACCACACTTACTGCTACTGCGTACAAAGGAGATATTATCAACGAAACATCACACAACAATAAATTGAAGAGTCCTAATTTAACTCAGCAATCTCTGTGGAAGACGGGCCCAGCCTTCACACATAGATGCTGGCTGAACAAACGCAAAGTTCCTTTAACTCAAAGGTAACTCCTTATATTAACAGAAGAATGATTACACAGTTTGCTTTTACTGCTAATACAATGAATAAATTATTCGTTGTTCAACCCCCTGGGTCGAGGCAGCTCCCCATATTTATACATACAGATTGTAACATCCGATCCTATTAACGGGCAGCCATGAAGATCTCTGATCTTCAGGCGCCCTAAATAACACTAGCTGTTACAATACGTGGCAAAGTAGAGACATAAAAATGCGAGAAAGCTGTTCATTGGCCCAGGAGTGGCGATCTTTCCAGATCACAGCTATACTCGAGCAGCGACATACTAAAGATCTCCAATTATAGCGCATTCTGTTACAGCTGCCCTGTCATAGCTCCACCTAGGATGTTACATTGGAACCATGTGCCTTAATCGATGATCCGAGCCCCGAGGATCCTTTTTAAGCAGCGAACACCCTTCCTTTCAAGACTTTGTTCAGCCCACCTTCCTGCAGTCCACTTATCTCAAACTACCTTCATAAATTATAACATGTTAGCACAATTGAGAGATAAACAGCCTTAATTATCACAATCATAAGCATTAATAAGATAGAGCAATGATCAGTCATACCTTAGCAGCTTGGGGGAATAAAGTGAGGACAACAGGTCTGATTAACATGATAAGTGGTGTAGGACAGGGGAAAGAAAGGTGATCAAGGATGATTAAAAGGGGCCAATTCCGGGCTCAACACTCTTACAACTCCTAAAACATAGTTGAAATATTTCAGACCTCTAACTCCTCCGAAAAAATAAACTTCGCCGAAAATTAAAAAACTACATAGGGGGACTTAGCACATGTCCATATGACTCAAAAACAATGTCTAGCATGTTCATATACATTGACCCATAGACTTTAACAATCCCCTAAGGCCCGTCAGCCTCCCCAGGCATTCCAGCTTTGGAGGAGCAGGAGAAAAACCCAAAAATTATGTTATGCACTAGTGCAAGACATAATTAATAGGTGAAAAAAATCCTTGGAATACCTGACTTAGCCAAAATGTCCTAGGGAACCAAGTCCTTTACAAAACACCATGCTAGTACATTTTATTACAAACCCCGCAAGGCCATGGACATGTGGAAAAAAATTAAAAAAGGGGGCCTTTAAAAGGCCGGCTGGACATCAAATCATAAAAAATGAACATGTAACATGTTCAACTTTGCCCGCTCGCTTGATAATCCGACTAAGTACAATTTAGCTGGCAACATCTGGCTCCAACTGCGGGACATGTGCTCGATCTAGTCCTCAGGCAAGGAGAGCATACGAGAACACCAGAATCTCCGGTTTCTATGACCTGTAAAAACATCTCAGCTTGACAATAAAACCTTTCAGTAGCACAAGTTCTTATAAGAGGCAAATGAACCATAAGTTGCATTATTCAAAAACTAAAAATTGACCAATGAAAAATTCTAAGTACATAAAAAGAAAATATTGAAAAAGAAATGTTGAAAGTAGGTGCTCACTTGATGAGCTTATTTTCCTACTCTAAGCATAACAAAATAAATGCTAAGTAAAATGATAAATCCAATGCAACCATCTTAACATTTTATCAATATAAAAACTTTTAACCTTGTGTTTGGTTACTAGCCAAAACAAGGGTACCTTGTTTAGAAAATGCAAACCTGCATGATAATTCTGGATTGAAAGATTGGATGGTAGATCATAGGTGTATGATAAATCTTTGAAGTGCTTGCCCAAATGGTAAGTCCTCATGCAGGCCTCTTCTACCCATGACTGGATAGGGCTAAGAAAAAACTCGGAATGATAAGGCAAACCAACTACCTCATCATATTGGTCTGAAAGGCTCTTCTAATAGTTTATTTCTGTGAAAGTATAAGCCCCAAGCTGCTCCAAATCATAAGGAACCTCCGAATGTGCTGATGAAGGTTGAAACTGACATTCCACTAATTTCATCCTATCCAACTCTTCGTTATACTGCTGATCCAAGTCTTCATTACTAATACTTATGCATGGCTCTGATTGATCATGAGAAGTATCTGTATGTTCCTCTTCCATGTCAGGATTCCCCAAGGTCTCAAAATCAACACTCCCCTCTCTTGATATAACAAATATGGGTTTTTCTAAATCCCTCCAATAATCATCATACCCATCCTTGTAAATGAAAGGGGAGTCTTTGTCTATTGCATCACAATCCTGGCCATACCCATCCTCATCTTCGAAAAGAGTGCTTTCAAAGATATCACAAGGAAGCCAACTTTCACAATTTTCATGAGCATGATACTCATCCTCAAAAGGCTTGGTTTGAAAGATATTACAAGGTGTAAAGATGTCCAAGACTTCACCATTATGTGGAGAAAATGGAGGAGTGTCATCATAAACCATACAAAATTCATTAAAAGTTTCTTTAGAGGCTTTTGTAATGGTTTCTTCCTGAGGTGAATCTGAAGTACTAGAATCATCATTTACACTGAAGTAATCTCAAGATCCCAAATCTTTAATGGCAAATTGAGGGAGCTCTTTTGAAAAATATTCAATTGGAAATGGAGACCCTTCATGAATTTCTTTGTCAACTTCTATAATGGCTTCCTCTTTAGGTAAATCAGGAATACATATGTGATCATCTTCATAGGTTTGGGAACACCCTATATCTTCTATATTTTCAGTTATGTTGACAAGAGGATGGTTTACAACAAAATCTTCAGTCGAGGGAGCTTCATGAACTTCTTCAAAAGAATCATTTGGGATGGGCTGCTCAGTAGTGGAAATCATGGACTCATCCAGCCTTGCCAAGTTATTTAGGTATGTGAAAGTTCTTTCCATGACACTTATCATATCACCATCACCATCATACCATCTCTAAAAAAACATAGCAAAGAAATTTGCTAGGGAGGTAATGCATCCATTAGGAAGACCAAAATACCACCTCCATGCATCTCCTTTTAGGGACTTAACAAACATCAACATCTTATTATCCTCGTGACAAATATTGACCTCACCCAACAGTGAAACAAAAGATATGATGTGAAATACAGGTGAATCACCATTTCCATGAAAAATCGGAGCCTCAACGTATCCATCAATTGGGAGATATGGCTCAGAGTTAGGGAAACCCGGAATGTGTGAGAAGTCGATGGGAGGAAATGCACTGGAAACTTGAATACCATACTCTTTTCTTTCATCATCCATATCAGGAATCAAGCAATGTTATTCTGAAGTAATCATGGAGAAAATATGGTACTGAATCAATGGAGTTGTCAAAAGGTGAGCTTTATAGATTTTACTGTAATGCATCAGGCTCATCTACACACAAACAGTCTCAACAAACTGTATGAGAAACAAGGGTTTCATCCCTTCAATGGAGTCGCCATGTGAGAATAAAAATATGCATATTAAATAATCTCACAAAGAATTCTATTTTTGCTTTTCTTTGAAATTTTATAAAAGGAAAAAAGGTTAGTGGAGTCGCCAGATGAAAAATTAAAAATTCTAATCTAAAGATTCATCAAACAAAGCAAAAACAAAAATGAAAACTAAAAAGTCGTATTCCGGGAATAAAAAGACTTATCCCTGGCAACGGCGCCAAGATGTTGCCTCCTGGTTCCACACCTGGGAAAATGCAGCAGAAGTCTTCAAGTTGCTGATGTGGCCTTGGGAGCAAGTCAGAGTCAAGTGCCGTCACTTGGGACTCGACTCCTCCGCCTAGGCTTTCCTAGCGAAGCCAAGGGGGGTGGACAATCCCCTAAGGCCCGTCAGCCTCCCTAGGCATTCCAGCTTTGGAGGAGCAGGAGAAAAACCCAAAAATTATGTTATGCACTAGTGCAAGACATGATTAATAGGTGAAAAAACTCCTTGGAATACCTGACTTAGCCAAAAAGTCCTAGGGAACCAAGTTCTTTACAAAACACCATGATAGTACATTTTATTACAAACCCGCAAGGCCATGGACATGTGGAAAAAATTAAAAAATGGGGCCTTTAAAAGGCCAGCTGGACATCAAATCATCAAAAATGAACATGTAACATGTTCAACTTTGCTCGCTCGCTTGATAATCCAACTAAGTACAACTTACCTGGCAACACTAATGAGGGCACACTTCTCTATTCAAGGTCATTTTCTCTTGAGTTTACACTAGCTCTTATGCTTTTGCATGTAATTAAGCCTAGCTTGGTTACCTCTATATGTATGCTTTAATCTCATTAATCAAGCATTCATTAATGTATTCTATTAGAGCATTCAATTGATTAATAAAGATTACATGGCTTGGATCTTTACTTGAATTCATTTCTCCTATGGATTGCTAACTGTATTATTTCTCCATTTAGCTTCTAGATCCATTGGTTCAAAATTTCACATATTCATGTCATTACTTTTTACATAACCCATCAAATATATGTTAGGCATCAAAATTTGGGTTACACTTACTTTATGACCTCGGTGAGATTTTTTGCCAAGACTAGTTTTGTAACTATGATGGGGACTCATCAATTCACTTCAAATACTCTTTTTTGAAGAACTATGGTGAGACGAAATGATGCAAGAGATAGTAGGGCGGAACTTACAAAATACAAAAAATTGCAAATAAATATTAAAGTAAAAATTGTTAGTCTAAGTAGTTGTGACTACAATCAAGTTTTGCACAACACAAACTCAACAACCACTCGCCAAACTCAAATTGGAGAGTTAATTCAACAACTTGGAAAAACTAGACAATAATTGAACATATTAATTAGCATAGATCCATCTTAACCTCAAATCTATTAAGCATCGAGAAAGATCAAAAAACTTGAGCTACAAACCCCTCAATGTTTTTGCACCCAAATACTATTTAATAAACATTATGGTTTCTACCTTGATTTTTTAAAATCAATTTTAGGCTAAGATGGATCTATGCTAGCTTATTTATAGTTGTTGTTGGAATCATAGTGATCTAAATGCCCATTTAGGGCCATCAAAAACAATCCCGCTACTTGCAATTTTCAGTTCATGATCTTTTGGTATATTTTACAAGGGCTTCCCATGCATTTTTGGGGCACTGTCACACAATGATTGGGGAACTGACTTAGTATACTAATATTTCTTCCAACGAGCTAAAGAAGACCTAAAACACTATACCAAGGGAAAAGTTATGATACTAGCAAGGTCCCCTCTTTTGAATAGTGCAAATTTATCTAACATAGCGTTTCAGCACAACCCTACTCAAGCTAGTGTTAGGTTTCTTGCATTTTATGGTTTTTTCTTCTTAGTTTTTTTGGCACCATTGACTAGTTTTAGCCTCTTATTAAGGGAATTTGCAAATAAGCTTAGTTGTCGCATCTCTTCTTAGAGATAAGCTACAACCATTCTAGCCATTGTGTATTACTATGTATTATTGCAATGTTTTTCACTATTTGATTCATTGATACAAGTAAGTTTTCACTGTAATACTTTGCTTTCAATATTGTATTTGTGTTCTCTCTACAATATTGCATGCTCTTTCATTTCGTCTTTAATCCAAACAAGATTAATGGTATCAAAGAAAAATACTTGTTACCTCCTAATTTGTACATTAGGTGGATTTCTTGTGAGCCTCCAGAGTTATGAACATGTTCAGTGTTCATCATCAGTGCTCAAAGGTTCATCAGGCCAAATTTTTGGCCTTTTGCAAAATTTGCATATCCAGACCCCCTCGGGGGAATTGTAATAAGTTGGTATAATCATGGTCATTTTGTAAAAGGCTTGGCCTACCTTAGGTTTAACTATCAAGGAGATACTCCAGAGTGTTTTTTCCTTAGGAATTATGCATTGCGCTTCAATGGTGTATAATTCCTAAGAGTTTCACTCACACCTCCAAAGCTGGAGTATTTTGATTTTCCATGGTGGTCGAACCTTAGGAGGTTATTAAAGCCTAAGTGTCTATGTATTTATAACATGCTAGCCATCAATAATGAGTCGTATGGACATGCACTAGGTCCCCTAGGAGTTTGGGTTCATTCCGGCAAAAATAATTTTTTCCGTAAAATTAGACCATTTTTTAATGGTTTAATTCTAAAATTTCAAATTGTAATAAAAGTATGGTTTGGAGGCGGAATTTGGCGCAAGGATGCTCATTTTCACACTTAGAGCGTCCTATTTAGCCTAGGACCCACTTTTCCTGGGTTTCGGGTGATTAAATTATCACTTATGGCATTTTTCTTACTCTAAGCATAACATAATGAAATTGCTAAGTAAAATGAAAAATCCAATGTAACCAACTTAATAGTTCATCAATTGTAAAGTTTCTAACCTTGCGTTTGGTTACCTGCCAAAGTAAGGAAAATTTATTTAGGAAATGCAAACTTGCATAAGATTTATGGATGGGAAGGTTGGATGGGAGATCATAGGTATGTAAAATGTCGTTGAAATTCCTCCCAAAATGGTAAGTCCTCCCACAGGGTTCTTCTATCCAAGATTGGATAGGACTAAGATATAAGTCTGGATGAAATAGCAGATCAACTACTTCATCACATTGTTCAAATGGACCTATCGTATGATCACTCTCGTTGTAAGCCCAAAGCTGCTCCGGATCATAAGGGATCTCTGCAAGTGAAGATGACAGCTGAGACTGATTTTTAATTGACTGTGTTTGATCTGACTTTTCACTGTACTGCTTCTTCAGGTCTTCATTGCTGATACTCATGCATGGCTTTAACTGCTCATATGAACAAATAGCATGCTCTTCTTCAATGTCCAAATGTCCCAAGGTTTCAAAATCCACACTCCCTTCTCTTGATACATCAAAAATAGGTTTTTCAATGTATGTCCAATAGGCATCGTCCACATCTTTGTCAAATATGGGGGATTCTTCATGAATTTCCTCATATCCCTGACTATCCTCATGTTCATAACAATTATCTTCAAAAGGTTTGGTTTTAAAGACTTTACAAGGAGCGAAATTTTCCAAAGCTTCATCACTAAGCGGAGAACAAGGAGGAGTGTCATCATACACACCCCACATTTCATCATGGATTTCTTCTTGAGGTAAATCTGGCATATACATGCGATCATCTTCACTGAAACAATCCAAGGATAGCTCAAGATCTTCAATGTTTTCTGTTATGATGACATGAGGAGGGTCTTCAACCGTGTCTTCAATTAAAAGTGCCCTATGAAGCTCATTAATAGGATCATCATGGAGGTGATGCTCAATAGTGGAATTTATGGGATCCTCTAGTTTCATCAAATCTTCAGGTTGTACACGGGTTTCCATATGATGCTCTTTCCAGGGTGCACGAGCAAGGGATTCATTGATGAAAGTTTCCATATCACCCTTGTCATCATGTCATTTATCAAGAAACATTCCAAAGAAACTTGACATAGAAGTAATGCACTTATTAGGAAGATGATCACAAAACCAATCTCCATCCTCCTCCTCCAGCGTACATATAAAAATATGAATACAATTATCTTCATGTAATATATTGAACTTGGTTATGACTTTGATAAAGGATGTAATGTGAAGGATGGATGAATCACGCCTTCCTCAAAAGTTGGGAAGATTATTATCTATATCTGCCTAAGGCTCTTTTTGTGGGAAGCCAAGGATGTTTCTAAAGTCAACCGGAGAGTAACTGTCTTCTTGAATACTGCTCCATAATAATGCACTATGTTCACACCAAGTCATTCCAGTGGAGCAATCAGATAATGAGCTTTAAATATTTCTACTACGTTGCATGGGCTCATCTACACACAACAAGTCTCAACAATTTATGAGAAACAAGGGTTTTATCCCTTCAGCAGAGTCGCCATGTGAGAATAAAAAATATGCATTTAGAATACTCACAAAAGTTCAACTTTTTATTTTGACATTTTATAAAAAAAAGAAAAAAGGTTAGTGGCTAGATAAAAATTTATTTCTGACCTCTATAAACAGACAATGAATGTCCAAAATAGACTCGGATTCTAGATTCTCAAGGATCCTACAAGAAGAGAGCTTGTTTAATCTCCTCCGATAAACCTTCTCAGGTTCAGGAATGAACTCAAGCAAGCCTACAGAGTTTCTTCTAGTTGAATACCTTGGTAAATTATGTGACAGTGGAGTCGCCAGATGGTCAAGTCTAATTTTAGAGTTTATTGGACTAAAATCAATCAAAATTTGAAGGTAAAAAAACTAAAAGAAAAACTAAGATAAGTCGAACCAGGAACAAAAAATTTGTCCCTGGCAACGGCGCCAAAAATGTTGCAATATTTCCATGCTTTGCATAAGCTAGTGATTAATCTAGCTTAGAGGGCTCTCTATGGCACATAGGGTAAGCATTTGAGGCTTTCAAGTTGCTTATTTACCATTTTATCTTATAGATCTAAGAGTTTATGCTTTATTCAGTTGTATTTCATAATCTTTTGGATTTCGAACGGTAGAATGTACTAGATCTAAGCTAGTTGTTGTAAGTTTGATAAGTTGTGCAGGTTACTTGTCCCAAGTGAAAGGTTGAGCTCAGTTGCATCTTCCATTCCTTTGGATTCTCTGCTGGATGAACACATAAGCTCTTTCTTTCTCCATTAAACAGCCCTCCAAACTTTCAAAAAGATTCAAAGCTTGAGAAGAATCTCTCCTCTTCCATCTTTCAGAACACAATACTCTATTTTTAGTTACTATATTTCTTTACAAGTAAATTGAATCTAGAAAGGTTTCATTATTCATCATTTATTTGCTTAGTATTAGATCTAAAAGAGCTTAAAATTTCCATTTTAGATTAGATCTTAATGCTAGTTGCTTTAGCACTTAAAGTATAAATATTTCCTAAATTTTTGTAAGTGCTAGATTGTATAATTTTTGTGATTATACTAACAAATACTAACACTTTAACAAAACTTATGTTTGCTGATTTTTTGTATTGTTTTACAGAAAAGTGAGGAAAGGAAGGAAATTTTTTTAGCATAAACCACAAATCTCCCCTTTCTTCATTCCCTTGCTTCCCCTCAGCTTTTCTTAAAGCTTAAAGTATCTTGAATCTCACAATTTTTGCGGATCAAGAGCGCTCTCTATTAGAGATTTAATAAAAAATTGTAATTATTTTAATAAAAGAGCAAGTGGGATTACAGCTCCCACACCCCTCTTCCCCCATTTGGGGGAAGCCCGTATCTATCAATTTTTACTATTTTCTTTCTTAGAGTAGTATCATGCTAGGCTAGTTTCCATTTTTATAAAGTTAGAATTGAAATTGAAAAGTTACTGAAAAGATTTACTTTGCATAAGTTCATTTTTCTTAGAATTTTATTTTTCGCAAAGATTGAAAGTCATTTGAAATATCATTTTCTTAAAGTAGCAAAAGTTTGATGTTGGCTAAAAGTTTCTATTTCGCAAGTTTAAGTTGTTTCAAATTTTACTTTTTTGCAAAGTTCAAATTCAATTGATTTTCACTTTTAGTTTTGTTCCATGCTAAATTGAATACTAATCCCCTTGCTTACCTGAGTACGGTCTTTGACCTGAAAGAGACTCTTGGGTAGTAATTAGACAAACTTCCAGTTTTATGCTTTATTTATTTTATGTATCTTTGCATTTTTCTTTTCTGTTGAGTCTTAAGACTCTTTAAAAAATCTCTTGAATCTCGCCATTTGCAGATCAAGAGTGCTCTCTGTCGGAGAGTTCATCTTAGCTAAAATCTCTTGAATCTTGCTTTTGCGGATCAAGAGTGCTCTCTGTCAGAGAGTTTTTACAATTGGAATTAACATTTACATGCTCCACGTATGCTCTACCCATCGCAGGCTTGTCTGAGCTTTGGGATATCAAAAGCAATTGTTTGCACTCTATAATTTTTTCACATTAATTAATCCACTCATTTTAATAAAATCAAGTCCCCATTAAACAAACAAAAAATCCGGCGTTACTGTTAAGTGATCAAGTGGGGAAATTTTGACTAAGGACGCGAGAACAACTGGGAAGTGACCTCAGGGCACAGTTAGACTACACCCTTATTGGTGTAGTGTTGAACACCGCTCTCGAGACTCCATTCCAGCCCACATGTCCTTGTACGAAGCCACTTAGATCATAATCCGGACACATTCTCCATACCGCAAGGTATATCAAGAATCCCCTCTTCCCCCATTAATAAACTCATTTTCCATAAAATCATAAATAAAATAAACCAAGAACATTTGCACAACAGTCTTTTCAGCACAACACTCCAACGATCAGTGACTCCATTAGCACTGGTCTCATTCACCTGCAACAATTATTTCAATATTGTTATCTTTATCTTAAATTGTAGTTTACTTTATGCTGTGAATGTATTTCAATTTATGTGCAAGCAAACTTGGTTAAATTTTGGTTATTCATTATAAAACTCCTAAATAACACTCTTTCCCATCACCAAACATTAAACTTAAAAAGACTTAGTAACCTCTTTTTAGTAGGGTCTACACCCCTTGGCTTCGTTAGGAGTTTGCCTAAACTGAGGAGTCAGGATCAGGTGACAGCACCTGACTCGAGACTTTCCCCCAAGGCCACACCGAGCAACTTCGAAAGAATTATGTTGCGCTTCCCCCCAGGTGTGCATTTCAGTGGCAACACTACTCATTGTTGTTTTTAAGTGCATGTCCTCGTGAACTAGGTCAAGGTATATGGAGTTGGGATTTGAATTAATCAAGCTTAGTGAAGATTTACCTCATTGACCCAAGAAACCTCCCATAGTGGATCAAGTAAAGAAAGAAGATGGGGCAACATATCCTATCAAAATGTTGCTCCAAGAAGTTATTGACCAAAAAAAGAACAAGATGATGGACCATTTTACCCAAATCCTTTTACAACTCCCAACAACGATAGAGGCACCTTTGACAAGCAATCATTTAGGAGGAATGACACCTTTCAAAGTACAAGTTAATTTTGATATCCCTCTATTTCAAGGCAAGATAGATGTGGAATATTTAGAGAGGTGGCTAAATCTGCTAGAGGGTTATATCTTTGTTCACAACTTTTCCAAAGTTGAGAAGAATACTTTTGCACTCCTAAAGGCCCTTCCCTCATGTCAAAGATTGGTGGGATACTTATTGTGGAGCATGTCAAAAATTTTGAATGGTATGCAACAGAGCCAACTTGAGGGGAATTTTTCATTGCACTCAAGGAGCATTTACTTATTGGAAACTATGAGGTGTACACAAGATGGACAATCTTGCACCAAGGTAAAGACCAGATTGTGTTGGAGTACATCAATGCCTTTCATACCCTACGTACAAAACTAGGTATTTGGGGCTCCGGGTGGCACTTGGTTCTAAAATATCGGAACAACATACAAATATTCATCTAAACAAAGATGGAGTTTCTAGACATCCATTGGGAATTACTTGTTGATATGCCATTAACGTTGCGAAAAAAATTCCGGCTCATCTTAGGATTATTATTGTTATATCTTTTGATCTCCACAACTCATTTGAAAAGTGGTTAGGGTTTTGGTCTCTCTCACTCCTATTTAAGGAAGAGATCCCCCTCATTGTAAAGGGACTTTGGCTTTTGCACTCTTGGATAATAAAATATTTTTGCAAAATCTCTTGGAAGCTTTGTCAAATGTGCTGTGTGGAGATTGTAAAGTCTTTTTCTTTCTAGCATTCTTGCGGATCTATGCTTTTCTAAACCATTTTTGTAGGGGGCCATACCATTGATGGAAATAGCGATTTGATGGCCACGCTATTGTGATTGAGCTCCATATCTCTTCCTCAAGTCGTTATTGGTTCAGGGAGCATCTTTATTGTATCTTTGGATCATCTTGATGCTTGTTGAGTCTTTCTTCATTGATTATCATCTTTCCCTTTGCAAATTGATTCTTACTTTGTAGATCTCTTTTGCAGGAGGAGGGCGACTTGGTCTCTTGGAGGGCATAGTGATTTCACTTGGCATGGCATGGAAAACGCTTGTAATTGATCGGAAAGGGAAGATCGTCACCACACAAGGCTAGTAGCAAGTATTTCCAGGTACGTTTGCATCTTATTTTATTTTTCTGGGGCTTAATCCAATTGTTACAACAAAACCCTCATCTTTCAAACCCTCGTTTTCTAGATCTGATAGATCAGGTACTTATTTGAGTACGGCCATCAAAACCCACTTTGGAATAAATATAAAAACACTAGATCTAAAGTTTCAACTCAAACCGAATCCATTTACCCCCGGATCTAGCACTAGTCATCTCTAGGTGAGATGCCCTCCTTGGGTCTTTGGTCATTTTTCTTAGATCTATCAGTTGGGTATGCTTGAACCCTTCCAATATTCACAGATCTACTCTTCAAGCACCTAGATATAGTCTTTAAACACCAGGACCTGCTATTTTGGGTCCACTTTGGTCTCATTTGCTTAAACCCTAAGTAGATCCAATTTGGGTATTCATCATATGAACTAGAACTATCCAAATCTACTAAGCCTAACCTCATTGTGGTACATTTCTTCTATGGTTGAGAATATCTATCTTGCCTAAGCCTCCTCAACCAGTTCTTAACTCTTATAAACCACTACGTTTCCCTATATCTAGATTTCTCCACCAATATCTACTCTTGTGCTTCATTCTTTACCTTTAGAGTACCTTGTGTTGGTTCACTAGTTTTCATTGGCTAGCAAGGGTCTCCCCTTTTGTTGTCCAAGGATTGGATAGCAAGAAGTGAAGAATGCCTCGATTGGCGTGACAACCAATCCTTCTTGGGAATCGAGGCCCTCTCGGGTCACCTCTTTAGTTTCCTAACACCTCTACCGTCCTACATAGGATCACCATTAGGGGAAACTACAAGTTGTGTGATAACATTTTTGGCACCGTTGACGGGGAGGTAGAGGCTTACCTCAGGTGTCTGCAAGTGTCCGTGCGTATTTCATATCTTATCTCATCCGGTCTTATATTTTGATGGTTACATTTTACATCATTAAATTATACGTAGCCATGTTATTTCACTCATCTCTCCCTGCTATTTTAAAGACATATCTTTCAGTAAACAAGATCAATAGTTTAACTGGCGTCTCCACTGGTGATCGATCCTATCAGATCTAGAACCCATGCGGTGCATCAATTTGAATTTGAGCTCCTAAATTTTCTAGCAATTGCCATCCATGGCTAATTCTGAACGTCCAAGGACATCCGGCCGATTGAAAGTTTTTGACTTCTCAGAAATTGTTGGGTATCCTCATGAGATCCCTCGTCGATCCCATGAAAGGTTGCCTAAATTTGACGGAAGCTATGAGATATCTGCTAAAAGGCACCTTGACCTCTTTAGGGAAGTTATTAATGAACTATCTATAACCCATGAGGATGTATGCATGAAACTATTGGCCTCGTCTTCTTAAGCAGCAACTGAGCGCTAGTTCTTGAATTTAACAACCAATAGCATTTCCAGATATGGCATGTTTGAACAAAAATTCTTAGAAGAATGGGGAAATGAATACGATGATATAAACTTTCTAAACCAGATCCAAGATCAAACCTTCCCCTTTCCGATCCTATTGTTGAAACGATAAATAATATGAATCAGATAACAACTGAATTGACAACGTCCGGAGATGACCCCTTCTACCCAACTTCTTTTGATGAAGTCGAACTTGCAAGTAATAATGATGAAGATGAAACTAGGAGTCAATATTCTGAGCATTGCTTGGGTCAAACTCCTCAGTTGGATGAGTTTTCCTTTGAAGTGTATCTTCAAGAAGAGTTGATGAACTACCCTTCACTCAGGGCAGAAATTATGTCTTACATTCTTAATCATCCTTTTGAATCTCAAGACGATACACTGAAGAATGTACAAAGGATTATTTTAACTACTTCTTCTTCAGAAGATGTAAATAAGGACTCTGACTTAAATTATGATTCAATTAATCAAGATGACATGATCATGGAAGAAAATCCTTGCTCATGTCCATGTCATCCTGGGATAAATGCGTAAATGTTTATGAAGACTTTGTTCATGTTCTGCCTGATTTTGATGTAGTCTCTTCTTCAAATCGAAGCCCTTTGGCTATATGCATGAGTGAAGATGGTCTATCTGAGCCTACACTATATGATGTTGATGATTCCCTATCTTTTGAAAAGTCGGGACTGGAAGTCTTAGGTGATGCAAATCAAGCTTCTATTTTTGAATCCATCCTCCCATCCCTGCTTGTGGAGCCTTTTTCTCCTTTTTCATCTTCAAATCAAGTTTCAACATACAAAGTTATCATTGAGGAGTCTCAAATGGTTGATGATAAAGTGCTTCATTTCCCATTCCAATTATCCCTGATAAATAACATTTTTGAACCTATTGATTTTTCTTGCTGCTGGCTGGAAAGAGTGTATAAGGATCAGTTTCATTTTTTTTCCATTTTTGAGCAACAAGTGGGCTTGATTTTGATTTTTCATCTTCTAAGCTTTAATTTGTCCCCACTTGGTTCTTGTTCCATCATCAGTCCCAGGGAGAACCAAATTGAATATGTGAGAGAAGTGAATGAGGAAAGTAGTTTGTGTCAAGAGAAATTGAATCACGTGCAATATATTTTCCCTCCATCCATTTTAAACAATAACTTGCATAATTTTTATGATCCTATCTGTAATTTGATGGAGGATGTTTGCATCAGTCTGTCTTCTCCTTGGCATGGTTTCATTTCGAAAGATTTCAATCCTTTTTCAACTTTTGAACAAGTCATAAAGATTGTGCTATCAAATTCATTAATCTTTAATCCAATTTTGTCTTGTTTTATTAAAGAGCATCAAGAAAGTACCATTAATATGTTTGATGAATGGTTGCACTGGATTTATGATTTTACTTAGCATTTGTCTGATTGGCTAGAGTAGGGTAGGTAGGAAACCAAATAAGTGTTAAGATTTATATGCTGGATTTATGATTTTACTTAGCATTTGTCTGATTGGCTAGAGTAGAGTAGGTAGGAAACCAAATAAGTGTTAAGATTTATATGCTACTAAATACTAAATTCTAACTTCATGAGCATTTAATACATTTTCACAATAGCAACATAAAGAAGATCTTTGAAAGATACACAATCACAAGGTACACAACAATTTATCCTGGGAAACCCTCAAGGGGAAGAAAACCCAGCAAAAACTTCCTTAATATAGATTACCAAAGTACAATGCCCAAAGTATAAGTCTCATAAGAAAGAGAGACCAAACCCAAACACAAGAGCCAAGAACAATCCTCCTTCTCCTTCGCAACCCTTTCTCTTCCTCTCTTGCACAATGCTTGAGTGAGTGGATGAATAGAATGAGGGAGGCACCTCACATATTTATACTCAACTTTTCACTTGACTTGTTAACCTAACTGGGCCAACCTATCAAACTAATAGGGACGACTTACCTAGGAAAACTCAAAATAATATTTATATTAAACTCTTTTGGGTACTATTGACCCGACTTACAATGGAGGATTTACCTCATGACTTTTACATGACCTTTTACATTAATGACATCTCCCGATGGAGGAATAATAATAATAATGTAAAGTACAAGTAGAATAATCTTCGAAGTTACATTATTTCAATAATAAGTTCCCTTGAGCAGTAGTTAGTTTCATGTGCCATTGACTTTGGCACCCCTTTTCTTTTTGCGTGTCCATGCCATTGAATCTGGCCCTTTGTCTTGTCTTGTTGTCAATCTTCTTTCCTTCCTGTAATAGAATAAAACCGGTTAGATTAGGAATTTATTTTCAGTATTTACTTTCAATATTTTTATTTATGCAGCATGTTTTCCATATTTATATGATGTTAGTGACAATCGGTTTGTGAGATTGGTAGAGCTCTTGGCATTTTGCAAGTACTAGGTACATGTTTTGAAGATGATGCAGAGCTCAAGTGCGGGATTGTGGATTGATGCAATGAGTGTTGTGGACCAAAGATTTCTGAGGTTCTCAAGCACTCTCTCCCTTAGAGCACCTGTCCCAGCTGGAGCCAGATGTTATCACATCCATAGTAGCTGGACTACCATGATTTGCAGATTAGTTTCCAGTATATTTTTTGAGCCATGCTAGGACTGGACCCCATGACCCCAGGTCAGTGACTGAGATAGCCATGCCTCTATCATCCAGAGTAGATTGATGACAGTGCCCATATATTATTCAGATGCAGTGCTTCAGTATGATAGATAGTTCAGATTAGGGACTCAGGTATATGATCCAGCAAGTATATTTTGGTACATATGGGTTGTTGATGTGCTCTTCCTCTTATCTAGGTAGTTTATGACTCGGTATATTATGATGGTTGTTGGCTCTATCTTATTTGATGCTTACTTGTTGTTTAGAATAGAAGTGATTGGCTACTATTAGTAGGAGGTTCTTGAATATACTCGTTGGTCATACCCTTACTCCATGAAGCACTGACTTGTCCATTGCCTTATTTTGGGTCCTTTGCTATCCATGGCACCATTAGTCATTTTCCACATCCATCTGTTATCTTCCAGTTTTGGTTTTATTCTGACTCACACCTTAGTTAGTGATCTCAAGGACTTCCCCCACCTAGACCTCTATGTTGAATAGATTCCCAGTTTGCATTGTGTCTCGTCTCTGAAGTGTGTGATTTTAGTCACAATGGTTGTTCTCCTCTAGTCCTCGAAACCAAGTATTCCTACAAACAGTGTTGCTAAAACAATAGAGCATCGGATCTTAAATGCTATATCTAAGGGATGCTTAGTCAGCAAAAACAGTGTTGCTAAACACTACCATGCATATCTATATTAGCTAGTCAGTGGCCAAGGGACGCGCACTCATCCTTTACATGATGTAAGGTCATTTTCCCCTACAGGGAAACAGGGTAGTCACTCCATCGCACCTATGGATGGTGGCGGGAAATGGACGTCATACTGAGTAATTATCTAAGGCCCGACAGACTATTCAGGGCACCTGCTCTTGGAGGTTGGCTAGTGAAAATCTATAAAGTGAAATAAATGTGAAATCTTAAATGTGAAAGTTGACAAATAATAAATTGCTAAAAGGTTGTTTGTCTAGAGTTTATTGGAAGCATTCTCATCACTCTACCCATTTGTGAGACACCCCCATTCCTCATGTTAGTTTCTATCCAGTATATGTGTAGGTGGTCTCCTTGGTTCCTTCATCCAAGAGATTGCAGTGTTGAGGTTGTTGAGTCCTTCCCCTAGCCTAGCCTGTTGTCCACCCTCACCCATGGTTAGCAAATTGTTCAAGTTAGTAAACGAGTATACACTTGAAAATCCTGCTTTTAGTAGCTAGTTACTTTGATCTAGACTTATCTTATTTTTATTATTATTTACATGCGTACGCCAATTAAACATCATTCTATGCTTTGGTCTAGCTACTGATATAATTCAAGGAGCATATCATAACCATTTGTACTTGCAGCAGCAGTTATTCATGGTCTAGATCATTATTTTGATCATTCTTGACCTGGTCAACCCAGTTTGACCAAGGCAACCGCAGGGTCCAGGATGAGTTTGGGCAGACAGTGTTCGAGATACATTGTTCATGGCCATATGTGTCCATTAGATGGTTCCATGCCTCAGACAACAGTCTCAGATGATGGTTTGATGATCTTTATGATTATTATTATTTAGGAACCATTATTTTTATTGTTTTGAGCATGGATGAGCTTACAGAGGTATCTTTTGATGGTCACATGGTGTATGAGTACTCATTCCTAGTGAAATTGAGCATTCTGAACTCATTGGTGCACTTAGTTATCAGTTTCGGGCACTTACAGGTGATGGCATGGTCAGATTACCACTTTTCTCTAGTTTCCCATGCAGAAATGCCCTTGTCCAGCACTTTCATTGAACTAGCACATTATCCAAGGGCGCTACAGAGGGAGATGGGGGTCCAGCCAATCATTACTACCATTTTACCCAATCCCCAGACATTTTGGTACAGTTAGATTTGTGTCTGGGATACTCAGCAGTGAGTTATAGGCATTTTGTACTTTCAGAGATGGTTTTCCGGCAGAGAAATGGCTCATTGAGGAAATCGATTTGGCTTAGTGGGGCAAGGAAATGGCATGAGATTGGCCCGGGATATTTTTGATGATGATGTCCACACCTTCTAGCACTTGTTCCAGCATCAGTGGGGTCCACACGTCCCAGTATTCATCATTTTGGGCATTTTATTGTGTATTTGAGGGGCGACGATTTGGTCATATGGTCACATTATGATGTTATCTTGTCATATTATTTGTTATTGTGCCATGGGGCCATGCTAGTGAAGGATATGATTACGTCATAGCCCCACCATGTGCTTATGTCATGTGTCTTAGTCAATTATCATGTGGTGCGTCCCCCTTGGGTGATTTAGTGAGTGCGCCCCCTTTATTTTTGAGTTGATCCATGTATTGTATTTTTGGCTCATCTTAGCCATTGATTATTATTGTTATATCTTTTGATCTCCACCACTCATTTGAAAAGTGGTTAGGGTTTTGGTCTCTCTCACTTCTATTTAAGGAAGAGACCCTCTCATTGTAAAGGGACTTTTGGCTCTTGAACTCTTGGATAAGAAAATATTTTTGCAAAATATCTTGGAAGCTTTATCGAATGTGTTGTGTGGAGATTGTAAAGTCTTTTTCTTTCTAGCATTCTTGTGGATCTATGCTTTGCTAAACCATTTTTGCAGGGGGGCATACCATTGATGGAGATAGCGATTTGATGGGGGCGCTATTTTGATTGAGCTCCATATTTCTTCCTCAGGTCATTATTGGTTTAGGGAGCATCTTTATTGTATCTTTGGATCATCTCGATGCTTGTTGAGTCTTTCTTCATTGATTATCATCTTTCTCTTTGCAAATCAATTCTTACTTTGTAGATCTCTTTTGCAGGAGGAGGGCGACTTGGTCTCTTGGGGGGGCATAGTGATTTCACTTGGCATGGCATGGAAAACGCTCGTAATTGATCGGAAAGGGGAAGATCATCACCACACAAGGCTAGTAGCAAGTATTTCCAAGTACGTTTGCATCTTATTTTATTTTTCTGGGGCTTAACACAATTGTCACAACAAAACCCTCATCTTTCAAACCCTCGTTTTCTAGATCTGATAGATCGAGTACGGCCATCAAAACCCACTTTGGAATAAATATAAAAACACTAGATCTAAAGTTTCAACTCAAACCGACTCCATTTACCCCCGGATCTAGCACTAGTCATCTCTAGGTGGGATGCCCTCCTTGGGTCTTTGGTCATTTTTTTTCAGATCTATCAGTTGGGTATGCTTGAACCCTTCCAATATTCACAGATCTACTCTTCAAGCACCTAGATCGAGTCTTTAAACACTCGGATCTACTATTTTGGGTCCACTCTCGTCTCATTTGCTTAAACCCTAGGTAGATCCAATTTGGGTATTCATCATATGAACTAGATCTATCCAGATCTACTAAGCCTAACCTCATTGTGGTACATTTCTTCTATGGTTGAGAATCTCTATCTTGCCTAAGCCTCCTCAACCAGTTCTTAACTCTTATAAGCCACTACGTTTCCCTATATCTAGATTTCTCCACCAAGATTTGCTCTTGTGCTTCATTCTTTACCTTTAGAGTACCTTGTGTTGGTTCTCTAGTCTTCATTGGCTAGCAAGGGTCTCCCCCTTTGTTGTCCAGGGCTATAGCAAGAAGCGAAGAGTGCCTCGATTGGCATGAAAACCAATCCTTCTTGGGAATTGAGGCCTTCTCAGGTCACCTCTTTAGTTGCCTAATACCTCTACCGTCCTGGATAGGATCACTATTAGGGGCAACTACAAGTTGTGTGATAACAAACCCTAAGATGCCTAAATAATACTTGCTTTTAAACCTAAGTCACTTGTGACTTTATTAGATGTGTAGCCTTATATCTTAACACCATGAGCATCATGCACGAGGGCATTTGATCTTGAGGGTTGCATAAACCCTTGTGTAACACTTGTATATTCTTGTACTATAGAGTGCTCCATGTTAAGTTGCCTTGTCACTACTTGTATAGACACATGCTCTTATTTTATGTTACCCTTCCTTAGCTTTTGTATATATAAGGAAGGAGATAGCTCTTGTAATCATTATTATCATTGTAGTCTATCTTTGTATTGTCTTGAACAAGTCTTGTAGGGATGAAGATGCTAGGGTTCATGAGGAAACCCTAGGAGCATGACATTCGGGTTAATGATGAATACCCTAGGGGAAGATAAGGACAGAGAGATGTCTTGCATGTTCTTGGAGAGATTGCCTCTTGTGTGATGCTAGGGTTTTCTCTTGTGATGTTAGAGTTTGTGCTATGCATGTAAAATCTATACAAGAACATGACATTGAAGATGATGATGGCTATTATGGCTTTTGTTGTAGTTCTAGGGTTTCTACCCCTAGCTAAAAACATGGAGAGTGTAGCTAACAATGTGCATGATTTGGATCCTTGTTAATGTGGGAGAGCTTCTGTGTACAACAATGCTAGTGTGGAGAGCTTGTTGTGCCCAAGAAGAACTTGCTGGTGTTAATGCTAGCAGGTTGAGAATCTTTAGTGGAGTGGCCAATGTTGGTTGCGAGTGGATTCCTAGCTCGGAGGAGTTGGTGACTAGGGGTTTTCCTAGCTAGGGCTTGGAGAGCATGACTTATACCAGCCTTGCGAGAAAGTTGTGGTATGTATATGTGTGTGTGTGTGTGTGTGTGTGTGTGTGTGAAGTTTCCAGCTGTCCACATTTTGTGTACTTGTAGATTTGATTTTCAGTGTGTGCTGTCTTCTTGGTTGGGTGGATGACAGCAGTTGTTGTTCATGCTGATTTGACATATTATGTCACTGAAATTGTTAAAGTGATTTGACACATATAGGAGATAAAGAAGCAGATTTTTTGCTGTGAAATATGCTATAATAAGTTATTTCAGATCCGTTATATGCTGGAAAAATGTGCCCAAAGGGCTGTACCTTGTTGGCATTGAAGTACACATATATGGTATTTATTCTCTTGAGCTGACAGCTGATTTGGGTTGAAGTGAATTGAAGTATTTGCTGCTATAATTGAATATTTCAGATCATCCCTAAGGCTGAAATTTCACAAGTAGATCCAAGAAATCTGATATTTGAGGTGAAATTTCAGAAGTCACGTTAGATTCCTGATTTTTTAAACTCCTAGATTCTGGTTCTGATAACTTTGCCCTTTTCAGGCCTAAGCTGCCATTCCAATCACTCACTTCAGGCCCAAGCAAAATTGACTTGCTGAAATTTGTGGGGGGCAAGCCGAGTTGACTCATTGAAAGTCGCCATGGTTTGGCAAGCCCTGTTACTATGATTAGAATAGCATTATTTAGCAAGGTGTGATTGTGCAAAGAAGGGAAGGAGGACCCTTATGGAACCTTATAAAGGGAGATTAGCCCTCTTGCTTCTCTCTATATGGAGTTTAGTATCATGATGAGATCTTTCCCAATTTTCAGTTTTGTGTAGATTCCATTGGGAGATTTGCTTCTGCAGGAAATTTGCTATCAATAAGCTGAGAAGGCTAGGTTAAAAAATAGCTGCATTCCAGATCTCCATGGAACAAGATGCAAAAACAATGAATGAAAATAAGGATTCTCTCAAATAACCCTTGTAATATCTTCACATCTCTGCGAATACCAGGTGAAAAGGAAATGTTGCCTATTCATTGGTAAAAGAAGAAGAAGAGGTGTGTTTGAAACATAGGATATCATAACACTGTAATGCCAGATTCAAAGCAATCTGTTGACAGAAAAATGACTACTGATAAGTTCTATCAAATTAATCCCTGTGATATCTCTGCAAATGCCATATCTATAAAAATACATGGCTGCCTAATTAAGAACATCTCTTCAAATGATCACATATACCAAATGCATTGCCAAGATTGCATCTCAGACCTCTCTAAAACTCAGCTGTAACATGGTACACTGCCAGAGATTGTTTGCATATATTGGTTATATTTGATAAGGTCAAAGGCACCAAATAATGAACCTTAAGCTTTGTACTTGTACATGTAATTTCACATAAAAACACCAAACCAGGATTTTTGGTGAGGCACTTACACTCCACTGAATAAGCATGCACAACTGGCTTCCGAGGACTGAGCTGAAACCCTAATCAGAGGCTGTTGCAAGCTGCAGAGACAGCAGTTCATCTTCCGGGATGGTGCGAATCGAGCAATCGGACCGGGGATAGGAGAAACACATGAGAGCATAGCCTTTCTCTACAACATCATCACTGAGCATGCCCTTCACTCTGATCAACCTCTCCACTTATAAGTTTTGCTGGGCATGTCATACAGACCCCGAGCTTACAGTCATGAGGAACAGCTATCCCTGCATCCAGAGCTATTGAGAGAATTGTCTCGTCATCGGGAACCTGTAGGATATGTTTATTCCCCTCGTTTTCTATTTCCACAGTGTATGTTTTCCCTGCTCTGCAGAGCAAGGTACCGGCGCTCTGACTACCAGTGTTTGAAGCTACTGTAGCTGGAACTTTGCTCTGTAAAAGATTTCCCTTATGGATCTTTTGAGAAAATTTGGAGAAAATCCGAGGGTGAAATGGAGTTTTTTTAAAGAAATGGTTATCAGAAGCTCTGAACATAGTAGTTTCGCAGAATGTAAGGCTGGACGCTGTAACTTTTAAGAAAATGGGTGAAGGCAATACGGAGACGTCGCCATTCTTTTAATGGTAGGGTTGACTGGAAGTTGAAGGGAAAACATCTGTAACGGACCTGATGATTTGTGTTTATGCCCCAATACACCCTAAGGGCTCGAAGAAAAAAATTGCTGGAGAAGGATTTTCGGCAGGCTGAGTATCCGGGAGCTACCAGACGAAACACAGCAATCGTGATGGATGCAAAGATTTTAGCACTTAAATGAAAATGTGTGGTCTAAAGTAAAGAAAGTGCCCCAGATAAATGCCGGTTTCTTTGTCCTAAATTAGCTCTTAGAAAAGGATGAGGTTTGGCTTACGTGGCTAATTGGCATTATACGCATCACGGTTACAGATAAGGTTTTGTTTGAGCCTTATACAAGGAAACAAGCTCTCTAAATTCATTTTCAGAGTACTCCCTCACCTAATTGATGAAAAATCTTTCCCTGAAGAAGCAGAAATTCATCGGGATTGAAGCTTCGACGACGAAAATCCCGACACAAATATTGGTGTAAACGAAATAGATTTATATTTTTACATTCATCCGAGAGTATTCGAGACTTCAAAGAGCTACAGGTATTTCCTCGCACATCTCTGCATGAGCCTCGTCTTGAGTTTTCAGTGGCTTTAAGTTTCATATTCAAAAGCTTTAAATTTCGCATCTTTATAGGTGGATATCCGGATCTCCGGTCTCGCTTGCGCTTCATTTGCAGCACAAATGCCAAACAGGCTTTGATATCCTGAAACTTTAAGTTGAAATTGACTCTTTATCCTTTCATTTACAGTTGTTCCAGTTTGTGATTTTCTAACAAAAGAAATTTTGAAAGCTTCATTTTCATTCTCCTTCTTTAGTAATTGGCCGCACATTTTCCATCTTGGAGCAAATCTTGTGTCTCTAAAATACAGAGCTTTTGTCTCTGTTTTTGCTCGGTTACATGGACAAAATGCTCGGTGCATTTTCTTCGACTTCGACACTTGGATTTCATCCAACAATTACTAGCATAAATAAAGCCTTCAATCCTGTGCTTCATGGCCTAAATAAAGCTACCCGAGCTTCTTCACATAGTAAGAATGGATTTCGGTCTTTCAAGAACATGGCTTCCGCACAGGAACACTACCAACCCTTCCGACGACCACTGACTGTCCAAACTATTCCTGATGCCGCCAGAAAGTTGGAAATTGACGAACAGCTAGCTGTTCTTCGTGATAGAATTGGTCTGTGGCACCAATATGCCGACTTAATCCCAGCGCTCAATCGTGCTGGATTCACTCCTCCAAGCATTGAGGAAGCGACAGGAATATCAGGCGTAGAGCAGAATAAGATTGTCGTTGCTTCTAGGGTGCGTTCTTCGTTGGTATTGAGTGGATTCGATGAAAATTACTTAGCCTATTATGATATTGGTGGAGCAGATATTCTGTATGAGTTCAGAACTCTCTCCACAGAGCAGCGAAAATCTGCAGCTGAGTATGCCGTGGAAAGATCCATTGATGGCAAGGAAGCCAGGGATTTGGTGAAAGCCATGAAGGATTTCGAGAGGCGGCGTAAGGAGGGATGGGAGTCCTTTTCGTCCAAGCCTGGTGATTGCTTGGCCTACTGCTTTTATTACCAAAGCAAAGAGTATAAAGCAGATTCAGAGAAAAAAGCGGCATTGGCGAAAGCTCTTTCCTTTGCAGTTACAGACAAAGCAAGGGCTAAAATTCAGGAATCTCTCCAAAGAACTGATGAAACAGACAAAGATGAGTCTGCAGAAATTTTTCGGCGTTTGCTCGTTATAAGATTGGTGGACGGAGAAGTTGCAGAGGCCAAAACACCTTTGGTGTTGCCTGTAATTAAAGCGAATGTCGAAGAATACATGCAAGCACCATCCCGCAAGGCCCTGGGAGAAGGTCCATTTCGGGTTTATCAGTCAGAAGCGGCATGGAAATCTTGGGTTGTTTTACCGGGTTGGGAACCTTTGATCAATGCAGAGGCTCCTGTTGTTCTTTGGTTTTCTGATGGGAATGTTCTTCCGTGGAAAGTCCCAAAAACTGACAGGAAGGAGTCAGTTTTGGTAGTTGTGGACAAAACAAGGACTGAGATAGATGCAGAGAGCTGTTTCTTGGTAGCCTCTTCTGATAATTCTTTGAGCATTCAGAAAGGATCAGCAATTTCTGCACCTGCAGGGTCTGTCTTGGGAATGGCAATTTTAGTTGTTAGACCACCTAAGCCAGAGAATGAAGAGCCAGACATGATAGACTGGGAATGATAGTTCACCTGCATAAACTTTCAAGGTTCGCATAATCACTCAATTTATAATCTTGCTTTCGGAAGTGTTGCCAGCCTCCAAAAGCTTGAGCTTTGCAACATGGTAACCAACAATAAAGTATGCTTTCTGTGCTCTCTGACATTGCACGAGTATCGGGCATCATTCCCTGCAGTCACTCAAAACTTGATCACAGCATGGTTAAACCTCATTTCATTAAAAACGTTCAGAAATTGTTGTTTCTTTTAAAGTATGGAACATTATTGTTGATTCATCATTTCCCCATGTTTTTAAGATCATATTCTAGCCTTTGTTGTCGGCACTAAAAGATGATTAAAAAGTTGATTCATCATTTCCCATATATTCAGCTTGTTCAGTTTCTTCATTTTTGCCCTTCTGATTCTTTTGCTGGAAACAACATGGTATTGGAGCTCTTGAATGGATTAATCCTCTGATTCAAAATGGATCAAGTGCCATGTCTGTCTCTGAATGATAAACTTATACTTCTATGAAAAGTTTATGTTTACCATGTCTGTTTGCAATATTTCGTTGTTCATTTTGTCCTTCCCCATTACTAGTATTTTAAAAATGATCCCTTCCGTTGAGTTTATACTTTAAGATACGGTCCATTCTTAGGGTGATTAAAACAGATGCATCCAATGCTTATTTAAACTTTGAGCTATAGTAAATTCATTAGGGTGATTAAACTGGATGCATCCCATGATTATTTTAGTATTTACAAATGCAGGACATGGACTAGCAGATTTTGTAATTCAGAAGTTGCAGGTAGGTGACAAAATATGCTGTGCAGTAATATTGTTTTTCTTATATATTTGATCTTCAGCTTGAAAGTATTCCACATTTCTTATGACACCCAGACCATCCAAATACTTATTTTAATTATGCACAAATATAGATTAGAAAGATTCAATCTGTGATTACAGTAGGAATAAAATTATTATACAACTCTGTAATGTTATATTAATGTTTCACATCATTTTGCTAAGGTTTTAAAGCATGCTTCTATCATCTTTAGATGCACAAATCCATTGGACCTTAAATCTGAAGAACACAACCTCAGCTATATGCGGGAAATCAGACTTTCCTCTTTGTAATATGCTTTTTACATCAGCAATCTTTGAGATTTTGTAATATAGTATCTTCCTTAAGATGACCTCACTGAAATCGATGCTTATAACCTATAACCCTTCATGCCAACTCTAGCATCAATGCATTCAATTTGAGCTTAATCAAATCTTCTACAAAATAAGGCCTTTTGGTATTCAGTAGTGCTACTGTTGTTTCTTTCAGAGGTGCCAGTTCGGGTGAGTATGAGATGAGTGAAGAGCTTATGTGATCTCGTCTATCGTTTTATGATCAAGAAGCTGGTGAACTAAATCGCTCCTCTGACTCGTAATGTTATCTACCATATTGAGACCCTTCTTAAATATGCTCCTTGTTATTTTTGGGTTGCTTCTTTAAGGGAATTCTTTCTCACATTTCTTCTTCTCCTTAATGCAAAACAGACTGTAATCTCTGGTCTTAAACTTCGATTTTCTTAAATACTTTAGTTGGACAAGCCATAACTAATTAATTGTAGACTTTCAGCTAGAGGCTAATAACAAATAATACCATTCTCTGCAAACCTAAAAGGACACGGAAGCTTAACAGCATACAATAAAAGCTATCCCTGTAATAGTCTGTAATATACTCTTACTGTGTAGTTTCAAGGATATTACATGTCAACCGTAAATATTGATTTGAACTTTAGTCTTACCCTTCACTCGTTCAGACCTTTCGAACTTTTCATTTCTCCCTGGAATCTTTACTATGCGGGGGATTCATCATCCTTCCTTCCTCAACCATAATTTCCCTCCTCATGCAATGTCTGAAAAGTCCATCTATATTATTTCTATGCCTGATTTGTAACCTTTAACCACCAACTTTTACTCAAGAGTGTAGTGATTGAATTTGCATTTTGTTACACTAATGTTGTGGGTTGATTTACCTACAAAACCATGGGATCTATGTTGTAAAGTTCAATCCGGAAGTAGCCCTAGACATTGTGGCAAAAGTGATATAACCATTTATAGTGTTAAGAATGAAACTGAAAGAAAGAAATTACCAATGTTCAAAAATAAATACGATAGGTCAGTGGACTGTAAAAGTAAAACCAACTGAAAATAACCAAGAGGGATGTCTTTCAGATTCTCCATTGATCCATTCTCTTCTCAATTGTTTTATTAAATAATTGTGTACTAAGTGTTAGCACCAAGATTGTGCTAAGCTTTTGGAGGGAGTTTTGGAGAGTGGGAAGGCTCAAACTTCATGGAATAACATTTAGAAGCCATGCCTCTTATTTTACACACCTCCTAGACCAAGTAATCCAAGCTATGTGCGCCGGACTCGATCAAAATTTAGCAGATGCTAGAAAGTCCAAGGTTTGAAGGTGCCAAGAAGGCTAAAGGATAGAGAAAAACCCGCCCGCTGCACCTGAAAGCATTGGTAGACGGCCGGGATCGGAAGTGATAAAAATCGAAGGTTGTATCCGCGCATTGCGGAAGGAATTGGGGGTAGTTTAAGCGCAGACGAGGGATTAACCGACGGACAAGTCCAAGTTGATCAATGGCGGATAGGGCAGATCGATGGTCCACGTTTTGTTCACGATACAACTCGCGCGAAAAGGGTCATGATTCAAATTTGCGAAGTCTGGTTGAAGCTCCGCATCTTATGATGGCTTAGATCTCGCGAGGTGACGATCTACGACTAAGGATAACTTCGCAGATGTTACTTGTGCGGCAAACCGATAGGTCCCAAATTTGCGAAGTTGGTAGAGGCAGCGTCGTTCGACGGTTCAGATGAAAGCATGGCCAAGATCTACGGTCCTGGTTTGATCACAAGTTTCGACAGATAAAAAGCATCTCCTCTGCAAACTAATGAGTTCCAAATGGACGGAGGCCACCTCAGCGCCGTCGTATTTTTTTCCACCTACCATGAAGGCCTGGTTCGGCACGCTTTGACACCAGTACTGACTTCAGTCATCATACCCACTCATTCGGGGGTCTAGTCAGCGAATCATGGTGAAATGATTGCTTACGACTGCCGTCATTGTCACGGTAGTTATAGGCATGGCTCCCATGGTGCATGACTCACGTCCATACTGGAAGGTGGCGAGCTCGACCATTCGGGCATCTTTCAGTTGAGAGCAGGTTATGGAGAGTGGGCAGAGAGCCGAAGTGGTTGTCGTGCCAGAGCGGGTGTGGTCCGAAATGGAGGAGGAGCATGTTCCCTCCTCTCCGATAGCATTCGACCACTTGGAAGAGAGCTCGGCCAACAAACCTGAGGAACACACAGGCCAACAAAGGGACAAGCAGGTTCGACGTAGGTTGAAGAAGAAAAGGACCAGAGAAGACAAGTGGGACGTTCATCGGGACATGGAGATTGTCAAGGACTACATCATCCCCACCGAGGAAGCGACACCTCCTCCCGCAGCTGAAAGAACATCGGTGGACGACACCCTGAAAGTAGAAGACTTCTTTGATCCGCAGGGAAAATTGAAGACTCCAGAATGAGGTGGCAGCCTGTTCGCGGCGTTCTTTTTCCTTTCCCAGCAAGTCTATCTCTGGCTAAGTATGTGGGTATATTTTCCTCTGTTTTGAGGCCAATTTAGGTTTGTCCGTTGTTTGAAGCCAGGGTGGTCTGTACCCTACAAAGGACACCTGTATAGTTAGTCACGGCTCGTCTGATAGTCGTCGTTGTCATTTTTGTAATTTGTTGTCAAGGGTAGCGAACTGAATTGTGTAGGTGGCAGCATAGTCGAAACATTTTTTGTAACTGTTTTGATGCTCGGTCCAGGGCTGAGAGCCTATAAATAGCTATGTAATAGGAGATAAACGGGTTGGAAAATCATTTTTGGCTAAGACCCTGGGGGGATTGAGCTCTGTTTTGAAGCATAGTCTTGAATAGAATTGCAGTGCCTATGGAAGATATTTGGCAGAGATTCATGTGTTGCTTTACTTGTAGTTTGTTTTTTCTTTCTTCTTCATGTGATCGTACTTCCTATTACACATTTACATTATGTTTTCTCTTTCATATCTAAGATCACTATATAATAGCTTAGAATTCTTGGAAACAAGCTCTGGTTATTGTCTCAGGTGTTCACTCAATATTGCCACTAAAGTTGATATCGAATTCATCCATGCTGGGTGCTCGTATCAATGGTATGTTTTTTCTTTCTTCTTTTATCACCAGAAAATAGCATTACGACGGCAAGAGGGTGGCTACCTTGCCTTTGTTTTAATAGTCTGTACTGCAGCACTGTTGTCCGATTTACATGTAGTGTCTTGACTCCATCATCCAACGCTTTTCCCCTATGATTATCCCGCCACACCTGTACACAATTTGTCCTATCAAGAAATCTGACCTCCTGAGCACGCTTTGAATGAATATCATTAGTGAGAAGGTTGTGTGTTTGTCATCGATTATTTTTAGTCTTCTATCAAATCTGTGTGTTCCTCATGGTTGCAATTTTATTGATTATTTTCAGTCTTTTATGAAGTTTATGAGAGATCCCTCTCTGAATGTGTTGGATCAGTAGCACAAGTCTAAAGTGGTTTTGTTGTTACCCCAGCTTGCCCTCTCCCACAACCTTGGGGGTCATTTTGGGTGCTAACAAATTGGTGCCGTTGCCGGGGACCGAATGTTCTATCATCCCTGGGAGAACGACAAAGTTTCAGATATGATTGTTGATGGTGAACGATAGTCAGACATAGAAAAGGTTGTATATCTTTCACATGGCGACTCCACTGGTTGAGTTTTTGATATAAAGGTAGCTCCACTGGGGAAGAATTGGCGACTCCACTCGTGATTCAATTCAATTTGCAGACTCCACTGGAGAACGAGCTCGGTTGCTTTAAACATGGAAGAATTAAGGTCCAAGTATCAAAGTGTCAATCTCTTCAAAGAGGTCTTGTTCTTCTGTATTGGTCTCCTTTTACCCTTATGTATATATATCAAAAAATTTATGTCTCTCCAAAGAGCTCTAGATCATGAGAGAGCCTCCTTTGTATATCCTTCACTAGATCTTGAAAATGTACATTCTCTTTTCACCCCCCGAGCTGATCCCACCCCTTCTTTTGAACCATGTAAGATCCATACCCATCCTTGCAAACCTCATGAGAGTGAGGTTGATAATGTTCTCCCTGTACATACTCCTTCGCCTTCCAGATCTCAGGTGAGATATAGCCCTTTAAAGATGCCCCCTATCCTCCATGAATTTCCTCCAAACTACCGTGAATACCTCCCTATTTTTTATGGATGCTCCGAAATCCTTACTGGTGAGAAACATATTCAAGGCTTTGAACATTTTCTGGACCTTTTTGAAGTAGAGTATGATGATGTTTGTATGAGGCTTTTCGCCCAGTCCTTCCAAGGAAATGTGAAGAAATGGTTTAAGCACTTGCAGCCCGAGTTTATTGACACGTGGAGGGAGTTGTCTGATGTCTTTCTGGAGTTTTGGGGTAGGAGAAGGTCATGGGACCTGTTATCACCTCAGATGTAGTTACCCCTATGGATGGATCCAGTCATGGATGGCAATAGGGAAGGGCAACTCAAAAGGTGCAACCCCGATCACCTCGACCTCCAAATATGTATGGTTGTCACGCCAGTCGAGGCAACCTTCGCTTTATGTTATCTAGCCCAGACAACAAAGGGGGAGACCCGATCTACTCCCGACAGGAGAGATCAAAACCAAGACACCAACTCAGGGTATTTCTAAGTGAAGTTAGGTGTATGGTTTATCCTAGACCTAAGGGTAAAGTCACAAGCCAAGTGAGGGGTTCAACAGGTATAGCTTTGGTTCATAGTTGATGAAATAGTGACTTATAATGTTTGAAGTGAGATCTAGGGCTAGTGTACTAGTTCAATGTTGGAAAGTCCACTGCCTTGGGAACTGTGTCCAATGCAGGGAAGTTAAGGTTTGTATTGGGGCTAACTAGTACGGATGACAAGCTTGACCATGCTACATGATAGCATCAAGGGTTTAGTCCACTATGCATGGTCAATCCACAAGTCAATCCAACAATCTAGGAAGGTTGAACTAACTTGGAGAGAAACCAGTGCCTTGGGAATTGGGAGTGGAGTCAAAGTAGGGTTGACTTATGGTTTAAGACTCCTAGTACATGAGATAAGTGGGCAATTTAAGTTTTGATGTGTAAATGTATCTAGATCTAGGTTTGACCCAAGTGGACCACAATCCCTTAAAACAAGGAATGCAATCCCCAAGGCAAGATTTGACAGAATGACAGTCTAGACCTAGGTTTTGAATTATTTCGGTTCTGAATCTCCAAAGATCTCAAGTACCCAGTTCCTAGAAGTGAGTGAACTCACTTCTCCAAGGTGGTGCGACTTTGCCCAAGGAGGCTTAAAAGTGGGGTTAAGTAGGTCAAAACAAGTCGGATGGCATCCAAACTTTAGATCCGGGTAGATCGGTCAGGTAGGAGTATGGATCTGTATTTTCGTGGTAATCCAACGGTTAGATCTTAGTAGATCTGAGTTTAAGGGTTCCAAGTGGTCCAAAATGAGGATTAAATCCCTTAAAATGTGGAATGGGGCCCACAAGGTGAAATTCAGGAAAGGGACAACCTGGGTGTATGTTATTGGATGTGTAGATGTCGAATCAAGTGGAATCTCAAACACCCATTACCTAGATCTAGGTCAACCGGCTCAAATGGTGAAGTGCGCCTTGCTTGGGAGAAGCCAAATTGGTATGGGAGAGGGGTCAAACGGAAGCCAATCCTCACCAAACTATAGATCCGGGATGCCGTGGATGCTATAGAGGTGGGTTTTCAATATTATGCCCAATAACCCACTAGATCTAAGTAGATCTGAGAAAAAGTAAAAATGGGGTTTTGATTAATTAGGGTTTTAAGTATTTTTGACAATTGGATAGATCATGGAGATAGAACTTACCTTGAGATCATACCTGAGTGATGTGGATGAGATGCCTTGATGTTGAGGAAGATTCCCGCAGAGATCAAATGAGAGATTGTTGATTTGCTTGCCAATTTGATGCCCTAGCCCACAAGTGCGCCTTCCTCTACCTGTGAAACCAAGGAATAAAATTCAATCAGTAAGATCAAGTATGGAAGAAATACAAGAGAAATGCAAATAGTAACATGAAATAGAAGGTCCTGGGACAGTAATACTCCCTGTTACCAACGAAGAGCTCCAAAGAAGAAGTAGGGAGAGTCTCCCCTACCAATACCTCCTCCTCCAAGCAAATCGGCCTCCACCTGTAGATGCAAAATCGTGGTACAAAAGATATGGCAAACAAGATCTCCAATAACTCAGTGCAAAGGAAGAACCAACGAACGAACACCAAAAACATTCACCACAACACTGGAGATAGATGCAATAATAATTTTCTATTCCAATAATCCAGAGCCAAAAGTCCCTTTACAATGAGAGGCTCTCTCCTTTAAATAGGAAGGAGAGGCACCAAATCTCTAACCACTTTTTGAATGGGTGGCTAGGATTAAAAGATACACATGTCTAATCAATGGTTGAGATGAGCTCAACAATAAAATACATGGATCACTAATAAAATATAATGTAAGTGGACAAAATCGCCCTATAAGAGGGGAATCCCACCAAATCATGATGATAAAATATCATAAGAGGCTTATGGTGGGTCCAAGGGGTAATTTTATCCCTCCTTGGTCAATCCCCATAGCACAATAACCAAAAAATAATCATGAATGTACCAAATCGTGCCTCCATAGTGAAGTCGTGGTCCTCAAAAGACCTCAAAAAATCCACAGAAAGTGCCATAAGTGATGGATGCGGGCCCCGATGAAGCTGAAACTGCTGGAGAAGGTGTGGAAGACCCCGATCTATCATCACTGATCATCCCATGCCACAACTTTGCCTCAGTAGCCCAAATCGATTTCCTCAATAGCCATTTCTACCAATCCTGAAATGCCTCGGGAAGCGTGAAACTGCCCCAAACAGCCTCCTGGAGTGCTGGCGCTGTCAAGGTGAGGGCACCAATGTGTCCGGGAGGGGGGGTATAATGGTAAAAACAAGTGGCTGGACCACCCCCTCCATCATCAGCGCCCTAGGTCAACCGGATAAAAGTCATCTCTGCTCCGACAGGGCCTCCAACAGACCAAAACTGCACTGGGACAGCCTACTGAGGCTCAATCATCACTGTAAGTGCCCGGAACTGAAAACAAACTGTCCCATTGGACTCAGAAGGTCCAAATCTATCCAAGATGTGTACTCATACACCATATGAGTCTCTGCATGATCCAAATAAATATCCAATATACCGGAACAAGGCCAATAATAATGCTCTGTAAATGATCAAACACTGCTGTATCCCAAGAATCATCATCATAACCCTGTAGCTGCTGCATAGAATCATCCTGTATGTGTACACAGACCATATATCATCTATCCATACCATCATAAGGTCTATCATCTCATGTCCCATGGTCCTCCATGGTCAAACTAGGTCCAACCAAGACCAAATATAACTCAGTCCATCATCCAAGGCTGCTGTAAAGTATCAAGGTTAATACATGCTCTACAATTTATTCAAATAGCAATTATAACACATAATGATCATAACTGGCGATCTAAATCCAAATGTATAGTGTCGTTAATTATTATTATTACTCAGACTAGACTTTCAAGATCATACTCACTTCATAGTTGTGATCAATTTGCTAGTGAAGGGTGAAGGCTAAATTAACTGGCTAGGCTAAGGGATGACTTGACTGTCTTGACTTGGCGACACTTTGGCAAGGGAAAGGGAATACACCATAGTATATACTGAATGAGCAATAACACAGGGAATGGCGGTGTCTCACAAATGGATGAGTTGTTTAAAGAGGGTTTATTCACCTTCACAGATGCGCACAATCCATAATACAAATAAGGCCAGCAATTGTTTAGATATAACATTTAAGTTCCATTGCTTTTTGGGCCTGAGGTTTCCATAGCCTTGATCTATGTGTGTTTACAAACACATTGCATAGATTTACATTTTTTCTTTAGGCTTTCTGCTGCAGGTGTGTTTTTAAGGCACTTGTTTACCTGAGCACTTCTAGGTGTGTCATGGACAGCTTGTTTACCTAGGTATTTATTTTTCCAAAAGATATAACATTTTATTTTCATGGCCATTTTCATTTGGCATGCCTTTCATTCATGTGTGTTTAGAAACACATTGCATGAATGGGCTTTTCATACAAGATATAACATTTCATTTTCCAGATTTTGTATTGATGGCAGCACTAAAAGTTTCAGGTTTAGCCAACACAACTTTAGTGACTAGGGGGAATTCACTAGGAACTCCAACTCACCATAGGTAAGTTTTGTCACCAACTCAGAGCCGAGACACAATAAACAGGGAGGCTCATCCAATACATAGGCTACAGTGGGGAAAAGTCCTCCATGCCACTAGTCAAGTAGTAAGTCAGGGTGATAATCTAAAAGGTAGGTCATGGATGGATGAAGACAGTGAAATGATGGAGCCAACACTAGCAAGCCAAAGTATGGTGTAATGATCACCTCTATTCTCCCTAAGGAGGGTATGTACCAATGAGTATGAATAGTGAACTTCTAAGTCTGAGTAGGGACAGTATAATATATATAATAGGTCAACCAGGTCCATATATCTATATGATCGCCAGATCATGACACTAAGTGCTAAGACATGCTATAAGAATAAGTATAAAAGCAATCTAACCATAACACCGTAATATACCTGCTGAGTCATATACCTGAATGCACATCAACCTGTACCATCATCTGTCCTCTGGAACTGCTGCTGTAACTCTGGGCACTACTGTCTGCTCTGTACCAATGATATAATGGCTACATCGGTCATCTCTCTGAGTGTCCTGAAACTCAGTCATGGCATGGGGAATGCAACTGCTGTCCACAATCTGATAGTGATCCAATATAGATGCTCATCTCGACATCTCAAATGCAAGGGAACTGGCTGAATAGTGTACTGGAATGAGAAAAATAATGTATGGTAGCCCGGCTACTATATATGTGATAACAGGACCTAGTTCTTTCAGAGTTTTACTCCATTAGAAGGTGGGAAGATGAGACCATGTCCAGCTTTAACAGGAGGTTCGCAAGCTTCTATTATAATATGCCAAAGGAAATTCAGCCCCTGGAGAATGCCGCTAAGTTACACTATGCATCTATCTTCCCTCCTGATTTATCTTTTCTTCTCTTGGAGAGAAGGTCTTCTAATTTGCAGCACATGTTCACTGATGCGGTGGAGGTTGAAGACAATCTCAGAATGTCTAGAAGAGTCCCAGAGCAGGGTGATAAGGATAAGCTGAGGCGGGGGTTAAAGTTCAAAGAAGGGGATGGGCATGGAAGATCTGGGTTGTTTTCCCATGGCAAGCAGAGAGATGGTTAGCCTGGCCATGCACGAGAAGAAGATGATGCTGATGTGTTTGATGAAGGTTGCACTCAACATTTGGAGAGTCCTGTGGTGCGAAGTCTTGAAGAAAGGTTTGGTCTGCCCATATATGACGAATACAGAGATGAGGAGGTCATAGGCTTCCTGGACATGGGTGACCAAAATGAGACTTCATGCAGTCAGTCTCAATACTCGGGAAGACCCGTCAGGGAGGGAGACGCAACATCAATTCCTAGCTCCTTTATCGTAATCCACGAGAATATCAAGCCTGGGGGTGGTGAAGCCATGTTTCCAGAAGCTGAATCATTTGCCAAAATAAGGAGAATTCTTAAATCCATGAATGAAGAAACTCTCGAGACTCTGCATGAAGAACCTTGCCCTCATCTGCGGGAAGAACGGAGAACCGACGATTAAGAGGTTCCTGGAGATCTCCAGCAGACAAAGTTTCCTTCTTGGGCTGGAGCCGAAGAAGTGTATGGAATACTTGAACAAGTTCTTGAGCCAGGCGTATACCTTCAACAAGTTGACCAGATAGTTGAGGTGCTGGAGGATGACCAGGGTGGCCAACGTGATTTTTATACAGGATTTTTAGACTTCGAAACCTGGTCTCGGGAGGAGAATCCTTTACTTGATCCTTTTGAAAATCAGGGTGAGTTTTCTTTTGAAACGTCAGAACAAAACTAGATTTTTAATCCCGGGATTTTGAGAAGCCTAAGGAGTGACATTATAAACGGCCCAGGTGCTGAAGTAGCCTTTCAAGTTGCAGAGCTTCAGCCACAACCAAGGGAGGTATATGAGGCTGGTTGGTTCAGCCTTGCTGAGTTGTGTCAAAGCTTATAAACAAGTGAGCTCCAGGATTTATCGAGGCATACCACAGGTATGCTATCCATATACTTGGTATGAGCGAAAAAGGGGGCAAGCAAGCTAACTCCAGTCCCTCGAGGAGAAAATGGGCCAGACTACAAGCGCAGCTACAATCCGCTAAAGAGCCAGAGGAGTGGCAGCTGATGCAGATTTTCCCAGTCGAGGAGATACCAACAGAAAATCTTTAAGAGCATCATACTTTACGCGACCCCATGCTGACTATATGAGGAAGTCCCTTAACCGGGGAGAGAGGTTCTGTTTTTACCAGAAGGGTCACTCCTATCATCAGTGTTCTTTGTTGTCCCGATCTTACTGTCTGATTTTAGTCAAGAATGGTGGAAGGGTTTGCTCGGGGTATCAGTTGCTGGACTGGCTGCACTGGCATTTTCATATCACATGATATGGCAGCCATTGGGGTGACGTAGGGTAGGGCTGCTTGTATCTAAATAAGCTCGATATGGCGAGCACGCTTCTAGAAATTTCCAAGCACGGTAATAGTTTCCAGTTTTCAGTTTGCTTTCAATTTTTAATAATAAAGGGCTACAACTTGCAAGTTTTTCGATGAGCTAGGCCCAATGGATGAGGCACTGGTCTACGGTGTTCTTTGCTACCTCACAGGGAGGATAGCATTCCCGAGTTGGAGCCAGTTGTTAGCACCAGGATTGTGCTAAGCTTTTGGAGGGAGTTTTGGAGAGTGGGAAGGCTCAAACTTCATGGAATAACATTTAGAAGCCATGCCCCTTATTTTACACAGCTCCTAGACCAAGAAATCCAAGCTATGTGCGCCGGACTCGATCAAAATTTAGCAGATGCCAGAAAGTCCAATGTTTGAAGGTGCCAAGAAGGGTAAAGGATAGAGAAAAACCTGCTCGCTACACCTGAAAGCACTGGTAGACGGCTGAGATCGGAAGCGATAAAAATCGAAGGTCGTATGCGCACATCACAGAAGGAATTGGGGGTAGTTTAAGCGCAGACGAGGGATTAACCGGCGGACAAGTCTAACTTGATCAACGACGGATAGAGCAGATCAACGGTCCACGTTTTGTTCGCGATACAACTCGCACAAAAAGGTTCATGATTCAAATTTGCGAAGTCTGGTTAAAGCTCCGCATCTTCTGACGGCTCAGATCTCGCGAGGTGAGGATCTACGACTGAGGATAACTTCGCAGATATTACTTGTGCGGCAAACCGATAGGTCCCAAATTTGCGAAGTTGGTAGAGGCAGTGTCGTTCAACGGTTCAGATGAAAGCATGGCCAAGATCTACGGTCCTGGTTTGATCACAGGTTCCGACAGATAACAAGCATCTCCTCTACAAGCTAATGAGTGCCAAATGGACGGAGGCCACCTCAGCGTCGTTGTATGTTTGTCCACATACCATGAAGGCCTGGTTCGGCACGCTTTGACACCAGTGCTGACTTCAATCATCATACCCACTCATTCAGGGGTCCAGTCAGCGAATCATGGTGAAATGATTGCTTACGACTGCCGTCATTGTCATAGTAGTTATAGGCTTGGCTCCCATGGTGCATGGCTCACGTCCATACCGGAAGGTGGCGAGCTCGACCATTCGGGCATCTGTCAGTTGAGAGCAGGTTATGGAGAGTGGGTAGAGAGCCAAAGTGGTTGTCGTGCCAGAGCGAGTGTGGTTTGAAATGGAGGAGGAGCATGTTCCCTCCTCTCCGATAGCATTCGACCACGTGGAAGAGAGATCGGCCAGCGAACCTGAGGAACACACAGGCCAACAAAAGGACAGGCAGGTTCGACGTCGGTTGAAGAAGAAAAGGAGCAGAGAAGACAAGTGGGACGTTCATCGAGACATGGAAATTGTCAAAGACTACATCATCCCCACCGAGAAAGCGACGCCTCCTCCCGTAGCTGAAAGAACACCGATGGACAACACCCTGAAGTAGAAGACTTCTTCGATTCGCAGGGCAAATTGAAGTCTCCAGAATGAGGTGGTAGCCTCTTCGCGGTGTTCCTTTTACTTTCCTAGCAAGTCTATCTCTGGCTAAGTATGTGGGTATCTTTTCCTCCGTTTTAAGGCCAATTTAGGTATGTCCGTTGTTTGAAGCCAGGGTGGTCTATACCCTGCAAAGGACACCTGTATAGTTAGTCACGGCTCGTCTGATAGCCGACGTTGTCATTTTTGTAATTTGTTATCAAGGGTAGCAAACTGAATTGTGTAGGTGGTGGCATAGTCACAGCATGTTTTGTAATTGTTTTGATGCTCGGTCCAGGGCCGAGAGCCTATAAATAGCTATGTAATAGAAGATAAACAGGTTGGAAAATCATTTTTGGCTAAGACCCTGGGGGGATTGAGCTCTGTTTTGAAGCATAGTCTTGAATAGAATTGCAGTGCCTATGGCAGATATTTGGCAGAGATTCATGTGTTGCTTTACTTGTAGTCTGTTTTTTCTTTCTTCTTCATGTGATCGTACTTCCTATTACACATTTACATTATCTTTCTCTTTCATATCTGAGATCACTATATAATAGCTTGGAATTCTTGGAAACAAGCTCTGGTTATTATCTCAGGTGTTCACTCAATATTGCCACTAAAGTTGATATCGAATTCATCCATGCTGGGTGCTCATATCAATGGTATGTTCTTTCTTTTTTCTTTTATCACTAGAAAATAGCATTACAACGGCAAGAGGGTGGCTACCTTGCCTCTGTTTTAATAGTCCATACTGTAGCATTGTTGTCCGATTTACATGTAGCATCTTGACTCCATCGCCCAACGTTTTTTCCCTATGATTATCCCGCCACACTTTTACACAATTTGTCCTATCAAGAAATCTGACCTCCTGAGCACGCTTTGAATGAATATCATTAGTGAGAAGGCTATGCGTTTGTCATCGATTATTTTCAGTCTTCTATCAAATCTGTATGTTCCTCATGGCTGCAATTTTATTGATTATTTTCAGTCTTTTATGAAGTTTATGAGAGATCCCTGTCTGACTGTGCTGGGTCAGTAGCACAAGTCTAAAGTGGTTTTGTTGTTACCCCAGCTTGCCCTCTCCCATAACCTTGGGGGTCATTTTGGGTGCTAACACTAAGATGTTTAATTATAGCTAATAACTTAGTGCCCTGAAGTAAACAAATAAGCCAAATACTAAATACAGGGAAGTTATGCAGAAACAGAGTAAATTGAAATTGTTTATTTCCCATAGTTACAGATTTCCAAGTAAGAATCACAAAGGAGGTTCTATAAATGAAACATTAACTATGGGCAATTTTGAGACAGTGTCTTCATTTTTCATGTATATTCAAGGAACTAACTCTTTAAAATATGTGTGTAATCTTCACTTTCAACCATAGCCAACCTTATATTGAATTATTATTATATTTGTAGGTTTGGTTAAGGTTGACTTTGTACACAAGTCCAAAACCCTAATGGGGAAAGAACCCTATCTTTGAGTTGGGTATTTATACACCCACTCTCATTTCTATATTTTATTCAAGTGATTCATTCATTCTTAAAAAAATGATTTTCCTTCTTCTTTGTGTTGTTGTTGAATCTTGTTGGAATATTTTATATTCCTTGGAGGGTAATAATGTCTTTGTATTATGTCGGAAGATATCCACAATCTTATGTAAAAGAGTAATACATTATATCCCATATTCATTATGGTAAAATATACTATTGATATTCATTATTATATAAAGAGATGTTATTATAAAGAATTATATTACTCTACATGTAATATGTGAGAGCAATTCCTCCTCATCTCTTGGTATATAATAGAGTCAAGGAGGTCTCTCTCATTCATTCATTCGTGAATCATTCATCCATTGTGGATTATATTGTATTGGGGTTATTGGCATTGCTCTCTGTAATTTTGAGGAGATATTCCGGAGATAATAGAAGACTACCTTCCCATAAACGTAGCCCAATTGGGTGAACCACGTATATCTGGTGTACTCTTTTCTCTTGTTCTCTTTCTGTTCTTATTTATTGTGATATGTTATTGTTTACATAGATAATATGTAAGCTAGTTTAGTTAGATCCATATCTCTGACATGGTATCAGAACTTGTTGCTATGATCTAGCACATTTTATTGCTTTCAAACAATATTTTATCATTTGGGCATTGATTATTTCTTGTAGATTTGTTTTCTATCTGGTAGTCATTAGGCTTCTCTTCAAATTTGGGCATATTTTTGCAATTTTTTTATTTCTAACCCTAACCTTGTCGTGTAAATTTTTGCAGAAATTTTTCAAGGGTTTCATGATGTTGTTTTTGTAGATCTATATGATTTTCCGATTCTCCTCAAGGAGATCTATCTTCTGGATGTCAAAACGACATTTTTTGTCCAAGTTTGGTAGACTTTGTACAGGTTTCCGTCTTCGACAGATTCAACACTGTTTTCGGCCTCATAACTTGGTCAATTTGTATTGGAATTTTTATTATAACCTGTTATTGGAACTTAAAAAGCTGTTATGGATCCACTTAAGTGGACAGAACATAATTCTGGGTCTTCCGGTTGCCAAAACGACAACTTTCATCCAAGTTTGGTAGACTTTGTGTAGGTTTCGTCTTCGGCAAATTCGACACTGTTTTCGGCCTCATAACTCGGTCAATTTTTATCGGAATTTTTATTATAACCTAGTTTTGGAACTGGAAAAGCTATTCTGGATCCACCAATGTGAATAAAACAAAATTCTGGGTAAGTCTGGGCACTTTTCAAAAGGGTTGTAAGTAAAAGTTTATTCCCTTTCTGTTATTCATCTTTTGCATTTAGGTTTTGCTTCTAATCATGTTTATTAAGAGAATATTTCTTGTTCTTGATATGTATTTGTCTAACATTTCTATATGGAAACATTGGCATCTTGTAAGGGCATGGATCTCTAGTATTTTGTCATGATGATAGCTATAAACCATCTAATGCTTAATATTTTTTAACAAGATACTTAATAACTAATTTGTTCTTTTCTTTGTTTAATCACGTTGATATCTAATCATATCATGTTTATAAAAGCAATTTTATAAGAGCAATCTCATATGTGTTATCTTTTTATCATTATTTGCTTTATTTATATGTTATTGCTGACCTTTGTGTAAAAGCAATTTCATTATTTTTATAAGCAATCTCTTTATGATCATTATATGCTCCCGCTAATTAATTTCTTGAGTAAAATCAATTTTTTGAATCTATGTGATATCATAATTTGTTGGCTTGTCATAAGTTATTTAGTTGGGATATAGTTTATTTCTCATGTATTGCAGAGATTGTATCTAGTTCTTGTGCTACTTGTTTCTAACATTCCTATACGGAAGCATTGACATGTGTTGTTTGTCTCTAACATTCCTATATGGAAGCATTGACATTTCCAGAGCATTTCATCTCTCTCATATTTATATAGTGTTAACAAGAAATGAACCCATGATTAAGACCATTAGTGACTTGTCATTTCATAATTTATTTTAAGTGATATTATGAGTTGATCATAATTTGTTATATGTTGATCATATTAAACATTTATTTATTTTCATGTCATGTTTATTTCAATCATCTTTTACTCAATATTTATATGGCTTTGAGCAATCTTACAATCTTGAAATATCTATCATGAGCACATTGTTCTTATTGAAATGAGATTTTTATTCTTATGATTGCAGAGATTATCTTGTTCTTACTTGTCTCTAACGTTCCTATATGGAAGCATTGACATTTGTTTTTTGTCTCTAACGTTCCTATATGGAAGCATTGACATTTTCAGGGCATTCATCTCTTGCATATTAACATCACACTAATAAGAAATGCACCTATGCTTAAGATTAGTTGCTTGATGCCTAAATTTTCATATATTTAAGTGAAATCTTGGGCTCACTATTTATATGTTGTGGCTAACACTTAATGTGTAAAAGTAACTTCATTTTCCTTAAATGAGCAAGTTAATATTTTGATCATATTATGTTGCCATCTTTTTATATGATGTTTTCTTACCTTTGGTGTATAAGCATTTTCATTTATGTATGAGCACCTTTATTTTATGATCTTTATATACTTTAATCTTGAAAGTTCTTGTGTAGATAAGTTCTCTGTTTAGGTTTGCATCTCATTCCAGACATATTGAAGCACCATCTTTTATTGTTAAAGTCATCATGTTCATCTGTATGATATCATTTTCGATGTGTAGACCATTGGGGTCTTTTTCCTTCAATGTTTGAGGTCTTCTATAGATATTTCTATTTGCACCTTGATTGGAAGAATGTCTGCTATCCGCATGTGTATTGGCCATCTAGGTATTTTTGTACACTGTTGTGGTGTTCTTCGCCACATGTTCTGTTGTATCAGCCGTCAGAAGGTATCTCTATACTGGTGTGGATGTTATATCAGAGTTCTTCAGCTATCAATTATGGTTGTGATGATTCTTGTGGTGATCTAGTAGCTATGTTGGCTTCTCTTTAGATCTGGGTACCTTGCTGTTGGATTGCGTCACATGTTCTCGACATCTTGTGGATCTAGTAGCCATGTTGCCTTCTCTTTAGATCTGGGCATCTTGTTGTTGGTATTTCATCGTACAGCTTGGTTTGTGTGCAATTTCATGATTTAGTGAGAAGCTATTGTTCTTCATCAAATTCCATCAGCCGAAGTGTTCTTCTTTTGCAGCTTTGGTTCTTCTGGAAGTTGTCATAAAGGGGGAGCAATAATGACTCCTTCCTTCCTTCTTAGTAGGCTTTTCTCCCAGCCATTATTAAGGGGGAGTGTTGGAATATTTTATATTCCTTGGAAGGTAATAATGTTTTTGTATTATGTTGAAAGATATCCACAATCTTATGTAAAAGAGTAATACATTATATCCCATATTCATTATGGTAAAATATACTCTTGATATTCATTATTATATAAAGAGATGCTATTGTGGAGAATTATATTATCCCACATGTAATATGTGAGAGTAATTCCTCCTCATCTTTTGGTATATAATAGAGTCAAGGGAGTCTCTCTCATTCATTCATCTGTGAATCATCCATTCATTCGTGAATCATTCATCCATTGTGGATTATATTGTATTGGGGTTATTGGCATTGCTTTCTGTAAGTTTGAGGAGATATTCTGGAGATAATAGAAGACTACCTTCCCGTGGACGTAGCTCAATTGGGTGAACCATGTATATATGGTGTACTCTTTTCTCTTGTTTTCTTTCTGTTCTTATTTATTGTGATATGTTATTGTTTGCATAGATAGGTAAGCTAGTTTAATTAGATCTAGATTTCTGACAAACCTTATGGAATCAAAGTGGATATTTGACCAATTAAATGGGGCTAATTCTAATAATTGGATAGATCCAATGGTTTCCCTTCTTTGGAGCAAGTGTTTGTGGATGTATCCAAACAAACCCCTTCCTCACAACATCGATCAAACTATGAGTTCATATTTTTGAAGAAGGATGAAGTTCTTGGGCTAATCATCCTACATATCAAGCCAGATCTAATACAACACACCAAGGAGGACAAAAGCACAAAGGAAATCTAGGACACCTTCAAGATTCTCTTTTAAACAGTGAATACCACTCAAGTAACTAGACTGAAAACTAAGCTTTCTAATCTCAAAACAAGTGATTTTGATAGTATTGAGGAGTATAGTGCGAGGTTTAAGAACTTAATAGTCTACATCATTACATTCGGAAGAAAGGCATTAATATTCAGAAAATGTAAGTATTGTTCTAAATAATCTCTTCAGTGATCAAATCATTTGCTATCATATTTTATTATTATTCATTTATTTATGAAAGTGATCAAATCATTTGCTATCATATTTTATTATTATTCATTTATTTATGAAAGTTACAAGACTTCTCCTAAGGATGTTTTTACTAATCTTATCTGGCATTAAATTACTTTGAAGAATATGGCACAATTACCCCCACTCTCCCCTCAAGATCAAGCTCATTCAAAACCTATCTCTACAACTTCTACACAAATCAAGAAGGCTAGGGGGGAACCCTGGAATCCTTTGAGAAGAATAAATGTTTTATCTACAACTGGGGTGGTGTCATAAGGAGGGACATGCCTTCAAGTCTTGCATCTCTCACCTTCAAAAGATTGAAGGGTTTTAAAAAAAACATGTTGTGATAAGAAGATTATTGAAGATAATACAAATGGATCTTCTCACAATGCACATTTGATTGTGCACTTTTGATATTAGTCTTTTTCTTTATAGGAATGAATTGTTGATTTTGGAGCTATTAAGAAAATGACCAAGAATCAACACATCTCTCATTATCAATAGTGGAGAGAAAGTGATCATTGGTAATAACTTAGCATTTCCAATTTAGGACTTAGTGATGTCATAATTGACACGACCAAGTTTTGAGATGTCCTTCATGCCTTCGTGTTTCAGAAGTTGGACCGAATCTTCATTCTATTTACTGCATCGTACACACCAGCAAAAAGGTGGAATTTGACCAAATCACTAGGTTGTAAAGGACATGAATGATGGTTTTCAAGTGGTTGCTCAGGAGCCAAATGGAAAAGTCAAACACTAGAGTGGGCTTTCTCAGCAAAGTCCCGTATCAGTTGAAGGTCATAGAGGCCAATTAGAACCTCCTCGCCAAGGCTCCGGGTTACAGGTTTAAGGTTTCCAGAGTGGAAAAAGAGCCAACTCTAATTCAATCCTGCCTCATCAACATGAGCCTGCTCGTGCCCCGTCTCATTTTATCAATATGGACGATGATGAAGATGCCATCGATGCTCTAGAGGGTCACACCGATGGAACTTACGTGGCCCAGCCCCCCTCCACTATCAAGTAGCTCGTTTGGTTTCAAGTATCTTGTTCATAGTAAGAAATGCGTTGTCTGTATACACTTGAATTTTCAAACCATACTTTTATTCTGTTATGTTGTACAAGACTAGATAAAAGCAATGTCAGGTTAAAGGTTTTTCTCTTTTGGTCATGATGTTAAAGTTTTTATTATGAGACTTTAAGACCGCCTCTCAGAATTGGGGCTTATAGCTCTTAGGTTGCTCTGTTTTCCTTTGGGAGGGGCACTTTAGAGTTAATATTTTTGTATACTATGTATCTGACTATATTTTAATAGAATAGAAGGACACCACTTGCTTAAAATATAATAATAAGGCTTCATTAAAAATTAATATTACAATTAATGAGTGCTTATATCTAATGATAATTTTAATTATTTAAAGTTTTTAGTGATTTTTTTAAGTTATTAGCATTTTTTATTTGGTTGATAATAGGTGTCCAAACTTTTCTTAGTTTTCATATGTCATCTCATTTGTACTATGAGGGTGCTTCTTGATCTCTATGGCTTCTCTGACACGTCTTTTTGTGTAATGATCAAGGTTGACGATAAATCTCACATTTCTAGGAAAATATGGTGCTTGGAGGTTATGGAGTGCTTGGCCAATGTGGATTTCTTTGTCCGTCCATGAATAATGTCTGCACTATGCTCTTTTAACCTTGTTTGAACAGAGCGGCTAGTTTCACTGATGTATGCCTTTCAACAGTCACATGGGACAGAATATACAAACTGAGCTTCTAAGCCTCTTGATTTGGTTCATAGTAGTATTTGTGGGCCTATGGCCACTTGTTCTATTGTGGGGGGATAGTATTTCCTCACTTTCATTGATGATTTTTCTTGCTTCCTTTGTATATACACCATTCAATCCAAGGATGAAGTTTTTGGGAAATTCAAAGAATTTAAGTCATTAGTGGATGATCAAATCAAAACAAGAAAAAGATTAAGTGTAGGGAGGTTCATGATAGAGGAGAATATACTAGCAATGATTTCAAAACATTTTAAATTTCTTGTGGCATCTCTTAGTGGAGAATTATCGATTGCACTTTACGACATAATGGTGTGGTCGAATGGAATAATATAGTTATTATGGAGATGGCTCGATGCATGCTTCACTCCAAGAAAATATTGTAGATTAAATTTTAGGGAAAAATTGTTGTATGTCCAACCCACTTCATCAATCAAACACCTATTTATGATGTTCAAGGTATGACCCCATATGAGAGATGGTATGAGAACAAACTGTTAGTTTCACACTTCATAATTTTTTGATCAAGTGCATGGACCCATATTCCTAGTGAAAAACGAAGCAAATGGGAACCTAAAAATCATTGTTATATTCTAGTGGGCTATGGTGAAGTTTCCAATGCATATCATATATATGATCCTTCCATTTGCAAGGTGAATGAATGTAGAGATGATATCTTTTGTGAAGCTCCTTCTCATGGTGGGATATGGTGAAGTTTCCAATGCATATCATATATATGATCCTTCCATTTGCAAGGTGAATGAATGTAGAGATGATATCTTTTGTGAAGTTCCTTCTCATGGTTGACCGAGATCTTTTCCACACCTCCTTGAAGATGACTCCCAACATGTTTCAATGGATCTTTCTCCTCCACATTATGATGTTGGTCCTCTTAACCATATGAGTGTTTTATCAAGCATTGTTCCTAATGACTTGACAGACAAGTGATGGTGACAAGTATCTTATTCAATGGTTGTCTAACTCCAATCATGTGGAATTCTCTTCTCCAATGTGAAATGCTTAATCCAATGATTCTCTAGTAGATAAGAAGTTAAATGATAATGAAGAATACTTATTGATCAATCCATCTAATCCAACTCCTCTTCCTCGGATTAGGTCAAGACCTATTCCTATTAGATTTGAACATGTATAGATCTAGGTACATAAATTGAATAGATATGCAATGAGAAACAAATCAGCCATCAAATCATTATGTAATAAATGGATAACATATATTACTACATAAGAAACCCATAATGAAAGAGAAAAGAATGATCAAGTTTATTGAATAATTGAATGGAGAGGCTTATGATATATAGAGAGGCAATTTGAGTTAGGTTAGAAGGCAATTTGAATTGCCAATGCCATGCTAAAAAGACTAGTCAGGCTTAACTTAGAGCAAATAACCTCAGTTAGTCATGCAAGCTCTCCTAAACCGATTTGAACTATCCTAGATTGAACTGAACTGGACTGGGGTGCTAATGTCACTAAAGGACCAATTAGGAAGAATTACGGTTCGTTAGGACTCGGTTAGTGAGGCACACATATTCTTCACTCAACTGCCTCCTTAAATCAAGGAGAAACTCCCCCAAATCAAGGAAAGTGCCCCCAAATCAAGGAATGTGCCCCCAAAATTAGGGTTTTGACTCATGGTTGACTTAGGAGGTGGATTTGAGTGTTGTTTGGCCCATTGGATTCATTAGGACAAGCTCTAGGAGAGTTATTTACTCTAACACCCACCCCCCCCATAAGCCTAACTAAGTAAAAATGGGTCACATCAATTTGCAGCCATGATAGATACCCACGTGCATAATAATTCTCTGAAATTTGGGAAAGAGGGAAAAAACCTAGTGGGAACCCCCCCCCCCAAATAAAAAAGAGAATGTAAAAAAAAATTAATCTACACCCTTTCACAAGAAAGAAGTTTGGAGACCAAATAAAATTGGGGTTTTCCACTTCCTTGAGATGAGTGGCATGAAATAAATGAACCACCATCCTTGCACCTACAACAAAAATGGGGTTTCCAAGGCATGACACAAAGCAAGAAGACCAAACACTAAATGAAACATAAGGAAAATATCAATCATAATGACAAGAGGAAGTCAAAGGTGAGCAACAAGGTGGAGGCAATTGAATCGAAAGGGAGTGCTTGGTAAGCAGACAAAAACAATCTCAAGAAAGGAGAGGTCAAGGTGCTCGCCACTAAACATTTTTTAGACTACTTGCAAGCCCAAATTGGCAAACCTGTGCATGCACAGGGAAGAAGTTAGGAGACCAAATGAGTTTGGATTTTCCCAATTCCTTGAGATGTGTGGCATGGAATAAATGAGCCACCATATTTACACTTATAAAAAAGACGAGGTTGTCAAGACAAGCCTGCAAGGAAAGAGGACCAAACACTAAACAAAACACAAGGAAAACAACATGTAGAGCCTTTGCCCTACCCCTAAAGCCATTCCAAAATCAAGAGGAAAGTGATGCCACTTTCAATTAAAACCAAGAGGAAATGGTGTTGAACATAAGGGCATGAGAATGCTGATATAAAATAGACAAATTGTATACTTTTCAATTTCTTTTGCAATTTTGCTTCTCATGCTTCCCATGGTAGTTGTAGATCCATCCTTAGTAAGATGGAAGCAAGTGAAAAAGGAGAAAGTGAAAAAATACAAGAATGAGGATTTATTCAAATCTTAACTCATTGCACATTTTTCTTTATTCTTTTAGGGAGCCATTTGATTGGTTATCTATAAATTCATTAAGTGCATAACTATGTAATGTGATGTATTTGAGAATATGATTAATTTTCATTTATGTATAGAAATTTGAGTTTTTTTTCATGGATAAAAGAGAGAGAATGAAAACTAAATTTAAAATATACACCATATTTAAAAAAACACTAGGAATATTATTATAATAGAAATAAATATATTATAATAATACTTAAATTTTATTTTTTATAAATTTATAATTTCATAGATTTGAATTTTATTTTCTAAAATTTATTTTTAATTTATATTTTAAGGTTAGTATCCAAACAGTTTGGAATGGTTTTAAATTAAAAATGCATTCCAAAATATTTAATCTTTTTAATATTTAATTAAAACCTGTATAGATCCATCTTAAAGTTAGATCAAGTACTATATGAATCCAATTTCTTTATGTGTAATTTTTTTTAATCTTAAATGTTTTACATTAAGAAAAAAAAAATTATTTTATAAGAGGACATAGATTTTTAATTACTTTTCATTTGATTTTGATTTTTTACTTTATGAACCAACATAAAATTTTTATTTATTTATTTAATAAATATCTCTAAAAAATTGTATTAACACATTGTAAAAACATTTTTACCCTTGATTTTGAAATGGTTGATCAAGACGTACCTATAAAAATATCTGTAAAAACTTAGTGTGATAACAAAACTTAAAAATAAAAATGTAAATGGTCCTTCAAATATTCTTCATCACATATACAATTTCCAATTGCTTTTGCTTTCAGTAAGTGAATGGAACTATTCTTATTGTGAAAACATCGAGATGTATAATGCTATGGCAAAAAGCCGTAATTAACAAGAAGTTTTTAATCAAGTATTTTTACATTGATGGGTGTTTATATCTTAGAATTTGGGGTGGATTATCATTTATGTTTTTTCTAGATTGAAGGAGGATGGGACAAGTGTACTCTGCAAATTGATTTTAAGGGTGTAGTTCAAAATTCCAAATAAACAATTATAAAAAAAGAAATATAAAAAATAAATGGTAGTTGATGCATGGATAACTCGGAGCTCATGCATTGACGACATGTATTGACACAACCCATTTAACTAAAGAAGGTGATAACATGTAGCTAAGGCATAAACAATAAGTGATTACAACTAAGCATGGAGAAAAAGTAAATAACATACTCATCACACTTAACTTGAGACTTATCGATGTTCATAGCCACAAATTAAATAACTATACTAATTTAAATTTTGTCATCTAAAAAAATATTTCAATCCATTTCATATTCTTCTAAATCACATCCAACTATTGAGTGAAAATGTCCTTCACATAGTTCTATTACTTGTGTGAAAATATCTAAAATTTCATAGTATTCATAACCATGGGCACATAAATTAAATTAAGCACTATGAATTTTGTTCACATAGTTCTATTACTTGTGTGAAAATATCTAAAATTTCATAGTATTCATAACCATGGGCACATAAATTAAATTAAGCACTATGAATTTTGTGAAAATATCCAAATTTCATAGCAGTGTCATAATAACAGGGTCACAGAAATTAAAATTATTAAGTTTAAATAGTAAGTTCTATGAATTTGTGAAAATGTCCAAATTTAATAGGATTGTCATAATAACACTTCTCACAGAAATTAAAATTATTAAGTTTAAATTTCTTTGTAAGAGCTTTTTAAATGGTCATAGTTTTAATTTCAAAGTCTAATATTATTATGAAAATCTATATCTTTATAATTGTTATATATATATATTTTTAATTTCTAAATAAGAATGATTTTCAAAATTAATGAATATAACAAATTTAATATAGATTAAATAATATTCATTTTCAAAATTAATGAATATAACAAATTTAATATAGATTAAATAATATTCATTTACTAATTTGTAAATATATAATAATAATAACTAAAAATTATATATATAAAAAGAATATAAAAAGAAGAGGAATTTAAGTAAATTCTAGAACTATATCATATAAATTATAAACTATACTATATCATATAAATTATAGAAAGAAGAGGAATTTAAGTACATTCTGAGGCTATATCATATAAACTATACTATATCATATAAATTATAGAAAGAAGAGGAATTTAAGTACATTCTGAGGCTATATCATATAAACTATATTAGGAAAAAGAAGAATTTAAGTAAACTCTGTTAGGTATCATTGTTAAGTATTTTTCATAATTTATAATATCAATAATAAGTTAATAAGTTGTAAGATATTGTCTATCTATATATATAATATTTTTCAAACATTTTTACATTTTAATATATTAATTGTTCTTTATTTATATATTTAATATATTCAAAACTAAAATAAAATTAAAAAAAAAACTATATTCAAAACTAAAATGAAATTCAAAATTAAAAAAAAACTAAACTTTGATGTTAAAATTAGAAGAATACATTAAATATGTTAATTAATAATAAAAAATCCAAGGCTTCATGCAAATGACAACCATATATGCCTTTCCATCACTGTCTTTTAAGGAGAAAGTCACGAAGAAGTAACTTCTTTGCTAATTCCAAACCTTTGTCAAAGTACAAATATTAGTATAATAACAGAAATAACAATTAAGAATTTAGTATTTATATGGAGATCAGGCACCTAAAAGCCTATATAATTAATGGGGATTATATATAATGGGGAGTGTTACAGCATCCGACTTGGTGCAGCAACAAGATGGTCTCTGACTCTTGAAGCAAAAGATTGGTGGCATTTTTATTATTATTTAAATTGTTCATGGAAGTTTGTCCTACTTGTAAGCAGTAAGGTGAACCATGAGGAGACCAAGTTCAAAATGCATGAAAAATAAAATTAGAATTAACCTTTATCAAAGTACAAATATTAGTATAATAACACAAATAATAATTAAGAATTTAGCATTTAGATGCAGATCAGGCACCTAAAAGCCTGGGGATTATATATAATGGGGAGTGTTACAGCATCCGACTTGGTGCAGCAACAAGATAGTCTGTGACTCTGAAAGCAAAAGATTGGTGACTTTTTTATTATTATTTAAATTGTTCATGGAAGTTTGTTCAGTAAGGTGATCCATGAGGAGACCAAGTTAAAAAATGCATGAAAAATAAAAATGGAATTTTAAAGGGAAGACAAATTTTGCATGGATTTATTTGTCTCTGGAACAGTATCAGAGCTCAATGAATCTGAACATGGAACAGTATCAGAGCTCAATGAATCTGAACATCACATGAAGTGCAAACGATGTATCCAGTTTATGAAAAGCCTAAAGCAGTGTCTAGGCAAGTCAAAGTTAAAGACAGTAAAATCAACAACAAAAATAAGCAAAATATGTATGATCGTCTCAAAGAACGATTTTTCTTATTCATTATGGAACTTTTTTACTCTTGGTACGGCTGGAGAAGCAGCACTAATTGGTTGTTTGATCAGGAATTAGAGATTTTCAGTTTCTCCTATTTGAGAATGATCGTCATCTCCAGTACCCTCAGAGGACCTGCTAGGCAAAGTGCTAAGTCTGCCAATATAGACATCAAATTAGAACTAAATAAGATAAAGATACAAGAACTATAAAGATAAGACAGAAAGATAAAAGTATTTAGTCTGACAATATAGATGTCAAATTAAAACTAAAATAGGATGGAGATACGAGAACTATAATTTTTGAAAGAGCAAAAAAAGAGTAAAAGTTTTGGTTTGCACACCCAAGATGTAGGTTAGTTTGGTGTACTGATGAGTTTTCTTGTGCTGAAGTTGAGGAATCGCCACTAGTACCCAACTGCCATACAAGCAGATCAGGTTATATAGAGATCCTTGAACCGAGAAGTATAACCGTCTTAACAGAATTTCGACTTTCAAGAAACTGGTACCTTTGTTTGGAGTTTCTTATTCTCGTCTTCCAAAGAGCGTACCTATTACAACAATTACGACGACAGAAAAGTTCAGGTATGGTCAATATTCCATTATAGTATTAGTACGAAAGAATAACAAAAGGGACTAGAGAACTCCTGGTTCCTATGAATTTTCATTTCTTGGTTCAGTGCTTACAAGAACAAGCAAAGCTGAAGGAGTAAACTTGATCCAGTGGTCTATTTGCACAAGCTATAGTAAGTTTAGGAGCTTTAGGTCTCCATACATTAGTTTCTCCCTGTTGTGTTTTAATATAAATCAGAGCAGTAGTCTGAAGCAAGTTATGGGTAAAAATTATTAATCCTCACTATACTGATACAGGGCAGTGGGTCATTCAGATCAATAGTCTCAAGCAAAGCAAGTTATTATAATCCTCAATCATGGGATTGTGATGTAGTTCATTTGAATGGCATGTTATTCTGTTAAGAGGTGACATATGCTACAAGTTCAAGATATATTTTGAAATTGAAAGATTCTATTGACTCATAGTACACAGTAAAACCATCACAAAAGTTGAATTGTGTGAATTATAAGTTAGATAATAATATGCTATAGTTATTAATAAGGATTTTCTATGTTTAAGTTTTTATTTTTTTTATTGTAATCTATTTCATTTGAATGGCACATTGTTTTATAAAGGAGTGACCAAAATATGAGATACTAAATGTTTTTGAATTTTTAGAAATATTTATTTTGCAAAATAGATATGTCTAAGAAGTTGGCATCTAAACTAGAGAAATCCTATATTATATGATACAACCCCTAGAATATATTATAATATATTTATAAGAATCACTGTAAAATAATTAAAACTAATTCATTGCTATTGTATGTAAGACTAGTATCAAATCCCTTGCCACTAAGTTAATATTCTTAATAATGGATTTATGCACCCAACATAATTGTTAAAAATATGAAATTGTAATTATTAGAATTGATGCAAAATATGATGGTCTCTTATGATACATTACTAAAATAGAAATATGAAAAACATGTATATTTTAACTTGAGGGAGCTAATTTAGAAATGGCGTTAGAAGATGCACATTCTTAAGAATGTGCATGAATTTATTTTTCTATGGGTTTTGTTCTCGCCAAACCACCACCAATTCTTGCCAAATAAGATGCCAAGTCATAATTAAAAAAATGCATATAGGAACACATGTGTTAATAATGCGTGTGCATTCCTAAGTGCGCACACATTCCTTTGTCTTTTGATAATAGTAAAAGAGCCACATGTTTCTATTTTGATGATGATTATGATAGTTAAAGTCCCATGAGACCAACTCTAGTCTGTCAGACCTTAATAAGATTACTTGGATTGGTGTAAAATTATATCTCTATGCTAAAAAATATTAGAAAGAAGCGTTCCTAGGTTGCCATAGTTATGACTAGTTAGAAAGTTGGGCAGGTTTATATTATAACAACGATTATGAAAGTGTGATCTAGTGTGAGTGTACACATGTCAATCTAAGATAAAGTGACTTTCATTCTCAACGTTTGTAGTCTCACATAGAAGGAAAATCCTTTCCATGGCATAGTGTTTTAGGAATTGTCCAATGTCCTGTCTCACTATGAAGCTCATGAGAGTTCATTATTATCTTGGCTATATTAATTTTATTCTTCGAACTCGTTAAAAAAGAGAGATATTTTTTATCTTCAATATTAGGGTTACCTCCTTATAGTATCTTAATTTCCTTTTCACCTCTAATTAATTCTCACCCCTCATTTTCTCTTTAAACTTAGAGGTGAGAACATTTTTAGTGTTATTGATATCTTGTATAGTGGCATTTTCATCAGTATCCTAATGGTTTAGTCAGGCCATGGAATCTTTATATTAGCCTCTCTTGAGCCGAAGTTGGTCTTGATTGGATTTTAAAGCAATTTTAGGAAGTCTTTGGTCTCCCATGTTATTTAAAACCATGTAGCGCAATATTTCGACGACCAAGGAGGAATTCTAGAAGTGATTTGGAGATATTTGAGGAGCTATTGGCAAAGGAGTGATTTCCAAGTGTCCATATCTTCCTTGAGGAGATATTGGTTCCAAGTAATTCTATCAGAATTTTTAAATTTCTATTTCCAAATTTTTTTAATTTATAATATCAAATAAATTAAAATATATTCTATTATTCTTTAAATGCAACATAAATCACACATCATGGAGCCTTGACCTTAGTAAATTTTGAACCCACCATCACCTAGTGAAGCTAGACCAAACCCTAATCTAAAACCTTGACATCCAAACACTAAAATTGATGCGGAGATTAAGTCATTAAGAACCCTAATACAAGATTTTAGAAACACTAGAAAGTTCCCATGCCAATCATTGACTACATCATTAGAGACAATTATTACTTCCATTCTTAAAGTCGAAGGGAAGTTGTCTAATACTTCCGATTACACGAATATGATGTTTAAGTATTATAGGATACATTTAGATGGAATCTAGGTCAATGATCATCAAATTTCAAAACAAGAATGATAACCTTGTTTACTGACCCTAGAATTGGAACACACCCTCCAATGACAAAGAAACACAATTGCATGGATTGGTGCACCTTCTAACCTTTAATAAACCATTGGATGGGTAGGTGGTTCATGGTGTTTGGAAAACCTACTTGCAATAATAGGGAGGTTCCCATGTATTACCTTAGGAAATTATGGGATAAATATGTTTGAAGTCACCATGTCAACTAATTTGACATTGGTGAATTCCAAGGGGTGGGTCACGAGTCCACACGAGATCAATAAAATACCAAGCATGACCCACTGAGAGGGCATTTCCCTCTTAGGAGGAGGTCTAACCCCACTTCCCAATATGATCCTATTTCAGATAAAATTTTCTAGGTCCAAACCTCCATTTCAACATCCCGTAGTATTAGAATATTCTACATTCCTTGCATTATTCTATTAAGATAGATATTTGGATGATGTTGGGGCAGGGGTTGGGTTGTCTGAAAATTCAACAGAGGATAGCCCCAGATTTGTCACATGGAACTAGTTCCTATGATCTTGATCAATGCTTGAAATGTGGGAACACTTGTTATGGGTCGATGGAGGCCAATACACATGATAATTTGTGTAGGATTTTGGGATAAAATCATCTCTTTGTACTATATATATATATATATACAGAGAGAGAGAGAGAGAGAGAGAGAGAGAGAGAGAGAGATTATTGTATAATTATTTTCTATATCTAATTATTTGCTATGTTTTGATAGTACACCTCCATCACCTATAGATGCATCAGTGACAGTTTTTATCACTGATGCAGTATAATTCTCATTTGGTTTTCCTCATGAATAGGTATTGCTAAAATTTAAGCAATAGTAAATTATTTGGCTTGCTAGTTATTTCCATATTAACTATAAAATAGAATGGTTAGTGATATAATTGTTTGGTTAATATGGTTAAAGGTACCAAAAATATTTTATGAAAAGCAAAATTAATGTCGATGAGTTGTCAAGAAATTCAAAATAATTAATTAGCTTAGTGAACAACTTAATATGGTTATAATAGTTAAGGATACAAAACTAATTTGATGAAAATTGCATTCCTATACCCTATACCTTACTTGGATTTTGGTACATTCCTGACACTTAGTGAGAGGCAAATCGCTAATACTTGACCCACCAAAACCATCATTTCTTTGAGTGGTGATTATAGGCATTGGCATTGAGTTGGATTTTTGAGTAAGTGGAATAGGATTGTTCTTTGGTTCTTTTCTCCAACATAGTTGAGAAGAGGTTACATAACAAGTATCGTGTATAAAGGTGGGTATTATTGTGGTTCATACCAAGCTCTATCCAATCATTCAAGTTTATGGATCTCCATTTATTTCTTGGAGTAAGTAGTACATAACCTTTCTCAACTTGGATCGACATTGAGATTGACATATGAAAGGTCTACATTGACTTGTTTGTTTTTATAATATTCCCTATACTAGTAAATGGAGACTTATACTTTCTATGCATCCATTCAAAAGTAGAGAAGACATATAATTATAAACCATACTCCATTAATAAAATAAAGGGAAAAGGAAGGGCATTACCAATTTCACACGCCATAAGCATGTGCCAAGGTTACGGAAGCAACATGAGAGAGCATTATGATTTAGAATATGTCCTCATCCATAATGTATTTCATTAAACCTACAAATACATTCAATGGATATTATACTAAGATTAAAAGTGTTTATCCTAAATTTAACCATACATAAGATGGTGAGAACTAGACGTTTTATAGGCTTGAGCTCCATCTCCTTTCATAAATAAAAATAATAGTTCTTTACTAGATCCACTAGCTTTTCCAAGGAAAGGGGTAGGTCCACTAGATACACGTGTTCTTCCCTTCCAAATAGAACAAAGGATAGGTCATCCATAGGTTCCTATACCAATAGAAGGTTGATATGAAGACCTCTTAGATATGAATGATAAGATCACCTAGGAAGAAGTCATCTATGATATCGACATGGTCGACAAAGAGGGGGACCTCAAAAAGTTGCTTTTCCATGATTATATCATTCTTAGGTTTTCACTTAACAATATCAAGATCAAACTCTATATACCATACCCGATCTTGATACTACATACCATTCTTTTTGAGTATTTAGAATTAAAGTATATAAATGCAAAGTTCTGGTAGGTTGAAAACTTAAGAATAATTTCACTAAATATCTCATCATATCTAAATTATATTACTAGAATGTATGCTCTTTTCATTGAAGTAAATTTCCCAACTTGTTTATGTTAAAGGTTCCATGAAAGTGTTTAGGGTCTTATTTTTATCTGACAACTAAGAACTACTTGAGTAAATTTTCCAACTTGTTTATGTTAAGGAACATGAAAGGGTTTAATGTCTTATTTCTATTGTGCAAAAGAACTAAAAATTATTCATAAAATCCAAGTATTCAAGGCTATTTCTGACACATTGCAACAATCACCACCTGGCATGTACACATCATTCCCAACGCATGTATCATGTGTAAACTTAAATACGCTTTTAATTTGCTATCTTATTTTTTCTAATTTCCATGTATTTGTACTAATCCAGCATATTTGAAATTTGTATGCAGCCCACACCATACATGTATATTTCACTACATCCACCTTTCCCTTCACATATTTTACCTATGCCATTCCTCCCATAGTATAGATCGCGTAAATTCCTTGGCACCCTAAACCCACCATTGGCACCCCGCCCCCAAGTTTCCTTCCTATGATTTTACAATCCACGAGGGCTTATCACCACTCATCCCCACCATGTTTTCCATGCATTCCATACAATGTGGCTGCACCTATTCACCCTACACTAGTCCACCTAATTGTATCCCCCATTGTCCCCATTGTTTGATCCATTTTTGTAGCAACTCCAATTTCATCTACAATGGCTACATCCATGGTTGCTTCTACTACATTCACTCCATCCCCCATTGTGCCCTCAGTGTATCCTTTCTAGTTGAGTTCTCTAGCTCCTAATGTTTCTCCATCGATGGTAACTTGAGATATTCATGGTGACATCATTAGATGATGAAATTATGATCCAACATGAATGGTGTTTATTTCAGGGATTAGGGTTTTTTCATTAATTAGTTCTTGTAATTGAGCATAGAGGGATTTCCGAGAGGATGGGATCATGGAGGAGGAAAACACCCTAAAGAATTTTTGTCTCATCTATAATGAGTTTTGAAATATTGAATCCTATTTCTATTTTGTAAGTGTGTTAATTGACATAATGTTGCAAAAAGACTTATATCAATGTCATTTCCTTTCCAATCTCCAGATAAAAGTACTACTCCTATATGGAAGAAGACTCAATCTTCCTCCAACTTGAATAGGAGGAATATCGTCTTTGGAGATGCACCTAGTAGTTGCGAGGGTAGCGGGGGTCAATTAGTGACCCATTATGTATATCGGTCATGATGTGCCATTTTGCGTCTGGGGAACAAGCTACCATTCTTTCCTGTTTGGGAAATAGGTTCCCTTATGTACATTGGGCACAGTGTGTCATTTGTGAAAAATGTATAGTTAGACTGGATTCTTCTTATACATACACAATTTCGAAATATGTATAATGAATTTTTTGTGGTTTAGTTTGTGAATATTGTTATGGTTAAGTTTATGGTTCAATTTGTTTGATGTTTATGATGAAATATGTTGATGATGTTATGGAATAATATATGATTTCTATATTGTCATGTGAATGTGTAATTTGACAACAATCACTGTGGTTTAGGTTATAGTACTTCATTATCATGTGCCTTACGTTTCCTTATTGAGGAGAAGCAACAATATTCATAGTTATGATAATCTTGGTCCATATAGAGAGTTTGTAATTTTTGAAAATAATAAAATATATTAATAAAATTTTCTATGTTACCTTTCTTAAGCTTCAAATACATATATACGGTCTTTCAAAATTTATGGAACCTTGATTCAATAATCAATATATTTGTCACAAACACCATATTGGATCTAGTTATTTTCAACATGTTCTTTCATCTCAATGTTGCAAGTGTGTCTTGAAAATATTGTGTGTGTATTTAACTTGCATGTATTTTTCTACATCACCAATAATATTTTCATGAGAACAATCCTCCCTTAAAATGAGAAAAGTGATTGACATCCCTCACAATAAATTCTCTTTTACTGACCTTGGAGATGCACTTAGCAACTTCATGGAAATTACCACAATTTAAAAGGTTCTTGATGATTTCAATAATTGTCACATGGGGCGTACTAATAATCCCAAATACAATGGATAAACTCTCACTATGATAGTAGAGAGCCTTTTCTTTCATGACCTTCTTAACGTCATGCAATACAAAGATTGTGTTGGGTACATACCTTACCTCTTTCATTTTTACAATGTTCTTGACCACAATGCAAGTACAATGTTTGACCACAATCCAACTGCATGTGGTCTCTTTTTTCACCCCTATCTCTCTCATCATGGTCCTCACCTTTTTCAATCCTCTCAGCTACCAGATGTAACATAGATGTTTGATAGAAGTACATAAGTTGTAGAGTCAAATTTTGATTCAATTTAGTTACGTGCTTTGTTGCACACTTGCCTAGATTCATATTTCCATGTATTTTGCATCATTCCTTCACTTTCTTGGTAGAATGATTATGTCTATTCTCATGTTCTACAACCCGATGATGCGTTACTCATGTTCCTTATATCTCCCATTTAGGGCCCGAATTCAAGTTTTTATAATTTAGGGTATTCCAAATCATGATTTCAAGCCAAATATTCTTCATAAATAATAATTTTTCAACCCTAATCATGTATTTGTTGAAGTGAACAACCCTCAATTTGTCAAAGCCTTAGGACCGAATGCCAGCGTGTTATGTATGGCATGCACTCAGAAGGATAAATTGATCTTTCTTAACCACATATGTGTTCATATCATTGCACATATTTTCGATATTCAATTTGGATTTTGTGCCCCTTATTATGATTAGGTAAACCATCTTAAGGGCACATGTGAATTTGGTCTGGAGGCATAAAAAAAAATTGAGAAGTGTAATTGAGTGTTACAAGCCCCAACAAGTATGTTTAGGAAAGGTCCGCGACCATGTTGTCAATACACTCACAAACCATATTGTTAAAGAATTGACTCTTTAATGGAAAAATTGCATAACATATTACTCAACAAAACCCTAGTTCCAAAAATCATCAAATAAAAAAATATCCTAGCCATGGAATCATGGGAGAGGGGTTCCCCTATATACAATATGATCTCACGAGTCCAATGGAATTGATGGTTCACCACTTTGATTCTTGATTATGATTTTATGGTGAGTTGTAACTCACATCCTAAAGAATTCAAGGACACTTGGTGAATTTGGTCCAGGGGCATGAAGCAACGAAATTGAGTGTTGTAAGCTACAATAAGTATGTTTGGACAAGGCCATAGTGGCCACACTATCCGCATGCTCACGAACTAGAGTTTTCTAGAATTGACCCTTTAATGCAAAAATTGCACTACATGTTATTGAGAAAAACCTTAGTTATGGAAATTATTGAATAAAAAATCTCATGGCCATGAACTCACGAGAGAGGGGTTCCCCTAGCTATAATTTGATGTCACAATTCCAATCGAATCAATGATTCATTGATCCAAGTCTTGGTTCTCATTTTATGGAAAGTTGTAACTTGCCTTGCAATGAACATTAATATAATAATAATAATAATTAATGAAAATATATATGTCCTAACTAAAGGGCATGTCTATTCAACCATGTGACTAATTAATTTGTATATATACTATCCTGATGGTCATTGTAACTCATATATCTATCATTTATTCATTACTCAATTATTATATACTCGACCTTAATGGATTTTAGCCTATTGTCCTTCATAAATTGGATATTCAACAAATGAACCTTGTTTATATTCACAAAATGAACTTTTTTTCATTTTATGCCTCTTGAAGGAATTCAAGGACTCTTGGTAAATTTGGTTTGGGGGCATAAAAACCAAACAAAGTATTGGAATTGAGTGTTGTAAGCTCCTGCAAGTCTATTTCAAGAAGGCTAATGTGACCATGTTATCCACACATTCATGAACCATATATTTCAAGAATTGACCCTTTAGCGCAACAATTTACGTTGCATGTTTCTAAGCAAAACCCTATTTTGGAAATGATCAAATAAAAAAATATCATAGCCATGGACTCATGGGAGATGGGTTACCCTAGGTATAATTTGATGTCACAAATACAACATAATCAATGGTTCATCAATCTAAGTCCCAATTGTCATTTGATGGTGAGTTTTATGTCAACTCCTAAAGGCATTCATTAACACATGGTAAATTTGGTCTAGGGTTAGAAAAAAAAATAGAGTGGTAGAATTGAGAGTTGTAAGCTCTAGTAAGTTCGGTACAATTGATTGAAAATGCTGCATGGTTAAAGAAAGAACAACCAAAGAAGGGAAAATTTGCAAAATTACCAGAAGTTCCAGAATTTTTTGTATGTATAAATAGAAATATGTTGTTTATAAAAAATCTTCCATCTATAAAAATCAAAATAAGGATTGTGTCAGGAATTCTGGAAAGTGGTTGTGTAGATATTTAGATAGACCATCGCGTTAAACGATAAATCTAACCCCTTTATATCCTAGGGCATCTACTGAATTCCTTGTTCATGTGGGAGAACCTACATTGGACAAACTAGTAGATCTATCCAAACTCGTCTTAAAGAACACATCGTAGATACTAATCACAATCGTATAAACAAATATTCCATTGCAGAGCATTCCTTCAATTCCAAACACCATATCTGCTTTGATCAAACCAAAATTTTGGCTTCCACAACTTAGTACTCCTCCAAACTTATTAGAGTTCAGCTCTAGAAATTGAAAAACACCCTAATAACTTTAATCAAGAGGATGACTACAAGCTAATCCATTCTTGGAAACCCTTGATCCATCATCTCAATCAACCTCATCTTTAATTTTTTCCTTGGCCTCTACTTGTTCCTTGGTCTTTAACTGTCTTATTTAACTCAATATTTCTCTCACTATATAATTTCTTCTCCTTATTAGAATACTATAACCTAATCATTTCTCCTTACCAAATTTATTTCTCCAAAGTATTACTTCCTAACTATCTCATCTTAGGTTTTTTTCTCCCTATATTTTTGGACTTCTTATTTCAACTTTTGTTATAGTCATCATTAAATTATTTAATAATGATATCTAATTTCCCACCCCCTTAGTCCTTGTTTATAAAAATAACTCCATTCTTTACCTTTCTAAGTATATAAAAAAATTTAAACCAAAAATTATAAACCTAATCTATTTTAAAATTTTAAAATCTCCTCTCACTTCCTTTCTCTCACTTCCTTTCAGTTTTACAATTGATATATTATTCCTCCTTTCTAACTTATTTTTATTTATTTTCATACAATTTCTTTCTAACTTATTTTTATACAATTTCTTTCTTCATGGATGTATTACACCATATTTGATCTATTAATCAGTGTTTCCTGGTTAATTATTATAAAACTTATTACCCCCTCTCTCCCTTTTTAATATATTAGTTATATTATTTTAATTAAATTACATTAATTGAATTATTCAATTAATTAATTTAATTATATTTAATACAATATATGTTTTTTAATTATTCTTAACCTTAGAAACAAATTTCTTTTCTTCTTTTATTTTTTAATTTCTAAACATTAATTATTTTAATCTTTTACTCAACCACTCCTCTTATAATTTATAAAGTATTATAATAATATTTTTTAGTTTATTTTCTAATTGTCCCCACTAATTATAATTATTTGGTACTTATCTCTTTAATTTGTTTTAAATTTAATTAAATTAATTAATCTTTTACTTATATGTTTTACCTTACCCATTAATCTTTTCCCATCAACCTAACCCATACTCATAAACCTAATGGATAGTTTTCGTCTACCTCTATATATTCTACTACATTCTTTTCTATTACACTCAGGCTTGTGATCTTAAAGATGGGTTGAGTGTTCATTCGAAACACATCGGTCTATCTAAATTTCTACACAGTCACTTTCCATAATTCTTGTCACAATGGCTGAATACTGCGGAAACATACGTACTCAAAATAAAAATATCATTTAAAAAACTTAAGAAGTGGAGAAATAAAGAATCGTAATCATAGCATAACTGACAAAATCCTGAATAAAAAAAAATGTAGAGTGAAACATATTGTAGAGGTACCTTGAGCTACCACCACTAAAAATTAACCTTCCATATGATTTAATGACACACTGTTGCATATCACAAACTCACAATTGTTGTTACATCAACCCAAGGAATTAGTGAGCATTCTTACCATGCACCTCTACTATATAGTCACCAGTTTAACCTTTGATCAAATTATTAAACCATAATAGATACCAATTCAACTTGTGGATTGAACTCATGAGTTTAACCTTTGATCAAATTATTAAACCATAATAGATACCAATTCAACTTGTGAATTGAACTCATGATGATAGTTGGGTGATAAGAGACCGTGTGGGAAACAATCAAGCCAACAAATTTTAGTCATTGCAAGATGGGTTAGAACTGTGCCCAACTACCACTAACTTTGAATATTTAGTCTTAACGAGATAAACGATCACCTTACAATATTTGTCTTGTCCATTCCATATGCTACATCTATACTTTTCCTGTCCATACTCAATAACCTCCGCTAATCATCCCAAGTCATGACCTTTCAATTACTACATTAACATTTTGCAAAGTCAAACCATTATTATTAAAAAAAAGTGAGGAAGGGGATAAAAATATGTTCATGTATATTTTATATTATTTCATATTCTTAAGGGATTTAAGTTTATGTGAAGTATTAAGGTAAATCAAGGAATAAGTAAAACTAAGAACGATGAATTCCACAAATAATTATAATTTTTTATTTTGGTGAAATGTCCTTTTTGTGATAAGGAGTTTAGATGATGAGAGGCTTTCAAAATCCATGATATCAACTACTCAAATTGTGAAAGACTATTTAGTCTAATAAATTATCAAAGGGAAATGCCACAAATTAAAAAAATTAGAGGACACACAAGCACAGTATCAAGAATACAATAAAAAATTATAAATGATGATAGATGTGGATAAAATTAAAAAACAAAATAGAAAAGAGATCATTTTTGCTTAAAAATTCATAATCAAGAGTTGCTCGTTCAACTGGAAGAATTAAATGAGAAGAAACAATGCAATCAACACAAAGTTCAATATCTCAAAAAAAATTGACAAGAACTTAGTGGAAAAATATGAACGAATTCTTTGCCTAAAAGATCATAGTCAAAAACTTAATGAGCAAATACAAAAGTCTGAGGATAAGAAGCAGTGTTATTATAAATTAGAACAAGAGATTCAAGATCATAAAAAGAAAATATAAGAAAAAAAAGAAGAAAATATTCACTTAAGGAAACTTAAGGAACCTTAATCAGAGGTTTCCAAAACAAATCAAAAGGTTAAAGAATGAGAATCTAGAGAATAAGAAACCTAAAAATAAATTCAACAATAGAAAAATGCTGAAGAATTTTCATGCCTAAGGAAGCATAATCAAATTTTGCTTGCACAAATCAAGAAGTTGAAGGATGAAAAGAAAACACACCCAAATCTACATCAACATATCAATATAGAACCACTAATCGACAAAGAGACAATGATTGACCTAGTTCAAGTAGGGATATTTTCAAATGTTGAAGTACAAACAAGGGAAAATCCAAGGATCTAAACCCATAATATTTTTTTTATTGACAAAATCAACACAAGTATGCAAATAAGACATACTACAAAACATGAGACAAGTAGTCACTACAAGCATGAAAAGACATATCAAGTTATAAGGTCACCTTATTGACATCCTAATCACAAAAGTCGATACCTTAACCAATCCGATTATATCAACATAAACAAAAGTAGTTGATCTATATTATGAATATTATTAATGGTAGTATAGTTGGGTCTCAAATAAAAAGTCATTGTGGGAATCACAATATATCAAGTTCTTTCCAAGAGCCCTATAAATGCACAATCCCATAGAAGATCGAATTAGGGTGGGAAAACCCTTTCATAACAAGAAAACTACGCTCAGTTCCTATAATATCAAATCATCTTGTATCCTCAAATCTTACAATGAGAAGTACAAAGGATCATGAGAAGGCATTATGGGCTAGAACTAGAGATAAGTCTTTTCCATAAATATTATTTGAAAAAAATCACTTCTAAAGAGGAATAAAATGCAATGAACATTACTATATAATAATAATAATAATTCATGAAGAGATGCATGCCCGAACTAAAGGGCATGTCTATTCAACCATGTGACTAGTAAATGTCTAATGTAATGTCCCAGTGATAATTATAAATCATATATCTGTCATTTATTCATTACTCAATCATTATATACTTGACCTTTATAGATTTTAACCTATTCTCCTTCTTAAATTAGATATATAGCAAATGAACCTTGTTCATATTTGGAAAATGAATTTTGTTCATTTTACATTTCCTGAAGCCATTCAAAGACACATGATAAATTTGATCTAGGAGAATCAAACCAAACAAAACATTGGAATTGAGTGTTGTAATTATCTTTAGAAGGTCTATTTGGAAAATTATAATGTGACCATGATATCCACATGCTCATGAACTAGAGTTTTAAGGAATTAACGCTTTAATGCAAAAAATTGCATTACGTGTTTATGAGAAAAACCTTAGTTTTGAAAATCATTGAATAAAAAATATCATATCCATGGAATCATGGGAGAGGGGTTTCTCTATGTTAGAATTCTAATAATTTCATTCAAAAATATTATCTAGGATCCTACTAAGAGAATAACATGCACAGGATAACAATCATAAACACAAGAGACACAATGTTTCCTCGGGGAAAACCAAGAAGGTGAAAAACCCCGCAACTTCCTCAGAGATAGAATGAGCACCAATACAAATATCACAAAGATCAAACCCCTAAAGATAGATGTCTTCAACATCTACTCCTCCTCCACTTGTGCGCACTCCTCTCTCTCAACTATGCGAGTTGGATGAGTGAGTGAATGAATAGAATGAGAGAGTCACACTCTCTATTTATACTTTAACTTAACCTGCCTTTAACCCTAACTGGGTCGAATTCCTAAGGAAGCCTAATAACCCTCCCACATAACTCATATAGGGCATACAGGGCCAACCCCACCAAGGTGGTCTAAATATAAGTTATGACACTTACAATGTAACTTGCGACACTTGCAAATACAAATGACGACACTTCCAATTGGAGGAATAATACATCTCCGTTGGGGATACAATAAAGTACAAATGTAATGCATACAATACACAAGTGAATATCTTTCGAAGTTACAAATACATCAATAATCCCTCTTAACTAAGAAGGTATGCTCTTGACATAGGTCATCAATACATATAAGCACAAGTCTTCAATACTGGATCTGGATCATCGTCACTGGATCATGGAGCATCATCGTCACTGCTGTTGTACTCATCACCTCGATCACTGGTACTATATCTCAATTCTTCTCGTCATAGGAAGTTCTATAGAGCCAGCCCTTTCTCATGCTAGATGTAGGCCTTGCCTCCATGTAGGTCTTCATCATCTTTGCGAGCAGCCCATACTGTGGAATCTTAGGGATGATTATGTGCATCTGCAAAACCTCGAAAGAGCATCCTAGGACTGATTACGAGCTTACTACTCAACCTATAGGTTCTCCCAGGGAGCTATTATATGTAGACTTCACAAAAACTCGAAAGAGCATCCCAGGACTGATTACGAGCTTCCTGCTCAACCTATAGGATCTCCCAGAACTGATTACATGCGACCAAGCAAAACCTTGAAAGAGAATCCCAGGACTGATTACGAGCTTCTTGCTCAACCTATAGGATCTCCCAGGATTGATTACATGCTATCAGGAAAAACCTCAAAAGAGAATCCCAGGACTAATTACGAGCTTCCTGCTCAACCTATAGTATCTCCCAGGAGTGATTACATGCCTCTGCACAAGCAAAACCTCTAAAGAGAATCCCATGACTGATTACGAGCTTCTTGCTCAACCTATAGGATCTCCCAGGGTGCTATTATATGCTCATGCTACTGCACAACCTATCCACGGCCACAGAGTATCATCCTGATACTCATGATCATACTGATCATCCTCGCATGGAGCATTATGTTGATGCTCATGATCATATTGATCATCATCATATAGAACATCATCCGGAGCATCGTCCTGATGCTCATCACACAACACTTGCATCCACATCCATGGAAAGGATCCTCCTACCACCATGCTTGGAAGGGCTCCTGCATCTATGTCCCGACACTTCCTCCTGGAAGTATCTTCAATATGAAGAACACCAAGCCTGTCTTTGAAGTACTCGAACTTCACCCTGGCGAGTGGTTTGGTAAACACATCTGCTATCTGCTCGTCCGTCGCAACATACAGGAGCTTCATTGCTCCTCTCTGCACCATATCCCTGATATAGTGATACTTGATCTCGATGTGCTTCGACTTGTCATGGAACACCGGGTTCTCAGACAACTTCACACAGCTCTGGTTGTCACAGAAGATACAAGTAGAATCCAACTGGAGATCAAACAAATCAAATAGTAGCTTCCTTATCCATACTGCCTCACAACTAGCCGAACAAGTTGTGACATACTCTACTTCGAGTGTACGCAATTCTATGCAGGATTTATTCCTGCTAAACCAAGAGATCACACTTGATCCCATACTGAAGCAACACCCCGAAGTGCTCTTCTTATCTGCAGCACTTCCTGCCCAATATGAATCAACATAACCCTCCAGGTTAAACTTTTGATTTGCATCATACTTGAGCCCATAATCAATTGTACCCTTTAGGTACCTCAGAATATGCTTTACAGCAATCAAGTGAACATGTATAGGATCCGTCAGGAACTGGCTCAAGGTGTTCACAACAAAGCAAATATATGGTCTCATGTTCGTCAGGTACATCAAGGACCCAATCCTCTGACGATACATCGTGGCATCAACCGACTCTGATGAAGAATCACTTAATAGATTCAGGTTCGATTCCATAGGTGTGGCCATGGCCTTGCAGTCCATCATCCCGAACCGCTTCAGGATCTCTACTGCATGCTTCCCTTGTCCAAGGAAGATTCCATCTGCACTCTGCCACACCTCCATACCTAGAAAGTAATGCATCATACCCAAGTCCTTCATCTCAAACTCGGCAGCAAGCTTCCTCTTTGTATCAGCAATCAATCCAATCTCACCTGTCACAAACAGGTCATCTACATACAGTAGGAGTATCACTGGATTTCCTTCCTCAACCTTGCAGTAAAGGTTGGAATACACTTTACTCTTGGTAAATCCCAAACTAGTCAGGAAGCTGTCAATCCTGTCGTACCATGTCTTGCGTGCTTGTTTCAAACCGTACAAGGATTTCTTTAATTTGCACACACGTGACTCCCTGTCATGTGTCTCAAATCCAAGTGGATGCTCCACATACACTTCCTCTTCGACTACACCATTCAAGAAATCTGTCTTGACATCCATCAGGTGTATCTTCCACTTCATCACTGCAGCCAAAGAAAGTACTGTTCTGATGGAAGTGTATCTGGCTATAGGTGCAAAAGTTTCTTCATAATCTATCCCTTCTTTCTGGGATAAGCCACGATCCACAAACCTTGCCTTGTATTTCTCTATGCTGCCATATGCAACATGCTTGATCTTGTAGATCCACTTGGAAGTCACAACAGAATTCCCTTCTGGTCTTGGGACCACATCCCAAACATCGTTCTTCATGATCGACTAGTATTCCTCGACAATGGATTTCTTCCATTCTTTGTTTTATACTGCTTCTTCATAACTGGAAGGTTCTTTGTTCATTATGTCACATAGTAAGGCAACATAACTGGTGTGTGACCTTGTCCTTTTCCTTTCTCTGTGTTCCTCTTCTAGAACACCATACTTTTCTGCATCTTGGATGAGCTCTCTTGCCCATGCTGGTTTCCTCTTGTGAGATTTCTTCTCACGAGGTGGATCTACAGGCTCTTGTGGATATTCTATTTCACGATCTTCTTCTAGAATTGCTTCATTCATGGTGGTGTCTTGTATTCTGGGTACTCTTGGTTCTTCATTGACTTCAACAGGTGGCTTCCTCGATTTGATATATGCTGAGTCTTCATCAAAAGTCACATCCCTGTTGATGTCAATCTTCTTTAACCCTAGAAAGTAGATTATGTATGCTTTTGAATTTTCACTGTAACCCACGAATATACCCTTCTTTCCTAAAGGATCTAGCTTTGTCCTCTTTTTTCTTGGAACATGTGTGTATACTGGACAACCAAATATCTTGAGATGGATAAATTTTGGTTTCTCACCAGAGAAAACTTCTTTTGGTGTCTTGTTGTCAAGTATCCTATGGGGTGTTGCTTCTGCCCATAGATGCATAGGCAGATCTTGGTCATGAAGCATTTCCCGTGTTGCTTCCATGATAGTTCTATTCTTCCTTTCGGCAACTCCATTTTGTTGTGGATTGTAAGGAGTGGTCAACTCCCTCTTGATCCCTGAATCACTGCATAACTTCTTGAAGTCTCCTGAAGTGAATTCTCCACCATTGTCGGATTTAAAAGTCTTGAGCTTCTTTTCAGTGTGGTTTTCTATCAAGGCTTTGAATTCCTTGAATTTGCTGAATACTTCAATCATTAATGAAAGAAACATAATATACATACCCACTCAGAGAACTAAATGACATCGGACCGCATACATTGGAGTGGATAATTTCCAAGATTCCTTTTGCCTTTCTTTCACTGCTTGGAAATGCCTTCTTTGTGTTCTTTCCTTTTGCACATCCTTTGCAAACACCTTCATGCTTTGAATGGATTTCAGGAAGACCTTCTACTACTTTGCTTGCAATTTGTAGTGCTCTATAGTGCACATGTGCAAGCCTTCTATGCCAAAGTTCACTTAGCTCCATGGATTCATGTACCATGGCATGTTCAGGTTGTCCCTTCAATTTGTACAATACTCCCTCTTGCTCTCCAATCACTACTACATCATTTATGGTCTTACCTTTTGACCACATAAGTACTTGGCCATCCACAAATGCAACTCTCATCCCTTTTGCATCCAAAGATGATATGGAGAGAATATTCTTCTTGAGTTCAAGTACATATAGAACATCTTGCATCTTTAAAGACTTCGCAGAGTCTAACTTGTAGGAGGATTCACCACTTCCTTTTATTGGGTATTGATAGTCATCCCCAAGTTTCACCTTATGAGGTGACTCATGTTAAGATAGGTCCATAAGAGATTCTTTAAATCCTGTCATATGTTTGGAAGCCCCACTATCAATAAGCCAATCATTACACCCATGTGTAACAGTACCTATGAGAGCAGAGATTAGAACATATTCTTCGTCACTTGAAGAGTCTTCACTTTCTTCCTTAGTCTTCTTTCTGGGAGTTTTATCATCCTCAGCAACATGATCATGATATCTCTTGTTGTTGTTGTTGTTCTTCTTCTTCTTGTTGGAGCCTTTTCTGTTCCTGGGACAATCTAAGGCATAGTGTCCCTTCTCATCACATGTGTAGCATCTAATGTGAGAGAGCTCTTTCTTCTTTTGATGATGGTGAGAATATTTCTTGTGATGAGGTTGCTCCCTCTTGAACTTACTTTTATTGTGTGTGTTGTGAGATCTTGGTCTTCACTTCCCATCTTTTCTTCTCAGGCCAAAAGTCTAACTTCTTCTTGTGAGCATTCCTCCCACAATCTACTGAAAGAAATCAATTTCCTTCATGCACAGATTCCTTGGATGAAGGAGTCCCATGACCTAGGTAGGCCATTCAAAGGGGTCATCACAATTTCTCCATTCTTCACCACTTCACCCACAACTTCAAGTTGTTCTTTGATTTGAGAGACCCTAGTAAAGTAGGATTGGATGGTCTCTCCATTTTGGATCTTTATACTCTTCAATTGGTTCCGCAAAGTCATCTTCCGATTTATATTCTTTCCTTCAAACAGCTTGGTCAAGGAATCAAACATCTCCTTGGGTGTCTTTAGGGAAGACACATGAGATGGTCTTTGATAGAATATGCAATGATTCTCTTGGCCTTAACCAAGTTCTTCTTATGTAAGGCCTTAGCCTCATCTCCCTCTGGAACTGGAACCTCTTCACTTATGTAGGTGTCCAATTCATTCTCTTCTAGGATTAACCCAATCCTATACTTCCATGCTCGGAAGTTATTAGCCCCTTCAAGATTATCCTCAAGATTGGTGTGGTGAGACATCTTAATGAGAAACTCAAATGGAAATAAAATATTTACGTCTTACCACTTGATTTGTTGAATCTGGATCTCGAGATGGCTAGGGTTTGTCAGAGAAACCCTAAAAATCCAAACTTGGAATTTCAAACTTATGTCTGGACAGAGAGATGCAATTGAATGAGGCGAGCAAGCTGGTGTGCTCAGATTTTGAAAACTCCAAAAATTGACCCCTCAAATTTGACCTGCGAATTTCGAATCTGTAGCTTCTGTCAAAATCTGGTTTTTTGGTTTTCTGGTCAAAATCCCGAACTAGGGTTTGATAGAGCCCAGGGTTCTGCCCAGCCAAAAAGTTTGATATTGGTCTATAATCTTCGATTTTTCTGAGGAGATCAATCCTATGCTGAGAGAACTCCAAAATTCCACTTCTGTCAAAAGCCCTAATTTCCCGTAGCAATGACGGGCCAAAAACTCAAAGTGCTTAGAATCAAATTATGTTTCGATAGAAAGATGCGCCTTCCTAAGGAGAGTCATCCTAGATTCCTGCCTTTGATGATCTGTGGAGAGAAACCCAAAAATTAAGAACCTTAGCTTCCGCAGCTGCACAATGTCTTCTTCTTAGTCCCGCTCTGATACCATGCTAGAATTCTGATAATTTCATTCAAAAATATTATCTAGGATCCTACTAAGAGAATAACATGAACATCATAACAATCATAGACAGAAGAGACACAATGTTTCCTTGGGGAAAATCAAGAAGGTGAAAAACCACGCAACTTCCTCAGAGATAGAATGAGAACCAATACAAAGATCACAAAGATCAAACCCCAAAAGATAGATGCCTTCAACAGCTACTCCTCCTCCACTTGTGCGCACTCCTCTCTCTCAACTATGCGAGTTGGATGAGTGCGTGAATGAATAGAATGAGAGAGTCACACTCTCTATTTATACTTAACTTAACCTGCCTTTAACCCTAACTAGGCCGACTTCCTAAGGAATCCTAATAACCCTCCCACATAACTCACACAGGGTCGACCCCACCAAGGTGGTCTAATAACCCATCAAATATAAGTTACGACACTTACAATGTAACTTGCGACATTTACAAATACAAATGATGACACTTCCAATCAGAGGAATAACCTGCAATAATTAATTAATGCAAATACACGAGATATCAGAAATAATAGAACTCAGAATCACTTTTATATTGATCACGGGCCACTTCGAGGGGGCAACCTCCTTTGAGCAAGCTCAATACAATTAACTTCACGGTGCCTTCATAAGCCTCAACACACACTTATATACTAAGTCTAGGCACCAATACCATGGGTCAATACTATGTGTCAATACAAACCATGGGCTAAGTCTAGGCGCCAATACTATGAGTCAAAACCATGGGACATATAATATTCTGGGACGACTTACAAAGCATATGCGTCCAATACTATGGGTCAATACTATGGGCTAATATAAACTATGGATCAATAAATACTACAGGACGACTTACAAAGCATATGCGTCCAACAACAATATACTAACAAAGTAAAGACATGGGTTCCTAACATCCCCTCTCCCTCAGAAAAAGCTTTGTCCTCAAAGCTTTAGATGTGGAAATTGATGCAGAATCTGAAGGAGTGGGTCCCCTGTAGCATCCTCGGGTTGCATTCTGAGCCACTGGTGCCTTTGGAGTTTCAGGGAGGATTGCATGGAAGGTTGTAGACGAAGAAGAACCATATCAATGATGTGAAAAGTGCGCTCAGAACGGTGCTGATCGGCTTGTTGTTTCATTCGAATTCTTGCCATGTGAAAATTGTCCTGCAGAATGAGAAGAAGCTGATCACGGTTTCAAAGAATTGAGTCAATTTCCTGAACTGGGGAGCTGTTGAAGGTGTATGGAAGAAGAACTAGTGGTGCCTGTCCAGAGACTGCTTCATATGGTGTCCTTTGAGATGTGGTACTATAACACTGGAGCGCTTCTAGGAAATCCATAGAAATAGTTGTCCAAATCTGTGGAGGGATGGGCAAGGATTCGAGCAGTCCCGAAAGGAGGGTCGTTTCACCCTTGTTGACCTGGAAAGTATCACAGTCAACAACCATCCATTGAATTATCCTTTTGAGTCCCTGCCAAAAGAAGTTACATTGTTCTTGGTCATACGTTTTGAGGAACCCAGAGTGCCCTACTGATGAAGAAGCATGGAGTTCATAGAAGAGATAGCCCCGTTGAACATATTGCAACCAATTTGGAACAAGCAAAGAAATAGCTGTAAGATAAATTGGGTCATCAAATGTGCGAGGAGGAACATCTTCCACCATATTGTCCTTACCCTTTTGGTAAGTGGTCGCATAGTCATAACCCATGAGTTGGATAACCCATTTCAGGTGTGTTGGGGAGGAGACCCGTTGTTCCAGGAAAGTTTCCAAACTCTGGAGATCAGTCTTGATGCAGAAATAATTCCCCAATAGGGATGGCTACCACTTCTGTATTGTATGCAAAATAGTCATCATTTCCTGCTGAGAGGTAGATGCGGCTAAATTCTTACCGGAAATGTCTCTTGAAGGCAACAAGCTCATTGGTTCAGCAAAGACACCTACATATCTATCCAAGGAAGTAGTGGAGACTGTTGATGGGTGCATCTGAATGGAATGGAGCTGAGTGATGACACCATGTGAATTCTTCTTAAGTATTTTTTCCAGGCGATGTGAATTGATGATGCAGAGAGACCCTGGTTGTAAGCCCATAAATTTGTGTTGTGCCCCATTGATTGAAAACTGCATCCAAAGTTCAGCAAAATCCCATAAGATGGGGCCAAGTGTGCGTAACCATTGAATTCCCAAAACCACATCACATCCGCCTAAGGACAAGGCAAACATGTGAGAGCGCGGGTTATAATCTTCCATAGAGATATGCACATTGTGACACTTCCCCTTGCAAGGTAAGGTGCCCCCATTGGAAACCATGACTTCAAAGTTGGAGCAAGGATGGACAAAACAATCAGCCTGTTTGGAAATCTGAGGATCAATGAAGTTATGAGTGCTACCAGAATCAATGAGTATGGTAAGAGGGAGATTCTTGAAGTATCCCCTGACTCGCATGGTTTGTGGGGTGGTGACGCCGGTTACAGCATGAAGAGAGATCTCGGGTGGGTCGTCCTGAGATGGGGTGTCAACAGGCGGGTGTTGAATGTCGACCTGATCATGTACTGTATCTGGAGCTTCTTCATCAAGTTCTGAGGCAGGCGGAGAATCCACATCCAAGAGCTTTTGTTGAACACATCTATGTCCCCGAGTGAATTTCTCATCACAATTATAACAAAGTCCTTTTTCTCGGTGTTCCTGCATCTCTGTTTCAGACAATTGCTTGATAGGAGTTGGTTGAGGAGCAGGCGTGATGGGAGATCGTTGGGAACCCATATTTCTGAAGGGAACAAAGGTGGGTTTGGAGCGTTGTTGAGTTGCGATCTTGTCCTCGACCAGCTTAGCCAACCCTAGGACTTCCATCATTGTGTTGGGACAAAACATTTTGACCTCTGAGCGGATTTCATCCTTGAGACCACTGATAAAACAACTCCCGTAGAATTCATCGGACAATCCTTCTGTGTGATTGGCTAGTTTCTCAAATTCCGTTTGATACTCTCTCACTGTGCCAGTTTGGTGAAGTTTAGTGAGTGCTCCTGTGAAGTCGTCAAAAGCACTATAACCAAATCGTGACAAAAGGAGTTGGCAAAAATCTGTCCAGTTTGGCTAGGGATGAGCTTTGATGTACCAATGGTACCATTGAAGGGATTCCTATTCCAAATGAAAGGATGCAAGTGGAACTTTCTGAACATCAAAAGTATTATGCAGACTGAAATATTGTTCTGCTCGGTATATCCATCCAGTTGGATCAGTACCATTGAAGCAAGGAAAATCAAGCTTCGACCCACGAAAATTGCTGGAAGAAGAGAACCCGGTGGCTGCAAATGATTCTGGCTGTCGGTTATTGTTCATGGATGAATGCTGAAGATGGAGGCTGAGAAATTTTTCATCCAGATCTTGGAGTTTGGTTTGGATGGCTGCAAATGCTTCCTCCATGGTGTTTGCTCCTGTGCGAGTGACAACCATAACCAGTAATTTTTTTTTTTTTTGTGGGGGGGGGGATGGATAGAAAAACACAAACACAAGATTATTTAGTAAGGGGAAATTTGGATTTGGGAAAAAATCGGAGGGGTAATTGGGGTTTGACTAGGTTTTCGACACTTTCTGAGGGACAGGGAAGCAAAAAATGGGGATTTCAGAAGCGGGAACTCTATGGTAAAATTTGAAGGCAATCGGGTGAAAATTGGAGAATTTATGGCAAACCCTAAAAATAGCTAAATGTGGGAATTCTGGTCTTGGGAAGTGGAATTTGGGATAGGGTCTTCAGGAATGAAATATGCAGAATGGGATTACAGGGATGTCAGTGAAGACATGGGTTCCTAACAACTCACACAAGGCCGACCCCACCAAGGTGGTCTAATAACCCATCAAATATAAGTTACGACACTTACAATTTAACTTGCGACATTTACAAATACAAATGACGACACTTCCAATCGGAGGAATAATACATCTCCGTTGGGGATACAATAAAGTACAAATGCAATGCATACGATATACAAGTGAATATCTTCCAAAGTTACAAATACATCAACACTCTATTTTTAATTTGATGTCATGAGTGTAATGGAATTGATAGTTCATTGATTCGAGTCCCAATTCTCATTTAATGGTGACTTGCCGCTCACCTCTTGAAGGCATTCAGGGACACATGGTGAATTTGGTCCAAGGGCACAAAAACCAAACAAAGTAGTTGCACTAAGTACTATAATCTCCAACAAGTCTTTTGGGTGAGGCCAATTTGAGAACACTATCCACATTCTCATGTACTATAGTTTTAAAGATTTGACTTTTTAATGCAAAAATTGCACTACATATTACTCAACAAAACCCTAGTTTCAATAATCATTGAATAAAAAAATCTCCTAGCCATGGAATCACAGGAAAGGGGTGCCTCTAGTTGTACTACAATGCCACAAATCCAATGAAATCAATGGTTTGTTGACATGAGTCCAAGCTCTCATTTTATGGTGAGTTGTAACTTACCTCTTGAAGGCATTCAAGGACATATGGTGAATTTGATTCAAGGGAACAAAAACCAAATGGAATGGTGGAATTGAGTGTTGTAAGCTCCAACAAATGTATTTGGATAAGGTCAATGTGACCACACTATCCACATTCTCAAGAACTAATTTTTTTAAGAATGGACCCTTTAATGCAAAAATGCATTGCATGTTACTAAGAAAAACCCTAGTTTTGAAAATTGTTGAATTAAAAAATCTCTTGGCCATGGACTCAGGGGAGAGTGGTGTCCCTAGTTGTAATCTGATGTCATGAGTCCAATAGATTCAACGATTCATCAATTTAAGTACTAGTTTTCATTTTATGGAAAGTCGTAACTTGCCTCCTGAAGGCATTGAAGGGCGCATGGTGAATTTCTTTTGGGACATAAAAGCCAAATGGAGCAATGGAATTGAGTGCCACAAGCTCCAAAATTTCTATTTGAACAAGGCCAATGTGACCACACTATCCATCATGATCATGAACCAAATTTTCAATAATTTACTCTTTAATGAAAAATTGCATTGCATGTTATTGAGCAAAACCCTAGTTCTAAAAATCATTGAATTAAAAAATATCCTAGCCATGGACTCATGGGGGAGGGGTGCCCCTAACTGTAATCTAATGTCATAATTCAAACTAAATCAATAGTTCATTGATTTTGAGTCTCAGTTCTCATTTTACCATGAGTCGTAACTCACTTCATAAAGGCATATAGGGACACATGATGAATTTGGTTTGGGGGCATGATAAAATCCAAACATAGAAAATGAATTGAGTGTCATAAAATACAACAAGTATGTTTAGGAAAGGATAACATGATCATGTTGTCCACATGCTCATGGACTAGATTTTTCAAGAATTGACCCTTACTGCAAAAATTGCAGTGTATGTTACTCAACAAAACCCTATTTTTGGAAATCATCAAATATAAAAATATCTTGGGAATGGACTAATCGGAAAGGGGTTCCCCTAGCCATAATATAATGTCATCGGTCTAGAAAAATGACGGCTCATCGATCCAAGTCTCGATTCTCATTTTATGGCAAGTTGTAACTTGCATCTTGAAGGCATTAAAGGAAATATGGTCAATTTTATCTGGGGGCATAAAAACCAAACCAAATGAAATAATTGAGTGCTACAAACTGCAACAAGTAAGTTTTCACAAGGCCAACTTGAGTGTCATTTCTAGCTGCTTACAAACTAGAGTTTTGAAGAATTGAACCTTTAATGCAAAAATTACCCTACATGTTACTTTATGTAATTTTATATATACTTGTTGCTAGGGTTTAATTGAGTTCGTTGTCCAATGTAAGTAAGGTTTTCATCAAAACCTAATGTTTAGAGTGCCAATAATCAATACATGTCATAAATATGTCTTGATAGATTAATTGATGAGCTAATTTCCTTTACAATCATAACGAATAAAACATCATTACAATTTTACATGTGAATTTAAGTGATTCATTCATGCATTTAAGTATTTTAAGTGTTACACTAAATTTTCTATTTATTTGACAAGAAATTTTGAAAACTAATTCTTGAATTAGCATGCTCAATACAACAAGAATGAAACATAATAACAAAACGACACAATTAAACCCAAATTTTCCTTTAAATGAATATGATTTTGAATTATCAATTTTGTTAGGGAATTTGACACTTCCACTGCAATAAATTGAAGACTTTATGAAATAGGGAATCATAATCCCTACATCATGATATCTACAAGCACAAGGTTCATGATCAACAAGCGCATGATCCATAACTAAGGTTTTGCCTAGAATTGTTAGAAGGATGTTGTTATAAGGTGTTGCACAATATGAATGGATACCAATGTTTTGAGTGTTACACTAAATTTTCTATTTATTTGCCAAGAAATTTTGAAAATTAATTCTTGAATTAGCATGCTCAATACAACAAGAATGAAACATAATAACAAAATGACACAATTAAACTCAATTTTTCGTTTAAATGAATATGATTTTGAATTATCAATGTTGTTAGGTAATCTTGACACTCCCATTGTAATAAACTGAATACTTTATGAAATAGGGAATCATAATCCCTAAATCATGATATCTACAAGCACAAGGTCCATGATCAACAAGCGCGTGATCCATAACTAAGGTTTTGCCCATAATTGTCATAAGGATGTTGTTACAAGGTTTTGCACAATATGAATGGATACCAATGCATCATAATCCATAGATTGATACCTACATCATAATCCCTAATTGTAACATCCCGAAATTTACAAAATTTAAAAATTTTCAATTAAGCTTTTAATGCATAATCTAACTATGTGGAAATGTCATAATTGCTTAATGTCGACTTGCAGTACTAAATGTTGTGTTGGTCAAAAGTGTAATGTTTGCGACAAGATAATTAATATCTATGTTTTGATGCTATTCTTACTCAATTGTATGTTCACATTACTTTTGTTGTTGATCCAACGATATAAAGTTTATAAGTGTTAACTATTGTTCTTCTGTTTGACGATGAAGGGGTCCCACGGATGCCCCGAGGCTTACTTAGCATTCATGCTAAAGCATTTGAATCGTCCTTTTCGCAGATTACATGTAAGAGCTTTAGTGTTTACGACGTGTGACCGAAGAGTTTCTAACTAGTTTTCAGTAATCTCCAAAGTCTTAATGGTTTAATAGACAAAATGTCGAAATTGTCACCGGGTGAGAAACTTTAGTTAGCCTAGCTTATAAAACAAAAAGTATGTCAGTTATAATATTCATAATCCTATACTAACCTTTTTATTACTTTGTACAAACAATAGATAGGATCAATATATCATATTTTTACCTCCACATATTATTATCGTGAGTTTCTATTTAATGCAAACTTATAAGGATAAACAATTTCTCTATGTAATGGCTAAGTGCAAATAATGTGCAATATCTATATGCAATTATTTGTATGCTCTAGAGCCTAAGAATTATATGCAATATTTATTTAAATTCTAACCTAGGAACTATATGCAAATTCTTATTTAAATTCTATCCTAGGAACTATATACAATGGCTTAAGCCTTGCCCTATGAACAATGATTATTTACATATTGTGTGCATCGCGTGACCCTTTAACATAATGAGTTCCTAGCAAACGAAACTAATACAACTTTGCCATAACACAAGGTGTTATAACATGACAGAGTGGTGCATTTTTACCAAAGAATCAATACATTATAAGGAATCATGGGTAAGAATTAACATCATGATGATTTCGTGCTGGCAGGCACTCTGGTTTCCTTTTACATTTAATACTCCAACCACTGATTCAGTGGATTGTCTCCGTGGATAACTTCTTGGTGCTAGGTACATGAAGTTATGGTGATGAGTCAAAAAATGTGACGAGCTATAAGTGCTAAGGTTCTGAAGTTATCTGAGTTGTACTCCTTGGTGGCAAGGGTCATTAATGGTGTCTTTACTATGGTGGTTGCTTGGGATTACGTGATACCCTTCGGTTGATCTCCACCATTGATCAAACACGGTCTTGGGATTTGGGACCTAACCCTAATAACCACTATGTTTTTTGAAGTTATTGTTCCTCGGTCATTCAATGTAGTGTGTAGTGGCTCTGTAGAGAGGTCGACAGGCCGAGAGCCTTCATGGTTTTGATAGCAGGTGTTTGTAGGGATTTTCCATGGTTCAAAACCATGACCTGTTGATTTTTAACTGGAACCTGTTGATAGCTTTAAGGATCAATAATCTTATGAGAGTTTCACAGTAACTGTTTGGTGTTGCAAAGGTTCCAGGGTGAGTGTCAGAATCTTCGTGGAAGTTGATTTGGTACTTGGTTTTTCCTTGTTTGTCCAATGGTAGTTTTTCCAGAGTTGTTTTTCCACCCTCCTTTGCGTTCGGTGGTGGAGTGATGGGTACAGTTTGCAGTGGCTTTGGCGTTTTGCACCGAGGATACATAAAAGGTAAAGTTCTCGGATTCGAACCTTGTCTCTTCCATTATATTAAGAGTTACAGTTATTGATATTTCGCATGTAATGACTTCTTTCAAAAACTCATTTTGACCACAACTTGTTTCTAATGGAAGGTCCTTTCGTCAATGACTTCTTAGCTTAGGTTTTGATAACTAGCAGCTGCAAATAGACTGGTAAGCTTCAGTGGTTACTTTGTTACTCCGGTTAGATGACTATTGGACCTTCATATGTTCTTTGCCGAGACTTCATGTTTTATTGGGCTCTAAGGAGTGATCTTCGTCGAAATACTTGTGAGTTGTCTGGCAGCTTGGGGAGGATGAAGTCCTCGACCCCTTCGTCGTTGTTCTATGGTGTTTGTTTTTTTTTTTAAAGTAAAATCTGTAAAGGAAAATAACTGGGGAGAGGGTTTTTACCCTTCTACTGTTCTTGGTAATAAAAGAATTGTGTTTTTTCACACGTTATGGTGCTTGTGTGGTTGAGACCGTGAGCGATGCTCCAATTCATATGAAAATGAAGTTTATTGTTTTTGCAACTATTGTGTTTTAATAAAAAAGTTTGAGAGCCAAGGGTTTATCCTTGTGCTAAGTGGTCAAACCCTAACATATGATTTCTCGATAGTAGTTTTGTTGTCCTGATAACAAATGTCTAGTTCTGAAAGTAGACATCTAAATCGATAAAATCGTATGGTTTTACTACTAATATTTTTCAATAAATTTTGTGATACTGTTGTCTCATGTTGATGCCGAGATGCTCATTATTTCAGTCTTAGGGAGTGTAAATGATAGACGTTTTTGTGACTGAGCTTATGGTGTAAACAAAATTCACTTGTTGTCCTTGTCCATCGGTTTTGAGAGATGGTCGTGAGCCAAAAACCAATGTTTCTGTTTGCAGCTATGTCATGAAATCGTAACTATTTTCTTATTATATTTTAAAATGACGATGTTTGAAAAGATTTGTATAAGTGTAGGCTATTCGTCCTGATGACTCATGCTATGTTTGAGTAGAATTGGTTGTATCACCTAAACCTGTCTTCCCTATTTGATTTGTTAGTTGAAAACAAAAATAGAAAAACAATACTTAATTCTGCTATTGAAATAGAGCATAGTATAGAACAAAATATGAGCTTTTAGGAAAACATGTAAAAACATACATTCTAGATTTTACTATTCTTGTTCAAAGTAGAAGTGAAATAAAATGTTGTAGTTTCTTGTTACGTTTAGCCTTGCAGCTATTTAAGATATAATTATTAACAAAAGAAGATAAAATGTAATGTAATATTATACTGTTTTTGAGAGAGAAAAGAATCTAAGAATACCTATCATGTGTATCCTGTAACAAAACTGCTACAATGTCTACTTTATGAATGTTGTTTCTAACACCTGAGTCTAACCATATAAAATTTATTACAAAAGTACGCTAGAAGAAATATTATTGACATACAACAATGTAAAAATATTTATTCATTGGATATTTGCCTATCATTTATTTATCTATTTAATCTCCCTCTTTGTACTAGAGTACGATGCAGGAAAATAGCCTGGGGAAAAATGCAGAGAAATATATTTATTCAATTCATCTTACATAATCATTATTATACAGAATCGTAATTAGGTCAGAAACTAAAATAAATGCATTTGTATAATAATACCCTTTAAACAATAAATCAATAATTGCAGATAGAAATTTTAACTACTTAGAATTAGAAAAGACAAGTAGAACCTGTAAATGAAGATAGGGCCGACAAACACCCAAGGAGGCATGTTCCTCCCAACCTTTTCCAGAAGAAGCAACCAAACTACTTGCTTTCTTTGGACCCCCGAGCTTTCTTACTGAACCACTAAGTAGATGGACTTTATGTAGAAGCAAGGCACTCAGTAATTATACTTCTGTACTCAATAGTATGACTTCTGCACTAAAAAATATGACTTCTGCACTCAACCATGTATCTTCTGCCCTCAGTAGTATAACAGGCAGATTTACACCATGATCATAAACTCAACATATCCCCTCATTTAATCTCTTGGGTGCAAGCACAACAAAACCCCAAGGTAATTTTCCTCGTCGGGAAAAGTGATGAACCTCGGTTCATAATTCGATGGCTCTTATATAGACTACCTAGGTCTTTAGTGGTCAATTTTCAATAAATGAGCCTCAAGCTCCAGTCCCACCTTCCAGGGCACTATGACCACATTTCAAGGGAGTTGTCCCATACCAAAAGCTAGTTAGTTGCATCATGATGCTGCCACTTGTCCATTGCCTTCTACCCCAGATTCCATTCCACCTAGTGGGTCAATAAACACTCTTTCAATAGTCTCCTCAGGTGTTTGTCTCCTATTTAATTTATTTAATAATAAAATAATGTGCACATTACAGTCATCCTTGGACACTTGTCCAATATAAAACTTACAATAAAAGTTAACATAATGTTTCCAACATAAAATGTTTTTCAGCAAAAAGGGGTATGTTACAAACACCCCCACTTAAGCTCAACATCATCCTCGATGTTGCTTATTCTTCATCAGATCCTTCCTGGAACAGAACTGGGTATGCTGCCCGCATTTTACTTTCCAATTCCCAGGTAGCTTCATTAGGGCTAAGGTGCTTCCATTGCACCTTTACCTTCCCTATGATACGATTCCGAAGCATAATTTCCCTCGTGTCGAGAATACAGTCCGGTTCCACCTGTATGTCATTCCGATTCAGCACATGAGTAGCATCGTGCACATACTTCTTTAAAACAGAAATGTGAAAGACATTATGGATTTTTAAGTCAGATGGCGAAGCCAACTGATATGCAACAGCTCCAATCCTTGATAGGACTTCGAATGGTCCACAGTACCTTGGTGCTAGTTTAGCACAACTCCCAAGCTTCAAAGAAATTTTCTTGGGTTTTACCTTTATAAAAACATGGTCTCCAACCTGAAATTCTCTTTCAATGCGTTTCAGATCTGCATAACTTTTTTTCCGATCTTGGGAAACTTTTAAATTACCTTGAACCCGTTTCACGGTTAGCTCCATTTCTTTCAATAAATCTGGTCCTAACATCAATCTATCAACAATATTATCCCAAGATATAGGAGTACAACATTTTCTTTCATACAAAATGTCAAATGGGCTAAGTCTAGCAGATGCTTGGTAGTGATTATTGTATGCAAATTCAGCGAAATTCAAGTAAGCTTCCCACTTAGTTGGTTGATCTTTAACATACATTCGTAACATATCTTCTAAAATTTGATTAACCCTTTCAGTCTGTCCATCAGTTTGTGGATGGAAAGCAGTACTGAAATTTAATTTGGTATTTAAACCTTTAAACAATGCTGCCCAAAAATTTCCAGTGAACTTGGAGTCTCGATCAGAAATAATTACCTTTGGAATTCTATGGAAGCGAAAGATTTGATTCATAAATACATCTACAATGTTAGAAGCTTTAAAAGTGGTTTTAACAGGAATAAAATGAGCAGCCTTACTTAGTTTGTCCACAACCACCATTATGGAGTCATTCTGTTTCTGGTTTTTAGGCAAGCCTGTAATAAAATCAATACTTATAATTTCCCATTTCCATTCTGGAATTGACAATGGCTACAATAGTCCAGCTGGGTGTTGATGTTCATCCTTAATGGCCTGACATTCAAAACATCTAGCTATGTATTCAGTCACTTCATTCTTCATGTTGGGCCAAAAATAATCCTTCCTTAACATAGTTATCTTTTTTGATAACCTGGATGTCCTGAATAAGGACTCTTATGAACTTCATCCAAAATTAACAGCTTAACCCTTGACACATTTAACACATAAATTCTGTTTTTATAAGTCATTAAGCCCTTTTTATTAATGCTGTAATCTGTTATTAAATTTTCAAATAAATTTTCAGCAACTTTACCAAGCAATTTTTGATAATTTTCATCTTGCTTAATTTCTTCTTCAATCTGATCTTCCAGATCTGTCTTAAACGTGTTGATTGCTACCACAAAACTTAATTTGGAATTTCTGCTCAAGGCATCAACAACTTTGTTTTCTTTTCCTTTAATGTGTTGAATTTCGAAATCATACTCGCTAAGGAAAGCTATCCATCGAGCTTGCCTTGCGTTAAGATTTGTTTGATTCAACAAGTACTTTAAACCCTTGTTATCTGTCATTAGATATAAACTTTCTTCCAATCAAGTGACGGCGCCACATTTTTAGTGCATGTATTACGGCTGCCAACTCAAGATCGTAAGTTGCATAATTCTTTTCATGAATTTTTAATTTCCTTGACTCAAAAGCAATGGCATGACCTTCTTGAGTTAAGACCCCTCCAAGTCCATCGTTGCATGCATCGGTGCATACAACGAAATCCTTATTGGGATCAACAATTTTTAAAATTGGTGCAGTGGTTAATAATTCTTTTAACTTATTAAAGCTTACTTGACACTTTTGATCCCATACAAAATTCTTCCCCTTCTTCTACAAAGAAGTGATGGGATTTGCAATTCGTGAGAACCCTTCAATAAACTTTATGTAGTATCCTGTTATCCCCATAAATGACCAAATGTCAGTTACATCTTTAGGGACAGGCCACTCGTTAATTGCTTTTATCTTATCAGGGTCAACAGAAATTCCGTCTTTAGAGATTATATGACCTAAGTACTGTATCTTATCTTTATAAAAATCACATTTGCTGAACTTAGCATAAAGTTGATGTTCTCTTAACATTTGCAGAATTATTCTTAATTGTTTGTCATGCTCTTCTTTAGTTTTTGAGTAAATCAGAATATCATCAATGAACACAACTACAAACTTATCCAAATACTTATGTAGAACGTTATTCATTAAACACATGAACACTGCCAGTGCGTTAGTTAGCCCAAAAGGCATAACTACAAACTTGTGTGTCCATATCGCATTTTGAAAGCAGTTTTGAATATGTCTTCATCTTTTATTCTAACTTGATGATATCCATACCTTAAATCAATTTTAGTGAATATCTCTGCTCCACGTACTTGATCAAATAGATCATCAATACGGGGCAAGGGATATCGATTCTTAATTCTCATTTTATTAAGTTGACGGTAATCGATGCATAGTCGCATGGTACCATCTTTCTTTTTAACGAAAATTACTGGTGCTCCCCAAGGAGACACACTGGGCCTTATATAATTTTTATCTATTAATTCCTTCAGCTAAGATTTTAACTCATTTAACTCCAGAATATTCATCTTGTAGGGAGCCTTTGAGTTTGGTACCACACCTAGTACTAACTCAATGGTGAAATCAAGTTCCCTTTTCGGAGGTAATCCTGGAATTTATTCCGGGAATACATCAGAAAAGTTCTTAAGGATGGGAATATCCTCCAGTTTTAACTTGTCTTCTTTAGATGAACATTCGTCATTAATAACATTAATAAAAAACATTTTACAGCCCTTTTTGGCAGCTCTCTTAACTTGTAACGCAGAAATTTGTCTTACTGAAATCTTCCTATGAATTCCTTTTACTGTTTCAGTTTTACCTTCATTATTCAGACAAGTAAAAGATTTCTCATAACAATTAAGTACTACTCTATGATGTTCAAGCCAGTCCATGCCAATCAACAAGTCATATGACCCTAATGGTAAAACATTCAGATTAACTTGCGTTTTCAGCTGACTTATAAATACATCAAAATTTTTAACAAAGTCTATAACCTTTCTTTTAGTGCCTGTTGCTAGCTGAACTAGCCATGAATTATCGAATATCTCTACCTTTAACTTACAACTTTTCACTAATTTTGGTGAAACATAACTCAAACTTGCGCTTGGATCTATTAAAATGGAAATAGATCGATTTTGTAGCATACCTTCAATTTCGACCATGGACATTTGATGGTCTGCTTGACGATTTTTCAGCGCTGCATTTATCCTTGGCATTTCTCTTTCCACATCACCAATTGTTGTCTCCACTTGTATGCTATGAATATTGTTGACTGTCCTTTTGTTGCATGGGCAATCAGCTTTCCTATGTGGTCCACCGCAATAAAAACACTTCAAGGGTGCTCTCTGTTCAACATATCTGGTGTTGTTATTGTTATTAGGTACATTCCTTGCAGCAGTAAAATTCTGAGGTGCATTACTCCTGTAATTATTATTACTTGGAAAATTTTTGTTATTAAATTTTTCTTAAAACTCCAGAATTATGATTAAAACTCTTCTTTTTATGCTCGAAATGATTAGACTTATTACTCTTCCAGCTAATTGTTCCTTTTCTTTTTCTGTTTTGATCAAAACAGAAATTAGCTTTCCTCATAGCCTCTTCCAGAGTGGAAGAATAATCATACTCAATCCTATCTTTTATGTTGAAAGGTAGAAAACTTAGAAACCTTTGTACCTTAGGTTTCTCTTAGATCATGTAAGGTACATACCTCAACAAGCTAAGGAACTTGCTGCACAACTCCTTTATGTTCATAGTACCCAATTTTAAATCATAAAACTCTTTTGACTTATCTTCATAGTATTGTTCTGACAAGAACTTTTTCTTAAATAACTTTTTAAACATATTCCAAGTTATGTCTCTTTCCTTTATGCTCTTAATTCTTTTAAGATCCTGCCACCAAATATCTGCCTTTCTGATCAGCTTGTAAATAGCCATCTTGGCTTTTAACTGAGAAGAGTAATCGTAGATATTAAAGTACTTCTTCATTCCAGACAACCATGCTTCAGCTATCTCACCCTTTTCATTTTCGCCATTAAAGGTTGGTGGTTTAATCTTTTTAAAATATCCAGTAATTTGTTCATGATGCTTATACTTCCTCTTCTTGGAACAACAATCACTGTCACTACTGTCATGATCAGATTTACCATTACTTCGATCAGATTCAGATGAAGAGTAACTAATACTTTTACCATTCTTTGTTTTCTTGTGTTTATGTTTGTGGAACATTGTACCGGAATCAGAATTTACCTCTGATTTTCTTCCTCTTTCTTCATGATGGTATTTCTCCATTAGAATTTGATTTAACTCTTCTTGTGCTTTCATAATGCGTTCATTTTCTTCTTTAACAGTTCTTATCTCTGATTTTAAATCTTTTACAGTACGAAGAACTTCTGAAGATTGGTTATTTAATTCAACATATATTCCTTCATTATTATCATTGTTATTATGCTCATTACGAGGAGATCTGTTCTATGTTGATTCCTCCGGTATGTCCATACCTACAAATTAATAACAAATCATTCTGTACAAAAATAAAAGTTAGTAACATAAACTTTCTGGTTTTTATTTTCTGTTTGCGTGCATGAGCCTATTTCAGGCCTACAGTTTGAACTCGCGCTCTGATACCACATGTAACATCCCGAAATTTACAAAATTTTAAAATTTTTCAATAAAGATTTTAATGCATAATCTAACTATGCGGAAATGTAATAATTGCTTAATGTCGACTTGCTGTACTAAATGTTGTGCTGGTCAAAAGTGTAATATTTGCGACAAGATAATTAATATCTACGTTTCGATGCTATTCTTACTCAACTGTATTTTCACATTACTTTTGTTGTTGATCCAATGATATAAATTTTATAAGTGTTAACTATTGTTCTTCTGTTTGATGATGAAGGAGTCCCATGGATGCCCTAAGGCTTACTTAGCATTCGTGCTAAAGAATTTGAATCGTCCTTTTCGCAGATTTTAGGTAAGAGCTTTAGTGTTTATGACGTGTGACCGAAGAGTTTCTAACCAGTTTTCAGTAATCTCCAAAGTCTTAATGGTTTAAGAGACAAAATGTAGAAATTGTCACTGGGTGAGAAACTTCAGTTAGCCTAGCTTATAAAAAAGTATGTCAGTTATAATATTCATAATCCTATACTAACCTTTTTATTACTTTGTACAAACAATAGATAGGATCAATATATCATATTTTAACCTCCATATATTATTATCGTGAGTTTCTATTTAATGCAAACTTATAAGGATAAACAATTTCTATATGTAACGACTAAGTGCAAATAATGTGAAATATCTATATGCAATTCTTTGAATGCTCAAGAGCCTAAGAATTATATGCAATATTTATTTAAATTCTAACCTAGGAACTATATGCAAATTCTTATTTAAATTCTAGCCTAGGAACTATATACAATGGCTTAAGCCTTGCCCTATGAACAATGATTATTTACATATTGTGTGCATCGCGTGACCCTTTAACATAATGAGTTCCTAGCAAACGAAACTAATACAACTTTGCCATAACACAAGGTGTTATAACATGACAGAGTAGTGCATTTTTACCAAATAATCGATACATTATAAGGATGGGTAAGAATTAACATCATGGTGATTTCGTGCTGGCAGGCACTCTGGTTTCCTTTTGCATTTAATACTCCAACCACCGATTCAGTGGATTGTCTCTGTGGATACCTTCTTGGTGCTAGGCACGTGAAGTTATGGTGATGAGTCAAAAAATGTGATGATCTGTGAGTGCTAAGGTTCTGAAGTTACCCGACTTGTCCTCCTTGGTGGCAAGGGTCATTAATGGTGTCTTTACTACGGTGGTTGCTTGGGATTACGTGATACCCTTCGGTTGATCTCCATCGTTGATCAAACACGGTCTTGGGATTTGGGACCTAAACCTAATCACCACTATGTTTTTCGAAGTTATTGTTCCTTGGTCATTCAATGTAGTGTGTAGTGGCTCTGTAGAGAGGCTGACAGGCCGAGAGCCTTCAGGGTTTCGATAGTAGGTGTTTGTGGTGAGTTTCCATGGTTCGAAACCGTGACCTATTGATTTTTAACTGGAACTTGTTGATAGCTTTAAGGACCGATACTCTTATGAGAGTTTCACAGTAACTGTTTGGTGTTGCAAAGGTTCCAGGGTGAGTGTCAGAATATTCGTGGAAGTTGATCCGATACTAGGTTTTTCCTTGTTTGTCCAGTGGTAGTTTTTCCACCCTCCTTTGCGTTCGGTGGTGGAGTGATGGGTACAGTTTGTAGTGGCTTTGGCATTTTGCTCCGGGGATACATAAAAGGTAAAGTTCTCGGGTTCGAACCTTGTCTCTTCCATTCTGTTAAGAGTTACAGTTATTGATATTTCGCATGTAATGACTTCTTTCAAAAACTCATTTTGACCACAACTTGTTTCGAATGGCAGGTCCTTTCGTCAACGAATTCCCAGCTTAGGTTTTGATAACTGGCAGCTACAAATAGACTGGTAAGCTTTGGTGGTTACTCTATTACTCTGGTTAGATGAATATTGGACCTTCATATGTTCTTTTCCTAGACTTCATGTTTTCTTGGGCTCTGAGGAGTGATCTTCATTGAAATACTTGTGAGCTGTCTGGTAGCTTGGGGAGGATGAAGTCCTAGACCCCTTCGTCGTTTTTCTATGGTGTTTGTTTTAAAAAAAAAGTAAAATCTATAAAGGAAAATAACTGGGGAGAGGGTTTTTATCCTTCCGTTGTTCTTGGTAATAAAAAAATTGTGTTTTTTCACACGTTATGGTGCTTGTGTGGTTGAGACCGTGAGTGATGCTCCAATTCATATGAAAATGAAGTTTATTGTTTTTGCAACTGTTTTGTTTTAATAAAATAGTTTGAGAGCCAAGGGTTTAGCCTTGTGCTGAGTGGTCAAACCCTAACATATGATTTCTCGATAGTAGTTTTGCTGTCCCGATAACAAATGTCTAGTTCTGAAAGTAGACATCTAAATCGATAAAATAGTATGGTTTTACTATTAATATTTTTCAATAAATTTTGTGATACTGTTGTCTCATGTTGATGCCGAGATGCTCATTATTTCAGTCTTAGGGAGTGTAAATGATAGACGTTTTTGTGACTGAGCTTATGGTGTAAAAAAAAAATTCACTTCTTGTCCTTGTCCGTCGATTTTGAGTGATTACTGTGAGCCAAAAACCAATGTTTCTGTTTGCAGCTATGTCATGAAATCGTAGCTATTTTCTTATTCTATTTTAAAATGATGATGTTTGAAAAGATTTATATAAGTGTAGGCTATTCGTCCAGATGACTCATGCTATGTTTGAGTAGAATTGGTTGTATCACATAAACCCGACTTCCCTATTTGGTTGGTTAGTTGAAAACAAAAATAGAAAAACAATATTTAATTCTGCTATTGAAATAGAGCATAGTATAGAACAAAATATGAGTTTTTAGGAAAACATGTAAAAACATACATTCTAGATTTTACTATTCCTGTCCAAAGTAGAAATGAAATAAAATGTTGTAGTTTATGTTACGTTTATCCTTGCATCTATTTAAGATATAATTATTAACAAAAGAAGATACAATGTAATGTAATATTATATTGTTTTTGAGAGAGAAAAGAATCTAAGAATACCTATCATGTGTATCCTGTAATAGAACTGCTACAATGTCTACTTTATGAATGTTGTTTCTAACACCTGAGTCTAACCATATAAATTGTATTACAGAATTACACTAAAATAAATATTATTGACATACAACAGTGTTAAAATATTAAAATATTCATTCATTGGAAATCTGCCTATCATTCATTTATCTATTTAATCTCCCTCTTTGTACTAGAGTACGATGTAGAAAAATAGCATGGGGAAAAATGTAGATAAATATATTTATTCAATTCATCTTACATAATCATTATTATACAGAATCCTAATTAGGTTAGAAACTAAAATAAATGCATTTGTATAATAATACCCTTTAAACAATAAATGAATAATTGTAGAAATAATTTTTAACTACTTCGAATTAGAAAAGACAAGTAGAACCTGTAAATGAAGATAGGGACGGCAAACACCCAAGGAGGCATGTTCCTCCCAACCTTTTCCAGAAGAAGCAACCAAACTACTTGCTTCCTTTGGACCCCCGAGCTTGCTTACTGAACCACTAAGTAGATGGAATCTGTGTAGAAGCAAGGCACTCAGTAATATAACTTCTGCACTCAATAGTATAACTTATGCACTCAAAAATATGACTTCTGCACTCAGCCATGTATCTTCTGCACTCAGTAGTATAACAAGTAGACTTACACCATGATCATAAACTCAGCATATCCCCTCATCGAATCTCTTGGGTGCAAGCACAGCGAAACCCCAAGGTAATTTTCCTCGTCAGGAAAAGTGATGAACCTCAGTTCATAATTCGATGGCTCTTATATAGATTGCCTAGGTCTTTAGTGGTCAGTTTTCAATAAATGAGCCTCAAGCTCCAGTCCCACCTTCCAGGGCACTATGACCACATTTCAAGGGAGTTGTCCCATACCAACAGCTAGTTAGTTGCATCATGATGCTGCCACTTGCCCATTGCATTCTACCCCAGATTCCATCCCACCTAGTGGGTCAGTAAACACTCTTTCAACAGTCTCCTTAGGTGTTTAATTTATTTAATAATAAAATAATGTGCAAATTACAGTCATCCTTGGACACTTGTCCAATATAAAACTTTACAATAAAAGTTAACATAATGTTTCCAAATAAAAAAAATTTCAGCAAAAAGGGGTATGTTACACTAATTCAATGACCCTAGATTGAGCCCTAATATTAATTTTAGTGTGCCGAGAATCAACACATGTCTGAATAAATCCATCTTGCTAGATGAATTGATTACCTAAGCTCAATTATTCCTTAGATTAAATGAATGTGGTTTTCAGTTATCAATGTTCTTAGGTCATCTGTGCACATTTATCACAAGAATTCAATGACTTTAATGATTATCCCAACAATTGTGTCTGTTAACCTTGTTTTCAATGGACCATGCACAATAAGTAATAAAATAATGTTTAAGGTAGATCGTTTAATCTTTTCATTTTTCTGTTTGGTGGTGTTGAAAAACATCATTATTCTTATTGATGAGCCTTCAATTTCCTATGATTTTTTGGATAATTTGGGGATGTATAAGGCAATAATGTAAGAATCATTCATTTTTAACAATCAAGAGTAATCTATATAAATGAATAGAAAGATTAACAAAAATGACAAACATCCCACATACCTTGGAATATAACACAAGAGTGAGCACGTTAGTTTATCTCACATGTATACTTACCTATATTCATTCAATTAGACTCATTGTATAATCTCTAATACTAGTGGTTTTTCTTAACTTATTGTGCTCACAATGACGCATGAAGTATCATGTACCTTTGAGGAGTGCTTCCTCGGTATTGTTTGTAGTTGGAGGTTTGTACCAATAAATAAGTTTATATAGTGGTATAGAGAGTAACCTGGTTTATAATATTGAAATACATAACCATCATTATTCTGTGTTTGATTGTCCCATGTTAGATATTATCCTTTGATAACCATTGAACCAATAAAAAATTGATTGCTTTCATAATCTATTACTGAGACATTGAGGGTATTCTTTCCCTCTAAGAAATGTGCTAACCAATATTTAGTGCCACATTCATTACCTTTTGGGGAAACCACTACATATATGTGCCCTGTAAAAAATGGAGTTCCAATACACAAGACCACTAAATTGACAGTGGATTACATTCATGCTAGTGGATACAATTTAATATAATATTCACTAAACTTAGTTGTATGAGATTTGAGACATGATCGTAATGTTGTGAAATAGTTCATTGGTCCTCATCCAATTGGGATAATTAAACAATTATACATGGAATAATGGGGAGTGATATAAAATCCCATATATCAACCCAATTTATGGATTCACAATCATCCAATTCACTACTTCTACACATGCCACCCAAGTAAGAAAGTTTTCTTGTCCATATTTTGACTTTAGCATTGTCTAAGCTTCAAAATGAATGAAATTCATGGGTTCCACTACAGGTTTTCATTCATATGTATGTGATTGATCTACATCAACCAATTTTCAAAACAATATTTGCACATGTCCTTTCCTTCCTGAGTCCTCTTCTTGCCTTCTTATTCCATCTAACACTACCGAAGAACACTATTCAAGAATAGATTTTTCATATCGAATGTGAAAATTTCTAGTAAATTTCAATTCTTTTCCACATAATTGTAATATACTTAACCCCAGAACTTCAGAGAAAAAATAAAAAATCACAAGAGAAAATATATAAACCTTGAGAAAATATCATGTATTAATGATATTCAAAATAGAGATCTATGTTCACTTTCTTGTTTAAGGGGAATCCTCCAAGAGAAAACCTCCAAATATAATAAAAATTATTGACAAAACATGGCATTACTACTTTATATATTGTACTTCAATAGCCAAAATCCTAACTACTTGTGGTATTTCTATTAAAGAGGGTCAATCATGTAAGAGCCTTTATTCAATAAAGAGGGTCCTTTTATGTCACTACCCACTACCTATCTAATGGGCCTTATGGCCTTGTACATTGATAAATTAGGGGGGTTAGGGTAGGACCCTAACATGGTCCCCTTCCCCCCTTTCAAAAGCATCATTGTATTCAAGGATGAAGATGGGGAAACTACTACAAAATGGTTGATGGTTCCCAAGTAGTAGCTTTTAGTGAGGTATCCTTCCACTAAATCAAAACTTCAAGGATAGTGAGTTGATGTGGATGAAACTCTTTGGTATCCCAAAATGTTTTTCATTGGATCTAAAGGGTGAATTTTTCATATAGTTATGGTATGTAGTTTGAACTCGACAATTCTGACCCATGACTTTCTTCAAACAAGATATGTGAAATACTGGGTGGCTCTTGGAGTGTGCTAGAAGCCCCAATTTGTGGTCCACATTACCAATGCATTGAACAATATGATATGGGCCATACAACTTCGGTGTGAGATTTTGATGACCTTAAACATTGAGAGAGGTCTTCTTATAAGTTTGGAGGAAAAGAAACACTTGGTCACCTTCTACAAATGAATGATAATTTGAGCAATTTTGTCTACCTGTTTCTTCCTACTATTTTGAGCCATTGACAATTTTTTTTTAACTTTGCAAAGAGTGGCATCATGATTATGAATCAAACTATCTATTGCATTTATTTTGGAGGTATATAGTAGATAAGAAACCACTGAGGGTAGTTATTTACCATAGACTGCTTCACATGGTGTCATTTTTGTATCCTCATGATAAGTGGTATTATATCACCATTTTGATAAAGGTAACCACTATGCCCATTGATGCTGCTTTTTCATATGCAAAACATCACAAATATGTTTGAACAAAGTTGTTGACTGGTTCTTGTTAATTTTTGATCTTAATGTGGAATTATAGTAGTACTCAATGAATAATCAAAAACATAAGAATTCACATGAGACACAATATTTACCCTGGGAAACCCTCTAGTACTTTAGGGAGAAAACTGTTGGTAAGCATTTTGGATGAGTCAGCTGCACAGCATCGTAGATGCTGTGCAAGGCCAAAGACACCACGCAAGTTGGAAATAATAGTATTTTATGTATTTTTGGGTCACGTTGAACTGCATTGTGCGGGTTAGGGTTGTCCTTTTTGTAAAGTTTGTTAAGAAGTAGTTAGGCGGTCGGCTAAGTGGACAATAAATATAAAGGTGCAAGCCTATAAATAGATGTAGCATTGCAAGTGCTAGATATCTTTATTCGGAGAATTGTTATGGCGAGATGTTTTCGATATTGATTTGAGTTTGTTTTAATCTAGGTATGTAACAGAAGAACTATGTTGCTGTATTTGTGGCTTAATGTGAAGGTTAATATGACATGATGGGGTTTTGACCAGAATCACTGTGTTTGTTTCTATTTTCCTGCTATGAATGTGATATGAATCTCTAAATGTTGCAATGTTTTCCTGTTTCAAATGATGTTATGTTGTTAGATCTGTTTGTGCATTGATAGTTTCATTGACAATGAGATATGTTGAATAGTGCTATGACTCTGTTTAATGCATAAGTTGAATATGAATGATCTATTGACTAATGCTGCGCTAAGTCGATAAGTAGCCACACATGGTCCTTCTTCATTCGGTGGAAACGTGGTTCCGTCAACTCTCCCTCGAACATCTCGGGTGAGACTTCATCTGCTCCGAAGGTGTTGCTGGACAAGGTAAAACCCATATGGGTCGGTGCTCAGGGAGATCGCAGTGGGTTTGGCTGTCGACAGAGTGAGGAACCCCTGTCGAATGGGTTTGTGTCAACAAATAGTTCCGTTGCCGGGACTACTAGCGTGAAGTGAAGGAAGGACATGTTGTGGAATCCGACAAGACCGGAAATTCAAGATTGGTTCGATCAAAAGTTGCGATAGTTCGCTAAGAAAGAAAATCAGAACCCTAGACTGACGAAAGACTGGTGGCTGGAAAAGTACATACACGACGGTCCACACGAATATTTTTTCTGCGAATTCTTGATTATCTTGTACGAATGGTTGGCTCAATTGAACTTTTGCAAGGTAAATTTTCAAGGCGGTTAGCCAACATCCTGGACCCCAGAATTAATCCAAGAGTTACAAGAAGTTGACAACAGGGCATCGCAGGCTGTTAAAGTCTGGTTTGGCAGTATATTGGAGGGCTATATCACCAAGTTTGTGGTTGATACGATGAAATATTACAACAAAGCTAAAAGGGAATTTTTTAACGAGCCGATTGGTAGGTTCCTGTTGTCGTTGTAGTTGTCCATTAAGATGCTCATCTGTGAAAAGGGCATATTGAAGATGAACCTCTAGTAGAAGAACCCTGGTGGGCGGAGGCTGTGAATACCACGACAGCAGGAGGGAGTTGAATGGAATGATATGGGGTAGATGGGTGCAAGTTATGATGAGACTGCGAAGGAATCTGAGGAAGAGAGTGGTATTATGAGGGGAGGAGCAAGGGTTCGACAAGAGAAGAGGTAGAGGACAGGAGAAGGTCCTGTTGCGATCGAAACACAAAACCACGAAGGAAGACCACATGGGACGAAGTGACCTCACAGTGTCGACAAGGACAAACAGGATACGCCCAGGATAGAGGCAGGACCAACCCCCGGTAGTAACGTATGCACACCTCCTCTCACTATATCACAACCCGTAAGAAATACGATTTCAACACCGCCATGTACATTGTGTCAACAACAGTTACTTACTAGTGGATCGACAACTGTAGGAAGGAAGCCCAGGATGGCAGGCAAAGATGCGAAGTTACCTCTGTTCCATGGAAATGGAACTGAAAACCCAGAGAAATATTGGTTTTTATGCAAAGCTTTGTGGACTATCAAACAGATTATGGATGATGAGGCCAAGAAAGGTCAATTGGCGACGACTGTTCGGGGTCATGCATTGGGTTGGTTCATGAAATTCGTGCAGGTTCCTATGAGCAACCTAGAGAAGACATTGGATGAAGTCAGAAAAGGATTAATTGCAGAGTTCAGAAAACCAAAGTTCGAAGCACAATACATTACAGAGCTGAAGGAGATCAAGCAGCATCCGAATGAAACTGTTTGGGACTTTGAGACTTTGACTAAAGGTTCAAAACACTAATGGCGAGAGTCAAATTTGAGATGAGAGATGTTTAGCATAAGGAATGGTTCATCGTGGCATTACTACCTCATATTCGACTCCCGTTAATGCAACAAAACATTGCGACACTGAGCGAGGATCTGGAGATTGCAATGGGACTAGAAGCTTCGCCGGTTGGTGAGAATGCAACCGGCATGTCTCAGATTCGGACGCAGCTAGCCAACCTAACAATTCAGTTGCAGGATCTTAAGAAGGGTAAAGAACACCTAGAAGAGGCATGGTGTACACGGTGTCATGCAGAGGGGCATACCAAGGATAGGTTCCCATATTTCTGCAACTATCTCGTATCCGGAGTGCCGAACCCATTGAGTGGAAGAGGTATGACATGGTGCGTCATCTTACAGGTTTATGGGCATCGGCATGAGGAGTGTCAATACATGCAGAAGATGGTTACGAAGCCGATGAATTTTTATTGTACATTCTGCAAGTCAGTTGGGCATGAAGATAAGGATTTCCATGCATATGGCCTACTTCAGGAAAGAACGTATGACTCATACTATGTAAAGGATGACCATCGTGCAGTACAATAGCCGTAGCTGCAGCCATAGGTGGCCCAACCGCCACCTCAACCGCAGATGCAATTTGTACCGCAACCGCAACCACAACATTAGTTTGCACCACAACCACATTATAATCAGATGTATATGGGTCCACAACAGCCACAGTATGTTCAGCCAATGCCGTATGTTCAGCCAGGGTAGTGTGTTCAGCTGCAACCGAAAACCTTGCAGCAACAATTTAATCAACCGCAATATTAGCAGCAAGGAGGATTTCAAGGAGGATGAGATGGAGGCTTTGGTCGAGGTGGAGGATGAGGTCGTGGACCCTTCCAATGTTATAATTCCAGAGTATTGGGACACTATCAGAGAGATTGTCCGCAGTTGCAAACACAATGTACATATTGCTTTGGTATTGATCACACTGTTGAGAACTGTCCACAGCTGATCACAAGATGGAAGGAAGGGAATTTTCCGCAGTTGCAGAACCAAAACCAGAACTGGTTTCAGAATCAAAATCAAGTTCAGAATCAGCAACCGCTGCAGAATCAGAATCAGATTGAGAACCAGAATCAACGTTAGAATCAAAACTCAAATCAGAATGTGAATCAACCTGTGCAACCACCACCAAACTAGAATCAGGGATCAACTGTTGTGACAATTTCAACAGAGCCGAGGATGCAAGATGCTACTGTTGCTATTATCACTCGCGGAGGTGCAAAAATAAGAGAAGATGGTTTTCATCTGCTCATCCGACTGAATGGAAAGAAGAAGGTGCAGTTCGATATTGATGCCGAGCGAGATACATTCTTTGAAGCACGCAATGCGATGGGATGAAACCTTGGTAAGACAATTATTTGCGACATGCCCCTTGTTTTTTACTCAACTCCGGAAGAAGGCCCGTCGCGGCAGTATGGTACTTTACATAACTTCTTTGAAAGTTGTTTATCACTGGCATGCGATCCCAATGCTCTTGCCGAGACCGAGAGTCTATTGCATCGACCGGAAAGGGGACGAAAAGAATCCGCAGTGAACTCTTTACAGAGGGAAAAGACAGGAAAAGAGATGCGCATGAATGTCCAGATTGGGGACTACGACATAGATTCGGTCATTCTGGACTTAGGATCAGATGTCAACATTCTAACAAAGCAAGCATGGAAAAATATGGGGAGCCCAATGCTAAGCTGGTCTCCCGTGTAGCTTGTTGGTTGTGGAGCCAGATCTTCCAGTCTCATAGATGATGATTCAACCGTGTTTGTACCCCAAGTTTGGTTATGATCCTGGCACGATCACTAGGGGGTCCAAGGAAGTGGTTGCACTCCCTTGGCTAGGGGGCGTGGAGGCCAGCGGGCCCCCGAAGGAAATTTTTGGGTTGTTTCGCCAACATATTTTGGGCCCATGGTTTTGGGTAACCCGTAGTATTTTCCCATTGTATTTACCCTTTATAAGAAAGACATTGTAATACAGCCAGGGTTGATGTGTTAGGTTTTATGCATTGTAAAGATCTCTGAGATCGTGAAGAGAGACTGTGAGAAAATGAAGAGGAAGTGCATCGACTATGCTGTAGGTTCTATCCCTTCACCTTGCTGGACGATATAATAAAAAGGACTGGCAATTTCAGTGTGGACATAGCCCATCTTGGGTGAACCACGATATATCTGTGTCTCTCTTGTAATGTGTATGTGTGATTATATTTTCATTTATGTTTCTTGTTATTTCTCTGCAATCCTGTTTTTCTAACACAACTGCGATTGGCTAATCAGGCCAAGGTAACACTAATTAGGAGAGTTCAACGCCTCGTTGTGGACATTGAGGGAATGAAAACCTATGCTGATTTTGATGTTATTGAAGTTGTCGATGGGGGATGCTCCTATATTGCGTTGCTCAGGATCGGATGGGCTAATGACAGTATGGCAGTCATTAATTTCAAGAAGTAGGTGATGACCTTTGAAAACCAAGATCTCAGAGTCATCGCTCCATTGGATCCGACTGAAGGACGAAGGTATGTTGAACTAGTCAGGGATGAAGTATTAAGTAGATGGGATCGCGCATATAACATTTTGGAAGACTACATCCATCCGACTGTCGACGGTGAACTCAGTTGGCATAGCTTTAGCTCTGCGTCTTTCGACTTTGATGATGCTTTAGAGAATTGGCAGAATCGCTTGCATGGGGTATCGTTTCGCAAGTGTGGGTTGCTCACATAGTCATTGTGTTAGGTCACCACTAAGACTGTTGCATTACCAGTATATGAAGGATTGCCCGGGTTATCTAAATTTCTAATAGCATTTGAAGAAAAGGTGTTAGAGCCACAACGATTGCTGGCAATGGAGGAGGCGCTGAAGGATGCTCCAGCACGTTGGTGGGTGACCCATAAAAAGTCGATTACCGGGTGGTCGCAGTGTCGAAGACTGATGACAGTTCACTTCAGCGACACAGAAATATACCACATCGGAAGGTATGATGGGTGGAATGATCCAAGCAGTCATCTTATGGAATGTCAGACTATGTGGGCTTCGCAAACAAAGGATGAATGGCTCCATGCCTTTGTCCACACCTTGGGTGAAATGCCATGATCTTGGTATGCTACAACTGAATTATGTGGGGATATTACCACTTGGTTAGAATTGATGGTTTACTTTACTCATATCTTCAGCTTCACGGATTCCAATCCAGATGTTCACAATGCCTTGCAGCTCATCTGCAACGTCGTTCTAAAGGTAGTTCCAGTGGCATATCCTGTGGGTCCGCATATGCATTGTACAATGTAGTCGATGATGGAATGTTATAATATCACTGGAGGGCCAGAGGATGGTGATGACCCGCAAAATGTCAATATTCCGGAATCGGAAGGGAGTCGGGATGTCGTAGCACCTGACGCACCGACCGATCTAATCAGTTAGCCGCTGAAGATCAGGAAGGTCAACATTGGGACGGAGGAGAACCCAAAGTTTGCGAATGTTGGGGACTACTAGGATGAAGAAATCATGGCGAAGGTCACAGACCTGTTGCATGAGTTCCAAGATTTGTTCCCTACGAAGTTTTTCGAGATGAAAGGAATATTGGGGGATCTAGAGGAGATGAAGATTCCATTGAAGCCAAATGCGAAACCAATTAGGAAGCGACTGTATCGATTGAATCCACGACACAAGGAGAGGGTCAAAATTGAACTTGAATTAATCTTGGATGCTAGAATCATTGAGCCAGTCGAGGAACCAGAATGGATTAGTCCCATGGTGGTGCAGGATAAGAAGACAGGTGAGGTTCAGATTTGTGTCGACCTTAGGAAGTTGAATGATGCATGTATGCATGATCCTTTTTCGACGCCATTCACTGATGAAGTGTTGGAAGGAGTGGGTGGCCAAGAAATGTACTCTTTCACGGATGGGTTCTCTAGCTATCACCATATCAGGATTGTGAAAGACGACCGCCACAAGACCACATTTGTGACAGAATGGGGTTGTTTCCAATACACCGTGATGTTTTTTGTGCTAAAGAACACCCCTGCGATATTCTGCCGGGTTGTTGTCGCTGCATTCAGAGATTTTATTCAGAAATTTTTGCAAGTTTATATGGATGACTGGACAGTTTATGGATTGATCAACGTTCATCTGGGAAACCTATGACTGATGTTGGAGCGATGTAGACAACATCAAGTATCGTTGAACTTGAAGAAGTGCATTTTACGTGCACCATTTGGGATGTTGTTGGGTCACATTATTTGAAAGCAAGGATTGTTGGTTGAACCAACAAAGATTGCACTCATTTTGAGCTTAACACCACCTACCAATGTCAAGCAGTTGCGAGTGACGCTCGGACACATAGGGTATTATCGCAAGTTTATCCGTGGTTATGCAACGATCATGGCCCCTATGGAAAATTTGTTGAAGAAGGATGCGGTATTCATATGGAGTCCAGAATGTCAAGTGAGTTTGGAGGAACTGAAGGCTAAGATGGATTTAGCATAGATATTGGTATTTCCTGATTGGAGAAAGGAATTCCATGTCCATGTGGATGCATCGTCGATTGTGCTGGGAGTAGTGCTCGCTCAACCATGGGAAGGAGATCTAGATCACCCAATTACTTTCGCAAGTCGCAAGTTGTCCTCTACGGAATAGAATTATACAACTACTAAGAGGGAAGGTCTGGAGATGGTATATGCACTGCAGAAGTTTAGGAATTACCTATTGGGGGGTCATTTCAAAATGTTCGTAGACCATTCTGCTTTGAAATACCTGGTCAATAAGCCTGTGTTAAGGGGGAAGATATGCCACTAGCTACTTCTTTTTCAGGAGTTTGATTTTGAGGTAATTGTGAAGCCAGGTCATTTGAATGCGGGGCCAAATCATTTGTTGCGAATTGAAACAGGGGAGGAACTAACCAACATTGAAGATGGGTTTCCAGATGCACAACTATTCAGAGTCGAGGTGGCTGACGACTACTATGAACAAATAATTCAGTTTTTGGCGACATGAACCATGCCAGAGGATTTTTCCACAAGTCAAAAGAAACAGTTGGTGGTTAAGGCTGCAGATTTCCAATTGATTGCAAGACAACTTTATAAGCTAGGACCAGACGAGATCTTGAGGCGTTGTGTCCTACCTCATGAGTAAGAGAAGATATTGGTAGAGGCACACGCGGGTGTGGATGGTGGACATTATGGTGGCCGTGTTACTGCTAAGAAGGTGCTTTGCGCAGGGCTTTGGTGGCCCACTCTTCACAACGATGCAATGGATTATGTGCAAACTTGCAATGTCTGTCAACAAACTGACAAACCCTCGAGGAGGGATGAGATGCCGCTAATACCTCAAGTAACATTGCATCCATTTGATAAATGCGCTGTGGATTTCATGGGACCTATCAACCCACCTGGGAAGCGCATTGGTGCATGATACATCATTACAACAACAAATTATTTGACAAGATGGGTGGAGGCCACACCAGTTGTAGATTGCACCGCTGGGATGGCAGCGTGATTTTTGTTTGACAACATTGTCACTCGGTTTGGATGCCCAAAGATATTGATGAGTGATCTGGGGAGTCACTTAATCAATCACATAGCCAGTGCATTGACTGAAGAGCTTCAAATACAGCACAAGGAGAGCACACTGTATCATCCGCCAGTGAATGGAACAATGGAGGCCTTCAGCAAGGTGTTGGAGCATGCGCTTACAAAGGTTTGTAATGCGAATCACGATGACTGGGATTTGAAAATTCCAGTAGTCTCGTGGGCATATCGCACCACTTGTAAAATATTGATGGGACAGACACTATTCCAACTAGTGTATGGGAAAGAGGCAGTTATGCCTATGGAGTACATTGTTCCGAGTTTGCGCATAGCAACGGCGACAAGCATGAATGATGATGCAGCATTGGCAGAACGAATGGAGCAGCTGGTACAGTTTGAGGAAGACCACTTTATCGTAATTTTTCATTAGGGCGTGGAGAAGGATCGACAAAAATATTGGCATGATTTCCATATAAAAAACAAACAGTTTCAGTAAGGCGACTTGGTGTTGTTGTATGACAGCAAGTTCATGAAGCATCCAGGGAAGTTACAGATGCATTGGCTCGGACCATATTGCATTAGTTGCATAACTTCGGGAGGCGCAGTACAGCTACAACAGTTAGATGGAGTGATGCTACCAAAGTCGGTGAATGGTAGCAGGCTGAAGCCCTACAAGACAGGCTCAGAGTCACGCGATGCTTAACCGCATTGAAAAAAAAAATGCCGATTTCTAGGTGGCATAATGGCGCACTAGCAGGAACAGAATGCACAAGTAGGAGCGATGGTATCACAGTTTGGGAGCCATGCCATGACATCTATAGGTCGCGACATAGTCAAATAAACAATCATTACAGATCATTATCAGACGGCACTTGTTCACATGATAGGTCTTTCTGACATCTCTGATCGTTAAATTGTTGGGATTAACGTCGGAATCAGGCATGTTTGGCACGCATTACACAAGGTAGCAGCATGGTCGGTGGCACTATGGTTGATGCTTCACACGTTTGGCATGAATAACAACCGGTGGAAGCATGGTCGTTGCTCCGCATGTAAGAAGTCAAGTTTGAGCATGAGTGTTGTGGATCCGCCTCACTGGGAGATGGAGGAATGGTATGATGACAGGATCGTGAACTTACATGAACGGATTTGCAAAATATTTCAGAGGCAGGCATCCAGGATATGATGAAAAAGCATAAAGATAGGCCCAGGAGGATAGTTGAGCAAGGAGGTATCTATCTGACGAGAGGAATCCATGTTGCGAGTGGGTCAGGAAGATATATAAGTTAGGAATTCCAAGGAGGCTCTGGAAATGATCCATTTCATTTCGTGTGCCAGCACACCAGGTGCGTTGAGGGCCCGAATGATGAGTGTGCATGAACACCAAGAGAAGGAAGCGGCGTGGACACTTGGGAGCAACAGAGATGAAGTCTCATCCGAGATGTCTAAGTATGTGGTGGTAGTTCGAAGCTTCATGGTCCCTGCAACCACTAGAACGATAGGGGCGAAAAGATGTGCTAGATCAGTTGGCCTGTTTCTCACCTCGACGCTATTCATAAAATTTTCCTCAGTCTGCACCAGGTTTCCAAAGACTGGAGGATGAGTTTGAGAAGTACATGACAACAAGCCGAAAGATCACAGTATCAACTTGAGCAGTACACAACAGTTAGCTCCAGACAGCAAGAACAATTGCAGAGGAATAGTCAAGCGAAAAATGAGTCTAAGTACACCATGTCCAGCTGACATGGCTCGACGGCAAGCCACAAGATTGTGTTGGGGGCCTATTGGAAGGAGGTTTGGATGAGTCAGATGCGCAGCATCGCGGATGTTGCACAAGCCCAAAGACACCGCGCAAGTTGAAAATAATAGTATTTTATGTATTTTTGGGTCATGTTGAACCACATTGTGCGGGTTAGGGTCGTCTTTTTTGTAAAGTTTGTTACGAATTAGTTAGGCGTTCGGCTAAGTAGACAATGAATGTAAAGGTGCAAGCCTATAAATAGATGTAGCATTGCAAGTGCTAGATATATTTATCCGGATAATTGTTATGGTGGGATGTTTTAGATATTGATCTGAGTCTGTTTGAATCTGGGTATGTAACAGAAGAACTATATATCTGTATTTGTGGCTTAATGCGAAGGTTAATATGACATGATGGGGTTTTGACTAGAATCACTGTGTTTCTTTCTATTTTCCTGCTATGAATGTGATATGCGATGTGAATATCTAAATGATGCGATGTTTTCCTGTTTCAAATGATGTTATGTTGTTAGATCTGTTTGCGCATTGATAGTTTCGTTGACAATGAGATCTGTTGAATAGTGCTATGACTTTGTTTAATGCATAAGTTGAATTTGAATGATCTGTTGATTAATGCTGCGCTATGTCGATAAGTAGCCACACATGGTCCTTTTCCATTCGGCGGAAACATGGTTCCGTCAACTTTCCCTCAAACATCTCGAGTGAGACTTCATCTGCTCTGTAGGTGTTGCTGGACAAGGTAAAACCTGTCTGGGCCAGTGATCAGGGAGATCGCGGTGGGTTTGGCTGTCGACAGAGTGAGGAACCCCTGTCGACTGGGTTTGTGTCAACAAAAACCCCAACAAAATATTCCTTAGAATATTGATAGATAGCAGAGAATGTATTTATAATGAGAAGATTAAATCAAACACCCCTGGTGCATTATCAAAGAGAAATACCAAGTACCCCTGGTACAATTACATAGCAACAGGAAAGATGGAAGAATAGACCTCAGAATAATATCCTATGCAAAACCAATTCGCTGATTTTGGTCACATGCACAAATAATGTGAATTGCCTTCAAGAGACAATTCGCTCGAACATTGAATTCATCAATCCTGCATAACATATATATACCATACTTCTCATGCTCTGGCTTTTGTTTTTATCTTCTGACTTTAGGATGAACACTCCCTTCATCTGGATGTTAGGTTACTTAGTTAGGTGGCTAACTCAAGTGTCGTCATGCAAGTGTCGTAACTTAAGTGTTTCAACTCAAGTGTTGTAACTCAAGTGATGTCTTTAAGTTCAACTTAAGTGTTGTCTTTAAGTTCAACTTAAGTGTTGTCTTTTAGTTTAACTCAAGTGTTGACATGCAAAACAATTTAGTTAACTGATCTTCTTTATTAACACTTAGTTAACTCTTTTAACTGAAGTCCTTCTTAATAACATCACTGAAGTGAACAATTCAAATTCTTTTTTAATTAATTGAAGTCTTTCTTGTTAACATAACCGAAGTTTAACAATTCAAGTTCTCTCTTATTTAACTGAAGTCTTTATCATTAATGAAGTGAGAAAATCAAGTTCTCTCTTATCTTATCACATTTTATCTTTATCTCTTGTCTTATATGCATAGTCCACATGTGCCAAATTTAATTTATCTATAATATCAAATATACTAAGGATATTTTTCCAATGATGTGATCATCTTGTTCTATTATCATTCCAAGTGGTCTTATGCTAAAGTAATTCACTCTAAAGGTGGCTAGTCTCTAGAGGATACTTAATAGCTCAACCATGGTTAGTAGTACATCACACACCATTCATGCTTCGACATGCAAATCATTACCTCAACACATGAGTCACCACCTCAACACATGAGGATCTGTCTTGACACACAAGACTATACAACACCATCACTTTGACATACAAAGCACTTACCTCAACACATGAGGCTTATTCATTCTTGAGTCCAACTCAAGATTCTTCTCCAAGTTTCCTGAGTCCAACTCAGGATCCTATAATACACTACCTTGACACATGAGGCTCAATCTTGGCACACAAGATTGACTTGGAGAATGACTCATGATGTTGTAACTTTAAAAATTTTGTCTATCCATTTATTCGAGGATGATAATATGTGGTAATTTGCAACTTAGTACCTTAGATTTTAAATATTTCTCGCCAAAATTTGTTGGTGAATATTGGATCAGGATCTAACACAATGGATGTAGGCATCCCATGGATTCTAAAAATCTCATCAAGAAAAAATCGGGCAACTATTGTAGTAGTAAAGAAGTGTTGGAGGGCACAAAAGTGAGCATGTTTTGAAATTTTATCAACTACCACCATGATGACTAATTTGTTACCTACATTTGGAAGAACAACACTAAAATCGATGGAAATGTTTGTCCAACTAGTGTTTGGTGTTGGAAATGGTTGAAATGCCCTATATTCTTCATTGTCTCACCATTGCTCCTCTGGCATGTCTCACATTCTGCTACAAAAGTAAGGATATATTTTCTCATTCATTCCTAGAAGATAGATCACGTAGCACATGCATAAGTTTTTTGAAATCCTGAATGTGGTGCGAGAGGAGACAAATGAAACTCTATTAATATCTCGTGTTTAAAGTGGATTTAGGTAAAAGAAAAATGTGACCTTTATATTTCAATTTATCTCTCTACCAAGTGTAATCCCGAGGAGTGTTGGGATCCTCCTGAAGTTACTTGATGAGATGAGAGATGTAATATCATCAGTTATCCAATCTTCTCTTCCTTATTCTAACCATTCAAGCACTGAAGAGGATAATGCAATGAGGGATCTCTCTTCCTCATGTTTCCTTGACAATGCATTTTACACAACATTATCTTTTCCCTTTTTGTAGATGATAACTTAATCATATCTAAGCATCTTGGTGACTCGTATATGTTGGATTCAAGATTATAAACTTTGTTCCAATTTTTTTATTAGGTTGTGGTGATCCATCTCGATCTGGAAGTGTTTCCCTATGAGATATGATTTCCATTTGTCGAATTTATGTAGGATGGCCATCATTTATTTCTCATAAGTAGACTTGCTCAACTTCCTGTCCCACAACTGGTTACTGGTGCATGCTAAGGTTCTTCCATCTTGTATTAAAAATTCATCCAATTAGCCTTTCCTGGAAGCATCACATTCCAATACAAAAGTCAATATACTCATCCACAACTAAGAGCAGGATGGTGCACATGGGTTTCTTTAAAGTTGAGAAGGCTTGTTTTTCCACTTCAGCACATGCAAAGGTATTTTTCTTGAGAATGGTTGTCAAGGGGCTACAATTTTACTATAGATCTTCAAAAAATTCCTATAGTATCCAGTAAGGCCTAAAAACCCAAGTAATCTCTTCAAGGTTTTAAGGTGTGGCCATTCTTGCATTCTTACAACATTTTTGGGGTCCACTCTCACCCCATCTTGTCCAACAATGTGACTCTAGTATTCAACCTTTGAGGCCCCAAAATGACATTTGGAGTGTTTCATGAATAACTGATGGTCATGAAGAAGTTGCAAATATTTATCAACTTGTTGTACACGAGCACCCCAAATTTTACTATAAATCAAGAAATCATAAAAAAAAGCACAATATCAGGAAGATATACGTAAAATTTTATTCATGAGGATCTAAGAGGTATATGGGGCACTACAAAGTCGAATGGGAATTACTAAAATATCATAATGGCCTTCATGTGTGTGGAAATCTTTCTTCGAAGTATTAGACTATTTCATTCAGATATGGTGGTATCCAAAATTAAGGTAAAGTTTGGTGAAATATTTGGCACCATGGAGCTCATCCAGAAGGTCACCAATGATTGGGATGGGGAATTTATCTTTGATGGTCAACTTATTAAGGGCACAAACAAATGGACACGTGCACCAATTTTATTCTTTCTTTAAAACCATGACCATTGGAGATGACTATGGCCTAGTTATGGGACAAATGACTCTCAACTCTAGTAGCTCTTGAATGATATTCTCAATTTCATTTTTTTTCTTCAAATTGGTGCCTATATAGGTGTACATATGTTGGTTGACTGCTCAAATTCAAGAGAATACAATGATCATGCTCACCTTTGGATGGGGTTAAACCATTTCGTGTCTCAAAGACTTGCTAATGTTTGTCCCAAACCCTTTGCAAGTCAGGATGGATTTATGGTGCAGTTTTATCCACAACATGTATGGCATGGAAGTGAGCAATATATATAGAGTGGCCTTTCTTCAATAATTTTTCCATTTGATGAGATATAACAATTTTTGGGGAGCCTGCATGGAGCACTTTGAGGGTGAGTATGAGTTCTAAGTAAAACTCACTTATAATTCCTTGAAGTCCATGGTGACTGGCCCCAATATGCGTAGCTACTCTAACCTTAAAATTATATCACAACTCCCTAAATCTATGGCTAACATATGAGTTTTGAGATCATAATGCCTCCCAACATTTCATCATCCCACCATTCGATATCATAATTTGAAATTTGGGCATCGAGAGGACATAACAATGAATTTCTTCAACCACTCATTGGTGAATAAAATTGTGAGTGCTACAATTCTCATCCAAGACTACCACTTTGTAGAGATTTAGGTAACCCAGAAGTTTCAAGGTTTGTGGGGTTGAAATACTAGATAAAACATGAAGAGATATGTGTGGTTCTTCTTGATGGACTTCATTTTCCACTTCTTCTTGCTTGGGAAGAGTTTGTTTAGTAGTCTTAAACTTAGGAATATCTTACATAATGATGTCTTCAAAACAGGTACGAGGGGTCACATCAATTTGAAATAACTTATGTTCTTTACATTTATGACCAAGAGAATACTTTTCATCATATTTAGATACGACCTTTATACTTTCAAGGTAGGATAAGGGATTGTGCTTGAGAAATTGACCTGTGTGGGGAGCAAGTGGGGAAAGAAAGAGGGTTTGTTGGTTTGTGCATTGATCACCATATCTACTTCTAGATCCCTTTGAGATGCTTCTAACTAGGGAGTATGATGTTGCATTAGACTTGTGCTCTAATCACCTCCTCGAGGGCACTAATGAAACATTCTTTATAGAAATAATTTGTTAAGGTATCTTTATGGATGGTTAATTTCTTAAAGGATGAGAGAAAGTTTGTGACTGAGCCTATTTGATGTAACTTGGAAAGCCACCCAAAATAGTGAGTATCTCACTCATCAAAGGAATATACAACTTTAACCAATAGACTCTAAGTGATGTAGTCCCGACAATATTTTTTATGCCACTCCAATCATTGTCATTGTTTTGGATCCAAATATGAGATCCCCACCCTAAGTTTCATAATGTCATTTGTAATACAATGTAGAGTGAAGTAATATTCCATCTAGGTAACCCATTATGATGGTTTAGAACCATCAAACTTATTTAGGCCCAATTTAGTTAAATAGTGTCATATGTTATTATCCATGGAGGGTGGTTTATGGTTATGAGGAGCCAAAGGAGGTTGTTAGTGGTTAGATAGTCTCAAGTGAGATTTTTTTTCCTAGTGTGGGTCACTGTGTTGTGCATTCAAGGGATATTCTTCTTGTATGCCATGAACTATTAGAAGTTTCAAATTTTCATTCAACATATGATCCAAACTAGCTATGGTCTACTGAGTTTTTTGATCCAACTTCTGATCCAATGCCTAATCCCAACTAGTTATGGTTTGATAAATTTGTTGAAGCTGGCCATTAATGTTTGTGTATTAATATTCCAAGAGTTCCAACCTGTTGGTAGTATAGTATGTGGTGATTTTTTCTAGGGTGTTGGTATGAGGTGGTTTATAGGGATCAACTAGAGGGTGGGTTCACCGAAAAAGTTAATGGATCCAAAATTTTGGAGTGGCCCCAAGAAACAGAAGCAAAGGTCTGTCAGCAGTTCATTATGAACATGCTCGTGGTTATGGTGAGAGAGATCCCGGTGTTGAATTTTCCTGTGGCGGTCCTCCTATTCGCGCTGGTCTCCAGTTTCTAGTGGGATGTACCCACCGCCTGCTGAAATCTCGTATATCTACAAATGGTAGAGTGGGAGAAACTGCTGCTGTATATTCTACAACTATTTTGGAGTATTTGACTGCACAAGTTTTGGAGTTGGCAAGAAATACAAGTAAAGATCTCAAGGTTAAGCGTATCACTCCAAGACATTTGCAACTTGCTATTCAAGGGGATGAAGACAGCCGAAGCATACCTCAAATCTGATGTAAAAAAATGTCGTGATCACAGTGCCAGCTAGGAGAAATGAAAAATGCCATATTTGAAGACTCAACAGCCGTCGAATTAGCAAATCGAGGGTTGTGATTTGTTGGCTCAATGGATATATCCCACATTGAAAAGGGGAAAACACTTTGTATGTGTTTATATACGCCCGTCAATACTAATCCCATTGACGCGTAGTGCAAAGGATAGGCAGGGGTGCTGGGTGTATGGATTCCATGAGAAGATCACCAGCCCAGCACCCGGGACGACCTATCAGGCCCCCTATCCTTTTGATACATGTGGCTTGTTCTACATGGACAAATAGTTAAAAATGATAATAGCGTGAAGCTGAGATGGCATGGCGTCGATGTGGCAGATGCTGAGATGGCATGGTGTCGATGTGGCAGAGGCTGAGATGGCGTCGATGTGGTCGATGTGGCAGAGGAGTTGTCAACATGGTTAAAGCATTTGTGAAACATAAAGGTTAAATGCAAGTTCATAAAAACACAAAATTTTTAATTAATTAGAAGTTTTAATTAATTAAATAAAAAATGTGTTTAGTTTTAATAATAAAAAGAAATGATTTTTTTAATATAAAGTCATTTTTTTAAAAGGGGTTAATTAAAACAAATATATATATAGTTATATATTAAAAATAAAATAAAAAATGATTTTTATTATAATATCATTTTTTTGAGGTATGTTGTTTAAAAAAGGTGTGACATTTCAAAATGCACATTGGAGAAGTATATATTGAAAAGAAAAAAATCATGTGTAGAGAAGTGTGTCTCTCAATTCTTCATCTCAGTACTTGAAGAAGACGTTAGGCCAAAGAAAGAGATGTAGTCCTAGTAGCATGTGAAGATCTAAATACTATAAGGGAGGCAGGGTGGTGCTAGGGCAGGTCGGTGCCTGCGAAAGGGAGTTGTTGCTTCCTTGTCAGTCATTGCTGACTAAAAAGGGGGTCGTAGCCTCCTACCAGTTGGTGTTGGTCAATTAAGGGTGTGGGTGCATCCTGATTAGTTGGTGCCAATCGAATTCTATTGTAACTTGTAAAAAGCAATTTTGCATATTAATAGAAAAGCTTTGGTGGTTTATCCATTTGGAGTTCCACGATAAAATCCGTGTTTTTTTTTGTGTATTCCGTTGATTTCAGTTTTGATAAAAAATGAAATAAGTGGTTAAAAAGGGCAAAAAGTTAAATACTGATTCACCCCCCCCTCTCAGTATTGACCAATATTCCATCATTGAAGAAGCTACTTGATGCTAGGATCATTTTAAGGTCGGGCATTTTGAGTGGGTGGTAATTTAGTACCAGTAGAAAAGAATTCAAGAGAAAAATATTATGTGTAGATTTCCAGAACTTGAATAGGGCATTTGACAAAGATAATTATCTTGTTCCTCCTATTAGTCCCAGAGACGTTCTAAGGATTTTTTAGAATTGTGCCTGGGCATCAATAAGTTTCACTGTTTGTCTTTTTATACTTAATCAAAATGAAATTTATTGTTGTTTCGAATATAATGCTGATAACCAAGCTTAGAGTAATGTGGGCAGTACTTCAATATGCCAGTAAAAACCTGAATGAATTTGTGGTGATGAAATGCCATAAGAAAAGGTACTCAATAAAAGTAAATCTTTATCTCATGATCATAGAATAATGTACTGAGCTGAAAGGAATTCAGTAGTTTACACAGAATGATCACATAGCTAAATCCAAACATTATGAGGATAATATAACCAGATAATATACCATGAATACTTCACAACATAAAAATCTAGAAACGATATTTTAATCCAAGAGCACTCATATTTGAATCTAGACTAACTTTTCAAATCATGGAAATATATGAAAGAAGGGATGAAATCAGAAAAGAATAAATTAATAACTGGACATATCAAAGCTTTGAATCCACAGAACATCAAGATGGAGCTTGGAGTTTCTTTCTTTATATCTTGATCAGACTTCAATTATTTGAAGTTACACTTCTTACAAAAAGAGTCGACCCCTAGCTCCTTGGCCTTTTCTTCTATATATAGCTTTCATAGGCTTTAAAAAAATTAGACATGATTTGTTACAGCCCTGTTAACACCTAAAAATTGTTCACTAGTTCATCTTCCTAGTCACATAACCCGTTTGTCCACTTTTCCTACATTTTGGTCTCCAAAACCATAAAAAACCATCAAATGGTAACCAAAAGGGAAACAAATAATTATTTCCCTCAATTAATTAAATTCCTTCAAAAAAGGGGTCCAAAATCCCCAAAAATAAAATTAAAAGGGGAAAAAAGTCAAAAATAAATTCAAAAAGAGGGAAAAACTCCAAATACCATTAGCCAATACTATTGGTTGCCCAAAACCATGGGAAAATCCCAAATACCATTTTTCAATACTGTTAGTTTCCCAAAACCATGGGCCAACACTCCATTATCCAAAATCACTATAAAAAGGTGATGGAGGCCCCCCATTTCACATCCATCAATCACTCTTCACACCCTTATGCTATCAAAAATCCTGTTGAACTTTAGCCTATCACCTTAAGCTTATGTTCCACCATTACAGTTAGTCTTGGCCACCACTTTGAGCATTTGGAGAAGAGAAAGGAACTCTGGAGAACTGGTGCACTACTCTCGTATTGTTGCAAGAACTCCACCAACCTCACCATTGGAGGTAAAACCATTGCAAACCCTTGTTTTTCCATAAATACAAAAAATATTCAAATTATATTACTGAGTTCCTCATATTAAGTTACTTTTTACTGTTTTAGTTTAGATTTATTTTATGCACATGCCATACTTTAATAATTAGTTTTTACTTATTTCAAATATTATTATTTACCCATTATTGAACTACTACTAAGGGTTCCTGAATCCTTAGTAGGTGCTCTTTAGCATGAGCTAGGGTGAAAACCCTAGCTACAAGCCCAATGGCTTATAGTTTTATGTTTACATTTAAAAAAAAAAATTAGTTACAAAAAGGTTAGTATGTTGGACTAATGCTGATTTGTCTGCTGTGGCGACTGGGTTCCACCCTGCTGAGGTGGAGGAATGTGCTGCTGCGTTGAAGATGTTCCCGTTGTTGGCTGTGTTGAGGACGTTCTGACCGTTGCTTGTGCCTTCGTAGACTGTTCTAACTGTTGGATCTGGAGAATTTTCCTGATGCCTTTCCAATCCTTACCCATAGGATATTGGAAAATTATTAGCTTTCCAAGGGATGAATCCAACTTGGTATAACACTCGAAAGAGGACTTTGGCAGACTTCTAAAAATAGAATGAAGGGGATTAAGCATCTCAAAATTGGTGTGCAACTTGTCTACGATAATTCTGCCCTTAAGCTCCTGAAGAGTATCCACCATGTGAACTTCAGAGTTCCTTGCATCTAAAATCATGGCATTATAATGTTCTTTTGGATATATATCCCCATGTCCATCCCAGAAGGATGGGAGGCCAAGGGGAAAAACTGTTTTAAATAGCTCCTTGAATGAGTGAATATCATGCTTCAGCTGAGCTTCCATATCAGCGACGTTTTGAGCCACCATTCCCTTCGTAATCACTTTATTGGCTTCCATGATCACTTTAGTTTTGTCCCGGTTGGCATACATCTAAAGTTATTCAAAGGTTTTCTCATTTAAAAAGTCAATCACCGCTTTGGATAAATCGGTCTTCTTACTTACGCTGTTTAAGGATGATCGAGCATCTTGGGTGGCTGCTTCAGCAATCTCAGACTCTTCATGGGTCATGATGAAATGGTTCCACTACGAGGTTATCAAGGCTACTAAATGCTCCCAGATTGCGAATTTGCACCTTTTATCAGGGGTTTACCGGTCAGTTTTCTAGACAACTCTTGGACGTCATTCCGGAGCTCCTCTTTAGATTGTTGTAGCTTTTTGATGACTTGATCTCTTATAACCAACTTTTAACTCATGCTGAAGAGCTCCTCGCACTTGGCTTTTAGTTGGTCCTGTGCTTGGTTTAGCTGAGCATCCTTGAGGCTCATTTCAACAACTTCCTGGGACAGTTTTTCGGTAGGATCTGCATATGACGAGACTTGTAACGAGGAAGAATTTTGTTGGAGGATGTCTTGATTCAACTTTCTTATATCATCCAACTTACTTTCTAAGGAAACAATATTCTCTTTAAACTCCTGGCCATCAGCAATTTCTTTATCTATCTCTTATTGTATCACCGACACTTCGGTCGTTTGTGAATGTTCAACCGTGGGGATGCTGAGATTATTTTTTAAGCCTGCAATATCTTTGTCTTTCTCCTTCAGCATGCCCTGTAATGGGGCCATGTCACTTGGATTCTGCACTATTTTTACAATTTGTTGTTGTAAGTCAGCAATTTTTAATTGGTTATCCTTGTTAGAATATTTCTCATACTTCAATTGTTTCTCCCGCTTCTGGACAGTGGCCTACAACCTATTTTTCTCCTGGTGTACTTCATCACGTCTCTGTACACTCCTTCACCAGTTTTTCGGTAAAGCTCCATGATGTCTTTCGAAGGGAACACATCTAAATTTACCATCACCTGAGTAGTCTTGAAATTTGAGGGTACTTTATCCCCCACAAGCACCAGTGGTTCTAGAATTTCCATCTCCAGGGTTCCCTGTCTCAAATCTAATGTTGAAAGCATCCTAGATTGTTTCCCTGTTTCAAGTTCCTTCTTCGGGAATAAATTCTTCTCAAGGTCAATGTTCTCATCTTTAGTCTGAGTGTATAACCCAAAAAAACCTGATTTAATCGGTGATTGAAGGTCTTGATTCTGTTGTCCAAGGATCCCAACCTCTAATCAGTTGTGCTAGGGTTTATTAGAAACTAAGGCACAAGAGAGGGGGATGAGGGTTGTTAACACCCAAAAAGTGATCACTACCTCATCTACCCCATTACATGGCTCATTTGTCCATTTTCCTGCCATATTTCCCTTAAAAACCTTAAAAATCCTACTAAAAATCCTCCAAAAGGCCTAAAATGCCTCCAAAAGGCCACAAAACCATAAAAAAGCCTCAAAAAGGCTAAAAAACCTCCTTTTCCTCCAAAAATAGCAAAATCCCTCTAAAAAGGGAATAAAAAATATAAAATAATGAGGAAAAGGAAGAAAAAACCCTATACAGCTGCCCTAAACCATATGGTTCCCAAAACCATGGGCCAGCACTCCACCACCAAAAAACTATAAATAGGTGATGGAGACCCCTTATTCCAGATCCACAATCAAATATACCCTTACTCTGCCAAAATCTCTCTTGAAACCCTAGCTCACCATTGAGCCACTCTCACCTTGAGAGCCCCTTTTGGCCCATTCCCACCATTGGAGAAAGACAAGGAGCACTTTGGAGCCTGGAACAACCCTCTTGGACATTGCAAGAGCTTCATCAACCTCCACATTGGAGGTAATATCAATACAAAAACCATTATTTATATTTTGTTCTTTATGTTTCATGCATGTGTTTTAGACTAGTTTACATTTCTGTTTTAGCTTAATAATTTACATTTACTGAACTGCTACTAAGGAGTCCATTCTCCTTAGTAGTGCTCATTTGCACAAGCTAGGGATAAAACCCTAGCTATAGTTTTGGCGACTCCCCTAAGTTTGAATTTCTGGTTACAATTTTTAAATCTTTTTTCTGTTCGGCTGTCCTTTCCGGCTGCCGTATACTGCGTTTTTTCCCCCATAGTCGTGCGCCGACCGCGTCTTTCAGGCACTTACCTGCGACCTGACCGTGGCTCTCAGACTGTTTCCGGCGACCTGCCGTCCGTTTTCAGTCTGTTACCTGCGATCCGGCCGCGACTATTAGCCTGTTTGGGACGGTCTGACTGCGGCTATTAACCTTTTTCCTGCGTCCTGCCTGCGGCTTTCGGCCAGTTTCCCACAACCCGCCGACGCCTTTCGGCGTCTTTCCTGCGTCCCGCCTACAGCTTTCGGCCAGTTTCCCGCAACCCTTTCGGCATCTTTTCTGCGTCCCGCCTGCGGCTTTCGGCCAGTTTCCCGCAACCCGCTGGCGCCTTTCGGCGTCTTTCCTGCGTCCCACCTGCGGCTTTCGGCCATTTTCCCGCAACCCGCCGGCGCCTTTCGGCGTTTTTCCCGCGTACTGGCTGCGACTTTCAGCCCCTTTGCTGTGTCCCGACTGTGTTTGTCTGCCAAAAACCTGCGTCCTATCCGCGCCTGTTTCCCTCAAACCCGCGGTCCGACTGCTCAGTTTCGCCACAACCCTGCGGTCTGATTTCTGCATTTTTTACAGTTTTGAACCCAGAACTTTGTTGCACTATTTTCTGCACCAGCACAGCCCTCTATCCTACCTGCAGCCACCCTTCCTTACAACATTTTTCTGCAGTTTTTATTTCTGTTTCATTTACAGAATCGTTTTTACATTTTCAGCACTTTACATTGGAAAAAGAAAATTGTGCATTTTAAAAGTTCATTTCTATATTGTTATTGCTAGATAGAAAGTTGCCCTCCCTAGTGGCACTTTCTCCTTGGGTTCATCATCATCTCACGAGCACACACTCTGTCGCATAATTCAAGTGAGCCTTAAAAACTATCTAACTCAACCAATATTCTAACCCCACTTGGGGAACACAAAAGAATCTTTGTAGTTAGGTAGGATCGGGGGGATAGGCTTCCAATAACACCCCTCGGTTACTTACACTTGAGACATAGTTGTTGTCCAAATAGGGAACCAAAATCCCCTAGTACTTTTTGGCACGGTCACAACCAGCTTACCAGAGGGCCTCTCCCCTAGGAGGGTTGAAGTCGTGAGACTGGTTCCGGAGGCCTGATTGGAATACCGAACTCCATTCAGTAACCGAAGGGCTACCTTTCGCAGTTCTCGGGATATCCCTGTATTGGGGTATTGCGGTAAAAGGACCAAACGATAGATTCACCTTTCTGGACGTGTCATGAACGGGGTATCTTAGTTGCCATTCTTCTAGGATTGACTACACGGTGTACCTCCCGGTAGGGGGAAATCTTAGCCACTTGGCTTTCCTATTCATATTGTCTGACTTGGATTTCATCACCTTGCAGAGGATATGTCTAGTTGAGTCAGAATACCTTTTAGTTAGGTGTTTGCATGCTCCCTTACCTCCTTTTGGTCTAGTGAGTCCACCATTTTTTATTTTTAGGAAACCTGTTGCTTGTTTGTATTCTGACCATTTTGTTGGTACTCCACCTATTGTAGCACAGCTGTTACAGTGGGTGTTTTGAGTTGGTTGTTGGCCTGAGTGCCTTGTTTGAGCTCTCCTTCTGCACACTCGGTTGCATTAGGGTTTTCGAGCTGTTTTTTACTCACCTCAACCCACAGAGTTTCGACACCATCTGTCACCATTGAGTCCCCGAGACATTCTCGGTGCCTCAGGGGCGAGCCCCCACAACACGGTTCACTTGACACCACACGTCATCACCACAGATCATCATCACTTGATACCACTTATCACAGATCTAGAGCCTTGTCACTTGACTCCACTCGTCAACGGCATAGGACTCCGTCACCAGATATTGACGCCCCTTATTTTACCTCCGATTCTGAAGAAGAGTCTGAGAACCCCATTTACACTGCCCTACTAGCCTCATGGCTGGCGCGACTTCCACTCCTTTCGTTGTAGGGACCATTGGTGGCACATCCACCACTACACCAGTTACCACACCTGCTCTGGGAATGCCCTCGATGGGGGCCACATCCACCATCCCGGTCACCATTCCTATTCCCGTAGCTGGCATACATACCACCACTCCACCAGTGACTCACACTACCCATGGTGGTGTAGGCCCATCCTATAGTACCTTAGTTCCCTCACTTGGGGGCAACATTCCCAACCCTGCCCCTCTACTTGGGGGCATGGGCCCCAACTTGGTCCAACCCACTTCTGTGTCACATCCTTCTTCCAGTCTGCCATTCATGGCTAGCCTCAACCTACCTGACCTAGCCAGACTGACCAATGACCCTATCTGACACGACCCTGCATGGCCTCACATGCCTACCAATCTCCCCTCTAACATTCCTAAATTCGAGGGCAAGGCGGGTGAGGACCCACAAAACCATATCATGTCCTTCCATCTATGGTGTTCCTCCAACTCCATAGTGGATGACTCTATTCACCTCCGTCTATTACAACGCACCTTCACTGGCTCTGCAGCCAAGTGGTATATCGAGCAACCACATGGGACCCATGCCACCTTTACTTCCCTTGCCTCGACCTTCCTGCAGTTCTTCCAGTTACCTGTCCCCTATGATGCGGGCATTGAAATTCTCCTATCCTACAGACAAAACACGGCTACCCACATCACGGACCACATTCATGAGTGGCGTAGACGCCGTAGCTTATGTAAGATCAAATTAGACGACCGTATCTTCCTAGATTGGTTCCTCAAGTCCCTTCTTCATGTTATTGCTAAGGATGTAGCTTCCGAAAGACCCCAGTCTGAAGAAGAGGCCATCCTTAAGGGACAGCAGTTCAACCTCATTTACGCCCAGTCGGGTTATCTCTATACCATTATCCCTGACGCCCCTCGCGGCGAGTCCTCCCATCACGATGCGCCGGGGGCATCCCACGCTGTAGACGACATCATTGGTCGTGTTTCTTCGCATCCCCAACCCTTTTCCATAGCACGTCCTACCCCAGGCCCCGACCTTTCGCGGGCCACCTCATAGTCTGGGGCCACCAACTCATATGCTCCTATGAACATCACCATCACTCCCATGGACCCACCTGTCCACCTCAGTGCTTCGGTCATGCACCCCCTTCTTACAACCTCCCGGTCGCACCTCAGTCCTATTACCACCAGCAGGCTGCACCAGCTCTTGCGCCTCCTCAGGCCCAACCCGCTTATTACCACCAGTAGGCTGCACCAGTTCCTGCGCCTTCCCAAGCCCAACCAGCTTATTACCCGCCACAGGCAGCCCCTGCGGCAAACCCACAACCTGCTCCGCAGACATATCATCAGCCTCCTCAAGGTTCCGCACCTGCGCAGCCTCCACCTACATATCACCCACCGCAGCCTGCTCCTGCACCTGCACAACCTCGAAACCCACTTGCTACTCAAGGGCAAGTTTACGCCCAAAACAACCCGCAGCAAAACCAGAACAACCAATGCAACTAGGGCCAACAAAATCACGACAAGGGCCGTAATCGTGGAGAAAACCAACCTACAGACCAAGGTGGTCAACCGGCTAATCCCCCAGACAACAACAACGTGGCCCCCGCTAACCAAAACCCTAATCGCCCGCCCAAGTAGGCTAAAAACCCTAATTTGAGAACGAACCATCCTTGTTCTATCTGCGGGGTCTATGGCCACTACACACATACTTGCCCACATTTGGAGCGAGCTCGGCAACTTTGGGTTGATGATGCCCATCGCCAAGGGCATGCGGCTCTTCAAGCACCGCCCAACCCCCCACAACCTCAGCAGCCACCTTTGGTGCTGCAAAACCCCTTACCAACCAAAGACGTGGTGAACACTCAGCCGTTGGCACCCCCCCCAATCCAATGCGCCACCCCAACAACAACAGATCACATACGCCGCTCCTGATCAACCCATGTTTGAGTCAGGTACCCACCACTTGTTGATGATGTCTTCCGCTGATGTCAACCTTCAGACTCGCCGGAACCAATATGGCTCCACCTCTGAAGCCCCTCCCAATGATAAAACCACTAACGCTCATCCCATTGATCAAGCGTTACATATCCCTCCCCCTCCGGTAGATGGCGCTTCCAAAGCAGCTCGTTTCCCACTTCGCCGTATCAACAACCACCCCAATGCACGCGCTGCGTCAAACTACAACATTGTAGACGACCTAGCCCAATCTCCCGCAGCCATGTCTGCATTAGAAGTCTTGAAGAACTGCCCTTCCCAGCACAAGACTTTACTCTCAGCCATTGGGGCTATTGACCCAAATGATTCGAATTTGATGGCATTTGATTTGGACCAGTCCGAACCACGCCTGCCTTCCACCTTAGCATTCCAAGTTTCTGTTTCCGTTCGGAATCTCGTCATCCATCGATGCATCATCGATGAGGGTGCCTCCACATGCGTTATGTCTACATTCGTATGGAAGAAGTTGGGATCCCTTACCCTCCAGCATTCCACCACTGTGTTACGTGCCTACGACGGTCGTTCGGCTCAGCCCCAAGGTCTCCTAGCCAATGTCCCTGTCCAGTTAGGTGGTAAAACCGTCCTCATCGATATTGAGGTCATCAACGCCCAGCTTGATTACAACCTCTTACTCAGTCGCAGCTACATGTATGCTATGCGGGCGGTCGCTTCCTCTGTCTTTCGTACCATGATGTTCCCCCATGATGGACGCGTGGTTAAGATTGACCAACTTACTTACTATGATCCAAATGCTCCTGCTGCACCCGAAAATGTTCTCCCCATGGTGGAACAACCGGTCAGTAGTGCTGCTACCTCATTTGTTTCTTCTTTGGGACCTGGAGTTTACTCAGACCCACCGATGACATCCACTTTCCAATCCATTCCTCCCCCGTCATCTACGCCCGAAGTGTCTGACTTATGTACCCTCTCCCATGATAACCAAACAACTACTAATGAGCCGCCCTTATTGCCTAAACCACCACTGGTACCTAGCCACATTGGTGTTACACCTATCCATACAATCCCCTTCCTAGTCCCCCCATCGGGAGTAGTAAGCGCCCCGGTTATGGCTACCCTTAGCCTCCCTGGGCTAACCTTGGGATTACCTGTCTGGTATCTTTCGCCTCCCGTTCCCCCACCGACACCAAGCGTCGTCCTCCAACCGGTGCAACCCATGGCTACTACCACTCAGCCACCCCCCGGTGTCTCTACCCCTTCGTCCTCCATGACTCTTCCCCCTACTCCCAAACCCACTGGGGGCAGAGGTCCCCAACCTTACACTGCTGTACCACCTCCCAAGACAGTCAAAAACCCCCCAATGTTTCGTGCTCCTCCCAAATGCTCATTGTGCGATGAGTTAGACCATGCGACTCATCAGTGGCCACAGTTACCAGCTTTACAGAAGCACATGCAGATGCTCGACAACGACCCCAACATCCCGGTTGTCGAACTAAACCCCACCCCCAAGCCTAAAGATAAATCCCTACGTACCAACCACCCTTGTGCTATATGCGGTGTTTACGGGCACTACTCACATCATTGTCCTGATCTCCCAGATTACAGAGCGGCTCTCTATGAGATGAACAATCTGGATCTTGAGACGGCACCAACCACTATTGAGGAGATTCACCCCCCGATCTTACCCCCATCCGGGGAGGTCAACACCATTTACATGACCTCTTCCACTACCATTCCCACGTCAACCGATTTGATGGCCAAAACTTTCCATACTGATGAGGAGATTCTTGAGGCACTCACTGCCCCGGAGTATCCCTGGGATGACATGCACCATCGTTCGTATTTCCTCCCAGAAGCATCTTCCTCTAGCACCGCTACCCAATTTGCGGTTGAATCCAAAGACTTCCTTCCCACGAAGGTCGACTGGTTCAAGGACCCTATTCCTGCTCCTGATGCCTTCGAGGAAGGTAACATGGCTAACATCTCACCTGTCATCCAAATTGATATCGCTGCCCCTGGGAGTGCCCCTGAACTCATCACTTTAGGAGCCTTCTACAGTAAGCAAGAGATTGAGGAATACACTAACCTTTTCAGAGAGTTCCGTGATGTCTTTGCCTGGTCCTATACCGAAATGCCCGGTCTTGACCCCGCCATTATAGAACACCACATTGACACATGGCCTGATGTACCCCCCGTCCGTCAGAAACAGCGTCCTATTCATCCCTCAAAGCTCCCAACTGTCAAAGCAGAGATTGAGAAACTGCGCAAGGCAGGATTCATTTATCCTATTGCCTATACCACATGGGTTTCAAACCCCGTCCCCGTTAACAAAAAACAAGGCACCATTCGAGTATGCACTGACTTCCGCGATTTAAACCGTGCTGGTCCCAAGGACAACTTCCCTACGCCATTTATTGACCAGCTCATTGATGCGTGTGCGGGACATGAAGTCCTCTCTTTCATGGACGGTTTTTCCGGATACAACCAGATTCAGATCCGTAAGGAAGACCAGTACAAAACTACCTTTACTACCCCATGGGGCACCTTTGCCTATCGCGTCATTCCTTTCGGCCTCAAAAATGCTGGTGCCACCTTCCAGCGGGCCATGACCTATTGCTTTCACGACTTGGTCCATATCTTGCTAGTCTATCTTGATGATCTTACAGCTCGTTCCCAGAAACGATCAGACCACCTTAACGACCTTCAGCAAGTTTTTCTGCGTTGTCGCAAATACCAAATCCGCTTGAACCCACACAAGTGTGTTTTTTTCGTTCCGGCAGGTCGATTGTTGGGTTTCATTGTTTCCCAGAAAGGAATTACCGTTGATCCCTTGAAAGTCCAAGCCATCTTAGACCTTCCCGCTCCTCGCACGCTCCGGCAGCTCCAAAGTCCGCAGGGGCGATCCAATTTCCTTCGACGCTTCGTCCCTGATTACGCCACTACCGTTCACGGTTTCTTGCGCTTACTCCGTACCCACATACCATTTGTCTGGGATGAGCAAGCCGAATCCACATTCGAAGCCCTCAAGAAAGCTCTCACGCAAGCTCCCTTGATCTCCCCTCCGGATTTCTCTCAGGACTTCATCCTCTACGTCTCGGCATCCGAGCATGCTGTGTCTGGAGTCTTGGTTCAAGAAGACGTCTCTCACCAAGAGCATGTCATTTACTACGTTAGCCAGACCTTGTCGGGTCCACCCCTACGTTACCCATATGAGGAGAGACTAGCCCTAGCTGTGGTCTTTTCCGTCCAAAAAATGCGACACTATATCTTACTTAGTCATACCACAGTCGTTGCTGACTCCAACCCCATGGTCTATCTCCTAAATCGGCGACTACTGCAAGGTCGTGTTGCTAAATGGGTCATTATCCTCCAGGAATATGACCTCACTTTCCGAACACCTAAGAGCACGAAAGCCCTTGCGCTTTCCCAGCTCATCACAGATCTACCTTCCCTTCTCCCGGCCCCACAAATATCCGACGAGTTACCCGACAATCACTTGTTCACTATCTCGTCTGATGACCCATGGTACGGTGACATTTTGTTATACCTGCGCATGCAGAAGTTCAGACCCAAAGTCACCCATAATGAATGCCGTCACATCCGTCACCAAGCCTCTCGATATCTCCTCTTAGGCAATGTCCTTTACCGGCGGGGAGTTGACACCATTCTTCGTCATTGCGTTACACACGAGGAAGCTGAATACGTCCTTAACGACTGTCATAGCGGTGCCTGCGGTGGCCATTTCTCTGGGATGGCCACTACCCAAAAGGTTGTCCGCGTCGGATACTTCTGGCCCACACTTTTCACCGACTGCATCACTGCGGTCAAGCATTGCCATAACTGCCCACTTTTTTCCCCCAAGGGCCGGACACCACCCGCTCCGTTACACCCAGTCGTCACAGTTGGTCCCTTTTGTAAGTGGGCCATCGACTTCATGGAATGTAGACCCCCGTCTGCCAACGGCCACAAGTACATCATTATCGCCGTGGATTACTTCACCAAATGGGCCGAAGCCATGCCTACCTTCAATTGTACTGCTGACATAGCTTCCCGTTTCTTTTTTAACCATGTTATCACTCGATTCGGGGTTCCTAAACAGTTAGTCTCAGACCATGGTTCACACTTTGAAGATTCCATTTGGCGTGAGTTATCCACCCTACTCAAATTTGAACATCAGTTATCCTCTGCTTACTACCCCCAAGGGAACGACCAAGTAGAGGCAATTAACAAAATCCTCAAAACCATCCTTCAACGCACTGTTGACCGACATAAGTCCAATTGGCACCACATGCTATTCCCCGCCTTATGGGCTTATCGTACATCCACCAAGAACGCCACTGGTTTTACCCCGTTTCACTTAGTTCACGGCGTAGAGTCTGTACTCCCCATTGAGTGTCAGATACCTGCCTTGCAAATCACCGTCGAGCATCTCCCTGACACCTCCCCACTCGAGCAATGTCTGCTATCCCTCGAACAAGCCGATGAAGACCATTGTGCCGCTCTCCAGACCATTGAAGCTGCCAAGAACCGCTCCAAAGCTGGTTACGACAAACATGTACACCCTCGAACCTTCCACGAAGGGTACCTCGTCCTCGCCTATGACCAAGCCCATGACAAAACCGGTAAAGGGAAGTTCGAATCCATGTGGCAAGGCCCTTACATCGTGCAGACTTGTCTCGGCAAGGGGGCATACATCTTAGCTGACTCCGAAGGTCACCCTTTGCGCAACCCGCGTAACGGGTTGTACCTTAAACGCTTTTATCCCTAAATAACTCGCGGCCCCACTGGTCCGCATTGTACAGTTTGCTCTCTTTTTTGTTTTTCACATTTTTTACTGCAATCTTACATTCCTCATTTTTTGCATGACCATAGATGGACCATCTTCCACCTCACTATACTGGCTTCGCCGATGGAGCAAGCCGCTGGTCTCCCAACCTGGCTTCTGCAGCATGGGTCCTATATTCCCCTTCCCATGAAATGATTCACCTCAACGGAATATGTATAGGCGCTGCTACTAATAACCAGGAGGAGTATGATGCTGTGACCGGTCTCCTGACTGCTGCCCTCCAGATGGGCATACGTCACCTCCATGTGTTCCTTGACTCCCAACTGCTTGTCTCCCAACTCAACAACTACTACCAGGTGCGTGATCCCTACCTCTTTAGAAAATTCCTGCGCACAAAACAACTCAGCCGACAGTTTGAATCCATCACATTCACCCATGTCCCAAGAGCTCAAAATAGTGTCGTAGACCAAATGGCCAACAACATTCTAGATTGGCACATCAAACTAGAATGAAGGAGAGGAAAAGTAGTTATAACCGATCAGGAAGTTCCCAAACTAACTCGAATTGACCAAAATTCAAGATTTTGAATGTTTCAGGAAAAAACTCTACTTTTCTACTGCAAACCAGCATTTGAACTCTACTTTTATGAAGTAGAGTAGAGTTTTTCAAGGGAAAAATGCTACTTTTTCATAGAATACTAGCGTTTTTGTGAAAAAATGGCCAAAAACAGGGTTTTTTGATGATTTTCAGGAGGTGCTTTGGTCTGGAAAAGTGTTCCTAAGGGTTATAACCATCAAATGGGCCAAGAGTGAGGCAATTTCAACCATATTCAGTATCCCTAATGGCCCTTCAATCCACAAGTGTCCTGTTGTGTGACTAAACTTGATCTCAAGAAGTGTTGTCATGCAACCAAGCGACGCAAGTGTCGTCACGGATGGAGAAGTGTCATTTTAAGCTATAACAGATGCCCCCTAATGTATGAGGTCAGAGGGAGTGAGGGAAACGATGGACGAAACACATTATAAATAAGAAAGAGTTGAATCATGGAAGTGGAGGAACCAGAGAAACCAAGAATCATAGGCTCAAATGAAGTACATGAAAGCAAAGGCAATGTCAGACAAACTCATTCTTGGGGTAACTATCCATGTTCAAATAGTGGAACATGACCTCCAAAAGGATACAATAATGATCCAAATACAGATGCATATATCATGGCCACTAGAATACAATCGTGGATCCATGAAGAACATAAGTGAAAACATAGCCACATAAATACAAGGTGGATCTATGTCAAAACTAGAGAACATAGCCATAGAGAACAAGCTGGATCTATGTCTCATCAAGAGCCAAAAAAGAGTGTGGCTCAGTCTTGCACAACTTGAGAGATAACATAAATAAGGTGATGCCATCGAGGATCCCAAGGTCTTCATCCAAAAACAACCCAAGGTACAAACCTATCCATGCGAATAAATGAGTTCATGTCGAACATTGGAGGTATCGTTTGATTACCGGTCATTGATGTATACCGTTAACAAACGCGAGGGTGTCCACCAATAATGAAAATGGGACCCAAGGTACCTAGTACACTCAAACAAGTGCGAATAAATGGTCTTTCCATCGAACACTTGAAGAATCTATAGGATAGGAGACATTGATGTATTCCCATCTATCCAATAGCGAGGGAAACTGCTACTAATGACTGCAATCCACAAGGTACTAACCAAAACTCTAAATTTCATTCCCAGAGCACAATGAGCTAAAGTCGATGGGAAGAAGTCCGTTGGAAGGAAGGCCTTAAGGCATCCTCCATCATGGAACACGAGGGACACTCAACAGGTATGAGTTGATTTGGAGTAGGACTGAACACATGATGAAACATATTGACACCAAGGAATGGCACGACACAAGAGTGAATTATGCAGTTTTTAACACAAAGAGACCACAATGAAAATTTGCAATGTAGGATACATTAACAGATTCTCCATATGATTGGAAGACTAACCAAATGGAGGAGTAAGAACTCTGAGATCAGGTTTATCCTAAGGCCAACACTAGAACCCAACTTGTTTGATAGACTCAAAACATGTGCTTTGTTCAAGGAGATAGTTGACTTGCTGCCATCATATTGAAAGATATTTTAACATTCTTCCCTTCCCTTACCTTTTTCATTTTTTAACGAGCTTGACAAAGAACTAAACCATGCTCGACGGTATTTTCATATTTAAGGAGTCTGAAAAACCTAGAAGAAAACTCCATACACCTATCTGTGGATTTTATATCGAGCCCGGATTGGTCTGTGCTCGGCGGTGTTTTCTTGCTTATAAAGTTGAAAAACTTAAATAGTCCTCTATAAACCATCTTGTGGATTTCACATCGATCCCAAGTAGGTGAATGCTCTCTTGGTGCTTTCACATTTTGAGAGTCTGAGAACCCTAAAGACGACTCCAAAGGTCATTTTTCGTAAAGTTAGTCTCCTCCCCCCAAAAAGTGTAAAATAATGGAAGAAGAACTCTTCTATCACATACAAGAGTATACCTAGAGTATACCTTTTACGTAAATTATCCACCAAGGCCCATAAAATGGGTAATTCTATACCAAAGTGGATGTCGGTTCAGTTATTGTAACAAGCCCGAAAAGACAACTATGCTCGGAAAACTTTTCCTATTTAAGGAGTTTGAAAAGGGATTAAAAGAAATCCATAGGGATCTTTTCCGTAAAGGTTTAACGAGCCCGAAAAAATAAACTTGTGACCTCCTTACTATTTTTAATGAGCTCAAAGGAGATAGGAAAATGCTCATAATTTCCTTACTGTTTTTAACGAGCTCGAAGTGAAGATGAAATAAATGCTCGTAGCCTCCTTACTGTTTTTAACAAGCTCGAAGTGAGGGTGGAAAAAATGCTCATAACTTCCTTACTGTTTTTTACGAGCTCGAAGTGAAGATGGAAGAAATGCTCGTAATGGGAGGATACGAGTGTCAAGGACATGCGAAAACTAGTTCCAAGCGCATGGAACAAAGCTATGCCTAATGCAAGGAACACGAGAAAGATAAGGACAATTAGGGTGTGTCTCCTCCATGTAAAAGGTGTCAAATTACGAAGGCAAAATGATACAGGGTTTAGCGGAAATGAGATCAGAGATGGAGGCTTATACAACGAGCTAAAAGCGTGGAAGCCGGTATCAGGCTCATTAGCGCAAGCGATATCATAATAGATGCATATGCAAGTTGAACACAAGATGGGAGCCTTATCAGCGATGGAAAGAAATATATGAGGAAGAAAGATATGAGGCTTCTTCTTAAAGTCATAGTAAATTTAAAAAGGCTCCCGAGCCTATGAGGAAAACTCAGCATGGTCACCAAAATGGCATAAAGGTGCTGACTAGGGTGACCCATGTTAGGTAGGCTCTGCTGTCGGACTGGTGCACAATGCATAAAGAGGTGGCTAACACACCAATATCCAATAGGTTCGACCCTATGGCGAATTCAGATGGAAAAAGGTTCAAATGCAACATAATAGCGGAGAAGCCTAAACCTATATGCTAGGTTCCGAATATACTTGACATGGTTGCACAAGGTGTCGAAAAAGACCAATAAACAAGTATAAATCCAGCTAAGAATCCTATCTCCAAGAAACATTAGTACCAAGATCATATCTAAAACATATGTAAAGAAAGACCCGATACAAGTCACTGTGGTAGAAATACTTTCAACTTCAATATCATCAACAACAGGCATAAACAAGGAAGAGTTTTCAGATGAAAATTCTATAGTACCCAAACTCGAGGACTTACAATCAACAAGAACGACTTCAGGATGAAGATCAAAGTTGAAGGAGATGATGGAATCTGCAGAAACAAATTCATCATCACGGGAGTTGAAAATTCTAGAAGCAGAATCAAACTCAACAGGAACACCAATTTGCGGATCTATAGGAGAGTCCAACGACTCAAAAGTAGGAAGATCAGACTTTAAGGTCAAACCGAGGTTGGACATAACTGCGACTAGATAAACATCCAAATGAATGGAAGACTATACTATGGAATCTAGGAAAACTTCATCGGAAGTGTTAACACCCAAAAAGTGTCCACTACCTCATCTACCACATTATATGGCTCATTTGTCCATTTTCCTACCATATTTCCCTTAAAAACCCAAAAAATCCCACTAAAAAGCCTCCAATAGGCCACAAAACCATCAAAATAGCCTCAAAAAGGCTAAAAAACCCCCTTTTCCTCCAAAAATAGAAAAATCCCTCTAAAAAGGGAATAAAAAATATAAAACAATGAGGAAAAGGAGGAAAAAACCCTATACAACTGCCTTAAACCATATGGTTCCCAAAACCATGGGTCAGCACTCCACCACAAAAAAACTATAAATAGGTGATGGAGATACCTTATTTCATATCCACAATCAAGTATACCCTTACTCTGCCAAAATCTCTCTTGAAACCCTAGCTCACCATTGAGCCACTTTCACCTTGAGAGCCCCTTTTGGCCCATTTCCACCATTGGAGAAAGAGAAGGAGCACATTGGAGCTTGGAGCAACCCTCTTGGACATTGCAAGAGCTTCATCAACCTCCACATTGGAGGTAATATCAATACAAAACCATTATTTATCTTTTGTTCTTTATGTTTCATGCATGTGTTTTAGATTAGTTTACATTTCAGTTTTAGTTTAATAATTTACATTTATTGAACTGCTACTAAGGAGTCCATTCTCCTTAGTAGGTGCTCATTCGCACAAGCTAGGGGTAAAACCCTAGCTACAGTATTGGTGACTCCCCTAAGTTTGAATTTCTGGTTACAATTTTTAAATCTTTTTTCTGTTCGGCTGTCCCTTTCGGCCGTCGTATACCACGTTTTTTCCCCCCACAGTCGCGCGCCGACCGCATATTTCAGGCACTTACCTGCGACCTAACCGCGGCTCTCAGACTGTTTCCGGCGACCTTCCGGCAACTTTCAGTCTGTTACCTGCGATTCGGCCGCAGCTATTAGCCTGCTTGATCCAGTCTAACTACGGCTATTTCCCTGTTTTCGGCGTCCCGCCTGCGGCTTTCGGCCAGTTTCCCGCAACCCGCCGGCGCCTTTCGGCGTCTTTCCTGCGTCCCGCCTGCGGCTTTCGGCCATTTTCCCACAACCCGCCGGCGCCTTTCGGCGTCTTTCCCGCGTCCTGACTGCGACTTTCAGCCCTTTTGCTGCGTCCTGACTGCGTTTGTCTGCCAAAAACTTGCGTCCTATCCGCGCCTGTTTCCCTTAAACCCGCGGTCTGACTGCTTAGTTTCGCCACAAACCCGCGGTCTGATTTCTGCATTTTTTACAGTTTTGAGCCCAGAACTTTGCTGCACTATTTTCTGCACCAACACAACCCTCTTTCCTACTGCAGCCATCCTTCCTTACAACATTTTTCTGCATTTTTTATTTCTGTTTCATTTATAGAATCATTTTTACATTTTCAGCATTTTACATTGGAAAAAGAAAATTGTGCATTTTAAAAGTTCATTTCTATATTGTTATTGCTAGATAGAAAGTTGCCCTCCCTAGTGGCACTTTCTACTTGGATTCATCATCACATCACGAGCACACACTCTGTCACATAATTCAAGTGAGCCTTAAAAAACTATCTAACTCAACCAATATTCTAACCCCACTTGGGGAACACAAAAGAATCTTTGTAGTTAGGTAGGATCGGGGGGATAGGCTTCCAATAACACCCCTCGGTTACTTACACTTGAGACATAGTTGTTTTCCAAATAGGGAACCAAAATCCCCTAGTACTTTTTGGCATGGTCACGACCAGTTTATCAGAGGGCCTCTCCCTTAGGAGGGTTGAAGTCGGGAGACTGGTTCTAGAGGCCTGAGTGGAATACCGCACTCCATTCAGTAACCGAAGGGCTACCTTTCGCAGTTCGCGGGATATCCCTGTATAGGGGTATTGCGGTAAACGGACCAAACGACAGATTCACCTTTCTAGACGTGTCATGAACGGGGTATCTTAGTTGCCATTCTTCTAGGATTGACTACCCGGTGTCCCTCCCGGTAGGGGGACATCTTAGCCACTTGGCTTTCCTATTCATATTGTCTGACTTGGATTTCATCACCTTGCAGAGGATATGTCTAGTTGAGTCAGAATACTTTTAGTTAGGTGTTTGCATGCTCCCTTACCTCCCTTTGGTCTAGTGAGTTCACCATTTTTCATTTTTAGGAAACCTGCTGCTTGTTGGTATTCTGACCATTTTTGTTGGTACTCCACCTATTGTAGCACAGCTGTTACAGTGGGTGTTTTGAGTTGGTTGTTGGCCTGAGTGCCTTGTTTTTGAGCTCTCCTTCTGCATACTCGGTTGCATTAGGGTTTTTGAGCTATTTTTTACTCACCTCAACCCACAGAGTTTCGACACCATCTGTCACCATTGAGTCCCCGAGACATTCTCGGCGCCTCAGGGGTGAGCCCCCACAGCACGGTTCACTTGACACCACACGTCATCACCACAGATCATCATCACTTGATACCACTTATCACAGATCTAGAGCCTTGTCACTTGACTCCACTCGTCAACGGCATAGGACTCTGTCACCAGATATTGACGCCCCTTACTTTACCTCCGATTCTGAAGAAGAGTCTGAGAACGTTATTTACACTGCCCCTACTAGCCCCATGGCTGGCGCGACTTCCACTCCTTTCGCTGTAGGGACCATTGGTGGAACATCCACCACTACACCAGTTACCACACCTGCTCTGGGAATGCACTCGATGGGGGCCACATCCACCATCCCGGCCACCATTCCTATTCCCGTAGCTGGCATCCATACCACCACTCCACCAGTGACTCACACTACCAATGGTGGTGCAGGCCCATCCTATACTACCTTAGTTCCCCCACTTGGGGGCAACATTCCCAACCCTGCCCCTCTACTTGGGGGCATGGGCCCCAACTTGGTCCAACCCACTCCTGTGTCACATCCTTCTTCCAGTCTGCCATTCATGGCTAGCCTCAACCTACCTGACCTAGCCAGACTGACCAACGACCCTATCCGACACGAGCCTGCATGGCCTCACATGCTTACCAAGCTCCCCTCTGACATTCCTAAATTCGAGGGCAAGGCGGGTGAGGACCCACAAAACCATATCATGTCCTTCCATCTATGGTGTTCCTCCAACTCCATAGTGGATGACTCTATTCGCCTCCGTCTATTACAGCGCACCTTCACTGGCTCTGCAGCCAAGTGGTATATCGAGCAACCACATGGGACCCATGCCACTTTTACTTCCCTTGCCTCGACCTTCCTGCAGTTCTTCCAGTTACCTGTCCGCTATGACGTGGGCGTTGAGATACTCCTATCTTGCCGACAAAACACGGCTACCCACATCACGGACCACATTCATGAGTGGCGTAGACGCCGTAGCTTTTGCAAGATCAAATTGGACGACCGTATCTTCTTGGATTGGTTCCTCAAGTCCCTTCTTCCTATTATTGCTAAGGATGTCGCTTCCGAAAGACCCCAGTCTGAAGAAGAGGCCATCCTTAAGGAACAACAGTTCGACCTCATTTACGCCCAGTCGGGTTACCTCTATACCATTATACTTGACGCCCCTCGCGGCGAGTCCTTCCATCACGATGCGCCGGGGGCATCCCACGCCGCAGATGGTATCATTGGTCGTGTTTCTTCACATCCTCAACCCTTCTCCATAGCATGTCCTACCCCGGGCCCCGAACTTTCGCGGGCCACCTCACAGTCTGGGGCCACCAACTCATATGCTCCTATGACACATCACCATCATTCCCATGGACCCAGCTGTCCACCTAAGTGCTTTGGTCATGCGCCGCCGACTTATCACCCCCCGGTCGCACCTCAGCCCTATTACCACCAGCAGGATGCACCAGCTCCTGCTCCTTCTCAGGCCCAACCCACTTATTACCACCAGCAGGCTGCACCAGCTCCTGCGCCTTCCCAAGCCCAACCAGCTTATTACCCACCACAGGCAGCCCCTGTGGCAAACCCACAACCTGCTCTGCAGACATATCAGCAACCTCCTCAGGGTTCCGCACTTGCGCAGCCTCCACCTACCTATCATCCACCGCAGCCTGCTCCTGCACCTACACAACCTCAAAACCCACCTGCTGCTCAAGGGCAAGTTTACGCCCAAAACAAACCGCATCAAAACCAGAACAACCAACGCAACCAGGGCCAACAAAATCGCGGCAAGGGCCGTAATCGTGGGAATAACCAACCTACTGACCAAGGTGATCAACCGGCTAATCCCCCAGACAACAACAACGCGGCCCCCGCTAACCAAAACCTTGATCGCCCACCCAAGCAGGCTAAAAACCCTAATTTGAGAACGAACCATCCTTGTTCTATCTGCGGGGTCTATGGCCACTACACACATACTTGCCCACATTTGGAGCGAGCTCGGCAACTTTGGGTTGACGATGCCCATCGCCAAGGGCACGCGGCTCCTCAAGTGCAGCCTAACCCCCCACAACCTCAACAGCCACCTTTGGTGCTACAAAACCCCTTACCAACCCAAGGCGTGGTGAATACTCAGCTGTTGGCCCCCCCTCAAGCCAACGCGCAACCCCAACAACAACAACAGATCACATACGCCGCTCCTGATCAACCCATGTTTGACTCAGGTACCCATCAGTTGTTGATGATGTCTTCCGCTGATGTCAACCTTCAGACTCGCCAGAACCAATATGGCTCCACCTCTGAAGCCCCTCCTACTGATAAAACCACTAACGCTCATCCCACTAATCAAGCATTACGTATCCCTCCCCCTCCTGTAGATGGCACTTCCAAAACAACTCGTTTCCCACTTCGCCGTATCAACAACAACCACAATGCGCGCGCTGCGTCAAACTACAACATTGTAGACGACCTAGCCCAATCTCCCGCAGCCATGTCTGCGTTAGAAGTCTTGAAGAACTGTCCTTCCCAGTGCAAGACTTTACTTTCCGCCATTGGGGCTATTGACCCAAATGATTCGAATTTGATGGCATTTGATTTGGACCAGTCCGAACCATGCCTGCCTTCCACCTTAGCGTTCCAAGTTTCTGTTTCCATTCGGAATCTTGTCATCCATCGATGCATCATCGATGAGGGTGCCTCCACATGCATTATGTCTACATTCGTATGGCAGAAGTTGGGATCCCCTACTCTCCAACAGTCCACCACTGCGTTACGCGCCTACGACGGTCGTTCGGCCCAGCCCCAAGGTCTCCTAGCCAATGTCCCTGTCCAGTTAGGTGGTAAAACCGTCCTCATCGATATCGAGGTCATCAACGCCCAGCTTGATTACAACCTCTTACTCGATCGCAGCTACATGTATGCTATGCGGGCGGTCGCTTCCTCTGTCTTTCGTACCATGATGTTCCCCCATGATGGACGTGTGGTTAAGATCGACCAACTTACTTACTATGATCCAAATGCTCCCGCTGCACCCGAAAATGTTCTCCCCATGGTGGAACAACCGGTCAGTAGTGTTGCTACCTCATTTGTTTCCTCTTTGGGACCTGGAGTTTACTCAGACCCGCCGATGACATCCACCTTCCAATCCATTCCGCCCCCGTCATCTACGCCCGAAGTGTCTGACTTATGTACCCTCTCCCATGATAACCAAAACAACTACCAATCAGCCACCCTTGTTTCCTAAACCACCACTGGTACCTAGCCGCATTGGTGTTACACCTATCCACACAATCCCCTTCCTAGTCCCTCCTTCGGGAGTAGTAAGTGCCCCGGTTATGGCTACCCTTAGCCTCCCTGGGCTAACCTTGGGATTACTTGTCTTGTATCTTTCGCCTCCCTTTCCCCCGCTGACACCAGATGTCGTCCTCCAACCGGTGCAACACATGGCTACTACCACTCAGCCACCCCCCGGTGTCTCTACCCCTTCGTCCTCCATGACTCCTCCCCCTACTCCCAAACCCACTGGGGGCAGAGGTCCCCAACCTTATACTGCTGTACCACCTCCCAAGACAGTAAAAAACCCCCCACTATTTCGTGCTCCTCCCAAATGCTCATTGTGCGACGAGTTAGGCCATGCGACTCATCAGTGTCCACAGTTACCCGCATTACATAAGCACATGCAGATGCTCGACGACGACCCCAACATCTCGATTGTCGAACTAAACCCCACCCCAAGCCCAAAGATAAAGCACTGCGTACCAACCACCCCTGTGCTATATGCGGTGTTTACGGGCACTACTCACATCATTGTCCCGATCTCCCAGATTACAGAGCGGCTCTCTATGAGATGAACAATCTGGATCTTGAGACGGCACCAACCACTATTGAGGAGATTCACCCCCTGATCTCACCCCCGTCCGGGGAGGTCAACACCATTTACATGATCTCTTCCACTACCATTCCCACGTCAATCGATTTGATGGCCCAAACATTCCGTACTGATGAGGAGATTCTTGAGGCATTCACTGCCCCGGAGTATCCCTGGGATGACATGCACCATCGTTCGTACTTCCTCCCAGAAGCATCTTCCTCTAGCACCGCTACCCAATTTGCGGTTGACTCCAAAGACTTCCTTCCCACCAAGGTCGGCTGGTTCAAGGACCCTATTCCTGCTCCTGACGCCTTCAAGGAAAGTAACATGGCTAATATCTCACCTGTCATCCAAATTGATATCGCTGCCCCTGGGAGTTCCCCTGAACTCATCACTTTAGGAGCCTTCTACAGTAAGCAAGAGATTGAGGAATACACTAATCTCTTCCAGGAATTCCGTGATGTCTTTGCCTGGTCCTATACCGAAGTGCCCGGTCTTGACCCCGCCATCATAGAGCACCACCTTGCCACCTCTGAGTCAAGGGGCATAATAGATTCCCTCGACCCTGGGATAGGGGGCATGATCAATCATTTTGAACCTTCCCCATCACATCTATCTCAGCACATCAATGAACCCATTGTTCAAACCCACACATATGTGATCCATAATCACAAACCCCATGCACATAGCATGGGGGCAAGTCATTAACCCTGCTCACTTTTTCACACTTGTGATCTCAACCATTTTTGAGGTCACATATCACTTGTAGATTTGATTTGATTTGATACACCTGGTATTCTTCCCCCATGGGTCATCATTTCTCCCCACCACTGCATTCTTGGCTTGGTGGGCTCACCTTTATTTGCAACCTTTTTTTAACCTAGTTAGTTCCTTTGACCATTTCGGAGTCCTTATGACCTCCGTTTTTCGCACTAGTTGCACCGCCGGATTCATATTTCTGCGCTCGTGATGATGCTTGAGATCATTTCTCGCTCTCACCAGGACCAATATCAACATTGTGTCCCGACACCTCGTCGCCTCGGTTTGCGTGCCACATCGGCCGTTCTCCGTTTTTTGCATATTTTATATCATCGGATTCATTTTTCCGAGCCGGTGATGATGCTTGAGATCATTTCTCGCTCTCACCCCCAGATTTTTCGGGTCTTTTTCCAAAAACACCCCCAGTCACCTCGGTTTGCGTGCTACATCGGCCGTTATCCATTTTGGATAGTCTTTATATCACCAGATTCATTTTTCCGAGCTCGTGATGATGCTTGAGATCATTTCTTGCTCTCACCTGGTACAGTTTCAACATTGTGTCCCAACACCTTGCTGCCTCGGTTTGCACGCCACATCGGCTGCCATCGGATTGTTCCACACTTTTACATGAGCCATTCACTCCTGTCATACTACAAATGTTCATTATTTTTCCACCATTCCATTTACCCCGCAAGGAGGCCCATCAGTGTTCCCCCCCCACCCTTGTTCTTGGTCATCACACATGTTCCTTGATTGAACACTTCCTCCTTGCCTGGCCATTCCTTTTGTTCGGTATAATTTTATCCCTTTTTTGGGCCGGACAAGTCCTTTACGAAAAAGGCACTTAGGGAGTTTCTGTTAAGCTCTTTTCTGACTCCTAAAACAATGAAAAGATTGCCAAGCAATCTTGCTTCCTTTCATGCTCGTTAAAGTACCTGAAAGGGCGTCTATCTGGTATAAGTTTACCCTTTTTCCGGACCTGGTAGACTAATTACGAAAAAGGAATGCTCTAGTCACACCGGCTAGAAGAGTTCTTCATTGTATCCTTTTATGCTTCTTTGGGCCTTGGAGACTAAATATACGAAAAAGCAACCCCCTGGAGTCTTCTTATTTGCTTTCAGACTCTCTAAAATTGAAAGCAACCACGAGCACGAACTGTCCTGGGCTCGTAAAATCCACACGACAGTACCATTCCATTGCTTCAGAGTCTTCTTATCGCTTTCAGACTCCTTAAAATTGAAAGCAACCACGAGCATGAACTATCTTGGGCTCGAAAAATCCACACGACAGTACCATTTTACACACACTTCTTCTAATTCCTTAACCCATGAAGAAGTCATCCCGTGCCTCTAGGCACTATGATCGATCATCTCGGCAGCACCCCCAATCAGGTCGCCTTTGTTCAGAGTATTCTGCAGTCTCCTGCCATTTTATACCAGCTTGAGTCTCCCTCAGCCCAGTCACCATCCCAGACCCAATATAGCTATGATCCCTTCCCCATCAGTCAGTTTCATATGCTGCCCGATCACTCCCATTATCATACTCTGAACAAAGGAAGTTTGAGTCCACCCACTCTACTTGCCCAGTTATTCCCTCCCAGTTTAGTCAGTCCTGCCATCAGTACTATCACATTTCGGTTCTCCACCTCGCGCTCCTGTCAAGGAAACATCATTGCCTTGATAGTTGCAGGTCTCCCTCTGTCGACGACAACCCCTCTATTCCAGAGGATAGGCCCAGAGGTCCCTACGCCTTGGACTTATCACCATCTGTGGTAAGTGCCTAAGGACCATTCTGAGAGGAGTCATCATTACCTCTCCGAGTGGTTGTTTCTCACATGCTCGACTTCAACACCTTGATCGCATCGTAGAGAATCGCGTAGGGTTACATTCCTTCAGTTTTTAGTCGAAGACCCCGAATTTCCCCCGACTCTAGCACATTGGTGAGTCACTTCGGAACACCCAGTTATATGTTCCCGTGGATGTCCGGGCTGCGTTGGCGATTGTATTCGGAAGGCATCCAGTTACATGCTTCCTTGAGTACCCAGTTCAGTCCCAGATCAGTACCCAGTTTAGTCCCAGATCAGTTCCAGTTCAGTATACCATTGAGAGTATGACCCTTGTTAGTCTGGTCCAACAACCCATCAGTTCCTTTGGTACCACATTCAGTAGCACTGTTGATTGTTCCAGTGTATCCGTTCTTCAGCTCAGACATGGTTAGCCCAGTCGTACATCCTAGATTTGTGTCCCCTCTGGACCCTTATGATGTACACAGTGGTTCTCTATGTATCTTACAGGTCCTCTTTTCGGGCCTCACAGTTCTTTTTATGTATCTTGATACGAGCATGGGTATGCCCGCCTCGTCCATATATTGAGATTCTGCCTCATTCAGTATTTGAGGCCATGTATATTTCAGGTCCCCATTTTTTGGACCCCGTTGTTATTATTATGTTACATCTTGATACGAGCATGGGAATGCCCGCCTCATCCATATGATCAGATGATTCCTCATCCATTTTTGAGGTTATGTACTTTTAGTTCTTGCAGTTTGTTCGGGATCGTTGTTCTGGGCTTCAGTGTGTTTCCTCTCTTCTCTCCACACCCCAGGAAAACCATACATGACTTATGATGTCCATCGGCCATACGATGAGCTCCCGCCCTCGCACATCAGGGGGCAATCTGTTAACACCCAAAAAGTGTCCACTACCTCATCTACCACATTATATGGCTCATTTGTCCATTTTCCTACCATATTTCCCTTAAAAACCCAAAAAATCCCACTAAAAAGCCTCCAAAAGGCCACAAAACCATCAAAATAGCCTAAAAAAGGCTAAAAAACCCCCATTTTCCTCCAAAAATAGAAAAATCCCTCTAAAAAGGGAATAAAAAATATAAAATAATGAGGAAAAGGAGGAAAAAACCCTATACAACTGCCTTAAACCATATGGTTCCCAAAACCATGGGTCAGCACTCCACCACCAAAAAACTATAAATAGGTGATGGAGATCCCTTATTTCATATCCACAATCAAGTATACCCTTACTCTGCCAAAATCTCTCTTGAAACCCTAGCTCACCATTGAGCCACTTTCACCTTGAGAGCCCCTTTTGGCCCATTTCCACCATTGGAGAAAGAGAAGGAGCACATTGGAGCTTGGAGCAACCCTCTTGGACATTGCAAGAGCTTCATCAACCTCCACATTGGAGGTAATATCAATACAAAACCATTATTTATCTTTTGTTCTTTATGTTTCATGCATGTGTTTTAGATGAGTTTACATTTCAGTTTTAGTTTAATAATTTACATTTACTGAACTGCTACTAAGGAGTCCATTCTCCTTAGTAGGTGCTCATTCGCACAAGCTAGGGGTAAAACCCTAGCTACAGGAAGGAAGTATATCATCCCAGATAGAACACATATCTAAACATTCAGATGGAGGTGTCACTTGGTCAAAAGATGGGACTAAGTCTCGAGATGGTAAGCATGAACTCAGAGACTTCTTCTCAGTAGCAGTTGAACTCAAGGAACAATATTCCACATAAGTCCCATGTGACATAGTAGTGCTTAATGAGGAGGGATCTGACTGGTCTACAGTTGGGTAATAAGGAGGATCAACAAACGAAAGCTGGTCGATAGTGACGATGCTTTCGTTATGAGGAAAATGCATCACACGAAAGAGTGTAGACACCACAACATGCATAGCATAAACGTAATCATGCCCGAGGATCATATCAAAGTCCACAGGGTCCTTTAAAACCATAAAATCAACTAAGACTATTTTTCCACCCAAAGTAACAGGAACTTGATGGAGGAATCCGATCGATTCATCAAGTCTTCTATAGAAGGTCAACAGACAATTAAAAGCTGGAATAACATTAGGGAAACCCAAATCTCTCCAAGCATAAGTGGATAAGATACTAACAGAAGCTCCTTCATCTACAATGCATCGATCAACCATGTGGTTCCCAATATAAACCTTTATCTAGAAAGGTGTCGAAGAAGGAAGGCGAGGTTCGGCTAGACTATTCCAATCAAAGGAAATGATCCTAGGGCTTGGTATGGGTTCACATGACACAGATGAAGTGCCCCATTTTTCAGGAACATCCAAACTGGTAATGTAGAAGACTTCCGCAGTAGGTGCATCAATCTTTGCAGGATTGATGGGATTGGTCGAAGATTGCATCGATTCGATCACTTCACTCTCCGAAGGAAGAGTGGGGTCGACCAAAGATTGCATTGGTTCAACCACTTTATCAACCAAAGGTTGATCTGAATGTAGGGAATCTATAGACAAATCAGGAGCAGAGATTCCTTCTGACATGGACCACACTCTCATGCCTCTGGAAGGGCAGGGCACCGATGAGTAAGGTGATCTCCCTTACAAAGTTTACAAGGGAAATTTGGTTTCTGTCCTATAGGTCGAGAATCCTTTACAATGTCAGTACTCTCAGCATGACTAGCATTGGATGACATTTTTCCCCCAGCATGACTAGCAGTGGTTGGTTTCTCAGAAGCAGAAGACTTTTGAACTAAGGACCACACTTTTTGCACTTCTGGAAGTACAGGGCACAAGTAAGTAAGATGGTCTCCCTCACAAAACTTGCAAGGGAACTTATACTTCTGTTTATTGGGTTTGTCAACAATGTCAACTCCCTCAGCATGACTTGCAGTGGTTGATCTGGTGTCTCCAGTATGACTCACAGGAACTGATGACTTGTCATTAATATGACTAGCAGTGATCAATGACGTGTCCCCAACATGACTGAAAATGGTTGAAGACAACTTTCAATGTGATTTTCAGTGACTAAAAGTTATCTCCCAGCATGACCTCCAGAGGCTGGGTAGGTTCCCCCTGCATGATTTGCAGAGGCAGGGTGCTTACCCCCAGCATGACTTACAATGGCTGGGTTGCTGCCCCGTTGTTTTGGCATCCTCTTCCTATTATTCCTCCATCAATTCCTTTTAGATTAGTGGTTACTAGTATTGCTACTTTCGCCACATGAGGTAGAAGGAGGAGGAGAAGATGTTACTGGCAAAGAAGGCCCAAGGTTCTGATGCTCTTGATTTGAGGTGCTTACAAAAGAAGCATTAGGAGCATGGAAGATTCAAAGTAGCCATTAAGTGAGTACCAATGTTTCTAATGAATGGAACAGCACAAGGATCCCCTAGAACAGGGTTACCTTGATTGGCACTCACCGGAATGCTAGACATAGTTTCCTGGTCAAATGAGCAAGAAGTTCTCTAAGGCAAACTAAGACAAGTAGCACAAAGAGCACACCACTAAAAAAGGTCCTAAGTAGATCAAACCAGGAAAACAGATGCCTTCCGGAGAAGAGTCTGGGATGATGAGGGCCCAGAACAGATCAACGAAGGAAGAAAGACAGTTACCCAGAGTCCACAATACAATGACTAAGGGTGCAAGTGATGGAGTCACCCATCCGCCCTCCCAAAGACCTGTAAGGGATTTCCTCCCACGTCTGTCCTAGGTACAACAGATATAACCCTTTGCCATCACCTGTGTATGATCCTATGGTCAGATACTAAGGATACCACCACACCGAAAACTCCTGGGGGAATAGTTGTTGGTCGAATTAGAAGGCACGGACAGGGTAACTGAGCCCGAAACTCAAAAGAGTCCCCAAATGCAATCCGATCCTGGTGTATGCTCAAAACAAAAAGTAGGAGGTTTATTCCCGACAATCTGATCTCACAAGACCTACTGCATAGATCCCAGGCAAGTTTTGAATGAGGTGGGTTTACTTGTGATAGTCGAACTACGATTTTTGTGTAATGTGTGATCTTAGGTGGTTTAAGGTGTTTTAAGCCCAAGATCCTAACCAAAACTAGTTGGTGAATAGTGTAACCTAGAAAAGAAAATGTTACTAGTACATTTTATTAGGGTTCATTTTAAAGGTCACTTGCTTACTCAAAAAGGTAGTGGGTGTGTGAGAGTGGTTATAACCGAGATAGAATACTGAAATGAAATGCTTACCACTAAACAAATCTTTTCTTTTCAATGCAAGTCTTAAAGATATGATCTAGAATGCATATGCAAATGCAATTTTTAGTCTTTTCGAATGTAAAAAAGATAAAAATAAAGTCTAAATGTACAAAATTAAACTCAAAACCTAAGAATGCAGCTACTCAAACAAATAAGTATGCAAAAGAAAACTTATTCTTTTTGATGCAAAGCACTCTTAAATCCTTTAAGCCACTTGCAAGGTACTCTACTCAGAAAATAAATCAAATTTTTTTTTTTATGCTTTTCAAAGGTAAGAAAAACTGAAATTGAAAGTAACCTACTATCAAAGCAAAAGCAAAGAACTTTCAAGTTTCCTTATTGAAACAGTAAAAGCTACCAATACAACTTTTAGATTCTTATTGATGTAAGCATGCCAACCATTGGTAAAAGCGTACGAAAACTACTTTTAGAGCCAAACAAAGCAAATGAACTACAAAGAAGTATGGTTTGGTAAAGTCACGTCTGCACATAAACAGTGCAGTCAAGGTACTGAACAACAGCAAAGACACTTGAGATTTCACTGCAAAAAAGAAAACTAAAAGCATAATGGAGGAAAAGAAACCAATCTAAAGAGAAATTTCACTCAAATAGATACAAACAAGGTCAAGTAGACTCAGTAGGTTTCAAATCCAGTGGAAATGGAGCAATCACTGTCAGTCAGACTCAAATCAGGGTACAAAACACCAAACTGGTCCACAACCCCCCAACCTGGGTCAACAAGCCCCAAAACTTTCCAAGCAAGCCCAAATTGATCAAAGAAGGTCCAAATCATGAACATAGGATCAATACAAGGATAGGAGACCACTTATAGTGGTTTAAACTCAGACCTAGGGTCATCAAGGACCCCAAAAAATGCAGCCATAGCCCCCCCAAAATAGATCAAAACTCAAAAACTCAGTTTCAGGAGAAAAACACTACTGTGCAGAGATAAACCAACGTTTTTCTGGAGAAAAATATACTGTGCGGAGATAAACCAGCGTTTTTTGGAGAAAAAAGCTACTATGTTAAGCAAAAGCAGCGTTTTTCAGGAGAAAAAAGCTATTGTGTTAAGCGAAAGCAGCGTTTTTCTGGGAAAAGTTGAAAAAATGGGGCTAAAACCCCCCACACCTGAGCCAGTAAGGGTCTGTAAGGACTAGGAAGGGTCTGTAAGAGCCAAGGAGGGTCAAATAGAGCTTAATAACTGATTCTAATCAAGAAATTGAACAAAGACCTTCAAACAAAACTGAAGAAATGACCTTGGATACCCCTAAGCAGATAGGCTTTCCCTATTGGAGTCGCCATTCTGTTGTGAGGGAAATACACCTATATTTCAGGGGAGAAACTACCAACTTCAGGTATGAAAGATAGACATACAAATGTTCTACAAGTACAACTAGTAAGCAAAGAGATTGAGGTTAGAAGGATGTGTACCTCATTCAGAAGGTTGATCCAAGCCTCTCTTCTTCCTTGCTCTTCAATGCTATTCAGTGTCGCAATGCCCACACCTGCAAAACAACTTCATACCTTTCTCAAATACATTTGACTAAATATATAAGATTGATATTCATAACATAAGAAGACATCAAACTATGAACAAATTGTAATCAAATCTGAGACACACATAAGTAAGTCATATTTGGAAAGGGAAGAACGTCTGATCTTTATTAATGAATGAAGCAAGTACATAAAATTATACCTTCCTTCAAGCTTAGCACTTCACAAAACCTAGATTCAAGGTCTCTTGATTCTGTTGTCCAAGGATCCCAACCTCTAATCAGTTGTGCTAAGGTTGATTAGAAACTAAGGCACAAGAGAGGGGGATGAGGGTCTTCATTCCTTCAGCATAACATTGTTATGGAATTGGTCCCCTCTCATGGCCCTTCTATCTTCCTTATATAGTCAATGAAGGAGAGGAAAAGTAGTTATAACCGATCAGGAAGTTCCCAAACTAACCGATAAGGAGATTTTGAATGTTTCAGGAAAAAATTCTACTTTTCTACTGCAAACCAGTGTTTGAACTCTACTCTTATGAAGCAGATTAGAGTTTTTCAAGGGAAAAACGCTACTCTTGCATAGAATACCAACGTTTTTGTGAAAAAATGGCCAAAATAGGATTTTCTGATGATTTTCAGGAGGTGGTTTGGTCTGGAAATGTGTTCCTAAGGATTATAACCATCAAATGGGCCAAGAGTGAGGCAATTTCAACCATATTCAGTGTCCCTAATGACCCTTCAATCCACAAGTGTCCTGTTGTGTGACTAATCTCAAGAAGTGTCGTCATGCGACCAAGCGACGCAAGTGTCGTCACGGACGGAGAAGTGTCATTTAAGTTATAACACAAAGCGCCTTATGTGGACTGTGCTTGCTGCTTTCAAGGCCATGTTGTGGATGGGAAGCTTTCCAGGATGACAGGTGCCAACAAGGTGGATCTTGGCATGAATTTTGATGTTAGGCTGGATGTTCCCTTCGCTTTTGATATCTTCTCTTTCAATCCCACGCTCCCAGATCTTTCTTTTTCATCTTCATAGGTGGGCTCTGGTGTGCCCCTTTTTCCAATGTGTCCACTTTATGGGGTTTTGGGATGATCAATGCCTCGACGGCCTTGCTAGGATCCAACACGACTTGGATATGCTCCCAACTGTCTAAGTGGGCCATTTTGTGCGACGGTGGATGAGGTTCATGGGAGTATGTTGCTGACCTGGAAGCTTTTTTTTTTGGGAGATGATCCCTCTAGGATTGTATTTGCACACTATGCTCAATGGGAAGCTGAAAGTCGCTAGTAGTTCTTCAACTACTTTATGAACAACTTTTCTCCTAACCTTGAATGGTCCAGCCTCATTGAGGACCTTGAAAGTCTTGACACTGTTTCCCTTCATAAAATGTACATCGTCCCAATTGAATCTTTGGAGGATGTACTCCAACAACAAATTCTAGGAGTTAAGAATAGTGGGAGCTTGTAAGGAGCTAGCTCTGCTCCCTACACCCGGATTTCAGTGTGGGTCTCAAAACAAAACCAATCTCTGACAACCTCATTCGGGTTGAGTTGAAGCAACTGCTTTCACTCTAGGAAGACTCTGGGAGGAGGACAATCGAACAATAGTGAATATAATTTAGACATAACAATGTCTAAGAATGTAGAAAAACCCTCTTGTGGGGGGACTAGAACAAGTGATTTTTCAAGGTCACCTTTACTGAAGAAACTCTTATTGTGATAGGCAATCATGTACAAGAGTAGAGAGCTGAATCTGAACATATTCCTGGTTGAAAAACTTTTGAACTGAAGGTGGATGGATTGGTCTAGGAACGACGAAAGATCTAACTTGATGGGGGTCTCCTGATGATATAAGTTCATGAGAAAAAGGAAACCCAAAGCCACGTCGTTAATCACTAGGTCGTGGTCGTATCTGATGACCTGACATATCATTGACAATACTGGCCTAGCTGAACCTACAAACATCTCCAAACTGAACATAGAATGAGTACTGGGAAAATTGGATTCTGGTGAGACTGTCATACAGACAAATGCATCTCCGCTTTCTGAGGATAGCTCTCTAATATTTCCTACCAGGACTTCCTCATCGAACTGAATCCATGAGGTGTGTTCGTCAGTGTTGGCCAAATCCATAATGAGTTCCTTGGTAATTGGGAAAACAATAGTTCCTAACCTAGAGATGACAACTCTTCTTTCTGGTACATACCTCTTGGTGCACCACTGTACCATCTCAGGTAAAATCCTGGCTTGTGGTAAGATCATTTTGGACAATCCAGACTTCCATAAATTGGAAAGGTCACTACCATTTTGTTCCTATTCCTCAGCCTCACTGGCTAAATTATGCAGGTTTAGGAAAGAGGATACAAAATCATGAACATCAAAAAACGCATCCCCAGGTGATCATCTTGGACGAGAGCTGTTGATATAGAGGGAGCTTCGGGGAAAACACAATGACCATGGTGATGATGGAATGGTGAAGGGAACAAGGGTAAATGCTTGAATCTAGGAAACAAGAAGTTTAGCACAGAAAGTGTTGGAGGAGGAGCTCAGACTGTTGGGGACAAAGTGCCCGTTAAATTTCTCGGAGGTGTATTTATAGGGAGAAGTGTGAATTTGGAAGGTTTAAATGCGGGGTGGACGTGGGACTCGGAGATTGGTTCTCAATCCAAGGGGTAGTTTTTTCTTTAATGCAGGGGAACGTTTACCTCCTAAAAAAAGGCGGTAATGACCATTAGGGGTGGCTTAAGGAAAAAGTTGAGGAAGGTAAGCCGAGGGAAAATGCGGAGAACCAAAAACCATAAGTGGTTTCAGGGCTCATATTAGGTAGTTTAGGTAGATTGCTTTTCGAGCCTTGAATGTACGTGAAGCCACCACATGGAGATGGTGGTTTTCATTCAAGGGTGCATTTGGATTGTTAAACTCTGAGCATTTTAAACATCTCGAAGATCAGGTAGCCGTCGATCTCCCTTCCTTTTTTTCTAGATATTTGTGCCAAGTCAGTGCAAATTTATGGGGAGGTCCCCGTTTTTTTGATGGCCCACTGACTATTGGCTCGTGGATGTAAACCGCAGTGGCAACTTCTTAATGGTTTCAGGGATCCTGAGAAGTGGTTTGGGAAGACTGCTTCTAGGGCCCTCAATAGCTCTGAAGATGACATTTTTCCATAGCAGTTTTCATTCAGGGGTGCTCCGAGCTTGATAAACATCTCGCACCTTGAGCCCCTGAATGAAATATTAGCCGTTGATTTAGATCAAGAAGCCATCTCGATTGGAGTTACCTTTCTCTCTTGGATCGATCCTTCTCTGATTTAGGAGATGACCTCTCTTTCTACCATCCCGCACCATAGCCATTCTGAATTCTGGTTAGAGATATACATCGAGTTCGTGGACTGTAATGCTTACTTCGGACGACCGTGTCGCAAGTATTAGTACTAACATTGGCTTCAACAAGGAAATCCTTTTTCTTTAGAAGAGGATGAGAATAGTAGAATAGTGCCTTTAACCCCATTGGGTTGTGGATTCATATTTGTCTTTTATTTTGAACATCAAATAACAGAGAACGTGAGAGAGAAAAGTAAAATGTGAGCATGACATACTTTTTGCAGAAAGAAAAGGGAAAATCATATTACATATATGATACAGAGGATCATTAATAGAGTAGGATAGAGATCGATATTGAAAAAATCGTTTCAAAAATCTCTCATTTATAGGATTTCCAAAGATTTCGTCATTGAGTTGCGTTAGTTCGTACGTGTTGTTGTCACGGACTGCAACAACCTTGAATGGGCCCAATTATAAGTTGTCAAATTTCACATGTTAAGCTTTCTCTTCCCTTCTAGCATCCCATTTCAAAACAAGGTCTCCATGCTGAAAATCCCGAGCAATGGCTCTTCGGTCAAATATTTCCTTAATCTTGTCTTGGTGACACTTGGTAGTTTCATCCAGCTGTTCCCTAACCTGCTGAATTTTGATCAGTTGATGAATCCTTCTCTCCATAACACTTGGTTCTTCATGCTGTGGCTGTAATAGTTTCATCACTGGTAAACCCAACTGAATAGGAAGGACTACTTCTTTGCCATAGAAAATTTGGAATGATGAAGTGCCTATAGCACGTTTGACACTAATTCTATCTCCCCATAGTGAAAATTTTAGCTGGGAGTCCCAAGACCTTTTATTTGTATTCAAAATCTTCTTAATGATAGTCACTAAATTTTTTTGAGAGGACTCTTCCAAGCTGTTTCCCTGGGGGTAATAGGTTGTTGAATGAGTTAATTCAATGTTGTAGTTTCAACATAAACTCATCATTTTGGAGGATTTAAAATCCAGAGTGTTGTCTGTAATGATCTTTCTTGGGCAACCAAATTTTGCTAGAATATTCTCTTCTAGGAAATTTATTATGACTGTATCATTAGCGTTTCTTGTTGGAATTTCCTCCACCCATTTTGTGAAATAGTCAGTGGCCATAAGAATCCATCTATGCTGGCCACTGGAATGGGGGTTTATCTCTCCTATAAAATCAATGCCCCACTGTTGGAATGGTGCTTCCACCTTAATTGGTTTAAGGGGAAATGGTTTAAGTTTTTTCTTTCCAGAAAATAATTGGCATTCCTTACACAATCTAACAATATTATTAGCATCAGTGAACAATGTAGGCCAAAAATAACCATCTCGCAGGACCTTGTAGGCAGTGTCTCTCCATGCATGATGTTCTCCGCACATGCCTTTGTGAAACTCTACTATTATGCCTTTAGTTTCTTCTTCAATAATACAATTTAGTAGAATTCCAAGAGGATCATTCCAAAAGAGATATCTATCTAGGATGCAATACTTGACAGCTTTGAGTTTAAGAGATATCAATTTGGATTTATCCATATTAGGAGGGAAAGTCAGATGTTGTAGGTAATAAACAATGTCTTTGTACCATCCTGAACAAGAAAAAATTTTAGATGCGTTATCATGGAGATTTTTTTGAATACCTTCTTCTTCCTGACTAGGAATTTGATCTATCAGATTGATCTCAAGAGCTTGATAGTTTGACTCGGATAGAATTTTCGCTAGTACTTGTCCTTTCACCAGCTTAGTAGGCATGATTTCCATGTCATATTCTTGGATTTTGGAGATCCACTTTCCCCGTCTTCCTTCACTGTCTGGTTGACACAGGATATCCTTGATGGTGTTTCCTGGGATGTAGGCGATGATTTTAGAGTGCAGGACATAAATCTTGAATGACTTAAGGGCTTTGGCTAGTGCATAATCCTGTTTTTCCATCGTGTTGCATTTCAGCTCAACATCTCTCAATGCTCAGATGAAAAAGGTGATGGGTTGCTCGTGTCCTTCGCCATTCTTCTGTAATAGAACTACTGCAATGGTGACCTCAAAGGAAAATGAGAATATAAGAAACTCCTTTGTGTAATCAGGACTAGTCAAAACAGGTGCTTCTCCCAAGGAATCTTCCATCTATTTAAAGGAATATTTTGTAGTTGTGGTCCATTTGATCTCAACGTTTTTTCTTAACATATCAGTGATTTCTTTCTTTATTTCAGCAAAGATGGGGATGAACCTTCATAGAAAATTTATTTTTCCAATAAAGGACTGTACCTCCTTTTTATTCCTTGGGACATCAATTAGTTTGATAGCGGCTACTCTATCAGGATCTATCTTCACTACATCTTTGGAGACAATGTGTCCCAACAACTTTACCTCTGTCACTGCGAAAAATGATTTTTTGGGATTGAGAGACAAACCAAATTTTCTGCATTTCCTAAAAGTCTGCTTTAGATGTTGAAGATGGTCTTCATCATATTTTGAGAATACTTGAAAACTCGTCCATAAGATGCAGAAAACGTTTGATCTACTGATCATCCTCAAAGACTTGCCAATTTTTTATATTGTTAGGGATAGAGGGACGATATCGTATTTCCACTTCATATTTTAGCTTTGGTTTGTTGGGAGGTTTGAAAGAGCTAGCCGTCAAGGCCAACGAATCACCTTGTTGGTTGCACTCCCTAGGGCCAAAAATTATATTCAAAGCATCAAAGAAATTCTCAATAAGATCCCACGCAAGATTCCGGTATGCTCTGAGCCTTGGTGTTAGGAACCCATGTCAACCCTTCTATTTACTTTTTTAGTATATCGTTGTTGGACGCATATGCTTTGTAAGTCGTCCCGTAGTATTTGTTGATCCATAGTTTGTCTTATTGTTGTTGGACGCGTATGCTTTGTAAGTCGTCCCGTAGTAATTGTTGATCCATAGTTTGTATTGGCCCATGGTTTGTATTGACACATGGTATTAACCCATAGTATTGGCGCCTAGACTTAGTATATAAGTTTCTTTTGAGACCAATGAAGGTACCGTGAAGTTATTTGTATTGAGCTTGATCAAAGGAGGTTGCCCCCTCGAAGTGGCTTGCGATAAATAAAAGCGATTCCGAGCTCTATTATTTCTATTATCTCGTGTATTTTCATTAATTAATTGTTGCAGGTTCTTCACATTTGGTATTAGAGCACTTTCTTGGGCTCGTTGGGTGAAATTCCTGCCAATTTTTTTTTTTGCATCTGTTGCAGCTTTGGATCTGAGAATAATCCCTATTCGCTTAACTGTGGGAAGTACTTGGGCATAAGCCCTAAAATTCATTGTGAGGAGTACCACAGGAACCCCAAAGTAGTTGGCCCATTGAGAGGACCTTCCAGCGAAACGGGAAACGACCCCTCTTTGATTGACTAGTTCCCACCCGTGAGGTAAACCAAGAGCTGTCATTTGTGGCAAAGCGGTTATCAGTTTTACCTGAGCCATGGAGTGAGGGGTACTTCCCCAATACGCAAGCCGTCAGACAATATTGGTGGACGAGTGAATCCCCTGAACCGATAAGAAGTCGAACATACCTGGGGTCCATATCTATTTTCAGCTGAACTATTTCTGATCACTTCCGCGCCATTGCATATCCATCTGTTTCCAATCACTTCCGCACTGTTGTAGTTGCATTCTGAAAGTCGGTTCAGATCCATTCTAAAATTCATTTCTAATCCATTCTGAGCCATTCCAGATCTTGTCATTTTCGATCCATTTCGATAGCCGTTTCAAATCCATTCCGAAAGTCATTTCAGATCCATTCCGAAAGCCGTTTCAAATCCCACATTTGTTTATTTTTAGGGTTTTCCATAACTTCTTCAATTTTCACCCACTCACCTCCAAAGTTTTCCACCGTGTTCATTTGCTAATTCTGTTTCTTTGTCCTTCTTTGAAAAAAATTCTCATTCTTTCACCCCGCTTCTGAAATCCCCTTTTTTTGCTTCCCTGTCCATCAGAAAGTGTCCAAAACCTAGTCAAACCCCAATTACCCTTCTGAGTTTTTCCCAAATCCAAATTTCCCTTTACTAAATAAGTTTTTTTTTGTGTTTTTCTTTCCATTCCCCCCCCAAAAAAACAAAAAAAAACTCCTGGTTATGGTTGTCACCCGCACAGGAGCAAAAACCATGGAGGAAGCACTTACAACCATCCAAACCAAACTCCAAGATATGGATGAAAAATTTCTCATCCTCCATCTTCAGCATTCAGCCATGAACAATAACCGACAACAAGAATCTTCTGCAGCCAATGGGTTCTCTTCTCTCAGGAATTTCTGTGGTCCGAAGCTTGAATTTCCTTGCTTCAATGGTACTGATCCAATTGGATGGATCTATCATGCAGAACAGTATTTCAGTTTGCATAATACTTTTGATGCCCAAAAAGTTCCACTTGCATCCTTTCATTTGGAATAGGAAACCCTTCAATGGTACTGTTGGTACATCAAGGCTCATGATGCGCCAAAATGGATAGATTTTTGTCAACTCTTTTTTCAACGATTTGGTCCTAGTGCTTTTGATGACTTCACTGGAGCACTCACTAAACTTCATCAAAGTGGCACTATGAGAAAGTATCAGGCAGAATTTGAGAAACTAGCCAATCACATAGAAGGATTGTCTAATGAATTCTACAGGAGTTGTTTTATCAGTGGTCTTAAGGATGAAATCCGGTCAGAGGTTAAAATGTTATGTCCCAACAAAATGATGGAAGTACTATGGTTGGCTAAGTTGGCAGAAGACAAGATTGCAGCCCAACAAACCCACTTTTTTTCTCTTTCGAAATATGGGTTGTCAACGCCCTCCCATCCCGCCAGCTCCTCGACCAACTCCTATCAAGCATTTGTCTGAAACAAAGATGCAGGCACGCAGAGAAAAAGGGCTTTGTTATAATTATGATGAGAAATTCACTCGGGGACATAGATGTGTTCAACAAAATCTCTATCTCTTGGATATGGATTCTCCACCTGCCTCTACAATTGGTGAAGAAACTCCAGATACAATGGATGATCAGGTCGACATTCAGGAGCCTCCTATTGATCCCCCATCTCAGGATAAACAACCAAATATATCTCTCCATGCTTTATTCGGCGTCACCACCCCCCAAACAATGCGGGTCAGGGGTTACTTCAGGAAGCTTCCTCTTACAAAACTCATTGATTCTGGTAGCACTCATAACTTCATTGACCCTTGGATCACCAAACATGCTGATTGTTTTGTCCATCCTTGCTCCAACGTTGAAGTCATGGTTGCCAATGGGGGCAGCTTACCTTGCAAGGGGAAGTGTCACAATGTGCATATCTCTCTAGAAAATTATAACCTGCGCTCTGACATGTTTGCCTTGTCCCTAGGCGGATGTGATGTGGTTTTGGGCGTTCAATGGTTATGCACACTTGGCTCCATATTATGGGATTTTGCTGAACTTTGGATGCAGTTTTCAGTCAATGGGAAACAACACAAATTTAAGGGCTTACAACAAGAGTCTCTCTGCATCATCATTTCACATCGCCTGGAAAAGATCCTTAAGAATAATTCACATGGTATCATCACTCAACTCCATTCCATTCAGATGCACCCATCAACGGTCTCCCCTACTTCCTTGGATAGATATGCAGGTGTCCTTACTGAACCAGTGGGATTGTCACCTTCAAGAGACCTTTTCGGTAAGAATTTAGCCACATCTACATCTTAGCAGGAAATGATGGCTATTTTGCATGTAGTACAGAAGTGGCAGCCATACCTATTAGGGAATTATTTTTGCATCAAGACTGATCTCCAGAGTTTGGAAAATTTCCTGGAACAATGGGTCTCCTCCCCAGCACACCTGAAATGGGTTATCCAACTCATGGGTTATGCCTATGCAATCACTTACAAGAAGGGTAAGGACAATATGGTGGCAGATGCTCATTCTCGCACATTTGATGACCAGTTTTTCTTACAACTATTTCTCTGCTTGTTCCAAATTGGTTGCAATTTGTTCAATAGGGCTATCTCTTCTATGAACTCCATGCTTCTTCATCAGCAGGGCACTCTGGGTTCCTCAAAATGTATGACCGGGAACAATGTAACTTCTATTGGCAGGGACTGAAAATGACAATTCAACAGATGGTGGCTGACTTTGATACTTTCTAGGTCAACAAGGGTGAAACGACACTCCTTTTGGGACTGCTCGAACCCTTGCCCAACCCTACACATATTTGGACAACTATTTCTATGGATTTCCTAGAAGCACTCCAGTGGTACAATACCACATGTAAAAGGACACCATATGAAGCAGTCTATGGACAAGCACCACCAATTCTTCTTCCATACACCCTCTGCATCTCCCCAGTTCAGGAAATTGACTCGGTTCTTCGAAACCATGATCAGATTCTTCTCATTCTGCAGGACAATCTTCACATGGCAAGAATTCGATTGAAACAACAAGCCGATCAACACCATTCTGAGCGCACTTTTCACGCAGCTGATATGGTTCTTCTTCATCTACATCCTTCCAAGCAACCCTCCTTGAAACTCACAAGGCATCAGTGGCCTGGAATGCAGCCCGAGGATGCTACAGGGGAACCACTCCTTCAGATTCTGCACCAATTTCCACATCTAAAGCTTTAAGGACAAAGCTTTTTCTAAGGGAGAGGGGATGTTAGGAACCCATGTCAACCCTTCTATTTACTTTGTTAGTATATTGTTGTTGGACGCATATGCTTTGTAAGTCATCCCGTAGTATTTGTTGATCCATAGTTTGTCTTATTGTTGTTTGACGCATATGCTTTGTAATTCATCCCATAGTAATTGTTGATCCATAGTTTGTATTGGCCCATGGTTTGTATTGACACATGGTATTGACCCATGGTATTGGTGCCTATACTTAGTATATAAATTTGTGTTGAGACCAATGAAGGTACCGTGAAGTTATTTGTATTGAGCTTGCTCAAAGGAGGTTGCCCTCTCGAAGTGGCCTGCAATTAATAAAAGCGATTATGAGTTCTATTATTTCTATTATCTTGTGTATTTTCATTAATTAATTGTTGCAGGTTCTTCACACTTGTATTTTTTGTTTGATAAACACTTTTGATCTGGTTCACCACCAACTTAGAGTCTCCAAAGACTTCCAACTTAGTGACTTTCAAATCTTTAGCGGCTCGGAGGCCTAGGATAAGGGCCTCATATTCAGCGACATTGTTAGTAGTATCAAAATATAGCTTATAGGACAAACTAATTTCTTCTCCTGTCGGTGATGATAGTACTGCACCAGCTCCAGACTCTTCTTTGGTCGAGGCTCCATCAAAGTATAGTTTCCAAACTTGATTCCAGCTATCCCTGGAAATAGGTTTAGTCACTTGAGGTTGCATAATTTCCCTTTCAGAGGGATCACCTAATGACAACATATAACAACCCTTATCCTCATCAGTTGCATATATAGGCTAATTCATAGGACTATCTTGATCACTTATCACATAGGAAAACATAGCTTCGTTCTACAATCGTCTAGTCTCCCGAGAAAATACAAGTATTGTAGCGTATTTCATATCCATTTGCATGGTGCCTCCCAATTTTTTAGCCCAGATTCTTGATAGAAGCATACCATATTTGATTGGTACATCTGTTATTACTACATCCATCATTACACTTTTGACTAGCAATTGGGTGAGAGTGACTACCAAATCTTTTATCATACCTACTTTTCTGGAGTCAAAACTATAAAGATCATGATATGGCCTAGTAATATCTAGTCCCAATTGTCCCATGATAACTTTGGGCATAAAACTGTGAGATGCTCCAAAGTCTAGCATATAGTTGTGGAGTATTTTATCATGCACGTTTAGGGTAACATAAAAAGGAGCACTGGGATCTTCTTTATCGTCGATGTGAGGGCCACATTGAAAATTTGGGGATTTGTCATTCAGATTTATAGAATCCCGTTGGTCAATTTTTTCAACTTTGTGCAACATCTTATCAATTTGTTTCTGATACAGATGATTCTTTATCAATTTGGATAGGGGAACAACTATTTTTAGTTTTCTCAATTCATGTTCCAAATTGAAAGGTGTAGGGCATTATTTGTGATCTTTAGGATCTGGCTCTATTTTCTTTAGGTGCATGATGACTGGCTATGTTTGGCTGTTTGGAACGGAGGATTTATTAGCTTTGACGTTTGACGAGTCTCTTCTTTTTAACAGGGGGGTGATTGAGAAGGATTATCTTGGACCGACCTCTGGGGAGAGCTCTTTGCAAGAGTATCATTCCTCCTATTTATTGACTCTGGTCTTGGCCTCAGGTCATACTTCTTTTGCAACCCTTCCTTTTGAGTATTTGGGAATAATGGATACTCACCGGAGAACGAATCATTTTCTTGTGGGTTTTTAGGATATCCACCCATCTAGTTAGGTGGGAGTGAGTTCTCATAATCGTCTTGAGTGAGGTGCATGAGATGAGAATCTTCTTCCATCCAATTTAGTTGTTATTCGACTTCCTCATAGATTTATTCCTCTGGTATTTCAATCAAATTGTTATTGCTATCTCAGACATGTGGCCTTAGTGGTTGCTCATCATTCCTTTTTCTCGGTATGCCATCTGAGGGTTATAAGGCCTTCAGAATTAAGGAGGATGAAAAGTAGGAGATTGTTTGTTAGGACTGCTACTTTCTAATTCCATTTGAGTAACTTTATTTGACAATTTTTTTATAATGCGAGTCATTTCATCAATCTTTGCTTCTTGAGATCCTTTAACACCTGAGGAGATACTCTCTTCTTTGACCTTCCCTTTGTCCTTTTGTTCAATATCATTGGTTAATTTGATATTGCCTCCCGCCCTCATATTTCCTTCAACATCTATAGCATCATATTGCATTATACTAAGGGAGGGTGATCTCCGTTCCCTTAGCATGATGGCGAAACCAGAGGGGAAGGATCTTGCATATGCGGCTTGAGCCGTGGCTTCTATAGGTTGGATATCCTCGGGGATTCTATAATATACTTTGTTGAATCTTGCAGTGAAATCCACAACATTTTCAGAATTTCTCTTTCTTAGGGCAGAAAATTATGTTAGATAGTACAAGTTATCATGCTTAATTCCCCATTTCTTGACGAAGGTGGTTTTCAGATTTTCCATAGTGCTGATGGAAGCATTAGGTAGTGATCTGAACCATTTTTGGCTTCTCCCTCTAGTGATTGGCTGAAGAATCTCATGAACTCATCATCATGGTCAATAAGAATGTTGTCAGTGAAATCTTGAAATCGATCTACATGATATTCTACAAATCTTCCCTTCCTGCCATCATACTTTGGCAACAACTTTAGATAGTGGGTAGGCATATCATTTAACGATGTCGGCAATTGCAAATGTCCATGCCGACTAGCCACCCATCGAGGTGTTCTGGGTGGTGGTGGTGGTCCTCCGCAACCTCCTCCTCCTGACATGAGGTGATTGGTGATTGGTTTCTTGGCCTAAGGAGTAATAAAGGAATTGAGCTGATTTTTATGAGCTGAATATTCTTCACTTCCGATAGGAATAACTTGAGAGTCAAGTAGAACAAAAGGAGTATGGGTATTCTGGGGAGAAGGTTCTCTTTGAGGAGTTTGGAAAATAACTCAAATTCAAGGAATTGAGGGCCAAACAGAGGTGGGGAGAAACTTCGTCGGTGGCTTGGTGAAGTGGACTGATATTTTCTGTGTCTGTGTCTCCAAGAGACAAAATCTTGTAGAGCCACTAATTATTCATGGTTAAGGTTCTGACGAGTATGTCTACGTCCAGATGACAGGTTTTCTTTAGTGGAGTCACCAAGTGCATTAAAGCCTGCTACCTGGTTTCATCCACTATAAAATTAGGAGCGTATAATTTGTCATTGTCCCTAGGGAAGATTTATCTTCTTGCTTATTTCCCCAACAATGGCGCCAAAAAATATATTAGTCCCAGAGACGTTCTAAGTTTGTTTTAGAACTGTTCTTTGGCATCAATAAGTTTCACTCTTTGTCTTTTTATACTTAATCAAAATCACATTTATTGTTGTTTTGAATATAATGTTGATAACCAAGCTTAGAGTAATTGCCAATAAAAACCCGAATGAATTTTTGGTGATGAAATGTCATAAGAAAAGGTACTCAATAAAAGTAAATATTTATCTCATGTGCATAGAATAACGTACTGAGCAGAAAGGAATTCAGTAGTTTACACAGAATGATCACAGAGCTAAATCCAAATGTTGTGAGGATAATATAACCATATAATATACCATGAATACTTCACAACATAAACATCTAGAAATTGTATTTTAATCCAATAGCACTCATATTTGAATCCAGACTAACTTTACAAATCATGGAAATATATGAAAGAAGGGATGAAATCAAAAAAGAAGAAATTACTAACTGGACATATCAAAGCTTTGAATCCATAGAACACCAATATGGACCTTGAAGTTTCTTTCTTTATATCTTGATCAGACTTCAATTATCCGAAGTTACACTTCTTACAAAAAGAGTCGACCCCTGGCTCCTTGGCCTTTTCTTCAATATATAGCCTTCATAGGCTTTACAAAATTTAGACATGGTTTGTTACAACCCAACGGATTAGAGTTTTTTGTTTGCGTTTTTAACAAAAAATAGTTACAAAAAGGTTAGTCCATTAGACTAATGCTGAATTGTCTACTGTGGCGACTAGGGTCCACCCTGTTGAGGTGGAGGAATGTCTTGATGCGTTGAAGATGTTCCGGTTGTTGGCTATGCCGAGGACGTTCCGACCATTGCTTGTGCCTTCATAGACTATTCTAACTGCTGGATCTGGAGAATTTTCGTGATGCCTTTCTAATCCTTACCCATAGGATATTGGAAAATTATTAGCTCTCTGAGGGATGAATCCATCTCGGTATAACGCTCGAAAGAGGACTTTGGAAGACTTCTTAAAATATACTGAAGGCGATCAAGCATCTTGGAATTGGCATGCAACTTGTCTACTATCATTCTTCCCTTAAGCTCCTGAAGAGTGTCCACGATGTGAAATTCAAAGTTCCTTGCATCTAAAATCATGGAATTATAATGATCTTTCAGATATAAATCCCCATGTCCATCCTAGAAGGATGGAAGGCCAAGGGGAAAAATTGTTTTAAATAGCTCCTTGAACGAGTGAATATCATGCTTCAGTTGAGCTTCCATATCAACGATGTTTTGAGCCATCATTCCCTTGGTAATCACTTTATTCGATTCCATGATCACTTTAGTTCTGTCCAGGATGGCATACGTTTGAAGCTCTTCAAAGTTTTTCTCATTTAAAAAGTCGATCGCCACTTTGGCTAAATATGTCTTCTTACTTACGCTGTTTAAGGCTGATCGATCATCTTGGGTCACGATCAAATGGTTCCACTGCGAGGTTATCAAGGCTGCTACTTGATCCCAGATTGCAAATTTGGCACCTTTTAGCAGGGGCTTACCGGTCAATTTTCTAGACACCTCTTGGATGTCATTCCAGAGCTCCTCTTTAGATTGTTGTAGATCTGCAATGAATTGATACATTCTAACCAAATTTTCACTCATGTTGAAGAGCTCCTCGCACTTGGCCTTTAGCTGGTCTCACACTTGGTTTAGCTAAGCATCCTTGAGTCTCATTTCAACAACTTCTTGGGCTAGTTTGTCGGTAGGATCTATAGATGATGTGACTTGTAACGAGGCAGCCTTTTGTTGGAGGATGTCTTGATTCAACTTTCTTAGATCATCCAACTCACTTTCTAAAGAAAAAATATTATCTTTAAACGCCTGGCCATCAACCATTTATTTCTCTAGCTTTGATTGTATCACCGACACTTATCCGTTTGTGAATGCTCAATCGTGGGGATGTTGAGCTTCTTATTTAAGCCTGAAATTTCTTTGTCTTTCTCCTTCAGCATGGGCTATAATGGGGCCATGTCACTTGGATTCTGCACCATTTTTACAATTTGCTGCCCTAAGTAAACTATTTTTAACTGCTTCGCCTTGTTAGAATATTTCTCATTCTTCAATTGTTTCTTCAGCCTCTGGATAGTGGCCTGCATCTTATTTGTGCTCATGGTGTACTTCATCACGTCTCTGTACACTCCTTCACCAGTTTTCCGGTGGAGCTCCATGATGTATTTGGAAGGGAACGAATCCAAATTTACCGTCACTTGAGTAGTCTTGAAATTCAATAGTACTTTCTTCCCCCCATCCACCAGTGGTTCTAGAATTGTCATCTTTAGGGTTCCGTATATTAAATCTAGTGTAGAAAACATCCTAGATTGTTTCCGTGTTTCAAGTTCCTTCTTCGAGAATAAAGTCTTCTCAAGGTCAATGTTCTCGTCTGTAATCTGAGTTTTCTAAGTTGGCCATTTTGTCCAACACTGGATGAGGTTCACTGGGAGTATGCTGCTGACCTACAAGCTTGTCTTTTTTAGGAGATGATCCCTCTAAGATCGTATTTGCACACTATGCTCAATGGGAAGTCGAAATTCGCTAGTATTTCTTCAACTAAGTTTTGAGAAGCTATGCTGCTAACCTTGAATGGTCCAGCCTCATTGGGGACCTTGAAAGTCGTAACATTGTTTCCCTTCATAAAATGTACATCATCGCAATTGAATCTTTGGCAGATTTAATCCAAGGAAAAAATTCTAGGAGTTAAGAATAGTGGGAGCTTGTAAGGAGATAGCTTTGATCCAAACACTCGGATTTCAGTGTGGGTCTCAAAACATAACTAATCTCTGACAACCTCATTCGGGTTGAGCTGAAGCAACTGATTGCACTCTGGGAAGACTCTGGGGGGAGGAAAATCGAACAGTAGTGAATATACTTTAGGCATAAACATGTCTATGAATGTAGAAAAAACTTCTTATGGGGGGATTGGAACAACTAATTTTTCAAGGTCACCTTTACTGAATAAAATCTTATTGTGATAGACAATCATATACAAGAGGAGAGAGCTGAATCTGAACATCTTCCTGGATGAAACGTTTTTGAACTGAAGGTGGATGGATTTGGCGAGGAATTAGGACAAATCTAACTTGACGGGGGTCTCCTGATGAGATAAGTTCATGAGAAAAAGTAAACCCAAAGCCATGTCGTCAATCACCAGGTCGTGGTCATATCCGAGGACCTGACATATCATTGACAGTACGGGCCTAGCTGAACCTGTAAACACCTCCAAACTGAACATAGTCTGAGCACTGGGAAAATTGGATTTTGGTGAGACTATCATACGGACGAATGCATCCCTACTTTCTGAGGATAACTCTCTAATATTTCTTGCCAGGACTTCCTCGTCGAACTTAAGCCTTGAGGCGTCTTCGTCAATGTCGGTCAACTCCATAATGAGTTCCTTGGTAATTGGTAAAACAACAGTTCCTAACCTGGAGATGACAACTCTTCTTTCTGTTGCATACCTCTCGGCAGACCACTGTACCATCTTAGGGAAAAGCCTGGCCTATGGTAAGTTCATTTTGGCCAATCCAAACTTCCATAAATTGAAAAGGTCACTGCTATTTTTTGCCTATTCCTTGGCCTCACTAGCAAACTTATGCAGGTTTGGGAAAGAGGATACAGAATCATGAACATCAAAAAATGCATCCCCCAGGTGATCATCTTGGCTGAGAGATGTTGATGCAGAGGGAGATTCAGGAGAATACACAGAGGCCATGGTGATGCTGGAATGGTGAATGAAATGATGGTAAATGTTTGCATAGAGAGTGTTGGAGGAGGAGCTCAGAATGGTGGGGACAAGTGCTCGGGAAACAGGAAGGTTTGCATAGAGAGTGTTGGAGGAGGAGCTCAGAATGGTGGGGACAAGTGCTCGGTAATTTTCTCGGACATGTATTTATAGGGAGAAGTTTGAATTTGGTGAGATTAAATGCGGGGTGGTAGTAAAACTTAGAGATTGGTTCTCCATCAAAGGGGTAGTTGGTTCTTTAAATGCAGGGGAACGTTTACCTCCTAAACAACGACGGTAATGACCGTTAGGGGTGACTTAAGGAAAAAGTTGAGGAAGGTAAGTTGAGGGATAAGGCAGAGAACCACAAACCATAAGTGGTTTCAGGGCTCAGATTAGGTATTTTAGGAAGACTGCTTTTCGAGCCATGAATGAACGTGAAGTTGCCACGTGGATATGGTGGTTTTCATTCAGGGGTGCATCTGGAGTGTTAAAATATGAGCGCTTTAAACATTCTGAAGATTGGGTAGCCGTCAATCTCCCTTCCTTGTCTTCTTTAGATTTGCATAGAGCCGACACAACTTTATGAGGCAGGCCCCTTTTTTTTTATGGTTCACTGACTGGTGGCTTGCGGATGTAAACCACAATGGCGGATTCTTAATGGTTTCAGGGCTCTTGAAAAGTGTTTCGGGAAGACTGCTTTTGGGTCTTTCAACAACTATGGAGTTGACATGTGTCCATAGTGGTTTTCATTTAGGGGTGCTCCGAGCTTGATAAACATCGCGCACCTTGATCCCCTGAATTAAATATCAGCCGTTGATTTAGATCAAGCGTCCATATCAATTGGATTTTCCTTTAGCTCTTGGATCGATCCTTCTCTACTTTAGGTGATGACCTCTCTTTCTACCTTCCCGCTACGGTTATAAATTTCAGTTAGACATATACATCGGGTTCGCAGATTGTAATGTTTCCTTCGGCCAACCGGGTCATAAGTATTAGTACTAACACCTCCCATGGAGCATATATTACAGCTCATCTCTGGTCCAGAAATGTTTTCTCTATTGGACGGGTTTTTAGGATACAACCAAGTACTTGTGGTCGAAGAAGACCGCCTCAGAACTAATTTTTGCACCAAATGGGGGACTTTTGCTTTTCGTAGAATTCCCTTTGGTTTGATGAATACCGGAGCCACATTTCAAAGGGATATGGACATGGAATTTTGTGGTTTGGTTGGTCATAGTATGGTTGTATACTTGGATGATTTCACAGTGTTCACCAAGAAAAGGGAAGATCATGTTTATCATTTGAGACAAATTTTTTTATCGATGTAGAAAAAAAAGTATTTCTCTTAACCCCAAGAAAAACGTATTTGTTGTTTTAGAAGGGAGATTACTGGGACATATCATTTTGAAAAAGGGAGTCTTAGTTGACCCTAATAGAATACAAGCTATTCTGCAGGTTCCCATGGCCCATAACAAAAAGCTATGCAATCATTTATGGGAAAAAGTTAATTTTGTTTGTAGGTTCGTATTTGTTTTTTCTCAAATCATAAAACCATTGCAACAAATGATTAAACAAGACGTATAATTTAAGTGGATTGAATTAGATAACAATGCTTTTCGCAACATCAAAACTGCAATTTATCATGCACCATCTCAGAGTAGTCCTAATTTCAAAAAGGACTTTATCATTTATACATTTGCATCCGATAATTCCCTTGCAACAATGCTCACTCAGAAAGGAGAGAAATGGGATGAGTATCCAATAGCATTCATGAGAACTAGGTTACAAGGGGCTAGACTGAACTACCTTGACGTGGACAAACAAGCTTATGCAGTATTTAAAGCTATGAAGTAATTCAGACTCTACATTTTGAAAAACAAGATGAAAGTCATAGTACCTCACTCGACAGTTAGATCATTTTTTATACAGAAGGTGCTGGGAGAAAGGTGTGGAATTTGGGTTACTGCACTACAAGAATATGATTTAGAGTTCAAGCTCGCTACCATTGTGCAAACTACTTACTAAACGTTCAGTTAAAGAAGCTAATGAATGGGATAATGAAGCAGAAATGAACTCACTAGAAATTAATTGCATTAATACGACCCCTTATTCTTGGTACCAATATTTAATACAATAAATACAACATGGAAATGCCGCTGGAAATTGGAATTCAAAGCAAAGGAGAGCTCTCCGATTGAAATCGGCATCATATCAGGTAAGTGGTGGAGTGCTATTGCGAAGAAATTATGATGGAGTGTTTCTTAGGTGCTTAGAAAAAGAAGATGCAAAAAAGGTATTAAAAAATTGCATGATGGAACTACTGGAAGACATTATTCTGGAGGTACTACCGCTCATAATATCTTTAAAGTAGATTATTACTGTCCCACTGTTACACCCAAAATCTACCCATCATGAGATTCAGTGTATACACCCTTGAAGATATCTTGAATGAATAATTAACCTGGGAGGATTTGTGCCCAGTTGTACCAGGTTTTGAGAGGTCATCGCAGGTTGCACTAATGCAACATGCGACGTCGCAACTTTCTTCATTGCAGGGTGCGATGAAGTCATTTAATGGGAAAAAATAGCTTCTTCGAGTTTCTTCTCGAAACTTGCTGACTTGGGGCCTTATCCCTGACCTCTAGGGGAGTTGGTACTCGATTCCTAACACCTTGGGAGGATACCTTATCTCTCTCCTACCATATCTCAACCTATCATGTCCATACCCTATACACTTAGTCCTATATAAGAGAAGCTCTAGCCCTCTCCAAATGGAGGAAGTCTATGGTATCTACATGCTGGTGAAATCACTCTTGAGAGATCCCTACTCATCCTTGAGAGACTCAAGCTTCCTTAGGAGGAAATGGAAAATGGATTTGTTGGAGAAGGGCTACAACATTAAGCCTCGGTTGTAGTTCTATATCTCTACTATGTACTTCCCTATTTTTACAGTAATACAAATGATTTCCACCAATATTGTTCATGTGTGTAATGATATTGAGTAGTTTACCTGCTTAACTGTTCACTTAGATCTCTTATTGTATAGATGCCCTTTACTTGTTTCTCTTGTTTCTTGTCTTGACAGGTCTTGTAGCTTGGATCTGACGACCATGACACATGGAGTAGCATTCAGGAGAAAGGATAACGAAGTGAAAGGTAAGACATCTAGTACTCGATCCTTAAGTAGATCTAGGAAATGCATTCGTAGCCTATCTTATATGTTCTAGACTCACATTGAGCTAGGGAGATCCGGCTTGCATTCGCTCGAGTGGATTTTATGATAAACAAATATGGCAACCATACTGGGGAAATATACTTGTCTGATTCTGTAATTGCCTGAGAGTCATTTTCAGTTGATTGCTTGACACAAGCCTTCCATTTGTCATTTTCTTCGTGAGTTGATTTCACTATCAGATCTTCATCTTGAAGACTCTAATCTGCTTCCTCTGAGTTTATACTACTCATTTCCAAACCATTCCATAGTTCATTGCTTGGAGATCTGATTCATTTTTGGACTTATATCTCGCCCATCGCACCTAGTTATTGGAAATAGAGCGACACTGTGTCATTTTTGGCCTCTGTTCTTTACCTGTTAGTCACTCGTCGCATCCTTTTCATTGGTATACTACGACATTGTCGCACTTCCCACATTCATGAACTGCGACGTCGCACTGTGTACAAGCACGGAGTGCACCGATTTGTCAAAATTTTCCATGTAGGCATCCCCTCTCCATTTGCCAATTCTGAACATTGGTTTGCTGTATGAACTCCCTCTGTGCTGCAAGATCTAGCCAGAGATCCCATTCCTTGATTTGTGTATAGAGTGTTTGGTTTTGTTTGGATTGATTTTGGGTTCCGTTTTGGACAAGTCTGAGGACCGGTAGTGGTGGATACTCTTGTCTCCTCCACCTTCATCTGCTCACCCTTGCATTCCCTTCCTTCCATTCTTGATATGATCATTACATTAGATCAGCTTCCAGACCTCGTTTACATTATTTTTTGAGATTTGCTTGCTACTGCTTGATTTTGAGTTAAGTGTGTCTTTCAGCTTGATTGAGTGCTTGTCTTTTCTTGAGTTTTTTTAGTGCACCGAGTGTTGCATGTAGTGTTTTCTTTTCATTCATTTAGATCTGAAAGATAAATTGTTATCAAGTTTATTCTTTGATGCATCTATCGAAAAGTTAAAAAGTGCTTCTTTCCCATCATTTCTTGAGTGTTTTTGAAAGAAAAACGTTCTTGGATTGGAATGTTTCATTTATCAATCTTTTGAAAAATTGAATGAATGTATGATCATTTGTGTTTTTCTTGAAATATGAATCATTCATCTTCTTGAAAGACTCAAGCTACACTTCTAATTTTGCAAAAGTATTTCCATGCTAGGGAAAGATAGGTGTATTTTTTATTTTTCATTTCTTTTAGGACATTGAAAGTGAAATTGAAAAGCTTGCATACTCCATCTTAGAATTCTCTCTTTTCATTACCTAGTATCATTTTTGTTTTGAAAAGAAAAGAAGAAAAAAATGTTGTGATTTGGATAGTAGTGTTGTGATTTTTTGTGTTTCATTGAAAAAGGAAAAGAATGTTTCGGTATCAGATTTGATAGAATTGGGATTGTGTTTATAAATTTTGAGCATTAATTCAATATACTCTAGGATCTTTACTGAGAGAACAATATGTACAGTATATCAATGCATATCAATCATAACAAGCATGTCAATCATAAAAAGAATCAAAAGCATGAGAGACAATAGACACATAGAGTTTCCGTGGGGAAAACCCTAAGGTGAAAAACCCCACAACTTCCTCAGAGATAGATAGAGCAATAGCACAACCAAAGTACAAGAGATAGACTCCTCTTAGCAGCTGATCCTCCTCCTCACATGTGCGCCACTTTCCGAGTGAAGGAAGTGTAAGTTCTGAGTAATCCAAATAGAGATCTCCCGATCTCTATTTATACTTGTCATGTTTGCCCATAACCTTATGGGGCCAACTTGTCTAGCTAGGTACAATAACTTCATATTATATTATATTGGGCCGACCCCTTACAAGGTGGTCTAATAACCCATCGACAAGTTAACACACTTGCGACACTTGTCAATACAAATGGAGACACTTCCTTATAGAGGAATAATACATCTCTATAGGAGTACAATAAATATATAAATGAAATACATTCTGAAGTTACATATACATCAACACTCACTCTTAACTAGGAAGGTATTTCTTGACACATATCTGCTAGCACAAGTCTTCTTCTCTGGATCATCATCATCGATGCATCGACCTTGAAACATCGTCATCGTCACTACTGCTATCTCAACTAATCTCTGAATCTACTCATCATAGGAAGTTCTACAGAGCCAGTCCTTTTTCATATTGGATGTAGGCCCACCACCTACAGGTATTCATCATCACTGGCCATACTATGGAAATCTCAGGACTTATTACATGCATCACAAAACCTTAAAAGAGTCTCTTGACTAGCAAGAACCCTAAAGAGAATCTGAGGCCTTTTTCATCTTGTCCATATCTCCAGGACTTATTACATGTGACTCCACCACAAAACCTCGAAAGAGAATCCCAAGACAGATTACGAGCACACGGCTCAACCTATCGGATCTCCCAGGGCACAAATTACATGTGGTCACCACAAAACCTTGAAAGAGCATCCCAGGACTGATTACGAGCACGTGGCTCAACCTATCAGATCTCTTAGGGCACAAATTACATGTGGTCATGGAAAAACCTCGAAAGAGCATCCCAGGACTGATTACGAGCACACGGCTCAACCTATCGGATCTCCCAGGGCACAAATTACATGCCATAGGACAAAACCTCGAAAGAGCATTTTCCAGATATCCTAGGGCACAAATTACATGCCATAGGAAAAACCTCGAAAGAGTATCTGCAAATCTCCCAGGGCACAAATTATATGTCCTCCCAAGAAAAACCTCAAAAGAGCATTTTCCAGATATCCCAGGGTACAAATTACATGCCATAGGAAAAACCTTCAAAGAGTATCTGCAAATCTCCCAGGGCACAAATTATATGCTTATTTGCACAACCTATTCCACGACCATAGAGTATCATCCTGATACTCACTATACATCATCCTGATGTACACATAATCATCCTGATCATCATCGCTGCATCGTCCTGATGCATGTCATCTGGAGCAACATCCTGAAGCTCGTCATCCATGAACATCCTGATGCATACATAGTATCTGCTTGATACATATCATCATACATGATCTACCTGATCATACAATTATCCACCTGATACATATACAAATACATGATCCACCTAATCATACCTGATACATATCAATATAGATGATCTACCTGATCATACAACGTATCCACCTGATACATATACAAATACATGATCCACCTGATCATACCTGATACATATCAATATACATGATCTACCTGACCATACAACGTATCCACCTGATAAATATACAGTTACATCGTCCAAGCATCCAACATGATGCATATACAAAAATACATACAAATGATCCAACTGATCATATCCAACATCCAACATGATGCGTACATACATAAATGATCCAACTGATCATATCCAACATCCAACATGATGCATACATACATAAATGATCCAACTGATCATATCCAACATCCAACATGATGCATACATACATAAATGATCCAACTGATCATATCCAACATCCAACATGATGCATACATACATAAATGATCCAACTGATCATATCGAGTAGAAACTCGAACACCGTACTGATGGTCATCATCCAATGCTTACATCCAATATAGAGTAGAAACTCGAACATCGTACTGATGGTCATCATCTAGCGCTTACATCCATAGCCATGGAAGGATCCTCCTGTCATCATGCTCGGAATGGATCCTGCAAATGTATCCATCACTTCTTCCTTGAAGTGTCATCAATCTGAAGAACACCAAGCCTCTCTGAAGTACTGGAACTTCACTTTGGCTAGTGGTTTCGTCAGCACATCTAAAATCTACTCGTCCATTGCAACATAAAGGAGCTTCACTGCTCCTCTCTGCACCATATCCCTGATATAGTGATATTTGATCTCTATGTGTTTCAACCTGTCGTGGAACGCGGGGTTCTCAAACAGCTTCACATATCTCTAGTTGTCACAAAAGATACCAATAGTCTCCAGTGGGAGATCAAATAGCTCAGACAATAGCTTCCAAAGCCATACTGCCTCAAAACTAGCCGAACAGGATGCATCATACTCTGCCTCGGCTGTACTCAGTGACGCAGGACTGCTTCCCGCTAAACCAAGAGATTACACCTGATCCCATACTGAAGCATCACCCAGATGTGCTCTTCCTATCTGCAGCACTGCCTGCCCAGTCTGAATCAACATAACCCTACAGGTTAAACTTTTGATTCACATCATACTTGAGCCCATAATCAACTGTACCCTTTAGGTACCTCAGAATATGCTTTACAGCAATCAGGTGAACACTCCTCGGATCCGTCAGGAACTGGCTCAATGTGTTCACCGCAAAGAAAATATCTGGTCTCATATTCTTCAGATACATCAAGGACCCAATCATCTGACGATACATAGAGACATCAAATGGCTCAGATGAAGCATCACACAAAAGCTTCAGGTTTGATTCCATAGGTGTAGCCATGGCCTTGCAATCCATCATCCCGAACCTCTTTAGGATATCTACTGTATACTTCCCTTGTACAAGGAAGATCCCATCTGCGCTCTGCCACACCTTCATACCTAGGAAATAGTGCATCATCCCCAAGTCCTTCATATCAAACTCGATAGCAAGCTTCCTCTTTGTATCGGCAATCAATCTATCATCTCCTGTTACAAATAGGTCATCCACATATAGGAGAAGTATCACAGGATTTGCTTCCTCAACCTTGAAGTAAAGGTTGGAATCTGCTTTACTCTTGGTAAGGACCAAACTAGATAGGAAACTGTACATCCTACCATACCAAGTCCTAGGAGCTTGTTTCAAGCCATACAAGGCTTTCTTCAATCTACACACATATGAATCCCTGTCATGTGTTTCAAAACCGAGTGGCTGCTCCACATATCCTTCCTCTTCAACTACACCATTCAAGAAGGCAGTCTTGACATCCATCTGGTGTATCTTCCATTTCATCACTGCAGCCGGAGCAAGTACTTTTCTGATGGAAGTGTACCTGGCTACAGGAGCAAACGTTTCTTCATAATCTATTCCCTCTTTCTGAGAGAAGCCACGAGCTACGAACCTTGCCTTGTATTTCTCTATGCTGCCGTCTACAACATGCTTGATCTTGTAGATCCATTTGGAAGTCACAACAGACTTCCCTTTAGGTCTTGGGACAACATCCCAAACATCATTCTTCATTATTGATTGGTATTCTTCGACCATGGCATCCTTCCATTCTTTCTTTTCTGCTGCTTCTTCATAACTGGAAGGTTCTTTGTTCATGATATCACAAAGTAAAGCAAGATAGCTAGTATGTGATCTAGTTCTCTTCTTTGCTCTGTGTTCTTCTTTTGGAATGCCATATCTTTCTGCATCTTGAATGAGCTCTCTAGCCCATGCAGGTTTCCACTTGTGAGAGTTATTCTCACGGGGTGGATCTACAGGTTCTTGCGGATCTTCAATTTCACAATCTGCTTCTGGAATTGCTTCAGTCATAGTAGTGTCTTGAAATCTAGTTTCCTTAGGTTCTTCATAATCTTCAACAACTATCTTTCTTGATTTGATGAATGCTGAGTTTTCATCAAATGTCACATCCCTGCTGACATCAATCTTCTTGAACCCTGGAAAGTATATTCTGTAAGTCTTCGAGCTTTCACTGTAACCCACAAAGATACCCTTCTTTCCTGAAGGATATAGCTTGGTCCTCTTTTCCTTTGGGACATGAGTGTATACTGGACAACCAAATATTCTGAGATGGCTGACTTCAGGTTTCTACCAGAGAAGACCTCTTCTGGTGTCTTGTTGTCCAATATCTTGTGGGGTGTTTTGTTCTGCACATATACAACTGTCCTATCTGCTTCTGCCCATAGATGCATAGGTAGATCATGGTCATGTAGCATTTCCCTTGCTGCTTACATGATTGTTCTGTTCTTTCTTTCTGCAACTCCATTTTGTTGTGGATTGTAAGGAGTAGTCAACTCCTTCTTAATCCCATAATCACTACATAGCTTCTTGAAGTCACCTGAGGTGAATTCTTCACCATTGTCGGATCTGAATGTTTTGATCTTCTTATCAGTTTCAGTTCCTGCCACAACCAATGTATTACCCACAACAAGCTGCAACAGCTAACCCAACACCTCCAATAGCTCAGGGTTACCAACAACCCCAGCAGGTAACTGGACCACCTCCAGCCCCACCAGCTTATTATCCACCGCAACCTGCTCCCGCACCTGCGGCAAACCAAAATCCTCCCAATGCTCACGGGAAAGTGTACACACAACACAATCAGCCCCAACATCAAAACAACAACAACAATACCCCCGCCAACCAAAACCCTGATCGACCACCGAAATAGGTTAAGAACCCCAATCTACGAACAAACCACCCATGTTCCATATGTGGGGTATACGACCATTATACACACACTTGCCCCCATTTGGGGCGAGCACGCCAACTATGTTCTGATGACGCCCAACGCCAAGGGCACGCGGCACAACCAACGACACCTCCTCAACCACAACCCATGGTGCTGCAGAATCCTTTGCCCACACAAGGAGTGGTGAACACTCGTCTGTTGGATCCTCCTCAAGGAACCACAACACCACAACAACAAATCACATATGCTGCACACACAAACCAACCAATGGATTCAAATACTCATCATCTCCTTATGATGTCATTGTTCGACATCCATCTCCAAATGCATCGAAACCCATACGCTCCCATTGCACCTACAAATGTTCTCCCTATGATTGAACAACCAGTTTAGAATGCACCTACATCGTTCGTCTCCACAGTCAGACCCGGATTATACTCCGACACGCCGATGACTTCTACATTCCAATCCATTCCACCCCCGTCACCTGCGACCCACATCTCTGACCTCTGTACTCTTTCCCACAATACACAACCACCCTTGTTACCTAAACCACCATTGGTCCCTAGTCACATTGGTGTTACACCCATCCACACAATCCCCTTTCTATTTCCTCCCTCAGACGTAGTAAGCGCTCCGGTTATGGCTACCCTTAGTCTCCCCGGGTTAACATTGGGATTACCCGTGTGGTATATTTCGCCTCCCGTTCCCCCGCCGACACCAAATGTCATCCTCCAACCGGTGCAACCAATTGTCACTTCTACTCAACCACCTCCCGGTATCACTACCCCCTTCGTCATCTGCGAATCCCCCTCCTCTCATCAGGCCCACTGGGGGCAGAGGCCCACAACCATACACTGCGTTACCCCCACCCAAAGCAGTTAGACCTCCCCCCGTGTTCCGTGCTCCTCCTAAATGCTCCTTGTGTGATGAGTTAGGCCATCCAACTCATCAATGTCCACAGTTACCTGCATTACAGGAACACATGCAAATGCTTGACGACGACCCCAACATCCCGGTGGTCAATATCGACTCAAACCCCAAGCCTCGTGATAAATCACTGCGTACCAACCACCCTTGTGCGATATGCGGTATTTACGGCCACTACTCACACCACTGTCTTGATATCCTAGATTACAGAGCAGCCCTCTACGAAATGAATAATTTGGACCTCGAGACGGCGCCCCCCACAATCGAGGAAATCTACCCTCCCGTATCATCCTCATCCGAAGAGATTAACACCGTTTATATGATCTCTTCGACTACTACTACCCCCGTCAACCGATTTGACCACTCAAAGTTTCCCCAATGATGAGGAGATTCTAGAGGCTCTTACTGCCCCTGATTACCCCTGGGAAGATATGCACCATCATTCATACTTCCTCCCAGAAGAGACCTCATCCACCACCGCTACCCAATTCGCAGTTGAGTCCAACGATTTCCCTCCTACTAAAGTCGACGGGTTTAAAGAACCTATTCCTACTCCTGATGCCTTTGAGGAAGCTAACATGGCCAATATCTCACCCGTCATCCACATAAATATCTCTAACCCACCCGAAGCGCTTGAAATCATTACATTAGGAGCCTCCTGTAGTGAGCATGAGATTGGAGAATACAAAAAACTGTTCCACGAATTCAGTGATGTCTTTGCTTGGTCCTATACTGAAATGCATGGTCTTGACCACGCCATTATAGAGCACCATGACACATGGCATGATATCCCCCCCGTTCGTCAGCAACAACAACCCATTTATCCCCCACCATCTTCTTCCTTGGAAGAAAGTAACACCATTTACACGATTTCCACTGGATACCCCTCTATCCGGTTGGCCCCTGCCATTTATCCCTTTCATACACATGTTCCACTCTGCTACGTCGGTTTTGTTGATGGTGCAAGCCGTTGGTCCCCCAATCTGGCCTTCGCAGCTTGGGTAATATATTCCCCTTCACATGAGTTGATCCACATCGACAGAGTGTGTTTAGGTGCTGCCACCAACAACCAAGCTGAATATGATGTCGTGACCGGTCTCTTGGCCGCAGCTCTCCAAATGAGCATACATCACCTTAACGTTTTCTTGGACTCACAACTCCTTGTTTTCCAGCTCAACAATGATTACCAGGTATGCGATCCCTGTCTCTTCAGAAAATTTTTGCGCACTAAACAAATGATTCGATAGTTTGAATCCATTTCATTCACACATGTCCCAAGAAACCTCAATAGTGTAGCAGACCATATGGCCAACAACGTACTTGACTGGCACACCAATCAAATCATTTCATAAAGAAAATGCATCCACGTGCATAACAGTGCCTCCACGGGCATATACCAAAAAAAATGTGCATCCACATGCATAACATGTGCCTCCACGGGAATATATAAAAAATCAAAATGTTGCATCCACGTGCATAACCTGTGCCTCCACGGGCATACAGAAAATCAAACATGCCTCCATGGGAAAACAAAAAGACAACAAATGCATCCATGTGCATACATGCCTATATATCAACATCATATATATATATATATATACATCATAGTATAGTAAAAAATGAAATAGGTTCCCTCAGCACCCAATATACAAAAATGCATCAGCCGTACAAAAAGAGCTTCCCCATATGCTCATCAGCATTTGGGGGCAAATACATATGATCTAATCATCACGGTCCTTGGGCTCCTCTGGCGCCTCCTCCACCGGTCTCGTCGGATCATGCCGAGCCCGGACTCGCCTCTCCGCCGGCCCCGCTGGATCATCCTGTAAATGGATCCTACCCTCCGTCGGCCCTGCCTGATCCCGCCGATCCCTATCCCTCAACTCGGCCGCCATCAATGCCGCTCTCAGCAAAATTGAGCGCCACTCACGAGGCGTCTCGAAACATCGCTCGACGATGTCGCGATCCAGATCCCTCCACCCCTCCTCTGGGAATCCTGCTACAATCATATCCAGTGTCTCTCGGACACCAGCGACAACATCATCTCGAGGGCCAGCCCCTCGACCACGAGCCCCAAATCCTCGACCATGTGGAGGCGGTACAGCTGCCGGAGGTGGAGTAAACACCATCGCCCGTCCCTTGCGCGCCACATAATCAGTCGGTGGAACATGACCAACATCTGCACAATGCAAGTAAACCATCATATACATATCTAACAATAATCATAACCAATAAATCTAGACCATCATATACAAAAACATACCATCTAAACCCCAGGCCTGTCCCTGGGCTTGAGGCATCTCAGGATCTCCTCGGTAATCCATACCAACATATGGATAGTCCTCAATCAACAGAGGGATCTGCTCCCACTGCTCGTACACCTCCTGCGAGAAGAACCCACGGATACCACCACCACTGCGAGGCATCATCTGCCCCCACTGCACCATCCGCGGCTCGCTCACCAAACCATCACGAATGGGCACTCGTGGTCGCAAAGTTGGTACCCGCTCAAAGAAAAAAGAACACAGAAAGGAGGCATCGCAGAACTCTCCCCCCTCCTGACTGACCTTGTCCATATCTCTCCGGACACCAGCTAGAAACATCTGAGCCCATGCATAATAAGTCCCCCTTAGCACAGAATCCACCATCATCGTTTGTCCCCCTGAAAAACGATGTGGCGCCGCGGCACCCAACACCTGCAGAACACAAGCCCCGACAACGTGCATGTCCCACTCTCACAGTGATCTCAGACTCAGCGCGTTGTTCTGCACAATCGCCCCAGCGACACATAAAGTCTCCAGGAGATCCTCCATGTCAACACCTGCCGGGATCCTCGGCAGAAGATCCCCCACCTCCCCTGAGCGAGGCAACCCAATAAGAAAATAAACATTTGTGAGGGTGATCTCCAACCTCTCATCCCCAACAACAAAGGAACCCTCGGCAGGTACCCACCAACTCACCAACTTGTTCAGTAGGGGTCCTACTGAATGCATTGGGGGAATATGAGCGAACTTTAGTAGTCCACCCTCTGCCAAAACCTGCCGGACGTACGGATCAGTCCGAACCCGGATCATCATGTCTTCCTCCATCTCTCGCTCTCGCCACGATGTCAATGGCCTCCTCAGCATCCTGCCAAAAAACAAAGAAACTTTAACACCATAGAATTTTTTTTCAAAAATATCATCGCGGCTTTTCCATCAAAAGCCACGATGATCATCGCGACTTCTATACAAGAACCCGTGATGAACATCGCAGGTATTGGCCAGACAGTCGCGATGAACATCGCGACTGTCTCCCCCATACCTGCGATGAACATCGTGACTTTCAAACTGATAGTCGCGATGAACATCGCGACTGTCAGCCTCAAACCTGCGATGTCCATCGCGGTAAAGGAGCCGAAAGCCGTGATATTCCACATTGGAAGGCCAACATGAAATTTCGCAGCCTTCGGGGGCCCACTGCTAACCAAAAAGGACATAATTGAAAAGGCTAAGGCGAATAGAGTTACCTGAAACTCGCGGAATCGAAAACCAACGGTGAAATCTCCTGGAAATCAAGAAAGAGCTCTGACTACTCTGCTAAACTCACACGTAACAATGACACATCATATGGGCCCCATGCCCTATTTATAGAGATTCCACCATTTTTCAAACAACCATTCCAGTGTCATACGTCCATTTCTCAAACCGTTGGTACCGTTGGAATCAGAACAGCGAGAACTTCATAACAGTTCTTTCCTTTTCCTGTTTTCACCAAGTCCATTTTTTGACCATTTTTTCATGCTCTCGTTGCCTCGGTTTGCGTGCCACATCGGCCGTCGTCCGTTTTTGACGAGTCTTATATCGCCGGATTCAGTTTTCCGCGCTCATGATGATGCTTGAGATCATTTCTCGCTCTCACGCCCAAAGTTTTCGGCCATTTTTCCATGCCCCCCCCCCGTCGCCTCAGTTTGCGTGCCACATCGGTCGTCATCCATTTTTGACGAGTCTTATATCACCGGATTCAGTTTTCCGTGCTTGTGATTATGCTTGAGATCATTCCTCACTCTCACGCCCTTATTTTTTGGGCATTTTTCCATGCCCCCCCGCCGCCTCGGTTTGCGTGCCACATCGGATGTCATCCATTTTTGACAAGTCTTAGATCGCCAGATTCAGTTTTTCGTGCTCGTGATGATGCTTGAGATCATTTCTCTTTCTCACGCCTAGATTTTTTGGGCATTTTTCCATGCCCCCTCGTCGCCTCGGTTTACGTGCCACATCGGCCATCGTGCATTTTTGACATGCCTTGTATCGTCGGATTCAGTTTTCCACGCTCGTGATGATGCTTGAGATCATTTCTCGCTCTCACCTCCAGATTTTTGGGCATTTTTACCATGCCTACCCGAACCTCGATTTGCGTGCCACAATGGCCGTTGCCCCTTGTTGAAAATCTTTATATCACCGGATCCAGTATTCCGCACACATGATGATGCTTGAGACCTTTTTCTCGCTCTCATCAATCCCTTTTTGTTCGGTATAATTTTATCCCTTTTTCGAGCCGAGCAATCTCTTTTACGAAAAAGGCACTTAGGGAGTTTCTGTTAAGCTCTTTTCTGACTCCTAAAACAATGAAAAGATTGTTGAGCAACCTTGCTTCCTTTCATGCTCGCTAAATGTATCTGAAAGGGCGTCTACCTGGTATAAGTTTACCCCTTTTCCGGACCTTGTAGACTAATTACGAAAAATGAATACTCTAGTCACATCGGCTAGAAGAGTTATCCATTTGCATCATTTTATGCTTTTTCGGGCCTTGGAGACTAACTTACGAAAAAGAACACCAATGGAGTCCACTTACCGCTTTCAGACTCTCTAAACATGAAAGCGACCACGAGCAATCACCATCCTGGGCTCATAAACCCAACAGGACATTAATCATAACCACTACAAAGTCTTCTTATCGTTTTCAAACTCCTTAAAAATGAAAGCACCAATGAACACAAACAGTCCTGGGATCACAAAATCCACAGGATAGTACCATTTCAGAGCACACTTTTATCCCTTCTCGGAGCTCATTAAAACTACGAAGAAGAACCCAATGGTGCTTCTCGGTGCCACAACAGATCACGTCTACTCATATGGCAGCTTCCCCATTTTGGTCGCCTTTGGTCAGAGTATTCTGCAGTATGTCACCCTGAGAATCCCTCGACAGCACCCATCAGCTTGACCCCCTCAGCATCAATACATACCCGTCAGTCCTTAAAATCAAGGATACCCACACCTACAAGTCAGTTCTCTACGCTGCCAGGTCAACCATGTCATCATGCTCTGAACAAAGGATGTTTGAGTCTACCCACTATATGACCCCAGTTACTTCCCATCCCCACAAGTATGTCAGTCCTACCATCAGTACTACCACACTTCAGTTCTACACCTCGAGCTCCTATCAAGGAAACATCATTTCCTTGTTAGTCGCTGGTCTCCCTCTGTCGACGAAAACCAAATTTATTCCAGAGGATAGACCTAGAGGTCCCTGTGTCTTGGACTCATCACCATTTATGATGAGTGCCTACGAATCATTTCGAGAAGAGTCCTCAGCGCTTCTCCAAATGGTTGCTTCTCACATGCTCGACTTCAACACCTTGATCGCATCATTGAGACTCGCATATGGTATTGGTCCTTTCAGTTATCAGTCGAAGACCCCGGATACCATCTGACTCCTCCACATTTGAGAGTCTACCTATGGATACAACCAGTTACACTTTTCCTATAGATATCCGGGTTGCGCATGGCAACAGTATTCAGATGTACCCCAGTTTTATACTCCCTCGAGTATACAGTTACATATACTTCCTAGAGATGGCTCACAGTCATTGAGTCCCTACAGATGCTGGACACCTTCAGTTTCAGCAGTTCATCAGTTATTCCAGTGTATCAATTATTGAGATCAGTCATGTTATGATCATGAGTACATCCCAAAATGATGTCCCCTCTGGACCATTATGATGTACCAATAGATTTTTTATGTATTTTCTCAGGTCCCCCTTCTTGGGACTAATTGTTATGTATACGTCTTGATACGAGCATGGGTATGCCCGCCTCGTCCATTATCAGAGATTATTCCTCATTCATATTGAGGCCATGTAATATTTGTTTATTTTTGCAGCTTCCAAGAGCCGTGGATCCAATCTCCAATTGGTCTCTTCTCCTCCCCAAACCCCAGAAAAAAGACAAAAGAACTATGATGTCTATCGGCCATACAATGAGCTCCTACCCTCACACATCAGGGGGCAATTTGTTAACACCTAAAAAGTGCTCACTAACTCATTTCCTTATTCACATGACCCATTTGTCCACTTTTTCACCATTTGAGCCTCTAAAACCACCAAAAGGTCACCAAAAGACCTTAATACACCCCTTTTTCCACTCAAAATGAGTTTTTTTCCTAAAAAAGCATAAAAAACCCTAAAAAAGGGTCAAGAATTCCCAAAAATATTAAAAAGGGAATAAAAATAATAAAAATATTCAAAAGAGAAAAAAGGAGGGAAAAGGTACCTAAACCATGTTGGTTAATACCATTGGTTTCCTCAAAACCATAATGGTATTCCCCACCACCAAAAACTATAAAAAGGTGGTAGGGGCTCCTCACTTTACATCCATCCATCATCCTATCCTCATGCTGCCAAAATCTCCCATGAGCTTTTGGCCATTATAGCTACCTTGGAGAAGGGACCCTTGGAGTTTGGAGCTGCTCACCCTTGGAGCTACTCAACAATCTTCACCATTTGGAGGTATCACTATTGCAAGCACTTGTTTGCCCCTCTTTTCAATACAAAGTTATTTTTTCTATTTCTTGTTATTGTTTTCAATTCAAAAGTTTATTATGATATGCACATGCTAGTTTAGTTTTAGTTTTAGATTTACAATTGTTTTTGCTTTAATATTTGAGACTGCTGCTACTAGTTAGCAGGTGCCCATAGCACTAAGCTTGGTTGCAAAACCAAGCCAACACTTTCCACCTCCAAGCAGCCTAATAAACCCAATTGTACATTGGCTTGGCTGAACACATTCGCATAGGACATAAGTGTTCCTCTGAAGAAATAGCTATGGGAACAACCTTATTCAAGCGATTTCGAGATGTATTCACTTGGTCCTATGAGTAGATGCCTGGGATAGACCCCGCGATTGTTTCTCATGAAATAAAAACCTATCCCAACATCAAACTTGTACGTCAAAAGTTGCGACTGGTACACCCCCGGAAGACTGCAACGATCAAGGTAGAGATTGAAAAACTCTTAAAGGATGGTTTCATTTATCCTGTCCCGTTGACGGATTAGGTCTCAAACGTCGTCCCTATGAACAAAAAGTAGGGAACCATTCGTGTTTATGTCGATTATCATTCGCGTTTATGTCGATTATCGGGACCTTAACAAGGCTTGTCCAAAGGACAATTACCCGACCCCATTCATTGACCAGATTATCAATAATTGTGCCGGAAGCGTCATCTTTTCATTCATGGATGGCTTTTCTGGTTACAACCAGATTGAGATCAACCCAGCCGACCAACATAAGACGACTTTCATCTGTCCTTGGGGGACGTTTGCATATCGCAAACTCCCGTTTAAAAACGTGGGTGCCATGTTCCAGCGAGCCATGTCATATGCCTTCCATGATATTAAGGACTTTGTGGAACCTTACCTGGACGATCTTCCTGCTCATTCAAAGCAACGTGAGTTCCACATGGATCATCTGACGGGCATTTTCCTCAGATGAAGATGCTACAATATCCATCTGAATCCTCATAAGTATATCTTTTACATTGAATCTAGTCGCCTCTTAGGATTTATCGTCTCGAAGGATGGGATCCGCATCGATCCCTTAAAGGTGGAGGCTATTATCAACCTACCACGTCCAACCGATGTGACAGAACTTCAAAGTCTCCAAGGGGAGGCGACTTATTTACGGTGTTTTGTTTGCAACTTCGCGGAAAAGACTAAGGGGTATATGAGATTACTTAAGAAGGACGTCCTGTTCATTTGGGACAATCAAGCGCATAAATCCTTTGACAGCATCAAACATGCCATCACGCATGCCCCCGTAATCCAACCACCAAATTATTTATGAGATTACATATTATATCTTGTCGGTTCTGCTACCACTATCGCCATGGTTTTGGTACAGGAAGATCAAAACGCCCAAGAACATGTAATATACTATGCAAGTAAGGGTCTCACTGATAATGAAACTAGATATTCACATGTTGAAAAACTCGCTTTCGCGGCGGTCATCGCCGTCCAAAACTTCCGCCACTATATCTTGTTCCGCACCACCACTGTCATTGTAGACTCGAACCCCATGTACCATGTACTCACACGTTAGGTGCTTGGGAGAAAGTACTCACGCTGGATTGTGATACTGCAAGAATTCGACCTTCTTTTCAAGAAATCCAAGTCCAAAAAATCCCTGGTGTTTGCTAAGCTTATTTGTGACCTTCCCCGTTATGACGTAGAAGTTGAGCACAATGACTCCTTTCAAGACGAATCATTGTTTCTCATTGGTACGACTGATCCGTGGTATGGAGATATTTTATTATATCTTCAAACCCAATGCTTTGACCCCCAACTGTCATGTGACGACCATTGTAGAATACGTCACCATGCGAAGTATTATCTGATCATCAGTGATACTTTGTACCGCTATGGCATCGATTCCATTCTTCGACGTTGTCTAACTCATGATGAGGTTGAACCTGTTCTGAATGACTGTCATGCTGGGGCATGTGGTGGTCACCTCTCTGGGATGGCTACAACCCAGAAGATTTTGCGCGCAGGATATTGTTGGCCTACTATCTTCAAAGATTGTATTGAGGCTGTGAAAATATGTCATCCATGCCAACACTTCCATTCGAAGAAGCGCACCCATCCCACCCCGTTACACCCGGTTATTTCCGTGGGCCCCTTTGCAAAATGGGGCATCGATTTTATGCATTGTAAGCCTACCTCGGCCGGGGGCCGAGGCAATGCCTACATACCAAAACGATGGCAGAACCGCTGCACTCTTCATGTTCAATCATGTAATAGCATGGTTTGGAGTTCCTCAGGCTATAGTTACCGATCATGGATCTCACTTCAAGAACCATATGGTCGATGAACTGAGCGATAGATTGGGTTTTCGTCATGAAAACTCAACACCCTACTACTTGCAATCCAACGGATAGGTCGAGGCCATTAACAAGGTCTTGAAAACTATGGTCCAATGGATTGTAGGTACGCATAAGTCCAACTGGCATAATATGCTCTTTTCAACATTATGGGCCTACAGAACTTCCGTTAAAACCGCCACAGGGTTCACTCCTTTCCAATTGGTGTATGGATTGGAGGATGTCCTGCCTATAGAGTGCGAAATTCCGTCTCTACAACTCGTTGTCGAACTTCTTCCTAACACTATTGCCGAGGAAGAACATTTCATGTACTTAGCCAAACTCAACGAGTCTTGTCGAGATGCTGCTCTTGCTAATGAAGCACACAAGAAACACATCAAATCTCAATACGACAAGTCAGTTGAACCTCGTATCTTCAACGAGGGTGACCTGGTCCTCACATACGACCAGAAGCATGACAAACTAAGAGCAGGAAAGTTCGAGTCCATGTGGCACGGACCTTACATCGTCAAACGTGTTTTGGAAAAGGGAGCTTATGAGCTTGAAGATTATGATGGAATATCTTTGGGTGAACCCTGTAATGGGATTTACCTGAAGAGGTACTATGCCTGACCCTCTCATGCATAGATTTTCTTGTATATACTGTACATGGCGTGCTTGTGTGTTTTTGTGTGGTGTGATGCACTTGTTTTTTTAGTGTCTTTAGATCTTGTTTTCGCTTCTCATACCATGTTCTGTCTATGTGTGCAGATGGAAACTAGCTATGGATTCATGGACGGCGCCAGTCGGCATACCCGTAACCTTGCCTCGACAGCCTAGGTACTGTATTCCCCAACAGGTGAGCTCATCAGTTCAGGAGGAATTTGCCTTGGATTCATAACCAATAATGCCGCAAAGTATCTGTCAGTAGTTGGAACCTTAATCGACGCAATTTCCTTGGGTATGAACCACATTGTCATCCACATGGATTCTCAATTGGTGGTTTCCCATCTTAACCGGGTTTACGCTATCCGTGATCCTAGCCTACTCCGTCTTTTTAGACGGGTTTGTCTCTTGGAAAGGTCATTTGAAACCATTCAATACCTGCACATTCCACGAGAGTTAAACAAAGTTGCTGACTCGATGGCCAACTTCATTCTAGATTGGTACATCGCACACACATGATACTCATAACACGTAAAAGCATTCACAACATGTAAATAATGCATTGTATAGAAGCAAGCATATAAACAAGATCACATCATTATTTTTTGAAACACATAATTTATAAATCGTCGGACTGTCTGTATATATATATATAATCTCAAAAAGGTAATGCTGATACAAAAATCTGAAGCCCAATAGCTTTCAGTAAGTCTCTACAAAATCTGAAGCTTCGTAGCTTTCAGTATTACAAAATATGAAGCCTCTAAGCTCTCAGTACACACACATTGACAACATGTGGCTTATCGCCTGGCCCATAAAACCCTAGGTGGTCTAGCAGCCCTGGCTGGCTGAGTCTGGAAACAGTCCACTGCTCTCGCAACCTTGCGAAGTAGTGTGTTGAAGTGCGCAGTCGATCCAACTGTGTGCACCTGCATGGGCCACGGCACCTCATCTACCATCGGCTAAGGAACAACCACTGTCAACCCACTCAGGTTGGCGTAGACTCTGTCCATCTCCATGATGGCAGGATGCACAGCTGGATCCACCATCGCTCCCTCTCCTCTCTCTCTCCTAGCCAGAAGAGAGGTCCCCACTAGTCATATAGGCCCCACATCTGCACACACATGTTGTTCACCTGTCAGCACTATATCAAAAAAAAAAATCACAAATGCACAAAACTTAAAAATTTCAAGGGTCATTTGTTCTTACCGATGTCTCCCCATGCTGCTCCCTCAGGCAGTGGCAAGTCTGGGTCATTTGTGAAGTCGGTGCCACTATATGGAAAGTCCTCCACCATCAGTAACTGGACTACTAGCCAAGTGAAGAACTCAGGAGGGAATCTGATGATAGGACCCCCACCATGCCGATCCATCACATCAGTCCACCTGGTCATGTGTGGATCTCTGAGGTCCCTATCCTCTAGTGGCACCTAAGGACGCAAAAGGGGAACCCATTCTAGCAAGAACGAGATCACTATAGAACCATAGTCAAACTGTTTGAGCTCTCCCCGCCGACACTTTGTCAGTTGAGCTCGCATGTTGCAAGGACCCCCTCACACCAGTTGAAGATATTTGGATACAAACAGTCCTCCGCATAAAGCATCTGTGCTTTAGTGGCTAGGTGAGGAGCTTGAATCCCTTCCATCCTCGTAATGGTGAATAAAATGGCCCGCAATGGGCACTCCCGTACATCTTTAATGCAAATCTTCCCACTAGATGCACAGGTGTTGGGACCACAATGCTGTCGGATCAAATCTTCCACGGTTCGATCACTCCCATGTGATCCAGTGAGTGTCACATTGTCCCCCCTTCGGGACAAACCAATAAAAAAATAGATGTCCTCGACATCTATGTGAAGCTCATGCTCACCAATTAGGAAGTACTGCTGGGCCGCATCCCAACATTGGAGCATAGGGTTCAGTAGTGGAAGTTGGGATCTCATCCCCTGAATGCAGAAGAACTTGAGAAGCCCACAGTTTCTCAAAGCTTCCACACAATGTGGATCATTTGTAGCTTGTTCATCATCTAATTCATGTTCCCTTTCTCGCCATTCCAAAACCATTTCGGATGCTTGGAACCTGTCAAAAGGAAGTTTTTAACAATGTTAGGACATGCTTCACCCACTGGAAGTCCTTCTTTTGAGTTTTGTTTGAGTTTTGGGATGGGCGTCGCCGTCATCGCACCCCGTTTTTGCAAACAAGGCGATGTCTTCGCAGTCCATGTATATTCCATTTACGACGAATCGGTCTCGTTGTAGTTCCCGAAAGGGCCAATTGCGATGAGCCGAGGGTGCAATGGCCCTTCCCAAATCAAGCCAAAGTCCAAAAAAAAGACTGAAAATCAAAATTGTAAACCACTACGATTTTGTTGGATGAAGTTTAGGGTTACCTGTTCCTGACGGTAGGTGAAATGGCTGATCATAGCTCCTGAAATCGACAAGTGAAGATCTGGCAGCAAATGGCACTATTCCTCCCAAATTTGGCAAATAGAACAATGGTGACTATATTTGGTTTTTATTTCTATTTATAAAACAAAATGGAATATTTTCAAATATTTGATGCCGTTATGCTATTTGTTATAGTTTGGATCAGTTTTATTGTATTTGAACGTTCGGTTGACTATTTGACCTAGTTTCCGAGTGTGTAGGAGTTGTGAAGTGCCTTTCTACGCCATTTTCATATTGGAACAGTCATCTCATGTATGAACACCCCTTGTGAGTTTTTGTCATTTACCCATTTTTTCATAGATTGTAATTAATGAGCTTACTCTTTATTCTTTCTCGTGCTCTTGAAACTATGAGAATACGTTACCGATTTACGATTTATCACTTTTCCGGGCTAGTTAAACTCCTACGGAAAAGGAACCCCCTGGAGTCTACCTTTAAGCCCTTTTCAGGCTCTCAAAATACGAAAAGATTGCCAAGCAAACTTGTCGCGTTCACGCTTGTAAAAGAATTTGAATTATCATCTTCCTCGTGATTGTTTACCCCTTTTTCGGACCAGGGGGCACTAATTACAAAAAAGGTATACTCTAGTCAATCATGACTGGAAGATTCCTCTCCCGTGTTGTTTTACCATTTTTCGGGCGATGAAGCTAACTTTACAAAAAAGGACCGTTGGAGTCTTCTTTAGATCTTTTCAGACTCTCTAAACATGAAATGACGACCGAGTTTACCTTCTATGGACTTGTTAAACTCTTACATTGAAGGGACCACCATGGGATGAACCCCTCCTATCCCAGGTTCAAAAAATATTTGGGATTGGACTCATCTATGAGATGAGCTATACCGAGCATCTGGTTACCCTCATCAAGCTCGCAAAAAACACATGAGGCACTCATCGTTCAAGATGGGGAAAAAGGAAAGCTATTTTGTTATGTACATTGTTAGTGGCAATATGTAGTCGTTCTTGAACATGGCACTCATCTGCATTTGCATACAGCACTTGGATCATCCATTTGTCCTCGAGTTCCACTTATTTCCTGAGTCTTGTTACTCCTTTGAATCATTCAAGTAAATCTTCCATCATCAGTCCCCTTAGGAATTTGTGTTGCACTCATCATGTCAATACTTCCAAGTCATGCCATGCCCATGTTCAAGAATATGTCCATCATTTATCATCTGCGGTCAGTACACCTGCCATCATGTCAGTCTCCTCTGAGTCAGTCTTGCATGTTACTGTACCATCCGATCTACTCTATACATTTTTGTCGTGTTTCGTGTCGATTGATGGGGGATTCATCATGGCCCTCCTATGACAGATTCATCCTTGTCGACTTCAACTCATAATCTGAGGATTGAATCTAGAAACCAATCAAGTACCTTGGCCCTACATTCCTTAGTGGCAGGTTACCTCGCTTTCAACATGAGTTTACATCATTGACTCTTAATTGAAAGATTTCATCTTGCATACGACTTCAACTCATTTATTCACGCTTGATGATATGTATTGTGATACCTTGGGAATCATTGACATCAATGGTGATCTCCCTCGCACTTGTTAACAGTTTACATCAATGGTTGGTAATCAAGTGGTTTCTACCATGTTCGATATCAAGACATTTGTAATCACATGGATAGATTCGTATCATTGTAGGTTCAACTTAAAGACCCTGGGAAGTCATGTTTTACCCAGGTTGCGATGGAGTCTGTATTGAGTTATATCACACGGATCCACATTTGTATTGGTCATGGCTGTGTTATCATCTCATCATGGATCTACGCTTGTGTCTAGTAGCCATGATTGTGTTCAGTCGGTCATTACTACCATGGATCTGCATTGTATTGGTCTGCAACCATGTTGTACTTCATATGATATTGTCAGTTCAGAGTCAGTTGTACTGCAGCAGTGTCCTTCGTCCAACAAGTCTATTTCCATTTCTTCTATAAAAGCACTTCACCTGTCTATCTTCAACAGATTCATGCTTTGGGGGGCATTCTGTTACACCCAAAATCTACCCATCATGAGATTCAATGTATACACCCCTAAAGATATCTTGACTGAGTAATTAACATGGGAGGATTTGTATCCAGTTGTACCAGGTTTTGAGAGGTCGTCGCAGGTTGCACTCATGCAACATGTGACATCGCAACTTGCTTCATTGCAGGGTGCGACGAAGTTAGTTAATGGGAAAAAATAGCTTCTTCGAGTTTCTTCTCGAAACTTGCTGACTTGGGGCCTTATCCCTGACCTCTAGGGGAGTTGGTACTCGATTCCTAACACCTTGGGAGGATCCCCTATCTCTCTCCTACCATATCTCAACCTATCCTATCCATACCCTATCCACTTAGTCCTATATAAGAGAAGCTTTACCCCTCTCCAAATGGAGGAAGTCTATGGTATCTACATGCTGATGAAATCACTCTTGAGAGATCCCTACTCATACTTGAGAGACTCAAGCTTCCTTAGGAGGAAATGGCAAATGGCTTTGTTGGAGAAGGGCTGCAGCGTTAAGCCTTAGTTGTAGTTCTATATCTCTGCTATGTACTTTTTATAGTAATACAAATGCTTTCCACCAATATTGTTCATGTGTGTAATGATATTGAGTAGTTTACCTGCTTAACTGTTCACTTAGATCTCTTATTGTATAAATTTCCTTTACTTGTTTCTCTTGTTTCTTGTCTTGACAGGTCTTGCAGCTTGGATCTGACGACTGTGAGACATGGAGCAACATTCAGAAGAAAGGATAGCGAAGTGAAAGGTAAGACATCTAGTACTCGATCCTTAAGTGGATCTAGGAAATGCATTCGTAGCCTGTCTTATTTGTTCTAGACTCACATTGAGCTAGGGAGATTCGGCTCGCATCTGCTCGAGTGGATTGTTCGATAAACACCCACTATTTTTAAAGATGCTCATTCTTATGTTCGAAAGTGCATTGTATGCCAAAAAAGTGTTGGTAGGAAAGCAAAACCAATAGTGCCATTGCAACCAGTAATAATTTCAGAACCATTTGAGCAGTGGGGCTTGGATGTTATTAGAGAAATCAATTTGAATTCTTCATTACAACATCGTTATATTCTTATAGCTACAGATTACTTCACATGTTGGACTGAGACTATCTCTCTTTACAAAGTTAATGAAAAAGTTGCTATCAAATTTCTTCAAGGAAACATCTTAACCAGGTCTGGGGTTCCAATTTCCCTAGTATTTGATAATGCTTCCTATTTATCATATTTGAAATTAAGTGATTTTTCTATAGAAAAGGGAATTAATTTGCATTATTCTTCCAATCATTATCCCCAAGGAAACGGGTTGGCAGATTCCATGAACAAAAATCTCATCCAAATACTTAAGGAAATTGTTATTGAAAACCATATAAATTGGCATGGAGCTCTCCCAAATTCTTTTTGGGATGATAGGGTCAAACCAAAGAATGTTTTAGGGGCTTCACCTTACACCTCAGTTTATACAAAATAATTTATTCTTCCCCTAACATTATATTTCCTTCGATCCAGTTATCCCAAGCCTTTAGAGGATCCAACAACCATGCTATACAAGAAAGAATTAACACCCTGATCAAAGTCAAAGAGAAAAGAGAAAAGGCCAAAAGTAAATTTACCACTCATCAATTAATGGTTAAAAGAAGGTTTGATAACAGTCGGGCATGGAAGAAAGAGTTTGAAATTGGTGACCTGGTCCTAAAATGGGATCAACCTCATGAAGAAAAAGAAAAGCATACAAAATTTCAACATTTATGACTTGGTCCTTACACTATCACTGAGAAACTTGGCCCAGGAACAAGTATAGATTACAAAATTTGGAGGGGGAAGTGGAAACTCTCCCTGTGAATAGCCAAGCTTTAAATCAATACTTCACCTAGTTGAGGAAGATCAAATTTTTACATAAATAAAACTTTTCTTTCATTACTTTGCTTTCTATCTTTTGATTACTTCGTTTTGGCTTAGTTGTTATTACAGTAAGACTGGTTATTTGATCCTCTGTTTTGAGGTTTTAATAAAACTAAGTTCAACCATTAGAGTGGTAGGTGGGAAAGCTATGATATCATTAATTATGTACTATCTCTTTAAGATGATTGACTTCTTTAAAAAACATATGTTCTGTGGGAAATACTTTGAAGTTTAAGTTCCTTCTTACTGTTAAGACTCGATGATGCATTTTCAAGCACTATCATTTGAAAGGATTTCAACCTGTCTTTATTTATCCTATTCGGTTGTTCGGAAAAATTATCACACGATTAGGTTATAATCAAAATGTATTAAGTCCTATAGATTTATGCTGGGGTAAATATTTCTAGGTTGCTATCTTGAGGCCCCATCCACTAAAACACATAATTGATCATGTCCTGAAAATTTCATCTTATGGTTGACCCATGGGAAGGAAGCGAGATCTTAAAGATGCATAGAAAATAAAATTTATCCTATACCTGATATAATTCCCTAAAGGCTCAATAAAACCATCTCTTATCATTTTAAGATATCCACAACAAATGAAGAGGAATATATGGAGAATCAAATGAATGCATGAACGTATGAAATGGAATGTTTCAAAGAAGATCAAGAGGCTATTCCAAATAGCATTCAAAAGGATGTTCTCCGTCCATGGGAATATTATATACAATAAAATATATAATTTTTCACCCACACAAAAGGACACTATGGATGGACGAGCATAGATTTCCGCCTCTTATGAAATAGGAGAATTTTTTATTAACAATGGTAAGCATTTAAAATGCTCACGCATCAAAGAAATGCATGTGGTACTGAGGAATGTGGAACACACATTTACATCTGCCTAGTTTTGTTACTTATCCAATGGCGTCTTACCTAGTTTACAGTGGAAGGACTAGTTTGGTAAATGAACCCCATAAATTGGCCTTAAGAGAGTGACTGTGAAATCAGAACTAAGAATTCCCTTTCCTAAGAACATATGTTAAATAATGCTTGATCACTATAATATATTTTCTGATATAAAACTCAAATTGCGCTCAATGTAAGACATATAAATGATATCAAGAATCTTATAACAAGAAGTTGTTGGTAAACAAAGTAAGAGCTCATTCCATTGTAAATTGTCATAAACTATAAGAAATCCTCTTATTTTCTTAGAGATCTAAATTCTCCCAGTCTGTCACCAATTGTTGTAGTTGCAACCACCCTCTCAATTATTTTCTTTTGAAAATATTGGAGGCCCTCCTTGATTTTGGCCTATACTTGTTTAGAGTATATGGATCCCTCTTAAACTAAGTCATGCACTACTGAAGGTTGTCTTGTTCAAAAAAGGAGAAAACACTTAGTCATTTTTCGACTTTCATTAATTGGATTTTTTTCTCTAAGTTTAGCATTTCGGTGAGTTTTCGTGAGTTCATCGAAACGATGGAGAAGTTTCTTATTTTTCGCCAAAATGATGGGGAAGTTTATGAATTTTCGACGAAACTTCGGCAAAGTTTCCGATTTTTCACCAAAAATTTGGCGAAGTTCCTGATTTTTTTCCGAAACGTCGGCTAAGCCTCTGTTTTTCGCCGAAACATCGACATTACTCAACTGTTGTCACTGAAATTTGTGAATAAATTGTTGACATGGGTCGATTTCTTTTCTTTTTCTGACCAATATAATTCAATCTTTAATGCCGAGATGTAACTTCAACAGACCTTTTGATTTCACGGCGAAACATTTTAGAGTGATTTGTGATTTGTTGCCGACACAATCGCATCCACTTGGCTTCTCTTGCCAAATGTAGCATCATACAAATGGATATTTGATGCCAAAACATGTAGAGGAAACTTTCCTCTGTACACTGAAATGAGTCATTAAATTTACAAAAACGAGCAACGGTTTCACCTTTTAATCTCATTTGAGAGGCCTAGGGTTTTTGAGGATCTTTTTAATAGGATAATTTTTTTTTCCCTATCCTTGTCGCCACGTGAATCCATTCAAGTGCATGCCACTTGGAAAATATTCTTCACCCATTAGGCTCGACATCAACTACCAATCGGTCTTGCACACTTGTCATCTATTCTACAAGTAAGTACCCTTTTTCCTTGGTTTGGTGGTCTCAAACTTGTTGGTCTCCACTTGGCAATTTGTGGTTGGAGGGAAATGGCCCATAATTGGTTTTATGCTACTATTGGTCTCATGCTTGGTTGTTTTCCTCCCATTTTATTGGTTCTATTGGTCAATTTTGTTTCTTTGAGCCCAAGGGTTTGGAGCCACCAAACTCGCATTGAGTATCTTGTTCCCTAGAGCTTTGCCTACTCTTTTTCCCAAATAAATGACCTTTTGGATCTCTCTCTCACTCCCATATGATCCCAACATTAAACCCTAACTATAAGAACTTGTTGAAATCTTCTAAGCCTGTCTCGAATGCACACAAGCCGCTAAATTTTCCCTTGCACACTAACAAACACACCAATTCTGTAATATCCCGATTTTGACCCCATTGCATTAAAATGTAAATGATGTAATATTGTTATAAAATCATGGTGAGGAGATCAATACCAAGGCCCCGCCATCGATTTAGTGATGCATATGGTCTACGTGCTAGCCAGACACATTGGAAGTGCAAATATTATGTAAATATGCATCTTAATAAAATACCCACAACTAGCTATGCAATGCAACACGAGATGGGGCATGATTTTACAAGGAATTGGGAGGGAAAACATTCAAACCCTTGAGCCAATCAAGTCAAGCCAAGTGTCAATGAGAGAACCCATCAAACCCTCAACTACCCATTTTGACTTTTGTACCCAATCATTCATTCTCCCAAGAGTTGGTTGAGGTAGTTAATGCCTTAGGGAATGGGAATTATGGTTGTCCAAATTTGAGTATGGGCAAGCCACCCTTCATGGAAAAATGTGTTTTGCTTCTTGGGAAAGAAAACAACCATGAAGGGCATTTTTCTCCATGGATTTCCTGTGTTTTCCATCATCTTTCAAGCTGGGAAGGGCGTTTTTGCTTTAGTTACCAGTGGGGAAGAGAATGGATCGATTTGGGGGTTTCCTGGAGGTTGTTTTGGCCATTGGAATGCCCATAATCTATGGGATAGATTGTTTTCCTCCATGTGGTCAAATTTCCCTTTCTTAGAGTCCATTTTTGGTGTGCCCACAATTTGAGAAAGGCCATGGCCATCATGTTCGTAAATCCCATTGCTGAAAACGTGTATCCATGCCCAGTTCTTGAGTTTGCTGTGTCTAAGAGAAGGTTGGGGTTGAGATGGGTATCCATTGCTTTGGTTGTGTATGAGCTAGAATGTCCCCTTTCCTTGTAAGAATCATGCCCAGCTCGGGGGTGGCAGTTATGTTGAGAGAATTGATTAACACAACTGGCCTATGGTTGGGTGGAACATTGCAGCGATATAGCTAGTTGTTTGGGGCCATTTCACCATAAAGATAAGTGTTTATATGTCTATGCATTTACTTCTGCAATGTTTAAATTGATGATTGTTTTGATATGCTGTATGCATATGAAATGTGTGTGTGTGGATGAGTTTTAATTCCGCAGTGCTTAAATTGCTTAATTTGCATATGCACACTCTGTCTTTAATTGTATGAATCTAATGAATGGGCTGAGTTGATGCAAAGCCCCAGATTCTAGTGCCATGTTCCCTTCTAGGAATAAACTAGATGGGAGGGTGTGTGACAAATTCGAGCCCTAGTGAATGGACTGGGGATTTTGAACCTTACTTGATGAACAATCTTGTTTATTTACATGAAGAGAATTTATTTGTTTCTTACCAATACTTGGATTTGAATAGCATTTCATGGTTAATATGAATTATATCCAAGATAATGTTGTTTTCGATGATATGCAGGAGCTCGAGATGTCTAAAAGGAGCTCTAAACACGCATCTAAGATTGTATTTGACGTATCATTAGATGATGAACCAATTCGGGAAGTAGTCCTGGAAGCTCAGCTTGATGATACATAGCACATCACGGGCATTTCTCCTTAATTCAAATGGGGTGAGATATATCATTTGATCAGATACCAGAATTTCATAGGAGCCACCATTGAAGAGGACCTGATCTATTAGAATATCAAAAAGTTAGGCATTCATAAGGTTGCATCTAGGCCCGAAATGTTTCCTTTTTCCGAAGTAATAGGTTGGGTCCTCCCCTTTATTGATACTCAATCTTGTATCATTATGATTGCTACAGGAAAAGGTTTCACTTTGTTCCATCCTGCACACATCAGGAAATCATATAGACTTCCATCTCCGATGGTGTTTCTGACAGAAGAATGGCTCACAAGCTTGAAACTTGATTATGTTGAATGTGCTAAGAAGATGTTACTACCAGGGAAGAAACCACGCCAAAGGGATACCGGGGAGTATGAAATGGAATTTTTAAAGACCCCTTTTAGGATTGTTGCTTCTCTTATATTCATACTTTATGGGATGCCTAACTCAACACATTGGAAGTTCAGTTGGGTTCCCTTTCTCAATCACATTACCATGCACAACACTATTTTCAATTGGACAGACATTATCTCTGAAAATACGGTACAAGAAATCAAAGATGCTCAACAAGGCCTTATAGATAAGAAAGCATAATTTCATATACCTTCATATTTAGTGGATTGCATCATGAATTCACATCGTTTTCATGGCATAGGATGCAAATGGAATCCTAATGAATCCCCCATTTATGTGGCTTATCAAATTTTATGGGCACAGACGCATGCAAGCTACTAGAAGCAGATTTGCAAAGAGTTCGTGATTCCTTTATATAGGTTGATATATGAAAATGAGACGGATTGCATGTTTGAAGAAGATCTTTCAATAGTCACTAAGTTAGGGTATTTCTATTTGATCCATGAAGGCACATATTTGCATATTTATGGGGGATCAAAGGATCCATATTTGTTTCCCAAGTATGTTATGGATTGTATGATTCTGAAGGAAATTGTGAGGAAAACCTTCGTAAATGAAATTGGCCATTTCCTATGTACTAACAAGAAAGATTCTTGGCTCCCACTTCCTTTGTTAGTCAGATTATACGGGATGAACAAGTTCAAAGACGTATCAGATTGTATAAAGGATTTGGACACCTTTCACTTCAGTGCGAAGACTTTCGTAAGGAATAGTAGTCATCAAAAGGTGGCTCTACATTGTTCATCTATAAAGATACATTACGAATATGAAGACCAATTTTTAAAGGAGTAAGAAGTGTATAGGTGAGTTCCAAAGTTCGGAGAATTAGAAACAAGGATGAATAAAATAAAAGGTGCTAAGGAGACAAGCTCAAGCAAACTAGAAGACAGCTCAACACATGAAACTTTGGAAGAAGCTGCAGAAGAGGCCCTCCTAGCTAAAACAAGTAAAATATTGCAAGAATAAGAGAAAGCTAATAATGCTAAAGAGGAAATAAAATTAAAAAAATAAGAATAAGAACTACAAAAGAGGAAAGAGAAAGAAAAACTAGATAAGCTCTTTGCGGAGCAAGAAGGAAAAATGATCGAGTTAGTACAACAACAAGAAGAGATCCGCAAAAGAGAAGAACCAGATGAACAAGAGTCAAATCAACAAGATGAACTTCAAAAGAAGAAATATGAAGAAGAATCTCTCAAGAAATCCGTGGAAGATAAGAGTCAACAAGAAGACGAAGAACTAGGCAATGAATGTCAAGACATGGACCTTGATATTACAATAAACACCAGCAAGGAAGTCCCACTCACTGGAGGGCATCTCCCTTTTGCTGAATTAGGCCTCACCCCATTCACCCCCTCCAAACAAAATGTTGTGGCTAATTTGGAGACCATTGTTTATGACTCAAAGATAAAAACCATTATGAAGCAAACGAAGAATAGGCTTAAAATCAGCTTGCAACCTAATGTGGTTATAATACAAGAAGTCTTGGTGGTCGATGGAGCCAATAAAGACCTGAGGTTCATAGCATCTATTGGTGTAGATGCAACCCTATATAATGAAGATAACGACCACAAATTGATAGAAAATGTGGAAATCAACAAAGCTAAAGTAGTAAAGATTAAAGACAATCTAGTGCATGATAAAAGTGAAGGGATTGAACTAAGGCACCAACGAGACACGCTTCAAATTCAAAAGAGGGAATCAATAAACACCATTCAAATTCTTGAGTCAAAGAGAGATTCACTCAATGGTCAAACAGTTATCTTGGAAGGAGAAAAGGTAGTTTTGAAGTTCCAAGTGGGATAAATGCAATCAAAAGAAATCCAATGAGATGAACAGATAGAAGCTCTTACTATTGAAAAGGGAGCTTTGCAAGCTCATGTAGCAGAGCTTCAACGAGAAAAGGACTCACTGATAGTTGCATTAAACACTACCCAGGAACATAAGCAATATTTGACACCATTTTATGATTGCGCATCTATGCTTCAGGAATGATAGTTTCATCTGCAGGAACTGCTCATGGAGCAGGTATTTGAAGTATAGGGAATAGAGGCCCAACTAGGGAAAACTTATGAAATAGCCACTGCCACTCGTCAAAAGTTAGCAAATGTTCATGATAAAATGAAGAAGTTGTCTACCTGGAGGAAGAAAGAGAAGGAAATTCTCCCTCACCTGCCTAAGAGGTCTATTGATGAATTAAAACTAGATTTCGCAACTTTGGATAGTTGCTAAAAGGATGAACAGAATTTACAAAGTGAGGTAGCAACCTCCATTTTAAAGTGTGAGTGGATACAACAAAATATAATTAAAGCTTTCGAAAAGTGTCATTTTCCTTCTCTCGTGTTGTTTGAGAACCCAGTGTTGAAGGAACAAAGATTGGTTTAACTAAGAATGATTAGGGATGAAGATGTAGTTTCCATTCATAATATGGAAAATGCCACCTCACAAGAACTACATGAATGTGTTGGAGAATCAACATTTAAAAATCAGCACTTGGTTACTGCGTAGAATACAACAACCAAAGGCCTTAATGCACTAGTCAAATACTTGTCTTTTCATGATGTGGCTTTACGGTTGTTATAGCCACAACAATTAAATGTTATATCTTATGAAAGTCAGTTAATTCCTATTGAAGTTGTTTTTTTCCAAGACTAATGATGATCCAAACATTTATTATAAGCATGTGAAATATGGTTGCGTTGATCATTAAAAAAAGTTCAAATAAGCTCACTATGTGGTGCAAACAAATTATTTCATGACATGAGGTATTGAGGCCTTAACGGCCCTCCAAGTAGACCAACTTGGGGCCCCAATTTTAAATTTTAGCAAGGCTTATTTCTATTTGCAATTGCTTTGATTGTCTTACATAATTACATAGCTTTTGGTGGTTGCATTATTAGACTAGTTTTCTTACGATTTTTCTTTGCATGCACTTGTCACATGGTTTGCATCCTGATTAGGAATTCTCTTGTACCCTTTGAATTTTATTAGAAAAACGGGATCACAGAACAATAGCATAAAATAAGATGCAGCAATAAAACACATCAACATAATACAAGAGAGACACCAATATACGTGGTTCAACCAATCTAGGCTACGTCCATAGAGAGATTGCCAATCCCTTTATTAATATATCCGACAAATGAAGGGATACAACCCACAACACATCCATTGCAATTTCCTCTTCACGCTCTCACACAATCATAGAGATATTTACAATATTACAATACAATACACAACCGTATTACAATGCCTTCCTTTTAAAGAGAGATTACCATGGGATACCCAATACCATGGGCATGTAAATCACCCATTATTGACCAAGTCATGACTATGAAATTACGACAATTTACAAGGTATTTGTTTCCAAAATTTTCTCTACAGGGGTGCTTCCCCTGAATACCTGCCAGAGGGGGGGCTCCCAAAAGTAATCACTTGTTAAATGTAATTTTAATCATCATCATGATGGTGGATAATGTAACTTTACCCTTGCCATAATCTCTGAAGAATATGAAAAATATTGTTAGGAATATGACATTCATGATGAAATTCCCATTTGAAACCCTAGTTTGAGGGATTGTCACATATTGCTTTTTGACAACCTGTGACAATCACTATTGTCGCAAGTTCAATCACAACAGATTGTGACAGTGTCTCAGGTTTCCTTTTTCCAAAATGCGACACGTCCTATACGAAGGGAAAAAGAGAAAGTTTGTCATGTCCCCTCCCATCAATGACACTCAAGGAAGGGAACATGACTAAAAATATGGGCTTTTCAAAACGCTTCTCAACCCCATCCATCATTAACAAATTCATGTAAACAAAAACACATGTGTGCATATGCATAATACAATAAACATGCACAACGTAACTAAAATAGATCCACAGACATCCAAAATGTAATTTACAACATAATTAATATACATGCAACAAACTAAAACATTTCATAATTCAAATACAAGATAGTACTTATCTTGAAATGAAGTAGTCTCGAGCAACTGGCTATGCAACTGTAATGTTCCACCCAGCCATAGGCCAATTGTGCTTATCAATCTCTCAGTACAGTTGCCACCCCAAAGCTGGGCATGATTTCCACAAGGAAAGGGAGCCTACCAAATCATGCATAGCCAAACATATACCACAAATTATCCAAGCCATTCCACAACTGGGTTTATCAGGCTATAAAGGCAGTAGAAAGGAAAGAATTTCTAAGCTAGTAAGCTCATCCTCAAATCTATCAGAACCTATACAAGATTTAGATATCTTGGCCCCACAATACTTACACACCCAACACAAGGAAGTATCCCCTTCACTGCTCCACAGTCCCTCAGGCCATACCTTCCCTTCTAGTGCTCTTCAGGGTGTGCATAGAAAGGTATCCAAAGCCCTATCATCTTTTGTGAGGTTACACTCTTAACTAGGTTTATCAAGCCAATTCTAAATCCTCTTCTACTCCTGATTGGTTACACACACAAGTTCAATCCCAAAACAAGGGATCCATCTAACAACAAGGCACAAATGTTGGGCATGGAAAAAGTTTTAACTATGGGATGCAAAAAACAAGATTCCCATGAGTGTTTCCAAAATCGTGGGAACACCAAAAACAAGTTTGGGAGAGGGGAAAATGAACATAGGGAAAAAATCGGTTTATCCCATGGACATATAAACATTCAAATGGAAAAAACGATGCCTTTGAACCCCCAAATCGAATTCATATTCCTCCCAGTCATTTGGTAACACTAAAAATGACTTCCCTGCTAGAAAAATGGAGGAAACCCAGGAAAAACGTGGAGGAAAATGCCCAAAGAGCTCAGACTATGTAGAGAGCAAAAAATGATGGATGAATAATGGGTTGAGGAGAAAATCCGTGGGTCCTTTCTTTCCTAGGGAGATAAACATGATTTTCCAAAATGGTGGCTTTCCCATACACGAAATTTGGACAGCCATACCTCTCCATTTTCCAAAATAATAACTACCTCAACCACCTCTTGGAAGAATTAAATGATTGGGTGCATAAGTCAAAATGGGTAGTTAATGGTTTATGGGTTCTCTCATTGACACTTGGATTGACACTATTGGATTCAAGGGTTGTAATGTTTCCCTCCCTATTCCTTGTAAAAATGATGTCCCCATACTCCGGTTGCACTGCATAGCTAATTTTGGGTATTTTATTAAAATACATATTTACATGATATTTGTGATTTCTATTGTTCCAGGCTAGAACATGATCCACATGCATCGATTTTTAATTTCCGATGCAAGAACAATAAATCGATGATGGGGCCTTAGACCTGAGATCCTCACCACAATTTCATAATGATATTACAACACTTACATGTTTGATGTAACGGGGTCAAAATCAGGGTGTTACAAAGTTCGAGAAGCTTCTAAAACGAAGCCCTCATCGATGGTTATCCCTTCCTCAATGGGTGGATCTCAACCAAAATCTAAATTATTTGGGATCCTTTCCTATCCTTCTCCCCTTATCCTCTCATCTCCCTATTAATCCATTTGAGCTTATAAATACAATCTCAATTCCATGGAGAGGGAGAGGAAGATAGTTGTTTTGATAGTAAAATGCTGGAGAAATTATGTTTGTTCTATAGTGTTATGCCACCTTTCATATTCATATTCTCATAACAAGGCAATTTGTTGAGGCAAAGGACCATTGGGAATAATTTTACAACACCAAGTCAATCTATTGTATCTCTTTCCTTTTATCATTTAATAATACAATAAATACATTTTCTTTCCCACAATAACTTGTTCATAGTTTTTGTTGCACTCTTCCTTGGTTGTATGCATAAGTTCTTTGTAATTGCACTTTTCTCTTCTATTATTTTTACCTTGTGCAGGTGTTCTACGAAGATCACAACGGAGTGGAAGAGGGAACACTAAAGCAAGGAAAACCTTCAGATCACACAAGTTAACATCCCTTTCAATTGCATTTATGTTTTAAGAACTTAAAGAAAGAAGTGCTTTTCTATCTGTTTTGTTCTAGTTTGAGGTCTCTAAACTAGGGAGGTCAGATCGTGTTTGCACTTACAAACTTATCTGTTAACAAAATTGGAGACTCCACTGGGTAGAACTTGGGATTTGTTTGGTTTTTTAAATTTTGTCCTCCTAGACCTCGTTACTTTTTCCTTTTTTCTTCATGAATTTGAATGTTGGAGTCACTAGGTGATCCAGATCGACTCTCAGACCCTAAGTCTTTTCATTTTTCTGAGTTGTGTGTAAATCCCTTCTTTTTTTTGGAACTCTTGATTCGCTTGTCACAGTTTCTATTCATTTACAGTGCAACGCTATAGTGCCTCGGTCTTGTTTTACCTGTGACACTCGTTGTTGTTGCATTGGTGTTTGACAGCAGCCTGCGACATTGTGTGAAATTTGAGTTTTTTGTTTGTTTGTTTTTTTGCTTATATCTTTGATTGGTTTGGATCTTGGGTTTGCTACTGCTCGTTACAGTTGTTTTACACTCTAGAATTGGTTTTTGGCTATTAATTCTACTTTTTTAAAAATTGTATTAATTGTTGTGAAAGCGTTGGCTTCCTTCTTACCATTTATTTTCATTTGGATTCATCAGTAGAGGTTTCAAAAGGATTGATTTGTTTGGATTTCTTTGGTAGGATTTAAAATTTTTGGGTCATCCTTATCTTTTTTAGTCTCATTTTCTTGGGTGTTTCTTTGTTTCTTTTACCTCTTTACTTATTAATTTATTGTAGAAGTAAATTGATCTCTTTACTTCTATATCGATTCAAAGGAGATCCTTCTCTTTAGTCTCTTTGCTAGATTGAAAAGACTTTAAAACAAAAACAAAAATACTCTTTTTTTGCCTTAGTTCTATCTAAGTCATTTTTGTGTCTTATATTCATACAAAGGAGAAAACATTCTTCAAGCTTTATATACATTTGAAGATCATTGAATGCTTTGTCTTTCTCTTTCACTTGCTTGGAAGCATCATCAAAGTATTTCTCTTTGAAATCTTACAGGTGTCTTTTTCAAATTTGAAAGATAAGAAACAAGTTAGAGGTTCTTGCATCTTGGTGTAAAAATTGAAAGGATCTCTTTTGTCACTTTAGAATTAGCTTAGTGCATGGTTTGGAAAGTTTGGATTTTCCTTGGGTGAATTGCATTGAAAAAGGAAAATATTTCTTACTCTCTTGTAATTAGAGGTTCCTTGAATGAAAAGGATTTGCATCTCATTCATTTTGCATGTTTTTGAGTCGAGTCCTCACACCACTAGTTGCATTTCTGTCACCCTGTGAGTAAGAACATGCCCATAAAATTAACACACTTAACTAAACAAATATTAACCTCACTTGAGGAAATTAAAATAATTGTGTAGTTAGGTAGGACATTGGGGATATGCATCCAAATAAATCCCCTTTGTCACTTCATATATGAAACATAGAAGTTGTCCTCAAAGGGATCCAAAATCCTCTAGTATTTATTGGAACGGTTGATATTGATTTGTTGGGGGGGCTCTCCTTTGGAGGACAAGTGGCAAGATTGGTTCTGAAATTCTGAGTGGAATACTGTCGTCTACTCTGTACCAAAGGACACCTACTCTTTGTCCAAATTTTTACTTACTGGCCTCCATAATGATAGTGTAACGGTTCAAGGACTAAAGTTGCGGGACACCTTTCCGGACGTGCCATCAATGAGGTAGCTTAAATGCCATTCTTCTAGGGGTTTTTTTTGGGCAATGCCTTCCGGTAAAGGGATATCGTTTGGCCATTTTGATATCTCATTTCGTATTTTATGACTACATATCCCATCACCTTGTAGAGAATACGACTTGTTGAGGTTCCCATTTCTTAGTTAGGTGGCTTCCTGCACTTACACCTTATAGTTTAGAGGGTCATTTTTATTTGGTTAGGTAGTGTTGCTTGTTGGATTTTTGGCCTTTTTGTTGTAGCTCACTTATTGCGACATGCGATCGCAATAGGTTTTTTTTATCCTTCTTTTTGTCCCATGTGCCTCTTTTTGATAGCTCTCCTTCACATGCTTGGTTGCATTAGGATTTTTTGAGCTCTTTTCAAGAAATTATAGTTGCACCACTTGTCAACTGACACCCTGGTAGACTGCGGCTTGAGAAGTTCACACATAATGCAAGGTTTGGGACCCGAGGATAACGAATGACCACAGTTGGGATCACCTAACCCCTCCAACGAGGGAAATATACATGAATAAATTGTTTATGATCAAGGAAGTGTCACTCCTGAATGAATCCAACCCAAAGGGCTAGTTGAAACTATAGACGAGTCAAGCTTCCTTCCATCCACAGGTAACCCCTTGACAAAATGTTTTTACCAACCGATTGTTCAGTTACCATTGACAACCTTTATAGATGCTATCCTTTCTCACAACCATCAACTAGAATCATATTATAGAAGAACCTTAGGCATGGATTTCCCTATACCCTCACATCAATTCCAAGGGGTCTCTGTGCCATCTACTTCTTCTGAAATAGATTCCGCCATACTTATGGCATGTACTTTTCCTTTAGAAAACACAATTATGACTCAACCACTAGTCCCACCACGACCACCTTCGATTGTTTCCGCTAGAATAACAGCTGGATTTCTACCGCATGAAATACTTGGTCGTTAATTAATCCTCTCATCTAATCAAGCAACGGACAATCCGTCTACTTTAGGTTTTATTTATAGTGTTTTTTTCAACCCAAATCCCACTCAAATGGGTAGCATGAGTGCACCTTCAATGCCAAATATTTCTTTACCCTTTACTAGAGGCCAACTTTTGACTAGGGGGAAACCCTCAAATTGTGGGAAAATACCCAATTGGATAGCTTATCTAGCTTGGGGACCATCTGGTTACCAACGTAGCCCTTCAGCGGCTAGTTCCGCACCTCTCCATACTGAATTTTCTTACCTAGGGGCCACAAATGTTGCTTGGGGACAACCTAATTTGATGTGACTTCCCATACAAGGGTTCTAGTTCCATCATCAAATTAACCCAATCACATCCCAACCCCCTCCACATAAATATATGGGTATGACATCCCAACCCTTCAACCCTAGTTAATGGGAGGAGCAAATTACGATCCTATTGGAGTACCAATGCCTCATCAGTATCACTAGTATCCATATACAAACCTACATTTATCATTTTTGGCTACCTTAGATATGCTAAATTTGTTATGTTTAACTAACGATCCCATTCAATGTAACCCGCTTTGGCCCTCCATACCCTCCGAACTGCCCTTTGATATTCCCAAGTTCGATGTCAAACCCAGTGAAGATCCCAAAAACCACATAATGAGTTATCATTTGTGGTGTTCCTTGAACTCCCTTATGGATGATTCCACCCGTTTTAGGTTATTTCAAAGGACCCTTACCGGCACTGCCATGAAGTGGTATATTGAACTACCACGCCATTCCTTTAGTGATTTCAACTCCCTTGCGATGGCCTTCCTGATTCATTTCCAATTAACAATTCGTTATGAAACGGAAACATAAATTTTAACTATGCTAAGACAATCCACCTCTACTTACATCTCTGATCACATTTATGAGTGGAGGAGGAGGTGTAGATTAATAAAATCTATTATCCCAGATTAGTTATTGGATTATTAGTTCACGAAGTCCTTATTTCCACCTATTACTAGGGATGTTTCAATCGGAGGGGATATTATTGAGGAACAAACCATTAGTTGTGCCCAATATTTAGATTTGGTTTATTCCCAATCGGGCACTCTATTTGATTTTATTCCTAACACTGCTCGTCCTACTGATGATCTTTCCAGACCTTCTACAGAACCTATGTGGATGGTATAGTTGGTTATATGAAGGCTCAGCCTGTACCTCAACCCATTGGACAACAAGGTCATTCAAACTCCACTCCAACTCAAAACCAGTCTGTTAGAAACACCAAGACCTCTCCTTCTCTTGCCCAATATTTTGAGGTGAATTTGGTCCAATCCTCTTCATCTCAAGGTGTTATCTCCTCAAATAAATTTTTCAATTTATTTTCATTAGGTGATAGGAAAGTCATTAGATGAAGCAATAGTAAATTTTTTTAGTCTTTTAGAAGAGATTTGGACTTATAGTTTATAAGAGCTCTTGAGTCAGCTCTTCATTTGTAAAAATCTCAAAAGATAGGTTTCGGTGGCTAAGGAGTATGTTTTAAAGTTTTGTAAGCCACCTGTCATGTACCCACTAGCTGACCCAATAAGAGAGGGAACATGATAAAAATTTGTGGGGCTTTTCATAAGACTCATCCCAGTCATTAGCATCACATGAATAAAAACATTGGTGTGTAGATACAAATTAGGAAAAATGCACAGCAGAATTGAAACTAATCCACATACAATTCATGCCCATCCAGCATATCAAAACAATCATCAAATTAATGCATTGCAAAAGTAAATACATAGACAGAAAACACTTATCTTCATTGTGCAATTGTCCCAAGCAACTAGCTATGTCGCTGCAACATTCCACCCAACCGTAGGCTCTTCGACAGCATATACTGAGTCCGTCTAAAGGCCACCCCCGAGCTGGGCATGATACCTACAAGGAAAAAGGGGATTTCAAACTCATACACAGCCAAACAGCCAAATATTCATTTGGATCTAAGCCAAGCCAGACCACTGCTGGGTTTATCAGGCTAAATCTGAACCCTCTTCAATTGTGGATGCTTCCACTCAAATTCAAGCCAAAACAATGGAAACCCATTTCAACCCCAACAATCTCCTACACACAGAAACTCATAAACTGGGAATGGGTACACATAACAACAAAATCTCAAGTATTGGGTATGAAGGGAAAACGTGGGAAACCCAAAAACGAAATGAGGAATGGGGAAACAACCCTGGAAAGGAAAATTTCGTTTTCAGAAAACGTTTGGGGACAACCCAGGAGCAAAAACGACCTCCATTAAACCCCCAATTCGTGGATCTCTTCTCCCAGCCACTTTGCTAACCAAAACGAGTTTGCAGGCATGGAAAAATGCAGGAAATGGTAAAAACGTGGAGGATAAAACCCCAGTAAGCCAAAACGCCCAACAAGTGAAAAACGCCCAGCAACCCCAAAAACGCCCAGCAAGCTAAAAACGCCCAGCAAGCTTCAATAAAAGCACCCAATAGGCTTCAAGAAAAATGCCCAGCAAGCTAAAAATGCCTAGCAGGCTTCAAGAAAAATGCCCAACAAGCTCTCCCAACGTGATAGGGTGAAGTCTGACTATCAAGAATGGCTTGGGAAGGCAATTCGTGAGAGTTTTCTTGCCCAAGAAGGAGAAACACGTTTTTCCATGAAGGTTGCTTGCCCATACTCGAATTTGGACAGCCATACCTCCCCAATCCCCAAGGCATTAACTTCTTCATTCACCTCTTTGGAGAAATGAATGATTGGGCATCAAAATCCACATGGGTAGTTGATGGTTCATGGGTTCTCTCATTGACACTTGGATTGACTTGATTGGCTCAAGGGTTTGAATATTTCCCTCCCAATTCCTTGCAATATAATGCCCACATCTCTTGTTGCATTGCATAGCTAGTTGTGGGCATTTATATTAAAATGCATATTTACAATTCCCATGGCTCACTAGCACATGGGTTAATTAATACCAACATACTTTCCTCTTCAAGATTGAGCGTTCACTAGCGGGGTCTTGGCCTTGAGCTCCACTCTAGGAATCATACAAAATATGCATACAATATTTACATTATAGCCCAAATATTACAAGGGTCAAAATGGGGGACATGACACCACTGAAAGCACTCGCTTTCAACATCTAAGACCACAATTTTGGGGCGCTCTAAGCCACCGAAATCACAGAGCATGCTAAACAATCAGCACGTCAAATTAAGGTCTTCAAGCACCGAAATACAAGTGTAATGATGGCATGTTAGCTGCCAAAACTGATAGGGAACGATCAAATTGCGACCTGGTGAAGAATATTTGAAGTAATTATGATTTGATATGATTTAACTAAATCTATCAAACCCTATATCTCTGCCACCATTTCTGGATCTGATTTCACCCACATCTTCTGCAATAATTTCACTGACCTAAAACCAGTCACGTGGCCTACTATCTCTTTATTTGCCGAAGTATACTATTCTTATCCTGATTTGAAATCTCTCATTTCCTTATACATTCCTAAAGATCATGCCTTTGTTTCCCTCATAACTTTACCTTGTTTTCGCTGAGCCCTAACTCGCCTCCATCAGCACTAATCTAGTCCCCCAAGCCCAATTTTGTTTTGCAAGAACAAAAGAGTTCAATTGCAGATAGGGAGAGGAGGAGCAATACTCAGAAAAGAGCTCAGTGACATAGCATATTTGGAATCACAACCTGAGGTGTGTCAAATGTTCAAAGATGTTGGATGTTGCAGGTATTATGAGAAGCTCTAAGGCTTTCACCAAGGTGTTGCAGAGACTTTTGCCTTATCATTTGATGAAGCCAAAGCTAAAGCTGGAACAAAAGGATAATTGAAGACAAAAATAAAGCACATAAGGTTACTAGGTATTCGATGCTTCAAAAGCAAAAAACTATTAATCATACAGGTTTGAAAGATCTTGCTCAAGCTGCAGAGGCCCCGAATGAGCAGCCTTGAAGATCAAGAAGCTGGTAGAAAAAGCATTTTTGTAATGTTTAACTCTGTTTCAACGCAGAGATTTCGGTGGCTTACAGGTAAGAATTTTGGCTCACAAGCCACCAAAAGCACAGAGACAAGAAAAATGATGATATTTCGCTTAGATCAAATGTTTTCGCTTTCAAATCATTTGAGGAAGATTCTAAACGAATGATAAAATTAAAAGGGATAGAGATCACTCTCTCTTTTAAGTTTTGAAGTTGTTGCAAAGGATATAAAGGTTGAAGAGCCTTTCTATTTTTAGTCAAGATGATGTCCATCTGTCAAAGGAAGATTTTAAGTGCCTTGTCATCACCTTGAAGGTTGTTGAGCTTTTCAAAGATTGCTGCAGCTATCGAAGACATGGAGACTATCAAGATGGAGGCGAGGAGATTTACTGCAAAAATGGCATTTTTACTATGTTGAGTCATCATTTTCAAATGATGATTCTGAGTGACTGGAGAATCGTTTTGTGAAACAGGAGGAGGTTTGTGTTCCCAACACATCAGAGAACAAAAACCTCTCTTAGTTATCCTACAGGTGTCACATATTGGGATAATCGAATCCATCTCTGATCCCTAATTTTCAGATCTTGGAATTTCCCTGTTTGACACATGTTTTTGAAATACAGATCTTGGGAAAATAAAAATGAATATCAAAGAATTGAGAGAGGGTTTTTCTCACAACCAACCAATATACAATAACATATTTTTTTTAATACACAGGTGTCACAGATGTGGAGAACCGAATCCATCTCTGAGCCCCAGTTTTCAGCAGTTTGGCCCAATTTTTGTGGTAGGTAGTTTCATGTTCTTGAGCAGAAAAGTCATAGTAAAACTCTTATTCGGTTGAAGAATGAACAGATAATCATGCAGATGTCATTGGAAGAGTATTCACCTTCCAGCATACAGAGAAAGTTGTCAAAGACTTTGCTTATGATTGGGATCTAATCCCTAATTTATAGGATCTTAAACTGTTTTGTAAAGGCTATAAACCCTGTGACTTCTTTAGAACAAGGGAGGTTCGATTTTGAGTATTCTACTTTCCTATTTTTTGTGAAGAGGCCCTTTCTTTAATATAATCAGCCTGTAAGCTTCTTTCATTCATGGTTGTAAGACCACCTCTTCTTATCTCTGTTATGTGCTATTGAGTTGAATGGTATTCTTTGTCTATGTTTATAATCTTGGTAACTGTCATCTTACTTTTGATTATCAAACTGGAATCATTAGCACTCATTGTTAGTTAATTAGCCCATCATATGTAATTGCTTTATGTATGTTCTGGATAATTGACTAGTTTCTTTATCCTTTTACCTATCTAATAATAGTTCTTGAAGGCCTTGTATTGTTTGAGTATATTTAAGACCGTCTTGAGTATAAAATCCAGCGAGTTAGTTATTCATCTTGATCCACCTACATACCCATCATTGAGAAAATAGTTAAGTTACCAAGATCCTTTGACCTACAGCCTAGAAGGACTCCTGGAGAGATAACAAATTGGTGCCATTGCCGGGGAGAGGAGATTGAAGCTCAACTTCCTTGGGAGAACGACATAGATCCATCTTTGATGATAGACAAAGCCTGGACATTTTTTTGGTTGTAATCATCTATATGGCGACTCCATGAAGGACGGATTTAGTGGCGACTCCATTTCTCAGAAATCTATTGGCGACTCCATTGGTATGACATGAACAAAATCTTAGCAAAGAGGTATTCTTTCTGCAATTTTTCAAAGATTTTTGGTTTCCCTAATCTAGTTCCTAGTAGAGATGAATGGGATCGTAGTATTTCCAGGTTTCGAGGAGAAGAATGGGAAGTTCCAGCTGAACATTTCCTTGACTTTCATGATTGCATTAATCGGTTGCAAATTGTACATGAATATGTTCGAATTAAACTGTTTTGGTATTCATTAGAGGGGATTGTTCGTGATTGGGACCGGTCCATTCCTATTGCCAGTATCAGTTCTTTGGCATATTTTAACGCTACCTTTCATGTGTTTTGTAAAGACAAATTTCCATCTGATCTTCTATATCTTGAATGCTATCATGAATTCAATTTATTGAATAAAGAGCTTAACATTCATGAAGAGTATGCTGCAATAGGGGACACCTCTTATTGTGACCAAGATATTAATGAACTTCGGGATGATAACCATAGTACAGATGCTTTTGACATTGTATCAAATACATCTACTGACTTAGGGTGTCATGAAGTTGAAATTGTCCCCTTTGGAAACCCGAAAGATTATGAACAGATTGAAGGAACAACATGTAACAAATTTGGATCTGCAGTAAATAATAAGGGAAGCCCTCATCTTTCAGATTTGCAAACAAAGAGAGAGTGCAACAGATATGAAGAGGAAGATGATGAGCTGAAATGCTCAGATCAGCAGTCCATCCTATATGACTCTCTGACAGAATTTGAGCATTCCACATTCAACATTGGGATCAGTGAGAGCAATCAGCAACTTAAATACAGTCAGTTGGAACAACAGTTTAAAGAGGTATTCCTCTATTATTTTGATGACCATTTTTTCGATTATCTGGAGTTTATGAGCAGCATAGATGTTAAAATATTTATGTCAGATGAAGGTTGGTTCTGTCATCTTTTCCAATTATATTTCTGCATGACATCACTTCCATTATCTTTAGGGTCAAGATCAAGGATAAGTTCAGAAGATCAGTTTCAGACATGGCTTCATTGGAAGCATGATGTCACTTGATAAGAAGCAGTATAATTGGTTAGTATAGGAGTAGGAAAGAGAATAAGCTCTTCATATGAGAATATATATTATGTTCAGTTGCTGATTTCTTGAATAAGAAGGGCAGGCTACAGGCATGCTACAGGTCTGCAGGAGATAAGTTCTATAGGCAGCTCTTGAAAGGTGTCCAGGAGAAGATTGTACTGCTGACTCCATGCCCAATGGAACACTAGAAGACAGGTTTGAATTTTTGTTTTTCAGGAAAGGCAACAGGTCTGTGGTTCTTGGAACCTCGCAGGGACGATTCCATCCCCGAGTAGGAGCCAGATGTTATCTCCTCGAATAAATTTTTCAATTTATTTTCATTAGGTGATAGGAAAGTCATTAGATGAAGCATTAGTAAATTTTTTAAGAGTCTTTTAAAAGAGATTTGGACTTATAGTTTATAAGAGCTCTTGAGTCAACTCTTCATTTGTAAAAATCTCAAAAGACAGGTTTCGGTGGCTAAGGAGTATGTTTTAAAGTTCTGTAAGCCATCGAAAGCACTCGCTTTCGGCATCTAAGACCGCAATTTTGGGGTGCTCTAAGACATTGAAATCACAGAGCATGCAAAACAATTAGAACGTCAAATTAAGGTCTTCAAGTGCCGAAATACAAGTGTAATGATGGCATGTTAGCTACCAAAACTAATGGGGAACAATCAAATTGCGACCTGGTGATGAAGATTTGAAGTAATTATGATTTGATATGATTTAACTAAATCTATCAAACCCTATATCTCTGCCACCATTTCCGGATCTGATTTCACCCACATATTTTGCAATAATTTCACTGACCTAAAACCAGTCACATGGCCTACTATCTCTTCATTTGCGGAAGTATGCTATTCTTATCATGATTTGAAATCTCTCATTGCCTTATACATTCCTAAAAATCATGCCTTTGTTTCCCTCATAACTCACCCTTGTTTTCAATGAGCCCTAACTCGCCTCCATCAGCACTAATCTAGTCCCCCAAGCCCAATTTTGTTTTGCAGGCACAGAAGAGTTCAATTGCAGATAGGGAGAGGAGGAGCAATACTCAGAAAAGAGCTCAGTGACATAGCCTATTTGGAATCACACCATGAGGTGTCTCAAATGTTCAAAGATGTTGGATGTTGCAGGTATTATGAGAAGCTTTAAGGCTTTCACCAAGGTGTTGCAGAGACTTTTGCCTTATCATTTGATGAAGCCAAAGCTAAAGTTGGAACAAAAGGCTAATTGAAGACAACAAGAAAGCACATAAGGTTACTAGATATTTGATGCTTCAAAAGGAAAAAACTATTAATCATATAAGTTTGGAAGTTCTTGCTCAAGCTGCAGAGGCCCTGAATGAGCAGCCTTGAAGATCAGGAAGCTGGTAGAAAAAGCATTTTTGTAATGTTGAACTCTGTTTCAAAGTAGAGCTTTCGGTGGCTTACAGGTTAGAATTTTGGCTCACAAGCCACCGAAAGCACAAAGACAAGCAGAATGATGATATTTCACTCAGATCAAATTTTTTCGTTGCCAAATCATTTGAGGAAGATTCTAAATGAATGATAAAATTAAAAGGGATAGAGATCACTCTCTCTTTTAAGTTTTGAAGTTGTTGCAAAGGATATAAACATTGAAGAGCCTTTCTATTTTTAGTCAAAATGATGTCCATCTATCAAAGGAAGATTTTAAGTGCCTTTTCATCACCTTGAAGGTTGTTGAGCTTGTCAAAGATTGTTGTAGCTGTCAAAGACATGAAGACTATCAAGATGCAGGCGAGGAGATTTACTGCAAAATTGGTGTTTTTTCTGTGTTGAGTCATCATTTTCAAATGATGATTCTGAGTGACTGGAGAATCATTTTGTGAAACAGAAGGCGGTTTTTGTTCCTAACAAGTTAGAGAACAAAAACCTCTCTTAGTTTTCCTACAGGTGTAACAGAGTTAGAGAATCGAATCCATCTCCGAGCCCTAATTTTCAGATCTCAGAATTTCCCTGTTTGACACATGTTTTTGAAATACATATCTCGGGAAAATAAAAATGAATCTCAAAGAACTGAGAGAGGTTTTTGCTCACAACCAACAATTATACAATAACCTATTTTTTTTTATACACAGGCATCACATATTTGGAGAACTGAATTTATCTCTGAGCCCCAGTTTTCAGCAGTTTGGCCCAATTTTTGTGGTAGGCAGTTTCATGTTCTTAAGCAGAAAAGTCATAGTAAAAATCTTATTCGGTTGAAGAATGAATAGATCATCATGCAGATGTCATTGGAAGAGTATTCACCTTCCAGCATACATAAAAAACTGTCAAATACTTTGCTTATGATTGGGATCTAATCCCTAATTTATAGGATCTTAAACTGTTTTGTAAAGGCTATAAAGCCCGTGACTTCTTTAGAACAAGGGAGGTTCGATTTTGAGTATTCTACTTTACTATTTTTTGTGAAGAGGCTCTTTCTTTAATATAATCATCCTGGAAGCTTCTTTCATTAATTGTTGTCAGACCTTCTCTTCTTATCTCTGTTATGTGCTATTGAGTTGAATGGTATTCTTTGTCTATGTTTATAATCTTGGTAACTGTCATCTTACTTTTGATTATCAAACTGGAATCATTAGCACTCATTGTTAGTTAACTAGCCCATCATATGTAATTGCTTTATGTATGTTCTGGTTAATTGACTAGTTTCTTTATCCGTTTACCTATCTAATATTAGTCCTTGAAGGCCGTGTATTGTTTGAGTATATTTAAGACTATCTTGAGTATACAATCCAGTGAGTTAGTTATTCATCTTGATCCACCTACATACCCATCATTGAGAAAATAGTTAAGTTACCAGGATCCTTTAACCTACATCCTAGAAGGACTCCTAGAGGGATAACACAAGGTAAGAATAAAAATAAAGGAAAGTCTAAAATATATTCTAACCAACAAGAGAACCCAAAAACTCAAGAGGCCAATGTTTACACCAATCCTAAGAGAAAGGATAAGTTTTCCAACTTGATATGTGAAGGTGACCACTTTACCAAATACTTTCCTCATCGTGAGGAAGTTAACAAGTTTTTAAATGGTCCCTCCCATCCTATAGTATTAACTGACCCTTTCCCTCCACAAAATAAACAAATGATACACACAATAACAACCCCCTGCAAGGGGGAAATGGAATTCATTCCCATCATGTAGAATCTTCCTCTACTGCCCAAGTCCTCATGTGCAATGAGACTGTCATCCTTACATCTTGGTTGAAGACCTATGATCTTATTCCAAGTTATAATTCTAATGGAAGTTCTAAGGAGAAATATTCAATTGAAGATCCCCCCACCACCCCTCCTCCTTCCGGCCCTCTTCAAATAGAGAGATTTTCTGACACAATATTGCACCTCCCAAAAGAAAAATTTGAAAGGAAACATATAATCCAAGTGCTTGTGCTGCTAAACATTATAACATTGTTGAATATTTAGCCCAAGCACCTTGTGCTATGTCGAATCTCAAAGTTCTACAACACTATCCCAATCAGCGCAAAACTCTGTTGTCATCCCTTAGAGCCATGGACCCTTAAACATCCAACACTATCATGTTCAACATGGAATATTTTAAGTCGAGGCTCTCCCACCAACTCGAATTTAAAATCCATACAACGATTTGTGGGAAAAACATCCTTCAGACTGTTTTAGAGGAAGAGGCCTCCACTTCGATCATGTCTTTGTCTTGCTAGAGAGATATTGGCTCTCCTGAGGTTAACCAGTCTCCTACCACACTTAAGGCCTTTGATGGCTATGGTTTTCAACCCTATGGGCTATTACCATCTTTAGCCATGGAATTGGGGGGGGAAACTATTTCTATTCACGTTGAAATAGTCGATGATCCTTTGGATTATAACATTTCACTGGGTCAAAACTGGTTTTATACGATGACTGTAGTTGCATCCTCAATATTTCACTTAATACAATTTCCTCATCAATGTAAAATTGTTACTATAAACCAGCCAGACGTTTTCACTCCCGATATCCATTCCAATTATACCAACAATGTTCCATTATTGGGACATTCTAAACCTCAATATGAGGATGTGGGTGTAGGAATCCTCAAATATTCCCCCATCATAGGATTTTTTCTGAAATTCCATGCCCAATTTCCACGATTAATATGATCTCATCACCAATACAATGATCAAATGATCCTTGGGTAGTATCTAGTCTTCCTGATTGTGAAATCATTGGTGATCAAATGCCTTTTAATTTAAATGATGCAACATACCATGCACTCCAATCTGTTTTGGATGATCTAGGATCTGATGATCACTATCTTGTGGCATCAGACCCTTATACTTTGTCATCTTGTATAGACTCTTCTTCGCCATCCTTAGACTACCTCCTACAGAATTTCCATCTAATGAGTCTATTATGGAAGTTATGAGCTTAGATGAGCCATCTTGGGAAGATGGCCATCATCGATCATCTTTCCTTCCTAACATCCAAATGATAGAACATGACATTAAATCCCTTGTTCCACCTGATATTGTCAAAAATCCTCAATCCCCCATTCTCACTCAAAATGTTTTATCATAGGGGAAATAGGAAATATTACTCAAACTATTTCCATTGACATATCAGTGAAACAAGGTGTCGTGGAACTCATTCAAAAGGTGAGAACTGATCTCCTGAAGAGATTAAAACATATACCGCCTTGTTTAAATAATTTTGCGATGTATTTGTTTGGAGATATGAGGAAATGCTAGGTATTGATACTTCTGTCGTAGTTCACAAGATCAAAACTTATCCTGGTACAAAACCTATTCAAAAAAAAAATTCGACCTGTACACCCCTGAAAAAGCTTATAAAATAAAAGGTTGAAAAACTTGTAAAAGCTGGTTTTATTTATCCTGTACCTTTGATAGAATGGGTGTCTAACATTGTTCTTGTTGAAAAGAAACAAGCAACTATTATGGTTTTCATTGATTATAGGGATTTGAATAAGGATTGTCCAAAAGAAAATTACCCTACTCTCTTTATTGACCAAATTATCGACAATTGCATTGGAAGTGTCATCATCTCATTCATGGATGGATTTTCTAGCTATAATCAGATAGAGATACTCCCATCTGACTAGCACAAAACTAATTTCACCTTCCCTTAGGGAAAATTCGCTTATTGTAAGATACCTGTTAACTCAAACCCAGTCAACAGTGGTTCCCATCACTGTCAACACCAACCCACCGCGGTCTCCCTGAGCACCGACCCAGACAGGTTTTACCCTGCCCAGCAACACCTGCAGAGCAGATGAGGTCTCACCTGAGGCGATCAAGGGAGAGTGGACGGAACCATGTTTCCGCCGAAGGAAGGAGGATGTTGCGGCATCAACTACTTAATCTTATTGCAACATTCAACAATAAATCTATGCATTCACTTTGACATTATTGTACTCATAGCATCATTTAATAGAAACATTCATTATTGCGGCAAATTATAACAGTAAAGTGACTATTGCATCAAAGAAACATTGCATTACCATCAAAAGACAAAAGACACACCAGGATTGCACAGAACAGTTTCATCACATCATATTATTGCTGCAAAAACCCAATACAATGCCCTTGCATATCACAGACTTCAACAATATCTCTGGATCTTAGAACATACGCACAAAACGCATATCAAACCTCTCCTCCCTCTATATAACAACCTACAACTTTCTGTCTATATATAGGCTTCCACCTTTACAATGCTTGTCCACTTACTAACAACTTCCTAACTGACTCCTGGACAAATGACCCAAAATCTAACTCACACAGTCCAAATGACCCAAAAAACCGCATCTTGCGGTACAAATGACTCAAAATTACATCTCATATGGTCCAATGACCAAAAAAACTAGCCTATTGTGGTACAAACGAATCAAAAATTACATAAACTAATAGATCCTTCTTCCTTCTGCATCCTCGTCTAACGTGTCGCAGCATTGACGATGCTGCGATTTTTCCTTACTAAACTGCCTACCAACAGGCCCCCAACACAATCTTGTGGCTCACCCTCGAGCCACGTCAACTGGACATGCTGTACTCTTTACTCTACCATGGTTGAACTATAGTGCTTCAACTGTTCTTGCTGTCTGGATCGCGCGATGTTGTCGTGCTCCTTTTGCTACACTGATCATCTGCTCGCTGTCATGTACTTCTTTCCCAAAAGTGGACTTTTCCCGGCCTACTATCACAAACCTTGCAAACTCATCCTCCAGTCTCGAGAGACTGATTGTGCACTGAGAGGAATTTTGTGAGCAACGCCAGGGTGTAAAACAGGCTGGTGGTTCTGGCACATCTGTTTCACACCAGTAAGCACATGTTACAGGGACCCGAGGGCGACGACCCCCCTCCTTTGTGTAGTCGTAGGGACCATGAGACTTCGAAACATCACCAACTGCCTAGACATCTCGGACAATACTTCATGCTTGTAACCTCGGAGTGTCCAAGGTGTAGCTTGCTCCAAACACTCATGGACACTCGTGGTTCGGGCCCTCAACGCACCTGGTGTGCTACCACATGAAATAAAATGGATCATTTCCACAACCTCCTTGGAATTCCTAACTTAGCTAGATGCCTGATCCTCTCGTAACATAACCCCTCTTAATTGAAACAACCTCTGTGCTCTTACTATCCTCGGGTCCTATATTTATACATTGCATTCAGCCGTTCGTCTGCCTCGGAAATCCTTTGCACCACCTTCTCACACTCCAGGGTAATCATAATATTCCGCTGCTCCGTGTGAGTATTAGTCGGACTTCCGCTAATACTTCCACATGTTTCCCTATCTGCAAAGAATGTGCGAAGCATCCCTTTGGCCATGCTTCTATGGTGGATGCCTCATGCCAACCATGCAGACCATCCCTCCAGGTGCCATCAGCCATGCTGCCTCAGTGTATTCCGTATTCCAAACGTGCACAATCTGAATTGACTAACGATCATATCTGCCCAAACGGAAAAAGTCCCATCAGCATAATGATTTTTGATGTGACCCAATCGCAACACTGCCACTTGTCGCGGACCACTCCTTTCTTGCGGCAGAAGCCTACCTGCTTCCGCATTCCGTCTCTGTTGGTGCGTCATCCTGCCACCAATCAATCTACACTTTGTTTTTGACAACTTTCTCTGATGCGATTCAGGCATCGCGCTATTCCAAGCCCGACCGATAAGGCTTCAAACTTCTACCATTAATCAACTTCGGGAGCATCGCTCCATCCAACTTCTGTAACTGTACTGCTCCTCCTGAAGTAATGCTACTAATGCGATACAGACCAAGCCAATGCATTTGCAATTTTCCTAAATGTTTCATAAACTTGTTGTCATACAACAATACCAAATCACCCTGTTGAAACTGTTTGTTCTTAATGTGGTGATCATTCCAAGCTTTCTGGCGATCCTTCTCCACACCGTGATGAAAACTGGAGATAAAGCGATCTTCCTCCAGCTCAATTAATTGCGCGAGATGTTCCTCTAATGTTTCTGCATCATCCATAGCGGTTGCTGCCACTTTGCGCAGAATCGGAATGATATACTCCATAGGCATAACCGCTTCTTGCCCATGCACTAGCTTGAATGGTGTCTTCCCTGTCATCCTTTTACATGTCGTGCGATAGGCCCACAATACTGCTAGGATTTTTAGATCCTAGTCATCGCGGTTCACATTGCACACCTTTGTCAGCGCATGCTCCAATATCTTATTGAAAGCCTCCACTGTGCCATTCGCCTATGGATGATAGGGTGTACTCTTCTTATGCTGTATCTGCAACTCTTCCATCAATGCGCTGATGGTGCGATTGAGAAAATGGTTGCCTTGATCACTCAACAATATCTTGGGACAACCAAAGCGAGTGACAATGTGGTTAAAGAGAAATCTGTTGTGGCTGCAGAACAATAGACGACTGGTGCAGCTTCTGCCCATCATGTCAAGTAATCTATCGCCATGATGATATACCTAGAACGAGTGCGCTTACCCAGTGGATAGATAGGTCTCACAAAGTCTACTACCCATTTGTAGAATGGTTGCAATGTCAACTGAGGCATCAACGACATCTCATCCCATTTGGATGGCTTCCCATTTCTCTAACAAATGTCGAAGGACTGTGAATAATCTATCGCATCACTGTGTAGCGTAGGCCACCAGAGCCCCGCTCGAAGCACCTTCCTTGCCGTCGCACGACCACCATAGTTACCGCCAGCCACTCCAGCATGTGCTTCGGAAAGGATCTGCTCTTGCTCATGTGGCAAGACACACCGTCGTAATATTTCATCGTCACCCATCTTGTATAATGCTCCTGTGATTAGTTGGAAATCTGCAGCCTTGACTACCAACTGCTTCTTCTGACTAGTGGTGAATTGCTCTGGTGCGGTACCTGTTGCCAAAAATTGAATGATTTATTCAAAATATCCATCAGCGACTCCAACTTTAAACAATTGCGCATCAAGAAACCCATCTTCGATGTTAGTTGGCTCCTCTCCTGTTTCAATCCAAGAGAGATGATCCAGGAAAGCATTTAACCGCCCTGGCTTCATAATGATTTCAAAATCGAAATCCTGAAACAAAAGTAGCCATCGACAGATCTCCCCCCCAACATAGGCTTATTGACCCGCTATTTTAATGCAGAATGATCTGTGAACATCTTGAAATGGCCTCCCAATAAGTAATGGCGAAACTTCTGCAACACATAAACCATTGCCAGACCTTCCCTCTCTGTAGTAGTGTAGTTTCTTTCTACAGATGACAACTTCCAGCTGGCATAAGCAGTGGGGTGATCAAGATCCCCCTCTTCGGGCTGGGACAATACCACTCCTAGCGCGATCGATGAGGCATCAACATGAACATGGAATTCCTTACTCCAGTCAGGAAATACTAATATCGGCGCCGAAGCCATCTTTGTCTTTATTGTCTCAAAGCTATCCTGACATTCAGGGCTCCACTGGAATACTGCATCCTTCTTCAACAACTTCTCCATAGGGGCAGTAATCGCAGCATAACCCCTGATGAATTTGAGATAATACCCCGTGTGTCCCAGAGTCACCCTTAACTACTTAACAGTAGTCGACGGTTGCAAACTCAGAATGAGTGCAATCTTTGATGGGTCGACCAACAATCCTTGCTTACACACAATATGATCCAACAATATGACAAACGATGCACAGAAGATACATTTCTGTAGGTTCAACGATATCTGGTGCTGTCGACATCACTCCAACATCAACCGCAGATTCGCCAGATGATCGTAGACCAGACCATAGACCATCCAATCGTCCATGTATACCTGCAAAAACTTTTGAATGAAATATTTGAATGCAGCAATGACAACCTGTGAAAATATCACAGGTGCATTCTTCAAGTCGAACAACATTACGGTGTACTGAAAGCAGCCCCATTTGGTAACGAAAGTTGTCTTCTGGCGATCTTCTTTTGCAATGCGGATCTGATGGTAGCTAGAGAACCCGTCTGTGAAAGAGTACATCTCTTGGCCACCCACACCTTCGAGCACTTCGATAGTAAACGGGGTTGGGAACAGATCATGCAAACATACATCATTTAGCTTCCTGAGGTCGATGCAAATGCGCACCTCGCCAGTCTTCTTATCCTGTACCACCATAGGGCTAATCCATTCCGACTCATCGACTGGTTCAATGATACCGATGTCCAACATGCGATCCAATTCTACCTTGACCCTCTCCTTATGTCTCGGATTCAATCAATAGGGTCGCTGCCGGATCGACTTAGCATGTGGTTTTAATGGAATCTTCATCTCCCCTAAGTTGCCCAGAATCCCCTTCATGTCAGAAAAATTTGTGGGAAATACATCCTGAAACTCATGGAGAAAATCAGTGACCTTGCTTATCAGCGCATCATCCCAGTAATCCTTGAGATTTGTGAAACTTTGGATTGTCCTCTACCCCAATGTTAATTTTGCAGATCTTCAGCGACTGACTGATCGGATCGCTTGGCGCATCAGGTGGTACCACAACACGAATTCCCTCTGATTTCGGGATATTCACATTTCTCGGATCATCACCATCTTCTGGTCCACCACTGATATTGAATCATTCCATGAGAGACTGCATCTGGCAGTGCATATGCGGATCCGCAGGATATGCCACCGGGACAACCTGCAGAATTACATCACGGATGAGCTGTAATGCATTATTGACCTCTGGATCGGCATCCACAAAACTGAATGTATGGGTAAAACACACTGTGAGCTCCATCCAAGTAGAAATTTCTCCTTGCAACTCAGCTGCAGTATACCATGATCGTGGCATCTCATCCAACGAATGGATAAAATCATGGACCCACTAGTCTCTTGGTCACTACCCATAACCGCTAACACTCCATCAAGTGACCACCAGGATTGTTCCGATCATCATACTTTCCAATGTGGTAAACCTCGGTATCACCGAAGTGTACCATCATCAATCTTTTGCACTTCGTCCATCCATCAATTGATGCCTTGTGTGTCACCCACCAATGTGCTGGAGCAGCCTTCAGTTCTTCGTTCAATGCCAGCAATAGTTGTGGTTCAGAAACTATTTCCTCAAACTCCGTCAGAAAGTTAGATAAGCCAGGAAGTCCTTCATATATTGGTAGCATGATCGTTTCAGTTGCGACACGACATAATGATTGTGTGATCAACCCACACTTACGGAGCGACACCTCGTGCAAGCGGTTTTGCCAATATTCTAGCGCATCATCAGAGTCGAAAGATGTAGAGCTGTCACTGTGCCATCCCAGCTCACCGTTGGAAATCAGATGGATATAATATTCAAATATATTGAATGCATGGTCCCATTTGCTGGGATCGTCATCCTTCACTGGGTCTATGTAGCGGCATCCTTCAGCCGGATCCAACAGGGTGATAACTCTGAGAAAGGGATTTTCAAAAGTCATGATTCGTCGCTTGAAGTTGATTACAACTCCACTATCCTTAGCCCATCCAATCCCCAGTAGTGCTGGATAAGAGATTCCCCCCTCAACTACTTCTATTACATCAAAGTCAGCATATGTTTTCATTCCCTCACTGTCCACCACCATTCATGGAACTCTCCCAATCGGTGTCACCTTAGCGTGATTAGCTAACCGAAGCTGTACATGAGAATAGCTTAATGGGGGGCTCCCCATCTTCTGCCAAGCCTGCTTGGTCAAGATGTTGACATATGAACCAAGATACAGAATAACTGAATCAACATCGTAGTCGCCAATTTGAATATTCATCCGCATCTCCTTACCCGTCTTCCATCATTGTAAAGAATTAACCATTAGCTCCTGTCAATCCTGGACCGGTCGTCGCAACAAAGGTTCAATCAAAGCAAGAGCGTCGGGATCTCTTGCCAGGGATAAACAATGTTCCAAAAATGATTGAAGTGTGCTGGACCGCTGTGACAGGGCATCATCCAAAGTAGTATCAAAAGTAGAGGGCATGTCATACACAACAGCTTTACCTTGGTCGTTTTCTAGTGCACAACGTGCTTGAAGAAATGCCTCCGGCTCTGCATTAATGTCAAATGATACCTTCTTTTGTCTGGCTAACCAGATCAATGAGTTGTCCTCTCCAGTTGTCTTTCCTTCGCAAGTGATCACAGCAATAGAAGCATCTTGTGGTCTTGGCTCTGCAGAAATTGTCACAATATTCGCACCCTGGGTCTGGTTCAGCGGTGGATTCCCGGGTCGGTTCACATTCTGATTCTGATTTGGCCGCATATTCTAGTTCTGCACCGGTTGCTGCACTTGGTTCTGGGTAGGATGTTGTGCCTGGGGCTAGTTCTGCAACTGGGGAGTATTCCTTACTTTCCATCATGCAATCAACTACGGACAATTCTCAGCCGTGTGATCATTAACAAAACATAATGTACACTGGTTCTGCAGCAGTGGATAGTCTCGCTGGTAGTGTCCCCATATCGTACAGTGATAGCATTGAACAGGTCCGTGATCACCTCGTCCTCCTCCATCACCAAATCCTCCGCCACGTCCTCCTTGGTATCCTCCCCAGAATCCTCCCTGCTGCTGGTACTGTGGTTTGTTGAACTATTGCTTCATTGGTGTCTGTTGCATTCCTTGCCCTTTCTATGCATATTGCAGTTGTTGTACGTACTGTGGCTGTTGTGGAGCCATCAGCATTGGTGCATATTGCGGTATGAACTACGACGATTGCTGCTGCTGCTGCGATACAAACTGCATCTGCGGTTGAGGTAGCGGTTGGGCTACCTGCGACGACGGTTGTGACTGTTGTACGACACGTTGGTCATCCTTTACATAGAACGCATCATACATTCTCTCTTGTAGCAACCCATATGCACGGAAATCCTTGTCATCGTGACCCACCAATTTGCAAAATGTACAATAAAGATTCCTCGGGGTTGTGACCATTTTCTGCATGTATGGGAAATTGTCATGGCTGTGCCTGTACACATGGCATACCTGACACCACGGTATGCTACCACCATTCAATGGATTTGGTGCTCCCGAAACTAGATAGTTGCGGAAGTCCAGGCAATTATCCTTAGTATGTCCTTCTCCCCGACATCACATACACTAGGCGTCTTCATGTTGCTCCTTGCCTTTCTTCAGATCCTGTAACTGGATGGTTAGGTTATCCAATTGTGTCTAGATTTGCGACATCCCAACTGAATTGTCCCCAATAGGCGATGCCTCCGTCCACATCGCGATCTCCAAAGCTTCACTCGGTGTGGTAATGTTCTGCTACATCAGTGGTAGCTGAATATGCGGAAGCAAGGCTGCGATAAACCATTCCTTATGTTGGACGGTACTCATGTCAAAACTAACCCTTTCCATCAGCATTTTAAATTGTTGATCAAAATCCCACATAGTCTCATTGGGATATTGATTAATCTCTTTGAGCTCTGTGATGTATTGTGCTTCAGATTTGGGCTTTCGGAACTCTGTGATCAGGCCTGTACGAATCTCATCCAGGGTTTTTGTCGGAGCCCCGACAGGAACTTGCGTGAATTTCATAAAACAGTCCAAGGCATGACCGCGAAGAGTCATCACCAATTGTCCCTTTTTAGCATCATCATCAGTGATCTGTTTGATGGTCCATACAACCTCACATAGAAACCAATACTGTTCAGGGTTATCTGTTCCATTTCCTTGGAACAACGGTAACTTAGTATCCTCGCCTGCCATTCTGGGCTTCCTTCCTCCTTTCGTTGTACTACTACCAATTAACTTCTGTGGTATTGACAAACTCAGTGGTGTCAAAGTGGTATTTCTTGCTATCTGAGAGATGGTGAGCATAAGTGTGGGTACGTTGGTGCTGGGGTTTCATCCTACCTCTATCCTGGGCATAGCCTGGTTGTCCTTGTCAAGACTATGAGGCCACTTCGTCCCGTGTGGTCTTCCTTCACTGCCTTGCGGTTCGACCGCAGCAGGACCTTATTCCATCCTCTGCCTCTTTTCCTATCGGAACCTCATTCCTCCCCTCGTAAGACCACTTTCCTCCTCGGATTCATTCACAGTCTCGCCATGACCTGCACCCATCCAGCCCTTATCATTCCATGTACTGCCCCCAACTATCGCGGTACCCACAACCTCCACCCACCAGGCTGTCTACTGATCAAGATGCATTTTCGATATATCCTTTTCATAAATAAGCATCTTAATCGACAGTTGAAGCGAAAGCAAAAACCTGCCCCGGGGTTCACGGAAAAAATATCTTTCGGCTTCTCTATAGGATTTTTGAGTATTAACCGCGAATTCTGTTCTATATCCCTCTAGGATTCTATCGAACCATACTTTGATGGTCGGTGATGCTTTATTATCGACTTCCTGTAATTCTTGAATCAACTCGGGGGTCTAGGTCGTCGGTTCGCCACCTTGGAAGTTCCTCTTCTGAAAGGTCAACTTCACCAACCATTCAAACAACAGGATTGGGAACTCACAAAAGAACCATTCATGCAGACCATCATGAATATATCTATCTACCCATTGACCTATTGTCAATCGAGTGTTCCGGCTTTCTTCTTCAGCGAATTCCTGCAACTTCTTATCAAACCATTCTTGGATCTCCGGTTTTGTGGGGTGCCACAACATATCCTCCTTTCACTTCGCACACGGTCCTGGTAATGGAACCATTTGTTAACTCAAACCCAGTCAATAGGGGTTCCCATCATTGTCAACACCAACCCACCACGGTCTCCCTGAGCACCGGCCCAGACAGGTTTTACCGTGCCCAGCAACACCTGCAAAGCAGATGAGGTCTCACCCAAGGCGATCAAGGAAAAGTGGACGGAACCATGTTTCCGCCGAATGAAGGAGGATGTTGCGACATCAACTACTTAATCTTATTGCAACATTCAACAATAAATCTATGCATTCACTTCGACATTATTGTACTGATAGCATCATTTAATAGAAACATTCATTATTGTGGCAGATTATAACAGTAAAGTGACTATTGCATCAAAGAAACATTGCATTACCATCAAAAGACAGAAGACACACCAGGATTGCACAGAACAGTTTCATCACATCATATTATTGCTGCAAAAACCCAATACAATGCCTCTACAGATCACAGACTTCAGCAATATCTCTAGATCTCAGAACATATACACAAAACGCATATTAGAGCTCTCCTCCGTCTATATCACGACCTACAAATTTCTGTCTATATATAGGCTTCCACCTTTACAATGCTTGTCCACTTACTAACAACTTCCTAACTGACTCTTGGACAAAGGACCCAAAATCTAACTGACACAGTCCAAATGACCCAAAAACCTGCATTCTGCGGTACAAATGACTCAAAATTACATCTCATATGGTCCAGTGACAAAAAAACCTGCCTATTCCGGTACAAATAACTCAAAAATTACATAAACTAATAGAGCCTTCTTCCTTTTGCATCCTCGTCTGACATGTCGCAGCATCGGTGAGGCTGCAATTCTTCCTTACCAAACCGCCTGCCAACAATACCCTTTGGCATTAGAAGTGCTAGAGCCACTTTCTAGCGGGCTATTTCGTATGCTTTCCATGATATCAAGCACATAGTGGATCCTTACCTCGATGACCTACATGCTCATTCATCTCATCGATACAATCATAGTGATCACCTTAAATCCATCTTCCTTTGATGTTACAACAAGATATCTACTTGGATTCATAGTCTCCAAAGATGGGATCAGAATTAATCCTTTGAAGGTTGAAGCCATTATAGATTTACCTCCACCCATGGACATTCCCCAACTTCAAAGTTTGCAAGGGAAAGCAAACTTTTTGCATTGTTTTGTTTGTAATTTTGCGGAACCACACAAGGATACATGTGATTGCTGAAGAAAGATGTCCCTTTCATATGGGATGATGAATCTCAACATTCGTTTTACAATCTCAAACATGCACTAGTGTTGCAACCCCCTAATTATGATAGAGATTATATACATGTGATTGCTGAAGAAAGATGTCCCTTTCATATGGGATGATGAATCTCAACATTCGTTTTACAATCTCAAACATGCATTAACACATGCACTAGTGTTGTAACCCCCTAATTATGATAGAGATTATATTCTCTACCTTGCCACATCTACTTCCACCATTGACATGGTGTTAGTTCAAGAATCTGATGATGACCAAGAACATGTGATCTATTACTTGAGTAAGAGCCTTACTGGACTTGAAATATATTACTCCCATGTAGATAAGTTAGCTTTGGCAGTAGTCTTATATGTCCAAAGGTTCCGCCACTACATTTTTCTTCGTAAAACAACCATCATTGCTGATGCTAACCCCATGTACGATATCCTTACTTGTCAAGTACTAGGGGGAAAGTACTCTCATTGTATTTTTATCCTTCAATAGTTTGATTTGGAATCTTCTAAATCTAAGTCCAAGAAATCGTTGGTTCTTGCGAAGCTTATATGCACTCTTCCCCATACTAAAGAAGAAGTTGAGACCATTGAATCCCTTCTGGATGAGTTAGTGTTCCTCATTATTATGTTTGATCCTTGGTATGGAGATATCATTTTATATCTCCAAACCCAACGCTTTTGGCTTGATTCATCTCGTGTTGACCATTGTCGCATTCGCCATCATGCGAAATACTACCTCATTGTTGGTGACACCCATTATCGCCATGATATTGATTCTATCCTACGACGTTGTTTGACTCATGAAGAGGCCGAACGTGTTTTGAATGACTACCATTCTAGAGCATGTGGTGGTCATCTTTTGGGAATGGCTACAACCCAAAACAGTTTATGCGTTGGATACTTCTAGCCTTCAATTTTCAAATATTGTATGGAGGTCGTTAAGAAGGGTCTTCCTTAGCGAGCCTTCTATCCGAAAAAGCACTCTCATCCTACTCCGTTACATCCTGTCATCGCCATTGGCCCTTTTGAAAAATGGGGCATCAATTTCATGAATTGTAATCTTACCTTAGCCATGGGTCATGGGTACGTCATTGTTGCTATTGACTATTTTACTAAAAGGGATGAGGCTATGCCTACATATGCTGACAACAGTGAGACCACACCAGTTTTTGTTTCTAACCACATTATCGCTGGGTTTAGATTTCCTCAATCCATTGTTATTGATCACAGTTCCCATTTTAGGAATTGAATGATGGTTGAATTAAGTGCCAAGTTAGGTTTTCTCCACGAAAACTGTTGAGTAGAGTTGTCATTGATGGCAACATTAATGACAAAGAAGCTTGAGGACATGATGATATCAAACAATGAATTAAAGTATTGATGACATGGCAGTGATAAGACCCCAAGGTGATGGGCTTTTGCACACCTAATGGGCCAAATGACCCATTCTATGGTCATTTGTGTCTTGATGATGTCATGAAGCCCACAAGCTAAATGGAGGTAAGATGGTGATGCCCTAGATGTCCTTGAACCCACAATTTGGTATTTGAGCCTACAAGTTTGCTCTTGATGCCCTTGAGGGAGATTGGCTTCTATAACGAAGTCCTTGACACTCTTGTGCTATGATGAAACCCACAAAATGGTTCTTAAGCCCATATGAATGGTGAAGAAGCCTTGAACCCACAAAATGCTCTTTAAGCCCACAAGTTTGTTGAAGAAGTATTGGTTGACATGTTGAAGCATCTTGATTGAATATTATATGATAGCTTTGTAAAGAGCCCATAGACTTGCTTTGATAGGTTGAAGAAGTTTTTGAAGAATTCCTTGGAACTCTTGCAGTTTGTTGTGTGGTCTTTGGCACCCTTATGTGTAGGGTCTTTGACATCCTATACAAATTGAATAATTTAAGGATGAAAGGCCATGTTTTTGCAAATAATCCCCTCGTACGATGATAGCCCTCGTCATGCCGTTCTCAACAATAGGTGGCACGTCACGTGGTTCTTCACGGTTGAAGAGATATTAATTTTTGAAGCTGTGTGGCAATGTTAACCCCACCTTTTGGGTCAGCCTACCTAAGAAAAGAGGATTTTATCTTATTTTTTAATGAATTTGAAGGATAGGTCGGCTCCTAAGATATAGTACTCGAATTGTATAAATAAAGGAAGTTAGTGTCACTATAAAGTGAATTCGTGTGAGCTCTGAGAGTAACTGAGGCTGCGAAGTAGCAGATCTGGGTTGTGTGAGGCAGCATGACGAAATAGAAGTCTGAGGCAACATGAGGCCTTTTTAAGGACTATTTTGGGGGATGTGCAATTGTAGAGATATGTTTGCCTAGCTTGTAGTGAATGTTTGCAAAAATAAGAGCCATTCTTACACATCTTTTTGAACATAATTGAAGAAGTTTATTGACAGATTTGAGGGTTGTTATTGGCACACTCTTATAAACAGATCTGAAGTAATTCATTGACAATTATGGAAGGCTGCTGTGTGATATTTTAAAGGATAAATTAGTGCAGCTCGTGGAGGACAAACAGGAGCTCTGTGGAAATTTGGGGGTCAGTGCAAAACTCATGGAACAATGGATATTTCGTGGAGCTCTGAGGAAATTAGCTACAGTAGTTAGAGGCACTGATTTCGGGGGACATAGGACAATTCGGTGAGGAGGTTATCAGCAGCAATTAAACTCATTTTTATCTCTTATTTTTGGGCTGGGTAAGTGCTAAAGACATGATGCTTGGGTAATTGATAAAGATGGAGTCTGTGAACAAAATGATAATGTGTATGTAATACAAAGTTGGCAGCTGCTAAATGAAGACATGGTGACTGTGTTTGGTACAGAATAATGACAATGATGTGTTCAAGTTGTTCATAATAAAATGAATTATGACCAGAATGATGAAGATATGAAGATATGCTAAGACAGGGTTTGATAATGGTCTTAAATAAAGACATACTGGAATGATGATGACAACATATTTGGTGGACAGAATTGAATATTGATATACTTAGGACAGAACAATGTACAAGTAACCAGAATGATGACATGAGGACAATATGATGATAGCCAGAATGCTAAAAGAACGATGCCCTTGAACAGAGTTATATTGATGAAAACATAAGGTATTTGCTGGTGACCAGAACTAGGATATAATCACCTGCACAGTAGATGCTGGGACAAACAGTAATGGAATTAATATGCAGTAAGACAGTGACAGGAAGATGATGATGACTTCCAGATGATTGAATTGGTGATAGTAATCTAATTTTTACTTATAAATACAAGCAGGGTCATATATCTCTTTCTTCGTTGGGTCTGAGAAAAACTAGGCTGGGTCCTAGATGATGAGTTGGTGCTCATTATATCAGTTGGTGCTGAATTGCCTCACGGTTGTAGCCATTGAACCAAATACAAAAGATTACAAAACTATATCCTGTGTCTCTTGTGCAATGTGTTAATGATGATGTGTTTTAATTGATGAATGACATGTGCTTAGTTGATATATAATTCATTGATAAATATGATGTTGAAGTGAATGTGAAATAATCATACAAGATTGGTAGAAAATTTTTAAATTGCTCTCACACTGATTCACCCCCCCTCTCAGTGTGGCCATTGTGTTCAACAATTGGTATCAAAAAGGGCCTTCTGCAGAAGCCTAACAAGCTTGAAGTAAATCAGAACACACAATGGAAGAAAAGGGTTCAGATGTTAATGATGGTAAGAATACTGATTTCAGTAATCTTGGTTATGATAACTTTGAAAATGCTCTTAAAGACGCTAAGAAAAATATTCTAGCAAACCTTTTTAAGGTGCAAGATATCAAGCATGATCGGATGCTTAAAAGAAAGGTTGAGAATTTCATTGAAGAATATCATGAAAAGTCAATAGAGTTGTTTGGTAAACTTATTTATAAGATGTTAAGACTCCAAGACTCAGTTGATGCTATGAAGACCCAGCTAGAAGAAAAAAAGAAGATTGTGGACCTTCTCAAGACAAGCTTGCAAGATAAGCTAGATGATCAAAATCTTGAAGCTACAAGTTTGAAATCTTGTGAAGATCCTAATGAGCTTGAAGAGGAAAATCTTGATTTAAAAATTTAGTTGGAGGAAGCTAAAAGAAAAGAAGTTCTGAGGAGTCACTTGGATGAAAAGGAGAAGAAAAATGAAGAGCTTGAAATGGAAGTTGTTGGACTCAAGAAGAAAATTGAAAAGTCAAAAGCAAATGTGAAGTTTAATGAAAGCTCAGTTATCTTGGATGAAATGCTTAAGTGTCAAAGATCTAACCTTGACAAAACTGGTCTTGGGTACAAAAAGGAAGAAGACAAGTTGGAAGAAATCAATGAGTCTCCCAAGACTCCTGAAGTGGGATCCACATCTTCCAAAGAAGAAAGCAACACTCCTCATGTACATGCACATGAAAACAAAGAAGGTGGAAGGTCACAAATAACTCATGAAGTTGCTCCCATTCTTCTAAGCAATTCATTTGGAAAAAGAAGGACAACTCCAAAATGGAGCCAAACATCGAGGTATGAAAATGCTTTTAATGGCTATTGTTTTTCTTGTTCTAACTATGGTCACAAAGTAGTGGATTGTGCATATGGAAGAACGAATATTGGAAGTCAAAATGTCAAGATAAGATGCTAGATGTGCGATCAAATAGGACACATAGCAGCCAACTGTCACACATTAAAATGCTTCACTTGTGGAGGTGTTGGGCATAAAGCCCAAGTTTGTGCAAGTCCAAGAAGATCATTCATGAATAGATTAACGTTCAACTCACCAAGAAAAACAAATGAAGAAGATAGAACAAGTTATGAAAAGACTGAGATCAAGAAGAAAGTATGGGTGAAGAAAAATGAAGGTGGCTTCCATTTGGCAAGCCAAGACTGAGATCTTGCTAAAAACCTCAGCACTCTATGAGTTCATTTTGGAGGATGAACTCAGGGATAACTAAAGGTCTCTCCAAACAGGTACTAGGATTGATATAAAGTTTGATAGATGAAACAGATTCAGACCTCATAATGATGACTTTTCACATACACAGTAGAGGTTAAAGACTGATTGATAACATACTTGTATTGATAATATTGATTCCGGTGATGTTTCTTCGTTGGTTTCCTCGAGACATACTCAGCTTGAAAAATTCTTTGAAGATAACAGTGGCATAGTAATAGGGGGAGTAGAAGTATAAATTTCATGAAGAAAGAAGATAGCTATAGGTTTTCTAAAGGCATCCTTAGATCCGAGCCTTCACAGAGATATTTTTGGGGTTAAAAAAGCTAGAAAGTCCGAAATTGAAGGATGTGGTATTTGTGAGTTTTTACTGTTGTTTCCTGAAGAGATACAAATTTTTGAAGAAGGAAAACCCGAGTCTTTGAAGCCTTAATAGTCTGATTTTGAAGAATTTGATAGCCCTATTTGTTGAAGGTTAAAAGTCCTCATCTCAGAAGTTGATAGCCCTAAATTCTTGAAGAACTTGACAGCCCGAATTTTTAAAAGATTGACAGTCTGAACATAGCCCGAAGCTAGTGAAGACAAATCCGAAGAATTTCTTTTGAAGTCTGGTTTCTGGGGTATCTTGATCAATCTAGAAGTGATATGGCATGTAGACAGCTACAGGACTGACATTCAAAGCTCTGAGATATACTTCAAAGTTTGAGAAGAGGTTTATGACATGAAGAACAGTAAAAATGTTTTGGCCTGAGTCTAATGGTAAGAAGTTTCTTCATTAATGTAAAGTTCTTTTGGGATAAGCACAAAACTAAGTTAGCTGCAGTGGATGTTACAAGAATGAAAAAGAGGCATATTGTTAGGGGGAGCATAAGTATTATATTTTTTTTTGACAAGAAGCTACAGGCTGACCGAAGAATGATGCCCTAACTTACTAGCTAAGGAAAGAATTTGTGGCAGCTACAGGTGTTTCATCTTGAAGCTCTAAATTTTTGTGGTGGTGAGCCAAGAAGTAACCATATTCAAGTTTGCAACCCATGCATGAAATGTTTAAGTCCATTAAGTTAGACAAGTCCTTTAAATTATGATTGAGATGGTGAAGTATTTTTAGCACTTTTTCGTGAAAGAAGGATTGATCTCTCTCAGCTCGGGTAACCTCAGTAATGTGTTGGTTTGATCTTTGAAGAAATGCTACTAACAGGTCCTAGAATCAGATTGCTATACATTAACAATCAGTATGAAGGATTATTTTTATTTTTTAGTAGTCCAAATCAGACTTGAAGTCAAGTACAAGAATGATGCATTTATACATCTACAGCAATATGGAATGAATTCTCAGATGATAAGATGACATGTGGCATCCTGAGCAGAAATGTACCAGTAGATGTTGATGACTAGTTTGATTAGCAGTAGACTATTATGACTGAGTCAACCCCTGAAAATTGTTGCAGCAAGACACTTCAAGCACGTCAAAGATTTGCACAACATTCTAACTATGGCATATCAGTTAGGGGGAGCTTGCTAGCAGCAAAAACATGATGGAGTAGTACAAAGCTTCATCTCTGTTTTTGTCTAGAAGATCAAGGGATAGATTTGATTTGGTGACATGATGCATCAAAAGCAGCTAGTAGTACATTCTTGATAGAGGATAAATCTCAGTCATAAGGGGAGTTTGTCTAAATTTTGAAGATGGATCAAAAGATCAAATTAGAAGTTGACTTGGAAGAATTAAAAAAAAATTGGGCATTGTGAAGCCTTTAATGGCTCATTGACCCTTTGTCATTAATGTCAAAGGGGGAGAGAAATTGAGGATATTGCCATCAATGACAAAGGGGGATTTTGTTGAGTAGAGTTGTCATTGATGGCAACATTAATGACAAAGAAGCTTGAGGACATGATGATATCAAACAATGAATTGAAGTATTGATGACATGGCAGTGATAAGACCCCAAGGTGATGGGATTTTGCACACCTAATGGGATAAATGACCCATTCTATGGTCATTTGTGGCTTGATGAAGTCATGAATCCCACAAGCTAAATGGAGGTAAGATGGTGATGCCCTAGATGTTCTTGGACCCACAATTTGGTCTTTGAGCCTACGAGTTTGCTCTTGATGCCCTTGAGGGAGATTGGCTTCTATAACAAAGTCCTTGACACTCTTGTGCTATGATGAAACCCACAAAATTGTTCTTAAGCCCATATGAATGGTGAAGAAGCCTTGAACCCACAAAATGGTCTTTAAGCCCACAAGTTTGTTGAAGAAGTCTTGGTTGACATGTTGAAGCATCTTGATTGAATATTATATGATAGCTTTGTAAGGATCCCATAGACCTGCTTTGATAGGTTGAAGAAGTTTTTGAAGAAGTCCTTGGAACTCTTGCAGTTTGTTGTGTGGTCTTTGGAACCCTTATGTGTAGGGTCTTTGACATCCTGTACAAATTGAAGAATTTAAGGATGAAGGACCATGTTTTTGCAAATAAGCTCCTCATACAATGATAGCCCTTGTCATGTCGTTTCCAACAATAGGTGGCATGCCACGTGGTTCTTCACAGTTGAAGAGATATTAATTTTTGAAGTTGTGTGGCAATGTTAACCCCACCTAAGAAAAGAGGATGTAATCTTATTTTTTAATGAATTTGAAGGATAGGTCAGCTCCTAAGATATAGTACTCGAATTGTATAAATAAAGGAAGTTAGTGTCACTATAAAGTGAATTCGTTGGAGCTCTAAGAGTGACCGAGGTTGCAAAGTAGCAGATCTGGGTTGTGTGAGGCAGCATGACGAAATAGAAGTATGAGGCAACATGAGGCCTTTTTAAGGACTGTTTTGGGGGTTGTGCAATTGTAGAGATATGTTGTCCTACATTGTAGTGAATGTTTGCAAAAGTAAGAGCCATTCTTACACATCTTTTTGAACAAAATTGAAGAAGTTTATTGACAGATTTGAGGGTTGTTATTGGCACATTCTTCTAAACATATCCAAAGTAGTAATTCATTGAAAATTATGGAAGGATGTTGTGTGATATTTTAAAGGAGAAATTAGTGCAGCTCGTGGAGGACAGACAGGAGCTCTGTGGAAATTCGGGGGTCAGTGCAGAACTCATGGAACAGTGGAGATTTTGTGGAGCTCTAAGGAAATTCGCTACAGTAGACGGAGGCACTGATTTCAGGGGACAGAGGATAGTTTGGTAAGGAGGATATTAGCAGCATCTAAACTCAATTTTATCTCTTGTTTTTGGGCTGGGTAAGTGCTGAAGACATGATGCTTGGGTAATTGATAAAGATGGAGTTTGTGAACAAAATGATAATGTGTATGTAATACAAAGCTAGCAGCTGCTAAATGAAGACATGGTGACTGTGTTTGGTACAGAATAATGACAATGATGTGTTCAAGTTGTTCATAATAAAATGAATTATGACCAAAATGATGAAGATATGGAGATATGCTGAGACAGGGTTTGATAATGGTCTTAAATAAAGATATACTGGAATGATGATGACAACATATTTGGTGGACAGAATTGAATATTGATATACTCAAGACAGAACAATGTACAAGTAACCAGAATCATGACATGAGGACAATACGATGATAGCCAGAATTCTAAAAGAATGATGCCCTTGAACAGAGTTATCTTGATGAAAACAGAAGGTATTTGCTAGTGACCAGAACTAGGATATAATCACCCGCACAGTAGATGTTGGGACAAATAGTAATGGAATTAATATGCAGTAAGACAGTGACAGGTAGATGATGATGACTTCCAGATGATTGAATTGGTGATAGTAATCTAATTTGTACTTACAAATACAAGTAGGGTCTTGTATATCTTTCTTGGCTGGGTTTGAGAAAAACTAGGCTGGGTCCTAGATGATCAGTTGGTGCTGAATTGCCTCACGGTTGTAGCCATTGAACCAAATACAAAAGATTACAAAACTATATCCTGTGTCTCTTGTGCAATGTGTTAATGATGATGTGTTTTAATTGATTAATGACATGTGCTTAGTTGATATATAATTCATTGATAAATATGATGCTGAATTGAATGTGAAATAATCATACAAGATTGGTAGAAAAAGTTTAAATTGCTCTCACACTGATTCACCCCCCCTCCTCTTAGTGTGGCCATTGTGTTCAACAAAAACCTGTCCTCTTATTATCCCCAATCAAATGGACAAGTAGAGGCCATTAATAAGGTCTTGAAATCCATGATTCAATGCATGGTGGGGACACATAAATCCAACTGGAATTTGATGTTTTTTCAGTTCTTTGGGATTATAGAGCTTCAATAAAAGATGCAACTAGATTCACACCATTCCAATCAGTGTATGGTATGGAATCTGTTTTACCTATCAAGTGTGAGATCCCATCACTCAAACTAGCTGTCGAACTCTTTCCAAACACCACCTTGGAAGTGGAACGTTTTCTATCTTTGACCAAACTAGATGAGACCCATCATGATGTCTCTCTTGCGAATGAATCACACAAGAAACACATCAAATTTCAATATGAGAAATCCATTCATCCTTGCATTTTTAATGAATGTGACGTAGTTTTGACTTATGACCAAAAGCATTATAAACTATGGGAAAGAAAGTTCGACTCTATGTGGTATGGCCCCTACATCGTTAAATGAGTCTTAGAAAAGGGAGCCTATGAGTTGGTTGATTTTGATGGAGAACCTTTGGGAGAGCCTCGAAATGGGATCTACCTTAAAAAGTAATATGCCTAGGGTCATCTTACATGTGTACTTTGTATATATGTATCATAAGTTTGGCGTGTTGTGAGCTTTTATTTTTTAAGTGAGGATCTTGTTTCACCCATGACTACTTAGCCCAACTTGTGCTTTGATGCGCAAATGTTGGTGTATTCCGGATTCACTAATGGTGCTAGTTGACATACTTATAACTTAGCTTCTGCAAATTGGGTGGTTTATTTCGCCACCGATGAGTTAGTGAGTTCAGGTGGAACTTTCTTAGGTCCAATGACTAACAACATCGTTGAATATCAAGACATGATAGGACTATTTAACGAAGCTTCTTCCTTTGGCATACGCCATATGATAATTTACCGTAACTCCCAACTCGTGGTGTCACAACTTAACCGTGTTTATTCCATTCGCGATTTGGATCTACTTTGCATTGATCGAAGGATACACCTCTTGGAAAGGTTATTTGAGTTTATTCAATATCAACATATTCCAAGACACGTAAACATAGTTGATGATTCCTTGGCAAATTTCATTTTTAATTGGCATCTAGCACATATATAAAATATTTCGCCATGAGATGTACATAAGAAGCACAAACACATAATGCAAATAAACACATTTAGGGACTTAATAGTAGAAATAGGATCTATGTATATATCATAGCAAAAGTTTCACATCATAGTTCCAAAAAGTACATAAGCACATTCTATAGTATAAGTTGCTAGAAATTGCTTTATATTAAGTGTGGCAAAAAGGTTTTCACAGAAAGCATTGAGACAAAATCAAATCCCATGGATTTCATATATCACTACATGTAGATGTTACAAAAAGCTAAGCACGATGCTTGTAATAGCATACAACAACTTGAACCACCCATCGAAGAAGACGACCAATCCCTCCAGAGACTCCAATTGTGTGACGCCAATAGTGGTGTGGTAGCTCATCTACCACTATGTCGAGAATGTCTAAAGTGAGTCCCTCGAGGTTATGCTAAATCTCCTCGAGTTCCTCTACTGATTCACGATTGTGAGAAACTATTGATCTATGCTTGCCTCTCCTCTGGATATGTGAGGTCCCGACTGGCCTCGTTGGCCCAACATCTGCATGAAATAGTTTCGATTAGTGTCTCTACACAAAAAAAAAATTGAAATATTTCAAAAATACATAAAAAAATAAAACATTAAAATTCCTTTTTACCTAGATCACTCTAATGTGCTCCATCTAGAAGCACCGAATCGAGATCTCCTTGGAAATCAGTCCTTGCATAAGCATAGTCCTTAATCATGATTAGATGCCACCACAACCATTTGAAGAAAGCTGGTCCATATGAGATGATGGGCTCGCCACCATGGTGAGACATCAAGTCAACCCACCTCCTCATCTAAGGCTCCCAGGGATCAAGACTTTCCATATCTATGCCCTGTGGGTGTAGAAGAGGTACCCGCTCTAGAAATAAAGACACTAAAATATAATTGTAGCCAAATTTTTTCAAGCGACTTGTTTTTCTTTTAATTAGTTGATCCTTCATGTTCGTCAGGCCTCCACTCTAGTTGAATACAGTAGGATTCATACACTCTAGTGCATATTTCATCTGATGCATTGGTTGATGCGGAGGTGCAATCCTAGAAACTTGGGAATAGTGAACAAAACTGTTCTCAACATAAGATCTACAACATTCTTGATTGGAATTTGTCCACTAACCTTCCTGGTTTTCCACTTCCAAGGTAAGAATGTGGAATCCCACTTGAAAATGGAGTTCTTGATCATCCCACATTCTCACTAGATATTCCAATAATGGAACTTGGGCTCTCATTACAGGAGTTAGGAATAAATTTTCCAACCCACACTCCCGGAGGGCAAGAATTGTATTTGGATCATTGGATGCAATGTTATCTTCCATTTTGATCTCTCTCTCTCTCTCTCTCTCTCTCTCTCTCTCTCTCTCTCTCTATTCCAACATATTGCAGTTCAAAATCCTACATTAGGCCAATAGAGGAAGAGCTAGACACTTCCCATAAAACATTTTCAAGCAAAAATGACCATTTTTATTTTTTTGGGCATGCTCTGCAAATATCGCACCCCGCATTAGCATAAAGTGCGGAAGTGTTGCAGTTCCCGTTTTCGGGAATTGTGATATCATGGGTTGTCGAAGTCCACGAAAGGGCCCTTTGCGACAACCAGGGCACACATTTTCCCTTGGTAAATTGCTTGAAAAATGGCTCAAACCAACATGAAAATTAAAATTTCAACCATGAAAACGAAGAAGAGATGGAGATCTCTTACCTGGAACTGACGGGATTGAGAATCGTTTTCGAATTTGTCATAAATCACCACTTCAAGGATCAATCTATTTGGAGGTTTTTCTCCACTTTTGGCAAAGGTAAAGCAATAAGGTAAAAATAAACTACCTTTACCGTCTTTTAAAACTAAAAATAGAAATTTTTATTTTTATTTTTTCCATTTTATGAAATTCCCAATCGATATTTTTGGTCAAATATCATTTCTGACACAAGTCATGGAGATTACAGGTCAACCACGAAATGTAGGCTATGAACGAGCATACTTTTATTATGTTTTCGAACTCATAAAACTTATGAAAAAGAAACCTTCTAGAGTTTCCTTTAAGCACTTTTCAAACTCCTTACCTATGAAAAGTTTTCCAAGCAAACTTGTCTCTTTCATGCTCGTAAAAGGATTTGAAAGGAATTCTATCCACTGATAGTTTACCCATTTTTTAGACAGTTTAGACTAATTACGAAAAACGAATACTCTAGTCAATCATGAATTTTACGAAAAAGAACCATTTAGAGTCTTCTTTAAGTATTTTTCAAACTCTCTAAACATGAAAAATCATTGAGTTTTCCTTCTCTTTACTCGTAAAACCATACATCAAAGGGCCCTTATGGGACTGAACCCCTCCTTTCTCAAGTTCGTAAAACATGTGATATTGGAGTTGTTTGAAGGATGAGCTATAACGAGCATTTGTTATCCTCCTCAAGCTCATTAATAAATGAAGAGGTACTCATCAATCATGATGGGGAAAATGTTGGAAGGGACATGTATTTGAAACTGTATTAATGGTAGCAAGTCACGCTTGAAAATGACATCCTTTCACCCTTTTGGTCAAGGATGGGAAATTTGCTTGTCTCTCATTGATCATACTCCTCCATAAGTCTACTCATTAGTTTGCGATCCTTGTTGAGTTAGTGTTTCCAAGAAAATTTTCATGTCGATATGTTCAAGAGAAGTCCTCTATTGTATTATACCTTGTTGTGTCATAAGAGAATCAACCTTTTAAGACTTCTTTTGCATCAGCCTATTTTGAAGTCATTAAGCCTTCTTTCATGCCACCCATCCCCGAGTTAGTCCCAAAGTTACTCCATACTCATAATCACTTCAAAAGTATTTGTTCCTATTTCATGTCGATGATGAGGGAAACATCTTGGCCCTCCTCCGACTTGTCTATTCTTGTCGACTTCAACACATTATCCAAGAATTAGACTTAGAAACTAGTTAGTACCTCAGGAATGCATGCCTCAATGGTAGGTTTTCTCGCTTTCAACAGTAGGCTTACATCATTGGCCTCTAATTAGAAGATTCCACCAAGTGTTCAACTTCCGCTCATCAATTCACATTCGAAGGAATGTACTAGGGTACCTTGGGAATCATTTACATCAATGGTGATTTCCCTCGCACTTGTTAACTCTATACCTCAAAGATCGGTAATCAAGTGGTTTCTACCATGTTTAATGCCAAAACATCTATTCGCATGGATATAATCGTACCATTCGATATTGAGATGAAGACACTAGGATTTTCTTTAGGAATTCACTTTTATCATCTGCCTTCCCCAAGTTGTGATGGAGTATTTTTGTATGTACCATTGCATAGATCCACAATGTATGTCCAGTGGCTATGGTCAAATTTGAGTAGTTTTTACATAGATCTACAATGTATATTTGGTAGCTATGTCTAGATTTGAGTCTTTTGGAATGGATCTACAATGTATTTTTGTAGCCATGACTTGTATTGATTGACATGGATCTACAATGTATTGATCAACAACCATGCTATGAGTAATTGGGATACCTATCTCAAAGATGATATATTATTGTACTATGATTCCTTGTTTGTTGTTGCGAGGTTTCCGACCAATGGGTTCTTTGCCTTAACATTCACCTGAAAAATTATTTCAGCTATCACTCCTCTCTAGCTTCATACATTGGGGGGAAATATGTTACATTTCATTTTTGTCATAATCATGATGGTGGATAATTTACCTTTACCCTTTCCATAACCGCTGAAGAATATGCAAAATCCTGCTAGGAAGATGAGAGTCATGAAGAAATTCCCCTTTGAAACCTTAGTTTGAGGGATTATCACAGCTTGCTTTCTGAAAACTCGCGACAATATCTGTTTCCGTAGGTTGCATCACAGCAGATTGCAATAGTGTCTCAAGTTTCCTTTTTCCAATGTGTGACACTACCTATACAAAGGGAAAAAGAGAAAGTTCGAGAAGCTTCTAGAACAAATCCCTCGTGGATGGTTATCCCTTTCTATATGGGTGGATCTCAACCGAACTCCAAAGTCTTTAGGATCCTTTCGTATCCTTCTCCTCTTATCTTCTCATCTCCCTATTATCCATTTCAGCTTATAAATACAAGCCCAATCCCATGGAGAGGGGGAGGAAGAAAGTTGTTTTGATAGCCAAATGTTGGAGAAATTATTTTGTTCTATAGTGTTATGTCAAACCTTTGATAGTCATATTCTCGGAACAATGCAGTTTGTTGAGGAAAAGGACCATTGGGAAGAAGCTTAGAAAGCCAAGGAAATCAGTTGTATCTCTTTCCTTTTATCATTTAATAATACAATAAATACATTTTATTTGCCACAATAACTTGTTCATATTTTTTGTTGCACTCTTCCTTGGTTGTATGCATAAGTTCTTTGTAATTGCACTTGTCTCTTTTATTCTTTTTACCTTGTGCAAGTGTTCTATGAATATCACAACTGAGAGGAAGAGGGAAGACTAAAGCAAGGACAACCTTTGGATCACACAGGTTAACCTCCCTTCCAATTGCATTTATGTTTTAAGAACTTAGAGAAAGAAGTTGTTTTCTATCTATTATGTTCTAGTTTTGGGTGTCTAAACTAGGGAGGTCAGTTCATGTCCGCACTTATAGACTTATCAATTAACATCGCCCCCCTCGGACCACCCATGGCGACTATAGTGGGGGGGGAGCCCCCCCAAACCCCCTGTCATGGATTGGGGTCCAAACACGGCTAAAACATGACCTGTAAATTAGGAAGATCAGGCTCCACAACCAACATATTTGATATGGATATTAACCAATTAAAATTATAGATAGTCGTCTCCAAATGTTTTGAATATGTTGTGAATCATGCATTGGCTCTTACCTGATATTTAGTTGGATCTTACTTGCTATTTTCATTTCTTGTTTATAGATTCTCATGGTTCATTAAGAACATCTATACAGTACAAGGACTAGATATGTATCACCTTCCTCCTTCATGAGATGTTTCAATTCCAACAAAAAAATCATGAAGATAAATCTCCTCGCATTGCTAACTCAAGACTCATCACCTCTTACTTCTACCCACTTGATGATTCCAATTAGAAATTTCACTAATAATTAAATACTAGTATTTCCAAGCTATTGTAGGCTTCCAACAATGGCTCTTACTTCCAACCTCCTAATGATCTAAATTAGAAAGTGAATTATAGATTATTAAAGACCCATATAGCTTCAAGAGAATAAAACTATATACTTTCTACACAATGACATGAATTATCCCAAGTGTACAATAGGTTAACACATAAATAATTTCAAAATATGTGCAAATGATTTCATTAAAGAGCCAATTGCATATGTAAACTATCTACATATAACAACTTTAAATTGAATATATTTTAACAAAAAAACTATTCTATTTAAAATCCTAGAATAGTCATCATTCTTAAGGAATAAATTAAATATTAATGGTTAAGTTTGGATGACTTTCCTCTACTCAATTTTTTAGTGTTGCCCAATTCAAATTATCTCTACACCCCAAAATTTTGGGAACATCAAAATACCCCTTCCCTCCTTGAAATTTTGGATAGTTGAACTCCCTAACCCCAAATATGTATGTGTATTTGTATTTGGCTTTACTGACTCAACCAAAATGATGTGGACTAAATATCAACTGATTTCGATAAGGAACCTATCTTATTGTAAAGGAATTGATCTTGTCTACTAGGAAAAGACTCACATTATAATAGTAAAGGGGTCACCTACCTTAAAGAATCAGATTTAATCCCCTTCTTTCTTTAGACACAACCTCAATTTCATTTCATTGATATGGCTCCAATTTTACAATGCTTAAACAAACTCAATTTTCAACTCACTCAACAACATAGTTTTTTTTTTAACCATGACTAAACTAATATACATTAACTATGATTAAATACTTCATACTCATTTTTATGCATTTGACTCATATTTTAACACTTTGGCATGGCACCCTTTAAAAATACATTTTCTCCCATATTACAAATGTACAATGCTAATACATTGTGAACATATTCAACTACCCATGATTTGACTTACATAGCAGGTGTCTTCACAACATGTTTAATGATATCCAGAACATATTTTATGATACCCATGATTCTTAATCATAAAATGACTCCATGACTATGTTGACTAGAGCCATCAAATAAGTTCTAGTTATTACAATACACTTTAATCCTCGTCATCTTTTCCATACATTAAAAAGACTTCATATTAACATGTGAGTGAAATTTTATGAAGTAAAAACTCTTATCACCATATCTTGTCCAAAAGTGAGCCTCACATTTCAATTTCAGCAAGAAATCTCCATTGATTATGGTTGTATGTACCATCCACACCAATGATTATGGACGTGTCAAAATCAAGTGATCACGTGGTCGTATGCCCCAACAGGTGGGATTACTTATCTCATTGGTTTGAACTTATGAGTTATTGCTTGACTATACTCTTTATATTTTTTATTTCCTATTGTACCAGCATACTTTCTATAGCATACCTTCCAACAACATGATTTCATTTGGTTGAAGGTCATCACGTTCTCACACTAACATAATCCTATTCTTTCACCTTCAAATAGATCTTTCTAGTCTCTTATGTGCATGCCTCTTGTTGGCTTGTATAACTGTTCTTGAGGTTTTCTATAAAGACCCAGGTTCTACACGGTTCGAGGAACCAACAAAACCCCTTTTCACTGGCCCTTTCGGTAATAGTCTACAAATTGACTGAGGTCTCACCCGAGGCGAAGGAATGGGGAGGTTGCGGAATCAAGTTTCCAAAACCAGGTGATGAGTGTCTAAACAAATTGGTGAGCATCGCGCTACAGGACTCACGTTGCAAACTTCAGACTACGCGTTGTTGCACTTCTTCGTGACAAAGACTTAGGTTGTCGCACATCCAAGGACTGCGTGATGCTAGACGTTTCTCGACGATAGGACAACGCTAGAGAGACTGCGCTTCCTCTTGGGTACTTAACCACTTTAATGGATCTTACTTAGTGTTATAAGATGCATTCAACTGACAAGATAGACTAACCCTTGCAACCTTATACACTCCAATAATAACAATATCGCTGCGCACTTCCGGTGCTGTGTTCAATGTTTAGCTGATTACTTCATACATTCATCTACTGTGAATTACTTGTGCATTCAATCGTCCATTCATCCATATGGTCACTTAACATATTATTCCCATCTCTAACTTTGTGGTGAATACATATAAAAGCAACAATTCATGCATTCATAAACCAAATCTCAACCATTCACATAAGCAAATACACAGATATAAAAGCATATAATCAATCACACAACACAGTATTTAACGTGGTTCACCCCCAGGATGGGAGCTACATCCATAAGAACTGTTGTTGTATTATCTTTGGGAAGAGTACAATAGTTCCAGTCTGCGCACTCAGCTGCAGACTCTCTTCTCTCTCTGTAGGTCTCTGTGCACACAGCTTGCAGAGCCTTTTTCAATAGCAATCACTTCTTAACACTTAGAAGATTTTACAATGAATATTATTCAGCTACTAGAGATTATCCCTTTCCCATACAAAATGTGCCCTTTTATAGATCGTGTCCGTAGGTCACATCTTTACAATCAAGTGGCCCAAAATCATAAGGTTACCCAAAACTGGTGCGGTTACCCGCCACCTGCCTGTCACCGTCGACAACTTGCTCCACTCACTTCAAGATGCCTTGCTGGGCCACTCGTGGCTCACACGTTCTTCTGACAGCCACAGTCATCACCAAAATGGTTACAACCGCATCGTGGCCCGTCACTTTCCGCCCCTTTATCCTTCCTGTCGCCGTTGACCTCGTGGCTTAGCTCCTTAACTTTTTTTCGCCACTCCCTTGGGAGCTCGCTTTCGTCTGTCGTTACATCGCTCCTTACCCACTACTAGGAGTCCTGGAGGTGCTTTAATCAAAACGGTCGCTTTCTCAGTTCAATCTTCCTTTATACTTTTTGCCCAAAATAGAAGCTGCGCTGGCACTTCATCCCAGCATAGCTGCGCAAAACTAACTCTGCAATCTGAACTACACAATCCACAAAACTATGTCATCTGACCTCACAACCCAAACTGCGTAGTTCCCAAAACTGTCCTTCTTCAAAAGTATGCCAACTTGGGCCATGCCCAACACCTCTCAATAGCCGAGTATCCCTCAATTGAGGTAGAGTTTTGGTTGAAAGAGAATCCTCCTTAGTAAATGAATCATTACTATGTCGACATATAGTTATTGCATTTGTTGGAGAACATGTTTTCAACAAGGTTCTAGGCAACATCCACTACATAGATCAGATCAGATTTTAAGCTTATTTTCCTCCCTTCAAGAACAATGTGCGCTACAGTATTTCTAATCATCATAATTTTTTTATACAACCTACAATAAAAATATCATAGTAGTCATGACCATTTCTTCCTTCCATGTTTCACAAACTAGGTTTAAGTGATTTTTACTTTTCTTGTTTTGTTTGCAAGCTTCCACTAACACTATTTTCCTCTTCTTTCATAGTGATGTTATTGCAAGCATTGAGAGCATTCTTTATAAATTATTCCTTCATCTCTCTCACTTTTATAAGAAACATCATATCTCTAATCCTCATAGGTATTCAATGTACAGAATAATCCTCATAGGTATCCAAAGGAGGTACTACAACATGCAAACTATAAACATACTCAAGAAATTTGTGTAGTAAGGATATCTAACTAATTTCTACTCATTCTTTAAGAGTATTTATACAATCAAAGGAATAGTTAGAGCAATTGTAATTGATTCAACTAATCACCCATTAAGTTCTCTTACATGATTATCTTTTACTTTTCTAATACATTTATATTAATATGTTCAATAAGTCTAATGTATTAATACATTTGTATGATGAATTTCATAAGGGCTTGAGAGGCCCTTGTTATAGCCAAAATTGGCACTTCTCCGTCCATGACGACACTTACATATTTTGGTCGCATGACGACACTTTATGAGATTACTGTGAGTCACACAAAATGAAATTTGTGGATGGAAGAGCCATATGACATTTTATGGTTCCTTTTGAGAGGACTCTTCATCAATCCACCATATGAAAAGGATTAAAGTGAATACTAGTTTAAAGATCCTATTGGATATAAGGATCACCTAGTACAAGGAAGTCACTTCTTGATCATGCAATAGAAATAGAGAGTGGGTTGTAATTTGTCTTAGCTTTGGGTGTTGGGTTTGCAAAATATGGAGCCAAAAATAGTTCACTGAATAATTTTGAGTTTTTTTTACTACTAGGGAAAATGCATCGTCATTTTTTTTTATCAATGAAGTTGATGCTTTGGTAATAAGAAGGCATGCAAATGATGATCTTAAGTTAAAATCCATTTTTTAACTACTTTCACAGTTGAATGGAGATGTGAAAAACATAATTTCTAAAAGGTACTCGCTAAGGAAGATTGTAATTCTAATTCATGCAACTAATAGGCCTGTTGAACTAGATGAGACATTTCTTCAATCTAGGTGCATAGATCATGAACTCCATGTAGGTTTTCCTAGAGAAGAGAGCGTGTATCAATTTTCTATTAATAGTAAAGGAAAGCCATGCACTTAGAAAAGTAGTATGTGTAAACCTACTAATATTTCATTCTATTAGAAATCTTTTAGCTATTGTTTGAATAGTGTTATATACCTCATATACAAGGAAATAAGTGGATGATTACTTTTTTCTATGGGAGAAATTTGCAACTATTGACATTGTGGGAGAGTGACATTACATTCATGACAATTTCTTCTAATTTGGATGATAATGGAGTCAATTCCAAATGCATTATTAACAATGAACATATTTATCGACATGACAAAAACTATGACCTCAAAACAATAAATATAGCTCTAAAAACCCATACTTTCAGGTCAAAAACATAAAAATCAACCCCTGAGTTGAAAATTGGTGCTACGAGTAGCATGCCTTTTTAGGTACAAATCAGAAATTTTTCCACCATATCTTTAATTCCTCCAAACAAAAACCTTAAAATTGACCCGTAAATAAAAAAGTGGTGCTCCTAGTATCACCCTTTTTTGGGGTTAAATTACAACTTGTTTGAAATTGCGACCTTGACATTTGGTACCTTGTTCAAACAAAATCCTTAAAAACGACCTTGAAATTGGAAGGGGTTGCTTTGGTTATGGTTAGCATTTTAGAATTTGTTAAAAAGGGTACTTGGAGGAGGTACTTCTTGGAGACATCGTCCTTCAAATTTAAAACACACACACATACAATTTAGGAAAAAAACATAAATTATTGAAAAAACAACAAAATTATTAAAAAAAGGAAAAGATATTATAAAAATGTGAAAAAGAAAGATAAATGCACAATTGAAAAACTTGAAAAAAATACACAATTTAAAAAAATACAAAATAAAACAAAAAAAATTATTGATAAAAAATGAAAAAAATAAATAAAATACCCAAAATATGAAATGGGAAGGTAAGGAAGATTCCATGAATCTCTTGTCCTCACCATATTCAAATATGGTGGGGGAGGGGATTTGGTGGGATGCGGGAGACAATAAGCAAGGGAGGCGATGGAAGGGTGTGAGGTAGGGGGTGCCTGTGGTGGGGCATGGGAGGGGGAAGCTGGTGAGGCGGGGGAGGGGGAGGAGTCACGAGAAGGGTTTGGGGAGGGTAAGGGAATGGAAATGGGGGGGGTTGGGGAAGCTACTTTTAGCAATGCTTGTGTTGGGTCGTAGGAGGGGGTAGGCGAGGGAGGTGGTGGTAAGGGACGGGGTACAGGACGAGTGAGGGGAAGTGCAAGAAGAGGGTGGAATTATCAAAATCAAACCCCTCACCCTTGATCACACTGGAGTATGGAAATAGGGAATTTACTAGAACTCCCCCCATCTTCCCATTTTATATTTTATATTTTGTTTTTTTTATAACTTATGTTTTTTATTTATTATTATTAATAATATTTTAAATTGTTTACTTATTTATTTATTTTAGTTTCAATTTGTTTCTTTTTTAAATTGTGTTTTTTTGTCATATTCTTTTGAAATTTCTTCTGTTTGAATTGTCTTTTTTTCTTCATTTTTTATAATTTATAATTTTTGTTGTTTTTTTCAATAATTTGTGTTTTTTTAAATTTATATTTTTTTAAATTGTCTTTTTTTTTTTTAAATTTGAGGAGGGCCGATTTTGAGAATCACACCCTCGAAAAATGGTATTTATATTAATTAATTTTAATTTTCGAACAAGTTGCAAAGTTCTAACCTTAAAGAAATGGGGTGCTAATAGGAGCACACCCTTTTGATGCGGGGATCAATTTTAAGATTTTGTCCAAAACAATACTAGTTGTCAATTCCACAATTTCAAGCAAGTTGTAATTTTAACCTCAAAAAGGGTGTGATATTCATAGCACCACCTTTTGATTCAGGGGTTTATTTTAAGGTTTGGTTTTGAGGAATTAAGGCCATTGTAGAAAAGAGTTGTAATTTTAACCTTGAAAAAAAGGTGCTCTATGGTAGCACTACTATTCAATTCAAAGGTAAAAACAACTACTAAATGCAACCTCTAAAAAAATGAGAACTCTAAAGAGTTGGCGTCAAGTTGGTAACTTTATTAGTGTGGAAAAATGACTATAATTGCACCTAGATAATTCTTGTAGGAAACAACATCATGATTTGAATTAGGTATTGTGTAAGATACTTAATATGGACATAAGGATAGCATAAATGAAGTGAATCTCTAGTACTAAATTGATGTTTAGGGATATAAATTTCTCTTTTAGAAATAGGTTGTTGGGATAGTTGAATCAACTATACTATTCATTCAATAATGAGACCATAGAAATATTTGGATACTTCATGGACAAGCCAATCCAAAAGTGGATATCATTGTTGTGGATTGGATAAGCTATATCCCGACACAAGGAGTGACCATGCACCATGCCTGACCAGAAACTTGGTGCATCACATGACCTTTCTGATGATGTTAAACATAGGTAGATCTCACAAAATTTCTAGTGTTGCCTTGTATAGGGGTTCAAAGTAGGGTTTCCATACTATAATCAACTCCCAATTTTCAAATGATACATAATCTAAATAAGTTTCTAGATTCTTTTTGGGAAACAGATAGTTGTCTAAGAAATCATTGTCCACTAACTGGATAAGCTCCACTTTATAGTGAAATCCACCCATAACTTGCACCCTTCGATCACATAATGCTGATAGCACTTCTTGTTTGGGTTTGGGGGATTCCTTTGAAGATGAGAATTTTCTACTCGAAGATTTACCCATTGTTTCTATGTGTCTCTAATACAAAAGCTGAATTATTGGTCTTGGTCTTGCACTAGAAGCTCAACTACCCTCCACATAAATATTAGAGGGATCCATTTCAATAATCAGTGACTGCACAAACACAAATTGAACACTTAGGTAAAATTAGGGACTTTTAACCATTCAATCATGTTCAGTGTGACAATTGACAGGTTCATTTAATGAGATATGTGAAAGATACCATATCCCATAATTATTAATGCAGGAATAATCAATGTTGATTTGAATCAAATCATCCCATAAGCATGTCTAATCACCCTTAAAGACTCTTACCAACATTTAATATCACCTAAATGACAAAATCTTGACAAATAGACAACATCTAGAAAGTAGACTCAACTAGTGGCACAATCCTTACCTATTCTTGACACTTATAGAACCTCAATGCTCGATGATTTGAACAAGAATGAATGACCTGATAGGTCCCCCCTGAACACATGTGTTTTCCATAACTCACAAAAAAAATTAATAGATAAAACTAACACTGAACTAACTATTGTTCCCTAGGTTGTACCCCTCACCACCCTTAGTATAGAATGATCTTCTTTTTAGAATGCCTTGGATGGGTGTCTGTATCGTAGTAAGATTAAAGGATTTTTGGGAGGAGTTACAAGGCCAAGGATGGCTATATAGAATGCACCTTCTTGTGCCACTTTAGACTACCAAGCCACTACTTGGGTCAAGGGAGGGAACCCTATATTGTTTTGGAAAAATTCCTAGTTTGTCACCCTAGGGTTTCTTTTTTTAGGTTAATCTTTGAATGACTAGATTTGCAATAGATATTTATGTTGTGTGGAATCAACCCTAGTGTTGTCCCTCATGTTGTACCTCAACTATATTAGGAATTCTTTTGATTTTCCATGCCATCTATAACTTCGAACAACAAAAATGAGGCTATCGTCCATATACAAATTCCAAGGAGGGTTTTGCAGATAGCACCATCTCTGTGCCACTTTAGGTCAGTAATCTAGTCCTCTAACCAAGGGAGGGAACCCTTAAAAATGGAATGTATGAATCCTAGTATATCACACTAGGTACCTTGGATATATTCTTTGCAAAAATTTACTGGATTTACAGCTGAAATATGAGGTGTATGGGGGAAAATATCAATTGTGAAAAGACTGTGAGTGTTGAATTTAAAAGGGGGGCACATATATTTCACGAGCCAACAAAACTCAAAATAAGAACAATCGGGCATCTCAATCATAACCTAATTCTCTAAAGGGGAAAATAACAACATTAAATACATTCAATAATAAAGCATTGAAAGGATTTCCATTAATATGCATTCAAGAAACCATTGAAAATCATATAAGAGAGGAAAATTTCAGATCCATATGACTCTGGGTATATAGATAAAGACATATCATACTGCTTCAAAAGTACATTCAACATTAGATAAGACACTTTGAATTCAAAACACCAAAGGCAGTCTCGCCTTGGGCTTCGTTTTTAAAGCACAACCTTTTTATTTTCATTAGAACAATAGTGCATACAATAGGGGGGTTAATCATCTATGCTTTGGTCCCATTGTCTTTTTTATCGGAAACAAAATTTCTCTGATCTTGTACTATGATGAAAGAGGCAAAGAAGAAAGAGAATGTACTAATGTTGCAGATCCCAGCAACGTTTTGCATCTCGGAGACTCATAGAAATTATTGAACCTCCTCTTTTGCATTTCTTCTTGCCGAGTTTAAATATTCTCTTTGGTGTTGAATATTCCCTTCAAGTGTTGCTACGTAGTGATATCTTGCTCTCGGAATCTGCATCCTCCTACTAAGTTGGCGTAATTGATTTTTGTGAACAACCCACACTTAAGTATATCATATCTTCCAACTGATTCTTTATTCGCCTCTCGCTATCTGGTCGTTGTTGGAAGCACTAATCCTCATTTATGACTTGCGCCCCTACCTTTGGTTTCTTCTGTCTACCATCATTCCACCCATTGATTCACTTGGTTGTACATTGGACACTTATTTCCTTACATTCTATCATTTTTTCTCTTAGGTTCCCTTGTACTTGGGAACCATTAAAATGATTATGTTTAGAACTCCTGCAAATTCTATATGATCCCTTTTAAGGAAACATCCTTCGTTTCCTTTATTCAGATAATTATGTGGTGTGTCACCCATGTAGAACCCTCTAATAGTAGCCTCTCTCTAAGCTAATCTCAGTTCCCTCATTTTCCCTCTATGAGTATCCACGTTCTGTCCCTCCCCTTATATTATCACAAATCCTAATTTCTGACTTGCGCCCTTACCTTTGGTTTCTTCTGTCTACTATCATTCCACCCATTGATTCACTTGGTTGTACATTAGACACTTATTTCCTTACATTCTATCAGTTTTTCTCTTAGGTTCCCTTGTACTTGGGAACCATTAAAATGATTATGTTTAGAACTCCTGCAAATTGTATATGATCCCTTTTAAGGAAACATCCTTCATTTCCTGTATTCAGATAATTATGTGGTGTGTCACCCATGTAGAACCCTCTAATAGTAGCCTCTCTCTAAGCTAATCTCAGTTCCTTCATTTTCCCTCTGTGAGTATCCATGTTCTGTCCCTCCCCTTATATTATCACGCGCTTCACACATGCTTCTAGGTCATCCACACCTTCAGGATTTGAATAAAGGAAGTTTGAGTTCCCCACTTAATGAACCCCATATCACCTTAGTGTCTCAATTCCATTTCTCTTCATTATCCAACAATATCCCTCATGCTATTGATAAGGAAACCTCATTTCCCTGCTGGTAGTAGGTCTTCCTCTTTCGACATCATTACCTCTATTCCAAAGTATATACCTAGAGGCACCATGTACCTCACCCCCATAACCATCATCGATGGGTTCCCTTGGTCCACATAAGGGGAGACGTCAGTAACCCTTAGATCGGTTGCTACTCATGTGCTTGACTCCAACTCATTATCATACAGTTGAGAATCATATAGGTTGATGGTTCACTTTCCTTATTTGGTTGAATACCCTGAATATCCTTGAACCCTCTCAATTTTTGAGTCTCTATGGAATCCCTTGTCTCACATGCTTCCTATGGTATCTAGGTTGCATTGGTGATAATGGTCTAGTTTCAATCGCAATTCCTAGACATATGTGACTTAGTATTCCAATAGTATTGAGTCACCTATGAGGAGTTACATATCTCTTCACTCCTGAAAGACCTTGGGCCCCTCCAGTTTCAGTAGGGCTTTAATTACTATGATTTTCATTCCATCAAGGATTCTATTGTTCCTACACATGAACTTCATATCAACCATGATTGGGATGTGATTATGTACTAAATTGGGTCCATCTTTGACCCTCATATTTTATTGTACCCCATAGTTGTTCATGTATTGATTAGACCCATCTTGTTCTAGATCCCATACTATATCGAGACATTGATACGACCATGGGAATGCTTTCCTTGTCTATTTATGAGATTATATAGAACTCACCTATTCGAGTGGTTTGTTTGTTGCTATGGGCCTATGTAGTCCCTTGAGAGGGGGATTCCTCTCTAGCATGGTCCTAGTCTCTCATCTAGTGTGTCCTTCCTTTCCTCTTAAAAGTATGAAATCCGTATGATATATTTTGGCCGTTCGATGAGCTCTTGACCTCACACATCAAGGGGCGATTTGTTAACAATGAATATTTTTCTCACTAACCTTGTCAACAATTTCATCACCGGTATACATCATAATCGACAACATTAGCACCATTTTCCATATCAAATCATCCATACAAGTTGAGGAAATGACCAAAATTGCCAAAAAATGTAATTCAAACTCATAAATTGACCATATCTAGAGGGACACAACTTTTCCTTCAATAGGTGAGACCACGGTCACACATATTGCCCAAAAAGTCATGACTTGGTCCCAAAAAGTGAAGTTTTTATTTCCATTTATCATTCCATGCTTCCCCAAGGAAGTAGTGGCTAAAAGTGGACATATACCTTGACATGGTCGAAATCAACAACATATCTAACTTCCAAAACCCTAAACTCTCCACTAAGCATCCATATTAGATATTGATCATTCTTTTTTACGATTCATGTGGCTATAAAAGAATCCCTCATAATCACCATTTACACAATTTCAATTCTCTCACAAACAACACCATTATGTTGTTAGTGTAACACCCCATTTTTTACCCCAGCATGTAAATATCTAAATATTGTTGAAATGGCTACAATCCAAATATGAATGGTCCAACATGACCAAATTATGTAAATATGTACGTTTTCACTTTAAAAAAAACATGACGACTGCATACTAAAAGAGGAAGAATATATGGGGGAATATTATTCCACAATAGGGGGAGTGAAAGGGGAGTTAGAAGATGGATGAACCCAGTGAATTGTCATCTAAGTCACTACCTTTATTTACTCCTTTTATCCTATGTTTTATTAACCCTTCATTATTAAAGTTCATTAACCTTAATTTTGGGTTAATTATTCTAATCCTAGGATTAGAGAGGGAAAATGTGTCCAAACCCATGCATGCCATGTGGCTAGTTCTTATCACCCTTCATGCAACCTAGATAGTTCTCAACATGCATATAATTATTGATAACTAATACATTCTTCCACCATTCTCTTGTGATTGAACCATCATCTACTGTCAAAACTAAACCACCATTGACCATACCACCATTACATGTACTACCATCACCTATATTGTAGACTGGAGCCATACCGAGAACAACATAATTCCTTGTAGCCTTGGCACAGAGAGTTCCTAGTCATCCTATACTAGAGTCCTGGAAGAGAATTGGGGTAACAAACTTGAAAGACTGTTAACTCAGAGAAGGGATCCTGCGGTACTGTTATCTCAAAGAAAGGAGTCTCATTCCTTTGGTTGCGTAGGTTGAGGGGTAAGGAGTGCTCGAGGATTGGGATAGTTGTAGCCAGAGAACTTAACAAATTATTGTTGATTAATATTACCATCTTGGGTGGCCTTCCAAAGAAAGATATGGCTTGACAGAGCCTACATCTGGGTGGAATGTATTTGGTTTGCATACAATCAGTTTACATTTTCATATAAGTATTCACTTGTGTGTAAAATGTGTTGTTGGTATCTCTGAAATGTGTTTAACATGAATATTGTTGTATGATAATTTAATGCTTGGAATGACTGTCACTTTTTGGTTTCATTCATGGAGAATATGCTTGTAATGCTCCCTTACATGTTTATATTATTTATGGTGCTCAATTGCATTAATAATTCCGTTGTAAAACTTAATTAAACTAGTATAAAAACGAAACTGATTATCAGAGGAAATTTTAGACAATAATTTGAGTACCTTGTGGCCAAAAGGGTACCGTGAGGTCACTGGGTTCACGACAGTCAGATTCTTACTAGAAATAGGATTCCATACTACACTTTATAATTTCTTCATAGAGGAGGATCTACATAGGACACCTAGCTGGAGATTGGAGGTCACAAAGTAGATCAATGAACCTTCCCTTGGATTAGTTGTGGAGGCTCATTATCCTCTACAAATTGTACCAAGTTGTGTCTCTCATTGAATTCTTTGTGTAATCAATAATAAAACACATTCTTTTACATTATACACTCTCTTTTGATGACTTGTTCTCTTATTTTTATTTGTATGTATGTTTAGGTTATTTTTATTTGTATGTATGTTTAGGTATGTTGATCTTTAGTTTAGTTTAGTGTTATTTTTATTTCCATTTCTAATATTCTACCAAGTATTACACAACCCCTTGGTAGGTTCCTTTTCACAAGTGTGTGAGAAATCACTCACAACAAGGTATAATCAGCTTTGTAGTTGTTGGGAAGTGGATATGTCACTATTATTACCATTTACAAACACCCATTCCATTCATTTTACTTCCTCTTATTGCTCCTCCATCACTCCATTTTCCATAATTTCCCGTAAAATGCTATGTTATGTTTATTTATGCTTTAGTGGTTAAGTAATGCTCATTTTTCTTCATTTTTAATAGATTAAAGATTATTATGCATAATTTTTCTCATGATGGTTCATGAAGAGATTCCTTGTAACAACATTTATGGTCCCATCCTCCAAGCTTGGAAAACTAACACACCACCAAAGAAGAAATTCACAACATGGATTTGTTCCCAGGTTCAATGGCAAGGATTTCTGACCCTCAATTCGTACCTAGGTCCAACATGGCATCCTCCAGCTTGTGTTCAAGTGATCTTAGTCAAACACGTGCCATATAAGAAGAGACTACTTTGAATTGCAATTTGTGTGTGAATGAAGATGGATTTCCAAAATATGGGACATGGGTTTTGTGGAGAACGAACCAATTTAGGTGACTAACTGGAAGATTCTCCAGGAAGTGCATCATCTAGGAGACATGGGTGGTTCTTTAAGGACAATTTTCCTAGACTTTTTGTTACGAACGGTTTTCAAAATTAACAAATTTGTTTAAAACAAATTCCATGTTGGGAATTTAGTTCCTCATCCTCATCAGAGATTTTTATGTATAAATATGCAATCAATATCTTGTATGAGGGGGTATAAGGCAGTAGGAAATCATTTGTCGTATTGATTCCAATATGAACTCTATTGTATTATTTTCAATTTAATAAGATGTGTCAACAATTTCATGATTTGGAGTTGTAGATCCAATCTGTGAAGACCCAACCCTGTTTAGTGGAAGAAGGGCCCTCTTCCCTGAGCAGGTGTTGGTAGTTGTGTGATTATAAGTGTATTATTATTTTGTGCTTTCATTTACTACTAGATTAATATTTGCTATCATTCATTTTGATCGATTTTGTTAATAGATCGTTGGAAAACACAATAAATATTTTAGACTTGTGTGCTTGGAATCCTCTCTTGAGAGTTCATTTATTTTATAGGCATCCAAATATTTGCAAGTGTGATCAAATTTACATTCAGGCGTGGTTTTCTGCAATGAGTTATTTCTATTACTTTTGTTACTTGCAGAAAAATTACTTGATGTTACTCGTAATTGTGTTTCATTACTATAGGCATTCTTTACATACGTTGTTACTTACTACTGCTACTTGTTCTTACCTATTGTTACTTGTTGTTCTTTCTATTACTTAGTTATGATTCTTGAAGTTTGGTTATTTCCTTTTGTTTCAGCAGTGTGGGTTTATTTTTTGGAGTGATTTAGTTTCAATAGTGTAGACTTATACAAGTGTGGGTTTAATCTTTTATTTCAAGCATGTGTGAGTGTGTTTTAATTCAAAAACCAAGTGTGAAGATTGTTTTCATTCAGCATGTGTGTTTCAATTAATATCTAGTCTACAATGAGTTGAGTGGATTGATTGAGTTTTTATTTGCATACTACATGATCATCATATATTTAGCATTAAAAAGGAAATTTTAGCCTATATAGATTTTGCACATAACCTTGAAAGTTTTAAATTCCCTTGTTGATAATTAATGTGAAGGTTAATTAGTTATTTTAAAAGAAAATTAAAACACCCAACATTTTGGCAACATAAGGGTGCAAGAGTACAATTTAGTGCTGATATAGTTGCATCTCTGGTGATACTGATGCTTGAGAAATAAAGACGGGAGGTAAGAACTTACACAACTGTCACCAATCCCTTTGAAAGAGGGCCCTACGCTAGACTCCTATTTCACCTACATTACAACATATAGTTGCATAGGTAAAAGAGAGTATAAGATGCATAAATAGAGGTAGAAGAAGAACAAGTCATATCATTCCACTTAGTGGTGTTGTAAGAACCACCCATTCTATTAACCAATTGACAAGAACATTCAAAGGAGGAGCACATGAAGAACCTCTTCTATTTTGGGAAGAGATGGCAGGTGAGAAAGATCTAGGATCTAACAAGGAAGATGTTGTTACCTTTGAATTTCCCACCAGAGATCTAGGAGGAGTGGTACCAATGAAAAGCATTCTCCCTTCTGCTCTACCAAATTTCACAGTTTGGAAAATGAAGACCCAGATACATTCTTGTTTCAATTTGAAGTGCTTTGTAGAGGATATGATTATAATACTAACGCTCCAAGACTAAAAATATTTCCTCTTACTCTGAAAGGCAGCAGCTCTCCGATAGTTCATGAGCCTCGATGGGAACTGCATTCAAGGGAAGACATGAAACATGTGTTCTTGAAAAAGTACCGATATTATTGCAGGGCCAATGAAGATATCTTCAGAATGACATAGGGGGAAGGAGAAAGTTTGGATGAATATCTGGAACACTTTCAATACAACCTTAAAAGATCAAAACACAGACACCTGGGGAAAGAGACCTTGGAAACATTCCTGCTCAAATCGATCCAAGACGAATCTTTAGAAATCTTAAATCTGATGGGAACATGTGATGCATTTCATCTATCATATGATGATGTTTGTGATTTATGCAGAAGGTATTCAAGAGGAAAATCCAAGACTCGTAAGAATTCTAGATAAATTTATTCTCAATTTTTGAAATCTATTGCAAGAACAGGAGTTGTGGGAGCTGAAATCAATAGTTTATTTGAAATTTCTAAAACTGATATTATTAGCTCTCTTAATTCACAATTGGGTATTTTGCAGGCTAAGAGAAAGCAAGAGGAATTTGAAGAAGCATTTTTCCTTTGGTGCCAAAATAAATATCATGCAAGGGATTTCCCTTTGTGTAGTCTCGAAATTTGTGGCATGCGTGACTTAAAAAAAAACATATCAAGGAGATCTAGAAGTTGCAGTAAGATCACTTTCAAAATGGCACTACAATTGATCCACTCAAGGCCAGAAAGCCGAGGGGGACAACAGTTCAACTGAATGAGACATCTATGTTATGACAGAAGCACAAGAAATATAATAAGCAAGCGGAAATTACACTACGCAGATAAACACAAATACGCACAGACAAATATGTAGGAATGCGAACTGATTTTCTATTACTGGATGTAAATATCCAGTCTGATAAGATGTATATTACAATATTTTACATGATTATATAGAGAGTGTTGAGATGCTTGGGTGACTTCCCATTACGTTTAGTTACAAAAGAAGTTATAACGATTCAGCAGTTCAACCATTATAGTCAACTAGAAGATAGAGAAACAGTCTGTCAAAGTTTGACAGTCGCAAGTCGCAAGATGGTGTTGCGCAAGTCGTAGGTTGACGTTGTATGTCGACGTCGCGAAAATGTGAGGTCACTGAACGTGTCAAAGTCATGTCGCAGTTCGACAACTTGCCAAAGTTGTGTCTAAGTCACAGAGTGTGTCAAAGTCGAAACTTGTCGGAGTTTTGTCAATGATGGCTTGCAGTAGTAGATTTCGGCATTCAACAATAACGCCAACTGTGATATGGATCATACCTCCTTCCTTAAGAAACAATGGTCCCCATTGTTTGCTCGTGAAGGTGAGGAAACTTGTCAGTTAGGTCAGTAGAAGAGTACCACTTTCCTTATGTTGGGATCTAGCCCGCCTTAGCAACCTAAAACAAGGGAATTGTATTTGTCCTTTTATGGCGTACTCGTCATCCCACAATGGTGTCACAAGAAAGAGGCTCTAGAACATATGGATGGATGTCGTCAGGTTCTATTGTCTGCAAGTCGTTTTGTTCCAACATTGGTGCATGGTATGGTCGAAGTAGATCCACATTGAAGACAGGATGTAGACCAAGGCATGTAGGAATGTCAAGTTGAAAAGTGTTTTTGCCAATCTGCTGAAGAATACTGTATGGACCATATTGCAAAGGTTTGAGCTTCTTGAATGGGCCAGTGAAACGCTCCTTCTTAAGATGTAACCAGACCTTATCCCCAATTTGGAATGAATGAGGGATATAATGCTTATCATGTCGGGACTTAGCTTTCTCGTTTTCTCCATGCAACATGTCTTGTGCTTGTCGTTGGATGTCACAAACATGTTCACAAAACTTCAATGCTTTGTCAACTTCTCGATGGTTGTGGTCGGTGTCGGAGTTCGGCTGTGTCAAGATGTTGATCAAGTCGATAGGCACCGAGGGTTGAAATCCATAACAGATATCAAATGGACTCTTTCCAGTAGAACTGTGCTGAGCACAATTATAGATGTGTTGTATGTATGGAAGAATTTCATCCCATGTTCGTCAATGCTTATGGTTGTACATGCGAAGCAGTTGTACGACCAAGTGATTCACAACTTCTGTCTGTCCGTCAGTCTGCAGATGGAAAGATGTCGGCAATGAGAGTCGTTTGTCTAGTTGTTGCCAAAGGGTCTTCCAAAATATGCTGATGAATCTGGCATCTCAGTCGGAAATGATGGTTGTCCGTAAACCAAAGTGTTTCCAAACATTTGTGAAGAAGAGCTGAGCAGTCTGTTGCTTTGTCGTTGTCTTCTTGCATGGTATGAGAATGGCCATCTTGGAAAATCTGTCGACTAGTACTAAGCTTGCATCATGCTGATGTTTGGTAGTAGGATATCCCATCAAGTAGTCCATAGAAATGGATTCCCATGGTCGACTAGGAACTGGAAGAGGTGTGTACAATCCCTGTCATCGATTAGGCGGTTTAGCAATGGCATAAACCATGCATGACCAAATGTACTTGTTGACATCGGTTTTAAGTGTAGGCCAAAATAAATACTTCTGCAGAATAGCAAGTGTCTTTTCTACTCCAAAGTGTCCTGCAGTCTTGCTATAGTGCATGTCCCAAATGAGTTGTTGTCGATGCTCACTGGTCGGTACACAAAGCTGTCCAAGCTTGTATAACAAGGTATCTTTAAGGAAATAGTCGACGGTCGACGACTTGTCAGTCTGAAGCTATCGGTAGACTGGTGAAAATTTGATGTCTTCTTGATACAACTGAGGCCAAGTAGTGGTGTCATATCCCTGCATACTCATCACTGTGAAAAGGAGAGTAATGGGTGGTCTGCCTAGACGATCAGCGATGGCGTTAGCTTTACCCTTCTGATACTTAATTACCAATTGGAATTGTTGCAGGTAATTAATCCACTTAATCTATCGAGTTGTTTGAAGTTTTGATTGTGTTGGAGTGAATTGAAGAGGCTTATGGTCAGTGAGGATGATTGCTTCATTGCAAATGATGTAATGCCTCCATTGCTTAAGAGCTTGCACAATGGTCTATAGTTCTTGTTCGTATGTCGAGTATATTCTAACAATGTCGTTAAAATTTTCGAAATGAAAAGCAACTGGGTGACCAACCTGAGTGATCAATGCACCCAAGGCCTAGTCTAATGTGTCCATCTCAATCTCAAAAGGCTGATGCAAATCAAGTAACAAAAGTAATGGTGCAGTGCAGAGCTTGTGTTTGAGTTGTTCAAAAGTTTCTTGTTGTGTCGGTGTCCATTTAAAGACAGTTTTCCCACTTACTTTCTTCAACTGATTCAAGGGCCAAGCTATGTGACTAAAGCCAAGTATGAATCGTCGATAGAAATTCACCAAACCAAGAAAAATTCTTAGTTCTTTAATGTTTTGAGGAATGGACCAATGTTTAAGGATCTGTACTTTGTTTGGATCGACGTGAATGCCTGCAAAGTCAATTACATACCCCAAATATTTGATGTTATTCATCACAAAGGTACACTTGTCCATGTTCAAGTAACGTCGATGTTGTTGGAGAGTGTCGAGGACTTGTCGAAACTGTCCGACATGTTATTCCCATGATTGACTGAAAACTAATATGTCATCAAGGTAGACAATGACCCATTTGCCGATGAAAGGTCGAAGAATGTTATCCATGTATCGCATGAAGGTCACAGGGGCGTTGGTTAAGCCGAAAGGCATGACTAATTGTTAGGATATTTAGACACTTATGAGTTAGTTAAGATCAACTTGTGTAATATATCCGTTAGGAAAAGTGTGTTTCTTTAGTATGCATTAGTATGCATTTGTAAATAATTAATCCGATGGTCATGATATGTTCCCGACATAGAGTGATCCAACGGCTCAACTTCTCTTAGATCATACCTACCCTTGATCCGTGGCTTAACACCCGATTGGTCCATTATCTCTATTTCAAGAGCATGGAGGGTCATTGGAAAGTTGATCGATTATGAGAAGCTCATTTGTAACTTTCTTTCTTTGCATAATAAATTGTTGCGTAGAAGCTATTTGGTTGGGGTCGTGGAGTGTTTCCCTCACGAGGGTTTAAACCATGTCAAAACATCGGTGTATCGATCTGTGATCTGTTTGTGTGAAGTCATTAGAGAGATTTTGAGGTCAAAAAATGGTCTCCTAAAAGATGTACTACAAAAATATGAGATATATTAAAATAATATGAATTAGGGGTTTTATGGGGTAGGTATATATGACAAGTCACCTCCCACACTATTTTCTATGCACAATATAAATAACCATGGTTGAGTTACTTTTCAAAATTCACTAGAAATAAAATTAATAAAATAAGTCTACATTGATGTGACTAAGATTTATTGTAAATTCTCAAAAATTTATTGTCCTTTAGCATTTATTTGTCTTGAACTTGCAAATGAAATTAAATAATAAAAAACATTTTTAAGAGCTATTTTTTTAATTTTATGTTGACTTTTTATATTTAGTACTTTTCTCATGAATTTAATAATGTAATTTAATTGAGAATTTATTTACATGTAAAATGTCAATAATATTATTATAATCCACATTGCATTATTATTATTATTATTTATTAAATCTATTATTATTCTTTATTAGTTTGACATTATGTTATTAAATAGAATGGAGTGAATATATAATTTAAAATTAAAAACATAAAAATGATAATACATTATTTTATAAAAAAATGTGAAAGGACTTTCTTTATGAATTAAGAGTACTTCACTTGAAAATGACAATAATATTATTTTATGAGAAAGTGTGAAAAGACATTCATTATGAGTACTTTACTTGAAAATGACAATAATATTATTTTATGAAAAGACTATCATTATAAGTACTTTACTTTATGACTTAAAAGTACTTACACCACTACCTTGGTTAACTATGTGTTTTCATCCACCATAGAAAATTTGACAAATAAGCATTCTTAACTCATGCAATGCCACCTCACCAAGGGGGATGATGTCATCTACTAGAATGTGATTGGTTGTATTTTATAGTACATTTTCTTTGTTTTGAGGCCATTTTTTGACCTCAAAATTTCTCCAATGGGTTGCTCTAGGTGTTCGGTCTTTTGGGAGCACCATGTATACCCGAACACTAACCATTCAAACAATCCACTTAGTCTTGAAAGAAGTTTTCCATACATATGAGGGCTTGATTGGAATCTGACGATATCATGACTTGAGGTTGAGCTTAGTAAACAACTTAGCACCTTTCATACAGTCGATGACCTCGTCTATCCGTGGCAAAGGGTACCGATTCTTCACCGATATTTTGAGTGCCCTATAGTCGATGCACATGTGCCAAGTCCCATCTTTCTTCAGAATGAGGATGACTGGACATCCACAAGGGGAGGAGCTAGGTCAAATATCGACTTTGTCTGTCAAATCTTGGATTTGTCTACAAATATCTTCATTTTCGAGAATGCATCTTCTGTAGATAGATGAGTAAGGTAAATAAGAACGAGGAGCAAGTTCAATGGAGTGTTTGACCTGGCAATGTCGAGGTAGTCCATCCGGCTCTTGGAATAACCTCTGATACTCGTCGAGAACATTGTCGATCAACTGCTTCTGTCGAGAGCTACTTTGGTCGGTGATTTGACTCATCGTTGCAGTCTCCCTAGAATGTTGCGGTTAGATCATGATTAACACGAACTTCTGAGCATGATTGATGAGATTCTTTGTCTGTTTCGCAGATACCAAGGCAATCATTGGTGTAGGTCGTCATTCTGGTATGTTGTATCGCTGATATCCGATTCTGAAAATCACCTTCTGCGGTCATGACTGGTAACTTCCATGGTGATCCCATAGGTAAGGTTTCCCAAACAGGGCATCGGCTACAAAGAGTGGTGCCACTTCGCAAATTACTTCATCTTTAAAAGGATTAATGAAGTATGCGAGCTTGCATTGTCGAGTGATCCTTAGATCTTGTCCATCCTTCATCCAACCAATGTTGAAAGGTTGAGGGTGTGGAGTGGTCACAAGACCTATTTTCTTTACAAGTTCTTCATAAACAAATTTCTTCCGGCTCCCGTTGTCCACAATCAGATGCAATGGATTGTTTTGAACCCATATCTTTGTATGGAATATGTGCTCTTGTTGATGTATATGTAACTTCGGAATGTATTTCATCAGTGTATTATATATATATTTATTGTACCCTTATAAGAGATGTGTTATTCCTCTATAAGGAAGTGTCGTCATGTGGATTGACAAGTGTCGCAAGTGTGTGTACTTGCCGATGGGTTATTAGACCACCTTATAGGGTCGGCCCTAATTAATATATAATATAATGTGGATGTACTCAAGTAGACAAGTCGGCCCCAGTAGGTCACTGGGCAAAAAGGTGAGTATAAATAGAGATAGGAGATCTCTATTTTACTCCCTCGGAAAAGTATCTATCTCTCTCTCTGAAAAGTAGCGCACTAGTGAGGAGGAGGAGGATCATCTGCTAGGAGACTATCTCAGTGTTATTTGGTTGTATTTTGGTTGAGCCATTGCTCTCACTATCTCTGAGGAAGTTGTGGGGTTTTTCACCTTAGGGTTTTCCCCACGGAAACTCTGTGTCTCTTGTCTCTATGCTTTTGATTCTTGTGATGCTTGTAATGCTTGTCATATTATGATTGTCATGCATTGATATACTGTAGATGTTATTCTCTCAGCAAAGATCCTATAGTATTGTAATTTAATACTGAAAATTTAACATGGTATCAGAGCTTAACTGAGAAGAAGACATTTTGCAATGACGGAAGCTTGTATTCCTTGTTTATTGGGTTTCTCTCCACATATTTTTGAAATTCAGTATAGTAGATTGGATCTACTCATCAAGGCGCATCTATCTGTCCAATCAGAATTCAGTTCCGAGCATTTTCAAATTTGGCCCTAAAAATTAGGGTTTCCACAAAAATAGGAATTTCTGGAAACTGAAGGTACAGCTGGAAGCTCCTTGCAAAAATCGAAGGTTAGAGCTTTGGATCGAGATTTTTGGCCAAGTAGATCTCCGGGAAACTCAAACCCTAATTCAGGGCTCTCCCTAGTGAACCCGGGAGGACAAAAAGGCAATTTTGAAGGACAAGACTTTGCTGATCTCAAATTCTGAATGTACTAGGCTGATCAGCTATCCAAGGCGCATCTTTCTATCCTTTCGGAATTTTGAAATTCACATTTTGAATTTTTAGGGTTTCTCTGACAAACCCTAATCCGGGACCAGATCCAGTTTTCAGCACTTCAAGTGGTAAGTCCTAAATCTTTTCTATTTCCATTTGAAGTACTCTTAAAGATGTCTCTACACACCAAGCTTGAGGATAAGCTTGAAGGGGCTGATAACTTCCGAGCCTGGAAGTATAGGATTGGGCTAATCCTGGAAGAGAATGAGTTGGACTCATATGTGAAAGAAGACATCCCTATCCCAGAGGATGAAGAGGCCAAGGCATTGCACAAGAAGAACTTGGTCAAGGCAAAGAGAATCATTGCTGATTCTATCAAAGACCATCTCATACCCCATGTGTCCTTTCTCAAGATACCCAAAGAGATGTTTGAATCCTTGACCAAGCTATTTGAAGGAAAGAACATAAATCGGAAGATGACCCTGCGGAACCAATTGAAAGCAGTAAAGTTTCAGAATGGAGAAACCATCCAATCTTATTTCTCAAGGGTCTCTCAGATCAAGGAACAATTAGAAGCAGTAGATGAAATGGTGGAAAATGGTGAAGTGGTGATGACTACTCTAAATGGCCTACCCAGGTCATGGGATTCCTTTATTCAAGGAATTTGTGCAAGGAAGAAGTTGATCTCTTTCAGTAGACTTCGGGAAGAATGTTCTCAAGAAGAAGCTAGACTTATAGCTCGTGAGGAAAAGATGGGAGGTGAAGATCAAGCTCTTGCAGCTCACACCAAAAGAAGTAAATCCAAGAAGGAATCATCTCATAATAGAAGATTCTCTCACCATCATCATTATCATAAAGATAAGAAAGATCTCAAATGCTTCACTTGCAATGAGAAGGGACATTTTTCTTCAGATTGTCCCAAGAAGAAGAAAGACAACAACAACAACTTCAGTAAGAAGAAGAAGGGCAGCAAAAGAAGATTTCATGCTCATACTGCCGAAGATGATGAACCCCCAAAGAAGAAGGCTAGGGCAGAAAGTAGTAGTGATGATGACTCATCAAGTGAAGAAGAGTATGTTCTGATCTCTGCACTCACTGGTACCATCTCCCATGGTTGTAATGATTGGTTGATTGATAGTGGGGCTTCCAAACACATGACTGGGTTCAAGGAATCATTTGTGAACCTTTCTGAACATGAATCACCCCATAAGGTGATACTTGGGGATGATTATCAATACCCAATCAAAGGAAGTGGTGAAGCCTCTTACAACCTAGATTCTGGAAAATCTCTGAAGATGAAGGAAGTCCTCTATGTACCTGGACTCAAGAAGAACTTACTCTCCATCTCTGCTTTAGATGCAAAAGGTATGAGGGTTGCATTTGTTGATGGCCAAGTACTAATGTGGCCAAAGGGAAATACCATAGATGATGCAGTAGTGATTGGAGAGCAAGAGGGAGGACTGTATAAATTAAAGGGTCAACCGGAACATGCCATGGTACATGAATCCATGGAGCCAAGTGAACTTTGGCATAGGAGACTTGCTCACATGCACTATAGAGCACTTCCAATTGTAAGCAAGGCTGTAGAAGGTCTTCCTGAAATCAAGACCAAACATGAAGGTGTTTGCAAAGGATGTGCAAAAGGTAAGAACATTAAGAAGGCTTTCCCAAGCAGTGAAAGCAAGGCAAAAGACATCCTGGAAATCATCCACTCAGATGTATGTGGCCCCATGTCATCCAGTTCCCTAAGTGGGTATGTTTACTATGTATCATTTATTGATGACTTCTCCAGGAAGACTTGGGTATACTTCTTGAAGGGCAAAGATGAGGTGCTTGATAAATTCAAGGAATTCAAAACCTTGATGGAGAATCAAACTGACAAGAAAATCAAGACATTCATATCTGACAATGGTGGAGAATTCACCTCAAATGACTTCAAGAAGCTTTGCAGTGATTTAGGGATTAAGAGGGAGTTGAATGCTCCTTATAATCCTCAACAGAATGGAGTTGCAGAAAAGAAGAACAGAACTATCATGGAAGCAGCAAGGGCAATGTTGCATGACCAGGATCTTCCTATGCATCTATGGGCAGAAGCAGCTAGAACAGCTGTATATGTGCAGAACAGAACACCCCATAAGATATTGGACAACAAGACACCAGAAGAAGTCTTTTCTGGTAAGAAACTTGAAGTCAGCCATCTCAGAATATTTGGTTGTCCAGTATACACTCATGTCCCAAAGGAGAAGAGGACTAAACTAGATCCTTCAGGAAAGAAGGGCATCTTTGTGGGTTATAGTGAAAGCTCGAAGGCTTACAGAATATATTTTCCAGGGTTCAAGAAGATTGATGTCAGCAGGGATGTAACATTTGATGAAAACTTAGCATTCATCAAATCAAGAAAGGCACCTATTGAAGTTTATGAAGAACCTAAGGAAACAAGATTTCAGGACACTACCATGACTGATGCAGTTCCAGAAACTGCTCGTGAGTTTGAAGATCCACAAGAACCTGTAGATCCACCCCGTGAGGATAACTCTCACAAGAGGAAACCTGTATGGGCTAGAGAGCTCATTCATGATGCAGAAAGATTTGGCATTCCAGAAGAAGAACACAGAGCAAAGAAGAGAACCAGATCACACACCAGTTATGTTGCTTTACTCTGTGACATTATGAACAAAGAACCTTCCAGTTATGAGGAGGCTGCAGAAAAGAAAGAATGGATGGATGCTATGGTTGAGGAATACCAATCAATAATGAAGAATGATGTTTGGGATGTTGTCCCAAGACCTAAAGAGAAGTCTGTTGTGACTTCTAAGTGGATCTACAAAATCAAGCATGCTGCAGATGGCAGTGTAGAAAAATACAAAGCAAGATTCGTAGCTCGTGGTTTCTCTCAAAAAGAAGGAATAGAATATGAAGAAACCTTTGCACCTGTAGCCAGGTATACTTCCATCAGAACAGTACTTGCCCTGGCTGCAGCAATGAAATGGAAGATACACCAGATGGATGTCAAGACTGCTTTCCTGAACGGTGTAGTAGAAGAGGAAGTATATGTGGAACAGCCACTCGGCTTTGAAATACATGACAGGGAATCTTATGTATGCAGATTGAAGAAAGCCTTGTATGGCTTGAAGCAAGCTCCCAGAACCTGGTATGGTAGGATGGACAGTTTCCTATCTAGTTTGGGCTTTACCAAGAGTAAAGCGGATTCCAACTTCTACTACAAGGTTGAGGAAGGGAATCCTATGATTCTACTACTATATGTGGATGACCTATTTGTGACAGGAGATGACAGACTGATTGCGGATACCAAGAGGAAGCTTGCAGCTGAATTCGATATGAAAGACTTGGGAATGATGCACTATTTCCTAGGTATGGAGGTGTGGCAGAATGCAGGTGGGATCTTCCTTGGTCAAGGGAAGTACACAGTAGATATCCTGAAGAGATTTGGGATGATGGATTGCAAGGCCATGGCCACACCTATGGCATCGAATTTGAAGCTTCTTTGTGATGCTTCTTCTGAGCCAGTTGATGTTTCTATGTATCGTCAGATGATTGAGTCCTTGATGTACCTGACGAACACGAGACCAGACATTTGCTTTGCTGTGAACACATTGAGCCAGTTCCTGACGGATCCGAGGAGTGTTCACCTGGTTGCTGTAAAGCATGTTCTGAGGTACCTGAAGGGTACAGTGGATTATGGGCTCAGGTATGAGGCGAATCAAAAGTTTAAACTGCAAGGGTATGTTGATTCAGATTGGGCTGGCAGTGCTGCAGACAGGAAGAGCACATCTGGGTGTTGCTTCAGTATGGGATCAGGTGTGATCTCTTGTTTTAGCAGGAAGCAGTCCTGCGTAGCACTGAGTACAGCTAAGGCAGAGTATGTTGCAGCCTGTTCAGCTAGTTGTGAGGCAGTATGGCTACGGAAGCTACTGTCTGAGTTATTTGATCTCTCGTTGGAGGCTACTGGTATCTTCTGTGATAACCAGAGTTGTGTGAAGCTGTCCGAGAACCCAGTGTTTCATGACAGATCGAAACATATAGAGATCAAATATCATTACATCAGGGATATGGTGCAGAGAGGAGCTGTGAAGCTCCTGTATGTTGCGACGGACGAGCAGATTGCAGATGTGCTGACGAAGCCACTAGCCAGGGTGAAGTTCGAGTACTTCAAAGAGAGGCTTGGCGTTCTTCAGATCGAGGACACTTCGAGGAAGAAGTGATGGACACATTTGCTGAAGCCATTCCAAGCATGTTGGAAGGAGGATCCTTCACATGGCTGTGGATGTAAGCGCTGGATGATGAGCATCAAGATGATGTTCTAGTTTCTGCTTGGATATGATCAGTTGGATCATTTTTATGTATGTATGTACGCATCATGTTGGATGCTGGATATGATCAGTTGGATCATTTTTATGTATGTATGTACGCATCATGTTGGATGCTGGATATGATCAGTTGGATCATTTGTATGAATGTATGTACGCATCATGTTGATGCTGGATATGATCAGTTGGATCATCTGTATGTATTTTGTATACGCATCATGTTGGATGCTTGGACCATGTATCTGTATATGTATCAGGTGGATACATTGTATGATCAGGTAGATCATGTATGATGATATGTATCATGTATTTGTATTTGTATCAGGTGGATACATTGTATGATCAGGAGGATCATGTATGATGATATGTATCAGGTAGATACTTGGTATGCATCAGGTAGATGCATTGATGATCAGGTGGATCAGGTATGTTGACATGCAGTAGGATGTTGCAGTGATGGTCAGGATGATCATAGATGACGAGCTTCAGGATGTTGCTCCAGATAACATGCAGCAGGACGTTGCAGTGATGATGATCAGGATGATCATGGATACATCAGGATGATGTATGGTGAGTATCAGTTTGATACTCTGTGGCCGTGGATCAGGTTGTGCAGATAAGCATGTAATTTGTGCCCTGGGAGATTTGCAGATGGTCTTTCAAGGTTTTGCCTATGGCATGTAATCTGTGCCCTGGGACATCTGGCAAATGCTCTTTCGAGGTTTTGCTTGGGAGGACATATAATTTGTGCCCTGGGAGATCTGCAGATAGTCTTTCGAGGTTTTGCCTATGGCATGTAATTTGTGCCCTGGGATATCTGGCAGATGCTCTTTCGAGGTTTTGTCCTATGGCATGTAATTTGTGCCCTGGGAGATCCGATAGGTTGGGCTGTGTGCCCGTAATCAGTCCTGGGATGCTCTTGCGAGGTTTTGCCATGACCACATGTAATTTGTGCCCTGGGAGATCCGATAGGTTGGGCTGTGTGCCCGTAATCAGTCCTGGGATGCTCTTGCGAGGTTTTGTGGTGACCACATGTAATTTGTGCCCTGGGAGATCCGATAGGTTGAGCCTTGTGCTCGTAATCAGTCCTGGGATTCTCTTTCGAGGTTTTGTGGTGAGGTCACATATAATTTGTGCCCTGGGAGATCCTATAGGTAGAGCTGTGTGCTCGTAACAGCCTGGGATTCTCTTTCGAGGTTTTGTGACGCACGTAAAAGTCCTGAGGATTCCACAGTATGGCCAATGATGACGAAGACCTGCAGGTGGTGGGCCTACATCCAGTATGAAAAAGGACTGGCTCTATAGAACTTCCTATGACGAGTAGAGACAGAGATTGGATGAGATAGCAGCAGCAGTGACGATGATGATGACGATGCATCGATGACGATGATCCAGAGAATAAGACTTGTCTAGCAGATCTGTGTCGAGAAATACCTTCCTAGTTAAGAGGGAGTGTTGATGTATATGTAACTTCGGAATGTATTTCATCAGTGTATTATATATATATTTATTGTACCCTTATAAGAGATGTGTTATTCCTCTATAAGGAAGTGTCGTCATGTGGATTGACAAGTGTCGCAAGTGTGTGTACTTGCCGATGGGTTATTAGACCACCTTATGGGGTCGGCCCTAATTAATATATAATATAATGTGGATGTACTCAAGTAGACAAGTCGGCCCCAGTAGGTCACTGGGAAAAAAGGTGAGTATAAATATAGATAGGAGATCTCTATTTTACTCACTCGGAAAAGTATCTATCTCTCTCTCTGAAAAGTAGCGCACTAGTGAGGAGGAGGAGGATCATCTGCTAGGAGACTATCTCAGTGTTATTTGGTTGTATTTTGGTTGAGCCATTTCTCTCACTATCTCTGAGGAAGTTGTGGGGTTTTTCACCTTAGGGTTTTCCCCACGGAAACTCTGTGTCTCTTGTCTCTATGCTTTTGATTCTTGTGATGCTTGTAATGCTTGTCATATTATGATTGTCATGCATTGATATACTGTAGATGTTATTCTCTCAGCAAAGATCCTATAGTATTGTAATTTAATACTGAAAATTTAACAGCTCTCATTCTTCCTCGTCGATGATGGTCGAGGCTGCTGTAGTTCTCGATGTCAAAAGAGTCGTTGCTTCTGGGTCAGATTCTACCACAATCTTGTCGAACGTGTCGGATGTCAACAATTTTTACAAAAAGGTCTTATGAGCTTTGCATTCAAACGTGTCATGCCAAGATGAGTGATGGTAGTCACACCATTTTCCGGACAGTTGCTTGCTATGTTCCTTTTTATGAAAAGGCTTCCTGTCGTGATCTCGATTTGGAGGAGTTGGATGAGAATATTTTGACTTGTCAAAGTTGGCTAGTGCCTTCTTGACGGGTGGTCATCCTGATGTCGGCTTTGTCACGAAGAACGCTTTTCCTTTCTACTTGGTTTCAAGTTTGCTGGAATAGTGGAATGCATATGCAAGCGTATTGAAAGTCAGAAACTCCATCTCCTATTGAATGCACTGGGATAATCCGCCAACGTACTTCAGAACAAACAATTTTTCTTCTTCTTCGATGCCAAGTCTAGCCATGAGTCAATAGAACTCGTCAATGTAGCTTTACATGGACTAGTCTTTCCATTGCCTTAACTGCTGCCACTTCTTATACTGCTACTCAAGGTACTTCGACAGGTAAAACTCATTTCGGATGTGTTAGGCGAATTTATCCCATGTGTCGATGAGGCCTCTGGTTTTCTCCATCTTTGTTGAAATATTCTCCCACCAGCAATGCAAAGATGTTGACATCTTTAAGGATTCAATGGCGATCTTATCGGCTTCTGAGAGTTGATTCACAGAGTAATAGGAATCCAGATGTTGAACCCAATTGTCGACGGATTTCGCGTCAATGTTTCCCTCTAGATTCGGTATGTCCAAATTCATTTTCACTTTGAAGGGGTTGATTTTGTCGGAGTTAGTTCTCATCGGAAATGCTCCTAAAGTCGAAGCAAATCACATGAGAATCTCGTTGAACTAATCAAACATATCAGTTCGTTGTCAAGCCAGTGCTTGATCTATGGAATTGATGTGTCTCGTCAATTGCATGTATTTTGCATGTTTCTTCTGCCATCTCTAGAGGTAGTGTCTGCTTGGATTGCTGAGTCTGCAAGAGATTTTGAACCGGCATAAGTCAAGTAACTTCGCTACAAGTGTCTACGCAAAACTTCATCACGAACAAAGTTGATGCGCTCTAACGAAGCTCTGAATGAACTTTGATTCTACTCTGATACCAATGATCCACTCGGGGCCAGGAGGCCGAGGGGGACAACGGTTCGACTGAATGAGTTGGCTCTGTTATGATGGAAGCACAAGAAATAGAATAAGCAAGCAGAAATTACACTATGCAGATAAACACAAATACACACAGATAAATATGCATGAATGCGAACTAATTTCTCTATTACTGGATGTAAAGATCCGGACTGATAAGATGTATATTACAATAGTTTACATGCTTATATAGAGAGTGTTGATATGCTTGGGTGCCTTCCCGTTACATTAAGTTACAAAAGCAGTTATAATGATTCAGCAGTTCAACCATTAAAGTCGACTGGAAGACAGAGAGACAGTCTGTCGAAATTCGACAGTCACAAGATGGTGTTGCGTAAGTTGCAGGTCGACGTCTCTAAACTGTGAGGTCATTGAACGTGTCGAAGTCATGTCACAGTTCGATAACTTTCCAAAGTGGTGTCGAAGTCGCGGAGTGTGTCGAAGCCGTTTCAAAGTCAAAACTCGTTGGAGTTGTGTCGACGATGGCTTGTCGTAGTAGATGTCAACATTCGACAATAACACCAATTGCGATGTGGATCAACAACAACCATGGAAACCGTTGCCTACATGTATGGTTCAAAAATTTATCCCTCCATTTTCTTATCCTCATAATCAATCATGGAATACTCCTCTACCATGGCAGCCATGGAAGTCTCAGCATAACCCCTACCAACTTTGGAAACAAGGTCAGCATGGCCCATCTTACAATAGAATGGATACTTTTTCTCATCTTGTAGCATAAGCAGATCCTCTATACTTTCCACAAGATCTTCAACAAAAAAATTAGCCATACCTACCTTCCCATCAGAATCCTATGTGCCCTAGCAAAATTTATGTCCAATCCATCCCACACCTTAACAATAATAAAGAAGTACAACATGCTTACAGTGTTGACCTACAAAATTTTCCTACCTTTCCCACCTATCCTACCTCACCTACACCATTGCAAGAATTCCATATGAGGTCTAGGAAAGTTTTGAATCCAAGAGTTTCAAGGATCATGGAATAAATGCAGTTTATTCTAGTCCTTATCAACAAGAAGACAAGATCAACAAGACATGGATAACATCTGATGAAGAACAAACACTGGAACCAAAAATTTAAGAACTTTCTGCATCGTCTTCACTAGATCTAGATCTCTTATGCATTCAGGAAGATCAAATTTTTGAAGAACTTCATGATACGACAACTACGAGAAATCAAGGAAGCAAAGATTATATTGAAGCTTGGTTTCAATATGTCATCGGTCTGCAACATCACTCCATATTTCAACAATTCTTGGCACTGTCTTTTCAAGGGAAGTTGATCTCTTATATCTTGGCATTCGTTAAGATACATCTTTCATATTTTGGTATGAGCATACTTGAGACCTTGTTTTGAAAGTGGCTCCTTTGAAAATACTCTTATACTTGAACATTTTGCCTTTTCAAGAAGAGTAGGGTAGGGTAGTGTGGAAAAGAATTAAAAAAATAAAATAGTAAAGAGAAAAATAGTTCCAATTGTGAAAACCAGTTTACTAGCACAACTAGACACATAATTTGCTTGAAAACCAGGTTACTCGCTGGCAAGGTTCATAATAAGTTCTGCAAGTTTCATGTTGATTCTATTTTTCTCTATGGTTCTTCACAATCATTTGTTTTGTAATCATATTGGATGATGTGGAATTCATTCAGGTCCAATTTCCAATGGTCTTGTCCCATTGACCTCAGCACATTATTTGGGAAACAAGACTTGAGTTATGTATAGTACCTTGGAATTACATGCATCAATGGTAATTTTCCTCACTAACGATCGAGGAAATACATCAATGTATCTTGTTTGTTAGATTCTATAGGTGACTCAAATTCAATATATCCATTCATACCTACTAGGTTGCACTAATGTACCTTGATAGCTCATTGTCATCATTGGTGAGTTGTCTCTTGTTGGTTAACAATTTTCATTATTGATTGGTAATCTAACGAAGTTTCTCCATGTTCGACTTCAAGAACATTCATTCACATGGATTAACTTGTACATGAGCGAGTATATTGGATGAAGACTATATATTTATATTGTTCTAGCAGTTCAATAGTACCTTTTTATTTACTTTCCAGCAATCAATAGTCTCTAAATCCACCACTATAATGCATTAGCTTTGATCACTCTTAGGACTTCAATGTTTTTTTGGTCCAAATGAAGATCATTTTCAGGTTGTTTTCTTTGATATCATCTTTAGCTTTCATGAATCCCAACTTTAGCATCACTCTCAGCAACAATTCAGCTTAAATCAGTCCATCCATGTCAATTTAAGCTCTCACAGAGGTAAAACTTGAGGTAAATAACAAGAGTTTTTTATTTATTAAAATTTTTGGAGAATGTCATGAAAAACCGCTAAGCATTATCCACTTCCATTTTTTTAGACTATCATTTCCACTTCTTTACCATTCCATCTTTGTTCATTCCAAAACATCCCTTGTTTCATGTGACCTATGAGATCATCCTACCTATGGCCTTGCTGAAGGAATAAAATGATAAAACTTGATGTAACTTGTGCACTACTACAACTTGTGTGCTGCTGCAACTTGTGCAACAAGTAGTAGCAAAGAACCAACCTACCATCAAGAAGAACTAGCAGCAGTAAGAAAACAAGAAGCAACTGATACACAATCCCATGAAGCTGCTGAAAGAGAGGAATAAGTCTAGACACAAGAACCTATAGCAAGATATTTGTTGTAGGAGCCTATGATATCATAACAGGAAGGAAGAAAACATAGGTATGAGTTCTTTTTCGTGGTTCACATATTCAAAGAAAATAAATCAACTGAGATTGCCTATCATATGGTATGGGGAATGCTTATTATTTTATACATATGGTCAAGGCTTTTTATGGTGAAACCAATGATTCCTAGAACATGGAGTATTGAAAACTCTCCCATTAAAATATTGGCATGATTACTTGTTGTTTCAACATAAGGTCAATGGATGGTTGCAGCTGCAGATTTTAATTAGATTTGGGTCCTTGCATTTTCCTGTACCTACCTTATAGCGTAATAGTTCGATGGCAACCTATTTTTGCAATCTCGAAGGTGGTTTTCATAGTGATCAACAAGAAATACTATTATTCCACCAACAAAAACCTCAATTTTTTAAGCCATGATCAACCCTTATTCTACAAAATGACATGGAATCCACAACGTGGAAGGATTCATGAGACTTGGGAAATAAATTGATTAAAAAAGGGAACAAGCATTTCCATCCTTCTACAATACATTATGGGAACTCATATACAACCATTCCTTCATAAGAATATGCTATCATACAATAGGAAGGAGAACACATTTTGATATTGGCACTTTGAACAAAAACATGTTTAAATTTTTGTTTTATTCCATCCATAACAACCATATCCATGCATAATGGTTGAAAGAATGATCATGATAGCAACAGAGGATTTGAGCCAACATTCAGTAATGCCATTTTCTTACACAATTTTTCTCTTGAATTGATTCTAACTTGTCAATGATTGACTAATAGATGAGTTGATTTCAAATCTTGTTGTAACCCACACCTTTCAATATGTTTCCTTAAGGTATACATTTGTGGCATCATTTGAGGAATGTTTGGCATTATAAGGTTCTATTTCTCATAGATTCCAATAAACAGTGAATCTAAGTGCAATCAATGGGCATGTTTTTGGGAGTCTAACAATGTTCCAACAGTCCTGTAGCGTTGGTATGGCTTTGAAGTTTAGTAAAATGTGGTAGATTTTGTTTGCAATCCCAAAGGAATTTTTCATAAGCTATCTAGCTCAACGTTAAAGTACTCAACAACAACACTGGCATGCCATCACTAGCAGCCTCAATCTCTAGCATCAAATCACAATCAATCCATCCTCTAGTATTTGCTTTAAATTATGGCAGTTCTTTGATAAAGGTAACATATTATGATAATATCTTAAAAATAATCTAAGTTGGCCTCCTTCTTTGTATGGATTTGGTATAATATTCATTGAATGGTTGCATGTTCGATTGTTGCATTTTATCAGACAAATATTGGTCATGATTCGTATAGATATAGAATGTAGATAATAAAGGAAGCACATAGTCTTCGACGTGATTTGGGCCTTTTTGTTGTGTAACAAACACATACTGCTATATAACAAAATACCAAACAAAGGTATGTGATTTACTTTTATATAATACAGACATGTTAGGCAATACCTCCCCTCTCTCAGACAAAGTTAAGAATGAACCTCAAGTCACAGAGAAAAATCAAAGGAAATCAATGGAATAAATTCTTTGGGTTTTATGAATAACATTGTGATCGGATTTGAGGTAAGAGACAACTGTGTATGTAACATTTGTGATAATTTACAGGAGTGATCACACAACTGGAGCATGGGGGCTTCACTAGAAGGCAATATAATATCACGTTCATTCATATTGCGGTATTAAATAATCATGAAAACCTAAAAATTATTTTGCTTGTATATTAAGGGGCAAAGGTTTTTTTTTATTTAATGTAACAATACAAAAATACTTTGGGGTCTTTTTTATATGGGTGGGCTAACAAATATCTGCCAAATGGAGATGGCAGGATCACAGACGGATGGAAAATCAAGTTGAGGCAAGGCTTGGGCTTACCAGGACGCAAGGAAATCACATATTGAGGTATGCTTGAGGCCATGGTTTCGTGGTGAAGTGGGTTTCACAATCGAGAGATAGTGGTCATTGACAGCCAGTTGTTACCAAAATCCTTGGGAGGCTCTAAGCCTCCAGGGCCTGTTATAGGCCCTCGATAGGCCTTGGGGGATTGAATACACACCCACTCGTTCCTATTACAGGCCTTGGGAGGTTCAGTCAGCCTCCTAGATCTTGTTACAGGCCCTTGGGGCGTGGATACCTATCCCACAACAGGTTTAGTCAGCGATTGGGGAACTGCAACATGCAATCTAAATGTTGTACTATGTGCATTGTCTCTAGTGACATACAATCTAAGTGATCTCTTATCTCTTCATTAGACCATTAGATGTTGCAAAGCATAATGATATGTGGTTGAGTAATTGCATTGTGGGTGAAGTAATGTGCATCCACAATATACATCGAAAGAAGCAAGGTGCATTGTAGAATGCATGTGGGGTCATAAGAGGGGTATCATATCAATATACTAGGTAGAAATATAAAGGGGTATAAAAAATGTTAATGAAAAAATTGATACATACAATATCTAGTGAAAATAGGGGTTTTAAAATTGGGAAGGCATATTGGGAGGGGGTTAAAAAAATTATTTTGGAAGGTATTTTCCAATATTTAGTGAAAATAGGGGTATTGTTTCATATGCCACGAACGAATGTGCTATGATAGCGGTTTATTGAGCGAAGCCCCTGTGAACTGGAGCAAACCTCACTAAAACTCACTCAAGAATAGCAAAGAAAAGAAGAAGAATTGTTGAATCAATAATCACTCATTAACACAAGCAATGACAAAAAATGTTGTATCATACATCAGCTGTAAGCTGGCACTGTGAAAAGTGAATAATAACTGAATAGAATCAAATGGATTCGAATGCCTCCTATGTTCATTCAAATTCTCATCAATGTGTGGCTTGGATAGCATTGGAGACACCATCCAATCAATGGTAGTAGTCACAAATAGTCAAAAGTCATTCAAATGAGTCTAACTAAGTCTAACTGAGTCATGTGAGCACAAATCAAGGGATGGAGACTCCAAGGAGGGAGCATGAGGCTGATGAGGCTATCAGTAGGTCAAGTGGCACTCCGATACAGACAACTAGAAGATACATGTAGTTAAACTGAGCAATAAATGAATAAAGCAGTCAATAAATGCTGCAACTGACTGTTAGTGATCTGAGTAGTGTAGTAGGGCGCATATGTCATCCGAGTAAGGAAAAAGGTGCACTAGGTATGTAGGAGGGCTTCTGAGGAATAAAAAATGCTCTAAGGGGCTGAACATAGGCTCCAGGTGCTGGGGAGAATACCATACTGATGACTGCATGCATGATGACTAGATGCATGCATGATGACTCGATGCATGCAGGCATGCAAATATACAAAATGATGATGAGAATATTCCAACACCCCCCCGCAAGCCAAACTATGAGGAAACAACTGAAGGAACTAATGGTAGGGCCCTGGTGACTAAGACCAAAGATCACCCCGTACAACAATCTAAATAAATAAAGGAAGGAAAGAGGGAAAACCCAATGGGAAGAAATCCATCCCTCAAAAATAGACTGAAGGATGCTAATGTAGCATATCATCACTCACCCCAAATTGTAAGTGCACTTCTCTACCGAAGAAGGATATGTTGGCAAGAAATGGATCAGTAATGTGATAAGGATGAAACCTTCCATTATGAAAATCAGATCTGGTTCTCCTCATATCAAGTGGATCTCCCACAAGATCTTCGGCATATCTAAGGGTAGTGGCTTCCCATCTAGGAAGAGGAGGATATGCAAGTTGTAGATATGGATCTTGGTCTTCCATTCGCTCATCTTTACTAATAGGTTCTTGATCTTCAGGTTATTGTGGATCTGGATCTAGCATTCGCTCTTCATCATCTTCACTCTCATACTTTGAATCTAAATTGTCATGTGATGAAGGTTTTCTCTCTTGCTCATCAAGCAGTGGAGGTGTGGTAGGAAAGGTCTCTTGCTCAACTGGGTGAGCATCATGTAAAGGCCATTCCTCAAACTGTACAATCCTATCAAGGAATGGTGTCATAGTAGAAGGATCAAGAAGCTTGTAGGCCTTTGCATTCAATGCATAACCCACCATAATACACTCTCTGCTTTGTGGATCTAGGGCTCTCCTTTTCTCTGTTGGAATCCTTGCCCATGCTCTGGATCCAAACATTCTAAGATGAGATACATCAGGTTTGTATCCCATCCATGCTTCAAAAGGAGTCATATCTTTGATTCCTTTGTGAGGAACTTTGTTTTGAAGGTAGGAATCACAGTTGATGGATTATTCCCAAATACTAGGGTGCAACCCTTTCGACTGTAGCATGCAGGTGGCTATCTCTATTAATGTTATATTCTTTCTCTTTGCAACAACATTATGTTGTGGTGTGTAGGGAACAATATTTTGCATATCAATGCCTTCTTCAACACAAAAGGTTTGAAAATCACCTTTGATGTACTCTCCTCCATTATCGGTGCGAATCGCCTTGATCTTTCTATCTGAAAATGTTTCTACAGAAGACTTGAAAAACTTAAAGAATCCAAATACTTCTGATTTTAATATGAGAAAGTATACCCATGTAAATATTGAATAATCATCAATAAAATTAAGAATATACCTTTCCTTGTTCAAAGATAGGTCTGGAAATGGCCCTACAACATCACCATGAATCAGATCTAGAGGTTGAGAGGCTCTCCTTGCCTTCTTGCCTTCCCCTTCTCAAACTTATTTTTAGGATGCTTTCCCATCAAAAAACCATTATAGTTTCCCATGGAAAACTTGACTTTGGGTAGTCCTTCAACCATCTCTTGAGTATGCATATCTTGCAGGTACTTGTAGTTGAGATGCCCAAATATTTCATGCCATAGCCTACTCTCTTCATTTATATGAGTGTGAAGAGCAGATTATTTAGAGAGAGGTAGAAAATGGGAGAACTCATAGAGTTTCGACTTGTGGTTTGCAACACCTTTTGCAATGGTAGATCCTAATAACATCTCTTGGAGTTCAACCTCATTTGGAGAGAAGATTACCCTCTTGGGCTCTCCAGTGTGGGTCATCTAGTATACTGAAAGTGGATTAGTCCTGAGTGTAGGGACATACAACACATCTGAGAAGTACCCATGATCAAGTTTGATTCTTCCAATCCCCTCAAAGGAGATCTCAGAATAATTCCCCAACATGATGGATGGTCCAACAGTGAATCAAAACCAGTAAAGAGATATTTGGAGGAATACATGTGTCTTGATGCTCCTGAATCTATGATGAAGGAGGATTGTGTTGATGCACCTGCCATGAGATCATGACATCTTTCTTTGTCCTATGATCTTAATGGTTCACCTTCTTTATTTCTAGCACATGCAAGTACTGGAAGGTTATTATTTTCAAGAAGTGAAGCCATGGGATATATGGTCTTCTTCATACATGAAATCTCAGGATGGAATCCTCTATTGCAGTATGTGCTTTTGGATTTCCTTTTCTGAGTTTGCTTGTCTTTCTTAGGTTTCGAAACTCCATCTGACTGATTTGGAGACTCCTTTTGCTTCTGCTCATTCGACTTTATGTCAAATGTTTTTTGCTTACCCTTTCTATTCTTTCTCTTCATCTCAGTGGTTGCAAAAGCTGAATCCAATTTGGGTTTTATCATTCCCATATGAACTAACTTCTCCTCCTCAAGTGTGAGAGACTGGATGAAGTATTCAAGAGTGGGAAACTTCCATTTTTGGATGGACAGCTTCGCTGACTGAAAAGTGGAGACAAATATCGAGTAGTTAGGGCCTAGTTTTGATAGTATGGAAAGGATGAGTTGCTTCTCTTCCTTCTCTATCCCATATCTCTTCAACTGTGAAATCAAGTTTTTGAACTTGTTGAGAAACTCAGTGATAGTTTTGAAACTACTTGGGCTCAAGGAGATGGGCTCATTTTCCAATTTAGGACCTTTCAATTCATCTTTTATTCCAATAAGAGATTTGATCTTGTCCCAAACCTCTTTTGGAATTGCTATATCTATGACATGAAAATGGAGGTCTTCAAAAATGCTGAGGAGCACCAGTCCTACTGCTTCATCAAGTTTGTCTAAGTACTTGGATTTCTCTACTACACCATTAGGTTCAATGACAGTCCCATTCAAAAATCTAGAGAGGCTCTTGGACTTCATGAAGATTTCCATATTGGCCTTCCATTCGAAATAGTTGAATGAATTTAGTTTTAGATCCATTGGTAGTTGTTGAAGTTGAATTGAAGATGAATTCGAATGATGGAGATAACCTGCAAAACAATGAGAATTGTAAATGGAGATCTGTTGCAATTCAAATTGAACACTACCTTAGGACATTGGGCACATGTTATTGGATCCTTCACACCTGGATAGACCTCACTAGATTTCTCCATTGAATTCAAGACAATTGCACCAGGAATTGCTGTGGAAATCCAGACGCTTCTGGTGCTCAATGAAAGACAGCTGCTCAAAGAATTGTTGCAACTGTTGTTGCTGCAATTCGAATAGATGACTCCAACTATGATACCATGTGATAATTTACAGGAGAGAACACACAACTAGAGAAAACCTCACTAAAACTCACTCAAGAATAGCAGAGAAGAGAAGAAGAATTGTTGAATCAATAATCACTCATTAACACAAGAAATGACAAAAACGGTTGTATCATACATCAGTTGTAAGCTGGCACTGTGAAAAGTGAATAATAACTGAAAACAATCAGATGGATTTGAATGCCTCCTAAGGTCATTTGAATTCTCCTCAATGTGTGGCTTGGATAGCATTGGAGACATCATCCAATTAGTGGTAGTAGTCACAAATAGTCAAAATTCAGTCAAATGAGTCTAACTGATTCTAACTGAGTCTTGTGAGCACAAATCAAGGGATGGAGACTCCAAGGAGGGCGCATGAGGCTGATGAGGTTGTCAGTAGGTCAAGTGGCACTACGATACAGACAACTGGAAGCTACAGGCCATTACACTGAGCAATAAATGAATAAACTAGTCAATAAATGTTGCAACTGACTGTTAGTGATCCAAGTAGTGTAGTAGGGAACATATGTCATCCGAGTGAGGAAAACAAGGCGCACTAGGTAGGTAGGAGGGCTCCTGAGGGATAAAAACAGGCTCTAGGGGTCTGAACATAGTCTCCAGGTGTTGGGGATACTACCATACTGATGACTGGATGCATGCAGAATGAATGCAAGCATGCTAATATACAAAATGATGGTGAGAATATTCCAAGAACATCAACTTGAGAATTTATGATGGAGTAATTTATCGTGCAAAATCATCCCATGTTTTGAAAATAAGTTTGAGCATTGTAATGTTGCTTATGAGATATTTTTCATTTGCTTTGTTCAGACATTTTACATGCCTTCATATATCATTTCTTGATCATCATTTTGAGGATCCAGTTTGGGAGAGGATTGATCTGTATATTAAAACTTGTTTTCTACCCATCAATATGAACATAGATCCCTTATAGAATTTAAAAAGATGATGGCATCTTCATAATTAAAACATGAATCCAATACATTTCCTTGAAGGGTCTCATCACAACATGAGGACATGACATATCCTCATTTTGGGGGAGAAGATGCACTCCATGGGATCTAATATTTCAAGCTAATAATGACAACTTCGTAAACTCAAGTTCACATTTTTATTTATGTTTGTCTACAAAAGTGCATAAATTGAAGTAAGCATTTTTCCAAACTATGAACTGGATTTTCACAAAACATGGAGGGGAGAAGCACTACATCAGGAAGAACAACCCTACTAGTTTTTAGCTCAATCTAATGCATGCTTTTCGAGAAAATGAGCATCATCACCTACAACCATTTTGCCTATATCTCTCGATTTGTGCATCCGATGTCTTTGATTTTTGGTGAGCAGAAACATTGTGGCAAGGAGAATATACTCACCAATTTTAAAAAAAGGTTCACAGATTTCGAGAAAATGGCCATCATCACCTACAACCAATTTGTGTTTTTCTCAAAATTTGTGATATGGGTATCTTTGAGTTTTGGTGTAGAGAAGCATTGGAATAGTATGTATTTTGTGAGAAAAATATTTCTATTACTTCATGTAGCTACTTGTTGCTACTTGCAACATGTTGTTACTTGTTGCAGATTGTTGTTACTCCATCATAATTGACTACAAATCACTTGAGAGCTGCTTTTGAAGGTGTGTTGGCTTTGAAAATTTGACATATTACTACTAGGATGATCTAGGTGACCATGGATTGAAAAATAATAAGTTATATCACTTGTTTTAGTCATGGTCGGCCAATAATGACATGTTTTGAAGATGACTCTTTTACAAGAAATGCAATTTTGGGAAATGAACAACCATTATTTGAAGAGATTTCAATGTGCTCCTTGGAAAGAGATTTTTTTCTACTAGTATCATTAGTTGGAAAAGCAGAGTGGTTTTGGAAGCAACATTTAGATGGGTCCTTACAGCTTGTGCAAGTTGTAGGATGCTACAAAGGGATTGGGTTGCATGAGGACAAGCAACATGTTTAGTTTGGGGGATATGTTGGGTCGTGGACATGTCAATATTATTACCTGTTACAGACACCCATTCCATTTATTTTACTGCTTGCTACTCCTCCATCACTCCATTTTCCATAATTTCCCGTAAAATGCTATGTTATGCTTATTTATGCTTTAGTGGTTAAGTAATACTCATTTACCTTTGTTTTTAATAGATTAAAGATTATTATGCATGATTTTGTTGATGACGAATCATGAAGATATTTCTTGTAACATCATTTATGGTCCCAGCCTCCAAGCTTGGCATACTAACACAACACCAAAGAGGAAATTCACAACATGGATTTGTTCCTAGGTTCAATGGAAAGGATTTGTGACCCTTAATTCATACCTAGGTCCAAGATCGCAGATTCTAGCTTGTGGTCGAGTGATATTAGTCAAACACGTACCAGATAGGAAGAGACTATTTTGCATTACAATTTACGGGAAGATGAAAATTGATTCCAAAATATGGGACATGGTTTTTGTGCGGAACGAGCCAGATTAGGTGATTTGCGAGTAGATTATCCAGGTAGTGCGTGATCTAGGAGATATGGCTGGTTCTTTAAGGAATATTTTCACACACTTGTTGTAACTTAAGGCCAGTTTTCAAAATTAACAAATTTGTTTAAAACAAATTCCAAGTTGGGAATTTGGTTCCTCATCCTCATCATAGATTTTTATGTATAAATATGTAATCAATCTCATGTATGAGGGGGTAGTAGGGAATGGGAAATCATTTGCCGTATTGATTCCAATCTAAACTCTAATGCATTATTTCCAACTTAATAAGATGTGCCAACGATTTCATAATTTGGAGTTGTAGATCCAATCCTTGAAGACCCAACCATGTTCAGTGGAAAAAGGGCCCTCTTCCCTGAGCAAGTGCTGGCAGTTGTGTGATTGTAAGTGTGTTATTATTTTGTGCTTTCTTTTATTGTTAGATTAATATTTGTTATGATTCATTTTGATGGATTTCGGTAATAGATCGTTGGGAAACACAATAAATCTTTTAGATCTGTGTGATTGGAATCCTCTATTGAGTTCATTTATTTTATATGCATCCAGATATTTGCAAGTGTGATCAAATTTACATTTAGGTGTAGTTTTCTGCAATCAATTATTTCTATTATTGTTGTTACTTGATAGTTGTTACTTGTAGAACAATTGCTTGATGTTACTCGTAATTGTGTTTCATTACTATAGGAATTATTTACATATGTTGTTACTTACCACTGCTACTTGTTATTACCTTTTATTACTTTATGTTCTTGTTGTTACTTAGTTACGATTCTTGAAGTTTGATTATTTCCTTTCGTTTCAACAGTGTGGGTTTATTTTTTCAGAGTGATTTAGTTTCAACAGTGTACACTTATACAAGTGCAGGTTCAATATTTTATTTCAAGCATGTGTGAGTGTGTTTTAATTCAAAAATAATTTGTGAAGAGTGTTTTCATTCAACATGTGTGTTTCAATTAAGATCTAGTCTACGACGAGTTGAGTGGATTGATTGAGTTTTTATTTGCATACTACATGATCATCATAGATTCAACATTAAAAATTAAATTGTAGCCAGCATAGATTTTGCACCTAACCTTGAAATTTTTATGTTCTGTAGTAGATAACTAATGTGAAGGTTGATTAGTTGTTTTAAAAGACAATTAAAACGCCCAACAGTAGTTGAAGAAATATTTTAGGAAAGGTTGTCAATTTTATTTGAAGTGGCATTACACCTAGATAGTAGTGACTACACAATAAATGTGTACATGTTGTTTATAGGTAGTTTAGTTTGTTTCCTTTTATTTATATTCTTTGTTTTTGTAGGAGTCTCTTATAATGCTTCATGATTGATAAGAAAATGTCTTCAAATACACCTGTATATGTGAGATTTGCAAGGTGCTAGTCTTAACACTATGAATATTTCTTTTGCTTCTTGGGTGATTTATCCTACCACATATCAACTTATGAACTCAAAAAGGGTATATATTGGTTAGGTGAAAAATAACATTGTTGAATATAATGTTGTTATTAAACTACTGGCAACATCCATTTCACTTGGAATTCAACATTTAGTAGTTCACATGGACTCACAATTTGCAATGTCATAGTTGAATGGTGTTTATCATGTACATAATCCTACACTTCTATGGAATTATTTATGAGTGAGACTTCTTGAACAAAGTTTTGAATTAATCACGTGCATTCATATTCCAAGAAGTTTGAATGATTTTATTGATGCATTAGCTAATTATGTGTTGGACTGGCCCTTGTTTCATTAAAAGTAAAATAAGCATGCATGTATTATACCATGAAGTCAAGCGTATCAGTTTTTGCACATAATTAGAGTTACGAAACCATATGTATATAAAAATAGTGAAAAGTTTACATTATGTCCAAAATGGGTAAATCCATATAAAACAGTGAGATCCCAACCCCTTAATGATGCAATACAAGCCTATTGATACAAAATGGATATACATAGGTTATTCCTTAGGCTCAACCCCAAAATGTATTTCATGGTAGCATACTGTGGCAGATGCTAGCTATAGAGAAAGTTGGACCCATGGTCATCATGCTCCCACCACCTATCTATGAAAGGCACTCGGGCATGTCCTCAATCTGTGCCGTGGGTATCTGATGGGTCATCCCCTTCTGGATTGTCTAGATGGTGTGGAGCACCCTCTCAATATCAACTCCATATCTTGGTTGGCACTCGTCTCTAGCCCTCCGATGGTGCCGAGGATATTCTGTTGTTTCACTAGGCCTATATCTACATCATTGAAACATTTTGTTAGTGATGTTACACACTAAAAAAATGCTATACCTCTTAAAAATAGAAATCATAATACAATAAAAACAAAAACTATAAGACATTTAAAGAATTACAAATCATTTTATTGATGTCTACCCACTTTGAGTCTGGAGGAAGTACCACCTTTGGGTAATTCCTAAATTCCATGTCAATGTAGGGGTAGTCATATATGGAAATCGCCTATCGAGACCACCAACATATGGAAATCACCTATCAATTATGGAGGAAGGATCAACTCTAGGTAACTCCTAAAGTCCATGTCAATGTGGTGGCAGTTATCTACGAAAATCACCTATCGAGACCACCAATTAAAGAACTCATCATTGAATGCATTCAACATACATCCTCATCCAATATGGTACATCATGCTCTCCCATACCCACATACAAGGCTCATCGCGAGTAGTGTGTGGATAGGTAGCTCGTGGATTCATCACAAGGACTCTCTCCATGAAAAAGGATACTAGCAAAGTCTTGTAAACAAAGTTCTTAATCCTCACCAATCTATAAAATATTAATTGAGATTTAATGTTGACAAGCATAGTTGTGGATCAATCATATACATAGGTCTCAATAACTCTAGTACATTGTGAATTTAATATCAATAATTCTAACATGCTAAAGATGATCCCACCTTCCAAAGTGACGGCCAATACAATGATAATGAGGTTAAGATCAAATGTATTCTCAATGGTGACTTGAGAGCTCACTTTTTGTGCATTAGGTATACAATAACCATCAATGTACTTCAGGATTGTAAGAGTTCCATCCCCTCATCCTCCTCCTTGTATGATTGCAGATGTCCCATGATGGGATAATTTTGTAAGGAAGTATATTTCCTCAACATCAATATTTAAGATGATAGCATCAATCATGAAAGAATATCAATCAAGTTCCTAATATATTATCAATAATTCAAGTTTTTTTGTGCCTATATGTTGGAACATTGAAATAATTTGGCTACAATTTCGAAGTGCATCAATGAATTTGTGCTCCTCTAAGACAAGCCTTCCAATCTATCCATGCTCCATTTCTCTCTATGTTACCACCATGGTGGATTACCCATAGTTTAAAATAAATATTTTGAGGTTATATTTTCTATTTTTGAAATTGGAGAATCCCCCTCGTGCTTTCTCTTTAAGATAGGCATTCCCCCCCTCTCCTCTTATAGGAAAGCACAGGGAGGGTTATTCCCCCATTCCCTGAGAATGAGAAAGGAGTTAGGGCACAGATGGGAGACTTTATGCAGTCCCACATCACCAATTTTTTAACAAAATTGATAACTAAACCATCAAAAACAAGATAAAGGGCATAGATATGTACCTATATTTCATAAAAGTGGATTTGAACTATCGAATCTCTTGGAATCCATAGTTAAAATTTGAAGGTGAATAGGTGTGTTGGTCAATTTTTGTGATAAAAATACTTTGGAATGTTAAAAATGAACTATTTTCACTTTTTTATAGCATTTTTCACCCAAATTTGATTAAATTTATAATGTGATTATTTAACTTTAAGTATATAGAACATATTTGATTGGAATTTTTACATCCATTTTCACTTGGATCTCAAGATCATAATGGTTTGACTAGCATATAGGAAAATGCATACTTCTACCACTACATTGTGCATTTTCAGCTTTTGTCTATTTTCTTTAGGATCCAACCCACCATGTTGTAACACTTAGTCAATTCCATTTACTTTAGCTGTCATAATAATGGTGGTAGAGCCTATCGATCATCGGTGCCCTAGTTAGTACCTTGTTGTCACTTGGTTCCCATGTTGAGTTTTCTAATAGGTTTGGGAGCCATTGTAGTTTTTAATGACAGTGAGTTTGAACCACATGATTCTCTTTCCTTATTTTTTAACCTTCCCTTGAAAATATTCCGCTTTTATTTTGTCATGCATTTGCTTTTGCATATAATTACTTGCACACTAATGCCTAATGCACCACTACAATCTGCATACTATCATCTACATTCATTTGTCTTTCTATTCATTTTCATCCATGGAATTTTCATTGTGAAACCATATTCTTGGAAGAGAGACTTGATGAGTGTTTACCTCCTTAACCAATCCCTTTTTCTCATTTTTTGTTCTTGCATAGGTCCGTTTGATGCACTTGGAAAATGGTTCCATGCCTTGTAACGCTTGTTTCTTTCATTGTATTATGGAATTGTTTTATTCTTTTTGAGGATTTATTAACATGAAAAAGACACAACAAATCAAATATTTATAAAAATAGATAGGGGGAAAATAAGTTAGATATTCTATGTTTGTTAATGTAGCAGTAAATTGGTGTCACATTTAAACAAATAGCTTGTGTTATGTCTTCCTTCACAAATGAGTTTTATTATTGACCATAGAAGCTAAACCATGATCTTGAGTTTAGAACTCCTCTAGTTGTTTACTCTTCCAATCACTATGTAGTAGAACTCCTTGGCTCTTGCATGGTTGGATTTATATAATTTTTATATCTATGGGTCTTATTTGTCTCTCAAGTCACAATTGTGTTATGCTTATGTCCAAAGCGTGTAAAAACCATGTTGGCCATTTCTTAGATTTTATGATTTTGCATGTCGAACTTCCCTATTATCAAGTTATTCTCAATGAAATCATATCCAATGTTTACTCATGCTAGCATGGAATGGTCTCCACAACCTTTTGATGATGGGTCTTCTCTCATTCACTTCAACTAATTATTCTATGGGATATACTAAGAGTCAATAGCACCTAGAGGTTTACTTTCATTATTGGTGAGTCACCCTACACTCAACATATGACATCTCATCATTAAAGTTGATTGAGTGGGATCCCTCTATGTTTGATGGTAAGAAATCTATTCACATAGTGGGATTCGTGTTGAAAATTAGGTTCCATTTTGAACATTGCTGGAACTCCTTTGTCAATGAATTTCATTATTGGTTATCACTCGGCAGGTTTTTTCCATGTGCTATTTATATTTGGTGCATGTAAGAGATGTACATGGTGGTGTGTTCATGCAACTTTTTTTCTGAGACCTTTAACTTAAATAATGTCCTTGATACTTTTTTTCTTGTAGAATACTTATTATATTTACAAGTACATATTTACAAACACCAACATAGGGTTTTGTATCCTATTCTTCATGTTAATATGTTTCGAATACTTTCTCATGTTGGTTGATGTGATATGTCCTGATTCCCTCCTTCCAATATATCTAAGCCTATCAACATCAAATCATTTTCTTTGGGAGTGAGAATTAGAGTTTGTTTCAATACCGTGGGGATTTTAACCTTTAGTAGCAAGTTCCCTTGCTATTGACAATGGAAATTCATCAATGTCCCTTTCTTGACAGATTCTAATAAGTTTTCAATGTCAAAACATTTACTCACACTTATTTGATTGTGTTGTGTACCTTCATACCCATTATCGTTAGCAGTGGCATTTCCCACATTTGTTAACTATAATCATTAATTATGGATAATCAAATTGTTTCATCCAAGTTTGACTTCAAATAATTTATTCACATGACATATATTCTTACATTTTGATGGATTTGGATTAAAAACCTAGGGCCCATAGTAGCATATCCCTTTTTGTTCTTTCTCGAGTTGTGCAAGCAGTACCACACACTTATGTAACAATGGTACTTGTCGGAGGATTAAATTTTGATTTCATCCTTCACTAGACATTGTGTTGATGTACAATGAAACATAGATCCACTTTGTATATGTTCATGACCATGATCTATATTTGAAATTGATCTATCATATACCTTTTCATGGACATGATTTTTCATTTTACATGGATCCATAGTATAATTGATTTGGTGGGTATGCTTGTTTTACACCTAAGCATGGGTATGCTCACCTTGGGGATACCTTGTTTTTAGTCTACAAGTACCTTTTCTGATCTAGATTCTTGTTGCACTCCACATGGGTCCACTCATTAGACCTCTACACCTTTTATAATGTAATAATGTCAACCATTAGTTTATCTTCTAGCCTAATATGTTAGGGGGAACCTATTAGCATTATCAAGTGTAACATTTCCTATAATAACATGTTATCCTTGTTTCCCCTTTCAATCACTTATCACCCTCTTAAAAAACCATTTTTTTCTTTGCCCATGTGCCTTTCCTTAAAGAAACGTGCACAACCCTATGCATTTCCTTAAAAAAACACATAGGGTTGCTCCAAAATGTGAAAATTAATAATAAATGTGCATAAAATGTGTGATCCTGAGTGGGATTTTCATAATCGATACACTTGGACATGGTTATAAACTTGTACCAAATACTTGAACCAACTCTCATGAGTATAAAAGAAGGCCTTACGTTGGATATGGGGCCTCATAGGTTCCCAAGTACATTGGAAAAATTTCCCAGTAAATGGTATAAAATCAAAGAAGCCCGAGGTGATTAAACATTTAAAAGGAATTATCTTAAAGAAAATTTCATTAAAGATTTCTCATTTACTTCCGTAGAAGATTGTCTTAAAGAATCTATGTATGGAATTCAAATTTTATCAAGTCGAAAGAATGACCAGTTGGTGTATTTGGTACTACACCTACTCCTTGACTAAGCTTGACTTGCAACATTATCACAATTGATTAGAAGTAACAAGTTCACTCCATGACTTGCTTGAATTTAGAAAATGATAATACTCCAGGGAAAAGTTTCAAATGGAAGAAATATCACCCTTGCACACTTTATCTAGTGAAATATGTCATGAAAGTGGCTACCAAAGAAAATGAATATGGAGAAATCAGAGAAAAATATTTTCCTCCATCATTTACCTAATTTAAAGAAGGAAAATAATACATCAACGAATGAAAATCCCTAGAATGGATGACATGGAAATCAATATGAAATAAGTTGACATCTCCATCAACGACATACCTAAACTTGCAAAATTTGTGGATTATTGGTTGAAGAAGAAAACAAAAAATATAGAGAATCTTCTTAAAGAATACCAGGACATGTTTTCCATAGATTATAAATATTTAAAAGGCTTGGTGCAAGAAATGGGATAAATGAAGACAGATATTATGCCGGATGGAAAACATGTCAAGGAGAGACCATACAAATTATCCCACAAATATAAGGTTATAGTCAAGAAATAAATAAAAAATATGCTATCCATCGGAATTATATATCCAATCAACCAGTCACAATGGGCTATCCCAATAGAGTAACCCTCATAGATCTATTCCCTAAGCCCTTCACGGACGAAATCATCAACAGAGTTTCAGGCCATGAATGTTACTCGTTTACAAATGGATTTTCAAAATACAATCAAGTGCCAATGGAAAAAGAGTACCATAATATGACTACATTTGTATGTGAATTTGGGTCATTTGCATACAAAGTTATGCCCTTTGAATTGAAAAATGCACATGCAATATTTTACAGAATCATGATCAAGGCTTTTTAGGAATTCTTATATAAAACCATGGCTACTTAATTCGATGAATAGATCATACATACCATACTGAGAGACCATGTTCAATGGCTTCGAATAATCTTAGAAATATGTAGATAGATTCAACTATCGTTTAATATTAAGAATGTATCTTTTCCACACCCATTGGAATACTTTTGGGTCACGTTGTTTGCAAGGAAGGAATCAATATCGACTTGGAAAAGATAAAATTCATCCTCGACTTGAAGCTTCCTATGAACCCTAAACAAGTAAGAATAATATTGCTAAGACATACATGGTAATATCAAAAGTTCATTCGACATTATTCAAATATGGCATTCCCCGTAGAGGATCTACTCAAAGCAAATGATGAGTTTACATGGACACAAGAATGGACAGAATCATTTGAAGTTATTAAATGCAAGTTGAAGCCTCGATCCTTCAATTCCCAAATTGGTCTAATAAGTTTCATGTGCACGTCAATGCATTGGGTATTGTAGTTTCCTATCTTGGGTTTCCACATAATTTTTGGTGTTCATGTGTGTGGATGATTGATGTGTGTTAATTTACTTTTGTGATAATATATGAGAAGTAAGTTAACATATTGCGAACCTAATGTGTGAACCTGATAATTTTGATATGTTTGCATTGTAGGGCTATGGGAAATATTAGTTGCTCTATCGAAGCTATAAAATGCTAGTTGTTGTAGATTTTTGGCCATCCCCCTTCTCTGTTGTAGAAACCTAGTTCATGCAGTTCCCATAGGTACCTTGGGTGAGAAGTCACTTATTCGTAGGTGATGCCGAAAGGGCCGGTATCTTGGGGTTTTTTGGTGAATAGTTTAGTGGACCTAGGTCGAAGTATAGAATAAGCCAACAAAAAGATTGAAGAAATTAAAAACGATTTCCATTAGATGAAGCAAAGAGAGGAACTGAATATCTCAAGGGTAAGGGAGAGAGTGATTGAAGTGATAAAAATCCCAGTAAGAGGAAGTTGGGGATAAATCCCATGTCGAAAGGAGGACCGTGTAACTTAGTCACCAAGTAACGGATTATCGAATCAATCACTAGAACCATCCCTGGATGCAATTATGAAACACACTGAGTTATCAAAACCTTTGGAAAATGGAACTACTCTAGAAAGTGAACCCCCCAATGTCATGAAAGTAGTTACCAGAAGCAACAGAAGTAGCACTCATATGACCAAACCCCAGGGGCCCTCTCATAATCTGGTAACAAACCTTCATAACTTTGTTTTACAATTAACTTGGTATAATCAAATGACTAGTAGTACAAATAGTTTACAAACCAACATGTTGGCAAAAGGAAGTATTAGTAGTTCTTCGTATATTAGTGGTAACATTATAACGCAACCTGAACCTCAAGGATTTGTACTAGTAGGATCCAAAACTATCACAATGGATGGAGTACTAGAAGCATCCAAAACTATCACAATGGATGGAGTACTAGTAGGAACACCCCTGGAATCTCCAAAATTTTGGGGGAAAGTAGGAGAAGACGATGAAACACAACACTAGTTCCTATGTGAAGTGATATGGACCGGCATAGCAACCCCAATGGCAGCCAAATTGGTTGAATTTTAGAAAAAATTACGAGGAAGGATCTTACAATGGTACATGAAATTACTTGAAAGACGAGGATCACTAGATCCCACTTTAGCAGAGACAATGAAATTGTTCCTCGACAATTTTTCACAACCCAAGTTCGATAAGCAACATGTTGCAAAATTAAGAGAAATCCAACATATGCATAGAGAATCTACCTAGGTGTATGCCAATGTTTTATGGATGTACTCACTAAACTAACATTTTCGGTAGATGAAGCTCACCATAAGGAGTGGTTTATTGAAGGTTTATTGCCATTAATAAGGATACATTTATCACAATAGGTGATAGAATTACCTAGAAGTGCATTAGAACAAGCAATGAATATTGAGGCCATGGATAACTATATGAATACCACTACAGTAGGAGATTCATCATCTTCAAGAGAACTGGAACAAGTGCATAATAAAATGGCATAAATTACTAAAATACTTCAGGATATGAATATACCAAAATCAAATTAGCCATAGGTATGGTGTATTAGATGCATGATGGAAGGAAATCATGCTTGATAATATCCCAAGATGAGGTGGAAAAATTATGCCGAGTAGATCATTTAATCGAGGATCATTTAATCCAAGGCCGAGTGCGATAACTGCATAGGTTTCCACAACAAACCCATTCTACTCTGTGGGACAACCAATAAATCCAGAACCACCAAGTGCTTCTCCCAACAATTGTTGTGAGATTTGAAAAGCGAGATTTGAAAAGCATTTTGTCATCTACCTCGCTCTACTCAATTTCATAGAAATACTCCTTAGTCCCAAACATAGTATACTACAAATTTTGTGGATCCACTATATATAGCATCATGAAGTGCAGATCCCTGGATGCTTTGACATAGAGGCTAGATCACTCTATATATCGGGTAGCAGATAAACCTCCAAGAATAGGGGGAGGGTGTGAAACAAGATTTGGCACTAGACGAGGAGGCGATTACATAGGCCCCATTCAATGTTACAACTACCTTGAGATTAGCCATGTTTCCCGCGACTTTCCATTTCCCAAAAGACTCTGGTATACATGCTGTCGAACAAACACCTACACTATGGAGAAATTCCTTGAATTGGTCTCCAAATGGGAAGATCGTGCAAGGAAACTTGCCATCTTTATCAACTATGTACCACGAGAAGGCCGAGCTATAGCAGGATTTTTTTTTTACTCAGGTAGGCACAAGAGATGGATCATATCAATGATGAACAAACTCCTCAGTAATCAGAAGGAAGCACCAAGGAAGACTAATTATATTCCATTCCAATAGAAATAGATCTACCAGGAGGACATGGACATGTTTTGTTGAATACAAACCCCGTCAACCCGAGATGAAGTAGGACCATCTCACCAATACAAAAAGAATGCTAGAAGAATTAATGGGGGAGAATCATATAATGAAAAAGCAAGGGACTCTATTTCATTATGGTTCCACTTGTTGAAAGATATTATAGAAGATGGGAATGACACTCAAAAGTTGTGTGGAACACTTTGCAACATACATGATGTTGTAGAAATTAATGGAAAGACATGTGCCCCATTACCAAAAAGAAACTTGCAGTTGGTTCGACGGAGACAAAGGAAAATGTTTTCCTGAGATTTTCATCTAGATGTGCAAGTACATGGATATGATATTAGGAATTTGATGTTGTACTTGGGATCTGACATAAACATCCTACCAAATAATTCATGGGGAGCAACAGGCTCTCCACCTCTTGTCTATTATCCCATTCAGTAAAGAATGACAGATTAGTATCATATTTTCCCCACTGGCCAACTAGAGAAGGTTGAAGTGGATTTGGTAGGTGTTAAAACCACTATAGATTTTGAAGTAATAGAGATCATGGGAATAATAGACTCCTACCTAGCATTGCTAGGTATCAAATGGGATTATGATAAATTTGGGATAATTGATTTGAAAAAAAGAACAATGACTTTTGAGTCTGACAAAATGAAGGTAACACAACCTCTAGATCCACACCAAGATTCGTGATACATAGAGCCAATCTAAGGAAACATGGAACGAGATGTCCTAGACAACATATACTCTCTAAAAGAAAGAAAAAAGGAATATTATGTAAACCCAACAATAGAGGGATCGGTAAGATGGAGGAGCATTCATTGCTTTGATAGTGATTCTAAGGAGGCTTGGTACAACTGGAAAAATGGGAGACATGAGCTCTCATCCATAAATTGGGTAATGTGGAATCATTTCACTAGATTGGAGTAGAATCACATGATATGCCAAGGCATGATGGAACCAATAGCCTAGAAAATTTCCTTCAGCAAATGGAGTCGGTCGCGAAGGATATCCACATGGATGTCATGGATACAACGCTTTAAGGGACTCCCATAAGATGGTGGGTGACACAAAAATATGACATACCTGATTACAATACCACTCAGTTAGCACTAATGATCAAGTTTGATCCATCCATGCAAACTAATATGGTGAAAGAAATATACATGGGAGAGACCAATTCCTATTAATGCATTGACCTATGTGAGCACTAGTGGGAATCAAATGGGCGTAGCCACAAGTTTGTGTTCATCAATTATTTCATGAGCTCAATCTTATCACAAAATCTTGGTACTTACATGAAGAAACTAGGCGATGGAACGAATGTTGGAAGGCATTGCATGCAAAATTCTATCAAGACTTTTCTGTTTTGGAAACTAGTCATATGGTGACGGAAGCATTGTCATCTATTAAGGAAGCATTATTCACCAACAATTGTGGACTATGGGAGAATCATATGTTTGTCTTGCACATAAAGAACTATCAAATCTCACATTTATGATTCCTGAGATAATGCCCCCTCTTTGTTGCGCAAAGGCAGACTAGGAGAACGCAGATCCTAATGAGCTCGAACATTTGTGGCACTTAACTTTCAAGGAATAAGAAGGATCTCGAGAAGTAAGATGGACAAAACCTAAAGAGACAGGAACAATCTATGTCCATCCTCTCAAGTTGCAGAAATTCAACATCGATACAAAAGATAAACCCAAGATGGAAGCCATTATGAATTACTAGGATGAGAAAAAGGTGTCTAAGGTCTCATCAGTATTAAAATAATATAATGATTAATTTCCACAAATATTTATAGAACTCAAAGGGATTCAAGGAGACCTAGGAGAAATGAATATTGCACTACAACCAGACACCAAACTTGTTAAGCATCGATCGTATAAATAGAATCCCTAAGTGAAGAAAAAGTTGAAAAAGGAGATTGACTGCACGTTAAGCACAGGCCTAATTTTTCCATTATATGAATCTGACTGGATCATTCCTATTGTGATCCGGGGAAAAAAAGATACAGAGGGCAACAGAGTATGTGTTCATTGTCACAACCTAAATGTTGCTTGTTTCCACGAACCATTCTCAATGTTGTTTAGTGACAAAGTGCAAGATCAAGTAGCAATAAATGGGGAATACTTGTACATTGACCATGCTAGGATTTATGATGGTGATAAGAAGAATACCACATTTAGTATATAATGGGGATCATTTTATTATAATGTGATGTCATTTGGATTGAAAAATGCACTAGTTGTTTTCTCAAGGATAGTGATCGCAACTTTTCGTGAATTCCTTCATAAGTTCTTGGAATTCTATATGGACGATTGGACAGTTTATAGCCTACTCAAATATCACATTGCACTCATTTGAATAATGTTGGATCATTGTATAAAAATATGAATTTATTTGAACTTGCAAAATTTCATTTTTTGCATTCCTTTTGGCAAATTGTTGGGCCATATTGTTTGCAAAGATGGAGTTCTGGTAGATCCTACAAAAATTGAAACAATTGTGAACCTGTTGGTCCCAACATTGGTAAAAAAGTTGCAATCCACCTTAGGACATACATGGTGCTATAAAAGGTTCATCCAGAATTATGCCTCCATTACTATGGCCTTGGAAAAGTTTTTGAAAAAGGTGAAAACTTTCAAGTGGAACGACAATTGTGAAAAAGATTTTGCAATATTAAAAGAAAAAATGGTAAATGCCTCAATCCTATCATTTCTTGATTGGAAAATGGAGTTCCATGTCCATGTTGATGCATTAGGGGTCTCCCTTGGTTCCATATTAGCCCATCCAAGATAAGGTGAGATGGGTCATCCAATTTATTTTTCCAGTACAAAGCTATCACAAGTGGAGCACAATTAGACAACAACAAAGCTAGAAGGACTGGATATGATTTATGCATTGCAGAAGTTTGGCCATTACTTGTTGGAGGGGCACTTTAAATTTGTTACTTATCACTTATCTTTGAAATAGTTGGTCAACAATGTTGTTCTAGAAGGACGAACCTGCAGATGTTTACTCCTATTCCAAGAATTATCCTTTACAGTAATACTCAAACCCGAGAAGCATAACCATGGCCCTGATCATCTATCATGAATAGAGTCTGAAGGACTTGTTGATGACTATTACCTGATGTAGCAATTTTCACAGTAGATTACATTCCAGACCATTTGGAGGATATTGCAGTATTCCTTACCATATAAAATACTCGAGATGATTATTTTTCAACACTAAAATGTCATTTGGTTGTTGGAGATTTGGAATATCAAGTGATCGCGGAAAAAATCTATAAATTGGGAATTGATGGGATTCTGCGACGATGCATATTAGATCATGAACACCAAAGAACTTTATGGGAATTCCACACCAGTGTTACAGGTGGACATGTTGTAAGAAAAGCCATAGGAAGGAAGGTACTCCAAGTAGTACTATGGTGGTCTGTAGTGTTCAAAGATGCCAAGGAGTATGCCAGTAAATGTGTTCGAAATATTATGAATTCTAAGAGTGGGGGTGAATCAGTATTATGCACAGTTATAAACAATTTTCACTTTTACCAAATTCGACTAGTACTTATATTATGCATTCATCATCAACAATGTCATTCATCAACACATTCATAAGACACAGAACAAAAATATTTGACGTGGAAACCCAAACGGGGAGAAAACCACATAATTCTTTCTTATATAATAAAAATTACATTCATGGGAAGCACCAACTTCCAAAGTTTTACAGCACTGATGGAAGGAGGCTCCAACCTAAAGGAAGCACTGACTCCCCGTTCCTTACCCCGTCCTACGATCTTGAGATGTCTGTAGAAGTTCTTCTTGTTGATATGCGCACACTTCAGATTTGTTGCATTACATTCCTTTGTGCGCACCTACTATATACTCTATCATTCACAACTGTTGTACTGTAACATCAGTTCATTTCCTACTTCACAGCACTGCATCGATACTGCACACTAGTTCTCATATTTCATAGCCTTTTGTAATCTATCGCACACTGGTTCTTGTATTTCATAACCTCCTAAAATCTATGCGTTGTTTCACTATACTGTTCTATTTCTGCACATCTACAAACTCATCTACTTCTGCACATTGTCTGTTGTACCATTGTTTTGTTCTTGTGCAACTATGACCTCCTATGCACCATTTGCGACATTGCCTTTTTGTTCTTGCACACTTAGCCCATATACTATATCATCTCGTGCATCATCTTCTGTGTTTCTCTTATGTTCCTATGCACTTGGATCTCTTGCTAGATCATGTTGTTCCGGATCAACGAGCCATTGATACCCCAATAATTCATAGCTTGCCAAATCCAAAAATGATCTATTTCCCATCTTCCAACTTACATTTCACTCACCAACTTGGATTCTTATTTATATTCTACTTGGTCAGACGATGTGTCCACAAGTTGGTCGTATCATCCCTTCTTCCTTTCTTCACGGTCAAGCTTACTTACGCATCCACCACTTGTCTTGATCTATCCAACTGAGGTGTCATGACGTTGTCAGTCTTGCGCATACTTGGTCCTTAGCATAGTGGGACTTGCGCACTTGGAACCAACTACATGTTGGGTCTTTCTCCCTTGAAGTACCATTGCTTGGTGGGTCTTGCACACTTGACTTGTCCAACCACATCTAGATTTTGAGATTATTGTGCACTCATGAGACTTGTATACTTCTTCCGCTTGGTGGGTTTTGCGCACTTCCAATACTTGCATACTTGTCCAAACACTTCTTGCTCCCAAGCCTCTTGTGCACTCCCAAGACTTGTCCAATCACCTCTTTAACATACCTTCGAAGTATCATGACTACATGGATGGGACTTGTGCACATGCCTTGTGTAATTCTTCAAACTAGATTTTATGTACTTTTTCAAACTGGCACATGGATACTAAGTCCTCCTTGAAATCATAGGTACTTAGTGCTTTTTGACATCAATGACAACCAAAGTTCAAAAATATCACCCTTTGGTATTGATGTCAACACCTTATGAAGTGGTGCTCTTCCTGATCATAATTCCTCCGTTATGTTTGCACACAAAATAGTACATCCCTTGTGTGTACTCCCCGTGTTCTTGCTAGTTTGAACCTTTGTTCTTCTGTGCAACCTCAGATTGGTACTTCTCTGCTATTTTTCATTTCTACACAGTTCACTGTCACTGATACATGTTTCATGATGTTTATCCCCTTTTAAGATCAATGGCAAAGACGTGATTTCTATACTCAATTTTAGGTTCTCCTATGCACTTATACTTCAGCTTTGCGTTGGATTTCATGCCGATTCCATTATTTGGTTTGATTACTCCCCTTGTCTTAGTGATTTAATATCTTTCCTTTTGTTGGAGTTGATGTTACTGTGTAATGCTAAGTCACCCCGCAACCTGTACATTTATCACTTCCTTTGTAGCTATCTCGAAGATGCTCCCCCTGCATTGTTGCCAATTTTATTTCTATTTGAACTTTTGTTCCTGTCACATTTAATCTTTTGCTCAAACATCACTCTTTATTCTTTCATGCTTCTTTATTCATCTTCCTATCACTTCTACTGCACACACTATAGTGTTCCTCTTGAGCAATTGCAAGTTCCTTGTGCTTCCGGCTTTGCATTAACTTTTACGCTTCATTTCTTCCCTTTGTCGCATCTACGTCGAAGAGTTTTCATCATGAATTAAACGCATCTTCATTAATATTGATATTAATGACACACATCTTTCTTTTGACTTCAAAAATCTTGTCATAACGTCTAAAGATTCTTCCTTGATGTCGCACATATTTCCATTCGTCAACCAGCTTGGAACTAAGTCATTGTGATTGATAACTCATGCAAAATGTCTGACGTGTTGTTGTCGTACTCGATCCTTTTAGACCACATCATTTCAATCGCATGGAATAATGAGTTCGATTTTATATTTTTATCCTTTTTCCTGATCTTATTAATTCATGCAATTAATTTTGACGTCTTCCCAGTCAACTTCGAAGTGTGTGGTCATGAATACAATTAACCTCAACATTTCTTCAATTTATTTTGGCACGTGCGCTAGGCACCTTCCAAATCTATATATGAGTTGTGTATGGTCTTGTCTTTCATCCTAGTTTATTGACATTCCTTGTCGAGCTTATTCCGAGTGTGACAAATTTTTCCGCCATGTAAACTTATTTTCAAAGATGTAGCAACTCATTTGACAGTCTTCATTCATTGGTTCAATCGTAACAGGATAATTTGCGAAGCTGAAAATAGATATGGGGATTTGGAAATCCTAGATGAAGGAATCTGACTTCATGCAATGGTATGCACAAACTCAAGTTAACCAAAGTAATTTAGAGGAATTATCAAATATGGAGAAGAGAATCAAATTCCTAGACAAGCAACAACAACAAATTCTTGACTCGCCGAATTCAATTTGGATGGAATAGTGTAGTGCCAACAAGCCTTCTTCGACCCTGTAACTTTGTCAAATTCTACAAACTTCTAAGTTCGTCGAGCAAAATCTATTGGATCTTGATCTTCTCTTATCTCACCAACCAACCAACCATATCACAGAGTTGGACCTCAAGCTTCGGCTCTAAGTTGAGTTTTGTTGGAGCCTAATCCTTGGTGATAGGATTATTGTGCACCATTCACATGCAAAGAAGGCCATAAGTCATTGAGGGTAGACCAAGAGTCACCTAGGAGTCCAAGAGACCACCTGGAAAGTTGAACCCAATGGTCATCTCATTGTATAAATATGTAAATTATTAATGATATTTTGTGTGCGCTCATGCCTATTTTCTTGTCTTCATGAATTATAGTTTTTGTGCCCAATGTGGCACCTCTACATAGATTCCTTCAGACCTGTGTTGTGTTAGTCTTGAACCTCTTCTTTCATTCTACGTCATTCCTACTTGCTCATAACATATTCTACCATATTCTCTATGTATTGCTGCCGCATTATCCATGAAAACATAATTCTGATCTCCACCATGTCAGGCACATCTCCCTGCTCCCATTATGAGCATGTGTCCTGTGTCATTTTTGCATCTATTCTTAGCTACACAATCTGTGTAATAACTCTTGGCTTCCATCCTTCCTACCTAATCTTTCATCCGATTTGATTTCTTCCAGATTCTTGGCGGAAATGTGTCTATCCTTCTCTCCTCAATCCCGCTCTCCCTAGAATTAAATGTTTTTCCTTCCCTCTGCATAGTTTTCCTTTTGCTCCTAGCGCTACTCCTCCACTACTCTACACATTTTTTCAGTGATCTATCTTTGTGTTGATCATAGCGCGAACCCTAATTTGTGTGGTGCTCTAGTCAAAATTCATTCTCTGCACTTCTCTCTACCTTCTGTCCTCCCTACTATCTCTGACATTAAAATTTTAATTCACGAGGAATATTTGTTCATCATTTTTGGTGTGAAATATATTTTATGCTAGAGACTTCATTCTCTATCCTAGACAAAAAAACAAACCCCAAGAACCATATCTTGAAACTGTTGTGGATTATTAATTGTTGTTGGAGTTATGTGTTGAATGGTTGAATGTATGAGCTACGTAGGGAAACGTATTGGCATCAGAACACTGAGAGTATTATCCTCCTACGAAGAATCAAACTACAAAATGATGGAAGCTTGAACCAGTCGACCAGGTGCAATGAGCATGGAAGGTATCGTTTTGTTGAGTTGAGTACATATGGATGTTTTTTATGGATAAGGTTGACATTTCGAGCATTATGTTTAGGTGGAGTGAATACTGTTACTCAAATTGAAAGATTGGGAAGATAAATGCACCCACACATATGTTAGGATATTCCTATACTCTATTCTAGTCCTACCAGCATTTTCAGTCTTGCATGCATTCTGCATCCATGCATGCAATTGCATGCACCCCAGTCATCAGTCCCAGCACCTAGCCCTCAGTTAGCTAGCCTCGGGAGCTTCTCACTAATCAGTTTTATCCCTCCTAGTGCTTAGTGCGCCCTGCATGCAATTGCATGCATCCCATGCGCCCTCTCTCACCTACCATTCAGTTGTACTCCAGTTATCTTCAGTTCTTTCCTTGACTTAAGGCTATACCAACTCTCAACTGACTGTATCACTCTGATAGACCTCCAGTGAGACTAGACTTCCCGTTCTGACTCCAGTTAGCTCCTCATGCGCCCTCCACTGAGCCTCCTTCATTCAGTTAGTGCCTCCATGTGCCAGTTACACCTACCACACTCAGTTAGACTCATTTTGACATCTGATTAACAGTTACTTGTGCATTGATGACTCCACTGATGATGATGAGGACTCCTAGTTTTTCTCTAATGACACTCTATTGATATGATGATCATTCTATGAGAGGCTAATTTGAATTGCCACCTTAGCATTCGAATCCTCTCCACCATTGTATTATTTATTTGTCCATTTTTTATTAATGAATTAGTGTGTGTGAAGTTATTTTGCTTCTATCCGAGTTCTACTGTATTATTATTATGTTGCTCATTTACACTGCATTGACCACCACTCTTCTTCTATCTTCCTACTTAATCACAATCTTTCTTGCGAGGTATAAATCAGCTCTTAGATCTGCTGTGAGGATTTTCACAACATAATCTCCAAGATTAGCACCCAATAGGACCTTTTCGGTAGTAGGTTCCCAGTGAGTGGCTTGAATGGAAATCCTGGAGGTCGTCCTGTCTATCGTGAGGCTATTCCTCATGGCATGACAACTGCTGCTACATTTAATGCTTCAGCAACTGTAAAAATAAGTGTTGATGAAGCTATTGGTGGTGCTATAATGGGGAATGGAAGTGGTGGTGCGACTAGTGGACTGAAATCCTAACTGATGCGTGAATATTGCTTGAACGTTGTGCCCTTGTTTCATCCTTTGCTTGCTGCGTTGAAGGTGTGCCTCACGACTTTGAAGCTGAGGCTTGAAAACTGAGGTGTTTGCTTGCTTATCGATGCTTGTTGATCCAGGACACCCCAAATTTCTGGTTCGATTATGTGGAGCATCCTTTTCCCTTTTGACAGTGAAGATTGGTGTGGAAGATTGATAGTGGAGACTACCTAGAGAAACCCTAATTTTTAATGTTCTTTTCAGCTGCAACAAATTGCATTGATGTTGATCGGATCTCTGTGGTGAATGTTGTAGTTGCGTTGGCGCTCCATTAATGTATGAAACTACGTGGATTTTTTTAAAGAACTGTGACCTCCATCTTTCTTTCAAAGAACTACGTACAATTTGGAGCTATGAATTGACCATCTATTTGTTGCACTCTGCGTTGAAGTGGAACGGCGTTGAGTATGCTGGAAACTCTAATTCCGTTGAAGACCATATGAAGACCGTTGGATGCCCATGGAATTCGAGATCGAGGGTTGCCATGAAAAGACCGTTTCTTTTTGCTTCTACATCCAAAGCATAAAGACTCTTATGAAGATTCTCTCGTATGCAGTTAATGCATTGTGTGAAGACTTTCTCATCCAAATTGTGCACTCTCTTGAGACTATTATGGAGATGAAGATTATATTGGATCTGGTTTGCGTTGACGAGCTAATGCGTGGAGCATCTCTGTGTTGTCTCCATCTCTGTGTCAATAATAATGCCAAATTGTTCTAAGCCAATGCAGATCCATTTGAAGTCTACAGGGCACTACGAGTTGTGAATCAAAGCCCTTATATGATATATTTTCAAGCTCGAAGCTGTATACTAGTTGCTGCTAGTCCTGAAATACTCTCACGCAGGTTTCAATGGTATCATGTATGTCGTGAGGCTACCTCCTTTCCATCTCGTGCCTTCTCTCCACTGATTATGTGGGTGTTCTATGGTTCGGTGAGATAGTGGAGCACGTGGACAAAGCCATTGTCGCCTTGGAAAATCCTGGATAGTTCCTAAGGAATCAAAGTGCAAGCTTTTCACTATTGCTATTTAGCTCTTTCTTCCAATGATCCTCCTTCAACTCTTGCGACAACAATTCTTTTTATGTTCTTAATGGTCAAGATGAATATTTTCTACATGTAGTCAATTGTATTAAATCTCTGTTGAATTTGTTCTTTCTATATTTTCTAGAAGCTAGTGACTTGCTTTATTGACATTGGAGAAATACTGTCTCTCTACATTGCACTTGAGGATACCTCTGGATGCATATTGTTTGCTGGTTTGACAACCAAAAAATCTTGTTTTGGCATGTATATTTTATGACACCAATTTTTCATGAAGACTGCTGGTTGGCTACTTGATCGTTGGTGAAAGTGATTATTGTTGAAGAGTATAGTAGTTCAATCTTGGGAGCTGCGAAGAGGACTACCTTGAAAAGCTACATTGAATTGTTTGAATTTTGTGAAGAGATGTGATATATCTCACTGTGTGGGTTCCCCATTCACTATTTTTGCAAGCATTGGAGTTGCGCCCTTGCTTTGGACAAATCAACTCTTAACACCCATATTAACCCCTAAGGTTGTGGAGAAGGCAATTTAGGGTAACCACTAACCAATCTTTAGACTTAAGCTACTGACCCAGCTTAGTCTGAGAGGGCTCTCTCTACAGGTATATGAAAGACTGGAATAATCAAAGGTGTCAACAATGAAAACATACACCAGCATTCATCATTAAAAATATTCAATTACAACACACAGAAGATCAGATTTCTGCTTGAAACAAAATGGTTTGAACGTCGTTTGGCTGAAAGATATGAACTTCTATTTTGGGCAATAAAGTCACGTTAGAAAAAACGCAAAAAAATTATTCACAAGGGCTTCACAAATGCATTAACACACGGGCGAGATAGTAAACAGCTCGTAGTCAAAGTGAATTTAATTGGTGAAACAGAGGGAAAAAAAACAACCCATTGACGCCAGGCATATAATAATGGATCCTACATCAACTTTAGCAGAGAAAGTAATGGTGAAATACTTGGAAAAGATAAGCAGAGCATACTTCTATGAATTCTACTTTACTATCACAATGCACCAAGTATTGAAGAATGTTACAGAATGGAATTAACAATGAGAGATACACAATTAACATAGAAGAAGAAAAAATAGACTACAAAACCAGTTACACAAGAATCCCTGGAAAATATCAGCTCAGCTCTGCAATTTTTATTCAAAATATAGCTCAGAAATGTCTTACAGAACAATACACAAAATTTCCATAAAGCTTTTCAACAAGATTTTTCAACCCTTCTGTCTCTAATTACAGTGAATTTATAGAGGCCCCTGGAGCTCTAGGCTTGGCTCTCTTCTGAACACAAAATAGTTGCAATTACTGGACAGCTAACCAAGGCATTTCGCCGTTACAACTTCAAAATAGACACAGGCGGTATAGGCCTAACTGCTTTTTTACATTCACTGGCCTATTTTACTTTATGACTAACTACTTTAACAAAAAGCAAAATAAAAAATTGACAGCTTCAGCTTGCCACTTCCATTCCTCGTTCATTCCTTAGCCGATACCCTTGAGCTCTTCATACTTTGATTTTTAACCTTGCTTTTCCATACTTCTCGATTAACTTCCACTGGTCATCTAGAGGTAAATTTACGGTGGAGAGCTCCTCAAGTAATACTCTCAGCTCAGTGTGTTCCTTGTAAGAGTATCGAGTATGCAATGTTCTGGCTCCTCTGAAATTCGAGGCTAACTCGAAGTATCTTGTCAGTTTTTCAGCTATTGTTTGGCCATTCAAGGGCTGATCCATCCCCTCAAAGTCAGCTTGGTTCATCCTGCAATCCCACAACTTGGCTTTATATTCTTCCTTTGATAACATATTTCCTTTCTCACCCCAGAACTCAAGTAGGCCCCTCTTGAATAAAGGATCGAATGCTTCCCTGAACAACTTTAGCTCCTTGATAAAATGTCAATCCCTGATTGGGTGATCTTCACCTGTTCATGCTTGTTAATTACCCTTTTGGCCCATATGATGGTGGCCACCCTGTCCTTGATGCCTGCATCATCAACCTGTTATTCTGATAGATCATTTAAGAAATCTAGTGCGTTGCTAGCATATCCTGAAGGCCTTTTATTAAGCCTTTCATTCGCCACCATCACGGCTTGTATGGATAAATTCACTACAGTCTCTTTATCCATTATAAAGTTTAGATAAGGGCATAGGTCTTCAACTTGTTTTATAATATCATCCCAAATGATTTTCCTAGTTTCTTGCAGCACTTTCTGCCCGATTACTTACTCCTTCAGATTGTCAAGATCCCCCTGAATTTCCTGGTACTTGGTTTCCCAATCCTCCCTTTTGCTTTTTGCCACCTCCTTCAGAGTTTTCAAGTTTTCCACCTGCTTCCTTAATCGGAGAAACTCAACATCTTCTAGGCTGGCATTAGCTATTTACCCTACCAGGGAGAAATCTCCTGCTACAATCGGCTCTATGACATCCTGTTCCATTTCCTTCATTTTCCTTTCTAACTCTTCAAACCGGATCTTCCATGATCCTTCAAGGGCTTCTACAAGGGTCATATCAGACTGCATCCTCTTTTCTTTCTCCATAAGTTCCACCAATTGGGATTTACAGTCCAATAGCTCCCCCTTTAGTTTCTCATTTTCTTCCTCCAACTCTGTTATCTCAGGGGTACTTGCAAATTGAGCAGGCGAGATCTTTAAAATCTTCTTTAAAGTCCGGATCTCTTGATCCTTTTCATTTAATAGCTCCTGGATGTTCTTCCTTTTAATTTCTTCAGTCTCATTTGTCAGCAGCTATGTTTGATGCTTCTTGGCCTGTGCCTTCAGAGACTTATTTTCCGCTTTTTCCAGCTTCAACTAGTGCTGAATCTTGGACTTATTTGCCTGCACTTTGGACAGCTCTATGGCAAGCTTCAGCAGCCTATTGTAAATGACATCACTTGTCTCCTTGTGTAGGTTGATTATGTCAAGGATAGGGATATATTCTAGGTTGAATTTCATCTCTGTAGCTTTGTTTTTAGTGGCTAGAGCCAGGCTCAAAGTGTTTTGAGCTAAGTTTTTGCTTGCAACTAGGGCCACTTCCTTCTTGAATATTTTTCTTACCTCAGAGTATAGTTTTGCTTCTTCTTCCACGACAGGATTTTCCTCATATTCTTCCAGCAGCTTGCCTCTGGTTGTACTAGATGTTGTGGGCTCTTTAGGTGGTTTCCCAAACACATGCTCTTTCACTTCGTATGGGGGCATTTGAAACTTGATATGCTTTTTCTTAGGATTTTCTTCTTGGATTTTTGCTACCAGATTCTCATTGCCCTCGACCTTTTGCCTCTTTGAGTCTCTTTCAGGGTCACTGTCTACATCCATAGGGTTGCTAATTGTTGAACCGCTGGGTTTCCCAGGAAGGATGATAAAGGGTAAATCTTCTGACCCTGCCGGGGCTTTATTTGATGAGCTGGATGGTAAAGATGTGCCACCTTGGAAAAGGAAATCCAAATCCCGAGAGGTATCTGAGGGATTGATGTCCATGTGCCCCTAACCAATGTATTCTAGCCAATTTTCTCTCTCAGGCATGCCTGACATCTCGAAGTGGTCATATCCCTTCCTGCCAGCTTCCCTCCTTTCTGAAATTATATGATGTTGGTCATAATTCATTGCAGCTTTATAAGAGAGTCCCAGTTCTCTCATCATCCCCTCAATCGCTCGGAGGGTTGTCTTATGTTTAATCATAAAGGAACCTACCACCCATGAAAAAGTTAAGTCAGAGGACTTCTTGTTATCTAAAAAGTGTTCACGTTCTGCTTTCAGATTTTGCCTTATGAACTATAGATTAAACAACCTGGGTGTTAGAAAGGAGGGGAGGACATATGGCGGATGTGAAAAACCATACACTCTGATTATTGTCCCATGCTTCATCAAAAACCAATCTCCTATCCCCTTCCCCACAGCGGGCTGCAATAGATCCTTCATTTTGGGAAGTACCATGGGCAATTCCTTCTGGAAAAAGATGTGATAAAGCCTCGCCATCAAATCATTCATGAAAACCAAGTAATCTGAATACATTTCCTTAGTAATTTTCAACTCTGGGATTTGCATATTTTCTTTGACGACTGTTAAAAACATTTTTAGCAGATAAGACTGGAATCTGAAGACTCTGGTTTTGGGGAATTCGTCCAGCTAGGAGTGAATACTTTCAGCCAGGGCATCATCAAATCTTAGGCGTGCGGTCTGGATAAGTGGGTTTTGGTCGTCTGTCTCTATTGGGCAAGTGCTCAAGACAAACATCAAACTAATTAAAGGCTCTGTGACGTACTAGTCACTATCTAACCCCAAAAACTGGGCTATCATGGAAATAACACATTTAGACTCCTCTCTGAAAGAAACGGTCTCGTCAGGGAAAGGTGAGATAGGAAAGGCTGCATCTGGTAACAGAAAGGCCTAGAAGCAACTTTTCTTGAGTTCATTTGGGGCTTGGCGGAAATACTAAATTAGGGTTTCCATTTGATACCCGCGATCCCTATGTTCAAACTCCAGGGGAATAGCTAGGGCCTTTCTAACAACTGGGGCCTTCACATGGCAAAGGAGTTTGGAACTTGAGGCATCAAAGATTTCCCTCTGTCCCGGGGCATAGTTACTAGCACACCATTCCACAAACTCGAGGCAACTGGGTGTTTGGGGGGTGGTGAAACAATGGAAGAAGGACTGATATACTTTGTGGATGTCTACCTTCCCCACCCGTATAACTTCCAATCTCTATTTGGCTATGTCCAGAGAGCTATTGACAAATACTGTGTCGTATATGTCACTATCCTTGTCTTCCAGCAGGGAACTGATTAGCAGAGCTTCGGTAACAGGGGAGTCTGCTATTTCGGCCATTTAAATACCCAGTGGTGAAAAGAAAAGGGGGCAAAGACTTACCTGGTCCACTGACAATTCGAAAATCTTTTGGTCTCGCGGTCGGCCGGTATGCTTATGAAATATTCACCTTCCCTGTTCTCCAACGTGCACTTGACAGACAGGATGTGGACTTTTTGTAGAGGCGAACCATTTTATAATATAGATGGCATATCACCCATGCACGTATGATCGTGACGGTTCCAAATCGACCATCTGTCTCTCTAGGTCATCCTTGGCCGTAGATCTTGACGGATCCTATGTTTGACTGAGCTTCAGAGTTGGTGGTCATCATAAAATAACCAATATCAAGAGAACCTCATCTAGCAAAATCCAGTGGAAGCTTCTAGATAAGTTACTTGGAAAAATATTGTCAAGATGGAAATGTTCAACATGTGGTAGCTACTCACTTCATGTTTTCACCTCTCTAGTTGGTTTGTGGTCATCCTAAAACCACCATTCCAAATAGGACCTCTGAGCCTTCGAGCCAAGTTCCAGATAACCTCTGAGCGAATTTTGTCTCCAAGTTCCATAGTTTGTGGCAATCCTTAAACCACACACATAGTAGAAGTTTTCAGCTTTTGCTAGTCCCTTTCAATTGATGGTCAGCCAAAACCATCCCTTCAAAGAGCTCTTGTATTTAGTAGAATCCACTGCAAGCTTCTAGGTAACCTTCTTGGTAAAGGATGTTCAAGATGGAAATATTCAGCAGGTGGTAGCTCTCCACTTCCACTTATTCATATCTCTTCTTTTTCTTGGAGTCATATACACCCTTCGGATTAAGGGGGGATTTGTTGGAGCCTAATCCTTGGTGTTAGGATTATTGTGCACCATTCACGTGCAAAGAAGACCATAAGTCATTTAGGGTAGAACAAGAGTCACCCGAGAGTCCAAGAGACCACTTGGGAATTTGAACCCAATGGTCATCTCATTGTATAAATATGTAAATTATTAATGAGATTTTGTGTGTGTTCATGCATATTTTTCTTGTCTTCATGAATGATTGCTTATGTTCCTAATGTGGCACCTTACAATTTTGTTAGGCCATTGCAACATGATTTCTCTTGATACTCTGTTATTTTAAAACACTTCTACTCTGATTTCTGCGACATAGGTCTTATGTAATTTTTTCTTCATGTAGTGGAAATTTTTGAATGTAATACTCCGATGTTGTATGTGGGCATTGGTAACTTCTATTTGTCAAAATAAATGCTTATTTGTACCCTTCTTTCAACAATCACATGAATGTATTCTCTATGCGACATATTTTATTCAACACATTTTGCAAAAAATTGACTATGGAATTATTTGTTACTTTTCTGTACAAATATATGCACATTTTCTTTGCAACTTTACATAGTGCGACTTTATACAACGGGATTTAGATCTTTTCTGACTGCAATACATACTAATACTCTCCTTGAATTCCTACTGAATAACATGTTTGAATTCAAGGATCTTACTCATCCCTTTAGAGATTAGCAAGATAGACAACAATCACTTGTTGCTTGAGACGTTGCTTCGACTATACAAGCTTGAGGAATTTTCTTTACCCATTTTTTCATGTGTGCACACCCTTTTTGAAATTGTGCATGATTGCTTTCATTTTTGGTCCATATCTTGTTGTTGATGTCATGTATAGTATTTCTTTCTGAATGGTTTTTTTTTTTCTACAATATTTGGCCTTGTGTCCAAAACCATTGCAAGTATAACATCTTACAATATGACAGTATTTTGCAATATTTCCATTGTAATTGCACCTCCAGCACTTCAATGTATTGAACCTTCTTTTATTAGTGTAACAGAGAAATTTGTACTCTTTAAAAGAACTATCATACCTAGATTTAAGTAGCTTCATTTGATTTGCATATGAGATGTGCTTGCTGTTGTAGATCTTCTCAGTTATTTTCTCATAGCCAAGTCGTAATTTATCTATCGGTGATCTCTGATTGTTTAGGATCTCGTCGAGGATTGATGTGTTGTCATTGAATTTTTTCTCCAATTTTGTTTTAAGACAAGTCTTGTAATTTCCTCAATTTGCGCAGTCCGGGGTAGCATTCATTAAGTGTCCCTAATCCCGATCCTCTTTTCTCATCTCAACCAGTTCCTCTTTTAAGTTGACTTTTCAGCAGCTCATTTTCCTGTTTTGATCCTTCTAGTGATACTTTCAATACAGATCCCTCTTCTTCAAGCACCTTGATTCTATGTATTGTGCAATCTATCTATTTCTCAAGATCAATTTCCTTTGCACTCACTTGTTTTTCAAGTGATTCGTGAATGGCCTCAGCTTTCTTGCCCTGATCTTCATATTTTGACAACTGATTATGCAATTTTTTTTTCTTCTTCCCTGATTTTTTTAATTCTTCCAAGGCACTAACCATTTCACCTCCTAGTCGACTTCTTTAATCTATTCCTCTTCTGATTGACTGTTTGGTCTGATTTTTGCGACAGGTTTTGGAGGTGAATTAAAGGTCCCATTGAAAAAGTACTTGTCTAGTATTCATGATTGAATTTCATGTGATTTTTATGTTTCTTTTTTGATAGAGGAACATCAATTATTCTATTCTTATGAGCTTTCATATTCTAGAAATTCCATCAAAAGCACTTCTCTTGGGCTATAATCACAATTACCATCTTTAGATGAACTACTATCTTCCTTGGAGTAAAAACTCTTCCCTTTATTAGGGAACTTTTTATGTTCTCAGATTTGTCATATTGGTGTGTCATCCTTCATTCTTTGTAATTGGTATCTTCTTCATTGTCACTATCTGTATCTTCTTTGTAAGGGCACTTTAAAGAAATATGGCCTACTCTACCACATTTAAAACATTTGAAGGGTAACTTACCCTTGTATGTTTTGTTTCACCTTTAATAAATCACCTGCAGAGGGAAGAAAGGAGCATCTTCTACTGAAAACCCCAAGCGTGCCCATTGACCTTATATGCCAAAAGAAGGAGCCAGAATTCCAAAAATGGATAAGTATCAACGAATTTCAAACCAAAGGATCAAGCCGCAGTGAAAAGAATGAGAAAAGTGGAGGTCCTTTGCGCTCAAGAAAGATTGAACGGACTAGATCGAAGTAAGGAGATCAACGACGGAGAAAGGATTTCGCTGGGCAAACATGCACGGAAGATAGAGCTCCGAAATTTCAAAGTGATCGTCCCTTATAGCCACAAATCGCCGGACGAGGAAAGCGGCCAAGTGATCAACAACTCATATATCATTTCGCAAGACAAAGATTTCGGGGGTTAATATCCAAAACAGATGTGAAATTCCTTTATGGAATTGCCACATAAGATGTGGAGTCCACTGTTGATCTAGATCCGATGGTAAAAAACAATTGCGGGACGCAGACTTGCTCGATGCTTATCCTCTGGTCTTCCGGTTTCAAAACAAGCTTAACGATCAGTATTGAAGAACGTAGACACATATACGACTGGGAAGAAACCCGCAACATATCCGATCAGGAGGCCTTCCTCCTTTCTTCCTTTCCGACTTTCTGACTTTTCGAACCCATGTTGTGGATTGTGGAAGTCAGAACGGTATTTGTTTTCAAAATAACATAGTTAGGTTTCCAATTTCCGCAACTTGCATTGCGGAATGCAGATTGCAGATTGCGGAGGTGCAATTTTCCCAAAAGTGCAAAGTTAATTTTTCGATTTATGGAACCCGCATTGCGGATTGCGGAAGCACAATTTCTCCAAAGGCACAAAATCGAGTTTCTGATTTCTGAAACCCGCATTGCAGTTTGCGGATTGCGAAGGCATGATTTTTACGGGGACACAAAACCGAGTTTCTGATTTCCGAATCACGCATTGCAGAATTTGGATTGCAGAGGCAACTTCTACAAAGTTGCGAACATTAAGTTTGGGACTTCTGACTTCCACATTGCATAATTGCGGATGTCAAAAGTGAAATTTGGTTGGGTCCGTTTAGTAGTTCTGACTTCCAACTCTCACATTGCATCTTGTAGATTGCAGGATGAAGATGGTTTATCAGAGAAGGTTGTGGTTGTGAAAAAATGCAGAATTTCATAGGGAAAAGGCACAACTGTTCCATGACTGGGTGTTGATCTGGAAGAAAAAGAGAGGCGCAACTTGGTTATCCATGCAAATCATCCTAAAACGACCCAATCCAAAGAAAAAGAAAGTGGTTTTCCACTGCCCGAATGTACACTGACAATGCACTGAATTTTCCCCATCGATGCATCTAATAGATCAAGAAGCTGTTGCAATTTACCAGTTTAATAAACGACCACACCTAGCTGAAGTGTTCTATATGTTTTAGATATTTTGTAATCCTATAAAGGCTTGTTTTGAATAAGACCCAAGGGTTGGATGTTGATATTTAGAGAGGAAAATTTCTGCGTATGTAATGAAACTCGTCCTTTCAATTAATATGAAGACCTAATTCTGGAACATAGATTCTTGTGATGAGTGTTTTTATGTCTATTATTCCTGTGTATGTGTTCTTCATTAATATTTTCCATTGATTGTCTTCTTTTGCAGTATCTAGATCAAGATTACATGGTATGAAATTCATATTTCATGCTTCAGATACATATGATTAGATACTCCACCCTTTATTCTTATAGTTGCATGTTAGAATTCATTCTTAAATGCTCTAAATCTGTGATGGAATTTGTTTCCCTTTCTAGTACCATTTGCTGATATAATTGACTTGAAAAAACCTCATCTACCTTGCCTCTGCCCCTGGAATTATAGTCCAAATCATTCATCTATGACAGAAATCCCATTAATGTTTGACTCTATGCCCAATGATGCTCCTATCCCTGACCCCAACCAGCTAAAAAATCGCTTAAAATCATCATGTGAAGGTCTAGCGACCACTTTTAATCCATAACCAACCCATTCAAAAGATATTCTATGAGATGGATCAATTGTGAAAGAGAGATCCCTCTCTGTGGTTGGATGGGCTAGTTTCCACCCACCAAAGCTTGGTTTGAAATAGTTACCTCAGGATCCCTTCTGCTGCAACCCAAAAGAATCCCGAGTGATAACATTCTGGCAAATCTGTTGGGGAATGAAGGACTTCTTCTCCCAGAAAAAGAATTATCAAGTATAAAATCCGATATCTGATGGAAATAGAGGATCAGATACGTCAAGGTTGTGATAATTTCCCTGGCGACTCCAACATTCAATTTTGTAGTACCACAAGAGACACTTGGCGAGTTCCTTGACAGAATTTTGGCTTCCAAAAGGATACCTACTAGAAATCAGTCGGATCCTTAACCAACATAGTTCGTATCAGATCCATAGAAGATCATCCGCCAAGCAAAAAAGGAAAAACATGTATTCCCCCATTAACTAGGTCTTTTTCTTTACCTAAGGAAGAGGCATAGGCTATAGAGGCTATCTCTTTTGATTTAAAATTGGAGCAGACCCTATTTAGTTCTAAATCTAAGAAAAATCTTGAAGAAACCCTATTTGATCAAAGAAAATTCCAAACACACTGTCTAAGTGCTTTGTGGGAAAATTTAAAAGTCAGAGAATAAAATACTGACACATTCCTCTTCAATAAAACAACTGGTAAGAATACCCAGGTCTTGATTACTCCTCCTGCTACATCAATTCATACTGTTATAATACCTAGTGTTGTTTCTAAACCTCTTCCAAAAATCCCCTCTATTTCCAAGCAAAACCTAAGAGAAATGGATGCCAGATTTTCCTCTTTATCCCTCCCTTCCAATCTCCATGACTTGCCTACGGGATATTCCCAACGCCTTAGGAGATATGATGGGGAAGGGAGTGGTACAGCACAGTAGCATGTGGACCAGTTTATTGATTTCATAGAACTAGAGGAGGTAGATAAAGATGATGTCAAGATGAGGTTATTTTCCCAAAGTCTTGCAGGATAAGTAAAGAAATGGTTCAAAATCCTTCCAAATAGAGAAATGTATACCTATCAGAGGTTTGAAGAAGCCTTCCGAGCCAGACAATAGGATAAACAGGATCCTCTCCTAATTCCCACTTAGTATGAAAACAAAAATAAAACTAATGTTGAGACTATCCAAGAATTCTCAGCTAGGTTCATGAGAGTGTACAATTCTATCCCTGTGGACATCAAACCTCCTGCGGGTGCAGCCAAACTTCACTATGCCAATTTTTTTGAAAGTGACTTTGCTCTCATGTGGACAGAAAGGAGATCTGATACCCTACCTGATATGTTAAAATATGTTGTAGAAGTGGAATCCAATATGATGTCCTTCGGAAAAATGAAGCACATAAGTGAAGCTGAGAAAAAGAGACATAATGAGGCATCCCAACCTTCCACATCCCAATCCATTGATACCAGGTTTGAGTAGATGATGAGAACTATGGAAAAACTGGTGGATAGGATCTCCCTTGATAATCGGCCTCCTGCTAGAGAAAACCGAGAGCCTCAAGCTTGAAATAACAATTATAGGAGACCCTCTGCCCCACAGGGAAGACCAAGGGAACCAAGGGATCCTAGAAATGCATAGAATCGTCCCATTAGACCACCTTTTGTTGAGAACCTAATAGCAGGAGAAGAGGAAGATGGACATCCTGAAGATCAGATCCACCTTTTCTATTAGATGAAGCACCAGTTCTATTTAAATAGATAGGAACATGACCAATCATCTCTATAGTTAGACATCAACCTAAAGGAATCAGAGTCTGAGCGATATCAAAAAGGGTTCCAGAATGCAATCTTTGATGTTCAAAGGAAACACAATTTGAGAAATAGAAAAGTAACACTAGATGAAGGGAAGGATACTGTTGAAGCATCTAATTCTCAACAACAGAAAAAAGAAGCCTCTAGGATGGGTGATCCAAAAAATGTTACCTCTGATAGAGCAGCTGAGAAGGGAATAGAAGATCCTAAAAAAGTCCCAGAAGGAAGGTATGAAAGTAATGTGAAAACCATGGAAAAGATTCACTCTGATTTCAGTTTAGAAAATGAAATTTCTAAAATAAAAATCTCCATTCCCTTAAATGAGTTGGTAAAAATATCATATTATAAAGATCATATTTCTGAAAATAGTGAAGGGAGAGGAAGGAAATCAGCATGATACTCTAAATTTGCATGATGATAATCCCACCCTTATGTTTGCCCCCCATGTTGAAGGTGGTCCAGAACATGATGCCCCCCCTTTCTATATCAGTTTGAACATTCATGATCACATACTACATAATGCTATGCTAGATTCTGGGGCCTCACACAACCTTATGCCAAGATTAGTGGTGGAAATTCTAGGGTTAGAAATCACCAGGGCCTATAAAGATCTATTCTCCTTTAATTCTAGAAGATTCCAATGTTTAGGGATGATTAAATACATGGTTGTCTCACTAACTCAAATACCTCAGAAAAATGTGATAATGGATGTGGTAGTGGTTGATATTCCACCCAAATTTGGGACGTTTATATCTAGATATTGGGCATCCAAATTGAAAGGAACTTTACAAATGGACATGTCTTATTCCACCATCCCTGTTTTTGGATAAAACAGAAGACTATACAGAGAGCATAGATTTTCCTATGTAGTAAGCAGTAAGAGAAAGCCTGGTAATCATCCCATATTTGTTGTAGACACTGATATAGGCTCCTCATTTTTCTGTTATGATCTTGGCTCAGAAGAGAAAGGTGTGAAAATTACCAATCTTCCTGAACCAGATGATAAATTGGATAGTGAGAAAAAAATACAATGCATTGACAGCTCAACAAATGTAGAAGATGGTGGTCAACAAATGGAAAAAGGAAGTGATGAGAAATCGGAACTGGAAATAGAAGCTACAGCCACAGTCCAAAAAGAAGATCACTGGGTTATGAGATTTGATGGGGCTATGAACAAAGAAGTAGATAGGGTAGGAGTATGGATCATACCCCCAGATGAAGAGAATAAATTCCCTAGGATGCATTCCTTCAAATTGATGTTTGACTATTCAAATAATGTGGCAGAATATGAAGCCCTATTGTTGGGTCTGAATGCACTCAAAGATCTAAGAGCTAAAAAGATCAAAGTTTATGGAGATGTTGAATGGATAATCCAAAAAGTAAATGGGATTTATGAAACCAAGCATCCCAAAATGAGGGCTTATAGGAATGTTGTGTGGGATATGTTAGACAATTGCTTCACAAAACATAGTATTTCTTTCATTCCTAGAGAGCAAAACACAACAGCAGACATTTTGGCTAGCTCTGCTAGCAAATTTCAACTCCTTGCTTATCCCACTAGAACTTATATGATAAATATAAAACTGTTCCAGACAATACCAGACATTGGAAAATATTTGAGGATGATCAACAAATAAACAAATTTCTAGAGATGACTGAAGAGTTTGCCAATACCCATATTGATCAAGAGAACTATGCAAGTGATGAATGGGAACCTGATCCACCAGAGTTCTTAACAACATTGGGAGATAAAGAGATTCTGCAGCTGAAAAGAAATTTTATACCCAAAGGGTTGGTGCAATTGGAATTTTTTTTTGATGAAAACGATGTGGCCAAAAATCCTAAGGTGGCTCCAAACCACAGTGAAGTGGAAGAATGTAATATTGGGGATGATGAAGAACCAAAAATTGTCAAGTTGTCCAAATATGATTATGTTGATTTAATGAGGAAATTTTATGATGTTTTTGCATGGTGCTATGAAGACTTGAAAGAGTATGATACATCTATCATACATCACACAATACCAGTGAAGACGCATGAAAATCCCTTCAAGCAGAATCTAAGAAGGATGAACCCTATGCTACTCCCTCTGATAGAAAAAGAAGTGAAAAGACTGTATGAAGCCAAAATCATAGTCTCACTAAGATCTTCAAAGTGGGTATCCAACATAGTCCAAGTAAGAAAGAAAAATGGGGAAATCAAACTGTGCATTGACTTCATAAATCTGAACAAAGTGTCCCTGAAGGACAACTATACATTGCCCAAGATGGATCACATTTTACAGAAAGTTGTAGGGTAAGCAAGGATCTCCATGCTTGATGGATTTTTAGGGTACAATCAGGATAAGGTAGAGCCTGAAGATCAACACAAGACTTCATTTTCCACACCTTGGGGGGCCTTCATGTATGCAAAAATGCCTTTTGGTCTGCTGAATGCAGGAGCTACATTTCATAGAGTTATGGACATAGCTTTTGCAGAAGAGAAAGATAAATTTGTGGTTATCTATATGGATGACATTACTGTGTATTCCAAATCTGATGTAGAGCATTTGAAACATTTACATCAAGTATTTGCAAAATGCAGAAAATTTGGAATTTATTTGAACCCCAAAAAGTCAAACTTTTCCATGTAAGAAGGAAACTGGTTGGGTCACATAATATCTAAAGATGGAATTAAAATTGGCCTAGACAGAGTTGACACTATACAGAAAATTGAACTCCCCAGGAGTAAAAAAGAAGTCCAATCTTTTCTAGGCACAATAAACTTTCTAAGAAGATTCATCCCCAATTTTGCAGAGATCATGAGATCAATTACAAACATGCTCAAGAAGTATAATCAGATCAGATGGACTGTTAAATCCAAGCAAGCATTTGGAGACATAAAAAGGGAAATTGTTGACGCACCTGTGTTAATCAATCCTAATTTTGACTAGGAATTTGTTATGTTTTCTTTTTCCTCTGAGCATTCTATAGCTGGAGTACTTTTACATAAAAATCAGAAAGGGGATGAGCAGCCCATACATTTCTTCAACAGAGCTCTTAGAGATGTTGAGCTCAAATACAACATCATGGAAAAGAAAGCACATGCCATGATCAAAACTCTGAAATATTTCAGAGTTTATGTTTTGCATTCCCATGTTGTTGCTTATGTTCCTAATGCTGATGTGAAAGATATATTGACACAACCTGATCCAGAGGGTAGAGTGGCTAAGTGGATAGTTGTGATATTAGAGTATGTCTTGGAAATAAAACCTACAAAGATTATCAGAGAGGGACTGTCCAGGCTCATGGCTGAATCAAATTGAGATTCTCTAAGTGTGAATTTGGTCTCACACATGCTAGAAGAAACCACTCAAGACCCACTGTTACAGGTATCAGAAAAATTCTTATCATCTCCTTGGTACTCTAATATTATATATTTTTAGCAGAACTTGCAAGCACCCCCTGAGATGGGTAAAAGGCAAAGCTAGGTCAACAAAGATGAAGGAATCAAATTTTTGCATATTGATTGGAAGCCTTTATTGGAAAGACCCTGGAGGCATTTACTGAACTGCATGTTGGAAGATGAAGCCAAAGTGACCCTAAAATAATTTCACAAAGGTGTATATGGGGGGCATCATTATTGGAAGGCCACTTTTAACAAAATTCTAAAGGAAATATTTTATTGGCCCAACATTTTCAATGATGCATACAAATAAGTAGCCACGTGCCATGGATGCCATATCTTTGATGGAAGAAGGAAGCTCTTAACCTTTCCTTTAAAACCAATCTCTGTGGAAGCCCTTTTCCAGCAATGGGGGATAGATTTCATTAGTGAAATTATTCCCAACTCCTATGGAAAACACAGGTGGATATTGACTGCCACTGACTACTTCACCAAGTGGGTTGAAGCCATACCAACCAGACAAGCCACAGACACAATTATTATCAAATTTATGGAGGAAAATATCATGTCAAGGTTTGGTTTCCCTAATAAAATAATCACTGACAATGCCCAAGCTTTCAAGTCCAAGAAAATTTTCAAATTTTGCAAATATTTTCACATCAAATTGGGCCATTCTACCGCTTACTACCCCCAAGGGAATGGATTAGCTGATTCTTCTAAAAAAAATCCTTTGTCATGATCATTAAGAAGTTGCTGCAAGAAAACAAAAGGGCTTGGCATACCAAGTTGACCTTTTCTCTGTGGGATGATATAATCACCTCCAAGATATCCATTGGAACTTCACCTAAAGTCAAATTGGTATATGGAACATAGGTGATATTTCTTGAGTCCCTCAGAGGGCCTACAATGAGGCTGCTACAAAATAAAAAAGAAGAGGCAAGCCCTGAGCAAAGGAGAACCAATCAGTTGATTGAGATATAGGAAATCGGAGACAAAGTACATGTTGAATCTATGCTAGCTCAAGAGAGGGTAAAAAATAATTTTGACAAAAGAACCAAAGTGCATGATTTCCAAGTGGGAGGTTTTGTATTGAAATGGAATGCTAGAAGAGAATACCAATCCCAAAAATTTGAAAACCTCTGGCAGGGGCCCCATACATTCATTGCTTTCCATGGAAACAATGCTTTATTTTTACAGGACAAGGATGGTGAACCAGTGGGGAAGAGACTTGTCAATGGGCGGTTCTTGAAGCACTATCTCCAGTGAAAAACAAGTCTTCTGACCCACCCTCGCTATAAATTATCATTTTTTGAGTTTCAGTTAATTTTTTTTCAGTTCTGTTTTATAAAAAAAGAAAAAAGAAAAAAAAGGCAACTAGTCTACTGTTCTTGCTACCTCATAGTAATGATAGCATCCCTGGTTAAAGCCTCTATTATCACCTTTAAGAAATCATCCGCAAAGGGAATACAGGGGCATACTCCTACTGAAAACCCCAAACATGCCCATTGGCCTTCTATGCCAAAAGAAGAAGCCAGAATTCCGAAAATGGCTAAGTATCCACAAATTTCAAACCAAAGGATCATGCTGCAGTGAAAAGAATGATAAAAATGGAGGTCTTCTTCGCTCAAGAGAGATTGAGCGGTCTAGATCGAACTAAGGAGATCGACGATTTCGGTGGGTGAACATGCGCGAAAGATAGAGCTCCGAAATTTCAAAGTGATTGTCCCTCATAGCCATAGGTCAACGGAAGAGGAAAGCGGCCAAGTGATCAATAGCTCATATAGCATTTTGCAAGACAAAAAGTTCGAGGGTTAATAGCTAAAACGGATGCGAAATTCCTTTATGGAATTAGCACATAAGATGTGGAGTCCACCGTTGATGTAGATCCGATAGTCCAAAACAATTGCAGGAGGCGCACTTGTTTGAGCTTAGCCTTTGGTCTTTCACTTTCAAAAGAAGCTTAATAGTCGTGATTGAAGAACGAATCCAAATCTATGGCTGGGAAGTAACTCGAAACATATCCGATCAGGAGGCTGTCTGCCTTTCCGACTTTCTGACTTTCCAAACCCGCATTGCAGATTACGGAAGTTAGAACAGTATTTGTTTTGAAAATGGCATCGTTGGGTTTCCGATTTCCGCAACCCGCATTCCGGAATGCGGATTGCGGAGGTGCAATGTTCCCAAGAGCGCAAAGTTGAGTTTCTGCTTTTTGAAACCTGCATTGCGGATTGCGGAGGCCCAATTTCTCCAAAGGCGCAAAATCGAGTTTCTGATTTTTGAAACCCGCATTATGGATTGCGGAGGCATGATTTTTATAGGGACAAAAAACTGAGTTTCCGATTTCTGAATCCTGCATTGCGAAATGCGGAGTGCGAAGGAAATTTCTATGAAGTTGCAAATATTAAGTTTTTGACTTCCAACTTCCGCATTGTGGAATTGCGGATGTCGGAAGTGAAATTTGATAGGGTCCATTAGTAGTTTCAAATTTTGACTCCCACATTGCGGCTTGCAGGATGAAGATGGTTTATCAAAGCAGGTTGCAACGACGAAAAATGAAAAATTTCATAGGGAAAAGGCACAATTGTTCCATGACTAGGAGTTGATCTGGAAGCAGAAGAGAATCACATCTTGGTTATCCATGCAAATCAACTTGAAACGACCCAATCCGAAGAAAAAACATGTGGTGTTCCACTACCTGAATTTACACTAACAACACACTGAATTTTCCCCATCGGCGCGTCTAACAGATCAAGAAGTTGTTGCAATTTACCAGTTTAATAAATGGCCACACCTGGATGAATTGTTCTAGAATTTTTAGATATCTCGTAAGCCTATAAAGGCAGGTCTTGAATGAGATCCAAGGGTTGGATGTTGATATTAGAGATAAAAATCTCCGCGTATGTAATGAAACTCAACATTTCAATTAATATGAAGACCTAATTCTGGAGCAGAGATTCTTCTGATGAGTGTTTTGATGTCTGTTATTCCTGTGTATGTGTTCCTCATTAATATTTTCCATTGATTTTCCTCTTCTGTAGTATCTAGATCAAGATTACATGGTATGAAATTCATATGCTATGCTTCAGATGCATATGATTAGATACTCCACCCTTTCTTCTTGAAGTTGTAGGTTAGAATTCATTCTTAAATGCTCTAACTTTGTGATGGATTTTTTTTCCCTTTTTGCTACCATTTGTTGATATCTTTGACTTGAAAAAACCTCATATACCTTTCCTTTGCCCCTATAATTATAGTCCAAATCAATCATTTGTGACAGAAATCTCATTAAAGTTTGACTCTATGCCCAATGATGCTCCTATCCTTAACCCCTACCAGCTGAAAAAGGCCCTAAAAACTCTTATCTGAAGGTCTAGCCACCACTATTCATCCATAACCATCCCATTCAACAGATATTTTGTGAGCTTAAATAATTGTGAAAGAGAGATCCCTCTCTATGGTTGAAAAGGCTATTTTCCACCCACTAAAGCTTGGTTTGAAATAGTTACCTCACGATCCCTTTTGATTCAACCCAGAAGAATCCCGAGTGATAACACTTGCCATGCCCTATTTTTTACATTCTTACAAAGTTTTCATCTTCCACATATGATTCATCAGATGAGATTTTTTCATGCTCGTGTTTTGCTTTCCTGGTGGATTTGAAGGCTGCTTATTTCCTATTGGGTTTTCATTTTCAGTTCTCATCTCATACGTAGTATGGATCCCATGAAGTTCATCTTTTGAGATCAATTCTATCTTCTAAAACTGACACCTTGGAGTCAAATATCAGTGGTAGAGTTCTTAGTATTTTCTATACAATTGAGTCTTTGGTTAGTTGGACTCCAAGACATTTGATGGAATTGACTATCTCATCGAGTCGAAGAAAGTATGATGCAATATTTTCTTCTTCTTTCATCTTCAAAGACTCAAATAGTCAAGAATAAGTCTGCATTTTTTCCTTCTTGACCTTTTCATCTACTTCATAGATATTTTTGAGTTTTTCCCATACTTCCTTTATTGAAGTACAATGGATGACCTTGGTGAATTCAGAGTCTGCTAATCCACATAATAACACATTCCTAGTTCTTGCATTATACTCATACTGCCTTCTTTCAGTTGGATCAATTTGTGCAGTTGTGGGAACATTATAGCCATTTTGAATCGACTGACAAACATCAGCACCATGGGACTACAGTTATACCTCCATTCTTATCCTCCAAAAAGTGTAGTTCGTGCCATCAAATCTTGGTGCTTTGTTGGTAGAGATTCCTTCTTGTTTCTCCATATATGCACACAAATCTATCTTCTAGATGTTAAACTATTACTGAATACACCCACTCTGATACCAGTTGTTGGAAATCTAATTAATACTGAGAAGGGGGGTGAATCAATATTATGCACAATTATGAACAACTTTCACTTTAACCAAATTCAACTAGTACTTATATTATGCATTAATCATAAACAATGCCATTCATAAACACATTCATGAGACACAGAACACAAATATTTGACGTGGAAACCCAAATGGGAGAAAACCAATGAATGCGTTCTTATATAATAAAGATTACATTCGTGGGAAGCACCAACTTCCAAAGTTCTCCAGAACCGACTAGAAGCAGGCTCCAACCCCCTGATTTACAGGCTACAAACTAAAGGAAGCACCAACTCCCTCATTTACCAACACATACTGGAGGGAGAAACCGACCCTGTGATTTACAGGCTCCAACTTGAAGGAAGCACCGAATCCTTGTTCCTTTCCCCGTCCTGCCACCCTGATATGTCTGCAGAAGTTCTTCTTGATGATTTGTGCATGCTTCATATTTGTTGCATTACATTCCTTTGCGCGCACCTGCTATGTACTCTTTTATTTGTAACTGTTGTACTGTGTCATCAGTTCATTTCCTACTTCACATCACTGCATCAATATTGCACATTGGTTCTCATATTTTATAATCTTCTGCAATCTATTACACACAGTTTCTTGTATTTCATAACCTTCTACAATCTACATGTTGTTTCAACGTATTGTTCTATTGTTGCACATCTGCAAACTCATCTACTTCTGCACATCATCTATTGTATCGTTGTTTCGTTCTTGTGGAACTATGACCTCCTGCGCATCATCTGCGACATTTCCTTTATGTTCTTTCACACTTGTCCCATATACTATATCATCATGTGTATCCTTCTTTTGTGCTTCTCTTATGTTTTTGCGCACTTGGTTCTCTTGCTAGATCATGTTGTTCTGGATCAATGAGCCATTGATACCCCAATAATACGAATCTTTCCAAATCTGAATACTATCTCTTCCTCATCTTCCAACTTACATTTCACTCACCAACTTTCCTTCTTATTTATACTCAACTTGCTCAGACAATGTGTCCACAAGTTGGTCGTAACATCCCTTCTTCCTTTCTTCACGGTCAATCTTACTTACACATTCGTAACTTGTCTTGATCTGTGCAACTAAGGTATCATGCCTTTGTGGGTCTTGCGCATACTTGGTCCTTAGCATAGTGGGACTTGCACACTTGGGACCAACTACATATTGGTTCTTGTGCCCTTGAAGTACCATCACTTGGTGGGACTTGCACACTTGACTTTTCAAACCACATCTTGCTTTTGAGACTCTTGCGCACTCCCAAGAATTTTATACTTATTCCGCTTGGTGGATTTTGTGCACTTCTGAGACTTGCATACATGTCCAACCACTTCTTTCCTCGAGCCTCTTGTGCACTCTCGATACTTTTCCAACCACTTCTTTAACATTACCTTTGAATTATCACGACTAGATGGATGGGACTTGTGCACATGCCTTATGTACTTCTTCAAACTGGATTTTATGTACTTCTTCAAACTTGCTATTATGTACTTGTTCAAATTGGCACATGGATACTAAGTTCTCTTTGACATCATAAGTACTTAGTGCTTTTTGACATCAATGACAACCAAAGTTCAAGAAAATGCTATGTATATCAATGGGTAGGAATACCATCTCAACGAGATGAAATTCCCCTTAATCTAGTTCTCTCTTTGCAACCGTTTGAAAAATGGTCAATCAATTTTGTGGGAACTATCAACCCACCGGAGAAGCATTCTAAATCCTACTACATTATCATTGAAATAGACTACTTAACCAGATGGTTCGATGCAACACCAGTTCGTGATTTCTTCACAAAGACAACTCAATTCATCTATGAAAATATTATTACTCGGTTAAGATGCCCCAGGAGTTTTACAAGTGATTATGGAAATCACTTTTTGAACACTATTGAAGAATTGACAAGTGAATTTCTAATTCAACACCATAAAACTAGTCCATATCACCCTCACAAAAATGGCAATGTAAATATTTCAATAAGATCATAGAGAATGGATTGGCCAAATTTTGTTGTGCAAATATGGATGATTAGGACGAGCAATTCCAGTGGTATTATGGGCATACAAAACTACTACTAAGAAGCTTCATAAGTAGACTCTATTCTAGTTGGAATATGGAAGGGAAGCAAAATTTCCCATAGAATTTGTATTCACAAGTCTTTACATTGCACAAGCAACACACATGAATGAGGAGAAATTAGTTGCGAAACATCTTGCAAAACTGATGGAATTTGAAGAATCTCGGTTCCTAGTTAACTATCATGAAATAATGGGAAAAGGGCAGTAGAAGGCTTGGCATGATAGACAAATAAAGAAGAAAAAATTATCCAAAGGTGACAAAGTGCTACTCTATGACAACAAATTCATGTATCATCCAGTAAACCTATATATGCATTGGTCGGGACCGTTTATTGTTGCAGAAATCAAATATTTAGGTACTCTGAAACTCGCACAATAAGATGGTATCCTACATCCAAGATGGGTGAACCATGCACGCCTGAATCCCTACATATCTTATCAATAATTCTGCAACATGATACTCCTATTGTCAAGTGTGAGTTAGATAGGAGTTAGGTTCATTTCTAGTACGATGATTTTTCTATTTAATTTATTAGTTGTTTCTTTCAGTTTAGTTAGTTGGAAGTTAGTTCAAACCATTGTGGTCAAGGAAGGACCCACATTTCAATTCATTTTTTTCTAGTGCCACGTCACATCTACATAGTTGTATTTTTTGCATTTAAAAAGCTATTATTGACCAAATATAAAGAAGCAAAGTTTGATCATGGTGTGAAATCTTATTTCATAGTTGCAATTAAGACAATAATCATGCTGCCACCCCCACTATGCTTTGAGAATTAATGGTTGCTCCTTGTAGGATGAGTTATATATTCAAAGATAATTACTACTCATGCACTCACCCTTGTAAGAAGTTGAAGGAATATAGAGCAGTCGAACTAGAATCCCCAACATGTAGTAATCCTAGAGAATCCAAATGACCACTGCTCCAGTTCATCTACTAGCATCGAAGACAGAAAAAGGGGAAAGTTTCAGCCACACAAGATACCTCTAGTGGAGCACAAGAAAAACAAAAGGAAGTCTCCAAGCGCGACCCAGTGGATCCAAGGGTTGATATTTTGGGTGATTTGTAGGGGAAGGATGAACAACTATTCCTCGTGGATGATAACGTTTTAGATAGTGACCTGTATCTAGACATGAAACTTGACGTATACATGAATTTCATTCCATCTACAGATGGGAAATTCATACGAGAATGGAAATATGATTTCGTGTCTTTACAATATTCAACCTTAATGGATCTTAAAGATATTCTAGTTTTCGGCACCATGGTAGAAGTCCAGAACTATACCAAGTTTCTGATCAATCACATGAACAGATACTCCATGTGATAAGACTAGCAATACTTGATCCATGTAAATGAAATTCACTAGATTATAGGCATATCAATGCAAGGGGAAGAAGTAGCCACAAATTTTCAGGGTGAACACAAACAGGGAAAGAACCACTCAGAACCAATTTTTTATTACACGTATGGCACTAAGTGGGGAGGTAAAGAGGTTTTCATCGTAGATATTAACCACTAGAAAACTAAAATGGCATGTTCATAATTGTAGGTTGGATCACGACGAAATACAAAAATTGGGAATGTACTCTAGACACAATCTCTATCACAGAATTTTGTGCTCAATTGCCCAACTGAATTCGTGTAAATTTTTAACGGATGAGATCTTTCAGGAATGTACTGATGTACATAATTCAGGAGGGTATTTAATTTTTTGATATCTACTCATAGCCCTTGCTAAGTGGAAATGATGACCACCAAATGGTTTCAATTTTCCACGCATTACTATAAATCAGGTGATTACCAAATGATTCACCCCATTGAAGGTTCTATGTGATGCTCCTAACATCACTTCCAATACTAAAGCCTTTGCTGAACGATACAACAATCTTAAAACAGTAGCCATGGAGAAGATTCCAGATGACTTGTTATGACACTATATTTCCAAGGTATGGTTTGGGATTGATCATGACAATATTTTTATCCAACCGAGAGACATTGATATGGAAGTATTCAAAGCCTATTCTCGGTCATTTTTTTTACATCCAGAGTCGTTTCACAAAGCAATCAACACCTAGCCTGACATTCAAACTATAACGACAAGTAAATGTATTTCCTACTTCAAAACAAAATAAAAGTAGAAGTATCCCAGGAAGAAGCTTTTAATGAGGCATCCCAACCTGTATAATAAGAATGGCCATGCATTCCAACCTTTCCCACACCAATTGATGACAATACTCTAGTCCCTATAAGGTATGTCAATGATGTCATATCATATATTAGCGGACCTAAGAAATACTAAGTAAATAAGACCCTAGTTGCAACCCCTCTAATCACCACCACCATCCCCACCCTGGTTTACAATGTTTTCCCTCAAGTCGCCCAAACATTCCCCATCCTTAACTCTATCACTATTCAATACCTCACCATAGGCACAACAAAACCCTCTATTATCGACATTTCGGATGATCCATCAGAAACACTTCATGCGACTGAGATACTGATTCAATAAGAAATTCCATAGAAGCATCAAACCTCCCACAAATACACTAATTCAGAGTCCACATTCGTTGATTCATCAATCCAATAGTATTCCCAACAAGTAGATTCCTCGAGTGATCAATAAGCAACACAATTTGATTCATCCCAACAATCAGATGAAGCCCAAGAGACACTATGACTATAGGACGTTTCTATGCATGAAGCATAGAAAATACAGGAGGTAGAAATGCAATAACTTCCTCCACCTCCCCCAGAAGTTGAACAAGTCTCTCTAAGGGGCCATATTGTACAATTTTCCTAAGATCGTACCCATTGTTAGGAGCTTCTTTAAATTTTCCAAGAACATATGGATGTCACCCCATTTCTCTATGAGGACACCCAACAAATAATCGTTCAGAATAGGACAGTTCAATAGGAGGCAGAGACCCAACAGAAAGATAATTCTACACAGTCAGTTGCGATCCGACTACCCCTTTCATATTTACCACCTAGTTCTACAATTCCATATTATAATTCATTTTCATCCCAATAGTTGTTTGACAACATTGCCAACACAACAACAGAATAAAAACGTCATCTAGTCCAAGTCGAGATAGAACATAACAATCTCCAACACATTTATGAATACGTTCGCATCTAGTTGGAGGAATATACTCTCATGGTGAAGGAATAAGAACAACAGGGTTGAACTACTATGGAATCCATAATCACAACCCTCTGTGACGAACTGTGTTGTAACACCCCGTTTTCTACCCCAATATGTATTAAAATGTAAATCTTAATGAAAGAGGATACAAGTCGGATATGTATGGTCCAAAGTGACCAAGATATGTAAAATTTGTAAATTTCTAATCTTTAATATAAAAATCAATGGCTGCTACTGAGGAAAGGACAAAAAGAAGAGATGGGGGACTATCCTTCCACAAAAAGGGGAAAAGTGTGCCCAACCCATGTGTGCCAACTTTCCAACTCTCTTTGGAGAAGGGAAAAGTGTTTAACCCCATCCATGCAATTTGTCCACTTTGGTGCAACTTGTCTAGTCTCAAGCATGTATATAAATAGAGATAGGTAGCCTTCGTTCCATATTTTGGGTGATTTGTAGGGGAAGGATGAACAACTATTCCTCGTCGATGATAAATTTTTAGATGGTGACCTGTATCTAGACATGAAACTTGACGTATACATGAATTTCATTCCATCTACAAATGGGCAAGTCATACGAGAATGGAAATATGATTTCGTGTCTTTACAATATTCAACCTTAATGGCTCTGAAAGATATTCTAGTTTTCGGCACCATGGTAGAGGTCCAGAACTATACCAAGTTTCTAATTAATCACATGCACATATACTCCATGTGATTAGACTAGCAATACCTGATCCATGTAAATGAAATTCACTAGATTATAGGCATATCAATGCAAGGGGAAGATGTAGCCACAAATTTTCAGGGTGAACACAAAGAGGGAAAGGACCACTCATAACCAATTTTGTATTACAAGTATGGCACTAAGTGGGGAGATAAAGGGGTTTTCATTGCAGATATTAACCACTAGAAAACTAAAATGGCATGTTCATAATTGTAGGTTGGATCACAAGGAAATACAAAAATTGGGAATGTACTCTAGACACAATCTCTGTCACGGAATTTTGTGCTTAATCACCCAACTTGGTCATCATTTCCACATAGCAAGGGCTATGAGCAGATATCAAAAAATGAAATATCCTCCTGAATTCTGTACATTAGTACTATTATCACTCTAGGAAACTCTCCTACGTTGTATCTCGGAGATGCCTGGTAACTTAACTAATCTCAATGTTTCATTCAATGGATCAAGTCAGATGACTAATTAGACCGCACTCACTCAAGACATGCATAAAATGAACCAAAGAAACAAGGCTTCTAACTATCACTGTTCAGAGGGTTTGTAATAAAGGTGAATATATGGAGAATTCTCACTATGTTGGCAGATTCATACATAAAGCACTTACATATGAATGGGTAATCATAACAAGGAAATGATACTTGCAATTCAACTTATCAATATAGATATAGGATGACAGCTATCTGGTATTAGACAAAAAGAATAAACATGAATGAAATATCCAAGTACAAGTATAGAACAGAAAGAAGATGTAATTTGAACATGTAATGGCAAAAGAGCTTGTATAAATTGACAAGAACATGAGAAGCTTAAGTACAAAAAGTGTCTAAGAGTCTCCAAAGTTGAACCCTTTACAATGATTCTTAGATGAGCTTAAATAAGCTTTACAAATCAGTTTCAAGATCCTCAAAAGATGGATCTGATAACCTCTTTTCCTATCTCAAATCTGAATTTGTGAGGTGGATGGAAAATGCAGAAATTTCTGGAAATATGTTGCTCATAGATTGACCTATATCTCTCAAATAAAAACATATTTTGGAAAAATGAGAGAGGTTTTTGTATATTGGTTTGTTTTGAGAAAAAAACTCACTTAGCTATTTGAGATTCGTTTTAATTTGCCCGACATCTGTATTTCCAAAACATGTGTCAAACAGGGAAATTCTGAGATCCAAAAATTAGGGCTTAGAGATGGATTCGATTCTCCCAATATATGACACCTGTGTATAAACTAAAAGAGGTTATTGTTTTTTGACATCTTAGGCACAAACTCCTCCGACCATTTCTCAAAATGATCCTCCATTCGCTCAGAATCATCATTTCAAAATGATGACTCAGCACAGTAAAAACGCCATATTTATGAAAACGTAGCATCATCTTGCGGGGGACGTTTGACTGCCTTCCCGAGCTCCAAATGCAGATATGAAAGTACCATTGGAAATTTTAGGATGTCTAGTTGTCAATCGACTATTTGAGCGTGTAAAACGACCTCTCCACACCTGCGAAAATTGGTTTTTCCCAAGTCCTGCTCACCGTTTCCAAGTTTCTGCGCTTTCGGTGGCTAAAATAGCCCTGAATTTTCGCGTTTTAGCCACCAAAAGCTCTACTTTCAATGGCTAATGAATATTTGAAATGTCTGTCTAAGCCACTGAAACCTGAGTTTCAATTTTTTTGAAGGAAAAACCAAATCAAATGTTTTTCAAACTTTATTACATGCATAAAGCTCTCAACAATGAACCTTAAAAAATTTAGAAATGAACTTTTAAATGACATCCTATCATCTAAAATTGACCAAATCGACAAATTTATTTGGGGAGATTACATCTGGCTCCTACTCGGGGATGGAATTCTCCCTGTGAGGTTCCAAGAACCACAGACTTGTTTATTTCGTGGAAAAACACAGACTGAAACTTAAATCTACTATTCCATTGGGCATGGAGTTATTTTGCAAAACTGACATAAAAGAAATTATATTTACAATGGAAGGTTTTGAACTTGCTGTTCCATTGGGCATGGAGTCATCTGGCCTTTACAGCTAATCCTCTGAAAACTTGTAGCCTGCCTACTTATTCAAGAAAACTGAAAGCAATCTACCTGCTCGTATGAAGAGCTTATTCTCTCTACCTACTTCTAACCATTTGAATGATGCTTAATCAAGTAAACTCATGCTTCCAATGAAGCCATATCAGAAATTGATTTACTAAACCTATTCTTGATCTTGACCTGAAAAATAATGGGAGCCATATCATGTAGGAATATAATTTGAAAAGATGACAGAACTATCCTTCGTTTGACAAAAATATTTTGACTTTTATGCTACTCATGGATTTAAAATAGTTTGCAATAGGGTCAACAAAATCATAAAGGAATATCTCTTCAAACAACTGTTCCAACTGAAAGAAACGATGTTGCTGTTTTCCTTCACAGTTCTCAATGCTGAAAACAGATTTCTTGATCTTTGTCTGAGAAGAATGCATGATGAACTGCTGATCTGGACTTTTCATCTCATCATTTTCCTCTTCGTATCTGCTACAATCTTCCTGTGTCTGTAAATTAGAAAACTGAGGGCTACCCTTACTATTTGCTGTAAATTCAAAACTGTTACATGTTGTTCCTTCAATCTGCCTATCGTCTTTTAAATTTTCAAATGGAACAATCTGATCTTCATGACAATCTACGACAGTAGATGCATTTAGTACAATGTCAAAAGCATCTACATTATGGTTAATATCTTGAATATCATCAATATCTCATTCATAATGAGAGGTATCTTCTACTGCAGCAAAATCTTCATGAATGTTTAGTTCTCTATTCAATAAATTGAATTCATGACAACATTCGGGATACATAAGATCAATTGGAAATTTGTCTTTACAAAACACATGAAAGGCAGCATGAAAATCTGCCAAAGATCTGATACTAGCAATAGGAAAGGACCGATACCAATCATGAGAAATCCCCTCTAATGAATACCAAAATAGTTTAATTCGAACATCTTCATGTACAATTTGCAACCGATGAATGCAATCATGAATGTCAAGCAAATGTTCAGCTGGCACTTCCCATTCTTCTCCTCGAAATATGGGAATACTACGATCCCATTCATCTCTACTAGGCACTGGATTAGGGAAACCAACAATATTTGAAAAATCGCAGAAAGCATACCTCTTTGCTAAGATTTTGTTCATGTCATACCAATGGAGTCGCCAACAGATTTCTGAGTAATGGAGTCGCCACTGAATCCGTCCTTCATGGAGTCGCCAGATAGATTATTACAACCAAGAAAATGTTCAGGCTTTGTCTATCATCAAAGTTGGATCTGTGTTGTTCTCCCAGGGAAGCTGAGCTTCAAGCTCCTCTCCCCGGCAATGGCACCAAAATGTTATCACTCCGGGAAACTCTCCTAGGTTGTATCTCGGAGATGCCTGGTAACTTAACTAATCTCAATGTTTCATTCAATGGATCAAGTCAGATGACTAATCAGACCTCACTCACTCAATACATGCAAAAAATGAACCAAATAATCAAGACTTCTAGCTATCACTGTTCAGAGGGTTTGTAATAAAGGTGAATATATGGAGAATTCTCACTCTGCTGGCAGATTCATACATAAAGCACTTACATATGAATGGCTAATCATAACAAGGAAATGATACTTGAAATTCAACTTATCAATACAGAGATAGGATGACAGCTATCTGGTATTAGACAAAAAGAATAAACATGAATGAAATATCCAAGTACAAGTATAGAACATAAAGAAGATGTAATCTGAACATGTAATGGCAAAAGAGCTTGTATAAATTGACAAGAACATGAGAAGCTTAAGTACAAAAAGTGTCTAAGAGTCTCCAAAGTTGAACCCTTTACAATGATTCTTCAATGAGCTTAAATAAGCTTTACAAATCAATTTCAAGATCCTCAAAAGATGGATCTGATAACCTCTTTCCCTATCTCGAATCTGAATTTGTGAGGTGGCTGGAAAATGCAGAAATTTCTGGAAATATGCTTCTCATAGATTGACCTATATCTCTCAAATCAAAATATATTTTGGAAAACGGAGAGAGGTTTTTGTATATTGGTTTGTTATGAGCAAAACCCTCCCTCAGTTATTTGATATTCGTTTTCATATGCCTCACATCTTTATTTAAAAAACATGTGTCAAACAGGGAAATTCTGAGACCCGGAAATTGGGGCTCAAAGATGGATTCGATTATCTTAATATATGACAACTATGTATAAACTGAAAGAGGTTATTGTTCTTTGAAATGTTAGGCACAAATTCCTCCAACCGTTTCTCAAAATGATCCTCCAGTCACTCAGAATAATCATTCAAAATGATGACTCAACATAGTAAAAACGCCATATTTATGAAAACGTAGCCTCATCTTGCAGGGGACTTTTGACTTCTTTTCTGAGCTCCAAATGAAGATATGAAAGTATCATTGGAAATATTAGGATTTCTAGTTGTCAATCAACTATTTGAGCGTGTAAAATGACCTCTCCAAGGCTAAGAAACTTGATTTTTCCCAAGACCTGCTGACCGTTTCCAAGTTTCTGCGCATTCGGTGGCAAAAATAGCCCCGAATTTTCGTGTTTTAGCCACCGAAAGCTCTGCTTTCGGTGGCTAATGAACAGTTGAAATGTCCGCCTAAGACACCAAAGCCTGAGTTTTGATTTTTTTGAAGGAAAAACCAAATCAAATGTTTTTCAAACTTTATTACATGCATAAAGCTCTCAACAATGAACCTTAAAAAATTTAGAAATGAATTTTTAAATGACATCCTATCATCTAAAATTGACCCACTCGACAAATTTATTTGGGGAGATAAGAAGTACATTCCTGAAAGAGCTCATCCATTAACCACCAAATGGTCGAAATTTTCCACACATTATTATAAATCAGGTGATTACCAAATGATTCACCCATGGAAGGTTCTATGTGATGCTCCTAACATCACTTCCAATACTAAATCCTTTGCTGGACAATACAACAATCTTAAAACAGTAGCCATGGAGCAGATTCCAGATGACTTGTTCAGACACTATACTTCCAAGGTATGGTTTGGGATTGATCATGAAAAAAAAATTATCCAACCAAGAGACATTGATCTGGAAGTATTCAAAGCCTATGCTCGGTCATTTTGTTTGCATCCAAAGTCGTTTCACAAAGCAATCAACACCTGGCCTGACATTCAAACTATAATGACAAGTAAATGTATTTCTTATTTCAAAACAAAATAAAAGTAGAAGTATCCCAGGAAGAATCTTTAAATGAGGCATCCCAACCCATCCAATAAGAATGGCCATGTAATCCAACATTTCCCACACCAATTGACGACAATACTCTGGTCCATGTAGGTATGTCAACAATGTCATATCCTATATTAGCGGACCTAAGAAATCCTAAGTCAGTAAGACCCTAGTTGCAACCCCTCTAATCACCACCACCATCTGCACCCTGGTTTACAATGTTCTCCCTCAAGTCGCCAAAACATTCCCCATCCTCAATTCTATCACTATTTAATACCTCACCATAGGCACAACAAAACCCTCTATTATCGACATTTAGTATGATCCATCATAAACGCTTCATGCCACTGATATATTGATTCAACAAGAAATTCCATAGAAGCAGCAAACCTCCCACAAATACACTAATTCAGAGGCCACATTCGTTGATTCATCAATCCAATAGTATTCCCAACAAGTAGATTCCTCGAGTGATCAATAAGCAACACAATTTGATTCATCCCAACAATCAGATGAAGTGCAAGAGACACTATGACCGTAGGACTTTTCTATGCATAAAGCATAGAAAATCCGGGAGGTAGAAATGCAAGAACTTCCTCCACCTCCCCCAGAAGTTGAACAGGTCTCTCTAAGGGGCCATATTGTACAGTTTTCCTAGGATCATACCCATTGTTAGGAGCTTCTTTAGATTTTCCAAGAATATATGGATCTCACCCCATTTCTCAATGAGGACACCCAACAAAGAATCGTTCAAAATAGGACAGTTCAATAGGAGGCAGAGACCCAACAGAAAGATAATTCTACACAGTCAGTTGCGATCCGACTACCCCTTTCATATTTACCACCTAGTTCTACAATTCCATATTATAATTCATTTTCATCCCAATAGTTGTTTGTCAACATTCCCAACACAACAGCAGAAGAAGAATGTCAGCTAGTCCAAGTCGAGATAGAACATAACAATCTCCAACACATTTATGAAGACATTCACATCTAGTAAGAGGAATATACTCTCATGCCAAAGGAATAAGCACAATAGGGTTGAACTACTATGGAAGCCATAATCACAACCCTCTGCGACGAACTTTGTTGTAACACCCCGTTTTTTACCCCAAAATGTATTAAAATGTAAATCTTATTGAAAGGGGATACAAGTCAAATATGTATGGTCTAAAGTGACCAAGATATGTAAAATTTGTAAATTTCTATTATTTAATATAAAAATCCATGGCTACTACTGAGGAAAGGACAAAAAGAAGAGATGGGGGACTGTCCTTCCACAAAAAGGGGAAAAGTGTGCCCAACCCACGTGTGCTACCTATCCAACTCTCTTTGGAGAAGGGAAAAGTGTCCAACCCCATCCATGCCATTTGTCGACTTTGGTGCAACTTGTCTAGTCTCAAGCATGCATATAAATAGAGATAGGTAGCCTTCGTTCCATATTTTGGGTGACTTGTAGGGGAAGGCTAAACAACTATACCTCGTGGATGATAGATTTTTAGATGGTGACCTGTATCTAGAAATAAAACTTGACGTATACATGAATTTCATTCCATCTACAAATGGGCATGTCATACGAGAATGGAAATATGATTATGTGTCTTTACAATATTCAACCCTGATGGCTCTGAAATATATTCTAGTTTTTGGAACCATGGTAGAAGTCCAAAACTATACCAAGTTTCTCATCAATCACATGCATAGATACTCCATGTGGTTAGACTAGCAATACATGATCCATGTAAATGAAATTCACTAGATTACAAGCATATCAATGCAAGGGGAAGATGTAGCCACAAATTTTCAGGGTGAACACAAACAGGGAAAGAAACACTCAGAAAACTAAAATGGCATGTTCATAATTGTACGTTGGATCACGAGGAAATACCAAAATTGGGAATGTACTCTAGAAACAATCTCTGTCACCTAAATTTTTGTTCAATCCGCCAACTAAATTTGTGTAAGTTTTTAATGGATGAGCTCTTTCCGGAATGTACTGATGTACAGAATTCAGGAGGCTATTTCATTTTTTGATATGTGCTCATAGCCCTTGCTATGTGGAAATGATGACCACCAAATGGTTGAAATTTTCCATGCATTACTATAAATCAGGTGATTACCAAATGATTCACCCCATGGAAGGTTCTATGTGATGCTCCTAACATCACTTCCAATACTAAAGCATTTGTTGGACGATGCAACAATCTTAAAATAATAGCCATGGAGCAGATTCCAGATGACTTGTTAAGACACTATACTTCCAAGATATGGTTTGGGATTGATCATGACAATATTTGTTGATGTATATGTAACTTCGGAATGTATTTCATATATGTATATTGTATTCCTATAGAGATGTTATTATTCCTCTATATGGAAGTGTCGTCATTAATATTGTAAGTGTTGTAACTTATACTTGATGGGTTATTAGACCACCTTGTTGGGGTCGGACCTGAATAAGTCATGTGGGTTGAAGGGTTATTAGACCACCCTATTGGGGGTTGGCCATGTGGGTCAAAGGGTTATTAGACCACCAAGTGTGGGGTCGGCCCGGATTAAGTTAACCATGGTTTAAGCTAGACATGTAGACCCCATTCACACACTTCTCTCATTTGGAAAGTGGCACACTTGTGAGGAGGAGGCTCTGCTGCTTGGAGAAGACTATCTCTTATATTCTGGTTGTATCATTTCTCTATCTATCTCTAAGGAAGTTATTGGGGTTTTTCACCTTTATGGTTTTCCCCAAGTAAACTCTGTGTCTCTTGTGTGCTTGCATTATTGTGTCCATGATTGATATGTTGTACATGTTGTTCTCTCAGTTAAGATCCTAGATCAGATTGAAGTAAATTCTGAAAATTTAACATGGTATCAGAGCTAGCCTAAAAGAAGGCATGATATGGCATGTATGACACTTGTTGCACTTGCGATGCTAGGGCTTGATATAGCAAAAACCAGTCATCGTAGCACTTTCGCTATAAATACATTTTGGAGAAGTTTTCGGATCAGAAACATTTACAAGTCGAATATCAGATCCCCATGTACCTTGTGTCCAAAGGACAACTTCTAATTCGCTGTACTTTGTGATTTATGATCTGTACAATATAGGTTTTCTGCCTCTTCTAGATCTCAGTCATAAACATGTGACCTTGAAAAAAAGGTCATAACTTGGGCTATGAAGCTCCAAATGAAATTTCGTAAAACGTGACAGGTAGTACACAAACTGTACTATCTCAAGAAATGTTGTTAGAGGCCGAAGTTGAACCAGTGACACGTGGCACTCCGTACAAGTTCACTCTCCTGTTTTATCCCATAAAAAGGTCGCGTTTCGACACTTGGCATAACTCTCCCTCAGAGAATCCAATTGAGTTCATACCTGTCGAGATGGAAAGATGACAGGTCAGGCTATATCAAGAAACTTTTTCAAACCCCGTGGATCAAAAAGTTCAGAGTTACACCAGAAACAATCAGGTACATATTTCTGTCATAACAGAATTATTTTTTAGCACCTTCATTCATGGCTTCCGGAATTTAGGGTTTCGGAGAAAGTTGGAATTTTTGTAATCGGAGACTACAGCTGAATGCCACTCATCAAAATAGAAATTTAGAGACCAAGTTCAGAATTTTTGGTTGGGTAGAAGACCGGGCTTGATCAGACCCTAGTTCGGGACTTTGATTGGAAAAGTGGAAAATTAGGGCTTCTACAAAAATGAGAATTTTTTAAATCTGTGATCACGGCTGGAAGCTCCTAAGAAAAATAGAAGCTTAGAGCTTTGGATCAAACCTTTTGATTGGGAAGAAGAGTGGGCTTCATCAAACCCTAGTTAGAGATCATGTCTAGTGAATCCGAAAGTTTCAAAGGCAAAATTGAGGAGTGAAACTTTGCAGTTTTCAAATTCTGAGTATACCAGCTTGATCAGCTCATCAAGGTGCATCTTTCTATCCTTTCAGATGTTTGAAATTCAAAGTTTGAATTTTTGGAGTTTCTCTAACAAACCCTAATCCAACTCCAGATCCAGTTCTTGCAAATCAAGTGGATTGGGTTAATCCTAGAAGAAGATGGATTGGTCACCTGCATAAGTGAAGAAGTTCCTGTTTCAGAGGGAGATGAGGCGAAGGCCTTACATAAGAAGATTACAAGCGATCTCGACAGGTATGACTCATCGAGGTATGTTTCGAGATTTGTTCATGATTAAGTCTATGGTATGTTTGTCTTCATGTTATTATGGTTAGTACAATCTTGATTTTAGATTTGTCGTATCACCTTAACAAAACTATGAATGCATGATAGAAGATATTCATTGATTAGGGTGTTGACACTTATAATTGTAATAATGCATTATGGTGTTGTATGAGGTTTATGTTGTCTGCTAACATGAAAGGTACACCAAGAAAGACAAATCATGTTCTAGTTCAAGAACATATGATCATGATGACATGCAGACAAAGATTCATCCATTGTCATGGATCACTTAGAAGATCTACTTACGAGGTATGTATAACTTGGTTCTACAATGGATAACGTATGAGACATGCAGGTTACTAGCACAAGTCATTGAAGAGAACCAAAAGACATTATGCGAGTATGTTAGACATAACTAGCTAGCATGCTAATACAGGTATGTTTCTCCTATATCAAGCTAGAATCCTACCTTGTGTCAGGATTTTATACTTTTGTGTTGTTGATAATGATTATTCATTAAGTCATAGGTTTGAATAGTCATGGTTGTATGCATATTATGTTTCTTACCATAATTGATGATATGACTAACCAGAAGAATCATGAAGGTATAGGTTTGAGTAATCATGGGTTTTATGCATATTATATCTCTTATCTTGATTGATGATTTAACTAACCAAAAGAGTCCTATGATCAAATAAGAATATGTATGAGTAAAAGAAGACTTCCCTGAAACCTTGAATACTAATGTTTATTATCTGTGTTTGAATTGATCCTAACTATACATGCTTGAGATTATTGTGTTTTGATAATATTAAGATTATACTAATGAATGTTTGATTATGTATGAGACCTAGAGGATAACACAATGACGATACTAACAAGCATGCATAGGGATCGAGAATGAATATAAGTTCAAGGACAAGTAATCCAGGAAGCAAAGATCAAGAGGGACCAAACTCCAGTAGTTTCTGCAAGGATGCAGATATTCAGAGGGAGTTGACCACTTCTCACAATCCACATCAAAATGGAGTTGCAGAAAAGAAGCAAATACTAAGAGGGAGTAAACCCAACAATCAAACAAAGATAAGTATTTGAATTGTCATTTCTTACATAATGTTATTCAATGATGTATATGCTCATGTTCCTAGAATTAGGTTGTGTATATTAGAATAGTTGCGCAGTATACTACTAATATACATGGGTAAGTGGCCTATGGAACTGTACAACATTCCATTGCTACTTATCTATAATGAAACCTCTTTGTTGACATGTTAGGAGTTGTGCACACTCTTAACAATGTTTTGGTAGAGATTGGAAGGCATCTAGAAAGTTACGGAATATGGAAAAATGTTGTATTGAAGCATTGGCTAAGATAATTGCATGACTGTATGACATATTTCCTTATGTGTAAGAATTTGTTCTGAAAACTATGAGATGTTTTCTAATCATGCAATTTAACTTGTTGTGTAGGAAAGATCGTATACCATCACCTACAAAAGAAGGACTACAACATTTGTTTAGCAACAAAGTTATCTATTGAAAATATTGAAGTTGTCAGGATCTGGGAAGAATGCCATGATCAAGGAGTACCAGTCGATCATGAAGATGTTTGGGATGCAGTCCCAAGACCTGAAGGGGATTTTGTAGTGACTTCCAAGAGGATCTACAAGACCAAGCATGCTTCAGGTGGTAGCATAAAGAATTTTGCTCCTGTAGCCAGATACACTTCCATTAGATCCATACTTGCTTTGGCTGTAGTGATGAAAGGGAAGATACACCAGATGGATTTCAAGACATCCTTCTTGAATGGTGTAGTTGAAAAATAAGTGTATGTGGAGAAGTTGCTTGGTTCTGAGACACATGACAGGGAGTCATATATGTGCAGAACTTGGTATGGTAGGATAGACAGCTTTATATCTAGTTTGGGCTTTACCAAGAGTAAAGCGAATTCCAACCTTTACTACAAGGTTGAGGAAGGCAATCCAGTGATACTACTTTTGTATATGGATGACTTTTTTATTACAAGTGAAGATAGATTGATTGCCGACATGCAGTGGAAGCTTGCTGCCGAGTTCAAGATGAAGAACTTGGGGATGATACACTATTTGTTTTTGGCATGGAGGTGTGGCAGAGTACAGATGGAATCTTCCTTGGACAAGGGAAGTATGTAGTAGAGATCCTGAAGAGGTTCGGGATGATGGACTACAAGGCCATGGCCACACCTATGGCATTGAACCTAAAGCTTCTTTGTGATGCTTCATCTGAGCCGGTTGATGTCACTATGTTTCATCAGATGATTAGGTCCTTGATGTACCTGACGAACACGAGACCAGATATTTGCTTTGTAGAGAACACATTGAGCCAGTTCCTGACAAATCCAGGGAGTGTTCACCTTGTTGCTGTAAAGCATATTCTGAGGCACCTAAAGGGTACAGTTGATTATGGGCTCAAGTATGATGTGAATCAAAAGTTTAACCTGCAGGGTTATGTTGATTCAGATTGGGTAGGCAGTGTTGTAGATAGAAAGAGCACTTCTGAGTGTTGCTTTAGTATGGGATCAGGTGTGATCTCTTAGTTTAGCAGGAAACAGTCCTGCGTAGCACTGAGTACAGCCGAAGCAGAGTATGTTACAGCTTGTTCAGCTAGTTGTGAGGCAGTATGGCTCGGGAAGCTACTATCTGAGTTATTTGATCTCCCACTGGAAGCTACTGGTATCTTTTGTGACAACCAGAATTGTGTGAAGCTATTTGAGAACCCGGTGTTCCACGACAAGTCGAAACACATAGAGATCAAATATCACTATATCAGGGATATGGTGCAAAGAGGAGAAGTGAAGCTCCTGTATGTTGTGATGGACGAGCAGATTGCAGATGTGTTGACGAAGCCACTAGCCAGAGTAAAGTTCGAGTACTTCAGAGAGAGGCTTGGTGTTCTTCATATTGATGACACTTCGAGGAAGAAGTGATGGACACATTTGCAGAAGCCATTCCAAGCATGTTGGAAAGAGGATCCTTCACATGGCTGTGGATGTAAGCGCTGGATGATGAGCATCAGGACAATTCTCCAGTTACTACTTTGTATATGCATCAGGATGATGCTAGATATGATCAGTTGGATCATTTATATGCATATGTATGTATGCATCAGGTTGATGCTGGATATGATCAGTTGGATCATTTATATGTATTTTGTATATGCATCATGTTGGATGCTTGGACCATGTATCTGTATATGTATCAGGTGGATACTTTGTATGATCAGGTAGATCATGTATGTTGATATATATCAGTTAGATGCATTATGTATCTATGTATGTATCAGGTGGATCATGTATGATGACATGTATCAGGTAGATACTTGGTATGCATCAGGTAGATGCATTGTATGATCATGGATGACGAGCTTTAGGATGTTGCTCCAGATGACATGCAGCAGGATGTTGCAGTGATGATGATCAAGATGATCATGTGTACATCAAGATGATGTATGGTGAGTATCATGTTGATACTTTATGGCCGTGGAACAAGTTGTGTAGATGAGCATATAATTTGGCCCTGAGAGATTTGCAGATAGTCTTTCGAGGTTTTTCCTATGGCATGTAATCTGGCCCTGGGATATCTGGCAAATGATCTTTCGAGGTTTTGCTCTGGGAGGACATATAATTTGGCCCCAGGAGATCTGCATATAGTCTTTCGAGGTTTTTCCTATGGCATATAATCTGGCCCTGGGATATCTGGCAGATGCTCTTTCGAGGTTTTGTCCTATGGCATATAATCTGTCCCTTGGAGATCCAATGGGTTGGGCTATGTGCCTGTAATAATTCCTGGGATTCTCTTGCGAGGTTTTGCCATGACCACATGTAATATGTCCCTGGGAGATCATATAGGTAGAGCTGTGTGCTCGTAACAGCCTGGTATGCTCTTGCGAGGTTTTGTGGTGACCACATGTAATCTATCCCTGGGAGATCCTATAGGTAGAGTTGTGTGCTTGTAACAGCCTGGGATGCTCTTGCGAGGTTTTGTGGTGAGGTCACATATAATATGGCTCTGGGAAATCCTACAGGTCGGAGTTGTGTACCCATAACATCCTGGGATGCTCTTTCGAGGTTTTGTGACACACGTAATAAGTCCAGAGGATTCCACAGTATGGCCAGTGATGATGAAGACCTACGGGTGGTGGGCCTACATCCAGTATGAAAAAGGACTGGCTCTGTAGAACTTCCTATGACGAGTAGATTCAGAGATTGATTGAGATAGCAACAGCAGTGACGATGACGATGATTCGAGGATGATGATTCGCTAATGATGATCCAGAGAAGAAGACTTGTGTTAGCAGACCTGTGTCGAGAAATACCTTCCTAGTTAAGAGGGAGTATTGATGTATATGTAACTTCGGAATGTATTTCATATATGTGTATTGTATTCCTATAGAGATGTTATTATTCCTCTATATGGGTGTGTCGTCCTTAATATTGTAAGTGTCGTAACTTATACTTGATGGGTTATTAGACCACCTTGTTGGGGTCGGCCCTGTATAAGTCATGTGGGTCGAAGGGTTATTAAACCACCCTATTGGGGGTTGGCCATGTGGGTCAAAAGGTTATTAAACCACGAAGTGTGGGGTTGGCCCAGATTAAGTTAACCATGGGTTAAGCTAGACATGTAGGCCCCTTTAGTTTATTGGGAAGGACAGAACAAGTATAAATAGAGATCGGGATATCTCTATTTGATCATTCATTCACACACTTATCTCATTCGGAAAGTGGCGCACTTGTGAGGAGGAGGCTCTACTGTTAGGAGAAGACTATCTCTTGTATTCTGGTTGTATCATTGCTCTATCTATCTCTGAGGAAGTTATTGGGGTTTTTCACCTTTATGGTTTTCCCCAAGTAAACTCTGCGTCTCTTGTGTGCTTGCATTATTATGTCCATGTTGTTCTCTCAGTTAAGATCCTAGATCAGATTGAAGTAAATTCTAAAAATTTAACAATATTTATATCCAACCGAGAGACATTGATCTGGAAGTATTCAAAGCCTATGCTCAGTCATTTTGTTTACATCCTGAGTCATTTCACAAAGCAATCAACACATATCCTGACATTCAAACTATAATGACAAGTAAATGTATTTCCTATTTCAAAAAAAATAAAAGTAGAAGTATCCCAGGAAGAAGCTTTTAATGAGGCATCCCAACACGTACAATAAGAATGGCCATGCATTCCAACCTTTCCCACACCAATTGACGACAATACTCTGCTGCCTGTAAGGTATGTCAACGATGTCATATCCTATATTAGCGGACCTAAGAAATCATATGTCAGTAAGACCCTAGTTGCAACCCCTCTGATCACCACCACCATCCCCACCCTGATTTACAATTTTCTCCATCAAGTTTCCCAAACACTCCCCATCCTTAACACTATCACTATTCAATACCTCACTATAGGCACAACAAAACCCTCTATTATCGACATTTCGGATGATCCATCAGAAACGCTTCATGCGACTGAGATATTGATTCAACAATAAATTCCATAGAAGCAACAAACCTCCCACAAATAAAATAATTCAGAGGCCACATTCATTGATTCATCAATCCAATAGTATTCCCAACAAGTAGATTCCTCGAGTGATCAATAAGCAACACAAATTGATTCATCCCAACAATCAAATGAATCCCAAGAGACACTCTGACTGTAGGACTTTTATATGCATGAAGCAAAGAAAATCCAGGAGGTAGAAATGCAAGAACTTCCTCCACCTCCCCCAGAAGTTGAACAGGTCTCTCTAAGGGGTCATATTGTACAGTTTTCCTAGGATCATATCCATTGTCAAAAGCTTATTTAGATTTTCCAACATATGGATGTCACCCAACAAAGAATCCTTCAGAATAGGACAGTTCAATAGGAGGCAGAGACCCAACAGAAAGATCATTCTACACAATCAGTTGCGAGCGTACTACCCCTCTCGTATTTACCACCTAGTTCTACAATTCCATATTATAATTCATTTTCATCCCAATAGTTGTTTGAAAACATTCCCAACACAACAACAGAAGAAGAACATCAACTAGTCCAAGTCGAGATAGAACATAACAATCTCCAACACATTTATGAATACGTTCGCATCTAGTTGGAGGAATATACTCTCACGGTGAAGGAATAAGCACAACAGGGTTGACCTACTGTGGAAGCCATAATCACAACCCTCTGTGACGAACCGTGTTGTAACACCCTGTTTTTTACCCCAATATGTATTAAAATGTAAATCTTAATGAAAGGGGATACAAGTCAGATATGTATGGTCCAAAGTGACCAAGATATGTATAATTTGTAAATTTCTACTCTTTAATATAAAAATCCATGGCTGCTACTGACTAAAGGACAAAAAGAAGAGATGGGGGATTATCCTTCCACAGAAAGGGGAAAAGTGTGCCCAACCCATGCGTGCCAACTATCTTTGGAGAAGGGAAAAGTGCCTAACCCCATCCATGCCATTTGTCCACTTTGGTGCAACTTGTCTAGTCTCAAGCATGCATATAAATAGAGATAGGTAGCCTTCAATCCATATTTTGGGTGATTTGCAGGGGAAGTTTGAAGAACTATTCCTCATGGATGATAACTTTTTAGATGGCGACCTGTATCCAGACATGAAACTTGACCTATACATGAATTCCATTCCATCTACAAATGGGCATGTCATACGAGAATGGAAATATGATTTTGTGTCTTTATAATATTCAACCTTAATGGATCTGAAAGATATTCTAGTTTTCGGCACCATGGTACAAGTCCATAAATATACTAAGTTTTTGATCAATCGCATGCACAAATACTCCATGTGGTTAGACTAGCAATACCTGATCCATGTAAATGAAATTCACTAGATTAATGGCATATCAATGCAAGGGGAAGATGTAGCCAAAAGTTTTCAGGGTGAACACAAACAAGGAAAGAACCACTCATAACCATTTTTTTATTACAAGTATGGCACTAAGTGGGGAGAGAAAGGGGTTTTCATCGCAGATATTAACCACTAGAAAACTAAAATGTTATGTTCATAATTGTAGGTTGGATCACGAGGAAATAAAAAAATTGGGAATGTACTCTAGACACAATCTCTGTCATGGAATTTTGTGCTCAATCAACCAACTGAATTCATGTAAGTTTTTAATGGGTGAGCTCTTTCAGGAATGTACTAATGTACAGAATTCAGGAGGCTATTTCATTTTTTGATTTGTGCTCATAGCCCTTTCTATGTGGAAATGATGACCACCAAATGGTTGAAATTTTCCACGCATTACTATAAATCAGGTGATTACAAAATGATTCACCCCATGGAAGGTTCTATGTGATGCTCCTAACATCACTTCCAATACTAAATCCTTTGCTAGACAATACAACAATCTTAAAATAGTAGCCATGGAGAAGATTCCAGATGACTTGTTAAGACACTATACTTCCAATGTATGGTTTGAGATTGATCATGACAATATTTTTATCCAACCAAGAGACATTGATCTGGAAGTATCAAATCCTATGCTAGGTCATTTTGTTTACATCCAAAGTAGTTTCAAAAGTCAATTAACACCTGGCCTGACATTCAAACTATAATGACAAGTAAATATATTTCCTATTTCAAAACAAAATAAAAGTAGAAGTATCCCAGGAAGAAGTTTTTAATGAGGCATCCCAACCCGTACAATAAGAATGGCCATGCATTCCAACCTTTCTCACACCAATTGGCGACAATACTTTGGTCCCTGTAAGGTATGCCAACGATGCCATATCCTATATTAGCGGACCTAAGAAATCCTAAGTCAATAAGACCCTAGTTGCAACCCCTCTAATCACCACCACCATTCCCACTCTAGTTTACAATGTTCTTCCTCAAGTCGCCCAAAAATTCGCCATCCTTAACTCTATCACTATTCAATACCTCACCATAGGCACAACAAAACCCTCTATTATCGACATTTAGGATTATCCATTAGAAACGCTTCATGCGACTGAGATACTGATTCAACAAGAAATTCCATAGAAGCAGCAAACCTCCCACAAATACACTAATTCAGAGGCCACATTTGTTGCTTCATCAATCCAATAGTATTCCCAACAAGTAGATTCCTTGAGTGATCAATAAGCAACACAATTTGATTCATCCCAACAATCAGATGAAGCCCAAGAGACACTATGACTATAGGAATTTTCTATGCATGAAGCATAGAAAATCCAGGAGGTAGAAATCTAAGAACTTCCTCCACCTCCCCCAGAAGTTGAACAAGTCTCTCTAAGGGGCCATATTGTACAGTTTTCCTAGGATCATACCCATTGTCAAGAGATTCTTTAGATTTTCCAATAACATATGGATGTCACCCCATTTCTCTCTGAGGACACCCAACAACGAATCGTTCAGAATAGGACAATTCAATAGGAGGCAGAGACCCAATAGAAATTTCATTTTACAAAGTCAGTTGCGAGCGGACTACCCCTCTCATATTTACCACTTGGTTCTATAATTCCATATTATAATTCTTTTTCATCCCAATAGTTGTTTGACAACATTCCCAACACAACATTAGAAGAAGAACGTCAGCTAGTCCAAGTCGAGATAGAACATAACAATATCCAACACATTTATGAAGACGTTCGCATCTAGTTGGAGGAATATACTCTCATGGCAAAGGAATAAGCACAATAGGGTTGACCTACTATGGAAGCCATAATCACAACCCTCTGCGACGAACTGTGTTGTAACACCCTATTTTTTAACCCAATATGTATTAAAATGTAAATCTTAATGAAAGGGGATATAAGTCGTATATGCATGGTCCAAAGTGACCAAGATATGTAAAATTTGTAAATTTACACTCTTTAATATAAAAATCCATGGCTGCTATTGACTAAAGGACAAAAAGAAGAGATGGGGGACTATTTTTCCACAAAAAGGGGAAAAGTGTGCCCAACCCATGTGTGCCACCTGTCCAACTCTCTTTGGAGAAGGGAAAAGTGTCCAACCCCATCCATGCCATTTGTCCACTTTGGTGCAATTTGTCTAGTCTCAAACATGCATATAAATAGAGATAGGTAGCCTTCGTTCCATCATTCCTTAATCTTAGAAAAAGTCCTTCTCGATTCTAGAATTGATGATCTAGATCTTAGGGGTTGAGACCCGGAAGACTTGAATGCCGAAAGAGAAGGAGAAGAGATAGCCTCAAAACTGAAGTGGACAATGAATCAGCTGTGAGAAAGAAACAACAGCGAGATCTGGGATGTAAAAATCCTAGACAAAGAAACATAGAGTAAATATGCCACATGGAGGGGTGAGGCTCAAAGAGGGTTCTTTGAGCCTCGCCTCTCAAATTATACTAAGAAATGCACTCAGAACCAATAACCCAATAATAAATCAATAAAATAAGAGAAAGGTAGGATGCCAAAAATAATAGTTGTCTTTTTTGAGAAGGCATAAAGCCCTTTATATAATATTATTACAATATGCCTTTAGGCTATACCATGGGCTACCAAATACCATAGGTGGGTGTAATCTAAACTGTGGGTTGCATGGAAGATTCCAAAACCATGGATGGTAGAGGGTGGCCTTGGCCTCTCCATTTAATGCTTGTATGGTGAATGGGAGAGGGTGGCCTCTCCATTTAATGCTTTTATGACTTATACATTTGAATTTAAACCATATGCGCCCTAAAATTTGGATCATTCCTCCCCCCTTAGAAAATGATGGTCCCCATCATTTCATGCTAAAAACAGACCCATGATTACAATGTGCTACTTACCAATGACGAGGAGTGTTTTTTGTGGTTAAACCATACCCGTGGGTTTTGTGTGGTTGACCCATAACTGTGGGTTTTGTGTGGTTGAACCATAACCATGATTATAATATATAACTGTGGGTTTTGTGTGGTTTCCCCATAACCGTGGGTTTGTGTGGTTAACCCATAACCGTGATTACAATACATAACTGTGGGTTTTGTGTGGTTTCCCCATAACCTTTGGTTTTGCATGGCTGACCCATAACCATGGGTTTTGTGTGGTTAACGCATAACCATGATTATAATAGGATTTAATAAAAGTCCAAAAACTGAAAAAAACATTACTTTGGCGTAGTTGATGTCTTGTTGCAAATCCATTCATAGATTAGGATGTAGGTGATGAAATTGAATCCCGTTGAAGACCCATTTTAGATATCGAAGATACATTTCCATACATATAACATAATTTTTCTATGGTGTTCCAGGGAGTGAGAAAATGTTTGTTGAAGCTCAAGAGACGTGTGCACATTGTTTTGTAGACATATGTTGCTTCAGTTCATTATATCTCTCAAACCAGAAAGCCAAATGAAAAACCGTGAAATACTCATTTTAGCTGACAAAAATTCCTTTCCAATGAGGTATGGTAGAGCTTTTGAAACGTTTTGTGAAGTCTATAGCACTTGTTTAAATTTGTTGTACGTGCGGCCGCATTGTGTACAAATATGTGTTACTTCAAATAAGCATATCTCACAAACTGGGAAATGAAATGAAATTCCGTGAAATACCCATTTGAGCTGATGGAAAAAGATTTCAAATGAGATATGGTAGACCATATGAAATGTCCTGTAGAGTTTACAACATTCCTCTAAATATTTTTGAATGTGAGAGTGCCAAATGTAGAGAGCCAAGGGTATGTAGAGCAGCATGGGTTATGGCAGATGTTGTGGAACCTCCATGGGAAGCATGGACACCCTGTAAAATTATTGAAAATGTTGCATACCAATGGATGTATTATATCAATGTATGGTTCTCTTTGTAATGGTGAATGAAGATCCGAGGGTAGAAAACTATTTGAACCTGTAGTAAGCTTCAAACCCTAATTTTGATGGAGAGCATACCTGCTCTGATATCACTAATCCAAATCTTAGGGGCCGAGACTCAGAATACTTGAATGTCGAAAGAGGAGGATAAGAGATAGCCTCAAAGCTGAAGTAGGCAATGGATCAGCTGTGAGAAAGACACTACAACAAGATATGGGATGTAAAAATCCTAGACAGAGAAACATAGAGTAAATATGCCACACGGAGGGGTGAGGTTCAAGAGGGTTCTTTGAGCCCCACCTCTCAAAATATACTAAGAAAGTCACTTAGAACCAACAACCCAATAATAAATCAATAAAATAAGAGAAAGGTAGGATGCCAAACATGAGCTTACTTTATTGAGAAGGGATAAATCCCTTTATATAATATTATTACAATCTGCTCTGAAGCCATACAATGGAACAAAACCATGGGCTACCAAATACCATTGATAGGTGTATTCTAAACTGTGGGTTGCATGGAATATTCCAAAACCATGGATGGGAGAGGGTGGCCTCTCCACTTAATGCTTGTATGATGAATGGGAGAGGGTGGTCTCTCCATTTAATTCTTTTATAACTTATACATCCGAATTTAGGTCATATTTCCCCCTAAAATTCAAATCAACTGAACTATCTATGTGAGAATCCTGTCATTCATAATACCCTTCGATACCATTTTGTAGGAATCCATAGCACCCTCGCCCTGCTGCACACAGAGAACTAGACGAAGAACAACATAACTCCCTCAAGCCTTGGAAAGGAATTAGGGGTAACAAACCTGAGGTACTTTTAGCTTAGAGAAGAGAGCCCTACATACTATTATACCATAGAAGGGCGCCCCATTCCTTAGATGAGGGATATCTATAATTAGAAAAGCCAATGCCTACTTGTGGATTAATAGTCCCAGTTCGGAGGTGGCCTATCAAAGTAAGTTATGGCTTGGCATATCCTACAGTTCGGTGGAACGTCCCTGGTCTGTAGTTAGTTGATTCACTTTTTCCAGATAAGTATTCATTTGTGTATGGAATTTGTTGTGGGAAATTATTGAATTGTTCTTATTGCAATTTCTGATGAATGTTTTACTTAATTGCATGGACTTATTGTAATTTTAGGAATTTCATTCATAAAATTTACTTGCATTAGTTTGCATACATATTTAAATTCCCACACTACTCAATTACATTCATAATTCCACTTTAAACCTCAATTTAACCCGTAGAAAATGGAATTTGGACAACATGGGTGTTTTGGAGTAAAATTATGGATGTTTCACGGCCCAATTAGCATTGTGAGGGCATTGGGTTCGTGACAGTTTGGTATCAGAGCCCAGGTTGCAGAATTCGGACTGCATTGTCCATATTTAATTATGCAAGGAGAATTTCAGGTTGCACATGAAGTGTATGACAAAATGTATTGGATAAAATACTAAGAAAAATCATGTTTAATCTTCCATGGGTTAGGTCAAAAGGAATCTGTAGTGCAAAATTGTGAGTTTTAGTTGATTTTGGGTTAAAATATGCATCAGTGATGTACAAAAATTGCACATTCTGTTAAATGAAAGCCAATGCCGATCTAAATGGTCCATAATATATGTGATCAAATCAATGGTCGATATCCTTTCAGGCTCATGAAAGTGCTCAAAGTTTACTTTAATGAACACAAGCCTGAAAGAAAACCACTCAAGACACGTGTCAACACCGAAATCATTCATGCTCTCAAAAGTGGTTTGTCCAAACTACATCTCTTCTGATCCTGAGACTGCCAAACCACCTATTTAAGTGCTAAATTCTAAATTTTATTTGGGTTGTCCAATCAATCTTGGAGGGCGCATATGGGTCAACAATGTGGCGTGATGAGACAGAAAGAAGTGACATGTCTCTGTCATAATTTTCTTGAAGATCAACGTGGGAGCAGATCTCGAGGTGAAAAATCGACAATCGTAAGCATTCAGGGTCATGAAGGTGCTCAAAATTTAATTTGAGGAGCACGGTCCTGAAAGGAAACCACTATGGACACGTGGCATGTTTGTAAGGGTTCAGGCTTGCAAAAGTTGTTTTTGTATACCACTTCTTTGTTGGTCCTAAAATCATTTACCAATAGGAGGGTGACATGGCTATGTCACAGGGTGACACATGGGACTATATGAAACCTCAAGGGATAGTTTTCCTGCCACATCAACACCCTGTCGCATCAGCAATATTCCACGTTAGCACAATGCTAGGTCAACAAAAAGTAAAAAAGTAAAAAAAAAACAGTCTAGAGCCAAAATATTATTTTTGCTATATTAGGAGCAGATTAAATCAAACATTGATGAGATGTACACCATTTTGACACTATTAATGGAGACTACAAGATCACCAATGAGGGACACGGACCCATTCAGCTCAGATTGGAAAGAAATTCCAGTTTAATGGTTTTTGAAGGTGTGTAGCCCGAGGATAGATGGAGGCTCGGTTGAGGCTAAAATTGTTGCAGTACAGTTGTGATCTAGGCACACAAATGACTCTGGAGTCTTGAGGCCAAATTCAAAAAATGTGAACCAAAGAGTTGAAAGAAGGCCAAAATCCACTATTTGGGCACATGCAAGTGGGATTTTTGAAAACTTGAAGGAAGAAAAAGTGGCCCCATAACTCATAACCCAAAATTTTACTGATTATAACATTTTTTTACTCACCAAGGGGAACAACTTTGCTTAGAGAATTTTTTTCTAGAAATGCTTAGTTTGGAATATAGCAGTTTTTAGTAAAAATTCTAATATGGAAGAATGACAAAAATTAAAAGTTGGTGGTTTCATAATTTTGTAAGTTTTCATGAGAGCATTAGATTTAAATAGTGAAAGTGTACATGTGCACACATTACACGGGCTATTAGTTCCCAATATAAAAAAAAAATCCAGATCCTTACCGTTTTACAAAGACAAGATCCAATATGATGAACCAAAATCCCTTGAAGAGGTCATCCAAAAGGCTAAGCATCTATATGATCAGAATAGAGATGAAGAATCTATACAGAAATCTTGGAGGGATAAGCAAAGAGATAAGCAGGATCAAAGGAAGAAATTACTCCAACCTCCCTTTTTAAGAAATCAATAGATTTCATTCCAACACATAAATCCTATCCAGAAAGGACCACATAGTGCAGAGCCCCAAGGAAAAAGGACAAATACCCCATTTAAATGCTGGGGATGTGAATGGAATCATGCATTCACAAATTGTCCTTATAGAGAATACCAAATGAAAACTATGCATGAAATACAGGAAGCAAGCACAATGAAAGATGCAGCTAGAGATATTCCCATAATATATGCAGTTTTGGATAACAAGCAGGAAAAATACTAGTCCAATATGATCGAGATTGAAGGTACGATTGATGATCAACCCATTGTTATTTTAATTGATTCAAGAACAAGTCATAGTTATGTTGCTCCCACTTTGGTTGAAAGATTTAAGTTAAAGAAAAGCAATCATGATAAGTCATGGTTGGTATAGTTGGCTACTAGAACCAAAAGAAGAATAAGTGAAATAATAAAAAGTTGTTCTTTGGATATGAATGGACTCCATACATTTGTAGATTTGAACATAATACCTCTTGGTTCTTATGATGTAAATATTGGAATGGATTGGTTGGAAGCACACTATGTCATGTTAGATTTCCATAAAAAGACTCTCACTTGCCTTGATGAAGAAGTAAGGCATAAGATAGTGAAAGGTATTCTGAGACCTATTTCTATAGGGCAAGTTTCAGTTGTACAACTAAAAAGATGTTTCAGAAAAGGGTGTCAGATGTATGCAATTCATGTAGAGGAACTAGAAAAAGATAAGGGTCCTAACATGGATGATTTCTCAGTATCACATGAATATGCAGATGTGTTTGAAGAAATACCAAGATTACCACCAAAAAGACTTTATTGATTTCTCTATTAACTTGATGACTAGAGATGCCCCAATTTCCAAAATACCATATATAATGAGCACGCATGAATTGGAATAATTACAAATGCATCTTAAAGAGTTCTTGAATAAAGGATACATATGGCCAAGTGTGTCTCTTTGGGGCTGGTACTCTTTGTAAAAAATAAAGATGGAACCTTGAGATTGTGTATTGACTTCATCCAATTAAATAAGGATACATTGAAAACAAATATCCTCTACCCAGAATCGATGACCTGTTTTACCAACTGAAAGGATCAAGGATTTACCCCAAGATAGATTTGACATTAGGATATCATCAAGTAAGAATAAAGGATGAAGATATCAACAAAACAACTTTCAAGACCCCATATGGTCATTATGAGTTTTTGGTACTTCCATTTGGATTATCAAATGCACGAGCTACTTTTATGTGCTTAATGAATGGCATATTTAGACAGTATTTGGAAGAGCATGAGGAGCATTTGAGATTAGTTCTACAGGTATTAAGGGCGAATCAGTTATATGCCAAGTTAAGTAAATGCTTGTTCTATAAAAAAAATCCAATACTTGGACATATCATATCTGAGGAAGGGGTAGAAGTGGATCCAAAGAAGATTGAAACTATCATGGGGTGACATACACCCATAAATGTAACATAAGTCAAATCATTTATGGGACTGGACGGATATTACAGAAGGTTCGTAAAGGGATTCTCAAAAGTAGCACATCTAATTACATATTTGCAAAAGAAGAGAGTCAAATTTGAATGGACAACCAGGTGTGAAGAAAGTTTTCAATAGTTAAAAAAATTACTTACCAGTGCACCAATTCTCAAAATTGTTGATCCAAATGAAGATTTTGTGGTATGTACAAATGCATGTAAAGAGGGAATTAGTGGTGTATTCATGCAAAATGGGAATGTAGTTTGTTATGAATCCATAAAGTTGAAGGAGCATGTGAAACATTATTCCACACATGATTTAGAATTGGATACTATATTACATGCCTTAAAAATGTGGAGACATTACCTCATGGGTAGAAAATTTGAATTAAGAACATGTCACAACAATCGAAAGTACATATTTGAGTAGCAAACTCTAAATGCAAGACAAACAAGATGGTTGGAATTCCCATGTGAGTTTGAATTTGAAATCAAACATATTAAAGGAAAGGAGAATAAACTTGCAGATGCACTCAGCCAAAGAGAACATACAATGCATACTACAGACATTAGCATGTGCTAATCAGATTTAAAAATTAAAATTATGGAAGTTATTATTTCATATCAGCATTATATACAGGTGAAAGAAGGATTACAACAAGAGAATTTACAACATAAATTCAAAGGATACAGGTTGCAAAATGATGGATTTCTTATGAATAATAACATAATTTACATTCCTAATTCTGTGGAATTAAGGAATATGGTAATAGATGAAATACATAAGGTGTCATATGCAGGACATCTTGGTTATAAAAAGACTATTAGAGTATCAAGAAGCTAGTACTTCTGGATAGGAATGAAAAAGGAAATAGCTAAGTACATATCAAGATGTATGGAATGCCAAAACGTTAAGGTTGAGCATGGACATCCAGTAGGATTACTTCAATCATTGCCAATACCAGAATGGAAATGGGATGTGGTGAAAATAGACTTCATCACTAAATTACCTAGGACAGTCAAACAACATGATTCAATTATGGTAGTGATTTATAAGTTGACAAAGGATGCACATTTAATTCCAATTAAATCAACCCATAAGGAAGCCAACATAGCATAAATTTATATGAAGGAGATTGCAAGATTACATGGAATGCCCAGGGCAACTGTTTTAGACATGACCCAAAATTTACTTCAAATTTTTGGAAGGGATTATTCAAAGGGTTTGGAACAAATTTGAATATGAGTATACCATATCAACCATAGAAAGATGGGCACACTGGAAGGGTAAAACAGGCTATTGAATATATGCTCAGAATGAATGTGATGGATCATCCATCCAAAGCGGAAGATTACTTGCATTTAGTAGAGTTTTCTTATAATAATGGATATCATGCATCTTCAAAGATGAGTCCATTTGAAGCCTTAAATGGAAGAAAATGTAAGACTCCCATCAGCTGGGACAATCCAGCAGACATAGTGGTTATTGGGACATAATTGCTTAAGGAAATGGATGAATAAATGGTTAAGATCGAGAAGAATTTAAAAACATCACAAGACAATATAAAATTTATTTAGACAAAGGAAGAATAGCAAGAGTTTAGAGTTGGTGATTATGTGTATTTAAAAGTTAGGCCAAAGAAAAGTTCACTGAAGCTTGGGATATGTCCTAAGTTAACACCTAGATATTGTGGGTCATTTGAAATATTAACTAGGATATGGCCAATTGCATATGAGCTTGCATTGCCTACATGCATAAAAGTGCATAATGTGTTTCATGTATCTTTATTGAAAAAGTATGTACCTGATCCTAGCCATGTTATTGATTGCGCATTGATTTAGGTGGAACCAGAAGGAGATGTGTCGGTGCTACTAGTATGTATCCTAGACAAGAAAGTCACGTTGCTCCAGAACAAGGCCATTGGGCAAGTAAAAGTCCAATGGACACATTAAAACCCTGAAGAAACAATGTCGGAGTTGGAGGATACTATGTGGAAAGCATATCCACATCTATTTTGAAATTTTGTATATGTAAATAGTGTGGCATGCACTGAGGATGGTGCATAAATTAAGGGGGAGGGGAATGTAACACCCTGTTTTTTACCCCAATATGTATTAAAATGTAAATATTAATGAAAGGGGATACAATCTGTATATGTATGGTCCATAGTGACCAAGATGTGTAAAATTTGTAAATTTCTACTCTTTAATATAAAAATCCATGGCTGCTGCAGATTAAAGGAAAAAAAGAAGAGATGGGGGACTATCCTTCCACAAAAGGGGGAAAAGTGTGCCCAACCCATGTGTGCCACTTGTCCAAATCTCTTTGGAGAAGGGAAAAGTGTCCAACCCCATCCATGCCATTTTCCCACTTTGGTGCCACTTGTCTAGTCTCAAGCATGTATATAAATAAAGAGAGGTATCCTTCGTTCCATCATTTCTTCATATCAGAAAGAGTCCTTCTGGCTTCCAGACCTGAACTATTTATGTGAGAACCCTGTCATCCATAGTACCTTTCGGTACCTTTTTGTACCAATCTGTACCACCCTCACCCTGCTGCACACGAAGAACCAGATGAAGAACAATGGAACTCCCTCGAGCCCTAGATAGGAATTAGGGGTAACAAACCTGAGGTACCATTAACATAGAGAAGGGAGAACGAGGTATTGTTAGCTCAGAGAAGGGAGCCCCATTCCTTTGTTGAGGGATAGTTGTAGTAAGAAAAACCAACACCTGCTTATGGATTCATAGTCCCATCTAGAGGGTGGCCCATAAAATTAAGATATGGCTTGACAGATCCTTTGGATGGGGGGAACATCCTTGGTCTGCAGTCATTTGGTTCACTTTTTCCATATAAGTATTCATTTTTGTATGGAATTTGTTTTGGAAAATGATTGAATTGTGCTTAATGCATATTATGCTGAATTTTTTACTTAATTGCATGGAATTACTGTCATTTAGGGAATTACATTCATAAAATTTTACTTGCATTAATTTTCATACATTAAATTACCACACTACTCAATTACATTCATAATTCCATTGTAAACCTCAATTTAACCCATTGAAAATCGAATTTGGACAACATGGATGTTTTGGAGTAAAATTATGAATGTTTCACAGCCCAAATAGCATTGTGAGGGAACTGGGTTCATGACATGTGTACCGACCTAGTTTAGACTGCAATATAATCACGACTACCCAAAAGAAATTGACTCGTCGTCCGACCTGTCTGGGTATGGAGAATGAGGATACCCTTGGGAAAAGTTTTTGATGGAAAAGAGATCATCCCCGCATGACCCATCCAATAAAATCAATTTTGAAAATTTCTATAAGAAACAAAGAGGATGATGATGAACGAAAAGACTTTCCTCCATCGTTCACAAAATTCAAAGAAGGAGAGCAACCAATTGACAAGTCAAAAGTACCAGAATGGATGGATGTTGAAATAAAAATAAAAGAAGTTGACACCTCGACTAACAAGAAAACTAATATGGTGAAAATAGGTGATTACTAGTCGGAGCATCAAACCACAGAGATAACAAACCTATTGAAGGAGTATCAAGACATATTTTTTTGTTATTATAAGGACTTGAAAGGACTAGAACAAGAGATGGGATAAATGAAGATCGAAATAATGACTGATGGAAATACAATAAGGAAGTGACCTTATAAGCTAGCTCACAACTACAAAGACATAATGAATAAAGAAATAGAGAACATGCTCGCCTCTGGTGTAATAGACCCTTTGGATCAATTGAAATGGGCCATCCCCATGGTAGTTCAACCAAATAAACATGACCCTAAGTGACTATGGATATGTGTCAATTTCATAGGTTTGAACAAAGTAACACTTAAACATCTGTTCTCGATGCCCTTCACTGACGAAATTATCAATGAAGTTGTCGACTACGAGTTTTATTCCTTCACAGAAGGATTTTCTAGATACAATCAAGTACCCATAACAAAGTAAAATAAACACAAAACAACATTTGTTTGTGAATTTGGATCATTTCCATACAAGTTCATGCCTTTTGGATTGAAGAATGCACCATTTTTTTTTCTCTCGAATCACCATAAAATCCTTTTAAGAATTTCTATAAAAAATAATGGTCGTTTATTTTGACAACAGGACCAATTACACAATGCTCAAAGACCATGTACAATGGCTCTGACTGATTTTAGAAAGATGCCAACAAACCCAGTTGTCCCTGTCCCTAAATATAAAGAAATGCATTTAGAAAAAAAGGAATCAAATTGGATTTAGCAAAAATTAAAGCCATCCTTGATTTGAAACTCAGGTAAGAATAAACCTTCTATAATATCTATTTAGAATATTCTTTAATAAACATTCCAAATCTATTGTAACAACTCTTCTGTATATACTTTAATAAACTTTCCAACTTTTTTGTAACAATTTTCCTTAATTATTATATAATGCTAGTCATTTAAAGTGAAGTTACCCTATATATAATTCACCCTCCTCTTCCTTTGAGGTGCATATCCTTTAGATAGAATTCACCATGGACCTCCCAAGAATAAATCCTACTTTACTTAGGGTTCACCCTTCCTCTATTGATCGTCTTCTTCTTTGATGATTGCATGTGTGCTTGAACATATCTAGGCTAGTTAATCTTTAATAGAGAAGCCTTTAAAAATAAGTATATGCATTGTGAATTATAGAGGCGATTAATATATGGAAGATAGGGTACAAAAGTAGGATGATTGTGCATGAGCTAAAATAGGAAAGAAGATCTCTTAAGTGGAATGCTCCCTCACTAGGATAAAAATACCAAGTACATTCAACTCTCATGCATGGGAACCTTCCTTTGTAGGAAAGAACACCCCTCTATAATTAGATACCAAGTCTAAAGTCAACACATAATACATGGTATCAAAGGGTGTGTGGGTGTTATAAACAAAATAATAGTGAGAATGACTCAAAGAAAGATCAAGGAAGCTTCATGATGAGGGTTTCACAAGGTCAAGTAGATAGAAAGGCCTTAAGGATAATACCTCTCCAAAAATAGTAAGTAAACACATGTGGGCCAACTGAATACCCTCTTGAAGATGCAAAAGTGCATCCATCCCCTCAAATTTCAAACTCCTTAGAAAATCCTTAGTTTGAAGATTAATATTGTAAGCCATACTCGATATCCAAAAATCTAGGCACCATGTTGAAAAAAACACCACTAAAAATAGGTCATAATTTCTCAATCTTAGAATCAATGACAACTTGAACCATGACTAGATCTTGCAATTGGGTGCTAAAAATGTGGTCCACCTAACAATCAAACTACTTTCTTGAAAAATAGCAATTTCTAAAAATAAAAATAAAAAACCTTAAATTATAGCAAGTTGTCCAATGAACCTCAAAATTGAACCACATGCACCACTCCCTAAAAGGTATCCAAAAATAGGATCATATCTTAAAACAAATTGAAGCACGAGTCACTAAAAACCTTTCCATCTACACCTATGGTATGTCCTCTAGACAAACTTGTATAGACAACTTGGTCAAAAAAAACTTATCATACTATCTATCCTTCAAGAACAAAAACATGTAACTATGCTAATTATGAAAGTCACTCCCTAACCAATTCGTTCTAAATAATGGACCACCCTACCCATCTATCTCATAATGTAACCAAAAACAAACTTAAATAAATACTACAATTGAATTTTAGATAAATGCAATCAATGTTCGAACAATAAGAAAAAAATTAAGGCTCTATTCCCTTTTAAGGCTTTTGATAAGTCTATACTTTACAACCTCATTACCCTCTTAACATGCAATATTATTCAATAATATAAGTACCTCGGGAAAGACCTAATCCACTCATTTAGTGTAAACGTAACATTTACAAGTACAAAGTGTAAGGTTTTATAACCTTTGGTTGTGGAGTATTAAGCTTTGTAATTAAAGCCTTGTGGTCTTATTCAATGAAAGCCTCGTAAAAAATATCTAGTATGGTCTTTTTGTGTGGACATGCATTTATAAGAAAACATTAACCTTAACATTCGAATCAAAATAATCATTACCATTAAGTTGAGAAGAATTTGATTTACCTTTTGTATTAATAATTTGGAATTTTCTGAAAATATTTTCATCTGTTAAAAAGGAAAAGAAAAAACATATTAAAAAATTAGTAAACTTAAAAAAAAAATATAAATACTAAAAGTAAAATTTATTTTATTTACCTTTCGGTCAGAAATCCTTTTTATACCAATTTGCAATTGCTTTTCAAGTCGTTGTAATTCTTTCATTGGTAATAACTCCAAGTCTTCACCAACAAAGTTCTTATTTGTAACAAAAATAAATTAATATAATTAAAAATACTTTGGAATTTTACCTATAAAATTGAATTAAGTGCTAAGATACAAACTAGCAACAACTGAATATGCAATCTTACCTTTTCCTTTCTTTGCAAGATGTTCAACTTCTCTTGTAACTTCTCAAGCCCTGATTTATCATACTGACAAATTGTTTCTTTGTAAGTACATATGCCAATGGGCATCAAAACTAATAACTATAAGAAATATGTGAATGTAAGGGTGTTTAAATTATACAAAATTTACCTAATCCACATAGGTAAATAGCTACATTCAAATCTTTATTTAAACATTTCTATAATAAGATATTCAATTCATTTCGATAAATTATATCACATGTAATTATAAAATCAATTTTAATTCTCAAACTTAATCTATGTTTGTTATGTATTTAAAAATAACATTTCACCTATCTAAATAGATAATACATTTAAAATATCCTATCATTATTTTAAAACTTTTGTGGCAATTCTCTCTAACCTAATCTAAGTTTGCTATGTATTTAAAAATAACATTTTAATTTATCTAAATAAATAATAATTTTTGTATTTATTTATTTTATGCATTATTATTTATCTTAAATAAATTTCCATATAAATAATAAATTTATTTGTGTAAAACAAAATTCGAAAGTAATTTATTTGTTTATGCTGAACAAAATTCTAAAGTAATATGTACCACAAGATAGAGTATGTTAGTCATTTATGTATCATATGATAAAATATATTACATTATTTATAACTTTTGTGACAATTCTCTCCAACCTAAATTTAATTTGTTATGTATGTAAAAATAACATATTTATCTATCTAAATAGTTAATAAATTAAAATATTGTAATTTATTTATTTTATACATGGTTATTTATATTAAAAACTTTCATATAAATAATGAGTTTGTTTGTGTTAAACAAGATTTTGATTAATCCATAAAGTAACTTGTCCCACTAGATAGAGTTTAAGTTAGTCATTTATGTATCCTATGCATGGATATTTATTCCTCCACCTTTTAGGAATTTGTGAATGCGTTTTAACTTTTTAGGTATGCATGTTTTTATAAATTTTCTTTTTTTTATATATTTTTAATGTTTTTTATTATTTTTATTTTGTAAATTGTAGTATTAGCTAAATCCTTAGATAAGGAATTGGATGAATTCATTAAAGGTGTTAAAAAAAAAAAAAAATGGGTTAACTCCAATAAAAAAAATCAATCCTACGAAGAATGAGTAGGATAACGCTTGGAAAGCATGCTCATCAAAGGTTGCAGAAATCATTAGACCTCTAGTAGGCCCTTAGCCCCAAAAACTCCTTGAAAAAATCAAGAGTCTCTTTGGGTCCGTGTTAACCTATCTACAACAAGTATTCGATCAGGAAATCCATTAGCAACAGTATGAAACCAATCTAGTTATGGCCGACCAATTCAAAGAATTTGAAGAACAGGATAAGTGGCTAAAGGCATACGAAGTCTACACGACTAGACCGTCCTAGGTATTGAATAGCTAGTAGTCATACTTTGGGAAGATATGCATTGAAATAAAGAACATGCATACCACTATCTTGGATTTATACATAAGGAAGAGCACAATAGATCCAAAAACCACTAAAATGTTTGAGGAACAACTTACAATGGAACATGAGCACATGGTAGAATTACAAAAGAAGGAGCATTAGATGTTGCATGAAGCCAAGAAATTGCAAGGAGAAGTCAATGGTTGACTAGTTGAATATTTAGACTGATGCAGGGTGCATGGATTCAACACCAGTATTTCGGTCTGAATCTTCAGAACATGCAGAACATACAACTTCCAGAAAAGTGTTGCAACTATCAAAGCTCACCACAGTCAACACAAATATCCATTATGTCTTAGCCGATTAGGAATATTTTCAACAATGCCTCACAATATCTTCCACTATCATAGTTTGATCTTGTGTTGAAGCGACTCCACCCAGTGTACCATCCAGTTCTTAGCAACCTTGAAAAGTTATTAATTTTTTGTAATTTTGTAATTTTTTGTAAAATACACATCTCCATATTCTCTTTAGGAGGAAGAAATATTTTTGGGTGGAGTAGATGTTGGAGGATCCTATTCGATGAGTCAACTAGGTCCTTATCGACCACCTAATGGTATCCTGAGTCTAGTCTAGTTGGTTAAGCTAACTAGCAAATAGTTATAGAGTTATAACTATCTAACCAATTGTATATTGCATATATATAGGATGTTGAGCCAGGATGTTATAAATATGATTAACCCCTTTTGTACATTATGGCCTCTTAATATAATAAAAGAATTTTTGTTCGTGTGACCATTATTCTTATTTCTTCTTGCTCTCTTTATGTATGTTTGTTCTCGTACATGATTATATGTATAATGCACTATTGGTAACCTAATGAAATATCGTAGATTACAACAATACCCAAGGGGACACACTTGGGTGTATATACCCTTTCTTCAACAATTCTTCTAGTTTCATCTGTAACTCTCTTAACTTAGGTGTACTCATTCTATATGGAACTTTGGGAACTGGAGCAGCTCTAGAAATCAATATCAATAGAGAATTCAATATCTCTTTTTGGTGGCAATCTTGGTATTTCTTCAAACACATCTACAAAATCTTGCAATACTGGAAAGCATTCCAAGCTTGGGCTTTTACACTTCTCTTCAAGGAAAATTTTAGGGGCGAAATTTAGCCCATGGGCTATTTTTCAACCTTTTTCCCAAAAATGATACACCAATTTTCTTTTTTTTTTAAAAGATGATTCACCCAAATTCCATGGGTTAAATTTTTTTACTCTAAAAATCGCCAAAATTATCCAAAAACTATATAAACTTCCTTTGCCTTTTTTTAAAAGATGATTCACCCAAATTCCATGGGTTAATTTTTTTTACTCTAGCAATCGCCAAAATTATCCAAAAATTGTATAAAGTCCTTAGAAATTTGTGTATTCTTAAAAGAAATCGCCAAACATTTTATGGTTGCAAATTTAAGAATTAGTAAGATTCACCAAGATTTCTACACTTTGAGAAAATTATGGATCCTTAAAAATTTTCCTACTTCTATGATTCTTGCACATGAGCTTCATACAACTGACATCATTTTTGAAGCATCTCTTCCATTGCAAGAATGAAATTTATCTTATGGAAATAGGCCTTGGAATGTCTTTCATTATCTTCTACTACCCTTCTTCATCAAGACAAGTAAATGACTTGTTATGACAATTGTTTACGGACAATATGTATGAGCGACTCAAATAGATCTCCCTAGTCTAAATGGTTGAGATCTAGAACAAATGAGTACACAATACAAGTATCTTTCCTAGATCAATAGAAATGTAAGATGGATGAAGGGATGACTTACCTCAAACTAGCAATTCCTTTCTTCTTGTTTCTTCAAGCTCCAAATCTTTAGATATTCAACTGCAAAACCATATCAAGCATGTGGAAACCATAGAGGGTTCACTGGCGAGGCAATATCATATCACGTCCATTCATATTGAGGGTTTGAATACTCTTAAAAACATAAAAAATATATTGCTCCATATTAAGGGATCAAGGGGGTTTATAATTTGACATAGTAATATAAATATTGGGGGTTATTTTATTTGGGTGGGTTGAGGAATAACCTCTAAATCATGGGATGAATTCATACCTCCAAATCATGGGCTCAATTCATATAACCCACCTAAAACTGATGGACCCTCTATTTTTATGCGATATTGCTTATCATCCTAAGTTTTGCATAAATCAGATAATAGTGTACCAATGATAATATCGATGGAAGTCTCCTTGGATTACTAGCCTTGAGAAATCCTCATTTAATAGCTTATTTAGGCTTGGTTTGAATTGATGTTATATTGGTTTTCATCTTTAAGTTAAGATATGTAGCTAATCGGGAGTTCCAGAGTTGAACAATTGTATTGTATTTTTTGTAGGCATTCAAGTACAAGATCTAACTCTTCATTTTTTAGGTTGGGGTTTAGGTGGGTATTAAGATTCAATCAAACCTTGCACCACGACAACCAAGAAAAGTGAGATCAATTTTTCTTGGCTCATCGGAACCAATATGTTTGTTTTGATAGAAAGGTAGGGATTCCATCCACGAAAGGGATTCAATTTTGCATTTTTATGGAGTTTAATTTATTAGGCTTATAGAAAACATGAGTTCACTATGTCTATACTTGTATTTACATGATATAAAATTGGTAGATTGGAAGGCCATGGTGTGAAACATTTGTAATTATCATCTTTTCTAAGCACTGCACTAACTAGTGGACTATTAGTCTTTTACATTCTTTGTTATGTTGATCTCTTCACTAGGTTGACTTTTACACATTTTTACTTCCCCAATACTATTATTTTGGGTCTTCCACTATGCAACATTACAAATTGATGAGTCACCCCTACAATCCTAGTGGGATTATTATTAGCATTATACTATTATTTTATTTAGCACCTTGTTTGCTTATACTAAGTTGTGTTAGGGATCCTATTTGTTACAACTTGATAATATGATATAAAGGGGATATTAAAAATGGGTTGATAAAAATGGATACCTACAATATCTGGTGAAACTAGGGGTTTTCTTAATTGGAAAGGCATATCGGGAGGGGGGTTCGACAATATAATTTTATGAGGCATTTTCCAATATTTAGTGAAATTATTGATATTATTTAATATCATACGAACGATCGTGCTATGTAACAAGTTCACTGAGTGAACCCCCCGTGGTGGAAACAAACAAGTGGTAAAAGCACATATACATGAATTGATCTAGATTAACAGTTAAGGAAGAAAATCCTAAATATAATTAACACAATAACATTTATGGAAAGACCTTGTATTAAATGTACTAAAGAGAAGTACAATGGGAGAGAATGTTATAACCCAAGCCTTAACGTCGTAACTTCCATCCAATAATCCTATCCTCCAAGGTTGAATGCTTGCTTCCTAAAGGATGAAAATGATCACCTAGAAATTTCACTAGCATAAGAGCATACTATCCTTCCTCTCTTAACAATGGAGAGAGGGTTCATATTTATAAGGCTAAAGGGATAGAATAGGTTGAGGATTTAAGGGAGAGGTTTAAGGGATCATCCCACTAGGTTATGGGATTGAGAACCACCTATCCAAGCATCTAGGGATAAGCCTCCACATCACCAAGCTTCGAGAAGTCGCCTGAAGCTTCCTTTTATCCAAGTTAACCAACTCCGACGCACTTTGCATGAAGACAACCTGCGTTAGAAATGGATTACCACACTTTGTACAAAGGCAGCCTGCGTCACTGACGCACTCTCCTAAGTTGCAACATGCATCACATAGGGTTCGATGCTCCGTGCTAGAAGGCAAGGTGCATCGGGGTGAAAACAAAAGGTGAAAAGGGAAGGACAACAACCTTTCTCTTGATGTTTTAGCCAAAGTACTTTAGGGATTAAGGCATGAAGATAACACATGACTCATGATGACGAGATTTTGGTGTAACAACAATCTAATACCATGTGGTGTGAATTTAAACAGTCCATCCCAATTAGTACATCATATGAACCAAGTGGTATTATGTTCAAATATGCAAAAATGTTCAGTCCATTCGTATCCAATGGAGAACCCTTTACTAATTCATTAATCCTCTTTTTTGTCCTAGTAGTCAATTGAACCATCCATGATCTATCATGCTTACTTTTCTTTAGATGAAATATTTCAACTAAATGAGTATCAATATAACTAAGACTTTCTTCTGGATCAATGAAAATAACAATAGGTTGATTGGTAATTTTATCTTCAACCTCAATAATGTTGTATTGACATAATGCATGTATGTTGTGCAAGGCTACATGTATATTCTAGGAATGTTCCTGTTTACATCCTTCGTAGTACATGTTTCCTATAAATAGTGTACAGTATCCATTTTGTCTCATTGTTGAGGACAATATTTATAGAAATGGTTTCCTTCACATCCCCAACATTTTAGTTGTTGCCCAGTTCCTTTTCCAAGAGATTCTTCCATCCTAGACCCATTTTGAGTTGGATTAGTTTGTTGATATGAATTTTGTTGGTTCCTCAAAAAATATGGTTTGAATCCTTTCTTCCTTTCATTCTACTCATCCTTCCTCTTATATCTCTAAGACTTCTAAAAAAAATTCTTTCCTTTGTCCTAATCATACATGTGCTTGGCCTTCCGAATTGTTTCTTCAATGGTCTTGGGTTCATCATACAGAATTTTATCTCTATAAAATGAATTCAAACCACCTAGAAATATATGTATCTTTACCTTCTCCTCCTTGATAAACCCATCATATCTTGACAGTTCCAAAAAACTTCTTTTCATACTCCCCCATGCTCATGTTTCCCAACTTGAGTTCAAAGAACTCTTCCGTCTTCTTATCAAAATAATGTTTTGATAAGTACATTTTTTTGGATGTACTTCTTGAATTACCTCGATGAAATCCTCTTTTCAACAATATGCTTCACTTGAACCAATTGGTCCCACCAAATGGAAGCTTGCCCTGTAAGTTGTAAATGGAAACCCTAGATTCCATGTTAGAGGAATACTTATGTAGTTGAAGATATTTTCTCTATGCCCATTTGTTTCTATTTTTGAAATTCCCACACTAATATCTTCACCTATGACATCTTCTTCATGGTTGTATGGAAGCTCCTTTTCCTCCATTTTACTCTTCTGTACTTCTCTAGAAACCTAACCTGTGACTGTGTCTAATGTCAAATTGTATCTGCAATGTATTCATGTTCTTATATTTGTCAAACAAAATTTAATTCTAAAATTCAATAAATAATATCATATATATATATATATATCTATATATTTTTAAATTATGGGAAACCCTTAATGACATTTTTGTCAAATAAGGTCTACAGGTCCCTTTTTGTCTAATGCTTTGAAGTATTTGTAATTCCCTCTTTTAATAAACATGTTCATATTTATTCTCCTTATGATAATATTTTCAATGACTATAGCCATGCTCTATTCATAGTTCCGAGATGAAAGTTATAGCCTTCCAAAATTCACAAATTTTCCCAATATTTATATTGTTCACGTAGCTGCACTTAAAGTAAAAGACTAACTATATAGATATATAAAAACTAATAATGGGGGTCAAGGGGACATGCAATCTAGCGAATAATATCCACCATGTTTTTCAATTTTAAGTAACTAAAATTCAACATTGAAATTTTTTCCTTTATTTTCTAATTACCCTTTTTTTCGGCGATGCAATCTGAGCTATTGATCGAATTTCACGATTAAATATAAGTTGTTCACGACAGGGTCCACTCATGTGAAACCCCATTCACCTTACCTTACATGAATAGTTTAGATTTATTCTCTAGTGGGCCCAATTTAAATCTTAGTCGTTTGCGCTACTTTCCTCAGAATAAACCACGATCATCTCCCTTTGTGTGAATGGTTAGGATTAAAAGTTGAAACATGCACGATGCAATCTCATCCATTCATGCTCATACCATTGGAATAAAGTGTGCTCATCTACTTTAGCATGAGCGATCATCATCTAATGATCGAGGTTGCAATATTTAATCTCAATTGTTTGTGGCAAGGGTACTCTTGTTATCTCTCGTGTACCTTAACTTGCGTGAATGGTCAAATATGCTCTAACAGAACATGCCTACTCGATTTGGGCCATTCATGGCATACTCCTTGTAATAAAGTGTGAACATCTCCATTCTGTGTGAATGGCCACTATCTCGTGATCAAACTCCAAGATCTAATCACAGTCATTCATGCGACCGCTACCCTGGATAAAGGGAAATCAACTCCTTTAAGCATGAAAGATCGAGATTGATGGGTGAAACTTGCATGATGCAATGTCATCCATTCACAATGAGGGTGTTTCTATGCCACCAAAATAGATTCTAATAGATTCCTTAGAGAATATAAGATTCACTGGGATACCAAGATCCCGCCGAAGATACTTGTTATCACAAACTTGTAGTTTCCCCTTTGAGATGGATCCTATTCAGGATGGTAGAGGAGTTAGGAAACTAAAGAGGTGACCTAAGAGCATCCTCACCCCCATAATGGATCGTTTTTCATGCTATAAATATTATCTTCGCTTTACGCTACTACAAGACAAGTAGAAAAGGGGGAGACCCTGATCTATCCTAGAAGGTAATGCCTAAAGCTAAAACACTAGAGCAGACTAAGACAATAGAATACGTAAGGTGTGTAGCTGATGAAACCCTAGATCCTTGAGATGGATAGAAAGAGAGGTTTAGGATAAGTGCAAGGTTTAAAGTAGTGCAAATTGATCCCGTTGAAGTATCTTCTTACTATCCTAAATAATTAGTTGATCTAGGTTGAAGGTGTTAGGTGTATGATAGCCAAATCAAGACCTTGGGGGGATTTGATTTAGGAATTTATTACATACCCAAAGAATGATTAATTTATGGATTTAGACCTCTAAACACCTTGATTAACTTGCTTGATGAGGGATTTGACAATGTCTAGAAACACAAGCAAAGCCAGGAAACAAAACTCAGAAAACAACCGATAATTAAGGAGGGTGAAATGCTTCAATGGCTAGTGCCTGATCTAATTGGGAAAATGGATTCCAAAGATGATTCCCTAGGATATCTATGGGTTTTCGAGGATATCCGCAAATACCCAAATGCCATAATTATAAAATTCTAAGTAATTTGAGCCCCGAGAATTTTCCTACTTACTAAATGAGGGTTTTAAAGTAAAAATTATGCAACGACAGTGGGATAGAAAAATAAAATTGAGAAAAATATTGTATACACTTACTTGATGTTTGAAGAATATTTCCGAAGGGATGAGGACTACCTATGCATATATCGGGTGAAAAAATTGTTGAAGATCCCTCTCAAATGAAATTCCCATAGACCCTAGTGCGCCCCTCCTTCTTGCCAAACCAACGAAATGTCAACTATATTTGCACGAATATTGAAAAAATTACTAATGAGAGATAAATGATGAAAGAGTAAATGGTCACAAGACAAAAATAGTCCCTGTTAACCCAAGATTCGAGAGAGAGAGAGAGAAGCAAGGTGAGTCTCATCTACAAGTGCACCTCTCTTCAAATCAATCTCCCTATGAGAAATCAAAAGATGGATCCAAAATATACGAGATACATTAACCAAGATCTTTCAATGAAAGAAAAAGATAGTTTCAATCAACAACATAGGCAATAATAAACATCCACACAAGTAATTTGAGTCACAAAAGATTTCTCTTATTCCAACATTCCAGAGCCAAAAGCCCCTTTACAATGGTGCAGGAATATCTCTTAAATAGATCAAGAGTGATGTCCACATTCTAACCAACTTTTATCAAACGGTTGAGACTAAAAGATCATCAACGGTGGAGATTTATTTTTACATAGATACATAGATCACTCATAATAGAGGGGGCGCACTTTTTCCCAAGGACGCCTTAGGAGAGTAAAAATACATCATAATGAAATAATATAACAATGTGGTACATGATGGGGGCGACCTTAGGGGCTCAATTCACCATAGGAACAAAATTTAATACATAACATCAAGATATAATATGAGAATAAATCAAATGCCAAGGTGAGGGGCGCCCATCATGGGGACGTCCTCCCTAGATGAACCAAAATAATAAATGTGGACCCGATGTTGAGAGATAATGATAGAGAATGATCCATAGAGCTAATATACATCATAATACATTGTCCCATACCATTCCCTAGCCATGAATTAGCCAAATCGATTTCCTTGAGGTAGCCATGGTCACTTGATCATTTATAATTAATTGCCTGAAATGCTCCGTAAATATTCAATATGCCTATAACTTCATTTTTTGTTGCTCGAAATATAATCTTAACTGCACCAAAATTTCAAAAAAATAGCAATCTGGTAATACTCATTAGTCATACCCAAACTTTTGGTGGAAGGCACTCAAATAATTTTTTCAAAATTTGATAAAATTTGGTCCATTTCATTAAAAAATCACCCAATTACTGTATTGAACAATTTTTTTCATTTATGGAGCACTGGAATGCTCTGAATGGCTTCCAAAGGCATCAAAACATAGCAATAGAATAATTGTAACCATATCCATCACAAGACATGTGTTGACCAAGTCAAAAATAACAAATCTAATGCCTGAATTGTAATATGATCAATCCAATATGTATGAAGGGTGAAAGATAACTCTCTTATTCATATTATTAGCCATCTATAACAAAAGTAACATGATAATGGTGATAATTTAATAAATCCAATAAATATAAGACTTACGTTAGAATAAATAAATGATTTTTCATGAACTCCTTTATACATGCTCACTTACAAACTTAACCAAATTTATATGATGGGGGAGGTGAAAGAAACAAGGCTGGGACAATGAGAGTTGACCTTTGACATTGGCATAGTGATCTCTGGAAGCATAAAGGACAATAGGGGATCCACAGTGTCATGCATAAGAAAAATGACAATAGGGAAAAGAAGTGTCTCACAAATGGAATAAGTTGATTGAGAAGTGTCCCTTCAACTCTAACAAGTGTCCTATATCTCACATCCAAGCCTGTTTCAGGCTCTGTGAGGATCTTTTCTATAACCACTGTACTAGGTGCACAGTCAACCGTAAATCTAAGGTTCTAGGGGACACTTAGAATTAGTTTCCCTTTCTCCATCCCACATCCAAACCCTTAGACTCCGTGGAGAAAAAACATTACATTAAATTCAAGGCTAGTAGTAATTTAGATTTTCAATGATTGTGCATCTGCTTTTATTTGGTCGATATATGACCCTTCGTATTTTACATGTGCCTAAAAGCACAACTAATTGCAGCTTTCATCCTGGGCACTTTGCATTTCATTTCATTTGCATTTCTTTTGATACAACAAGATATACTGATGCATGTAATGATGATAGGATCACTTGATTCAAGTCTATCTGACACTTCTCAAGCAACTAGCTAGTGTTAGGTCATGTCACAACACTATCAGGTAATCTTGGCCCAAGAAGTGAAGCATTGGGTCAACTAGTGGGAATCATCCACAATTAGAACCAAAAATTCTGGGGAAACTAACCAAAGAGGTTAAGGCTTCAAAATACCAACTCACCTAGGCTCAGGACCCAACACCGACGAGTTCCTTCAACCCAGAAGAGTCAAGGATTTGGCAAGTTATGTTGCACAAATCAAAGCTGAGACACAAAACAACATGGAATTTATCATATACAGAGGTAAAAGTGGGGGAAATCTCCTCAATGTCACAAGTCAAAGTCTCAAGTCAGGGATCAATCCAAAATATGGGAGATATTGGATGGATGGAGAAAACGAAAAGGTGATTCCATACATATCAAAGGTAAGCCTAAGTCTGCATAAGGTAGGAAATACTAGTGAGCATAGAGAAAAGTATTTAACATTTAAAATTGTAGATCAACTCATAATAACAAGTCTATGAGAGCACTATGATACATAATCACCAAAATCAGCTACCATGTCAAGTTAAGGCTAATAAGATAAGCAAGAATGTTTAGTAGAACCCAAATACATACATATACTTGTTCGTCCATAAACCTATCTCGGATGATCATCATGAAACCAACTCTGACTGATCATGGGGAAAAGGGAATGTATCAGTTGCATGCTTTGCTACTCTACTAAGTGAACCACGGCTACAACAAGTACGTCTCAATGGGTCATCCAAGGCTAAGTCGTGTTGTGGGAAACCGTTGATAATCAATAGAAATGGATCTAACTATTTGTACCACCAATGATCACGGGAAGAATATGCTTAACACATTTGGAACTGGAACTGTCTGGAAAAGAAATATAGTCTACAACATCATGGTATCTCCAGCTAGAATGTATGTGATAACAATACTATTGCAGATTCCATTAGAAATCTGCAGATTCCATGCTTTCCGGCTGATACAAAATCTGACCTAGATACCACCCATGCACATGATGCCTTCCATTCCTTACACCTATCCACCAATTTCCACATGTATTTTCATGTCACACATGTCCACGTGGTGAATGTGGGCCTCACATCAAATTTTTCAAATTTTTAGTTTCTTCATAAATACTTAGATTTCAAAATTTATGTGTGTGATTGAATTAGGGTTACACTTGGAATCCTCCCACCAACAGATGTCCACTCAAACTTCACACCTGGACAATAGGAAAATGAAACAACCTTTTCCTTTTGACTGGAATCTTTCTGTCAATTAACATGAATGCAATTTTTATCATTAACCCAAATTGTATCTCCTAGAACTGGTTCGAATTTCACCCAAATTATCTTAGACATGAATTAATCCATACGTATTTTGTCAGCACCAACTCGCCTGCTTAATCTAATAATATCATCTGGGCATTAAAGACCACAAATTTCATAGGAACATTCTATCAAACAGTTAGCATGCAAAATGTAATTTTTTTCCCAAATTGCACAAACCAACTATGAAACTATGAAATTTTACTTCATACATCCTCCAATCTACCCCAACCATTTAAATAATTGTTCCATTATTTAGTTAAACCTTGAATTGACCATTGGAAGATTCCACATTGTTTTCCCCAAAGTTTTCCACACACGCATTATGTCAAACACTTTGTCTGCAACCTCTAATTCTTCTTGTAGAATCAAATTTTGGCCCATTCAATCCATTGTTGCAACCTCTAGCTTTGATACCACTTTTTCATGTACCCAATATCCTCTTTCAACCATGGAGACGATGGAGTATTCAAACAAATTGCACAATTCATCACTGACACCCAAATTTGTCTTTCATAATTTTCATTCAATTTAATAGTGGAGATCAAACACATGGTCACCCAAATTAACATATGCATACATTAATAATTTACAGGAAATTCCAAATAGGAAACACACATAAATAATGCTAAACAATTCCATGCACATAAATAATCACATAACTATTAATTAAGGAAGAGATAAACACAGATATATCCATGACATGTATACACAGTTAGACACATATCTTAACAAATTGTACTCCAACTGGTTATAGGTGAAGGACGTTCCTCCCATCCATAGGCTTTATCAATCCATATGTTTTTTAGATAGGCCACCCCCGAGCTAGGTCTATCATGTTAGAAAACAAGATCGAGCAATAAAATATAATAAATGCGGAAATAAAACATATAAGTGAACAATACAAGAGAGACACCAATATACATGGTTCACCTGATATGGTCTACATCCATGGAGAAACAACTAGGCCTTTCTTTTATTTCATCCAACAAAATGAAGGGATACAACCATAAACACATCCACTACAACCTCCTCTTCACTCTCTCACAGTCTCTCTCACTCAGTCACAATGATCTTCCACAATACACAACCACAATACAATTCCCTCATATATGAAAGAGAGTTTCCTTCTAGGGGAAAAACCCTAACATAACTTCTACCATGAGATCTATGACCTAATGATGAATAGTCCAGATTGACTACAAAATTAAAATATTTTACAAGGCATTTTTCTAAAAAAATCTTCGATGGCTCCGCCTCCGAATCCCCAGCTGGGGAGGAGATCCCCCCCCCTTCAGAATTGGGATTCAAACGCGGTTGAAACACGACCTATGAATGAGGAAGATAATTAGAATACGCAACCAACAATATCCCACTTAGAGATTGATTACAACAACTACATCGCTACTACTCCTATTGGAATACGATCCATCTTAGACCTAGCAAGTTTCTCATCTTAACCTTCATGCTTGAAGGCCAATTGAAACTGAGCAATAACTCATTTTATCCTTGATTACAACCTTTATTAACATGTCTGCAAGATTTTGGCTGGTGTGTATCTTTTCCAACTTCAACTATCCATCTTCCAAAACGGATCATATGAAATGGTACTTGAGTTGTATATGTTTAGTCTTATAATGGAAGAATGAGTTCTTTCCACGTTGAATGGAACTATGGATATCACTGTACAACCTGCTATTCTCCTACTTCTTACTCAATTCCTCCATGAACCTTTATAGAAAAATAATCTCTTTACTAGCCTTTGTAGCAACAACATACTCTTCTTCTGTTGTTGAAAGTGCAACAACCTTTTGCAGTTTTAAAATCCAACATATTTTTGTTCCACGTACAGTAAAAACATACCATGTGGTGCTCTTATTGATATCTTTATCACCTGCCATATCTGAATCAACATATCCCTGTAGAACAATGCTTGAACCTCCAAAACACAATGCATGAGTAGTAGTACCTCTCAAATACATGAGAATCCACTTTAATTCCTTTCAATGCTCTTTACCTTGATTGTTCATATACCTACTCACAACTCTCACTACATTTGCAATATCTGATCTTGTGCACACCATCACATACATCAACCTACCAACTGTTGATGAATAAAGGTCCTTGGACATGTATTTTATCTACTCATGTGTCTTAGGACACATCTCTTTAGTTAGTTAAAATGGATTTCCAAATATTAGCGGAGTTTTGAGGTTTACAATGGGCCTCTTAAGGGAAATAGTAAAATAAGAGTTAAAATAATAAAATAAGATTTTTGAATTTTAGAGGGGAAAAATAAGACTACCTTTTCTTATTGTATTTTTGACATATCTCCTCATTTGTTTACTCAAATTTCATGTTTGGGCACTCATTGGATGCAAAATTTTATTCCACATCCAAAGCATACCGACATGGCATACTTTTGATGAAACCATGGCATGAAAAATGAAAATAAAATAACGTATTTTAATCCACAAAATACGTTTTTTTATTGAATTTTTCATTTTTTTTGTGTTGTGGGTGTCTCAAAAGTCTGCAGTGTGGGTATAGTTTGGATGCGTATTTGAATTCCTCATCCAACGAGTTCCCATCCTTGAAATTTGGGAAAACCGATAAGAAAATATGTCGAAAATACAATAAGAAAAAGTATTTTTTTCTTTTTTCCTCCAATTTCTTTTACAAATTTTACCCCCATGGTTGACATCATTATCTTGAATTTTATTGGTTCTTATGAAGTGAATTTTGATGATACATTTTTTTATGCCGACTTTTTACGTCAAAACTCCCTTAATGGATGTACTAATTGGTTTTGCATCCTGGATTCTAAATCTCTCCAACACCTTTTCTATGTACTCACCCTGATACAATGTCAATTTGTATTTTTTCTTGTCTCTTGTTATTCTCATACAAAGTATTTTCTTTGAAGCACCCAAATCCTTTATCGCAAATGAATTATCTAATTTTATTTTGAGCACATTTATATCTTGCATGTTAGACCCTACAACAAACATGTCATTTACATACAATAACAAGATAATATAGCTTCCATTATCTATCCTCTTAAAATAAACATAGTGGTCAGAATGACGTCTACTATAACCTTGTTATGTCATAAACTTGTTAAATTTCAAATACCACTGCCTTGGATCTTGCTTTAGGCCATACAAGAACTTCTTCAACCTACATACTAAATTCGCCTTCCCTTTGTCCTCATACCCCTGTGGATGTTGCATATAAATATCTTCCTTCAAATCCCCGTGGAGAAAAGTCATTATTACATCTAATTGTTCAAGATGCAAATATTCTACTATCACTAAACTTAAATTAGTTCTAATTGAATTCATTTTAACAATAGGAGAAAATATTTCATCAAAATATATACCTTTCTTCTATGCAAACCCATTTACAACAAGTCTGGCCTTATATCGCCTTTTGCCTCCATATTCTCCCTTCAATCTGCAAACCCATTTATTCTACAATGTTTTTTTACTAGTAGGAAACTGAACAAAGTCCCAAATCTGGTTTTTTACAGAGTCAATCTCCTCTTTCATGCCTTTCTCTCACTTCTTTCTAGTGTCTACTTGAATTGCCTTTTCATAACTTTTTGGTTAACCAAAACCAGTCAACAATAAATAATAAAATGAAGGAGAATCGAGAGTATCATTCAAGGGGTCTACTTAACTTCGTAGATCTTCTAACAACACTTGCAGGAGTTTGAGGTACATGTTTTTGTTGTTGTTGTACATTTTCATTTTTTGGTACCTTTGTAATATCATTTTCTTTTATTACATCAATCACTATGTATTATGTGTTTTCTTTTTCGTATTTGTTTTCATTGAATACCCCATCTCTACTCCTAATGATTTTGTAATTTTCATAATCCCATAAGCGATAGCCAAAATCATTAACCTCGTATGTACTAAAGGTACACTTCTTGGATTTTTCTCAAGCTTTGTTCTTTTTTCTTTATCAATATGGACAAACGCTTCAAAACCAAAAGTCTTAAGAAATGGAAATTTTACCCTTTTACCTATCCACACCTCCTTTGGAATGCCACCATCTAAGGAGCTTGAAGGCCCTCTGTTTATTAAGTAAATAACAGTATCTACATCATATGTCCAAAACTATAAAATGTTTGGTTATATTTTTGTAAAAATATTTAAATTTCTAAGCATTTAATATATAGTTTCTAGATAATTTTGGCGATATTTAGAGTAAAATGATTTTATTCCATGGAATTTGGAGTAATCAATTTAGAAAAAAATGGAAATTCACAAATATTTTTAAGAGAAAATACATAAAAACCCCTAAAATTAGCCCATGGGTTAAATTTCGCACCTAAAATTTTCCTTACAAATATGTAACAAAATGTTTGTCATGAATTGATATGATTTAACAAAGACAGTTTAAGTTCAAATCCTTATATTCATTTCTCATCTTTTTAAATTATGGTTTAATTTGGTGTAGAGAATTAATGATTTGAATCCATATACATTAGCCTCGGCTCTAATTGTTCAATTTTGGAATTATAATGATTGGATATTAGTACTCGACATTCTGGTTTTGTTAACCCTAATCATTAGTATTTATGGTACAGATCCAAGTTCCTTACCTTGATTATCATGTATTACAATTGAATTGAGAACCATGGTTTTAATAATTCCTATGCGCAGTCTTTATATTTTGTGCAAAGGCACCATCGATGCAAATGCTCATTAGTGTGGCTAATGTAAGTCCTAAACCTTTGCTCAATGCTAAATACATGGACAAAGACCGAGAATAAGCAATTGCACTGCTTTTGCGCTTGTTTCTTTTGAATTATTGTGGCCTTTCCATGTTTTTTTATTGACTTCTTGTTAGAATCCACTGTGAATAGTTTTTAAAAGATAAATGTTTTAATGATTGTTCATATTTTTTAAGAGGTTAATGTTTTTATTGAATGTGAACAAGTATTACTATTTTTAGTTTTGTCACTCTTAAAGTACTTTCCTTATTTATTTTGGTTCTCTTAGAAAGAATAACTTTTCAACTTTCATGCATAAAATTATTTAATATATAATAACCGTTTTTTAAGTAGAAATTGTTATGATTTTTTTATATATAAATGTAAGATTTTTAAGAAGCAATGGCTTTGAAATGTTTTCCTATTTTTTCAATTTTATTTATATATTTTAAACAAGTGTTATGTAGTAGCTAGTTCTTGCCGTATAGTTTAGGGTTAGTCAAATTACATTTGAAAAAGGAATTGTATTTCTAAATTTTTAAAGAATAGAATTGATGTGAAAGAATCAAAGTGGTGGAAACAAAAATATAAGGAATTTTAGAATTAGTCAATTTGTATTTCAAGAAAGAAATTGTATTCAAAATTGTATTAAGAGGTTTGTTTGAGAATGTTGTTGTCACTGTAAGTTTGATCATTTGCATGTTCATCCGTAGTTGGAATTTCCTTACACGATTCATCTTCGTTTTCTCTCTGTGGTTTGGAATTGGAGCCAACAATTTCCATGTTGATAACCGAAAGGATATGAATGAAGAAATTGCAATGATAGAAACCACGACACAACTGGACTATCATGCTTTGAAAGGCGAGAATCATATCTTACATTTCCCATCTTACCGTAGTTAGGTGTATCTATAGTTTAGAGATATTTGTTTAATATATAATATTAATAAAAATTAAATTATAAAAATAAATTAAAAATTAATCAATCATAATAAAAAAATACCATTATTGTAAATTCTATAAAATGGCTTGTAACCATTAATCATTAAAAAAATATACTTATATTTTTTTAATTTTTTATTATTATTACATAAATATGGAATGGAAAAGCGAGTATTCATTGATGACACAAACAAAAATTAATAGCATATATTTAATTCATATTTAAAACCCATGAGAAACATGTTGCTGAAAATGAGTTTTCTCATAGCCATCTTGTCTAAGAAGGAAACTAAGATTGAGGCCAATGTTCTAGCACATTAGTATGGATAGAATTGTCATGTCAAATCGTAAGGTTGAAATATTAGTGGCGGATGCTACGGAGTTGGACATATTGCAAATCCAATTGATTATGGATGGTGAGCTATTAAGTGACCTCGTCGTCACGGGTTTTTTTCGACATCATTTAGAGATAATGTTACGACCCTGCGTTCATAAGAATTTTGGTAGCTTTGGTGGTCGGTTGTTGGTTGTAGCCTCAGTCAGATAGGACGGTGTACTAGCATGTTGGATCGCGAGGAGGACCAAGGAGGATGATGCGATGAATCCCTCGTGAGTGTAACATAACACTCGGTTATAACAATGTGCGTTGATGGAAGCCACAAAGACACATCAATATGTTAGCATGTGGTTGGACTTGATAGGTTGCAAGGACAACACCCTTAAGGCACCCTCACGGATTGATACTAGTTGAGCTTGTGTTACATTAGGTAGTTCGTCGGTCGTTCAAGTGTTGGCTCGGGGGTGGAAATACGATAGGCTGTGTTGTCTAAGGTTGGGTGGCAATGTTGTTAGATGGATCGTCTATGGTGAAACGAGCACTTACATTCTGCACAACTCGATGGTGTCTGACGCGGGTTCGGTCATGATGGTTTCGGTGAGGCGTAGTCCGGGTGATACTTGTGGTTGATGGCCAAGCCCAACTAGAAATACTCACGCTGGTGCCGTGCGTGTCTAGGATTTCAGATGGTATGGGACGCTCGAGAGGGATAGAAAAATCTTAGTCCCGTGACAAATGGTATCAGAGCGCACGTTCGGCTTCGGCAAACGCATAAGTGTCTATTCACCACCAACGCCCCTTTCACTGGAAGCCCCGGTGGAGATGCTTTGATGAGGACGTCAACATATTTAAGTGGGGGAGAATGTTACGACCCTTTGTTCATAAGAATTTTGGTAGCCTTGGTGGTCGGTTGTTGGTTGTAGCCTCAGTCGGACAAGACAGTGTACTAGCGTGTTGGATCGCTAGGAGGGCCAAGGAGGAGGATGCGATGAATCCCTCGTGGGTGTAGCGTAACACTCCCTTAGAAAAATATGCGTTGATGAAGCCACAACGACACATCAATATGTTAGCATGTCGTTGGACTTAGCAAGTTGCAAGGACAACCCCTCAAGGAACCCTCAAGGATTGATACTAGCTAAGCTTGAGATGCATTAGGTAGGTCGTCAGTCGTTCAAGTGTTGGCTTGGGGGTGGAAATACGATGGGCTGTGTTGTCTAAGGTTGGGTGGCAGTGTTGTTGGATGCATCGTCTACTGTGAAACGAGCACTTACATTCTGCACAACTTGATGGTTTCTGACGTGGGTTCGGTCAGGCTGGTTTCGGTGAGGCATAGTGCGGATGATACTTGCGGTTGATAGCCAAGCCCAACTAGCAATATCACGCTGGTGCCACGCGTGTCTAGGATTTCAAATGGTATGGGGCACTTGAGATCAGGGATAGAAAAAGCCTAGGCTTGTGATAGATAAGGCTAGAGAGGTATCATCCAATGGGATGATAGTGAGTTGGAGATAGCTATTAAGTGACCTCGCTGCCACGATCCGTTTCTGACATCATTTAGAGATAAGGCTAGAGAGATATCATCCAATGAGATGATAGATAAAACAGTTTTAGAATATTTTTAAATAATACAGATTTTTTAATTGAAGATTAAATTTTAATAAATGAAAATAAAATTTAGTCAAACTCATAACTAATGCTCATTCAACAATGTATCTATTACTATATAACCACCTGCCTTCCATAAGGATAATAATAAGATAAAAAAATAAATAAAATATCAATTTACCAATTAACTTCATTTTTAATATTAACAAATAATCACCCATCAACTTCATTGTAAATCATAAATAATCATATTAACAAATTTCTATACTAAAGTACAATCATTATAAACCATTTTTCTATCCAATAAACATTAAATTAAAGGAATATTAAATTGTGTAAAAATAATAATGCTAAGATATTTAATTTATTAGCATAGTCATAATCACTCTTTTCTATGTCTTAGTTATATCTTATCATCCACCTTCTAGTTATCCATGCATCAACTATTAGTATTCTTAATATTATTTTTATAATTATTTATTTCAAATTTGAAACAACATTCATAAAATCATTGTGAATAATAAACTTCTCATCCTACTACAATGTAAAAAACATACTTGATATTCCATCTCAAATTCTAAAATATAAACAAATATTAATATAACAAAACAAGTCATTACCTTAAACCCCTCTCATAAAGTGCAACTATCAAAGCCAATACATTCGCTGTGTTCAATAACAAATCTTAAGAATAAACCGTTTAACACATATCTTTTGTTTTAGCTACAATACTTTCAAAAGGAAATGATTATCACCATAATGTTGAGAAGTGCCAAATCATACATCCTAATGGGGAAGGTGCTTTACATGTTCCTACTGGTTCACAAAGAAAGTCTACATAATGGCGTGATAGAAGGCTCACAAGGAAATCTATAAGTCTTTAATGGAAAACGTTCTAAATACTTTATCGTTCTAGATATAGATTTATGTTAAATATAATCTGCTTTTTATAAAATAATGTAAACACATATTTTTATGGAATTAACCAAGATTATTGATAACAATAAATTGTTACACATTTTAAAAAAAAATGTTTTTTAATATATACTAATTTTTAATCTATGATAGTTTAAAAAAATTGTTTAAAATTATTTATAAAATTAAAAGAGATTTATATGTGAAATTGAAGTGTTATTATTACTTTTATTAAAATTAAGTTTTCAAATTTCTCAAAATAACAATTTAAAAGGAGATAGGGTATTTATAATTATTACATTTTTTTAAGGATGGATGTCTTTTTCTTTTAGAGTTCTCCACTTACACTCACATTCATTTGATTGTAGTTTTCTAATCATTACTACAACTTTAACATCTATGATCTTTTAACTTGTGAAAACTATGGTGACTTAGGAACGAGTGACTTGCTTCTTCTAAGCTTTTTGATTATATGAAAAACATTTTACAGCAATCTAGATAATTCCTATCTCTTTTCTCAAGGCTAGAGAGACCAAATGGATCTCAATGGAATGTTAATCTTCATCATTATCATAATCATCACTAAATTAAATTTTATATATATATATAAATTAAAAAAAAATTATACTCATTCATAATAATATGAAAATTAATTATACCCACTATATTGATTGATCTAACTTATTGACAAACATGTTTAAATAACGCATAGTTATTTCAAGAAGAAATCACTGTAAAGAATACCTATTTCTATATGTAAAGATAAACATGATATCATGTTATTTTGCTAGGTAGAATTTACCTTTACGTTTTGAAGCGATGTTGGACTGGACGTTTCAGTGGTACTGCTTTCTTCTTGTATTCGGTATTTTCCCAGAATCGCTGGCATCCTTCTCACAAAATAAAAAAATTATTCAGCAAATCTCTCGTATACATAGAACGTAGTTATCTCAAAGTTCAAAAGTCGATTTTAAAAAGATGTAAGTTTACCATGTTTCCATAAAAAGCAATGTTAACCAAGATGTGTGCTACTAATCCTCAAAGCACGGACGTCATGTGATCCTAAAATTGGTTACTAAATGACAATAAAATTTATATTTTATTGAAATAATCCAAAATATATTTATTAATAAATCGATATAAATATAAGTTAAATCCGAATTTACAATTTGAGAGGGAATAATATTTCTTGAAATATAAATTTTATATTAAATTTATATTATGTATTATTTTTTTCATATATATATATATAATATAATGAATATATATTCATTTTAATTTACGTAGTTTTCATGTAAAATTGAAAATCCATTGAAAATCTTTATTTAATTTTTTGTTCCTTAAATTAAAGTATATATAAATTTTGATTTAATTTTTTATTCCTTGTATTAAAATATATATTACTTAGCTACTTATCAAAAGGATATAATCATCTTATTTAATAATAATAAATTGAAAATACTTCCTTCCTTGCAAATATTTGCAAACATATATGTCCCTTCAATAAGAAGAAGCTTTATGTTATCAATTTGATTTCGCTTAAGTTTAAGTTATTGTAGGATAGAGGATTATCCTCTCCACCCTAAATGACATACTCTAACTAACATGTATAGGTAATAATAAAAATACTAAAATCAATGAAAAAGATTTATTAAAAAAACATTTATTTTTTCAATTCATATTATATTATCATTACTTATTTCCATTAGTTAGCATGGAAAAACAAATTAAATTTACCAACCAACAAATATTAAAAAGATGTTTTTTTAAATGAATATATTAAATTCTCATTACTTAGCAAGGAAGAAGTAATAAATTTACCAACCAACAAATATTAAAAAGATGTTTTTTATAAAATAAATATATCAATTGTTTATACATTTTTTTAAAGTGGATTGAAGAAATCCTATCTCTTAATGATAGGATGGGATAAGATTTTAATTCCAGTGGCTGCAGGTGGTTGGGGGATAAAAGATCTTTCTGTTTTTAGTGCTGCACTTAGGTTGAAGAGCTTATGGAGGGCTTTATTTGGTAAGTCTCTATGGACACAGGTGATTTATCACAAGTACATTAAAACTAAAGCCTCCCACTAGTTGAGAAAGCCGAAGAAAATTTTAAGGGGAGTTTCTCCCATTTGGAATGGGTTCATGCTGGATGGCGGATGGTCTTTGCTAGAAGGTTGGAAATGGTGCAGAAGTGGCGGTGGGGGTAGATCCGACCGCTGGCTTAAAGGATCAGATGTCATTATCACAGGAGCTACTACAATTGATGAGGGGGAAGGAATTTGTCACCCTTAATACTGTTGTGAAAAATGAAGAGCAGGGATATTGGCTGGGTGCGTCGGATTTGCAATTACCTCGGCAGGTTGCATTGGAATGGGATCTTTACATTCGATCTCTTAACGCTGCGGGTATTCGATGTATGGACGAGGAGGATGAAATCAGATGGGTTGGCAATGTGTCCACAGGTATCATCACGGCATCCACTGCATATGATTACATTATTAAGCGGAGATGTTTATTTCCATCACACTGGTGGTATAAACTGATTTGGCAGTGGTATCTCTCATTGAAGCTACAGTGTTTCATTTGGTTTGTTTTAATGAATAGACTGAAAACGTGGGACAATTTGACTTTAATGGGATGGATTGGGCCAAGTCAATGTGTTTTCTGTAGAATAGAGTCAAACAACTAATCATATTTTTATGGACTGTGCTTTTACTTCGACAGTGTGGGATAAGTTTTCCAAGAACCTGGTTTTACCTCAGAGGTGGGCTAGGATTAATGTGGAGAAATGTTTGTTTGAATGGGTGAAGGTTGGTAAAACACATATTGCTTTGCCAATCTTTATATGCTGGGCGATATGGTGAGCAAGGAATAGAGCCATCTTTGATAATTCCCTTCCAAATGCTGAATCTGTTTTTTGTGAGGCTTTTAGTCACTTTCTTAAATTTCAAAAGGAGGATGATAAACCTGTGGAAAGGACCATTGGAAGGTTTCATTTCACCGTTGATGACCCTGTTCTATTCTTTGATGGGGCTGCAACTTCTGGAAAATGTGGTATTGGTGGGGTTATCTTTCTTAATTCCGATCATTTTTTCACTCTTCGTATGCATGGTGGATTTGGAACTAATATGAAAGCGGAGTTATTAGCTCTCTGGTGTGTTGTCAAGGTTGCAATTTGTTTTGGTTTGAACAAGGTAAAAATCTTTGGTGATTCTAGAGTCACTATTAAGTGGGCTCGTGGGGAGTTTGATCTAAAGGTTCTCAATCTTGTCTATTGGTGCAATCACATTCAGCGTGATCTTATTTCTTTTTCTTCTTATTTGCTGGATCATATTTACCATGAGTTAAGCTGGCGATTGATGGAGATGAAGGCATCTTATTCTGGGAGGATGTATGCGAAGAAGTGGTGGTGGATTCTGGTTCTCTATATTTTCTCTACTAAGTTATTCCAGGAGCTAAGTTAGATAGCTGGAGATCCATGGATATCTGTCCATTTTGTATAATTTTGTGTAGTTTTATTTGGGATAGAAAGAACTTTCTTTCTGAAAAAGTATTGTAATGTCTATTGGATGAACATCTTGTACTACTTGATTCAGATTAATTGAATAGGAGTAGTATGCTTTTCTTCGCGGGAAAAAAAAAGGTAAAAAATTCAAACCTGTAAATATAATATTTTATAACTCCTTATCTTCCATTAAATAAATAGATTTTATTATACTTACTTAATATATTTTTTATTAAAATTGGATTAAACCAATAATTGTTTCCTTTTTCTTGGTTTTTACATATAAATTTTTATAATCTATAAGTATAATGGATGTAGCTTGGGTGGTTGGGAGGAATAGTTGTTACCCTTTCCATCCAGATTCAATTCTTGTAAATGACATGATGTTCTTGTTGAGCCCATATGCTATTATATTTTCTCTCTGTCCACACTTTGAACATGGTATCAGAGTGGTTATAAGCCTCTTTGAAAATTTGGAAAGCAAGAAAATTGTTTGAATAGCTGACGTTGAACTAGTCATTGGACAACGTTCCAGCTGAGAATCCAGACTCGTGGAAGGAGTTGTCGAGAAGTAGTTGTCATTGTAAAGAAGCAAAAGAGAGATCCTTGTGCAACCTCCGTTGAGGATTAAAACCAACGCGTGCAAGAGAGGGTCGCTGCAGGAACAAAGTTGTCGCAGAGTCGTTTCCAGTCGATTTAATTTGGTATTCCAATCTTTTGCCAAGTAGTTATTGTTAGACTTATTAAAAAAAATGTCATATTCCAATACTCTTTCAATCCAGACACCTATTCTAATTGGACCCAACTATGAATTTAGGAGTCTGAGAATGGAAGCATTTCTGCAAGCTCAGGGATGTTGGGATCATGTGGAATTAGGGTTCATAGAACCTGCTGAAACAACTGCTGTAACCATGTCCACTGCTTAAAAAAAATTGGACGAACAAAAGAAGAAAGAGGGCAGAGCCAAATCTTGCATTATGAATTCATTAAATGATACCATATTCCCCAAAATTACTGGTGTGAAAAGTGCAAAAGATACGTGGGATATTCTTAAGTTGGCATATCGAAGTAATGAAAATGTGAAAACCGAAAGGCTTCAAACCTTTAGGATTCAGTTTGAAACCGTCAAGATGAGTGAATCAGACTGTGTTGATAAGTTCATGACCAAATTTATGGGTATCTTAAATCAGCTTAAGATTAATTGTGAAAAGCTAGAAGATCAAAAAGTTGTTGAGAAGGTTCTTAGAAGTTCACCTAGGAAGTTTGAGATGGTAGTGACTACTATTCTCGAGTCCAAGGATATTACTAAATTTTCAATGGAAGAATTAATCGGTTCTCTATTATCCCATGAAACAGGAATAAGTTTGGGTGTTGGACCCTTATAACATGCATCCAAGTCTAAGGTTGTCATGGACAGAGGCAAAGACAAAATATTTTGAGGTCGAAAAAGAAGAGGAAGAGGACATTATCAAACAGTAAGCAGATCACCTACATCACATTCAAAACAGTTTTAATAACAACAACACCAACAAGAACAAGGCAGAAAGTGGATAGACAAATCAAGTATTCAGTGTTGCTATTGTAAAAAGAATGGACATTTAGATTTTCTAAATGTAGAAAGAAGCAATCTGATTTGAATAAATAGAGAGTTAATGTATCTAACTTTGATTGTGAAACATTTAGAGCCTTGTTTATTTCTTTTATGTTTGGTTGTTGGATATTGGGTGTAGCAATCATATGAGAGGTAATCATGATTTGATTTCTAATCTTGATACGTCAACCATTTCCTCAATTAGTTTAGGTGATGATCATCGAGTCAAAGCCTCCAGAAAAGGTATTGTGCCCATGTTAACCAAGCAAGATGAAGTGCAAAATATTTATGATGTCTATCATGTACCAAACCTCAGTCACAATTTGTTGAGTGTAGTTCAGTTAATGGAGCATTGTTATGATGTTAATTTTCACAACACTAGCACAATATTTGATAAATATCCTAATAGAACTCTTGTTGCAGAAGTACGAATGACGAAGAATTGATTGTTTACATTAGAAATTAGAAGTGTAAATTTGTATGCCCATAATGTTTCAATTACAAACGAGACTAATTTATGGCATTTCCGATATGGTCATTTATCGTTTAAGAGTCTAAATCTGTTACAAAGGAAGTTCATGGTAACGAGACTGCCTACTTTGATTGATCAGATCCCTCTTTGTGAAAAGTTGTATAATGGGAAAACATCAGAGAGACGGTTTTCCAACAGCCTCAGCCTCTTACAGAACCAAAGACCAATTAGAGTTAGTTCACACAGATCTATGTAGACATATGCAAACTTAGTCAATTGGTGGAAGTTTTTATTTTCTGACATTTATTGATGGTTTTAGTAGGAAAGTTTGGGTTTACTTTCTCAAACACAAATATGAGACCTTCACCAAGTTCTAGGAATTTAAAGCTGAAGTGGAGAAACAATGTGGCAAATTTGTCAAAGTATTGTAGTCAGATAGAGAAAAAGAATATGATTCTAGATAGTTTGTTGATTTTTGTAAACAACAAGGAATAAAGAAACGGATAACTACCAAATATACTCCACAACAAAATAGAATAGTAAAAAGAAAAAATCGAACCATCATAAATATGTCTAGGAGTATGCTTACAAAAAAAAATTGTCAAGAGATTATAGGGTTGAAGCCTATTCAGTATACATACATACTGAATAGATCACCAACCTCAAGTATTCAAGGTGAAGTACCTCATAGGTAACTCTTTCACATTTTAGAATTTTTTAATGTATTGCTTTTGCTCATGTGCTTGAAGATTTAAGAAAGAAACTTAATAGTAGAAGTGAACAATCTAAAGCCTAAAAATTGTATAATCCTATCACTAAGAAATTTCTTACAAGTAGAGATGTCAAATTTATGGAAGACAAGTCATGGAGTGAATTGGAAAATGGCACCTCAAGTTGTCACAATCCATTTTTTTTAATAGGTGGATGAGTAGCAAGCACCTGCCACATGACTTCCAAAATTACATATTCAAAGTCAGGAAGAGCAGTCCGAAAACATCTCTTCATTTAACAATTATTCAAATTCTGACTAAACTAAAAAACGAGGAGTTTAAGAGATATTTATGGGAAGGGTGATGAAATAGATAACAAACACATTATGCACTTTTCTAATCTCACCCTACTTTCTTTGAAGAAGAAGCAAAGATAGAAGAATGGGTTAAAGGAACGAATAATGAAATTAAAGCTATTGAAAGAAACAAAACATGGGATTTGTTTTATCTACTAGGTAAAAACACCATATGTGTTAAATGGGTTTATAAAACCAAGTTGAATGAGAAAGGTCAGATGAGAAACATAAAGTAAGGTTAGTTGCCAAAGGTTTTTCACAACCTAAAATAGATTATGGTGAGAACTTTGCACCTATAGCAAGATTGGATACCGCTAGATTTGTGTTAGCCATTGCAACACGGAACAAGTGACTTGTTTACCAAATTGATGTAAAGTCAACATTCCTGAATGGAGTGTTAAATGAAGAAGTGTATGGGGATCAACCACTTGGATTTGAAGTCAAAGCGTAATAGTACAAAGTGTACAAATTGAAGAAAGCCTTGTATGGCTTGAAGCAAGCTCCAAGAGTTTGATACATCATAATTGATTCCTATTTCCTCAAAGATGGTTTCAGCATGAGCAACAATGAGCCTACTTTGTATATCAAGGTAGATCAACAAGGTAATATCCTTATCCTATGTATTTATGTTGATGACATGATCTACATGATCTATACAGGAAACATGTTGTTAGATGATTTTAAGGCAACAATGAAAACTGAGTTTGAGATGAGAGACCTTGGATTAATGAAGTGTTTTTTAGGCATTGAAGTAGAGCAATCTTCTCAAGGTATTTTTATTGTTCAACAGAAGTTAAGGATGAAAAACTGTAAACCGATATAGACACTCCTATTGCATTTGGCACTAAGTTAAGCAAGGAATATATAGTATCACTAGTTAGTTCCACATTCTATAAACAACTTGTTGGCAGTCTTTTGTATCTTACTACTACTAGACCTAATATAGCATATGCAACAAGTTTCATTTCCAGGTTTATGGAATCTCCTACGGATTCTCACTGGAAAGTTGGAAAAGGGATTTTAAGGTACATTTCATGTACAGCCACTTATGGTTTGAGGTACAAAACTTCAAAAGATATTTTTCTCATATGTTATACAGATAGTGAATTTGCAGGCATCATTGACGACATAAAAAACACTTTGGGGTATGTTTTTCCTTTTAGCAATAATTTGATTTCATGGGCATCCAAGAAACAACCTATAGTTTCCATATCTTCTGCCAAATCAGAGTACATAGCAGCAACTATAGAAGCATGCCATGTTGTATGGCTTAAAAGAGTTATGAAAGATTTTGGATATTTGGAGAAAGAGCCTACTACAAATTTTTGTCATAACTATTCTTCTATTTCCTTGTCAAAGAATAATGTGTTTCATCATAAAAGAAAACATATTGACACTCGATTTCATTTCATTTGTGATTTGGTTAAAGATAGTGATATTTCTCTAAATTTTGTGGAACTCTAAAGAACAATTAGTTGATATCTTCACCAAACCTTTGGAAAGAGTTTCTTTTGAGTTTCAACAACAAAACTTATGCATTGTTAGTTTGTTAGTTTAAAAAATGTAACTCTAGAAATGAAGAGGAAGTGTTAGATAATAATCTCTTTCATTATTTAGAGTTAGTTACTTTACATTATTCACTTTCTAGTTGATAAGAGGGCATTAACTTGAACAGTTAAACATATATATAAACTATGATGCAATCAGAAATATCAGAAATAAGCAGTTCAACCTTTTGTGCTTGGAAACTTAATATATTTTTGTCTCTGTCCATGCTTTGAACAGTCCCGACGCTTTTTAATATATTTTTGTCTCTGTCCATGCTTTGAACAGTCCCGACGCTTTTTAATATATTTTTGTCTCTGTCCATGCTTTGAACAGTCCCAACACTTCCAAAGCGTCATTTAACAAAATTTATCTCATTTGTGAGTACTAGAGTCTGATCTTCTAACTGAAATAGCTTTGCAGACTAAACTTTGATCCTCCAATTCCTCACTTTTTGTCATGCTATATTTATCACTCCCACTTGTTTTTGCAACACCACTGTTACTCCATTGCTCCTTCACCTATAATCCATGATCCAAGACTGTTGTCTCGATGGAACGCATCGAGAGGAGAAGGCTGGGAAATAATCTTAAAGGTTCGACTCCACCCTCCAGTAACAGGTAAGTTTAAAAGTGTCAGGATTGCTCATGGTTTCAGTATAATATTTCTTATTGCGATATTAGTTAACTCATGGTATAGTTTTTATTGGACGTTTTCGTTACATGTATAGGTTTTTAAATTTTTACAATTTAAGATGGACCAGAAAGAGTCTTTTTTCAATTTAAAACGAGACCAGTGTTCATTTTATAGTAATTGTTATAATATATATATATATATATATATATATAAAATATCTCAGTTGCAACCATTATATAAAATATATAATATATATAGATATATATATAAAATATCTCAGATTACCTGTAATTTTATTTATAAAAATATTTATGTTTCATGATGCTAGTAACACCCATTATATGTCTTATTTGATCCTATGAGTTATGTCAATTGGGTAAGTTGGTTCTGTAACGCTGGTTTCTGTGTGCTTCTCGTTGACCCGCTGTAAGTTCTAGAATGTGGAAGGAATCAATGGTTCAATCTTTTAAACTGTGAGCTGGTCCAGGTTTCTGTTCGTTCCTTGAATTCTACAATCAACTGAGTATTATGTAATCTAAGGCAGCGCCATGATGTCACAACTATTGGAACTTTGACACTTGCATTTATTACTGCAAGATTTTGATTTAGGTCGACTCAACCATTGATAGGTAATTTCTTACTCTTTACAATGCATGGGATGTGTGTTGTTTTTTTCTAGTTGTATGTCTGGTTTTGGGTGTTGCCTCTGTATTGCTGAAGCTACATTGCACATTATTGTGAGTGTTTCTTGCTGCTAGTCTCTGAAATCTTTGTTTTGATGAGGGGCTTATTTTATGGCCAGAGATATTATTCAATCCGTGGCCTCTTTGGTGGGGTCGCTCTTCCCATCTTTCTCCCTTCTCCAAAATTCTGGTCAACAGTTTTACAATTTACTCCGGATTAGGGAAAATCTGACTGCTGTCAAGCGGATTTTTGAACATAGCCTGAAACATTCCCCGAAGAGCTGAATAGCAATCATTCGATCGGCTTCTGCAGATTCATACGTTTATTTCGGGGGAAAGGACAGAGATTACAGATCTTGAAACCGAACTATTCAAGCTCTAGTGATGGCATCAACTAGATCCAAGGTTAGGGAAAAGCTAGGCCAATAAATGAAATTCTACCGCATTATCAATTACAAACATGGCAGCAATACAAATGGTTCCATGGTTTCCACGACAACCAGCTAATGCATCTAAGTGGATTCTAATTCCAATTGCATCAATTTGATGGGATGGGGGCATTTAGAAAACAAAATATATGAAAATGAAGTTCAAATAAGAGAAGATAACACAGATACGGTCATCCTCCAAAAAAACAGAATGAAGAAACTATTCAAAATTTCAAACAACAAGAAAACAGAGAAATGGTCTGCCTCCCAAAATAAGAATGAAGAAACTATGTAAAAAAATTCTTTGAATGCATTCTCAAACGTTCAAACCCAACTACAACTATTGATTATATAATTATTTCTTATTCCCAGGTTATTGAAAACTGAGCTTTCTTTTTAAGAAGGTTTAGAACTCAAACATCGACATTATATAAGTAATAGCAGTCAACGAGCCAAAACAAGCAAAGGGGAAGTAAAATTTAAAGAATAACGCTATGGAAATTTTGCATATTCAACAACCAATCATCTTTAATTTCATCAAAGAGGAATAAATAAAATTTAAAAAAATTATTATATATTAAAAAAAACCAAAGAATTTAAGTAATTTTTGCATATTCATTTATTAGATGTATTGATGTATTGAAATGGAAAGATTTTAAATTAAGAAGACAACCATTTTTTTAATGAAAGGAAGAAAGTGAATGTAACAAGAGATGGTGGACAAGTTGCCAAAGTTAAGATAATTGACCCAAAAGAGAAAAAAAAAAAAATTATTGCGTTGGCCAATATACATGGAGTGAAGCATAGAGAGCAGAGTGGAGACCGTGAGGATTTGTTTTTACATCAAACATTAAACATTAAATGGAGCTATGATAATTGACCCAAAAGAAAACCAAAAAAACTGATAACGTAGGCCAAGAGACCTAGAGTGAAGCATAGAGAGCAGAGTGGAGACCGTGAAGAGTCGTTTTTACATGAAACATTAAATGGTTTATTTATGCAAAAGTAAGTGTTTGCAGTTTAAATTGATTTATGTATTGTTTAAAAAACTTAAAGAGTTCTGAGTTTTATAGACACTTTATATAGAATCTTAAATATTGGAGGAAGGCTTCTATATATATGACAATAATATATTTCTTAGCTCTAAGTGAACAGAGAAAGTTGATAAGTGTGAAAGCTTTGAATAACAAATTAATATGTTCTATGAGCCGCAATTTATGGTGATATTCACAGTTTTGAAAAAAAAAAATGCAAATTTGCTAAGATGAGTATCCATCTCATATTTCCAAAACATTGTATGGACAACAATCTCATCCCAAACTTACTAATAATTAGGCACATATATAGAGGGAGAGAGTTGGGCTTAATTGGGAAATCATCTTTGAATTTAGTATTCTTGACTTCTTCAGATTTCATATTTTTCCTTTTGATCCGAATGTGAATGCTGTTGATAAAAACAATTTTACATACTATAAAAACTTTCAAGTATAAAGATTTTGGATGTTGCTTGCTACTTTTTTCCTCGTTAGTGTTTAATACATAAGAGACCAAAAATATCTTATGATGACTCTTATATGAATTTAGTAAAATATATTTTAAAATTCTTATAAGTAAGAGAAGCAATTTTAATTGAAGATTTTAATGCTAGAACAATTTACATTCAATAAAATATGTTTATAAAGGCTAGAGATCCCATTTCAATAAAAAAACTAGTTCTAACATGATCAAAAGGGAAGGATTGGTAAAGGGTTTAAGAAGATATCTAGGAAACATCACAATGATGGCTTAATACTTACTATATTTAGATAATTTATTTGATCTTTACATTTTATTAAGGGCACTCAAAGGATGGAGTGTAGTTGACTATTTGGTAACACAAGAAAAAGCAATTTATCAAATAGAGAATTTTGAGATTGGGTTTTAACTTTCATAATCTCCTCATATACCAGTTTTCTTTTCACTTAGAGAATGGTTAAAGTTAAAAATAAATAAATAAATAAAATATTTAAAATATTTATACATATATTAAACTATTAAAATAGAAAAATCTTTTTTTTGAGTAGAAAGAGGAATCGACAATATCAAAAAACCAATTTATTTCAAGGAAAAGATAAAGATTTTATGAAACACTTTGATATAAGTGCAAGTGGATTGCTTTCAAAATAGCAAGGGAAAATGAAATGAGAGACCTTGTAATGGTTGGTATGATGTAGCATACAAATAAAAAAAAACCATTAAATAATAATATATATCCAGAAATAAATAAAAAATTATAAAAAAGAATACATGTTTTTTTAATAACAAAAAAAGAAAAGTTAATTGACAAATTCACTTGTCATCTAAAAAACCATGGAAATAACTACATTTACAATTAATAACAAACTAGAAAAGTTAATTGACAAATTCACTTACCATCTAAAAATCATGAAAATAACTACATTTACAATTAATAACAAATAAGAAAAGTTAATTGACAAATTCACTTGCCATTTAAAAAACCAATAGAAATAACTACATTTACAAACCTCTAAAGGGCTTAGAGATATGAGAAAGAAATGATTGAACTTTTTGAAAAACACTTTGATGGAAATTAAATTCCAATATGAAATTATGAAAAAATTAAATTAAGATTATTTTAAAAAAATTATAGAAGCAAAAAGTAAGAATCTTGATAATGAAAAATCACCTCATCCTCATGTTTTAAAAAGGAAGTGGTGGTTCACTTTTGCATGGACATCTTAATAATATATTCAATCAAGCCATATTGTGTACATTTCCTTTAAATTTTTATGTTAGCAAAGTGATACCTATTCATAAAGGTAGTGATATAAAGACTATATTTCAAGCTATTTAGTACTATGTAGAAAGAAAAATAAGCAAATGGATAGAGGAAAACAATATCAAGGTTTTTGGCTAAGCATTTCAGATTTAAGATTGAACTTGTAACTCTTAGAGTTGTTGTTGAGAAAACAAAAGGGAAAGCTAATAGTATATATCCTTGTTTTGACTATTTTGCTAAAGCATTTGATATCTAGTGTGTTGAATAAAACTTTGGGAAAGAATGGAGAAAGTAGGAATTCTAATTGAGCCAAGAGAAGCTACTTTATGTTTATATAATTTTAGGTTATTGTAGAATTGGGGTATATAAAAATGATAAAACTAGAAAAAAAAATCAAAATTAACAGAGTCATATCTAGGTGAAACAAGGATGTCTCCTCTCCAAAATTATTTGGCATATTCATAAATGACTTAAAAGATTGTATCAAGAATAATGGGGTTATATCTAGGTGAAACAAGGACGTCTCCTCTCCAAAATTATTTGGCATATTCATAGACGAATTACAAGATTGTATCAAGAATAATAGGGGCCGAGGAATATACATAGTTATGCTGATTGGTTGTTGATTTTTGCAAATAATGTTGTGTTATTAGCAACTTGCACAAAGACAATTTCCAAAAGCATCTTGATGCTCTAAACAATTATTTTTGTTCATCTAAAACAAAAAGTTGATGTAAAAAAAAGAGTAATGGTAATAATAATTTGGGACAAGGATATAACCATGACATTTAATGGTGACAAATTGGGGACACTTGATTCTTCAAGTATCTTGGTATTTATATTGATTGTAGTTATATAACTCTTGTGTGGAGAAATATAGGGTAAAAGGGTATGACAACTCTCTATTCTATGGAGAATAAATGCGGAAAAAAATAAATAATGAAGATTGAAATTGAGAAGTGACTCTTAAGAGCATTAGTGTAAACAATAATTTTATGCCGTTGTTATGTTTGGGGTTTAGGAATCTCAAAAGAAGCATGGAAGAAAGTTGAAAGAGCTCAAAAAATATCCTTGGCAGAAGAAATAGGAGTTAAAATACAAATCCCTTACCTTATGATGTTAGAAGAAATTGATATGTTACCTTAAAATGGAAAAGCTTTATGTTGATTTCTTACTTATATTATCAAAATAAAGAATATGCATAAGGACACATTATTGATGCAAGCAAAAATTGCAACTCAAGATAAATGTTGACCTATATATTAAAAAAAGAGAAATTGAAAAACTTTTTATTATCAAATAAAGCATTGGCTATTAAATATTGATCCTAAAAGTCTTGGTATAAAAGAGGGTAATAGAGAAGATGTGGGAAAATGAGAAAATAAAATTTTATCATTAAACCAATAATTACTTACACACCTAAAAAATAATATTTCCTTTGTCAAAATTCTTATTACTTAACACCTAACATAAGATAGGAGTAGGATAGGAGAAATCTTTCCTTTATCAAAATACTTATGACTCAACACCTAACATACCTTTGTCAAAATTCTTATTACTTAACACCTAACATAGAGGAATCTTTCCTTTATCAAAATACTTATGACTCAACACCTAACATAAGAGGAGGAAGATAAGTAAGAAAAAGTAGAAGATAAGTAAGAGGAGTAAGATATGTAAGAAGATTCCCTGAAAATTTCAAAGATACTTTGTTTTTAAGAAGATTATAATCAAGTATCAACTTTGTTTTTTGTTTGTCTATAAAACCTTGTTCCTGACATGCTTAGTTGTAGTCAGAAAGAAGAATGGAAGTATCAGAATATGCATTGATTTCAGAAACCTTAACATGGCATGTTAGAAAGATAATTATCCGCTTCCCAACATGGAGATCCTCCTCCAACGGGTCACTGGATCTAGTATGATGTCCATGCTTGATGGATTTTCAGGATACAACTAGGTTGTCATCAAAGAAGACGACAAACATAAAACTGCTTTCACAACTCCTTGGGGAACCTTTGAATATCTGAGAATGCCCTTTGGCCTTACAAATGCAGGAGCCACTTTCCAGAGAGCCATGAATTATGCTTTCAAGGAATTGATAGGAAAAATCATCGAGATATACCAAGATGACTTGAGTGAGCTTTCTAGCAAATCGAAGCCTACCAAGCCACTCAATCCCTGAACGATTTGTTGCTTAATAGTAAATCAAGGTCCAATCATTGATTCCGTTGGAGTAAAAGCAACTCCATTAAATAGGAAGTAGTTTAAACAATGTGGGATTCAAATGACTTTTCCGTTATAATAAATTGTTCTCTTAGAAACACTCAATTCAGAACGAAAACTTAAGTGGCCTTCAACATGTACACTCGGGGAAATTATGATACCTCTTATCTAATATCCGAAGAAGAATAACTAAAATCACCAGTTTTCGACATTGGGAAACTCTTAAAGAGTTTTCATCTATGAAGAAGAATAACAAAAATCGCAGTTTTTCACATTGAGAAACTCTGAACGGTGGATCTTTCATTTGACAAGGTGATTGAATAATCTATTGAAAGAGTTTTAAGTTGCACACACAGGGAAGAAAAAAGTTTTTCCTTGTGGCCTGTCGTCGCAACCGTATTAATCGAAAAAGATAGAGAGAGCACGCACATAACTAGTTTAAAATTTTAAATTTGGTTATTGTGAGCTCTGGAATGGTAGGCATATCCATTTTGGAAATATTCTGATACATCACATTTCATCTCTAAAGAAAAAGAAGAAACACCTGGAAAAATTCTAATGGTGGATCTTCTCTTCCTCTCACTGGCTGAACTAGTTTGACTCAATGGTCTTTTGAATAAGCGAACCAGGTGATTAACGGTGTATAAAAGAGTTTTGAGCGAATTACTTCACTTGGAAGAACTATTGATGACTTTGTTGAGGAATATGCGGTGATTGCATAGGAGCAACCGAAAAAAAAAAACATGTATACTAGGATATAATACATTAAACAGAGAAGAAGATATCCTAGAATAGGAAGCACAATATATTGGATTGATTGAAGGCAAATAGACGAGACTACGAGACATATCAATGACTTAGTTTTTTTAGTTCCGACAAGCAGTACATACCCCATGAATTTATTTTAACACTGAATAATGATTGCTAGGAACTTCCTGAGCAGATGACGAGAAAACTATAGGCTGCATATTTGCTGCAACTGAACTACTGCTATAGATGAAAAAGATTCAAAACAGATTTCACAGCATATATATTAATTTTTTATTTTATTTATAATTCAACCAAATCATAACATAGTAGCCGGAAAGAGGTCCTCACAGAGAAACCAAGCTTAGTTACTTTAAAGAGAGAAACCTCAAGCTTCAAAGTGATATGGGGTCTTTTAAGAGAAAGAAGAAGGCATATTTGCTGCAACTGAACTACTGCTATAGATGAAAAAGATTCAATACAGATTTCACAGCATATATATTATTTTTTTTATAATTTAACCAATACATAACATAGTTTTAAATAACCAAAAACTGGCCCAAATACCATACTTAGAACTGGTAAATCCGAACTAAACTCTCAGCAGCTTAACTCACTCTTATAAAACCTTTAACTTTTTTTTTTGAAAGTTTTCTGTAAATATAAAACATGATTACATACATAAACATTATACTTTCCACATTTCACCCTGGATTAAAGAAGATGAACAGAAATATAAAACATAATTACATACATAAACATTATACTTTCCACAGTTCTCCCGGGATGAAAGACTATGAACAGATTTTTCCATTTTAAAGGAGAACTAAAACATATAAACTAGAGAAGCTATTTAACTTGTGGCAAGTGAACATTATGGATCACAAGTTAAGTGTTTGTTATCACTTTTTTTTAGTTAAAATGGGTTTGGACATCATTCTCCTGCAATCTAGGAAAAACATACTCACAATTTAAATTCTAAAATAAAAACACTAGTCAATATAACTAGCACAAACACCTAACTTGTGGTCAATAACTCTTATCACCCTACTTCTTCTAGTTAAAGGGTTTGTATGCCACTAACTGCTGGGTATCCATACAGCAAGTACCGGTTATTTTTTATATTCTTTATTTTTATAATTGTTTATTTTGAATTTGGAACGTGGATCATAAAATCAATCTAAACAGATACTTGTGCAATTTAGGATCCCTAAAGAGAGAATAAAAAATAGAAAAAATAACACATAGGTATGTAACAAGATTAATATCTTCATGGTCATTCAGCCCGTGAATTCGGTAAGCAGTTGTGAATGAGGTGACAGCCTCTTAAAGAATCACCTACAGTGATCAAAATTGAATTTTTCCTAACCTTTCCAAGGAGGTCTAGCCCTCTTAGAAGTATATTTTTTAAAATACACTTCAAATAAAATTCATAATTCTAAATTTACCCTTCATTATAGAAGGAAAACAAATATTTATAAATTTAAAAAAAGAAAGACTAATTTATAAATAATCCTTTAATATATTTTTTTTATATGTAAAGTGCATAAGCTCAAATTATTTAACTAATTAATATATTACTTAATTAATTGACTTACATTTTCCTAAAATAGTTCATGATAATTAATTAATTAATTCACATTATTTAATTAATTAACTTTCACATCCTCCTAAAATTATGGCCTTTTAGAAGGGTTTTTCTAAGTTTTTGGCCTGGCTTTGATTTTTGTGTCGAGGAAAGTTTAGATATTTTGAATCTTGGGATTTGGAAAGAAGTTTTTCTAGCTCAAACTCCTGCTTTGATTTTTGTGTTTGAGGAAAGTTTTCATATATAATTTTTGGAAAAAAAAAATTAGTTCAACCTTTATTTGAAGAGATGGGAGTTTGGAACATTCATTTCTCGTGGTGAACACTGTTTTTATGGTAAAAGATGCCGTGAATTTGAGTCTGGAACGTGTTTGGAGAAGAAGGCCTCCACTATAGTCTCCATCATGAATCATTTTGAATTATTTGCTTGCTTACTGTGTATCTATGTTTGAATTATACAGCTTATTGTGTATCTATGTTTGGATTACATATCAAGTTCCATCTTGATCTCTGTTTGGCTATATATTTTTCTCTGCAGATTTGGTATTGTTCATTCATCTGCAGCTTGCGTGTTTGGATAAATTTGGGCGGAGAATAACAAGACCACTCTGTAAAGTTGAGATAGATTGGAATGTCGTTTATGATGCATGGAAACTAATAAAAGCTTGGAAGCCTCTTCCATTGAGCAAATAGCTTCATCTCCTCCATAATGTAAATTTTGATAATTTTGAATAATATGAAATAAATGGAAGCAAGTTCTTGATTAACATTTTTTGAATTGTATCAGATTATATAAAATAATAGTATTGTAAATAATTTTGATTTTTAAAAAATATGTAAATTTATTGTTTTATTAAAATTACAATTTCTTTGTTAAGTATTTGATTATTTTTTAACATTGTTAAAATTTGGAAGTATAATTTATTTTATAAACTATTTTTTTAATGAAGTGTGTAACTGATTTTTCTTTTCAATTGAAATACAATTGTTTTTTAGTGTTTCCACGTTGAAAGATTTGGTAAATATATATCCTTCAATATAAAATTAAAACCAGTCCTTCAAATATGATCACTGATCGCCTGTCGTAGATGTGGGGTTAACAAAGTCTCTGCCTGATGAGGTAGCGGATCACCAGGTGGACGTCTCCCTGGGAATCCGTTGTATTAATTGCCTGATTCCTATGCCGACACCCCGCTCCTCCTCCTCTGTTACTGATTTACCTCCTCTGTTACTACTCTGATTTAACCGCAAGGCTGACCACTATACTGGATGACTCTGACTAACCGCAACCCTGAGCACTATGCTGGAGGACCCTGTTCGTGAGCAAGATTTCTTCACAATCTGTTCGTAGGTGTATTCTTTTGGACAACCCAGTTAATGCGGGTGATTTCTTCAGAATTTGTTCGCAGGTGTATTCGTTTGGACGACCCAGTATTACATAAATATTGCAGATGCCATTAGACTTGCACTTAAATTTCTATCTCAGAATATGTATTTGTATCTTCGTACATAATCTCTACCAGTGGAGAATATGTCGGTGTAGACGATCTGCGGACACCCGTGGATGGGCTTTCATGGACATTTTACGAGGAAAAATGCCTCAACTTGGAGTCAAAAGTGAAATCGACACTTAGCAGGCGCTGGACAAAGATACCACTCAAGCTCCAAGCTTGTTGAGACTTCATTTCCACGATTGTTTTGTGCAGCGATGCTTATTGGGTTTTGATCAGCAGATGTGCTTGATCAGTGTTACTTTTTCTCAAGGCGGTGGGATTTATTCCTGAGATATTAACTCTGTGGATTATTACATACAGATTTTGAGAGAGAAGGCCTTATTTTTATTTTTATTAGATTGATGGGGTAGATTACTCTACTCCCTATGTTTTTCCAAGATTGCAATAAGTGTACTATCCAAATCAATTTTATGGCATTCACTTTAAATTCAAAATAAACAATTAAAAGAAAAAAGAATATAAAAAATAACTGGTAGGTGATGAATGGATAAATAGTAGCGCAAAGGGACAAGGGCCCCCAAAAACAGATCGATGTGACCCTCCCTTTTCAAACTGAAAAAAGGTGACCCAAATATGAAAATAACAACACCTTTCCAAAACAAATACAAAGCAAACGTGAAAGAGAAAACCTAAAGAAAAAACTGAAAAAACCGTTGAAGCAAAAATAATCGAAGAGGAAATAGCAAAATATATTTTTCCCACTTTTTTTACCCTTGGTTGGTACTGGCTTGATCCATTGAATCAACTTGACTCCAAGACCTCGTGCATTCCATCTCCAATCATCCTGCCAGATTTTCCAGCAATTTCCAAACCCTCCGCATCCATTTCACCATAGTTGAGGATGGGCCTCGTCAAAATGGACTGTGTTCAAGTCAAAATGGACTATGTTCACAGCGGAATGTTGAGTCGGGTCGGGACGTTGAGCAGTTTACCGAGGAGGAGAGTAAGGTGAAGGGGAAGAGTCTCTGCGGGGAGAAGGCGAGAAGGCGTGGTGTCGAAGAAAATTGAAGTCAATGAAGGCTAAGGAGGGTTTAGACCAGTATATCATTGATGCAAAATATAAATTTGGATAGAGTGGAAATGTTGGCTAATAGAGCATTGGTGGGTCACATAGAGTTTGTTGCGGGGAATCGAGGAGAAAACTTGGATTGGGTAAACAAGAATTGGGCACCTGTTGTGGGTTTTTCTCCTAGGGTTAACTTCCTGGTGAATCGATGGATACTTTTCATTTTTCCGGACCCTGAGCATATTAGGGAAATTCTATCACGCACCTGGCTTTTCAAAGACAGATCTATTATGTTAAAACAATGGCATACCTCATTTGACCCGGTGAGGGAGAAGCAGTCTAGAAGACATGTGTGGATGTTCATTCCGGGCTTACCCATTGAGCTCTGGACTGAAAATATCCTAATTGGCTTGGCTAACGCAGTCAACAAATTTATCAGAGTGGATAAAAAATCCCTATTTGGTGTGGATAGGTGAATATCTAGGGTTATGGTTGAATTTGATATGGAAAAAGGATTTCCGGCATAGGTGGAAGTTTCATGGGGTGCTCATGTTTTCCAGCAAAGATTGGATTACTTCAAAATTCCATTTTGGTGTTATAATTGCATAAACACGGGACATATTTTGGATAAATGCCCTTATCTTTTGTTGTAGGATCATGAATATGATGCCACTGTGGACTCTAGCTCGAGTTCGTTGGGTTGTTATCAATTGAGTTACAGGATTTCTACACCAAAGAGCTATGTCCCAGGTAATTTTTCTCCAAATTATGTTACGCCCTATAAGGATGTTTCCAAAACTGAAGTAGATTTTTATATTGCAGCATAAAAAGTTTTAGATAAACGTATATCTACTGGTGATGTCATTTTAAATCTGGGGGTTTCTTCTTCTCCTGTTAAGAACCATGAGGGGGTTTCATCCTGTCGTGTTACTTTGGGTAGCAATTCTTCCCTCATTCTGCCTGGGGTAAGTACTCCTCATATAAGCCCTATCGTGGATTCGTTTACATATTTGGAGGGACATTGTGAACAAAATGTGGGAGATATTGTGAATAGGTCGCCTTCTAGTGTTGAGGAGGCTACGGGGTTTTCTCTTTATCGGAAAGGAATATTCTGGATGAAAACGGATATATCCCACCTAATTTAGTTGACTATTTTACGCCGTTGAAAGTGTATTCTAAGAACCCCTCCTTGAATCCAGATGTCGAACCTATTCAATGCTTGTGTTTTCATAATGTCACTATCGGGAAAAATAAAAAGAAACTTAAGGACCCTTCCCTGATTGTCGAAGCTATTAGTTATAAACCAGTTTCTGCTAGAATTGTTGAATCTGATAAGGAAAATGATATTTTACCCTCTGTTGTTACAATGGGGCACTTAGAGTAGAGAGGCCCATTTTGGTGGGTGATTAATGACAATTTTATCCATTAATGTCAGGTGTTTGGGGAAGGCTTCTAGGGTTAGGGCCTTAACCAAATTAATTCAGCCTACTAGCCCAGAGATAATTTTGCTTCAAGAAACCATGTGTGATGATTCATGTTCCCTGGTTAAAATTTCTAGTTGTTTGCCTGGGTGGGAATTTTCGGCCGTAAGTTCTGTTGGTTTGTCAAGTGGATTATTAGCTAAATGGAATCCTCGATTTTATAATTTTCGATCTTTCAAGACAAGATGGGGTATTTTTATTGAGTATTGGTGTGGGAGCCTTAATAAGAATTTTTCCATACTGAATTGCTATGGACCCTATAAAGATAGGGGTCCCTTCTGGGATTCCCTTAAGTTATCTGGTCTTCAAAATATCGAAAATCTAATTATCACAGGTGATCTTAACTTTATTATGTCTGTTTCTGAGATCTGGGGACCTTCTGCTAAAATGGATGATATGGATGATTATTTCTCGAAGCTTCTATGTTCTTTTGACTTAGTGGATGTTCATCCTTGTGTTCTTTCCCCTACATGGACAAATGCTAGGCTTGGTATGGAAGGTATTCATAAAATACTGGATAAATTTCTTGTTAAATCGTCATTTCTTCAATTTTTCCAGCGATACAGGTCTTGGGTGGGGGAAGCAAAATTTTCTGACCATTGGTCGGTTTTTCTTCAACTAGATGTTTCAAAAACCCTGTTGAAGTTTCCATTCAAATTGAACAGTTCATGGTTAAAGAAAGATGACTTCTGTACTCTTATTCGGAATTTTTGGCTCAATTTTGAATTATTTGAAGCCTTGAATCTAATGGATCTAATAGTTTTCAAACTAAGGAAACTAAAAGATCTTTAGTTACAAAATGGATAAAAAATCAGAATGTCAAGGATCTTCAGGTGTATTATGAGCTAGAGGAACAGATCCAGGAACTTCATAACAAGAATTTTGACCAGAATATGGGGGAAGATGATTTTAAAAATTGAAAGATCTTGAGCAAAGGAAGGATCTTATCCTTCAACAAGAAGAGATGGATTGGAGACTTAAAAGCATATCCCTCTGGATTGGGCTGGGGGGCAAAAAAAATAAAAAAAATCCATTCCTATGCTTTTCACAGGAAAAATACCAATGCTATTTGGGAACTAACTCACGATGTGGGAAAATCAATCATTGGTCAAAAGAATTTGCAGTTATCTGCTAAAATGTTTTTTGGTAAAATATTCTCGGATACTGGGCAACGTGATTTGGGTGCTCAATTGAGAATAGCCAGACTGTTCCCTAAATTCTTTGATGATCATGAAGCTGAGGAATTGGGTAAACAGGTAACTTTGTTGGAGATTGAAGAAACTCTGAAGTTATTTGCTAAGGAAAAAATTCCATGTCTCGATGGCTAGACAATTGAGATTTTTTTGCACTTTTTTGACATCATGGGTGAGGATATTTTGAATATGGTGGAATTCTCAAGAACTGAAGGTTTCATTTCAGGGGCCCTAAACTCTACTTTCATCGCACTGGTCCCAAAGTGCAGTAAACCTAAAACCTTTGGGGATTTTAGACCAATCGCCTTGTGCAATCTGGCCTATAAACTCATTTAAAAGATTATTTCTATTTGAATGAAGCCATCCCTTTCAAGGCACATATCATCTTAACAATTTGGCTTTCCGCAGGATCATCAAATTTTAGATGCAATTGGTATCTCTTCGGGGATCATTCATTCGATTAAGAAGAGAAATCTGAAGGTTGTTTTACTCAAAATGGATTTGGAGAAAGCGTATGATAGAGATGACTCAGTTTTCTTGAGACTGATCCTCATACAAATTCGTATTCCTCCTCTGGTTTTAAACTGGATAATGGCTTGTGTTTCTACTGCAAACATTGCAGTATTGATAAATGGTGCTCCTTCAAGTTTCTTCAAAAGCACTACGGGTATAAGACAAGGATTCCCTTTGTCTCCTCTCTTATTCCTTTTAGTTATTGAAGGTTTCAGTAGATTGATAATTAAAGATAAATCTGAAGGTAAAATTAAGGGTATAAAGTTCTTAGCTGATTTTTCTCTCTCACCTTATTTTTGTAGATGATGTCTTATTAGCAGGGATAGATTCTATTTATGAATGGTTGAGCTATAAGGAAATTATAAATGTGTTTTGTGATGCATCAGGTATGTTGGTGAGTTATACTAAATCTAGCTTCTTCCATTACAAAATTGCGGATCTGAAGCTTGCTAAATTAAAGGAAATTATGCCATATAAATTTTGTCATCTAGAGGATGGTGTTAAATACTTAGGATTTTTCTTAAATCCTAATGATTACAAGATCAAAGACTGGTCATGGCTTTTTTCAAAGGTTGAATGCAAAATTAACCTATGGACATACAAACTATTGTCGGTGGGAGGAAGACTCACTCTTTTAAAAGTAGTTCTGACAAGGATACATGTTTATTGGTTCTCTCTCTTAAAAGTCCCAAGTTCTATCATCAATTTATTAAGGAAAGTATTTTTCAATTTTCTTTGGACTGGAGGTATAGATCGAAGCAATCTGGTTATGGCTAGTTGGGACAGATTAGCATTGTTAGAAAGTTGTGGAGGATGGGGAATAAAAAAATTGTTCACTTTCAGTTGTGCTCTACGACATAAAATCTTCTGGAGGAAGCCATTTGGCTCTACACTATGGTCCAAAGTTCTTTCTGTGAAGTATATAAAAGGGAATAATTTAAATTGGATAAGGAATCCAAAAAAAAGAACAAGAGGAACTTCATTTGTTTGGGCTAGGTTCATCAAAGTTTATAATTGGATGGAAAAGGATCTCATATGGCGTGTTGGGAATGGTAAAGAGATATCAGTTGGTATTGACCCAATTCTGGGTATGGAAGAAAACTACAAACTTCAAGAGGATATTCTATGTTATCTGAAAAACTGTGGTCTTTATACTCTTAATAATATAAACAAGACGAGTATCAAGTCTAAACATAATGCCTACTGGTTTTCTGCAAAGGACCTGGTTTAATTGGGCATGCAACTTTTGAGTGGAATCGATACATTAGCAATTTGAACTCGGCAGGCTGTCGTCTTTCTCCTGAAAAAGATGATCGTTTTTGGAATGGTAATCCATCTACTGGCATTATTACGGCTAAATCTGCTTACAACGCCATCATAAGAAACAAATGTTATTTCCCGAAGAACTGGTGGTATAAAATGCTATGGAATTGGCAGATACCGTTGAAAATCAAATGCTTTATGTGGCATGCTCTGCTATATGGTCTTAAAACCTGGGACAATCTCATTAAAAAAGGGTGGTGTGGACCAAGTATTTTCTTGTTATGCAAAACTAATTATGAAACCACAAAACATTTACTTGTTGAATGTGAGTTTACAAGAAAGATTTGGAATGTGATCTTGTCTACATTGAAGCTTGATTAGCATTGGGGATTGGATTTTGACATCTGTTGTCTTAATTGGATCAGAATCTGTAGATCGCATCCTACTCTTTCAGCTATGACTTCGTGGATTATCCGACATACTCGTAACAAGTTGCTTTTGAAAATAAAATCAAGATTCTGCAAAATACTTGTATTCAGATATTGAACCTGGTTAAAGATTACTGTATGGAGGAAGCATATCCAAGGATTCAAAAAGTGAACACATTTAATTTTCAGATCAATGGTGTTGTTTCATTTTTCGATGGTGCTGCAAAAGATGGCTTGTGTGCTGCAGGTGGAGCTGTCTTATTAAATCAAGATCATTATTTCACTCTAAGAATTAATTGTGGAATATGTATTAACATGAAAGGAGAACTTCTTGCTCTTTGGTGTATTATGAAAGTGGCAAACACTTTCAGTATTGGTGAACTCAAAGTTTTTGGGGATTCTTGGGTTACTATCAAATGGGCCTGTGGTGACTACAATCTGAAGGTTACTTCTCTTTTTCATTGGTTCTACAGAATCAAGGCTGAAATTCAAATGTTCAAAAATATTTCCTTTGAGCACGTCTATCAACAATATAACTCACTCGCGGATAAATTATCGAAACAAGAAATGGAAAGAGAAGAAGGAGTTAATATATAGGGTCAACATAAATGTGACGATGGCTGTGATTATTTTTTAATTTTGTATGTTTCTTGTCTTTTTGAAATTTGGGACAATACAGGCTGTGAGAAATGTTTGGGAAGTTTAATTATATGAGATAGTAAGATTGTATAAAGCTCTTTTTGATAAGTCTTTTAAAGACTTGAACAGTTATGTACTATTTGATTCGTATCGAATATCAATAGTATGCTTTTTTTTGCTGAAAAAAAAAACTAGTAGCAGATGCATGGATAAGTCGTAGCTAATGAATGAATAACTAGCAATTAGTGGCCAATAACAGGAAAAGGGTGGTGAGGCCAAGTTAAGTGTCACAAATAAATAATAAGTTATTTGTCATGAAGCCACTTATCCATGCATCGGCTAAGAGTTAACAATATATTAGCTACCAGTTCTCCATGCATCAACTACTAGTTATTTTTTATATTCTTTTTTCTTTTATAATTGTTTATTTCTAATTTTGAACGACCACCATAAAATCAATCTGGAGAGTACACTTGTCTCATCTTCATGCAATCTAGGAAAAGCATAGATGCTATTACACCCCAAATTCTAAGATATAAACACCTATCGATGTAACAATTAGGTTTTGGGTGGTTTTGAGTCTATTTAAATAAAACCCAAGTAGCCAAACAAAGAATCCTCAAACACCAATACCGAGGTTGCATTAGAGTTGTTTTGGGTTTAGTTTTACCGAGGTTGCATGTGGGTTGCATTAGGGTTGCGAAGGATAGCTATGGCTACTTGCAAGTTTATATTAGGTTTGCGAGAGCCAACAAATATGACTATTTGCAAGTGTCGAGGGATGTTGCTAAGAAGCAACAACAAAAACTGTGTAGAGGGATGTTGCTAACAAGAAGCTACCAAAAATGTTACATAAACCCCTTCTTTTGCTTGGAGGTGTGGGAAACTATGTCCAAGAAGTGGAAACCAACAAACCACCCCATCATTTTTTTTGTTTGCATGTTGCTGGCAGATATGGCCAAGAAACGTTGGTAAGTGAACCAGTAACTATCGATACAACATAATATGTACGCTACGCTCTGTCAAGTAATACCGGTGCAACTAAAGAACTATGGTGTTTGGCCCAAGGTTTTCTCAAGGATTTTTTGTGTCAATTAAATATTCTGAATGAGTACGAAAATTGACCATCTTTGAGAGTGAATCTCCTTACCCATTTCAGTTGGATGCACGAACATGTTGAGAGGGTTTCAACATGCTGGGCATTGTATCAAACGAAATCGGTGTTTTATTCCTGACGCAATTCAGTCTCTCTCTGATTCTGGCATCGATGAGGAATCAACTCACGCCGCCATAAATAATAAATAGGAGGAATCAATTTCCCTGTCTGTGGGTTGGGGTGCAATTCAACCACCCACTCATATTAATCCATTAACAAGATCATGAAGCTCCCCGTCCCGTGGAAGATTAAAGCCTTAATTATTAACCAATTCCGTTTGTAGCTTCTTGTGTCCTCTATGCAAATTTTTATTAATGATCCCTACGTTTCCATCTGCTTCTTTTGCATATGTGCTAGTTTGGGTGATTCTGTAATTGTGTGGACAACTTCACGATAGAACTCCATTCTAGGGGATTTTAGTGCCAATGTTATGAATAGTAATAATTTTACAATAGGTATTAATATGGAGTATAGCTTGAAAATATTTGCCTTTAAGAAATTGGCACTGTTCTAGTCAGAACCCGAGGAAACTTTTTTTCTGTCATCATTTCAGACACAATTGCACCAGCCTGCCTTCTTTTTTGTGACGCTTTTGAAAGAATGATGTATAATCTATCTATACATTTATCCAATCGCAGTCAACCACGCTCTATAATTTACACAGGTTGAAAATTTAATAGCATAACTTGTAATCAGAATGTTTTAGCCACACGTGATGTGTCAAAATAGAAGGCATCAAAACATAGCATGCATCCAAACAGTTCGCAGATTAAGAATGGGAAACTTCAGGATACATTTGATCCAATCCTTTTGTTCAATTCATACGCATGGGAATTGGGATAGCTGTTGATATATTCAGTGCAACAAGTTAGGTTAGTATGGCCAACATTATCCATCTAGCGGTAGCTTTAATTGCTGATTTAGGTGGAATATACCTCGTTAGATCTGAAACAAATTAAATAGTATATAAGGTTATATTTTGTTATGTGATTAATAATCTCAAAATATGTACATCAAATTTGATTTTCAGTTTATTAAATACTTTTATTTTCTGTAATTATTTTTGGTAGAATTCAAAAATTATAATTGAAATCAGTAATCAAATTTAAACCAGTTTTTTTTAAAGAGTTTTGACCATCCCAAGTGTTGTTAAGTAAAAATTGTTCTTCAAAGAAAATAAAAATCTTAATTTTACTCACTCAATTAACAAGGAAAAAGTATTTATAATTTTTTATAAAAATAATAATAATAATATATAATAATTTGACTAAAATACATAATAATAATGAACAGTGGGACTGTTTACATAGTGCTTTAGAACTGAGAGATTTGATTACAAAATCTTGTAAAATCAATTAAAAGACTAAATTTTGGGTGCCCCTTATAAGTGAAATCTAAATATACAGTGAGTTTGATAATAAATAACATTCAAATTCATGCATTAATTCCACCAATTCCTATGTCTTTGACTCATAAGCCAATAATGTCTTGTTTTTCCCTATAGTGCATAGGGACATATATGTTAAAGAGTTGAATCAACTTTAAGGGCTAGTTCTGTATACACCCAATTATGAGAATGAAGGGATTCTACAACTTCTTGATCCCACAGGATGCAAATACCTATGGAGGCCCCTCTTGCACTTACAACTACGACATTCCTTGCATTTTAAACCAACTAAGTATATAATCAATATATTTTATCTAGCTTAGCCAAATTTGTCGATTTCTTGCTATTGTTCTCTAGAGAAACAAATTGATAGAGTAAGACTATTTCACATAGAATCTATTTCGTGGATCGGACATAAACTCTCCCGAAAACCATTGGCGCACGTGTAAACGAGGTGCTCTACCATGCTAAGCTATAGCCCTTCCTTGCCAGTCTTGGTGATACACTACTATACTAACCAGATGGATCACTTTCTGTCAAGGTAGATATTTCATGATCCGATACTATGATCTAATACGTCCCAATAAGTTCGATCTATGCTAGAGAAACATTGTCTATACGTTTAATTCCATTTAGAATTGTTTATAGAGTCCAACTCTACCTATGAGAATAAATGACCCACTTAACTCAGTGATTAGAGTATCGCTTTCATACGGCGAGAGTCAGGGGGGCGCGAGCCTCACCTGCGTGGTCCTGCTCTGGGAACTTATCATTGCAATTTCAACCCTCTCTTCTATGAAGAATAAATGCAAAAAAATTCAACCATGAAAATTGAAATTGAGAAGTGACTCTTAAGAATATTAGTGCAAACAATAATTTTGTGTGGCTGTTATGTTTGGGATTTAGGATTCTCAAAATCTAATTAGGGACGAAAGTTGAGAGAGCTAAAAGGTCCTTAGCAGAAGAAATAGGAGTTAAAATGCAAACCCTTTACCCTATGATGTTAAAATAAATTGATATATGATGTTAAAATAAATTGATATGTTATCTTAAAATACCCTTAAAATGGAAAAGTTGAAAGAGCTAAAAGGTCCTTGGCAGAAGAAATAGGAGTTAAAATGCAAAACCCTTACCTTATGATATTAAAAGAAATTGATATGTTACCTTAAAATGGAGAAACTTTATGTTGATTTCTTACTTATATTATCAAAATTAAGAATATGCAAAAGGACACATTACTAGACTTGCATGCAAAAATTGCAACTCAAGATAAAGGTTGGTATGGTTATGTAAGGAGTCATTTCTCCCTCTCACATATGTAAACTAGTTAGTCAATTTATCACTGATAGAAGTAAGCTTCCTATGTACATTCTGGTAATAGATGTGATAGTCTTAAATAGAGTTAGGTAAATCAGTTAATTTGGGAAACTTTTTGATCTAGCTTAGAATTTTTCTTATATGTACCAAGTTTGATTTCAGTTCTATGTAAAGAGAACATAGTATTTTTTTGTATTAATGAAGAAGAGCTTGAAAGATCCTATTGCTCAATATTGAATCAGCTATATATGTGAATGATTTGTGTTTAATCTCAATCTCTGTTTCATATTTATGTTCTCCTTCTATCCAACATATTGGTATCAGAGCAGGTTAATGGCGATGAAGTGTATCTCCACCAGCTAGAACCATTTGCAAGGTCAAGAGAGGCCTGCAGAAGTATCCCCCACAAGTAGAAGGGAAGACTGGAGCCATGAGAGAGCTGAGAAAATTAAAGGAGGCTGACCAAGTTATGTGCAGAAGTTTGTGGCGACTATTGAGTAGTCACAAATGCCATTGTTCTTACTTTGAAGGGGCCGAGGAGTTCATGCAAAGGAGAAGCGTGAGAGAGGTATGCTTTAAAACCCAAAAATTAAAAAAAGGAAAATAATTAGAATTATATTTTTACCGCTTGGATTTACCAGGCTAGATCCAATGTTAAAAATCAACAACTCCAAGGTGAGAAGGTGAAGTCATCCAAAAGAATTGGGACGAGTTATAGTTCTTAAAAAGGGTTGGGGCATGTTTGGAGGAGTTGTAAGTAATGAAAATAAAAGATTAAAAATTAAAAAAAAGAAAATAATTAGAATTATATTTTTACCGCCTGGATTTACCAAGTTAGATCCAATGTTAAAAATCAACAACTCCAAGGTGAGAAGGTGAAGTCATCCAAAAGAATTGGGACGAGTTATGATTTTTAAAAAGGGTTGGAGCATGTTTGGAGGAGTTGTAAGTAATGAAAATTAAAGATTGAGCATGTTGGAGAGACGAGAGAGTTGTAGAAGAGTCAATCCACATAACTCCTCCCTGAACTGAAGTTAAAACACACACGAGCTAGTTTGAAGTAGTTGTGAGTTAAGAAAGTTAAACAATAAGCAAGTTTGAGAGAGTTCTGGAAAATTCAATCCACATAACTCCTCCGCCTCAGCTAATGAAAATTAATAGCCCCGCATGTTTGAAAGAGTTGTGATATAATTCACATTAAGCCTCTAGCAAACTGGTAAGCTGGAAAAATACATTCTGCGTGTGTGAAGAAATTTAAAAGGGGAGTTAAAAAGGTAAATTATTAACCCTAAATATGATTTAGGGGTTATTATAGTAAATCTAAAGATTAAACTTGGTAAAAAGGGGAAAGTAGTCATTTGCTAAAGAAAAGGGGAAGCCCCATTCTTTCCTTTAAAAGAGGGAAAAGTTCTTTGACTTGGAAAAGGGCTCCGAGACTTAAGAAAGGGAAAAGATTTATATATATTTCTTTTAAAAGAAAAAGCTGATTTAAGAAAGGAGAAAAAAGAAAAAGATCGCAGGCTTGAATGTAAAGAACAAAAAATTAAAAATTTAGAATGCATTTGTTTGTTAAAAAAAAAGAAAAAGATGGTAACTAGGAGCAACTTGGGACAATCTCAAGGACATGTTTTAACAGGAAAAAATTGTGAATTTTGTTCAATTAGAATGAAGTCATTCCTGCGGTCTGAGGAATGTTGGGAAACTGTTGAAGTTGGGCTCACATAACCAGATCAAGCAATAGTTCATACCATGACCAAACCAGATCAAGCAACAGTTCATACCATGACCAATGCACTGAGAGGACAATTAAATGAAAAGAGGAAGAGAGAAGCCAAAGCACTGTGGTTAATTCGGCAAGGTACAAATGTCTCAATTTTGCCAAAAATAACAAATGCTAAAACTGCAAAAAAAAACCCTGGGATATTTTGGAGAAATCCTATCAAGGCACAAACAAAATGAAAAATGTGAAATTGCAAAATCTCATAACAGAATTTGAAACTCTGGAGATGAAAGAATCAGAGACAATAGACCAATTTATGACCAAGGTAATAACAGTGGTCAATCAACTAAGAATTCATGGAGAAGACATAAAAGATGAGACAGTTGTGCAAAAGGTTTTAAGGAGCCTTACTAAGAAATTTGGTATGGTAGTAGTTTCCATTGAAAACTCTAAAAAGTTTTCAAAATACTCAGTAGATGAGCTAGAAGGATCATTATTGTCTTATGAATCAAGAATTAATAGGGAAGAAGAATCACTTGAACATGCATTCAAGACACAAGCTTTTATCAACAAAGGCATAGGCAAATCTAACTACAATAGCTCATACAGAGAAAGCAAGCAAAGTATTAAACAAGAAGACAAGCCACAACAACACCCTCTAAAAGCTCAAGAGGGAGATGCAGAGGCTATCAGCAAAATAGGAGGTATGACAAATTAAAAAAATCATTGTTATTATTGTAAAAGATTTGGTCATCTAGCTAATGAATGTAGGAAAAAGAAGGCATACCTAAAAATAAGTAGATCTAATGTTTCTAATACATATGAAAGTACCTCAAAGGCCATGTTACTAAGTTTCCATGAAGCTCAAGAACGAAATAAAGACCTTTGGTTGTTAGAGAGTGGTTGTAGTAATCATATGACAGGAGATAAAAGTCTGTTTGTAAATGTAGATAACTTAGTCAAGTTTGATGTCATATTAGGAGATGATAAAGTTGTCAATGTAATTGGTAAAGGGACAATTAGTTTTCTAACCAAGAAAAATGATAAGAAGAATATGTCTGATGTCTATTTAGTCCCCGGTTTAAAGCACAATTTAATGAGTTTTGGTCAACCCACTAAGCATGGCTATAAATTAATCTTCACCAATCATGCTTGTACAATCTTGGACAAATTACCAAGTAGGAAACTCATTGCTAAAATTAGAATGACCAAGAATAATATGTTTCCTTTAACCTTAAGAAATGTCAATCAGTTAGCTTCATGTGTACACATTGTCACAACTCAAAATGAGTCTTTGTTATGGCATTTGAGATTTGGTCATTTGCACTTTGGTGGGATGAAGGTATTACAACTAAAGCAAATGGTTAAGGGCTTTCCAACAATACATGAACCAACAAGTTATTGTGAGAGTTGCATATTGGGAGAACAATATAGGGATAATTTTCTAGCTAATGCATCGTACACAGAAAGAGCACCATTGGAGTTGGTGCATATTGATTTATGTGGTCCCATGCAAACACAATCCTTAGGAGGACACTTTTTCTAACTTTTATTGATGATTTTAGTCGGAAGACTTGGGTGCATTTCCTAATACATAAATCTGAAACTTTTGACAAGTTCAAGGAATTTAAGGCTTTAGCAGAAAAACAGAGTGGTATGTACATCAAATTTTTGAGGTCTAACAGAGGAAGTGAATATGATTCCAAAGACTTTGCAAATTATTGTAGATATCATGGCATTAAAAGACAATTTATAGCTAGATATAATCCTCAGCAAAATAGGATAGCAAAAAGGAAAAACAGAACCATAATGAATATGGCTACAAGTATGCTCAAAGAAAAACAACTTCAAAATGAATTTTGGGGTGAAACAGTTGCATGTTCAATCTATATTCTGAACAAATCCCCTACAAAGAGTGCCAAAACAAAATTCCTCAAGAAGCATGGAGTGGAACAAAGTCAAGTGTTTCACATTTCAGAGTATTTGGTTTTGTAGCCTATGCACATGTTCCTGAACAGTTGAGAAGGAATTTGGATGATAGAAGCGAAAGATGCATGTTCCAGTCACCAAGAATTTTACAGTAAGTAGTGTTAGTTTTTGTACCTAAGGAAGTGTTCCCCTAGTGACTTTTTACCTAAGTCACTTAGAAGGGGGGAAAAGTGACCCTCACATTAAATGACTTGTGAAAAGCATTTAATGAGACTTTATAACCATAAAGTCACTTTTTGATAAATTTAAGTGAGTGAGTGAGTGAAATTAATATTTATGAGAAATAAATGGAGCATTTAATTTCAACCGTCGATCTAAGTTAATCTCACCCATTGGATTTAGAAAACCCTAGGGTTTGAATAAAAAGGTGAAGGGAGGCAAAGAACACACACTTTTTTTTGTCAAGAGAGTGAGTTTGAGAGAGAAGAGACTAGCACGATTTCCAAGGAGAGACTTTGCACAAAAATCGAGAAGATCTTCAACATTTATTTTTGGGCACATTTTCCAAGGTTGTCGTACAGTACGGACTAGAGCACAATTTTCGAGGAACAATTTCTGGGCACTCATCCCGAGTTGCAGCACGGTTTTCTAGGTAAAATTTATGGGCATAAAACCTGAGATTTCCTGGCACAGTTTTCGAGGAGTTGACTGGGCACTAAACCCGAGATAGCTGCACAAATTTTGAGGTGTCGTACTGGGCACTATTCCTGATACTGTCTCCACATATTTCTAGGAGGTACAGCATGGATTTCGAGGAGTGAACCAGCACAGAAATCGACGTACAGATTTTTGGTTTACTTCTACACATATTTTGAGGTGGTTTATTGCACACAAACTAAGAACTGTATAGGTGGTACGGACTGTGTTTTTCCAGCACAAAAACCAAGGTTCTGTTTGCACACATTTCAAGGCTGCAAGCACAGAAATGGAGATTCAATTTGTTGCACAAATTTCGAGAAAGATTATGGGTGGTGGAGATAAGTTATATTTTCATTGTAGTGCTGTTATGATATTTTTGCCGAAGAAATAAAATCTCTCTCTCTCTGACTGGTTTTCCCCGTGGGGGTTTTTCCATGGCTAATGGCCAAAAATTCTGAGTCTGAATTTTTAATGGTGTGCATGGTTAAAATTATTTTCTGCCTGTTATAGTGTATTTGCAGCGTGTTGATTGTTCTGAAAATTTCATAAGTAATTTCCAGCCAATGCAAAACCGGTTGGGGATGAAAACCACTGAAAACTTGGCATAAACCAGCAAGTTGATTTACACAGAAAAATTTACATGGTATCAGAGCTTGGGGGCAGAAAACAGTAATATTTTGCAGACACACAGAAATTTCCATAACTCAATAATTTCAGTATTTTTTCTTCTATTAGTGAACAACACTTTGTTGGGTTGGCTGAAAGATGGCTACAGGACTTAGGTTGAAGGATAGGCTAGATGGGACAGGTAACTTTGTGCCATGGAAGGCTAGGATTTTGCTGATTTTAGAGGACAATGAACTGTGGGAGGAGGTGGTTAGAAATACTACAGCAGACCCTGTTCAGATTCCCGCTGCTACAAATGCAACATCATTATCCACCTTCAACAAGAAGGACTGTAAGGCTAGAAGGATAATCCTAGATGAATTTAAAGATTATATCATCCCTCACATTTCAAGCAAAGCCAGGGCACATTTGATGTGGACTACTTTGACCAGTTTGTACGAGAGTACCAATGAGAACCGAAAGATTGTTCTCAAGGAGAAACTAAAGAGTATAAAAATGAATGGCGGAGAGGGAGTGATAGCTTACCTTACTAGGATATCTGCAGTTAGAGATGAGCTAGCAGTAGTTGGGGAGGTGGTCACTGCTACTGAGCTTGTGCGTACAGCAGTGAATGGGGCTTCCAAGCCCTGGGGTGCATTTGTGCAGGCTATAGTGGGCAGAGAGAACCTACCTTCATGGGAGAGACTGTGGGATGACTTTGTGCAGGAGGAGACCAGGAGAGGTCTCGTACAGGACAATTCATCACAGGGTAGGGAAGATGAGGAGAACATGGCTTTGACATAAAAGGGGAAGAAGAAGAAGAAGGGTCCCAAGAAGGGTGGGGCCAAGCAGCAGCAGCAGGGTGGGAAGAAGAAGGACTTGAGTAAAATCAAGTGTTATGGTTGTCAGACATTTGGGCACTATGCTTCACAGTGTCCAAACAAGAAGAAGAAGGGATAGAAAATGGCAGCTTCAGCAGAGGTTGATGACTTTGGAGACATATTTCAAAGGGAGTTTTCCCTATGTGCTGGATAGATTGAGAGAGAGAGACCCTCTTTAGTTACCAACACTGATGTGGATGATGATGATGATGATGATCATCATCATCATCATCATCGTCATCTCCATCTTCATCATCATCATCATCATCATCATCATCGTCATCATCATCCTCATCTTCATCACCGTCATCTTCATCTTCATCATCATCATCATCATCTTCATCACCATCATCATCATCATCATCGTCGTCGTCGTCGTCGTCGTCATCTCTATCATCATCATCATCATCATCATCGTCGTCATCATATTCATCATCATCATCATCATCATCATCACCACCGTCATCGGCATCATCATCATCATCATCGTCATCATCCTCATCTTCATCACCATCATCATCATCATCATCATCATCCTCATTACCATCATCATCATCATGATCGTCGTCGTCATCTCTATCTTCATCATCATCACCATCATCATCATCATCTTCATCACCATAATCTTCATCTTCGTCTTCATCATCTTTCTCTCATCCCCTTTATCTCCATCTAACACTTCAAAACATAAATATGTGAAGATGATAACGCGTGTGTGTTATGTAAGTACACAATGCTAGTGCGTTTTGTGCATAAGAAATGCGTGCGCGTTTCGTATAACATTGAGCGCGAAAACAATAAAATTTGAATTTGTATATAACACGCACGCATTATTTGAATTTAAACATAACGCGCGTGCATTCCCGAGCACCTAATCACCCACTCCTCCCACGCCCGCATGTCAGCCACAGTCGTATGTGGTTGGTTCGGGCTTACCAAACCTGTGCTATGGAATTTACTAAACCATAGCTAATTAGACATTTCCACCATTTTTCTCAATATGCCTCTTTTTCACCGCTCTCTACAGCATGACATACATGACCATTATTGACGAAATTTTAGGCATAGATAGAAATTTTTATGCAGATTCCAAATATGTAATTTAAAAAAAAAATATTGAGATTTTCTTGTTATTTCTTAATTTTCTTGTGTCATCACTCCTCAAGTCAAAAAACATACTGTTAGTGTTTATTTCGTAACTTTTTCATTTGACAACCATTTAAAAAAAAGAATATGTTGCACTAGTAGACACCGACCTCTATATGCTATAAAAAATCCAAGTCAAAATAACTGCATTAAGACCTTCAAAGGTTGCACCCACATTTGATGTACCGTTCTCGAAGTTTGATCACTTACATAATTAAAAAAAAATTAAAAATTAAACATTTAATTTTGGAAAAATAGCATTGCACTAGTGCTACGGGTTCTATACATGCCTACCAATTTTTGTAACCCAAAACCATCATTTAGGCATTGAAAGGCTACACCCACAAAAACATATACCTTATCATTTGCCAAAAAATAAAAAACGACTGTTAGAAAACATGAAATTTGGCATAGTTATGTAAATTTTCAATACTTAAAACTTATATATTTGGAAACGTGACTCAATTTCCTACGTTTCATCTTTTTTACTCGATGCAAGATATCTTGTGTAAGTATCACAAAAAAACCAAGTAAGTTGAGGGATGCCTGATTTTTCAATTTTCTATTGCATCTAACGTGCCAAAAGTGACCCTCATTAGCTTGCACATGCCCATATACCCCTCTGTTGGGGCCATGATTACTTATGATGTCTTAATTTGGGCCCATTGCTATCCAAACCCAATTGGAACTTGTTATGTTTTATGTAAAATTGATTCAAACTTCCTAATATCTATCTGATCTTTTAGTGCTAAGAATATCATGGGTTTCCTTGGGGTACTACCACTATGAATTAGCTAGTTATATAATAGTGAGTTGATTTTGGCCTAAAAACCCATGGTATGATTATACCAAATTTGCAACATGAAATCAATGTAGGTAATAATGATGGTTCCATATGGCACAAACCCTCCAACTAGTCAGTGAACATTCACTTATGCCTCGAGATCAGTACTTATTTGCCTATTTACACCATTTGGTTCCTCTTTGTAAAGATCTCTTACACTCCTTTATTTTTTAAGACCTTAATTTGTAGGTACACACTTGGATTAACAATTGAATTCCGTCCACCTCTCTTAAGCCCCTTGGGATTCTTGCACGTGAGAGTTGGCTCTTATTTTAGCAATGTTGATTTAATTCTTTACCCAAAGAGATATTTTTAATCTTTTGCATTAGGGTTCATCGACTCCTTATAATATCTTAATTTTCTCTTATCCTCTAATTCTTTAATGCATCACAACTTCCCTTAAATTTAAATGTAATTATACTTTTAATATTATCACTATTATGTAAAGTGACATTGAAACATCCCTTTCACCCAATCCGACCAATGGGATGGGGCATTAACCAACTATGAGCTTCTAAATTTCACCCCATAATCATATTACGAATTTCATAACATATAAAATATGTGTGCAAATGCATAATAAAAATACATAGCGGAAATAAACTCTATCCACACACATCTAGCATGCATATACAAGAATAATCATAACATGCATTAAATAAAAATGTTTTAGATTCAAATACATGAGGATACTTATCTTTATCCAATGCAGATCCAAGCAACTGCCTGTGTATAGGAGCAATTTTCCACCCAATCATAGGCACTCTTTCCAGCATATATTCTTTCTATTGAGAGGCCACCCCCAAGCTAGGCTACGAGGCCATAAGGACAAAGGAAACATATACAGGCTTCTCTCTCTCATCCCATAACCCATTCTTCACTCTATGCGTAGCCAAATGCTCATACAGATCTCTACAGGGATATCACTCAGCCTTCACAGTCTTAGATCCAATAATACCTTCCCCACACAAAATCCTTTTGTGCTCAGGAATCCCCTTAACTAATCCACGATCTCTTGGGTAATCCATCTTGTTGGGTGCTTCCAGTGTATGCATACAAGGAGACCAACCTGCTATATGATGTTGGAGAACCACATGTAGCCTTAATTCATGGCTTCTCAAGCATCTATGAGCAGTGGAACTCAATGGGTAAGGGTTCCTAGATTTCCCATCCTCTCTGCTCACCTACAACCATTTATTTTCCCTTCAAAATCTACAGCTCTAACTCTAAATTTGAATTTCTAGGTTAAACACAGTCTGGTAAGGTTTTGAACATCAATGGAGAGTTGTGCATATAGTGTAGATCTTCATGAAATGATGAGAGAATGAGGTTTGAATCCATAGGATATGACATAATGGTGAAAAGACAACTGACGTAGCTTCTGACTATAGAAGAAAGGACTCGTGTCATCCACCAGAAGTCGAATGAGAGAATGAGGGTTAACTCCATAGGATATGAGATAATGGTGAAAAGACAACGGACATAGTTTCTGAATATTAAGAAGAAAGGACTCCTGTCAGCTACAAACTGACTTTTGGAAGCTGACAAAACTATCACAAAAGTGCATTCATCCCCATGCTTCAATAACTACATGAGGTGAGTTTTCCCACCAACCTCACACATGCATTCAATAATTGGGTTCAATAGTCAAAAGGAGGTAATTGGATTACTCAAAGCACATGGTAGAATTTGGATGAGTTTTAAGGTTGACACTTGGAAACAAGGATTTAGTCTCCCATAGGCCCCCTTTCATCTTCCCCTATGGTGGAATCATAGCCCCTCCAGTGATCTTTACACATACATCTTCGACCATTTTATTATTTATGCACATAATATTTACATATATTTTGAGTTTGCATGACAAACCAACCATACGGTCCAAATAACAATATTTACATCATACATGCCTAGCCATTCACTAATCGAGCCTTGGCCTTGAGCTCTGCACTAGGAATCCGTGATAGCATATTTACATCATTTACATAATTTTGGTTAAATACATTCCAAATCGAAACTAGGGGTATTACAAACATCTTGGACTAGACTCCCCAATGATTTAGCCAAGACATGGCTTCTTTATAACAACCTTGCTTAAGACACAAGTAGTTTTGACTAGAGTATGAAGCAAGTTTATGAATCATCTTGTCTCCCATGTTGTTTATCTTGTTCTTGTACATTAAATACCTAGTCCTGGCCATGCTCTCAATGGGTTAAATACTTGTTGATTCTATGAGGATATGATAATGTGTATTGACTTTAATTTTGAGATTATATATTATAAAGCACTTTTGGATTTGATCTATCCTTTTCCACGACTATCAAGAAATGATGCAACCCCAAACTTCATGTCCTTATAACATAGCAAGAGTGACAAGAGTCTCAAAGAGGATTTTATTATTATCCCAAAGCCAAACATCTATTGATTTACAAATGTTTTGAAGACCATAATAAGGTTTCAAATTTTATGACATAGTGTATACCAGAAATTAAACAACAGATAAATTTCTAGTTAAGCTTGTGATGAGGATTGATTCCAAGATATTTGTATGAAGGTACATCCTCCAAGTTGTTGTTTGCATACATGAAACTTTTGGGATTTGATTATCATAAACTTTGATTTGTGAGCGTTAATGATCACACCCATACAAGAGAAAAAATCCTTGAGAATTTTTAGTTGCTTGTAGGGATCATAGGAACTCCTATCCATAAGAACAGTATCATCAACATAGAGAAGAAGGATTATGTCTATACTAGCCAAAATCATGTTGATGCAACTTGTATCTTAAAAACAACCCTCTAAATTGTCAATGTATATACAAAAAAGTTAGGGAATAGGGGACAACCTTGCTTGACTCCTTTATTACAGTTAATTTCTTTTGACTAGCTCTCAGAGTTCCTAAATTTGACAATAACCTTCTCATACAACTTTATCGTAACATCTTTCAACTCGAAAGGTATTTTTAACTCTTTTAATATATTCCAAAGGTTAGTTCTAAACACTATGTAAGAAGTGTTTTTAATATTTTAAATATATCTATTTACATGATATTAAGTTTAAACTCTTAAAATAATAATAAGTTTAAACAAAATCCAAGGCGCTTCCCGGAGGTGACCAAATGGGATAGCATGGGAATTAACCGCCAACTGCAAAAGTGGTCAATGGCTCATGTGATGGGAATGGATCCTGCGACATGTTCTCTACTCTGAAAGACTTCCAACCAATCGACCAATCAAACAATCAACTTGGAATATATATATATATTAAAAAAATTAAAAAATATGATATATATATATATATATATATAATTACTCATAAAAATATAGATTATAATATTTTGTTCGATTCATTGTAAATAATTTTTTATCCTTTATTCATATACTACATTTTACATTTTATTTGTGCACATTTTTATTTTTGATTTTATAATTTAAAATTCACAAAATAAAATATATAATTAAATAATGATATAGAATAATTTAAATTTCAAATATTTTTTTTTGGGTATAAGGAAACGTTAACATGACTTTAAACTTTATGTATGAATTTAAACTTTGGTGGATACTTAATAGCACATGACTTAATCATGATGATGAGGATATCTAGTTCTTTTTAACATGAAGTAAGACCCAAAACTATTTGTAATTGGCTAAGAAAATAGATTGGCAAGTCTCCTCCCTTACTAACCACTAATTGATTATTTAAAGTAGCTTAATTTTCTTTGAATAATAATGATAAATCAATGATTCTAAACCGTAATTAATTTATAAAAAATATTAAATATATATTAAAAAAATCAATATTTTATATAGATTATTTAAAATTAAGTTTTCATCAAATATAAAATATAACGATAATTATTTATTTAAAAATCTCATTAATATTATATTATTATATCTAGAAGTGTTATTAACAAAAATATTTTCTATTTAATTGGTTATATAAAATTTTAAAAAAAAATTATCAAATTATTTTATTTATTAAATTATATAATATTAAAAAAAAATTATCAAACTGTTTTATTTATTAATTTTTTTTTAAGAAAATCATTTTGATTATGAAACTTGTATTTTTATATTTTAATTACCTTAAAAAAATCAACAATTAAAATAAGAACTTTAAAGAAGAAAAACAACATTGTTAATATATCAGCTTAGATCCATCTCAAACTCGGATCCAAGCAAGAGGGATTTAATTTCTTGAGATGTAATTTTTTTTGTTTTATCTTAAATTTTTTACACATTAAGAAAAAAATTACCCCTCAAGAAATTGGGTTTTTTCTTTTTTAATTTTTTAAGTATTTTTATTTTTTATTTTTGATAAGTTATGAGTGAACATGAAATTTTTAATTACTTTTGATTTTTTATAAGTTATGAGCCGACATGGAAATTTAACGTGACAAATGTGACAAATGTGACAAACGTTACAACATCTCCCCCATACTGGGTTGTAACGTAACATGCCAAATGTGACAAACGCTATAACATCTCCCCCATACTGAGTTGTAACGTAACGTGACAAACGTGACAAATGTGACATGTGACATCTATGACAGGATCTCCCCCATACTAGATTGTAAGCACCTCATTTACACTCGTGCAAAGAATAAGCTTTGTGAGATTAAGAGAGTTGAAGATGAAAATCACTTTCTCATTAAAAAATAAAAAAGATAAATTGGTCTTAATAGTAATAACCATCATCTTCATCATTTATATATATTTTTTCAACAAATTTTAATTCATTTTTTCTACTTATTTTAAACATATTAAAACAATAAAATCCAAAAAGATTTAAAACCCTAAAAGATTTGCATATTTGGAATTCACCAAGACCAAAACTATATAACTAAATTGATGACAGAAACCAAGAAATACAAAATTTACATTAATTAAGGATGTTTCAACGTGCAGTATACAATGTCTTGAATAAAAAAGATTGTTTTTTATTTATTGTCAAATTCAACAAGTTATTTAAACTATTTGAAAATCATAAAATAGAATTGTTGCTATAGAGATAAATTTTCTTTTCTCATAGGGTTCTTGCCACTGTATCTCTATTACCCTCTTTTCTACCAAATTTTGGACAAGAAAATTCATTTTGATATAATCCTTATTTTGAGATGCAATATTTGCTTACATTTAGTATCCATATGCCTGATTTTAATTTTTCATTCAATAAATAAAATATTTGTTTGTGAAAAGGGTTTGTATTTTAACTTCTAAATTTTTAATAAAAAATAGTTTTTAAATTATTTTAAATTTTTTCCAAAAATTATTTTGAAAAAGAAAAGCAAACCAAAACACCATGTAAAATAATTACAACTTCATTCAATCTACTAAAAAAATTTTAAGTAAACATTTCCATAACAACCACTATGTAAACCGACTTTAGTTTTTAACAAATTTAATTAATATTAAAGTTTCAGATCATGGAACAACTTTGTTATATACTAATAAAAACTTTTCATTTCTACTTATCTTAAAATCTTAAATTATAATAATATTGTACTGGTAATGTTTTTTATAATTTTAATTATTCTCTTAAATAAATTGTATTTTTAATATTAAAAAACTTAAAAATCCTTAAAGCATTCTTAAAAATATATTTTTTAAACTAATGATATTAACTAAACTTTTCATTTCTACTTATCTTAGAAACTTAAATTATATTAAATATTATACTTTAATGTTTTTATAATTTTAATTATTCTCTTAAATAAATTGTATTTTTAATATTAAAAAACTTAAAAATCTTAAATCATTCTTAAAAATATAGAATATATTTTTTAAACTAATGATATTAACTCCGGCTTCCAATTGATACGTTACACAGATTGTATTTTAATATTCAAAAAGATTTCTTAAAAAACATATGTTACACAGATTAAATATGTTTTTAAAAGTATTAATATTATAATTCCCTTTACAATTCATATGTTAAACATATTGTATTTTAATATTCAGAAAACTTTGAGAATCTTTACATTAAGTTTCCAGTTTTCGTTTTCATATGTTCCACAGATTGTATTTTAATATTTAAAAACCTTTGAAAATCTTTACATAGTTTTAGTCAAATTGCAACTACAACAACAACCAAAAAAAAAATGCATACAATATTTTTAATATTTATATAATTTTAATTAATCTATTAAATAAATTGAGTTTTTAATCTTTAAAAAACTCTAAAAATAAGATGATTGCATCTCTCCATCCCAAACACAAATTATATCTACACTTATATCTGTTTTTATTTTAAAATTTGGCGTTGACTAGCACCTAAGTTTTTCCTAGATTTTATGACCTACGTTTTCCTAGATTACATGAATATGGGATAACTGTACTGTAATGCCTAAATTTTTCCTAAATTGCATGAGTATAGGATAACTGTACTGTACTGTCCAGATTGAATCTATGACAGTTGTTCCATCAAAATAAACAATTATATAAAATATATATATATAAAATAATTTGTAGTAGATTCATGGATAACTGATAACTAATATATGAATAACTTTTAGCTGATGCATGAATAATGGGTAGTTCATGGCGCGCAATTAATTTATCTAGAAAAAAGAACAAGTAACATATAACTTATTCCTGCCAGCCTATAGATGTTTACCAACCAAAAATTAAATGACTGGACTAATTTTTACATTCAGATAATCTTAAAAATTTCTAAGAACAGTGACATTGCAGCTCCCATTCCAACCAAAAACATCGGAAAAACCCTACAGAAAAGGGAGCATTTCCACAATACCCTAAATAATCAACCGAATAAAGCAATCCGTCCCATTAAACCCTAAGTTCAACATTACCATTCGTTGTTCTCTCCTTCCGACTCGTTTTAACAAATTCTCCTTTGAAAGCCCCCGAATAAGGAGGATCACTAGCATCCTCCACATATAAATATCTCAGAAACGAGAAACAGGCGATTGACAGTATGCATAAATAAAATCACCTGAAGAAGCAAGTCTACATTTCCAAGAGAGACGAGACGCGAGAGTGCTGTCGTTGGACATTTCATAATCTATTTTGCTCGAACAATCAATGTTACGCTAACCTTTAAGTTGCTAGAAAAGCCTCACAGTACCATATTTCTACCAATATATACTAACGAATGTAACGATTTTTCGAATGGTAATTGCTCGCTTGATTGTTGAACAAAATCTAAATCATTTAAAAAAAAATCCTGGACCTTTTTAACCCGGCTGTATCCTTTCTAAATGTAGGTTAACAGACGTCTACACATGCACATTTTCATAATCTTCCTAGCTGTCAAATTGTTTGTATAAATCCAGAACTTCTATTTCACAAGTGAAAATACTGACAAATAAATATGGAATGAGATTGCAAGAGACGGAAGAAGGCAACTTACTCGTTTTTGCTTGCAAACTCGTAAATCTTTCCGGTTTCAGAGAAAACGATGAGGGCGACTTCGGCATCACAGAGAACAGAAAGCTCGAACGCTTTTTTTAGTAATCCATTCTTGCGCTTGGAGAAAGTAGCATGTCGACTGCTAGGGTTTTGAATGCGTTTCAGCTCCACCCTCTTCTTTCCCATTTTGAGTGCTTTCCAGAACAGAGCAGAGGAATGTCCAGCAGTTTTAGTATTTTGTGATAGCTCCACAGCTAGAGATAGACTTTATAGTCTAATTTAATGGCACTTCTACTTAGGAGCGATTTAAAGTTGATCTTAATTATACTTCTGAATCTCTGATTAGGTGCCCTGCCCATAGGAAACCCCGAGTTACGACCCAATTGTCCGGTCAACGAGAATATGCAAGTGCTGTCCTTCACAAACCCAAAATGGCGTTCCAGGAAAAACTGGATCGTACAAAAAAGCGTAAAACATTTCCGTTAAACGTTGAGAAATCTACGGCCCTGTCACTAAGAGTTACCATAGGACCTGCACATCCACGTTCAGGGTATCCAAATCATTCCCTTATCTTCTGGGGAACTGATTGATTGATTGATTCGTCATTTAAGGTACGTTTCATTATGATCCCCTTATCAACATAATGAAAGCTTAATGTGACTTTTACCATATTTTGGTGCCGCATTGCGTTTTACCCTTACAAAGAAAACAAAACGACATAAGTAATGATATTATGTGTCCTTGGAAATGACTTTGTGGTAGAAGTACTTCAATGAATGTGAAAGGTTGCAAGGCATTGCTTGTGACCATGAATAGTGTACTAGGCTACTTTAAAAGGAAATAAGAAAACAAAGCATCTCGTGACTGAGAGAACACAAGTTGACAAGTTGATAGTAGAGGCATTGTACATAAAAATAGAGAATGTTGAACAAGATTGCATGGCAATGTCCTTGCATGATTACAAATATGTTATTTTGGAATTTGCAAAAGAATTTCAAGCCGTTGCTAAGAGGTCTTCAACTTTCATGTATTCATATGTATAAGCTACCCAAATATTCATTATGCTACGTTCTTTTCAAACACGAAAGCTTAGAAAAAAAACTTATAATCAAATCTTCTAGTCACTAATGAAAATAATAGCGAAGAGGATTCAACCCAACAAGGAGCTCCTTAAATCAAGATCCCATTTCAAGTTAATTTATTCTATAGCTAGAATCTAATAACAAGCTTAATAAAGGACATATGGTATCATGATTGAACACCAAAGTCATATAGTATCATGATTGACCATGATTTATTATTCTTTGTCCAAATTTTTTCCCATTATTTGATGTGACACTCTCTCTTTAAAGAAGGAATATGATAAAAAATTATTTACAATCATTTATTTTTCTACTTGTAATCTTAAAATGATACTCCAACACCCCCCTCTTCTTGAAGTATCGGTTGATAACCGCCGCATATCTAGGAATATAATGTGGACTAATCGTCACACTAGGATCCTTAAACTATGTGCTTGGTTTCAAATGTTTACAAACATCTGCATGTTTTGGTGTAACGACTAACCTTACATGGTGACAAAGTAGAGGTCTCGGATTCAATTCCCTCGAGCTACGTCAAAGGGGGTGGGGGAGGAGGGGGTGTTGGAGTATCGGTTGATAACCATTGCACCTCTGGGAATATAACGTGGACTAACCGCCACCCTAGATAATCAGACCTCGTGCTTGGTTTCAAATGTTTACCAACATCTGCAGGTTTTGGTGTAATGGTAAACCTTACATAATATCAGAGCTGAGGTCTCAAGTTCAATTCCCCCGAGATACATCGTAGTGGGGGGTGTTGGAGTATCACTTGATAATTGCCACACCTCTAGGAATATAATGTGGACTGATCGCCATAGTGGGATCCTTGGACTATGTGCTTGGTTTCGAATGTTTACCAACATTTGTAGGTTTTGGTGTAACGATAAACCTTACACCTCCGACGTAGCTCAAGCGAATTGAACCTGAGATCTCAGCTTTGATACCATGTAAGGTTTGTCATTACACGAAAAGTGACAAATGTTGGTAAACATTTGAAACCAAGCACAAGGTTTGATTATCTAGAATAACAGTTAATCCACATTATATTCTTAAAAGTGCGACAGTTATCAACCGATACACCAACAAAAGGGACTAATTCCTATATTCTATTTCACAAACCACACTAATTATTTATTTACAAGGCATGGTTGTTTTGTAATTTAATGATAGTTGTAATCAAGGGACTAATTCCTGTCTTCTCTATCTTCTCTTTCACGATCAAAATTGATTATTTATTTAACATGCATGGTTGTTTTGTAAAAATAAAATATGTAGTTTTGTATTAAAGATTGCAAGCACAAATCTTTCTTCTTGGATCAAATACTCCAGCTAGGTCTGGGAGTGGCAATATATCCCTTCCTAAGTTTTAATAATAGTAAGGATAGCGGTATAAATTAATTGGAAAAACTAATGCATTAACTTAAATTTATTTTAAACGCTATTGTATTTTGTTCAAATTTATTTTAACCGCTATTGTATTTTGTTCAAATTTATCTTAACGTCTTATTTATTTATTTTGCTAATAATTTTGACATGAAATGAAAAGCATGCATATTCTTTGTTATTAAAATTTTATTTTAACTTTTTAACATTACAATTTCAAAAAGCATGCATATTCTTTGTTATTAAAATTTATATTTTAACTTTTTAACATTACAATTTCAAAACTAATTATTAGCCTAATTTAGATTTGTAGTTGGGAATGGAGTGTATAAGGGTTATAATAAGGACAACTTTATTTTAATTTAGATATCTACATCGAAATAATCAAAATAAATCATGTATTTACATCAAAACAAACAACATGCCTAATTTAGAGATCATGTATCTACATCAAAACAAATAACAATAGCTAGAATGCATATATTACAACTTCTTTTGATATTGTCGCTTTTACCTAGAAATGATAAGTATATGCATCAGTGAGAAGGCTTACGAATCTTCCAATTGTTGACACCATAGTAGCATAATTCGGATTCAAATTCGTTGAATATTCAGTGTAGGTGTAATACGAATACGTATTCTTACTAATGAATAATTAAATTTTGAAAACCAATTTCAAAAAAAAAAGAACAAGCTTTAATTATTTAAACAGTATAAAATAGAAATACCATTCAATTTCATATTTTTTTTGTTAATATAACTATTAATAACTAGTTGTCGTCTCTCACACTTCCATATCCACATTGTTGAGATTTTGTATTTTTATTTTTTAAATATATGTTAAAATTTATTATATAAATGTCTATCTCACACTTCCATATCCGAAGTTGAAATTTTATATTTTTGTTTTATAAATATATATTATATAAATGTCTATGTTTATTATGGTATATTTGTGAATATTTGATTAAAAGAATTATATATAAGCAAGCTACCTCCGTATTTTATTCATACTAGATTTTTTCAATACGTATTTTTTTCGTATCGAATTGTATTTGTACTCGAATTATGCTACTATGGTTGACACCACCATAATTGCAAAACCAAATAAGATACAAAACTACACACAAATGCTCAGTTCAGCAATCAACCTATAAATATGTACATATAATTGAAAAGAAAAAAACAAAACAATAGAAGGCATATGGATACAACCATTTTAAATATATTATGGAGATGAGTACATAAACTAGGGCTTTGACTCAAATACAAAATAATATGCATTCACAATTGAAAGTTGCCCTCTAATGAACAAATTAATTTCTCAATTAAGGTGGCACTCTTGAATTCCTTTGCTACTACTAAAAAAAAGTAAATGAAATTTGTCATGTGATCCATTTAATGTCATCTCAACTAATTATGGGTCAAAACCAATGACATGATAAGCTCCAAGCAAGTCAATTTACTTAGTAGTCGAAAACAACTAACCTACATTAGTTCTTGTGGCATGGCGTTGTAACCCTCATGTCATGTGAATGGGAAGGGAGTGACATATAATTTTATGTTGACAAAAAACATGGGAGGATTGTTAAGAGGATGTGAGAATTCCCAAAAAGACCATAATGTAGTGTGATGCGTGTAATTTTTACATGAATAACATTATATAAATAATATAGTAAGTGTACAAGTGTCGAATGCATGCATCCATCTGCTAGTTGTTATTTATTCCAAGCACCTTAATAAACATGGTTAATCAATATGCAGCGTAATGGTAGAGAGTAATATGTTTCTAATGATCCCAATTGATCCTTGGGACTTTGTCAACATTTTAGCATTCTTTATATACACACAATGGGTGATGTGGTGGTTAGAATCTCTACATGCTACCTTTGAAAATTCTTCAGCTGTGCTCGTTACCAACTCCGCTTGCTACCTTTGAAAATTTTGCTAGTGGGACAAACCCTCCTCACTCTATTCGAGCATCATCTCCCACGACACACTTCAATGCTAATGCACAGCCAAATACTCTATGAACTACCACCGGGTGTTTCAAAAATAATGGCAAGTCATTCTTGTTGAACCAAAAGTGATACTAAGAGGGGGGGTGAATCAGTATGATGCGCAATCTTATTATTCATATATTATTTTTTACATCATTAAATATACACCAATATCAAAGCAATTATCAACATAGAAAAACATTGTACGCAGAGTATCTATAAAGAAACTTTATATATATATATATATATATATATATATATATATATCTGTGATTACATAAATTATAGGGAGACATTAATCTCCAATACAAGTGTGAGCACCCACTCACTGATTTTGATGACACCAATCAATTAGGAACACCAATCCCTTGCAAGCACCAACTTGCGCAATCAAGTACAAACTTGAGTTGTCAAGCACCAACCTGTAGAATACACCAATATTTTGTCCTTGCACTTCAATCACAATCCACTCTACACTTTTTGATCTGCTTCCTTTGTTCTGGACTTCTTGATAATTTGCATATACGCAAAAATCCTCAACACTCCTTCCACGCACACCGCTCTGCTACAACTATTTAGTTTTGAACATCTGCTGCGCAACTAGGTATGTGCATCTACTACACACCCAGATTTGCACATTCATATTTGTGCACAAAACATCCTCGTCTTCTAAGCCCTAGAAAATCCATCTTCTACTTGGAATTTGCGCACTTTTCAGAGCTCCATACTTGTTTGGATGGATACAAAATAAAGAGATCACTTCCTTTATTTATATGAGTGTTGAATCACTTTTTGGGTCAACTCCATATTTTATGGTGCAAGGTCGACTTAACATTTTGACATCAACGACAACTTTATTTCTAACAATTCTATACCTAACTTCATATACAAGGGAGTGGCACGACGATGAAGCACTATCTATTATTAACTATTACTACCATCTCTCATGTGTCTCGCACACATTATTCATTTCTTCTTATGTTCTGCTGGCTACCTTGGTTAGTTTCTTTTTAACTACATACTAGAAAAATGAAGGAAGATTACTAATTCCAAATCTATCAAGGTTCATCAAGTTTTCAACTTTTAAATTCATTTCCTAGGAAGTACATTTGTGCCTGCGTATATAGTTGCATGTTTTTCAAATCATCATAGACTGCAATGGGAGCAATGCAAGAAATCATTTAGAATTTGTGCTACTTTAAAGGCTTAACATATGGCCTCTCCAATGGCAGATAGAAAACCCGAATCTCAAATTTCTTAGGAGTAAGTCTTTCTCTTGTACCCGAATTTTTTTCAATGCCATTCATTACACAACACTCACAGAGTTAATGTGTATGCACTGCGTACGAAGGTAATCATGGAGACATGAATGATGATACTTATGTTTAAACCTTGAATTATAAGCAGATAAATTTCTCAAGTAATCAAATGGTGAGCATGTGGCTTTTGTAAAGCTTGGAGCCATAAGCTACCTCACATGACTATACCTTCAACACATTATGTATTGGTTGAATCCCCTGATAATAGTGTATTTTGGCTAGTAGTTAGGAGATATATTATGGTTTACCAAATTATTATTAGGTATCTTAGCTCACTGATTATATGCATATGATTTATCTTTCGGATAGAACTAACGGAAGATTGATTTATTTAACATCACTTGTAATTTTAGCTTTGAGTGGGTGAAGTGGAAAGGTTAAATGTAAGATTCAGTAATCAAATCTATATATCCACAATAATTTATTTGCAGTGTACACAACAAGTCACACTTATATTTTTAATGTTTTCCCTTTTTCTTCTACAAAATATGTATAGCTAAACTCCGTAGAGAGCGGTCATTCAATTAAGATAAGACTTCCAAGAAACTCGTAATCTAATTATGGAGTGATAGAGGTTGTTATATCTACTCTCATTCATTTCTTAGTTTAACACCTTAAGTCTCTTTAGTTTCCCTTGATTTTTGGAATTGACAAGTTATTTGATAATCTCGATTCTGTTAATTTAGTCCATCATGCCTTCTTATCCTTGACATCAAGGGAGTGATTTGAAATGGGTCTCTATATTGGATCTAGTTTCAATTCGAATAATAGGTCAATTTATAAGATGTAGAAGTCACCAATTTTGTAGGTGTGATGTTTATCCCTTTTCTAAACCTTAGGCAATTTTGTATGTGTGATGGCTATCGTTTTCTTAGACCTTAGCCATAGGCCTTCTAGACTTTAATTGAGGCTTTGTCACCTAAAATGATTTAATCATTTGGCATGAATTCTAAAGTGAAGCTTGAGGTGTTATGAATAAGGGAATTAGTAGGGGAACTCGGCAAGTTATTCATGAAGCTTGAAATCAAAATGAAACTGATTGGGAATAGAACCAACAGAACATCGTCGTAATTAAGAAAATTTAGATTGGCAGTGATGATTACGCCATCTCATATCAACTACTCAATTCTAAAAATCCATATAAAAACATGAAACATTTAAAAAATATATGGTATGCATATCTTAGGAGGGTTGAGAGGACTAGCCCAGTTCACTAGCCAATCTAAGCTATATCTTTTTGGCTCGTAGATGGTGAGCCACGTCATACAAGGAAATTGAAAGAAACATTAATATAACACACAAAATAAAAATTGCACTTAGTTTGGAATATCAAAAACACTAGCAATAAGGTATATTTTTGTGTTGTTACCTTTCCCACTACCTACAAATAGTTGACGCATATGAAGAAGGTAATGCTCAAGTTAGACAAGATATTCACAAGCTTTGTTTTAGAAGCACGTACAACATAATAAGTTGGTGTAATTTACAGGGCTGGATTTTGCATTTGCCTATCAAATATGGCTTATATTTCATATTAACTGTCCGAAAAAGAAGAAAATAGTAAAACACCCTGGTCGTGTAAAGGTTAAGCCGTCAAAGAAATCCAACAAATCCCCAAAGAAAGGGAATGTAACAGCAATAAAAGTGGTGAAAGCTACCCTTCAAGTAAGAATGTAAGTAAAAGCAACCTTGAAATGAAAAATCCATTGCTAATTTGTTGATATGTGCAATGAATTTCACTTACCAACATAAGAAAATTGAGCAACCAAGTGAAGCCAACATCCTGGTGGTAACTTAAATTTATTTACCAGCAATCTTTCTAGCCCACCATATACTTGCAAAGCAAAAACCTACAATTTTTTTAGGAAATATCATAAGAAGAAACCTTGACATGGAAATAGAAATCATCGCAGGATTTGGTTGGCAAGAAATAAATTGTTTAAATGTTATAAATTAATTAAGATTTGGCATATTTCCATACTGGAGCCGGTATACCATATAATATATATTGAATTTCAAGCAGTAGCTTAAACAAGTACAAATATAGCTGATAACTTCCAATCACATGTATCCCCATCATCATATTTGTTGTTGTAATAAACCAATCTGGTTTTCTAAGTGTATTTAAGACAAAATTGTTAGAAACAATTTGACCAAAGGCCTAGTAACCGCTTGAGCTATTGGTTTTAAAGCTCGTGCGATTGCGGTAGTGGCCCTACTGTCCAACATTTAGGCTAGCCTTGGCTCATGGGTTTGATATCCAAGTAATTCAGTTGACGATGCTGGCTAGGCGGTTTGGAGAGGTTCTCACGGTTACGAAAAAACAACAAAACAACAAAACAAAAAAAACAACAAAACAGAGAGCAACTACAAAATATGCAAAAATAACACCCCGCCACATGGGAATGCTAGATGGTCTTTCTAGTGAGGAAGGAATAGTAACTTATAAATTTAAACAAAATCACATAGATATTAACTATGTTTCTACCTATCATATAAATATATATATATATATATATAAAATAATGCTGGAATGAGTAACACGTTATTAAAAAATTAAACATCCAATCTTGGCCCATAATTTATTGATCATCTCAATGCTTAGATTATATGGTGAATGAATCCACTCTCGCTTTATATATATATAAAATGAATGATTAATCTAAAAACAATTTTTAGAATAAAAATATCATTCAAAATTTTAGACACATTTTAAGTTAGCCATTTTTAGAGTATTGAGATTGTAATTTGTAAATAAAATTTGCTGGATAATAAGTGTAAATAATCTAGAGTTTAGTTTACTTCATTTGTAAATAGAGTAATCTAAAATTATTCATAACTTTAGGATCTCCAAAGTTACAATATGGTCTGCATATGCAAAACCATGCAAAACCAATTACTCCCAATAAATTGAAAACACGAAACACTATGGTGATAGGTGTTGTATGTAAATAGTCATAGCTTACATCCTCTACTCTACCACGATAAATGCAGGCTACCCAGGAAATGGTAGAGTAACTCAAAAAAACTTATTAACAAAGTCAAAATTGCATTCCTGTTCATTCCCACCATACTACTAAAGTATCCAATCGTTATTTCAGTAGATGTTATTTGACATTTAAGAAACATAATAATGTCAAAAACAATTCTTCGGATTAAGTGTTATTTCAGTAGATGTTATTTGACATTTAAGAAAGATATTAATGTCAAAAGCAATTCTTCGGATTAAGTGTTATTTCCATTAGTGTTTTAAATCTTAGGACAAGCTAAAGACCTTCCCTTTGAAATATAGGAATAGTAATTATCTCTAATGATAGTAAAGACTGGGATATTCCAAGTTAGACATAAGCAAATAATAATACAGATTGCAATACTACACATAGCAAGTTAGATATAAACAAATAATAATACAGGTTGCAGTACTACAAATACCACCAATTTCCCATCACATTTTATTGAAATAGACAATAACAGACTCCTATTGATGAGATTTCATAAATTATACCATAAATATATAGGTGTTGTAGCCATTGAAATCCCTACCACAGAACTCAAATTGGGTAAAAGTGATAAAAAGTAGTGAACAGAACTGAAAATGAGGATCTAGTAAGATTGACTCAGTGGTTTACAACTTCTGCACATTGTTTCATAAAATTTCTTTATTGATTGTCCACTAGTAACGATATAAAATATGTTCACACCAACTTCAACCATCAAATTTAGGGGAACAAGAATCCATAAGCTAACCTTCTCTCCAAATGCATGCTATGCTAACTCGTGCAGTAAGATTTCATGCGTATGTACAAAGTGCCAGAGTGTGTCTAAGGTAACCAACCAAGAAATCACATGTACCAGAATACCTGGAGTCTTGCACATGAAAAAGACTTCATAATATGCCAAACCTTTTGCAATATGTTTATTAATAGACACATATTTCCAATAAAGAAAAAGAGGTATATCATGTGTTCATACACATAACAGTTGAAGAACATATATGAACCTAGTAGCGCCTAGAGGTATTCAAACCCTTAAGGCCTGGGTATTCAATCTAGGATTGTGCAACTCAACAGTTTTAATGACTCTCAGCGCTACACTGATGAGGGATTTGATCAGGTGCTTGTCAATAGTTACTATTATTATGGTGTCCATGAACCACAAAATTATTTCCTTTGGGAAATTTTCAAATTTTCTTTTTTGATAAGGGATTTGTTAACTTACCATCTTAATAATACCATGGTATGCTTATTCCAAATCATCGTTGTACCATTCAAGCCTCCTAAATGTATCTTACATCGCCACACCGCTCATGCCTAGGGCACACTCCACAACGCAGACGTCACCTTCTCATCGACCAATCGGATGTGGCATAAATCCATAATTTAAAAAATACTTTTTTTTTTTCCTTGGAGTAGTCTTCGACATTAGTCCTTTAAAGAATTAGCTTCAATACACACAAAAATAATGTGGTTGAGCGATCCATATATGTCCCCTTGAAGGGACATAAATAATTTATTCGAAGAAGCCTCTCTTATATATATATATATATATATATATATATATATATATATATATATTTTTAAATGTAAGTGAATTTTGTGAAGGATTGGCTATAATTGATTTAGTTTTGTGTGAGAATAATATAGTTTAATTGGTTTATGTTTGAGCAGAATAATGTAATTCAATTCACTTAATTTTGTGTGGTAATAATGTACTTTAATAGATTTAGGGTATTTCATATAATTAAGTTTTAAGTGGGAATAATATATTATAACTGGTTTAGTTTTTTGTGTGTTAGGATATTTAGACACTTAAGTGTTAATTAAGATCAACTTTAATATGTTTTTAGGTAAAGTGTGTTTCTTGAGTATGCATTTGTATTTATGTAATCTGATTGTCACAATGTGTTATAGACATAAAGTGATATGATGGTTCATCTTCACCTTGATCTTAATGACTATTGGTCCAAAATGAATAACCAATTGGTCCATGATCTATATTTAAAGAGCATGGCGGGTCATTTGATTGATGATCGGTTGTAGGAAACTCATATGTAAATTATTTTCCCTTTTGCATTAATATATTGTCTCAAGTAGCTATTTGGATGAAGTGATGGATTGCTTCCATCTCTCAAGGTTTTAACCATGTAAGAGCATCGGTGTGTTGACATGTGATATGTTTGTATGAGTACTTGCTTAAGGTGTTTGACTTGTGTGGAGATACCCTAATTTAGTCGAACATGGTATTAGAGCACTTATGAAGAACTATTCACGTTGTCGATTAAGATCTTGAACTGATGTAATTGCATGCACCAAACGGTTTATGGGTTTTGGTATTTATGTGTATTTTTGTGGTAAGAAAGGTGTTCTGTTGCACCCAAAGTGCTACTTTATGTTAAAAACATTTTTTGTTTCAATCAAAAAGGTTTTATGTTTTCCCAAGTGTAATGTACCTCAAAAATACACCTTAAAAAACAAATTATAAGGGCTTGATATGTCGTAAAATACATAATTATATAAATTAACTTCAACACTGGTTAAATATTGATATTCTCACTTGTTTGCTCCTTGAATGGTCGGTTACTCAGTTATTCTCAATGTAGTGTTTTGGACTGTTGCCTTTCGCTTGACTTCGTGTAGTTTGCATATCATTTTTTATGGTAATAACCTGACATATTATCTAAAGGAGTCTAACTAACTCAGTATAATAATTATCCATCGTAACTTGATTTGGTCTTTATCTAACTCATAATGATGATGGACTCTTCATTTACCGTAAGTGTTCAAATGCTTGTTTTGCATTGTTCGTCATATGTTGGAAGATGTTTAAAGATGGTTGTTTCCTTTGTAGATGGAATTCAAACCCATCGCTGCCTGAGTTTACTTAGCTTTTACAAGCTAACATCACCTTTTATTTTATCTCTGCAGGTGTTTGATTGACCTATGCTATGCCCTAAGGTATAAGGTTGACTTCTAAAAGGTCCTATGTTCACCAATGTTTAAGGAATTAGGCTTTGCCAAAATACAATTTAAAGGACAAGGTAAGATTGTACCATGGCCATACTTAGCAAAGGTTTTGGTAAGGGTTCTACACATGGGACTCATGTGATATAGCTACCATGAACCCATGCGCCTTTAGTATTAACATTGAACTCATGCAACATTCAAATTCATCCAAAACGATAGTAGAGAAGTAGGTTAGCATTCAATGCACATCCCATTTGATGGGCGCATGTGAAGACTCCACATTGGCATGGCAATTAAGTTTATGCAGGAGGTAGGGTTTTACTCTTTTCGTTCTCTGTTTAGATGTCTCATTTGGTCTTTTTCGATTTCGTTGTAGGAGAGGGAAGTCGAGGGCTTGCTCTCTACGTTATCTTGGGAGAGGCTTGTAAAGGACCAGAGCTGCGCTCTTGGTCTGTGGTTTAACCTTTGTGAGGAGGCGTCTTCATGATACTCGCTTTTGCTTAGGTATGGTCCTATAGAACTATGTTTTTCCACTTGTTATTATTATTTAGATACCAATTGAACACCTATCATCCACTATATCAGAGTTTCAAAACCTTCTAAGGTCATTTGGAATCATCTGGAAGTAGATTAGTTGAGTAGTCCTAGGTAGCATACTTTCTTGTTTGCCTCCAAACCCTATCAAATTGATTATAAAACTCTTTATGGTTGTTGTAGTAGGTTGGGGTATAAAGCAATTAGTCTACCCCGGGTCTGATTACTTTCATTGAGCACCAGAAGCTTTGGGTTTCCACAGAAGTCCTCAGGGAATGTGCCTTGATAGCCTTGGCTCTGGTAAGGAATCTTCCCAGGCGTGAAGCACCCATAAATGTGCCACTGTTGAAGTATTGGGATTTTTTTCATATTAATTTCATTCCTATCAGATCCTAAATTCCATCCTGGGAAGTATTTGGGAGTTCTAATTGTGCTTAATACTAGTTCTGTCAATTCTAATTAAGTTCTAGGTAATAGTTTTTCAATGTTTCTGACTTGGTCTTTGTAATTGAGTTTGTTATCTCCATAAATATGATTAGGGATATTGTAGTACTATGCTGCCATAACAGAGATATGGAGCTTGTTATTACTACTACTATTATTATATAAGAGATATTGTAGTTTCATGTGTCTAACAGAGTTTAGCTAGCTCTCCACAAATGAGTGTGATTCCAAGATGATGATATTGGAAGCTCAACTAAAAAATTCTTGGGTTTTCAAACACCTAGGTCCAATATGTTTTTCTTCAAATACTAAGTTCATTAAACAAACAGTTGATTTTCATTTAGTACCAAGTCTCATATGCAAAGACAATTTTTAGAGAAACTTTGGCATTAGTAAACCCATGATAAGCGTGCTTTTGTTTTATTTTAAATACGCTTTCCCATATGTTGAAATAGTATGGATTACCAAATTTTAGCATCCCCAAAACCCATCATCTTTTCCAAGGTAAGGGTAATTTGATTGAAACTTTTGGTTGGATCTATTGGGTTCCCTCTAAAATATGAAATGCAAACATTATTATGTTTGTGATTTTCTTTTGGGTACCTGGTGCAGGAACAACCCCACACCAAGATCCAGATGAGGAACGTTGTTTCCAAGCCAATACATTAGAGATCTAGTTCCTCCTTATTATCACTTCCAATTATCTATGATTATAGGATTTGCACTCTAATTAGCAAGGAGGGAATATTATGGTTTAGATCCATTAGCCCAACTTTAGTTTGATCTGTTACGATAGTCACTCAATACTGGATGATTGCTTGATTGACAATGTGGAGAGGTTGACCTAACAATGAAATCTAAGGTCATGTGAGCAAAAATTGCAAATTTTTATTTAGAATAGCCATTTCTTATATTTGAACAAGGGTTGGTTAAAATCATGAATTCCCTCCTCATAATGTTTAACAGATAAATAGAGCTCCATTGGTGTAAGGAAGCTCAGACCTTGTAAAGGACTTCCTTATCACCTGCTCGTTAACAAAACTATTAGACTCATTTAGATCAACCTTTTTGCTCTTATCTGCCATCTACAGGGGCATTAACCTTCCAATTTTCTTCTATTTAAGCTGAATCTACATTGTTTCTCTGCTTTCTCCAAGAATAGAGGCACATATATTATTTCTCTAAATGTTTTCTTCTCATTGTAAAATTTTTTTTCCTTTCCTTTAAAAGTCTCCATAAAATGAAACTAAGGATTATCATTTTCAAGATTTTTTTCCCATTTTATAGGGAGGGCGCAATCACTTACTAAAAGTTTCTTATACTGATTTCAAGAGGGATCTGGACTAAAATGTGATCTAAATACTCGTCTACTATGTCTCATCCATTCCCTCTTGTTGCCTCTTCTCTTTCAAATTTTTTGGGATAGTATATTTCCTTATGTTGCTAGACATTAGAAAGATACTATTTTTGGGCATATGGAACAATCCCATATGATCTTCCAATCCCATAATTTCGAAATTTATTGATCTTTCATAACAAAAATATAGCCTTCCTTCACCGAGTAGATTCCATTAGACTACAGATTACAACATGGAAAATCCTTATCTTGAAACGTAGTCTAAATATTAAGGCTTAATGAGCATCACTTTATTAAAAAATTTATGGGGTTGGTGCCCATCACATTCATCTTCTCATCTTCCCAAAAATATTGACTTCTATCCATTTTTTACACCCCAACCCCACTTTATTAATAACTTTAAGGGGTTGTTTCCGAACCCATTCATCTTCCCCAAAATATCCCCTTCTCTCTATTTAACATATTACAAAATTAGTTTATTTTCCACTTATTACTGTTCATTATGATGTTCCAGTTGCTCGAGTCTATAGTCACATTGTAAATAAATTTTTTGTACCATAGGCTCTTTTGGTTAGGGAGGAAGCATGCTCTTTTGGTCAAGCACGAAACACTATATGGGGGTGCACAATTTAGTTTACTAATGTAACATCCCAAAATTTCAGTAAAAATTAAAATTTTCCTAAGTAGCATTAAATGCTTATTATTGCTATGCGGAAGTATAATAAATATTAATTTGTTTAAATAAACGATAGTTTGGTGAGAACACTTCTTCTATTAGTCGTTCATGATTATAAACATGCTATGCTTTACATAAATGGCATTACTGCTTGCAAAGTCTATAAGCTTATAGTTATGCGGTCATTAACAGCTGGAGGTTTTAATACCAAGTTATTTTCTAAATAAATATGTTGTAACTCTATCTTTTATTATATTACTATTTTATCCATAATACTAACTATTTGCTTTCTTGAATGATGAAGGGGTCCTATGGGCACCCCAAGGATTACTTAGCTGTAAAGCTAACACACTTTGAACTTCTGTCTCAGATCACAGGTGAGATCGAGACTTCATTTCCGAGCTAATAATGAAATATGTAAAAAGGACTCATTTAAAACTTTAAGCAGCCTCCGATGTTTATAAAGTTTAAAGAACTGGATTTTCCCAAGGGTGAGATCTACCTTAGCTTCGATCATTAGTTTTGCAGGTTTAAACAATACCATGTCGCTTTTATTTGTTATATAGCTTGAAGGACAATAAACTTGCGTGATTACATGACATTTACACTTTCTACATAAAAACATGTTTAAACCATTATATTTTAATTGTATTGAGTTTAATTGTAAAGTGATCAATCTTTGATTATGACCAAACCCTACACTAAGGGTTTAATACCATGTGCTAACCTCTATGTTAGACCTATTTACAACTATAAGTTTATGTACTAATGTTAGTAGTTGTAAACCTTATGTATCTACACATATAGCTTAATATTTATAAACTATATGCACAACTTTATATTTTATGCAAAGTATGGCATTTTTGAAAAACCATAAGTCGAAAACTATATGTTATAAACTTGACTATATGCCTAACATACTATTCGAGCTATTTGAATTACTCTTATGAGAAACTATATAATAAGAGTTTGATTTTAAGCCCAACATACTATACCTCGAAACTATAGTGAACCATAACTAAAGTCTCGGTGGATCATGCATTGGCAGACACTTAACCGGTAGCTATGGCAATTAAAGTTCATTAAAAGCGTTTTGGTGGATTACCTATTGGCATCCCTCGTGGCATGGCTCCACGTGAAGGTTTTGGTTATCATGTAAAACCCTAGCTACACTATGTACTAACTCGACGAAGCACTAACCTGGAGCATTCATTTGGTAAAACAGGTGGGGAGAGATGCCGACGGGCTCTCGGTTTTCTAGGGTTTGTAAGACAGTGTTCCCTGGTTTTGATGTCGAGACCTGTAGCTTTCATTTGTTTTTACCAGTAAGCTATACAGGTAATGTCATGGTCTCCTTCTTGTATTTCGTTGAGGGTTTAACATTAATACAGTTTTATGTTTAAGTTTGAGCTTCGTCCAAAGTTTAACCACGTTGTATTGTTGTACTGACAGGTTCTTCCTCGGCGTTGGTTTTAAGTTTTAGGCAGACAGGGATAAGAGCTTAAAATCCCGGGTAAGCCTCGGTGACTCCCTTGTGGGAATCCATAAAACTCAGAAGATTTTTGGTGAACAAAGGCAAAATGTCGGTCTTCGTTTTGGTTAGCCAAGAGTTCGGTTTTGTTTTCCATAGTCAGTTGTAAACTTTTATAAGACGTATGGCAAGTTTTGTTATAAGGAGGATTGAACCCTCGACCTGCCTTCGTTGGTTTCTCAACGTTTATTGTGTAACTGTTTAAAGATAAATGCATAAGGTTTTAGTTTGGAAAGAAAACAAAGGGCTTACCCTTGGCATTTTGATACTTTTGGAACTGAAAGGTTTTGGATAAAGACTTCGTAGTACTTAGGGTTTGAAACCCAGTTCTGGTTTATGTTTGTTTGCTACAGGGAGTGTTGAACCCTCGAACTTGTCTTGTGTTGTAATGTATGTGTAGATATGGTTTTTGTAAGATTTAAATGAAGTTTGGAAAAATATAATATCTAAGCGGATGTTGTCGGCAATCTTTATTATTTTGTTGTGCTCGTTATTTATGTTGTTGTTAGTGAAATAATATAATGTCTTAGTTTTAAAATGTTGTGTGATATAAAAGCCGTAAGGCTGGGTTATAAACCCTATCATAAAAAACTTACCATTCTTATGATTTATTTGTGGATTCACTTAAGGGTTGCAAACCCTGAACTCGTTATGTAATTTAAGTATTGTAAGCTGGTAACTTGTAATGTTATGAAAGTTGGACTGTGGGGGTGAACCCTTCAGGTATCGAACCCTGGTCTCGTTTTACTCTTTTGTTTTGATAGATGGATGAAATGTTTTCAATAAAACTAAGGGGAGTTTTATGTACAAGGTTGAACCCTGAGATAACCGATCTATTATTTACAGTTATTTATGCTCATATGATTTAATTTATTTGATATTTATTTTGAAAGCTGTGTTTAAGAAATAGTATGCTAGATGAACTCTATGTAATTGTTTTAAGTGACATAACGACTCAGATAATTACGATGCTAGTGTGTTAATAAATTTATCTGCAATGCTTTAAGAGATAAGTCGATGCAGTTATATATATTGCTACTGTTTATATAGTGAGTTGTATTTACATTAATTCTCTGCATTCATGTAAGTTATTTTGATTCTATAAATGCATTGCTATAGTTTAATATTCATAAAAGAAATACTTAGAATATTTAACTATTATAAATAAATCAAGGGCTTTGTCTATTTTGTATGGTTATATAATGTGATTACATAATTACAAGTTCTGTATTATAAAAGCTTACACAGTTGTATGAAAGCTAAGGGTTCTATTGTTAAGCTATGTGCAGAAATACAATTCTATCAATCGAATTATATCTAATACATATCATTATTCAAATCTATCTTAATTTCTCTTCCCTATACTAGAGTACGACACTAAAAATAGTGTGTGGAAAAATGCAGGGAAGCATTTTTATTCTATCATTCATCTATATAACTTTAACTATCCATTTATCAATTTACCCTAACAACTGTATGGCTTTTCAGAATAGATAAATTGCAGAAATGAAACATTTATTAACAATCCAGAATACCTAGGATGAAATAGAAAACTGACAACATAATAACATGCAGATCCTTAGCAATAATTTGACATAAAATAAATAAGATAACTCTATTTGAACCTAATAACTGTAGAAGAGACAAACAAACAAAGGATCCCATTCCACCCAACCTTTTCTTGAAGACAATCAAGATTAATTATCTTAGGACCCTCGAGCCTGTTCACTGAACCACCAGGACAAAGATGCTATGTGGAGATATGGAATAAATTCCTTTGCAACTCAGCAGTAGCACTTGACAGTAGTACTTCTTCTTTTAGCAATATTGAACTTAGCAATGTGGTTGCACTAGTTCAGAATGCAGTCTTAGTTCACTCAATCACTTCTATCCTTCCCCTCATCGAATCTCTTGTGCTCCAGAAATTATCACAAGGTACGAATGAACAGCCTCCTACTGAATTCGATGGGTAGATAAGCATGCCTAGGTCTTTTGGTTAGTTGTTTTTAGTAAATGAGCCACCTACTCAGTTCCACTTTATTAGGGAACATGACCATAAAAATAGGGAAGTTGCCCCCTGCAACAGTTAGAAGTGAGTTGAGGATGCTGCCAAGTGTCAGTTTGCTCTCCACCCCAACCATGCCTCCTAGTGGGTCAATGAACACTCATTCAACAGTCTCCTTTGGCTATTTGTTTCCTCTTTTATTTATTAATAATAAAATATTCAGAGTAATTAATTACAGTCATCCTTGACCCCACTTGGTCAATAACATAAAACTTTACAATAACATAAAACATAATATTTTTTTGACAACATATAATGTTTAGAATTTGGGTATGTGACAACTAACTTGGTTCTCTTTCTAAACAAGCTCCCGCTACCCATTTAGGAGTGGATTCTTGTTTTTAGATGACAATGTGCCACTTCTTTTCCTGATGTATTATCTATGATAATAAATTCATAATAATCCTTAATGTTGGTTGTGGAGCCTGATCTTCCTTATTCAGAGGTCGTATTTCAGTCGTGTTTGGATCCCAGCCCATGACGAGGGGGTTTCCCCCCCAAAAAAAAAATAGTCTCCATGGGGGGTCCAAGGAGGGGTGACGACTAGTTTGGGAGCCCCCCCCCTCCCTAGCGGGGGTTTGGGGGCAACGCCCCCATAGCGAAAATTTCAGAAAAAAAAATGTCATGTAAAATGTTGTAATTTCATAGTCATGACTTGGTCAATAATGGGTGATTTACGGGCCCATGGTATTGGGTGTCCCATAGTATTTTCCCATGGTAATCCCTCTTTAAAAGGAAGGCATTGTAATACGGCTGGGTATTTTTGTAGCATTGTAAATATCTCTATGATTCTGTGAGAGAGTGAAGAAAAAGTTGTAGTGGATGTGTGGCAAGTTTTATCCCTTCATTTCTTAGATGGTATAATAATAAGGACTAGTAATTTCTATGTGAATGTAGCCTATCTTGGGTGAACCACATTATATTGGTGTCTCTTTTGTATTTTGTTTATGTGATTTATATTTATATATTGTTTATTGTTATTGCTCTGGGATTCTGTTTTTCTAACAATTGGTATCAGAGCCAAAGGTCTATTTGGCATATAAACTCGCAAGAAAGAAGGGTTCTTGGTTTGAGTGGGAGCAATGGCGGAAGAAGAAAATTTTAAGGTCAAGAAATTTAACGGCCAAAACTACCAGTTATGGAAGATGAAAATGGAGAACTATCTTTATCAGAAGGATCTATTCCTACCGTTGGGAGGAAAATCAAAATAGTCGGCAACTATGAAGGACAAAGAATAGGAGGTTCTTGACAGAAAGTCACCGGGAACAATATGGTTGTGCCTAGATTTGTCGGTGCCTTTCAATATCTCAAAAGAAAAGACAATGGAGGGGTTGATGAGCACATTGGGTAAGCTGTATGAAAAACCCTCGGCCTCCAACAAGGTATTTCTAATGAATCGTTTATTTAATATGAATATGTCAGAAGGTGGATTTGCTGATGTTCATTTAAATTAATTTAATACGATTACAAATCAACTAAGTTTTGTTAAAGTGAACTTTGATGATGAGGTTAGGGCTCTTCTAATATTGTGTTCATTGCCAAAAAGTTGGAACGGCTTGGTCATGGCTGTAAGTAAATCTGTCTCTGGTTCAAACACTTTGAAATTTGGTGATGTTGTTTGTGTTATTCTTAGTGAGGAAATGCGAAGGAAAAACACAGGTGAGACATTAGTTAATGCATTGACCATGGATAGTAGGGGAAGACAAAGGGAGAGAGGAAAGAGCCTAGGTAATCACAACAAGTCCAAGAAGGGAAGATCCAAGTCTATATTGAAAAATATAGAGTGTTGGAACTATGGAAAGAAAGGACATCTGAAGAAAGACTACAGATCTCTAAAGAAGAAAGGAGATGGACAACACGAGACTACTCGGGAAGCAAATGTAGTAGGTGATATGTTGCAATATGCTTTGATTCTTGCATTAGATAATACTAGTGATTACTGGGTAGTAGATTCAGGGGCTTCATGTCATGCTACACTCCATAGGAAATTCTTTCATGATTATGTTCCAGGCAATTTTGGACATGTTTTATTGGGTGATGATGAACCATGTAAAAATGTTGGAATGGGTAAAGTATGTATAAAGTTAAAAAATGGTGAATGGATGTTGAAAGATGTAAGGCATATTCCTGCTATGAAAATAAGTCTGATCTCAACAGGGTGGTTGGGAGATTGTGGTTGTTTATCTACGTTTGGAGAAACGTGATGGAAGATCACTAAAGGATCAATGGTGATAGAAAAAAGAGATAGGATAGGTACGTTGTATTTATGTCCTCATAATACTGATCGTTCTATATCTTTAGCTTCCACATAAATATATACAACATTGTGGCATCATAAGGTTGGCCACATGAGTGAGAAGGGGATGCATATTCTCCATTCAAGGAAGTTGCTTCTAGATCTGAAGCAGGTAAGTTTGGAATTATGTGAGAACTCTATTTATGGAAAACAAAAGAGAGTCATATTTCTCAGGGTTGGGAAACAAAAGAAGTGTAAAAATTTAGAGCTTGTACATACAGATGTATGGGGACCGACTCAGGTACAATATCTTGGTGTCTCTCATTATTATGTTACTTTTATTGATGATGCAACTAGAAAAACTTGGGTTTATTTCATTAGACAAAAATCTGATGTGTTTGTTACTTTTAAGAAATAGAAAGATTTGGTTGAGAATGAGACAGGAAAAATGTTGAAGTGTCTCAAATATGATAATGGAGGTGAATACTGCAGCAAGGATTTTGATAGTTACTGTTCATACCATGGGATTAGTAGAGAGAGGACAGTCCCAGGAACACCACAAGAAAAGGGTGTGTCAAAAAGGATGAACAAAAAAATCATGGAGCATGCACGGTATATGAGATTGCATGCAGGGTTACCCTTACATTTTTGGGCAGATGTTGTAGATACTATTGTTTACTTAATAAACAGAGAGCCTTCAAGTGCTTTGGATTGTGGTATTCTAGAGGAGGCATGGACAGGTAAAAAGGTAAACTATTATTTTTTGAGAAATTTTAGTTGTGAAAAATTTGTCCATATTGATAAATAAAATAGAGCAAAGCTTGAGGCTACATCCAAGAAACGTACTTTTATTGGATACGGGGTTGATGATTTTGGTTATCGTTTATGGCATTATGAAAATAACAACATTAGGAGTAAACACATGGTATTCGATGAAAAGGTCATGTATAAATATCAGTTGCAAGGAAAGAAACGAGAAAAATAAAACACAGAGTACACAGTGCTTGATGAAATCAAAGAAAATGAAGTTCCAAAGGTGCCGAAAAGTCAAGAAAAACAACAAGTACCTCAAACTCCTGCAAGTGTTAGAAGATCTACCAGGTTAAGTAGACCCTCTGGATAGTTCTCTCATTCACTGTATTATTTATCGATGACTGATTCTGGTGAACTAGAATGTTATGAAGAAGCAATTCAGGAGGAAACTAGAAAGAAGTGGGAGCAAGGCATGAATGAGGAGATGGACTCATTGGTAAGAAACTAGACTTGGATTTGGTTCAGTTTCCTGCTAGTAAAAGAGCATTGCATAATAAATGGGTTTACATGTTGAAGGAAGAAGATGGAGAAAAAAAGAGGTATAAAGCCAGACTTGTTGTAAAGGGGTTTGCACAGAAGAAAGGTATAGATTTTGATGAAATATTTTCTCATGTTGTTAAAATGAATTCAATTAGAACTATTTTAAGTCTAGTGGCGGTAGAAGATTTGCATCTTGAACAGTTAGATGTAAAAATAACTTTTCTCCATGGGGATTTGCTGGAAGAGATTTATATGCAGCAGCCACAGGGGTATGAGGTCAAAGGGAAGGAGAATTTGGTATGTAGGTTGAAGAAGAGTTTTTATGGCCTGAAGCAAGCTCCAAGGCAGTGGTATCTGAAATGGTCTTTTAAAGCTCTCGATCGAGGTATTAAAACCTCGATCGATGGTTTTAAAAGACCTCAATTGAGGGATTTAAAAGACCTCGATCAAGGGTTGAAACAAGACCTTGATCTAGCTTTTGAAAAGTTTGATCTAGCTTTTCAAAAAAAAAAAGGCCCGCGACTTGTTTTTTAGGCCCTCAATCGAGGTATTTGCTCGATCAAGGGCTTGAACATATCTCGATCGAGGTCTATGTAAAAACCTCGATTGATCAAATACCTCGACCAAGGGCCTAAAAAACAGGCCGAGACCCCTTTTCACTGCAAAAGAAAGTTTTGGCTGTCTTTCAGAGGCTTAAACTATGTCATTAAATGCACAATAATGGGTGGACTTGATACCATTGGATTCTTCAATGAATCCTCTATCCATATACATAAAATTTATGAATTTTTATCTTCATATGTCTTTTGTTTTTAAATTTCTACTAAAACTTGCCCTAAAAAACATTGCTGACAACATTGATTGAGCTCACGGATAAATCAACAACATTCAAAATACACATCCATAAAGTCTGAAGAAATACACAAGCACTAGATAAGTGCATCCTCTTCAAAAGGGTATTTTTAGTTTTGCAAATTATGTAAACAATCAAAAGATTTGGTGCACACACACACGTGTGCAAAATGCAGCTGAAATATTCATTGGTCAATTTTGAAAAATAATAATAAATATAATTTTTCGAGAAAAATTAAAAGAAAAATATGTAAGCACTAGTGCATTCTGTCTAGATCATGTTCACATATTTCCTTCTTTAAAATGATTACTTTCACATTAAATTATTGTGCACACACACAAACTACTTGTTAATTGCTCTTCAAATTTTTAAGTACACATGTTTCATTAAATTAAAATTTGACACGATAAATGACATTGGTATATTTCGAAAAAAATATCATTTGAAATCCAACATAATTCTCCACATTTTGTTTCTTAACCGCATGTCATAATTCATGTGTAAAATATGGGTTTCGAGGGCTTCAATTTAATACATGGGTAAAATTTTCGTTTTTCATCGTCATATTTGGCCAAAAATAGTTACTCATCTTCATGGAATCACCCAGATATGGCAAGTGATAAAGATAGCAAGAGGAGCACCATAGGGTATGTCTTTACTGTAGGTGGAACGACAATAAATTGGATTTCAAATCTGCAAAAGGTTGTTGCACTTTCAACAACGGAAGCGGAGTATGTTGCTGCTACAGAGGCTAGTAAAGAGATAATTTGGTTACAGAGGTTCATGGAGGAATTGGGCAAGAAGCAGGAGAATAGCAAGTTGTATAGTGACAGCCAGAATGCCATTCATCTTATAAAGAACTCAACCTTCCATTATAAGACTAAACACATACAACTCAAGTACCATTTAATACGATATGTTCTGGAAGATGAACACAGTTGAAGTTGGAAAATATACACACTAGCCAGAATCCTGCAAACATGTTAACAAAGGTGGTAACCAGAGACAAAATAAGTTTCTTCTCGGTTTCAGTTGGCCTTCAAGAATGAAGGTGAAGATGAGAAATTTTCCATATCCAAGGTTCATATCATAGTCCAGCAAGTGCAAAAGCGGTGGAGTTGTTGTGATCAGTCTCTAAGTGGAAGATTGTTGGTTGTGGAGCCTGATCTTCCTTATTCAGAGGTCGTGTTTCAACCGTTTCTGGATCCCAGCCCATGACGGGGGGTTTGGGGGGGATTCCCCCCCCCAAATCGTCACCATGGGGGGTCCAGGGGGGCGGCGACTAGTTTGGGATCCCCCACGTAGCGGTGGTTTGGGGGCAGCACCCCCGTGGAGAAAATTTAGGAAAAAATGCCTTGTAAAATGTTGTAATTTCATATTCATGACTTGGTCAATAATGGGTGATTTACAAGCCTATGGTATTGGGTGTCCCGTAGTATTTTTCTATGGTATTCTCTCTTTAAAATGAAGGCATTGTAATACGCCTGGGTATTGTGTAGCATTGTAAAGATCTCTATGATTGTGTGAGAGAGACTTTGAGAGAGTGAAGAGGAAGTTGCAACGGATGTGCTGCAGGTTGTATCCCTTCATTTGTTGGATGGTATAATAATAAGGACTGGCAATTGATGTGTGGATGTAGCCCATCTTAGGTGAACGACATTATATTAGTGTCTCTCTTGTATTGTGTTTATGTGATTTATATTTGTATCTTGTTTACTGATATTGCTCTACGATCCTGTTTTTCTAACACATTTCAAGTGTTAGAAGACCAGAGATGATAGAAATGGGATTAGCTAATAGGATTTGACTGGATCAGTGTCCATCTTCCTACCAAATAGAGAATTTATTCAATCATCATTCCTGTTTGAAATTATTTTTTCAATAATTATTCCATAATCCTTCTTACTATGCTTAGTCACAGATAAGGGAAATCCTAAATATCTAGATGAGAGGTACTCCTTTAAAACCCCAAAATATTGAGAATTTTCCCTTTTTAGGATTAAGCTAACAATGAGGAATTATTGTGAGCTCATTACAAATGGTTTTCCTTGTTTCCTTACTTTACCTTTGTAATGTCCCCAATTAAATAATTTTCAGATAAATAATTAAGTTGGCCTACCCAATTCCTAATGGTTATGTGGGAAAATTAAAATATTGATATTTAACCCCAAGGCCTATAAATTCTCATGGAATTTCAAAATTCAAAATTGATGGTGGAAAATAGGCCATTAAATTATGGAAAAAACATTAATTGCTCCAGAATGAAGTGGCATGAGGTCCTAGTTAGACTTGGGGGCACATAAGTGGATATGTGGGGTCCACATGAGGGAATTTTCTTGCTTTACACATGGCACCATCCTCAAATTCGAATTTAGAAGAATAAGTAACTCCCATGGGGAAGGTGAAGAGTCACAGAGCTATTTTTAGTCAATGAGAGATCTATGAAAACCTATGACATATATGACAACTTATGACAAGAATCAGGTCCTATGATAGCTTATGACAACTTATGACAACTTTTAACATGTTGTAGGTCCTAAATTTAGCCAAGGAGGGCACTTGAGGAGAAGGGTGGGCCCACATGTTATTGTAACTTCCCCAAGATCAAGTTAAGTCTCTCAAATTTGAATTTCCAAGGTAGATGGAGTTATTGTTTGGACAAATAACATTATAGAGGAATTAAATGGGTCCCAATGTGTCATTCTCTCATAAAAATAACATTTATTAATATTTTATTAAATATTTGTGAGAGAATTCTAGAATGATGGGGAAATGCTCCATGAAGATTTATAAAAGGGATGAAAACACAAGTGAAAGGGATTTTGGATCATTGTTGTTGTTTTGCAATCTTGGAGATCTTAGCTTATCAATTTCATGGTGGGTCTTTTCCTTCCCTTCCATCGATCTAGTTTCGATGGTGAAATATTCCACCCAAGCTAGTAGAGAGGAGGAGATCATTTAGATCTTTTCATTGTGCTTCATTGCAGCTGATTATTGAGGGGAGAAATCAATTTCAGATTTATCTACAGATATTTATTTCATTTTATATGTTCATATACAGTAGTGGGGTCGAATTCCTATCATTTAGATTTTCTTTCTATTGATTTAGAGCTTGGACCTGTGTTGGTGGATCGAAATGAAGGTTATGTTTTCGATACATATAAGAATTTATGGGATGTGAGACATATTACATTGCATTCATATCATAATTTCCATTGGGAAAACCTTTTTTTTCACTCAAAAAGGTTTCTGTATGCTCGAGATATTATCATTTTACTAAATCTACTCTATTCGGCATCTCTTCTGGTGGAGGAGCACACCACTACTTTTATATCTCTATATTTCTTGGATTTCAAGCTTTTGTAAGAGCCATATATTGTTGTAATCATTATATTTAATATATTCATACATTCATAATAAATATTTACAAAGCATTTCATCATATGGTGTTCAATGTTCAAGCTTATGGGTGATTTATGTGCAAATATGCTAGTATGGTTAAGCAATTTTAAGACAATGTGTATTAAATTTTCATATTAGCTCCCTAAAATATGTTATTAAGTTATTTTTGTTGATTTGGGAGTGTCAAGGTCGAATTGGATTTGTTTGGGAATACTTGGGCTGATTGGTAAGTGTTTAGGTCAAGTTAAAAAACTAGTATTCCAATGTGGGGGAAATCGAGCTAGTTTCTCACTAGTCTTGAGAGGATGTCTTTCATACTTCTTTGGAAGTTCTCTAGAGTCTATCAGTGGGTCAAATAGCTTCATTTGAGTCTATTTGAGTCCATTAAATTGATATTGGGATAATTCTAGTTGCTCTGGTAGTGTTTGGGAAGAGTTGGTAACCTTGTGTTCAGTGTGGCCAAAATTGAACTAGTGTTCCTAGTTTCTTTACCAGCTTCCAATTTTATATCAGATCTGATTTGGGACACATAGAAATGGAATCTAAACACTTTGATGAGATACACACCTTTAATGGACATCATAAATATACATACACTCCACTATTGTTGAACGAGAGCATCTCATAAGCCTTCATAAGCCATTGTTTGGGAAAAAGTTGAAAATCAACATAATTAAGTTGGAACGTTAGAGATAATATTCCTAATTTCTGATTGGGAACATTACAGTGGTATTAGAGCATGGTCCTTGCACTTATGCATTAAGATCATCCATTGGAGAAGAAGTTGCATCCATGTCTTACTATTATGATGACTCCTATGAGTACAATTCTTATGAGCAGCATGAAGATGATTGTGAGCAATATGAAGAAGAATGTGAATGGTATGAGGAAGAGGTGCCATCATGCAGCAATTATTACAATTTCATAAGGAATGAGGGTTATTCTTATGAAATTGTGTATGATGAAGATGAATGTGTTACACCACCCAAAGGATAATCCTATGAATGAATTAGAAATATTGAGAGCAACATGTAAAACATTGCCTCAACAATATCAGGTATATATTTCTTTGATGGGAAAGATAAAGAAGGCCATTCTTTTCGAAGACTTTGTCGATTGGGTGTTTGTATATAGGCTCAATAATGAATATGTGGAGTTAGTGAAGAAACGTCTATTCCCTTCTTTTAAAAATACCTTGGAGAACAAATAATATATGTTTGAGTGAAAAGGAGGAGACCCATGAGCCACCTAGTTTTGTAGGTGGTGAAGCAAAAGAAGCATCACATGAAGAAGATCAAAATTCACTCCCAAGTGACTTTGAAAAAGATGAAGAAACATCACATGATCATGAATAAGATTCCATTGAAACTACTGAAGATCATTTTGAGACATATTCTACTTTGGACATGGATCAAAGAGAATATATTGATGGATGCTTGAACTGTGAAGGAGTACCTACCGATGGGTAGAGATCACTTTTGAAGGTGTTGTTGCAAGCCAAATTTCCATTGACCATAGAGAGGAGACCTTGTATTGGTTGAAGAAGAACCAAGATCAACTTCCCCATCACCACTTGAGCTTCATGAAGTTGGTCCAAGCAAGAAGGAAGAAGAAGAGGAGGTTCATTTGCAAGAAACTCATTTTCTTGCAGGGTCCTTGAAGATGGATGAAGAGAAGATTCAAGAGTCCTTGAAGACTCTCCATGACACTCAAGCATTGGTTTCAAATTCTTGTTGGAGAGCTACTTCATTGGAGGAGCCATCCTTCCTTGAAGACATGGAGAAGATTCAAAGAGCAATGTGCAACATCAAAGGTAATTTCATGTCTTTTCTTTTTGATAGAAACAATTTGGTTGAGCTTAATGGATTGTTACATGAGGCATACTTGAAGAATAATGAGGATATTCCAAAATTCAAAATGAGAAACTTCTTGAGAGGTTGCAAGATACGTGTTCGTCCTCCTATGTTTCAAATTGTCATATGGTAGATTGCTTGGAGGATTCTCACGACATGGTGGATCACGAGAAACATGGAAATTTGCATGTGATTGATGTGTTTGATGTGTTTGAAGATGAGCTTGATGAGATCCAAGCACTTGATGTGGTGGAAGAGGAACTTGCGTTGCCTCTTGATGATGGTTATACACTTTTTGAAGAAGTGCATGATTCCTCTACCTTGGAACCAACCTATGAGAAAAGTTTCACACTTTTGAGGGAGGTGCATGATACTACCCCTATGGATCCTTCACATGATGAAATGTCTGCACTTTTTAATCATTTGGATGAGTCGGTTCATTCTCCTACATCCTACACTTCCATATTTTGCAACATTCATCCTAATGAAGTATGGGTGAAAGGGTTCTTTCTAATGGTTCCCCATCATCAATACAAAACTCCTATCTCTCTTTCTGATGATGACATGACTAGAGGACCTTCTTCTTTACATTTGCAGCAACATCATTAGATACCTTATGATGATACACATCTACATGGATGCACCTATGATGTTCACTTGAGTCAGTTGAAGAATCATGATTTTTCTTGCTCCTTGATTAGTTCATTTGATGTTGGAGGAACTTCATCGAATACTTGGGTGAAGAGATTTATGATTGGAGCACATTCTTATTGGAAGCCACATCCTTTTCTATTTTTTTATGACTCTCACATTCATGGGTGTATGGATGAGACTTCTTTGAACCACTTGAAGTCTCATTTTTTTCTTTGCTCCTTGGTTCAAATTTTTGCAGAGGTTCTTCATTCACTTCTTGGATGAAAGAACACATGGCTGATTATTTTGATGAATCTTACATCCTTTTGGAGAAGCATTATAGGACATGGGATGCTCATCTATGTCATTGGAGCAGATTTGATTGGTCACTTGATGCTTGTATACACTTGGCACATGACGATCTACTTGTATGTACAAGCACTTTCATGATTCTTTGATGAGGTACCTTCTTGGTGTACATTTGTATGATGTTGTTATGTACTTTGATGATCTATCTTTTGAACTCATGATGTTTGTAAGGATGCAAAACAAGCAATGGGATCCTGGTATTGCTTGGTTTCAGCTCACTTGGAGCAGCAATTTGATTGTTGGTTTGAGAAACAAAACCAACCTTCAGTTGTTTGAGTTCATCTTTGTAGAGCAGTGTTCCAGTTTCCTATGTGGGATACCTTTTGAGAGATGGATTCAGTTTTCACATGCTTGGTGTTCATGGCATTTCATAGTATACATTTCACACCATGCATGTATCATGATCATTTGGGGCCCTAGGATCATTTTTGGACTCATTGGTTTCAATTTTTGGGGGCAGCAAGTAGTATGGGAGATTAAGTCACCACTTCAGAAGGTGATTGTAATCAGAGTAGTGCAACAACAAGCATGGTGGTTCCTCTCTGAAATGATCTTGGAATCTTGAAGACTCAAATTTTGGCAACTCAGTGGCAAATTCAAATAATTATATAGTGAGCAAAAGGGTTGAAAGTTCAGAAAGGGTTTCCAAAATATGAAAGAGGTAAAAATTAATTATGCAAATTTAGTTTTGGTGGATTTAATTAATCTTTTGGTGTTTAGTGGTGATGTCACGGGATATATCAATATGAAAAAGAAAATCCACATCTCTTTACTTTTGGAAACAAACAATTGCAGTACATGAGTGCCACTACTCAAAGTTTTGGAAGGAAAGCAGGTTCTCCAACATCCACGTTTGAAATTGTTTTAGGACAAGCAATCTTGGGTGGGGAGGACTGTAATGTCTCCAATTAAATAATTTTCAGATAAACAATTAAGTTGGCCTACCCAATTCCTAAGGGTTATGTGGGAAAATTAAAATATTGATATTTAACCCGAAGGCCTATAGTTTCTCATGGAAATTCAAAATTCAAAATTGATGGTGGAAAATAGGCCAATAAATTATGGAAAAATCATTAATTGCTCCAAAATGAAGTGGCATGGGGTCCTAGTTGGACTTGGGGGCACATAAGTGGATATGTGGGGTCCACATGAGAGAATATTCCTCCTTTACACATGGTACCATCCTCAAATTCGAATTTGGAAGGATAATTAACTCCCATGGGGAAGGTGAAGAGTCACAGGGCTATTTTTAGTCAATGATAGATTCTATGACAACCTATGACATATATGACAACTTATGACAATAATCAAGTCCTATGATAGCTTATGACAACTTATGACAACCTATGACATGTTGTAGGTCCTAAACTTAGCCAAGGAGGGCACTAGAGGAGAAGGGTGGGTCCACATGCTAATGTAACTTCCCCAAAATCAAGCTAAGCATCTCAAATTCAAATTTCCAATGTAGATGGAGTTATTGTTTCGCCAAATAACATTAGAGAGGAATTAATTGGGTCCCAATGTCTCATTCTCTAATAAAAATAACATTTATTAATATTTTATTAAATATTTGTGAGAGAATTCTAGAATGAGGGGGAAATGCTCCATGAAGATTTATAAAAGGGATGAAGAAACAAGTGAAAGGGATTTTGGATCATTGTTATTTTTTTCACTCTTGGAGAGATTAGATTTTCCATTGCATGGTGGGTGTTTATCTTCCCTACCATTGATCTAGTTTTGGTGGTGAAAGATTCCACCCAAGCTAGTAGAGAGGAGGAGATCATCCAAATCTTTAATTGTGATTCATTGCAGCTAATTATTGAGGGGAGAAATCACTTTCATATTTCTATAGAGATATTTATTTCAGGTTATATGTTCATATACAATATTGGGGTCGAATTCCTATCATTTGGAGTTTCTTTCTATTGATTTAGAGCTTGGACCAGTGTTGGTGGGCCGAAATGGAGGCTCTGTTTTCGATACTTATAATAATTTATGGAATGTGAGACATATTCCATTGCATTCATAGCATCATTTCTAGTGGGAAAATTTTTTTGTTTCACTCAAAAAGGTTTATGTATGCTCGATATATCATCATTTTACTAAATCTACTATATTTAGCATCTCTTCTGGTGATTGGGCGTACCAATACTTTTCTATCTCTATATTTCTTGGATTTTGAGCTTCTGTAAGAGCCATATATTGTTTTAATCAATATATGTACTGTCTCCATACATTCATAATAATGATTTACATATATTTTCATCATATGGTGTTCAATGTTCAAGCTTATGGGTGATTTATGTGCAAATATGCTAGTATGGTTAAGTAATTTTAAGACAATGTGTATTAAATTTTCATATCCACTGCCTAAAGTATGTTATTAAGTTATTTTTGTTTATTTAGGAGTTTCATGGTTTAATTGGATCTATTCGGGAAGACTTGGGTTGATTAGGAAGTGTTTGGGTCAAGTTGAAAAACTAGTATTCCAATGTGGGGGAAATCGAGCTATTTTCTCACTAGTCTTGAGAGGGTATCTTTCATACTTCTTTGGAAGTTCTCTGGATTCTATCAGTGGGTGAGATAGTTTCATTTGAATATATTTGAGTCCATTAAATTTATATTGGGATAATTCTAGTTGCTCTGGTAATGTTTGGGAAGAGTTGGAAACCTCGTGTTTAGTGTGGCCAAAATTGAACTAGTGTTCCTAGTTTTTTTACCAGCTTCCAATTTTATATCAGATCTAATTTGGGACACATATCAGTGGAATCTAAACACTTTGATGAAATTCACACCTTTAGTGGACATCATAAATATTAATACACTCCACTATTGGTTATTGAGAGTATCTCACAAGCCTTCATAAGCCACTGTTTGGGAAAAAGTTGAAAATCAACATAATTAAAGTTGGAACCTTGGATATAATATGCCTAATTTCTAATTGGGAACATTAAAACTTACAAATGGTGTGCCTTGTTTCCTTACCCTACCTTACAAATGGTGTGCCTTGTTTCCTTACCCTACCTTACAAATGGCTTTCCTTTCCTTACCTATCTACTATATGTATGACTTATATTTGTTTTTGTTGGTGGTTTGTGCAAAGAGAGTATTTGATCACAAGATCCCTATAGATCTTCAATATAGTGGTTTGTAGTGATGCATGATATTAGTCATGGTTTCTTTCTATTTATCCAAGGACCGAACTTTCATTTTGGTTGCAAGATATTCTAGTTTGATAAGGAATTATTTTATGTTAAAAGGCTACTTTTGTGATAGTAAAGAGAGGAGCGCACTCTTAACTCCTCCATGCATTTTTTTGGTCTATGGAATTTGAGAGGATGCAGTTTTCCATCTCCCCATAGCAGGATGCAATAAATATCCCTATTCCAATTACTTTCTTTATGTCTTGAGTTTTGTAAGTGACTTGGATTATAATATGGTTCAACATTATATGCTGAGCATTTTTAAGAGTTCTTAGATTTCCATGAAATAAATCCTTAATCTAAATACAGAGAATATTTTTCAGGGCATCATTGGAGGCTTTATCTATCATATTGTATTTCCCTTTTTCTTAGGAGCGGAATCGATTCAAGTCAATAACGGGAAAGGGAATATTACGACTATTTTTTCGTTATTTATATTCCTTCAATGAGGGAAAATGGAAGTATTAATACATGTTGATCCATCATTATTATGTGTTCACTAATCTATATTTCTAAATGTTGTTTGGAAGCTAATCTAGATCTTCTTAACCAATCCATAATATTATCTTTCATGTTCAAGAATCCTACAACAATGGATTCCTAACCCTCTTTAAAGTAAATGAGGTTAAATGAGGTTATTGTGGCTACATCTCCCCATCTTTAAAATATTTTGAAAGTATCCTTAAATTATTTTGATCTAGATAATTGTTTTATTTGTTGAATATGGAAAGATCTATCATAACTAAGTTGTTAAATTGGTAGTGAGGATAGCCATCATTGGATGCATGTCTAGATAATTATTATGAATGAGGAGTTGAAGTTTAATAACGTATATCTACAGGCTTGGCCCAAGCCTGTAAGATGAGTTGTTTTTTACACTTTCAGATGCACAAATGGAAATCAGACATATGGGCCTTCTTTGGAATCATGTCACCCGACTCATCCTCCTGTTTGTTTCTCCAAGTTCGTTCTAATGTTAACCGAGGAGCGGATTTATTGCAGACTGGTCATAGAACAAAGGAAGCATAGTTTATGCTTCCGTTGTGATGAAATGCTATGAAGGTTAACGGAAACTAAATAATCACTATAAATCAACACCATTGACAACAACATAAGCACAAGAAACTATTCAAAAACCTATTCAAACAACTTTTTTGAACTCCAACGAAAAACATGAACCATACCTCAGTCATGATTTCTGCCAGCTGCTTGACAGTGACCTCATTATTAGGATTGCCAACATTGAAAATGTGACTGTTTTCCCTGGAAGGAATTTCCTGAAAAATGAAATAGGTAAGTACTATAAATATATAAGCACTGTGCAACAAATAACATTATGGTCCTCAAAAGTCATTATTTCTCTCTTTTGCTTCATATTGGATCATCAAATTTTTATGGTCCTCAAAAGTCCTGCTCTGTGGAACAATAACATTAGCATTGGATATCATTCTCAAAAGTCTTATTTAAAAGAATACTTGACCTCATAATTTTTTTTAAGTGTGGCTCTGAAACTTGCACGGTATAATTCAAATCCAATCTGCCACAATATAATATGCAGAGGAATTTCAAGATTCAACAAACCACATGGAACTCAACTTTGAGCCCAACTAGATCGGTTAAAATTTAGAGATAGACTATCCAAGGTGTTTTTCAAAGCTTTGGCTACTAAACATGTACATCAAAGGATAGTGGATAGCGGTTGTGAGATGAATGGGAGGTCTCATCATGAAAATAAGAGATTGAAGAGGAAATTGTGGCTCGTGATAGGATTTTCTTCCAATCTCAAGCTTAGATTGATGAGAGGAAGGTGTCCTCATAATTGGTCTCCCACAACACCGCAGCTATAAGCATAGGGATTATATTATGTCCCCTTTTTTGTTAACTTGTTCTAGATTTGAAGAATCACAAAAGGTGTTTTGGGTTTTCTGGCATACTATTCAATCTCTGCTTGCACAAAAGTTTAGATGGCATACAAGTATATGATAATTTATTCATGCAAGCAAAAGCATCTAGACTCTTTCTATCATTATCCAAATTTGCAATCCCTACAATTTAATGGGCTAGACAATATTATCAAACAAAAAGAATTCAGGGTGGATGTTTTGGAATTTGGTCAGAAATACTCTCTTTATAAATGAAAAGGAACAAGTGGTGCCTTGCTTATGAGATATTGTTTAGTTGCTTCCTGTATTATGCCATTAACTTCAAGTTCTTTTTTCTTTGATTTTATTTTCTCCAGTCTATTATGTCCTTTCCTAGTTGACCTAAATTTGGGGGGCTGAAATCACATTCTCCCAAATTTGCTGAACTCCCATCACCCTCTGCCACTGAGCTTGTGTAAGCAAGCCCTGCACCTAGATTCATCCCATCAATCTCTGGACTGTATTCAGCCACACAAATCCCTAAAACATTTTTTTTAGAATAACCATCTGCTTGACTGCATGGAGCCCCTTGAGCAGAAGGATCATTTATTATTACATCATAAGAAACACTCACAAGGACACTATCTTTCCCTGCAGATCCCATTCTCATTTGATGGTCCCCCTGGTTGGATGGTTGACCACTGTCTATATCATTTAAACTAGACAAAACCTCAGTCTGCTGACATTCAGTTTCATTCTCACACTGGGTGCTGCATCTTACCTTCTCATAATATCCATTACATGTTCCTCTCTCACTTGTGGTCACATCTTTTGTTTTCCTTGTATTCTGCGGTATTTGATGATGGGAGAAGTTTATCACAAAGGTGACAACTGGAAGAAGTGTCCCCTCTGCTCTGTTATGATCTCGTGTAAGGATCTTCATATTGTTTGCATTCACAATGTAAAGCAGTATGATGTTTGGGAACACATTGACTTCATACTTCTAACTCGAGAAAAAAAATTTGTCATTCCTTTTGAGAAGAATCAACATTCTTTGGGTGCTTTTCCTCACAGTATAGATGGTTAGTGTAATTCCTTTTCAAGGTTTACTCTGACATATGATCCAAATTTATCTACAAGCAAGGCAACACTTAAGCTTACTAGTTGGACTGAGAAGGTACAGTCTGAGGGGGGTGAAGATCTGGAGTTACTTCCTTATGCATATGCAACTAGAGATCAATTAGAAGAAAGAAAAAATGCATGGACTGAATGTCGTGCCTTAGAATATCTGAGTGGTAGTCCACCATTGAAACAACAGTTTATAGCTGAGTCTAAAGCGGGGCTTGGTAAACTCAAGATTGACAGTTCTAATTCAGGATGTCTCGCAGAATCTGTGAAATCAAAATCTGGGAATGACATTACTTTCTCTAATCATGAATCAAGTCATCAAGTAACAAAGAGGTCAAGAAGTTATCTCAGTTGAGTTGTTTTTTACACTTACAGATGCACAAATGGAAATCAGACATATGGGCATTCTTTGGAATCATGTCACCCAGCTCATCCTCCTGTTTGTTCCTCCAAGTTTGTTCTAATGTTAACTGAGGAGCGGATTTATTGCAGACTGGTCACAGAACAAAGGAAGCATAGTTTATGCTTCCGTTGCGATGAAATGTTAATGAAGGTCAATGGAAACTAAACAAGCACTATAAATCAACACTATTGACAACTACAAAAGCACAAGATATTATTCAAAAAGCTATTCAAACAACTTTTTTGAACTCCAGCGAAAAGCATGAACCATACCTCAGTCATTATTTCTGCCAGTTGCTTGACAGTGACCTCATTATTAGGATTGCCAACATTGAAAATGTGACTGTTTTCCCTGGAAGGAATTTCCTAAAAAATGAAATAGGTAAGTACTATAAATATATAAGCACCATACAAGATCAGTATAAATCCACAAAGGATTGTTGTTACTTACCATCATCAAGAGAATAGGTCAGCTAGCATATTGTGCCCCATATGTTTAAAGACTGTTTATACAATTCCAAGCATGCAAAACCAACACAGAACACACTAATTTTTTCCTTAAAGAAATCTATTGTGGAATAACTCCAAGTTAATGATTTAAAAATAAAAAAACAAATGCAAAACACAACCAAAAATACACCACTATAAAATGATATAATTCCATACCCAATTTAACACATCTAGAAAGTCAATATGAAGCAATTACAACCACATAGCGGTCCACTTAATTTCCAAGAGCATAATCAAACATAAAGGACGAGCTGTAAATAATCCACTGGATAGTCCAACAACATCTTAATTCAATCCAAGACAAAAGATCAAAACTAGCATTTATCAAGAACATCATTCATTCAATGTAAATCCAAACCATTAGTGACCCAATATGCAAAGTCTGCAAATGTATAAACCATGTAAAGGTGAATATAGCAGAATCGATATGTTTTATTGTTTAATATTCAACCATATTCCTTCACAATTTGAACGGACATAATCCACGTTCACGTCAACATCGACATCGAATATATCTTCTTCATTTACACATTTTGCTTCTTGAAAGTCTGTAACCCCTGACAAATCTGAATACTCGGGTTCATATGATGTACTATTTCTCAATCCTTTTGGAGAACATTTTAACACTACATACCAGTCAGTCTCAACTGGATCTTGTACATAGAATACCTGTTTAGCTTGCAATGCCAGAATAAATTGATCATCTTGTCAATGATTCTGACTTAAGCATTTCTTCATATTCACCATTGTAAAACCCAAATCATCAGTTTTAATCCCTCTCTTATTGTATACATCGAACCAATTACATTTGAACAACATGTACTCCATACAAAAATAGTCCAATGTAATTATTTCTTCTATTACTCCATAAAATGTTGTTTTCTAAAGTACAGGGTTTGGATCTTTGGAACTTGACCTCATCATTGTTTCGACTTCCAAACACACACCACTATTTTGTGTGGTTCTCTCATTATCCATTATTTTTGTATGGAATCTATAACCATTGGGTAGGTATACCTTGTACTTATTCACAAATTTCCTTGGGCCCAACGCTAGCCATTTAAGTGTATCAAACACATTTCCGTCTCCTTCCACCTACATATTTTCAGTTTTTTTAATGTAGTTAGAACACATACATCCAACCTATGACAAAATATTTAAATTTGTACATAACAATATTCAACATGTAATGATTTGTAAGTACTTATAATATAAATAGTATAAAATGACCTGTGTTTTTAGCCAACTAGAAAACTGTTGGGTGTGGAGTCTCTGCAATAAGGCTTCGTCTTTTTTGGTTTGGGTAAATGAGTTGAGAATCTCCATTTTGTGCCTCCTAATTTGACAATTATGGACAGTAAAATTGGTTGTTAATGTGTTTTGATAAAATATGAATAAAAATAATTTGAAATGTCAAATACATTATTCTATCCATGGATCTGTGTTTTGTTAAACCACAAACAAACAAAATTTTGAAGGTCAAACATGTTACTGACTCTATCCATGGATCAACTTTATTTGTGTGAAATAGAACCCACCTATGGGCTTGTTCCCAACTAATGTTATCCATTTCTGATGGAATTGAAGCAAATAATGGCTTTCCATCAAGAATCACTTCTTCAACTTCATCATCCCACACTTCATTTCGACCATGTGTGGTTCCAATAGCTTCCATGCCTTTCAAGTATCCTCCACAAAACTTTATTGATTCCTCCACATTGTAGCTTTCAGTGATGCATCCTTCAGCCCTATTTTTGTTCTTAACATAACTCTTGTATACTTTCATACACCTACGAAAAGAGCATATTTTTAAAGTAATGTCAAAAGCTTTGAATAAATTATTCTTCTTGTGGTTCTTGATAGCAAGTAAATTTCCATGTACCTCTCAAAGGGGTACATCCATCTATATGAAACCGGGCCACAATATCGAAGCTCACGTATCAAATGCACATTCAAATGCATCATTATATCGAAAAATGAAGGAGGGAAGTACTTTTCAAGCGAGCACATTGTCTCCACGATATCATTTTCCAACTTGTCAAGGCTCTCTATTGAAACCGATTTTGCACAAATCTGCCTATAAAAGTAACAGAGCTTACAAAGTGTCTTTTGAACAACGATTGGTAGCACATGGCGTAGAGCTACTGGGAGAAGTTGTTGCATTAGAACATGGCAATCATGTGCTTTCATTCCACGGAACTTAAGCTCTTCCATAGATATATGATTTTTTGGATTAGAGCTATAATCATCTGGCACTTTTAATGTGAAAAGAACGTGACGTAGGGTCTCTTTCTCTTTCTTTGAAAGAGTATGCGGTGCAGGTGGAAGGAATTTTTTTTTTCCTTTAACTTCTGGCCATAGTGATTTTCTCAAACCCATTTTTTGCAAGTCATCTCATGATTTCTTTCCATCTTTGGACTTCCCTTTTATATCCAAGAGAGTTCCAAAAATGCTTTCACACACATTCTTCTCCACATGCATTACATCTAAATTGTGACGTTGTAGGTGTTTCTGCATTCCAACACATTGAGAATATTGGAAAACTATTTAATATGGAGGAAATCATAAACAATGAATTCAATGAAGACATCTAAGCACAATGACGTCATATAAGCATGCAATGTATAATAATTAATAATGGTTGATGTCTCTACATACGTCCCAATATGGCAGATTGAATAGGATTGATTGTTTATTCCACACCACAACATTAGTTTTTTCACCTTTTTCCTTATTTATTTTCCTTTTCTTTGATTCACTCTTCCCCAAACTGTTTTGTTTCCCCTTGTTTTCTTAAAAATATCTGACACTCTTACAACTGGAGGGGCATAACGAAGCTCCTCCTTCCCATTAAATGGTCCCTTCTGTGAGCGAAACTTATGATTTTGAGGAAGAAATCTCCTATGTCCCATGTACACACATTTCTTGCTACAATTGAGGTACTCTGATTCTGTGTTCTTTCCACATATGGGGCATGCATTATAGCCTTTTGTTGTGCAACCAGCCATATTCCCATAAGCTGGAAAGTCATGAATCACCCACATAAGAATCGCCTTCATGTTAAAGCATGTGTTATTGTAAGCATCATATGTCCATACTCCTTGGTCCCATAATTCCTTTAGTTCATCTACCAAGGGTTCCAAATACACATCAATGTCATTACCTGGTTGCTTGGGACCAGGTATTAACAATGTTAACATACAAAAATTCCTTTTTGTGCACAACCATCGTGGGAGGTTGTATGTAACCAACACTACAGACCAAACACTGTATGTACTACTCAAGTCTCCAAATGGATTAAATCCATCTACTGCCATTGCAAGTCGTACATTGCGGGGTTTGCTTGAAAAACCAGGCCATCTTTCATCAATATTTTTCCAGGCTGGGCTATCAACAGGGTGGCGCATATGACCATCATTGCTTGCATTCTCATGATGCCACCTCATTTTTTGTGACATGTCCGCAGAGCTAGAACAACAAAGAAAATATTTCATTTATATATAATATTATCATATAATAACACTATGAAAAATGGTAAAGATAATACAAGAAGGTGAAAACTTGAATACAATTATGGTGTTGAAAATCATACCTATACATTCTCCTTAGCCTTGGTGCTATGGGCAAATATCTTAACATCTTTGCAAGAACACCTTGACGCACCTTTTGAGATTGAGCATCCACCTTCCATCAAGATTTTCCACATGTTGGGCATTCGTCTTTACTTTCGTTACTTCCTCGATATAAAATGAAATCATTGGGACATGCATGTATCATATCATAGTTTAATCCCAATGATTTATCAACTTTTTTGCAGCATATGCAGAATCTGGAAGTGTGTTATCTCTAGGAAGTGTATTTTTATGCAATTTTAACATTTGGCCAAAACTTCTATCAGACCATCCACTATTCACTTTGAGATTGTAATATTCTACGGTTGTTGATAGTTTTGTGAAATCAATACAACTAGGGTACAATGGCATCTTTGCATCTTCGATTAACTTCCTATATTCATTAACTTCATTTAGTACATTTGTTGATGCCAAACCCACATTATCACAACCTTCGTTTAGGTTTTGATCAAGACATGGATAAGCATCATTCACCATATGAAGCACTTGATCACCAACAATGGTTGTATCATCATCCTTTTTGAGTGGATCATTACCATTCTGAAACGATGTTCCAGGCTCATCAACCTGATTATCGTAATGGCATTCTACATGTCCATAACCCTATTAATAAGAAAATTAAAATTCATGTCATTGATTTTATGGTTTTTATGAAAATTAGAATGAATAGATATTGGTCAAATAGGGACCTTTACCAATGCAAATTAGCTTACCAGTTCAGATGATATATGCTCTATAACTTCATGTGGCTCATTTTCAGAGTGTTGCCTAGCCTCATCAATAACGGATGGAATCTAAAAGTGAGAGGAAAACATAATTAAGCACATATAAATATAATTTATATCTTTATTGTAATATAGCACATATAAATATAATTTATATCTTTATTGTAATACAAGTAAGTTTGAAACTAGATCAATTCATTTATTTCAAGATACTTGACTATGAATGCTCTTTCCATGAAAATACCAAATTTTATATTGTTCTATTATTCCATCACAAATCAAGTGCTCGCGTATTTTATCAAATGTTTGTACTTTGACTATGTCACATTTATTACATGGACATTTTATGTACATCTTATTCCTTGAATGCGCCTCAGCAAACTTTAAGAATTCCTCAACCCCATATCTATATTCTTGTAGTGTCCTACACATAACCAATTTTCATTAAGTCACATAAATTTAATTGAGAACATGTTAGCACTGATACATTCTTTTGGTATATCACCATGAATAACCAAATATAGAAACTATACCTATTTTTCAAGTTCATCCAATTTCTTTTGTCCATTTGATAATATGCTCCAAGCTCCTTTGAAATTATGTCTACAATGAACTAAAAAAGTTAGTTGATATTAAACCTCATATATATTTAAAAACACACATCTTTGCACTAACAACTTGCGGTCAAACAACTGCATAAACCCACATTTCTTATTAAGAGGTATTATGATATAAAAAAAACTCCCTAAACTGTTCAAATATTTGACTTAGATCTTCTGGAAATAATCTCTGTGGCTTAATGCATTATTGTAATTGTCTCTTTAGCATTAGAGAGATTTTGAGGTCAAAAAATGGCCTCCTAAGAGATGTACTACAAAAATATGAGATATATTAAAATATTATGAATTGGGGGTTTTATGGGGTAGGTATATATGACAAGTCACCTCCCACACTATTTTCTATGCACAATATAAATAACCATGGTTGAGTTACTTTTCAAAATTCACTAGAAATAAAATTAATAAAATAAGTCTACATTGATGTGACTAAGATTCATTGTAAATTCCCAAAAATATATTGTCCTTTAACATTATTTGTCTTGAACTTGCAAATGAAATTAAATAATAAAAAACATTTTTAAGAGCTTTTTTTTAAATTTTATGTTGACTTTTTATATTTAGTACTTTTCTCATGAATTTAATAATGTAATTTAATTGAGAATTTATTTACATGTAAAATGTCAATAATATTATTATAATCCACATTGCATTATTATTATTATTATTATTATTTATTAAATCTATTATTATTCTTTATTGGTTTGGCATTATGTTATTAAATAGAATGGAGTGAATATATAATTTAAAATTAAAAAGCATAAAAATGATAATATATTATTTTATAAAAAAATGTGAAAGGACTTTCTTTATGAATTAAGAGTACTTTACTTGATAATGACAATAATATTATTTTATGTGAAAGTGTGAAAAGACATTCATTGTGAGTACTTTACTTGAAAATGACAATAATATTATTTTATGAAAAGACTATCATTATGAGTACTTTATTTTATGACTTAAAAGTACTTACACCACTACCTTGGTTAACTATGTGTTTTCATCCACCATAGAAAATTTGACAAATAAGCATTCTTAACTCATGCAATGCCACCTCACCAAGGGGGATGATGTCATCTACTAGAATGTGATTGGTTGTATTTTATAGTACATTTTCTTTGTTTTGAGGCCCTTTTTTGACCTCAAAATTTCTCTAATGATGTCAATTTGTAGAACCATTGAAATTCGAACCAATATGGCATTTAACTTCTAAGAAAGTAGAACCCATAAAGATTCTACCATGACTCAAAACTAATTCATTCCAGGAAGCCCTTCAATGCAGAGTGTTCAACATCACTCCTCTTCATACTGAGCGTAATTCCAATGTAGTCAACACTCAACCTTAGATCTTAATTCAACCTTAAAATTAAAATGTAGCCCAACAGAAAGTAACACAATTAACTAATTCATTTCCTGGTTAGCTTGTATATTCACCAGAGTTCATCAATCACACAGACATATATGAAATCAACACACGGCATCATGGCAAATAATACTTTTCCATTTATTACTTGGAAATGTGCAGGCTAATAAACAAACTCTGACCTATCCTTTGTTTTTCTTGCCTTGATTCTTACATTGTATAGCTAACCCTCCTAACCATCATTTTTCAAGCCTCTCTCTCTAACCTCTAATGCTCATAGGCATACAAGATATACTTGGAAACATAACTTGTACCTAAATAACAAACCTCATACATTTATGGAACTAACTCCTAAAGTTTTTGTAAAGTTCTTGTAATTGTAATTGTCACTATTATGTTAAAATAAATTGATTTTCATCCTTAAGACTGTTTAATAACGTATATCTACAGGCTTGACCTAAGCCTGTAAGTTGAGTTGTTGTTTATACTTACATATGCAGAAATGGAAATCGGACACATGGGTCTTATTTAGAATCGTGTCACATAGCCCATCCTCTTGTTGGTTCCTCCGAGTTCATTCTGATGTTACCCAAGGAGCGGATTTATTGTATACTAGTCGCAGAAAAAATGAATCACTTTTTCTGCGTAGATTAGAGGATCTGTCGATTCTTTGAATCTTGACAGATCCTCCCTGAGCCTAAAGGAAATCTTGTAAATGTTCAATAGTTATCAAGGTTAAACTAGAAGTTTCCAAGTGTGATGAGGTGTCAGTGATGCATCATCATTTAGGATAGAGCCGAACTCCTATTTAGGGAGGCAGTTACAGAAATATAGAAAGGTCGTTAGGGTTAAACCGTTAAATTGATTCTTCATATATACGTTTGTAAGCATACGGGCCACAGCAGAGGTAGAGCGGAGGTGAGGCAGAGGCAGAGAGGATAGGAAAATAGAGAGGAGGGGATCAGGGTAGAATACTCCCATATTGTGTAATCAGGTCACGAAATTCTGAGAAATTGAATTTGATTAATGAAAGCATTTCATATGCATATGGACTTGTGAATATCTCTTTCTATGTATTTTTTATGAAGTTCATTGTCTCTGTTGAATGTGAATGGCATCCTGCTGAGAACATAAAGTCATTTACTCTGGAATTTGTATGCAATTCCTGCAGCGAAAAATGAGTACATAGGCTTTGTTAATTGGCTGACTTCCTGACAATAAGCAACTACAGGAATATGCGATTTCTGTGAAGTGTTTGGAATTGGAAGACACTTCTGAAAAACTGACTCGATGTGATTGTTTATCACTCGAGTCTCCTTATGTTATGAGATCTCAGGTTATGCAAATCGGAAGGAAGTGAAGCGATTGAAATTGGAACATCAAGTTACTTCAATTAGATTGTTTAAAGTACATTCTGCATCAAACCCTAACCCTAACCAAAATTTAACAGAATAAATAAATGTGTTGGGTGAGAATCTACTGTCGCTGAAGGTAAAATATTGGAGATTTTAGTATTTGTTTAACATTTTTATACAGAGATCGAGTTATGGAATTGATAGCCAGGTTTCATATTTCAGGGTTAGGGTTTGAATGTTTGGAAGTGTGTTGAAGGGTAGTAGTTATTTTTTTCCACTTGTTCATGAAAAAATAAATTTCTCAAATGTTGAAACAAGCACCGAAGAAATGAACACTGGCCTGGAGGAAAAATCGTGGCAAATTGTCATTGTGCACAAATTTGAATACCCAAGTGTACTATGTTTGGGAATCGAACTCCATTTTAGATTCCATTTGTGTACGAGCAGCAGTAGATCATGGCCCAATTGTAATCATATTATTAAAGGGAAAACGCCATTTCTGAACAAAGAAATTGAATTTATACTCAAGGTAAGAGTTCAAGAATTTGGGGAAGCGTTTTTTGTTGAAATTGCAGGTGGTTCCTACATCAAAAATAAAAAGAAGAGCTGCATGGATATCATTGGAATCTGATTTCCGCAGTTCATCTCACTCCCTTTCCTTCGGATCGGAACCTATGTCTATCTCTCCATTCGCGGTTCAACCCAACAGCATTTCATTGTGATTTTTTGTCTATCTCTCCATGCGCGTGGTTTAAGCCAGAGCAAATCATTCCCACCCTAATTTCATCTGCACCAAAGTTCAAAAATTGAATTTTTTAGTCTTTGAAAATGGTATCTTTTGAATATTTGAAAATGGTATAAAATTGAATCTTTTTAATCTTTACAAATGGTATAAAGTTGAACCTTTCGAATCTTAGAAAATGCAAGCATCGTTTCTTGATGTAACTTAATTTAAGATATACAAAGTGACAAAGTGTTACCATTATTGCAGTTTATTATTTAAATATTATTATCCGCAAAATCAAGAGTCATGCATGATTTCACAATGTCTTAGCTTGCCATAAAAACTAGGTGAAGGCATACCTGGTGGGAGACCATGCATCACACATCAAAGAATACCCGAGTATAATTGCTCTACTACAGAAGGATAGTGAGCTATAGAATAATGAACCCCAATCATACACACAAGAGGAAGACCAAGTTGATATAACATGATGAGAACATGACTCTCTCATATATATTATAGAGGTCTAGGGGTATAAAGCCTCCAATACGTATATGATCCCACACAAGACCGACTTAACCAACGAGTTAAGTTAGGGTTCACACATCATGACCAATACTCCAACGTTAGGTGATTAGGGGCTTGCAACCGCATAAGGACTTCTCTATACCTATGACACATGGAACACCAATCAAGGAAACCAACTCAGTCCACTATCATTAAGTATTGCTACCACCATCAAGGGATAAAAACGGTGAGGGCCAACTATTTGCTGAGGGATCCATCCCCTGGCTCAGTGGTGTTGGGAAATGCTACCATCTCTCTGACTAGTCCTCTCACTTTTGTTTCTAGTATTAAAACGCATATGCATTCTCAATTTCATGACAACCCTGCGATGGGTGGTCCACACCCTCCTGTGAATGTGTATTCGGCTATAATGACAAACAACATTATAATATAGGTGGTTCTTTCAAAGCTATATTAATGAAAAACAACATGCTTATGTTCCAACTTCATCCCTAGATATGATGGTAGCTATAGAAACAATAAGCAAATTATAGGATCACATGTTTATAGAAAATGCACAACTACACAACATGTATCATGGGAAGCCCTCATGGGGGAGAAAACCCAATTACAACCTTTCACTATGATAAAATCTGCAAAATCAAGAGTCATGCATGACTTCACAATGTCTCAGCTTGCCATAAACCCTAGGCGAAAGCATACCTAGTGGGAGACCATGCGTCACACATCAAAGAATACCCGAGTATAATTGCTCTACTACAAAAGGATAGTGAGCTATAGAATAACGAACCCCAATCATACACACAAGAGGAAGACCAAGTTGATATAACATGATGAGAACATGACTCTCTCATATATATTATAAAGGTCCAGGGGTATCAAGCCTCCACTAAGTATATGATCCCACACAAGACCGACTTAACCAACGAGTTAAGTTGGGGGTCACACATCATGACCAATACTCCAACATTAGGTGATCAGGGGCTTGCAATTGCATAAGGACTTCTCTATACCTATGACACATGGAACACCCATCAAGGAAACCAACTCAGTCCACCATCATTAAGTACTACTACCACCATCAAGGGATAAAAATGGTGAGGGCCAACTATTTGCTGAGGGATCCATCCCCTAGCTTAGTGGCATTGGGAAATGCTACCGTCTCTCTGACTAGTCCTCTCACTTTTGTTTCTAGTATTAAAATGCATACGCATTCTCAGTTTCATGACAACCCTGCGATGGGTGGTCCACACCCTCCTGTGAATGTATATTCGGCTATAATGATAAACAACATTATAGTATAGGTGGTTCTTTCAAAGCTATATTAATGCAAAACAGCATGCTTACGTTCCAACTTCATCCCTAGATATAATGGTAGCTATAGAAACAGTAAGCAAATTATAGGATCACATGTTTATAGAAAATGCACAACTACACAACATGTATCATGGGAAGCCCTCGTGGGGGAGAAAACCCAGTTACAACCTTTCACTGTGATAGAATCCGCAAAATCAAGAGTCATGCATGACTTCACAATGTCTCAACTTGCCATAAACCCTAGGCGAAAGCATACTTGGTGGGAGACCATGCGTCACACATCAAAGAATACCCGAGTATAATTGCTCTACTACAGAAGGATAGTGAGCTATAGAATAACGAACCCCAATCATACACACAAGAGGAAGACCAAGTTGATATAACATGCTGAGAACATGACTCTCTCATATATATTATAGAGGTCTAGGGGTATAAAGCCTCCAATAAGTATATGATCCCACACAAGACCGACTTAACCAATGAGTTAAGTTAGGGGTCACACATCATGACCAATACTCCAACGTTAGGTGATCAGGGGCTTCCAACCGCATAAGGACTTCTCTATACCTATGACACATGGAACACCCATCAAGGAAACCAACTCAGTCCACCATCATTAAGTACTACTACCACCATCAAGGGATAAAAACAGTGAGGGCCAACTATTTGCCGAGGGATCCATCCCCTGGCTCAGTGGTGTTGGGAAATGCTACCGTCTCTCTGACTAGTCCTCTCACTCTTGTTTCTAGTATTAAAACGCAGATGCACTCTCCGTTTCATGACAACCCTACGATAGGTGGGCCACACCCTCCTGTGCATGTGTATTAGTCTATAATGACAAACAACATTATAATATAGGTGGTTCTTTCAAAGCTATATTAATGCAAAACAACATTCTTACGTTCCAACTTCATCCCTAGATATGATGGTAGCTATAGAAACAGTAAGCAAATTATAGGATCACATGTTTATAGAAAATGCACAACTACACAACATGTATCATGGGAAGCCCTCATGGGGGAGAAAACTCAATTACCCCCCACTGGAGAAAACCCTAGGTGAAGGCATACCTGGTGGGAGACCATGCGTTACACATCAAAGAATACCCGAGTATAACTGCTCTACTACAGAAGGATAGTTAGCTAGAGAATAACGAACCCCAATCATACACACAAGAGGAAGACCAAGTTGATAGAACATGATGAGAACATGACTCTTTCATATATATTATAGAGGTCCATGGAGAATGTTGTATCACCGATCCTGCAAACATAAAAAATAATGAGTTTGAGGAATGCATCCATCTTATGGTTCATTTGATTCAAGACATCTATGTGGTTACAATTGTCTAATAGCAGGTGAAAACACCAAGGTTAAAATGCATGATTTTTTTTGGTATTTGTAAAGGTGTTAATTTCTCAACGTGAAGTCATATTAATGGATAGGGTATTTTTAGAATAGTGATAATTGCAAGCCATGAGAAGAACCTTGGATCACACATTTTGGTTTGATCTTATCTTAGGCATCACTCATGATGTTTGATTAAGGAAGCAAATCACTAAGAGGTTGCAGGGTGAGAATTTACTCAATAGACCTTTCGCATTACTAACCGAAAATTTCCACATATTTAGAGGAACTTTTGCATATTTGAAGGCATACCTCACCATTGAGGTTCATATATATGTCTTTAAATGTCTTTGCTTAGATAATATACTAGGTCTTGGCACCTCTTTTATGGTGTGAGAATGTGTTGTAGGAAATGAAGTTTAAGTAGGTCCATTTCAACTTTATTTAATTGTTGCATTAGTTTTTGTAGGAGAAGGGTTAACATTAATAGAAAACCAATGCATTACACTCACCATTACAAACTTTTTTTTCACACCATTAGTTTGATTGAGAAATTATATTGTTTGACTTATAATGATTTTACTCTTGTACATGTGAAGATGTTAACTTTATGTTTTTTCAAATCCATATGCTTTCCTTCTAGTTGTGCATTTTTTAGTAGATTGTGTATCTTCTATAACCATGACTACCTCTTAAAATTTTAAGGATCCATACTTAAAAATATATAAGTCTTGGCAAATCCAATCAATTCTTAAATTCTAACTATAAAATATTTGGTGATACTTTTTAATTTTTTTTCTTCTAATTTATAAGTATTTTATGTACTTTATATAATAATTTGGAGAAAATAGTAACATCTGTAAATGGAAATAGGAACATCTATTGTCAAGAAAAGAATGTTTGGATTTGTATTTCCCTCCATTGTTTTTAGTATTTAGATTTCCCTCCAATTTTTTTTTCATTTTGTAATATAAATAGGAACAAAGCTCATATGTATTCGACAATATTTTAATTGAAAACATTTTTTTGCTTGGCGTTGAAGTTAGAAAACTATGAAGACTAGAGGAAATGAGAATCAAACTCTCTTACAACAGGCAATCTTAACTCGTGGAAACAAAAAGAGGTACCATTGCCTTGTACTATTGTTTGTACTATATTGCTCATACTGTTGTTTTGTCCTTATTGTCCCTTTGTACTATATCGCTCATACTGTTGTTTTGTCCTTATTGTCCCTTTGTAATATATTGCTCATACTATTGTTTTGTCCTTATTGGCCATTGTTTTGTCCTTATTGTACCTTTCGGTCAAGATGAATTATGATGAGTATTTCAAAATTTAATAGTATTTTAAAATCCATATTTGCAAATGACATTTACCGTGGATAATTGGCCTTTTGCAAAGACATTTTTTGTTATCTTGTCAGTTGTTTTTGTCCATTCATGAACTAGATATTAAAATACATTACATCATCATACTGTGGATTTGAAACAAGTAGGCCAACATGTGGTGCCACCGGCCGTTTCCACCCTTGTTGATGTAGGAGATGGGCAGACTTGCTCCGTTCCCTAATCTCGTAGTATTAGAATAGGGTTACCAGAATTTTCCAAATGTATCATTGCTGGAAATCTACTTACTCAAAAATCCAAACAAAAAATGCAGATTCGCTCTTTCCAAAAGTTACAGAGGTCTTATAAACGCCTGAGTCAATCTCTCCAACATCTAGTTAGCAAAAATCACATATTTCTTCAAGGAAAAATATTGGAATCTAAACCGGGAGTAAATGGTAAGATTTACAGATTCTAAACCAGATAAGCAAATTTATATCAAAATTCTCAGAACCCCACCTCACATCTGCTCAGTATTTAGAGCTGTGCAGCATAATTTCCAAACACTCTTCATGAATTAGTAGTCCACAAGAAGATGTTTTGTGGTTTCAACATTCTGCATACACAGACAACATCTGTTGGGACCAATCCGGCCTTTTTTTAAAATATTTTCCCATGCCTTGAGACGCCCCTGTTGGCAATATGGCAATTATGTCCTCAGAATCGCAAACCCTGGAGTCACTCTTGGTTTCTGATGAGCGTAACTTTGTGATCAAACAATAGAGGTGACCAGGTCCCAGTATCTGATCTTGTGGGCAATACAGTTGCTCTTTTTTTTTGTGACAAGTTTTTCTCCACCGTCACTGCAGATCTTATAAAGATGGAGATCTTAATAAGAAAAAGCCAGAAGATTAAAAATATCATGCCCAAGTTTTGGAAGAAAGGAAGCCCGTAGAAAGCCCAAGCATGCAGTTTTGAAGGAAATGAAGCCTACAGGCTTGAAGTTAATTTATGAATTAATTGACTAGTTAATTAATTAATTAGTTCATTAAAACAAAGATTTGAAAGGGCGTGACGCCCGCAAACCTGGAAGATGTCCATTGAGATTTTAATTGGTTAAATAATCAAAATCTGCAAAAGACAGAAATATGAATTAAAAGGTTTAATAATAGAAGATTCGATGAAGCATGTGAAGATTACACATTAAAGAACACCCAAAAAATCTAAATAGAAGAAAAGAGTGTGTCTTGGAGTCATAAGTTGCAGTAGCATCCTGAGCAGTCCAAGATGTAGTAGCATCCTGAACCAGTTAATAACATTAGATTTCATATATTTTGTCTGTAAAACTTTTGACCACAGAGTATTCCCAAAAAGAACCCTCTATAATTTAGTATACATTGTTAGACATTTTGTTATGAACGAGTTAAAGATATTTGTATAATGTTCATAAATACTATTTAATTTTTAGGATTGTGTTAGTTGGCTTGTTTCAATGATGTGTTAATAAAAATGATTTTTTTTGTTATGCAGTTTATTTGCGGATGTCCATATCAAAGTAAGACATTATTTTTTTTTGTTTGGGATTTCAATAACTTCAATATTTTTTTAACAATTATTGTCCTTTCTTTTATACCTTAAAAATTGTCTAACTTTCTTTGAGCATGAGCTGCAATCCATATTTGTAGGGAGCTAACATGATTAAATTAAGACGTTGCAATACATCACTTTTAACAAAGTCAGGCTGCATTACCAAAAGAAATGACGATGTTATATGTGGCACAACTTCAGGTAAATATTTTAAACATGATGGTAACTTATTATTTATTTTTTAATAAATAAACAATTATATTAAAAAAATTCATAATATGCTTGACCATAGGCTCTAAGATGGGAAACAAATTCCAACAAAATATAGCATCGGGATCCACTGTCCCATTACAAAGTGAATCTACTTGCTATAGTTTCGACAACAATTATAATGCACATACTCTTGAGAAAGATGTGAAAGAACCAGTATTGGAAGGTATGATCATTTCTAAACATTTTTTGTCCTATACAAGTATTTCAAGATTTCATATTGTCATTGTCTCAAGAGGGGTACTGGTTTGTTTTTCCATAAAATTTTCAACAGGAACCACCACAACAAGATCATGTTTTGGAGGAGGATCCACCACAACAAGAGCATGTTTTGGATCAGGATCCACCACAACAAGAGCATGGTTTAGAAGATGCAAATGCATCTACCGAAGCTAGTACTGCAATAAATGTGAAAAGAAGGAGTAGAGGACCAACAAAATGTCTCTTTGGAACCACTATAGAGGGCATTGCATTGCCTGAAATTCAATTTAATGAGAGGGGCTAGCCTATTGGTCCACATTCAGAGAAATTCTCCTCATTTTTAGGTGTTCTTGCAAGGGAAATTCTAGGCATCAAGCACATGGAATGGAAAAAAGTGTCCGAAGTGCAAAAGAAAGACATGTGGAGTGCAATCAATGTGAGCATCAACTTATTCTAAACTTTATATATTGATGCATATTGAGCTTGTGTGTGATAGGTTTAGTTTCAAATAACGCTTATATCTAATAATGGATTTTTTTATCTATTGTAGCATACCTACCAAATAGATCCGTTAGCAGAACAATGGTGTCATAAAGCAATATCTCAACGCTTTAGAACCTATAGATATAATTTGTATAAGAAATACTATTTGAAATACGGAACCAATGAGGAGAGGATTGCAAACATTCCTATTGGAGTAAATGAAACTGATTGGATTGAATTTGTTAGATTACAATCTGACCCTAAATTCAAGGTAAAAATGGAAGACAGATTTGAATGTTATCATCTTTGATTTTGAATCCTCTCATACAATCAACTATAATCTTAGCATCTATTTTTTTATTGAGTTGCAGGTGAGGTCAAGAACAAATAAGGAAAATAGGGCATTAGAACAAGAGACCCACACTTCTGGCCATAGAGGTTACTTTAGGGTTGAAGATGACCTCGTAAGTTGCAACAAATTCTATTATTTGTTCACAATTAACAACTTTAAATATAGTTAACTAGATTGTTGTATTTGTTGATACTAGAATCAATCTCGTGGTCCAAGTAATAAGCCTATAACTAGGGCTGATGTGTGGATGAAATGCCATAAAAAGAAGGATGGCACTCCAATGTCATCATTCATTGCGGAGAAAATAGTAAGTTCCGAACTTATTCTTGTATCATTTATGCTTTTTTAGAGTTTATGATGTTTCTTATATCAGTTTGTTGAAATGTTGACATTGCTAGAATCAAATTGAATCGGCACAAAATGAGTCAGTGTCTCTTGCATATGCTACAAAGCAAGATGCCCTTGCTATAGTTTTGGGGCCTGAGAGGAGGGGTCGTGTACATGGGGTTGGATTCGGAGTCACTCCAACAGTATTATTTGGAAAAGAGCGTTCCTACAAGAAGGAATTTCATAATACTAAAGAGAAATTAAGAGAAAAAGACAAGGAACTCGAAAGATTAAAAAAAGTTGTTGAAGAATTAATGGAATGGAAAGCTGCCGTGGAGGTGGGGAAAGAAAGTGGCAGAGTTGTTCCAAAATCCAACAATGTAAGGATTGCATGTGTAGACTTTAATTTTTTATGCAGGCCATCTTTAAAGTTGGGGATTTCAAAATCATAATGCTAACATGAACATGATCGTATTGTTGTAGGGTGTGTAATATATGAATTATTGTTTTTGCATCCTAACCCTTTATCTTCTGATTTCATGATATCTAATGCAAACTATTATATTTGCAGAGTAATATTTCCATGTCAGATGTTGAATCAAATCGATGACCTCCGCAACTGTCACCTCTTAATCCAGTCACCCCAATCATGTAGTTTTTTAAACCAACTCTTATTTTTTCCATTTTTATTTTCCATTATTTGAAAATCACTCACAAGTATTTATTTTTTAGGAGAGTCTCCAGAATAATCCTAGTCAAGGTTCATTGGAAAAAAATACAATGGCTCCTAGACCATCTAATACATTTGATACTCCAAAGTCTAATACATTTCATACTCCAAAGTCGATGGTGAGTTTTGAAACTATTTAATATTTACTGCAATGTTATATTCGTTATTTCACTATATCTTACAAGTATTTATTTACTAACAGGCTTCTCTGAGTCCTCATCATGCTTTGCCAAAAAAAACTCCTTTGACTTTGGGAGAACATAATCGTGACCCAATTGGAAAATCAATACAACAGGTAAGTTCTAAGCCTCTTTATTTCTATATTTAATATTCCATTCTTATTCCGAGGAATCTCACAGGAATTTGTTTATTGGAAGGTTCAATTGCAATTACCATCTTCAGATGCAGGATTGAATGGAACAAAAATGTTTACTGACATATTTTAATGGTCAATTGAAGGTTGCAAAGGGTTACATCAAAAGAATTGAACCAACTTTGTCATTCCTAATGGGGAAAAATTAGGTGATGGATATTATCTTGTGTGCCCACAATCAATTCTGGTTAATCCTGATTATGAAATCAAGCTTAACCATAGAAGTAATCAATGCAAGTATTTAGCGGATGCAATTAACAATTTTATTCCTTGGAAAAGCAATGACATTGAATTGATCAAAGATTAAGAAGAATGTGAACTTGGAGTAAACAACATGAGGATGGGCTAGGTGATAGGATTCCAAATAAGACCCATGTGTCCGATTTCCATTTGTGCATATGTAATTATAAACAACAACTCAACTTACAGGCTTAGGCCAAGCCTGTAGACAAGCATGGACAAGCATGGAAAGCAAGCTGGAGGACAAAGACATGGCAAAGGTGACATGGAGGATTGATGAATTCAATTTTGGAGAAGCCCAAGCAGTGTTTGATTCTAATAATTCCACAAGTACTAGTATATCTCCCTCTCACAAAAGTCATGTCTGATACAAATAACTATCTTCACAGAGATAGATTAAAAAGGGCAGTGACTGCAACTATAACCTTTTTAGCATTATTTCAGGTTTATGGAAAAAAATGGATCTGTAAGAGGTTGCAGGACTAATTACCCTGCAATCAATGCTAATAGTTTCATGTCCAGCACATAGTCCTAGTGAACATGACCCTTCTATAGCTAGTTGTAACAAAACAAGTATAGTTCAGTTCATGCATTTACATGAAATAAAATGTCAAAGTTTTTCCTAAAATCACCATAAAAATCCTCCACAACACCCCTATAATCCCCACAACTAGATGGTCATCTTGTTAAACCCATAATAATATCTAAAAATTATAAATACATATAAAACTCAAATAATGAAAACATCAAAATTGCATTCACACATTTGTAATTTTTATCCCAACAAATACACCTTCAAAACCAAGCAAAAAAAATTGAAAACTTATCATGAAGATACCCACATCCCACATACGAAATCCTATATGCATCAAAATATATCTTGGGCTTATCTATTTACATATAAATGTTGGTCTACAAACACTAAACAAGACAGTCATCGGATCCCATGGGAAAGCAACTAAAAAAAATCATGATATCCACAAACATGTATAGATTTTGCTTAAAAAAACATTCAATGAACTAAATCAATGAAACACAATGTAACTTACTGATTTTTTCTATTGTTACCTATGTTTAAACCAAGCCATATTCATGGCAATACAGATGTAGTGATGAACCCTATCACGCCTTAGAAAAAATGTGAAATGAAACCAAATGAGGGTTCCCAAAACCCATAAAATCTAAGATCAATGAAAGTGGTGGATATCTGGGTGGTGGTGGATATCAGTGCATTAGAATTCAATGGCCACTGATGTCTACTTGGACAACTATAAGAAGAGTCCCCTGAGCTTATATTTATTGAATACATCATCATTGCAAAGCCAATGAAAACAATGGAAAAAATCCAAAATTTTATTTCTAATGTTGAACATTAGGTGTGCCTTACCAGAAATCTTGAACAAACATATAATTGTGTCCCTGCAATCGCTATATTTCCCATAGGGACATGAAAATATCAGAGATAAAGCCATGGTTCACTATATTTCTTCAATACATTGTTTTCTTATCCATTTGGTTCATTGTAATAGTGAGGTGGATGCAAGGTTAAATCATGGGTTCCCTTCTCATGTTGGTATTCCCTACTTGTATGCCATTACTTTCAAAGGCGTAAGGATAAGTACAAGACCTAGACCAGGAACCTAAATAAAAGGAAGTCCACTCTATTGTGCATCCATGTTACTTAAGAACTTTAGGAGTTAGGAGTTAGTTCCATAAATGTAGGAGTTAGTTCCATGTTACTTGCAATGAGATAATTTTCTGTGTTCAAGGGAATAGAAATAATGAGACAAAGTGGACATGTGGTATTGTTTGCAAGAAACCTACCAATGTACTCCAAGTGAAAGGTAGGCCCATAGACAATTAGTTGCTGTAGCTTTTCATCTATTTGGTCATCCCCAAGACACATAACACACCTGCAACAACACCCAAATAGATCTATGGGAATTCTCCTTAGCCCTCTTGCAGGCATATTAAGCATGTGGATATACAAAAGTATTGACAATAGGCTGCTTGAGTTCAAGCTTGCTCAAGTACAATATACATCAGAATGAACTCGAAGCAACCAACAGGAGGATGGGCTAGGTGACACGATTCCAAATAAGACCCATGTGTCCGATTTCCATTTGTGCATATGTAATTATAAACAACAACTCAACTTACAGGATTAGGCCAAGCCTGTAGATATATGTTAATTACAAGTTCAAATTCACATAAACAAAAAAAAGACATATTTGGGAAAATCATTATATTTGAAATATCATACTTTAGAGTCTTGATAAACAAAATGCATATTTCCACTATTGTGCATTGAATAAACCTAAAATCCTGACAAACCAATTACATTTTTTTAACATCCTCTGGTATATTTTCAAGTAACAACACAATGGAGATCCAAGAGAAAACCTTCCCTTTGGGGAACAGAAAAAAAACACCACAAGATGATATTCCATAGCAGGGTGTTATTCAACCTAGATTTGTACTAGGGTGGGTGAATTTAATTTCAAGAGATTGGGCGAAAATTTGCAAGATGTTAAGGTTTCAAGATTTGTACTCTAGACCAAGTTAAGGTTTCAAGATCCAAAACATCAACTTCTCCTAAGTAAGGGTATCCAGAATATCCACCTTATACCACAAGCATGTTTTCAATAGCAATTGTAGTGTGGCTATCTCTGGGAGAAATAAGATCCCATTCACATCAAGGGAAATCCATTTCATTAGCTTCAAGTCCATAATATGAACATTAATCAAGCAATTTCCTCCCCCTCTCTCGTGGGGATGGTGGAGTTCCTTGAATGCAAGAATGCCTCCATTCATTGGTCTACAAGTCTAAAGTGTGCAAATCATTTATCTTATTAGACCCGTTTGTTCCCCCAAACACTTTGATATTGTGGTCTAAGAGAATGGCACTATGGATGTCTCTTGTACCTAGCTCTTGCCTAGTTGATACTAATAGGATACAGTACACCATCCAATGCGGGCATTTGAAGCCCCTTGCATTTAAGGTCTCTAAAAGACCTTAGGTACTGATGAATATGGTTGTCTATAATTGTCATTGATGACAACACTAATGACAAAGGTGTACATGGCATGAAGATAAGCAAGCTAGATAACATTGACAAGCATGCATGATAAGCATGAATGACATGGAAAAAGGAATATGGGCATTGGATGACATACGTGGACATGACAGCTTGGGCAAACAAACCATGACATGACAAAGAAGTGATAAATATTAATGACATGGCGTGATTGGGCTTTGGAACACCAAAGTGGGCAAATGACCCATTCTGTGGTCAGTTGTGGGTTGATGGGGTCATGAAACCCTTGAAGATGGTCATGGTGCATGTAAAGGTTTGGCACCCACATATATGGTGGCATGATGGCACTTGGAAGATGACATGTCATAGCTAGATGATATGAAGCTCTTAAAATTTGATGGATGAAGTTCTTAATTGTGAAGTTGGTCTAGTATACCACTTGATGATAGCAGCTACAGTAAACAGTTTTTTTTTAACTCTGATTTTTGGTGTGACTAAGGAATTTCGAACTGATATATAGCAGCAGCAAAGGGTGGACAAGTGGAAAATCGCAGGAGCATGATAGGAGTCTAATTTTCTTGTCTATTATTTCTGATTTCGAGTATATAACTTTTGAGAGCTTTTGGGATTGTCCAGAATTTGTTTACAGCAGCAGAATGATGCCCTAACAAGTCTGTTGACCTTGTTCACACCTTCAACAATCTGAATGATGAAATCCTAGGATGTATGCTACCTTATGATGATGATGCATAGTACAGTATGGAGATAGGTTAAGTATGAACAGTGATGTACACACAGTTGAATAGCAATGAGATGCTGCAATATGCATGTTCAAACCTTGATGTATACAGATCTTGATGATGATCTACCATGCCATGATTTGATGAACACTTGATGTTTATGTTGCCTACACTGATGTTGATAATGATGATGCATAGAATTACACAATAGATTCAGTGATGTATATACTAGTAATGGTGTATTAATATGATGATATCTTAGTGATATACATGCACAGCGACCTTGGTATGAGCAGCAGTGACTGTGACATACATGACCAGCTTGACCATTAAGTATGAGCAGTATATGGACTAATTTGACATGACAGTCTTATATAGCAATGCAAGCCTTGGCTTAACAGTAACAATATTGGACATCACTATGGATGATGTGACAGTTCGATATGATAATTAACATGACAATGATGACAGTAACAACATGATGAGCAGCAGTTGGTTGTTTGAGGAAATGATGATAAGCAGAAGTTGAAGACATAAGAAGACCTTGAAGATATGGGAAGACCTTGAAGATATGAGCACATTTAGTTGATGAGCAAACTTTATTAATATGACTGAACTGTTAGACTGATGATATTACTGAGGACAGACTGAAGACATAGTTGTGACAAGTTGATAAAGTGTGACATGACAGAGATGATGAAATTTGATAAGATATGCATATGTACATATAATACAAGCAGGGTCTTGTATCCAATTTTCTTGGCTGGGTCTAAGAAAGACTAGGCAGGGTTCTAGATAAACACATAACCTACAGCTGATGAAAGTAAGCAGTCTAGAGAGTTATGAGAACAGGAGGATGATCTCTATAGGAACTCTACAAACCTAAGAGCAGAATTGAAGAATTGTCTGAAGCATTTTTTTGGCACAATAATTTTTGAATGCATTTGAGAACTGTTCAAAGGTAGGTTTGAAGGCTTTGAAGCTAATTGGGAATGTTCTAGTAATTCCATAAACAGTGAAGAATTAGCTGCATGTGGATATACAAAAGTATTGACAATAGATTGCTTGAGTTCAAGCTTGCTCAAGGAAAATCTACATCAGAATGAACTTGGAGCAACCAACAGGAGGATGGGCTAGGTGACACGATTCCAAATAAGATCCATGTGTCCGATTTCCACTTGTGCATATGTAATTATAAACAACAACTCAACTTACAGGCTTAGGCCAAGCCTGTAGATATACATTATTAAACTGTCTAAAAACACTAAACAAGACAGTCATCAGATCCCATGGGAAAGCAACTAAAAACAATCATGATATCCACAAACATGTATAGATTCTGCTTAAAACATGATTCGATGAACTAAATCAACGAAACACAATGTTACTTACTGATTTTTTCTATTGTTACCTGTGTTTAAACCAAGCCATATTCATGGCAATACAGATGCAGTATTAATGAACCCTATCATGCCTTAGAAAAAATGTGAAATGAAAACAAATGAGGGTTCCCAAAACCCATAAAATCTAAGATCAATGAAAGTTATAGATCTCTGGGTGGCGGTGGTTATCAGTGCATTAGAATTCAATGGTCATTGGTGTCTACTTGGACACCTATCAGAAGAGTCCCCTGAGCTTATATTTATTGAATAAATCATCAGTGCAAAGCCAATGAAAACATGAAAAAATAATTATTTAAATAATGGAAAAAAACCAAAATTTTATTTCTAATGTCGAACATTGGGTGTGCCTTAAGAGAAATCTTGAACAGACATATAATTGTGTCCCTGCAATCGTTATATTTCCCATAGGGACATAAAAATATCAGAGATAAAGCCATGGAATACAATAGGGTATGGAACCATGGTGTGTATAGATCCCTAAACACCAAAGAGAACCAGACTAACATGAAACGTAGTCAAAATACACAAACAAAATTCCTAGATGTGAAAACACCTCCAGAGATGGCTACAGGATAGTCCACATGATAATGAATATGGTTATGCCTTAAATACATTGTACAATCGCCCAGGAGGCAAGAGGAAGATGCAACACATTGATCAAAAGGATAATCATACTAATTGTCTGCCAATCATATCGAAATTAAAAAGGGCAGTGACTGCAACTATAACATTTTCAGCATTATTTCAGGTTTATGGAAAAAAATGGATCTGTAAGAGGTTGCAGGACTGATTACCTCGCAATCAATGCTAATAGTTTCATGTGAACATGGCCCTTTTATAACTACTTGTAACAAAACAAGTATAGTTCAGTTGGTTCATTTACATGAAATAACAGGTCGAAGTTTTTCCTAAAATCACCATAAAATATCAGATTATGGGATTTAGTAAATTTCCAAGGAAAAATTTATACACTTCTTTTGAACAAGTTCAAATTCACATAAACATAAAAATACATAGCAAAATGAATCATTAGATTTGAAATATCATACTTTAGATTTTAGATAAACAAAATGGATATTTCCACTATTGTGCATTGAATAAACCTAAAATCCAGACAAAACAATTATAGGTTTTTAACATCCTCTGGTATATTATCAAGTAACAACACGATGGAGATCCAAGTGAAAAGCTACCCTTTGGGTAACAATTCAAGCACCAAGCATCTTCCCTAGAAGGAAGTTTGTTGCATGTCCCTATGCAACTTATTCCCCCCGTAGTAAATTCTGATGTAGCTTGGTCCAATTGTAAGATGGGTGACTTACTTCATTTCTTTCCCGAAAGCCTAAATGATGATCCACTTCCATCCATGAAGATTTCTCTACAAAATCATACCACTACCCAACCACACTGTACTCAGTTTTGCTGCACCAGAGCAAAAGGAAATGGAACCTTAACCCAAGCCATTGAGTACCATTTCTTCATAGAGAATTCACATACAAACTTGTTCTTGAAAAGGAAACCTGGAAAAATGGGTATCCCATGGGGTCCCATTGTTGGAGTACTGGAGGAAGCAAATTCCAATGGGTCTCTAAGGCCTGTAAAGAGGCCAAAGTCCCACAAGATATAAGTTCTTCGAAACTTTGTAACGCTGATCTCTGATTCATTCTAAATTGTTTCACCCTCATAGGATCGCTGAGGAATTGACTGTGACTAGAAAAGGCCACTTTAGCATCTGGATGCTCTCCTCTGACGTGAAGTTCAGACTGGAATTCCAACTTATAAAAGATTTTCATCCCTATTTCCCACTTAATTTGATTCTGAATAAAAGATGAAAAGGCTCGTAACTAAATATCTCCTACTACAGGATTGGGATTCCATTCCAATTCATGTTCTAGAAAGAATTTAAACTGATAAAGTTCACACAACAAATCCTATTCCCTTGTAGATGAGTCATTATAGATATCCACAAATTCATCAACATTTCCCATCATGAACTTTTTGTTATTATTCAATCTAATCATATGAAGGCCTACCCATTGTTCATGTAGGTACATTGAATAAACTCTAGCAGGACTTCTACAAGAAATGGCTTGCTCAGCAAATTTAAACATTTGTCTCTTTTCTTCTTCTTTAATCATTAATTTCTGCTGTAAAGACTGTATCTTGGACTTCCACTTTTGTTCTTGAACCAAGTAAGCAGAAAACCAAGTTTCCTACATACGTTGTACTTCAAATTTATATTGTTGTTGATAAATAAGGCCCAAGTCATATAATCATTTCTTCCAGTCCATTTAATAGTATTTACTTCAACTGATGCTAAAGCCAGGGTATTAGTCCAGACATCATCAAGAATTTGATTAAAAAATTCATAGAGAATATCTGTGACTTTTTCTTTATCTTCAGAACTTTTAGAGGTACTAGGAAGAATGTTTTCTGTAGCTGCTGTAGCCAATAATTCCAAACTTGTATTATCCTTAGCCAGTGGTACTGATTCCTTTAGTACTGATTTATCTCTAAGAAATTTATTTTGTTTCCTCAACCTTTTGTTTTGCAAACTCCATCGATGAGCCTTATTTCTCAAAATTTTCAGTCTTTTCTTAAGAACACCATTCTTTCTCTGTAATTGTCTACTCCTCTGTTTTAACTTTTCATTTTCATTCTTAACATGTCTATCCAAAACTTGAAATTCACGAACTTGCTTCTGAAGTTTCTTAATCCTCTTTTGTAACTTACTTGAAATTAAACCAGGAGAATCAAGCCTTACCACTTGATTAGATTCATCTTCTTCCCTTTGAGCTTGGTCTTGAAACTGAGTAGCTTCCAATTCTGGCAGGGGTGTTGACTCTAAACTCCGACTCTGTGTGTAACGGGTTCTTGTACATTTGGGTATTGTTGAAAACATATTTTCAAATGTTCTAACTTTTTCAATAACTTCTTCAGAAATGCCTTCTAGCCTTGCAGATCTTCTTATCACCGTAACTGAAATTTTATTAACCTCTTCATCATCTCTATGCCTCTTTGGAGATGGTTGGGATTGAATTGGTTCAGAAAATGTTGGTGCTGGATCAAATTCTGTCTGAACTGTTGGAGGGGGCGATACAGAATCTTGTGGATCATCATTAACTTGCTCCTGAAAACCTTTTTCCACCAAAAATTGTTCCCACGTTAGGTTGCTCTTTTGTAATTCCTCCACGATCAACAACTTAATTAATCCATGATGATACAAGCTATTACCAAGTCGCTGATCAGGCCGCTTTTGGGCAGCTGAAGCCATTTTAGACAGGCTCTTCCACAAAAAGTATGGAATGTTCATCAATTCTTCTCCTTTAATGTGAAGGAGAAGCCGAATATAATAAAGAAAGACAAGGCTATATCGTCCTTCACAAGTCAAATATTTATGCAAAAAGAAAATGGCATTACCCCATTTAGCAGTGAAACAGTTGCGTTTAGCTCCCTTCTTCCAATGAATACTAGAATTAGCCACCTTCACAAACTGTTTCCAAGAGTCAGGGTTTTTCAAATGACCAGCTTTAAACCATCTTTCCCCTGTTTGTGGTAAGACTACAATGAGAGCAATGGACGTTTCTGAAACTGGAAGCAGAAACCCCCGAATGTTAGAACAAGCTCCATCGAAATTGAGAGCAAATTCCTTGGTCACATCTTCGTTGTGCCCTCTAAATTTACTAAAAAACGCATACAATCCAATTTGTTGAAACATCCTCTTACTAGAGGGATCTTCATCCAACAGTTCAATGGAATATGTCTCCTCCCTACATGCAGCACTAGCCATTCCAACTGAAACTTTCTCTGCTGAAAGGAAGTTAGGTGATCAAACCGGTATCCTTTAACCCAAATTGGTATTTACAGGCTTGACTTATGCATAACAAAGAAATCCAACTTTCAAATCGGGTGTACATATAATTGTTCAAACATGCAGGGACAAAAGGATAGAGCTAATTACGACAATTGATGGGGTCAAATCAACATATACCCATTCGTCCAAAAAGCAATGAGTTAACGGTCACTCCATTTATGGAAATTATTTGAACAAAAATACTTGGTCTCACATGTCACGATATATAATAAGCCATGAAATGACCTTGAAAAGCTAATTGAAATGTATAAAAATCATTCTTATATGCTAGAATTTATACACATTATTAGGAAAAATATATTGAATTTAACCCTACAGGAACAATACTTGTCCGGAATTAAGAGAAGACTTTGAATAGCATACCACATAGGCAGGGGATAAAACCGAGATCCAATCCTTCCAATCATGCAAATACAGATCCTCCATGGATTTAATGATATAGCTCTGTTGGAAGAAATCATTATATCTGCAACTTGAAAAGAATAATTCCAAATAGAATTGAAAGTTTGCTTGTACTGGGAGGGATGAATCCAGGAGAGTATCAAGGTTCTGTTCATTTTCAGGATTCCCTTCCCCGTACACGAGACATTCCATTTTACCAACAATCTGTTCATCTTCAGTATTTTACTAAAATATTTAAAAAACACAGAAACTGGAGATTCTACAGGCTTGAGTCAAGCCTATAATTGTCTGCTAAAACATGCTGAAATGCAAATTCTTCAACCAAACCATTCGTGATGCAATCCAAACCATGTGAATTAAGGTGTTGGAGTAGAACATGGATGAGTAGACATCCCTCCATTAATGCCAATGGATTTCAAAGCTTGGAAGTACAATCTAACAGGATATATGAATCAATTTTGTTGATGTTGAATACCCAAAAGATCAGATTGCTTATGGATCCATTTTGGAATGGTACTTATAAATTGCTAGCGGTTTCTTATGGAAAACCACTAGAGATTGATTATAGACCTTATGAGCGGGTATTGTGACTAGTATGACCTTGGAAACATATTAATTACAAAAAATCCATAACAATACTAGCTGTCTTAAACCATTATATTCTTTTGTCGAAAAATATAGCAATGCTCACATAGTGTCGCCGAAAACCACTTATAATGATAACTGGTGACAAACATTTACTACACTCACCAAAAGTAAAATAAACATGTATTAGTGAGGGCTACTAAAATATTGTCACCAGAAGTGTCACCAAAGAGAGAATCAATAACAATCCTTTAACAACCCTCACCAAAACTGTCCTTGAAAAGGGATTTGGTGACGAACCTTAAAGGACCATCTCAAAAGGAACTTATAATGACGATGTTTTAAGGACCGTCATCATATACGACATTGGTGACAACCCTTAAAGGTCCGTCACAGGCATGCCCCTCACCAATGACCTTTTTTCTTGTAGTGTATATCATAACATCAACAATACCGTCAGCATCATTCATAATGAAAATAAAATCAAACGAACCATAAACTGAACCATACCAATAATCACAAATTCAACCATAAAGAATTCATTATATACATGTGCCAAAATCATGTATCTATAAAACTATTAGTCCAACTATATATATTTTTTTTAAATGGCACATTGTGCTCAATGTATATAATGGCACCTGTTGCCTAAACATGGAAGAATGGAATCTCCTGCCCTAGACACAAAAAGGCACATTATGAACTGATTGACCCATACTACCCTTACCCCGATGATCTTCCTCCTCTTTGAGTTGGAGGAAGCTTGAGTCTTATTTCATATAGAGTAGTACTTCTATCTAAAGACTAAAAATGAAACAACATTGATATAAGTTTTTTGCAACATACTATCAATTAACACACTTATAAAATAGAAATAGAATTCAATATTGAAAAACTCACTACATATGAGAACACAAGTCATGAAGGCATTGCTCTACTTCATGCAACCTCTTGGAAATGCATCCCAACAACAATTGCAAGAACCAATTGATGAAAAAACCCTAAAGCTTGAAATCAACACCATTCATATTGGATAATAATTTCACTAATTAATAATATCGCCATGAATGTATCAAGCATTGATGGAGAAGGACTATGAGCGAAAGCACTCAACTAGATAGGATACTCTTAGGGCACACTGGGTGATGGAGTGGGTGTTGTAGCAATAGCCATAGATGCAACCATTATATATGTGATTATAGTAGATACAACAATAGTTCCATTAGTGGATCAAACAATGGGGGTAGTGGGGGCTACAACCAGGTAGAATGGTGTAAGGTGAACAGGTGCATCTACAATGTTTGAAACATGTGGTGGGAGTGAGTGGTGATAGGGGAAAGAATGCCAATGGTGGGGTCAAGGTGGCCAAGGATTGTAACCAACATATATAGTGGAAGGAATGCATATGTGACGAGTGTGGAGATAAAGGTGAACTATACATAAATGGTGTAGCCTACACAAATTTTGAAATTATATGTTAGATAGTACAAAAATGTGAAAATTAGAGAAAATGAGATAACAAATAATAAATAAATAAAAGCATATTCAACTCTACACATGATACATGTGATGGGATATGTGTACAAACCAAGTGGTGATGGTTGCAGTATGTCATACATGGCAAGCTATGGAAACAAAATAGCAATGGAAAGCTTTAACTAAACTCAAATCTTAATGATGTCTCTAATCAAGATATAAAGAGATGGTATTGAATACTTGGATTCTATGAATAGCTTGTAATTCCTTTTCATAATAAAAATAATACATCAAACCCTTGCTCAAGGTAAACAAGTTGGAAAGTTTACTCAAGTATTTTTTAGTTGTACAATAAAAATAAGGCCATAAACACTTTCATGGAACCTTTAACATAAACAAATTCAACAATACTTGTGTATAAGGAAATCTGAATGAACATGTTGCTACAATAGCTGCATCAATCATGGAAACTATCACTGATACATCTACAGGTGAAAGAGGCATACTATCATAACGTATCAACTACACATAGAAAATTTTACATATATTTGATAGTGGCACACACACACACATATATATCGACAAAATTTAACTCGTGGGCTATTTTTCGACCTTTTTTTCCAAAAAATACATTCGCCAATTTGTCTTTTTTTCAAAACTGGTTTTCACAAATTCCATGGGATATTTTTTACTCTAAAAATTGTCAAAAAATTGTCCAAAAACTATATAAAGTCATTTGAAATTTTAATATTTTTACAAAATAATCACCAAACATTTTATGGTTGCAAATTTAAAAATTAGTAAGATTTGCCAAGGTTTCTACACTTCAAAAAATTATGGATCCTTAAAATTTTCCCATATATATATATATATTAGTGTCATTATCAAATATATTTAATTGAATATGTGGTTTTTTCATAACCTCCTCCATGAAATTGTCATGTGCACTGGCCTCAATTGGCCTATAAAAAGTCTGCACACACCTCGAGCATCAATGGGTATGATGAGAACTATGATGAGAACTAGGTCCATGTGACCTCTCCTAGCTATCCTCTATTGAATGGCCTAAAATCCCAATCCCTCCCCCGCCATCACCCAAAGATATCTCCTAGCAAAATAATGCAATGAATGTATAATGTTGTAGTAAGCTACAAGTGAAGGTGGAAATGGATATTTGGGCCTTGTAAATGTCATCTGAAATGGGAGGATACTAGGAAATGGGGTTAGGCCTTTGCCTAGGAGGGAAAGACCCTTTCAATGGGACACACTTGCAATTTTCTAATCTTGTGTAGACCCACGACCCACCCCCTAGAATTCACCAATGTCAAAGTAGTTGACATGATGACCTAAAACAAATTCAGCCCATAATTTCCTAAGGAAATATAATGGAAGCTCCCTATTATTGTAGGTATGTTTGTAAAACACCGTGAACAACCTTTCCATACAATGGTCTATAAAAGGTTCGAAGGTGCACCAACCTATGCAAATGTGTTTCTTTGTAACTAGAGGATGTGTTCCGAATCTAGGGTTAATAAACAAGGTCATCAATTCCTATTTTGAAATCTGAAGATCTTTGGCCTAGCTTTTATCTAAACCCCTCCTATACTACTCAAACATATTTGGCCCGTAATAAAAAATATTACATAACTAGACTAATACATTAGCAATGGAAGTAATAACGATCTCCAATGATGTAACAAGTGAAAGGTGTGAGAGCTCTCTAGTGTTTCTAAAATCTTGTATTAGGGTTTTTAATGATTAAATCCCCACATTATTTTCATTATTTTCATATGTGGGTTATGGGTTAAGGTTTGTTCTATCTTCTTTGGGTGAAGGCTCCATGTATGTGGTATTGTTGCATTTAAAAAATAATAAACTATATTTTAATTTATTTGTTATTATAATTTTTTTTTTATGAGTATAAATAAAAAAATTGTGATGGACTTACCTAGAACCAATAGGTCCTCATGAACACTTAGAAATCACTTATTTTCCCAATCGCTCCTCAAAATGCTCCTTCAATTGCTCCTTGATTTCCTAAAGAATGCACTACACAGTTTTGAAATACCAACCCATGACCATTTATTATTATTATTTGTAGTTAAAAGAACACACATGCACCAAGGTATCCACACATATTATTAATACGTACACATCTCAAGCATGCACATGCTTTTTCCCACTATGGATTGGCATCCTATGTGGGAAGCCTTAGTGGTCGTTCAAGGAGTATCAAACTTGTAGAAAAAGGAACATTCACATGTTCTTAAGAACTTGCATGTGTTCCAGAATAAGCACATTCATGGACACCCCATTGCTATTTTTTTAGCCATCATTATTGTGTGAGTGCCCTCATATCCACTAATATGGATTCACAATGGCATGAAACTATGAGTCATCAAACAAAGCAAGTTCCTTACATTGATGAAGTAGATTGTGATGTAATACCATGAATACCATGAGATGTATGTGAAGTTTTTTTTGGAAACTCTTATTTATGGAACCATGATGTTATATACTTTTGAAGACCACATAAATGTACATTAATAAAAACAGATGGAAATACATAGTCAATCAATTTCTACAAAGGAACAAAAATATTTATTTTGTTTTTGGCCAATCAAACCAAGAGTTTGATTAAGCTATGCCAATAATATATTTATCATGATGATTGTGAATTAGAGAGATGACCAAACTCAAATAGTAGAGATTTCTAATTGAAATTTCTACAATGAAGCAAAGGAATCAACTTGATAACATGTTCATATAATACATGCAAGTTCAAAGCACTTCCTATAAAGAAAGAGGTGAAGCAAATAAATTCAACCAATGCCAAATTCACCGTTTTATCATTGTATGAGAACTCATTTTCAGACTCGACATGAAATAAAAAGATAGGTCCAAGCACATGATTGAATGGGATAATCAAGCCAAGCACATATCCATGTGGTTCATCCAATTTTTTTGAGCCAAAGAAGGATAGCACTTCAAGAATGTGCATTAACTACTAAGCTTTGAATACAATTATTGTCCTTAATAAATATCCACTTCATAGAATTAGTTATGCAATTCATCAGTTACATTGAACTAAGTACTTCTCAAAGACATATCCCTTTTAATCTTGTTATAACCAAGTAAAGGTGAGATAGAAACTCATGGAAAATACATTCAAAAGAAAAGAAAAAACTTGTATGATTGGACAATACTACCATTTGGGTTGTGTAGTGCACCAACAATGCGTTGGTCATTTCTTTCATTGAATCTTTCTTTATTGTCTAATTGGATAATATTTTGTTTTTTGACATTACTTTAAAGGAGACCACAAAGGGTAGACCAATTGATAATGAGTAATTGATATGAGAAGTTGTAAAGAAAAGGTCACAAGTTCAAATCCCCATGAATACTAGCTTAAAAAAAAACCATTACTTTGAAGGACAAATCTCAATAATCTTTTGCTATCTTGAATTTGTAGTACATAGTGGTGAAGTGAACATAAACCCAGTTAAGAAAACACCCATTCTAAGATGTACCATTCTAAGATGTACAAGGCTAGGCAATGTCATTGGCATGGAAATATTTATTAAAAACACCATATATGAGATTATTTTCATTTTTTCATATGTATAATAATACCTTTATATGCATTTGCAATAAAATATACGAAATTCATGTTCACTACAAAGCATTACCAAGCATGGCACTGTGTTTAACAAATATTGCAAAGCACGGCAAACTCTTTAACAAATTGAAGAGGAAAATATTTGAAGCATGAGTGCTAATCCTCCCTAATTTCCAAAAGCACCTTGAGATTGAAACATGATACAACAAATTAAAGTGGAAGACAAATAATAATTTCTTGGCCAAATGCTTCAAGGGTATGGAGGACGAAGCAAGAGGAACAAAGTTGAGTTTGAAGTAAGAATACCGACTCAAAAGATTGATAGTTGACATTATTTATTGATTTTGTATTTCTTAATTTAAAAAATCCATATATATACTTTGGTGAATGCAACTATATATATATCCATTTTCTTTTGAAAAGAAATCTATATATCCATAAGCTAATTGCACTTCAATAGAGTGAAGACAACATAATATGGATAGCCTAATTATTAACTACATAGTCTCGGCTTAGTTGACCATAATATGACCTTACAAAACCCAGCTCTTCACTTCTTGTTATTTGGTAAATCGAATGTTATTTGGATTTACAATGCACATAGTGAATATGGGATAATTATACATGGTTGAAAACAAATGAAACTTCACCAATGAAGACTCTCCAATGGTCAACCTCCTCCTGCAAATTGATTGTCCAATGAATCACATGGTCGATGATGCGGCTTTGGTGAGTGAATAGACGATTTGATATATTGAACTTTGGAAATGGCATGTGCGTCGTATACCATGATTTGATGTAACATTATTTAAATGTTTATTTGGCATTGGTTGGTAAGTGTTGATATAATTAGTATATTTACTTAACTTGTGTCGGATGAACATGAATAGATCACAAGTTAAGTGCTATGAACAAGTTATCTGTTACTTGTTCTCTATGCTTAGTTGTAATCACATATTGTCTATGTGTCACTTACCTTCTTTAGTTAAATGGGTTGTCTCTATGCTTAGTTGTAATCACATATTATCTATGTGTCACTTACTTTCTTTAGTTAAATGGGTTGTCTGTCACGATTTGTTTTCCATAGCTAAGAGTTATCCATGCATCAACTACCAATTATTTTTTATATTTCTTCTTTTTATAATTGTTTATTTTGAATTTTGAACGACGACCATAAAATCAATCTGGACAGTACACTTGTCCCATTCTCTTTAGATCTGGGAAAAACATAGATGATAGTCCACCCCATATTCTAAGATATAAACACACCTATAGATATAATTAGAAATGATATGTTTTTATAGACCAACTCTCAAGCCTGCCTGTATATGCAAACGGGTGGTTGATTGTTTAAATGATTTGTACTGTGCATTAAACATGAGATCTCAATTTTTGTACGCATTGGATTTTGCTTTGAACAAGGATTTGACATTACTAGGCATCGAATGAGACATCGTACGATCGACCGAAGCAATAGCCAGTATGGACAGTACCTTGTTACGTTCAAAGGTTTAGGCCTATGGGCAGGCCAATTAAATAAACCCGTTCGAAGATGTAATACTAAATCGAAACTATTATGTTCGAGAGCCGAATGCAGAGAAATCATTAATGTCAAGGGTCGAAATGTTTTGAGGACGCTAACAAGTAAACGAGATTAAAAACATGATAAAATCTTATGGCCGAGTGTTCGAAACCATAGCAAGCCAACTTATGCAACATGTGTATAGAATATCTATAAAAACCATTAAGTGATCATTGCCAAGGTTGAAGCCTTATGTGTAAATAAAATAGAATATATATATATATATATATATATATATATATATATATAACCATTATAGTCATCATGGTCGAGGATCGAGGCCCTGGCAATAAGCAATCAGAAGTAAAGGATGGGTCAAAACCCTGTAGCAAGTGATCAAGCAAACAAAAGACAGAGTATGTTTAAAGCAAACAAGATTTAAGGGTCGAATCCCATAGCAATCAAAACATACAGAAAACTATTCCAATTCATTCATAGAGACAAAGAGACTGACTTTGTATTTATCATTAACAGTCCATTTACAAGCTATCATTAAAATTACAGTGTGCACATGAGACCCTGAAACAACATCACATCGTATATATGTTTAAAGAATTCGATAGAGATAGTTATCTTCCATATTAACTAACCAAAGTATATATATAATGGCCGAGGACTCGGATAGGGTAAAACCCTCGTTCTCTTCATGAGTTGGATAATTATGAATATAACCGTTTACTGGTAAGAAAGAAGAATAATAAGGGTCGAACTCAAATTCCTTTTTAAGGAATTAAACCCTAAGAATGGCGTTCCACTGTGGAGCCATAGAATTCGACACATTGTGCCATGTCATGCCATGAAAACATTAACAAATTAATATCAAGGCGACTGGAAACTATAACAACAACAGCAATGGAAAGGCAAATTAAGAAGATGATAAGGGTTTACCACTATCCTCGCAAAGGAAAAGTATGCCCTGTCGTCGAGTGGGGACTCATCCGGCTCAAGGAACCCTGCCGAGGCAAATAAGCAGGAGTTAGTGAGCATCTTTAGAGGTATGTGATTCAATAAGAGATGGAAAATTTAATGCTATAATAACTCACCTCAATGAACTCCGTGACTACCCAACAAATAAGTGAATTCTGCCACCACGTCGGTATCTGCATGCAACCGATAACCATGTTATCATCAAATTAGAACATAAGAAAATAGATAACCCTTTAATTGAGAAGCGGAAAAACATTGAAAAATCCCAGAGTGAAAGTTTATCACCAGGAAAAGGGATGCATCCTTTGTGGCCAATTCGTGCACAGAGGTAAGAGGAATGGCATGAAGTAGAAACCCTGCTACACAGTGGCAAGTGGGGAAACCCTCACCGAGTTGAGAGACGGTCGACAATGCAAATGCAAGGAGGATCAACGCGCCACCCATACCTTTGCCACCTTTTCTGTCACCTCTGATCTCGAAGGGTTAGTACGAATAGCGTAGATGAATGCCAGGTAAGGTATTCACAACTAGAGCATTTAAGTTTGGACAATGAAACCATGGTGGCATCACTGTTGAAGTTTTCCCGATTGATCGTTCTCAACGGACGGGACGGATCAATGATACAAAAAGCATAACCATAAATGCCAAGACCACGGATCAATGATATAAAAAGCATAACCATAAATGCCAAGACCATTAAAGTTTTATTAGCTGTAAAATACACGCTCCATTTGGCATATTCCCTGGGCATTCGGAGCATGCATGTCATCGGAGATTCTCTTCTCATCATTAATTGGTTAAATTTGGCTTGACGACCAATGAACATAGCAATTGGGGCCATTTATGAGGATGTCATCAGGATTAAACATAGATGTTTGAGCATATATTTATATATTTAGTATATGTTTTTTAGTATATGTTTTAGTATGTTTTATCTTTGTATAATTTAGGAAGAATATAAATATTAATTCATCCCAAATTTTAAGATATAAACATCTATCCATATAATTATTAATATTATCATTGTTAATTATTATTTTGAAAACTTTATGTTACATTATTCATATAATCAATTTCTCCTCCATATCTTTGATAAACGTGGCTAGATTTTGTTCTTCCTTTTTTCCTTAATCTAGTGTGCTCATCCTGAATTTGATTTGATGTTGTGCCTCTGATTCCTCTATTTGATGGGTTCTGCACACATGACCCTCGGAGGGGCACTGGGGCAGCCCTGCCTAATGGAGAGGGAGCTCTGGGTCCCTTGTCGGCTTAAAGTGAAGACCTTGCCGACAATGGAGAAAGACAGGGTTTTGGTGGAGGACTAGTTGCCGCCGTAGATGTGTCATTCAAGGTTGATACTTGCGGAATAGGCTTCATATCCTCGACTTTCTCGCGAGAAAGTTTCCGTAGAAGGTGCCTCACTAAATTATTTGAATAAGTTAATCTATGATGTCATGCGGTGTGACTTTTTTAATCTGATTTGTTGGAAAATTTTCTCAAATGAACCCTTGATCGACACCTGCGATTCATTAGAACTTTTACATGCATGATATTATCAACAAGTTTAAAGGTATTGCATGGAAGAGCTTTATTGTCTTACTCTTCCCATTTGGTGATTTCATCGGCTTTGGTTTCGTACCTTTGGCAAACTTCCAGAGAGCTCTTTCCAAGCGCAAGATTCTCATCTGAAACTTCCAAGACACAACCAAATATTTCCATCATCTTCTATGTAAATTTGCAAGGAAGACAATGGCCATTTCTAACATGCTACCTCAAAAAATCGCTTCCCTTCCTCATTGAAATTACTCTATATCAAATTTTACAAATTGCAACTTCAAAACATAACCATAGGCTCTGTTATATAATTAAAAATAACAACAAACAAAATGGGACATCATTGAGGACACACAACCCAAGGAAAAAAACGTATCTTTCTCCACAGGCACAGTGGTGCACACAACCATTATGAGGCTCTCTCAATCTATTCCATATATTGGAGAAATTGGTAATTAAGTTTCGTTTACATTTTTGGAGAATTCTTAGTGGATATTATTTCCTTCACTTTTTGTATGAAGATTATGAATAGGTACAATCAAGAGTGGTGAGGAAAATGTTTTTTTTCACAAAGAAAAAAGACAACTTTTATTAAGTAAAAAAGTTGTGAAAAATTATACAATCTGTCCAAGAGGGCGAGCTGCAATCTCCTTTGATTTTGTGAAAACTCAAAAGTCATCATTACTATATTTACCCTATCATCCTTATAAAGAAAGAACCCTCAACTAACCATAAGAGCCTACTGAACATAAAAGAACCGCTTACAGTGTGGCCCAGAAGGGCTTACAGTGGCCCAGAATTTGACATTCAACCAAAAAATAAGTGTGGCAGTACTGAACAAAGTACCACCTCTGAATTCTTTTGGATAGATGATCCACAACCATGTTGTGCTCTCTGTAGATATGAAGGAAGGAAGTGGAAGAGTAAGAAGTGATGAGAAGGTTTGTCAGCTTCAGCGAACCATTCAACTCCACTGACTATAAATTTTCTTTACCTTTAGCCCAATTGACCACACACCTTGAATTTCCGAAAATAGAAAAAGAATGAATGTCCATAAACTTAGCAAACCATAGCAAACCCCAAAGAGAAATGAGCTCAACCATCCCAGCCCCACAAAGTCCAGCTTGGACTGCGCCATCAAATTATCCCAAAGAAAATCTGAAGTCAAATCCAGAGAAAGATTTAATCCGACGTTTCTTCATGCTGTGAGTCCGGCTAGTAGCAGAGTAGTAGCCATTTATCAGCGCACAAAGAATAAGAACAGAGGCCTTCTGATCCTAAAAGTTAAGCCAATTTCTAGCTTTCCAGACTTCCCACACAGTATAACAAATAAGAGTCGGATCAACGGGATGACTATCGAACCAAAGATTGAGATTCCCTTGAAACGAGTCACTGTTTCCAAGAAACTCATGGAAAATACATTCAAAAGAAAAGAAAAAACTTGTATGATTGGACAATACTACCATTTGGGTTGTGTAATGCACCAACAATGCGTTGGCCATTTCTTTCATTGAATCTTTCTTTATTGTCTAATTGGATAATATTTTGTTTTTTAACATTACTTTGAAAGAGCCCATAGAGGGTAGACCAATTGATAATGAGAAATTGAGATGAGAAGTTGTAAATGGAAGGTCACAAGTTCAAATCCCCATAAATACTATCTTACAAAAAAAATATATTACTTCGAAGGACAAATCTCAATAATCTTTTGGCTATCTTGAATTTGTAGTGCCTAGTGGTGAAGTGAACATAAACCCAGTTAGGGTAACACCCATTCTAAGATGTACAAGGCTAGGCAATGTCTTTGGCATGGAAAGATTTAGTAAAGACACCATATATGAGATTATTTTCATTTTTTTATATATATAATAATACCTTTATATGCATTTGCAATAAAATATACGAAATTCATGTTCACTACAAAGCATTACCAAGCATGGCATTGTGTTTAACAAATATTGCAAAGCACGGCAATCTCTTTAACAAATTGAAGAGGAAAATATGTGAAGCATGAGTGCTAATCCTCCCTAATTTCCAAAAGCACCTTGAGATTGAAACATGATACAACAAATTAAAGTGGAAGACAATTAATAATTTCTTCGCCAAATGCTTCAAGAGTATGGAGGACGAAGCAAAAGGAACAAAGTTGAGTTTTAAGGGGTATGGAGGACGAAGCAAAGGAATCAAACTTGAGTTTTAAGTAAGAATACCCACTCAAAAGATTGATAGTTGACATTATTTATTGATTTTGTATTTCTTAATTTAAAAAATCCATATATATACTTTGGTTAATGCAACTATATATATCCATTTCCATTCAATACTTTGGTTAATGCAACTATATATCCATTTCCATTTTCTTTTGAAAAGAAACCTATATATCCATAAGCTAATTGCACTTCAATAGAGTGAAGACAATATAATATGGATAGCCTAATTACTAATTACATAGTCTCGGCTTAGTTGACCATAATATGACCTTACAAAACCCAGCTCTTCACTTTTTGTTATTTGGTAAATCGAATGTTATTTGGCCCATATGTTATTTGGATTTACAATGCACGTAGTGAATATGGGATAATTATACATGGTTGAAAACAAATGAAACTTCACCAATGAACACTCTCCAATGGTCAACCTCCTCCTTCAAATTGATTGTCCAATGAATCACATGGTCGATGATGCTACATTGGTGAGTGAATAGACGATTTGATATATTGAACTTTGGAAATGGCATGTGCATCGTATACCATGATTTGATGTAACATTACTTAAATGTTTACTTAGCATTGGTTGGTAAATATTGATATAATTAACATATCTACTTAATTTGTGTTAATGAACATGAATAGGTTACAAGTTAAGTGTCATGAACAAGTTATTTGTTACTTGTTCTCTATGCTTAGTTGTAATCACATGTTATCTATGTGTCACTTACCTTCTTTAGTTAAATGGGTTATCTGTTACTATTTGTTATCCATAACTAAGAGTTATCCATGCATCAACTACCAGTGATTTTTTATATTTCTTCTTTTTATAATTGTTTATTTTGAATTTTGAACAACGACCATAAAATCAATCTGGACAGTATACTTGTCTCATTCTCTTTAGATCTGGGAAAAACATAGATGATAGTCCACCCCATATTCTAAGATATAAACACCTCTAGGTATAATTAGAAATGATATGTTTTTATAAACCAACTCTCAAACCTGTATATGCAACCGGGTGGTTGATTGTTTAAATGATTTATACTGTGCATTAAACATGAGATCTCAATTTTTGTACGCATTGGATTTTGCATGGTTTGAACAAGGATTTGACATTACTAGGCATCGAATGAGACATCGTACGATCGACCGAAGCAATTGCCAGTATGGACAGTACCTTGTTACGTTCAAAGGTTTAGGCCTGTGGGCAGGCCAATTAAATAAACCCGTTCGAAGATGTAATACTAAATCGAAACTATTATGTTCGAGGGCCGAATGCAGAGAAATCATCAAGGTCAAGGGTCGAAATGTTGTGAGGACGCTAACAAGTAAACGAGATTAAAAACATGATAAAATCTTATGGCCGAGGGTTCGAAACCATAGCAAGCCAACTTACGCAACATGTGTATAGAATATCTATAAAAACCATTAAGTGATCATCGCCAAGGTTGAAGCCTTATGTGTAAATAAAATAGAATATATATATATATAACCATTATAGTCATCATGGTCGAGGGTCGAGGCCCCGGCAATAAGCAATCAGAAGTAAAGGATGAGGGTCAAAACCCTGTAGCAAGTGATCAAGCAAACAAAAGACAGAGTATGTTTAAAGCAAACAAGATTTAAGGGTCGAATCCCATAGCAATCAAAACATACAGAAAACTATTCCAATTCATTCATAGAGACAAAAGAGAATGACTTTGTATTTATCATTAACAGTCCATTTACAAGCTATCATTAAAATTACAGTGTGCACATGAGACCCTGAAACAACATCACATTGTATATATGTTTAAAGAATTCGATAGAGATAGTTATCTTCCATATTAACTAACCGAAGTATATATATAATGGCCGAGGACTCGGATAGGGTAAAACCCTCGTTCTCTTCATGAGTTGGATAATTATGAATATAACCGTTTACTGGTAAGAAAGAAGAATAATAAGGGTCGAACTCAAATTCCTTTTTAAGGAATTAAACCCTAAGAATGGCGTTCCACTCTGGAGCCATAGAATTCGACACATTGTGCCATGTCATGCCATGAAAACATTAACAAATTAATATCAAGGCGACTGGAAACTATAACAACAACAACAATGGAAAGGCAAATTAAGAAGATGATAAGGGTTTACCACTATCCTCGCAAAGGAAAAGTATGTCCTGTCGTCGAGTGGGGACTCATCCGGCTCAAGGACCCCTGCCGAGGCAAATAAGCAGGAGTTAGTGAGCATCTTTAGAGGTATGTGATTCAATAAGAGATGGAAAATTTAATGCTATAATAACTCACCTCAGGCAATGAACTCCGTGACTACCCAACAAATAAGTGAATTCTGCCACCACGTCGGTATCTGCATGCAACCGATAAACCATGTTATCATCAAAGAACATAAGAAAATAGATAACCCTTTAATTGAGAAGCGGAAAAACATTGAAAAATCCCAGAGTGAAAGTTTATCACCAGGAAAAGGGTTACATCCTTTGTGGCCAATTCGTGCACAGAGGTAAGAGGAATGGCATGAAGTAGAAACCCTGCTACACAGTGGCAAGTGGGGAAACACTCACCGAGTTGAGAGACGGTCGACAATGCAAATGCAATGAGGATCAACGCGCCACCCATACCTTTGCCACCTTTTCTGTCACCTCTGATCTCGAAGGGTTAGTACGAATAGCTTAGATGAATGCCAGGTAAGGTATTCACAACTAGAGCATTTGAGTTTGGACAATGAAACCATGGTGGCATCACTGTTGAAGTTTTCCCGATTGATCGTTCTCAACCGACGGATCAATGATATAAAATGCATAACCATAAATGCCAAGACCACGGATCAATGATATAAAAAGCATAACCATAAATGCCAAGACTATTAAAGTTTTATTAGCTGTAAAATACACGCTCCATTTGGCATATTCCCTGGGCATTCGGAGCATGCATCAGGATTAAACAGAGATGTTTGAGTATATATTTATATATTTGGTATATGTTTTAGTATGTTTTATCTTTGTATAATCTAGGAAAGATATAAATGTTAATTCATCTCAAATTTTAAGATATAAACATCTATTAATATAATTATTAATATTTTAATATTATCATTGTTAATTATTATTTTGAAAACTTTGTGTTACATTATTTATATAATCAATTTCTCCTCCATATCTTTGATAAACCTGGTTAAATTTTGTTGTTCCTTTTTTCCTTAATCTAGTGTGCTCATCCTGAATTTGATGTTGTGCCTCTGATTCCTCTATTTGATAGGTTCTGCACACATGACCCTCGGAGGGGCACTGGGGCAGCCCTGCCTGATGGAGAGGGAGCTCTGGGTCCCTTGTCGCCTAAAGTGAAGACCTTGCCGACAATGGAGAACGACAGGGTTTTGGTGGAGGACTAGTTGCCGCCGTAGATGTGTCATTCAAGGTTGATACTTGCGGAATAGGCTTCATATCCTCGACTTTCTCGCGAGAAAGTTTCCGTAGAAGGTGCCTCACTAAAGTATTTGAATAAGTTAATCTATGATGTCATGCGGTGTGACTTTTTTAATCTGATTTGTTGGAAAATTTTCTCAAATGAACCCTTGATCGACACCTGCGATTCATTAGAACTTTTACATGCATGATATTATCAACAAGTTTAAAGGTATTGCATGGAAGAGCTTTATTGTCTTACTCTTCCCATTTGGTGATTTCATCGGCTTTGGTTTCGTACCTTTGGCAAACTTCCAGAGAGCTCTTTCCAAGCGCAAGATTCCCATCTGAAACTTCCAAGACAAAACAAAATATTTCCATCATCTTCTATGTAAATTTGCAAGGAAGACAATGGCCATTTCTAACATGCTACCTCAAAAAATCGCTTCCCTTCCTCATTGAAATTACCCTATATCAAATTTTACAAATTGCAACTTCAAAACATAACCATAGGCTCTGTTATATAATTAAAAATAACAACAAACAAAATGGGACATCATTGAGGACACACAACCCAAGGAAAAAAACGTATCTTTCTCCACAGTGATGCACACAACCATTATGAGGCTCTCTCAATCTATTCTATATATTGGAGAAAAGTTGGTAATTAAGTTTCGTTTACTTTTTTGGAGAATTCTTAGTGGATATTATTTCCTTCACTTTTTGTATGAAGATTATGAATAGGTACAATCAAGAGTGGAGAAAAGTTGGTAATTAAGTTTCGTTTACTTTTTTGGAGAATTCTTAGTGGATATTATTTCCTTCACTTTTTGTATGAAGATTATGAATAGGTACAATCAAGAGTGGTGATGAAAATGTTTTTTTTCACAAAGAAAAAAGACAACTTTTATTAAGTAAAAAAGTTGTGAAAAATTATACAATCTGTCCAAGAGGGCGAGCTGCCATCTCCTTTGATTTTGTCAAAACTCAAAAGTCATCATTACTATATTTACCCTATCATCCTTACAAAGAAAGAACCCTCAACTAACCATAAGAGCCTACTGAACATAAAAGAATCGCTTACAGTGTGGCCCAGAACGGCTTACAGTGGCCCAGAATTTCACATTCAACCAAAAAATAAGTGTGGCAGTACTGAACAAAGTACCACCTCTGAATTCTTTTGGATAGATGATCCGCAACCATGTTGTGCTCTTTGTAGATATGAAGGAAGGAAGTGGAAGAGTAAGAAGTGATGAGAAGGTCTGTCCGCTTCAGCGAACCATTCAACTCCACTGACTATAAATTTTCTTTACCTTTAGCCCAACCATTCAACTCCACTGACTATAAATTTTCTTTACCTTTAGCCCAATTGATCACACACCTTGAATCTCCAAAAATAGAAAAAGAATGAATGTCCATAAACTTAGCAAACCATAGCAAACCCCAAAGAGAAATGAGCTCAACCATCCCAACCCCACAAAGTCCAGCTTGGACTGGGCCATCAAAATATCCCAAAGAAAATCTAAAGTCAAATCCAGAGAAAGATTTAATCCGACATTTCTTCATGCTGTGAGTCCGGCTAGTAGCAGAGTAGTAGCCATTTATCGGCACACAAAGAATAAGAACAGAGGCTTTCTAATCCTAAAAGTTAAGCCAATTTCTAGCTTTCCAGACTTCCCACACAGTATAACAAATAAGAGTCGGATCAACGGGATGACTGTCGAACCAAAGATTGAGATTGCTTTCAAACGAGTCACTGTTTCCAAGAAAAATGGAAGTTGAAATAAAATGTGTATTTATTGTTTGATTGACGAAACGGATATATTCATTACTAAAAAAATGTATATTAAACACTAGCCACATATTATTGAAAATAAAAACAGAAATTCAAAAGTGTTAATGTTATATTCTCTATGGTATAATTATTGATTGTTTACCCCATGTTAGTTAACATTTCTACATATTCGGCCAATATAATATAATTATATAATTATTCAATATGTCATAAGCCTTTACAACTGAACCCAAAGCTAAACCTCCTTCGAAGATTTGGCATCTCATCGCCAAAATGGAAACTGTCAAATGAATTTGATTGTCGTAATCCTCCCATTTCTTCTTTTATTGTCTTAATCCTCCCATTTATTGACTCCATCTTGTCTTGTGGTTAGCTATGGTTCCGTGCCTTTCACAAATTTGAATAGATTTCTCTCGAGGAACAACACTATCACATAAAATGTGGCCTTATCTATGTGGTTTTCCACAAGTCATGTTATTTAGAGATTTATTTTTAACCAGGTTCTTCAATGTTTCTGAGTGTGGGCAGTCCTTTCTTTTTAATTCATTGTAGTCTTTGGAGATATATTCACTTACACTGTCACGACTTGATTTTTTCAGTTATTTTCCCGTTTGTCTTCTATTTAAAACATTAGATCTGTTGAAAACTAAATAAAGATAACAAACATGAATTTACTTATATATGCATACAATCGTTTAGCCAGAAGCCTACAGTAATAGCTCTTAACCATAAACGCCTACACAAAAATAGCTCTTAACCAAATTCATGTTTGGAACTTACGAATACCTTTTTTGAATTGTATGCATGGTTCTTTTACTGAGATGCCAAAACCAAGCAAGAGCTTTTGACACACTCAAATTTGTAGGTCTAGAGAATTCTCTGCATGATATCCTGTGAAATTTTGCATGATATGCTATGAAATTTTGCACTTGAATTGATTGATCTAACCATGTCTTTGACGTTGTTAAAGTTATTCCAAGACTAAGAGAACGACACACTGTAAACAATCTTACATCAAATGAATGAGGAATTGCAATACAACACTATATACTTTTTAACATTTTTCTCATTCTTTCAAAAGATTACAACTACGAAAGATAGATATAATTACAATTCTGAACATGGTCGACATCTCTCATTGGGTATTGGTACACAAAAAAATAGATGGAGATAAAATTTGCCGAAGATTAATTCTGAAAGAAAATATTAATACATACACATCTGAATGGATGGCACACTTGATTGGGCATTACTAAACACTAAAAAGTAAATGGAGATATGTTATAGGTCAAATCTGCACTTCTCCATCCTTGATCACATTAAGTTGTCGATCACATAAAAGAACAACATGGATTGAAGAGCAAGATTGCCCTGGATGATGTATAGACTGAACGTACCATTTTCAGCTGGGAATTTCCCTGATTTATCTGATCTTTTGACATGTGCGCTACTCCTTAGCGAGTAAACCAACGCACACCTTCTAGTATGCCCTACTTTCCTTAAGGGAAACTAGCGCACACCTTCTAAAAGTTGCTGGCGCTTGTTGCAAAACACAAAAGTTGCGTCTTGTGCACTACTGTGCCTTGAGAAACTAGCGCACATCTTAAGATGAAATCAAAAATATATTAATTTGACGAATTGGGATTAGTTGAAGTTGGTTCTGCAACTTCCCCAACCTCCCAATCCAACTACCTCTCGATTCCAACTGCCTACCTTGTCCCATAGATACAAGGAGAATCCATGAGAGAGGGACCTAGAAGAAAGGCTTTAAGCATTGTTACGCTAGAGGAAAGTCCCAAGTTAGAGTGAAGAGCAGGAGCCCAGGATCTAGTTGCATAAACATCTCTACACGTTAGGTATATTGTACTGATTTCATGTTTCTTTGAAAATGAAAAGTTCAAAACACCCTTCCTGTCCCAAATCAGATATCTATTGGATTGTATGTCTATTTGGCTTAATTCTTGATTATAGTTGATGTTAAATTGTTGTATAATTTCATCATATGTTATATGGTCAAGATACGCTGAGGAAGGTATTTTTTGTATTACAAGTTCGTCAAGCAGAAGAGCAAATAGGAGACCAAGCGAGAGGCCAAGCGAAAGCTAGGACCACCTGTCGAAAAGAGGTATTTCTCTCAATCTTGATCTCTTTCTTTTGCAGTAACCAAATGCAGTATAATCAATGTGTTTACCTGTCAACCCTGCCCAATTGGTAGTGTCCATCTCCTCACTATAGGGTAGAAATCCCTAACAACAGACTGGCGACTCCGCTGGGGAGTAACTGCTTAGTTATTCTGCTCTAGGAGACTTATTTTTGGTTTTCTTCCAGCCTCTTTTTCAGTGTTTGATTCTTTGAGAGGTTTTTAGGCCTGTGTTTACTATTCCTTGCTACTTGATTCATCTCAGTTGGCTGTTGCAAAACCTGTTTCTGTCTTTTTGACACTTGTGCACTGATCTTCCCTAGTAACAGTAGAGCATATCTCTTGATGGGCGCTGCTATTTGCACTGCACATTAGTGCACATATCCCAGTGTGTGCTGGTTTCTGCACTGCACATTAGTGTATTTTCCTGTAGTGTTCACTTTTTTGTTAGGGTTTGATTTTCAGTGGTTTGTTTCCACTTCCAGCCTGTTGCTTTGCCTTCTTGACTGACCCTGGAGACTTCCATGTCTCTTTTGAGTCTTGTTGGCCTCTCTTGAGTCTTTTTAGCTTGTTTGCTTGCTTGAGTACTTGTTTAAGTGTCTTTGCCGCTTACTAGCCCTTTTTGAAGTTCATGCACTATTCTTTTTAGACATAGCTGCATACTTTCATCCTAGTTGTTGTTGTAGTCATACAGACCTGCATTGTTAATGTTTGTTGTCTGTTGCAACGTTTAGCACGCTTTCACTTTGGTCTTATCCTTTCCTTTAGGGTTTGGCTTCAAGTTTGAGTCCTTAGGATTGCTTTCGAAAGGTTGCTTGGTTTAGATACTTGTTGATTGTCTTATCAACTTAGTCCAAGTAAGTCAAATCTTTTTAATCTTCTTTGTATTGAGTCTCTGTGTTGTTAAAGTCATTCTTGGTTCACTTGCTTACTTTTTGCTTGGCTTAATGTTTTCTTAGGGTTTTGATGCTTAGGAGCAGCCTGTTTACGTCTGTCTTTCCGTTACGAGTGTCTCTTGTCCCTGTTTCTTTTACATTCTATTTCCAAGCCTCAAGTTTTTCTTTTTCAAAAACTTGGTTAGTAAAGTCTTCATTGAGTCTCTTGATTCGTTTTCTTTGAGCCATTTAGATGTTTGTCTTACACACGTTTTACACTTAGATCTTGTTTGCTTTTGTACAAGTTCTCTTTCTTTTACACTTTTCAGTAAAAAAAAATGTTCAATTTCCTTAGTAGTAAGATTTTGCATTATTTCGAGGTAACATAGTTTGCTTTGAAATATTAAAAAAGAAAATACAAAAAGATTTTTGATTTGGGATTGCCTAGTTTTTTATTTTTGAAAGAATACAAACAGAAAAGAGAAAAAGTTTTTGTGGATTTGAAAGTTTTGCTTTACATGCACTTTACTTTCATACCAACCATTCCATACACCGCACTACAACCCTTGAGTAACGAGTAGCCCTTAAAAATAAATTATTAATAAAATTTATTAGCAACATTTTTCTTTTTAGGCATACACGACATCAACTAGCTTAGGGTAGAATTTCGAGCTTAAATCACCTTAAACTGCTCGTAGCTGAATTCATTACTCAACAATCGTAATACGACTTTCATTTAGGTAAATCCATCTATATCAAATATTCTTGGGAAACTCTACTTAAACCAGAGCTAAGCACGAAGCTGTGGGAGATTGGAATTGTTGAGGATATCCCCTCATTTTCTTTTTGACCATAAACTAGAATTGACTTGCAAACGGGGGTCCTTTCGGACTTCGGGCTTTGTTACCCTGCCCGACTAGGCTGACGACTGTCCCCCCAAGTTATTTCGTATTGATGGTAGCCTTAGTATCAGACCTTTAGGATTCTACACAAGTAGAGTGAGCGGTTATTCCCACTTCACCTTGGACAGATGTGGAAGGTAACCCTTTGGCAGTAATCCCGAGAAGGCGATTTGGTGATTCAAGTGCCTGCACCCAGTGGACCTCTGGAGCACGCCACGGAACTAACCGTCGATGCTCTGTTAGTCTGTTCTGGGCCCTGATCATCCCAAACTTACTTCCAAGAGTATTCGCCATCTGTTTGATTGGTTACTTAGAAAATTTTTGTAGTGGTATGCTGTTTGCTCTTCAGTTGTAGTGGCCACTAGGTTTTTACTTAGTTTTATTTTGTTATAGTTGTGGAGGACAAACATCTTCGTCAATCTCGGAGGTTGCAAAACCTTCCTCCTCCCATTGTGGAGCCTCCACCGCCACCACGACGTAGGAGAACTAATTCCCGTGGTTCTTTTGAACTTACGAGTGAAACAGAGGTTCTTGGAAAACCATAGCCCAAAACCCCGGATCGACAAGTCTTTGATACTGTCAAGGTTGAGGACCTAATTTCTAGAAAGTTCAGTACTCCTTTCAACCCTCCTCTTACTGGACCCAACGATCCTTTACTGGTACCTGTTGGATTTCAACAACCTGAGTACAGTGCGTGTGCTCTTTGTGGTATGCTCTTTGTGCTGCTTGTTTTTAGTTGGCCTTACAGATTTCTAGTTTGTTGAGTCAGAAGCTATGGAAAGCAACCCGGTGAGCACCAATCAAGGGACCCCTGTTGAAGGGGCTCCTTGTGCTTTTCCATTCATTGGAAACATTGGTACTCCCTTAATGGCTACTTTGAATCTTTCAGAATTCACTATAGGGCTACCAATTTGGTTGTTTTCTACTCCGAATGCCTTACATGCTCCTGATGCTTCTCAAGTAAGCACCTCACATCAAGAGCATCAGAACCCTATGCTTACTTCGCCAGTAGCATATTCTCCTCCTCCTTCTACTTCATGTAGTGAAAGCAGTGATACTAGTAACCAACAGTCTAAAAGGAATAGACAAAGAAAGAATAGGAAGAAGATGCAAAAGCAAGGGGGCAGCCACCCAACCTCTGGAAGTCATGCTGGGGGCACCCACCCAACCTCTGGAGGTCATGTTGGGGGAACTCATTTAGTCACTGGAAATCATACTGAACCTCTCTACCCAACCTCTGAAGGTCATGTTGGGGGCACCTACCCAACCTCTGGCGATCATGTTGGAAGAACTTGCTCAGTCACTGTAAATCATACTAAACCCACCCACCCAGCCTCTGTAGGTCATGCTGGGGGCACCCACCCAGCCTCTGAAGGTCATGTTGGGGGAAACTACCCAGCCTCTGAGTAAACTTTCAGTCACTGCAAATCATACTGAAAGTATGTCTTCAACCACTGTTTCTCATGTTGAGGACACATCATTGATCACTGCTAGTTATACTAATGACAAGTCATTAGTTCCTATGAGTCATACGAGAGACACTGGATCAACCACTGCAAGTCATGCTGAGAAAGTTGACATTGTCGACAAGCCTAATAAACAGAAGCTTAAGTTCCCTTGTAAATTTTGCGAGGGAGACCACCTGACCTATTTGTGCCATGTACTTCCAGAAGTGCAAAGAGTGTGGTCCTCAGTTCAAAACTCTTCTTCTTCTGAGAAACCAGCCACTGCAAGTCACGCTAGGGGCATGCTATTAGCCAATGCTAGTCCTGCTGAGAGTGCTGTTGTTGTAAATGAGTCTAATCTTATAGGACAGAAGCTAAAATTCCCTTGTAAACTTTGTAAGCGAGATCACCTTACTCACATGTGCCCTGCTATTCCAAAGGTGCAGAGAGTGTGGTCCATGTCTAAAGGATCCTCTGCTCCTAAACTGTCTATAGATTCCCAACAGCCTGATCAACCTTTGGTTGATGAAGTGGTTGAATCAATGCAATCTTTGGTCAACCCCACTCTTCCTTCAGAGAGTGAAGTGATTGAATCGATGCAATCTTCGACTGATCCCATCAGTCCTTCAAATATTGATGCACCTGTCCCTGAAGTCTTCTGCATTACCAGTTCGGATGTTTCTGAAAAGGGGGGGGCACTTCATCTATGCTAAGTGAACCCCTACCAAGCTCTAGGATCATTTTCTTTGATTGGAATAGTCTAACTAGGCCTCGCCTTCCTTCTGCTACACCTTTCCAGATAAAGGTTAATATCGGCAACCATGCGGTTCATCGATGTATTGTAGATGAAGGAGCCTCTGTTAGTATCTTATCCCCTTATGCTTGGAGAGATTTAGGTTTTCCTAACCTTGCTCCAACTGTTAATTGGCCGTTGACTTTCGATAAAAGACCTATTGAACCGTTGGGATTCCTCCCTCAGGTACCTGTTACTTTGGGTGGAAAAACAGTCTTAGTTGATTTTATGGTTTTAAAAAACCATATGGATTTTGATATGATCCTTGGGCATGATTACGTATATACTATGCAAGTTGTGGTGTCTACGCTCTTTCATGTGATGCATTTTCCTCACAATGGAAGCATTGTCACTATTGATCAGCTTACATTTGTTGATCCTTATTACCCAACTATAGACCAAGTGTATCCCTCGCCAGCAGGCACTACCATGTCACAATCAAATATTGTGGAATATTGTTCTTTGAGTCCAATTGCTACTGAGAAGAAGCCTCTGAATTCATGCTTACCTTCTCGGGACTGGGTCCCGGCAATTGACAAGGTGATGACTCCATCTAAATGTTTAGATATGTGTTCCATCTAGGATGATATACTTTCCTTTGATGAAGTTTTCCTAGAGCCTATAATGCAGTCTGCCATTCATTTGGACATTGATTCACTGTCGAGCATTCTTCCACCTTTTCTTCGAGCTCATTAAAAACAATAAGGAGGTTATGAGCATTCTTCCACCTTCACTTCGAGCTTGTTAAAAAAAATAAGGAGGCTACGAACATTCTTCCACCTTCACTTCAAGCTCGCTAAAAACAGTAAGGAGGCTATGAGCATTTCTTCCATCTTCACTTCGAGCTCGTGATTCCTTGAAGCGCAGCTCGTGAGTTTACTTTTTCACTAAGTTGCAGGAAACTCAGGTCTAGCACCTGTTTCACCCTCTGAAACTTGCTGAAACTCGGAAATCCGTATGGTACTTGATGGAAACTCGTTTCCGTCCGTATGAAACACGTTTCCTAAATGGGAAACGCGTCCATACGGACGAAAACACTTTTCCATCACGTTTCCTCTCTTGTATGGTGCGTTCCCTATCAAATAAAAGCCCGTCACTTAAAAAACCAGCTCGTAAAGTCTCTTTCCACCCACGGATTTCAATAATTAAGAGTTAATACATTAAATTTTAAAATAAAATTTAATTCTAGATGTTTCTAATTAGGTTGAAGAATTCATTATCTCCTCACACAAGCGACTTCAACACTCAGGTCCTAGAATATAACAATAGGCCTTGTGCAGATTGGGATGTCGAGTCAAAATTTGTTAACTTGGACATCTCTCTTGCTGCACTAAGTTGAGGAACCTAGAAGTGGAATTGGAAATACTTCTTCCACTCTCTACATTCTACTGCTGAGCGTGCTTCTTGTTCTATTTTTGAGGAAGACTATGAAGATGAGGATGACTATTAGTATGAGATTATGAGCTTATGTTTTACTTTTATTTCTATGTTAGTATGCTCATTGTTTACAGTTTGATACATTGTACTTGTAGCCTCATACATAAAGGCTAATTGTGGATATAAATTATATAGCCTCATTTATAAAAGTTGTTTTTGGATATTACTACTTGCATGAATGAAATGATATAGACTTGGTTTCATGAGTAGAATGTGATGTTACATGTATGATTTAAATTTTGTTTGTATCATTTAAAATTTATCACTTAGCAATATTGCTTGTAGCTAAATGTAATTAATAATTTATGGTTTATGTTTTATAATAATTTTGTCCTTGTTCATATATATATATATATATATATATATCGCGTTTCCCCGTTTCCAAAATTTGGGGGGTCACGTTTCCAACGTTTCCTCGTTTCCCCGTTTTGTCCCCGTTTCCCCGTTTCGTGCAACTTAGCTCTTTCGGACTCGTTAAAACTTTACGAAAAAGATCTTTATATAGTTCTTTCACGCTCTTGTTAGACTCTTTAAATATGACAAGATTGCCGAGTATAGTTGTCATTTCAAACTCGTTAAAGGATTTGAAGCGACATCCACTTTAGTATAAGTTTAACAATTTTCCGAACTTTTGCGGATTACTTACGAAAAAGGAATACTCTAGTCATACGTGGCTAGAAGAGTTCTCCTCTCATTGTTTTATACTTTTTCGGGGGAGGGGACTAACTATACGAAAATGACCTTTTGGAGCCTTTTTTAGGATTTTCAGGCTCTCGAAACATGAAAACACCAAGCGAGCATTCATCTACTCGGGCTCGATGTGAAATCCACGAGAAGGTAAATGGAGGATTGTTTAAGTTTTCAGACTCTATAAACAGGAAAACATCGACGAGCATTAACTTACTTGGGCTCAATATTAAAATCCACGAGTAGGTGTATGGAGTTATTGTTTAAGTTTTTCAGACTCCTTAAAATTTAAAACACCAACGAGCAAGAACAGATCTCGGCTCGATATTAAAATCCAGAGATCGGTATTATAGAGTATTATTCTATCTCTTCTTCGAACTCTGTAAACAATGAAGAAGGTCCAGAGTCTTCCTTCCATGGGCTCGTTAAACGATTTACATGGTTGGATCTATTGAGTTTTCTTTTCTTCTTGGACTCATTAAAACAACAAGAAGGATATTCTTTTATCAAAAAGAATAAGGGATAAGAAGGGTATACCACATCTTTTTCAGTTTCAAAGGCAGTTATGTCAGTCATGTCCTTGAACATAGCACCTACTTTAGTCTTTCATGCTAGTTGGGTTTTAGTTTTTGGCCTTAGGGTGAACCTGATCTCCGAGTTTTTACTCCCCCGGTTGGTTATTCTTCCAATCATATGGAGGGTTTGTTATGTCTCCTACATTGCAGACTTATATCATTTCCCCTCATGTTGAAAACTGCCTAAGTCACTTTGTGTTGTGCTCATTGTTCAAGGATACAGCCTGTGTCGTCCATTCTGCAATTTACCTTGACTTCATGTGTCGGCCATCTTGGTGTCAGTTTGTTTCATCTTGTTACTTGTCCTACTCCACATCAGCTCATATCTGTGAGTGTTCCTCATGTTGGATGATGGAGGATGCATTAATGCCTCCCTTCCAGCGAACTTCTTCCCATCGACCTCAGCTCATTATGCTCTGGGAACGAAGTTTGGAGTTTCGGTTAGTACCTTGGGGATTGCAGTCATCAGTGGCAGTTTCCCTCGCTGTTGAATAAATGGGAATACATCAATGTCTCTTATTCGACAGGTTCCTCAAGTGTTTGACTTCAAGTCCTCTTATTCACACTTGTTGGATCATACTAAGTACCTTAGGCCCCATTATCATTATTGATGGAAGCCCTCGTGTTTGTTAATGGTATACATCAATGACCGGTAATCAAATGATATCCCCCATGTTCGACTTCAACTCATATATTCGCATGGATAGGGTTTGTACCTTGAGTTGTTTTGGATGAAGACCTTGGGACTCTGATAGCATCACCATATTTATGTTATCGCCCAAGCTACGCAAGACTGAGCCTCACTCATTTTGGCTCTTCATGAGACATAGATCCAGCTTGTTGTTATGGATATGATCTCTCATTTTGACATGGATCCACGTTTGTATTTCAGTGGCCATGCTCTATATATATATCTCCTAGTTATGTATCGGAGATCATGTTACACATTTATATGATGTCAAGATTGTAATTGCTCGCTGACCTTGATCGTTGTTTCAGGTGTTTTTTGTGACTGGGTTATGCGGTTTCTTGCTCCTTCTCTAACTTGGACTTGTAATGTATTTCGGCCATCGTTTCACTCTGACCTCACACATTAGGGGGAATCTGTTATAGGTCAAATATGCACTTCTCTATTCGTGATCACATTAAGTTGTCGATCACACAAAAGGACAACATGGATTGAAGAGCAAGATTTCCCTAGATGATGTATGGACTGAACTTACTATTATCAGCTAGGAATTTCCCTGATTTATCTAATCTTTTGACATGTGCACTATTCCTTGTCTAGTAGTGCACACCTTCTAGTATGCCCTACTTTCCTTAAGGGAAACTAGTGCACACCTTGAAAAAGTTGTTGGCGCTTGTTGCAAAACACAAAAGTTGCATCATGTGCGCTACTATGCCTTGAGAAACTAGTGCACATCTTAAGATGAAATCAAAAATATATTAATTTGACGAATTGGGATTAGTTGAAGTTGGTTCTCTAACTTCCCCAACCTCCCAATCCAACTACCTCTTGATTCCAATTGCCTACCTTGTCCCATAAATACAAGGAGGATCCATGAGAGAGGAACCTAGAAGAAAGGCTTTAAGCATTGTTACGCTGGATGAAAGTCCCAAGTTAGAGTGAAGAGCGGGAGCCCAGGATCCGGTTGTAGAAACATTTCTACACATCAGGTATATTGTACTGATTTCATGTTTCTTTGACAATAAAAAGGCCAAAATACCCTTCTTGTCTTAAATCAGATATCTATTGGATTGTATGTCTATTTCCCTTAGTTCTTGATTATAGTTGATGTTAAATTGTTGTATAATTTCATCATATGCTATATGGTGAAGATATGCTGAGGAAGGGTATCTTTTGTATTGCAGGTTCGTCAAGCAGAAGAGCAAATAGGAGACCAAGCGAAAGCTAGGACCAGCCGTCGAAAAGAGGTATTTCTCTCAATCATGATCTCTTTCTTTTGCAGTAAACAAATGCAGTTTAGTCAATGTGTTTACATGTCAACCCTGCCCAGTTGGTAGTGTCCATCTCTTCACTATAGTGTAGAAATCCCGAACAACAAGATATAAAAATTCTCGTGAATCAATGTACATTAATGCAGAACCTGGACATGACTAAATTGGATGAAAATTAGTGGGGACAAGCATAAGTTTTAATGTGGAGCCTAGACATTGGAGGAAAATCAATGGGTACACAAGCAAATATTATCAATAGCAAATATTCCACTATATTTAAACTAGCATAGCTACTTAACTAACTTGTAACTAGTGAGTATCCATAGGTTTGTTAAAGAACTATCCACTAAAAAAGGTAAGAGGTAGCTAAATCATAGACAACAAGTGATTACAACTAAGTATGAAGAGCAAATGACAATAACATGACCATAGCATTTAACTTGTGACCTATCCTACCACCAGTTAAGTGGCTATGTTAGTTGATATATATATATATATATTGAATTTCTAACAACTACAATAAAATCAATCTGAAGAGTACACTTGTCTCATCCTTGTGTAATCTAGGAAAAACATAGGCTCTAGGCCACCCCAAATTCTAAAATAAAAACACTTAAGATGCAAAACAATTAATTATTCACTATATCGGGTGCTTGGCTTTATCGTTTGACTCTTAGTTTGCAATAATGGATTAGTTCATTGTATCGGGTGCTACGGGCATTTTAGTCAAGCACCCTGGGGCTATTCAGGGACACTTTGAGGATTTGCTCTAGGGCCACGGAACCCAACCGATGAGCGGACTTGGATGCCGTCGGCTCCCACAGGTCCACATGGCCATTGTGGACTTGTCCACAGTGGCCACGCACGCCTGGGGGCCTCCGGATTTGAAATGGCCGCCTTGATCGAAATTGGAATGGCCCTCACTGAGCAAAACCCTAGCTCCGGAGATGGCACATTGGCACCGTTTTCGGGTCTTCGAGGCACGGTGTGGGTGGTCCCCCAGCTGATACCCAATGTCCCGGACCCATCGGAATCAACGGATTCGTGAACAGAGCCACGGTTTGGGTGCTACGGGCATTTTAGTCGAGCACCCTGGGGCCATTCAGGGATGCTTTGAGGATTTGCTTAGAGGCCACGGAACCCAAACTGGCGAGAGGACTTGGATTCCGTCGGCTCCCATAGATCCATGTGGCCATTATGGACCTGTCCACGGTGGCCACGCACTCCCGGAGGCCTCCGGATGAGAAATGGCCCCCTTGAGCGAAATTGGAATGGCCCTCACTGAGCAAAACCCTAGATCCGGAGATGGCACATTGGCACCGTTTTCGGGTCTTCAAGGCACGGTATGGTGAGTTCCCTAGCTGAAACCCGGCATCTCGAACCCATTGGAATTGACGGCTTCACAAACGCAGCGATGGTTTGGGTGCTACGGGAATTTTAGTCGGGCACCCTGGGACCATTTAGGGACACTTTGAGGATTTGCTCCATCGCCACAGAACCCAAACCGACGAGCGGACTTGGATTTCGTCTGATCCCACAGGTCCACGTGGCCATTATGGACCTGTCCATGATGGCCAAGCATGCCCCGGGGCCTTCAGATGAGAAATGGCCCCCTTGAGTGAATTTGGAATGGCCCTCACTGAGCAAAACCCTAGCTCCGGAGATGTCACAATTGCACAATTTTCGAGTCTTCGAGGCATGCTCAGGGGGGGATAGTTGAAACGTGGCGTCCCAAATCCATAGGAATCGACGGATTCGTTATCGGAGCCACGGTTTGGGTGTTATGGGAATTTTCGTCGGGCACCGCGAGGCCATTCAGGGACACTTCGAGGATTTGCTCCGGGGCCACGAAACCCAAACCGATGAGCAGACTTGAATTTTGTCTACTCCCACAATTCAACGTGGCCATTATGGACCTCTCCACGGTGGCCACACATGCGTTACACCATAGTAGCAGGGCTACTATTCTTGTACAACAGATATCTGCACATTCCAGAGCCTACATTTCTCCAGAGCATGGCTATATATGTTGGATCACTCATGATCAGAGCAGTATATTATTCAGATTTTGTATATGACCTTGTGTCAAGGCTGAGCCTTGAGAGTTCAGATTTGATGACTGATGTGACCACCTATCCCATACAGTTTCAATTCAGTGCCTAGAGATGTACTACAGCAGTGTTTCAGATGATACTTGATGACTATTATTATGATGTTGTATGATCTATGGATATGTTCTCACTGACTGTGGATTATTATCTTGTTGATTTAGTCATGATCATGGCATGTGCTTGGTATATTATTCTTGATGTGGCAAACTATTTAAAATGAACTGTAAATCATAAAATGGACAATTGCTTGCACACCTAGGTCATTTAACAAAACTTACTGGTTTTTCACCTAACATAGATATGGTCTTTCCCGACACCAGTTGTCTGCTAGTGTAGGCTCCATATTCACTTGTCTCCGTCCATACATGACCTTCCTGTTTGACTTCAAACCCTGACTTGTCTCATTTGACTTTCTGATACTGAGGACTTCCCCATTTTTCTACCTCTGTGTTTGGACCGCATCCATGTTTATACAGTGTCTCGGCTCTGAGTTGGTGACAGAACTTGCCTTTGGTGAGTTGGATTATAGGCCTAAATCATTCTGGTCGGTTGTCCCGATGTTTGGCATTGGCTCGAACTCCCCCTAGTCACTTGAGATGTTGTTGGCTAAAACTGAAAGCTCATGTTCTACCTATGGAAACTTGAAAAATTCGCCCATGGAAACAAAAAAGGGCAAGAGCAATGAAAAGCTAAAAAAATACTCCTCAAAGAGTATAAGAAAGGTCCAAAAAGCAATAGTTCTTAAAAGCTATATTTAAACAATTGCTGACCTTATAAATATGTGAAAAACATGCCCTGGATGCATGCTGCAATTAGTTGTGCTTCTCAGCACATCTGAAATCTGAAGGGTTATGTAGGCAAAAAAGGCCATGGAATAAAATTGAATGATCCTAATGAACCTCGATCAACTTGATGTAGACATGATGCCTAAGTTGAATAAGCACTCTCTAAACAACTTATCCATTTGTGAGACACAGCCATCCCCCGCGTTCTTTTTGTCCAGCACAGAGTTTGTAGTTTCCCCCTTCTCCCAGTCCAAAGTATTTTTGAGTTAAGTTAGACAAGTCAACCCCTTGGCCCAACCTTGCTCCTAGCCTTCATCCTTCACTAGCAGTTTGACCATGTCCAATGGGTGAGTTTGTCATTTGAACTATGGTGCAAGTAATTTTATATAACAACGGAATATGTTAACTTGAATAATGCCACTGAATGGAATTTATACTTTGAGCTTAGCTGTGGAAATGATTAGAGAAGCATTGTCTTAGTCTACTGATGTGATTTATCCTTGATTATATATTCTTGGGATCCGTGATGATGTGGACCATGCATGGATGATTATTGATGATGATTTATAGGCCCACATGTTTGATGATGATATCATATGATGGACATATGATGCAGATGATGTTTGATCCAGTTCAGCAGGTTTATTATTACTTCAGATCAGCAGATTATACATTGTCCATATATGGTGGACCCTACAGCAGGCCCATTAGGACAACCCAGGGTGTATGAGTACTCATTCCTAGTGGATTTGGGTCTTCTGGATCCATTGAGACACTTATCATTCAGTTCCGGGCACTTCTGACAGTGATTGATGCAGTTTTACACTTGTTGACCAGATTGGGGGCTGATTTCCCAGCCTGAGCAGCAGGGGCCCCGAGAGGCCAGTTCACCTAGGGCGCTGATGATGGAGGGGGTGGTCCAGCCACTTGTTATTACCATTTACCCCCCCTTCCGGAGATCCTGGTGGGCTCAGATGGATAGCGCTAGCACCCTAGGAGGCAGTTTTGGCACTTTCACAGTTCCCGAGGCAGTTAAAAAATCGGATAAAGTGGTCACTGAGGAAATCAATTTGGGCAATTGAGGCAAGGTTTTGGCATTCGGTCTTCACAGAGGTCTTCCAAGGTGGCATCACTACCTTCCAGTCAGTTTTCACCATGTGGGTATGCCCAGATTGATCACAGGAGGACATTTACTGCTTGACTGTCATGGATTCTGAGGACAGTTTTGATCATTTAAATTATATTGGACATATTTTATTATTTTATTGTGCCTTGGGGATGAGCTAGTAAGGATTAATACCTCCTAGCCCCACCATGAGCTTATTTTATCATGTCCTAGTCATCATGAGGTGGATCATTGTACTTTTTACCCCTCTAGTGGGATGACGTCACCCTCCATTGTACCATTTAGTGAGGGCGCTATCATTATATGGGTGATCCATGTGATATATTGTTATGATTTATTGTTAGCCGTTGATTAGATCTTATGATCTTTTAATCTTAGCCACTCATGTAAAAAGTGGTTATGATTGTACTCTCTCCCCATCCTATTTAAGGAGGGAGCCTCTCATTGTAAAATCATCTAGAGATTTTTGGCTCTTGGCTCTTGGAATAAAATTTATATCTTTTGGAGTACATGCTTGGATTGGAGTGGATGTTGGTTGTCTCGATTGTAAATGCTATTGTCCATTGCACTGGAGGATCTATTGTAGCTATCTTGTATATTTGCCATACTTTATTTGCAGGTTAAGAGGACGATTTTGACAAGTGCAAATTGGTGGGGAGGCTTGCCCTTCAAGCTTGGAAGAAGTCGTTTTGGGTTTGACAGGGAGTAGTTTTGCCTTTGTGTCAACCATTCTATGTTTCTCTCTCTCTTGCTTGTATCTACCTTCAATTTGTTAAACTGATTGATGCTTTGCTCCTTGGCTTGACAGGTTAGAAGGAATCACATGTGGCTTGGAAAAATCGATTTGGCAAGAGGGCTTCAACAATTCTCCATTTGATCTTTGGAAAGGCAATCCTCGTCTCAACTAGCATTCATCTCTTCATCCAAGTATGTTCCAAGAGGTATGATCTTCTCTTCCTTGAATCTTCCATAATTTCTAGATCACAAAAAACCCTAATCAAATTAAAACCCTTGTTTTTTTTGGTATTTTTCAGATCTACTTAGATCCAGCCTTGTTCTTGAAGAGATATTGAAAACCCACCTCTATAGCATCCACCCCTAGTTGGATCTATAGTTTGGTGGTGATTGGTTAAGAATTGACCCACTTTTCAAGGAAAAAAGCCCTCCTTGACCCAAATCGCACTTCCTAGAGAGAGGCTTGTTGGGCTAGATCTAGCACATGGGTAGGTGAGATCTCACTTGATTTGCATTCTAGACACTTGATAACCTAAACCCATATCCTTACTTTGGTGAAAACTACCTTGTGGACATCTCTCCATGTTTTAAGGGGTTGAAACCCCCTTTTGATCTTCTCGGTACCTTAAAACTTAGATCTACTAAGATCTAGCCATTGGATTCACTTGATTTTTTGAAGATACATAGATCGGGGTACTAGCCAAATGGATCTACAGTTTGGTGGCCATTGGACTTGATTTGGTCCACCAAACCCATCTTTTGCCCTTCCTTGAGCAAGTCGCACCCCCTTGAAGATTTGAGTTGGTCCACTTCTAGGAGGTGGGTGTTTGAGATTTTTGTGGATTTGGAATCCCCATGCCTTGAAACCTAGGTCTATACTGTCTTTTTGTCACGATCCGCCTTGGGGTTTACATTCCTTGTTTCAAGGGATTGTGGTCCACTTAGGGTAATCACTTAAAACCCTAGATCTAGTAAGATCCAACCATTGGATCTCATCCAACCCACTTGACTTGGCTTCTAGGTGTCCCGATCTACACTTTGACATACTTCTTGACTCCATTAGCCCATACAACAAGGCACTAGTCCTTCTCCAAGCAAGTCGCACTCCTTGGGATTCGTGTCAAACCCTAGATCTAGTACATGGGTACTCCTAGAACCAACTCAAACTCATAGATCTAGCCTATATCTAACCTATAGTACCATCCTCACACCTAACTTCACCTTGTGGGTCCACCTAGAACCATTTCACACTTCCCAAGAAACTAGACCCACTTGTGTAAACACATGGTACTTTACCTAGTTATCATACCCCATCATGTGGCCTAAACCATACATAGGTTGAAACATTAACAATCTCTTACACCTCCCTCAACCATACCTTAACCCTTAGGTCCACTTAGCCTTGCATTGGTTTCCGTAACTCATTACTTACCTACCCTTAGAAACCTTTGTTTGGGTCCAATCAACTGTGATTGGGGTATAGGGTCTCCCCCTTGGTCTAGTTATACCTTGACCTAAAGCAAAGAGTGCCTCGGTTGACGTGACTCCCACCTGCATTGGGAACTGTGGCATCTCTTGGGTCACCTCTTTAGTTGCCTAACTCCTCTACCGTCCCGGATGGGATACCTCTAGGGGCAACTACAAGTTGTGTGATAACATTTTTGGCGCCGTTGCCGGGGAAGGTAGAGGAATGGCCCCCTTCAACGAAATTGGAATGGCCCTCACTGAGCAAAACCCTAGCTTCGGAGATGGCACATTGACACCGTTTCTGGGACTTCAAGGCACAATGTGGGGGGTCCCCTAGCTAAAACTCGGTGTCCCGGACCCATCGGAATCGACAGATTCACGAACGGAGTCATAGTTTGGGTGCTATGGGAATTTTAGTCGAGCACCGAGGGGCCATTCAAGGACAGTTTGAGGATTTGCTCTGGGGCCAAGGAACCCAAAAAGACGAGCGGACTTGGATTTCGTCGGCTTTCACAAGTCCACATGGCCATTTTGGACCTATCCATAGTGGCCACGCACGCCTGGGGGCCTTCGGATGAGAAATGGCCCCCTTGAGTGAAATTGGCTCACCTCTCTTTCACATTTGCAAAGACCTGTGATCACTAAGGTTATTAATATCTTGTTCTCACACTAAGGCCATTTCCTTAGTAGAACACATGGAGAGCGGAGTTAAAACCTAACATGATTTTGGATGTCAACACTAGAGGAGACCTCCAATTGCAATGATATATAGAATAAGGAGTTATTCCTTCCTTCTCATACCATCAATATCACACTCTTTTATTTGTAATTAGCTTCAAGGAGGAATTCACTATGGTTCATGAAAACACCCCTAGGATGATATATGAAGTCTAGGGAGGACAACTTGTCTTGAGCTTGATACTTCTAAGATTATAGGGTTACATCCCTTGGAGGTTTATGATTAGGTTTTTGTGATGAAACCCTAGGTGTATTTTCCAAATAAGAAGAAGAGAAGCATATGTATTGTATTGGACGACTTGTTTTAGTGATCCATGCATGTTATATCTCCTTGGTTCAGCTAGGGCTTTCACTATTTTCCCTTTTGAGGCTCCATGCAAATTCACTAAAGCACAAAAGTAATTGTGACTAGGTGAAACTCTACTCTTTGAGGTTTCAGAGGCTTTGGATTTATGTGTTTCCTCCTACCATATTTAAGTATATAAAAGATATTCTAAGGGCATGCTAAAATATTCTAACGTATACTTTCATTGTGGGTAAACCAGATGGACCACATTTCTTGATTTACATTAGATGTGTGTGATAGACATCGACGAAGAGTAGACTTGAGATGTTTTGTGTGGCCATGGTTGAGGGTCTAAGAGTATGTGAGATAATTGGGAACCCCAAGTAAAAGGCCTCACAGAGGGAAATTCCAAGTAATTTTGAGAAAGTGACAAATTAAGTCAAAAGTTGAGCATCTTGTTCTAACACTAAGGTTCTAACAGGAGCTTGTTATTGAATCCAACGAGGCCTTCTTATCTATCATGGAGATTATAGGGTTAATGAGTAAACCCTACGAGTTAGATTTTATGGATCACGAATATATAACCAGTAAAGAAGATAAGGGAAAGATAGACATGTTGGATGTTCTTGTAGAGATTTATCTTGTGCAATGCTAGAGTATAATACCTAGGGTTTGAGGATTGAAATACCAAGATGGACATGTAGCCTTGGATGCTAGAAATAGTGTTATATTGTAGTGTACTTGTCTCATGTGACATGGATAGGGTTTGCATGAGATATCTCATATTAACATGTTCATGTGCTCTTGCATGTACCCCAACGATCCAAGATAAAGCATCTCATTCTTATCACCAACCAAATGCATATTACGGTTTGATGCTAGAGTATAAGACGTAGGGTTTGAGGATTGAATTACCAAGATGGACATGTAGCCTTGGATGCTAGAAATAGTGTTATATTGTATTGTACTTGTGTGATGTGACATGGCTAGGGTTTGCATGAGATATCTCATATTAACATGTTTATGTGCTCTTGCATGTACCCCAATGATCCAAGAAAGAGCATCTCATTCTTATCACCAACCAAATGCATATTAGGGTTTGATGCTAGAGTATAAGACCTAGGGTTTGAGGATTGAAACACCAGGATGGACATGTAGCCTTGGATGCTAGAAATAGTGTTATATTGTAGTGTACTTGTGTGATGTGACATGGCTAGGGTTTGCACGAGATATCTCATATTAACATGTTCATGTGCTCTTGCATGTACCCCAACGATACAAGAAAAAGCATCTCATTCTTATCACCAACCAAATGCATATCAGGGTTTGATGCTAGAGTATAAGACCTAGGATTTGAGGATTGAAATACCAAGATGGACATGTAGCCTTGGATGCTAGAAATAGTGTTATATTGTAGTGTACTTGTGTGATGTGACATGGCTAGGGTTTGCGTGAGATATCTCATATTAACATGTTCATGTGCTCTTGCATGTACCCAACAATCCAAGGAAAAACATCTCATTCATGTCACCAACCAAATGCATATTAGGGTTTGATGCTAGAGTATAACACCTAGGGTTTGCTGATTGAAATACCAGGATGGACATGTTGCCTTGGATGCTAGAAATAGTGTTATATTGTAGTGTACTTGTGTGATGTGACATGGCTAGGGTTTGCATGAGATATCTCATATTAACATGTTCATGTGCTCTTGCATGTACCCCAACGATCCAAGAAAAAGCATCTCATTCTTATCACCGACCAAATGCATATTAGGGTTTGATGCTAGAGTATAAGACCTAGGGTTTGAGGATTGAAATACCAGGATGGACATGTAACCTTGGATGCTAGAAATAGTGTTATATTGTAGTGTATTTGTGTGATGTGACAAGGCTAGGGTTTTCATGAGATATCTCATATTAACATGTTCATGTGCTCTTGCATGTACCTCAACGATCCAAGAAAAAGCATCTCATTCTTATCACCAACCAAATGCATATTAGGGTTTGATACTAGAGTATAAGACATAGGGTTTGAGGATTGAAATACCAAGAAGGACATGTAGCCTTGGATGCTAGAAATAATGTTATATTGTAGTGTACTTGTGCGATGTGACATGGCTAGGGTTTGCATGAGATATGTGAAGAACCTACAATAATTAATTAATGAAAATAGACAAGATAACAGAAATAACAGAACTCAGAATTGCTTTTATTGATCGCAGGCCACTTTGAGGGGGCAACCTCCTTTGAGCAAGCTCAATACAAATAACTTCACGGTACCTTCATTGGTCTCAACACAAACTTATATACTAATTTTAGGCGCCAATACCATGGGTCATTACCATGTGTCAATACAAACCATGGGCCAATACAAACTATGGATCAACAATTACTACAGGACATCTTACAAAGCATATGCGTCCAACAACAATAAGACAAACTATGGATCAACAAATACTATGGGACGACTTACAAAGCATATGCATCCAACAACAATATACTAACAAATTAAATAGAAGGGTTGACATGGGTTTCTAACATCCCCTCTCCCTTAGAAAAAACTTTGTCCTCGAAGCTTTAGATGTGGAAATTGATGCAGAATCTGAAGGACTGGTTCCCTTGTGGCATCCTCGGGTTGCATTCCGGGCCACCGATGTCTTGTGAGTTTCAGGGAGGGTTGCTTGGAAGGCTATAGACGAAGAAGAACCATATCAGCTGCGTGAAAAGTGCGCTCAGAACGGTGTTGATCGGCTTGTTGTTTTAGTCGAATTCTTGCCATGTGAAGATTGTCCTGCAAAATGAGAAGAATCTGATCGCGGTTGCGAAGAACCAAGTCAATTGCTTGAACTGGAGAGCTGTTGAGGGTGTATGGAAGAAGAATTGGTGGTGCCTGTCCATAGACTGCTTCATATGGTGTCTTTTTAGATGTGGTATTGTATCACTAGAGTGCTTCTAGGAAATTCATAGAAATAGTTGTTCAAATCTGTGTAGGGATGGGCAAGGGTTCGAGCAGTCCCGAAAGGAGTGTCATTTCACCCTTGTTGACCTGGAAAGTATCACAATCAGCCACCATCTGTTGAATTGTCATTTTCAGTCCCTACCAAAAGAAGTTACATTGTTCCTATTCATACATTTTGAGGAACCCAAAGTGCCCTGCTAATGAAGAAGCATGGAGTTCATAGAAGAGATAGCCCTGTTGAACAGATTGCAACCAATTTGGAACAAGCAGAGAAATAGCTGTAAGAGAAACTAGGTCATCAAATGTGCGAGAAGGAGCATCTATCACCATATTGTCCTTACCCTTCTTGTAAGTGATCGCATAGGCATAACCCATGAGTTGGATAACCCATTTCAGGTGTGCTGAGGAGGAGACCCATTGTTCCAGGAAATTTTCCAAACTCTGGAGATCAGTCTTGATGCAAAAATAATTCTCTAATAGGTATGGCTGCCACTTCTGTACTGCATGCAAAATAGCCATCATTTCCTGCTGAGATGTAGATGCGGCTAAATTCTTACCGAAAAGGTCTCTTGAAGGCGACAAGCCCACTGGTTCAACAAGGACACCTGCATATCTATCCAAGGAAGTAGGGGAGACCATTGATGGATGCATCTGAATGGAATGGAGTTGAGCAATCACACCATGTGAATTCTTCTTAAGGATCTTTTCCAAGCGATGTGAACTGATGATGCAGAGAGACCCTTGTTGTAAGCTCTTAAATTTGTGTTGTTTCCCATTGACTAAAAACTGTATCCAAAATTCAACAAAATCCCATGATATGGGGCCAAGTGTGCGTAACCATTGAACGCCCAAAACCACATCACATCAAAGCGTAGGTTATAATATTCTAGAGAGATACGCACATTGTGACACTTCCCCTTGCAAGGTAAGGTGACCCCATTGGCAACCATGACTTCAAAGTTGGAGCAAGGATGGACAAAACAATCAACATGTTTGGCAATCCGAGGGTCAATGAATTTATGAGTGCTACCATAATCAATGAGTATTGTAAGAGGAATCTTCTTGAAGTAACCCCTGACCGACATTGTTTGGGGGGTGGTGACGCCGGATAAAGCATAGAGAGATATATCTGGTTGTTCATCCGGAGATGGGGGGTCAATAGGCGGCTCCTGAATGTCAACCTGATCATCCATTGTATCTGGAGTTTCTTCACTAATTGTAGAGGCAAGCGGAGAATCCATATCCAAGAGATAAAGCTTTTGTTGAACACATCTATGTCCCGGAGTGAATTTCTCATCACAATTATAACAAAGCCCTTTTTCTTTGCATGCCTACATCTCTGTTTCAGATAAATGCTTGAGAGGAGTTGGTTGAGGAGTTGGCGGGATGGGAGGTCGTTGAGAACCCATATTTCGAAAGGGAACAAAAGTGGGTTTGGAGCGTTGTTGGGCTGCAATCTTGTCTTCTTCCAACTTATCCAACCCTAGGACTTCCATCATTATGTTGGGACAGAACATTTTAACCTCTGACCGGATTTCATCCTTAAGACCACTGATAAAACAACTCCTGTTAATTCATCAGACAATCCTTCTGTGTGATTGGCTAGTTTCTCAAATTTTGTCTGATACTCTCTCATAGTGCCATTTTGACGAAGTTTAGTGAGTGCTCCGGTGAAGTTATCAAAAGCACTAGGACCAAATCGTTGCAAAAGGAGTTGGCAAAAATCTATCCATTTTGGCTCGTCATGATCCTTGATGTACCAACGGTACCATTGAAGGGCTTCTTGTTCCAAATGAAAGGATGCAAGTGGAACTTTTTGGACATCAAAAGTATTATGCAGACTGAAATACTGTTCTACACGATAGATCCATCTAGTCGGATTAGTACCATTGAAGCAAGGAAATTCAAGCTTTGGACCACGGAAATTGCTGGAAGAAGAGAACCCATTGGATGCAGAAGATTCTTGTTGTTGGTTATTGTTCATGGCTGAATGCTGCAGATGGAGGCTGCGAAATTTTTCATCCAGATCTTGGAGTTTGGTTTGGATGGCTGCAAGTGCTTCCTCTATGGTTTTTGCTCCTGCACGGGTGACAACCATAACTAGGAGCTTTTTTTGGGGGGGGGGAATGGATAGAAAAACACAAACAAAAGCTTATTTCGTAAAGGGAAATTTGGATTTGGGAAAAACTCGGAGGGGTAATTGGAGTTTGACTAGGTTTTGGACACTTTCTGATGGACAGAGAAGCAAAAAATGGGGATTTCAGAAGCATGGTGAAATAATGAGAAAATTTGTCAAAGAGAGACAAAGAAGCAGAAATAGGGAATGAACACGGTGGAAAAATTTGAAGGCGAGTGGGTGAAAATTGAAGAAGTTATGGAAAACCCTAAAAATAGAGAAATGTGGGATTTCTAGCTTTGGGAAGTGGAATTTGGGATAGGGTCCTTAGGAGTGAAATATGCAGAATGCGATTGCAGGGGTGTCGGTGAAGTTTTAGGGAAAACAGAGTTAAAAACGGCTGGATTGGAAATGGTTGGATCTGAAACAACTTTTAGAATGGATCTGAACCGACTTTCACAATGGATCCACAATGACGCGGAAGTGATCAACAACAGATGGATCTACAATGGTGCGGAAGTGATCAACAACAGTTCAATTGAAAATAGATATGAACCCCAAGTATGTTCAGCTTCCTATTGGTTCAAGGGATTCACTCGGCCACCAATGCTGTCTGACGGCTTGCGTATTGGGGCAGTACCCCTCACTCCAGGGCTCAAGTAAAACTGATAACCACTTCGCCACAAATGACAACTCTTGGTTTACCTCATAGGTGGGAACTAGTCAATCAGGTGGAGGTCGTTGCCCTTTTCGCTGGCAGGTCCTCTCAATGGGCCAGCTACTTTGGGGTTCCTGTGATACTCCTCATAATGAGTTTTAGGACTTATGCCCAAGTACTTCCCACAGTTAAGCGGATAGGGATTATTCCCAGATCCGTAGCTGCAACAGATGCGAAAAAAAAAAATTGGCAGAAATTTCACCTAGCGAGCCCAAGAAAGTGCTCTGATACCAAATGTGAAGAACCTGCAATAATTAATTAATGAAAATACACGAGATAGCAGAAATAACAAAACTCAGGATTGTTTTTATTGATCGCAGGCCACTTCGAGGGGGCAATCTCCTTTGAGCAAGTTCAATACAAATAACTTCATGGTACCTTCATTGGTCTCAACACAAACTTATATACTAAGTATAGGGGCCAATACCATGGGTCAATACCATGTGTCAATACAAACCATGGGCCAATACAAACTATGGATCAACAATTACTATGAGATGACTTACAAAGCATATGCGTCCAACAACAATAAGACAAACTATGGATCAACAAATACTACGGGACAACTTACAAAGTATATGCTTCCAACAACAATATATGTTGATGTATATGTAACTTCGGAATGTATTTCATATATGTATGTTGTATGTACTCCTATAGAGATGGTATTATTCCTCTATAAGGAAGTGTCGTCATTTATATTGTAAATGTCGTAACTTATACTTGATGGGTTATTAGACCACCTTGTTGGGGTCGGCCCTGTATAAGTCATGTGGGTCAAAGGGTTATTAGACCTCCCTATTGGGGGTTGGCCATGTGGGTTGAAGGGTTATTAGACCACCCTATTGGGGGTCGGCCCAGTCAGCATTATGTTATGTGGTTAAGTTCGAGCCTACATGATTTATGTAAAAGGCAAGTCAAGTATAAATAGAGTGCGGGAGGCACTCTATTTCATCACTCACTTCTCACTCATGCACTCAAGGAGGAGTTCCGCACTTATGGAGGAGGAGGAACTACTGCTAGGATATGTCTATCTCTTATGGTTGGGTTGTATCATTGCTCTATTTATCTCTGAAGAAGTTATTGGGGTTTTTCACTTTTATGGTTTTCCCCAAGTAAATCTTTGTGTCTCTTGTGTGCTTGCATTATTATCTCCATGATTGATATGCTGTAGATATGCTGTACATGTTGTTCTCTCAGTTAAGATCCTAGATCAGATTGAAGTAAATTCTGAAAATTTAACATGGTATCAGAGCTAGCCTGAAAGAAGGCATGATATGGCATGTATGACACTTGTTGCACTTACGATGCTAGGTCTTGATATAGCAAAAACCAGTCATCGTAGCACTTTCACTATAAATCCATTTTGGTGAAGTTTTCGGATCTGAAATCTTTACAGGTTGAAGATTAAATCCCCATGTACCTTGGGTCCAAAGGACAACCTCTAATTCGTTGTACTTTGTGATTTATGATCTGTACAATTGAGGGTTTCTGCCTCTTCCAGATCTGAGTCAAAATCAGGTGACCTTGGGAAAAAGGTCATAACTTGGGCTAGGAAGATCCAAATGAAATTTTGTAAAAAGTGACAGGTATTACACAGACTATACTATCTCAGAAAAAAAATTTCAGAGGCATAAGTTGAACCAGAGACACGTGGCATGCCGTACAAATTCTCTCTCCTGTATTATCCCACAAACAAGTCACGTTGCGACACTTGGCATAACTCTGTCTCAGAGAATCCAATTGAGGTCAGACCTATCGGGATGGAAAGATAACAGGTTGGGATATCTCAGGAAAAGTATTCAGAGGCCGAATTTGAAACAATGACACGTGGCACGCGGTACAAGTTCGCTCTCCTGTATTATCCCATAAACAGGTCATGTTGCGACACTTGGCATAACTCTCTTTCAGAGAATCCAATTGAGGTCAGACCTGTCAAGATGGAAAGATAACAAGTCGGGCTATCTCAAGAAACATTTTCAGACCCTGTGGATCAAAAAGTTCAGAGATACACCAGAAACATTCAGGTACATATTTCTGTCAAAACAGAATTATTTTTTTGTACCTTCATTCATGGCTTCTAGAATTTAGGGCTTCGGAGAAAGTTGGAAGTTTTGTAATCGGAGACCACAACTGGATGCTACTCATCAAAATCGAAATTTAGAGACCAAGATCAGAATTTTTGGTTGTGCAGAAGGTCGGGCTTGATCAGACCCTAGTTTGGGACTTTGATCAGAAAAGTGGAAAATTGGGGCTTCTGTAAAAATGGGAATTTCTGAAATCTGTGACCACGGCTGGAAGATCCTCAGAAAAATAGAAGCTAAGAGCTTTGGATCAAACCTTTTGATTGGGAAGAAGAGTGGGCTTCATCAAACCCCGGTTCAGGGTCACGTCCAGTGAATCTGGAAGTTTCAAAGGCAAAATTGAGTGAAACTTTGCAGTTTTCAAATTCTGAATATACCAGCTTGATCAGCTCATCAAGGCGCATATTTCTATCATTTCGAAAGTTTGAAATTCAAAGTTTGAATTTTTTGGGTTTCTCTGACAAACCCATATCTAGCTCCAGGTGCAGTTGTTGCAATTCAAGTGGATTGGGTTAATCCTAGAAGAAGATGGATTGGTCACCTGCATAAGTGAAGAAGTTCCTGTTTCGGAGCGAGATGAGGCTAAGGCCTTACATAAGAATATTAGAAGTGATCTCGACAGGTATGACTCATCGAGGTATGTTTCGATATTTGTTCATGATTAAGTTTATGGTATGTTTGTCTTCATGTTATTATGGTTAAAACAATCTTGATTTTAGACTTGTCGTATCACCTTAACAAAATTATGAATGCATTCATTAGGGTGTTGACACTTATGATTGTACTAATACATTATGGTGTTGTATGAGGTTTATGTTGTCCACTAACATGAAAGGTACACCAAGAAAGACAAATCATGTTCTAGTTCAAGATCATGATGACATGAAGACAAAGATTCATCCATTGTCATGGATCACATAGAAGATCCATTTACGAGGTATGTATAACTTGTTTCTACAATGGTTAACTTATGAGACATGCAGGTTACTAGCACAAGTCACTGAAGAGAACCAGAAGACATTATGCGGGTATGTTAGACATAACTAGCTAGCATGCTAATCCAGGTATGTTTTTCCTTTATCAAGCTAGAATCCTACCTTGTGTTAGGATCTTATACTGTTGTGTTGTTGATAATGATTATTCATGAAGTCATAGGTTTGAATAATCATGGTTGTATGCATATTATGTTTCGTACCATAATTGATGATATGACTAACCAGAAGAATCATGAAGGTATAGTTTTGAATAATCACGGGTTTTATGCATATTATATCTCTTCTCTTGGTTGATGATTTAACTAACCAGAAGAGTCCTATGATTAAATAAGAATATGTATGAATAAAAGAAGACTTCCTTGAAACCTTGAATACTAATGTTTATTATCTGTGTTTGAATTGATCCTGACTATACATGCTTGAGATTATTGTGTTTTGATAATATTAAGATTATACTAATGAATGTTTGATTATGTATGAGACCTAGAGGATAACACAATCATGATACTAACAAGCATGCATAGGGATCGAGAATGTATATAAGTTCAAGGACAGGTAATCCAGGAAGCAAAGATGAAGAGGGAACACACTGTAGTAGTTTCTACAAGAATGCAGATATTCAGAGGGATTTGACCACTTCTCACAATCCACATCAGAATGGAGTTGCAAAGATTCAGAGGGAGTCCACCCAACAAACAAACAAAGATAAGTATTTGAATTGTCACTACTTGCATATTTTATTGTTTAAATAATATTGTTCAATAATGTATATACTGATGTTCCTAGAATTAGGTTGTGTATTATGCATATAGAATAGTTGCATTGATGAACAGTGTACTACTAATATGCATGGGTAAGTAACCTATGGCACTGTACAGCATTCCATTGCTACTTATCTAGAATGAAACCTCTTTGCTGACATGTTGGGAGTTGTGCACACTCTTAACAATGTTCTGGTAAAGATTGGAAGGCATCTAGAAAGTTACGGGATATGGATAAATGTTGTATTGAAGCATTAGCTAAGTTAATTGCATGACTGTATGACATATTTCTTTATGTGTAACAATTTGTTCTGAAAACTATGAGATGTTTTCTAATCATGCAATTTAACTTGTTGTGTAGGAAAGATCGTATGCCATCTCCTACAAAAGAAGAACTACAACATTTGTTCAGCAACAAAATTATCTATTGAAGATATTGAAGTTCCCAAGATCTAGGATGAAGAAATGGTCCGTGATGTTTGGGATGTAGTCCAAAGACCTGAAGGGAAGTTTGTTATGACTTCCATATGGATCTATCAAGATCAAGCATGCTGCAGACGACAGCATAGAGAAATATAAAAGTGATGAAATAGAAGATACACCAGATGGATTTCAAGACAGCTTTCTTAAATGGTGTAGTTGAAGAAGAAGTGTATGTGGAGCAACCACTTGGTTCTGAGACACATGACAGGAAATCATATATGTGCAGAACTTGGTATGGTAGGATAGGAAGCTTTATATCCAATTTGTTCTTTACCAAGAGTAAAGCGGGTTCCAACCTTTACTACAAGGTTGAGGAAGGCAATCCAGTGATACTACTATGTGGATGACCTATTTGTATCAGGTGAGGATAGATTGATTGCCGACACGCAGCGAAAGCTTGCTGCCGAGTTCGAGATGAAGAACTTGGGGATGATGCACTATTTGTTTTTGGCATAGAGGTGTGGCAGAGTGCAGATGGAATCTTCCTTGGATAAGGGAAGTATGCAGTAAGAGATCCTGAAGAGGTTCGGGATGATGGATTGCAAGGCCATGGCCACACCTATGACATCGAATCTGGAGCTTCTTTGTGATGCTTCATCTGAGCTGGTTGATGTCTCTATGTATCATCAGATGATTGGGTCCTTGATGTACCTGACGAACACGAGACCAGACATTTGCTTTGCTGTGAACACATTGAGTCAGTTCCTGACAGATCCGAGGAGTGTTCACCTGGTTGATGTAAAGCATGTTTTGAGGTACCTGAAGGGTACAGTGGATTATGGGCTCAAGTGTGAGGCGAATCAATAGTTTAACCTCCAGGGTTATGTTGATTCAGATTGGGCTGGCAGTGCTGTAGATAGGAAGAGCACATTTGGGTGCTGCTTCAGTATGGGATCAGGTGTGATCTATTGGTTTAGCAGGAAGCAGTCCTGCGTAGCACTGAGTACAGCTGAGGCAGAGTATGTTGCAGCGTGTTCAGCTAGTTGTGAGTCAGTATGGCTACGGAAGCTATTGTCTGAGTTATTTGATCTCTTGTTGGATGCTACTGGTATCTTCTGTGATAACCAGAGTTGTGTGAAGCTATCCGAGAATCCAGTGTTTCATGACAGGTCGAAACACATAGAGATCAAATATCACTATATCAGGGATATGGTGCAAAGATGAGCTATGAAGCTCTTGTATGTTGCGACGGACGAGCAGACTGCAGATGTGCTGACGAAGCCACTAGCCAGGGTGAAGTTCGAGTACTTCAGAGAGAGGCTTGGCATTCTTCAGATCGAGGACACTTCGAGGAAGAACTGATGGACACATATGCTGAAGCCATTCCAAGCATGTTGGAAGGAGGATCCTTCACATGGCTGTCGATGTAAGCGCTGGATGATGAGCATCAGGATGATGTTCTGGTTTCTGCTGGATATGATCAATTGGATCATCTATATGTATGTACGCATCATGTTGGATGATGGATATGAACAGTTGGATCATTTATATATATGTACGCATCATGTTGGATGATGGATATGATCGTATGGATCATGTGTATGTATTTTGTATATGCATCATGTTGGATGCTTGGACCATGTATCTGTATATGTATCAGGTCGATACATTGTATGATCAGGTAGATCATGTATATTGATATGTATCAGATATGATCAGGTAGATCATGTATGTTGATGGATACATTGTGTGGATCATGTATCTATGTATCAGGTGGATACACTATGTATGATGATATGTATCAGTTAGATACGTGGTGTGCATCAGATGGATGCATTGTATGATCAGGATGATCATGGATGACGAGCTTCTCCAGATGACATGCAGCAGGATGTTGCAGTGATGATGATCAGGGTGATCATGTGTACATCAGGATGATGTATGATGAGTATCAGATGATACTCTGTGGCCATGGAACAGGTTGTGCAGATGAGCATATAATTCGTTGCCCTGGGAGATTTGCAGATAGTCTTTCAAGGTTTTGCCTATGGCATGTAATTCGATGCCCTGGGATATCTGGCAAATGCTCTTTCGAGGTTTTGCTCTTGGAGGACATATAATTTGGCCCTGGGAGATTTGCAGATAGTCTTTCGAGGTTTTGCCTATGGCATGTAATTCGTTGCCCTGGGATATCTGGCAGATGCTCTTTCGAGGTTTTGTCCTATGGCATGTAATTTGCTCCTAGGAGATCTGGACAGGATGAAAAAGGCCTCAGATGCTTCAGCCAGGTTTTGCCATGACCACATGTAATTTGCTCCTGGGAGATCTAGACAGGATGAAAAAGGCCTCAGATGCTTCATCCAGGTTTTGTGGTGGACCACATGTAATGTGCTCTTGGGAGATCCGACAGGTAGAGTCGTGTGCTCGTAACAGCCAGGGATGCTTCAGCCAGGTTTTGTGGTGAGATCACATGTAATGTGCTCCTGGGAGATCTGACAGGTAGAGCCGTGTGCTCGTAATAGCCTGGGATGCTTCAGCCAGGTTTTGTGATGGGTCACATGTAATGTGCTCCTTGGAGATCCTACAGGTAGAGCTGTGTGCTCGTAATAGCTTGGGATGCTGCAGCCAGGTTTTGTGATGCACGTAATAAGTCCTGAGGTTTCCACAGTATGGCCAGTGATGATGAAGACCTGCAGATGGTGGGCCTACATCCAGTATGAAAAAGGACTGGCTCTGTAGAACTTCCTATGACAAGTAGATTCAGAGATTGATTGAGATAGCAGCAGCAGTGACGATGATGATGACTCGATGATGATTATCTAGTGACGATGATCCAGAGAAGATGACTTGTGCTAGAAGACCTATGCTGAGAAATACCTTCCTAGTTAAGAGGGAGTGTTGATGTATATGTAACTTCGGAATGTATTTCATATATGTATGTTGTATGTACTCCTATAGAGATGGTATTATTCCTCTATAAGGAAGTGTCGTCATTTATATTGTAAATGTCATAACTTATACTTGATGGGTTATTAGACCACCTTGTTGGGGTCGGCCTTGTATAAGTCATGTGGGTCAAACGGTTATTAGACCACCCTATTGGGGGTTGGCCATGTGGGTTGAAGGGTTATTAGACCACCCTATTGGGGGTCGGCCCAGTCAGCATTATGTTATGTGGTTAAGTTCGAGCCTACATGATTTATGTAAAAGGCAAGTCAAGTCAAGTATAAATAGAGTGCGGGAGGCACTCTATTTCATCACTCACTTCTCACTCATGCACTCAAGGAGGAGTCTCGCACTTATGGAGGAGGAGGATCTGCTGCTAGGATATGTCTATCTCTTATGGTTGGGTTGTATCATTGCTCTATCTATCTCTGAGGAAGTTATTGGGGTTTTTCACCTTTATGGTTTTCCCCAAGTAAATCTTTGTGTCTCTTGTGTGCTTGCATTATTATCTCCATGATTGATATGCTGTACATTTTGTTCTCTCAGTTAAGATCCTAGATCAGATTGAAGTAAATTCTGAAAATTTAACAATATACTAACAAAGTAAATAGAAGGGTTGACATGGGTTCCTAACAAGATATCTCATATTAACATGTTCATGTGCTCTTGCATTACCCCAACGATCCAAGAAAAAGCATCTCATTCTTATCACCAACCAAATGCATATTAGGGTTTGATGCTAGAGTATAAGACCTAGGGTTTGAGGATTCAAATACCAAGATGGACATGTAGACTTGGATGCTAGAAATAGTGTTATATTGTAGTGTACTTATGTGATGTGACATGGCTAGGGTTTGCATGAGATATCTCATATTAACATGTTCATGTGCTCTTGCATGTACCCCAACAATCCAAGAAAAAGCATCTCATTCTTATCACCAACCAAATGCATATTAGGGTTTGATGCTAGAGTATAAGGCCTAGGGTTTGAGGATTCAAATACCAAGATGGACATGTAGACTTGGATTCTATAAGTTGAGTTATCTAGTGGTGTACTTGTGTGACGTGACATGGGTACGGTTTGCATGAGATATCTCATATTAACATGATTCCGATGAATGGGGAGACATTGATTAACATAAGCTTGTTGTTGAAGCCAATGAGGGATTCCTAGATGTCCTAGAAATTATAGGGTTGCTGAGGAAACCCTAGGAGTTATATGTTAGGGATCATTAAGATATAACCATTAGTGAAGATAAGGGAAGAGACATGGTTAGAGTTTGCATGAGAAAAGATTATGTCCTTTATTTAATAGAATGTGTAATTCTCATCATAAATGTGTCATAATGTCTAAGAGTAATATGCCATAATTATGAAAAAAATATAACATAACCTTACACAAAAAAAGAGAAGCTATTAATTGTCATAATTGTAAGGAATCTATCATACTAGTATACCCCCTTGGAGTCCAAATACCCCCTATTGAGGGTACGTGTGGTGGTTCACAGATTCTAGGGCTAGATTAGGTTTCTAGGATTCTATATTCTTTTCCTAGGGTTAGATTAGTGTTTCTAGGGCTAGTTTAGGTTTCTAGGACTAGATTAGGTTTATAGTATCTAGCGTAGTTTTCTAATGTTAAATTAGTGTTTCTAGGGTTAGTTTAGCTTTCTAGGATTTCTAGGGATATATTAGGTTTGTAGAGTTATATTAGTGCTTATAGGGCTAGACTAAGTTTCTAGGGATAGATTAGGTTTCTAAACATTAATGACAAAGGGTGAAATGATGACATGGCAGAAGGACAAGATGACATGAAGGACAAGCCATGGACAACACATTAATGACAAAGTGTTGATGACTCGACAAAGGAGCATGCCAAGGTAAGCAATATTGATAGGATGACAAAGAGTATGACAAGTGGCCAAGTATGACAAGGACAACAATATGATGATGCAAAGATCGCCAAGTATGACAAGGACAACAATATGATGACATAAAGATCGAGCAAGCATGAGATCATGTCAAACAAACATGACAGATGTTGTTGACATGCATGATGAGGATGACTTGCTAACATGGAGGAAGCATAACAAATGTTGTTGACTAGGCACACATGTAGACCTCAAAATATTAGAAGTAGACACACATTTACACCTCAAAATATTGATTTAGGGGTAGGACACAAGTGACTATGAAGTATCTTTATTAATGTTTCATGTCTGTAAAGTGTGTAAGAGTGGAGCTAAGTGAGGGGAGATGGAAGTAGTGTGATGGAGGATGGTTTTAGGATGACTTAGTAGGATCTTAGGGATGGATGGTGGATTTAAAATTAGAAACTTTAAGATAATAGAGAACTCGAATTGTTCACATGTATGTATGTATGTATGAACAAAAAACGCATGTACCAACAAAATCACATAAAACTACACATGCCTCGATGTAGAACATAACATTCTTTGATGCAATTCTATCTTTTATGTAAAGTTGACTGGTCAACCTCATTCAATAAATCCATCTGGATCCTCTCTATTGCTAATTGTCTCCATCAATCTCTCATGCTCTGAATGAGGCAAGTAGTAGCGTACCTTGGTTGAGCTCTTGCTTGTCATTGTCTGTAGATGGATGTTTGTGCCAACGATCAAGTTTGTGAAGTGATACACCACTGAACCTGGTCTGTAATCCATGAATACATGCCCACTAGTCTTTCTTGACTTCCCATCTAGTGTAAGATATTCCCCCTTAACCACCATAGAGCCAATAGGAAATTTAATGCCTTCATCTTCGATTAATGATCCGTAGAGGGTTTGCTTACCTTGGATGCACCGTGCCAACCAATAATCTATTCCCCATTCATTGTCTTTCGGGGCAACAACTGCGTATATGTGTCTTGGTTGTACAAGATCTGAGATATGGTCGTAGTCTATCGAAATCGCTCACTGACCCTCCTCTAACTGGGTTGTTTCAACAACTGCACGTTAGTCTACTGCAAGTGACACACGATCCCATTCATCAACCTAGTCCATGCATTCGCATTCATCCCATTCGCCACTACTGCAAGGGCTGCAAAAGCAAGCAAGCTTTCGCGTCCATATTTCAAATAAGGGGTTGTTTGAGCTTCGAACTGAATGGAATCCACGTGTTCCTTGTACTGTGCCGCAACTATAGGAACGTGATCAATCTATGTCAACCACTAGCCAAAAATTTCTTACCACACGTCCTGTCACTGATGATGTTTGTTGATCTCTTTCTCTCTCTAACATTGTTCAGAGCACCATTGAACTATGGATTCCACATCTTGGATATGAGGTTCTGTCATCTCTTCTCTTTGTAGTGCGGTCTTGATGCATGCATCGACCCCATCATGCTCGACTTTGTCGTGCCCGGTCTCAAAATAGTTCCATATATGCGGCACGTTATAAGTCTTATGCAAAATACTCATCCATTGGAATACTCGGGCATTTTTGAACTGGCCCACACAACCATCCAACCATATCCAATGTTGATCCATCTCTATATCTCTCTCCTTCAACTGATCATAGAAAATTCGAAAACAATGTTGCACATAATGTAGATCATGGGTTATATCATCACTTATGTAAAAGTTTGTCTCCTTCAGTATTATCCTCATGTCATTGTTGCTCTCTGGCCCGTGCCTATACATAATATGTACCATGGTGCTGACATGGTCTGAATGGTAGTATTGACTCTAGATTTCATTTTGTGGCTGAAGGGTGTAGTTTTCTGCAAAATCCACAATTGACACTATGGTTCCAACAGGAAATGTGTCCATAGATTTTCTGTACTGCTCATCTTGCCATCGCACTACATGCACATGTTGAACATACTGCTCTGTTTTCTTGTAGAACTCCGTCAAGAAGTCACATACCTATACCTGTTGCCATGAAAACAAGAGCAATATTACAATGTGGCCTTTGGAAAAATGTATATGTCATAAATTGAACATGTAATATGAAAAATATTGAATATTCATTTGTACCTGTGACTTCACTAATGCAATATTTTTACTTTCCCTTGCATTGTCTAATTGATAGGTTACGTACTTGAAGCTCTACATCTCCACACCAATCCTACCAAGTTCATGCCCATCGCTTTCATGAATGCAACGGTTCAAAAGATAAAACCCACTGCACCTAGAACATGTCCCATATAAATATGATTTTTCATAATATTTTTGTCCTTCGGGCCTTGGACACATGATGTTGTGAAGCACCTGCAACAATTAATTAATAAGAATATGCGAAATAGCAGAAATGACAGAACTCAGAATCACTTTTATATTGATCACAGGCCTCTTCAAGGGGGCAACCTCCTTTGAGCAAGTTCAATACAAATAACTTCACGGTGCCTTCATAGGCCACAACACACACTTATATACTAAGTCTAGGCGCCAATATGAGTCAAACCATGGGCCACTACAAACTATGGATCAACAATACTACAGGCGACTTACAAAGCATATGCGCCAACAACAATAACACAAACTATTGATCAACAAATACTACGGGACGACTTACAAAGCATATGCGTCCAACAACAATATACTAACAAAGTAAAGATATGGGTTCCTAACATCCCCTCCCCCTTAAAAAAAGCTTTGTCCTCAAAGCTTTAGATGTGGAAATTGTTGTTGAATCTGAAGGAGTGGTTCCCATGTAGCATCCTCTCGTTGCATGCCGTGCCACTGAATTAAGACCTCTGTGATAGAGCGAGAGCGAAGCTGACGAGTGCGCCGATTGAGGATGGCCTCCGGATCCAAAAGGATGGATCCTTCATTATCCAGTTCAGGTAAAATAGTTTGTCCACTGATGTTGGTGCCAAGAACTTTCTTCGGACAAGAGACATGAAATACTGGATGAATGCAGGAAGAAGGAGGAAGTTCCAATTTAGCAACGGACCTAATCTTTTGAAGAATCCGATATGGCCCATAGAACTTTGGAGTGAGCTTATGACTCCCTTTGAGTTTCAGGGAGGATTGCTTGTACAGCTAGAGACGAAAAAAAACCATTTCGCCTGCTTGAAAAGTGTGCTCAAAACGATGTTGATCAGCTTGTTGCTTCATGCGATTTCTTGCCATGTGAAGATTGTCCCACAAAATGCGATGAATCTGATCGTGGTTTCGAAGGACCGTGTCAACTTCCTGAACTGGTGAACTCTTGGGGGTGTATGGAAGAAGAACTGGAGGTGCCTGACCATATACTACTTCATATGGGGTCATTTTAGAGGCAGTGTGGTAAGAGGTATTGTACCACCATTCAGCGAGAGGGAGCCACTTTGCCCACTGATGTTGTTGTTCAAAGGTGAAGCAACAAAGATAAGTTTCCAAGAATTTATTGATAATTTCAGTCTGACCATCTATTTGTGGGTGATACCTTGAACTCATCTTCAGTTTGGTGCAAGTGTGGCGAAATAGTTCTATCCAAAAATGACTGGTGAAAGTCGCATCACGATCCGAGACAATGGAAGAAGGGATGCCATAAAAACAAAATATTTGGTCCAGGAAAATTTGAGCGACTGAGGAGGTTGTATAGGGATGGATGAGAGCACAAAAATGACTATATTTGGAGAGGCAATCAACCACAACGAGAATCATTGTCTTCCCGCCAGATTTAGGGAGACCTTCAATGAAATCCATAGAAATATCTGTCCAAATCCGTGTAGGTATGGACAAGGGTTCGAGCAATCCTGGAAGGAGTGTTGTTTCACCCTTATTGCGCTGGTAGGTATCACATTCAGCCACCATCTGTTGAATTGTCCTTTTCATGCCCTGCCAAAAGAAGTTACGCCATGCCCGTTCATATGTTTTGAGGAACCCGGCGTGCCCTGCCGATGGAGAAGCATGGAGTTCATAGAAGACAGCCTGTTGAAGATCTGGGCTTTGGGGAAGCACTAGACGACCCTTGTATCTCAGAGAAGCACCATCCCAAGAGTAATGTGGTATAGCAGAAGGGTTGTTGGTCAGTTTCATTTACTTCTTTAAGTTTCACAATCACTTCATTTCTTGCAATAAAACGAACAAAGCCTCTTGAACTTAGCCAAATCCAAGTCAAGAGCACTCTCTGTCAGAGAGCATTGTTAGATTTGCACTTTCCCCTTGCACTAGGGATTTTAAAGTAGGAAGTCTCTTGAACTGTGGTCTTAAGACTAAGTCAAGAGCGCTCTATGTCGGAGAGTTGAACAAGTGCTCTTAATAATAAAACATTTCAATCCACTTTTCCCCCTTAATTAATTTATCTTGGTCGTTTGTCTAACACCCGTATGCTCTGCCAACCGAAAACGGTTGGACTAGTACTCAGAAAGGTGAAGGACTTGATAAGCTCATAAGTGATAATTAATTAAAACTTTCACCCCCATAACCAACGAACCGACGTTGTTCAAAAAGTATTCAAAGCAGTTCTCAGGGGAGGCGCCGAGTTGCCCAATTTGCGACACAGTGGCTGGTTAGCATTGCCCGCCTCGCTGTGATCCAGACAAGTCCAACATGTCTCTTAAAAGAGTCACTTAGAATTGCTTTCCGGACACTCTTTTTATATCCTTGGTTTTAGTCCTAATAATCAAGAACATCTAAAACACTTAAAATTTACCAAGAACAATTTCAAAACGATCTCACAAACAACTACTTTTGACTTACATTTTCCAGCATCACAAGCATTTCTTTTGACTCCATTTGGCACTAGTCTTTAAAAACTCTTACGTATCTTCTGAATCTGGACCATATGTCCTTGTCATTTGTTTGATCTTTATCTTGTGAATGCTTTGTTTCAATTCTAATCCAAAGTATATTGTTCATCTTCTAAATTGTATCTTGTGGAATTTGCAATGTGGATTGCATGTTTAATTGTGTTCTCATCATTATACAAAAACTCCTAAACAACACTCATCCGCATCGCCCCACACAAAAAATACTTAAAACACAAGAGCCTTAGTGAAACTCTTTTTTAGGGACTACCCCCCTTGGCTTCGTTAGGAGTTAGCCTAACGGAGGAGCTGGGATTCAGGTGATAGTACCTAGCTCATTGCTTGCCCCTAAGGCCACACCTCTTTCACTTGTAGTGAAGAGACAACTTTCGAAAGATTTCCGCTGCTGGTGTGCATCTCAGCGGACAACACAACCAATTTGGAATAGGCATAGAAATAGCTGAAAGAGAACCTTGGGCATCAAATGTGCGAGAAAGAGCATCTGCCACAATATTGTCTTTACCCTTCTTGTAAGTGATCTCATAGTCATAACCCATGAGTTTGCTAACCCATTTCTATTGTGCTAGGGAGGAGACACGCTGTTCCAAGAGATATTTTAGATTCTGGTGATTAGTCTTGATGTAGAAATGATTCCCTAATAGGTATGGTCGCCACTTCTATATTGCATGCAAAATAGCCATCATTTCCTTCTCATATGTAGAGGCAGCTAAATTCTTACCTGAAAGGGCTTTGCTGGTGAACGCAATGGAGTGTTCATCTTGAAGGAGAACAGCACCAAGTCCATTGCCGCAAGCATCACTCTCAATAGTAAAGGGCTTGAAAAAATCAGGCATAGCTAGAATAGGTGTAGTACACATAGCTTGTTGCAGTTTTTCAAATGCACACTGAGCAACATGTGTCCATGTAAAAGCATCCTTTTTCAATAGAGCAGTTAATGGAGCTGCAATCTTCCCATAATCCTTGACAAACTTACGGTAGTATCCAGTCAAACCCAAAAAACCACGAAGGCTCTTGAGTGTCTAAGGATGCGGCCAATTATTCATGGCATCGATTTTGGCAGGATCCACGTGAACCCCTTGTGCTGAGATAATGTGCCCGAGATACTCAACTTTCTTCTGTCCAAAAACACATTTACACTGCTTTGCGTGGAGATGATGGTCAGAGAAAAGTTGCATGACAAGATCCAGATGCTGGAGATGTTCATCCCATGTTTTACTGTAGATGAGGATATCATCAAAGAATACCGGAATGAATTTCCGCAAGTAGGGCCAAAATATTTTATTCATTAAGGTCTGGAATGTGGAAGGAGCATTAGTGAGGCCAAAGGGCATGACCAAAAACTCATAATGGCCATCATGTGTGAGGAAAGTTGTTTTAGGGATATCATCCTCATGAACCCGAATTTGATGATACCCAGAACGAAGATCCAACTTGGAGAAAAATTGAGCCCCATGAAGCTCATTAACAACAGGAATTGGAAACTTATCCTTGATGGTGAGGTGATTAAGTGCATGGAAGTCAATGCAGAGGCGCCATGACCTATCTTTTTTGCGGACAAGAAGAACTAGAGAAGAAAAGAAACTAGTGCTTGGGAGAATAATACCTTGCTTTAATCAGTCCCGAACGAGCATTTCAATCTCCGTTTTTTGGTGAAATGGGTATCGATAGGGCCTGATGTTGGGAGGAACGCTGCCAGGAAGGAGCTAAATACGATGGTCTTCTGGCCTTGAAGGTGGCAATCCCACTGGTTCAGCAAAGACACCGATATATCGATCCAGAATTTGTTGTAGATCCAAAGAAGTAGTGGAGACCGCTGATGGTTGCATCTGAATGGAATGGATTTGAGCGATGACACCATGTGAATTCTTCTTGAGGAGTTTTTCCATGCGATGTGAACTGATGATGCTGAGAGACCCTGGTTGTAATCCTTTCAATGTGTGTTTTTGTCCATTGAGGAAAAACTGCATCCAAAGTTCAGCAAAATCACATAAGATAGGGCCAAGTGTGCGTAGCCATTGAGCGCCCAAAACCATATCACATCCGCCTAAGGTCAAGGAAAACTTGTCAGAGCGCAAGGTATAATCTCCCATAGAGATACACACATTTCAACACTTCCCTTTGCAAGGTAAGGTGCCCCCATTGGCAACCATGACTTCAAAGTTGGAGCAAGGATGGATAAAACAATCAGCTTGTTTGGCGATCCGAGGGTCAATGAAATTATGAGTGCTACCAGAATGAATGAGTATTGTAAGGGGAAGCTTCTTGAATTAACCCCTGACCCACATTGTTTGGGGGGTGGTGATTCTAGCTAAAGCATGGAGAGATATCTCTGGCTGGTCATCCTGAGACGGAGGGTCAAAAGGCGGTTCCTGAATGTCAACCTGAGCATCCATTGTATCTGGATCTTCGTCACCAATTTTAGAGGCAGGCGAAGAATCCACATCCAAGAAATAGAGCTTTTACTAAACACATCTATGTCCTCGAGTGAATTTCTCATCACAATTATAGCAAAGCCCCTTTTCTCTACGTGCTTGCATCTCTGTTTCAAACAAACACTTGATAGGAGTTGGTCGAGGAGCCTGCGATATGGGTGGTCCTTGAGAACCCATATTTCGGAAGGGAACAAAAGTGGGCTTGGAGCGATGTTGGGTTGCAATCTTGTCTTTTGCCAACTTAGCCAACCCTAGGGCTTCCATCATTGTGTTGGGACATAACATTTTGACCTCGGAGCGGATGGCATCCTTTAGACCACTGATAAAACAACTCCGGTAAAAGTCATCAGACAATCCTTCAGTGTGGTTGGCTAGTTTCTCAAATTCGGTTTGATACTCTCTCATAGTGCCAATTTGGCGAAGTTTAGTGAGGGCTCCTGTGAATTCATCAAAAGCACTGGGACCAAATCATTGCAAAAGGAGCTGGCAAAAGTCTAGCCATTTTGGCTCTTCATGAGCCTTGATGTACCAATGGTACCATTGAAGAGATTCCTGTTCCAAATGAAAGGATGCAAGCGGAACTTTGTTGACATCAAAAGTATTATGCGGACTGAAATACTATTCTACACGATAGATCCATCCAGTTGGATCAGTACCATTGAAGCGAGGAAAATCAAGTTTCGGACCACGAAAATTGTTGGAAGAAGAGAACCCATTGTCTGATAAAGACTCGGACTGTCGTTTGTTGTTCATAGCTGAATGTTCAAGATGGAGGCCGAGAAATTTTTCATCCAGATCCTGGAGTTTGGATTGGATGGTTGCAAGTGCTTCTTCCATGGTTTTTGCTCCTGCGCGGGTGACAACCATAACCAGGATGGTTTTTTTTTTTTTTGTTCGGGTTGACTGGGTAGAAAAACAAAAAAGAAACTGTTTCAGTAAAGGAAAATCTGGATTTGGGAAAAAATCTGAAGGGTAATTGGGGTTTGACTAGGTTTTGGACACTGTCGAATAGGCAAGGAGGCAAAAAATGAGGATTTCAGAAGTGGGGTGAAAGAATGGGAAAATTTGGCAAAGGGGGACAAAGAAGAAGAATTCGGAAATGAACTCTGTGGTAAAATTTGAAGGTGATTGGGTGAAATCTAAAGAAGTTATGGCAAACCCTAAAAATAGACAAATGTGGGATTTCGGGCTTTGGGAAGTGGAATTGGGGATAGGGTCCTCAAGAATGAAATATACAGAATGGGATTACAGGGGTTCCTCAGAATTTTCAAGGGAAACGAAGTGAAAACAAAGGAGATATGGAAAAAAAACTGAATTTTATACAAGGGAAAGGGTTTTTTTTGTTTTTTTTTCAGAATGGAGCAGCTATGGCTCAGAAGGGATCTGAAACAGATAGATCTGCAACAGCCTGGAAGTGAGCGGAACAAAGGGATCTGAAACGGCGCCGGATGGATTGAAAACGGTTGGATCTGGAACGACTTTCAGAATGGATCTGAACGGCTGGATCTGAAACGATGCAGCAGTGATCGATAACAGTTCAGCTGAAAATAGATATGGACCCCAGGTATGTGCGGCTACCTAATAGTTCAGGGGTTTCACTCGGCCACCAATGTTGTCTGACGGCTTGCGTATTGGGGCAGTACCCCTCACTCCACAGCTCAAGTAAAACTGATAACCACTTTGCCACAAATGACAGCTCTTGGTTTACCTCATGGGTGGGAACTAGTCAATCAGGTAGGGGTCGTTGCCCTTTTTGCCGGCAGGTCCTCTCAATGGGCCAGCTACTTCGGGGTTCCTGTGGTACTCCTCACAATGAGTTTTAGGGCTTATGCCCAAGTGCTTCCCACAGTTAAGCGGATAGGGATTATTCTCAAATCCGAACCTGCAACAGATGTGAAAAAAAAAATTGGCATAAATTTCACCCAGCGAGCCAAGAAAGTGCTCTGATACTAGATGTGAAGCACCTGCAACAATTAATTAATAAGAATATGCGAAATAGCAGAAATGACAGAACTCAGAATCATTTTTATATTGATCGCAGGCCACTTCAAGGGGGCAACCTCTTTTGAGCAAGCTCAATACAAATAACTTCATGGTGCCTTCATAGGCCTCAACACACACTTATATACTAAGTCTAGGCGCCAATACTATGGGTCAAAACCATGGGCCACTACAAACTATGGATAAACAATACTATGGGCAACTTACAAAGCACATGCGCCAACAACAATAACACAAACTATTGATCAACAAATACTACGGGACGACTTAAAAAGCATATGCATCCAACAACAATATACTAACAAAGTAAAGATATGGGTTCCTAACAGATATTGTGGATAAAGTCTCTTGATGCATTCGGTGGTAGTATGGATTCATTGCAGCCCTCCATAATGTTAGTATGCAAATCACAAAATATATGTTTATATGTGTCATAATAATATTCATATTCTATGTGGTATTTACAACAACAGGTGTTCCAATCAATGCATATACAAACGTACCATGGTTTGCATTTCTCAAAGGACCTTTGGCCCAGGTTCAATTATGTGTGTTCATTCCTTAATTTCTCAGTCTGTGTGGTGTCAAGGAAGTGTTTAACATGGGGTTCACGTTCAGTAGAACCTTTTCTCAGCTTTAGCATGTCTCTTTGGTTTGATGAAGGTCTGGTATCATCATGCCAAAAAATTTGTACTAACTCCTTAACAACATCAATTAGCTTCCTATCTCCACGAGGCAACCTGCCAACAAAAGCCCAAAAATTGTTTCCACCCGGAGTGTCAAGATTTTCTCTTATAACAGAGTACCTTTTAATAGTTTTTCTATTTAATTTGAGTAAGTGAAAAGTGTGTGATAGCAGGCGACATTGCCTTGTGGACATGATTACAACTGATTCCACTAAAACACGATGAGCCGCACAAATATCTTTTGTACGAGACGTCTTCCCAATCACATTAAATGCAGATTGGAGATTTCTAACAATATGACTGCTAGCCTCTGAACTTTTAACTATCTTTATGCCCAAAATTCTCCTAACAACAGCTAAACAATGTGACTTTAACAAACATAGCAATAATTGGCATTTACCTGTATCACCTTTGGATTCAAAATATTCCTCGACAATTTTGCTGCATTGCCATTCGATAGTGCGTTTTGGCAACTTACCTTCAAGGCCCGACATAGCACTTTCATCCACATGAATACGTCTAGGAGCTCTTCTTCTTGCACTGGACAATAGAGGTAGGGAGGGTGGACATGAGACATGAATACCAGAGCTTTTCTGTTGTGGTGCTTCGTTCACAGATTGGGCCATAATGGGAGTGTGGTCGACATGGTTGTGGTCTTCTTAGGGAAATTGCAAATTAAGCACTTCTTGTATGTCCATCTCTACACATGCAGCATCTCCCAATATTCCTGTGTCGTGAGGAACTTCAGCATGACTCGTTGATGGATTGTTGGTTGGAGATTGTGTTGATGCTGAAATTTGAGTTGAGTCTGTTGGACGCGACCACTTTACCTGTGGTTCTGAACAAGAGGTTGTCATGTCAACAACTGTGTTAGGATCAGTGGCAAGATCCGTGACAATGACAGGACCATGTCTCGCTCTTTCCATTGCCAACCTGGCCTTTTCGCTTAAGTCATTGACCTTTTCAATGGATATATTCCTTCTATATTTTTTTGTTCTGTTGCGTGAGTTTACCATCTCCAAAAGTCTCTTTAACAAAACTATGAGGCCTACCCCTACAAAAGAAACAACAAATAAGATATTAGTTCCATTTTACAATAAACTTGACACATTCCAACATAACTTACCACTTTACAAATTAATACATACAACTACAGACTATGTTGGTTTATTTGTGTTCGAATAAACAACATTGTCCCTTACAATCCCAATCAATAAAGATGATGGTTGGTCAAGTGTAGAGTGGAGAAACTAGTGTTTTGCCTAGCAATGAATTCATAAAAATTATGGTAGTAACACCCTACTGTTAATTTTTCGATAATTTAATTCCATTATCATTCAGGATCTCTAAGAGAATAACATGTACAACATATCTACATTATATCAATCATAGACACAATAACAAGCACACAAGAGACACAGAGTTTCATCGGGGAAAACCAAGAAAGTGAAAAACCCCGCAACTTCCTCAGAGATAGAATGAGCCCCAATACAAGATCACAAGGATCAAACCCAATAAGATGTCTCTAGCAAATAATCCTCCTCCTCCACATGTGCGCCACTTTCTCACTTAGCTATGCGAACTTGAGAAGTGAGTGAATGAATAGAATGAGAGAGGCACACCCTCTATTTATACATTGACTTGACTTGCCAATAAATCACTGGGCCTGACTTCCTAATGAACCCTAATAACCCAACCACATGACCTAACTACGGTCGACCCCACACTAGTGCTCTAATAACCCATCAATACAAATGATGACACTTACAATGTAACTTGCGACACTTGCAAATACAAATGACGACACTTCCAATCAGAGGAATAGTACATCTTTGTTGGATATACAATAAAATACAAATGTAATATACAAGTGAATATCTTCCGAAGTTACAAATACATCAACACTCCCTCTTAACTAGGAAGGTATTCTCTAGACACAAGTCATCAATACATATTGGCGCAAGTCTTCAATTCTGGAGTTGGATCATCATCACTGGATCACGGAGCATCATCATCATTACTGCTGTTGTAATCGACATCTCGATCACTAGGTTATCTCATAATTCTTCTCGTCATAGGAAGTTCTACAGAGCCACCCTTTTTCATGCTAGATGTAGGCCCACCTCCTGTAGGTCTTCATCAACACTAGCCATACTGTGGAATCCTCAGGACTTATTATGTGCATCACAATGCCTCGAAAGAGTATCCCAGGATCCTTTATTGTGCCGAAGCACGACCGACAAGATCTCCTAGGTCAACTTACATGTGACCCCCACCACAAAACCTCGATAGAGTATCCCAAGATCCTTTATGTGCCGAAGCATGACCGACAAGATCTCCTAGGGCAATATTACATGTGGTCACCACAAAACCTCAAAAGAGTATCCCAGGATCCTTTATGTGCCAAAGGACAACCGACAAGATCTCCCAGGGCAATATTACATGTGGTCATGGCAAAACCTTGAAAGAGCATCACAAGACTGATTACGAGCACACAGCTCAACCTATCGGATCTCCCCAAGGAAATATTATATTCCATAGGACAAAACCTCGAAAAAGTATCCCAGGATCCTTTATGTGCTGCAGCACGACCGACAAGATCTCCCAGGGCAATATTACTTGTCCTCCCAGAGCAAAACCTCGAAAGAGTATCCCATGATCCTTTATGTGTCGAAGCACAACCGGCAAGATCTCCCAGGTCAATTTACATGGTCATCTGCACAACCTGTCCACGACCACAGAGTATCAACCTGATACTCACCATACATCATCCAGATGTACATCATCACATGATCATCCTGACCATCATCATAGCATCATCCTGATGCATATCATCCAGAGCATCATCCTAATACTCATCACACATGATCATCCTGATCATCGTCATAGCATCATCCTGATGCATATCATCTAGAGTATCATCCTAATACTCATCACACATGATCATCCTGATCATCATCATAGCATCATCCTGATGCATATCATCTAGAGTATCATCCCGATACTCATCACACATGATCATCCTGATCATCGTCACTACATCGTCCTAATGCATATCATCATACATGATCCAATTGATCATACAAAGCATCCAACTGATGCATATCATCATATATGATCCACCTGATCATACAAAGCATCCAACTGATGCATATCATCATATATGATCCACCTGATCATCGTCATACAGAACATCATTCAGAGCATCCTCCTGATGTTCATCGCATAGCGCTTACATCCATAGCCATGGGAAGTAACCTCCTACCACCATGCTTGGAATGGCTCCTGCAAATGTGTCCCATCACTTCTTCCTCGAAGTATCTTCTATCTGAAGAACACCAAGCCTCTCTATGAAGTACTCAAAATTCACTCTGGCTAGTGGTTTCGTCAACACATCTACAACCTGCTCATCCATAGCAACATACAAGAGCTTCACTGCTCCTCTATTCACCATACCCCTGATATAGTGATATTTGATCTCAATGTGCTTCGACCTGTCATGGAACGCTGGGTTCTCAGACAGCTTCACACAACTCTAGTTGTCACAAAAGATACCAGTAGCATCCAACGGGAGATCAAATAACTTAGACAGTAGCTTCCTAAGCCATACTGCCTCACAACTAGTCGAACAAGCTGCGACATACTCTGCTTCAGCTGTACTCAGTGCTACGCAGGACTGCTTCCTGCTAAACCAAGAGATCACACATGATCCCATACTGAAGCAGCATCCCGAAGTGCTCTTCCTATCTGCAGCACTGCCTGCCCAATCTAAATCAACATAAACCTCGAGGTTAAACTTTTGATTCGCATCATACTTGAGCCCATAATCAATTGTACCCTTCAAGTACCTCAGAATATGCTTTACAGCAACCGGGTGAACACCTCTTGGATCCATTAGGAACTGACTCAATGTGTTCACCGCAAAGAAAATATGTGGTCTCGTGTTTGTTAAGTACATCAAGGACCCAATCATTTGACGATACACTGTGACATCAACTGGATCAGATGAAGCATCACACAGAAGCTTCAGATTCGATGCCATAGGTGTGGCCATGGCCTTGCAGTCCTTCATCCCGAACCACTTCAGGATCTCTACTGCATACTTCCCTTGTCCAAGGAAGATTCCATCTGCACTCTGCCACACCTCCATGCCTAGAGAGTAATGCATCAACCCCAAGTCCTTCATCTCGAACTCAGAGCAAGCTTCCTCTTTGTAACGGTAATCAATCTATCATTACCTGTAACAAACAGGTCATCCACATACAATAATAGTATCATTGGATTGCCTTCCTCAACCTTGTAGTAAAGGTTGGAATCCGCTTTACTCTTGGTAAAGCCCAAACTGGATAGAAAGTTGTTTATCCTACCATACCAAGTCCTAGGATCTTGCTTCAAGCCATACAAGGCTTTCTTCAATCTGCACACATATGACTCCCTGGCATGTGTCTCAAAACCGAGTGGCTACTCCACATACACTTCCTCTTTGACTACACCATTCAAGAAAGTTGTCATGACATTCATATGGTATATCTTCCACTTTATCACTACAGCCAGGGCAAGTACTATTATGATGGAAGTGTATCTGGCTACAGGAGCAAAAGTCTCTTCATAATCTATTCCCTCTTTCTAGGAGAAGCCACGAGCTACAAACCTCGCCTTGTATTTCTCTATGCTACTATCTGCAGCATGCTTGATCTTATAGATCCACTTGGAAGTCACAACAGACTTCCCTTCTAGTCTTGGGACCACATCCCAAACATCATTCTTCATGATCGACTGGTATTCCTTAATCATGGCATTCTTCCATTGCTGCATCCCGTATCCTGGGAACTTCAGATTATATTTTTCAGAACAAAATCTTACACATAAAGACATGTGTCATACAGTCATGCAATTATCTTAGCCAATGCTTCAATACAACATTTATCCATATCTCGTAACTTTCTAGATGCCTTCCATGTCTACCAGAACATTATTAAGAGTGTGCACAACTCCCAACATGTCAGCAAAGAGATTTCATTCTAGATAAGTAGCAATGGAATGTTGTACAGTACCATAGGCCACTTACCCATTACATGCATATTAGTAGTATCTGGTTCATTAATGCAACTATTCTACAATGCATAATATACATCTTAAATCTAGGAACATAAGTATGTACATGAATTAACAACATCATTTAAATAATCATATATATAGGAAATAACAATTTAAATACTTATCTTTGTTTGGTTGTTGGGTGGACTCCCTCTCTATCTTTGCTTTCTTGTAGGAACCACTGGAGTCTCTGATAATGTGCACCTTAACCAATGTTGAAAATGGATGAGAGGTTCATCCATAGATTATTCGTCTTCCGGAGTAGTTTCTACTGAAGTGAATTCTCCACCATTGTCAAATATGAAGGTCTTGATCTTCTTTTCTGTGTGATTTTCTATCAAGGCTTTGAATTCCTTAAATTTCCCGAATACTTCATCTTTGTTCGTCAAGAAATAAATCCAAGTCTTCCTAGAGAAATCATCAATGAAAGAACCATAGTATACATACCAACTCAGAGAACTGGATGACATCGGACTGCATACATCGGAGTGGATAATTCCCCTTTTTTTTCTTACTTGCTTGTAAATGCCTTCTTTGTGTTCTTTCCTTTTGCAAATCCTTTGCAAACATCTTCATACTTTGACTGAATTTCAGGAAGACGTTCTACTGCTTTGCTTGCAATTGGTAGTGCTCTATAGTGCACATGTACAAGCCTTCTATGCCAAAGTTCACTTGATTCCATGGATTCATGTACCATGGCATGTTCAAGTTGTCCCTTTAATTTGTACAATCCTCCCTCTTGCTCTCCAATCACTACTACATGATCTTTGGTCTTACCCTTTGGCCACATAAGTACTTGGCCATCCACAAATGCAACTCTAATCCCCTTTGCATCCAAAGATGATATGGAGAGGAGATTCTTCTTGAGCCCAGGTGCATATAGAACATATTTCATCTTCAAAGACTTCCTAGAGTTTAGTTTGTAGGAGGCTTCACCACTTCATTTGATAGGATATTGATAGTCATCCTCAAGTTTCACCTTATGAGGTGACTCATGTTCAAATAGATCTACAAAGGATTCTTTAAACCCAATCATGTGTTTGGAAGCCCCACTATCAATAAGCTAATCATCACATCCCTGAGAGATAGTACCTATGAGAGAAGAGATTAGAATATATTCATATTCACTTGATGAGTCATCACTTTCTGCTCTAGTCTTCTTCTTGGGAGGTTCATCATCCTCGGTAGCATGAGCATGATATCTCTTCTTGTTGCTCTTCTTGTTGTTGTTGAAGTTGTTGTTGTTGTTGTTTTTGTTCTTAGGACATTCTGAGGAAAAGTGTCCCTTCTCATTACATGTAAAACATCTTAGATCTTTCTTATCTCTATGATGATGGTGTGGAGTTTTCTTGTGATAAGATTGCTCCCTCTTGGACTTTCATTTCTTAGTGTGTACTGTGAGAGCTTGATCTTCATTTCCAATCTTTTCTTCTCGGGCCACAAGCCTAGCTTATTCTTGTGAACATTCCTCCCACAGTCTACTGAAAGAGATCAGTTTCCTTCTTGCACAGATCCCTTGAATGAAGGAGTCCCATGACCTAGGTAGGCCATTCAATGTGGTCATTACAATTTCTCCATTCTCTACTACTTTATCCACAGCTTCAAGTTGTTCCTTGATTTGAGAGACCTTAGAAAAGTAGGATTGAATGGTATCTCCATTCTAAAGCTTTACCCCTTTCAATTGGTTCCGCAGAGTCATCTTCCGATTTATGTTCTTTCCTTCAAACAACTTGGTCAAGGAGTCAAGCATCTCCTTAGGTGTCTTTAGGGAAGACAAATGAGGTATGAGATGGTCTTTGATAGAATCAACAATGATTCTCTTAGCCTTGACCAAGTTCTTCTTGTGTAAGACTTTAGTCTCTTCTCCCTCTGGGACAGGAACCTCTTCACTTATGTAAGGGTCCAACTCATTCACTTCTAGGATTAACCCAATCCTATACTTCTAGGCTCGGAAGTTATCATCTCCTTCAAGCTTATCCTCAAGCTTGGTGTGGTGAGACATCTTAAAGAGTACTTCAAATGGAAACATAAAAGTTATTAGGTCTTACCACTTGATTTGCTGAAAACCAGATCTGGAGTTGGATTATGGTTTGCCAGAGAAACCGTAAAAATTCAAAGTTTTAATTTCAAACTTCTGAAAGAATATAAAGATGCCCCTTGTTGAGATGGTCAAGCTGGTATACTCAGAATTTGAAATCTGCAAATTTTCACCCCCCAAAATTGCTTTTGAAACTTCTAGATTCACTAAACAAGACCTTGAATTAGGGTTTGATTTTCCCGGAGCTTTACCCAACCAAAAAGTTCGATCCAAAGCTCTAAACTTCGATTTTTCAGAGGAGCTTCTAGCCGTGGTCTTAGATTTCAGAAATTCCAACTTTTGCAGAAACCCTAATTTCCGGGCCAAAAACTGAGAATGCTCAGAATTGAATTCTGTCTCAATAGAAAGATGCTCCCTTGATAGGAGAGTCAATCTAGCCTCCTGCCTTTGATGATCTATAGAGAGAAACCCAAAAATTAAGAATCCCTAGCTTCCGCAGCTGCACAGTGCCTTCTTCTTAGGTCAGCTCTGATACCATGTTAATTTTTCGATAATTTCATTCCATTATCATTCAGGATCTCTAAGAGAATAACATGTACAACATATCTACAGTATATCAATCATAGACACAATCAAGCACACAAGAGACACAAAGTTTCACCGAGGAAAACCAAGAAGGTGAAAAACCCCGCAACTTCCTCAGATATAGAATAAGCCCCAATACAAGATCACAATGATCAAACCCAATAAGATGTCTCTAGCAGATACTCCTCCTCCACATGTGCGCCACTTTCTCACTTAGCTATGCGAGCTTCAAAAGTGAGTGAATGAATAGAATGAGAGAGGCACACCCTCTATCTATATACTGACTTGGCCTGCCAATAAATCACTGGGGCCAACTTCCTAATGAAGCCTAATAACCCAACCACATGACCTAACTAGGGCCTACCCCACACTGGTGGTCTAATAACCCATCAATACAAATGACGACACTTACAATGTAACTTGCAACACTTGCAAATACAAATGACGACACTTCCAATCAGAGAATAATACATCTCTGTTGGATATACAATAAAATACAAATGTAATATACAAGTGAATATCTTCCGAAGTTACAAATGCATCAACACCTACAACAGAGATGGCTAGAGATGCCTTGGGAATAGTTTGATAGTTCTTCTATATTAATTAAGGTAAAGAGAATAAGTTTACTAATTACACAATGAGAAGGTTGCAAATTCCCCCAAGGAAGGAGAATTCAATGAGGTAGAGGCAAGTAGTCAAGCTCAAAGGCATGATATTAAAGAAACATTACGATAAACATAGCATGAAGATGAGAGCATGGACAAAATTTCATGAACTAATCAATATGGACCGTCTCATATGATTGCTTCTTAGGATTTTATTCAAATTGAAGAGGCTCAAGGGAGAACCTCATCATAGATAGGAATGTGTGGGGGAGAAATAGTTTGATAGTTTATGCTATAATTTTTTCTATGGTGTACAATGTGTAAAAGCTGGAGGTTTATTAAACCATTTATTTGTATTTTTTTCAAATAAAAAAGAGTTCTGGCTAGAGATGCCTTGGGAATAGTTTGATAGTTTTTCCACATCAAATAAACATAGCATGAAGATGAGAGCATGAACAAAATTACATGAACTAATCAATATGGACCCTCTCCCATGATTGCTTCTTAGGATTTTATTCAAATTGAAGAGGCTCAAGAGAGAACCTCATCATAGATGGGAATGTGTGGGGGAGGAATAGTTTGATAGTTTATGCTATAGGTTTTGCTATGGTGTACATTGTGTAAAAGATGGAGGTTTATTAAACCATTTATTTGTATTTTTTTCAAATGAAAAAGAGTTTATGCTAGAGGTGCCTTGGGAATATTTTGATAGTTTTTCTACATCAAATAAACATAGCATGAAGATGAGAGCATGGACAAAATTTCATGAACTAATCAATATGGACCCTCTCTCATTATTGCTTCTTAGGATTTTATTCAAATTGAAGAGGCTCGAGAGAGAACCTCATCCATACCATCCTTGTGTGAAATCAAAATATATTCACGGTAATAATTATTGGTTTACATTGCATACTTCATCTTGTCTAGTGTTCATATGAGTTTTTTTAGATGCGAACTTGGGAATTCTTCTTGTCAAATTCATTGTTGTCTATGCATGGATATTGCTATAGGCATATGATAAAAACAAAAAGGCATGGGAGAATCTCAAATCTTGTGAATGAAAAGAATTATTTACAATTCACCATACCTATAGAAATGATCTCCACTTGAAATGGAAACTGGTAACTTGAATGTATCCACTAGATTCCAAGACCACTAAAGATGTTTGTTAGATTCCAAGAGTGATTTTGTGTCCAATAGATCAATGAGTTTCCAAAAGATCAATGACTGTGAGCCAATAAGCAACCTGTAAGGGATTGAAACCCACGAAAGAAAGAAATCCCATGTTTTTTGGTAGAAATTCCGGGAACAGAGAACTCTATTTTTTTTAACTAGTAGCAAACACACGCACGTGTGTTTAAATGCGCACACGTGTGTTTGTATCGCATACATGTCACTAGTGTGTATGCGCTAAAACACACACACGTGCCCCTGCATAACCTTTACACCATTTATTACACAACATTTACACTATTTAATGCCAAACCTTCCCCCACTTCGAAAATATTTGCTTAAATTGTACTCGGTGATGAAATTTGAAGGGTGGATCTTAATTTTTATTGGAAGAGCATTTGTTCTTGGAGTCCTTCAAAGATGAAGGGCAATTTAAATAATTGTACTTCAATTGAAAAGTATAAATTAACTAAACCCTTCCCCCCCAAAAATGCAAAAAACAAATATTGTCCATCCAAATTTTTACAATCTTAAATAATTGAGCACTCCTTAATATCTACATGATAAAATGGTATCTCTTCAATAAAATTGAATTTGAACACATTAATTTGACATATATGTAACATTAATTTTACAGTTCATTAAATTAACAATTGTTTTGTTGTATTTTTTTGGGTTATACCACACTTAATTGTACAGAAAACTACTTGGACTACGCGATAACCATATTGCGTCATCTGCATGATCTTATGCATAGTGCAAGATGTTGTAACTAGATATATTCTTAAAATAAAACTAGAACCATGAGAAAATTTCTTATTGTTAACTATGTACAAAAACAAGCCACTAAGCAAAACGACGCTATAATAAACCTACAACCAAAATATACATATAAAACCAACCAAAACCTTAATGCAAACTGGAGAGAGGGCAATCATCCAAACTTGAGAGATGTAAGAATGATGGACATTAAGTGCCTAAGAAAAAATAATACATAGCTCAAAAAAAAAAAAAAAATCCTCCATACCAAGCAAGTTAGCAATACTAGCATCATAGGGGTCTCGGCATCAAATTTTGTTGTTCAAGACTTGTCATGACAACATACAGGTATGGGATGGAGGGGAAATGGAATCAAGCCTAAGTAAACTGAAGCCTTGCGACTCGCTACATGTTTGAGTCTAGACAATCTACCTTTTAAATTGAACCATAATAAAAAAAGAAGTTTGTTAATGGCTCGATTTGCAAAAATTTTAGATACATGAGTAATTAAAAGCTCGAGGCTCTAAAATTCGATGTGTTTTTTACCAATCCACGATTCGGTGAATTCATAGTCATTGGCATGAAATTTAAGTTATTTAATGAAAGAGTTAATGTATCTACCTCTATGTTGAAACTGTTTTCCATGCTGATGCAGGCCACTACCCTCCTTGTTGTCTTACCAAAAGGCATGAGAATGAGGAATAAGGCATGAGAATGAGGAATAAGACTTAAAATTATGGACTTCACCATCAAAGAAGCCTTACAATCATGTATTGATAAGGAGTGATAAGAAGATCACAACAATCCAACATGTCAAATCTCAAATGATAGTGTCAATTAAAGACTTAGATGGTAAATTTAATATAAGACTTACTTATAGTTGTCTCAGGAGCTTACTCTTTATGTCTTGACACATTTGATAATTTATGGTTGTCTATGCGCCTTGACCCAATTGATATTATAAGGTGAGGATGTGCATGCATAATAATCCTTATCTATGAGATGAGGATTTAAATGGAAGAGGATGTAAAGACATGTTATTTTTATACGTATTTTGGTGGCGAGTGTCGAAGAGAAACGTGGTGATAAACCACATATGTTTGGAAAGACAGAGGGAGATTACATGATCATGATCATGCCACCCATCAAATTGAAGATAATTCTTGAGCCAAAAATTGTTTTTTAAATTTTATTAATAACCATTGTGGTACTTTGGTCCAAATGTTTTTTCTAACTCATTGTTTCTCCATATTGTGTGCCTACTGACACCTCTTTATATCAATGAATAAATCAACCTCTGCTTGGTTTGTGGTTATAGTTGCATGCCATTATTTGTAGTTGCATGCCATTAAGTGTTGTTGAGAGTTTTCGTGAGTCTGTGACATCCATGCAATAAATGAAGTCTTGTAGAGGAGGACTCATCAAAGAGGCAATTTGAAATTCATTTTGACAAAAAACATATTTTGTAAAGATCAAATGTTGTGAATGCAACCTCAGACTACTATGCAAGACCATGGATATGTTGCAAAGCATTGAACATCATTAAAGAATGAAAACAGGTTCCTCGAGATCTTATTGAAGCATATTGAGCTCATTTGGATTCCACTTGAGCCTTAATTGAAAATTATAGACCTCAAAGCGTCATCAATAGCACATAGAATCCATAACACTATCCCTTTACAAGGAGTCTTTTGCATATGAATTGAATATTGCTACCATTATAATGTCCTGGGCATCAAGGATTTATCTTGGCTCCTTAACCATGGCTAGTGGAGGGAAACAAGAGCCTCCAACACTAACTCTTTCTTCTTAGGCACAAACACCATGAATCAGTCCCTGGACCACCAAATATGAAATCTTCAAGGTATTAGTCAACTTCAAGTGTGTTATGTGTGCCATGACTAGGTTAGTTGTGAACCAAAAATGGGTCTCGAAGTCTGACCAAGGTATATGGACAACAAGAAGCTCCTCATGCCTTAAATGAAGCTTCTCAGGCTCAAGCACCATGAACAACACCTACAACTCAAGAAGCTTCTTAGGATATGATGTTGAATGCATCTTCAAACACCACACGTAACCCTTGTGGAGTATCTCTAGCAAATGTAGAGGGATACATATACCATGATTAGGCTACATTGCATGCTTTAAACAAGATGATGATCATCATCATCATCATCGTCATCCTTATCATCGTCATCCTCATCATCGTCGTCACCATCATCATCATCTTCATCATCATCATCATCATCATCATCATCATCATCCTCTTCATCATCATCTTCATCATCATCATCTTGGTCATCATCTTCATCATCAACATCATCATCGTCATCATCGTCATCATCATCAAAAAGGGGGAATCAAGGTTTGACCTAAAGTGACCCCATTTAATCATTCCTAGAGTTATGTTGTTGATGAACCAAAATTAAGCACTCCAACTAACTATGGGCCAAATCACAAGGTTGGATCCCGAGACAAAACCTAGTATGTAGGAGGGTTCCCCAAAGGGTCTAGTAGAGTCAAACTAATGATTAAAGTTATAATATTGAAGAGAAGGCAATATCAAACCCTACTTAAGCACTAGACATCACAAGGAATTCATGCATATAGGGTAAGGTAAAGTGACTCAATAGATATTTATCTAGCTCATAACAATCTTTGTATGAAAAGAGAAAAATATCAAAGTTAATAATGGGTAGGTCATGTATATCAAGGAAATGGAAGTAGGAAACACCCTAGTACCTCTAAGTAGGTAGGTGTATGTGAATAATAATAAATGCATACACTACAACCACTCTTATGCCTATCTTTTGATTCATTCAATAGGATTTTTGTATGGGTGTATATGTGCAATTGAGCTATAGTTTGGTCTGATTTTACTAAATAGCATGTACGCGTTGTTTAGTGTGTACACATTGTTTAGTGTGTATGCGCTCTTTATGCGTACGTGCATTTTAAATAACGCACACGCGCCAATTAAATTTATAAGTTTTGGCGGGCAATTCCTTTCCCACCAACGTGGTGGATGACTTGGCCGCTATGGTTTTAGGTTCGGGTTGCCAAATCAAGTGGCTTGGACTGTGTTCTAATAAAATACATCTTATTCTATAACTTCTTCTATTTTGAGCATGATTCTGCGTATGCTACACTTGTCCATTGCTAATGAAATTGCACACACTTGTAGAACTATGTGTGCAGATTCTGAATATGTAATTTTTTATTAAATCTATTATTTGTTTCTATTTTTTAATTAATTTTAATTGCACTAACGTCAATCTTACACAAAATGTAGGTTATTTCTTTTGTCTATAACTTTTGATTGGCTCACCTATTTTGAAAACGGTAAAGAACCTGCACAAGTACACGCAAAGACCTACATTCTAAAAAAACAAAGCTCATTGATTATGTTACGACCATGATGTCGGGGACCAACGCTCGACCTAGTCATTTTAGGGCTTGGCTAACTTCCTTAATTTAAAAAAAAAAATTAACATAAATAGATATGGAAAAATAGCGCTGCACTAGAACGACATGTTATCTACGACTGTATATTATTTTTTTCACAAAATTCCACCATTTGCATACCAAACAAAGGGACCAATGCAAACATATTCATTATGTTTTCTTAAAAAAATAACATACCAACCTTAGGAGAACCCCATTTTTTTGGAGTTATACTTAATTTCCATAAATAATATTTATATATGCCAAAAGGTAATCCGATTGTCTACGTTTCATCTTCTTGCACCATATTCCAAAAATTTGTGTAGGTAGCTCTAATATTTCTTTTTGACGTTCAGATTTCTATTTTTCCAGGAGTCCATTGGGACTAACGGGTCATGAGTGATGAGCATTAGCTTGCACCAACCCCTAATACTTGTTCTCCATACTTAATTGTAATTACCTATTATTGTCTATGCTTCAGTTCCCTATTACCTTCTTTAGTTAAATGGGTTGTCTCTCACTACTTGTTATCCATGCATGAGCTACAAGTTATACATGCATATTAATTTTTATATTTCTTTTTTTTCAATCTATTTACATTCATAATATATTTATATCTCATAATCATAATAGTGAATTTATTTATTTTATTTGTAAGTTTATATTTAACAATTTTATTTCTTTCTTAAAACTCATTCTCACTACGTCTGGTTCAGGCATTCTTCAACATTCTTTGAATTTCTGCACTCATCATACATTGATATCGTCATAAACATACGAATTAATCACTATGTTTAGTGTTATTCCTGTGTATTGATCTATGGATTCTAGAACAAGGTACAAGCAAATCCACTGTTATGCAATTAAAAAAAAATCAGTTTGATGATATGGCTACTTTAACCCAAACACGCTTTAACTGTAAAGGTCTAATAAGATCATAAAGTTCTGATAAGATCAAAGCACCTGAAACCTGTTAGTACCAAATTCTAATCTTCTCTTTATATTTCCAATCTGATCGGATCTCCAACAAAGGCCAGACAGATAGCTTTAATCCTTATATAACTTTACATTCAACAAAATGTATCTAACCAATTTTAGAGGGGATGAGCCATTTGAGTAATAAAGACAAATACTTCAATTATCAAATATTTCAATTATCTTTTAAAACATTCTGTTTGACATTTTCCCACTTATTTCGGCCACAATAAAACCAAAAAAATGGAAGATACCAATTGGGAGTTGCTAATCATTGACGTTTTAGATTTTTTCAGAATTCGGCATGAGTTGCTAGTCGAATTTCTGCCATAAAAATCGAAAAAACCATCGCCATAATTACTAAATTCTGTCAGCCGAATTAAGGTTGAAAATTCAATTAGTGCTTAAACGTTTTTCATCAATGGTTCAATTCACAATTTCTGGCGGCGTCGATGAAATATGTGATTTAATCAATGTTCCCCAAGTTTTCGGGGGCGTGGGGAGGCGGGAACGGAAAAGCAGAAACGACATATACAGAATTACCCCAAATTTTAGGAAACTTAGAAAAGTAGTCGGGTATTTAATATAGGATACTTCATCAAAAATACTACAAAATTTATATTAGAGTATAAAAATTTAAAGTTTGAGCATAAATTATTAAAGTCTTTAATTTTTTTAATTTTATAATTTAAAGATTAATACAAATTTACACATAAAGTGAAATAGTGAAATGAAATGAAATACAACCATACATAAACTAAAACTAAACTAAGACTAATAAAATAAATTAGGAAATGCAACCATACTAAGAAAATGAAATAAAGATTATAAAAAGAAAAATAGTGGAAAATATAACACTTTATTTTTTTTAGTAATTTTTTGATAAAAATTTGTCCAAAAAACATTATTGGGCCATTTTTAAGAGAAAAATGTTTCCCTACTGTATTTTCTTGAGTTTTCTTCAAACAGGAAGTGGGGACTTTTCCAATGGAGATTCCAAGTTTGGGGCACATTTTCCTACCATTAAGACGCGTACCCGTGTAACACTGGATTTAATTAATACTTCAAATTCCATGATTTTGTTGAAATTCGATTTCTGCTTGAACGTGCTTGATCTATTATGGTTCGATTCACTATTTCGGGCGTCTATGAATTAAGTGACTTTTTATTCTGCAATTTCAACAAATTGCAGTTTTAACAATTTCAACGGGATTTCCAAATTTTCCCAAAAATAAGGAAAAAATCATCCAAATACATAACACGTGTAGCCATAATTGCCAAATTCGGCTGAATCCGCTAAATGAATTTTAAAATTCGTGGATTCGTTCGATTTGGCCGTATTAAAGATGAAATTCGATTCGTGCTTGAACCGTTCTTCATCAATGGTTCAATTCACAATTTCCGGCGTCGATGAAATGACTGATTTAATTAATAGTTCAAATTTGATGCTTTTGTTTCCAGCAACACAGACGTGATCTCAAATCAAAATCAAAATCTCTTGCATCGCTTTTATAACTCTTGCGATTCTGGCCTGAATTTGGTTTGACAGTATACAGTATGGTGACACGTGAGGCCGGGAATGAATAATGGTAAAACAGTATATATATCTTATATATCGCTCAAGGTTGGGTTGAGAAGAAAGACTGGGCATTTTTACTATGACGAAGAGAAAGAAAGTCATTTTCGCTCCCCTGTCAGGGAAGGTTCGGAGTAGAACGCTTTGTTAAAACCACCTCCATCTCGTAACCCCATCGGGAACGTGATTCAACTGTGGCCCTATTCATACTCATCCTGTTTACCCAAAGGGCATTTCTTGTAGAAAGCAGATTTGAAAGGAAAAAAATATAGTAATGTACATAGAGTGATTCAATTGAGGGCAGTGGTAAGATGTCCATCCATTTTATCATTGTAACTTTATTTTACAATCATGTTTTTTCTAATTACTGTTGCTGTTCATAGAATCTGGTTATTGAAATGTAGACGTTTTGATTTTTGTATACCATAGAATGTTGAATTATTAAATTTTTTAGGTTTTACAAATTTTTTTAGTATAGTATCGATTTTTTTTTGTTGTGATGGGCGAAAAACATTCAGCTTGCTGCAGGCCATTTAATCTATTTAATGCAGTTGCAGCAGGTCTGTTGACTGTTGGATCTCAAACAGCTTGAGATCCAGTGATCAACAAGCCTGTTACAACTGCATTAAATAACCTGCAACAAGCTAAATATTGTTCTCTAATTGGTTAAATATTGTTCTCTAATTGAAATACCCTATAATTTATGACATGTCCCAAAACTATGACCATCTGCTCAGCTTGACTCTATTCATTGGATTTACATCTGAGTATACTTTGTTCGGGTTGATATACAGATAATTAATTATGATGTCCATGCACTCTCTCGCTGACCAACCGTATCCGTGTGAACTTCGTAGACTAACCATTTCCATATGGCTTTTCATGCCCTAAATATGAAACGGAATGCTCGGATTTTAAGATATTCGACTAGCATTCTGTTGGACATCAGGTACGAAATAAAAACTCGGAAACCCCAGCCGACTGCACAAAGCTATCCTACACATCTAAGCTAGATAATGCCATTATTTGATCTCTTCATGGACACATTTTAACACTTTCTCTCTTTCATGGAATCATTTTAACATTTTATCCTTCCATATAAAGGATAGAAAGGATTATCAGTGGTATTTTGTAGAAGTTTAGAGATAGCTATATCAAAATTAGGAGGACTAGCACCTATACTTTTTCTAGATTGCATGAGAATGAAACAAGCGTACTGTCTGGATTGATTTTATCAAATTCAAAGTAAACAATTATAAAAAAAAACTGGTAGTTGATGCATGAATAACTTTTAGTTGATGCATGGATAATGGTCAGTTAATGATGCATAGATAAGCCATAGTTCATGGCAAAGTTTAACTAGAAAAAAGTGAGAACAAATAACATATAACTTATTCATAGCACTTAACTTGGGGCCTATGGGTGTTGACACTTAACTTGAGACCTATCAATTTTAACCAGCCACAAATAAATAGCTATGCTAGTAATATATTAAATAACTATTTTCATTGTAAGACGACATGAAAAGGAGAAATGAGGTTGATTCCATTGCATCTGGAAAAATAGCTATCTATTACATCCGTCAGTAATCTGCCTTTGAGCCATAAATGTTACTGCATTCACTGAAAGCTTCATAAGTCTATCAATAGAACATAACGAATTTAACCCTTTCTCGGATGGTAATTGCGCACTTCAATTTGGAACAAATCACAATTCATTCTCCAAATTTATGGGACCTTTTTAACCCGGCTTGATATACTACTCCCTTACCAAATTTGGGTGAAAGAACGGGGCTCTAGATATACCAATTTTAACAACGGGGCTCTAGATATACCAATTTTAACAAGCCTTCGTGGATGGAATCAAAACATCTATTTCACAAAAAGCAAATACTAAGAAGTAAATACCTTGAACTTTGAAAAATAACTGAATGACATTGAAAGGAAACTTAGACTAAAGAAGTCAACTTACTTGTTGTGGAATGACAAGTGCTATTTCAGCATCACAGATAATAGTAAGCTCGATGGCCTTTCTTTAACAACCCGTTCTTGCGCTTTGAGAAAGTATCCTAGCAGTGACTACGGTTTTGAATGTGTTTGAGGTGCTCCTCATTCCCCATTTTGAGTACCGTTCGCACCAGAAAAGGTATGTCCAATTTTAGAATCTTTTTAGGGTTCGTTACTTCATGTAATCATTTGCAAGAGCCAAGCAGTACAAGAAATATCAAACTTACTACATTCCCCTTCCCATTAGAGCCAGGTCGAACAAGATCTGTCAAACGTTTTCCGTGAAACCCATCAACTCTCCGCTTCTATGCAATAATGCAAATCCTTCCATGTTATTAATATAGCCACTTAATTTGTAAATTAGACTAGGGGTTTTTTATCATATGTAAACTGAGATATTTTTGTGATATATAAATATAAACATTAATGGGTGTAAATATAACTGGTCATCAGTTAGACTTAGTTTAACCATGAGTTATGATAAGGCATAGCATAGAAGTGAAAGTGAGAGAGTATTTCAGGTGGCATGGTTTCTTTGAATGATGGTGATGAGTCAACTTGTATTTGTAAATAATAGCCACTAATGATTGTCTTCACTACCACTCTTAACAAAAAACATAATATAATAGAAAGATGTAAATTTATTTGTAAAAACAAATTCTACAAATTAAATCAAATTGATTATGAATTTCAATAATGATTAGATAATTATGCCCATTGGGGCAAAGCAATTGGTAATGAGTAAATGAGATGAGATGTTGTAAATGGAAGGTCACAAGTTCAAATCCCCATGGGTAGTAGCTTACAAAAAAACAATAATGATTAAATAATTAAATTTTAATAAAAATAAATGAAAAAATAAGAAAATTAATAGCTTTCTTCATAATATTTTTATATTAAATGGTGTTTGTTTCTGTAGAGAAGTAGGTTATCTATTGTTATTCATAAAAAATATTTACATGCCATAGAGATAAGTTGGTGTTAGAATGTATTATACCCTATGTCACCTTTATTGTCTCCCCCATCCCTCATTCTTCACAATTTTCTATGCATTGATCTAAACCATAGACGAAATTTAGCAAGAAATAATAGTACAACTTGATTGGACTTAATGGTTAAGAACATTTGTTTTTTCCTAGGAGATCACATGTTCAAATCCGATGGCATGTAGGTCTCTCTAGACTTTAAATTCAAATTGCAGCACTAAGAGAATCCCTTGTCCCACAAACAAGGGGATTTCATACACCAATTTGGTGTATGGATTGCCATGACCTTAAAATTAGATTATTATTATTATTATTATTATTATATTAGTTGATGCAACTTTTCTAGGATGGTACGCAAGAGCATATTGCTTTACTGTAAGGCCAAGACCATATGGTAGAGTATTAAACTTATTTTCTATGCCAATAGAGATCAAGGGCATGGAAATATATGGGGGTTCCACACCATGAAAAGCATGTGTTTGTGGTGATGAGTATAAATTCTTTATTAATTTGTTTGTTTTTGATAGTATTGTCATGGGTTTAGACCTTCTCCTCTAAACATTCCAAGTTATGAAATGTGGTGGCTTTATACGTACCTACAAAACCCTATGCAACATCGATTGCTCAAGCATTATAGCCTCATGTGTGGGTCTTCTTGGGTTTATCATCTCCACAAGCTTTCTGTTTGGGAGGCCTACATCTACATTTATATCTAAGCATGTTAGGCTCTACAACATATTCCTTCTCCTTCTTTTGATGAGATTCCCCATTTATCTGTCCTCTTGTTCTGTATTCAAATGTGGCATTTCATAGACTAGGGCAAGTGCCTTATATTCCATTCCTACTTCAAAATCATCCACCTCTTCAACTAGTATTGAATCCACAAAACTCTTCAAAGTTACCTTACTCGTGTAGTGACTATTACAAAAACAAAGTGTAATGGGAAGGCCATCTTTTATAATATTGTGGTGACCACGAGAGTGAGACTGGTGTTGGGGCATAGAAGTATAACCTATGCAGTTCCTTTAACCATATATCATTAAGTTGAATCCTCAACATTTCCCTGAACCATATATCATTAAGTTGAATCCTCATTTAGGTGGAAACCTTGGTTAATGCATGAAAATCTAAGCTCCATGCCTTATCTAATCTCACATAAATGGTATATGTATAGCCTACATTCTTAAGAAAACTCTACCACCTATTGAATTTGAATGGTGTAAGGTCTCCATTCCCTATCACCCTATATGAAGAAATGATGTTTTACCTTCAACATTATTTTAAAAGAATGGTGTCAAATTGTTTTTAAATGTAAGTAATAGCACCTCAATGCAAATATTATAAATATTCAAAAGTGAGAAGTACTAAAATGCAATATTTAGGCATTCAATATGCACCCTGTACCAATGTATTTATGGTTACTTTTGTGGGGATGTGGACCATTGGGTATGATCCAATGGTCAATCTCATAAGATGCACCCTACAACAATGCATTTATTGTTGTTGTTGCAGGGATGTGGACCATTGGATCTGATCCAAGTCCATCTAACCCATAATGATTCTTTAGTGGATTTTTCTCCCGCCCTCAAGTATGGGATCTCTCTATACATCAAAAGCATGTGGACAAGATAGTTGAAGAATACAAATATATCTCCACTCCGCCTGCAGAGGTGCCTCTACACTAGCAAGGCATTCAATTGATTTGATACCTAGAGTTTATTTACCAATGGCCCAATATATCAATAATCCCTTCTAAAAAATAAATAAATCAAATGCCATATTCAAGAGCTCATGAAAAAGGGTGACATTTGATTCATCTCATCTTCTCTACATGGAATTTCGCATCAATTTCGGATATGGTTTTTATTAAAAGTTTTTGTGCACCAAGGATAGGTTGTGAGGCCTTCGACATGGTTGAGGAAGGAAAACAAGTACCTCAAGAAATGGTTGAATCTTCTTAAGCTCAAGAGCCTTGAATGAGTCCTTGAACCTATAAATGAGTCCTTTGTAGGGGTTCTTTTTATCCCTTTGAGTCGGATATGAGTGTCATCAATAGGTTTTGTGCTCTAAAAATTGGTTTGGACACCTAAACATAGTCAAGGGAATAAACAAGTACCTTAAGCCCTAAATGAACCTTCTCGAGCATAAGCTTCGTGAATAAAACCTAGACATGACATAACCCCTCACTAGGAGGTCTTTTGCCTAGGAGTTTGATATGGGTGCCATTAAATTCATAAAATAAAATAAATTAATCATTTATTTAACATCAATATTTTGAAAAAAAACATTTTAACATTTTTAATGATTTTTTTCTATCAATTTATCCTCTACTTTTTATCTACTACCCATTTTCATAATATATTTATATTTCATACTAATTTTTTTAACTTCTTACTTTATATTTATCAATTTTATTTATTTCTTAAAATTCATTTTCTTCACCATTCTTCAAATTTATGCACTAAGCATGCATACATTGATGTGAACATAGTATCAACAAAAACATGTACAACTCAATCATCATGGTTAGTGTATTACTCTTTCTGTTGATTTATGGATTCTAGAACAAGGTAAGGAGATTCGCTATTATGCAATAAGAAGTAGATTTATAACTTGTCAAACCTAGTCGAGTTCGAGAGAGACAAAGATTACGAAGGTGAATGCTATATTGAAACTGGAAGATAGGTAACCTTGTGGTCAACGGTTCGTCTCCCACTATGTGGATAACTCTAGTCGCACAGGTGATACCTTCCCCTAGGTATAAACATTGATGAGGTTACGAGTATCGTGGATATGAGCTGGCGTGCATATGAGAGTCAAGTCATTTGAGGCATACGTAGATATGGAGTGCACAAGTTAGATACCTATAGCTGGCAGAGTGGCATGTTCTCACTATGCAGGTCTCCAAAATGCCCAGGGTTTAAAAATAAGCATGGGAATCTAGGAAAAATAACGGCTTCACAATGGCAGGTCTAAGGGTAGACAACTGCAAGGAATATGCTAAAAGAGGTAGAGGGTAGATCTGAGAATCACGTCAGAAAAAAGGCCCTCATAATGGCAGACTAGTTGGTAAGTTTGAGAAGGGCAGGGAGACAAAGGAGTTATGCAGAGCCTGAGCTTTGATACCACTGGAAAGAAATAACTCTAATATATATTTTTATTGATATGAAAGCTTTATATTTATAAGGAAGAAGTGACCTTTGGGCTTGATATTCCCAAAGTATGTGCCTCTTCGACTTCATAACTGAAAGATATTTACAGATCACAATACTCCAATAGGGTTAGATATCCAACACATTATATCTGACTTAAGAAAATATTTATTCCCATAATCACTTCCCATTCTAAGACTAGTCTAGCCGGCCTGAAATATGTTAGGACCAAATTCTAATCTTCTCTGTATACTTACAATTTTATGCGATGTCTCCGACAAAGACAAGACATGCCGCTTTAATCCTTATATAACTTTACATTCAACAAAATATATTGAACCAATTTTAGAGGCGATGAGCTATTAGAGTAATAAAGACAAATACTTAAAATCTCTTAAACAATTTTGATTGACATCTTTCCACTTATTTTGGACACAATAAAACCAAAAAAAGGAAAACTATGGCATGTCGTCGCGAAAATCATGAGCAGCTGGTCAGGTTAACTCTATTCATTGCTTTTACATTGGAGTATACTAATTCAGGTTGACTCTATTCATTGTTTTTACATTGGAGTATACTTTGTTAGTGTAGTGTAAAAACTCTAGAATTTTGGGTCACTTACAGGTTTTCGAGGGTGATAATGCATTTTTACTCTAAAAATCTCAAAATCCACAATTAAATTTAGATTTTACAAAATACAAAAAATGCTAAATGCAACTAAAAATGTTCACCCAAATCATTGAATTTGTAGACATCTTTACATATGACTTTTCATGCCCTAAATCTGAACCCTGAATGTTCAGATTTTAAAAGATTTGATTAGCATTCGGTTCAACCACAGGGACGAAATAAAACCACTGCACAAAGCAATCCTTCCCATTAAACCCTAAACTAGATAATGCCATTAACTAATCTATTCATGGACTCATTTTAACACTTTCTCCTCATTTTAACACTTTCTCCTTGCCCAGAGAAGGATTATCAGTTGCATCCTTTAGAAATAGCTATATCAGAACGGGCGATTGACCACCTAAATAGGTTTGTTAAAATAACCATTATCTTGTGATATCTTAACTAACTATTTTCACTGTAAGACCAGATGAAAATGAGATTGACAAAACAAGCACTTAGCCGTTCCCAGTGCCTGTGCCTCACATTTCTTTATCTATTACATTTGTCATTAATCTGCATTTGAGCCTTTAATGATACTGCATTTATTCCTTCAGCCATCAGAAAAGGCTCACAGGTCTATCAATAGATCACAACGACTTTAACCCTTTCTCCGATGGTAATTGCCTGCTTCAATGCGGAACAAATAAAAAACCATTCTCCAAATTTCTGGGACCCTTTTAACCCGACTTGAAATACTACCCTACCAGATTTGGGTGAAAGAACGGGCCTCTAGAGATATACCAATTTAGCAAGCTTCGTGGAACTTCGATTAAAAACATCGATTTCACAAAAAGCAACTAAGCAAACACCTGGAACTTCGAAGAATGAATGAATGAGAAAGAAGTCAACTTACTTGTTGTGCCGCTTGCAAACCGATTTTTTCAGCATCACAGATAACAGGAAGCTCGATGGCCTTTCTGTAGCAACCCGTTCTTGCGCTTCGAGAAAGTATCATAGCAGTGACTACGGTTTTGAACGAGTTTGAGCTCCTCCTCCTTCCCCATTTTGAATACGGTTCGCACCAGAAAAGATATTTCCAGTTTTAGAATTTTTTATTCACAGACCAACTTACGACTGCATAGGTAGATTCACAATCTTGATGATTTTGGGCACTTTAGGGTTGCTTCCTTGAAGATAATCAAACGTATGACATTTCCGTAGAGCCAGGCCGTACTTTTCCGTGGAGAAAGGTAAAACCCATAACTCTCCGGGAGTCCGCTTCCATGCAAATCCGGAGAAATCCTTCCTTGTCATTAATATCCATTATAAGCTTAACCTGTCCGAATGGATTATGTAAAACCTGTAGTATTTTACTTTTTCAAAGTACTCTCCTCTGTTTCCAACGATTGATTGATTTGACTTTTGAGTCTGCCATAAATCATCCACCCCTAGACAATTTGGAACTTAGACTGAAATTATGGCTTGAGACTGTAGGTTTGGCCATTTTTAAAAAGTAACCACGTTTGAAATGGAATTCTTAAAAATATTTTTATTTTATGAAGATGTAAATATGTGTTATATGAAATATATAATACAAGTGAAATTAGCACCAAAAATGTTTATATCTGCCTTTTAAAAATGTTGTAAGATATTAGTTATTCATAATTCAAAATTAAAATGTTAAAATAATTATGAAAATTATATTAAAAATAAGAGAGAGAAGTGACATCTACTGCTCTATACCTTTAAAAAAAAATGAAATCGAATAATAAATCAAGTAGTATAAATAGTAATATTTATGTAAAAGAAATAGTGAATTAAATATGATTATTGATCCATATTTCATTAATTTTTTTAAAATATAATTGATGTTTCATTTTGTATTCATTCACAAGCCATTAATAAATCTAAAAATAGGTATGGTATTTTGTTGAACATATTGATTTGGTGTTTTAGTATTTGAGTGAATATCTTGCTATACACTTTTATTGAATATTTTAATTAAGTAGTTTTCATTTTACAATTTATTCAAATAAATAATTAAAAATATTTAGAAAAATTGTGATTCCTCACCATAAAAAAAAATACTTAGGTAAATATTTTGTTTTTGTAAATTCCATTAATTTGATTTTGATTTTGATTTTTTAAAATATGAGTGTTTTAAATGATTAAATTTATCATAGTTGAATGAAATATAATAATAATATTATTTAATATAATCAAATTTTGTAAGTTTTTATATTTGATTTATATTATATAAACTCAAAATTGATATTTTAATTTATATAAATAAAAATTAATATATTGCTAAAAAATTTAATACTAACAAAATTCAATATAATTTATATTTTAATATATCTATATATATAATAATAATAATTTATATTATTTCGAAATAGCTTTGGCTCTGGAAGAATCCGTGGACACAGCGATTCTCGTGGATCTTGCGGCGATCTAACTAGCGGTTCCTCCAATGCAGCGATCTCACGTTTTCCTTCAATGGATTGTTCATAAGACTTATCTTTTGCACTGGTCGATGATCTCAACTCAACGGGCAGCTAGCTTCTCCAATACAGATATCCTCACGATTGTCTCTTACGGATCTCACCACGCTAATTCTCTCATGGATTTGGACGACTCCTCCATCAACAACGATCTCTTCACCGTCGAGAATTGGCAGCCACGGATCGGCTCCCTACTACACTGCTGGTGAATGGCCCTTTCTTCAACACCACACGGTTGGTTTATCTTCACGATTGTGCTTCTGATCTGCAGTTCTGAAAGCTTTCTCGGATCCCTTTCTTACTCGAATTTTCTTTTTGTCCAACTTCTTGGTTCAATTCAAGTGAAAGATCTTGGCTTCGATCGAAATTCCTTTACAATCTCTGCCTTCTTCGCTATGGAAGAATGCAACACAGCTCAGCATATTACTTATGGTTACTTCTCTACCATAGTATTCTCCTTAGATTGCAGGCTACAGCTGGACAATAACGATGGAGGCTCTCCTCTCCTTCAATGGATCTACTCTTGGATGAATTGGCTCTCCTTGCAATTACTTATTCTCTTCATGGACTCATTTTAACAATTTCTCCTTCCCCGAGTAAGGATTATCAGTGGCATCCTCCACATATAGCTATAGTTATAAGAGAAGTTTCATTTAAGGGGAGGGAATACAAAAAGAGTGAACCAGGATAATTCAGTAGGATATCACCAAAGACTAGTAGATAGATAAAGGAACCCGGTCAATGGGGAACTCACACAAACACAGAGTAAATCCAACCACAAAGTTGTATACTAGGATTAGAGGGCTATACTAATATGATAGTCATGCAGTGGGAAGAAAATGAGGTTGATCCCATAGCGTCTGGGAAAAAAGTTCAGACAAAGAAACAAGTCAAAACAAGCACTCGCGGTTTCCAAAGCTTGTGCCTCCCATTTCTGTCAGCTGTGATGCCTTTGAGAGCCATACATAATACATCTAATATTTTCAGTCGCTAGAAAAGCCTCGCAATAGCTGAACGCTAACAACATATCATAACTAATTTAACCCTTTTAGGATCGTAATTGTACGTTTCAATGTGGACCAAATCACAAGTTATATCCTTCAAATGTATGGGAATGTTTTTTAACCCTAAATTTTGGGTGAAAGAACGGACCTCTCAACATATCCATTAGAATGAAAGATATCAATTTTAACAAGCACGTGGATAAATTCGAAACATAATACCTTGAAGACTAGATGAATGAGATTGAAAGTTGCAGATGAAAGCAACATACTTCTTGTGGCTTGCAAACTCGTAATTCTTGATTCAAAAATGATAAGGGCGACTTCAGCAACACAGAGAACAGAGAGCTGGAGTGCGTTTTTCAGCGACCCGTTCTTGCGTTTGGAGAAAGTAACATGGCAGGGACTACAGTTTTGAACGAGTTTAAGCTCCAACTTCTTCTTCCCCCTCTTGAGTGCTATGCGCGCCAGAAACCTTCTTCACCCTCTTGAGTGCTATGCGCGCCAGAAAAGTTAAGTCCAGTTTTAGCATTTTGTAAATCACGTACTGGCTCGATTCACATTCTTTCACTGCACTTTTTGGTAGGTTCTTTGAATGTACCGTCACTACCGTGTACGCAAGCGGCGCATTTTAAAACCTAGATTCCAATCTAGGTGATCCGTAGCACCCTTAATGCTGTTATTCGTACAAACTGAGAATTGTAAATCATTAACTGTCCGGACTACGCATTTCCACAAAAGTAAATCCTTCGTTGTGAAGGCGTGGGACCTGCGAATCCAGGTTGATGTTATCAATAATATACATGGTAAGTTTATCAGCTCAGATTCGACTATGGTGCTAGTGGCATTTACTTTTAGAAAGTCCTTTATGTCTTCAACGATTGATTGATTTGAGTTGAGTTTTATTAAGAGAAAACTCATCAAACTCTTTACAAATCCAATTTGTAACTTATAGGTTTTGTTAGGCCAGCAATGTAGCTCACTTGGTGAGTGATGAGGCTGGAGGTTTTTTATGGAAAAAAAGAAAAAAAAAAGTTTTGATCAGAATTTTCTAGAGCTGGATAATCAGCTCCAACATTTTTTTATGTTATGGTGATATTTGAAAGGAGTATGACTAGCAATTGTTCCAAAAGGTGCAAAGGGATGCCCAAGGGAAATAAAGGGGAAGAAAAGTATATTTGTTGAAGTGAAAAAGTGATTAGTATAATAGATATTATGAAGAGCTTCCTCCTCATCATCAAAATATCCATTTTTATTTACTAAAGCATCATAGAAATTATAAAAGAAATTGCTAAAATTGAAGTGAATATGGAAATTTCTTAAAAGTGTTCAATTCCTAAAGAACGTGGCCATTGAACTATCAGAATAGAGATTGGACTATCCATTAAATGGGATAAACTAGTTGTATAGTGTAAAATAAAACAACGTCTCACTTCTGGATAAGTGATAGATGCTCACCACTAAGGTATTAAGATGCATTTACAAAAAAATATCCACACTCTTAGATGCATGAGAGGCAGATCAACAAGCAACAAAAAATCACATAAAGGCAACCCATCACTATCTTATAAAAGCACATAAAGGATACCCATCAACATTTTTCATTTTCATATGATTGAAATTGTTTGGGAGAGCCCCTAAACAAAAAGATAAAAAATCACATAAAGGCAACCCATCACCATCTTATAAAAGCACATAAAGGCAACCCGTCAACATTTCTCATATGCATATGATTGAATTTGTTTGGGAGAGCATTTCTAAAGATCTCCTATGAGACTTAATCCTTGAACCATGAGGATTGGAAGTCATTTTTCCTTGGCTTATTGTTTTGGCATTGTGATTAGAAGTAAGCTACAAATTTGTAACAAGGAAGAAAGTCGCTTGGATCCAGAGCCCCAAATTGCACTAATATATGCATGGGATACACACCTTGTACATCATCCCTCGCAATTCCTCCACATCCTTGAGATCCTCTAAGTCGTGATGGAGAATACTCTAGCAACAAGAAGAAAATAATGTCCCAGCTGTAGGATGCACACCATAACTGTTCTATAACTTAGCTTGGAAATGTAATTGCAAAAACAAAACATTTCAGCCTTGATCAAATTTTAATGTAATGAGCTGATCAATTCTCAATTATTTGAACTGAAGGGAATTCCTAACAAGTTCCTATCATCATTAGGAAATGAACACCCATAGAGGTTTGACACTCATAACTATGCCCAGTAAAAAGTGTCATGGGTGAATTTGAATAATTAATTAAAAATACGAATATGATTATGAATTGGTGAATATGAATAATTAAAAATATTAACTTTTTCCCAATATTAAAAATGACCACATTAAATTTGGGAGCAAGGACTAAATTTGAGAATATAGAGTGCAAGGCTTTTGTTGTGTTAGTAATTGGACTTGGAAACTTAAAAGGGTATACTAAACCCACGTTTCAATGGGAACATGGAATTGTGTCTGCGTTCATTGAATAGATCCCTTCTCTCACAGTCATATAAACTAAAGAAGTCAAAGAAAACTCCCTAGATCCTTAAACAAATGGCTAGACTAAGGCATTTGGCAAGGTACCCGGTAGTGGTAGACAATTCAACCCAAATTAACATAGAAAAATGGTTGTTTTTTTTTAAACGATCAACATTTTATAGATAATGTATTAGAAAACATATCAAAGGAGAAAAGAAATAGACAAAATATTTAAATCACATTGATTAACTCTTCACTTCTTGAGAGTTGGAATACATTTCAATGCGGTCTGTGCAAATGCTTTAGAAATGCCACCAAATGCATGACCTTTTCCAAAACTATAGAGTTATTAGACCAACGGGATTTACTTTGTTGTATTCCTTGCACTGATACTTGAATGTTGTTGGGTTTTACACTTCTTGTTCATGATGTGAAATTGTTAATGTTTCCTTTGAGGTTTTGTTTTTTTTAAAGGACCATTGATATACCTCTTGTATAAGTTATTTGGGGTTGGAAGTGGAATGTCCCAAAAATAGCAAAAATTCAAAATTTTTCCTGTCTGTAATAATCGTACATTTATAGTAGAAAGATTCATACATCAAATCTATCATCATTAAAAACATCCATACTTGCATGAAACAAATGTAAGCCTAAGACTTTTGTTTCACATGGTATTTTCTATGTGTGAGTTTAGAATTGCGGAAGCGAAGTGGAAACAATGTGATGACATGTTTTGTTACAATTGAAAAGGTTAGTACATAGGTAGAAATAACACTCTTTATTGTTTTAAGAAATCATGTGATTGAATCTTGAATGTCTAATGCCACCTTCAGGTGATGAGCTCCTTTGATGACGGTATGTTGTTCACATGGTGGGTACTATAATACTCCAGGAGAGGTAATTGCATACCTCGACAGGGTTTCCAGAAGGTATGGGTGAATATAGTGGTTGCCGGACTTACTTAGCATAATGCTAATGCCATTCCGTAGTTCTGTGATTGCAGGTGTATTCAATCTGAGAGTACTATCCCTAAAGGGTTGGCCTATACTTTACTATTGGCTCTATTTCACTAGGGTGAATGATAATTATAAAAAGAATGGGTATCCCATTACCATGGGAGTTCACAACATAAGTGTTTTCCAAGGTGAGGTTCACGACTATGAGCTTCTTGTAATTTTAAACAAGTGTAGGTTGGGTCACGATTTCACTATAGACTTTATACAAAGAATCGAACCTCCACTAGAGTGAGGTTGGTGTACCTCTTAATGTGCTTTAAATGAGTATGTGGGACAGCCTGTCAACGAGGGTTTGGAGAAAATGATTTGGGGCTTTTGCCAGTCATTCCTGTATTCGACTTGTTCCTCGTTTTTGGCTCTGCACTTCGTTTGTATGGTGACTGTGTTGGGTACTGACTCGAGCTCTGCTCGTGGTCAGCACACTTGTTAATTGTTGAGCTCGAATATGGCGTAGAGAGGTCACGCTTCTCACAGGTAAGGAAGAATCTCTATTTGCAAATGACATTTTATCTTTCTTCTTTGATTTGAAAACACAAGGTTGAACTAACTGGAAATACATGTCATGATGGCAGGTGATACATGCTTTGGTATGGGAGCTGTGATGGTTCAGGGTGTTGTAGGCGTGGCTAGGGTAATGGTAAGTCTGGCTTACCCACTCGTGCCCTACCTCTCGCACCTCTGGTGTTGTATGTATGCGTCTTGGCCTGGTTTAGAATGGAGGCTCCTGTAAGCCCTTGGCTTATTGATTCACCTTGGGGAGTCTATTGGTCACCTATTGGTTGTACCAAGGAAAAGAAGGGTTTTTAAATTATAATTGGAGAGTGAACTACACAGCTGGGACTGTGATGTAAACCAGTGTTTAATGAAGTTGGATCTATTTGTTGTTCGACATTTCATTTCCCTGTACTCTGTAATTTATGTTTTAAGTGGAATGGAATTACTGTACGGTCTGTAACGAACTCTAAAACAAAGGACTTCTGCATACCCTGCATATTTAGAATCTGATATACATTTTGGCATTGGGGTTTTTACTTGTGTTGTGGCTATAACGATGTATGAAAATACTGTGGTCTACGTCCATTCTGGGTTAATTTGTTTCTTTTAGCTTCTATGTAATGTGACGTGTTATTTGGTAAAAAGAACAGACTTAGACATACTTCTATGTATCTCTGTCTTGTAACGTAGCTAGAATTTGTGTATTGGTTTCATTTTGCTTACTTCCTAAGTTGGTTAGTACCATGATGCTTCTGTGCACTTAATTAGTTGCTTGTGGAGACGTAGGAGATTATATGGGATTTTCTTTAATTCTATTTTGGTAACGCATCTAGGGTTTGAGTAGACAAATCTCGATTTTATGTGTTGTTTGAATGAATGGAGCATTGTTTCGATGTGAAGTTTGTTTTATACGTGAGTCCTGAAGGAGACCACTATAAGTTTTGATTTAAGGGAGTCCATGGGATTCGATCCTCAACCTCTGTCTTCAATGGGCATCTGCATTTGTAACTTCCCAGCACCTTAAATCACCATCTAGTTGTACTACATACCTAATGGTATTAAATTCTTGACTTGATAGAATACTAGGGTCTGTGATTGGTAACGATAGCTAAATATGATGCGTGTTCTTTTTATTGGAAAGTGTGTATGAATTTGGAGAAGAACAATGTAAACGATTTATGTCCTATCTGTTGTCTTCGTTTCAAATGTGGTGTGTATGGTTTTTAAAAAGGAAACTAAAATAGATCGGGAAGTGGACAATATGTCAGTCTTCGTTTTTAAAGAAAAAATTGGAACATATGGGAAATACCTACAGAGTGATGTCTGCGTTTTGTTCTGCTATAAAATGTATAACTGGGTATTCAAAAGGTTAGCAAGGTGACTAACGATTTTTGCTAGAAATATGATCTCAGTAGCTAAATGATTTTGTTGAAATTTAATACAGAGTTTAGAAATTTAATAAATGCGATTGACTAGCAAAGACTAGCTCGCTAGTCCTGTTAGGAAATGCCATTGGATTCTGGGCAATTCTTGAATTTAAATCTAATATCTAGGACATTACTATTTTAACATTGTATTTATAAAAAGAGATTTGAATTGCAAGAGGGCCTTAAAAGAATTTCATACCTGCTGATCCCTATAGCTCGTTTCTGCTGATAATGACCTGTTGATCCTTGTAGCTTGTTCATGCTGATAATGGCCTGCACACTCAGCCAACTGGTTAATGGAAAACTACTGAACTCTTAGCTAACCTGATAATTGATCTGGGAATGGATGACTTTGGGACTACCACATTCCTCCCAACCATGATTCTACAACCGTTCCTGGTTCAGTATGAATTCCCCCGAGCTGGTTCTGACATGCAAACTGAGAGGTAGAGGCCTTAGATGTGTAGCTGGTTCAGATCTGAAAAATTGATGGGAAGAGTTTCCTTCTTGACATAATAATATAAAAAAAAAGATCCCCCAAACTTTGGGGTCTGTCCTCCTTAAGTAGGACAAATCTTGAATTAGGGTTGTTGGAATTTACTGGTTTCTTTAAAAAAATTAATTTAAATTATAAAAGTGTATTTGTTTACTTAACTGCTAGTTATTTTTGGAACTAGGACTTCTCAACTTTGTTTGATCAAAGTATTTTTAATCTTTAAATCTTCCCATAATAATACTAATATAATAATTACAATACCTTCTAAATATTAATAAATAATAATTAGTAAGTGGCAACCGACTTATCCATAAGTATATATATATAATAAATAACAATATTATATATTGAAACTCCTAAATAATAATACTTAGCTTTGTGGTCCTTAAGCATTTTGTTTCACATGATGCTTCTTTTAATTCTTTTTAAGGAAAGGGTCCACTTCTTTGGACGGTTTCAATAAGCTAGTAAAGGCACCTCTAGTCTCTCCCTTTGCATGTCAGATTCCCTCGTTTTAACATGGTAGTTCACGCAATAGATGATGATAATAAGATTTATTTAATCAAGTTGAAATAGTTGTGATAAGACATGTAAGTGCTATTCAGAGTCCTCTTGACTCAACACTTTGAGGTGTAGTAACTCCGAGTGCTCTTTAGAGCCTTTTAAGTCAACACTCTCACATGGGCGTTATGCTAGTGCAATTCCAGAGCCTCTACTCAACACTAGAGCTAAAATGTAGTTGTGAGGCACATCTAGGATTTTTAAGTAGCCTCGGATCCAGTAATCATTTCTTTCAAGCTTGGAGTGCTCCAGGGCTTATGCCCAACACTCAACGCACATCGGGGCTTAGGCCCAGTACGTAATAATAATCCTCTAGATACATCGGGGCTTAGGCCTAGTATATAGGTCATTCGTGTGTTTCTGAGTCCACGCTCAACACACTAAATAATCATCCATGTGAATCATACTCTGCACAGTATAAGGTAACATAATAATCTCAGTATATCATAATTGTAACTGAATCACAACATAAATTTATCCATTCAGGCTTCCCTGCCCAGTATATAATAAAAAATGAAACAATCAATGTACCTGCCCAATATATATCAACTCATGAGAACATAGATCAAAACATGCTACGGCTTATGCCTAATAATCAATCACATGTGCTGGGGACATAGCCCAATATAACATCATAACATAGTTAGTCGAAAAGTTGGGATATTACAGGAAGGACCATCGATATACCTCCAGTATCAGTTATTTAGGGTTGGAGTATGACTTGTATTTAAACTCCAAAGCACCAAGCTCTAGGATACTGAATCGTTGATTTAATACAGAGTTACTGTAAATTGTCAAATGTTATCGTTGTTTGAATATAAGTGTAACTGTAGCATAAATGATGCTGAACAAATGACTGGGAGGTTGTTTGTTCGGTGAGGCTAACCATGCAATTTCCATGACCATTGTTGTTCTATTTGTTTTTATGATAGGATTCAACTCATGTATTTGGTGTGGCTGACCATACGAATTTCATGACCACCATGGAACCCATCATATTGTGATTTACCCATACCATTTTCATGACCGCCATGGAGCCAACTTATACTCTCATTTATATATTTAGAAGTTGGATGGGCCGAAACAACAAACCTCCCAATTGAGATTGTCTCGATAAGGATGGCCTCTCCTCCGTAGTAAAGATGGAGAGGTTGCAAAGCTGTACACAAGAAAACTGGTCAAACTACATGTTACAACTCTTTAATTAAGTTGCTGAAACCTATGGATCCTTGCAATGGAAAAAGATTATTGTATATACACGTGGTTTGAATGTAAACATTAAATTGAAAACAAATTCAAAATTGTGCATTGGATGCTTTATGCGCTATTTTACTATATGATCTCGAAACTTGCTATTTTAGTTTTTGAGTATTTGCATCTGTGTTATAATTTGTGTTTGTTTTTTGGAACTTGCTATTTTAGTTTTTTTCAGTGTGCTTTCTTTGTGTTGTAATTTATGTTTGTTTTTCTAAAATACAATGTAGTTGTTGAATATTTTTAAATGCAATATTAATATATTCGAACACGGATGGTATGATCCGATAAAGAAATTTTCAAAATTGGTTATCGCCTTTTTCACATCGCATTATCGTTTTTCATTATTTTGAAAAGTTAAAATGTTATTTCCCCACACAACGATAAGAAAATCCAAACACTTGCGATGCACAATACTTCATTAAATGGTAAGAAGGTTATGCCAATAGCACATTATAAAAAATATACTTAAAAACAAATGTTTTTTCTTAACCTCAATCATGAATCACTTTGTCTTCACATTATAATGGCTTTATTTTCCCGTCCATTTATTGATTGCATAGGCATTTATTTTCAGCAATTATATTAATTTGCATAGTTGCCTATATCCTAAACCATCCTAAAAACAAATATTTAGATATTCATACTTTCATTCAACTTAATAGAATACACATTATTACAATTTACAAACAATATGAAACTTGAGATCTTGAACAGTAATAAAAAAAATCAATAAAGTACATTGAAAACATTCAAACAAATCCATATAAAATTTTCAGTGAGAAAATCACTATAAAAATAGATTTTGAAAATTTAAAGATCTTGGGTTTGTTTGGCCTTGAAATCCATATAACATTCAAACAAATCTGCTGAGCCTCACCAGGTGCCTCTGGCAGACCAGTCTCCTTGAAAATCTCGCCATATACAATTTCCCAATCGTCGTCCCCGGGTAAATAAAAAACTGCCACGCATGTTCTCAGTCTAGCCAAGAAAAATCCGCCACGTTAAAATCGTCGTCCTTCCAACCAATTAGTATCTTCCAGTTAAAATTGTTTATTTACTTGCCTCTGTGTTTTGATGCATCTGCCGTAACCCGTTCAATTTTTCTCCTACGGTTTTCGAGTTTCACCTCCGCCTCCACCTTGTTTCATTCATGCCGGCTTTTCTTCCTTGGGATTATCATCTTTGAACCGTGCCTTCCACCTGCGTTGAAAATCAAGCGATTGGCATAAAATTTATGGTTCCCATAACACCTTGCAAATGACAGAATTGGTGAAAGAGCGAAACATAAAAGAGGGCTTAATGATGTTGGTACTTGTAACACTGATATTGTTGCAGGAGGGCCATTGACTTCGATATGATGGGAATTGAGGCATGGGATTGACAAGCTGCATCTCCCCTTCAGAAATAGCTAATCCAATCTTTGTGCTCTACGGAGAACGAGAAGATGGATATGAATATTGCATACTTATGAATTTCTGTACTTTCTCTTGGAAATTTGAGATATCATCAGTAATATCAATCGTCGGAGCAGACCTAGATTCCCTAGTTCTCTTTTCATGACTTTCGGCATTTTCGACTGTGTGGAAAGAGCGTTAGGATTGTCACTGACTTTTGGCATTTTTGACTATGTGGAAAGAGCATTAGGATTGTCAGGGAGAGAAGAGGGGGGGCAACAGATTAATGTCTCGGACGTAGCGGAGGCGGTCTTCATGATTTGAAGCTCTGCTCTAAAGTGTCAGGTTGGTCTTTGATGGTGGTTAGAATGCATTAAATTGAGAAACTATTTATTGAAGAAATCGGGCGGGTCCAGCCAACAGAACATTCAAACAAGCCAATTGTCACAACAATGGTTGGCATGTGTGGAATATGACATGTTAATTCAGAACAATACTTTTCAACATGGGAAAATAAGCGGCATCCACGTTTGCAGTAGGTGAATATGCACGTGTTGAAATTGTATTGGGTGGACAGCCGACGAATCTAAAACAGTGTTTTACAAACCTGACTTCGGAAAAGGAATGCCTTTGGTGTTATATATATATATATATATATATATATTATGGTGATATTTTAAGAGAGTACAAATCATAAAAATATCTTGATGATAAAATTGTAATTATTAAAGTACTTTTTTTAGAAGATGTTAAAATTTTGAGCTGTATAAATGCTAATTTACTAGTTGGATTGATAATTAATTTTAATGAAAAATTTATTAAAAATAAAAGTAAAAAATCAAATTGTTAACATTTTAAAAATTTATATAGCAATACAATGAAAATATATAATTTTAATGAAATTATTAGTAAAAATTATTATGGGTGGCTATATGCTGTGGTTTGGGCTCCTTCGCGATCTATGATGATTCTCTATTCATCATAAATTGGGAAGGATATCTTGCAAATGAAAACTATCCACTTAAAACATTGGAGCGACAGAGTAAAGAATATGATGAATTGGTTCTATGATCTTTCTATAGATCATATCTAGAGGGAATACAATGACGTGGCATATTCTTTATCAAAGTTGGCACTTGACGGGGAAGCTAGAGTTTTATTTTGGGAAGAATGGGTGAAAGGCACAAATACTCAAAATGGCTCTATGTGGTTCCTGGATGATTATCTTCTTTAGACTCCTTTTATCAGTTCGGAAGTTCTCGGGTTTTTTGTTTTTCTATGTAAAGTTTGGTATAATACTGCTTTTGTCAGTTGGTGGTTTTGGTCCTTGGTAAACGAAAGTTATGAAACAATCTGATATAGCTTTGCTATCATGGTTACAATGTACTTTTTGATTTACTCAGAAATACCAGAAGTGCGATATTTTTCCTCTTGAAAAAAATAAAGAAACAATAGATAAATAAATTAAATTATCACTCTAGAAAGGTCTAGGTTTGTTTAGTTGAGTTGATGTTCTAATTTGTGAGGAACCTACAACAATTAATTAATGAAAATGCACGAGATAGCAGAAATAACAGAACTCATAATAGATTTATTGATCGTGGGCCACTTCGAGGGGGAAACCTCCTTTGAGCAAGCTCAATACAAATAACTTCACGGTACCTTCATTGGACTCAACACAAACTTATATACTAAGTCTAGGCACCAATACTATGGATCAATACCATGGAACATATAATACTATGGGGGGACTTACAAAGCATATGCGTCCAATACTATGGGCTAATACAAACTATGGATCAACATATAATACTATGGGACGGCTTACAAAGCATATGCGTCCAACAACAATATACTAACAAAGTAAAGAGAAGGGTTGACATGGGTTCCTTATATCCCCTTCCTCTTAGAAAAAGCTTTGTCTTCAAAGCTTTAGATGTGGAAATTGTTGTTGAATCTGAAGGAGTGGTTCCCGTGTAGCATCCTCTGGTTGCATTTCGTTCCATTGAATTAAGACCTCTTTGATAGAGCGAGAGCGAAGCTGACGAGTGCGCCTATTGAGGACGACCTCCGAATCCAAAAAGATGGATCCTTCATTATCCAGTTCTGGTAAAATAGTTTGTCCTCTGATGTTGGTGCCAAGAACTTTCTTCAGACAAGATACATGACATACTGGATGAATGCCAGAAGAAGGAGGAAGTTCCAATTTATAAGCAATGGACCCAATCTTCTGAAGAATCCTATATGGCCCATAGAACTTTGGAGCGAGCTTATGACGCCCTTTGAGTTTCAGGGAGGATTGCTTGTAAGGTTGTAGACGAAGAAAAACTATATCACTTGCTTGAAAAGTGTGCTCAGAACGATGTTGATCGGCTTGTTGCTTCATTCGATTTCTTGCCATGTGAAGATTGTCCTGCAAAATGCGAAGAATCTGATCATGGTTTCGAAGGACCGTGTCAACTGCCTGAAATGGTGAATTGTTGGGGGTGTATGGAAGAAGAACTAGCGGTGCCTGACCATAGACTACTTCATATGGAGTCATTTTAGAGGCAGTGTGATAAGAGGTATTGTACCACCATTCAATGAGAGGGAGCCACTTTTCCCACTGATGATGTTGTTCAGAGGTGAAGCAACGAAGATAAGTTTCCAAGCATTTATTGATAATTTCAGTCTGACCATCTGTTTGTGGGTGATACCCTGAACTCATCTTTAGTTTGGTGCCAGTGTGGCGAAATAGTTCTATCCAAAAATGACTGGTGAAAGTTGCATCGTGATCCGAGACAATGGAAGAAGGGATTCCATGAAGACGAAAGATCTGGTCGAGGAAAATTTGTGTGACTGAGGAGGCCGTATAGGGATGGTTGAGGGAAAAAAATGACTATATTTGGAGAGGTGATCAACCACAACCAAAATCATTGTCTTCCCTCCAGATTCAGGGAGCCCTTCAATGAAATCCAAAGAAATATCTGTCCAAATCTATGTAGGGATGGGAAAGGGTTCAATCAATCTCGGAAGGAGTGTCGTTTCACCCTTATTGTGCTGCAGGTATCACATTCCGCTACCATCTTTTGAATTTTCCTTTTCATTCCCTGCCAAAAGAAGTTACGCTGTGCCCACTCATACATTTTGAGGAACTTAGAGTGCCCTGTCGATGGAGAAGCATGGAGTTCATAAAAGACATCCTGTTGAAGATCTGTGCTCTAGGGAAGCACCAGACAACCCTTGTATCTCAGGGAAGCACCATCCCAAGAGTAATGTGGTACAACAGAAGGGTTGTTGGCCAAGCGTTGGATTATTTGAGATAATGAAGAGTCATTGACATAGCCTTGTTGAATATATTGCAACCAATTTGGAACAGGCATAGAAATAGCTGAAAGAGAAACTGGGTCATCAAATGTGCGAGAAAGAGCATCCGCCACAATATTGTCCTTACCCTTCTTGTAAGTGATCTCATCGTCATAACCCATGAGTTTGCTAACCCATTTTTGTTGTGCTAGGGAGGATACACATTGTTCCAGGAGATATTTCAGACTATGGTGATCAGTCTTGATGCAGAAATGATTCCCTAATAGGTATGGTCACCACTTATGTGATGCATGCAAAATAGCCATAATTTCCTTCTCATATGTAGAGGCAGCTAAATTCTTACCAAAAAGGGATTTGCTGGTGAACGCAATGGGATGTTCATCTTGAACGAGAACAACACCAAGTCCATTGCTGCAAGCATCACTCTCAATATTGAAGGGCTTGGAAAAATCTGGCATAGTTAGAACAGGTGTAGTACACATAGCTTGTTTCAGTTTGTCAAATGCACAATCAGAAGCATGTGTCCATGTAAAAAAATCATTTTTCAATAGAGCAGTTAATGGACCTGCAATCTTCCCATAATCCTTGACAAACTTGCGGTAGTATCCAGTCAATCCCAAAAAACCACGAAGGCTCTTGAGTGTCTGAGGATATGACCAATTGTTCATGGAAGCTATTTTGTCAGGATCCACGTGAACCCCTTGTGTTGAAATAATGTGCCTGAGATACTCTACTTCCTTCTATCCAAAAACACATTTAGACTATTTGGCATGGAGATGATGGTCTGAGAAAAGTTGCATTACAAGATCCAGATGCTAGAGATGTTCATCCCATTTTTTACTGTAGATGAGCATATCATCAAAGAAGACCAGAATGAATTTCTGCAAGTAGGGCCGAAATATTTTATTCATCAATTCCTGGAATGTGGAAGGAGCATTAGTGAGGCCAAAGGGCATGAACAAAAACTCATAGTGGCCATCATGTGTGCGGAAAGTTGTTTTAGGGATATCATCTTGATGAACCCGAATTTGATGATACCCAGAACGAAGGTCCAACTTGGAGAAAAATTGAGCACCATGAAGCTCATCAAGAAGCTCATCAACAACATGAATTGGAAACTTATCCTTGATTGTGAGGTGATTAAGTGCTCGAAATTCAATGCAGAGGTGCCATGACCCATCTTTTTTTTGGACAAGAAGAACTGGTGAAGAAAATGAACTAGTACTAGGGCAAATAATACCTTGCTTCAGTAGGTCCCGAATGAGCATTTCAATCTCTATTTTTTGGTGAAATGGGTAGTGATAGGGACTGATGTTGGGAGGAATGCTTCTAGGAAGGAGCTGAATACGATGGTCCTCTGGCCTTGAAGGTGGCAATCCAGAGTCGATAGTAAGGGAGAAAGGAGAAAAATCGTGACTCTGTGTAAGTCACGAATTGCAGAGTCGAGAATGCACAAGAAACCGTGCATGTGAAGTAGAATCGGTTGGGAAATCCATGGAACAAACTCTGGGGTAAATTCCAGAGCGTGAGAAGCTTAGTAAACCTATGAGAAGACCTTGATTTGATAGTAGACAAACCGAGTTGTGGGATAGAGCTCCGGTCGCAACCCTAAGAAGATCCTAGCTAGGATAACTGAGAAGAAGGAAAGATAGAGGTTGGATCTCCTTGATAAACCCAGTGAAGGCTAAAGTCTCATGAAGGAAGCAGTTTGTACCCTTCTATGCCCACCATGAAGAGCACTGGAGGGAATGGACCCTAAGGGACTGTGCAGCAGATAAGGGGGCCTTCCTTGTGTTGGGTGTGGTAGTTATTGTAGGTGCCATGACTGTTGAATGGTTTGAGATGCTTGTAGTGTAAATTTCCTTAAAATCCACTCTAGGGCTAGATTATGCTGGATTAATTAAACCCAAATTTAATTACTGCCACACATGAATTTCTTCACTATACAACAGAAAATAAATATTGAAAGAAAGATATAGTAGCAATCACATCAATAGAGACAACAAAATATTTTTGCGTATAAACCCCCAAACAAAACTCAAGATGGGAAACCTAGTGCAACATTATGATATTTTATTTTATTAAGAAAATATAGAGAAATACAATTCAGAATTTGATTATGCCCAATTGGAAAAAATCGTACCACACAAAATCATTGAGAAAAACCTGTAGGTGGGCACGAATCTCCACGCAACAGTACTGTTGCTGCTGTATGGCTGTACGAACTGTTTTACAGATCTGTACGACCTGTTGTACATAATCCGTACGGTCTGTACAAATTGTACATATAGGATGCTGTACTTCTTTCCTGTTGTACGACACCTTTTCCAATCCGTCAGTCTCTCTCCTCCGCGAATCTACGCTGCCTTCCTCGAATGGCTTCTCCTCCATCTTCTTCGCCAAAACTCTCTCGCTCACACTTCTCTTCCTCCGTCTCAGTCGGAATGCAATTGTGTGTCCTATCCACCAATTTATATTTCTTTTATAACTCAATTCTAAGCGAAAAGCATAATCTCACTATAGATCTATGGATGAGATATTCCGGTGCGATTGGATGGCTAAGATTAGATCTGGCCATCACTTTAATTATTTTCACTTACACTTTATAAAAAAGTGTTTCATAAAGTCAATCAATAATTAGATCACTTTAATTTATTTTCCAAAGTAAACTTAGGAAAAATAAATTAAATAAATTTTTATTGGCTTCTCCAATTTAAGTCTTCTACATGCAAGGACACATGCAAGCAGGAAGACCTTCCTTGTTTCCACTTTCTAACACTCCCTCTCAACGAGGAAGGGATTCAGTAACAACCCCAGCTTGTCTCTGAACTTTACAAACTTGATTTTGCAAAGTGCCTTGGTGAATATGTATGCTACCTACTCATTTGTCTGAATGTGCTCCAACCGAATGGTTCCTCTCTGAACACAATATCTAAGGAAGTGATACTGGATGCCAATGTGTTTACTCCTGTCATGGAACACTGGATTCTCAGAAAGGTTGATACCACTATGATTATCACAATGAACTATAGTAGTCTCTATCTCACTCTCGAACAATCCTGAGAGAAAATTCCTCAGCCACATCCCCCCTCTGTTGAACTCAATTCAACTGACTTATGCTTCCTATTTAACCAAGAGACAACCCCTGATCTAATTTTGAAGAAGCAACCTGAAGTGTTCTTTCGATCCTCTACACATCCTGCACAGTCAACATTTGTGAAACCTACCATTTGTATAATCCCACTACGCTCATACACCAAACCACACTCCACTATACCTCTGATGTAGCGAAGTATGTGCTTCGCAGCTGTCCAATGTACTCTTCGAGGGTTCACCATGAACTGACTCAAAGAGTTGACTGCAAAGCTAATGTCTGGTCGAGTGTTGACCATATACATAGGCGACTCGATAAGCTGCCTATACAGTTTAGGATCAAACTCCTCTGATCCCGATACATCTATCTTCCTCTAGTTGGTGACTAGAGGTATGGCCATAGTTCTACAGTCCTCCATCCTGATTCTCTTCAAGATATCCACTGCATACTTCCCTTGTCCAATGAAGAATCACCCATCTCTCTGCCAAACCTCCAGACCTAGGAAATAATGCATCAAACCAAGGTATTTCATCTCAAACTCCACTGGAATATTGGACTTGCAGTACCTGATCAGCCTCTCATCTCCTGTAAGAAAGAGATCATCCACATATAGAACCAGTATGAGAGGTACCTCACCTGACAAGAAGTATAGGTTATGGTCTGCCTCACTTCACTGGAAACCCATCTCTCGTAGATAGTTTTCAATCTTAGAGTACCATGCTCGAGGTGCCTGCTTGATCCCATAAAGAGCTCTATGCAACCTACATACACGTGACTCCCTACTCTCCACCTCAAACCGCTCTGGATTCTCAATATAAACCTCTTCCTCAATAACTCCGTTGAGGAAGGTTGTCTTCATGTCCATCTGATGAACACGCCAACCCATATCTGCTTCTAATGATAGGATAGTCCGAATAGAAGAATACCTAGCGACAGGGGCGAAGGTTTCCTCATAGTCAATACCTTCCTTTTGTGAATACCCCTTTGTCATAAAGCATGCCTTGTACTTCTCCACACTTTCATCTGCTGCATGCTTTACCTTGTAGATCCATCTAGATTCCACCACCTTTTTATCCTATGGCCTCCGAACAACCTCCCGTACCTGATTCTTCACGATTGGGTCATACTCCTCAACCATGGCCTCTTGCCACACATCATGTTGTGTAGCCTCCTAAAAAATAGAAGGTTCAGAGTCAGTCAACTCTGTCATTAGTGCCGTATAACTCAATCTATCTGGTGGTACTATCCGTTTAAAGGATCTCTGTGGAAGACTCACTTGTCTGGAATCCTGAACAATGAACCTATACCACATAGGTCGTGGCCTAATGTCTTCCTGCTGCGGCTGCTGGATATACTCCTCCTACTGCTGCTCATCCTCCCCATCAAAGATAGGAGGATCCTATCCACCTGACTCCCTTTGACTACCAGAACCTATGCCCTGTGTCTAAACCTATACCTTTGACTCCTCCAACTTGAATCCTCCTCAGTCCTCATATGGTTGCTCCTGTGCTGGTAAGTCCATAAATATTCTCAAGGCTCTGTCCTCATCAAACTGGACATCCCTTCTCACAATGATCCTCTTGAAAGCTGGGACATATACTATATAAGCCTTGGAAGTCTCACTATACCCTACTAGAATCCCCTTCTTTCCAGAAGGATCCAACTTCTTCCTAGTGTCAGCATGAATGTGGCAATAGCAGATACTCACAAATATGTGCAAATGACTCACATCTGGTCTAGTAACTATGAATACCTCCTCAGGTGTCTTCCTCCCCAATGTTGTGTGGGGACACCTGTTCTGGACATATACCGCAATCCGAAATGCCTCGACCCATAGGAATAGTGGTAATCCCTGATCAAATAGCATGGCCTTAGTTGCACTCACTAGTGTCATGTTCTTCCTCTTTTCCACTCCATTATGCTGTGGGGTGTGGAACAGTGTGTTCCTTCTTCATCCCCTCTGATGCATAGTACTCCATGAACTCTTTGTCGGTGTACTCACCACCATAGTCTGACATCAATATATGAATCTTTCTCCCTGTTTGGTTCTCCATGAGAGTCTTAAACTCTTGAAACCGATTGAAGACCTCTGACTTGGCCTTCAGAAAATAGATCCATGTTTTCCTGGAATAATCATCAATGAATGTGACACAGTAAATGTAACCACTGAAAGAATGGACGCTCATCAGTCCGCATACACCCGAATTCACCAAGTCTAAGGCCCCCTCAGAATTGTGCTCACTGTGTGGGAAAGGTCTCTTGATGTTCTTCCCCAATGCACAACCCTTGCAGTGGTTGTGCTTCTCCTCCTGTACTGAAGGAACTCCGATAACTTCCTGTCTCAGATGCCTCAGTGCACCATGATGTAAGTGTGCCATTCTCCTATGCCATAACTCACCATCACTACTACTGCTACTAACCAGAGCCTTTGCAGGCTCAAACTGTAGTCTGTAAACCTTCCCGCTCTGAACCCCAATCATCCTGTCCAATATCTGATCTGACCCATGTGGCCTGATATATACTTTCCTGTCTCAGAAAGTCACTAGAAAACCCTTGTCTTCTAGTGTGGAAACTGATATGAGATTCTTGGTCATCCCTGGGAAATATAACACATCAGCAAAGCTGATAGGTTTTCCAAATTCCCTATGAAACGAAACAATACCAACACCCTGCTCCTGATACCGTGCATCATCTCCTAACTCAATATGGAGATTTACTCCGCCCTCCTGCAAGATCTTGAAGAACGATCTGTGTCCTGTCATTTTATAATATGCATCGCTATCCACATACCAGATGTTGTTGTTGATGGATCTTGCCATGCAAGCTATCAAGCAAAATTCCTCGTCAAAACTCTTGATGAATTCATCCACCTCTACTGAACCTACCATCTCTGTGTTGTTATTCTTCTTTCTATCTGGGTACTAGGAAGCAAAGTGTCCATGCTTGTGGCATATGAAGCACTTGAATTTTTCCATGTCCAAGTTCTTCTTGCCACCCTTCTTCTTCTTTTCCTTCCCCTTACCTTGCTTGCAAGGGCTAGGGCCACTTCATCCACAATCTATGTAGCATCGGTGGATGAAGTTGAACCTTGACACATGCTGGTATCTTCTTGTGCGAAGTCATCCCACAATCTCTGCCAGTCAGGGAGCTTCTCCCTAGCCACCACACCTTTAACAAAGACGTCCCATGGCTTAGAAAATCCATTGAGAGCTATACGAACTAGCTCCTCATCCTCAGTCTTAGATCCCACTGCTCCAAGCTCATCCCTAATATGTGTGAGCCTTGTAAGATAAGGCACCACTCCTTCACCCTTGGCCATCCTGGTACTACACAATATCTCCTACAACACCATCTTCCGGTTTTCATTCTTACTCTGGTAGAGACTCTCCAAATCCTTCCACATCTCTAATGCAGTCTTCTTCCCAGACAAATGAGGGACTATATGGTCCTTCACCCCATCTAAGATAATCAACATAGCTCTAGAATCTATCTTCTTCAACTTAGCCAATTCTGTCGGACCTGTGGGAGCTACTTTTTTATCATCAATGTGCTCATCAACATCATTGGAATTAAGGATCTTGGTGATCCTCTCTTTCCAAGAAGGAAAGTTCTGTGCCCCCTGGAGTCTATCCTCAACTCTCAATTGTACTACCATAGTGAATAGTACCTGTAAACCCTTGGATAGATATGCCAATAATCTATCCAACTAACCTGCTGCTTTCTTTCAGTCTGCTCAGAAGAGCTTTGATACCATACAAATTTCCTTAAAATCTACTATAGGGCTAGAGTATGTTGGATTAATTAAACCCAAATTTAATTATTGTTAACCACACATGCATTTCTTCACTATGCAGCATAAAATAAATACTGAATGAAATATATAGGAGCAATAACATCAATAGAGACAACACAATCTTTTTGGGTATAAACCCCTGGACAAAACCTAACATGGGAAAACCAATGCAGCAGTATGAGATTTTATTTTATTAAGAAAATATGGAGCAATACAATTCAGAATTCGATTATTCCTAATGTTGGAGCCTAGGCCATAGCTGTGGTAAAGCTGCGAATTTTGGGGAAAAAGCACAAGTATGAAAGGAAAGTGCTAATTTTGGGACAAGCACTAAGTTTTGGGCAAGAAGGAGACGGTGCGCAGTACGGTGCCAGATGGACAAGCTCAGCGAGGATCACGGACCGGAAATCGCGGAGCTCGCGCGCACGTCATAGAAGAATGAAGGTGGCTCAGCTACCATAATAAATAAGGCAATGGAGTAGAGGGCTCAGCTACCCTCATTTAAAGGCTAAGTACAGAAGTTATGGTTGCTCGGATCAAGGAGGAGCAACGGACCAGAGCATTAAAGGCGAAGGACAAGCGCCCATACCCACAATCTGCACCGGAAGTCAAGGAGCCTGCAGGAAGCGGCGACATGACTACAAGCGGCGCCTACAGTACACCTAGCCATGTGCGTGGTTAGGGTTTTTGGGAATCACTGTTGGGAAAGGCCCACAGTTTTGTAAAGGTGTGACCGTCATGGCCACCTATATATATGTATACATGATAAGGAGAAGAGTTAGATACTTTTGGGATAGTTAGATGGTTAGACTGTTAGATAGTCAGTCTCGAGGATATATCATGTGTTGATTATCCTTTGCTATGTTTTCTACTGAGTGTGTAGAACTAGGGTGGAAATCGGATAGCCGAGGAGCTAATCCCTGAGTTGCCAGACAGTCTGAGTTGACGTCTGTGCCTTTGTAATCTCTGTAGAGAAGAGACTAGATTGAGAGAAGGGCTCCCAGCTGTGTGCGTGGAGTTTCCTGGAAAGATCTAAGGCTGCAGCTGTGTGCGCAGCATATTGTATAACTCTATCGTTTTCTGGTTAATATAACACTCCCGTGGACGTGGTTTCCCTCGAGGAGGTGAACTTCACATATTTCTTCTTGTTATAATGTTTGCGTGAATGATTAACTGTTTAAGTTCATTACCTGTGTATACAAGACTCTTGCATTATCTTTGCGACTGTTTAAGTGAGTTTGGGAAGGTCCCTTGATAGCTATAAGTGTAAGTATTGAAGAAGTGGTGGAGCGCTGTCGCGGCAGCGATCGAGGAATGCGTTACTGCGCTGGGCGCGCAGGGCGAGGAGGTACTTAACGCGTTGACGCAAGGAATAGTTTCCTTCTGCGCCAGAGCGGAGAAACTGCACAGCGGGCCTGCTGAGGGAGGAAGCCGCGCAGTTGAGCCGAGGGGCCTGCGGGAAAGTCAGACCACCGACATTTGAGGAACCGGAAAAAGGAAGAACAATCTCCGCGTCACCAAGGTTAAGGAAATCTGATTCCTTAACCCCCCCATAGCCACTTCGGGTGAGACCTCGAGCTGCTGCGCAGCTCGTTGCCGAGAGGGCCAGTGCGCCTAGGGGTTTGTTGCTGCGCTTCATTAAAACCCAGGTCTGCCCAAGAAAGCAGCCAACACCTAATTAGAAAAAATCTTACCACACACAAAGACTAAGAAAAACCTGTAGGTGGGCATGGATCCCCACGCAGCAGTACTGCTGCTGTTGTATGACCTGCTGTACGGACTGTACATACGGGATGCTATACGGATGTAGGGCCTTCCTGCTGTATGATCACCTCTTCTGATCCGTCAATCTCTCTCCTCTACGAATCTATGCTGCCTTCTCTGAATGGATGCTCCTCCGTCTTCTTTGCCAAAACTCTCTCTCTCACACTTCTCTTCCTCTATCTCTATCGAAATGAAATTGTGTGTCCTCTCCACCAATTGATCTTTCTTTTATAACTCAATGCTAAGCGAAAACCCTAATATCACTATAGATGTATGGATGAGATCTTTCGGTGAGATTAGATGGCTAAGATTAGATGTGGCCATCAATTTAATTATTTTCACTTACACTTTATAAAAAAGTGTTTCATAAAGTCAATCAATAATTAGATCACTTTAATTTATTTTCCAAAGTAAACTTAGTAAAAATAATTTAAATACATTTTTATTGGCTTCTCCAATTTAAGTCTTCTGCATGCAAGGACACATGCAAGTAGGAAGACCTTCCTTGTTGTCACTTTCTAAGATGTAGCTCTGTGGTTGAGCTCACTAGCTTAGCATCATCCTCCCTATTTTCCCTTGCATGCTTGATAAACTAAACTATATGTTGGCTTAGCATTAGTGTGAAGCCTTGACTGTGAAGAGAGACTATTGAGCCCTCCTTAGTGGATACATAATCCAACTTGGGGGTGGTCTCTCAACTGAAAGAGTATAGGATGGATAGAGACCTATGGTTGGGTGGAATGTTTCTCTCACTTAGCCAGTTGCTTGGACAACTTCAGTTTAAAGATAAGTTCTCCTTGTGGTGTTAAATGATTCTAATTCCCCATGTGATGTATACTTATTATATTAAGGTTATTTGAATGAATGATTACATGAAAATGATCAGTAGGAAGATTATGTATGAGCTTGAGTATGAGGCAAAGGCATGTTTGATTGTTTCACCATTTTCTTGAGATTAATGTGCTGCTAACCTTGCATGTTGTAGATGCATTGATTAGATTTAGTTTAATTATATGTGTTTTGTTATGCATTGTATACACTTTTAGATGGACTGCATGGCATCAAATGGACTTGGGGAAGGAATTAGATAGCCCCTATTGTGTTTCATGAGCCTCTGTGGGTCATGTGAAGGGAGAATCCATGGCAAAGGGTAAACATAGATCCTTGTAGAAAGCTAAAGAAGCATTGAGGGAGTTTGAGCTATGTTTCTGTTGGAAATATGGAAAATTCAGAGTCCTCAGATGTAGTAGCATATTATACCAGTGCATAGAGCTCTCCAAGAGCTTTCCAACGGTACCGGATTTTCCAAATTTGGCGTTAGGATGAAGAAGTTATCACCCTGGAAAGTTTGCAGGAGCAGGGGTAGGTGGTTTTGACTTTCGAGTTTCACATGCGGATTGCAGGTTGCGAAGGTCGGAGGACCAGTCTTGTGAATTGCGCAGTTATACTTCCAAATTTCAGAATCCGCAAAGCGGATTGCGGATTGCAGAAATCAGAAGGGCGATTTCCACGGGATTTGTGTGTTGGACTTCCAAATTTCTGAATCTACAAGGCGGGTTGCGGATTACAGAAGTTAGAAGGTGATTTTCCCTAGGTTGCGAAATGAGGTTTCGGACTTCCGCAACGCGGGTTGTGGATTGCGGAAGTCGGATGAGTAAAATTTCTGGGATGACAATTGGAGATTCCGACATCCGAGTTCTGCATGCAAATTGCGGATTGCGGAAGTCGGACGGATATGTTTCTCGGGATCGAAAATTGGAAGTTCCAACTTCTGGATTCAGCAACGCGAGTTGCGGATTGCGGAAGTTAGATGAGTAGCTTTCCCGGGAAGGATATTTTGGCGTTTCGACTTCAGACTCCTGCAAAGCAGATTGCGGATTGCGGAAGTCGGATGAGTGATTCTTTGAGGCTGTGAAGTTGGGTTTCGACTTCCGACTTCTGCATTGCGGATTGCAGAAGTTGGGAGCACGATTTCTTTGGAGAGGTGAATTCAGTAATCCGACTTCTAACTTCCCACTACCGAATTGCGGAAAGGAATATTATGGATTGTGTGCTGGAGAAGATTGTGGTTGTGCGAAAGAGCAGAGATGACTATGAAGAAAAACAAATGTATCAGGTTGTCTCCCATCTCCTCTGAAGCGCACTGAGGGGATCGAGGACATGACATAGTGGTATTAGATCCCAAGTTGCAGCACTAGGGATGTTTGGGACGAAGCATGAATGAATTTACAGGCGGGAAGTGTCAATGGCGTGGTTTTGATAAACATTTATTATTGTTGTTGTTTGAATGAGTAATTTCCATATTTTTATGGATGTTTGTGCCTTATATGCATTCTTATAATGTTTAATAAATGTCTTTGTAATGCACAGTGGTTGCAGTTGTTAGTAGTTGAATCATTACAACAAAGGAAACATATGGGGAAAGCAAGGAAATGGTGACCATAAATGATTCCCAGGATCCTTATGAACATGAGGAAGATGTGCTAGGATAAAATGTGCAAGAAGCTCACACTGAAACCAAATCCAATGGAAGAAGGGAGCAAATAACTCCCTAAAACTTGGATGAAACCATGGTGAGATTTAATGAAAGATTGATGAAGGCTCAGGAAGAACAGCACCAGCTCAATGATGCCATATGCATTAGAGGATAAACCTTGGGTCCAACCCAAGCAATGTGGGTAGAGAAGGAAGATATGCAGGTAGTCACTCTAGAGGTTGTTCTAGGAAGAGGACTCCAAGCCCCATAAATATTTCTAAGAGAAAAAAACACAGAATACCCTCCTCAAGATCTCTTTCCGGCAGGTCATGTGACTCCAGATATTCTCAAAGAGGTCCAAGGCATATTTCCAGCAGAATTGAGAGAAGAAATAAATTCAGAGGGATCCCATAGGGATAATTTAGGAAGGAAAGGCCTCCCACGTTTGAGGGAGAAGGTAAGACTGGCAAAGAGTCAGAGGCATGGCTTCTTGGAATGTAGAAGTATTTCAAAACGCATGATTATTCAGGAAATGAAAAGGCCAGAATTCCCATTTACAATCTAAATGGCAGAGCTTCAAATTGGTGGGAGCACCTCATGCAAGTGAAGAGGATCAGTAAAAAGAGGATAAACCGGGAGTGGTTTAAAATGTACTTCAAGGAAAAATACCCATCAACTAGGTATTATGATAATAGGAGGAAAGAGTTCAATGAACTTAGGTTGGGACATAATTCCATGGAAGAGAATGTCCATAAGTTTTTGGAGTTGTTGAGGTATGTATATTACATCAAGGATGAAAGGGTGAAGATTCATTGTTTCCTTGGTAGTCTACCTCAAAATTTCAGAGATAGGATTAATTTTGTCAATCCACCAAGTCTTGATGAATCCATTAGGATGGCAATGCATTGCTATGAGAAGATAAAAGGAAAATTAGAGGTTCACTTAATATGGAGAGGAAATCCAAGAGGGAGGTTTGAACAAAGGAAAAGTGGATTCAAGCCACCATTTAGAAATTAGCCCAGAAATTTTCCACAGGTACAACAAGCACAAATAGGATTCAAGCGAGCAGTAGCAACAGAAAATGCATCAAAAGGACCACTTCAGTGTTGGGGATGTGGATGAAACCACATGCTTAGAGATTGCCCACATCGGAGGGAGAATCCCCAGAGATTGTACAACTTAGAAGAAGCAACTACAGTGGAAGATATGGAAAGGGAAGCACCTCGAATTTTTGTAGCATTGGATGATCATTAGGCACACCACCAATTAGTAGTGGTGGAAGTTGAAGGTAGGATTGCTAAGCAATCTATTTCTGTTTTGATTGATCTAGGATCCAATCATAGTTATGTGTCTCCTAAGGTGGTTGAAGGTTGTTCTCTTAGTAAAATGAAGCATAGTTAGTCTTGGCTAGTTCAATTAGCCACAGGTATCAAGAGGAAGGTGAGTGAAGTAGTGATGGAGTGCTCCATGGAGTTGAATGGAATCCTCACAAAGGTAAAATTGAACGTCCTACCATTAAGATCTTATGACGTCCTAATAGGTATGGATTGGTTGGAAGGACATAGAGCTAAGATAGATTGATATGAGAAGGTACTTGAATGCATTGATGGAGAGGGAAGGCCAAGGTTGGTAAGACAAGTTCCCAAGCAAGTTTCAGTAAGACGGATTTCAGCCCTATAGTTGAAAAAGTCTTATAAGAAGGGTTTCCAATTATATGCAGTTCACATATTAGGTTCATCAGAGGATAAGGGACCAAGGATAGAAGACTTTCAGCTGTTGCAAGAGTTCCAAGATGTGTTTCCGAATGAAGTGCCAGGACTACCACCAAAGAGAGATATTGATTTTTCCATCAATATTGTTCCAGGGGAAGCATCAATTTCCAAAGCTCCTTATAGAATGAGCACACCGGAATGGGTAGATTTGAAGATGCAGCCACAGTAATTGATGGACAAGAAATATAACAGGCCGAGTGTATCTCCTTGGGGAGAACCAGTGTTATTTTTCAAGAAAAAGGACGGGACTTTAAGGCCGTGTATCGATTACAAGAAGCTAAATAAAGTGACAGTCAAGAATAAGTACCCATTGCCAAGAATTGATGACTTGTTTGATCAAATGAAGGAAGCTAAAGTGTTTTTAAAGATTGACTTGAGGTATGGATACCATCAAGTGAGAATAAAATAAGAAGACATTCACAAGATAGCTTTCAGGACAAGATATGGTAATTATGAGTTCACAGTGGTGCCATTTGGTCTTACCAATGCACCTGCTACATTCATGTGTCTCATGAATAGTGTTTTCAACAAGTATTTTGATAACTTTGTGATTGTGTTCTTGGATGACATTATTGTTTATTCAAGGAGTGAAGAAGAGCATAATGAACATCTAAGAATGGTGTTGCAAGTTCTTATAGAGCACCAATTGTATGCAAAGATGAGCAAGTGTGAATCCTATCAAAAGAAGGTACATTATTTGGGTCATGTCATCTTAGAAGAAGGAATTGCAGTGGATCCATAAAATATTGAAGCCATAATGGATTGGCCTACTCCAAAGAATGTTGCAGATGTTATATCTTTTATGGGTCTTGCAGGCTATTACAGAAGGTTCATTGAAGGGTTCTCCAAAATAGATCATCCAATTACATCATTGCAGAGGAAGAATATCAAGTTTGTATAGTCTGAAAAATGTGAGAAAAACTTTCAGCATCTAAAGGAATTGCTTACCAACGCTCCTGTTTTGAAGATTGCAGATCCAAAGAAATATTTTGAGTGTGAGAAAATGCTTGCTTGCTAGGTGGAGTGTTCATGCAAGAGGGATTTGTAATTTTCTATGAGTCAAGAAAGTTAAAGGAACATGAAAAGAACTATGCCACATATGATTTAGAACTAGCAACCCTAGTTCACGCTCTCAAGAGATGGATACATTATTGTTGGTGTCCATTTTTGTCATCATTTTTGAATATCAAATACACTCTGATTGGCATTATGTTCACCATTTTTGATGTAATAAGTCACTCTCTTTGCCATTCAGACCGTCAAACAGACCAGGTATGCATATATTTACACATCACATGTATTTTGGGTTAAAATTGTCATTTTGTGATTTATTGATGTTTAATTGATATTTCTTGGCTTACTTGACAAGTATATTTCATTTTACAGGTTCTGGCTCTCAAACGGACCTCTACTCAGATGCGTATTCACTTTGCAAATGATTAGCTGTTTTTAGCCCGCCATTCAGACCCCCATTCGACCCACGAGATCGTTGGTTGATATATTCTCGGGCCGTTAGAAAACAAACCATCACATGGGTTCTGTTTGGGACGTGGCCCTTATGATGCATAAGCTAGTGTTCTGGAAGATTCCCTCTCCTGTACGCTCAGCTTGAAAACACACCCCTCTTTGCCCATGTCAAGGAAGATTAGCGTTTCAATGACCTCAGGAAGGATCAACGCCGTGGAACTTGGAAGATGCTCTGTGCGCTGTCATGAACTATTACGAGGTTGTTCTTTGGCTTACGTGCTATCACGAAATGTTAAGCAGAGCCGTCCCTTGTCTTATGTGTTGTCATGAGATATTAAACAGAGCCATTTTGGGAATTTAAGATTGTCTGTTATTTGAGCACTCGACCACTAAAGGGTCGACTTGCTCCCCAATTGTAACATTGTATATATAGACGTCCTCGTAGCAGAGATGAGTTAGTCAGTAGTCAATCAATTTTTTTATCTTTAGTATTGCCTATCTTTTCCAGCTGCAAAATGAATACAAAAGCACTGTAACTCTGTTCTCTATTTAATGCATCTCTGTTCTGGTCTTATGAAAATGTATCAGCATGCATGGTGATTGACTAATTAAGGCTCAGCCTCTGATTGCTGAGACGGGTCCCTCGACAACCAGTGGTCTTCCATCGGTGTATATAAATTGTCTTTGTCTTTTGCAGATAAGCTATGTCGTTATTTTATTTATGTATTTACTCTGTACATGATGTCTTTGTTTTGTGATATAAATGACGCTGTGATGTTTATATTATGTTTCTATTCATGTTATGTATATCTTTTTGTTGTTTATATTAATAATAATTCCAGGATGAAATTGGTGACCAGTCATGTTTAGTTCATTTAGTTTGTTTAAATAATTTGAGTCATTCAGTTTGCTTAAAATAGTTTAGCTTACTTAGTTTGCTTAGTTGCTTCAACAGTTTGGATCGTTTAGTATGTTTAGAATCTAATTAGATTAACCTTCTAAGTTCACTCATAGTTGGATTTCAATTAATAGTTTCTTTCCTGTAGTAGAAGATTAGTTTAGGTTACATCTCAGTCTCATATTAGGATAAAATAGAAATAGCTAGTTTCCTAAATTATGATTAACATAGATGGTTTTTTTTTCTTATTTTTAGCTCTTCACTAGCTTATTCATTGCTTCCCCTGCACTGTAGGATCATATGCATCAACTAGCTAGAAGTTAAGATCATCCAATCTTCTCCTTCCTTTAGTTTAAATCGTTTTCTTCCATCCGGATTGTCATTCAGGAAGTCATTTGGATAGGCGTTCGGACCTCAAAACTTCCTGCATCATTTTGCTTAATTAGAATCTAGTTTCTTAGGTTTTTGAAATTGTAATCTCTTTCATCATTTTTTAGGAGTCATTAAGACCTGGTATAGAGTTTTAATCAAGTTTTGTCATCATACCTAGTTTTCATTCTCTCTTTTCCTTACTTTGCTTTAGTTGTTTTACAAGTTATGCTTCTTTTATGTCTGATCCATTAATGCTTTACTGTTACAGAATTTATCAGTTTCATTTTTAGTGCAGTTTATCGTATGTTATCAGGTTAGGTTTAGTAATTTCATTCTCCAAATAATTTCAGTCTTGAATTATTCTTCTCATGCTCATAATGAATAAATTCAAAGAATAGGATTTGGTCTAGAAGTAAAACATCTTTATCAAGTTTTCTACTTGCTTCTGAATACAATATCTTTATTAAGTTTTCTACTTGCTTCTAGACTTCATCAGTTTCACATCATTTCGTTTATAGATAGGAAATTGATCGCAATGTTTAAAGTTAGTTGTAGTTGGATAATATTTAGTTTGCATTTATTTGTAGAAGTTAAACTAGATATAGTTCCATTTTGTTTCCTTGTTACATTTGAAAGCCACTTTGATACATTCACCCCTATTCCCATTACATTTGATACACTTCCTCAAAACCCCCAAGGAGAATGGAATTAGATGCTTTAGTGTAGTCTTGAATAGTTGTTGAATTCATTAAATAGTTTATAATTTGCTTTAACATAGTTTTCTGTTTGTGTAATTAAGTCATTTCATAGATAGGTCTTTAATTTCTTCTAATTCCTAGATTAGAATCCGAGAATTGATCAAGTAGTTTCCATTCTTGCAAAGAGTAGTTTGTTTTTTTAATCAGTATTTGTCTTCTCTATTGTTTAATCATAGAATAGAGTAGTATAGTTTGATACTATTTTGATCTGGTAGTTTAGATAGTTTCAGTTAGTTTATTTGTTGTCTTTCTAAAGTTTGACTCAGTTTTTCATTTTGAAAGATCTTTCGATCTTTTCTTTATTAAACACTTCTAAGGTTTGACAAGCCGAAATTTAGGTACCATTCTACCTCAGCATATACTTTGCCTCAACTCTAAGATTACCAACCTCGGTCGATAATTAAATATTAGGTGGTTCTTTAAAACAGTAAATACACTTCAACAATTATCTCTTGGGAAGAAGATTTGAGCTCAGGATAGAGCACATGAGCTTGAAATATTTGTTTGACCAACCAAATACGAATGCTACGAAAACTAGATGGATGGAATTTCTTTGTGAATTTGATTTTGGAATTAAGCATGTCAAAGGTAAGGAGAATAAGGTGGCATATGCTCTTAGAAGAAAATTTCATGTTGCAGCAGTGAGTATGCGTAAATCAAATTTGAAGGCAAGAGTTCTTGTATCTCAAACCAATGATGAAGCTTACCTTCAAGTCAAAGAAAAATTGCAGCAGGGAAATGTGGATGAAACATGTGCAGGATATCAACTTGGTGAAGATGATGTTCTCATTTATCAAGGTACTAGACTGTATATTCCAAATTGTGCAGATTTGAAGAGGCTAGTGATGGATGAAATACATCAAATGCCATACTCTAGACACCCAGGATATCAAAAGACTATAATAGAAGCAAGAAAAAAATATTTTTGGCATGGGATGAAGAAGGACATAGCAAAATACATTGCTAGGTGTAAAAAATGCCAACAAGTCAAGGAAGAACATCAACATCCAACAAGATTTTTGTAGCCCTTTCCCATTCCGGAATGGAAGTGGGAAGTAATTTCTATGGATTTTATAACAGGTCTGCCAATGACAGTGAGGAAGCATGATTCAATTATGGTAGTGGTGGAAAAGATATCAAAGGTAGCTCACTTTATTCCAATCAAGTCCACTTATAAGACAAGTGACATAGCAAATATCTTCATGAATGAGATATTCAGATTGCATGGATTTCCCAAGGCAATAATTTCTGATCGAGATACAAAATTCACTTCCAATTTTTGGAAGGGATTATTTTAGGAATTGGGAACTCGACTAAATTTTAGTACAATATATCATCCTCAAAAAGATGGTCAGATTGAGAGAGTGAATCTAGTTCTTGAAGACATGTTGAGAATGTATGTGATGGATAAACCATCCAAGTGGGAGGACTACCTTCACTTGGTAGAATTTGCATACAACAATGGACATCAAGCATCATTGGGAATGAGTCCTTTTGAGGTATTGTATGCCAAGGGATGCATGACTCCAGTGAATTGGGAAAGCCAAGTGAACAAAGTAGTGCTTGGACCAAATATGATCAAGGAAATGGAGCAAGAGATTGTTAAGATCATGCATAATTTGAAGGAAGCACAGGAGAAGTAGAAGAATTATGCAGATCTAAAAAGAGCGCACAAGGAATTTAAGATTGGGGATAATGTTTACTTAAGAGTGACACCAAGGAAAAGTTCCTTGAATTTGGGGAGTTCTGGCAAGTTGGCACCAAGATATTGTGGGCCATTTGAAGTCCTTGATAGGATTGGAGTAATTGCATATAGAATTGCATTTCCTTTTAACATGAGAGCTCATAATGTTTTCCATGTTTCTTTTCTTAAGAAATATGTACATGATCCTAATCACATAATTGATTGGCATGTGATACAGGTGGAACCCTAGGGAGAGTTCCAAGTGTATCTTATGTGCATCCTCGACAAGAAGGTCACATTGCTCCGGAACCGATCCATCAGACAGGTGAAGGTGAAATGGACGTACCTTAGTCCTGATGAGGCTACATGGGAGCTGGAGTATGCCATGGGAGAGGCATTCCCATTTTTGTTAAGTTTTGAGAACACCGAGGATGGTGTTGTTGTAAGGGGGAGGGGATTGTAATACCCCTATTTTGACCCTTAGGATTTATTGGCTTCAATCTAAATATTGTATACATACAATGTGTGTTTTCCCTAGTGTGGAGCCCAAGGCCAAGGCCCCACTAGTGGATGCTCAGGTTTTATTTAAAAGGAAAGTATTTGACATTCTGGTTATCCATATGCTATTAAGCCATGAGGTATTGTAAATAATGTAAATATTAAATGTTGCAATAAAATACGAAGAAAATTGGCTCTGGAGGCAACCAATAAGAGGGGGGAAGGTGTATCCACTAGGGAGAGGTTAGGGGTTTGTGATATTGGAACCCATGTCGCCACATGTAATTTTGTGAACCCATTTGAATCCCTTTCTGACATTTAATTCTGTTGTAAGAAGGTGGTTGAGAAAACCTGTTCACGAGGTCGATGGAGTATGGAGCAGCCCTGAAAATCCATATGGAAGGGTATGGCTCTATTTTGCTTGTCCCTTAAGCCACTCTACCTCTTGGGAATTCGCTCACCCTAATCCCTATCCCATTGTTGACCAACAACCAGAGCTCTCACAGATTACAGAGCCATCAGTAAGGATGTGTTGGGCCCTGGAATTGCCCTTTTTTTACCACACTTATTACATCATTTTTCCCTGTTACACCCTATTTCCATGAACCATATATATGCCTTTCTTCCAGATCAATCCAAAATCCTGACAAGGTATAATTCATTATTGCTTCATTTATTTAATGCCTAATATTGTTATGGTTATGAATTCTAGCCTTTGATTTATGCTAACTTGTGTTGATTTCATTAAGTCAAGATCAAAGCATAGGTGTATCAGCTGCAATGCCTTGGGGAAGAACCACACGTGGTTCCAACTGTTACTCTTCAGATTCAGTTCCTCACATTAATAGGAACAACGCACCTTCCCATGTGGAGTTGTAATAGGACTTCGTTGAAATAGAGCATTGCTGCAACAGACAGGAGGCCTCCCAATTGGTTAATCCGTTTATCTATTGACTGCCAGAGTAACAACATCCTTCATGTCCAACAGCCTCATTCAATACGAATGTAACAGTTCAGTTGTAACTACGCAGCATGAAGATCAGAGATCTTCATTGCTGCTTGAAATTAGTGGATCGTGAATTGTATTTTGCATGTATAAATATGGGAAGGCTTTTAGAGTCGGGGGTTGGTTAATTATCATTTTGTACGGGCTGTAACAGAGAGCCGAGACTGTGTATTACCATTTTTAATATAAAGAGCAGAGTTCTTCATATTTATGTGTCTTAATTTGTGGTAGTTCACGACGTCTCTATTAGAGGTCCAGGGCCCACCTTCTCACAAAGATTGCTGAGTTCCTTTATTGTTGTGTGGTGTGGAATTTCATTAGACGTGATTATTGTTAGCTGCAACATAGGGTTTATAATCGCATTCTTCTTTGGTAGTTTATAATTGCATCCTGAATAGCAGCAACTATGTGGTGTGACAGTCGACTGTGTAGGTTAGTTTAATTGATGCATGGTGTGTTAGAATTAGATGTTACAACCAAGCTCAGCTTCAATTCATTTCAGTCATTTATGCTTTCTAGGATTTCCAATATTAATCAAATTAGAATTCAAGCTTATTTTTAGTTTCTAGTTGCTGTTGTATCTTTCCTAAATTCATTAGATTAGACAGATTGTGATTGAGTTACAGTAGCTGCTAGATGAATCAGTTTGTTAGAGATTGAATACTGTAGATTGATAATTATAGGATTTAACTTCTTGCAAAAGTAATCTAGTTTATTTTTATTCTTAGATCAGTAACTGTTGGGTTGATATCTGTAGGAAGGTAATTGTATTTTGAATTCCTAGATGTATAAGTTAGAATAGTTTTATTTATGGAATGAGTTTGGTTGAGCAGATAGGTGGGATAGTTTATCTCCATTTTACTCAATCAACTACTTGAAATTTTTATGCATAGACTGTGCGTATTTCCATTGAAATAAAAGACTTCCCTGGGTTGACAAATTATATTGAGCATCTTGTGTGTTGGTTGTAATTAATTAGCATATAGGGTGACTTGCATTAGAGAACCTGCATTAGAATTGGGGGGTATTGAAGAAGGAGAAGAGGAACGGATCCCCTCAAATTCAGTTGGGGGGGAGGATGGAAATCAAAATGAGGGGGAAGAAGAGATAGATATGGGGGAAGCTGCGACAACAATGAACCGTGTTACAGAGGAAGTGGTTATGGAAGCTGTGACAGACGAGGAAGTAATATTAGAGGCTGCAACATCAACAAATCTTATAGTGGAAGAAATAGACCCAATTAAAATTGCAGTTAGGGTGGCGACATAAGAAGCAGAAATGGCATCACTAGTAGCCACAACAGAGGAAGTTGAAACTGAAGCAACTGTTGAAGCGACGAAAGTGGAAGCTGCAGCTGAGGAAGTGGCAGTGCAAGGAGAAGAATATCAGGCAGAGGGAGTGGAAGGAGGAAATATAGAGGTATTGGATGTCGAATCTTCCCCTGAAATAAGGGGAACCATTATTGAAGAAGAGATCCCTGTGTCACATAAACAAAGAAAAAGGTCATGGATTAAAGGGTAGACATCTACCCCATCAAAGAATAAGAGAACCGGAGTTGTTACAACAGCATCAGTATGTAGTGAATACATGCCATCCGGAGTTGTGAAGAGAAGAAGGACTCGGTCTATTGCAGTAGTAGAGACAACACAGGCAATTACGTCAAATATTGAATTACCCACATCAAAATCAACATGTGTAACTCGGGTAGTGTTACAACGTAATTTTCCACCTTGTGAGCATTAGCATTCTTTGGCCTTCAGGATCCATTTCACTGATTCAGATTCACTTTATGTCCTCCAGAAACACTTTTCCCTATTTTTCTTCCTATATGTTTGTTGTCCTATCATAGCCAGCGTACAAGCGAGCTGTCCCACTATAGCCCGTGGGTACCAAGTAAAATGGTAAAAATCATTAGAAAATTACTTTTTACTCCCAAAAAGAGGTATTAGGGTGACCTTTGGCCCTCCATTTTCCTTGAAACGCCTCGATGTGTCCTTCACTTACCTTTGGAAGGCTATATATTGAGCTCTTATGGCACATGGAAGGGAGGAGAATGAGAAAGCAAGATAACTCTAGTGGATTTTTGCCGTGACTTGAGTCTACACTCATTGATCCTAGTTGTTGTGAATTCCTTATATTCACCTTCCAAACTCCTTTCATAGTTTGAGTTTTCCATTACATGGAGGATTGAAGTGGTGGAGGCACAAGTGGAGAGACCCAGTTCTTGGTTCAGATTGGTTGCCGGCAAGAGGTTGTATATTGTACTTCTTTTTATTCATTAATTAAAATACTCATTTTCTCGTCCAATTGATATTGTGAATATTATTAAATTGCATTGGGTTATATTTGCTTATAATATCATGGATCATGCTATTGATTATGCTAATGTCTTTCACATATTATATGCACTTGCTTGTACTTGTTGTTGAGACTAATTTGCAGGTTCAAGTGTATAAGTTGAAAGCTCAACGGGGATCTACATCGAACATCCGGTTGAAGGTTGGTCTTTTCTCCATTATCTTAGGATTTTCATTTATATAGCATTGCATTGGGAATTGTGTCATTTTTTGGTAGTCAGTTGTCTATTGTGGTCTGCCCCAAGCCATAGGAAGTTTTCTCCGTAACAGGTAGGCATAGAAATTCCTATTTTAAACACCAAAACACTTGCTGTCACACAAGAACCTGCTGTGGAAGAACCCCAAATTGAAAATATCCTTGGTGAAAATGAGCTGTTAAAGGAAGAAGTGAAAATGCTTCGAATTGAATTGGAGAAATGGAAGGCATTGACTAGGAAACATGCATAAAAGAATTTGAATATGTTAGTAGAAGCCGCAATTTTGTTAGAAAACTCATCTCCTGTTTTGGGAAATGAGGAGCAAGGAGAAATGGTATGCCCAAAATGTGGAGACATATTCTTTTAAGCAGGGTATAGGGTTATAGTGCTGTGAAGGGTAGCACAAAGTCCTACATAGACAGAGCAAGAAGGTGAAAGAGCACCAGAAATGGAGTTGATGAAGGAGAATGATAAAGAAGTTGAAACAATCCTTGATTTGGATTTAGGAGAAGATGAAGCAATGCAATCCCAACCATCAGGAAATACTGAACCATTCCAGGACCAGTCTCATATTTTAGGAGATATGGAGGTAATTCAAGAACAACCTCAACAATTTGATGAAATAAGAGAACAGGGTACTGTTACACAGGAACCAGTATCCCTAAAATTGTTTGGTGAAGTTGCAACTCAGACACCAATTGATGATATTGAAAAACAAGGGGAAGACGCTGTTACACAAGAACCAGTGTCCTTCAAAATATTTGTTGAGATTGCAACTCAAACTGATGTTGCTGAGGTGGAATTGAAAAGACAAGATGCTCTTACAAAAGAACCAACATCCCCAAAATTGAAATTGCAACACATGCAGAGGTCATTACAACACCAATGGAAGAGGAAGCTGCTACAGTGTCATTCCAAAATGAGGAAGCTGGGACATCTGGTGACAAGGTAAGAATGCTACTATCTCAAGACATCATTAATTTAGACCATGATGATGAAAAAGATGTGGAGGATAGGAGGATTCAACGGTTGGAGAAAAAGATTTTCTTGCTAAATCTTGAGCTAGATAAATGGAAGAAATATATTGCTCAGTGCAAGGAAGGGATGGTCCCTCTCCATGAACATAGAAACACTGTCAGGGAATTGAGAGAGAAATGGGCTGAGGAATTGTTTTTCCAGAAAATCCAGTGGGAAAACGTTCAAAAAGAGTTGGCAGAGTTGAAGAAATTCAAGTCCATGCAACAAGAGAAGGACCAATTGTATATTCTTTCTTAGGAATTGCTGAGTTGCAGGGCTCCATCCCCTTCTTACCCTGTCTTTCTTTATGAACAGACAACTTTATTCAAGATGAGGGTATTGAAATAAGGGAGGCCATTTAAGCTAGCAACGGTCTCCTAGTTTTTAGAAACTTTCCTGGAAAGTGGTGTTGAGGATCAAAATTTGTTGTGTGAATTATATTTACATGATAAAGCCTGCTATACTGAATCTCACTCTAATCATGTGCCCCATTTGGGGGATGTTCAACTGAGAGCGTTTGCTTCTTTTGTCATCAACCATGTAAAATGGCGAGATGCTTTCCAAACTATCACAAAGAATGAGGATAATGCCACTCTTTGGATTAGAAATGAACCTCAACTTCCAATAGAACTTAGAGCCAGGCATGCAAAATCTCTCGAGTTTCCTAAGATTGTTCAGCACTTGGAAAATCTGCAAGGGAGAATCATCACTACCTGTGTCCAGATAATTTCTATTAATCAACAGTATGCCCTGGAGGGTAGTGAGTACAGATGGTTATATTCTTCCTCATCTTTGAAGGAAGGGGACCCATATTGTTTTGAGAATTTTAAGAAAGCTTTAACAAGGGTGCATGGGTATGTGCAGTGCATGAAAACGTGTGTACCCTGGTGGCTTGGGCTAAGATTCAGGTTTCCCCTCATATGGTTTCCTATGAGTCCTTATAGAAACAACTACGTTTTGACTAGAGAGGAGGAGAAGTAGTGCTGGGAGAAGTGGACTGCCTGTTGTGGATTTGTGCATCATGGGGAACCACCAGAACTTGCCTACAATCTTACCACTCTTCACAGGTACAGTTTGGATTCAAATTCGGACTAGTGGAAGTTGTTGCAGGAGGACATGCAATTGGATTGTTGGGGGGAGACGTTGGGCCCTGGGATTGCCCCTTTTTTACCACACTTATTAGATCATTTTTCCCTGTTACACTCTATTTCCATGAACCATATATATTCCTTTATTCTATATCAATCCAGAATCCTGACAAGGTATAATTCATTATTGCTTCATTTATTTAATGCCTAAGATTGTTATGGTTATGAATTCTAGCCTTTGATTTATGCTAACTTGTGTTGATTTCATTAAGTCAAGATCAAAGCACATGTGTATAAACCGCAATGCCTTGGGGAAGAATCACACATGGTGCCAGCTGTTACTCTTCAAATTTAGTTCCTCACATTAATAGGAACAACGCACCTTCCCACATGGAGCTGTAACAGGACTTCGTTGAAACAGAGCATTGCTGCAACAGACAGGACGCCTACCAATTGGTTAATCCATTGATCCATTGACTACAAGAGTAACAACATCCTTCATGTTCAACAACCTCATTCAATACGGCTGTAACAGTTCAGTTGTAACTCCGCAGTACGAAGATCAGAGATCTTCATTGCTGCACGAAATTAGTGGATCATGAATTGTATTTTGCATGTATAAATATGGGAAGGCTTTTAGAGTCCGGGGTTGGTTAATTATTATTTTGTACGGGCTGTAATAGAGAGCCGATACTGTGGATTACCATCTTTAATATAAAGAGAATATTTCTTCATATTTCTGTGTCTTAATTTGTGGTAGTTCACGGTGTCTCTGTTAGAAGGCTAGGGCCCGCCTTCTCACAGAGATTGCTGAGTTAAATAGGTAGTTTAGTTCCTTTCCTGTTGTGTGGTGTGGAATTGCATTAGGTGTGATTATTGTTAGCTGCAACATAGGGTTTATAATCGCGTTCTTCTTTGGTAGTTTAAAATTGCATCTTGAATAGCTACAACTGTGTGGTGTGATAGTCATTTGTGTAGGTTAGTTTAATTGATGCATGGTGTGTTAGAATTAGTTGTTACAACCAAGCTCAACTTCAATTCATTTAAGTCATTTATGCCTTTTAGGATTTCCAATATTAATCAAATTAGAATTCAAGCTTATTTTTAGTTTCTGGTTGCTGTTGTATCTTTCCTAAATTCATTAGATTAGATAGATTGTGATTGAGTTACAATAGATGCTAGATGAATTAGTTTGGTAGAGATTGAATACTGTAGTTTGATAATTATAGGATTTAAATTCTTGCAAAAGTAATCTAGTTCATCTTTATTCTTAGATCAGTAACTGCTGGGTTGATATCTGTAGGAAGGTAATTGTATTTTGAATTCCTAGATGTATAAGTTAGATTAGTTTTATTTATGGAATGAGTTTGATTGAGCAGATAGGTAGGATAGTTTATCTCCATTTTACTCAATCAACTACTTGAAATGTTTATGCATAGACTGTGCGTATTGCCACTAAAATAAAAGACTTCCCTGGGTTGACAATTTATATTGAGCATCTTGTGTGTTGGTTGTAATTAATTAGCATATAGGGTGACCAACAGGAAGAAAGGAGAAAAATCGTGACTCTGTGCAAGTCATGAATTGCAGAGCTAAGAATGCACAAGAAACTCTACATGGGAAGTAGAATCAGCTGGGAAAACCATGGAACAAACCCTGGGGTAAATTCCATATTGTGAGAATCTTAGTAAACATATGAGAAAACCTTGATCTGATAGCAGCATAACCGAGTTGCAGGATCGAGCTTCGGCCGCAACCCTAAGAAGATCCCAACTAGGATAACTTAGAGCAAGGCAAGACAGAGGTTGGATCTCCTTGATAAACCCAGTTAATGCTAAAGTCTCATGACGATAGCATTTTGGACCTTTCTATGCCCACCCTCGAGCACTAGAGGGAAGGGGCCCTGAGGGACTGTGCAACAGAGAAGGGGGAATTCCTTGTGTTGGGTGTGGTAGGTATTGTGGGTTTCATGACTGCTGAATGGTTTGAGATGCCTGTAACTCTGTGGTTGAGCTCACTCGCTTAGAATCATCCTCCATGTTTTCCCTTGCATGCTTGATAAACCCAAATCTATGTTGGCTTAGCATTAGTGTGAAGCCTTGACTGTGAAGAGAGCCTATTGATCCCTCCTTAGTGGATACACAACCCAGCTTGGGGGTGGTCTCTCAACTAAAAGAGTATAGACTAGACAAAGACCTATGGTTCGGTGGGATGTTACTCTCACTTATCAAGTTGCTTGGACAACTTCAGTTTAAAAATAAGTGCTCCTTGTGGTGTTAAATGATTCTAATTCCCTATGTGATGTCTACTTGTTATATTCAAGTTATTTGAATGAATGATTACATGAAAATGATCAGTAGGAATATTATGTATGAGCTTGAGTATGAGGCAAAGGCATGCTTGATTGTTTCACCATTTGCTTGAGATTAATGTGCTGCTAACCTTGCATGTTGTAGATGCATTGATTAGATTTAGTTTAATTATATGTGTTTTGTTATGCATTGTATACAATTTTAGATGGACTGCATGGCATCACCTGGACTTGGGGAAGTAATTATATATCCTCTGTTTTTTTTCATGACCCTCTGTGGGTCAGGTGAAGGGGGAAGCCATGGCAGAGGGAAAGTAGAGCTCCTTGTAGAAGGGTAAAGAAGCATTGCAGGAGTTTGAGATATGATTCAGTTGGAAATATGGCAAATTCAGAGTCCTTAGATGTAGTAGGGGGTTATACCAGTGCATATATCTCTCCAAAAGATTTCTAACGGTACCATATTTTCCAAATTTGGCCTTAGGATGAAGAAGTTATCACCTTGGAAATTTTGCAGGAGCATGGGTAGGTGGTTCCAACTTCCGAGTTCCGCATGCAGATTGCGAGTTGAGGAGGTTGGAGGACCGGTCTTCAGAATTGCGCGGTTAGACTTCCGACTTTCTAAATATGCAAGGCAGATTACAGAATTTGGAAGGGATATTTCCACGGGGTTTGTGTGTTGGACTTCCGACTTTCCGAATCTGCAAGGCGGGTTGAGGATTGCAGAAGTCAAAAGGTCATTTTCCTCGAGTTGCGAAATGAGGTTTCCGAATTCAGCAATGCGGGTTGCGGATTGTGGAAGTCGGATGAGTAAAATTTTCGGGACGACAATTGAAGGTTCCGACATCCGAGTTCCGCATGCAGATTGCGAAATTCAGACATATATGTTTCCCGGGATCGAAATTTGGAAGTTTTGTCTTCCGCTTCTGAATGCGGGTTGCGGATTGCGGAAGTTAGATGAGTAGCTTTATAGGGAAGGATATTTTGGTGTTCCGACTTTTGACTCCTGCAAAGAAGATTTCGGATTGCGGAAGTCAGACGAATGATTCTTCAAGGCTGTGAAGTTGGGTTCCGAATTCCGACTTTCAGATTGCGGATTGCGGAACTCGAGAGCGCGATTTATTCAGAGAGGTGAACTCGGTAATCCGACTTCTGACTTCCGACTGCGGAATTTCGACAAGGCAGATTGTGAGTCGGAGAAGATTGCGGTTGTGCGAAAGAGCAAAGATAGCTATGAAGAAAAAAATGTATTAGGTTGTCTCCCATCACCTCTGAAGGGCACTGAGGGGATCGAGGACGTGACATGCAAGTTTTAAATCAGAGCATTATTGGTTAAGAATCAGAGCATTACTGGTTAAGAATCAGAGCATTACTCATTATCTCTCCAAGTTATATTGTTGGGTTATCTCAAGGCTAACTAGCCTTAGCGCTTAAGTTAATTATATTTAATGCAATAAAGCATTTATACCACATCTCTCAAACCTCAACTGATTCAATAGCCCCCAGGATTCGGGCACACATTTCAATTTCGGTGAATCAATGACTGAGAATTGCTTCAAGATCTAGAGGTAACCGAGCGATGGTCGCAACACTTCCAACGAATCATGCAATGAACACAGAAGGCATTACAAGGCATCAAAAACATGAATGAAACCAACGTTGAACCTCTCCAATAAGAACCAGATGCGCTCGTCCTTTGCACAACAACTTATTGTGTATGGTGTTGTGTATCGACGGCTTAAGCCTTAAGCTGCAGATGTGGACATCAGAGTGTTAACTCTTAAGCCTCCATTAAAGGACATCACGAAGCGTTAATTCTTAAGCGTTAACTTACCTTTTCATAAACTCTGATCTCTACCATCGGACTTTTCATGCTGTAGAGAAAATTTATCTTAAAGCAGTAAAAACCATAGTAGCATAATTCGGCCGTATTGGTACTTCCTATATGGAAATTCGGAACAAATTTAATTTCGCCGAATATTCGGTGTATGTGTAATACAGATACGGATTATTAGTGGACAATTAAATTTTGAAAACCAATTTAAAAACAAAACAATTTTTTTTTAATTATTTAAACACTATAAAATAGAAATAACATTCAATTTTATACTTCCTTATTAAAATAACTATTAAAAAGTCTTGCAGACTCTTACACTTCCATATCCGAAGTTGTTGAGATTTCATATTTTCGTTTTTTAAATATAGATTAAATTTTATTATATAAATGTCTATGTATATTTATGGTATATATTTGTAAATATTTGATTAAAAATATTATATATAAGCAAGCTACTTCCGATTATTTTCATTACGTATTTTTTCGGTAACGAATCGTATTCGTATCCGTATTCGTACTCGAATTATGCTACTATGATATAAAGTAGACATTTGGAGTTTTATGCCAGAAATTTGAAGAATGCAGAGTTGTTAGACATATTGATTTCTTTTGGTTTCACTCAACTCTGTAGCTATAGGTGAAGCAAACTCAGAAATTCTAATTCGGTTTTGAAATAGCGGCAGGGGACATTTAAGCTTTTTCCTTTGTTAGGGATGTATTTTATGTCTAATGTTTTAAAATGTTTCTTATTCGCAATATGATGTTTACTGTAGTTGCAGTTTTTATTCATAGTATGAGGTTTACTGTAGTTGCAGTTTTATTTCTGGTGATGTATTAATTTTGGCGACTCTTTGTACCCTGGTGTAAAGTGAACTTTTGAAACCTTCGGCCTCCTCTTTGTTGCAAATCATTCTTGGGTTTGTCTCTTCCAATAACTCTGATATGCACTAGAATGATATTGCATAGCGCAAAACACTCATTGTTAATTAAAACTCTTCCTTGTTTATTTTTTAATTACAGCTTTCAAAAGAAGCTTCTTTCCCTGAAATGAAGGATAATCTTGAGAGTCTAAATCTATACCTGGATCCACACACCCGGTGAGGGCAATCTATAGAAAATAAATTTGGTTAAATGGTTATAGCTTATAAACTCCATGACTTAGGCCATTTAAACATCTTTGAAGGTTTTAAGGGTTATGTTTGATCAACTTAAAATTAATCAGGAAGAATGCCGTCATTTTCAATATGGGGTTTTTCTATACGTATGATAGTCAAATGCATTTAACAATCTGGTTCAATGCTACCTTTATGTACATTCTTCTTGTAGAGTAGATCTGGTGATCTTGTAGAGTAATTGGTCTTTCCTTCTTAGCTATTTGTTAAGTCTTCAACTTTAATGCTAGTTAGAGTTTTTTCAAAAGAATATTAGAGAAGCTTAGTGAACACAACGGACTCCACTTTTCTACAACTATGCTTCAGTTTTTAAGGAGTAGGATTATAATGTTACCGTGTGAGAAAGAGTTTACTTTAACAAAATAGTCTTACGTTTAGGGGAAATCTTATAATATTAGAGAGGGAGACAGTTTATGTTAGCGAAGCACAACCGTTCTTTTTTTACCACTATGCTTCTATTTCAAGGAGCATGATTATAATGTTGAGAGAGACAACATAATATAATTTTATAATGGAACATAATAACTTACACCCCATTACAACATTTAAGTTAAAGAGGCAATATCCCATATGTCAATGTTGGGTAGTTGCATTATTAATTTGGATCTGACCCTCAAAAGCATGCCCTTTTCTCTTGTCTCTTACATGTGCATCATCCTTGCGGTGCTCTTTCTAGGTCCTCTACATGATTTTCCTAGAATGTTGCTTCATAATTGCTGTAAGAATAGAATGTTGCTTCATAATTGCTGTCTTTCTTATTTAGGTCAATCATTATTTTTATTTTCTTGTCCATGCGATGTTTAATTGAAGGTATCATTGTACTATGATTTCTTATTCTATGTTGAAGTTGTCTACTTAATTTTTGTTGTTGGTTTTGGTTTCTCCGAACTTGTTTTCCATTTTCCTCCCTTTGTATAAGCACTTAGTATGTGAGAAGCACTTTGCTTGGAGGGAGAGTGCTTCATGGGAGAGAGTCTCAATGCTGGGCATTTTGTCTCATAGTCCACTCTTCTATTTTTTCACATAGCCCACTCTTCTATTTTGTCACTTGGACTAAGAATGTGCACTTGGTGCATAAACATACGTGGAATGAGGGAGTTGGCACTTGTAGGTGCATATCAATATGTGGTGTTGCATACAAATATGTGGGGTAGGTGAGTTAACACTAATAGGTGTGTGCCTACCTACTTGGCACATGGAGAGTGCTCCACTCGTGGATCGACTAGTCTAGGGTTAGGGTTTTTCCTTGTAATTCACTCCCCATACTCTATAAAAGGTAGGAGGAAGTCCCTTAAGCCTCCGTTAACTCATAAGCCTCCACTAAATCTTAAGCCTTAAGCTGTCGATGTGGACGTCCGAGCATTAATTCTTAAGGCTCCGCTATCGTATATTGACATCATCAACGCATTACTCCACTATGGTATTAGTGCGTTAATGACCTTGAAATGGAAGGGATGAGTCTCCGCCAACCTTGCACTAACTTTGTGCTACAACATTGCAAACATCTACTTAGAAAAGTAGCAAAGTAATAAAACACTCACATTTTATGACAACCCTAATGATTGGATCTCTAGATTTTGTTTGTATTCAATGGTGTGATTTTTATAAGGGTGTTGGCTCATAAGCGTCGGAGTGCTATTGCATAAGCCTCAGAAGCTTAAGCTTTAGCATAACGCATATCAAATGGTTCGTATTGTATTCATCATTTCTCATATTGACAAGGAATTAATTGCTTGTTTTATTTTGAAATAGTTAATAACACTGTACCAAAATATCTTTAAAAATTAGTTGCTTGTTTTATTTTGAAAGGGTTAATAACATTGTACCAAAATATCTTTAAGAATAGTTGAACATACTATTATTGCATAAGCCTCATAAGTTTAAGCTTTAGCACAACACATATCAAATGGTTCGCACGATAAAGCTTAGTGTGTAAACAAACTTACACTTACAAATGTAAATACTTCCATATAATAAAGTTTAAAGCGTAGTGTGTAAACAAACTTACACTTAAAAATGTAAATACATTCCATTTAAATAGATTTACATTTAAAAATGTAAATAAATTTTACATAACAAAGTTTAAAATTTTTAAGATTTATTGTGGGAACAAAACTTAAAGATAAAAAATGTAAATTTTAGGTTAAAGAGTTTAAATGTAAATTTGAATGTGTTTGTTTAAAAAAAATGTATATACTCTATTTTATTAAAGATTTAAAGATTTAAACTTAATAATTGTTAAATAGAAAGACATATTTTAAGGCTGCATTAAATTATATAAATAAAACAATATTATGAAAAATATCAAATTTTATAATGATCTTCTAAAACCAAACTAAGCCTACATCAAATTATATAAATAAAACAATATTATGAAAAATATCAAATTTTACAATGATCTTATCTAAAACTAAACATTTCAATCCATCTTAACGTGTCTTCTTAACTTAAAACCTATTTTACATAATTCTACCAATTTTGTGAAAATGTTTGAAATTTAATAATATTGTCATATTAACACTTTTCACATAAATTAAATTAATTAAGTTCTATAAATTTTGAAAAAGTTATTAAAAATTTCATAATAATGTTATAATAACACTTCCACATAAACTAACTTAAAAAATTTCATAATAGTGTCATAACAACACTTCCACATAGACTAACTTTAAAAATTCTCATAAGTTTAAATATTCTTGTAAAACAAGTATGTAAGTTTAAAGAACTTTTTGCATTGTTAGAGTTCTATGTCTAGAGATATAGTATTATTCTGAAAATCTATTTACTCAAAAAAGTTATCTATATATTTATAAAGGTCTTTTTCTAGATGAATATGAATATTATTAATAGCTAATTATGTTTAAAATTAATAATTAATAATTAATATTTCTAAATTTATTATTTAAAAAAAATGAATTTCATACTTTTTAAAAAGATTGTAATTTCTATTTCATATTCTTCATAGGTTAATTAAATATAAATATTATACAAAACTAAAAATATAATTATAATAAATTTAATATAGAATATCATTTATAAATATATAAATATATAAAATAACATTAAAAATTAAATTCTTCAAAATATGTTAATTAACTATAAAATATTATACAAAACTAAAAATATAATTAAATATAAAATATTATACAAAACTAAAAATATAATTAAATATAAAATATTATACAAAACTAAAAATATAATTAAATATAAAATATTATACAAAACTAAAAATATAATTATAATAAATTTAAGATAAAATATAATTTATAAATTTGTAAATATATAAAATAACATTAAAAAATTAAATCATATCAATTATAAGAAGAAATGATCACTATTAATGTTTTCCTCTTCCCACAATATAGATAATAAATGTTTTTCTCTTCTCACAATATGGATAATAAATTGGGATATATATGTGCATCCTACCCCCTTTTTTTCTTCCTATATGTTTGTTGTCCTATCATAGCCAGCGTACAAGCGAGCTGTCCCACTATAGCCCGTGGGTACCAAGTAAAATGGTAAAAATCATTAGAAAATTACTTTTTACTCCCAAAAAGAGGTATTAGGGTGACCTTTGGCCCTCCATTTTCCTTGAAACGCCTCGATGTGTCCTTCACTTACCTTTGGAAGGCTATATATTGAGCTCTTATGGCACATGGAAGGGAGGAGAATGAGAAAGCAAGATAACTCTAGTGGATTTTTGCCGTGACTTGAGTCTACACTCATTGATCCTAGTTGTTGTGAATTCCTTATATTCACCTTCCAAACTCCTTTCATAGTTTGAGTTTTCCATTACATGGAGGATTGAAGTGGTGGAGGCACAAGTGGAGAGACCCAGTTCTTGGTTCAGATTGGTTGCCGGCAAGAGGTTGTATATTGTACTTCTTTTTATTCATTAATTAAAATACTCATTTTCTCGTCCAATTGATATTGTGAATATTATTAAATTGCATTGGGTTATATTTGCTTATAATATCATGGATCATGCTATTGATTATGCTAATGTCTTTCACATATTATATGCACTTGCTTGTACTTGTTGTTGAGACTAATCTGCAGGTTCAAGTGTATAAGTTGAAAGCTCAACGGGGATCTACATCGAACATCCGGTTGAAGGTTGGTCTTTTCTCCATTATCTTAGGATTTTCATTTATATAGCATTGCATTGGGAATTGTGTCATTTTTTGGTAGTCAGTTGTCTATTGTGGTCTGCCCCAAGCCATAGGAAGTTTTCTCCGTAACAGGTAGGCATAGAAATTCCTATTTTAAACACCAAAACACTTGCTGTCACACAAGAACCTGCTGTGGAAGAACCCCAAATTGAAAATATCCTTGGTGAAAATGAGCTGTTAAAGGAAGAAGTGAAAATGCTTCGAATTGAATTGGAGAAATGGAAGGCATTGACTAGGAAACATGCATAAAAGAATTTGAATATGTTAGTAGAAGCCGCAATTTTGTTAGAAAACTCATCTCCTGTTTTGGGAAATGAGGAGCAAGGAGAAATGGTATGCCCAAAATGTGGAGACATATTCTTTTAAGCAGGGTATAGGGTTATAGTGCTGTGAAGGGTAGCACAAAGTCCTACATAGACAGAGCAAGAAGGTGAAAGAGCACCAGAAATGGAGTTGATGAAGGAGAATGATAAAGAAGTTGAAACAATCCTTGATTTGGATTTAGGAGAAGATGAAGCAATGCAATCCCAACCATCAGGAAATACTGAACCATTCCAGGACCAGTCTCATATTTTAGGAGATATGGAGGTAATTCAAGAACAACCTCAACAATTTGATGAAATAAGAGAACAGGGTACTGTTACACAGGAACCAGTATCCCTAAAATTGTTTGGTGAAGTTGCAACTCAGACACCAATTGATGATATTGAAAAACAAGGGGAAGACGCTGTTACACAAGAACCAGTGTCCTTCAAAATATTTGTTGAGATTGCAACTCAAACTGATGTTGCTGAGGTGGAATTGAAAAGACAAGATGCTCTTACAAAAGAACCAACATCCCCAAAATTGAAATTGCAACACATGCAGAGGTCATTACAACACCAATGGAAGAGGAAGCTGCTACAGTGTCATTCCAAAATGAGGAAGCTGGGACATCTGGTGACAAGGTAAGAATGCTACTATCTCAAGACATCATTAATTTAGACCATGATGATGAAAAAGATGTGGAGGATAGGAGGATTCAACGGTTGGAGAAAAAGATTTTCTTGCTAAATCTTGAGCTAGATAAATGGAAGAAATATATTGCTCAGTGCAAGGAAGGGATGGTCCCTCTCCATGAACATAGAAACACTGTCAGGGAATTGAGAGAGAAATGGGCTGAGGAATTGTTTTTCCAGAAAATCCAGTGGGAAAACGTTCAAAAAGAGTTGGCAGAGTTGAAGAAATTCAAGTCCATGCAACAAGAGAAGGACCAATTGTATATTCTTTCTTAGGAATTGCTGAGTTGCAGGGCTCCATCCCCTTCTTACCCTGTCTTTCTTTATGAACAGACAACTTTATTCAAGATGAGGGTATTGAAATAAGGGAGGCCATTTAAGCTAGCAACGGTCTCCTAGTTTTTAGAAACTTTCCTGGAAAGTGGTGTTGAGGATCAAAATTTGTTGTGTGAATTATATTTACATGATAAAGCCTGCTATACTGACTCTCACTCTAATCATGTGCCCCATTTGGGGGATGTTCAACTGAGAGCGTTTGCTTCTTTTGTCATCAACCATGTAAAATGGCGAGATGCTTTCCAAACTATCACAAAGAATGAGGATAATGCCACTCTTTGGATTAGAAATGAACCTCAGCTTCCAATAGGACTTAGAGCCAGGCATGCAAAATCTCTCGAGTTTCCTAAGATTGTTCAGCACTTGGAAAATCTGCAAGGGAGAATCATCACTACCTGTGTCCAGATAATTTCTATTAATCAACAGTATGCCCTGGAGGGTAGTGAGTACAGATGGTTATATTCTTCCTCATCTTTGAAGGAAGGGGACCCATATTGTTTTGAGAATTTTAAGAAAGCTTTAACAAGGGTGCATGGGTATGTGCAGTGCATGAAAACGTGTGTACCCTGGTGGCTTGGGCTAAGATTCAGGTTTCCCCTCATATGGTTTCCTGTGAGTCCTTATAGAAACAACTACGTTTTGACTAGAGAGGAGGAGAAGTAGTGCTGGGAGAAGTGGACTGCCTGTTGTGGATTTGTGCATCATGGGGAACCACCAGAACTTGCCTACAATCTTACCACTCTTCACAGGTACAGTTTGGATTCAAATTCGGACTAGTGGAAGTTGTTGCAGGAGGACATGCAATTGGATTGTTGGGGGGAGACGTTGGGCCCTGGGATTGCCCCTTTTTTACCACACTTATTAGATCATTTTGCCCTGTTACACTCTATTTCCATGAACCATATATATTCCTTTATTCTATATCAATCCAGAATCCTGACAAGGTATAATTCATTATTGCTTCATTTATTTAATGCCTAAGATTGTTATGGTTATGAATTCTAGCCTTTGATTTATGCTAACTTGTGTTGATTTCATTAAGTCAAGATCAAAGCACAGGTGTATAAACCGCAATGCCTTGGGGAAGAATCACACATGGTGCCAGCTGTTACTCTTCAAATTTAGTTCCTCACATTAATAGGAACAACGCACCTTCCCACATGGAGCTGTAACAGGACTTCGTTGAAACAGAGCATTGCTGCAACAGACAGGACGCCTCCCAATTGGTTAATCCATTGATCCATTGACTACAAGAGTAACAACATCCTTCATGTTCAACAACCTCATTCAATACGGCTGTAACAGTTCAGTTGTAACTCCGCAGTACGAAGATCAGAGATCTTCATTGCTGCACGAAATTAGTGGATCATGAATTGTATTTTGCATGTATAAATATGGGAAGGCTTTTAGAGTCCGGGGTTGGTTAATTATTATTTTGTACGGGCTGTAATAGAGAGCCGATACTGTGGATTACCATCTTTAATATAAAGAGAATATTTCTTCATATTTCTGTGTCTTAATTTGTGGTAGTTCACGGTGTCTCTGTTAGAAGGCTAGGGCCCGCCTTCTCACAGAGATTGCCGAGTTAAATAGGTAGTTTAGTTCCTTTCCTGTTGTGTGGTGTGGAATTGCATTAGGTGTGATTATTGTTAGCTGCAACATAGGGTTTATAATCGCGTTCTTCTTTGGTAGTTTAAAATTGCATCTTGAATAGCTACAACTGTGTGGTGTGATAGTCATTTGTGTAGGTTAGTTTAATTGATGCATGGTGTGTTAGAATTAGTTGTTACAACCAAGCTCAACTTCAATTCATTTAAGTCATTTATGCCTTTTAGGATTTCCAATATTAATCAAATTAGAATTCAAGCTTATTTTTAGTTTCTGGTTGCTGTTGTATCTTTCCTAAATTCATTAGATTAGATAGATTGTGATTGAGTTACAATAGATGCTAGATGAATTAGTTTGGTAGAGATTGAATACTGTAGTTTGATAATTATAGGATTTAAATTCTTGCAAAAGTAATCTAGTTCATCTTTATTCTTAGATCAGTAACTGCTGGGTTGATATCTGTAGGAAGGTAATTGTATTTTGAATTCCTAGATGTATAAGTTAGATTAGTTTTATTTATGGAATGAGTTTGATTGAGCAGATAGGTAGGATAGTTTATCTCCATTTTACTCAATCAGCTACTTGAAATGTTTATGCATAGACTGTGCGTATTGCCACTAAAATAAAAGACTTCCCTGGGTTGACAATTTATATTGAGCATCTTGTGTGTTGGTTGTAATTAATTAGCATATAGGGTGACCAACAGGAAGAAAGGAGAAAAATCGTGACTCTGTGCAAGTCATGAATTGCAGAGCTAAGAATGCACAAGAAACTCTACATGGGAAGTAGAATCAGCTGGGAAAACCATGGAACAAACCCTGGGGTAAATTCCATATTGTGAGAATCTTAGTAAACATATGAGAAAACCTTGATCTGATAGCAGCATAACCGAGTTGCAGGATCGAGCTTCGGCCGCAACCCTAAGAAGATCCCAACTAGGATAACTTAGAGCAAGGCAAGACAGAGGTTGGATCTCCTTGATAAACCCAGTGAAGGCTAAAGTCTCATGACGATAGCATTTTGGACCTTTCTATGCCCACCCTCGAGCACTAGAGGGAAGGGGCCCTGAGGGACTGTGCAACAGAGAAGGGGGAATTCCTTGTGTTGGGTGTGGTAGGTATTGTGGGTTTCATGACTGCTGAATGGTTTGAGATGCCTGTAACTCTGTGGTTGAGCTCACTCGCTTAGAATCATCCTCCATGTTTTCCCTTGCATGCTTGATAAACCCAAATCTATGTTGGCTTAACATTAGTGTGAAGCCTTGACTGTGAAGAGAGCCTATTGATCCCTCCTTAGTGGATACACAACCCAGCTTGGGGGTGGTCTCTCAACTAAAAGAGTATAGACTAGACAAAGACCTATGGTTCGGTGGGATGTTACTCTCACTTATCAAGTTGCTTGGACAACTTCAGTTTAAAAATAAGTGCTCCTTGTGGTGTTAAATGATTCTAATTACCTATGTGATGTCTACTTGTTATATTCAAGTTATTTGAATGAATGATTACATGAAAATGATCAGTAGGAATATTATGTATGAGCTTGAGTATGAGGCAAAGGCATGCTTGATTGTTTCACCATTTGCTTGAGATTAATGTGCTGCTAACCTTGCATGTTGTAGATGCATTGATTAGATTTAGTTTAATTATATGTGTTTTGTTATGCATTGTATACAATTTTAGATGGACTGCATGGCATCACCTGGACTTGGGGAAGTAATTATATATCCTCTGTTTTTTTTCATGACCCTCTGTGGGTCAGGTGAAGGGGGAAGCCATGGCAGAGGGAAAGTAGAGCTCCTTGTAGAAGGGTAAAGAAGCATTGCAGGAGTTTGAGATATGATTCAGTTGGAAATATGGCAAATTCAGAGTCCTTAGATGTAGTAGGGGGTTATACCAGTGCATATATCTCTCCAAAAGATTTCTAACGGTACCATATTTTCCAAATTTGGCCTTAGGATGAAGAAGTTATCACCTTGGAAATTTTGCAGGAGCATGGGTAGGTGGTTCCAACTTCCGAGTTCCGCATGCAGATTGCGAGTTGAGGAGGTTGGAGGACCGGTCTTCAGAATTGCGCGGTTAGACTTCCGACTTTCTAAATATGCAAGGCAGATTACAGAATTTGGAAGGGATATTTCCACGGGGTTTGTGTGTTGGACTTCCGACTTTCCGAATCTGCAAGGCGGGTTGAGGATTGCAGAAGTCAAAAGGTCATTTTCCTCGAGTTGCGAAATGAGGTTTCCGAATTCAGCAATGCGGGTTGCGGATTGTGGAAGTCGGATGAGTAAAATTTTCGGGACGACAATTGAAGGTTCCGACTTCCGAGTTCCGCATGCAGATTGCGAAATTCAGACATATATGTTTCCCGGGATCGAAATTTGGAAGTTTTGTCTTCCGCTTCTGAATGCGGGTTGCGGATTGCGGAAGTTAGATGAGTAGCTTTATAGGGAAGGATATTTTGGTGTTCCGACTTTTGACTCCTGCAAAGAAGATTTCGGATTGCGGAAGTCAGACGAATGATTCTTCAAGGCTGTGAAGTTGGGTTCCGAATTCCAACTTTCAGATTGCGGATTGCGGAACTCGAGAGCGCGATTTATTCAGAGAGGTGAACTCGGTAATCCGACTTCCGACTTCCGACTGCGGAATTTCGACAAGGCAGATTGTGAGTCGGAGAAGATTGCGGTTGTGCGAAAGAGCAAAGATAGCTATGAAGAAAAAAATGTATTAGGTTGTCTCCCATCACCTCTGAAGGGCACTGAGGGGATCGAGGACGTGACATGCAAGTTTTAAATCAGAGCATTATTGGTTAAGAATCAGAGCATTACTGGTTAAGAATCAGAGCATTACTCATTATCTCTCCAAGTTATATTGTCGGGTTATCTCAAGGCTAACTAGCCTTAGCGCTTAAGTTAATTATATTTAATGCAAGCATTTATACCACATCTCTCAAACCTCAACTGATTCAATAGCCCCCAGGATTCGGGCACACATTTCAATTTCGGTGAATCAATGACTGAGAATTGCTTCAAGATCTAGAGGTAACCGAGCGATGGTCGCAACACTTCCAACGAATCATGCAATGAACACAGAAGGCATTACAAGGCATCAAAAACATGAATGAAACCAACGTTGAACCTCTCCAATAAGAACCAGATGCGCTCGTCCTTTGCACAACAACTTATTGTGTATGGTGTTGTGTATCGACGGCTTAAGCCTTAAGCTGCAGATGTGGACATCAGAGTGTTAACTCTTAAGCCTCCATTAAAGGACATCACGAAGCGTTAATTCTTAAGCGTTAACTTACCTTTTCATAAACTCTGATCTCTACCATCGGACTTTTCATGCTGTAGAGAAAATTTATCTTAAAGCAGTAAAAACCATAGTAGCATAATTCGGCGTATTGGTACTTCCTATATGGAAATTCGGAACAAATTTAATTTCGCCGAATATTCGGTGTATGTGTAATACAGATACGGATTATTAGTGGACAATTAAATTTTGAAAACCAATTTAAAAACAAAACAATTTTTTTTTAATTATTTAAACACTATAAAATAGAAATAACATTCAATTTTATACTTCCTTATTAAAATAACTATTAATAAGTCTTGCAGACTCTTACACTTCCATATCCGAAGTTGTTGAGATTTCATATTTTCGTTTTTTAAATATAGATTAAATTTTATTATATAAATGTCTATGTATATTTATGGTATATATTTGTAAATATTTGATTAAAAATATTATATATAAGCAAGCTACTTCCGATTATTTTCATTACGTATTTTTTCGGTAACGAATCGTATTCGTATCCGTATTCGTACTCGAATTATGCTACTATGATATAAAGTAGACATTTGGAGTTTTATGCCAGAAATTTGAAGAATGCAGAGTTGTTAGACATATTGATTTCTTTTGGTTTCACTCAACTCTGTAGCTATAGGTGAAGCAAACTCAGAAATTCTAATTCGGTTTTGAAATAGCGGCAGGGGACATTTAAGCTTTTTCCTTTGTTAGGGATGTATTTTATGTCTAATGTTTTAAAATGTTTCTTATTCGCAATATGATGTTTACTGTAGTTGCAGTTTTTATTCATAGTATGAGGTTTACTGTAGTTGCAGTTTTATTTCTGGTGATGTATTAATTTTGGCGACTCTTTGTACCCTGGTGTAAAGTGAACTTTTGAAACCTTCGGCCTCCTCTTTGTTGCAAATCATTCTTGGGTTTGTCTCTTCCAATAACTCTGATATGCACTAGAATGATATTGCATAGCGCAAAACACTCATTGTTAATTAAAACTCTTCCTTGTTTATTTTTTAATTACAGCTTTCAAAAGAAGCTTCTTTCCCTGAAATGAAGGATAATCTTGAGAGTCTAAATCTATACCTGGATCCACACACCCGGTGAGGGCAATCTATAGAAAATAAATTTGGTTAAATGGTTATAGCTTATAAACTCCATGACTTAGGCCATTTAAACATCTTTGAAGGTTTTAAGGGTTATGTTTGATCAACTTAAAATTAATCAGGAAGAATGCCGTCATTTTCAATATGGGGTTTTTCTATACGTATGATAGTCAAATGCATTTAACAATCTGGTTCAATGCTACCTTTATGTACATTCTTCTTGTAGAGTAGATCTGGTGATCTTGTAGAGTAATTGGTCTTTCCTTCTTAGCTATTTGTTAAGTCTTCAACTTTAATGCTAGTTAGAGTTTTTTCAAAAGAATATTAGAGAAGCTTAGTGAACACAACGGACTCCACTTTTCTACAACTATGCTTCAGTTTTTAAGGAGTAGGATTATAATGTTACCGTGTGAGAAAGAGTTTACTTTAACAAAATAGTCTTACGTTTAGGGGAAATCTTATAATATTAGAGAGGGAGACAGTTTATGTTAGCGAAGCACAACCGTTCTTTTTTTACCACTATGCTTCTATTTCAAGGAGCATGATTATAATGTTGAGAGAGACAACATAATATAATTTTATAATGGAACATAATAACTTACACCCCATTACAACATTTAAGTTAAAGAGGCAATATCCCATATGTCAATGTTGGGTAGTTGCATTATTAATTTGGATCTGACCCTCAAAAGCATGCCCTTTTCTCTTGTCTCTTACATGTGCATCATCCTTGCGGTGCTCTTTCTAGGTCCTCTACATGATTTTCCTAGAATGTTGCTTCATAATTGCTGTAAGAATAGAATGTTGCTTCATAATTGCTGTCTTTCTTATTTAGGTCAATCATTATTTTTATTTTCTTGTCCATGCGATGTTTAATTGAAGGTATCATTGTACTATGATTTCTTATTCTATGTTGAAGTTGTCTACTTAATTTTTGTTGTTGGTTTTGGTTTCTCCGAACTTGTTTTCCATTTTCCTCCCTTTGTATAAGCACTTAGTATGTGAGAAGCACTTTGCTTGGAGGGAGAGTGCTTCATGGGAGAGAGTCTCAATGCTGGGCATTTTGTCTCATAGTCCACTCTTCTATTTTTTCACATAGCCCACTCTTCTATTTTGTCACTTGGACTAAGAATGTGCACTTGGTGCATAAACATACGTGGAATGAGGGAGTTGGCACTTGTAGGTGCATATCAATATGTGGTGTTGCATACAAATATGTGGGGTAGGTGAGTTAACACTAATAGGTGTGTGCCTACCTACTTGGCACATGGAGAGTGCTCCACTCGTGGATCGACTAGTCTAGGGTTAGGGTTTTTCCTTGTAATTCACTCCCCATACTCTATAAAAGGTAGGAGGAAGTCCCTTAAGCCTCCGTTAACTCATAAGCCTCCATTAAATCTTAAGCCTTAAGCTGTCGATGTGGACGTCCGAGCATTAATTCTTAAGGCTCCGCTATCGTATATTGACATCATCAACGCATTACTCCACTATGGTATTAGTGCGTTAATGACCTTGAAATGGAAGGGATGAGTCTCCGCCAACCTTGCACTAACTTTGTGCTACAACATTGCAAACATCTACTTAGAAAAGTAGCAAAGTAATAAAACACTCACATTTTATGACAACCCTAATGATTGGATCTCTAGATTTTGTTTGTATTCAATGGTGTGATTTTTATAAGGGTGTTGGCTCATAAGCGTCGGAGTGCTATTGCATAAGCCTCAGAAGCTTAAGCTTTAGCATAACGCATATCAAATGGTTCGTATTGTATTCATCATTTCTCATATTGACAAGGAATTAATTGCTTGTTTTATTTTGAAATAGTTAATAACACTGTACCAAAATATCTTTAAAAATTAGTTGCTTGTTTTATTTTGAAAGGGTTAATAACATTGTACCAAAATATCTTTAAGAATAGTTGAACATACTATTATTGCATAAGCCTCATAAGTTTAAGCTTTAGCACAACACATATCAAATGGTTCGCACGATAAAGCTTAGTGTGTAAACAAACTTACACTTACAAATGTAAATACTTCCATATAATAAAGTTTAAAGCGTAGTGTGTAAACAAACTTACACTTAAAAATGTAAATACATTCCATTTAAATAGATTTACATTTAAAAATGTAAATAAATTTTACATAACAAAGTTTAAAATTTTTAAGATTTATTGTGGGAACAAAACTTAAAGATAAAAAATGTAAATTTTAGGTTAAAGAGTTTAAATGTAAATTTGAATGTGTTTGTTTAAAAAAAATGTATATACTCTATTTTATTAAAGATTTAAAGATTTAAACTTAATAATTGTTAAATAGAAAGACATATTTTAAGGCTGCATTAAATTATATAAATAAAACAATATTATGAAAAATATCAAATTTTATAATGATCTTCTAAAACCAAACTAAGCCTACATCAAATTATATAAATAAAACAATATTATGAAAAATATCAAATTTTACAATGATCTTATCTAAAACTAAACATTTCAATCCATCTTAACGTGTCTTCTTAACTTAAAACCTATTTTACATAATTCTACCAATTTTGTGAAAATGTTTGAAATTTAATAATATTGTCATATTAACACTTTTCACATAAATTAAATTAATTAAGTTCTATAAATTTTGAAAAAGTTATTAAAAATTTCATAATAATGTTATAATAACACTTCCACATAAACTAACTTAAAAAATTTCATAATAGTGTCATAACAACACTTCCACATAGACTAACTTTAAAAATTCTCATAAGTTTAAATATTCTTGTAAAACAAGTATGTAAGTTTAAAGAACTTTTTGCATTGTTAGAGTTCTATGTCTAGAGATATAGTATTATTCTGAAAATCTATTTACTCAAAAAAGTTATCTATATATTTATAAAGGTCTTTTTCTAGATGAATATGAATATTATTAATAGCTAATTATGTTTAAAATTAATAATTAATAATTAATATTTCTAAATTTATTATTTAAAAAAAATGAATTTCATACTTTTTAAAAAGATTGTAATTTCTATTTCATATTCTTCATAGGTTAATTAAATATAAATATTATACAAAACTAAAAATATAATTATAATAAATTTAATATAGAATATCATTTATAAATATATAAATATATAAAATAACATTAAAAATTAAATTCTTCAAAATATGTTAATTAACTATAAAATATTATACAAAACTAAAAATATAATTAAATATAAAATATTATACAAAACTAAAAATATAATTAAATATAAAATATTATACAAAACTAAAAATATAATTAAATATAAAATATTATACAAAACTAAAAATATAATTATAATAAATTTAAGATAAAATATAATTTATAAATTTGTAAATATATAAAATAACATTAAAAAATTAAATCATATCAATTATAAGAAGAAATGATCACTATTAATGTTTTCCTTTTCCCACATTATAGATAATAAATGTTTTTCTCTTCTCACAATATGGATAATAAATTGGGATATATATGTGTATAAACATTTTTGTATTCAATATGTTAATAATTTATGTTTTTTATTTTTATTTTAAATGATGGTTCATCGTTTGTTCTGGAGAATCAAGGTATTTTAGAGTTACAATCATTACATAATCAAAGTAGGCTCGCAAGAAGCAAGTATCACAAAGCTAAATTTGAACCCGGATAAGAAGGATAACAACATTCTTCCCAACCACCGGATCTACACTCAATTAACAATAATTTATGTTTATGTACATATATTTTTGTTTTTTATATTTACATCAACACAGAGTTTTCAACTTTATTATTTATCTTGAAAATTCATTTTGTAATTTTTAATAATAATAATATAAGCATAACCTTAAAATAAATATAAATTTAGAAAATATTAGAAGGTAGTTGAAGAATGTAAATTTGATTTTAATTAAAAATAATATTAAAAAAAACATTATATAAAAATTTAAATGTCAATAAAAAAACTTTAAAAAATAAAAATAAATTTAATTAACATCATACAAATATATTAAATAACTCCATGCTTATGCAAATGACAATCCACAATCATAATACAAACTTAAAAAATAAAAATAAATTTGATTATCATAAAATATATATTATAACTCCATGCTCATGCAAATGACAATCCACAATCATATAGAAATACACTAAAAATAACTTATTTACTTTAGTGCATCAACAAGATAGATTTCTATGATATTTTATTTATTTATTTTGAATTTAAATTGGTTAAGCAAAAGATAGGTGATATTTTTATTTATTTATTTTGGATTTGAATTGTTTAAGTGTGTTTTAGATAAACAATAAGATTATATTCTTAAATTTATTTTAAATTTAAATTTATCAAGTATTAATATATATTGGTGATAATTTTATTTATTTATTTTGGATTTAAAATTTTCAAGTTTATTTTAAATATAAAGTAAGATTGTATTCTTAAATTTATTTTAAATTTAGATTTATCAAGTTTAAAGTGTATTTTAGATATAAAGTAAGATGATATTCTTAAGTTTATTTTAAATTTAAATTTATCAAGTATCAATAATAAAATTTATAAACATATAAATTTGTACCATTTAATTATTTAATTTCATCTCATGTATTTATTCTTTCATATTAAATTAAACAATAAGAAAATCATTTCATATTTGAGAAAATTGATTTATAATTAATTTAATTTTTTAAATTTTTGTGTAAACTTTAAAATCAATTTTATATACTATTTTATTTAATTTTACTAATTTTAAATACATTAAAAATGTTAAATTGCAAAAGAATAATGTGAAGCCATGCTTCTAGTGTGTCAAACTGGTGGTATAAGGATTTATGGAAATTGTCAATCCTTTTGAAGATAAAATATTTTTCTTGGCTAAGCTTAGAGAATCCAATTTTGACTTAGGATGTGCATATGAAACTATTCTGCATTTATTTGTTAAGTGTGATTTTTGTGAAAGAGTGTGGAAAGAAGTTTTAAATGGATTATAGGTTTATGTTGTTGGAACCTTCCTATTTTGGAAGAAAATTTGAATTTTAGTTTAAAATTATCCATACCACAAAACTATGCCCTTTTTTTTATTATGTAGAGTATTTGGAAGACTAGGAATGCTTTGCTATTTGAAAATATCAGAATTGCTTTGTTGTGGGACTTAAAATTATGATATATATTATAAAGAATTTTATATATCTCCTGTTATAAAAAGACCTAATCTATTTAGAAACCTGAAATGGTGGGAAGTATTATTGATGATGCATCCCATGAGAATTTATATGGTAAAGGTATAGTATTAAAATTAGCTGAAGACCATTACTTTCTGATGAGGATGGGATGTGATTCTGGTTCAAATACTACAGCTGAGTTATTAGCTTTATGGGGACTTTTAAAGTAAATTCTTTCGAATGGGTAGATCAATGATTTGTCCTTGAGGATCTGACATTAATCCTCTCATACCTACTAATTGGTGAACCTGAGATGTATTTCCCCTAGCTCCTGAGAAGGACATAACATGTACTGTATTTAAGGGATCAGTCATGCTAAAATTCGGATTCATTTCTTTTCTCAAATATTCACTTGTAGCATACCATATCTCGATCGATTGACATAATTTTTCTACTGCATGTACATTCCCATAATGATTCTGTTTCTCCGAAACAGTCAGATCACTGTGAACCGGGCAGCATGTATCTCTTCTTTACAAGTTTCTATCCTAGATCATTGGTGTTTCAGGACTATTGAAATGGTGTTTACGGTGACTCAGATCACTGTGAACCGGGCAGCATGTATCTCTTCTGAACAATATTTCAATCAACCACATTTTCAGAAAACTAAACTCATGAGCAGACAATTTATGCAAAGAATCTGTTGGGATGATTGAAGGGATATTATCTTTTAAAGAGTTCAAGGATTTTACTCCCTGCGATTCAAGCACATTATCTTTCTAATAATTTTTAGTTTTAGCTTAGTACTAGTTTTGTTATGTTACAGAAATTTAGATTTGAATAGTAAGTTTATAGACAAGTTTTCTTTTTAGATTGTAAAGTTTTGTAATTTTTACCTAATAGTTTCTAGATGGTTTAGGATTTTTGATTGTGTATTTAGATAATTATAATTTTGATGTTATAGGTATTTTTCTTGGTTAAAAAAATAAAAAATAAAATTGGATTTGAAAGAAATAAAAGTTTTGCAAGGATTTATTTTCTGTCTTGAACCGTATGAGAGGTCAATGAATCCGAACATCAGATGAAGTGCAAATGATATTTCCAGCATTCATGAAAACAGATTAAACCGTGTATCAGCATATCAAAATGAATGTATTTAAAATCCACAACAAAAATAAGCAAAATATGTCTGATAGTTCAAAGAGCGATTTCTCTTATTCGTTATCATGGATTTTTTCTTGGTACGGGTGAAGAAGCAGCACTAATTGGTGGTTTGATCAGGGATTACAGATTTTTCAGTTTCTCTTAGATGAGAAGAATCGCCATCTCCTGTAAGTTGAGAGGGCCCGCTAAGCGAAGTACTAAGTCTGCCAATATAGATATCAAAATAGAAGTAAATAAGAAAAAGATAGACCAACTATAAGTTTTAAAAGAGCAAAAACAAGAGTAAAAGTTTTGGTTTGCATACCCAAGATCTAGCTGGTTAGTTTGGTGTACTGATGCGTTTTCTTTTGCTGAAGTGGAGGAATCGCCTCTAGTACCCAGCTGCCATACAAGCAGATCAGGTTATCTGTAGATCCTTGAACCGAAGTATAACCGTCTTAATAGAATTTCGACTTTCAAGAAATTGGTACCTTTGTTTGGAGTTTTTTTTTCTCGTCTTCCAAAGAGCGTATCTATTACAACAATTACGAGAAGAGAAACGTTCAGGTCTCTGGATAATATTCCATTGTATTATTCTTGTACAAGAGTAACAAAGGGGACTGAGGATCACATGGTTCCTATAAATTTTCATTTATTGGTTCAGTGCTCACAAGAACAACCAAATCTGAAACAACAACCTTGATCCATTGGGTATATTTGCACACGGTAGCATAAGTATAGGAGCTTTAGGTCTTCATGCATTATTCATTATCTTCATCCAGTCATGTTTTTAATATAAATCATAGTAGTAAATCAAGTCATCACTAAAAATCATGATAAACGAGAAGTGTAATTTAATGTTTAATTTGGAAACGGTATCATAAGTATATGAGCTTAGGTCTTCATGCATTATTCATTATCTTCATCCAGTTATGTTTTAATATAAATCATAGTAGTTAATCAAGTTATCACTAAAAATGAAGATAAAGGAGAAGTGTATTATTCATTATCTTTATCCAGTCATGTTTTAATATAAATCATAGTAGTAAATCAAGTCATCATTAAAAATGAAGATAAAGGAGAAGTGTAATTTAATGTTTAATTTGGAAATGCTGTATGTTGAGTTAATATGGTTTTTAAATAAAATAATAAAAATTGAAAATAGATAAACATATTATAAAATAAGGTTTGATTTAAAATTGTCCATTGGTTGTAGCTTGAGTGGTTGAGAGGAATGGTTGTTGCTCTCCCCATTGAGAGGAATGGTTGTTACCCTCCCATTAAGGTTCAATTCTTGTAAATGACGTACTAAAGATTTAAATACATACTAAATATTTATATTACCAAGCACTACAAGTTCAAGATATATTTTATTGATTAGGTATATGGTTTAAGATATAAAAGATGACATATGCTACAAGATATATTTTATTGATTAGGTATATGGTTTGATATGTTTTATTGATTTGGATATATAGATTAATTGAAATATTTTAGTTCATAAAGGAAAAGTTGTGTTGTGTGAATTATAAATTAAATAATGATATATTATATTATAAAGGTTTTTCTTTGTTTAAAATTTTAGTTATTTTTTAGTATAGTTTAAGTTTTTTATTTTTATTTTTTTTATTGTGATTTTTTTGATTTAAATGTCATAATGTTATATAAAAAAGCAAAACATGATATATATTTAGTATATTTTATAAAATATTAAGTTTTTTTTTTTAACTTTTATTTTTATTTTTTTTATTGTGATTTTTTTGATTTAAATGTCATAATGTTATATAAAGAAGCAAAACATGATATATATTTAGTATATTTTGTAAAATATATATTTTTAAGAACTTGGCATTTAAAATAGAAAAGGTTTATAATATATAGTAATGTTTATAGAACATGATATAACATATTTTTATGAATTATTTAAAAAAAAATATTATTATTGCTATGCATAAGATTAGTATCAAATTTTTATTATTAAATTAATATTTTCAAAGAATAATGGATTTATGCATAAACATACTTATTAAAAAATGAAATTGTAATTATTAGTATTGATACAAAATGTCATGATCCCTTATGATACATTAGCAGTAAGAGAAATATGAAAAAAATGTATCCCTTAAATTGCGGGATAATTTTAGGTAATCTAGAAATAACATTAGAAGATGGAACATACGAAATTGAATTTATCTTTTAGAGTGCTCGCACGATAATGCCAAACAAAAAAGTGGTAATATTGCACTCACGTGGAAATGTACATGTCCTTAAGAATGCAAACACGTTCCTTTTTCTACTTGTTCGGTGCTCCCTAGACCACCACGAGTGTTTTCCAAATTGGATGCCAAGTCATAATTAAACAATGTGTGCTTAGGAACATGAAAACATTAATAACATGTGTACATTCCTAAGTGTAAAAGTGTTCCTCTATCTATTAATAATTTAATAAAAAGGACCATTGGTTTCTATTTCAAAATATTGTAGCATGTTATTTTGATGATCAAGGAGGAATTCCAAGAGCATTTTAAAGCTAGTTGAGGATCAATTGTCAAAGCATTGATTGTTAAAGCTTATGGAGACCAATTGTGTTGAAGTTTTGAAAAATTCCAACGTTTCGAGTGGACACACCACTCATCATCAAGGGAATCAACAAGAAGATGCGAGATTAAAACATGAGTCACCGAGAAGGATAAATAGAGGAAAAATTAGTTGTTAAGAAAATTAGTCATTAAAGGGAATGAAGGTTGAAAATTATAATGTGAAATCAAAGAGAGAATAAGATAAAAAAATTAAAAATTAAATTAAGAGAGAATCAAAATAAAATGTGAAGGGAGTTAAAATTTTTTAATTTTTGTAATTTTAAAAATAAAAAAATATTTTTTTAAATTAAATTAAAATAAAATATTCTACAAGGCTGCATGTTCTTGCAAGATGTGCTATATAGGTGAAACTGGGCGTTCCTTCCAAACCAGACTAAAAGAACATGCAGCGGACATAAGGAATGAACGTACCCGTACCTCAGCTCTTGCAGAACATTGTTCCAAAACCAAACATCAGATTTGTCTAGAGGACACTGAAATCATAGCCAAAGAAAACCACTATTTCAAAAGGAAATTTAGAGAAACACTAGAAATAATCAAACATCCGATCAATTTAAATAGGGGTGGAGGCCTTGAGGTTAGCACCAGTTGGCTTCCTTCCATCCTAAACCAGAGATCAAGTAACTAACCTAACAAAACCGATTATATTAAACTCTAAAAGAAGCATTTTGAACCCTAACAGACAACCTCTCTTCATTAACATTAATTTTTAAATTTGATATTTAAAGAATTTTAAAATTTTAAAATACTTGAATTAAAATTATATTAAAGTTAATAATTGTTTATTTTGTTAACAATTTAACTTCATGAATATAAGGATTTATTAAATCCTTTATTTTCTAAATTTAATTCCTAATAAATTATGGTGTAAACTTAAACCATTCCAACTTTATATTGGCTCCCTTGGTTTTTGTTATAATCCATCATTTTATTAGAAATGAAAAATAAAATTATAAATTGGATTTTTGAAAAATTAAAAATTAAAATTAAAATTTAATAATTAAAATTAAAAATTAAAATTTAATAATTAAATAAATTAAATTGTAATTATTTAAATTTAATTTATAATTAAAAAGTATTATAACTAATTATTTGTTTAAGCGCTCATTTACTCTAATAAAATTTACTCCAATAATACTACAAAAAAAAAATTTTAAGAATAAGAATTTTTCAATTTAAAACATATGGTTCTTCTTAAAAAACAATTAATAAATTAATATTTAAGGTTTTTATCATTAAAAATATCAATATTTCAACCTAAACCCTAAAATTCTCCGTAAGTCGACCTTGAACCCTAAAATTCTCCGTAAGCCGACCTTGAACTTGTCTCCAATTTTCTTAAGCACTATTTATCAGATCTTTAGCTCTTCATTCAAAACTCGGCAATTTGTCCTGATGATGGATCCTGTTTTGGATTCGAAACGTCGATTTTTAATATGGATACTGTGGGTTCTCCGATTCCTCCCGCAAACAACTACCACAGAAGTCTTGCTACTAAGAGAGAATCATTGTAAAAAAGGGGGCGTGGTAAGGTTGTCAGGATTAATGTGAGGTAAGGGAGGAATTGAAAAGGGTTAAAGCGATGAGGAAAAATAGGAAAAATTAAGAGAAAATGGGCGAGGGAAAAGTGAAAGAAAATGAGGGGGAAGGGAAAGGGGAGGGGACAAGAGGTTAGATGAAGATGGGGATGGAAGGTAAGGAGAAAAGTATGAGAAGTTAACCGAGGAGAGAAAGGATGCTTTAATTCATCTAGGGGATTATGAGTTTCCAAGAATGGTTGAGTGTGTATCTGTCCTCTCGGTTAAAATTGTGGGGGTGTTTCTCAATTTCAACTACCTCTCATAAATCTAATATGAATAAAGAGATTCAAATGCAAAGAATCTAGTTTTATCAAGTTAGATGACATGCTTTGAATTATGTGAGTGTTATGTGATAGCGGACTTCGTAATGCAATTGTGGATTGTGTCAGTGATGTGCTCCTTAGGACGATCTTGGAATGATCTTCCAGTTTGACTTATGTAATATTTTCCACAGGAGCAGGGAATTTGGTAGATTCCTCCTCCAAGAATGGGGTCGTATTTATCCTTGACACCTAAATAATTGTCTCAAGGTATTCTTGGGTTTGAAGAGGGTCTTAATATTCTTTTTGGCCAAGATCTTGGAGATGCAGTTGGTGATCCCGTGAATCAAAGGAAGGGAGATAAGAGCCTGTGGAGGGGTTTCTAGCTTTCAACTAGATGGCAAAGTGAAATAATATTTTAAATTGGGAGATGGAATAGCCATTGGAGAGGAGATACTTGGTAAGGTGGGTCTCATCGATGTTAATATTTTAAGGGTGTGAAATTTGAATGGCTCTCGTTGTAAGGGTTTTAATGATCACAATGTTTTTTGCTAGATGGTGGTGGGAATGGGAATGAAGGTATCTATCAGTATGAGTCTTTTTGTGAAAAACTTGGTGGGACAGGTAACCGTTAGGAATACATGTAATAAGAACGTCTAGAAAAGGGAGAGAGTTTCCTTGTTGGGTTTACATAATGAATTGAATACATGAGGGGATATGATGTTTAGGTGGTCAATAAAATAATTAAGAGAGGAACGACCTTGAGGCCATATTATGAAGGTGTCTTCAACAAACCAAAACCAACATTTTGTCTTGGGATGGATACCGTCAATGGATAAATCCTTAAAATGTTCCATAAAGATGTTGGCCACAAACAAAGATAAGGAGGATCCCATTATTCCACCTTTGGTTTGTTCATAGCATTTTCCTTGGAAAGTAAAGAAAGTGGATGTCAGATATATCTCTATAATATTAGATCTGTCTTACATCCACTTTCTTTACTTTCCAAGAAAAAATCTATGAACATTCCTCTCTTAATTCTTTTATGGACCACCTGAATAACGTATCTCCTCATATTCAATTCAATTTGGAAACCCAACAAGAAAACTCTCTCTTTTTTCTCGATGTTCTTATCCCTCATCTTTTTGATAGTTTCCTATCCGAAATTTTTTTTCACAAAAAGATTCATGCCAATAAATATCTTCATGCCCATTCCCACCCAAAAAAAATCTGCGGTCCTTAAAACCCTTGTAACCAAATCCATTTGAATTTCAACCCCTCAACATCTTGACAAAAAAAAGACCCAACTTACCAAATTTATCCTCTCCAATGGCTATTTCATCTCCCAAATTAAAAAATCCTTTCACTCTACCATCCATTTGAAACATAGAAACCCATTTCCCCCTCCCTAGGCTCTTATCTCCCTTCCTTTCATTGATGGGGTCATTGATTGCATCTCCAAGATCTTAGAAAAAAGGAATATTAAGGCCCTATTCAAACCCTAGAAGGCCTTGATATAATTATTTAGGATTTTCAAGGATAAGTTCAACCCCTTGCTTGGCCTAGGAGTCTACCAAATTTCTTAATCATATGGAAACTATTACATAGGTCAAACTGGAAAATCATTCCAAACTCGTCTCAAGGAGAACATAGCTGACACAGTCCATAACTAGATTATGTAGTTGGATACTGCACAACACTCACATAATTAAAAACATCTCATCCACATTGAAAAAACAAAATCCTCCATCTGAACTTCTTTATTCATCTCATATTATCAGAAAGCACCTAACATTGAAAAACACCCCAACAATTTTAACTGAGAGGATGATTATAAACTCAACCATTCCCGGAAACCCATAAGCCACTAACTAAATTAAAGTCTCCTCTCTCTCCTCATTTCACTTCCCGTACTTTTCTCCTTACCTTCCAACCCTTGTCTTTGTCTAGCCTTTTGACCCCTTCCCCTTCCCTTCCCCCTGTTTTCTTTCATTTTCCCCTCTCCTATTTTCTCATTTTTCCTATTTTTCCTCATTGCTTTAAGCATTTTAAATTCTCCCTCCCTCTCATTAATATTCACAACCATTCTCCCCTTCTTTATGTTATATCTCTCTTTATTTTAATTTTAATTTTAATTTAAAAGAATATTTTTATTGAATTTAAAAAAAAGTTTTTAAAAAATTAAATTTATTGTTAAACTCCCTTTGATTTAAAGTTTTAATTTTCAAACTTTATCCCCTTTAATGGCTAATTCTCTAAATGGCTATTTTTTCCTCTATTTATCCTTCTTGGTTGCTCACTCTTTTATCTCACAACTTCTTGTTGGTTCCCCTAATGATGGGTGGAGTGTCCACTCGAAATATTGGGACATTTCAAAACGTCAACACATTGATCTCCAAAATCTTTAACATTATAATATCATCTAAGAATGAGTCATCTATACTATCAGGGTTTCGAACAAAGAGGGGGGATCTCAATAAGATGTTCTTCCATGAGTATATACTTGTTGGGCTTGCACTTAACAATCTCAAGATCAAACTCTATGTACCATACCCAACCTTTATACTAGATACCATTCTCTTTGAGTATTCAGATTTAAAATCTAGTAATGCAAAGTCTTGGTAGGTCAAACACCTAAGAATCATTTCACTAAATATCTCATCATGTTTGAATTATACTATTATAATGTACACGCTTTTCACTAAATTTTCCAACTTGTTTATGTTAAAGGTTCCATGAAAGTGTTTAGGGTATTATTTTTATTGTATAACTAAAAACTACTCAAGTAAATTTTCCAAGTTGTTTATGTTAAGGCACATGAAAGGGTTTCCTATCTTATTTTTACTATGCAAAAGAACTAAAATCTATTCATTGAATCCAAGTATTCAAGACCAATTCTTTATATATTGCTTAAAGCCATCTTTAAGACATGAGTTTACATAAATATTGCCAATGTTGTTCAATTTCCACAACTTGTGACATATGACACATTGCAACCACCACCACCTAGCATGTACACATCATTCTGAGGGCAAGTATCATCCGTGAACAAAAATATGCTTTGAATTTGTTATTTTAGTAGTTATATTATTTTGCCTAATTTTCATGACCCTTTACTAATCTAACACATTTGAAATTTGTATGGAGGTTGCATCAATAATGTAGAGTTCAATACTTCCAACTTTTGCTCCTCATTCATCACTTATTCCATTCCTTCCATAGTATAATTTAGGTATAGTTCTTGGCCAACCTACCACCACTACTAGCATTTCTTTCACCCCCCTTAGGTATCCTTCCTTCAATTATGTAGCCTATGGGGGTTTATCATCACTCACCCCTACCATGTTTCCCATGCATTCCATATATTGTGGCTTCCCTTGTTCACCCTACACCATTCCATATAGAGATAACCCCCATTTCCCCCATTGTTTGATCCACTATTGTAGAAAATACCATTGCATATATTGTAGTTACATTTACATTGGATGCATCTATGATTGGTGCTACTACATTTGTTCCATCCCCCATTGTTCCCTCAGAGCATCCTATCTAGTTCAGTCCTCTGCTCCAACTCCTACTGTTCCTTCATCGATTCCTAAGATATTCATGGTGAGATTGTTAGTTAATGAAATTATTATCGAACATGAATGGTCTTTGTTTCAATGTTTTTCATTAATTAATTCATGTAATTGATAAAGGGAGGTATTGTAGACACTTTGGTATCATGGATGATGGAAACACCATAATGACTTGTTGTCTCATATGTAGTGAGTTTTTAAATTTTAAATTTTATTTCTGTTAAATTGTAAGTGTGTTAATTGATAGAATGTTGCAAAAATACTTATATCAATGTCATTTCCTTTCCATCTACTAGAGATAAGTACTACTCATAGATGGAAGAAGACTCAAGCTTCCTCTTGCTCAAAGAGGAAGAATATGTCTTTGGATATGCCCTTGGCAGTGGCAAGTGTAAAGGTGGTCAATGGGTGACACATTATGTATCTTGGACACGGTGTATTATATTGACGACAATGTACGATTTTGGGATCAATGTGCATTTTTGTGTCTAGGGAAAAAGCTTCCATTCTTTCATGTTTGCGCCATGGTGCCAATCTATACATTGGCCAAAACATCCCACTTTGTGAAATATGTATACTTGGACCCTTTTTTTCATGCATACATAATTTTGATATCTGCATAATGAGTTCTTTATGGTCCAGTTTGTGATTATTTTTATGGTAATTAAGTTTATGGTTTAGTTTGTTTGATGTTCATGATGAATGTTGTCGATGATGTTGTTGATGTTATGGAATAACATATAATTTCTATATTGGATTGTGAATGTGTAATTTGAAAACCATCATTGTGGTTTGTATTATAGTAGTCCATGATCATGTGTCTTATGTTGCCTTACCAACGATGAGTACCAACATTTAGGGAACAATCTTTCCTAGCAACTTTACACCTAAAGCTAAGGAAAATTGGAAATTCCCTTCCCATTCAAGATCCACACATGTGGATTGATTAATGAATGATGATATATGGTGGGAAAATCCAACTCACTCCTCCAAAATTTTATATGAGTTTTTATATATTCCATCATGTTATCACACTCTTGCCAAAACAACTTCTCCACCTTTTTGTACATTTTTCTTGAATTATAAGATATTTCACTAATCATTATATTAGAAACAAGTATCCACAACACACATTTTGCTACCGAAAAAACCATAAAGAACTGATGACACTATCACAATACCCATATATGTATATTGTGATAAGTTGTGAAGAATAAATTTGTTAAGAAGGTAGACTTGACAAATCATAGCTTTGAACTTTATATAACAAGCACCATAGTTATGATAATTTTGATCCATATAGAGAATTTGTAAATTTTAAATATAAAACAAATATTAGTAAAAAATTATACCTTACCTTTCTTGAGCTTCAAATACATATATATGGTCTTTCAAAATTTATGGAACCTTGATTCAATGTATCTACAACAAATGCCATTTTGGATCTAACTATTTTCAATGTTGTTTCATCTTAATGTTGAAAGTGCGTCTTGAAAATATTATGTGTGTATTTTACTTGTATTTAGATGTCTACATCACCAATAATCTCTACATGAGCACAATCCTCCCTTAAAATGAGAAAATTGATTGGCTTCCCTCACTATAATTTCATTATGATTGACCTTGGAGATCCACTTGGTAGCTTCCTGGAAGTCACCACAAATTCAAAGGTTCTTGATGACTCGAATATTTGTCACATGGGGTGTACTCATAAGCCCAAATAAAATAGCTAACCTCTCACTATGATAATAGAGAGACTTTTCTTTCTTCACCTTCTTAATATCATGTAACACAAAGTTTGTGTTGGGTACATACCTTTCCTCTTTCATATGTACAATGTTCTTGACCACAATGTATGTACAATTCTATTGACCTCAATCTGACTACATGTAGGATCATTTTTAACCCCTCCCCTCTCTCATCGTGGTCCTCACCGTTTTTTCATCCTTCCACCTATAGATATTTGAGAGAAGTACATATGTTGTATAATCATGTGGTTCCAATTCAGTTATGTGCTTTGTTGCACACTTTCGTAGCTCCATATTGCCATGTATTTTACATCATCCTTTCACTTTATTGTGAGAATTATTATGTCTATTCTCATGTTCTACAACGCCATTCAAACCTTAGATATACCATTCATGACCCAATTTCAAGTTTATATAATTTAGGGTATTTAAACTCCTAATTTCAAGCCAAATATTCTTCATAAACCATCATTTTTCAACCCTAAGCATGTCTTGCTTGAAGTGACCCACCCTTAGTTTTCCAAAACCCTTAAGACCAAATGCTAGCTTTTTATCTATGCCATGCAATCAAAAGGATAACTTGATATTAATTAGCCACATATGTGTTCATATCACTAAATGTCTTTTGAATTGTTAGTTTGCATTTTGTGAATTATGTAAAAAACCTCAATGACATATGGTATATTTGGTCTAAGAGTATAAAAAACAAATTGAGTAGAGAAATCAAGTTATATAAGATCCGACAAGGCTATTTGTGCAAGGTCAATGTCACCATGTTGTCCAAACAGTCATAGACCAACGGTTTTAAGAATTGAACCTTCAATGAAAAAATGCACTACATGTTACTAAGGAAAACCCTAGTTCCAAAAATATTTGGATTAAAAATCTCCCAATGATGGACTCATAAGGGAGGGGTTCTCTTAGCTATAATATTATGTCACAAGTACAATAGAATCTATAATATCCCACCTCTATGCCCTATTATATTTGTAATTGAATAATGCACTGGGTTCTGGTGAAAAGCTCAAGGCTAAGGCCCCACCAGTAACCCCTATAAGTCATGTGATTAATTCTCTAAGTTGGAAATTGTTGAACTTAGTGGCACCACTAAACAACGGGCATATGAGTTCACTAGGGAGAAAGAAAAACGGCTTGGAAGCCATGATGGTAAATATTATCATCACATTTAAAGCTTAGGCATAAATGCCAAGGAGTCACCTATAAAGGTCTTAATTAGAAATAACCCTAGAACTTACCTTAAGGAAGTATATGCTACATGCTAGATTTAGCTTTAAAGGGAACTATACACTATAGTTTACTTTAAAGAAAAGGAGGTAGTATCTTGCATACAAGAGAGGGAATATCACTATTATAAGAGTTATATTCTTGAACTCTTACAATAAAACCCAAAGAGTAAGCATACTCTAAAATAAAATAAACAAGTCATTTTCTACATGTGTAGACACATAGGAAACTACACACGCAAGATTTATTATTATTAGTATTATATACAAACCCATTTGTCGAATTGATAGTATATATGTTCATTTGTGGTAATAGTGACATACCTTAAGGTTAAGAGGCATTACTTCTACTTTTGTAAGAGAGCGAATGATTAACCTTCTGCACTTATAGCTTTTTGGTCGTTGTGCGTTAAAACTTAAGAAAAGGGCACCATCTCATTTTTTTCAATTAAAATGGGGAAATAAAACTGATCCCTTGAGGATAGGGATCTTGCTCTTTATTTATGCCTATGCCATACAATACACTATTAGATTAGCAGCTATGCGCCATCCCTGTCAAAACAGAATATTTGTTGTTCTTGATGACCTGGTCACCTTGATAGAATGCCAGAGTGGTCGACCAACATTTGTCTGTTTAAAGGAGAGGTAATCTGGGGATTTGTCACGGGGGTGGGAAAGGCACACCAATTCCACTACCTGGAAACTACTTCATTGTCTTCTTGGAAGAAGAGAGAGTCCATTCCAACCGGTGGAAGTGCCATCTACCTTACCGATGCTTAACGCCGATGGGCGGATCCTCCAAAGGGAGAAGGTTAAAGGGGGGCTCTTTGACGGAAGGAGGGAGGGATGACGATGGTATTTTGTTGCCAAGGAGGAGATTTTTGGGGAAAGGTCTTGATGGGTTTTACCTCTTCAATGGACATGGAATAGCTGGTGCAAGATGGGAAGGCATAATCCAGGTTTACAATCTAAAAAAAAATTCTCTGTTAATAAATAGCGAAAACTAGGTAAATCTATCCTCCATTTGTTGTATTTGAAGAAAGGTTTCGCTCAAGGAGGTAGTATGTTGATTGATAGCCATATATAGGACACAGAGCTAAATCTCCGACTGATGCATTGATTTTTACGTTTTTGCCTGAGGTAATCTCAAAAACATTATATATATATATATATATGAGTATGCCTAATAACTATAGATCTTAATGTATCTATGGTTAAAAAGTTGTTAACCTATTCCGCAGCCAGACCTGAAGTCACTGATTAATACTTATGTATATCTGAGCTCGAATCTATTCTAAAAGCGCTTGAACTATATTGACTTTTACGTTTGATTTTGATGCTGTGACTTTTTGTTCTTGCTCCGTAGAGCTTTGAAAAGGCTGGGAAAGCCTTTTCTTCTTATTTCTTTGGAATTTCTACCTGGAGGATCTTTGTATTGCTACTCAAGAATTTGTGATACCGTAGCTGCTACATTATATGCATGAATTTTTGTTTTCAGTTAGCATTTTTGGAAAAGGGAATGGCTACCACAGAATGATTATTGTATTATTTTCTTTTTTTGCTTACTGTGTTTTGAGATTGATTGCCAACGATCCGCCCTTGATGGGGTCATGTTGAAGATCCTTCTTCCTCAGTTGACTTTTGTGTATTGATTTTTGTTTTTTTGGAACGAACTTTGCATGTCATTACTTGTTGTGGAAAAGTCCCGCATTTTTATTTAAGGATAAATCTGTGGACAACAATGGGAAGGCTAGTTGTAAGTCGATCATCAAACACTATAATATTTAATATTATAAGGGGTTACAGATGTTGGTCTATCGCTTTGTTAATTATGCTACCAACGTTGCCTGCGTCGATGGGAACAGCCTGATCCACATGGGAAGGTATGGTTGGATCCCTGATATCTGTTGTTTGTATTTTTATGCCACATAAGCTTACATCCATGGACAATAATGGGAAGAGACGACCGAAATCCTATCCCCAATTATTGCATTGTATATATGTATAATGGGTTACAAGTGTTTTTATATTTATATGGCCGTGAGTTTTCTGCTTAAAACCCCTGGTTAAGCAAGGGTAAGGACGGCTTGAAAGTCGATTCCTAATTATCGATTTGTATGTAATTATAATGGGTGATATGCATTTTAAATTCTTAGGGTGCCAACCAATGCGTTGAATGTTGTGATCATGGATCTTTCCTATGCATTTCAAGTTCAAAGGAATGACTAGAAAGGGATAGTGTATATTACTAAAGCTTGTAGCTTTCACTTTAATTCGGTTTTATTGCTGTAACATAACTGTAGACCCTTTTTCGATCTCTGCTCTAGAAATTAAGTTTGTGCCAGCGTAAGTGCCTGGAACCACTACTTCTAGTTGTAAAGATAAATCTCTTTAATTTTGTTGAAGTTAGTATCAAATGCAAACGCTCTCTAGGAGAGAGGTTTGGGGAGTAAAGATTTCAACCACTTGAGAAGGTATGTATCACAACCTTCTGAGTTGTATAGTGTAAATATTCTACTTGATGATTAATACAAGTTGTGAGTCTTCCTGGTGGACGTAGCCCATAGAATGGGTGAACCACGTGTATATTTTGTCTCGATCTCATGTGTATTTAAATTGGCGTCCAACTTATGTGTGTTTAAAATGGCGAAATGGCCTATTGTTGTGTCAATGGATAAGTATATGTTGAGTCAGATGTTTCTTTAGTAAATTTATTTTCTATTACATATGGTTCATGTGATTATCACTTAGTTATACTATTGTTTGGTTCATGCGCATTTAGGTTTGCCACGAAAGGTGCAAATTTGCAGTGATCATTTATGAACAAATTGTGCTAGATGAGCTTATTGTAGTACTTACCAATATAATGTACAGTTGTTATATATATATAATTGCTCCGGCTAGGAGGAAATAAGTTGGGTACTTTTCTACTTTTTATGATGGATATTGTACATGAATGGGATATACTAACTAATTGTTCTATATAAGTAGGACTTTATAAAATTATTTATTGTATGAAGATGAAAACAAATGTTTATGCAAGTGAAAATTCCTTCTTAACTAATATTTTATTATCGATGCGTGATGGCGGACTTCTGTTCCTTATCACAATTAGTTTTATTGTGAAGAACTTTAATGAAGGAAAATATTTTAAACATCCCCAAACTACTAACTCATCTTGGTGTATGTTACATATGGTATCAGAGCACAGGTTGCAAACACTTGGGCTTATTGGGCTCAATCGGGAGAAAGGAATACAAGTTAGTCGAACAAGGAACGGAACTCCATTCTATAAGACACAAACATAAAATTTCATTCCAAGGCTCGGCAAAAGGTAAGCGACAAGACGTCTTGGAAATTGCAAGAAGGTATGTTCCATTTTGCTAAAAGCGTTATAACGACATAGCAGTATCTAATTGTGAACATAGAATGTGTTTCATTATGTATTTGAACGATCTTCTATTGATAGACACTAGATGATGAATATCTCTTTATACTCTACAATTAGTTTCACTGAATGATTGAAATAATTAGACTATTGGAGTTAAGTCCTTATGAAAAAAGAATGTATTGAAAATTATCCTAGTTCTCAAAGGAGAAGTTTTTATGTTAGTAAAACTCTCCTAATTTTGTTGACTATACATAACTAAGTAAATTTGATTGACTCAATAGTCTAGATTTCCAAATATGAGATTTAGATGGGAATCTAAACAACGCAGATCGGTTAAAAGATCCATTAAGTTTTGATTAAAAGAATCTTTTATATGTTAAAACTCCTTTAAGAATTGAAAATTTGGGATGGTCTTGGGTTTTCAACATTTAAGTTCTTTTCTTCATATAAGGCTATTTTTTTGCGAGAAAGTTTGTAAATTTATAAATGCTATTGACCTTAATATTAAATGCCCTAAAAGTGCATGTTGCAAAAGGAGCCAACGGGAATAAATCATGAACTGAGGTATTTAATATCTTCTAGTATGAAGAAAGCATAATTATGTTGATGATACAAATTTCCTTACATTACAGAGTTATCAACTAAGAATTATAGGTTTGTTATATTCGTTAAAACTAATATTCCACAAGAAGTGTATACGAAAGGTATCTAAAATTCTTTTTAACAAAGAAATTAACTTTAATTAGTGTGAAGTTTTCTATGACTAGGAAACTATCAGATCATAAAGGAGAACAAATGTTAATAGTCTCCTTACTAATTAATTTCATTCTAGTACGTGATTGTCATAATGTTGTTGTGTGACATTGAAGCACACTTGTAACTTGCGTGTAGGTTCAACAAAAGGAAATGGTTATAATTACTTAAAAGTTATACATGTGTATTTTAAGTAGTTAATAGGATGCATATGATGAAAATGCATGAGTTCATTTTAGATATTCCTTATTTTCAGTGATCTCTACTGTGGAAGTTGGGATACTTGAGTGTTTGTTATAAAGGTTGTGTTCAAGATTTAGGAAATAGAAGTATACGTTATATGCATTGGCACCTTGACTACCTAGTTCATTTTGATATATGGATTTCATAAGATGTTGAGTGTAGTACTAATATGTGTCAATACAAGTAAACTTGTATAAGAGGGTCATATAATAAGAAGATGCGTGGCTGCCCTTATAAAGGTATGTAATAATCTTTCTAAAAGTGTGCAAGTATATATATGTGTGTGTGTGTGTGTGTGTGTGTGTGTGTGTGTGTGTAAACAATGTGTCGTAACTTACACGATGTTAGTGCATACAAAGAGAAGATTGTACAAACTAAATAAGAAATACTATGAGAAATGGAATGGAAAGATATAGCGTCCTTCCAAATAAGTTTTGAGACTAAATAAATTAAATTTAACCCTAGTCCCTGGATTTCATGAGAAGGAAGGAAGTTACCGAGGAAATAACTCCCACCGGTTCTTATTATTTGTCATGAATTGTTTTGTTATTGGATTATACTGTCTTATGATAATGTGGTGTATTGTGTCTTGGTGGCATATGTCTGGTTTAAAATATTATCAAGATTAGTATAATGATGAATGAGTTACTTCGAAGTATAACATATGATCATGGAAATTCTCCTTGTGAGATAATTCTTCTTATGTATATTGACGGTATATTGATCATCATAGTTTTTAGTTTGATTATTTTCTTATGAGATTGGTGATAACTGGATATGACTGAAGTGTATCCTAAATGAATGAGTTATGAAATGGATTGTGTTACAAGTTTCTTATATTAAAAATCCATGAAGTGAAGTTGGCATAGTTAAAAGTAGTAAAATGAAGAGGGTTACTTATTATGTCAAGGTGAATAAAGAAACACCTATATGCTTAAAAGTGAGTTACCATGAATAGGTAGATAGGATGTATACCTTTATTAATATAAGATGTTTTTGTGATGAATAGAGGTATTTTCCAACATGGGTACATACTCGTTTTGTTGTCTACTCACAAAATCTTAGTAAGAAAAGAATGTTTATTTTAGATGATAAGTATAGATATTATAGTGTGAAGGATGACCTTCTTATTTTGTGCATAGGAAAAAGATCTTCTTACAAATATTTTATTTTTGTTACTATCAGGTAAATTGGCTGATGGTCAAAATTCTGTGGAGCTTATGAAAAGACAGTAGCATAAACATTATGCATGGTAGAATAAGGGGGTGAGAATTTAAAGATCCACATAAGAACTATTATTTATTCTTGTAAATTTAATAATTATTGTTGGCCTAAATTGGTCAGAGTAATCATATGGTTAAAAAATGTAATATGATGAAATAATGGATTAATTTGAAAGAGATTCTCCTAGACTCAAGCGAGGAGGCTTGAGGGGAAATAAATTCTGGGACTCAAAGCAAGAAGGCTTGAGGGGAATTATGTAAGAATGCATTAATGGCACTGAAACACTCCCTTGAAATCTGGGGGTTGACAGCCACCAAGATTCTCGAAGGAATCAGTTGGTTGTAAAGACCTAGGAAAATTATAAGAGAATGCATATGCGGGAGGTAGGACACTGCTTAGTATGCATGAGAGAAAGTATTGTTGCATGAGCACTGTGGTTTTAGGCAATAAATCTCTGACAGGATTGTTGTGTGAGCACTGGGGTGTTAGGTAAGAATTTCCTGGAGAAAGCAAAACGGCTAGGAAGCAAAACATGCTAGAGTTTAGCTTTAAAAGGAACTATACACTATAGTTTAATTTAAAGAAAAGGAGCTAGTACCTTGCGTACAAGAGAGGGAATATCACTATTATAAGAGTTATATTCTTGAACCCTTACAATAAAACCCAAAGAGTAAGCATACTCTAAAATAAAATAAACAAGTCATTTTATACATGTGTAGACACATAGGAAACTACATACGTAAGACTTATTATTATTATTATTATTATTATTATATACATACCCATTTGTCGAATTGATAGTATATATGTTCATTTGTGGTAATAGTGACATACCTTAAGGTTAGAAGGCATCACTTCTACTTTTGTAAGAGAGGGAATGATTAACCTTCTGCACTTAAAGCTTTTTGGTAGTTGTGCATTAAAACTTAAGAAATGGGCACCATCTCATTTTTTTCAATTAAAACAGGGAAAGAAAACTGATCCCTTGAGGATAGGGATCTTGCTCTTTACTTATGCCTATGCCATACGATACACTACCATATTAGCAGCTATGCGCGATCTTTTTCAAAACAGAATATTTTTTGTTCTTAATGACCTGGTCGCCTTGAAAGAATGCTAGAGCGGTCGGCCAACATTTGTCTCTTTAAAGGAGAGGTAATATGGGGATTTGTTGCAGGGGTGGGAAAGACACACCAATTCCACTACCTGGCAGCTACTTCGTTGTCTTCTTGGAAGAAGAGAGAGTCCACTCCAACCGGTGGAAGTGCCATCTACCTTACCAATGATTAACGACGATGGGCAGATCCTCCAAAGGGAGAAGGTTAAAGGGGGGCTCTTCGATGAAAGGAGGGAGGGATGATGATGGTATTTTGCTGCCAAGGAGGAGAGGTTTGGGGAAAGGGTTTAATGGGTTTTACCTCTGCAACGGACATGGAATCGCTGGTGTAAGATGGGAAGATGTAGTCCAGGTTTACAATCTGTAAAACATTTCTCTGTTAATAAATAGCCAAGTAAATCTATCCTCCATTTGCTGTATTTGAATGGTTTCGCTCAAGGAGGTAGTACGCTGATTGATAGCCATATATAGGACACAGAGCTAAATCTCTGACTGATGCATTGATTTTTACGTTTTTGCTTGAGGTAATCTCAAAAATATATATATATATATATATATATATATATATGCATCCCTAAGTGTGCCTAATAATTATAGATCTAAATGCATCTATGGTTAAAACGTTGTCAACCTATTCCGCAGCCAGATCTGAAGTCACTGACTAATACTTATGTATATCTCAGCTCGAATCTATGCTAAAAGTGCTTGATCTATATTAACTTTTCTATTTGATTTTGATGCTGTGACTTTTTGTTCTTGTTGCATAGAGCTTTGAAAATGCTGGGAAAGCCTTTTCTTCTTCTTTCTTTGGTAGTTCTGCTTGGCGGATCTCTGTATTGCTACCCGAGAATTTGTGATACCATAGCTTCTAAATCGTATGCATGAATTTTTGTTTTTTGTTATCATTTTTGGGAAAGGGCAGCTGACTCTCAAGAGTTTAAAATCTTTATTGCAATCATAATATATATATGTATTCTACCGTTTGATCTCTGGCAGATCGTAGGGCATGATCTCTATAGGTATGGCTACCACATAATGATTATTTTATTATTGTTTTTTTTTGCTTACCGTGTTTTGAGATTGATTTCCATCGATCCGCCCTTGATGGGGTCGTGTAGAAGATCCTTCTGCGTCAGTTAACTTTTGTGTATCGATTTTTATTTTTCTGGAATGAACTTTGCGCATCATTACTTGTTGTGGAAAAGTCCCGCATTTTTATTTAAGCATAAATCCGTGGACAACAATGGGAAGGCTGGTTGTAAGTAGATCATCAAACACTATAATATTTAATATTATAAGGGGTTACAGATGCTTGTCTATTGCTTTGTTAATTATGCTACCAACATTGCCTGCATCGATGGGAACCACCTAATACCCATGGGAAGCGATGGTTGGATCCCTGATATCTGTTATTTGTATTTTTTATGCTGCATACGATTAAATCCGTCGACAGTAATGGGAAGAGCCGGTGGAAATCCGATCCCCAATTATTGCATTGTATATATGTATAATGGGTTACAAGTGTTTATATATATATATACATATATAGCGGTGAGTTTTCTGCTAGAAACCCCTGGTTAAGCAAGGGTAAGGATGACTTAAAAGCCGATTCCCAATTATTGATTTGTATGTAATTATAATGGGTGATATGCGTTTTAAATTCTTAGGGTGCCAACCAATGCGTTGAATGTTGTGATCATGGATCTTTCCTATGCATTTCAAGTTCAAAGGAATGACTAGAAAGGGAAAGTGTATATTACTAAAGCTTGTAGCTTTCACTTTAATTTGGTTTTATTGCTGTAACATAACTTTAGACCATTTTTTGATCTCTGCTCTAGAAATTGAGTTTGTACCAGCGTAAGTGCTTGGAACCATTACTTCTAGTTGTAAAGATAAATCTCTTTAATTATGTTGACGTTAGTATCAAATGCAAACGCTATCTAGGAGAGAGGTTTGGGGAGTAAAGATTTCAACCACTTGAGAAGGTATGTATCGCAACCCCTGAGTTGTATAGTGTAAATCTTCTACTTGATAATTAATACAAGTTGTGACTATTCCTGGTGGACTTAGCCCATAGAATGGGTGAACCACGTGTCTATTTTGTCTCGATCTCATGTGTGTTTCAATTCGCGTCCAACTTATGTGTGTTTAAAATGGCGAAATGGCCTATTGTTGTGTCAATGGATAAGTATATGCTGAGTCAGATGTTTCTTTAGTAAATGCAGTTTCTATTACATATGGTTCATGTGATTATCACTTAGTTATACTATTGTTCGGTTCATGTGCATTAAGATTTGCCACGAATGGGGCAAATCTACAGTCTTCATTTATGAACAAATTGTGCTAGATGAGCTTATTGTAGTACTTACCATAATAATGTATAGTTGTTATATATATATAATTGCTCCGGCTAGGAGGAAATAAGTTGGGTACTTTTCTACTTTTTATGATGGATATTGTACATGAATGGGATATACTAACTAATGTTTCTATATAAGTAGGACTTTATAAAATTATTTATTGTATGAAGATGAAAACAAATGTTTATGCAAGTGAAAATTCCTTCTTAACTAATCTTTTATTATCGATGCATGATGGCGGACTTTTGTTCATTATCACAATTAGTTTTATTGTGAAGAACTTTAATGAAGGAAAGTATTTTAAACATCCCCAAATTACTAACTCATCATGGTGTATGTTACATATGGTATCAAAGCACAGGTTGCAAACAGTTGGGCTTATTGGGCTCAATCGGGAAAAACGAATACAAGTTAGTTGAACAAGGAACGAAAATCCATTCTATAAGACACAAATGTAAAATTTCATTCCAAGGCTTGACAAAAGGTAAGCAACAAGACGTCTTGGAAATTGCAAGAAGGTATGTTCCATTTTGCTAAAAGCGTTATAACGGCATAGCAGTATCCAATTGTGAACATAGAATGTGTTTCATTATGTATTTGAACGATCTTCTATTGATTGACACTAGACGATGAATATCTCCTTATACTCTACAATTAGTTTCACTGAATGACTGAAATAATTAGACAATTGGAGTTAAGTCCTTATGAAATAAGTACTTGAAAAAGAATGTATTGAAAATTATCCTAGCGTTCAAAGGAGAAGTTTTTATGCTAGTAAAACTCTCCTAATTTTGTTGACTATACATAACTAAGTAAATTTGATTGAATCACTAGTCTAGATTTCCAAATATGAGATTTAGATGGACAATCTAAGCAATGCAGATCAGTTAAAAGATCCATTAAGTTTTGATTAAAATAAATTTTTATATGTTAAAAGTCCTTTAAGATTTGAGAATTTGGGATGGTCTTGAGTTTTCAACGGTTAAGTTCTTTTCTTCACATAAAGTTATTTTTTTGCGAGAAAGTTTGTAAATTTATAAATACTATTGACCTTAATATTAAATGTTGTAAAAGTGCATGCTGCAGGAGGATCCAACGGGAATAAATCATGAACTGAGGTATTTAATATCTTCTAGTATGAAGAAAGCATAATTATGTTGATGATATAAATTTCCTTACATTACAGAGTTATCAACTAAGATTTATAGGTTTGTTATATTCGTTAAAACCAATATTCCACAAGAAGTGTATACAAAAGGTATCTAAAATTCTTTTTAACAAAGAAATTAACTTTAATTACTGTGAAGTTTTCTATGACTAAGAAATTATCAGATCATAAATGAGAACAAATGTTAATAGTCTCCTTACTAATTAATTTCATTCTAGTATGTGATTGTCATAATTTTGTTGTGTGACATTGAAGCACGCTTGTAACTTGTGTGTAGGTTCAACAAAAGGAAATGTTTATAATAACTTAAAAAGTTATACATGTGTATTTTAAGTAGTTAATAGGATGCATATGGTGAAAATGCATGAGTTCATTTTAGATATTCCTTATTTTTAGTGATCTCTATTGTGGAAGTTGGGATACTTGAGTGGTTGTTATAAAGGTTGTGTTCAAGTTTTAGGAAATAGAAGTATACGTTATATGCATGGGCACCTTGACTACCTAGTTCATTTTAATATATGGATTTCATAAGATGTTGAGTGTAGTACTAATATGTGTTAATACAGTAAACTTGTATAAGAGGGTCATATAATAATAAGATGTGTGGCCGCCCTTATAAAGGTATGTAATTATCTTTCTAAAAGTGTGCAAGTATATATATATATATATATATATTATCTTTCTAAAAGTGTGCAAGTATATATATATATATATATATAAACAACGTGTCGTAACATACATGATGTTAGTGCATACAAAGAGAAGATTGTACAAACTAAATATGAAATCCTATGAGAAATGGAATGGAAAGATATAGCATCCTTCCAAATAAGTTATGAGACTAAATAAATTAAGTTTAACCCTACTCTCTGGATTTCATGAGAAGGAAGGAAGTTACCGAGGAAATAACTCTCACCAGTCCTTATTATTTGTCATGAATTGTTTTGTTATTGGATTATACTGTCTTATGATAATGTGGTGTATTGTGTCTTGGTGGCATATGTCGAGCTTAGGTTATTACCAAGATTAGTATAATGATGAATGAGTTACTTTGAAGTAAAACATATCATCATGGAAATTCTCCTTGTGAGATAATTCTTCTTATGTATATTGATCATCATAGTTTTTAGTTTGATTATTTTCTTATGAGATTGGTGATAACTAGATATGACTGAAGTGTATCCTAAATGAATGAGTTATGAAACGTATTGTGTTACAAGTTTCTTATAGTAAAAATCCATGAAGTGAAGTTGGCATAGTTAAAAGTAGTAACATGAAGATGGTTACTTATTATGTCAAGGTGAATAAAGAAACACCTATATGCTTAAAAGTGAGTTACCATGAATAGGTAGATAGGATATAGACCTTTATTAATATAAGATGTTTTTGTGGTGAATAGAGGTATTTGACATTTTCCAACATGGGTACATACTCGTTTTGTTGTCTACTCACAAAATCTTAGTAAGAAAAGAATGTTTATTTTAGATGATAAGTATAGATATTATAGTGTGAAGGATGACCTTCTTATTTTGTGCATAGGAAAAAGATCTTTTTACAAATATTTTATTTTTGTTACTGACAAGTGAATTGGCCGATGGTCAAAATTCTGTGGAGCTTATGAAAAGACAATAGCATAAACATTATGCACGGTAAAATAAGGGGGTGAGGATTTAAAGATCCACATCACAACTGTTATTTATTCTTTTAAATTTAATAATTATTGTTGGCCCAAATTGGTGAGAGTAATCATATGGTTACAAAATGTAATATGACGAAATAATGGATTAATTTGAAAGAGATTCTCCTAAACTCAAGCGAGGAGGCTTGAGGGGAAATAAATTATGGGACTCAAAGCAAGAAGGATTGAGGGGATTTATGTAAGAATGCATTAATGGCACTGAAACACTCCCTTGAAATCAGGGAGTTGACAACCACCATGATTCTCGAAGGAATCAGCTGGTTGTAAAGACCTAGGAAAATTAAAGGAGAATGCATATGCGGGAGGTAGGACGCTGCTTAGTATGCATGAGAGAAAGTATTGTTGCATGAGCACTGTGGTGTTATGCAAGAAATCTCTGAAAGGATTGCTGTGTGAGCATTGGGGTGTTAGGAAAGAATTTCTTGGATCAAGTGAATGATGTGTTGGGATTAAGTTAACAGTCTACATTCATGGGATGCTGGATTAATCAATGCTTGTGATAATGAAAGCAAAAACAAAGACTAAAAGATAATCCATGAATTGCAAATGATATGTTGCAATAAAATGGCTCATGGTTTATATTTTTGAATTTGATTATGAATTAATGATGTGTTTTACTGAATAATTTTCGGAGTTCCAATTTTGTTGCATAAAAATTCAGGTTATGAGCAATAACTACTAAAGTAAAATCGCGAAAGTTTGAAGATGATCGAGACATAGATGACAAAGAAAGCAAGAGGTAGATAAAGAGAGGAAGAAAAACTATTTAAAAAGCATGAACACCGAGGACGGTGTTATTCTTAAGGGGAGGAGGATGTAATATCCCTCTTCTATGCCCTATTATATATTTGTAATTGAATATTGTATTGGGTTATGGTGAGGAGCTCAAGGCCAAGGTCCCACTAGTAACCCCTGTAAGTCATGTGATTAATTCTCTAAGTTGGAAATTGTAGAACTTAGTGGCCCAACTAAACAACGGGCATATGAGTTCACTAGGGAGAAAGCAAAACGGATAGGAAGCCATGATGGTAAATATTATCATCACATTTAAAGCTTAGGAATAAACGCCAAGGAGTCACCTATAAAGGTCTTAATTAGAAATAACCCTAGAACTTACCTTAAGGAAGTATATGCTACATCCTAGAGTTTAGCTTTAAAAGGAACTATACACTATAGTTTACTTTAAAGAAAAAGAGGTAGTATCTTGCGTACAAGAGAGGGAATATCACTATTATAAGAGTTATATTCTTGAACTCTTACAATAAAACCCAAAGAGTAAGCATACTCTAAAATAAAATAAACAAGTCATTTTGTACATGTGTAGACACATAGGAAACTACATACATAAGACTTATTATTATTAGTATTATATACATAACCATTTGTCGAATTGATAGTACATATGTTCATTTGTGGTAATAGTGACATACCTTAAGGTTAAGAGGCATTACTTCTACTTTTGTAAGAGAGGTAATGATTAACCTTCTACACTTAAATAATTTTGGTCGTTGTGGATTAAAACTTAAGAAAAGGGCACCACCTCATTTTTTCAATTAAATTGGGGAAAGAAAACTGATCCCTTGAGGATAGGCATCTTGCTATTTACTTATGCCTAGGCCATACGATACACTAACAGATTAGTAGCTATGCGCCATCTTTGTCAAAACAAAATATTTGTTGTTCTTGACGATCTGGTCACCTTGAAAGAATTCCAGAGCGTTGGGCCAACATTTGTCTCTTTAAAGGAGGAGCTAATCTGGGGATTTGTCGCGAGGGTGGGAAAGATGCACCAATTCCACTACTTGGAAGCTACTTCATTGTCCTCTTGGAAGAAAAGAGAGTCCACTCCAACCGGTGGAAGTGCAATCTGCCTTACCGATGCTTAACGCCGATGGGTGGATCCTCCAAAGGGATAAGGTTGAAGCGGGGCTCTTCGACGGAAGGAGGGAGGGATGATGATGGTATTTTGCTGCCAAGGAGGAGAGTTTTGCGGAAAGGGATTGACAGGTTTTACCTCCATAATGGACATGGAATCACCGGTGCAAGATGGGAAGGCATAGTACAGGTTTACAATCTGAAAAAAATTCTCTGTTATTAAATAGAAAAAACCAGGTAAATCTATCCTCCATTTGTTGTATTTGAAGAATGGTTTCACTCAAGGAGGTAGTATGCTGATTGATAGACATATATATGACACAGAGCTAAATCTTCGACTGATGCATTGATTTTTACGTTTTTTCTTGAGGTAATCTCAAAAAAATTATATTTATATATATATATATATATATATATACTTATGCATCCCTGAGTATGCCTAATAATTATAGATCTAAATGGATCTATGGTTAAAACGTTGTTAACCTATTCCGCAGCCATATTTGAAGTCACTGACTAATAATTATGTATATCTCAGCTCGAATCTATGCTAAAAGTGCTTGATCTATATTGACTTTTCCGTTTGATTTTGATGCTGTGACTTTTTGTTCTTGCTGCGTAGAGCTTTGAAAAAGCTGGGAAAGCCTTTTGTTCTTCTTTCTTTGGCAGTTCTTCCTGGAGGATCTCTTTATTGCTGCCCGAGAATTTGTGATATCATAGCTGCTAAATCGTATGCATGAATTTTTTGTTTTCTGTTATCAGTTTTGGGAAAGCGTAGCCGACTCTCAAGAGTTTAAAATCCTTATTGCAATCGTAATATATATATGTATTCTACCGTTTGATCTCTGTTGAATCGTAGGGAATGATCTCTGTAGGTATGGCTACCACAGAATGATTATTGTATTATTTGATTTTTTTGCTTACCGTGTTTTGAGATTGATTGCCAGCGATCCACCCTTGATGGGGTCATGTTGAAGATCCTTCTGCCTCAGTTGAGTTTTGTGTATCGATTTTTATTTTTCTAGAACGAACTTTGTGCGTCATTACTTGTTGTGGAAAAGTCCCACATTTTTATTTAAGGATAAATCCGTGGACAACAATGGGAAGGCTGGTTGTAAGTAGATCATCAAACACTATAATATTTAATATTATAAGGGGTTACAGATGCTGGTCTATCGCTTTGTTAATTATGCTACCAATATTTCCTGCATCGATGGGAACAGCTTGATCCCCATGGGAAGGGATGGCTGGATCCCTGATATCTGTTATTTGTATTTTTATGCTGCATAAGCTTAAATCCGTGGACAGTAATGGGAAGAGCCGGCTGAAATCCGATCCCCAATTATTGCATTGTATATATCTATAATGGGTTACAAGTGTTTTTTATATATATAGTGGTGATTTTTCTGCTAAAACCCCTGGTTAAGCAAGGGTAAGGATGGCTTGAAAGCCGATTCCCAATTATTGATTTGTATGTAATTATAATGGGTGATATGCGTTTTAAATTCTTAGGGTGCCAACCAATGCGTTGAATGTTGTGATCATGGATCTTTCCTATGCATTTCAAGTTCAAAGGAATGACTAGAAAGGGATACTATATTACTAAAGCTTGTAGCTTTCACTTTAATTCAGTTTTATTGATGTAACATAATTGTAGACCCTTTTTCAATCTTTTCTCTAGAAATTAAGTTTTTTCCATTGTAAGTGCCTGGAACCACTACTTCTAGTTGTATAGATAAATCTCTTTAATTATGTTGAAGTTAGTATCAAATGCAAACGCTCTCTAGGAGAGAGGTTTGGGGAGTAAAGATTTCAACCACTTGAGAAGGTATGTATCGCAACCCCTGAGTTGTATAGTGTAAATCTTCTACTTGATAATTAATACAAGTTGTGAATCTTCCTGGTGGACGTAGCCCATAGAATGGGTGAACCACGTGTATATTTTTATCGATCTCATGTGTGTTTAAATTGGCATCCAACTTATGTGTGTTTAAAATGGCGAAATGGCCTATTGTTGTGTCAATGGATAAGTATATGTTGAGTCAAATGTTTCTTTAGTAAATGCATTTTATATTACATATGGTTCATGTGATTATCACTTAGTTATACTATTGTTCGGTTCATGCACATTAAGGTTTGCCACGAATGGGGAAAATCTGTAGTAATCATTTATGAACAAATTGTGCTAGATGAGCTTATTGTAGTACTTACCAATATAATGTACAGTTGTTATATATATATAATTGCTTCGGCTAGGAGGAAATAAGTTGGGTACTTTTCTACTTTTTATGATGGATATTGTACATGAATGGGATATACTAACTAATGGTTCTATGAAAGTAGGACTTTATAAAATTATTTATTGTATGAAGACGAAAAAAATGTTTATGCAAGTGAAAATTCCTTTTTAACTAATGTTTTATTATCCATGCGTGATGGAAGACTTCTATTCCTTATCACAATTAGTTTTATTGTGAAGAAATTTAATGAAGGAAAATATTTTAAACATCTCCAAATTACTAACTCATCATGGTGTATGTTACAGAATCGATGGTCATTCGTTTGTTTCTCGGTTTTCATTTTATGGTGATTTGTAACTTGCCTCTTGAAACAATTCAAGGATACATTGTGAATTTAGTCCATGGGCATGAAAACCAAATGGATAAGTATAATTTGGTGGCATAAGATCTAGCAAGTATTTTTGGACCACATTGTCCACATGCTCATGAACCTATTTTTTCTAGAATTGACCCTTTAATGCAAAAATTGCACTGCATGTTATTGAAAAAAACCCTACTTCTAGAAATCGTTAAATACAAAAACCTCTTGGCCATGGATTGATGGGAGAGGAATGCCCCTAACTATAATATGATGTCACAAGTCCGATAAAATCAATGGTTCATTAATCCAATTCAATCCAACTCCCAGTTTTCATTTTATAGTGAGTTGTAACTCATCTTATAATGAATAATACTAATAATTAATGAAGAGACACATGTCCTAATTAAAGGGCATGCATATTCAAATATGTGACTAGTTAATGTGTACATATACAATCATAATGATAATTGCAAATCACATATATCTATCATTTAATCATTAATCAATTATTATATACTTGACCGTTCCATATTTTAACCTATTGTCCTTCCTAAATTGGATATTCAACAAATGAACCTTGTTCATATTTGGGAAATAAACGTTTTTCGTCTTACACCTCCTAAGGGAATTCAAGGAGAATTAATAAATTTAGTCTATGGGCATAAAAACCAAATGAAGCAAAAAAATTAAGTGCCATATGCTCCAACAAGTCTATTTGGAAAATGCCAATGTGACCCTTCTTACCACATGCTCATGAACTAGAGTTTTCAAGAATTGACCCTTTACTGCTAAGAGTTACATTTCATGTTATTGAGCAAAACCCTAGTTTCAAAAATCATCGAATAAAAAATTATCTTGCTCCTGGACTCATGGTAGGGCGGTGACTCTAGTTTTATTATGTTGTCACATCTACAATAGAATTGACGGTTCACCAATCCAAGTCTTGGTTCTCATTTTATGGTGAGTTGTAGTTTTTCTTATGAAAGCGTTTAGGGACACATGGTGAGTTTGGTTGAGGGGGATAAAAACCAAGCAGAGTATACAAATTGAGTGTTATAAGATCCAATAAGTCCATTACAATTGATTGAAAATGTTGCACAATTGAAGAAAATATAGCCAAGGAAGAAATATGGTGTTTATAAAATAATCATTATCTATCGAAAATAAAAAGAAGGATTGTTATAGGTCAAATAACAATCCTAATAAAATTAATTAGCAACATTTTTCTTTTTTAGGTATACACGACATCAACTAGATTAGGCTAGAGTTTCGAGATTAAATCACCTTAAACTGCTCGAAACTGGCTTTATTACTCAACAATCGTAGTACGACTATCTTTTAGGTAAATCCATATGTATCAAATTATCTTGGGAAACTCTACTGAAACCAGAGCTAAGCACGAGGTCGTGTGAGACTAGAATTACTCAGGATAACCCCTCACTTTCTTTGCGAGCATAAACCAGAGCTGTCTCGTGTACATGGATCCTTTTGGATTTCGGACTTTATTACCCTACCCATGCGTTATGGCTAGACTGACGATTGTCCCCCCAAGAATTTTCGTACTTATGGTAGCTGTTAACACCCAAAAAAGTACTCACTCGCTCATTCCCTTATTCACATGACCCATTTGTCCACTTTTTCCACCATTTCAGCCTCTTAAAGCTTCAAAAGGTCACTAAAAAGACCATAATACACCTTTTCCCCTTCAAAATATGTATTTTTCCTCAAAAAACACAAAAACCCCTCAAAAAGGGTCTAAAATTCCAAAAAATCAATTAAAAGGGAATAATATTAAAAAAATATTCAAAAAAGGAAAATGAGGGAAAAAGAGACCTAAACCATTTTGGTCAATACCATTGGTTTTCTTAAACCATAATGGTATTCCCCATCACCAAAAAACCATAAAAAGGTGATAGAGGCTCCTCACTATTCATCCACATTCATCCTATCCTTATGCTGCCAAATTCACTCTTGAGAGCCCTAGCCTCATTTTGAGTTTGACGATCCCCATTAGAGCATTGGAGAAGAAAAGACCATTGGACCATTGGAGCATCTCAACCTTAGAGTTTCTCAAACTCACCATCCTCACCACTTGAGGTAATACAAAAGATCAAATTTTGTATTTCTTGTTTCTCTCATAGATCTCATTGTTTATTGTTCTTAAATCTAGTTTTTATTTATTTGCACATGTTAGATCAGATTTATTATTTACATTTGTTTTTACTTTTACATTGAGACTGCTGCTACAAGTTAGCAGGTGCTCTTTAGCACATACTTGGTTGAAAAACCAAGTAACAGTTTTTGGCGACTCCGCTAGTTTTCGAACTTTGAATCTTTGATTTAGATCTATATTTCAGTTGTTTTTTTCTTTTTAATGTTGTAGATCTGCTATACCAGTCAGTCCCTTGCTTGCTTCCCTAGCCATTGGCCTTTTCTGCAGCTTAAACAACCCAGAATTTCAATTTTTGGGTTCGTTTTTCGGCGACTGTTTTTCGTCCGCACATCGCGGCTTTCGACACCCACAGTCGCGCTGGACATCATGGATTTTCACCTGTTTTCCGCGATCCACATTGCAAGTTTCATCCAGAAATCCATGATTCACATCGCAGCTTTTAGCCCTAAAGCCCCGATATCGCGACTTTTAGCCCGAAACCCAAGATGTATTCTTCTGGCAGTGTGACTCAACTTTCAAATGACCATATCTCCCTCTCCCGAACTTCGTTTGAGGCGATTTGTTTTTTCAAATTGGGTGTTTTTGAACATGGAATCCAAATATTCTATCATATTTAAGAATTTTTTCATAGAAGTTTCTCTAATTATTTATTTTAGTGTTATTTATCATTTCAGTTCATCCTCTACCCATTGTAGTCGGCCCTCTCATACTATATTTTATGCGCATAGCACTTTTGCTTACTTTTGGCTTGTTGTAGCACTTGATAGACTACTGTCTGCATGCATTGCTATGTCTTTCATCATATTTTTAGTAGGCTTATTTACTTGCACCCATTTTGCTAGCCGTACTTTTATGATACTTGCTTTACTACACCATTTTAAAAAATTTCAGTTTAGTGAAAGAAACGTTGTGAGGAATTTTTTCAGTTAAAAATCTCATGTTTGGCAAGTTAAAATCATAATTTTAAGTTGTTTTCATATTTCACCCAAGTGAGACATTAGAGATTACTCATTTTTATGATATTTGCTTTACCTCAAACATTTTGAAAAATCCATATTTTTTGAAAAGGTTATCAAAAGCATTTACATTTAAATCGTTTTCCATATTTACATTGATGTCTACTTTACAAGTTGAAATCCTTATTTTCATTTGTAAATTTTTCGCCCAAGTAAGGCATTTTTATTTAAATACATAACCACACCATCACACAATCTATCACAATAAATCCAAGTGAGCCTTAAAAATTCTCTTAACTCAACCAACATTCTAACCCCATTTGGGGAACACCAAGAGAATATTGTAGTTAGGTAGGATTGGGGGGATAAGTATCCAAATAACACCCCTACTTTACAAGTTGAAATCCTTATTTTCATTTGTAAATTTTTCGCCCAAGGCATTTTTGTTTAAATACATAACCACACCATCACACAATCTATCACAATAAATCCAAGTGAGCCTTAAAAATTCTCTTAACTCAACCAACATTCTAACCCCATTTGGGGAACACCAAGAGAATATTGTAGTTAGGTAGGATTGGGGGGATAAGTATCCAAATAACACCCCTCACTCAGTTACATGTTGAGACATAGTGGTTGACTTTTAGGGTACCAAAATCCCTTATTATTTATTGGCACAGTTTAAAACCAATTCGTTGGAAAGGCCTCTCCCTTAGGAGGGTTGAAGTAGCCAGACTGGTTCCGGAGGCCTGAGTGAAATACCACAATCCATTTAGTCATTGAAGGATACCTACTTGTTGTTCTCGTTGTACCACCCTTGTGGGAGTACAACGGTTATAGAACAAGAGCTGCAGATTCACCTAGCCGGACGTGTCATGAACGGGGTATCTTAGTGACCTATCTGCTAGGATTGTCTATCCGGTGTCCCTCCCGGTAAGAAGATATCTAGCCTTTGGTTCTACAATTCATATTTTCTGACTTGGATTTCATCACCTTTTAGAGGATATGTCTTGTTGAGTCATAATAATTTTTAGTTAGGTGTTTGCATGCTCTATTACCTCCCTTTGGTCAGTGAGTACACCTTTTTCTATTTTTAGGAGTCGTTTGCATGTTGGTTTTCTAACCACATTTTTTTATTACTCCATTTACTATAGCACAACTATTACAGTAAGTGTTTTGAGTTTGGTTGTTGTCCTGAGTGCCATTATTTTTTACGCTTCCCTCTTGCACACACAGTTGCATTAGGGCTTTCAAGCTTTCCACTCACCACCACCCTTTAATTTTAATAGACAATTGTCACCATTGAGTCCCCGAGACGTTCTCGGTGTTTCCGGGGTGAACCCCCTTAGTTCGGTTCACTTGAAACCACATTTCATAGACGTAGAGCTTTGTAACTCGAATCCACACATCATCGACATAGAGCCTTGTCACCCGATTTGGACGCCCCATATACGGCATCTGATTCTGACACATAATCCAAAAATCCCATCTATGCCACACCCACTAGACACATGGCTAGTACGCCTTTTGATTTTTTTTTCACGGGGACTGTTGGTGGAACATCATCCATCCCCGCCACCACAAAATCCACCACGATAGCCACAACTACCACACCTCCCTTAGGGATTCCCAACATGGGACCTACACCTACCTTAGGTATGCCCAACATGGGACCTACACCTACCATCACCGCCACTACTTAGATCCAATCAATTACTGGAACCATTCCAAACCCATCTGTAACTCATGTTGCGCTTGTGGGTGCTGGCCCTTCTCACACGTCTTTAGGTGGAGGACACATCCATTTTACGACTAATGTCCCCCTTGGGGGCAGTGGCCAAATTCATAATGCTACCACTATCACTTATGCCCCACCAACCATGTCATACCCCTCTTTCAGTCTGCCATTCATGGCTAGTCTGAACTTACTAGACCTGGAAAGGTTAACAAATGACCCAATTAGACATGACCCTGCTTGGGCCCCCATGCCCACAAAACTCTCGTTAGGCATCCCCAAGTTTGAAGGGAAGGCTGTAGAAGACCCACAAAATCATGTTATGTCCTTTCACCTATGGTGTTCCTCAAACTCCATAGTCGATGATTCTATTCGAATCCGAATTTTACAAAGAACATTCACTGGCTTGACAACCAAATGGTATATTGAGAAGCCCCATGGGACACACCCTACATTTACATCCCTCGCCTCAACTTTCCTACAGTTCTTTCAACTACCTGTTCACTATGATGCAAAAGTAGAAATCCTACTGCCTTGTAGACAGAATACGGCCACCCATATCACAGATCATATCCATGAGTGGCGTAAGCGCCGTAGTCTATGTAAGATCAAGCTAGATGACCATATCTTCTTGGATTGGTTTCTGAAATCCCTCCTTACACTTATAGCCAAGGACATGGCTTCTAAACGACCCGAGTCGTAAGAAGAAGCCATTCTAAAAGCACAACAATTTGATCTGATCTACGCCCAGTGTGGCTACTTGTATACCATTTTACCTGATGCTCCCCGCGGTGATTCCTCTCGGACTGACGCGTCAGGGGCATCCCACGCCGCCGACGGCATCATTGGACAAGATGCGTCCCACAACCAACCCTTTTCCATTATGCACAATAATACCGGCCCTGATCTTTCGTGGGCCACACCTCACTCCGGAGCTACAACTTCGTATGCTCCCATGGCCCACCCCCACCACACTCATGGACCCTCATGTCCACCACAGTGTTATGGTCACGCACTTTCATCCTATCCACCTCTGGTTGCACCCCCTATGTATTACCATTAGCAGGCCACACATGCTCCTGTTCACTCACAAGCCCCAACGGCTTATTACCCACCATAGGAAGTGCTTGCTGCACCACAACCTCTAGTCGCTCAGACTTATCCTCCAAACAACAACAACGCTGCCCCCCGCCAACCAAAATCCTGATCGACCACTGAAACTGGGTAAGAACCCCAATTTACGAACAAACCACCCATGTTCCATATGCGGGGTATACAACCATTACACACACACTTGCCCCAATTTGGAGAGAGCGCTCCAACTATGGACCGATGATGCCCAACGCCAAGGGCACGCGACACAACTAGCACCACCTCCTCAACCACAACTCATGGTGCTGCATAATCGTTTGCGCACACAAGGAGTGGCGAACACTCATCCGTTGGATCCTCCTCAAGGAACCACAACACCACAACAACAAATCACATACGCTACACACACAAACCAACCGATGGATTCGGGTACTCATCATCTCCTTATGATGTCATTCGTCTCCACAGTCAGACCCGGGATATACTTGGATACACCCATGACTTCCACGTTCCAATCCTTTACACCCCCTGTGAGGACAACCAAAATATCTAATTTGTGCACCATCTCCCACAATAGGCACGCACCTAACCAACAACCTCCTTTACTGCCGCAACCACCCTTAGTGCCCAGTCATGTGGGAGCCACACCAATCCACACTATCCCGTTCTTATTTCCTCCTCCAGGAGTCATCAACACACCAGTAATGGCTACACTCAATCTTCCAGGGTTAACGTTAGGACTACTTGTGTGGTACCTACCTACCCCAACCCCTCCCCTGACACCGAATATCATTTTACAACCAGTACAACCCATCAATACTTCTAACCGTCCACCCCCTGGTGTAGCGAACATCCAAACCGACCACCCCCAACAGGGGCCACTGCATCAACATCTAGTAATGTCCCCCCTGAACTCCGCTACAATGGGGGCAAAGGCCCACAAACCTACACCACTGGAGCTACAACCTGCACCGCCCCACCGACTCCCAAGTTGGCGAAGAATCCCCCAACAATCCGTGCTCCCCCCAAGTGCTCTTTGTGCGACGATATAGGCCATACTACCCATCAATGTCCACAATTACCGGCACTTCAAGAACACATGCAAATGTTGGATGATGACACTAACATACCAGTTGTCAAACTTGAAATGCCCCCTCAGCCTCGCGATAAATCGTTGCATACCAATCACCCTTGTGCGATATGTGGCATTTATGGCCATTACTCACAACACTGCCCTGATCTCCCAGATTATAGAGCAGCTCTATACGAATTCAATAATGTCAACCTAGAGATATCTGCTCCTCTCATTGAGGAAATTCATCCCCCACCATCTTCCTCCTCATAAGATATTAACGCAATTTACATCGTTTCCAATGGAGACCCCTCTGTCTCGTCGACCCCTTCCATTGATCCCTTCGAACCACATATTCAACCTTTTCAAATCAAAGAGGAAACCACATGTCCACAGCATGGGGGCAAGCCCGAAACCTTTCCCACTCATCATCATCGTCATTCTCATCGACGATATTGGGGGAATCCACCCCACAAGGGGAATCCCCCACCATCATATCATCCCTTGAGTATGCCACCACGGCCCATAGCCTCATGGTACACCCCCCCTCCAGTAGTTGATCAATGCCCTGTTGATCCCTCTCTAAGACAGCATCTGCACTGCATTGACACCTCTGAGTTTGGGGGCATAATAGATTACCTCGAACCTGGGATAGGGGGCATGATCAATCATTTTGTACCTACCCCATCACTTCTATCTAAACACCTCAATGAGCCCATCGTTCAAACCAACACATATGTGATCCACAATCACAAACCCCATGCACATCGCATGGGGGCAGGTCATTAACCCTGCTCACTTTTTCACATTCGTGATCTCAACCATTTTTTAGGTCAAGTGTCACTTGTATATCTGAGTTGATTTGATACACATAGTATTTCGCCCTCGTGGGTCATCATTTCTCCCCACCACTGCATCCTTGGCTTGGTCGGCTCACCTTTATTTATAACCATTTTTTAACCTCGTTTTTTCTTTTAACCATTCTGTAGTCATTTGACCTCTGTTTTTCGCAACCTTTGCACCGCCAGATTCAGATTTCCGTTCCCATGATGATGCTTGAGATCATTTCTCGCTCTCACCACCATATTGTGAAGGAATTTTTTCCATGCCCCTCATTGCCTCGGTTTGCATGCCACATTGACCATTATCGGTTTTTAAAACATTTCTCATATCACCGGATTTAGTTTTCCACACTCGTGACGATGCTTGAGATCACTTCTCGCTCTCACCAATATCTTCTTGTTCGGTATAATTTTATCCCTTTTTCGGGCCGAACAACTCTTTTACAAAAAATGCACTTAGGGAGTTTTTGTTAAGCTCTTTTCTTACTCCTAAAACAATGAAAATATCGCCGACCAATCTTGCTTCCCTTCATGCTCGCTAAAAGTATCTGAAAGGGCGTCTACCTGGTATAATTTTACCCCTTTTTCGGACCTTGTAGACTAATTACGAAAAAGGAATACTCTAATCACATCGGCTAGAAAAGTTCTCCATTTGCATCATTTTATACTTTTTCGGGCCTTGGAGACTAACATACGAAAAAGAACACCAGTGGAGTCTACTTACCGCTTTCAGACTCTCTAAAATTGAAAGCAACCATGAGCAATCATTGTCTTGGGCTTGTATAAATCCACAGGATGGTACTCCTCCACCAATTCAAAGTCTTCTTATCGTTTTCAAACTCCTTAAAAATGAAAGCACTCATGAGCATGAATAGTCCCGGGTTCGCATAAATCCACAGGACAGTACCATTTTAGAGCACACTTTTATCCCTTCTTGGATCTCATTAAAACCACAAAGAAGGACCCAACGGTGCTTTTCGGCGCCACAACAGATTATTTCTACTCATATGGCAGATTCCCCATTATGGTCGCCTTTGTTTAGAGTATTCTGCAGTATGTCACCACCCTGAGAGTCTCCCAATAGCATCCATCAGCTTGTCCCCCAGAGTCACTCCAATCTGTAATACATACCCCTGATCCATTAAAGCTATGATCCCCACACCTGTACGTAAGTTTCATATGCTGTTAGGTGAACCATGTCATCATGCTCTGAACAAAGGAAGTTTGAGTCCACTCACTCTATGACCCCAGTTATGCCCCATCCCGACAGTATGTCAATCCTACCATTAGTACTATCACACTTCAGTTGTACACCTTACGCTCCTATCAACGAAACATCATTGCCTTGACAGTTGTCGGTCTCCCTCTGTTGACGCCAACCAAATCTATTCCAGAGGATAGACCTAGAGGTCCCTGTGCCTTGGACTCATCACCATTAGTGATGAGTGCCAACAAATCATTTTGAAAGGAGTCCTCAGTGCCTCTCCAAATGATTGTTTCTCACATGCTCGATGTCAACACCATGATCGCATCGTTGAGACTCGTACATGGTATCGGTCATTTCAGTTATTTGTTGAATACCCCGGATATCACTTGACTCTACCACATTTATGAGTCCAATTGAGGAAACTACCAGTTACATATTCCTATAGATATCTGGGCTGCGCATGGCAACAGTATTCGAAAGTACCCCAGCTTCATACTCCCTCGAGTATACTCCTCAGAAGTTGGCTCACTGTCATCGAGTCCCTACAGATGTTGGACACCTTTAGATTCATTAGTTCATCAATCCTTCTGACACCTTATTCATAATGGTTGTTTCTCTTTTACAATGTATAAATCCTTCAGATCAGTCGTGGTATGACCATGAGTATGTCCCAGCATTGTGTCCCCTCTGGACCATCATGATGTACCAACAAATTTTTATGTATTATTCAGGTCCCCTTTCTTGGGCCTAGTTGTTATGTATATGTCTTGATACGAGCATGGGTATGCCCGTGTCGTCTATTATTAGAGATTATTCCTCATTCATTTTGAGGCCATGTATTTTTTTCAGTTTTTGCAGCTTCCAAGGGACCGTTGTTCCAGTCTCCAATCAGTCTCTTCTCTTCTCCAAGCCCTAGGAAAAAGACAAAAGAACTATGATGTCTATCAGCCATATGATGAGCTCCTGCCCTCACACATCAAGGGGCAATCTGTTAACACCCAAAAAGTACTCACTAGCTCATTCCCTTATTCACATGACCCATTTGTCCACTTTTTCCACCATTTGAGACTCTAAAACCTTCAAAAGGTCACCAAAAAGACCATAATACACCTTTTCCCCCTCAAAATATGTATTTTTCCTCGAAAAACACAAAAAACCCTAAAAAATGGTCCAAAATTCCAAAAAAATCAATTAAAAGGGAATAATATTCAAAAAATATTCAAAAAATATTCAAAAAAGAAAAAAGAAGGAAAAAGAGACCTAAACCATTTTGGTCAATACCATTGGTTTCCTTAAATCATAATGGTATTCCCTATCACCAAAAAACTATAAAAAGGTGATAGGGGCTCCTCACTATTCATCTACATTCATTCTATCCTTATGCTACCAAAGTCACTCTTGAGAGCCCTAGCCTCATTTTGAGTTTGAAGATCCCCATTAGAGCATTGGAGAAGAAGAGACCATTGGACCATTCGAGCATCTCAACCTTGGAGCTTCTCAAACTCACCATCCTCACCACTTGAGGTAATACAAAAGATCAATTTTTTTTATTTCTTGTTTCTCTCATAGATCTCATTGTTTATTGTTCTTAAATATAGTTTTTATTTATTTGCACATGTTAGATCGGATTTATGATTTACATTTGTTTTTACTTTTACATTGAGACTGCTGCTACAAGTTAGCAGGTGCTCTTTAGCACATACTTGGTTGAAAAACCAAGCAACAGTAGCCTTAGAATCTTGACCATGTAGGACTCTACACAGGTGACAACAGAAGGCTATTTCTGTTGTACCTAGGACAGACGTGGGAGGAAACCCTCTAAAGAAATTTGGGAAGGCGGTTTGGTGATTCAAATGCTTGCACCCAAAGGACATGTATGTGGACCCCAGGTAACTGTTCTTCATCCTTCGTTGGTTAGTTCTGGGTCTTAATCCTCCCAGACTTCCCTCCAGAAGGCATCTGTTTTCCTGGTTTGGATTAACTTAGGATATTTTTTGTGGTGTACTCTTTGTGCCACTTGTTTTTTGGCCTTAGATATTTTTGGCCCGTTAAGTTGAAAACTATGGATAGAATCCTGGTGAGCACCGCTCAAGGGACCCATTTTCAAGGGGCTCCTTGCGCTTTTCCATTCGTTGGGAACATTGGTACTCCCTTAATGGCTACTTTGAATCTTCCGGGATTCACTATAGGGCTACTGGTTCAGTTTTTTTCCACTCCGAACGCCTTGCATGCTCCTGATGCTTCTCAAGTAAGCACCTCACATCAAGAGCATCAAAACCCTATGCTTTCTTCGCCAGTAACATCTTCTCATCCTCCTTCTACCTCATGTGGTGAAAGTAGTAATACTAGTAACCAACAGTCTAAAAGGAATAGACGGAGGAAGAATAGGAAGAAGATGCCAAAGCAAGGGGGCAGCCACCCAGCCTCTGGAGGTCATACTGGGGGCACCCACCCAACCTCTGGAGGTCATGTTGTGGGAAAAATTTCAGTCACTGGAAATCATACTGAACCTCGCCACCCAACCTCTGAAGGTCATGCTGGGGGAAACTACTCAACCTCTGGTGGTCATGTTGAGAGAACTCACTCAGTCACTGTAAATTATACTGAACCCACCCACCTAGCCTCCGAAGGTCATGCTGGGGGAACCTACCTAGCCTCTGGAGGTCATGCTGGGAGCAAACTTTCAATCGCCGCAAATCATACTAAAAGCACATCTTCAACCACTGTTGCTCATGTTGAGGACACATCATTAATCACTGCTGGTCATATTAATGACAAGTCACTAGTTCCTGTGAGTCATACTGGAGACACTAAATCGGCCACTGCAAGTCATGCTGAGAATGTTAACATTGTTGACAAACCTAATAAACATAAGCTTAAGTTCCCTTGTAAGTTTTGCGAGGGAGACCACCTAACCTCTTTGTGCCCTGTACTTCTAGAAGTGCAAAAAATGTGGTCCATAGTTCAAAAGTCTTTTGCTTCTGAGCAACCAACCACTACAAGTCACGTTGGGGGCACACTATCAGCCAATGTTAGTCATGCTAAGAGTACTATTGTTGTAAATGAGTCTAATCTTATAGGACTCAATCCAAAGTTCCCTTGTAAACTTTGTAAGGAAGATCACCTTGCTCACATATGCCCTGCTATTCCAGAGGTGCGGAGAGTGTGGTCCATGTCTGAAGGATTCTTCACTCCTGAACTGTTTATAGATTCCCAACATCCTGATCAACCTTTGGTTGATGAAGTGGTTGAACCAATGCAATCTTTGGTCAACCCCACTCTTCCTTCGGAGAGTAAAGTGATTGAATCGATGTAATCTTTGAATGATCCCATCAGTACTTCAGAGACTGATGCTCCTGTCCTTGAAGTCTTTTGCATTACAAGTTCGGATGTTTTTGAAATGGTGAACACTTCATCTGTGCCGAGTAAACCCCTACCAAGCTCTAGGATCATTTCCTTTGATTGGAATAATCTAACTGGGCCTCGCCTTCCTTTTGCTACACCTTTTTAGATAAAGGTGGATATCGACAACCATGCGGTTCATCGATGTGTTGTATATGAAGGAGCCTCTGTTAGTATCTTATCCCCTTATTCTTGGAGAGATTTAGGTTTTCCTAACCTTGTTCTAGCTGTTAATTTGCCGTTGACTTTCGATAAAAGACCTAGAGAATCGTTGGTATTCCTCCCTCAGGTACCTTTTACTTTGGGTGGAAAAACAGTCTTAGTTGATTTTATGGTTTTAAAAGAACCTATGGCCTTTGATATGATCCTAGGGTGTGATCACGTATATGTTATGCAAGCTGTGGTGTCTACGGTCTTTCGTGTGATGCATTTTCCTCACAATGGAAGCATTGTCACTATCGATCAACTTACATTTGTTGATCCCTCTTATTACCCAACTATAGACCAAGTATATCCCTCGCCAGTAGGCACCACCATGTCACAATCAAATATTGTGGCATATTGTTCCTTGAGTCCAATTGCTACTGAGAAGAAGCCTCTGAATTCATGCTTACCTTCTCAGTACTGGGTCGCAGCAATTGACCAGGGGATGACTCCATCTGAATGTTTTGACATGCGTTCTATTTGGGATGATATACTTCCATCTGATGAAGTTTTCCTAGAGTCTATAATGCAGTCTGCCATTCATTTGGACATTCATCGACCGTTGAGCATTCTTACACCTTTTCTTCGAGCTCGTTAAAAACAGTAAGGAGGCCACGAGCATTTCTTCCACCCTCACTTTGAGCTCATTAAAAACAGTAAGGAGGCTACGAGCATTTCTTCCACCTTCACTTCAAGCTTGTTAAAAACAGTAAGGAAGTCACGAGCATTTCTTCCATCTTCACTTCGAGCTCGTTAAAAACAGTAAGGAAGTTATGAGCATTTTTCTGTATCTCCTTTGAGCTCGTTAAAAACAGTAAGGAGGTCATGAGTTTACTTTTTCGATCTCGTTAAAAACAGTAAGGAGGTCACGAGTTTACTTTTTCGAGCTCGTTAAAAACTTTACGAAAAAGATCTTTATAGAGTTCTTTTACGCTCTTGTTTGACTCTTTAAATATGACAAGATTGCCAAGTATAGTTTTTATTTCAGACTCGTTAAAGGTTTTGAAATGACATCCGCTTAGGTATAAGTTTAACCCTTTTCCAGACCTTTTCGGATTACTTACGAAAAAGGAATACTCTAGTCATGCGTGGTTAGAAGAGTTCTCCTCTCATTGTTTTATACTTTTTCGAGGGAGGGGACTAACTGTACGGAAAATAACTTTTTGAGCCTCTCTTTAGGGTTTCCAGGCTCTCTAAACATGAAAACACCAAGCGAGCATTCACCCATTCGGGCTCGATGAGAAATCCTAGTTCGGGAAAACCTCTTATTCCTCCCCTATTTCTCCCTCTAGACTTCCAAATGCTCACAGAAAGGGATCTTATTAGTTGCTTGAGATATATTTGCTAACTCAAGAATATATTTTTTATTAAAGTAAGGATTTACCCAGTTGAATGAATCCCCATGTTTAATGGACCTTCATGGGGATAACTTGGCTTTGATGTGGTTAACATTAGCTATCTCCTACTTTATTTGTGCTTTTCTCTCTCATCCTTCTTTCTTCTCATTTATTTGCATGCTATAGACTTGTACAATATTGCGTTTGGATTGAATACCTTAGGAACAACAGTAAGTATCACTCATCGATGTTAACTACCTGAGCTACGTAAGCTTTTACTGCCACATTTAAAGTACCTTCAAGCCTATTAGATGTTGCACTCCTCATAGTGCATGACTTCATTTTAGATGTACTTTTTGACATGGATCCAATGTCTATTTTTCATGGTCATGCTTGTTTACTATTGAGCAGGGGTATGCACACCTCAGGGAAGACATTATATATTTTAGAAAGGGTTGGTTTGCTTGCAGGTACTTTCCAACTCTTGCATTTATAGTTCTCCTCCTTAGCCCTTTGTTGGAATATTAAAAACCCATTCATACCTCTTTAGGCTTAAGATGTAATTTATTAATCATTTTTTATTAGTTTCCTAAATGTTGACTTCATGCTTACCTTCTCGGGACTGGGTCCCAACAATTGACTAGGTCATGACTCCATCTGAATGTTTAGATATGTGTTCCATCTGGGATAATATACTTCCTTCTGATGAAGTTTTCCTAGAGTCTATAATACAGTCTGCCATTCATTTGGACATTGATCTACCATCGAGCATTCTTCCACCTTCACTTCGAGCTCGTTAAAAACAGTAAGGAATTTATGAGCATTTCATCCATCTTCACTTCGAGCTCGTTAAAAATAGTAAGGAAGTTATGAGCATTTTTCTGTATCTCCTTTGAGCTCCTTAAAAACAGTAAGGAGGTCACGAGTTTACTTTTTCGGGCTCGTTAAAACTTTACGAAAAAATATCTTTATAGAGTTCTTTCACGCTCTTTTTAGACTCTTTAAATATGACAAGATTGCCGAGTATAGTTGTCATTTCAAACTCGTTAAAGGATTTGAAGCAACGTCCACTTAGGTATAAGTTTACCCCTTTTCCGGACCTTTGTGGATCATTTATGAAAAAGGTATACTCTAGTCATGAGTGGCTAGAAGAGTTCTCCTCTTATTGTTTTATACTTTTTCAGGGGAGGGGGCTAACTATACGAAAAAGGACTTTTGGAGCCTCTCTTTAGGGTTTTCAAGCTCTCTAAACATGAAAACACCAAGCGAGCATTCACCTACTCGAGCTCGATGTGAAATCCACGAGAGGGAAAATAGAGGATTGTTTAAGTTTTTCAGACTCTATAAATAGGAAAACATCAACGTTCATTATCCTACATGGGCTCGATATTAAAATCCATGAGTAGGTGTGTGGAGTTATTGTTTAAGTTTTTCAGACTCCTTAAAATTGAAAACACCAACGGGTAAGAAGAGATCTCGACTTGATATTAAAATCCAGAGATTAGTATTATAGAGTATTCTTCTATCTCTTCTTCAAACTCTGTAAACAATGACTCTATAAACAATGAAGAAGGTCTCGAGTCTTCCTCCCATGGGCTCGTTAAAATCTTTACATGGTTGGACCTATTGAGTTTTGTTTTCTTCTTGGACTCATTAAAACAACAAGACGGATATTATTTTATCAAAAATAATAAGGGTTAAGAAGGGTGTATCACATCTTTTTCAGTTTCAAAGGTAGTTCAGTCAGTCATATCCTTGAACACAACACCTACTTGAGTCTTTCATGTCAATTGGGTTTTATTTTTTGGCTTTAGGATGAACCTGATCTCCGAGATTTTACTCCCCCGGTTGGTTATTCTTCCAACCATATGGAGGGTCTGCTGTGTCTCCTACATCGCAAACTTATATCATTTTCCCCTCATGTTGAAAACTGCCTAAGTCACTTTGTGTCGTGCTCACTATTCAAGGATACAACCTGTGTCGGCCATTCTGCAGTTTACCTTGACTTCATGTGTCGGATATCCTCGTGTCAGTTTGTTTCATCTTGTTACTTGTCCTACTCCAAATCAACTCATACCTGTGAGTGTTCCTCATGTTGGATGATGGAGGATGCATTAATGCCTCCCTTCCAATGGATTTCTTCCCATTGACTTCAGCTCATTATGCTCTGGGAACAAAGTTTAGAGTTTCGGTTAGTACCTTGGGGATTGTAGTCATCAGTGGAAGTTTCCCTCGCTGTTGAAAAAATGGGAATACATCAATGTCTTTTATTCGAAAGGTTCCTCAAGTGTTCGACTACAAGTCCTCTTATTCACACTTGTTGGATCGTACTACGTACCTTGGGCCCCATTATCATTATCGATGGAAGCCCTCATGTTTGTTAACGATATACATCAATGACCGGTAATCAAACGATACCCCCCATGTTCGACTTCAGCTCATTTATTTGCATGGATAGAGTTTGTACCTTGGTTTGTTTTTTATGAAGACCTTGGTCCTATGATAGCATCACCATACTTATGTTATCGCCCAATCTGCGCAAGACTGAGCCTCACTCATTTTGGCTCTTCAAGAGACACAGATCCAACTTGTTGTTATGGCTATGATATCTCATTTTGACATGGATCCATGCTTGTATTTAAGTGGCCATGCTCTATATGTACATCTCCTAGTTATGTATCAGAGATCATGTTACACATCTATATGATGTCAATATTGTAATTTCTCGCTGACCTTGATCGTTCTTTCAGGTGTTTTTGTGACTTGGTTCTATGGTTTCTTGCTCCTCCCCTGACTTGGAATTATAATGTATTTCGACCATCGTTTCACTCTGACCTCACACATTAGGAGGCATATATTATAGGTCAAATCTGCACTTCTCCATCCCGTTATCACCTTGCCTTGTAGATCACACAAAAGGACACAAAGGATTGAAGAGCTATATTGCCTTAGATGGCTTGCTGCCAGAAGTACACTCCTCACCTGTAAAGATTGCATTTTTTCTTGATTTTTCCACATGTACCCCGCTCTCTGCATAGAAGACCAGCGTTCACCTTGAGAAAATACCCTACTTTTCTCAAGGACAACCAACGTACATCTCCCAAAAAGTTGTAAACGCTTGTTGTAAAGCCCAAAAGTTGCTTCATGTACGCTACTCTTGTGGTATGAAACCCGCATACATCTTAAGATGAAATAAAAAATATATTAATTTGATGAATGGGGATTAGTTGAAGTTGGTTCTGCAACTTCCCCAACCTCCCAATCCAACTACCTCTCGATCTAAACTTCCTACCTTGTTTCCATAAATACAAGGAGAATCCATGAGAGGGGTTAGACATAAGGACATAAGAGTCATAATGACATAGAAGAAAGGATTAAAGCATTGTTACGCTGGAGGAAAGTTCCAAGTTAGAGTGAAGAGAAGGAGCCCAAGATTCGGTTGTAGAAACATCTCTACACTTCAGTAATATTGTATTGATTTCATGTTTCTTTGACAATAAAAAGGTCGAAACACCCTTCCTGTCCCAAATTAGATATCTATTGGATTGCATGTCTATTTGGCTTAATTCTTGATTATAGTTGATGTTACATTGCTTTATAGTTTCATCATATTTTATATGGTCAAGATACGCTGAGGAAGGTATCTTTTGTGTTGCATGTTCGTCAAGCAGAAGAAAAAAAAGGAGATCAAGCGAGAGACCAAGCAAAAGCTAGGACCAACCGTCGAAAAAAGGTATTTCTCTCAATCCCGATCTCTTTCTTTTGCAGTAACCTAATGCAATATATTCAATGTGTTTACCTATCAACCCCGCCCAGTTGGTAGTGTCCATCTCCTCACTATAGGGTATAAATCCCAAACAACATGTGCATTAGTTTAAATGGAGATTTCTCCCCATCAAATCCTTACCCACTACAATTACTTTGAATGGGAATCAAGAAATAAAATTCTATTGCGAATGAAGGGACCTAGCATGATCAATATGGGAATAGAGGTTGATCCTCACTCAGTCATGGAGAAGTAAAAAATATCTTAATAGAATCTATGAATCCTTCGGATTACTATGTTACTCAGTATCCCTTGATATCTTATATCACATTGAAGTAGAAAATCCTCCAAATGGAATCTATACCAAGTTGTCTATCATTTTTTGAAAAGCAAGATGAGATGAGAGGCCACCAATTGAAGATTGAGCTACTCAATCTAAGCCCTAGTAATTTTGAATTAATCCAATAAGTCTTCACAAAATTTAGGTATACATTACTTCAACACAAGATGTGCAAAATAGAGAAAGAAAATGACCAGTTTGTCAATTCTATTAAAGTTGGGACCAGATTATTCTATTTTTGTCTCTTCATTACATCCAACAAGATTGGAACTTGGTACTACATGGAATATTCCTACAGTGGATAATTTTGTAGCCTCACTTCTCCAAGAGCAAGATTATCTCAATCAAATGGGATTCCCTATGTCGCCAAAGGCACATTCCCTTCTTTCCAATTAGGGAGACTAGAATATGAGCACGAAGAAACAACAATTCAAATGCAAGAAGGAGATCAATCTAAGAGTTGCATAGAAAAATTTGAACTCCAAATATGGAAAGATGAAGAAGGAACAATTATGTGCATACTATTGGGAGGGCCCACATAGAGAATAATATTGCAAGTAAAAGAGGTTCAACGAAGAAACATAAGAGGACAATCACAACAAGGAAGAAGATAGTCCATAGAATGATAGAGGCCATGTGCTTGTAGCAATTTATGTTTCATATCCATCCTCATGGATCCTAGACTCTAGAGCTTGAAATCACATGGCCTCATCCAAGGACATGTTTTCTTCCATAGAGGCATGCACCATCCCTGCACCATCCCTACCATCTTGGGAGATACATCAGTTTAGATAATCCATTCAACTAAGGAAGAATATTTTACAGATTCATATGAACAAGTGATCAATAGATTTTTACATTGCATTGGAGAACTTGTTATAGATCAAGTTCTTGGAGATAATACATTGGTTCAAATATATCACTCAATTGAAGGAGAACATGCCATAAATCAAGATCTTATTGATGAATATCTAATTGATGTCTTCAATTACCTTAGTTTCTACATATTTTGCTCCAACATCTCATAGATTTTCTCATAAAGGCTTGAAAGGAATTCCTCAATTCAAAGCTTAGAGCAATCAAGATCCAATAATCTAGCACTTCAAACTGTTTGAATCTCATGAATGGGATCACATTCATTCCAAGAGAAAAAGGGCCTTGGATCCACAAAAAATTGTAAACGTATTCACAAAGAAGCAATTCACATAGTTGCAAGCTTGCTTAGGATTGAAGGCATCATCAAAGCAAGCTATAACTTAGTCTACTTAGAATTCTCTTTTTGGGGGAGGGTTTTTAATATGAGGTTTTCCCTCTTTCCTCATTTTTTAAATAATCTCTTTTGTACTTAGGCACCTAACATGGTTGAAAATTGCCTAGACCCAATTTATTTTGCATTAATTTTAACAAGTTAGGCTTATGCGGGGGGGTGTTAGAGCATAATTACCCTCTCCATAGCATCAATATATCACCTAGGGACTTAGATCATTGTCTCAAGATTACAATGTTCCAAATTCCAGTCAATTTGACCATCTAAGTAACTAGAGAGATTCATCGACCCTATATTCAAGGGAGTAATATGATATTTATAAATTATGGAAGTGATCCTCAGGACTATTTTTGTGTGTGAGGGCGCATTCATTCAATTAGGGATTATTTCCTTTATTTTAGGTTCCCATATTGCATGTTTGACTTGTGGAGTGATTATAGGGAGTTAGATCCATTAATCAAGGACTACAAGGGCCCTCCTTTGTTATTATGAGCTAATGGCACCTGCCTTGACTATTTTGGGTAGATTCCCCTCATGCAGGAGTTGATCATGTAGTTGATCCTTTCTTTTAGGAATATAAGCAAGTTTTTTTTGTAAGGATTCAAATAACATACCCAAGTAGTATTCTAGGCGATTATTTTGGATTGAAAAAATTATACATATAGATAGGTATGCCAATATTAAAAAAGAAACATAAAATTTCCTACTAAAACTTGTAAATTTTGGCAAATATTATCCAAAAAAAACATATTTTATGTAAAGATAGGCAATTTGTTACAGTAAAAATGATCAATTAGCAAATTTATTTTTTGAAAAAAACCCTCAAAATAGCCAATTGGAGAAATTTCACCCCGAAAAAATACCCTCCATATAAGCCTCCACTTGTCCACTTAGGTTAGTTATGAGCTTGTTAACTCATATATGAGAGATTGTATGACAAACTAAGGGAATTTGAATTCTAGTTAATTCTTTACTATACTTTTATGGAATAATGAGCAGTTTAAATTGCCTTCAAAGTCATTTGAATTTCCTATAAGTAAACATTGATTCATTCTTTGTAAACACACAATGGAATAATGGGTTTCTGGAACAAATTTTGCATATTTTCTTTATGGTTGATGAATATGATCATTTTGTCACTTGTTTAATCACTTGCTAACTATATTACTGTTTGTTTTAGTTTCTAGATCTTGTGCTCCAAAATATCATAGGGGATTTTGGCTAGCATTCCCTTTGTTGTCTTGGTTGTGGGTGTGTAGCATATGAGTGGAAAAGTATGATTTGCAAGGGAACAAGCGTTGATTCTAGCAAATTAGTGTTGTGAGTGATATATATCAAAATTAGTAGCACAATGCAAGGAGTCTTTCGAGGAAGGTAAAAAATAAGGGCTTTTGGGACCACCCAAAAAAAATTGTGAGATATATATATCAAAATGTTCAACACAATGCAAGTATTCTAATGAAGTAGGTCACACATAAGGGTTTATGTGAACCCCTAGAATTGCAGTATGCGTATTTATCCTTGTCAAATTTTAATCTGCTAAGAAATTCCCAAAATCCCACTAGATGCAAAGATTTAGGAATTTTGTTTGGTCGTCCATTGAGAATTTGGTTTCTACACTATTTGTTTTGATAAAATGAATAATTTTTGCTAGCATCTTGCAAAAATAATGGTTTCCAGGGTTTCTAGGGTTTCCAAGGTCTTATAAACAAGGGATTGTAAATTCATATAGCTCTCCAATATACTTGTGGGATCCAATAGTGGTACTCTTCCCAATCTCTTTGGGAATTAACTAAGGAGGTTCAATTGTTTCCTTTGTTATATTACCTAGCTACCTAGCTACATAAGAGTATTTTCTTGAGATCTATGGTTGGTACCACTATAGCATTAGGAAAACCGATTGGATTATCTAAAGCTAGTTTTAATTGTCTTATAAGACTTTCGATATACCCAAGGGTATGTGGAATTAAGATTTCATGTGCAAGTGTTATCCAATGCAATACTACTCAAAGGGGTACCAACATGAGTTACAACAGTTTCCAACAATTGCACCAACCGAGGGTACGATGTCACTAAGTATCTCTTGTATTCATTGTTTGTCGTGTTCCCCAGTCATATGTTTACCTATTGCACGATGGATCTTTGTGGTTATTTAAAGACATTGGAACACATCTCTAGCCTAAAAATATATATAAAATACTGGAAGCGCGTTGGATCTTATACTGCTTCTAGTGTTCTCTATCCCTATAAATTAAATCAACACGAGATCTACATAGGATAAGATGCAATAAACCACAATTTATAGAGAAAAGTAAGAAACATTATACAATACAAAGATAAAGATGACAGTAAATGAGCTCTATATGATGAGAAAAATTTCAAAGGAGAAATTTTCATCGGCCTCTTTAGGTAGGGATACCTTTCACTTGAGAAGAGCTATGTTACAATACTTCTCAACAAAACTATCCATATCCTTGTAGCTCTTTAAATAGGATTCTCATATCCAAAACACTAACTACCTAACATGGCCAAATACTTAACAAATACAACTTTCTAGTAGGACTTAATTAATAAAGAGACCCCTTTTACATTGATTAACACTAACTTACTCATCCTCACTTCAAAGAGATGGCCTTATACAATGTATGACTAACTCCTAACGTACGGTGGGATATGGTAGGACCCTAACACTTGAAGCATGTTTGTTAAACTAACATTTAATGATATTTTGGTGAGATGTGAACTTATTTGTAGATTTCTCTCTCACACTAACTTTAACAGTGTGTAAAACTGATTTTACATCACATATAAGTGTTCACCAATGATTTCTCGAGACAATTTAAAAGAGGGAATGAAGATGTTTCAAGGTAATATTGCCTCTTTTCCATATATGAGAAAAAATGATCATGTGCCCAAAGTATTATACCTCATTTTGTCATCTTTGACTATACATGCTTTACCACCATGGGAAGTGTTAGCACCTGATTTTTACAGCATAGACAGATGGTGGAAGAAAAGGATAGCCCTAAAATTTATTGATAAAAGCCAGAGATTGCCCTTGTTTTCCATAACCAGGTGCTAAAGGCATGAGAGAAATGAATATGGGGGTGGTAAATATGCTAGGAAGGAGCAAATATTGGGGAAGGAAGCATCAAAATGGCCCAAAAAGGAACCTAATTCTATACTCCGAAGGAAATAGAGGAAAGGGTAACTACCACGCCAGTTTCCACCGTTAGATGGGCACCCAAGGGAGATCAACGATCCTCGTTGATGGTCGCATGGATAAGGCACGTGGGGAATAGTCATAAGGGCGGTTACGACGGTGAATGCCATCGGACATGTGGTAGTTGGAGGAGATGTCGCGAGGACGATAGGCGGTAAGCAGTATCGTTTCAATAAGCATGCAATACCGCCAAAGCATAAAGGTATATCTAGGGCCACATGGACAGATCAGGGAGTTAGAGTAGTATCCTATGGTCGAGGTTAAGGGTCCCACAATGGTAAGTGCAATGCGACAAAATAAACAGTGTAGATGTTCTTGGGAGGATCGACGATCCATAGTGATCCTCGCATGGGGGAGTTGCACGCTGGGTAGACGGGAAGATGGTCATGATGGGTAGACCCATTTGCCAGGTGTCGCCACCAGAGATGGTCGCAAGGGGATGAGCAGTACAGCAAAACCGGTTAGGGGAATGTAATCCCACTATGTCAAGATACATCGCTTAGCAGCAGACGATGGAGATTGGGACACCTGGAGCGATCCAATGGTAGGGGAAAAAGGGGGGTCAAATCAGTTAAAGGAGGGAAGATCTAGACGGTCGAGAGCAGCACACGTGAGAGATCAATGGATGGAATTGACAAGTAGTTAACGAAGAATCCCAGAGGATAAGTGAACAAGTTATATATATAGCCTTTGATAGGTAAATATGACATTTTTATTTTCCCGGGGTATGTCTGCTCTGGGCGGTTTCTGGTCACAGGTCGGTCGAAGAAGGCAACGTATTTTGTCACCAGGAGGGCCGACAAGGAGCCAGTCTCTGACAAGATTCAGGGTTTGGGATTGTTCCGGGAGATAGGGTTTTTGTCCTGGTACAGAAATTTGGCTTCTTGTCGCCAAAATTAGCAGAAGTTTGAAGGTCCTACCGACATAGCCGGGCACAGAAGGTTCCTGTGGTCCTGTACGTTGTTCGGCCTAGACCATACCAATCTGTCATGTATTTGTCTCCCGAAGCGCCAGACATTTGAGTCTGGAGGTCTCCCCGAAGATGTCGGTCGTCGCACTGTTTCATCAAAGTCTTCCTGAGAGTCGGCGGGCCTCCTTAACCGCCCGTTTTGGGCTTGGCCTCAACATTGAGGATAGCTCCCTTGCATTGTTGGTCGTTCAAAATAAATGTTGGTCCGTCCGAAGTCGAGAGTGAGGAAATAACAAGCCTCAGCTTGGGAGAGTTTCAGACCAAAGTTATCCACCCCCAAGTGACAGGTTTCTCCAGTACTAGTGACTTCAGGCCTCCACCTTAGATGAGGAAGGAGGAGCAAGGCTAATGCGCGGGGGAGACATTTCTCCCAGCCATATGGGTGCGAAGGTAAAGTTCTCAAGGAATTATAAACATATTAAGGCAGGACTCGAAAGTTAGTGGGGGCAGCCAGCTAAGAGATCATCTCCGAAGATCAATTCTAGTTGTGATGTTTCAACGGCCAGGTGGGGCAGCTACCATGCTTCCTTTTGCCTTCTTGCATGAGTCAAGTGCTATTAGGTAAAAAATGTTGGTAAATGTGAAAGGGCCAGAGTAGCAGGTGATATAGGTGCGGGAAGGAGGAAAGTTACTTATGGGGATTGTTGGGTGACCTGAGGAGCTGCATGGGTGATGTGACCCACATCATTCAACATATGGAGGAGAAATGATGGGAAGATTTGTGACGTAGGAAATACTAGGCGGATAGGTGGCCTAAAGGCATCTCTATGGCCACCCAAATGATTGCTGATGCAATGGGGGCCACCTCAATGTCGTCATCTGCTCCGCCGTCTATCTGGAGGTCTTCATAAACTGTGTTTCAGGTCATCCCAGACCTTAGGCATCATTGTTACTTGATTAAGAGGTCTGATCAAGTTATCATGGAGATTATAGCTGCACGTAGCCGTTGTAATCATCACAGCAGTTATGGATATGGTTTTTTCGTTAGCTTGGGGCATCTTTTAGTTGGAATTGGGTCATGGAGAAGGTGTAGGAATCCGGTGTGATTCTAATGCCAGAGCACACATGGAATAAGGTGGAGGGAGAACCTGCTCCTCCGTCTCCAATTATATTTGACCACGTGGAATCCAGCTCTACTAGTGAGGAGAAGGAACCCGAAGGGAGAGAGGTGCACAAGAGAATTTGGCATCAATGAAAGGAGGAGATTCCCAGAGAGGAGGGAGACATCCAACAAGACAAGGAGATTGTCCATGACCTTGTTCTCCCCACTGAGAGAGTGACACCTCCCCCTCCTGTTGAAGAGTCGCAGGCCGATAGCTCTCTGAAGATAGAGGACTTCTTTGATTCGCAAGGCCAATTGAAGACTTCGGAGTAAGGTGGCGCCCTGTTCATAATATTTTGTTTCCCGTCTTATTTAGACTGTTTGGAACATGACACGTATGTAATACTCCGAATTTGGGGCTATCAAGGTGGCAACGTAATTTTGCTTGTTTCCCAAGGACTAGTTCAAGGCCAAGAGCCTATATAAAAGCATTGTAATAGAGTAATTAGGGGTTGGAAAATCAAGTGGCTCAGGCCTTGGGAGAGCTTTTCTCTATTCTGAAACATTTTGTCTTTAATGAAATTGCAGTGATTGAAGTTGGTTTTAATGGCAGAGATTCTTGTGTCATTCTCCTTGTAGTTTGTTCCTTCTTTTTTCCCATGTGAATTTGTGTTTCTGTCATAGTAAATTCATTTTGTAAATGCTTATTCATGTTTGGTTCAGTGTAGTGTTTGAATGGAATTCATAGAGATTATGCTTCGTTCGAATCTTACCAAACATTTCACAATTATTATCTGCTAAAGTTGGTGTAGAATTCACCATTGTATGCTCTACATCAATGGACTGTTTCTATTTTCTTCCTTATCATCAAATTAAAAATCTCATCGACTGTAAATGGGTGGCTGCCTTGCCTCTGTTTTGACATTCCTAGCTGCAGTGCTGTATTTGATTTATGTTTTCTGTGTTGACTCCATCTCCCATGTTTCCCTTATGATTTTCTCTCCAAACCATTTAAACGATCTATCCTAACATAAGTCTGACCTTCTATGTATGTTATTGATTGAATATCTTGAGTGATGAATGCTGGTGTACGTTTTCATTGTTGACGCCTTTGATTATTTCCAGTCTTTCATATGTTTGTAGAGAGAGCTATTGGTACCCACTTTGTCATTGTTTTTGGTCGATAAATATACTCAGAATGGTGCCTCTACAATCATTTTTGATATCATAAATTGCTCTTTTTGCCATTTAGATCGCTGAATGGGATAGTTATGCATTTATTTATACATCCTATGAATGTTGTGCAAGATTCGCTATATTTTGGTTTATTAACGATTATCTGGCTTGTTTAATGACTTTATTTTATTTTACAAATGATGGCTCTCAACGGAACTTTCAATTAGGTGCTTACTGAAGTCGTGTCCATTTAGCCCGCTGTTTGGACTTGCATTCGATTCGTGGAATCATTGGTTGAGGTATGCTCGGGTTGTTAAAAGATGAACTGGCATGTGAATTTTGTTCGGGACGTGGCTCTGGTGGTTTGTGAGCTGGAGTTCTAGAAGATTCTTCCTCCTATATGCCTAGCTTGACACCGCACCCACTTCTACCCACATCGAAGAGGAATTAACTCTGCAGCTATTGCGTATAAGAATGATGCCATAGACCCTGAGGGACCTCCTGTGTGTTGTTCTGAGTCATCATGAAGCTGTTCCTTGGAATATGAGTTGTCATAAGATGCTGAGCGGAACCGTTTTTGTTATGTGTTGTTAAGGGATGCTGGACAAAGTCATTTTCCTATATTCAAGATCGTCTCTTATTAGAGCAGTTGACCACTGAAAGGGTCAACTTGCTCTCCTAATTGTAATCATATATATAGGCGTTCCTACCTCTAGAACTGGTTAAGTCTTGTCAAGCTTTGCTGTGTATTGTTAAGTCTTGTTTTCTATTGACATGACTGAGACGGAGTCAGTCTTATTGATCTTTCCCCAACTGCAAATGAACATAGGAATGCTGTAATGTTCGGGTACACAGGGTACTACCAAAGGACCGAACACCAAGAGCAACCAATTCACACAAACAGATCACAGATCAACACACCGATGTTTTGACGTGGTTTAAACCCTCTTGAGGGAAACACTCCACGGCCCCGGCCAAATAGCTTCTACGGGACAATTTATTATGCAAAGAAAGAAAGTTACAAATGAGCTTCTCATAATCGATCAACTAAACAATGACCCTCCATGCTCTTTAAATAGAGATCATGGACCAATCGGGTGTTAAGCCACGGATCAAGGTTAGGTTTGATCTAAGAGAAGTTGAGCCGTCGGATCACTCTATGTCGGAAACATATCGTGACCGTCGGATTAAGTATATACAAATGCATACTAATGCATACTAAAGAAACACACTATCCCTAACGGATATATTACACAAGTTGATCTTAACTAACTCCTAAGTGTCTAAATATCCTAACATCCCCCCTTAAGAACAACTTGGGATAGGATTGAAGGATTTACAAAAGTGACACTATTAGGAGAAGGAAGGAGGCATTAGAGCCTATCCCCCCTTAATGACAAGTTCCTGAACTCCTAACATAGATCGAAGTTTAGAAAACTTCGCTTCTGTAAGAGACTTGGTGAAGATGTCTGCAACTTGATCATCTGTAGGGCAAAAGAGCACTTCGACAACACGATCATGAACAAGATTTCTGATGAAGTGCATATGTAGCTCAATGTGTTTGCTGCGTTGATGTAGAACTGGATCTTTGGCAAGCTTGATGGCACTTTGATTGTCGCACCAAAGTGGAGTAGGCTGCTGCTGCTCGAATCCAAACTCTGAAAGGATCTGTCGAAGCCATAAAGCTTCTTGACTGGCATTAACTGCTGCTCGATATTCTGCCTCTGCTGAAGAAAGAGCAAGAGCTTGTTGTTTCTTACAAGCCCAAGTAATAGGTCCAGATCCCAGACTGAAAACATAACCTGCAGTAGACTTTCGATCATCAGGATCGCCGGCCCAATCTGAATCAGTGAAACCAACCAACAAAGGTTTCCCCCTGTACTGTAATGAATCCCAAACTGAACTGTGCCTCGAATATATCGAAGTATTCTTTTAGCTGCTTTCCAGTGACTTTCATGAGGTGTCTGCATATAATGGGCAACTCGACCAACGGCAAAGGAAAGGTCAGGACGAGAATGAGTCAAGTATAAAAGACTACCAATAAGCTGACGATACAATGTGGCATCTACTTCAGGTGAAGTACAAGTGGCAGAAAGTTTGACTCCAGACTGGAAGGGAGAAGGGGCTGGTTTACAATCTTCCATGTGAAAGCGACGAAGAAGGTCACAAGCATACTTAGACTGAGAAAGAAAGATTCCTTCTTTGGTTTGCAGAATTTGGAGACCAAGAAAATAATGCAAATGTCCTAAGTCTGACATTTCAAAAGTTTGTTTAAGACAGGATTTCACATGGGTTATAAGCTTAGGGTCACTACCAGTAAGAATAAGGTCATCAACATATAGAACAAGTATGATGAGATGGTTTCCTACTTTCTTGGTATAGACATTGGGGTCAGAATGGCATCTAGAAAAACCAGTGTCAAGGAGAAAGCTATCCATTTTGGCATACCAAGCTCGAGGAGCTTGCTTAAGGCCATATAAAGATTTCTTAAGGCGACAGACAAGGCTAGAGTTATTCTGAACATAGCCAGGAGGTTGTTCCATGTAAATTTCCTCCTGTAAATCACCATGTAAGAAGGCAGACTTGACATCCATTTGATGGACTTCCCAGTTGTGTAAGGCTGCAAGGGAAAGAACAAGGCGTATGGAGTTCATTTTGGCGACGGGAGCAAAGGTTTCATTGTAGTCAATCCCTTCAACTTGGGAAAAACCTTTGGCAACTAACCTTGCCTTAAGTCTTTCAACACTTCCATCTGATGCATACTTAGTTCTATAGACCCATTTACATCTGACAAGTTTTCTTCCTTTTGGAAGAGGTACAAGATCCCAAGTATCATTCGTCATTAAGGAACGATATTCTTCATCCATGGCTGCATCCCAATCTGGATTCCCTGAAGCTTCTGCAAAAGTTTCTGGATCATGATTCTCGGAAACTTGAGCCAAAAGAGAAGAGGCTCGCTGAAACTGAGAACGTGTTCGACGTTGATCTCTAGGATCACCGGCAAGATCACCAGCTGCTTCACATGTTGAACGGACCCATCGAGGAAGCACTTGTGCTGGTGCAACTGGAGGAACATGAGCAGGCGGAGGTGGATTTTCATCCTCACTGTCATCATCAGAAACTGGAGTTGGAAACCTGTCAAGGAAGTTGGAAGAAGAAGAAGAAGGCACAAACGCCGAATCAGGCTCGCAGGCCAAAGATGGCACACTCGCCGAGTTAGGCTCGCAGGCCAAGATATTTTCATCAAATTTAACATCTCTTCTAATTATTATAGCATGAGAATGTGGTTGAAGAAGTCTATAACCTTTTACATCTTCAGAATATCCAACAAATATGCACTTTTCACTTTTAGGTTGCAATGCTTTCCGTTTTTCATCCGGAATGTGAGCCCATGCTTCACTACCAAACACACGAAAGTGACTTACATCAGGTTTAATTTTACTCCATGCTTCTTCCGGTGTTATACCTTGTAATGCTTTTGTGGGGGTGCGATTAACTATGTAATTTGCACAATTCTTGGCTTCAGCCCAAAATTGAAGACTTAGTCCCTTAGATTGGATCATACAATTAGCCATTTCTTTTAAAGTGCGGTTCTTCCGCTCAGCTACACCATTTTGTTGTGGTGTATATGGAACAGTGTGCTGTTGTTGGATGCCTTGTTCAGTGCAGAAAGTAGTGAACTGTTTGTTAACATATTCTCCTCCATTGTCAGATCTTAACTTAATAATTTGATGACCAGATTGTTTTTCAACAAGGGCCTTGTAGGCCAAGAACATGTTAAATACTTCGCTCTTAAGTTTTAGGAAATAAACCCAAGTGCGTCTGGTGTAATCATCAATGAAAGTTAAGAAATACTTGAAACCAGAAAATGAAGCAGATGGAAGAGGGCCACACAAGTCACTATGCACAAGCTTCAAGGGAACCGAGGCGTGCCAAGAGGCACGTTTGTCAAAACTGTCCCGATGATGTTTTCCAAGTACACAACCGGAACAAACACCATCTCTGCAAGATACCATCGGAAGACCTGTCACCATATTTTCTTTACATAGTTGTTGCAATGAGCGATAATTTAAGTGACCAAATCGCTCATGCCAAAGTTTGCTCAAGTTATCACTATGAGCAACAAAAACTGAAGGGAAAGGTGATGACCCAAAGTTGTTAAACTTGTACAACCTGGTAATATCATCAACAATTCCGGTAGCTAGAACCTGTTGAGGATCTTTAAAATCCTTGATTACAACTTGGTGAGGTGTAAAGGTCACAGTTTTACCTTCACCAGAATGAGTGATCTGATAGACTGATAACAAATTGCAGGAAATTCTTGGAACACATAGTACATCACTAAAATGACCATTATCTACTGGAACTGTTCCAGCTCCTACAACACTTAGAGATCTATCATCACCAACAAATATTTGTTTGGTGTTACATTCATGCATAGTAGAAAAGATGGCTTGATCCTTAGCCATATGATAAGATGCTCCAGAATCAATGAGCCATTCATTTGAAGTAGAAGAAGAAGATGCATTATAAGAATAACCAGAAGCACAAAGTGCATGTCCATGAGAGGTAGATTCTGATGGCGAATCTAGGCTGATGTGGTGCTTCTTCATTGCTGCTTCCAAGGCTGCCATCTTCTTGAAACACTTTGATTCATCATGATTATATTTCCCGCAATAGTTGCAATGACGCTCAGTCTTCTTGCCTTTTGGCTTGGATCCTTTGTCATTTTTTAAAGAAGGAGCTGACTGAGAGGGTTTGGGACCCTTGTTTGACTTATTATTGCGAAAATTTTGTTTCTTGGGAGGCTTGGACTTTTCTTTCTGTTGGGACAATAAGGCTTTCCCAGATGTATCTGCATTGTTGATTATTCCAAGGTGAATGAGTTTATCTTGTTCTCTAATCAAGGAATCACAAAAGGATTCAAGACTAGGCTCTTGATAGCTAGCTGCATTCAAGGATGCTTTCATGGAGTAAAATGTAGATACAAAAACAGAATATGCAGGTCCAAGTTTGGAAAGAATATGATAAATGCACTGTTTGTCTTCCCTCTCAATCTTACATTCTGCACATAAGAGTTTAAGAGTTTTGTACTTAGATAAATAATCTTGAATGCATGAAAAGTCACTTGGATTTAAAGAAATCAACTCATTTTCGAGTTGGTGACCTCGAATTTCATTGTGTTTACCTAACACAGTTTCCAACTTGTCCCAAGCAGTATTAGGTTCATCAATTCCAGATATGTGGAATCACAAATCAGTAGAGATTGACATCCCAATCAATCCACGAGCTTCATCACATCTATTTGCCCATTTTATTTTCTTATCATCATCAGTGGGTTCTTTTTCTTTCCCTGTGGTAATTCGGAAAAGTCCCCTACTTCGTAGAACATCCTCCATACGAGATTTCCATGAGAAATAGTTGGAACTGTTAAGTAGAATATCACAATGGGCGGCCATATTTGTAAATTAATGGCTGTAAAAGTAGAAACCAATATTCTGGATGCGAAGAGCTCGAAAAAATAGGCGGTTTCAAAAAAAACGACACTGAAAACTGACTCTGTATGATGAAGTTATGCTTGAACAAAGAAACTGTTGAAGATGTCCCCAATAGTGACGCGGGAGCTAGAGAATGTCCAGCAAAAAAAAGAACCCCCCTCTTCCCAAGATGAACCTTTTCACAATCACTTTACAAAAAAGTTGCTTTTAAGTGAATCACTTTTGTAAAATAAGTGATTTCACTTTTACAATGATATTACTTTTAAATAGTGCAACAATAAATAAAAAGCTTAAGTGACTCACTTGTATTTTTATTTTTATTATTTAAGTGAGATGCACTTTTACAATAAAGTAACTTGAAAATAGAAATTGCATGCACTTTTCTTTTTAAAAGTAACTTCCTAAGACCTATTAAGGAATAAAGCAATTTTGGACCAAGTGAGCTAGTTTAAAAGCAACTTCTTGCTCGGTTTGCGTGCTTGCCCTTTTTCCTGCAAAACAAACCACAAAACGATAGAAAAAAACTTTTCCACACTTGTGGAGTTAGATCTTGTTAGCTTGCCCGGAAAGTCTATGTTTTCTCTCTGTTTCTGATTTGCCGAGATCGCGCAAAGTGCACGGCAAAGAGCATACGCAGCCGAAAAAACCCTTTCCCTTTCTGTTTCTGATTTGCCGAGATCGCTCAAGGTGCACGGCAAAGAGCATACGCAGACGGGAAAGCAACAATCCGAACCAAAAAAAATCTAACAGTAAAAAAAAATGAAATATGAGATTTTTTTCTTTTCAAAAACGAAATAAAAAAAATGCGTCACTGTAACATTATACCTTCAGATCTGATGAAAAACGCGTTTCTGGAGCAACCGGGAACCGTTTTCGATCAAACGAAAACTATTTCCCAATGGAAACGACGCTCCGGACGCAATGGAACACCTCCCACATCCCAGAAATGCACATAAATACCAGAACTAGAAACCCGTTCGAGTTTCGGCAACAACAGTTCAAGATCTAGATCACAACCGGAAGCGGCACTTCATAAAAGCTCTGATACCATGTTCGGGTACACAGGGTACTACCAAAGGACCGAACACCAAGAGAAACCACTTCATACAAATAGATCACAGATCAACACACCGATGTTTTGACGTGGTTTAAACCCTCTTGAGGGAAACACTCCACGGCCCCGGCCAAATAGCTTCTACGGGACAATTTATTATGCAAAGAAAGAAAGTTACAAATGAGCTTCTCATAATCGATCAACTAAACAATGACCCTCCATGCTCTTTAAATAGAGATCATGGACCAATCGGGTGTTAAGCCACGGATCAAGGTTAGGTTTGATCTAAGAGAAGTTGAGCCGTCAGATCACTCTATGTCGGAAACATATCGTGACCGTCGGATTAAGTATATACAAATGCATACTAATGCATACTAAAGAAACACACTATCCCTAACGGATATATTACACAAGTTGATCTTAACTAACTCCTAAGTGTCTAAATATCCTAACATGTAATACTCTGTTAATTCAATACATATCTCTGTTCTGGTTTTTATGAAGATCTAGTAGCATGTAAGGTGATTTAATAATAAAGACTCAACCTCTGCTTGCTGAGACGGGCCCGTCAACAAGCAATGGTCTCCAGTCTTTGTGTATAATTTGTGTGTGTTTCTGCAGATAACGGTGTCTTGTGTATTTCATCTTTGCATCTATCTTATACGTGATATCTATATCTTGAAATCTAATTGTTGTTCGGTTATTCACATAGATGAAATTTCTGTTATATGTTATGTGTTTTATTGTTACTCACTTTTTGTTGTTTATATGAATAAAGAGCTTTATGTTATGATATATGCATCTTGTGAAGTGCGTATGTTAATAATGTTTGCAGCATACAATTAAAGTGACGGGTTACACTTAGGTTCAGCTAGTTTACTCCATAGGATAGGTCTTATTTATTTCACCTCCTCGGCTTGATAGGTTATGTCGTATTCATCTCTTTTAGCTTGCCTCTGTAGTTTTTCTTAAAGGAATTTAGTTTACTTGAGTTCATTTGGAATCAAGTTAGCTGAGTTTTTTGAGCCTTCTCATAGTTAGCTCCTCTCTTAAAATCTGTAGTTCTTCCTCTGTATCATTAGAATTGCTCCAATCTTAAGCCAACTTGCTTTAGGATAGAGTAGAAATAACTAGTCTTTCTCCCACAATTCACATAGATTATTTCTTTCCTCACGCTAGCCTCTAAACAATCTACTCTTTGCTCCCTTTGCATTATAAGGTCATGTGCATTAACCAGCGCATAACTAAGTCATCCAAAATTCTTCCTTCCCTTAGCTTAAATCCCTTTCCTTCATTCAGACAGGCATTTGGATCGTCATTCAGACTTTTACATTTTCTACATCGTTTCAGCGTCTTCAGAATCTAGTTTCTTCTACCCATTTGAGTATAATGTTTCTTGCTTCTGATTGAACAACCTAGATATAATTTAATTATGTTTTATGTTGCATAGATTCTTTAATAAAGTACTTTCTTCCTTCTTCTAAAATAAAATCTTCCACATCTAATTTATTAATTACTTGATGTTTCAGAATTCGCCAGCTTTGTTTTAGATAGTTAATATTTTCTTCTTTTCTAAGATTGTTGAAATCTCTTTTATAATCAGATTGGTACTTCATTCATATAAATATGTTCATGACATAAAAGTTGGATTAGAAACAGATATCTTTATCAAATTTTCCTGCTTGCTTTTATACTGATCAAGTTTTCCACTTGTTATTATATCATCTTTTTATCACTTATGTATGGATGGAAATAAGCCATGATTCCATAGTTATAGTTCTAAGTTTTATCAAACCTTCTCTTCTAATTAGACTTCAGTCTCCTTTCTATAAGGAGTATTTCTTCTTCCATCATTTAATTCTTACATAGAATAGTGTAATTTGATATTGTTTTAATCTATTGGTTAGGTTAGCTTAGTAATTGTATTGTTTAGAATTTGACTCGGTTTTTCATTTCAAAAGATATTTTGATCTTTTGTTTATTAAATATCTCTGAGGTCTGACAAGCCGAAATCTGAGATCCCTTTCTACCTAGGCATATATTTTGTCTCAACTCTAAGTCTACTGATCATGGTCGATCATTAATATTAGGTGTTTTCTTGAGATAGCTCACACCCAACATTTTGGCACCGCTGCCGGGGAAAAGACTATTATCTTCCCCTTTTATATAGTTCTATATACATAATAAATGGTCTATAGTCCGATTACATGGGTAATATATTTAACCTAAAGAGATATCAAGCAAAAAGAAAAGTACTCAGAAATTCTTTAAATATTTTCTTCAGATCGAATTTCATACCCGCATGGTATCTGGATCAAATATGCAAATTCATGATTTTTCAGTAATAATTGCTTAAGACCTATTATAATCAATATCTTTGTCAAAAAGTTTCTCTTTTATCTATGGACTACTAAATCATCTTGGACTCATCAACAAGACTTGTCTCTTGAGCACTCTTTAAAAAGTAATCCTAAGAGTGAGTAATATTTCCACTTGTGGGGAACACTACTAATCTCTCATGAAGAAGATGGACTAAGAAGTCAAAGACAACTTTAGGTTTTTCTCTTTTGATATGATCAGTAATACAAGCTATTTTCACTTATATCTTTGAACTATGTGTCCAACAATGCTTAATACACTCTTGTGCCAACCAAATTCCATATGCTAACATCATTATACAAAGCAAACTCGTCGGGGTATTGAATAGGCTCCCTGGCAGTGGGTCCATGCTAAGTAAAATCTTAAACAAGGAAGCTCGGTGAATGCAAGTAAACTCGTCGGGGTACTGAATAGGCTTGCTGGCAGCGGGGCTCTGCTTTCATGGTACCAAGATAAACCCGTCGGGGTACTGAACAAGCCTGTTGGCAGCGGGGCAATATCAGGTAAAAGAGATACAGTTAATACATTGCTATGCATAGGTTCATTACACAAACACAGGTACTTGCTAATTATCCATAATATCAATTGAGAATGGCTATAAGATAGACTTGGACCTTGTCATCTAATTCAAATAATGTCTAGGAAATTCTTATCCTAGAAGTGGGACCCATAATCATAGAGATCTAACAAACTCAAAGGTGAACTTTATCTATATTCTTAAGATGACAAGAGATCTTTCAGAATGAGTCCTTGATGATTGGTTTTCCTATAGCATTTCTTGCATCAATTACATCACTATTATTCATATGGTCTTAATAAGTACTATTATTTATTCTTAGTGAATTTGCATGTATGAATTATTATTTCAGAGTTATGGCTAAAACTTTTAAGATTGAAAATCATATACTAACTAGCCCTTCCCCTCTCTTTTATGGCCTGAGGACATGCCATAATCTCGGTTTGGGGGAGGATTAGAATATCTTACGGTCAAAGTATTTTTTATAATAGTCTAACCATCTTTATGATAGATGTTTTCAGGGGAAAATGTAGATAATCAAGAAGGATTTCCCTATGATAAAACATAAATTTCAGAAAAGCAAAGTTGCGATCATCCTTTGCTCACTAACAGCCTCAGTACCTTCAGTTAGTATTTGCAAACAAATCATATATAGACCAAAGTCTGCAGGAAGGGTTGAATGACGGGTCAAATGTCGCTCCGAAAAAGGTGACGAATGAGACAAATAAATAATGAAGTGAATGTTGAAATGACAAATAGAGTAAGCAAATTTCAATCCGAATAGAGTATAGAATAAAACCATAAAGCGTCAATAAGTACAGCAAGATATTTTCTTTTCGGGTTTTCATTTATATATATCTAACCCATTAATTATAATCAAAGTCCAATTCAGAATGATATTTTGGCATGCTAGTGCGTTTCATTAATAAACGGGTTAAATCATATACCTTGGATGCTATCACATGATCCCAATCCTCCGTTTATCGTACCATTCAGCATTTATTTTGAAGACATCACGATCTATATGTAATTATGCCTAATTCATAGCAAACGAACATGTTCAACCTATCCAAAGTTTTACTTTGGACATGGTTGAACACATTGCAAAGCATACAAATCCATAATTACAATTCTTAAGCGGCACAGAACTCGAGGAAGCCTAATTATGAGCATATCACTCATGCGTGTTTTATGATCATCTGGATGCTCAATCAAACCATGATTTAACCATACCCCTGCGGGAATTTTCATTCATTTTGCCCATTTCCTCATTTCGCCCTGACGCTCTATCCTTTGCAGCTGAGTGCATTCCTTTTGCTTGTTTAGCCACATCCGTCAGCCTCCATTCACAATGCCCACCCGCCATGAGCCAGGAAGTTATCAAGACCTCTTGCGCATTGCCGAGTTCAAAGCCTGCCAAGAGATATTTATGTGTGTTGGTTGGAGCTCGTTTCTTCGTCTCTTTAATGACCATGACCACGATATTTCCCTGCTGTTCGCAAAGGGTTTTGATGGTAAAGAGGCTCGGGTCAGCCACCTTACCTTCCCGGTGACATAAAATTTCATATCAGCAGTCATGAAACTGCCTAAAGGAAGTGCCCATTGGCACAAGCACTTGTTTCTCCCATGCACAACACACAAATTTGCTCTCAAGCCTGAGTATCAGCATGTCGAGGGTGCAAAAGGGGTTCATCGAGAATGGGTTAAGGCTAAGTTCCTTGATCCATTGATTGTCATCATTCATATAATCACCTACGGAGGTAAATTCTCGGATTTTAAATCCTGACATTTTCGATTGTTATCCCATTTTGTTGACAATCAACCCTTGAATTTTCCCTTCTACTTCTTAAAGAGTCTGGAGAAAATGTCTAGTCAAGTTTAAAAGAATAATGCCAATCCCTCTGGCAGCCTATATCACCATTGCCTTATCAAAATTTTAATCACCCATCAATTACAGGAAGAGGGGAAGACTTGGGACAACTTTGTATTCGAGACCCTAAACCCTCACCTAGTTGCGAAACCTATTGTCAAACCCTCTTCCTCTCGCAGACGCCATCGATTTCACTCCCGTTCTTATAAGCCCGTTCAAACCCCCAACCAAACAAAGAATGATTCCATGGTTGTGCGATTTGAAGAAGGCACCTCGAGAGAAATGCACCCTGTTCAAACACCCTCTTCTGAGCCTGTCCAAGAAATAACAACTCTAGAGCCCCCATTTTTCTCACCAATGCCAAAGAAATCAGGAAAATCCAATCGTGCACTTGATCAGACCTTCACTCAGACGCAGCAAGTTGACCACCCCGGAAAACAAGCACAAAACCATGACTTTGGATCACCTCTTCTTGCATTGGCTAATGTCTCCGCCAGCTTGCTTGAAGACCCTACTCCAACACCTACCCCTACACAGACTGAAGAAAGGGGTCCAGAAGAATACATTACACCCTCTAACCCTAATTCATTCCTGGAGGAAGCAAGCCCTCAAAAGAACGTTGCATCTTTGATAGAAGCACCTCCTTCACTCTAGCAGACTGTGGATAGGTTAAATCAAGATTTGGCAGAATTAAGAAGCCAGAATGAAGAGTATGTTGGGACCATCTCTGAGCTTCGTGAAGAGGTCAAGACATTACGTAGTCAAGTATAGTCGATTGAATATTTGAATAAGGTTAAGTTAGCTGACAATTTAACTCTTCGGTTGAAGTACGATAACCCACGGGATCAATATAAGACATTCAAGGCTAAATCCGAATCTTCCTCATCAAAGTCGAAGGCCGCTGCTACCGCAGCTCGACCTTCTTCCCAATCTCTTCTATGTTTTTCTCAGTGGGACCTAGCATGTCTCCGGTTTGGGGGAATGTTGGTACCCACTTTGTCATTGTTTTTGGTCGATAAATATACTCAGAATGGCATCTCTATCATCATTTTTGATATCATAAATTGCTCTTTTTGCCATTTAGATCATCGAATGGGACTGATATGCATTTATTTATACATCCTATGAATGTTGGAAAATATTCGACATATTTTGGTTAATTAACGATTATCTGGCTTGTTTAATGACTTTATTTTATTTTACAGATGATGGCTCTACACGGAACATTCAATTAGGCGCTAACTGAAGTCATGTCCATTCAGCCCGTCATTCAGACTTGCATTCGACCAACAGAATCATTGGTTGAGGTATGCTCGGGTTGTTAAAAGATGAACTGGCATGTGGATTTTGTTCGGGACGTGGCTTTGGTGGTTTGTGAGCTGGAGTTTTAGAAGATTCTTCCTCCTAAACGTCCAGCTTGACACATCATCCACTTCTACCCACATCAAAGAGGAATTAACTCTCTAGCTATTGCGTAGAAGAATGACGTCGTAGACCCTGGGGTACCTCCCGTGTGTTGTTCTGAGTCATCATGAAGCCGTTCTTTGGCATATGAGTTGTCATGAGATGTTGAGCGGAACCGTTTTTGGTTATGTGTTGTCAAGGGATGCTGGACAGAGTCGTTTTCCTATATTCAAGATCGTCTACTATTAGAGTAGTCGACCACTAAAAGGGTCAAATTTCTCTTTAAATTGTAATTGTATATAGAGGCGTTCCTACCTCTGGAACTGGTTAAGTCTTGTCATGATTTGTTGTGTATTGTTAAGTCTTGTTTTCTATTGACATTACTGAGACAGATCGTTCTTATTGATCTTTCCCCAACTACAAATGAACACAGGAATGTTGTAATACTATGTTAATTCAATACATATCTCTGTTTTGGTTTTTATGAAGATCTAGTAGCATCTATGGTGATTGATTAATAAAGACTCAACCTCTGCTTGCTGAGACAGGCCCCTCAACGATCAGCGGTCTCCAATCTGTGTGTATAATTTGTGTTTGTTTCTGCAGATAACATTGTCTTGTGTATTTCATCTTTGCATCTATCTTATACGTGATATCTATATCCTGAAATCTAATTGCTGGTCTGTTATTCACATAGATGAAATTTTTGTTATATGTTATGTGTTTTATTTTTACTCACATTTTTTTGTTTATATGAATAAAGAGCTTTATGTTATGTTATATACATCTTGTGAAGTGCGTGTGTTAATAATGTTTGCAGCATACAATTAAAGTGACCGGTTACACTTAGGTTCAGCTAGTTTACTCCATAAAATACGTCATATTTATTTCACCTCCTCTACTTGATAGGTTAGGTTGTATTCATCTCTTTTAGCTTGCCTCTGTAGTTTTGCTCAAGGCATTTAGTTTACTTGAGTTCATTTGGAATCAAGTTAACTGAGTTTTCTGAGCCTCCTCATAGTTAGCTCCTCTCTTAAACTCTGTAGTTCTTCCTCTGTGGCATTAGAATTCCTCCAATCTTAAGCCAACTTGCTTTAGGATAGAGTAGAAATAACTAGTCTTCCTCCCACAATTCACATAGATTATTTCGTTCCTCACTCTAGCCTCTAAACAATCAACTCTTTGCTCCCTTTGCATTATAAGGTCATGTGCATTAACTAGCTGGTAACTAAGTCATCCAAAATTCTTCCTTCCCTTAACTTAAATGCTTTTCCTTCATTTAGATGGGCATTCGGATCGTCATTCAAACTTTTACATTTTCTACATCTTTTCAGCTTCTTCAGAATCTAGTTTCTTCTACCCATCTGAGTATAATGTTTCTTGCTTCTGATTGAACAACCTAGATATAATTTAATTCTATTTTATGTTGCATAGAATCTTTAATAAAGTACTTTCTTCCTTCTTCTAAAATAAAATCTTCCACATCTAATTTATTAATTACTTGATGTTTCAGAATTCGCCAGCTTTGTTTTAGATAGTTAATATTTTCTTCTTTTCTAAGATTGTTGAAATCTCTTTTATCATCAGATTGGTACTTCATTCATATAAATATGTTCATGACATAAAAGTTGGATTAGAATCAGATATCTTTATCAAAGTTTCCTTCTTGCTTTTATACTGATCAAGTTTTCCACTTGTTATCATATCATCTTTTTATCACTTATGTATGGATGGAAATAAGCCATGATTCCATAGTTATAGTTCTAAGTTTTATCAATTAACCTTGTCTTCTAATTAGACTTCAGTCTCCTTTCTTATAAGAAGTAGTTCTTCTTCCATCATTTAATTCTTACATAGAATAGTGTAATTTCATATTGTTTTAATATGTTGGTTAGGTTAGCTTAGTAATTGTATTGTTTAGAATTTGACTCGGTTTTTCATTTCGAAATATCTTTTGATCTTTTCTTTATTAAATATCTCTAAGGTTTGAAAAGCCGAAATCTTAGATCCCTTTCTACCTAGGAATATATTTTGTCTCAACTCTAAGTCTACTGATCCTAGTCGATAATTAATATTAGGTGTCTTCTTGAGATAGCTCACACACCCAACAAGGGCCCTCTATGACTGTGTTGCGTCAGTAGCATTAGTCTAAAGTTGTTTAGTGGTTACCCTGACTTTCCCTCTCCTGCAACCTAGAGGGTACGATTTGGGTGTTAACAAATTGGCACCGTTGGGTGTTAACAAAGTTTCAGATCTGATTGTTGATGGTGGGAAACAGTTAGACACCAGAAGGGTTGCACTTCATCCACCTGGAAACTCCACTGGAGAACGAGCTCGGCTTCCTTAGATATGGAAGAATTAAGTTCCAGGTATCAAAATATCAATATCTTCAAAGAAGCCCTATTCTTCTGTGTTGGCCCGCTTTTTCCTTTATGTATATATATAAAACATTATTGTCTCGCCAGAGAGAACTAGGTCATGAGAGATCCTCCTTTGTATATCCTACACTTGAATTCGAAAATGTGCATTCCCCTGTCATCCCTAGAATCGATCCCGTCCTCTCATTTGAACCATGTACAGACCACCGTCGGCCTTGTGATGCCTCCGAGGATAAGGCTAACAATATCCTACATGTGCCTATTCCTTTGCCTTCCAAAGCTTAGCTAAAATATATCCCTTTAAAGTTCCCCCCTGTCCTTCATGATTTTCCTTCGGGCTACCATAAACACCTCCCTGTATTTGATGGAAAATCCGAGAGTCTTACTGCATAAAAGCATCTTCAAGGTTTCTAGCATTTTTTGGACCTCTTTGAAATAGAACATGATCATGTTTGTGTGAAAATGCTCATAGTAGATCCAAAGAGATGATGTAAACCTCACAATGAAAGAATTTAGGAATGACATAAGAAGAATAGAGTAGAAGAACATAGATCCAAAGGAGCTAAGACAGAGGCAGAATAATTACACATGTTACATTAATCTGAATAGTAAAAAGGTAAATATGCAATGCTCAGGATTCGAATACACTAGGTGTGATTTGAATTAGCTTGCATGGACAGATCCATAATCAGTGGAGTGTCATCAAGTCATAACTAGGAGTCCAACTCATCATCAATGAAGTCATCAATGCACAAGTAGTAGTCAACCAGAAGTCAAACTGAGTCTAACTGAATGTGGTAGGTGTAATTGGCACATGGAAGCACTAATGTAGTGAAGGAGGCTCAGTGGAGGGTGTTCATGGAGCTAACTGGAGTTAGAATAGGTTATCTATTCACACTGGAGGTCCATCGGAGTAATAAGGTTAGTTAAGAGTGAGTCAAGCCTAAAATCAGGGAGAGAAATCTTTTTAACTGAACATAACTGGACTGGTAGGTGAAGAAGTGCGCCTCGCTCATGCAGTAGGTGAAAGGAGGGTGCACTAGGCACTATAAGGGCTGAAACTGATCAGGAAGAAGCTCCAGGGGCTAGCTAACTGAGGGCTAGGTGATGGGACTGATGACTAGGATGCATGCAAAATGCATGCAAACCCTAGAATGCATGCAAACCCTAAAAGTGCATGCAAACCCTAAGAGACTGAAAAGCTAGTAGGACTAGGTTGGAGTATAGGAATATTCTAACACACCCCCTTAATCCATCATGGGCCCTAGTAACTAGGACCAAAGGTCACTCATACAATCAAATAATGAAAAAATAAAGAATTGTCCATGAACCGGGGAAATGGGGAAAACCTCATGGGAAAAATACCCCCCCTCAAAAGAAAAGTAATAAACTCATAGAACCATCATACTAAGCAGAAAAGAAGAAAGCTTTCATCAGTGAAAATTTCTGCAAAAAACTTGACAAGTTGATCCCCTGTAGGATGCCAAAACAGGTGCTAGATGTGGATCTAGTCTTCTGATGTGCCTTCCACTGTGTAGAGGATGTATTGGACAAATCAAGTCTCTCAGGAATTATTTCTGCAATTGGAGCGAATGGAACATGAGGAGTCTTCCCAAGTGATGGAAGAGAGAACCCCATCATCATGCTACATCTCTCATGGAGAGGTAGATGGCATAATGCAAGGTTGGCATGATGCTGAAGTCTGGTAGTTTTGTGAGCAGATGAATCCTCAACTGTGTTCTCAGTAGTAGCAAGGACTGTGTGAGCCCATATTGACTCGAATCTAGACTGAGAATATGTGTTGGTTTTGGATCTAAATCTTCTTGAACTATGATCTCAACATCAAAATCTTGATCTTCTTCTTCATCAGAAGAGGATTCACTCCGATCTTGATCAGAATATGAAGGAATAGTCAGAGAGAAGGGCATGAAGTGTGAGAACTCATATGCCTTAGAGGCATGATTAGCAACTCCATTCGCTATAATATTTCCAGTGGAGATCTCTGTAATCTCTACTGTGTTTGGACCAAAAGTTACTTGTTTTGGTGATCCTGTATGAGTCATCTGATATACTGACAACAAATTAGTTCTTCGAGAAGGAACAAATAAAACATTTTTGAACTTACCATGCTCCATATGTACTGTACCCAATCCTTTGGCAGAGATCTGAGAGTTGTCTCCCATGTGAATAGTAGGCCCATCTTTGAGATCTAAAGAGGAAAAATATTCTTCAGAGGCAAACATGTGGTTGGAAGCTCCAGAATCTATGAGGAGGGATTTTGACTTTGAAAAACCAGCCATCAATGCATGGCAATCATCAGATCCACTTCCAGAATTAGACATCTTTGCTTCTTTTGGAACAACAATTTTGTTTTGTTCAAGAAGCTTGGTTAGTAGATCTATTTTCTTGTGCATGCAAGCTTTCTCATGATGGTTTCCTCTCTTGCAGTAGGAGCAATTAGGTCTCTTGTGTTTGTCATTTTTGGATTTAGAAGGCTTATTGTCCTTGTATTTTTGCCTCCCTTTTGCATTCACTCCACTTGCTTCTCCAGCTATAAGAGCTAGATCTTTGGAGGCCTTGATGGCACCCATTTGAATCAATTTGTCCTATTCTTGAGTGAGAGCTTTAGCAAAGACTGCTAAGGTGGGAAACTTCGATCCAGGGATTGACATTCTCCCAAAATGGAAGGTAGATACAAAGACAGAAAATTGAGATCCAAGTTTGCTCAAAATGGAGAGCACCAATTGCTCATCACTTTTAGTGATGCCACAGTGCTTGCATTGTAAAACCAATTTGTGAAAATTTGAGAAGAATTCTTGAATACTATCGAAATTGCTAGGTTTTAGGGCAACCAATTCATTTTCGAGAATGTGGCCTCTTAGCCCATCTTATTTGTCAAAGAGACTCCAATTTTGTCCATAACTCATTTGGGGACTTCAATCCTTCAACATGAAATAGTAGATATTCAAACATATGAAGGCATATGAATCCAAAGGCTTCATCCATTTTATTTAGATGCTTGGTCCTCTCTACAACTGTATGAGGTATGGCATCTTTCTCAAACACCATTCTATTTAGTTGTCTATTACACAAGTGTAATTTCATCTTATCCTTCCATTCGAAGTAATTGAAGGGAGTGAGAATTATAGGAGAGGAAAGAGCATTCAAATTGCTCATCTTGACTGTTGGAACGAGTGCAAAGGTGAATTGCTGATACTGCTGCTGCAACTGCTGGAACTTCAATATACCTGCAAAAAACTCTCAAGAATGGAGGTAGAATATACTCTCAAATGGCTCTATACCATGTGAAAATGCTCACAGGTAGAATATACTCTCAAATGCCAATATACTCTATAATTTGAGGTAGAATATACTCTGAAATGGCTCTGATAACATGTGAATATACTTTCATTGTGATGTAAACCTCACAATGAAAGAATTTAGGAATGACAGGAGAAGAATAGAGTAGAAGAACATAGATCCAAAGGAGCTCAGATAGAGGCAAAATAATTACACATGTTACATTAATCTGAATAGTAAAAAGGTAAATATACAATGCTTAGGATTCGAATACACTAGGTGTGATTTGAATTAGCCTGCATGGACAGATCCATAATCAGTGGAGTGCCATCAAGTCATACTAGGAGTCCAACTCATCATCAGTGAATCCATCAATGCACAAGTAATAGTCAACCAGAAGTCAAATGAGTCTAACTGAATGTGGTAGGTGTAACTGCCACATGTGGTAGGTGTAACTGGCACATGGAAGCACTAATGTAGTGAAGGAGGCTCAGCGGAGGGCGCTCATGGAGCTAACTAGAGTCAGAATAGGTTATCTAGTCACACTGGAGGTCCATCGGAGTGATAAGGTCAGTTAAGAGTGAGTCAAGCCTAAAATCAGGGAGAGAACTCTTTTTAACTGAACATAACTGGACTGGTAGGTGAAGAAGTGTGCCTCTCTCATGCAGTAGGTGAAAGGAGGGCGCACTAGGCACTAGAAGGGTTGAAACTGATCAGGTAGAAGCTCCGGGGGCTAGCTAACTGAGGGCTAGGTGCTGGGACTGATGAATGGGATGCATGCAAAATGCATGCAAAACCTAGAATGCATGCAAACCCTAAAAGCGCATGCAAACCCTAAGAGACTGAAAATGAAAATGAATGAAAAGCTAGTAGGACTAGGATGGAGTATAGGAATATCCTAACAGTCTGTATGAAGGCTTTTGCAAAATCCATCCAAGGAGATGTGAAGAGATGGTTCAATCATTTGCAACCTCAGTCTATTAATGCTTGGGGAGAGTTGTCTGAAGCCTTTTTGGGGTTTTGGGGACAGAGAAAGCCATGGGATCTAATCCTTTCATAAATGCATCTGTTTTTCCTCATCAATTATCTTTTCATCTGTTGGAGAGAAGGTCTTCCAATTTGCAGCTTATGTTCAGGGATGCATTGGAGGTTGAAGATAATCTTAGGATGTCTGAAAATTTATCCAGCCAAGATGACTATGAGAGGATGGAAGAAGAAACAAGGTTCGAAAGGAGGCATGAACCAAAGGGGCTCGCCTTATATTCCATTCTTCCCCATAAAGAGCAAAAAAGTGATAAGCTAAATGATGTGCCCGAAGAGGGTGACTCTAGTCTATTGTATATAGATTACGACGAGACTACTGAAGTTGTTGTTTCTGATGGCTCTAATGGTGTTTTCAGTGCACCTAAATATGATGACTGTGAAGAAGACCGTTTCGAAGGCTTCATAAGCTTTTTTGAAGTAATGGATGAGGAGGCCCTCAAGGCTCTGCGGGGGAGATCACATTCCCATCTGCGGGAAGAGGAAGAGGTTAGCGGCCAAGAACTCCCTGAAGACTCCCAGCATGCCGAGTTTTCCTCTTGGACTGATGAAGAGGACGAATATGTGATCTTGGAGGAAATCCTCGAATCTGGCACGTATTCACAACAAGTTGACCAGATAGCTGAAAGGATGGAGAGTGACCTGGGTAGCTCGCATGATTCTTATACGGAGTCCATCTCCTGGATCGAAGATGATTACAGACTCTTTGGGGAAGTATTCGAGCTTGGCCAATATTTCAGGCCAATAGACTAGATGATCGAGGCGTTTGAAGGAGACCAGGCTAGGAAGTAGGATTTTTAGGCAAGTCCACCAGGCTGGGAAGCTGAGTTTCAAGGAGAATGGCTTTTTCTAGACCCTTTCGGTGGACATGGTGAAGATTCTTTTGAAGTTCTATGGTAGAACCAGGGTTTCAACCTAGGGATCATGAGTAGCTTGAAAAGAAAATCGTCCGGTGTTAGTTATTTTAGTCTTACCGAGTCATGCGCGGGTTTCAGCATGCATGAGTTTCGAGTTTTGATGGAGGTTTGTCAGAGGTATGCGACCCTGAGGCCTGACACGGGAACTAGGGAAACTAAATGGAATCCGTACGGCTCTTCTAAAAGAAGGTCTACTGTGGTGCAAAGGGCATGTGGAGCATACTGTATTTTTTATGGTCCAATGGTTGAATGCATAGAAGAGTTCCATGGCTGGAGTAAGGGTTCTGGTTCCACTCGAGAGGTCCTTCTCCGTCGCCATCGCCTTGGGTCGTTAACCCTCGCTGCTCTTGAATTAGTCTAGCATGATGAGAAGGCTTGCATGAGGGGTCAGTTGCTAGAATGGTTACAATGGCATTTTTGCATTACTTAGAGCCGCGGCCTCTCAAGTAAAGTAGTTTGTATATAAATAAGCCCCAAGTTTTTGGCATTTCAAACTTCAGTAGTAAATTCGCATTTTCAGCCACTTCCAATTTATTTCAGAATGTACAGTCACTTTTTCGTTTTCAAGAAGTTTCCAGTCTACAGTAAGACAGAGCATTTGTCTAGGGTTTAGGTCACCACAGGATACACCGCGCAGCCGAATCCCCATGGGTTTTTTCCATGAAGGTTTTCAAGCAAACCCTCCCAAGTAGTTTACCAGGAAAATTTTCTTGCAGGAGCCGCCCAATGGATCAGGCACCCGGTCTACGAGGTTCTTTGCTACCTCACAGGGAGGATAGCATCCCTAGGTTGAGCCAATTGTTAGCACCTGATTTTTACAGCATAGACAGATGGTGGAATAAAGGGATAGCCCTAAAATTTCTTGATACAAGCCAGAGATTGCCCTTATTTCCATAACCAGGTGCTAAAGGCATGAGATAAATGAAGATGGGGGTGTTAAATATGCTAGGAAGGAGCAAATGTTGGGGAAGGAAGCATCAAAATGTGACCAAAATGGCCCAAAAAGAAACCTAAGTATATAGTCCGAAGGAAATAGAGGAAAGGGTAACTATCACGCCAGTTTCCACAGTTAGATGGGCGCCCAAGGGAGATCAACGGTCCTCGTTGATGGTCGTATGGATAAGGCATGTGGGGAATAGTCATAAGGGCGGTTGCGATGGTGAATGCCGCCGTACAAGTGGCAGCTCGAGGAGATGTCGCGAGGACGATAGGTGGTAAGCAGTATCATTTCAATAAGCATGTGATACCACCAAAGCATAAAGGTAGATCTCGGGTCATGTGGATGACTCGGGGAGGCAGAGTAGTATCCTACGGTCAAGGTTAAGGGTCCCACAATGGTAAGTGCAATGTGACAAAATAAACGATGCAGATGTTCTTGGGAGGATCGACGATCCACAGTGATGCTCACATGGGGGAGTTGCACGCGGGGTAGACGGGAAGATGGTCACGATGGGCAGAACCATTTTCCAGGTGTCGCCATCAGAGATGGTCGCAAGCGGATGAGCAGTAAAGAAAAAACAGTTATGGGAATGCGATCCCACTCTGTCAGGATATGACGCTTAGCTGCAGACGTTGGATATTGGGACACCTGGAGAGATCCAACAGCAAGGTAAAAAGGGGGGTCAAATCAGTTAAAGGAGGGCAGATCTAGACGCCCAAGAGCAGCGCACGTGAGAGATCAACGGATGGAATTGAAAAGCAGCTAACGAAGAAGCCCAGAGGATAAGTGAACAAGTTATATATATATATATATAGCCGTCGATAGGTAAAGATGACATTTTTATTTTCCCGGGGCGTGTCTACTCCGGGTGGTTTCTGGTTGTAGGTCGGTTGAAGAAGGCAACGTATTTTGTTGCCAGGAGGGTCGACGAGGAGCCAGTCTCCGGCAAGATTCAGGGTTTGGGATTGTTCCAGGAGATAGGGTTTTCATCCTGGTACAGAAATTTGGCTTCTTGTTGCCAAAATTAGTAGAACTCTTAAGGTCCTACCGACATAGCCGAGCACGAAATGTTCCGGTGGTCCTGTATGTTGTTCAGCCCAAACCATACCACTCTGTCCTATATTTGTCTCCCGAAGCCCCAGACATTTGAGTCTAGAGGTCTCCCAAAAGATGTCGGTCGTCGCCCTATTTCGTCAAAGTCCGCCTGAGAGTCGGCGGGACTCCTTAACTTCCCGTTTTGGGCTTGGCCTCAACATTGAGGATAGCTCCCCTACCTTGTTGGTCATTCAAAAAATATGTTGGTCTGTCTGAAGTCAAGAATGGGGAAATACCAAGCCTCAATTTGGGAGAGTTTCTGACCAAAGGTATCCACCCCCAAGTGACAGGTTTCTCCAATACTAGTGACTTCATGCCTTGGACCCAGATTAGGAAGGAGGACCAAGGCTAATGCGAGAGGGAGACATCGCTCCCAGCCATACAGGTGCAAAGGTAAAGTTCTCAAGGAATTATAAACATATTAAGGCAGGACTCGAAAGTTAGTGGGGGAAACCAGCTAAGAGAGCATCTTCGGAGATCAAATCTGGTTGTGATGTTTCATCGGCCAGCTGGGGTAGTTGCCATGCTGCCTTTTTCCTTCTTGCATGAGTCAAGTTATCTTAGGTAAAAACTGTTGGTAAATGTGAAAGGGCCAGAGCAGCAGGTGATATAAGTGCGGGCAAGAGGAAAGTTACTTATGCGCACTTTTAGGTGACCTGAAGAGCTGCAAGGGTGATGTGACCCACATCATTCGGTGTACGGAGGAGAAATGATGGGAATATTTGTGACATTGGCAATACCAAGCGGATAGGTGGCTTAAAGGCATCTCTATGGCCACCCAAATGATTGTTGATGCGACGGCGGCCACCTCAGCGGCTTCATCTGCTCCGCCATCTATCTGGAGGTCTTCACCAAGCGTGTTTCAGGTCAGCTCAGACCTTGGGCATCATTGTTACTTGATTAAGAGGTCCAATAAAGTTATCATGGCAATTATGGCCGCACGTAGCCGCTGTCATCATCACAACAGTTATGGATATGGTGTTTTCATCCGCCGTGCGATATTGGTATATAGAGAGGATGGTACACCTGGCAGTTTAGGGAATCTTTCAATTGGATTTGGGTCATGGAGAAGGTGCAGGAATCCAGGGTGATTCTCATGCCAGAGCAGACGTGGTCCTAGGTGGAGGGAGAACTTGCTCCTCCATATCCAATGATATTTGACCATGTGGAATCCATCTCCACTAGTGAGGAGGAGGAACCCGAAGGGCGACATGTGCACAAGAGAATTTGGCATCAAAGAAAGGAGGAGATTCCCAGAGAGGAGGAAGACATCCAACAAGTCAAGTAGATTTTCCATGACCTCGTTCTCCCCACTGAGAGAGTGACACCTCCCCCTTCTGCTGAACAGTCATAGGCCAACAACTCTCTGAATATAGAGGACTTCTTTGATTCGCAAGGTCGATTGAAGACTTCAGAGTAAGGTGGCGCCCTGTTCATAATATTTTGTTTCCCATCTTAATCAGTCTATTTGGAACATGACACGTATGTAATACTCCGAATTTGGGGCTGTCAAGGTGGCAGCGTAATGTTTTTTGTTTCCTAAGGACTAGTTCAAGGCCAAGAGACTATATAAAAGCATTGTAATAGAATAATTAGGGGTTGGAAAATCAAGTGGTTGAGGCCTTGGGAGAGCTTTGCTCTATTCTGAAACATTTTGTCTTTAATGAAATTGCAGTGATTGAAGCTGGTTTTAATGGCAGAGATTCCTATGTGATTCTCTTTGCAGTCTGTTCCTTCTCTTTTCCCATGTGAATTTGTGTTTCCATCATAGTAAATCCATTTTGTAAATGCTTATTGATGTTTGTTTCAGTGTAGTGTTTGAATGGAATTCATAGATATTATGCTCCGTTCGAATGTTACCAGACAATTCACAATTATTATTTGCTAAAGTTGGTGTAGAACTCATCATTGTATGCTCTACATCAATGGACCGTTTCTATTTTATTCCTTATCATCAAATTAAAAATTTCATCGACTCTAAATGGGTGGCTACCTTGCCTCTATTTTGACATTCCTAGCTGCAACATTGTATTTGATTTATGTTTCTGTGTTGACTCCATCGCCCATGTTTCCCTTATGATTTTCTCTCCAAACCATTTAAATGATCTATCCTAACAGAATTCTGACCTTCTATGTATGTTATTGATTGAATATCTTGAGTGATGAATGCTGGTGTACATTTTCATTGTTGGCTCCTTTGATTATTTCAGGTCTTTCATATGTTTGTAGAGAGAGCCCTCTCTGACTGTGCTAGGTCAGTAGCATTAGTCTAAAGGTGGTTAGTGGTTACCCCGACTTGCCCTCTCCCGCAACCTAGAGGGTACGATTTGGGTGTTAACAGGAAGCATGAAGTTTCACAACCTCCTAGATGTGTTAGACCGATCATTACATGGTGTGCTTACTCCCCATCGAAGTTGGAGAAGTTTCCTAGACTAATGGGATCGAATGCCACTTCACCAAACCACCTTAAGCCATCAAGACAGGAATTTCCATTCTCTGCTCAGTTATGGAGAAATGACAATTACAACATTTTTGCACTTTGTTCAGTTGCTAGGGCACAAAAATTTCAACATTTTTGCGCTATGCTCAATTCACGGGGCACAACATTGTATTTGATTTATGTTTCTGTGTTGACTCCATCGCCCATGTTTCCCTTATGATTTTCTCTCCAAACCATTTAAATGATCTATCCTAACATAATTCTGACCTTCTATGTATGTTATTGATTGAATATCTTGAGTGATGAATGCTGGTGTACATTTTCATTGTTGGCTCCTTTGATTATTTCAAGTCTTTCATATGTCTGTAGAGAGATCCCTCTCTGACTGTGTTGGGTCAGTAGCATTAGTCTAAAGTTGGTTAGTGGTTACCCCGACTTGCCCTCTCCCGCAACCTAGAGGGTACGATTTGGGTGTTAATAGGAAGCAGAAGTTTCACAACCTCCTAGGTGTGTTAGACCGATCATTAAATGGTGTGTTTACTCCCCATCGAAGTTGGATAAGTTTCCTAGACTAATGGGATTGAATGCCACTTCACCAAACCACCTTAAGCCATCAAGACAGGAATTTCCGTTCTCTGCTCAGTTATGGAGAAGTGACAATTACAACATTTTTGCACTTTGTTCAGTTGCTAGGGCACAAAAATTTCAACATTTTTGCGCTATGCTCAATTCACGGGGCGCATAAATATTGTTGAGGAGTTTTTTCCATGAATATAGGGATCTCCTATCTCAAGGATTCCATCATACTTTCGAGTCTAATTATGTTTTTCCCTTCAAGGAACTATGAATATTATGTGATCCACTTTATCCTACTTAGATCCACATCCTCCTCTCATGATCCAAATCCTTCTCCATGTTGGTTGAGCTCCCTCACACTTCATAAAGACCATTACCCATTTGATTGGAGCTAGCTAGAGAGACATAGAAACTAAATGTAAACTATAGTTGCAGAATTGTTAGTGAGGAAGTCCTTATGTTCTCAATATTTTCAAAGGAGTCTTGTTAGAAGGTGATTGGAGGAGATGCTATCGGTATGAACTCATGTATAATGTCACATTGTACTATTTCCTCTTTGGATTTATAATAGATAACTTGGCATATTATCCCAGATTGTGTATTTCATATTGGAATGTGTCAATTTGTTACTTGTTTGAGTAAATATATTTAGCCTAACATGCTAGTCTAGGAAAGTAGGTTGTCTCCTTTCATTTGTCTACAGGTTCACTTACTTGGATCATCAATGAAGGAGCTAGATCAACAAGGAGTATTTAGGACAATCACTTTTGATGAGGTAAGACATATACCCCCATCCACTTTCCTTTTATATATTCTTGCATATGTGTGCTAGTTCTAGGAGATATATCAACCATTTGTTTCTTTATGTCTCGGATTAGGTTTTAGGGAGCCTTATTAGTGTCCATGAAATTTTCATCCTATCCATAGGAAGAAAATTATACCACAGAAATTGGCAACTCCGTTGGGGACGCTTCCCTTGTTTTTGTTTAATCTTTGAGTATTTCAGTTTGGATCTTTTTCTCCTCAAGAATAGTTGGATTCTACTTATTTCCCTGCTCTATATTTCACTGACATATTGTGTGATTCCCAGACCTGATTGAGCATTGGATTTAGGCCCGAACCATTTCAAACTTTCGCTCTCAGAACATCCTTGCGCACCTACTTCATCCTGCAGAGTGAAAATATTCATATTTTTGCACCCTGACAATGTACTGAAGCGCGAAAATTCCTAAATTTTGCTTTCTGTTGGCTAGCCAAGGTGCGAAAATTCCTTGTTCTATGAATAAGTTGAGTTGGTTTGCTTGGTTCTTGTTTGACTCTTGCTTTCAGTTATTGCCATCTTTTGTTGTTGGATTATATGTGTGATCCAACAATGTTATTATTTGGGTGGTGTATGCTCTCTGTAAAACAAAATCTTATTTGAGTGCATGTTTTGTGTGCATTTTTGGGGAATTTTTGCATTAGATTTGATTTGATTGTGTATCATGTAGTCTCTTTGATCCATATTAAGGTTTCAAAATAATATTTTGTTTGGTGTGGATTGTATTGTTTTAATAATTTGAAAAGTTTGGAATCTCCTTGTCTTTTTCAATCTTTCTTCTTGGGTTGTACATCATTGTTTCCTTTAAATTCCGAGCTATCTATTGATAATTGGAGTATATTGATTCCTTGTTTACATTTTTGTTCAAAGAAAAGCTTCATTGTATCCCTCTTTCGCTAGATTCACAAACTTGGAAAACAAAAAATACTCTTCTTGAATTATTGTGATCATTTGATATTTTTGGTCTTGTATTCATAAGAAGAGAAAAAGGTTGTTTCAAATTTGTGTGCATTTGAGTTGCAAAACGTTAGTGAGTGTTTTTCTTTGTGTTACATTTGGTTGGAAACATCTATAACATCTTTCTTTCCCATAACTTAGATGTGTCTTTTTCAAGTGTAAAGAGATAGGAAACGAATTAGAGTTCTTGCATTTGGTTTTCATAGAAAGATCTCTTTTGTCACTTTAGGAAAGTTTTGGGTGCATGATTTTGAATTTTTGGCTTATTTCTGTCATTCTTTAAAAGAGATAAAATTGCCTTTGCATAGTGCATTTGGAAAAGAAAAACTCTCTCTCTCTCCTTCTTAAGTAGGACTTCATCGAAAGGAATATTTGCATCTCATACTTGCATTGTTTTGAGTCAGGTCCAAATTCCATCTATCCACTTAACCGCATAAGATAAAATCAAGCGCTCGTTAAGTTAAAATATTTTAGCAACATTGTGTGATAGGATAGAGATGTGTTCCGACGTAGTTAAGCGTAGGATTTGTCGTTATTTAATAGTGCTACAATCTGGGGACTGTGCGTTTCTTCCATGTACCTAGAGTATATCAGAAGGCCTCTTTCGAACGATTGCGCATTAGACAACACTACTACGGATTTGAGCTCCCACGTACCTTGTGTATATTGGGAGACCCCTATAGGATCCTGTAACCATCGGAGTAAACCTTTTGACCATCTTGTTGTCGCAATAAACTGAGAATAACACTCGGGGAGATTAGTCTGCACGTACTATCATGTAGTCAGTTTATATGGATAAGGGTATGGTCCCAATCCTCCTTGGTTATTTTTCTGGAAAATTGAGCTGAGTGTAATTGTTGGACCCTACAGTGTATCGCGAGTTGTGATAGACCCATGAGGATCCAACTTTTACATCCCTCCTATTCACAAGTTTTCCTGTTGCTTTTAGTTTGAGTAGCGTTTGGTGTGTGTGATATTTAGAAGGCCGTAGAGATTTTAGATATGGCAACATCTTTTGGGACTACTAATCTAGATAACCCTTTTCAAGGAGTACCTTTTGTTTTTCCTCTGGTTGGAGATATTGGTCCTCCCTTTATTTCCACTTCAAAATCTTCCTGGATTAACCATAGGATTACTAGTATGGTTATTCAATCCGATGATTTTCATTGTACCCAATGTTTCAAATGTTAACTCTCCACCATGAGAGTATCAATGCCAAACTAATCCTTCCCCTTCTTCATCAGATGCATATTCTTTTGTTTCTTCTTCCTCGCCTGATAAAAGCAGCGGTACTACTAATCAGAAGGATAAAAACAAGAAGAAGAAGATTAAGAAGAAGAAGAATAAGAAAGAGACCAATCATCAACCGTCCACCTCTAATGATGCTCTTTCTATTCAAACACCTATGAGACCCCAAAAAACATATATTGTCATCCTCTGGACATCATACTAATGATAACGCATCGACTAGTGACTTTATGGTTAAGAGTCAAAAAGGTAAAATCAAGAATCCTTGTTTGTTATGTAAGGACATACACCTTACTTACCTTTGTCCTTACATGGATGAAGCTTCACAACTATGGGAAGATATTACTGCATCCCAGAAACACCTTCCAATAGGATATCATAAGTTGTCTCTTGACCCCCCATTGGTTGGTGAAGTGGTCGATCCAGCTCCATCCTAGGTTTATCTCACTCTTTCCTCAGAGAGTGAAGAACAAGCAGTTCATCCTGCTCTTCCTTTGAAGAGTGACTTTGAAGTGGTCAAGTCAATGTCATCTCCACTTGATCCCACTCTTTCATTGGAGAATGCTAATACTAAAGTAGTCACCATGACATAATCTTCATCTCATCCATCTTCCAGTTGAGAGTGAGCCGAAAACAATAGATGTTTTCCTAGTCAGTTTAGATTGTTTTGGACAAGGGGGCATTTTACCCATTTCGACGTAACGCTCTCCAAGCACTGACGTTATTTCCTTTGATTGGAGTAGTATAATAGAATCTCGTCTTACTTCATCTGTTCCTTTCCAAATATATGTAGGACTTACTGATAGGAATGTACTTCGCACTATAGTTGACGAAGGAGATTCTGTTAGTATTTTATCCTCAACTGCTTGGCAAGCTATAGGTTCTCCTTAGCTTGTGCCAACCATTGACAAGATATTGGATTTTAATAGAATATCTACTGGACCTTTAGGGATCCTTCCTCAGTTATCTATTACCTTAGGAGGGAAAATTGTCTGCATTGATGTTATGGTAGTCCAAGGTCCCTTATATTTTAATCTAATCCTTGGACGATATTATGTTTATGGAATGAAATATGTAGCGTCCTCACTCTTTCAAGTGATGTATTTTACCCATGACGGGAGGGTCATGACCATTGATCAACTTTCCTTTTTTAAAACTAATCATTGCATGACTACCAATCATCAAACTTCCCTGAATGTTTCCCATGTTTTAATGGTTTCTCCCCCTTAGGTATGGGGGGCAAGTCGCCAGCCTCTAGACATCATGCTGGAGTTATCCCCCTATCTTCTTATGTTGGGGTCACACTATCGACCTATGGACATCATGTTTGGTAGGAAATTATTCCGAGCATAGTTGTTTTATGTTTCAAGCTTGTGTAAAAATGAAACGGGTCATTATGAGTAGATTTCCATTTCCATGTCAAGCTCATTAAAAAATGAAATAGATTCCTCTCCCATTGAATCAAGTCTCCCACCAGAGTTAGCACCTGAACCTTCTTTTCATACGCCTATGCCATTTGATCCTTCTCTCTCATCTGTCTCTCGTGAACATATTTCTATTAGTATCCATGCATTTAATCAAGTGAAGAAGTAGATTAGGCAGAAAAAATGAAGCTTGGGGGGAATGTCTCCAGCCTTTGGACATCATACTGGAGTTAAGTTGCTAGATTTTACTGATAATGTTAGGGAAAAGTACCGAACTCTAGACATCATGTTGGAAAGGAACCCATTCAATGGACCTCATTATGAGCATAGTTTAGTTTCAACTTCAAGCTCGCTAAAAAGTGAAACCATCATCTCGAGCATAGTTCATTTTCTATTGCAAGCTCTTTAAAAAATGAAGTAGATGCCACGATCATTCTTCCAACCTTTCTTCGATCTCGTTAAAAATAGTAGGAGGCATCGAGCTTACTTTTCTCCTTTTCATGCTGTGGTTAAAAAAATGAAAAGTGGTTTGAGATTACCTTTCACCTTTTCATGCTCTAATTAAAAACATGAAAAGTGGTTTGAGCTTACTTTTTACCTTTTCGTGCTCTAGTTCAAACATGAAAAATCTTCTGAGTGCTTTTGATACCATTGTTGTGCTCGTTAAAAATTGAGTGAAAAGGTGTGTCTAACAAGTATAGCTTTTTCTCTTTATCCGGCCTCACTAGACTATTTATGGAAAAGGAACCGTGTCGAGTTTACTTTTCACCTTTGTCATACTTGGTTATCAACCATGAAAAAATCGTATTTCTTGTATAATTTTATCACTTTTTTGGGCTCGTACAAACTGTTACGAAAAAGGGACCCCTGGAGTTTCCTTTAAGTTCTTTTTAGACTTCCAAAACATGAAAATATTACCACTTAGGTTTTAGGGAGCCTTATTATTGTCCATGAGGTTTTCATCCTATCTGCAGGAAGAAAATTCTACCACAGAAATTGGCGACTCCGCTGGGGATGCTTCCCTTGTTTTTGTCTAACCTTTGAGTCTTTGAGTTTGGATATTTTTCTCCTCAAGAATAGTTGGATTATGCTTGTTTTCCTACTCTATATTTCACTGACAGACTGTGTGAGTCCCAGACCTGATCGAGCATTGGATTTGGGTCCAAACCATTTCAAACTTTCGCTCTCAGAACATTTTCGCACACCTACTTCATCCTATAGAGTGCAAATATCCATATTTTCGTGCCCTGACAATGTACTGAAGCAGAACTTTTTGTTGGTCACCCAAGGCGGGAAAATTCCTTATGCTATGAAGAAATTGAGTTGATTTGCTTGGTTTTTTTTTTACTCTTGTTGTCAGTTATTGCCACCTTCTGTTGTTGGATTGTATGTGTCATCCAACAATGTTATTATTTGGTTGGTGTATGCTCTCTGGAAACAAAAGCTTATTTGAGTGCATGTTTTGTCTACATTTTTGGAAATTTTTGCAGTAGATTTGATTTGATTGTGTATCCTGTAGTCTCTTTGACCCATATTAAGGTTTCAAAAGAATCTTTGGTTTGGTGGGGATTGGCTTGTTTTAAAGATTTGAAAAGTTTGGCATCTTCTTGTCTTTTTGAATCTTTCTTCTTGGGTTGTACATCATTGTTTTGTTTACATTCTGAGCTATTTATTGATCATTGGAGTATATTGATTCCTTATTTCCATTTTTGTTCAAAGAAAATCTTCATTTTATCCCTCTTTTGCTAGATGCACAATCTTGGAAAACAAAAAATACTCTTCTTGCATTATTGTGATCCTTTTATATTTTTGGTCTTGTATTCATAAGAAGAGAAAAAGGTTGTTTCAAATTTGTGTGCATATGAGTTTCAAAACGTTAGTGAGCGTTTTTATTTGTGTTACATTTGGTTTGAAACATCTATAACATCTTTCTTTCCCATAACTTAGATGTGTATTTTTCAAGTGTAAAAAGATAGAAAACGAATTAGAGTTCTTGCATTTGGTTTTCATAGAAAGTTCTTTTTTGTCACTGTAGGATAGTTTTGGGTGCATGATTTTGAATTTTTGGATTATTTCTATCATTTTTTAAAAGAGGTAAAATTGCCTTTGCATAGTGCATTTGGAAAAGAACAATTGTCTCTCTCTCCTTCTTAAGTAGGACTTCATCGAAAGGAACACTTGCATCTCATACTTGAATGGTTTTGAGTCAGGTACAAATTCCATCTGTCCACTTAACCAAGCGCTAGTTAAGTTAAATTCTTTTAGCAACATTGTGTGATAGGCTAGAGATGTGTTATGATGTCGTTAGCTGTAGGAGATGTCGTTATTTGTCAGAGCTACAATCTGGGAATTGTGCAGTTCTTCCATGTACCTAGAGTATATCAGAAGGCCTCTTTCAAACGGTTTCACATTAGACAACACTACTATGGATTTGAGCTACCACGTACCTTGTTTATATCGGGAGACCTCTATAGGATCCTGGAACCATCCAAGTAAACCTTATGGTGATCTTGTTGTGACAATACACCGAGAACAACACTCGAGGAGATTACTATGCACGTATTATCAGGTAGTGCGGTTATATGGCTAAGGGTACGATCTCAATCCTCCTTGGTTAGTGCTTTGAAAAATTGTGTCAAGTATACCTGTAGGACCCTACAAGATATCGTGAGTTGTGACAACTTGACACACCCATCAGGATCTCGCTTTTACATCCCTCCTATTCACAAGTTTTAACATTTCTTTTAGTTTGAGTAGTGTTTGTTGTGTGTAATATTTAGATGGCCATAGAGAGTATAGATGTGGAAACATCTTCTAGGACTACCAATCAAATACCCCTTTTCAAGGGGTACCTTTTGTTTATCCTTCGGTTGGATATATTGGTCTTCCCTTTATTTCCACTTTAAATCTTTCTGGATTAACCATAGGATTACTGGTATGGTTATTCAATACGGTGATTCCGGTTGTACCCAATGTTTCAAATGGTAACTCTCCACCACAAGAGTATCAATCCCAAACTGATCCTTTCCCTTTTTAATCGAATGTATCTTCTTTTGTTACTTCTTCCTCGCATCATAAAATTAGTGGCGCTAGTAATCGAGAGGATAAAAAGAAGAAGAAGACGATTAAGAAGAAGAATAATAAGAAAGAGACCAAGCATCAACCGACGACCTCTAATGATGCTCTTTCTATTCAAACACCTCTGAGACCCAAGTTCCCTTGCAATCTTTGTGGGGGTGATAATGTTCTTAAGGATTGTCCTAGTCTTTTCAAAGTGTTAGAAGAGTGACCTAAATCCCCCAAGCAACATATATCATCAGCCTCTAGACATCATACTGATGATACATCATCGACCAGTGAATTTATGGTTAATAGTCAGAAAGGTAAAATCAAGAATCCTTGTTTGTTATGTAAGGACATTAATTACCTTTTTCCTCGCATGGATTAAGCTTCGCAGTTAGTGGAAGATATTACTATATCCTAGGAACACATTCCAACAGGATACCGTAAGTTGTCTCTTGACCCCCATCGGTTGGTGAAGTGGTTGATTCATCTCCATCCTCGATCGATCCCACTCTTTCCTCAAAGAGTGAAGAACAAGTAGTTCATCCCACTCTTCCTTTGAAGAGTGAAGTTGAAGTGGTTGAGTCAATGTCATCTCCACTCAATCCCACTCTTTCATTGGAGAATGCTAAGATTGAAGTAGTCACCATGACACAATCTTCGTCTCATATGACTCTTCCAGTTGAGATTGAACCGAAAACAACTAATGTTTTCCTACTTAGTTCAGATTGTTCTGAACAAGGGGGAAATTTACCGATTTCGATGAAACCCCCTCTAAGGACTGAGGTTATTTCCTTTTATTGGATTAGTATAATAGAATCTTGTCTTCCTTCAGGTGTTCCTTTCCACATATATGTAGGAGTTACCGATAGGAATGCACTTCGCACTATAGTTGATGAAGGAGCTTCTGTTAATATTTTATCCTCAACTACTTGGAAAGCTATAGGTTCTCCTTAGCTTGTACCATCCACTGACCAGATACTGGATTTTAATAGAATACCTACTGGACCTTTAGGGATCCTTCCTCAGTTATCTATTACCTTAGGAGGGAAATTTGTCTACATTGATGTTATGGTAGTCCAAGGTCCCTTACATTTCAATATGCTCCATGGATGCGATTATGTTTATGGAATGAAAGTTGTAGTGTCCTCACTCTTTTGAGTGATGTATTTTTCCCATGATGGGAGTATCGTGACCATTATCAACTTTCCCTTGTTAAAGCTAGTCATTGCATTACTGCTAGTAATCATAGTTCCCTAAATGTTCCACATGCTTTAGTGGTTTCTCCCCCTTAGGGATGGGGATCATGTCGCCACCTTCTAGAAATCATGTTGGAGTTATCCCCCTAGATTCTTATGTTGGGGGGAACACTACCAACCTCTGGACATCATGTTTGGTAGGAAGTGATTTCGAGCATAGTTGTTTTATGTTTCAAGCTTGTGTAAAAATGAAACAGGTCATTATGAGTAGAGTTCCCTTTCTTTTCAAGCTCATTAAAAAATGAAATAGATTCCTCTCATTGAATTGAGTCTCTTACCAGAATTAGGGCTGAAAACATGAAGTTGGGAAACAATTTTGGCTTGTTTTTGAAAAAACAAACTGCTAAATTTTATGTTTTTCAACTTCGACCTCTTCAAACCCATATCTTCTTTAGGAATTTCAACTTTAGGTAAAAACCAAGGTTTTAGAGAATTGAATTAGCTTTCTACTCATATTTTTTTTAAAAAAATTTATGGACATATCGTGGGACACATTTGTTGTCAACATACGGCATATACTTGAAAATTTTAGGTATGGATAATGAGTGACTTGTGTTGACGATAGTTTTTTGATAGATGGTTATTCATTTTAGGGAAAAAAATTGTAGGGTCATAATATACACACACTACACTGGATCATGGACTATATTTTTAGTTTTTTAAGACTTGGGAACTATTTTTTATTATTTATCGAAACAACGTATGTTCAGAAAATGGTGCATTATCGACACATGTTTTTGTCTTTGCATTTTCTTTCAAATGTGACTCTTATCAAACAAACTAAAACCAACCCATTGAAGAGGACACTTCAAGGAACATCCTTGTATTTTTTTAAAAAAAATTGGCTTCATCATTGTGATGATATTGAATTTTCATTGTGACTGATTTTTCAATCACTAAATTTTTTAATGATAAAGTTTAGTAAAAAAATAGTAAAAAATAGTAATCCTAAATGAAATTAAAAAAAAATTATATTATGAGAAAGTAGATTGAATGATGAATCTACTGGTATAAACTCTGACATGTAATTCTCATGTTTTGCAGTGTTCCAACCTTGTTAAAGTTTCACATTTCTGAATTCTGCAGAAATGGTGCAGGAATTGTTGACCAGAAACTCTCGGGCGAGAAAATGTCTTCCGAACTCTCAACTGAGAGTTTTTTTAAAAATACACCGCGTGGATTGGTTCAAAATCTCGGCCTAGAGTTTTTTTAAACTCTCCGCCGAGAGTTTCAACTCTCAAAACTCTCGGCCTAGAGTTTAAAAACTCTAGGCCGAGAGTTTCAGGTTGACATTTTTTCCCTTGTTCATCCGTGCACCCTCTTTCCCATCTTCACATTTTTGTCACATAATTGTTTCCCAGCTTCGCATTTCCACCCTTAGTACATGAACCTTATTTTCATCTGCCTATGCCATTTGATCCTTCTCCCTCCTTTGTCTCTCGTGAAAATATTTCTATTAGTATCAATGCATTTAATCAAGTGAAGAAGTAGATTTGGTAGATGAAACGAAGCTTGGGGGGCATCATACTAGAGTTAAGCCGCTAGTTTTTGCTGATAATGCTAGGGGAAAAGTACCAACCTTTAGACATCATGTTGGAAAGGAACCCGTCAATGGGCCTCATTATGAGCATAGTTTAGTTTCAACTTCAAGCTCGATAAAAAATGAAACCATCATCTCGATCATAGTTCATTTTCTGTTTCAAGCTCGTTAAAAAATGGAGCAAATGCCATGCGCATTCTTCCAACCTTTCTTCAAGCTCATTAAAAACAATAAGAGGTGTTGAGCTTACTTTTTCACCTTTTCATGCTTTGGTTAAAAACATGAAAAGTGGTGTGAGCTTACTTTTCACCTTTTCATGCTCTAGTTAAAAACATGAAAAGTGGTTTGAGCTTACTTTTTACTTTTTTGTGCTCTGGTTCAAACATGAAAAAGATTCTCGGTGATTTTGATACCATTGTCGTGCTCGTTAAAAATTGAGTAAAAATGTATGTCTAACGAGTATAGGTTTTTATCTTTATTCGGCCTCGCTAGACTATTTATGGAAATGGAACTATGTCGAGATTACTTTTCACCTTTTTCATACTCGGTTATCAACCACAAAAAAATCGTCTTTCAAGTATAATTTTATCACTTTTTTGGCTCGTAAAAACTATTACGAAAAAGGAACCCCTGGAGTTTCCTTTAAGTTTTTTTAGACTCCCAAAACATGAGAAGATTGTCGAGCGAACTTGCTTCCTTTCATGCTTGTAAAAGGATTTGAAAGGGAATCTATTCATTTTTTGTTTACCCATTTTTCGGGCTGAGTAGTATTAATTATGAAAAATGCACATCTTAGTCGACCATTAACTAAGAGAGTTCTCCTTTGCATTATTTTACACTTTTTCGGGCTTAGGGGACTAATTTTATGAAAAAGGAATTTTTGGAGTCTTCTTTTGATTGTTTCAGACTCTCTAAAAGTGAAACATAGGAAATATGTTCTATAAAATAGTGCAAGACCTTTAGATAATGTGTTTCTCCCCTAATTTCAAACTTCATCATGCATATGATCCTTCCTCACTTCACTAACTCATTGTCCAAGAATATCATCTTTCTATCCCAAAACGACTTAAATTTGTTGAAATGAATCCGTCTTAGTATGTCTACCCTGCATAACAAAAAAAAAAAAAAGAATGCATGCCAATATGGCCTATTTGAATGACGTCATGTAAGAATAAACCTTCTATAATAACTCTTCAAAATATGCTTTAGTAAACTTGTCAAATATGCTGTAACAACTTTTACCAATATACTTTAATAAACTTTCCAAATTTGTTGCAACAACTTTCCTTAATTTTAATTCAATCCTCCTCCTTTAAAATGCATGTCCACAAGATAGAATTCACCCCCACTACTTCTTTAAGGTGCACATGTGCCTTAGATAAAATTTGTTATCTTCCAAAAAATAAATCATATTTGAATTAGGGTGCACCTCTTCTTTATTGATTGTCTTTTTCTTTTGATATTTCATGTGGGATTGAATATATCTAGGATAGTTAATCATTAATAGAAGAAGTCTCGAACAATAAGTGAATGCATGATGAAGTAGAGAGTCAATTAATATATGGAAAATGGGGTATAAAAATAGGATAATTGCATGTGCTAAAATGGGAAAGAAGATCCCTTAAATGGATTGCTTCCTTGCTAGTATGAAAATAACAAGTACATCCAACTCGCATTCATGGGAACCTTACTTTAGGAAAGCACGCCCCTCTGTAATTAGCCACCAGCTCTATAGTAAACATGTATTACAATTATTAACTCCCCCTCTAACTTAAAATAAAGAATGATGCAAGAATAGTAATGGAAGGTGTGTCAGATTTAAAAAAAAAATAACAACGAGAATGACTTAGATAAAAATTAAAGAAGCTTCTTGATGAGGGTGCACAAGGTCAAGTAGATAAAAAGACCTCAAGACCAATACCTCTCCAAAAATAGTAAGTAAACACATGTGGGCCAATCAAGTACCCTCTTGAAGATGCAAAAAAGAATTTGATTTCTAAAATTTTAAACTCCTTAGAATGGCCTAAGATTGAACACCAACACATGATGACATGCTTGTTATCCAAAAATCCAATCACCGTGCTAAGAAAAACACAGGCTAAAAAACTGAAAATTCCATGATCTTAGAATCAATGACAACTCCAATTGGGTGCTAACAAATTCTATCCACCTAACAATCAAACTACTTTTAAAAATTAAAAATAGAAAAACCCAAATTATTGAGGTTGTCCAATAAGCCTCAAATTTGAACCACATGCACAACTCCCCAAAGGGAATCCAAAACCATAATCAAATGTTGAAATAACTTGAAGCATGAGCTATTGAAAACCTATCCATCTACACCTATGGTATGGTATGTCCTCTAGATATACTTATATATGCAACCTGCACAATAAAATGCACTTGCATATCCAACCTACAAAAATAACTTGTCTTACCACGAACAATAAAATGCACTTGCATATGCAACCTATAAAAGTAACTTATCTTACCACCAATCTCTAAAGAGAAAAAACTTACAACCATATGCCAAGCATGAAAGGCACTCCATAAACCATTAACAAGTCTATGTCTTACGGCATCACCACCCTCTTAACATGTGTTGTTAAGGTATCTAAGCATTGCAATAACATATGTTGTTGAGATATATAAGCCTTCCAAGTTCATTTACTGACAATTCAAAATGCAGTCCTATTTAATGAAAGCATTCAATAAAAGCCTTCTAAAAAAATTATAGTATGATATTTTTGTGTTAACATGAATTTATAAGTAAAAATTAATATTAATATTTTAATGTAAATAATCATTACCATTAACTTAAAAATAATAATTTGATTTACCTTTTGTACTAACAGTTTGGAACTTTGTGATAATATTATCATCTGAAAAGGAAACAAATTAGATTAAAAACTTATAATATTTGACTTAACATTTAACTAAATATGAAAAAAATATAAATATAAAAAATAAATTTGGTTTCATTTACCTTTCTCTGGGAAATCTTTTTTATACTAATTTGCAACTGCTTTTCAAATCGTTGTAATTCTTTTATTGTTAACGACTCCAAGTCTTCACCAACAAGATTCTTCATTGTAAAAAAATTAATATAATTAAAAATAATTATGAACTTCAATTAAAAAAAATTCAATATAAAAAATAATATAATTATAAAATTTAATAGAAAACTGCTAAAATACTGTATAACAACTAAATATGCAATCTTACTTTTTCCTTTCTTTGCAAGATGGTCAACTTCTCTTGCAACTTCTCAAGCCCTGCTTCATGATACTGACAATTTGCTTATTTGTTAGTTCCTATACGATTTTTTATCAAAACTAATCCCTATATGAAATATGTCAATGTACGGATATTATAAATTAAACAAAATTAACCTAATCCACATTGGTAAATAACTACACTCAAATCTTTATTTAAACATTTCGATCATATAAATAATAAGATAGTAAATTCATTTTTCATAGATTTTAATCCATAAAAGAGATAAAAGAGATTGATATGTAATTGGTTATTTTGAGTTTAAAAAAAAATAAAAAATTTTAGTCTCTAATATCGTCTATATTTACATAAAATGTTATTTTATTATAATATTAGCCAAACTTCACAAGTTTCATTAGTAAATTGTATATTTCATATTTAATATTTACCTACCTATCTGTATATATGTTTTTTTCAATCCAAAATAATCACTTGGAATGCTATATTTAATTATAATATTATAATCCTTAAAAAATACCCTGGTTGATAATAAGACATATTGTTAAGGTATTCGTTCTGTTTAAATTTTGATCAAACCTAATGTGTTGAGTGTGGGACAATGTTGATATATCTAAAGGTATAGTGATAACCCTTAGCTTTAAAATTAGACTTCTCAATAAATTTATTATAACGGATGTTTTAGGTTTAATATATCTATTGATAAGTGGCCTTTGAGGTATAAATTAGTTAGCCATATGATACACTATTAAAGCATTAAGTATGACTTAGTAGATTCAAACCTTGATTAACATATGCGCCTATATAGAGACAATGTGAATGCACTTAAAAGTTACAATATTCTTATATTTTAATAATATAATATACACCGTATTTAAATTTGTAATAAAGAACATATGAACACTTCAACTTGGGTCTTGCCATGTATCATATTCGTAAGGTAAAATTCATAACTTCTAATACATTAAAGCAAAACCAATGTTAATTCAAAAAGCATTTATATGCTACACTACAATATATTATATGATATGCTTGGGCTAACTACACTGAGACAAGTTCTATAAGTTCTCATAAATTTTCAAATCTAAAATCCTAGGGAACATGATAAAATATTAATTGTGGTTTTATTATATTTTTGTAATAATGGCATATTTGAAATCAAAAGTGATAATATTTTTCATTGTAAGTGATAGAGAAAGTATCACGCTTGACATATTGAATATTGTAATGAAATATATTCATTGTTAGATATCGAATAGCATTATAAATAATGGTTGGAAATATATTTCAAGTGTGGGAAGATGAAGACTTTTATCTTCCCTTTTCTTAATACAATCTTTTATACGATAAATTTCCATGTAAACTGGATTTATAAGAGAGAAAAATATCTTCAACTTCTCCTCGATGAAGCTATTTTTATTTATGCTAACTTTTTTTATGAGAATTGTCCTATCCCTATCCCTATCCCTATGAGCACGAAAATAATGAGTATGTCGCGATTGTTTTATCATTTGGATTTAATATAAAAATAATAGTAATATAATAAAAGTCAAATCTCATTAGTATGTTTGGTTTCAACAAGCCTTGTTTTGATTTGATGACAACTCAAATTCAAACTCTGCAAGATAGCTTAGAAGAGATACTTAAAAATATATCCATGTTAAGGGTTGGCATGGTCAAGGCTAGGTACGATTCTCGAATGATTTTGACAACTTATATACCTATTAGTTGCAGTTTCTTAGACCACAGGCTAGTCCCACAAGTGACATATAAACTAGCAAACACAAAAATAGTAATATAATAAAAAGGAGAACTCGGGATTATAATTCCCAAAGAGCACCATGGGAGAAATGAACCAATGAGTCAGGAAATAGGGGCATAAAAATGTTATTTTAGTATGGTTGAAAAGTGTCATTATACCACAGCCTTATTATACTCTTGTGTAATGTGGCCCATGTGTTTTATTTCCCATGATTGTGAGGGGGAACATACTCTTCTTAAATGCTTTGTTCATAAATTCTTTGGGGAAGGAATTCATTCCACCTTTGGGGAAAATCATTCATTCTCTCATTGTTGAGTTGTGATTGGGTATGCTGGTAAGAATGCATTGTGTTAAGGGTGAGTATGTTGCCATAGTTTTGCTGCCATGAAAATATGTCAAATTTATACATTATTTTATGGGTAATTATTATAGTTGAGATTCCGTAGTTCTAAACAATAAAGATTCATTGTCTAGAGTTTATTAGAGCACTGGAGGGGAGGGGGATAGCCTAAGTGACTATTTAATAGAGAAGGGGGGTAGATTCCTTATCGTGTGCATGGATAAGGGTAAAGAGAGATTAGTAAGTGAGACTTTTGTAATGATAAATGGGCTAGAAGGTAATTTAGAAGGTAATTTCCTAGTTAAAATATTTAGAAATTGGGATAAACGAGGAAAACAAAAACCATAGTTAGTAAATTTTCCCTTATTGTTTCATTTTCCAACATGAGGAAAAACCTACATAAGTTGGTGCTTGTAACTAGGAGGAAAAATGCTCCAATCGAACTATTTACCCAAGTGTAACCTATAACAAATAGTGTTTCATCCTCATATACTAACACATTTTTAAATAAGAATACTTTTGAATCATGGATAACTAAATTGAAAATTATCAATAGTCACACCCACAAGTTGAATAAATGGACTACATAAGCAAGCTTTGTGTAAGGATAAATGACCTAGATGGTAATTTCCTAGTTATAATATGTAAAAATTGGGATAAACGAGAAAAACAAAAACCATAGTTAGTAAATTTTCCCTTATTGTTTCATTTGGGACCTAGGGAGGTGAATACTTATAGGCCACAGTCACCTACCTCCGAGAGATATTCTTGCCCGTTGAGATAACAGATCTTGCTTATTTACGCTAAACTGACCTAGGCAGGTGATATGATATAATTGATAGGACACAGTTGAACCTGCTGATTGATTGCCGCTTGCTCACTTGGGGATGAACCGAACTAGAGAGATTATGTTCCCCATGATGGATGTTCCCCACAACGAATGAATGCACTGTGGAACCTTTAGAACCATTTCCCCTTTTAGCCCCATGTAAACAACACGGACTGAACAGGACAATGTTACTCGGCTGAAAGCTGTTAAAAATACAGGGTTTAAGCAAAAATTATCATTTTCATTATAATTATCATAATTATTATACGGTAACCAGTTAACCAGTCAACCAGTTAAGTTGCACCTTGCTTCCTCAAATATAGGTGGCCTTTCAGTGGTAAATTGGAGAGTGCGAACCTGGCCTTATACGGAGTAGCTGGTAAGTTTCATTTTCCAACATGAGGCAAAACCTACATTAAGTTAGTGCATATAACTAGGAGGACAAATGCTCTAGTGAAACTATTTAAGTGTAACCTATAACAAATATTGTTTCATCCTCATAAACTAACACATTTTTAAATAAAAATACTTTTAAATCATGAATAACTAAATTGAAAATTATTAATAATCACACCCACAAGTTGAATATATACATTGATATAATTTCTTGCAAAGGTTATATTTTTAAATTGACAACTAGATGGCGATGTGCTAGAAAATTTTGATTAGTGCAAATATTAAGAATCATCATACAACAAATTAATTTGCTTCTTATCATCATTTTTGAAATCCATTTAATTAAATCAAATGAATCAGAGTTTCAATACGAATAGTGGTTATTATCATAATATGTCCATATAATAAGATAAGGCTTCTCGTTCCATATCCATGAAGTTTCACCGTAGTAGTAAGTTGGAGTGCTTTTCATGATGTTGATTTTGAGTGTGTTAATTTGGACAATGTGTCATCTTATATTATCACATCTTTAAGTGAATCTTATATTATCTCATCTATCTATTGAATAAATTTGATATAATTGATAACATAATATATAATTTAATAGAATTATAAAGTAAAAAAATTATTTTCTAAGTAAAAAATAAGAAAAAATTAATATCGAAAATCTATTTTTATATCTATAATTTTTTATTGCAACCATTCTATTGATTTATGTCGATCCCTAAATGTGGATGCATTTCCCCTTACATGGGTCACATTATATTAGTTCTTATGTCGGCTTGGTCTATTAGTTGTAATTACCATTAATATAGTTATATTAGTTATGTCAGCTTGGGTCAGTTAGTTGGAATTGTACCTCTTAGTCTCCTATGTATGGGAATGCGACCTTTTCATTTGGAGTATCTTGTCTTGTCTTGTCTTGTGTACTTAGTACATTGTATAAGGAGACTTCCCCCTCAAAGAGGATTTATATTCATCTATTTTCTCCATTAAAGGTGTGGGGTACTCTTTCTGATCTATTTATACTATTTTCATACGCTTTTTAGAAATTTGTTGCATATCATTTGGTATCAGAGCTCTTTCCTCGGGACTGGTTTCTTCAAAACGAGTCAACTTGGATTTTTTGCTATAATTTTTTTTCTAGAAGGTTTCAGACAACTATACTTAAAACCCATCTAGAAACAAGGTTGGACTAGATTTGGTACAATTTTCAGATCTTGATCCATTACAAGTTTTTTGGAGATATTCACTGTGGAAGCTATGGTTTCGGACTAGTCCAAAACCTAGTCTAAAACAGGTGTTTTAGGAAAAAAGGTCCTATTTGGGGCATGTGAGATACAAATTGAGTGAGACCTGTTGCATCAGAAAGAAGATGGACCATAGTATATTTGGCAGTTTTTTCAGACTCGGATATGAAATATTGGGCATGTAGCATATCGTACAATTTTTATCTTCTGAAAGTACAAAAAATAAGAAGTGTTGGGAGATTTTCAATAACTTGTTACTGGCCACTAGATATAGGTTAGACCTGCAATGTTGGAAATATGACACATCAGGCTATAAAAGGCCTAGTTTTAAGACTAAGAGGAGGCAAAATTTCAAGTTTTCCTTAGTTCCAAGTCGGAGAGAAAAAATTCTTCTAGTCATGGTTTGAAAAAGATACGCCATTTTAAATTTGAATGTGACTTCGAGTAGAAGGATCTATTTGAGTTGAAACATAGGGTGTGATATCTATTTATATTGTTCAAAATGCCACCAAAAGGAAGTGGAAAAAATCACACTCCACTCAAACCACTGGAGGACTCATCCTCGACATACGATGAAAGGGGAGACTTATCTTTTCGAGTGTTTCAGTTGGAAGATATGATTAAAGGATCTATGAAAACAATTGATTTACTTAATTTAGAGGGGAAGTTGATGAAACAAATGAATAATAAGATGGAGGAAAATATGAAAGGGTTTTTGAAAACAATTGATTTAGTTAATTTAGAGGATAAGTTGATGGAACATGTGAATAATAAGATGGAAAATATTGCTAATCTGATACAAAATTCAAAGGATACTCCTCCTCCAAGTGATGATGTGTTCCAGGACACTCAAGAGGATAAAGATAAGGTCCATGTTGAGAAACATTCCATGAATAAGAATATTCCAAGAGAAAATGATTCTAGTAATGGAAGTAACCAAGTATGGTCCCCAAGGGGTATCCAACTCCCTAATATTGACATGAGGAAGTTTGATGGAAAAGACCCCATAACATGGATATTCTAAACGAAGGAATTATTTGATATACACCAAGTTCCCAATCTTCAAAAGGTACCTATTGCATCTTTATATTTAGAACCTGAGCAGTTTGTGGTACCAATGGATTTGTGAATGCAAAAAGAGCTCCATTATCTATTCGTCTATTTTTACAAAAGAATTGATATCATACCATGATCATGTTAAGAGAATTTCCTTCTTTACCCAATTGATAAATCTAAGGCAAAAGGGACAAGTAAGTGAACGCATTCAACAATTTCAAAAGTTGAGTCTCGGAGTGGAGGGCATACCAGATGATAAAATGTTGGATCTCTTTATTGGAACCTTGAAAGATAACATTCAACATGAGGTGTGTCTCTTTGAACCACCATCCTTAGAGAAGGATTTCATGATGGAAAGGAAGGTTGAAAGTAAAAATATGGACATGGCTACCAAAAAGACCACCTCCAACACATACAAAGAGAATAATGTTCCTTCTTCTAAATTGGCTCAAAGGTTGACACCTCAGCAACTGGATGAAAGAAGAGAAAAAGGTTTACGCTTTAATTGTGACAGCAAGTATAATAAGGGGCATAATTGTGGTGAGAAGAAATTATTCTACATAGATTGTGAAGAGGAAGAACCAAAAGAACAAGAACCATCTCAAGATGAAGAAATAGAAGAGACTACATTTGAATAGATTACTTCTACCATATCTTCTCATACTTTGGTGGGAATTAGCACTCTTAAAACTCTCAATATAAAAGGATATATAAAAAAGGAAAAGGTAATAGTGTTCATTTATTCTAGTAATACTCATAATTTTATTCATTGTAAATTAGCTAAAGTTCTCAATTGCTTTATATACCCAGCACCAACGTTTCAAGCAATGATTGCAGATTGAGGAACTATCAATTGCTTAGGGAAATTCCATAATATCAATCTTAAGACTGGGGAATATATATTAAATATTCCAATGATTTCTATCCCAATGGGTGGTGCTAATGTTGTATTTAGGGGTTCAATGGTTACACTAATTGGCAACAATGGATTTTAATTTTCAAAAGCTTTTCATGAAATTTCATGGGAGGGAAAATAATATGAGTTAAATGGTATCACGAGGAAACCAATCAAGGTGATAAGCTCCAATGGTATGACAAAATTATTGAAAAAGGGACATCAAGGTGTAATTTCACAACTATGCTCATTAGAGGTTCAAACATTTATGACTCCTATTTTCCCAAATCTCCAAAGGGTCATTAATAAGCATTCCAAGGTATTTTAAGATATTCCAAGAGGTCTTCCACCTGTTCAAGACTTTGATCATGCTATTCACTTAATTCCAAGAAGTTTTCCCCCTAACATAAAAACTTATAGATACCCCTATGGCTAGAAGAGTGAAATTGAGTGTATGGTTGAAGAAATGTTATAGGTTGGCATAATTAGGCCTAGCCAAAGTTATTACTCTGCACCAGTGGTAATGGTACACAGAAGGAGGGATCATCGCATATGTGTCCAGATTATAGAGAGCTCAACAATATCACCACTAAGGATAAGTTTCATATTCTTGTCATTGATGAATTACATGGAGCAGTTTTCTTCACAAAGTTGGATCTCCATTCCGGGTATCATCAGAATAGAATGATGGATGAGGACATCACAAAAAAAAAATTCAAAACTCCTGAAGTTCATTATGAATTTTTGGTCATTCCATTTGGTCTCACAAATGCACCTTCCACATTTCGAGGATTGATGAATTCCATTTTCAAGCCCTTCCTTAAAAAATTTAGGCTAGTTTTTTTTGATGATATACTAATCTATAGCAAGTCTTGGGAAGAACTTGTTCAATATGTTGACAGGGTGCTAAAAGTAATAAAGAAGCAACAACTATATGTAAAACCTTCCAAATGTTCCTTTCGGGTAAAGGAGGTAGAATATTTGGGTCATATTTTATCTCATAAAGGTGTCAAGGTAGACCCTAACAAAATTAAATCCATGATGGATTGGTTGATTCCCAAAACCTTGAATAATCTTCGAGGATTCTTAGGACTTGAAGGGTATTACCGCAAGTTTTTTCATGGCTATGGAAGAATATAAGCACCTCTAACAATATTATTGAATAAAGAAGCATTTTCATGGACTCCACAAGCAACTCAAGATTTTGAAGAACATAAAGAGGAAATGTGCAAAGCTCTTGTTTTGGCCACACCAAACTTCAGAAAAACCTTTATTGTGGAATGTGATGCCTCGGTAAATGGAATTGGTGTTGTTCTAATGCAAGAAGAACAACCCCTTGCTTCCGAAAGTCAACCAATCAAGGGAAAGAAGTTGCAAAGACCCATTTATGAGAAGGAAATGATGGCAATACCACATGCACTTAAGAAATGGCATCATTACCTAATAGGTAGGAATCAAAGGTAAAAACAAATCATGATATTCTGAAATACTTCTTGGAATTGAGACTATCTTCAAAAGAGCAACAAAAATGGGTAACCAAGATGTTCGGATATGACTTTGAAATCATCAATAAAAAAGGGAAACAGAATGTGGTGGTAGATGCACTCTACAAAAAATGAGGATGTTGGGGTAGTACTTTGTGCAATTTCCATTATACAACCCGATTAGGTGGTAGCAACAAGGGAAGAATGGAAAAATAACATATATGTGGATGCTCATACAAAAGCTATAGAAGGATCCGAGTGTATCGGATACTTTTGCATAGAAAAATGATTCACCACGATATAAGGAATCCTTATGTATATGCAAGAACTCCCAACTCAAACAAAAAGGTCCTTTTGGAATTACACACCTCTCCTATAGGTGGGCACTCACGATTCTTGAAAACCTACCACAGGGTCAAGAAGGAGTTTTTTGGGAAGGTCTTGAATATGACGTTCAAAATTTCATGGAAGAATGTTTGGTTTGCCAACAAAGTAAGGTTGAAACAATTAAGACCCTGGATATTTTACAACCTTTGAACATACCTTTCCGGCACTGGGAAGAAGTCTTAATGGATTTTATCACAGGACTAGCCAAGTCAGAAGAGAAGAATGTTATTATGGTGGTTGTTTATAGACTCATGAAGTATGCACACGTTTGTGCTCTGTATCACCCTTTTAATGCAAGTATAGTAGACATCACTTGCATGGATATAGCTCAGAAGTTACATGGAAACTCGAATATTATTGTAAGTGATAGAGATCCAATTTTCACTATAAATTTTGGACTGAATTATTTTCTTGCTTGGGTACCCAGTTGGCTCACAATTCACCTTATCATCCTCAATCTGATGGGAAAAATGAAATAGTGAACAAATGTTTGGAAGATTATCTTCATTGCTTTGCATCTGATAAAAAAACACAATGGGTTAAATGGTAATGTCCTTGGCGGAATAGTGGTACAATACTTCCTTCTATACATCATAAAAAATGTCTCCATTTATGGCACTTTATGGGTAACAACCTCCATCTATCACATCTCCTTTAAAAATAAAATATAAAGTTCAATTTGTGGAATATCACATAGAGCACCAACAAGAAGTTCTCCAAATGCTGAGAGACAACCTAGCTATGTCAAAAAACAGGATGAAACAACAAGCAGATCAACATCACAGTGAAAGAATTTTCGAAGAAGGGGATTGGGTATTTATGAGGATACAACCATATAAATAGATGTCCCTCAAGAAACTAAATAAGGACAATAAATTGGCACCCAAGTACTGTGTTCCTTATAAAGTGTTGCAAAATATTGGTAGTATGGCATACAAATTGGAGATCCCTTCATCTTCAAGGGTACATTCAGTTTCCATGTTTCTTGCTTAAAGAAGGTAATCAGAGACGAGATTAACATTCAAACAATCCTACCAAATATTGATGAAGAAGGAAAATTCATATTGGAACCTGAACAAATCACTGACACAAGGGCCAAGCAACTATGGAATTAGGCTATTATGGAGTACCTCATCAAGTGGAAGAACTTACCAATTGAATATTCGACATGTGAAGATGAGTCATTCATACAAAAGCATCCACAAATAACCAAGTGTTGAGGAAAACACTTGTTGTCTAAAGGGGAAGTGTAGTGTCCATTTTTAAGAATTTGCACAAACTAGGAAAAATTGCAAATTTTAACCAATTTGACCCTTAGATAGTCTTAACCCAACTGCTTCTAAATGGCTCCAATTTTTTCCAAATGGGGTTTGAATGAGTTTGGAAGGTATTCGGACATATAATAGAGACTTATGGATTCTTAACAACCCTTAAACACTTTTTCAACATTCATTTACAATCTGGATAAAGTAGGGAAATGTACTAGTCAAATCGAGCTTCAATCCCCCGAGGGTAGTGGTCAAAGATGGTTCTCCAAATGGTATTAAACCCTTCCAAATTTCAGAACAGAGGTATGGCACTGATAAATGACTTTAATTATCTCCCCAATGTATCATCAATTAGTTCTTATGGCCTTCTGCAACTCCCTTAAATCAGATGTTTATATGCAAGTCTTCACATAACCGGGGAAGCTAGTAATTTTCACCATATGTTATGAAATTCAAAATTTATGTGCCAAGGGCTTGTGAAATGCCAATGAAAATTATTCAGAACATTAACAACACTCCATACATCAACAAAATCATAGAGAATGACTAATACAACTCGAAATAATAGCTCTTCAAGCTCCAACATTAAGATATAAGGGAAAATAGCATCATTTATGCATTGTTTGGTATTTTTACATAGTTTCACTTGTTATTTCTACCTGAGTGTGTTATGAGTAGTAAATATAGAGTATATATATCATAATACAAATAAATGGAGATTCTTGGGCTCTCACAAAGAGATCAACATCTCACCGAAGGCACAATTCCTCTAGGGGTCCAAATATGCAAGAAAATGTGAAAGAGATGCAAGAACAAGTTGTAGATGAATGAACCACGAGTTTCCCTGTAGCTTCAACCTGTAACTAAGGACTCCATTGTAGCTCCAAATGAAAGGTCTGAATGGCCTCTCCAATTTCCAATTAGGACAAGAATTTGTCACCCTCGAAATTGGTTCTAAGGCAAGTAGACTATCTCTCTACTAGCTCTTCTCTCCAAATGCAAAATGCAAAATGTAAAATGATCAAAAGCTGTTTTTCTTCTTTGTTCCTGACTTTTATAAACTTACTAAGGCTTCCCCAATTCTAATTGCATCCATGAGCTTCATGCCAACTCAATTTGGGAAAAGATTCCCAAGTATGCCACTTATCTTTCCAATTCTAGCCTCCTCCTTGACCAAATTCGAATTGGTGTCTCTTTGGCTGCCCTAACTCACTTGGGCGCCTTCTTGGAGGCTATTTTTAGACCTAACATGTCATGTATGTCAGATGTCAGCCATCAGGTCTAAGTTTTCAGAAATGTCATAAGCATCTTCATCATTGGTGTCATAGAAGCTAGGTAATCTAGCCCAAGTGTCCCACTAGATCCAAAATGCCTCTTCCTCTCCCATGGGAGTTACTCTTCCTCTACATTTCGACCTCATTGAGTCATGTCAAGTAATATGCTCTTCCAACTACCCCAAGAATAGTGGACTCCACCTTGGATTCGAATGGGTGAGAGTGGAATGCCATGTGACATGGGGAATTTATATTTTTGGGGGTCCCACACCACCAATGTGTCTCCATGACCAAGTGTCATCTTATTTTCTCACCATAAATATTTATTTTTCCCCTATTAATATATTTATTCCCAAACCAAAGTCCATTTGGGTTTATTAGTCTCCTTATTCCATTTTTAATGTCTCCATCCCAACCTAGGAAACTAGTAGGTTGGTGGAATTTTCCCTACTTGATATTTATTTGAATGGGGACATTACAGGAGGGGCGTGTTAAGCCCTAAATGTAGGCACATTTCCCCTTATATGGATCAAATTATATTAGTTTTGATGTAGGCTTGGTCCATTAGTTGTAAGTATCATTAGTATGGCTATATTAGCTACGTCAGGTTGGGTTAGCTAAATGGAATTGTACCTCTTAGTCTCCTATATGTAGGAAGGGGACACTTTCATTTGGAGTATCTTTTCTTATCTTGTCTTGTGTACTTAGTACATTGTATAAGGAGTTTCCCCCTTGAAGAGGCTTGATATTCATCAATTTTCTTTATTAAAGGTGCAGAGTAATCTTTCTGGTCTATTTTTGCTCTTTGCATGCTCTTTTTGGAAATTTGTTGCATAACAATCTCTTTAGTTTGGGTTAAGGGTTTGGGAAAAAACACTTGTAACAAAGAAATGTAAAACCAAATTTTCCAATAGACCCTTGATGGATACATGTCATTATGTTGACACTACACTTGGTTATTTGAAAATTATCCTTACTAGTATGATCAACATGCCATTTATGATAGGAGACACAACACATTCAAATTCTAGAATGATGGTAGAGAACATAAATTCACTTCTTCTTCACCTAGAGCTCCTTATAGAAATCAAGAAATGAAATAGGTTAAAATACATAATTTCTTCATGCTCATTGTGGTATTCCAAGCAAGAAGAAGAGGACTTTGAGAATCTCCTTTCTTCAACTACTCAATATATTAGTAATATACATTTAGATTTTTCTAATAATAAACAATTTGATTGAATCCTCATAAATATATCAAAAGATTAATTTAATTCCACAACAACCTAAATTAGGACTTTTTCCTACATCTATTATTTTTTAGGAACATACTTCATTTCTAATACTTATAGTTGTTCACACCAATGTGAAACGTGATGCATCATATTATTCCAACTCTACTACATGGAAATTATATAGTTTTGATGAATCATACAATATTCTCCCTCATGCCATCATCTCAAGTCTCTTCACCTTTAATGAACCATTTTCTATTATCCATTTAGAATTATTATCATATTCCTCTACTACTTTAGATTTTTTTCATGCCTATAATAGGAAATTCAAACTTACATAGAGAGGACTTCCTACACCTCATGATTCATCATTTCTTCATCACGCTTCAAACAAGGAATTATTGGTTTCCTTATTCCCATCACCTATGAATAAAATCAAATTTTGTAGTTCAACATTACTGCCTATGAATCTCCACTTATTCATGTTCTTTATGTACACGAGTGCTTCTCCTTCCTAAATTCATACATGTTTCTACTGTGTTTTTTCTTGAATGGAAAGGAATTCTAACGAATTTATTCCATGAACATAATACCTTCATTAGAGGATTATGCCACTAGTTTAAGAAATTTATTGTTATAAAGGATATAGTTTCATTAAAGGACTCCAACTACACAATACTTGAATATTATTTTTCCCCTCATTTGAAGTAATGTTTCCCAACTTTAATAGAAGTCAAGCCAAAATTATCTAAAAGAGGAGGGAATTGTTGGGAACCTAATCCTCTGGGTTGGGAATATTGTCTTCACATTCACCATGACTCTTGATTTCATTACACATGAATAGGAAGACAATATTTCTAACCCTAAGGACTAGGTTACCAACAATTCCTCCCTTAATATGAAGGGGTGTTGTTGTATTCAATCAAATAGTAAGCGCACACACACGTAAATAATCCAGACAACAGGAATGAATCAAATGCATTCAACTGCTTATTATTCATCTTGGAAGCCTTATTTGTACATTATAATAAGAGGTTGGAGCGGTTACACCCATTCCAACTGCTCTTCTAATTAGACTAATTAACACAATTTAGTGATGAAGATTAAGGGACTGAAGCATCCCTCCAACATATCCCCCACCCCAAAACTCTTCTTCATCCCGAAGATTACAAGTATGCAGAATACAACCGTAAATTGTAATTCTTCAGCATCCAAATTCAATCTAGTAGTAGTTGGTCGAAATCTTACCCTGTCACAAAGGTGGTCGACTACCCTCATCGCAAGGATGTCTCTTGGTTTAAATCGTCACCCTTAATCGTCCATAGACTCCAGGAATATGCCTTTTGTCTCTTCGAATTTATGTACCATTTCTCTTGCTTCAACCTACAATATCACAATCTACGAACTGCTTTGCATTTCTGCATTGGGAAATCAATCAATTCAAGTGTTCTAATGTCATCATCCAACATTAAGCTCATTTTTCTATGAGGTGTAAAATTGATTATGCTTGAATGTAGTCTTCGTTGGCTTCTTCTTTCATGAGAATGCCTGCAAGTTTAAAATATATATACTTGATACATATTTTGTTGCTCATAGTCGGGACCGACTACTTTAGACTTAACTAACTTGACTCACTCAACTTACTAAGTCAACTAGAGAGCGACTGAATTACAAATCGAAGAGGATCGCCTGCCTTGAAAAGATTGACGTTTTACCCCTTGACTCAAAAGTTTAAAGTAGAGTCACACATGGCCAAATGACTCAATAAACTAAATTTTTTGACAAATAACTCCAACTTAAAGATCGATTATAATACCAAAATGTCGACAAACTCTACCAAGCTATTTTATATCGACCACTTTTGATCATAAAAGAGGTCGACCATTACACATAAAGATAACCGACCAAGAAATATCGACCTACCTTATGACATGGACCATTATGCCAAGATCACATCGACTAAATCAAGATGCAACTAACGATCAAGGAAATTTATTGACAACTTTGCGTGAATAAAAAGGTCCACTAATCAACCTTAACTAATCCAGTCGACCACGACAACTTACAACCATATGTATCGTTTCATTCCTTGATTATTCAATCGTCATTGCTGGGAAAATAGCAATATGTCGGTATTCTATCCCTCGGTGAGGAATACTGAACGAGAGGCTAAAAACTAGTAGTCGAATCTGATATCTGGACGATAAGACTAGTCGACTTGATAGGAAAACTATTGTAATCTAGCAGGCTTTCGTTCGATGTAAAACAATCTGAAAGACTCTATGTCGACGAACAGATCGACTTCTTGTAAATCTCCAAAGTGACAGCTGCTATTGATCATAGATTATTTGGCCATGGTTGTTCCACTCAACGTCCAATGTCGTGCTCAAGTCGCTTCTGTTTGTATACACCTTCGGTGATTGTATAGTTTTGAAAGAGTTATAGGCGATGGAATTTTGCAGCCGACAGAGATTTTTGATTAATCGACAAATTCTGAACGACATACATCTTACAAAGTGGTTGAACAACTTATAGATTTTCTTTTCTTTAATACCTCTCAACATGTGCACTTATTTTATGTGCACTTATTTTATGCGATCTCTCTCACAACCAACAGCATCCTTCCTCAAGCAACAACTTCAACAGGATAGAGGTCGACGAGCAATAGCAGATTTCTTGAATCCACGAGCTTGCAAGCGTCTTTAATATTTATTTGCGGGTTTTCTTTCTCCTCGTGCTTTCATCCAGGTTCAAGACAGCCCTCTACAGCCTAGTATGGGGGAGATCTTGTTAGTCGAGTGTTTGTTGAGTTTGTCTAGTGTTTGTTGAGTAACAAAATAATACAATGTAAACAAAAAAGAATAATACAAAGTAAAAAGTAATAAATACTATGTCCTCCATAAACCAAAAAGAATAATACAAAGTAAAAAGTAAATATGAGACTTAAACTAGAGACTTTAAAGCTTAGAATTAGGTGGTAAATATTATGTCGACCATAAACAAAAAAGAATAGTACAAAGTAAAAAGTAAATATGAGACTTAAACTAGAGACTTTACTTTTTACTTTTAATATAAAGTAAAAAGTAAATATGAGACTTTAGAGTGTTTGTCTATTAACAAAATAATACAAAGCAAACAAAAAATAATAATACAATGTAAAAACTAATAAATATTATGTCGGCCATAAACAAAAAAAAATAATACAAAGTAAAAAGTAAATATGAGACTTAAACTAGAGAAGTTAGAGCTTAGGATTAGGTGGCTCAGGTATTGCACTCAAGGAGAGGTTTGTACCTTGGGATATTTGATCCCTTTGGTGCTTGATAGAGCCTAGGATTTGGATCTAGGCCAGTTTAAACAAGCATTTCCTCACAAACAACAACATGCAAACAATCTTTTGTGCTTTCTTGCAAGGTTCTTTTCATGAGAATCCACGCGTTAGCTTCCAGTTTCGAACCATCCCCCAAGCATTGCTGCGGTTACCCAAACCGCCTAGAGGAGGCAACGACACCAGCTGTTGTCTTCAAGCAAATAGTAAGCACACACACAAAAAAATAATCAAGACAAAAGGAATGAGTCGAATGCATTCAACTGCTTATTATTCATCTTGGAAGTATATTTATACATTATGATAAGAGGTTGGAGCGGTTAGTTCCAACTGCTTTTCTAATTAGAGTAATTAATACAAGTTAGTGATGACGATTAAGGGCCCGAAGTGTCCCTCCAACATATGTATATGATTCCAAGAAAAGAGAGCTAAATAACTGGAAGTGAACAACTACCAACTGATGAACATTTCCAACTTGAGAATTCGACTATGCCAAACACTATAGTAAATGCTGGCATCTAGGACTACTAAATACAAGTGCTCTCTAAAGTGGTGGTTTTTGGATGACAACAAACCAAAAGGGGCTAGCAAAAACTGATGTCTTCTACTAAGTGGGTGATTTAAGGATGACCATAAGCTCTCGATCTCAACAGCTATAAAATCATGAACCGTCATGAAGGTGGTTTAAGGGTAACCACAAACTCCAGAACTTGGCTTGAAGCCTCAGAGGTTCCTAGAATATTCCAAAGGATAACAGAAGTTGTATGTATTCTACTGAATGAGTGGTTTTAAGTAACCACAAACTCTTGTACCTGGCTCGAAGGTTCATAGGTTCTTGAAACATTTTGAAAGGTTCGTAGAATATGGTGTAATATTCTACTAAATGAATAGCCATGGCTCTAGCTCTGGATCTAGCTACAACTCTAAGTTTTGCACGATCAAGGCTTTGGATCGGATACAAGATTGCTTGTTCTTGCTTGCTTGTTTTTGACTATTTATCATCCCCCCATGTCAAGAACAATGTGAGTAGAAAAAAATATCTCAACTGCAAGATGTTAATAATCGTGAATGAACTCTTTGACGACCACTGCCAAGAGGTGATCCACCTATAGTGAATGTTCTCACTTGCAGGTTTCTTTAGAGTGAAGCATCTCTCTAGAGAATGGGTGTGCTTTCCACAATACCTGCAAGGATGAAGATCAAAACACTAATATTTCATGTGGCCAACTCGTTCATAGTGTTTTCATGTCAAACTCTAAACTGGAATAGATGAAGATGAACTCTCATTGAGGAATCTAGCACTCTGAAACTGGATAGGCTTGGAGAAATCAGGAATGTGAAATGTCACTTCCTTGTAGTATCCAAGACCGGTTTTGTGCTTATTGTAGATGATCTCTTCCCAAGGTCTGATAAACGACTTGTGAAGTGCAAGCATAACCTCTGTATGCATATCTTCATCTTCATTTTCTTTCTCTTTTGTAATAGAGACATTGATTTTCTTATGTGCTTTTGAAGTGGCGTCATTCTGTGCAGGCTACTGAACAAAATCAGAAGGACAATTCTTTTGAACATGAACAAGTTTAGAATGTGTTTCTTCTCGTCAGAGTTGTGACTCAAGTTGTACACGGAGTTGTGACTCAAGTTGTACAAACCTAACGGTCTCTAGTGGTTGTTGTACACAATTCGGAATGTGAGTGAGAATAGTTTTTTCGACAATGACAATGTTGTCAACATAGCAGAGGAGTAGAGTGTTCAGTAAAACTACGAAACCATTCATTTTCATCATTGATAAATTGAAAAAATCACTCAACAAATACAAAAGGTATTCTTGCAACTCCACCCTTTTATAAAGAATGCTTAACAATTAAAGCACTTGACTTAGAAAATGGAAGGGTGTCGAGTTCAACCGAAAGTGGACTCGTTTACAATGCAATTTCAACTCAGAAAACAATTTGCAAGTGAACTTACAATAACACAGCTTGCAAGTCACAATTGATGATGATCCTCGATAAAAATAAGAAATTAAATGCTTTACCTACTCATTGATTTTGATTTTCTGTGGCAAAAAATTGTCCAATATCGTCAATCTCCTCTTTCAAACCAAAATGCTGCTACAACTCCTCAAGTTGGTGGCTAAGAAATCCCCATATATTGTGCGTATGTGGATAATTTTATGAGATCAAATGATGATTTTGAAAAGATAATACCTTCCCACTTGATTCCAGCAAACTAAGCAATTCTAGGACACTCAATCACTATTCTTGTGCACTTTAAATAAAACAATTGAGAGTCAATTTCCCTATATGCCCTAGTGGGAAACTAACAATAGTATCAGAGCTTTGTGATCCCCATGGCCTATGCTTAATTTATGTGCTTAATTGATGAATCATTCCAACCTCTGCGTGCCGTCTCTATGGAATGTCTTCATACCTTCATGGCTGTCATTTCAGTGCATGAGGTATGAGTAATTTTTTTTATTCTTCTATGTTTGGTGCTTGTTTCTCCATCATTCACTCTACATGTTGTATAATTATGTATTACCTATGTGTTTCTTCCTCTCTTCAACGATCTCATGCCTTTCAGTCGGTTGTGTTTTCTTATCATTCAAGATGCCATGTTTTACCTATTTCAAAGTGCATGTTTGTGGGTTTTCTTGTCATCTCGTGCTGCTCTACCCTCAGTGGTTAAGGGTTATCTTTATGCTACCAATTATCTTTGTGTGTGAAAAGAGTCTCATATCCTCTTAGACTACGATATCCATTTCGACCATTGCATGCTTCCATTTGGAAAAAAGTGTTAAATCCAAGCCATATACATTTTTCTTACAGAATATGCTTTGTATGATTATGAAATATCTTTAGTTTTCTATTGCATAACAAGCCAAATATTTTCTCTACTCTATGCACAACACTTGACTAGAGTATATTCTATTATTTTGTATATCTACCATTATTATTAAGTTGTGCATTCTTCAAAACTATGTTGTTTCTACACTGTATCCTTGCTAAACTTCCTCAAGCATTATTTGGCACCAACGTGCTTAGAGTTGTGGTTCTTCTCAGTTTTATATCCTTTCAAGTATGGTACTCTATTCGTACTTCCTCTGAACTCCATAATCTATCATGGCGAGTGAAATTGACCCCAACAACTCTCCTGGTGGCCAATTCCTTACTAAGACGACTTATACTATCATATGCAAGTGTTGTTAATCATCGAAGATACCATTCGGAAATAGTGAGAAGAGAATGCATCGACATGTTTTTTTTGGTATTGTGTGCCATATTGTAAAGCCAATTTTTAGGGTTTATCTAGTGTATTAAACCAACAATGCGAAGAGAACATTGGTGTAGCTACATCCTCGAAATGCGCCTTCACCAAGCTCAATGGTGGAGGGAATTTGCTAGGATTGATCGTGCAAGGAATAGAATGTTCGAGGAGTTTGGATACCTTTTCAGGCTCCAAAGAAATCAAGTAATTCAATAAGTCATTCTCCAGGTGAATTTTGCATATATAGTACTACATTTGGGGGTCTATGCGAACACTCTTAAATATAATTTGAATATGGTGCTCGGTTTGTATCATTGTTTGGTGGGTTGTTTCTTGAAGAGAAAATTGTGTGAGCTATGGGTGAGATATTCTGACTCACTTATGATATCTCTCAATCTTGCAAAGTAGAGATGTTGGTCATTGTCAGGATATTTCAATACTCCATCCTTGTCCTACCTAGCATTATTTATTTTTCCTAGTTGTTGATGATGTCATTTTCCCCGTAGTGGTGTGCAGATGTCATCTAGGATCCATCTACCACCTTCTGAGCCCTGCATGCATCATTTTGGGATAACTTCAGTCAGTTCTCTATTTTATAGGAACCTACTGAATGTGCCAGTGCAGTCCATCTAAGTTAGCTGACTCTTGTGGGGGGTTAGAGATCCAAATTCCATTGATTATGGCCTCATGCGCCCATTTTTTATTGAAATGCATGACAAACTCATTATTGTGCCCTCCTTAGTTAGTTAACTGATTATGACTTCAGTTAGTTGAGTTTAGGGTTAGTGCAGTTGAGTTTCAGTCTTCCTGAGCACTCCAGTGGTGATAATCCCTATGGTAGACCAACTGAGGTTCAAATTATCCTGTGTGATTTGAATTCTCTCCATTGTAACATCATTGTTCATTATACTGATTATTGGATCATGTGACATTATTCTTCTCCTATCTGAGTTCTACTACATAATTATTCTTCTGCTCTTTTTTACTGCAGTTTTCCTTCTTATTCAACTTTTATGCTCATTCTTTCTTTGTGAGGTATTCTCAACTCTTAGATCTATTGTGACTTAGAATTTCACATGGTATCAGAGCCATTGAGCAAATAGGTTGAGCAACTTCATTCAGTAGTGCATCAGAAACCTCTGGATTTCCACAGCAAATCTTGGTGCCATTGCATTGAATTCATTGGAGAAATCTAATGAGGTATAGCAAGGTGTGAAGGATCCCGATAAAAGTGCCTATTGTCCTAAAGCAGTGCTCGGTATTATTCCGCCTCCATTATTGATAGTTTTTTGCATTTTATTCAAATTTTTTGAGTGTTGCAGCAGTTGCGGCAGTTTTGCTGTAAAAGCAGCAGTTTTCACCTTGTATTCGCTACAGCAGTTGTAATGGACAATTCGAGCTCTCATATATCTCCCAGGATCCTGACACCCTTTAATTACCTTGATTGGAGGTCTGATATGCAGATGGTATTGCGCAACAAATCACTGTACATGGTGACAATGGGGAACGATCCCGAACCACAATCAGCTGTGGAGAAAACCAAGTATCCGAATAAATTGGATGAAGCATTTGGTTTCATGTGTATTCATATTTCCAGATATCTACTCTTCCACCTTGACGGATTGAAGACTCCAAGAGAATTGTGGTTGAAGTTATGTGAAGAACCTGCAATAATTAATTAATGCAAATACACGAGATATCAGAAATAACAGAACTCAGAATCACTTTTATATTGATCACGGGCCACTTCGAGGGGGCAACCTCCTTTGAGTAAGCTCAATACAATTAACTTCACGGTGCCTTCGTAGGCCTCAACACACACTTATATACTAAGTCTAGGTGCCAATACCATGGGTCAATACCATGTGTCAATACAAACCATGGGCCAATACAAAATATAGATCAACAATTATTACAGGTCAAAACCATGGGCCAATACAAACTATGGATCAACAAAACTATGGGAGACTTACAAAGCATAAGCGCCAACAACAACAACACAAACTATGGATCAACAAATACTAAGGGACGAATTACAAAGCATATGCATCCAACAACAGTATACTAACAAAGTAAAGACATGGGTTCCTAACATCCCCTCTCCCTTAGAAAAAACTTTGTCCTCAAAGATTTAAATGTGGAAATTGATGCAGAATTTGAAGGAGTGGGTCCCTTGTAGCATCCTCGGGTTGCATTCCAGGCCACTGACACCTTTTGAGTTTCAAGGAGGATTGCATGGAAGGCTGTAGATGAAGAAGAACCATATCAACGATGTGAAAAGTGCGCGCAGAATGGTGCTGATCGGCTTGTTGTTTCAGTCAAATTCTTGCCATGTGAAGATTGTCCTACAGAATGAGAAGAAGCTGATCGCGGTTTCGAAGAATTGAGTCAATTGCCTAAACTGGGGAGCTACTGAAGGTGTATGGAAGAAGAACTGGCGGTGCCTGTCCAGAGACTGCTTCATATGGTGTCCTTTTAGATGTGGTACTATACCACTGGAGCGCTTCCAGGAAATCCATAAAACTAGTTGTCCAAATCTGTGTAGAGATGGGCAAGGGTTCGAGCAGTCCCGAAAGGAGGGTCATTTCACCCTTGTTGACCTGGAAAGTATCACAGTCAACCACCATCCATTGAATTGTCATTTTCAATCCCCACCAAAAGAAGTTACATTGTTCTTGGTCATACGTTTTGAGGAACCCAGAGTGCCCTGCTGATGAAGAAGCATGGAGTTCATAGAAGAGATAGCCCCATTGAACAAATTGCAACCAATTTGGAACAAGCAGAGAAATAGCTGTAAGAGAAACTTGGTCATCAAATGTGCGAGAAGGAGCATCTTCCACCATATTGTCCTTACCCTTCTGGTAAGTGGTCGCATAGTCATAACCCATGAGTTGGAGAACCCATTTCAGGTGTGCTGGGGAGGAGACCCGTTGTTCTAGGAAAGTTTCTAGACTCTGGAGATCAGTCTTGATGCAGAAATAATTCCCTAATCGTGATGGCTGCCACTTTTGTACTACATGCAAAATAGCCATCATGTCCTGCTGAGATGTAGATGCGGAATAATGCTTACCGGAAAGGTCTGGTGAAGGCAGCAAGCCCAATGGTGCAACAAAGACACCTGCATATCTATCCAAGGAAGTAGTGGAGACTGTTGGTGGGTGCATCTAAAGGGAATGGAGCTGAGCAATGACACCATGTGAATTCTTCTTAAGGATCTTTTCCAAGCGATGTGAACTGATGATGCAGAGAGACCCTGGTTGTAAGCCCATAAATTTGTGTTGTGTCCCATTGACTGAAAATTGCATCCAATGTTCATCAAAATCCCATAAGGTGGGGCCAAGTGTGCGTAACCATTGAATGCCCAAAACTACATCACATCCACCTAAGGACAAGGAAAACATGTCAGAGTGCAGTTTATAATCTTCCATAGAGATACGCACATTATGACACTTCCCCTTGCAAGGTAAAGTGCCCCCGTTGGCAACCATGACTTCAAAGTTGGAATAAGGATGGACAAAACAATCAGCCTGTTTGGCAATCCGAGGGTCAATGAAGTTATGAGTGCTACCAGAATCAATGAGTATGGTAAGAGGGAGATTCTTGAAGTATCCCCTGACCCGCATTGTTTGTGGGGTGGTGACGCCTATTACATCATGGAGAGAGATCTCGAGTGGGTCGTCTTGAGATGGGGTGTCAACTGGCGGGTGCTGAATGTCGACCTGAACATCTACTGTATCTGGAGCTTCTTCACCAAGTTCTGAGGCAGGCGGAGAATCCACATCCAAGAGATAGAGCTTTTGTTGAACACATCTATGTCCCTGAGTGAATTTCTCATCACAATTATAACAAAGCCCTTTTTCTCGGCATGCCTGCATCTCTGTTTCAGACAAATGCTTGATAGGATTTGTTCGAGGAGCAGGTGTGATGGGAGGTCGTTGGGAACCCATATTTCTGAAGGGAACAAAGGTGGGTTTGGAGCGTTGTTGAGCTGCGATCTTGTTCTTTGCCAACTTAGCCAACCCTAGGACTTCCACCATTGTGTTTGGACAGAACATTTTGACTTCTGAGCAGATTTCATCCTTGAGATCACTGATAAAACAACTCTTATAGAATTCATCAAACAATCCTTCTGTGTGATTGGCCAGTTTCTCAAATTTTGTCTGATACTCTCTCACTGTGCCAATTTGGTGAAGTTTAGTGAGTGCTCCTATGAAGTCATCAAAAGCACTAGGTCCAAATTGTGGCAAAAGAAGTTGGCAAAAATATGTCCAGTTTGGCTCGGGATGAGCTTTGATGTACCAACAGTGCCATTGAAGGGCTTCCTTTTCCAAATGAAAGGATGCAAGTGGAAATTTCTGGACATCAAAAGTATTATGCAGACTGAAATATTGTTCTGCTCGGTATATCCATCCAGTCGGATCAGTACCATTGAAGCGAGGAAAATCAAGCTTCGACCCACGAAAATTGCTGGAAGAAGAGAACCTAGTGGCTGCAGAGGATTCTGGTTGTCGGTTATTGTTCATGGCTGAATGCTGAAGATGGAGGCTGAGAAATTTTTCATCCAGATCTTGGAGTTTGGTTTGGATGGCTGCAAGTGCTTCCTCCATGGTTTTTGCTCCTATCCGAGTGACAACCATAACTAGGAATTTTTATATTTTTTTGTGGGGGGGGGGGGGGGAATGGATAGAAAAACACAAACACAAGCTTATTTAGTAAGGGGAAATTTGGATTTGGGAAAAACTCAGAGGGGTAATTGGGGTTTGACTAGGTTTTCGACACTTTCTGAGGGACAGGGAAGCAAAAAAATGGGGATTTCAGAAGCGGGGACTCTGTGGTAAAATTTGAAGGCAATTGGGTGAAAATTGAAGAAGTTATGGCAAACCCTAAAAATAGACAAATGTGGGATTTCTGGTCTTGGGAAGTGGAATTTGGGATAGGGACTTCAGGAATGAAATATGCAGAATGGGATTGCAGGAATGTCAGTGAAGTTTAAGGGAAAAACGAGTTGAAACAGGGGAGATATGGTCGAAAAACAGAATTTTACCGAAAAACATAATTTTATACCTTTTTATTTATTTATTTATTTATTTTCATAAATGGATCGGCAATAGCAGTGCGGAAGGGATCCGCAACAGATGGATTTGCAATGGCACGGAAGGGATCGAAAACGGCTGGATCTGAAACGACGACTCAATCTGGAACGACTTTCAGAATAGATCTGAAATGGCTGGATCTGGAGCGGAAGTAATCGGCAACAATTTAGCTGAAAATAGATATGGACCCCAGGTATGTACGGCTTCCTAACAGTTCAAGTGTTTCACTCAGCCACCAATGCTGTTTGACGGCTTGCGTATTGGGGCAGTACCCCTCACTCCACGGCTCAGGTAAAACTGATAACTGCTTTTCCACAAACGACAGCTCTTGGTTTACCTCACGGGTGGGAACTAGTCAATCAGGTAGGGGTCGTCTCCCTTTTCGGTGGCAGGTCCTCTCAATGGGCCAGCTACTTTGGGGTTCCTGTGGTGGTACTCATAATGAGTTTTAGGGCTTATGCCCATGTGCTTCCCACAGTTAAGCGGATAGGGATTATTCCCAAATCCGAAGCTACAATAGATGCGAAAAAAACATTTGGCAGAAATTCCACCCAACAAGCCCAAGAAAGTGCTCTGATACCAGATGTGAAGAGCCTGCAATAATTAATTAATGCAAATACACGAGATTTCATAAATAACAGAACTCGGAATCACTTTTATATTGATCACAGGCCACTTCGAGGGGGCAACCTCCTTTGAGCAAGCTCAATACAATTAACTTCATGGTGCCTTCATAGTCCTCAACACACACTTATATACTAAGTCTAGGTGCCAATACCATGGGTCAATACCATGTGTCAATACAAACCATGGGCCAATACAAAATATAGATCAACAATAATTATGGGTCAAAACCGTGGGCCAATACAAACTATGGGCGACTTACGAAGCATATGCGCCAACAACAATAACACAAACTATGGATCAGCAAATACTACGGGATGACTTACAAAGCATATGCATCCAACAACAGTATACTAACAAAGTAAAGACATGGGTTCCTAACAAGTTAGAGACCCTCTTTGGCAAACAATATGAGCTAAGAAGCCATATTCTGGAAAATGAGTTGATTTCTCTACAACCAAGCAATTTCGAGACCATTCAGCATTTCTTTTCAAAATTCAAATCTCTTGTTATACAATGTAAGTAGTGTGGCATTGAGAAGAAGGATGAGAAGTTGGTGCTATCCATTCTGAGCAAGCTAGGTCCCGATTTCTCCATCTTTGTCTCTACCTTCCATTTTGGGCGAATGTCAATCCCTAGTTGGAAGATTCCCTCCTTAGATGTTTTCACTGAATCTCTCATCAAAGAGCAAGATAATTTGATCTAGATGGGATGCTCAAAGCCTCCAAAGATCAAGCTCTTATGGCTGGAGAAGCAAAAAGTACGAATGGGAAGGGGAAGCACAAGGGAAAGGATAAGAGGCCATATGAACCCATGCTGAATTCCAATTCAAGTCCATCAGAAGGAGCCTCAAGCTCTAATAAGGACAAACATAAGCGATTTGAGAAATCCAAGTGTTCCTATTGCAAAAAAGGAACCACCCAGAGAGATCTTGCATGCAGAAGAAGATAGATCAGATGACCAAGCTTCTTGAACAACACAACATTGCCCTCCCAAAAGGTGCAAGAGATACTGATTCTAGAAGTGATTCTGATGGTCATGAGAGATGCCATGCACTGAAGGCTTGGTTTTCAAAATCAAAAGCCCTCCTCATAGATTCAGGAGCCTCCAACCACATGGTTTCCTCCAGAGAATCATTTTCTTCTCTAGCTCTCAAAGATGGTTCAATTATTGGCATGGGAGAAAACTCTCAGATCTCTGTTGAAGGGAAGGGCACAGTACATATGGAGCATGGGAAGTTCAAAAATGTTTTATTTGTGCCTTCTTTGTCAGCAAATTTTTTGCCTGTATATCAGATGACTCACACAAGTTCACCGAAGAAAGTGGTCTTTGGTCTTGACACAGTCGAGATTGCAAAGATTTATACGAGGAAGATTATAGCGAAAGGGTTTGTAAACCATGCCTCCAAGGAATATGGATTCTCCCATTTTTTCCATACTCTTTGCCTACCCCATTTGAATCTGATGAAGATAAGAGTGATATCTCTTCTAATGAAGATGAGGATCAAGATCCTGATGTTGAGAATAAAGTTCAAGTAGATTCAGATTCAGATCCAGATCCAACACATGTTCCCAATCCATGGCAAGGCCAATATGGACTCACAAAGTCCTTGTAGCTACTAGGAACACAGTTGGGATCCATCTGACCATAGAACCACCATATATCAATATCATGCAAATCCACTTCTCTCAAGAGGTGCTACATGATGGTGGGGTTTGATCCACAATCTCTTGGAGAGATTTGCCATGGGGGATCTACAACCAAGTACAAATCTCAGTTGTCAGACAAAAGGTACTCAAAGGTTCATGATTTGGACCACAATGAGCCATTCGCTCCAATAGCAAGAAGGGTTCCTGAAAGACTTGTTTTGGAAAATACAACTTCTACATAGTGGGAGGCACATCATAGGAGAAGATCCATATCCAAATCCAGATCCAGATCCAAATCCAGATCTAACACCTGCATTGATATCCTGCATAAGAGCATCTTGCCAATATTTTTGCAAAGGATTTCAGTGATGAAATTTTTTTCCTTCTCTGCTTAGTATGATGGTTCTTTGAATTCCCTATTGTTGTTCTTTTTGAGGGGGGGTATTTTTCCCATGAGTTTTTTCCCCATTCCCTTGGTTCATGGACAATTATTTTTTATCCTTTATTTGATTGTATGGGTGACCTTTGGTCTTAGTAACTAGGGCCCAGGATGCAAAAATATGGATTAAGGGGAGGTGTTAGGATATTTCAATACTCCATCCTTGTTCTACCTAACATTATTTATTTTTCCTAGTTGTTGATGATATCATTTTCCCCCTAGCGGTGTGAAAATGTAATCCAAGATCCATGTACCACCTTTTGAGCCCTGCATGTATCATTTTATGACCACTTCAATCAGTTCGCTATTTTATAGGAACCTACTGAGTGTTCCAGTGCAGTCCACCTGAGTTAGTTGACTCTTGTGGGGGGTTAGAATTCCAGATGCCAGTTATTGTGGCCTCATGTGCCCATTTCTTATTATCATGCATGAAAAAATCACTATTGTGCCATCCTTATTCAGTTAACTGATTTAGACTTCAGTTAGCTAAGTTTAGGTTCAGTTCAATTGAGTTTGATTCTTCTGGAGCACTCCAGTGGTGATAATCCCTATGCTAGACCAACCGAGGCATGAATTTTCCTATGTGATTTGAATTCTCTCCATTGTAACATCATTATTCATTATATTTATTATTGGATCATGTGACATTATTCTTCTCCTATTTGAGTTCTGCTGCATAATTATTCTTCTGCTCTTTTTTACTGCAGTTTTCACTCTTATTCAACTTTTCTGCTCATTCTTTCTTTGTGAGGTATCCTCAGCTCTTAGATCTGTTGTGACTTATAATTTTAGAGTCATGCAGTCACAAATTGGACCCTATCCATCAGAGAAGGTTGAGAAACTTGTTGGGTGAGTGGCGGTTGTTCCTATGCATTTATAAAGATACTTTGATGGAGTGTTTTGTTAAATAGAAGCTCACTCTATTGGTGTGCACCGTGGATGATCCAAACCCTTTTCTAGTGTCACACTATGGGACTGCGTGGAATATGTTTTGGTCTCCTCTTTGTTTAGATGTTTTGTAGAGTATTGCACTTGTGAACATTATCGTGGTGGCCTGGAACATTGTTGTGGGTATCCACCAACTAGAAACGAACCCTAATTGTTGTGCATGAATTGTTGATGGTACCGTGGACTAGCATTCTCTATGGGAACATGAACCCCAATTCTATTGTCTTGGAAACTCTCCATTGTTGATGTGTTGGATTTGGTGATTCTGGAGTCATGCCTTTCCTTTTATCAAACATTGTCAAAGTAGACTTATATTCAATGATAGATGTTGTGCTACATTTTGGCTACTTAAAATTTTGTAAGTGAACGCATTGAGCATGTTGGTGCCCGATAAGCAATATTATTTTTAAATTTTATCCACATGTTGGTTGTAGTTGTAATGTAACTATATATTCACCTAGACTCCTACAAATTGAATCAAAGACAACTTCAATGATTATCAAAGAAGTACAACATTGTTTTGAGCTCTATCTCCATCGAGCTCTCCAAACATTGCTGTAACGTTAGCATTTTCTCTAGATCAGTTGCATTTTCTTTGAGCTCGAGATCTTGGATTTTTATTATAATTGAAAGAAGAATGGAAAATCATTGTTTTTTCATAGAGTTATTGGAGTGTGTTGGCTCTTTGTGTGAAATATTTCAGAAGTGAAAGTTCATGCTTTGATACGTGCAATGGATTTGAATGCATATAAGGATGCTCCTCCGGTATTATGCACCAATAATTTTCTATTTCTTCCTTGATCATCGAATTGTTTAAGTGCAGCCTCACTTAGTGACATGAATTGGAGAATCCCATCTTGCCATAGCACTCTTGACTGGAGGATCCAAGTATCAAGAAATCTTTGAGAAGTTAGACTACAATGCATATTGACTGTTGTTGCTACAAACTGTCGAGTTTGAAATAAAAAAGGACAAATGAATTCTTTTTCGATTGTGATTGGTGAGTATGGTAACATTTAAGAACTGTTATTGTTGTTGTTTTTTATCCAAGTTGAGGAGAACCTCTAGTGGATTATTTAAATCTGGTGTTTTTTGTTAAATTGGCTCTAAATACTTTAATATTAGTTTTCCCCCTCATTGAAGTAGTGTGTCCCCATGCTAATAGAATTCAAGACAAACTTATCTAAAAGAGGAGGGAATGATAAAACTTAAGCACACAGGATATTATATTTTATTGTATATTCTTATATATTGTGCACATTTATATGTTTATTTCGTTAAAATAATCTTTTTGTATATTCATATCTTCTCATAATATTCCTTTTCCTCTAGAATATTCAATTATTGTATTTTATTCAAGATATGAACAAATATAATCACACTCTTTGAATTTTGTATATCGTATATTAATACAAATGAGTGTACAAAACCATGTTTAAATTTATGACACTTTCCTCACATACTTAAATACTTTAACTCTTATGATTCTCTTGCGCAAGTATATTCTTGAATTCTTAATATTGTTCTCATTTACATGCATTCTTGGTATTAAAAATGAGTGAGATTCCCTCATATCAAGAACAGATAAGATAAGAGATAAAATACATGATTAACAACCTTCACAATATATTTTCTCTTGTTGAGAAGAGACCATCTACATACATAATTATTTTCATATACATGCATTCTTGGTATTAAAAAATAGCGAGTTTCCCTAATATTTGTTGAAATCGTGATACAAGAAAGTCGAGAGGATCAGAGGATTAAAAGTGAGTGAGATTCCCTCATATCAAGAATAGATAAGATAAGAGATAAAATACATGACTAACAACCTTTACAATATATTTTCTCTTGTTGAGAAGAGACCATCTACACACATAATTATTTTCATATACATGCATTCTTGGTATTAAAAAATAGTGAATTTCCCTAATATTTGTTGAAATCGTGATAGAAGAAAGTTGAGATGATCAAAGGATTCTGTTAGGAACCTATGTCAACCCTTCTCTTTACTATGTTAGTATATTGTTGTTGGACGCATATGCTTTGTAAGTCGTCCCGTAGTATTTGTTGATCCGTAGTTTAAATTAGCCCATAGTATTGACCCATAGTATTGGACGCATATGCTTTGTAAGTCGTCATGTAGTATTATATGTCCCATGGTTTTGACTCATAGTATTGGGCATAGACTTAGTATATAAGTGTGTGTTGAGGTCATTGAAGGCACCGTGAAGTTAATTGTATTGAGCTTGCTCAAAGGAGGTTGCCCCCTTGAAGTGGCCCGTGATCAATATAAAAGTGATTCTGTTCTATTATTTCTGATATCTCGTGTATTTGCATTAACTAATTATTGCAGGTTCGTCACATCTGGTATCAGAGCACTTTCTTGGGCTCGTTGGGTGGAATTTCTGCCAAATTTTTTTTCGCATCTGTTGCAGCTTCGGATTTGGGAATAATCCCTATCCGCTTAACTGTGGGAAGTACTTGGGCATAAGCCCTAAAACTCATTGTGAGGAGTACCACAGGAACCCCAAAGTAGCTGGCCCATTGAGAGGACCTGCCAGCGAAAAGGGCAACAACCCCTACCTGACTGACTAGTTCCCACCCGTGAGGTAAACCAAGAGCTGTCGTTTGTGGCAAAGCGGTTATCAGTTTTACCTGAGCCGTGGAGTGAGGGGTACTTCCCCAATACGCAAGCCGTCAGACAGCATTGGTGGCTGAGTGAAACACCTGAATTGTTAGGAAGCCGCACATATCTGGGGTCCATATCTATTTTAAGTTGAACTATTGCCGATCACTTCCGCTCCAGATCCAGCCGTTTCAGATCTATTCTAAAATTCGTTCCAGATCTAGTCGCCGTTTCAGATCCAGCCGTTTTCGATCCCTTCCGCGCCGTTGCAGATCCATCTGTTGCAGACCCCTTCCACGCCGCTGTTGCCGATCCATCTGTTGCGGACCCCTTCTCCATATCTCCCTTGTTTTTACTCTGTTCCCCTTGAAATTTTCAGGGAACCCCTGTCATCCCATTCTGCATCTTTCATTCTTGAGGACCCTCTCCCCAATTCCCCTTCCCAAAGCCTGAAATCCCACATTTGTCTATTTTTAGGGTTTGTCATAACTTCCTCAGATTTCACCCAATCACCTTCAAATTTTACCACAGAGTTCCTTTCTGACTTCTGCTTCTTTGTCCCTCTCTGCCCAATTTTCTCATTCTATCACCCCGATTCTGAAATCCCCCTTTTTGCCTTCTTATCCTTTCGACAGTGTCCAAAATCTAGTCCAACACCAATTACCCATCCGATTGTTTCCCCAATCCAAATTTCCCTTTACTAAATCAACTTTTGTTTGTGTTTTTCTACCCATTCCACCAAAAAAAAAAAAAAAAAACCTGGTTATGGTTGTCACCCATGAAGGAGCACACACCATGGAGGAAGCACTTGTAGCCATCCAAGCCAAACTCCAAGATTTGGATGAAAAATTTCTCAGCCTCCATCTTCAGCATTCAGCCATGAACAATACCAGACAGCCATAATCTTTTGCAGCCACTGGGTTCTCTGCTTCTAGCAATTTTTGTGGGCCGAAGCTTGATTTTCCTTGCTTCAATGGTACTGATCCGACTGGATGGATATACCGAGCAGAACAATATTTCAGTCTGCATAATACTTTTGATGTTCAGAAAGTTCCACTTGCATCCTTTCATTTGGAACAGGAAGCCCTTCAATGGTACCGTTGGTACATCAAAGCTCATCCCGAGCCAAACTGGACAGATTTTTGCCAACTCATTTTGCCACGATTTGGTCCTAGTGCTTTTGACGACTTCATAGGAGCACTCATTAAACTTCACCAAACTGGAACAGTGAGAGAGTATTAGATGGAATTTGAGAAACTAGCCAATCAAACAGAAGGATTGTATGATGAATTCTACAGGAGTTGTTTTATCAGTGGTCTCAAGGATGAAATCTACTCAGAGGTCAAAATGTTTTGTCCCAACACAATGATGGAAGTCCTAGGGTTGGCTAAGTTGGCCGAGGACAAGATCGCAGCTCAACAATGCTCCAAACCCACCTTTGTTCCCTTTAGAAATATGGGTTCCCAACGACCTCCCATCACGCCTGCTCCTCAACCAACTCCTATCAAGCATTTGTTTGAAATAGAAATGCAGGCACGCCGAGAAAAAGGGCTTTGCTATAATTGTGATGAGAAATTCACTCAGGGACATAGATGTGTTCAACAAAAGCTTTATCTCTTGGATGTGGATTCTCCGCCTGCCTTAGAACTTGGTGAAGAAGCTACAAATACAGTAGATGATCCGGTCGACATGCAACACCCGCCTGTTGACACCCCATCTCAGGACGACCCACCCGAGATCTCTCTCCATGCTGTAATCGGCGTCCCCACCCCACAAACAATGCGGGTCAGGGGATACTTCAAGAAGCTCCCTCTTACCATACTCATTGATTCTGGTAGCACTCATAACTTCATTGACCCTCGAATTGCCAAACAGGATGAGTGTTTTGTCCATCCTTGCTCCAACTTTGAAGTCATGGTTGCCAATGGGGGCACCTTACCTTGCAAGGGGAAGTGTCACAATGTGCGTATCTCTATGGAAGATTATAACCTACACTCTGACATGTTTGCCTTGTCCTTAGGCGGATGTGATGTGGTTTTGGGCGTTCAATGGTTACGCACACTTGGCCCCATCTTATGGGATTTTGCTGAATTTTGGATGCAGTTTAAAGTCAATGGGGCACAACACAAATTTAGAGGCTTACAACCAGGGTCTCTCTACATCATCATTTCACATTGCCTGGAAAAAATCCTTAAGAAGAATTCACATGGTGTCATCGCTCAGCTCAATTCCATTCAGATGCACCCATCAACAGTCTCCACTACTTCCTTGGATAGATATGCAGGTATCTTTGCTGAACCAATGAGCTTGCTTCCTTCAAGAGACCTTTCCGGTAAGAATGTAGCCACATCTAACTCTCAGCAGGAAATGATGGCTATTTTGCATGCAGTACAGAAGTGGCAGCCATACCTATTAGGCAGTTATTTCGGCATCAAGACTGATCTCCTGCGTCTGGAAAATTTTCTGGAACAATGGGTCTCCTCCCCAACACACCTGCAATGGGTTATCCAACTCATGGGTTATCCCTATGTGATCACTTACAAGAAGGGTAAGGACAATATGGTGGAAGATGCTCCTTCTTGCACAATTGATGACCCAGTTTCTCTTACATCTCTTTCTCTGCTTGTTCCAAATTGGTTGCAATATGTTCAACATGGCTATCTCTTCTATGAACTCCATGCTTCTTCATCAACAGGGCACTCTGGGTTCTGCAAAATGTATGACCAAGAACAATGTAACTTCTTTTGGCCGGGACTAAAAATGACAATTCAACAAATGGTGGCTAACGATGATACTTTCTAAGTCAACAAGGGGGAACCGACACTCCTTTCGGGATTGATCAAACCCTTGCCCATCCCTACTCAGCTTTGGCCAACTATTTCTATGGATTTCCTAGCAGCACTCTGGTGGTACAATACCATATCTCAAAGGACACCATATGAAGCAGTCTATGAACAAACACCGCCAGTTCTTCTTCCATACACCCTTAGCAGCTCCCCAATTCAGGAAATTGACTCGGTTCTTCGAAACCGCGATCAGATTCTTCTCATTCTGCAGGACAATCTTCACATGGCCAGAATTCGCCTGAAACAACAAGCCGATTAGCACCGTTCTGAGCGCATTTTCCACGCAGCTGACAGGGTTCTTCTTCATCTACAGTCTTCCATGCAATCCTCCTTGACACTCCAAAGGCGTCAGTGGCCCGAAATGCAAACCGAGGATGCTACCGGGGAACCACTCCTTCAGATTCTGCAGCAATTTCTCCAACCAAAGCTTTGAGGACAAAGCTTTTTCTAAGGGAGAGGGGATGTTAGGAACCTATGTCAACCCTTCTCTTTACTATGCTAGTATATTGTTGTTGGACGCATATGCTTTGTAAGTCGTCCCGTAGTATTTGTTGATCCGTAGTTTATATTAGCCCATAGTATTGACCCATAGTATTGGACGCATATGCTTTGTAAGTCGTCCTGTAGTATTATATGTCCCATGGTTTTGACTCATAGTATTGGGCATAGACTTAGTATATAAGTGTGTGTTGAGGTCATCAAAGACACCGCGAAGTTAATTGTATTGAGCTTGCTCAAAAGAGGTTGCCCCCTTGAAGTGGCCCGTGATCAATATAAAAGTGATTATGTTCTATTATTTCTGATATCTCATATATTTGCATTAACTAATTATTGCAGGTTCATCACAGATTCTTGGGGGAGTCTTTGCGGCTTACGACCATTTTGAGAGGAGCGAGGACTGACAAAGATCTATGGTCACAAGAAAAGGGGGGGAGAACATGCCTCCCCCAAGGCTATGGCTGAAGGGGCCAGATCAGAAGTGTAGATATCCCCCTAAAAAAATTTGGAGGAGAGGGATATCAGGGCTAGGGTTCAAGCATGAAGTAGGAATTTGATGGGAGGAGGCCAGGGTAGTGTATTCCCAAAATGGACTTGATCCCATCGATGTAGATCAAATGGAAGAAATTAAGAGATCGCATCTAGTTCATGAAAGATCATGCCCTAATCGAAAAATTTGTGGGTATGTTTCCATCTGAGAAAACCCTAATTTGGTGGATCAATTCCACTTGGAAACCAAGGGGAGATTATGATCTTCATCTCGGATCTAAGGGTTTCTTTACCATCAGCTTCATCAATCTAGAAGACCAAAATCGTGTGTTGGATGGAGGAGCTTACTTTTTCTACTATGATGGCATGTTTTTGCGGCCCTGGAAGGAGTGTTTTTGTCTAGAAAAAGAGGACATGAGGGCAGCATCGGTTTGGATCAGGCTATATTCTTTTCCAGGAGAGTATTAGGACCCATAAATTTTGGAGGATATTGGTAACAGTCTGGGGTCCTTCATCAAGATCTTAGAACACACGAAAGCCTAGAGGTACACATCATATGCTAGGATCTGTCTGTATATGGATCTATCAAAGGAGCTTCTTGAGGAAATCAATATATCATGGGAAGACGACGATTGGATCCAACCCCTAGATTAATAACATATCCCCTTTCGATGTCGGTGATGTCACAAGTACGGGCACCTGTTTAGAGAATGTCCGCAGAACAAACCACCCCCTAAAAACCCAAACAACCCGAGGAGGTGGGAGATCAGGGGTTTTCAAAAGCACATATGCTTAAAATGGGAGGAAGATGTCAGGAGGCTCCATAAATCCATAAAAAGATCTATGTATCTAATCAATATGTGGTGCTCGAAAACCAGACCAAGGAGGACTTGGGGAAGGATCCACATGCTGAGAAGTAGGAAAACCCAATCCAAGTAACTGCAGAGCAGGGAGTTGAAGGAAGACATGATAAAGGAAAGGAGAAACATATCTCGACCCAACAGGAAATGAAAGTGGAAGAGGAGGTAGAGGACATGGACATTGGCGATATGGATTTAGATGGAATCGAACAAGTCTGCGAGGACAAGGAAAAATGATACATTCCTCAGGAGCAAGTATCCCTTCTACAGGAGGTGATTATTAAAGCTTTGTCTCTGAGCCCCTTGGGGATTCGTCTCGACCCCCAGAAGGATAACAAATGAAAGCACGTGGAAATAACCAAGAACCTATGGAGGAAATCGAACTGGCAACGGATTGCTGCAACAGGTCTTAGGTTGGTGGAATTAGGTGAGTATCCTACCATTAGGGATGCTCTGGGTCTGTAACTCGTCCCTGTGTTTTCAATGAAAATTTTAACTTGGAATATAAGAGGGTTGAATAACCCTCAAAAAGTCAAAATATTGAAGAAAAAGGTGGAGAGAGAGAATCCTACAGTAATATTTCTACAAGAGACTAAGTGCTTAAAGGCTCATCTTCGGGAGCTTGGAAGGAAGGATTGGAAGGGAAGTGATGGAATGGGCATAGATTCCTGTGGCAAGGCAGGAGGACCAGGAATCCTATGGGATCCAAACAAGTTATCTCTAACAAGTTTTATGGATCACCCTCACTCCATTTCAGCTAAGTTCAAAGTGATTAGCTTCCCAGTCAATGGAGTCCTAACTAATGTCTATGGCCCTCACCTTTCCCAGCAAAAAAAAGCTTTGTTGAATCATTGAAAAAAATACACAGATGGGCAGAGGGGAAACATTGGATCCTGGGTGGTGACTTCAGCCTTATAACCTCCCTAGAGGAGAAGAAAGGGGCGAGAGGAATACTGGAAGAGGAGAACATCCTTTTCAGGGAAACAATTGAAGAGTTGAAGCTGGTTGATATTATTTTGGGAAACAATATCTTCACTTGGAATAACAAGAGGGGAGGGGACTGTCACATTGCCTCCCATTTAAATAATTTCTTAGTTTCAAAATCAATTATGGATCTTAGAAGTGATATATCAACTATGGTTCTTCCTTTAACATGATTAGATCACTGGACTGTTTTTTTATGGTGGAGTGGATTGGGATCCCAGTTCAAAAATCCCCTTCATTTCGAACAATTCTGGCTCATCCACCCTGACTGCAAAGACAAAGTTCACCATTGGTGGAGAGAATTAGACAGAGGGGAGGGGAAAAGTATGTACTAGTTCCAACAAAAGCTCAAATCTCCAAAGGAGAAAATTAAGAAATGGAATAAGGAGGAATTTGGAAATATCTTCTATGACAAAAGGAATCTGGGAAAAATATTAGAGGAGATTCAAATCTAAGGAATGAGTGATGGATTTTCTACTGATATCTAGGAACAAGAAATCCGAATGGAAGCCATGTTGAATGAAAGAGAAAGCCATGATGAGACCATGTGGAGAAAGAAGTCCAGGGTAACTTGGCTAAAAGAAGGGGAACATAATACAAAATTCTTTCATAGATCGGTCATTCATCATTGCATTCAGAATAAGATCCTGATGATCAAGAACAATAATGGTGAAAGGTTGGAAGCCAAAGACGAAATTGAGGGGGAACTATGCAACTTCTTTTAGGACATCATGAATGATCCTAACATGTATAGAAAGAAGAAGGGACATTGAGTGGATTACCCATCATATCCCCTCACTGGTTTTTTAGGACCAAAATGACCTCTTGATGAAACCAAATGCATTGGAGGAAGTTGAAGAAACTATTGAACAAATGGCATATGGAAAAGATCCCGGACCAGACGAATTCACGGTCAATTTCTTCCATCACTTATGGGATTTAATCAAGAATGATGTATGGAAAATTGTGGAAGACTCAAGGTGATCACAACATATTTTTCCTACCTTCAATGCTACATTTCTCACCCTTATCCATAAAGTTGATGGAGTGGACTCCCCAGGCATGTTTAGGCCCATAGCCTTATGCAATGTTATCTACAATATTGTGAAAAATGTGTTTCTCCTTCTTGGGAAAGAAAACACCCACGAATTTCCTTCCCAAGCCATGATTCATGGTCAGACTTCACCCTCTCACGTTTTTGGAGCTTGTTGGGCGTTTTTAGAGCTTGCTGGGCGTTTTATTTTGAATCTTGCTGGGTGTTTTTGGAGCTTGCTGGGCGTTTTTGGCTTGCTGGGAAATCGTTTTTGGTTAGCACAGTGGCTGGGAGAAGAGAACCACGAATTGGGGGTTTAATGGAGGTCGTTTTTTCTCGTAGGTTGTCCCCAAACATTTTCTGAAAACGAAATTGCCTTTCTAGGACAATTTTCCCCATTTCTCACTTCGTTTTTGGGTTGCCCACTTTTGCCATCCATACCCAACACTTGGGGTTTTGCTGTTATGTGTACTCATGCCCATTTTATGAATTTTCTATGTGTAGGATATTGTTGGGGTTGAAATGGGTTTTCATTGTTTTGGCTTGAGCTTGAGTGGAAGCATCCACAATTGAAAAGGGTTCAGATTTAGCCTGATAAACCCAGCAGTGGTCTGGCTTGGCTTAGATCCAAATGACTATTTGGTTGTTTGGCTGTGTATGAGCTTAAAATTCCCTTTTCCTTGTAGATATCATGCCCAGCTTGGGGGTGGCCTTCGAATGGACTCAGTATATGCTATTGAAGAGCCTACGGATGGGTGGAACGTTGCAGTGACATAGCTAGTTGCTTGGGGCTATTGCGAAAGGAAGATAAGTGTACTATGTCTCTGTATTTTACTTCTGCAATGTCAGATTTGATGTTTATATTGATATGTTGTATGCATATAAAATGTGTGTGGATGATTTGTTTATTTCCGCTGTGCATATTCAATTGAGTTGCATATGCACACAATGGATTTTAATTGTATAAAATTTTGAATGGGTTGATTATTTTAGGAACAGCCCCATAGATTGGTAGCATATTCCCTTCCAGGAGTTGGGTCCGTGGGAGGGGACATTACAGTTGGACCTTCCGACCTCTCAAATTTGCAAGTAGGCTTGTCTTGGTGATGTCGTTCCTTCAAGCTATGCCAATTTACATATTCTCAACAATGGAGGCTCCCAAGGATGTATTAAGAGAAATCGAGAATATTCAGAGAAAATTTATATGGAGGGGAGCCAACGAATAAAGAAAATGGGGCTTGGTCATCTAGGAAACTATATGTACCCCAAAGAACCATGGGGGACTAGGACTACGCGACCTAACAAAGATGAATTTGGCGTGTGGAGCCAAAATATGGTGGAAATGGGAAACTCATGGCTCTGAGCCATGGGCGAAACTATGGCACTGTAGATATGACTTAGGATGGGAAAAAAGAAATATCATTTGCTACTTGGAGGAAAATCAAGGTTCCCACATCTGGAAAACAACAAACCTCGGGAGAACCCTCATCCAAGAAAATGGATTTTAGGAAGTTAGGAATGGGGAATCATCCCTATTCTAGGAAGATTCCTGGCAACAAGTGCCTCCTCTCGAACAAAACCTGGTCATTCTCTGCCTCATATAGGGTGTACAAAACAACGAAAGTTGAAGGTAAAGAACGTTTGGAGGGAAATGGGAAGAAACTCAGAATTTTGAGAGTGGGCTCACAATGACTAGTGGGATTATCTTGGCCCTCGATAGGAAGCATCCTCAATAGTGGAAGAACTTCAAGCAAGAAGCATTCGCACCCATGGTGGGGAGGATAATCCACGGTGGGGCTTCAAGCCTAAAGGATATTTTTCAATCAAAGAGGCCTATGACATATTAACTGGGTTCAAGACGCAGTAGCCATAACAAGTGTGGAAAAACTTATGGTCGACCCAATTACGGAAAAAAAATTGCTACCTCTGTTTGGCTTCCGATAAAAAGAATAATTTTAACTGGAGACAACCTCATGAGAAGAGGGCTTCAAGGACCTTACTAGTGCTTTCTGTGCTCAAATGCCAAAGAAAGCTTAAACCACGTTCTGGACACATGCTCCTTCTCTACACAATTATAGGATTGAGGAGTTGCTTCCTTTAGAAGATCCAATAGGCAAAGAGGATGCCCTAACATGATAGTCAGTACCTTGATGAAAGATCCATTTCGAAACCCCACAGTGAACCGACTGTGGAAAATTTTCCTGGGCTTCTTAGTCTGGGAGATATGGAGAGAGAGAAATGCTAGAACGTTCAAAGGGAAGTCAAAATCCAAGTAAAAGGTGTGGGACATAATCAAAATTAGAATTTTGGAGTACATAAAAATGTAGTCCTAGGAAATGTTATACTGGGAAGCCAAGGGGGATGAATCCTTCATTTTGTAAGCTTGTGGGATCGTGGGTCCATTGCAGTGTTTTGGCTTCCCTAAGCCTATGAACCATGCTTGCTCTAGTCCTAATCAGTGGTAGTCCCCCCCGTTGGATTCTTTAAACTAAATTTTGATGGGGTGTCAAACGGGAATCCGGGCACGGTGGGGTATGGTGGCATTAACAGAGATCAAAATTGCAGAATGATGGGCTTCAACATGGGCTATGTAAGGGTGGAAACAAATAATGTTATAGAAATTGAAGGTCTAATATGCAGCCTGTTAATGGCCCACAGACGAAATTGGACCCTGATCATAGTGGAATGAGACTCAAAGGTTATCTTGGAGATGGCTACACGTATTCACAATGGTACCCCATATTCAAAGGTGGTGTCAAACTAGAGATTCAAATGTCTCCTATAAAGGCTATTCGGCCTCCTAGGTCCCCTGTTGGCTCTATCCGTTAGCCACACTAGATCGAGCGACAAAGGAGTGGCAGACCTACTGGCAAACATTGGGACCCAGACCCTCAGCACTGTCATGGAAGACTCGTGGGAGGCATTAAATGACGGGATGTTTAGGGAAATGTGTGAAGCCCTGACCACCTGAGACATGTCAAGTAATGAAGAGGAAGGTACGTATGGATAGTAGGAGGGCTGGAAAAAATCCACGTGTTGCAAAGGATCTAATGCTAGCATGTAGGAGTGACAAATGTGAAGGTACAGGTAGAGGTAAGGAAGCAATAAGGGTCATTAAGGCAGGGCATATCGCATTAATTTGGCCGAGATTGGTAGCAGGTGAAGTTATGAGTACTGAGGGTGGTGGATTGGGAAACCCTCTGGGAGGAAATCCGAAAGGTACCACAGATTGAGGTTTTGACATCAGCGGTAGTACTCGGACAATAATGAAGGATTATGGAAGCTTTCTATTTGTGCCTTGGAAAGGTGGCCGTAAGCATCGTCGTGTTGGTAAGTTTCCCTGCATGCAAGTGGTGGCTTTTTTGTTATCACAAGGGAGATTTACCAGAGTGTTCCTTATAATGGAAAGTAAGGCCACTGCTGCTGAAGCGAGCATGGCCAAGAGATAAAGGGAAACTTGAGGAAAACCCTTGAGTGAGGGCCTCTGTGTCACCTATGCCCAGAAGAGGGCAATGTGGGAAGCTCGAGTATTTAAATTGGGATTTCAATCAAAGGTCTAGAATGATCTAAACACGGTTGAAGTGAGGTTGTGGAAGGAATTGGACAAGGGTATCTTGCAGACAGAGTGTAAGGAATTTGAGGACTGGGTTATCGACCCAGGGAACAACATGGCTCGTCTGGGCCTTTATGAACATATGATAGCTTTGTACTGGGTAATAAAGAATCTAATGGGACATGTCCTGTGGGTGCAGCTGAAAAAGGAAGAAGGGGATGAAGTCCCTGTCCAGAATTGGAAAGTTCATCACGTTGAAACCAACGAGTTGCACCAAAAGGTCGATGTCATCATGAGTGCATTGGTGATTCGTTTCCCAACGAATTCCTCTACTCCGGCTAGAAACTCGGCTAGCAGCCTTCATGGTCGGTTTCTGGGTCTTCCATACTTCCTGCTGGGGATCTGAGGTTCTGGGTAATTCCGCCTTGCTATGTTTTTAGTATTTACTAGTAGTCTTGGTTATGAGTATCAGTCGAGGTCATTAGAGGAAATTAAAACTTAAAATCGGCCTTAGGAAAATCCTTTTCATAATGTGTAAGCAATCAAAATCCTTTAAAATTTAAAATGAGTGTCAGTATGACTAGGCACTTTAATATTACATGGCAATTTTTAATTATTTTAATTAAGTATAGGTGGAATTTTTCAATAATATACTTTATCTACCCTAAACTTGAATGTTGGATGAGCGACCCAAAATTATATTAAATATTACATATAAAATTAATGTTTTAGCCCCTATAAAAGTTAAATGAGCCAAAATTATATTAAATATTAAAAATAAAATTAATGTGCTAATAAATTTATATGATTAATTTAGTCCTCTATATTTAGGAATTTATTTAAGAAATTTGAAATAGTGTGTAAAACATTGGGTTAACAAATTTTATTAAATCTTGTGCTAATAAATTAATTTAAATATAAATTAGATAGATAAAGACTTTTTATAAAGAATCTGGGTTAATGAATCTTATTAAATCTTGAGCTAATAAATTGATTTAATATAAAATAGATAAATAGGGTCCTTTTATATATAAAAAAACGGGTTAACCAATTTTATTAAATCTTGTGCTAAATAAATTAATTTAAATAAAAAATAGATAGATAAGGACTTTTTAAAAAGAATTTGGGTTAACAAATTTTATTAAATCTTGTGTTAATAAATTAATTTAAATATAAAAATATATAAGTAAGGTTTTTTTTTAAATTGGGTTAGCAAATTTTATTGATTATTGTGCTAATAAATTAATTTAAATATAAGATGGATAAATATGGTCTTTTTGATAAAAGTGACATATATTGTGCAACTTAGATAAAAGTAAAATAATATAAATATATATTAAAATATTTTCTACATGGCATTATTTTATTAATTTTTTAAGTTTCGAGTCGAAATTTCCTCTAATGCTTTTTTCAGTCTAATGTTAAGTACATATGTAAACACATAGTTTAATTAAACAAAGTTTGTTTCTGAATGTTGGGCAAGTCATCAAAGGGAGCCTCTTGGTATTAAGTCTCAAAGGGGTCTCGCTAGTGAAAATCTGTGGGTTCTGGTTATGTATGGGCTCGGTTTTGGATGGATTGTTGGTTTTGGGTATGCATGGGAAAGTTGATATGTCGGCCACGTTCCAATGGGATGGATATGATTTGATGTAACTTGTGTTTTCTTTAATATAATATAAAATCTCTCTTACTTACAAAAAAAAATTATTTGTTGAAATTGTGACAATTAATTCCCAGGGATTTGGATATGGGCATCTTTCTAGACTACTATTATTCTTCCTTCGGTTGAAACAAGACATCCCAAGATAGAATATGGATAGGGGCACATTTAATTGATTTCTTTTATGTAACTGTGGGAGAGAGGTGTTATAAATCCATGTTAAATCCGTAGAGGCAAAAACGACAGAGTGAGTATGAGAAATGGTTTGTAATTTGTTTGGGCAGCTGTTGTAATTCTCCATTGTTGAACAATAAGAATACTGGTATTCTTTGCCCCATGGATGTTTCCCTTTTAAAGGATTTTACCACGTAAAATCTTTGTGTTCTTTGTGTGATTTTCATTGATCTTTGTTCATTTTATGCTTCTTCTACCAACAAGTGGTATCAGAGCTCGGTTGGAGACCATAGTCAAAGTCTTATTTTTTCATTGGAACTACGGAGTGAACGACATGTTGCTAGAGGAAGCGATACTATGGATTTCATCACACTCGAATCCCTTTTGGAGGAGTGATGATTGCACCGAGAGAGGAGCAAGGTGCTCTATAGCCCAGTAAGGGGGAGATGTTGTAACATTCATTCCATAACAAAATAATTAAAAAATAATAATAATAAATTCATGTCTGCTCATAAAATAAAATATTATGAAAATTAATTAAAAAAATCAATGTTCTTCTATAAGATAAAAACTTAAAACTTAAACCTGGATCTATCAATCAAGAGAGATGAAATTTCTTGAGTTTAAATAAAAAATAAATACACCTCAAGAAATTAGATCCCTCTCGATGCTTAATAGATCAGGGTTTAAGATGACTCTATGCTGGTATTTTGAAAGGTCATCACCGCCAATTCTTATCGAGAGGAGTAATAACATCTTTACATGCCCAGGAAAACTGAAAACTATTGGTGAAGAACAAGGTATAATATATATTTTATGTTGGATCGTGGTATTTCAAACTCCATAGTATAGTGGATTGTGGATCATAGTATGCCATAAATTATTTATTTTAAGGTTTAAGTCATACATTATAAAACATGTATGTGTTATGTTCCAAAAAAGGCGGATCATATAAAATTAAAAGTATACGTTAGATCCTTTGTGAGCTGTTTAAAATTAGGTTATATAAGGTGGAAGTAGGTGATTGACATAAGCTTTTAAAAGTATTAAATAAATTTTTGTAAACCTTTTATTAATATATATATTATATTTTGGAACTAAGCATTGTAATATTTGAACCACTATTTTAAAAGCTTTGGTATGGTCGCTTGTAAAAATGGCAAAGGTGGTAGAGTGCAAAGTATGAGGTGGAAAAATTAAATGGGAAAAGTAAATTTTGAGTTATGGAAGATCACAATGTGGGATTTGTTCGTACAACAAGGTTTGCAAAAAGTGTTGGTGGGAAAATTATAGAACCTCACGGATATATCACATGAGGAATGTGAAGATCTGGATTAAAGAGTTCTCAATACCATTTGTCTGTGTTTGGCATATGAAGTCATGTTTAATATTGTTGGAGAGGAGACAATATTAGGATTATGAACAAAATGGAAAGCTATACATGAGGAATTCCTTGACGAACATGATCCTTTTTAAGAGGAATTATACTCTCTCGAATGGATGAAGGTATGAAAATTCTTGATCATATAAATCTTTTTAATACCCTGATTCATCAATTAGCTAGTCTGGAGGTAATTCGATGATGAAGACAAAGAAATTACTTTACTATGTTCACTACCTGAATCTTGGGATCATTAATCACATCTATGTGGTTTAGTACAATAGACATCTTAGATTATGATAATATTGTTGGATCCTTGTTATCTGAGGATGTGAGAAGAAAGACCATTTTAGAAAACTCTACAACAGTGGTAATGGTGGCTATAGGTTGATCTAGAGAACGATGTAGAATTCGAGAGATGCACCCAGATCAAAGTCAAGATCCAAGAAGGGTAAGATAAAATATTGGTACTGTAATAAAGCATGTCATCTCAGAAGGAATGTTGGAAAAGACAAGCATCCAAAGAGGGCTCCACAAAGGAAGCAAATGCAATTGAAATAAGTCCAAGTATGGTTGACGAGGTACTATATGTTTCCAACGTTTCACAATGTCATCATGATTTGTTGTTAAATTTTGTTGCCTCTCACCATATGTGTCTTCACAGAAATTGGTTATCATCTTACCAATCCATTATTAATGGTGTTTTTTTATGGGAAATGATTTTTCCTGTAAAATTGTTGGGGTTGGTAGCATAAGGGTTAAGATCTATGATGGTACTATTATAACAATGACATAAGTGAGGCATGTCCTTGAACTTAGAAAGAGCCTAATATCTACGAGAGTCCAAGATTCTATTGGTTATAAATTTATAGTTCAAGGTGGAGTGTTGAAGGTGTCCAAGGGCATCTTAGTAGTTATGAAGGCTTAAAGGATTGGGAACCTTTATAAGCTTGATAGAAGTACTGAGATAAATCATGTAGTAGTAGTATTTGAAGGTACAAGTGACTCTTATCATTTATGGAATCAGCGTTTGGGTCATATGAGCAATAAAGGAATTAAGATACTTGCAAATCTTAAGTTATTTCCTAGCTTAAAATATATGAATTTTAATTTCTATAACTACTGTGTGTTTGGAAAATAGTCTAGAAAGATATTTAAAACGAGAAAGCATATAAGTAAATGTATCCTAGATTATATCCATTCAGATATTTGGGAACCATCCCCTACGGCTTCTTTTGGAGGATTATCACATTTTATAAGATTTATAGATGATTACTCTAGAAAAGTGTGGATCTATTTACTCAAAAGAAAAGCCGATGTATTTAATGTTTTTAAACAATTTAGAGATTTGGTTGAAAAGAGCACCGGTAGATCAATCAAGTGTTTAAGAAAAAACAATGGATGTGAGTTCACATCCAAGGAATTTACAAATTATTGCAAGGAAGTTGGGATCAAAAGAAATAAAACTGCGGTTTATACTCCTCAGCAAAATGGTGTTGCTGAATGCATGAATAGGACTCTTCTAGAGAGAGCAAGGAGCATGCTTAGTAATGTAGAGTTGTAGTAGGAATTTTGGTTAGAAGCAATTCTTACAACATGTTATCTGGTAAATCAATCACCATCAACTGCAATAGATTGTAAGATTCCCGAAGAGGTATGGAAAGGTCACCACTGTGATTATTCAAATCTTAAAAATTTTGGTTGTGATGCTTATTTTCTTCTTCCTAAGAATCATCATTCTAAATTAGATCTGAAATAAAAAATATGTCTTTCTTGGGTATGTTAATGGAGTTAAAGGATACATATTTTGAGATCTTGTTGCCCACAAAATCATCATTAATAGAGATGTTTTATTTGATGAATTCTCACTCATGAAATGAGACATGGTGGATGGTGAAATGAAGCAGCAGAAGTACCACATATTCAACAAATTCAGTTGGAGACTCGTTCATCTACAAAAGAGTAGGAGCATGAAGACAATCATGATGGACCTCCTACATAAGAATATGAGGTTACAAATTTTTTCCAGGAAACTAAGGAATTACCACAACAAACTCTATGAAGATGTACATAGGTCAGAAATTTTCCTAAAAGGTATGAAGATTATTCTTCATCTGTTGCTTTGATTTCTAATGATGGGGAATCTAGTTGTTATTAGGAAGCAATGGAGGTATCTGAAAGTGCTAAATAGAAAGTAGAAATGAAAGAAGAAATGAATGCCTTGGAAAGGAATAAAACATGGGACATATTAGAAATTCCAAAGGATAGGAAAGTTATTGGTTGCAAGTGGGTCTACAAATTGAAGAAAGGTTTTGATGATAAAGTTGATAAGTACAAAGAAATATTGGTAGAAAAAGGGTATTCTAAAAAAGAAGGTATTGATTTCCATGATATATTTTCACTAGTTGTTAAGCTTGTTTCTTTTCGGTTAGTGTTAGCACTAGTTGCTTTATTTGATCTTGAGTTAGAGCATCTAGATGTTAAAACTACATTTCTACATGGATATTCAGATGATGATATATATATGGAACAACCAGAAGGGTTTGTTCAAAAAAAAAAAAAAAGATTTGTTTGAAAACTCAAGAAATCATTGTAGGCCTAAAGCAATCTCCCAAGCAATGCTACAAAAAGTTTCATTTCTTCATGGTGAGCCAAAATTTTATCAGAAGTGAGTATGATCATTGTGTTTACTTTAAAAAGTTGGAAAATGACATGTTCATTATTTTGGTGTTATATGTTGACGATATGCTTGTAGAAAGAAAAAGCATGGTTGAAATCAACAGGTTAAAGGATCAGTTGGATAGGACATTTGATATGAAGGATCTAGGAGCAACAAAACAAATCTCGGGCATGGAAATACATAGAGACATAAAACATGATAAAAAGTGGTTATCACAACATAAGTATGTGGATAAAATACTTAAGAGATTCAATATGAATAATGTGAAACTAGTAAATATCCCTTTGTCTTCCCATTTTAATCTTTAATTTCTCCAAGTTTGTGTCTTAGTAATGATGAATAAAAGGAGTATATGTCTCGCATACCATATGCTAATGCAGTAGGAAGTTTGATGTACGTGATTGTTTATGCTAGACCAGATATTTCACATGTTGTTGGTGTTGTGAGTAGATACATGGAAAATCTAGGTAAAGAGCATTGGGAAGCAATGAAATGGGTGCTTCAGTATATTAGAGGCACAAGTAATTATTGTATCACCTATAAGGGTTGCAGTGATTTAGTATCTGTGGTTATGTTGATTCAAATTTTGCAGTTGACTTGGACAAAAGGAGATCGACTTTAGGGTATGTCTTTGGCCTATTAGTTGGATTTCAAAAATTCAAAACATAGTTGCTTTATCCACTACGGAGGTAGAATATATATTTTCTTCACATGCTTGCAAAGAGGGAAAAAGGTTAAAAGGTTTGCTAGGTTGTTGATGAAGGTGGAATAGCTCTTAAGAAAGTTCACACTCAAAAGACACTATGCAGACATGTTCATGAAACCAATAACATTAGAGAAGTTGCGATGGTGCTTGGTTTCTCTTGGCTTGCATGAAAGGTGATGAATAAACAAGGGAAAGATATCAGATAAATTGTTGTCAAGGTGGAGATTGTTGAAATGGTGACAACTAATTCCCACAGATTTGGATATGGGCATCTTTCTAGACTCTTATTATTTTTCCTTCGACTGAAAAAAGATATCCCAAGATAGAATATGGATAGGGGCACATTTAATGGGTTTGTTTTATGTAACTGTGGGAGAGAGGTGTTATATATCCATGTAAGTCCGTAGAGGAAAAAACGATAGAGCAAGTGCGAGAAATGGTTGTAAACCTATTTGGATGGCTATTGTAATTCTCCATTGTTAAACAATAAGAATATTGATATTATTTTCCCTGTGGATGTTTCCCTTTTAATTAGTTTTACCACGTAAAATCTATGTATTCTTTGTTTGATTATCATTGATCTATGTTGATTTTATGCTTCTGCTACCAACACTATTAAGAACAACTGGTAAGATAAAAATAGATGAATAACCCTAAGATAAGATAAAAATAAAAATATATGATCTTAAAAACCTTTTCAATATCTTTTATCTTGTTAGGAAGAGACCATCAACGTACATTTTATAGAATTTGTTGACTTGAACCAAAATTAAACATAAAAGTGAGTTAGTAAGAAATCCACATCATCAGCACAAGTGAAAATCCATCCATAAAGGTTTATCCATGTTGGCACGGGGTTGAGGTGAACAAGTTTTGGTACATTCATCGATGAAAAGGAAAGCGACAAGGGTAAAGGACTAGTCGCGGAGCAGATAAAGTGAAATTTAAGCGGATAGTGCAAAGTAATTGGTTAATTAGTTAATTAGTTAATGAGTCACTCTGCATAGTGGACCAAGTGTAACGGCCAAGTGAGCCTATAAATAGGAGTATAATTGTAAGCCTAAGGGAATATTTTTGATCGGATCCTAATCTATCTTTTGACATCTAATTGTATCTGATTGCATCTTTTCAGATTGCATCTTTGGGACATCTTATCTTGGATGATATGACTTTGTATTGGTTCTACGGATATGTATCCTTGATTCCACGACGTGTTGAGTAATGCGAAAGATCATTTTGTCTATGTCATTGTCTCTTTTAACTTGTCGCAGTATGATTGAATATGTGTTGTTGTAGTATAATTGACTATATGATTTCACAACATGGTTAGAAATGGTTTATGAATGAATATGTAATGTCACAGTAGTGTTATGTATCTCAGATCAATTAGATATGCTGCTATAATATGTTATTGCGTAGATCTAGTTAGTATGTTCTAATGCGAATGATGATTATGTTGATCTCCAGGCTACATAAGGATTGAATGTGAATGGTGCATGTTCTCGTATATGTGCGGAAATTTGGTTCTTGTAGCCCCCCTTAGATATCTCGGGTGTGACCTTACTCGCTCTACGGGTGTTGCTGGAAACGCTAAACCCTTTCTGGGTTGATGTCTATGGGAGATTGCGTTGAATTTTGTTGAAACTTGTGCGAAGTGAACCCCTGTCGACATACTGTGTAAAAAAATGGTTATGTTTATGGGACCCTAGTGCAAAAGAGAGAGGACAGGCTGTGGCATCCAACAAAGCCAGAGATCACAGAATGGTTCCGTAAGAAGACACGAAAATTTGCCGAGGAAGAAAATCAGAACCCTGGATGGTCGACAACCGATTGGTTGCAGAAGTACATCTACTCTGATATCCATGAGGTATTTTCTGTGAGTTTCCGATATTGCTATATATGAATGGTTGGTGCAACTATTTTTTCAGAAGAAGAACTTCCAAGGAGTTGAGCCTGAACATTGGACTCTGGAACTAATCCAACAATTGAGTAGGGTTAACAACAAAACTTCAAGGGCTGTCGAGGTTTGGGTAGATAGCATTTTGGAAGGATACATTACTGAGTTTGTTGTCGACACAGTTAAATCATACAACGACGCGAAAAGGAATTTCTTTAAGGGACCCAGAGGAAGGTATCTATTATCACTACAATTGTGGATCAAAATGCTCATTTGTTAAAAGGGAATATTGAAGATCAACTCCAATGAGTAAATCTTGGGTGTGCGGAGGCTGTGGTAAAAAATACTTTCCCTATGCCTTAAAAATCTCATTCCTTTTATCATTTCAAGTAAGATTCATTCAAAAGAGAAAAATTGTAGATAACATTGTTTTAATCCAATAAGCAGATCATTCCAGTAGGATGAGAATGGAGAAGGGAATGATTAGAAAATTGGATATGGTTAATGCTTTCAACAGAGCCAACCATCAATTCCTCTATAAATTTCTAGATAAAGTTGGCTTTAATGAACAGTTCATAGCATGGATTAAATCTTGCATAACTCAGCCATCAATTTATCATCTTGTGAATGGGAGGGCCATTAAATTCTTTCCTGCCTCAAGAGTTATCAAGAAAGGATACCCTCTCTCTCCACTTCTCTATATCATTATGGTTGATTCAATGAGAAGATGCTTGGAGGCGGCAAAACTAGATGGCAATATTCCTGGGATTAAGATTGCAAAAATTCATTAAGGCCATCAATCACTCCCAATTTGTGGATGACACTTTGTAAATGGCGGGGGGGGGGGGGGGGGGGTGCTCGTTGGTCATTGCTAAAATATTTAAACAAGATTTAGTAACCATTTGCAAGGCCTCGAGTAGTAAGATCAAAAACCAGAAAAGCCACATCTATGGATGGAATAGAACAACCTCAGTTCTTCGATCTATCTATCAAGAATTGGGATTACATGGCCAAGGGAATTGGGACCACTTCAAGTACCTTGGAGTCCCAATTGCAAGGGAGAGACATTCAAGCGCTAATTGGCAAGAAAATTTGTACAAAATGATAAATAAAATTAATCAATGGGTGTAACCTGGTTAAATTTGGCTGGCAAAGTGACCCTTATCAAATCATTGCTTTCCCTTGTTCCTCTGTTTAATTCTTTTGTCTCGAGCCAACAACCTACGAAAAATCAACAAGAATATTAAATCATTTATTTTGAAAGGAGGGATGCAGAATGAAAATAAGATCCCATTAGTTAATTGAAACGTTGTAAAGTGCTTAGCAAGTCAGGGAGGTCTTCAAATACGAGGTATGAAACTAAATAATATAGCGCTTGGGGCTAAGCTCATTTGTAAAATCATCTCTTTAGAACAAGATTGGGTAAAGTAGGTTCTTCATAAGAAATACCTAAAGGGGAGTAGGTTTAGATGCCTGGAAACCCCTCCCCTATCCCAATATGGAACTCAAATTTGGAAATTATGTGCAAAGGCCTGGGAATTGTTTCATCATAATCTGTTTTGGATCCCAAGAAATGGAAGGAAAATTAATCTCTGGTCTGATGGCATTCTCAATGACCCCCTACTCAGCTCCCCCTAGTCCTGTAGGAGCTTAAAGAATGGATGGTAAGCCAACGATATAAAAAATTAGGGACATTTGTAGTTGGAAAAGGTCAAATATGATATTATTGAAAGGATGGATCCCATTGTCCCCTCCAAATCCCCTTCTCTCGACCCTTCAATCGCTTTTCCAAAGGATAAAGGGAAAGGCTCCAATCAACAGATTCGCTCAGGATTCTAGAGGATGGGGAAGCAAGGATGGAATATACACAGTTAAAAAAGGATACATCGGGATGCAATAGATGCAAGCAAACACCAATTAGTCCATCCTTTAGAAGGGGGTGTAGTAAAGAAACGCTCTCCCAAAATTCAATTTTTTATGTTGGGAAACAACTCATGGTAAAGTTTTCATAGGTGACAACTTGAAATGAAGAGGTTTTCTAGGACCCTCTAGATGTGCTTTGTTCCTGGCCAACGAAGAATCCATATCTCATCTCTTTCTGGATTTCCCTTTCTCGAAGAAGGTTTGGGAAGATGCTTTGGGTCCTCTCTTCCCATTATTTTCTCCTAGGTTGTCCTTTGGATCCTTCTTTGGGTCATGGGAGAAGGCTTACATTCTTCCATTAAATGAAAAACAATTGTTAAAATGGTTTTGGTTGGCTCTTATAAAATTTATTACTTGGAAAATCTAGTTGGCAAGAGACCAGTCAATCTTTCAAGGTTCTCAGTCCTCCCCTATGTAGGTGGCTAGGCATGCCAAATCCTTGATGGTGGAATTATTCCATGAAAAGGGAAGGATCTCTCAAAACAAGTTGTCTTCTCCTTCGAGAAGAATAGGAATGGTTTTATTCTCTAAATATCAAAGCTCTTTAAAATCATCTCTTGGTTCACAAGGCAAGCCAGAGTTGGGAGATCATACTTAATGCAATTGAATTTATATAATGGAGGATAAGCTAGGAGACCTATGTTATTCGTTGATAGAGCAGTGAAAGGTAATCTTGGGATACAGGTGTGGGGGGGGATCTTATTTGATCCTAGAAGAACTATGAAGGAAACATTCTCCTAGGGAACATGACAAGATACTAACAATATGGTGAATATCCTTGCTCTATACCAACAGATTAAAACCTTAGCAAAAGAAGGAATAAGGGATCCAATTGCAATAAGCGATTCGAGGATTATAATCAATATCTTCGCCTCTATCAATCCATTCAAGAATATCAAAATGGATTGTATCCTCGAAAGAATTTGGAAGATTCTAGAAACTCTAGAAGACTATCAATTCTTTCCCATCCTCAGAGAGAATGACACGGAAGCAGACCAATTGGAAAACCATGCCTCGACCCTCCTTAGAAGATCTCTCGATTTCTCCAATGGAAGTTGTGATTTTGAACCAATTCCTTAGCTCATTAGAGGAAAAATATAAAATCTCGGGAAGGAAACATAAGGACCTTAGGCCTAGTCCCATGAGATCTAGAGGAAATCAAAGGCTAAGTATAAACATGGGGATGTGTCAACACTGTGGGCACGTGCTCATCTCTCCTCTGCATGATTGTGTGACATTATAGGTGAGGACATCGAGTTGTTTAGGGTAGATAGACAATGACACATCTCCTTAATATGACATTCAAAGCTTCATATGATTTGTATCCTTCACTACTTGGGGTCATTATAGAATGGGGTGGTGAATTAAATTGACGGGACAAGATCATCCATAGGTACATTTGAATTTGCTCTTCTAATGCTTCATCAACTTTGATAATAATCATGCAGATTCATGGGAGTTGTATTATTAATCAGTTCAATCCCTGGTGCAAGGCTCACAATTGTGAAATTGTGCAAGCAATTATGAGGAAGGGATAGGTGCTCTTTGCGAGGATCCAATCTATGAGCATAGGTTTCGTGAATTGGTACGATAGATAGTTTTCCATAGTGTCACTCTCCTGTGGCAACTTTCCCCCCTCCGCTTTAGCATCACGATGGCTAGTGATAGTTGGAGTGATGAGGATGATTGTTGTGTAGCTCACGGTATTTGTAGGTTGAAAGGAAGTCACAGGAACCTCAAAAGAAAGGTGCATCACCTGCAACAAGACTTGACCGATCGCGATAGGAGTTTGGAAAATTGGGAAGACGCAAAGGAACAAGCTCGAGTTGTGGAGAGAGCGGATGTGAAATACCAATTGGCTATCTTGGGAGTGAACATGTAACATCAGTAAGCTAAGAACGTAGAGTTGTCTAGGCTCGAATTGTTCAGTTGGAAGAGGCTCTATTGATGCTACAACAAAAGTTGAATGAAAAGGAGGCTGTTGAAGAATCTGCCACCCACCTGCTAGATGTGAAGCAAGACGCTTGGGTTCCCTTGAAGGTTATTTGATGTTTATTTAAGTTCTGTCAATGTAGTTTTTTGCTAGTGAAGTTTGTTAGACTTTACAGTTTTCAGTATAAGAGTATCAAGTGTAGGTTTTCCTAAATTTAGTTAGTCAAAGACATGTTTTGTTTTGAAAATTCTGACAAGAGGTCAATTTTGTTATTTGAAGTTATGTAATGTCGAGGGCCTTTAATTCAAAATCTTCTATCCATTTCAGTCAAAAAAGAAAAGAAAAATTGAGCACCTAGGGATTCACCATCATGAAGATTAAAAAGTAAACATAAGCATGATATCAGATTCTTTTTCTTGGTAGACTTTACCTTCACGTTTTGAAGCGATGTTGGACTAGACGTTTCAGTGCTACTGCTTTCTTCGTGTATTCGGTATTTTCCCAAAATTTCTGCCATGCTTTTCACAAAAGGGAAATAGAATTAGCAAATTTGTGGTATACAGCCAACATAGAAAAGTCAAAGTCCAGACATTGATTTAAAAAAATTGTAAATATTGAATATCTTATTATGTTTGAAAAAAAATAATGTCAACCAAGATGTATCCTAGCAACATTCATAGCACATAAGTCATGGAATCATATAAATGATTAAGAATAATCCACAACTTATTTTATAATAAATTAGTATTTGTTATTTAATTTTATGTATTTATTATTTAATTAATTTTATGTTATGTGTTAATTTTTATATTTTTTAAATAATTAAATAATTAACGTATCTAAATTTATTTGTATGTAAAATTTGAAATTGAATAGAACATATTTTTAAACATCTCCTATATATAGATATAGATAGATATAGAGATTTATTACAACTTTCTTAATTAATACATTAATTATGTACAAATTTATAAATCCATCTCAAATGTATATTATTACAACTTTCTTAATTAATATAATTTATTATATACAAAGTAATAATAAATCCATCTCAAACAGTTAAACATATTTTTATAAAAAATGCATGATATTAGTGCACAACATAGAAATACAATGTGTTCTTTGGACGAAGTTTGTATATATTTGTAAATTCCAAATAATATCTTGTTAACCATAAATGATAAAAGTGAAGAATAGGGGAGAGGATAATATTCATAAAACATTTTATTTTGTTGTTGTAAATAACTTATGCAAAATAATGTCGGATCCCTAAAAAAATAGTCTTTAAAAAACATCTTAATACTCTCAACAAAATTCTAGTTATTCTAAGCTGAAAGATATTGTAAAAAATAAAGAACGAGTCATAAAAATTTGCCATAAAGACACAGTCATCTTTATTTAATGGTTACAAATTAAAGGTAATTTCTTCTGGTAAGTATTTTAGCTTTGAATTTTGATTTAGTTATAAGTGGAACTTTTGTGTGGAAAAGAGAGTAACAGGTGGTATGAAAGTTTTTTTAAATGATTAATGTTGTTATGTATTTGTTCAAATTTTTGAAAACAAAAGTAAAAAATTATTAAAAAAATTATTAAAAAAATTAATAACAAAATTAAAAATTAAAAATATAATTTTTTTTTTTTTATAATCATAACTTTGTATTAATACATAGTCATTTTCTTTTAAATCGTTTATAACCATACATATTGCCATCTTCAACATTCTTAAAGTCTTTTAAAAAAAACTATAAAGAGATCCCATAATTCATAAACATATCATTAAAACTAGACTAAGAAAAAAATACAAACCCTCAACTCCGTTAAATTGAAAATATATTTCTTCTTACATTTATAAGAAGCTTTATACGAATTTATTCTATATATTATCAAAATAAAGAATATAGATGAAAAAGAATGACGAATTATAACAATAAGCAAATATAATAAGTCTTGATATTGTAATGGAATGAAATAGATGAAAAAAAAACAAATTTCCAATAAATCATTATTCATTAAAAACTTTTATAAAAAATAATTTATATATAATAAATAAATGACAATTACTTTTTTTTTCTTCAAATTATATTCTCATTACTTAATAATCTTTATACTTAAGTCCGTAACTCTGATGGATGAAATGAAATCCATCTAACCCCACCAATGGGTATGTATGATAAATATATATTTTATTAAATTAAGATTAAATTAATAATTATTTTCTTTCTTCAACTACTAAATCTTTTCTCAAAATTCAATATAAGAAAGATTAAAATGTAATTTTTTTTTAATGAATAAAAACATTCAATACTTAATAAATAAAGTTTAAAATAAATCTATAATAATTTTAAGACAACTCCAAATGCTCCCACACAGTTTGGTTCAACCCAAACATTGTCGGGTCACAACTTCTTAGTCTTTATAATGCATAGCATGTGCTTTTTTTTTAATGGTATATCTGGCTTTGGGTGTTGCCTCTGTATTGCTGAAGCTACATTACACATTGTTGTGAGTGTTTCCTACTGCTAGTCTCTGAAATCTGTGTTTTGCCGAGGCCAGATATATTATTCAATCCGTGGCCTCTTTGTTGGGGTCGCTGTTTACATCTTTCTCCCTTCTCTAATTTTCTTGTCAACAGCTCTAGAATTTATTCCGAATTAGGAAAAACCTGACTGTTCTCGGGAGGATCTTGAAACATAACCTGAAACATTCCCTGGACAGCTGAAGGTCCATCATTTCATCGGCTTCTGCAGATTCATATGCTTTTTTTGGGTGAAGGGACAGAGATAATGGTCTTGGAACCAAACAATTCAAGCTCTGGTCATGGCGACAACTAGCTGATACAAGGTTAGGGAGTGTCTATGTCAGTAAATAAAATTCTATTGAGTTAGTGGTAAGGTTATTTTGTTGATCTGATGGAAGTTTAGGTTCTAATTTATGAAGAAAAAAAAAGTTATTTTATATGAGAGAAGTTGCTATTCTCTAAAACCTAGTATCAACAATAACACAGTCCACAATTATCGAATAGTCCTATGGGTTTCAAAAGAAAACAAGAAAATGCAATTCCAAACTTATTTATTTGTTAACCAAATATTTCATGATCCAAAATTTAAAAATTATTGATATAAAGAAGAAAAAAAAATCAAAAATAGCTAATAAGTTTAAATAGATTATACATAATTAACAACTTAGATGTTTTAAAATAAAATATATATGAAATGTTTTAAAATAAATAAATAAAAATATTAGATATTGAAATGAAATTTTTTTAAATCTATTAAAATTTAATGAAACAAGAATTTATTTAAAAAAAGGAATGGGAGAAGATAGAGATATTTAGAAAAGTTATAAAAAAGATCAAACTTAACTCATGATGACCCTTATAAAGTTATATGTACTTAGCAAAATAAAATTCTTACAAATAGGAGAGATAATTTTAGGGGATGATATTAATGATAGAATGGGTTGTCTTCAAGCAAATAAGTTTATAGATTGTAGAGATTCCATTTGCATATATAAACGGATGATATGAAGTTATTAAAGTAATTTTAGTGGAAGATTTAATGTTAGAATATGTTGCATTCAAGCAAATACGTTTATAAATTGCAGAGATATTATTTGCATATAAAAGCTTGATATGGAGTTATTAAGAAGGAAGGATTAGTAAGGATTTTAGTAGATACATATATAGGTTACATCACAATGATGGGTAAAAACTTATTATTTTTATGCAATTGTTTTGAGTTTTTTATTTGTAATACTACACATTTCATTGGGATAGGATAATACACTTGCCAACCAAACAAGGAGTATGTGTAATAGACTATTTGATATTATCTAGAATTTTGAGGTTGGGTGTAAACTTCTATAATGAGCTCATTTTCTATTCACTTAACATAATGAATAAGTTGAAAAAAAATATAAAAATTGAAGTATACTAAATTATCAAAATAAAGAAGTCTTCTTCAGTAGAAAAAGCAATTAAGAATGCCAAATAGCATATTTGTTTGAAGGAAAAAAAAATCAATAATGCCAAATAACATATTTGTTTCAAGGAAAAGGAACCCAGACTTTAACAAGCTGTTGGTATAGGTATAAGCGGAATCATTTGAAAATCACAGCAGAAAATCTAACTAAAAGTTTTGTAATGGTCTGTATGATTGAAAAAGCAATTAAGAATGCCAAATAACATATTTGTTTCAAGGAAAAGCAATCAATAATACCAAATACCATATTTGTTTCAAGGAAAAGGAACCTCTAGACTTTAACAAACTACTGTTGGTATAGGCATAAGTAGAATCATTTCAAAATCACAGCAGAAAATCTAATTGGAAGTTTTGTAATGGTCTGTATGATTGAAGAATACAAATAAAAAATGACATTAAAAACTAGTTTTATGTTAAGAAATATAATCAATAAAAGAATAAAAAATCAAAAACATTTTTCCTTAAAACAAACAAGAAAAACAGATTAACAACTTGCATTCTAAAAACCAAAAAAACACTTACATTCACAAACCGCTCTCACTATATAAGATAAGTTTCTTATCTAATGAGAAAGAAATGATTGCATTTTTGCCTTAGAAAAACCATGAAAACAATTCCATTCAAAAACCTCTCGGTGGATGCTATAAGTGAGGAAGATATGGTTACATAAGTATATTAATTTTTACCAAAACTGATTTGAGGGAAATGATTTCATCATTAAAAAAAATAACAAAGGTTATTTCAAAAGAAAATATAGAGACAAAACTTAAGAGAAAGACACCTCATTCTCATGTTATGTTTTAAAACATAAGTAGTCACTTTTTCATACACATCTCAATAAAATATTTAACAAAGCAAAAAGCTGTGTTGCATCAATGTCCCTGCCAATGGATAGGCTGGGCAGCGAGAAGCAAAGTACATAAATTGTTGGGGTAGTAATGTAAAAGTGGATAGGCTGGGCAGCGAGAAGCAAAGTACAAGTTGTGGGATAGTAATGTAAAAGTGAATAGGAATACCCAACGAGTAATATACCAGATCGACTATTGTAAAATCCGCCCAGAAATAAAGAACGGGATGACTCTTGTAAAAGCCGCAGAGGAGTAGAGGAATACGAGAACAGAGAAATTTTTTGGAGCTATGCATAACATTTTGACGTGTATCAGTAATTTAGTTTTATTGTGTCTGTCTCCATTCTTAGTTAAAAGTTTGAACTATTTCAATCCTTCCAGTTGTTCAACACCACCAATGTTTTGTAGCTTCCAACATTTATCAACTGTAAACCGCTCCAAGGCACTGAGACGTGCAAGACTTGGAAGCTCTTCCAGCTGGCAACACCCAGTTATAGCCAACTCTTAAGCTTTTCCAGATCGGACATCCTTGAAATCCCCTTCAATCTGCTACACCCTGACAGACAAAGGTATTCCATCGTTGAAATGAGGGTTAAATCAACTTCAACCAAATCTTTGTTCTCCATTTCAGTTTTATTGCCCCATTTTATCATATTTTGGGACAAAATCATCGTGATCCAGCAATTTTCCAAGTCCCTTTTCTATGAAACGAGGCTTCCCATGCAACTTTGAATTTCATATTAATAGCATGGTGTATTCTTTCACTCTGCCGTAAATGCATCAATGAGTATGAAATTATTTTCTGGGTTTACACAATTTTTTTTTGAGTTCACACCACTCTCAGGATGATCCGCCTGGTATATTCCAGGCATGATCTAATGCCAGTGCAAAATAATTCTTGTGAAGATGTTCTTGGCAAGACGAACAATCATCACGTTTTGAATGCTTCCTTACATCACCCTCGCCAACAGATAAAACCTTCCTCCCTCCCACGCCGTAGATCCTCCTCGCACACTCGGTGTCTTGCACGAGTTATTCAGCTATAACTTTCTTTCAGTGACCAGTGGGAAGCAATTCTCCATTGATAAACTGGTAGATTCCAACGACTCCATCCATGCTATTCGAACTCTTCCGATGAGTTTGGAGCCTGTCATTCCCAGGAGGCTCGATCCACTTCTCCACAGCACTTCAAACACGAAAACTCAGATCTAAGCTTCGACACCAGATCACCATTTGCTTTGCCTGATCTACAATCCACAGAAAGAGTTTCTCTCCACTCCGGATGTGATGAAGACAGGTATTCATTGCCATAGTGAATGTATTCATTGCCATAGTGAATGTATACTAGTAATAATTACATTAATAATAATTTAGTATATATTGATGATGTTTTTTTCTACAGTATTTCTCAAATTTACGTCTATGGATGAAGAAGATGATAATCTCTAAAGAATGGTATAAACTAGAAACATGCTAGACATTTTTAAAAAACAACAGACACCCTGATAATGTGAAATTTTTTTATTTTAAATTAATTTTACTTTTTGACAATTTTATTCCCTCTTCCAAGGATTTAATCAATCCATATTGCTTAGGTTTTCTTCAAATTAGCATGTTAACAAAGTGAAACCTATTAACAGAGGCAATATGGATAACAACATATTATTAATAAAGAATATGGATAACAAGATAAGGAAAGAATACATGTTATGATAAAGGTTGATATGGATTTAAAAATGAGCTTAATCAAGCCATATTGCTTAGGTTTTCTTCAAATTAGCATGTTAGTAAAGTGAAACCTATGTACATAGGTAATATGGATAACAACATATTATTAATAAACATTAGACTAGGACCTAATAAGTGAGAATAAAAATAGTAGAAGGAATGGATAGAAAAAATATCTACAAATTGGCAAATGGCCAGAAAAAAGTAACCAAAAGAAAATAATAACTTAAACTAATATTAGGAAAAAAGAAACAAAAAAAATAATAACTTAAATCAATACTATAACTTCGTTGACAATCAATATAATGAGATGGAAGAGAAAACATTGAAGATTGGAAAAAAAATCAAAAGAAAATAATAACTTAAACCAATACCATAACTTCATTGACAATCAATATAATGAGATGGGGAGAAAACACTGAAGATTGGACAAAAATCAAAGTTTCAAGCTTCAAAAGAGAACAAACTAAATCACAATAGCAGCAACAATGTGAGCAAGAGGAGGAAGCAAAGACTGAGAAGAAAACAACAAAAAGGTCAATGCAACAAGAACCAATCCAATAGGAGGGACGACAGTCAACTGAGCCAAAACAATAAAAAAGAAAAAAAAAAACACAAAGATCCCAAGAAAACCAGAATAAAAACATAAAACTCCTTACTACTTTCATACTTCACTTCCAAGCATATGCAAACAGGATAAAACTTACTCTAAGCAAGCTAAGGAAGACTAAATTTATCAACTCAACAAACTTAAAGAAGAAATACTGATAGTTGCTCACCATTAATAACTACAAAAACAACAACAACAAAAACATGGCATGATAGGAAACTAAAGAAGAAAGAATTTGACATTTAAAATCTTGTATTTTTATATGATAGTAAAATCAAGGGTAAGCACAGAAAATTAGAGACAACTTGATTTGACTTTTATGTGATAAAATATATAAAACCAATTGGGGTTGTACAATTGAGAACTCTTCAATGTAAGTTTCTCAATGAAGTAGTAAATAGAGCCCAACTAAAAAGATATCATACTTAAAATAAAAAGAAAAAACTAAATATATATATATATATATAAAGTAAATACCTTGATTCTCTGGAATAGCAGGTGTTGGTATTTTCCTGATGGATGTAGCCCTTTAACAAATGGTGAACCATCATTTAAAAAAAAAGTAAATACAATAATCAGTTAAGATAAAAGTGATTGAATAACTATCGAATCTAAACAATAAAATGTTTATCAATGCGAGCCAACAAAAGTAGTGTTATAAAAATATCATTATAGTCGAATACGACCTAGTAAATGAGAAATCAAATGGCAGAACAAAGCAACAAAAAGAAGATCCACAAATTGGAAAAAGAAAGGAAAAAAAGATTAACCTAAAAAAAGAATAACTGAAATCAATAATAGAACTCAATTGACCGTTAATATAAAAATAAGGGATGGAGGGGAAATCACAGAAGGTTTGACAAGAATCAAAGTTTCAATTTTCAAAACAGAATGAGGAATGAAGGAAAATCCAATCCTAAATGACAAGTCAAAAAGAAAAAATTGATCAAAGTTGGAAGACATACAACTGGTCAAAAGGAAAAGGTCAATGGGAAACTAACAAGTCACATCGAAACTCCAAGTCTGCATTTAATATGTGACTTTAATGAATCATGCCATCAAATTTATCATTGTATGAGTGACCAACATTGATAAACGGAAATTCGCCATAAATATAGATGCATGGGATGAACAAGCTCTTGAAGCAAAAGCAACATGAAGAATTGTTTGTGAAAAGGAGAAAAACGAGCATGGTCAAGAAGATTTAAGTACGTTTTTCATAGATGAAAAAAATTATAACATATGCTTCCTAAAATGATGAGAGCAATTTCACCATAGTCACATCAAAATAAAAAATGATCGAGCCCCAAACAAAGAAAATATATGACAAAGAACCCATGATTGGACTAGAAGCTAGAATGGATAGTATTTGATAAGCCAATATGGACAAGATTGACTACTTGATAAACACTAGAAAAATTATAAGTAATGGGTTGTAGTTAGAGGAAAATGGAGAGACAAAATCTTAAATATATAAAAAGCGAAAATCAAAACATACTTGAGTGCTCTACAAAGAGCAAGGTCTCGAGGCCAGAAAGAAGAAGCTAGAAAGTTTTATAATCAGTTAATATTATAGAAAAACCATTTGGTTGAATGAACATGTAGCCATAATTTCATGTCTAATTTGAAGAATAACTAGACTACTCAACATTGTAGATAGCATACCTAAGACACCAAAGTAGTAGAATGGATACAAAATTTTACTTGATGGATTACTGCAAAGAAATAAAAAAGGTTAGTAATAGGCCAAGTCAAAGAAAAGCATATTTAATGGAGATTCATCTTAGTCTCTATATGATTGACTAGTTATGGTTAAGTGTGAAATGTTAAACTAGATAGTTTGAAGCTATTAGGAGAATAGTTGAAAAAAGAAAGGTGTGTAATTGGCTGAAGCACATTATAGACATCTTTAAGACCAACTATGAAGAATGTTAGGAAGCAAGCATAGACATTAGATGCCCAACACTCTTGATCTAAATCATTATGTTTGAAATATACCTTGTCATTGAGTCGACATTGATATTACCAAACACACTAACCATGTGGAATTTCCAATGTCTTATAGCTAAATGAAAGGTTGAATAGAGGGTATCCCACCACACATGTTTCAAGAGTGATTCAAGTCGTTAAAGTCATCTTGCAACATGTGAAGAGTACCATAGTGTATAAGAAGGAATTTGCTACCAAAAGTTCATGTTCAATTAGGATTAGACTCCATTAAAGTGTGGTAGCACAAGGAATATGTGGTGAGCCTATGGAACTCAACTACTATCGAACATTCAAGGAGGTTTTTGTAGAAATTTCAAGACAATCAAATACCATTTACCCAATGCCACCAATAGCTAAGAAATCTAATGTCAAATTAATCACACCTATGTATAACAAAGAAATAGAAGGCAAAAATGCAGTGGTAGTTTTCACAATACCCTTTGTTGCATAGTGAGACACCTTGACAAGCCCACTAGCAATGAAGACGGTTGGGAGAAAATCAAGGAAAAAGATAGAACAAGTCAAGGTTGACTCAACAAGCCAAATGGCGAGGATGACTTGCAAATTATAATACAAGGGTTAGAGGAACTAGAATTTTAGGATCCTTAACTAAGGAAGAAATTTGATAAAGCTTCCCAACAAGTACTTACAACATATGAAGATGGAAAGGATAAATTCAATAGAGAACGTGCAAAGAAAAGAAATCAAGTGTTAGAATCAAGTGTGTGCCCGAAGCGTGCAGAGGCAATCAATAGAGAGAAATAAATCATAGTCAAATAATTAAAGAATAAAATGAAAATTGAAAAGTTGAAAATAAACTTGGCTAGACTATCACAACAGAAGGCACAAGCACTTGAAGATGCACCTTAAGATAGACTAAGAAGAAACAAATTGAAGGAACAATGTTTACAATTAAATTATTAAATTAATTAAGAAGGGTGGACCATACATCACAACTAAGACCCATCAATTTGACTAAGGCCCCATCGCTTACAAAGGTAACACCATTGTACAAAAGACAATCACCCAAGATATAGATCAAGAGAAAATTGATAACTTTTCATACCTAGGTATTACAAGAAGACAATAAAAAGACCAAGTTGACCAACAAAAATTGACTACATGTCATTCTACTCAAAAGTCGACTACAAATGAGTTAGAAATAAACTATGGACCATTTGACCCAGCAATTGTCCATGAAACAAATGACTCAAATGCCAACTTCACCAATAGAGAACATATTGACATAAACACCATAAATGTCAATTCAAGGACAAACTAAATGATAGCAGCAATAATAGAGCGAGCCATAGGAGGAATCAAATACTAACAAAAAAATAGAAAATGGGTCGACCCAACAAGTAGGACCAAGCCAATAACAGGGACATGATTCAACCGAGCCAAGATAGTCAAAAAATGAGAAAAAACACAAAGCTACCAAGAAAATGGACGAGGAGAAGGATAAAACAATAAGATTGTTTAATTCTTTCATACTTAAAGAAGAACGACAAGGAATTGTATAAGGTATCATTTGACCTGGTAGATGCTTCCAATTCAAAAATTCAAGAACTTTATAAAGTATTGAGAAAAGAATGAAATTGAAAATGGAGCAACTCGATAAATAAATTAAAACAAGTGCATGGCACACTTACAGGATACATGTTGAAAAAGCATAGTGTTTCATGGTAAATGTTTCTCCTAATGAGCCAGACGATTGTATGAAAATCATGCTCATCAATCAAACTAGTTCATGATCATAAACATCTTAAAAAAAAAAAAAAAAAAAATTGAATACTGACCAGACCACTTTCATCCTAAATAATGAACATGAAAATTTTGAAGAATGTGAGAAGTAGTCATGAAACACATAAAATATGGCCCAAATCATGGCCATCATGCTCAATAATTGACCAACCTAGTTTTCCCATACTTGTAGACAATTGAAAGTAGCTCAAGCATTCATCATAGTTTTAATTAGCCAATGAGAAGCAACAAATGATGAAAGAATCCGGGACACCTTGGGAGCTCAGATTAAACATGGACATCATAAGGAAGTAGATTTCCATGTATAAGAACATGAATGGTTAGAAGGTATAAATGCTCAAATATAGGAAGTGGCCAGAATGATCAAACAAATATGGGAGGTTCATTGACAAGTTGATCAAATATAAGAGATGTGCAATCCACTAGACATAGAGGGAGTATAGAATGCACCTTTCGAAGAAAAAATGAACTAACCATCTAAGAAGTGGAAAACGAATATTACAATGGAACAAACTTTTGCAAAGTGGTAGGATTTTTAAGGACAACTTAAATAGATTAAACCCCATATATTCAAAGTCTGCATAGATGATCCCTCACCGGCACCTCCTCAACAAAATTCAGTCGTTCGTCCTTGATTCATTATTTTTATCCCTGGTGGTTCAATGAATCAGCAAAGTGTTGCACCTTAGTCAAGCAAAACCAATAGTATACAGATTGAGAAACCTCAAAAAAGAATGTTGGAGAAATATTTTGTATATTTTCATCTCCTCCTTTCTGCAAAGTGAAGAAGACATTGAGGGTGGGGGAGATGTTGGAGTTTCTAAGTCAACTAGTCAACTAGACTAAGAATCAACCAAGGAAAGGAACGATCAAATAGGAAGCATATTTGACTAGGTAGTCAAGTTGATTGACTAACCAAGGTATTTAAAAAATTTATACCTCCCTTCTCTAACCTCATAATATATATACACATGAATATGTGATGTAAGGTTGTCGATCGATTGATCATATAATAAAGACTACTTGTTTTTGGTTCCACTACTACTTTCTCTATCTTTAGTCTCCTTTTATGCATGCTTGCTTGTATATTACTTTGTTGTATAATATGTTTGGTTAACTGCACTACTGATAACTTCTTATTGTGTAATCCCATAGATTACAAGAATGTCCTACCTCATAAGATGTATATAAATACTCACCTAATGAATCCTTTTTGGCATCATATTAATTTGTTAGTAATTGATTCCTTTTCCTACAAGCACCTATATCTTATGTTTCTCATGTTGATGGGTTCATCTTCTCTTCTCTTTATGTTTCTATGTTGATATATGGATCGTTGGTTGGTTCTATTCAATCTTTATTTTTCTCTTTTGAACATCAACCTTAGGCTACATCTGGCATCTTCAAGGCACTCCCACCATTGTAAGCATGGGGTGATGTGCTTATTGATTCCCCTAAGCTCCCCCCCTTAACTTATAGCATCCCTCAACATGACACCTCAATACATAGAGATTGAACTTCCTTTGGGGAACCTTAAACATGATGAGCATATGACCTCCAAGGGTACCTCATTTTTTTCTCGCGCCTCCTCATGTCCACCTTCACCTAGAAGGCATGATTCCTTCAAGTTATTATACGTCACTTGATCCTTTCTCCCTTTTCCATTGTGTCCATAGTAACCTTCTTAGGGAAGTCTCTAGTTTTCTTCCTCCTTGCTAACTTCAAATAATATCAATTTACAAAATCAAGTGAAGCTCCATCTCAAATGTGACCTTTATGGGTCTAGCTTGAGCCTCTCATCACTAGCATTGGTCATATCCTACCTTGATAGCACATTATCCTCCCCTAATTCCTTCTCATCCTCTTCTCTTCCTAGCCTCTTGTGCTATCCGAAACTTTCTTCTCATCATTGTTGTCCCTTACACTACCCATGGAAATCCTCACTTTCAGGCCTTCCCTAAGTCCCCTTTTGTACCTTCTTCTCCCTCTACTTCATTCACATTATTAACAGTTTGGTTATTTCTAGATCATTATCTTAGTTATGGCCCTGTTTGAGATTACCTTTCCCTTTTTAGGATTAAATCACTTCCTTTTGTCTCTTCCTTGAGGCGTCATCTTCAGTTGGTCACATTCTTTAGCATGTAGCTATAAGACCCCTTCACTTGGTACCAACATCTCCTTCTCCTCTACCTTAGTCCTCATCGACGTGTCATTGGAATTGGTATCCCCTATGATCACCTTTAATGTTTGTAGAAACTCCATGTTGATGTGTGTTGCAACCTATGTTGACATCAACTCCAAATTTATGTATGTTACCTCTTGTGCTTGCATTAACTCTAGATTATTGTAAATTGCATTCATGCTTACCCTGACCCCAAATTAATTTATGTTATCTCTCTTTCTCACATAGCATCCTCACACCATGTATGTCACCTCCCATGGTTATGCTCACTCTATGTTACCATATGTCACCTTTGTGCTCCTCTCGTACTCATATTAGCTCTTAGTCGATGTATGTCACCTTGTGTCATTAACAACATCATTTTAATCCTTCTCTTTCATTTGTTAGAATTTTGCTAGCATGATTACCTTTATTTTCCCATGTTCCTTGTCTTTTGTCTTTTCCCTAAGAGTTGTATCACTATCCCTACGACACTTAGGGTAAGTTGTTGACCATTATGATGTGAATACCTATTTTTCATCATGTGCCTATGCCATTATATCTTACCCATATGTAAGTATAGGTATAGTTTCCCTACCTTCATTTATTCATTATTGCATTCATTCATCACATATTACATTTTAACTAGTTATTATTTCACTAACTTGGTAAATATAGATTTTTACTTCTTAAGTTAGTTGTTAGATATCTTACATTATACTTAGATTTAGACCTCATTGTCGAATCTCTTCATTTAATTCTATAGTTTAATTTCTATCATTCTTACATAGTAGTTAAACTTGTTTGTTCCCTTATCCCAATATCATTTCTTGCACTGCATCTTGTGCTTGTTGACCTTTCTTTTTGTTTCTTTTGTTGCCTACTAGATATCATATTATTCTACATGGAATTTGTGTGGCTTTTCCTTACACTAATGCTTAAGACATGTTGGCCTTCACATGTACTACGTTATATTAAGTCCTAGTCCATTGAGATGTTAGGAACCTATGTCAACCCTTCTCTTTACTATGTTAGTATATTGTTGTTGGACGCATATGCTTTGTAAGTCGTCCCGTAGTATTTGTTGATCCGTAGTTTATATTAGCCCATAGTATTGACCCATAGTATTGGACGCATATGCTTTGTAAGTTGTCCCGTAGTATTATATGTCCCATGGTTTTGACTCATAGTATTGGGCATAGACTTAGTATATAAGTGTGTGTTGAGGTCATTGAAGGCACTGTGAAGTTAATTATATTGAGCTTGCTCAAAGGAGGTTGCCTCCTCGAAGTGGCCCGTGATCAATATAAAAGTGATTATGTTCTATTATTTATGATATCTTGTGTATTTTCATTAATTAATTATTGTAGGTTCATCACATCTGGTATCAGATCACTTTCTTGGGCTTGCTGGGTGAAATTTCTGCCAAATTTTTTTTTTTCGCATCTGTTGCAAGTTCAGATTTGGGAATAATCCCTATCCGCTTAACTGTGGGAAGTACTTGGGCATAACCCCTAAAACTCATTGTGAGGAGTACCACAGGAACCCCGAAGTAGCTGGCCCATTAAGAGGACCTGCCAGCGAAAAGGGCAACAACCCCTACCTGATTGACTAGTTTCCACCCGTGAGGTAAACCAAGAGCTGTCGTTTGTGGCAAAGCGGTTATCAGTTTTACCTGAGCCGTGGAATGAGGGGTATTTCCCCAATACGCAAGCCGTCAAACAGCATTGGTGGCCGAGTGAAACCTTTGAACTGTTAGGAAGCCGCACATACCTGGGGTCCATATCTATTTTCAGTTGAACTGTTGTCGATCACTTCCGCTCCAGATCCATCCGTTTCAGATCTATTCTGAAATTCGTTCTAGATCCAGTCGCCGTTTCAGATCCAGCCGTTTTCGATCCCTTCCGCGCCGTTGCAGATCCATCTGTTGCGGATCCCTTCCACACCGCTGTTGCCCGAAATCCCACATTTGTCTATTTTTAGGGTTTTCCATAACTTCCTCAGATTTCACCCAATCACCTTCAAATTTTACCACAGAATTCCTTTCTGAATTCTGCTTCTTTGTCCCTCTCTGCCAAATTTTCTCATTCTATCACCCCGCTTCTGAAATCCCCCTTTTTGCTTTCTTGTCCTTTCGACAGTGTCCAAAATCTAGTCAAACCCCAATTACCCATCAGATTGTTTCCCCAATCCAAATTTCCCTTTACTAAATCAGCTTCTGTTTGTGTTTTTCTACCCATTCCACCCAAAAAAAAAAAACCTAGTTATGGTTGTCACCCGTGCAGGAGCAAACACCATGGAGGAAGCACTTGCAGCGATCCAAACCAAACTCCAAGATTTGGATGAAAAATTTCTCAGCCTCCATCTTCAGCATTCAGCCATGAACAATAACCGACAACCAGAATCTTTTGCAGCCACCAGGTTGTCTTCTTCCAGCAATTTTCGTGGGCCGAAGCTTGATTTTCCTCGCTTCAATGGTACTGATCCGACTAGATGGATATACCGAGCAGAACAATATTTCAGTCTGCATAATACTTTTGATGTCCAGAAAGTTCCACTTGCATCCTTTCATTTGGAACAAGAATCCCTTCAATGGTACCGTTGGTACATCAAAGCTCATCCCGAGCCAAACTAGACAGATTTTTGCCAACTCATTTTGCCACGATTTGGTCCTAGTGCTTTTGATGATTTCACAGGAGCACTCACTAAACTTCACCAAATTGGCACAGTGAGAGAGTATCGGACAGAATTTGAGAAATTGGCCAATCACACAGAAGGATTATCTGATGAATTCTACAGGAGTTGTTTTATCAGTGGTCTCAAGGATGAAATCCGCTCAGAGGTCAAAATGTTTTGTCCCAACACAATGATGGAAGTCCTAGGGTTGGCTAAGTTGGCCGAGGGCAAGATCGGAACTCAACAACGCTCCAAACCCACCTTTGTTCCCTTCATAAATATGGGTTCCCAACGACCTCTCATCACGCCTTCTCCTCAACCAACTCCTATCAAGCATTTTTCTGAAATAGAAATGCAGGCACGCCGAGAAAAAGGGCTTTGCTATAATTGTGATGAGAAATTCACTCAGGGACATAGATGTGTTCAACAAAAGCTCTATCTCTTGGATGTGGATCCTCCGCCTGCCTTAGAACTTGGTGAAGAAGCTACAGATACAGTAGATGATCAGGTCGACATTCAACACCCGCCTGTTGACACCCCATCTCAGGACGACCCACCCAAGATATCTCTCCATGCTGTAACCGGCATCACCACCCCGCAAATAATGCGGGTCAGGGGATACTTCAAGTAGCTCCCTCTTACCATACTCATTGATTCTAGTAGCACTCATAACTTCATTGACCCTCGGATTGCCAAACAGGCTGATTGTTTTTTCCATCCTTGCTCCAACTTTGAAGTCATGGTTGCCAATGGGGGCACCTTAACTTGCAAGGGGAAGTGTCACAATGTGCGTATCTCTATGGAAGATTATAACCTACGCTCTAACATGTTTTCCTTGTCCTTAAGCGGATGTGATGTGGTTTTGGGCGTTCAATGGTTACACGCACTTGGCCCCATCTTATGAGATTTTGCTGAACTTGGATGTAGTTTAAAGTCAATGGGGCACAACACAAATTTATGGGCTTACAACCAGGGTCTCTCTGCATCATCAGTTCACATCGCCTGGAAAAAATCCTTAAGAAGAATTCACATGGTGTCATCGCTCAGCTCAATTCCATTCAGATGCATCCATCAACAGTCTCCACTACTTCCTTGGATAGATATGCAGGTATCTTTGCTGAGCTAATGCGCTTGCTGCCTTCAAGAGACCTTTCCGGTAAGAATTTAGCCACATCTACCTCTTAGCAGGAAATGATGGCTATTTTGCATGCAGTACAAAAGTGGCATCCATACCTATTAGGAAATTATTTCTGTATCAAGACTGATCTCCCGAGTCTGGAAATCGTTTTGGAACAATGGGTCTCCTCCCCAACACACCTGAAATGGGTTATCCAACTCATGGGTTATCCCTATGTGATCACTTACAAGAAGGGTAAGGACAATATGGTGGAAGATGCTCCTTCTTGCACAATTGATGACCCAGTTTCTCTTACAGCTCTTTCTCTGCTTATTCCAAATTGTTTGCAATATGTTCAACAGGGCTCTCTCTTCTATGAACTCCATGCTTCTTCATCAACAGAGCACTATGGGTTCTGCAAAATGTATGACCGGGAACAATGTAACTTCTTTTAGCAGAAACTCAAAATGACAATTCAACAGATGGTGGCTGACGATGATACTTTCCAAGACAACAAGGGTGAAACGACATTCCTTTCGGGATTGCTCAAACCCTTGCCCATCCCTACACAGCTTTGGACAACTATTTCTATGGATTTCCTAGCAGCGCTCTGGTGGTACAATACCACATATCAAAGGACACCATATGAAGCAGTCTATGGAAAAACACCGCCAGTTCTTCTTCCATACACCCTTAACAGATCGCCAGTTCAGGAAATTGACTCGGTTCTTCGAAACCGCGATCAGATTCTTCTCATTCTGCAGGACAATCTTCACATGGCCATAATTCGCCTGAAACAACAAGTCGATCAACACCATTCTGAGCGCATTTTCCATGCAGCTGACAGGGCTCTCCTTCATATACAGCCTTCCAAGCAATCCTCCTTGACACTCCAAAGGCGTCAGTGGCCTGAAATGCAACCCGAGGTTGCTCCCGGGGAACCACTCCTTAGATTCTGCAGCAATTTCTCCAACCAAAGCTTTGAGGACAAAGATTTTTCTAAGGGAGAGGGGATGTTAGGAACCTATGTCAACCTTTCTCTTCACTATGTTAGTATATTGTTGTTGGACGCATATGCTTTGTAAGTCGTCCCATAGTATTTGTTGATCCGTAGTTTATATTAGCCCATAGTATTGACCCATAGTATTGGACGCATATGCTTTGTAAGTCGTCCCGTAGTATTATATGTCCCATGGTTTTGACTCATAGTATTGGGCATAGACTTAGTATATAAGTGTGTGTTGAGGTCATTGAAGGCACCGTGAAGTTAATTGTATTGAGCTTGCTCAAAGTAGGTTGCCCCCTCGAAGTGGCCCGTGATCAATATAAAAGTGATTATGTTCTATTATTTCTGATATCTCGTATATTTGCATTAATTAATTATTGCAGGTTCATCACATGAGATTCCCTCATGGCATGGACATATTGGATAATCTTTCAAGGGCCCGAGTATATTAATTCAATGCACTTAATTCTTTCTCTCCTTCCTTGCAACTTGTAGCTTTATACAATTCCCACCTCACAGCTGGCATTCACATATGCTTACCACTGGGAGGTAACATTACATAGTCCACTCCTATGTCATATTGATACATGACCTACCCAATGATGAAATGATGCCTCTCAACTATAGCTACTATTCTAATGTGATAGATTGTATTCCTAGATTCCATCTAATCCTCTAGCCTAGATGTGAGACCTGACTAGGATCTCTAGCAATTGGCTAGGTTCCCAATATCCCATTTCTCTTACAGTCTCTAGCCCTTGGTCATGAATTTGACTCAATTTGATCACTTAGGGCATCTATTAGGGACATTTCTTAATTCCATGGGTCTAGTTGGGGGCACAAACCACTCAATTGGGTCTATGATTACTTAGGATGCATTAATTTTCACCCATCGCTAAAGAAACCCAATTGGAACTTGCTCTTTTTGAAGTAAATTTGAGTCAAACTCCCTAATCTCTATATGATCTTTTAGTTCTAAGCATATCAAAAGTTTCCCTAGGGTACTTCCACTGTGAATTAGAAACTCACATAATATTGAGATTATTTTGGCCTAAAACCCCATGGTATGATTATACCAAATCTACAGCATGCAATTATGTAGTATGGTGATTTCATATGACTCGAACCCTCCAATAGGTCACTCAATGTAATCTTATGCCTTATGGTCATTTCCTCTCCTATTAACACCATTTGGATCCTTTTTGTAAATCTCTCTTATACTCCTTTATATTTGAATACCTTAATTTGTAGGTACACACTTGAATTAGCAATTGAACAACTTCCACCTATCTCAAGCCCCTCACGATGCTTGCACATGTCATATTGAACATATCTACAAGGGCCTCTTTTGGTTATCTTGGTTCCAACCTTGTAGGTATGATTGATACATGCTAGGGCATATTCATTGGCATAGTTGCACACATACCTTAGAAGCCACAACCCTACAACCTCAAGGAAGGTTCCATCAAAACTATAGAAAGAAAGGTGTCATCTACAATATGGATACTAGGTTTCTCTACTTGATATTACATTGATTTCTATTTACAAGAGAGTGCACACACACACACACACTTGTAGGAATTAAGATTTATGTGTAGGTCATTCTCATGTATGGATCAATTTTGAAGAATTACTATAACTCTCCACTTTCACACAAAACACTAATGCAAATAAGATAGGTAGTTTGAAAACTATATGTTTTGATTCTTGTAAGATTTTCTTGAGTTGTCTTCACAAAATAGAAAAATCAATGTTTTGTTGTAATTAGTTGTTTTAAACTATCTTGGTATTTTCAAGTTTAATATTTTTTGTGTATTTTCTTATTAATGGTATTTTTATTAATTATGTAATTGGTGAATACATAATTTTTTTTAAATATATAAAAAAATTCAAAATTTGCAAATATTAAAAAACATTGAATTTTAGGTATGTAATGCTATTAGGAATTCAAGAAAATATATCATCAACCTTACCCTATTTTATATACTTCAATAACTTTTTGTATTTTTCTAGAAATAAATTAGAAAAAATCATTAATATTTTAAAATATGAAAATATAATTAAGTTAAAAAATGATGTTTTTAAACATTTTTCATAATAATAATAATAAACTATCTATCTCAATTGGTTATTACTTATGACTAATTGTATTCACCATTACAAAGTATAGGGTGAGACACACAATTGTATCATTACTAGTTTCAACTAAGTACCATATCTACTAATAGGGGCAGTGTTTTATATAAAGAAAGTCTCTCTATATATACATATATATAGAGAGAGAGAACACTTCCCCATATTAGTAGATATGGTACTTAGCTGAAACTAGTAATGATACACTTATATATGTATGCTTATATGTATGCGTGTGTGTAATGTTGATATAAGATAGTGGAAAGGATGTTGGAAATCTAATTTTATAAAGTAAGGTGAAAATGTATTGAATCGAATTTCTATCATTTTCTCTTCCTATAAATTTTTAAATTACTTTAAAAGTTAAATGTTCTTTTTACCATTAAAATTATATTAATAAATAATACAATTTTAATATTATATGATTTTCTAACTTCTAATAAATTTATGCACATTTCAAAATTTATAAAATAATAAATAAAGTTATTAAAAATATTTAAACATTGAAAATTATGTTGAAAATTAAAACAATAAATAACTTAATAGTTAAAAAGAAGTGGTGGCATGTCAACCATTAAATTAAATCTTAAGTATGAGTTAAAAAGACATTGAAAATTATGTTGAAAATTAAAACAATGAATAACTTAATAGTTAAAAGGAAGTGGTGGCATGTCAACCATTAAATTAAATCTCAAGTATCAACCACCTAGTCCGCCATGACTCCTCTCTTCGACCACCCATCGTATTCACCTTCATCACTTCAATTATCGAATCTTTATTTTTATTTTTTTGTTTAAAATACATAATAAATACATAAAAAAGTTTTTTAAGGAGGAAAAAATATGAATTTCATTATTTTTGCACTCTTATTTTATCAATATAAATGGATTTTTCATTATATAGTTATATTTATATTTGATGTTTTATCAGTATAAATGGATTTTTCATTATAGATATATTTATATTTGATGTTGGAAATTGTATTTATTTTAAAATTATTTTTTATATATATTTATTTTTTTATTTTATCAAATTTTATGATATTTATAAATAAAGCACAATTTTTCAAACATAGTTATAATAAATATTTGTAAAAATAACCGACTTATTTTCCAACATGTAGGTTCCAAAAAATCACTAAATTAATATTTTCATATGTTTTGGATCAATTAATAAATTTTTATGTAAAAATTATGTGATATTATTAATTATAGGAAAATTAACAATATCTTAATATCATAATTAATTTAATGATTTTTAATCTCACTCATATCATTTTTTTCCTTATCCTAAGATTTCTCTATTTAACCATAAAGAGAGTTATAAGTCAACTCTCTTCTCTCCTTACCTTTATATACTATATATAGACAATCCCATAAATATGTATCACATTTTTATCGATTATTTGACAATAAAAAATATAAATTTTATGGAATTTTAAAATATACAACATCAAAACTCATGTTTTGATCAAGAATTCCAATATGAAATTGAAAAACATTTTTGTTACTCATTCTACCTATGTTTTTTGAAATCAACTTTAATCTTCCTTTTATTTTCAAATATCCATAAAAATTATAAAAAATGACATTGTTAATTTGTTTTTACTATAAACTTATATATATATATATATATATATATATATATATATATATATATATTATTTTTTATATTTTAATTGAAGAAAATTAATTTTATTTATAAGATTTGGAAAAAAACTAGAAATAGATAATTATAATGAAAAATAAAAAATAACTTATATAAATAAAAAGTAATTATTGGTTGAAGACCTTAAAGATGTTTTATAAAATCTGCAAGTGTGTTTTTTTTTTTAACTTTCAATTACAATTTAGTATATTTAATTTATTACAGATTTCTAGATTTTAGTGAAGAGTTTATTAACTAAAAAATTTTGACATTAAACTCTATATCAAATTTTTTTTTTAATAAAAAGTAAGTGTTATCAAATTTACTTGCATCTTGCCTAAAACCAAAATACAACTTCATAGGATTACCCATATATGTACTTGGGTGATCTTTCTTTCTTATCCTAAAGTTGATAGATAATAATAACAATCCATTCATTTACTACAAACATCAACTTACACAATTCCAAAGCAAATGTTAAATTTTCAAATACAAGCTATAAGCCCTTGTGCCATAAAATAACTAATAAAAAAGGCCAATGTCTAACAAACAACCTAACTCCACTAATGTAATCATTCATTTACTACAAACATCAACTTACACAATTCCAAAGCAAATGTTAAATTTTCAAATACAAGCGATAAGCCCTTGTGCCATAAAATAACTAATAAAAAAGGCCAATGTCTAACAAACAACCTAACTCCACTAATGTAATGTATTGATGCTTCAATGTCATCAAAGAACATTAAATAGAAGCCTTACATAGAAGCTTTACATAAAGGTGAGTAAAGAAAAGATTTTTATTATTCGTAATGTAAGATCATTTATGTGCCTTTGATATACATGCTCTCATTTCGTTATATAGTCACTGAACCTTTACTAAAACGAAAGTATGGAAACAATGCTATATAATAGCATAATTTATTATAAACTAAATTAGGCTTTCAAAACCACAACCTACAAATATCAACAACAACAAAATTTAACAGCTTCTTCCCTTGACACTTATGGATCAATAAGATCTAGTACTTATGCTTATGGATATGGGTCTAGTTCTAGATCTATATTCCTATTTATAAATGGAACTGGAACTGCGACTAGTAATGTACATGCCTTTATTACTATGGGTGCTACCGAAACGACTTCTTTAGGCTCTGCTACTAGGGACATAGCTATCAGATCTACTACTAGTGCTTTAGCCATAGCCTTTGTCTCTGCAGGATCTATTGATGGATTATAAGCATAAGATTATTCATCTGGTTAATATGCTGACTTTGTTCCAGCTTCTAGTGCTAGATATGCTGTAGGTTATGCGTTTTGTTCAAATGCACCTACCTATGCCTATGATGGGTAAACCACTGTCTTTATGTTTGGATATGCTGTAGGTTATGCGTTTTGTTCAAATGCACCTACCTATGCCTATGATGGGTAAACCACTGTCTTTATGTTTGGATATGCTGCTATTAGATCTTGCTCATGATCATCATCAAGTTCTTCATCCCTAGTCTCGTCTTCTGCTTATGCCTTTTTAGTAATTCTTATATCCATGATGCTACATTTTAACAGCTACAACTTGGATACATTGCATCATGATCAGCATTATATTATCATTTGGAAAAAATAAAAAATTATTAAAAAATCACTGCAACAAACTTGATAAAGAATCTAAAATACAAATACTTCAATTTTTAAAACCAAATATAAAGATGTAAAACATATTCATTGTTATAAAATTCAAGTTCATCTCTCTTATTTCACAACCAACTATTTTCAACTACCTAAAGTTTTCAGTAAGAATATATTTGTAAGATTCAGAAAACCTGGATTGCAGCTCCATATTTCAACTAAAAACATGGGAGAAAACACTCCATAAAAGGGAGCCCTTAGTTAACCCTAACTAACCATCTGAATAAACCAATCTGTCCCTTCAAACCCTAAGTTCAACACTACCATTCCTTACTCTCTCCGTCCGACTCACTGTAACAAACTCTCCTCTGAAAGCCCCCGATTAAGGATGATCACTTACATCCTCCACCCATAAATATTCCAGAAACGAGAAACAGGCGATTGACAGTCGAATAACTAGTAATAGTTCTCGAATAACTAGTTTGTTTTTGAGGGAAGAGCCGTGAGCTGAAAATGAAGGGAATCCGTGCAATTAAAAAAACGCCAAGGGGTATTCGTAGCTTCTCCAAAAAAATCACCCGAAGAAGCAAGTCTGCATATCCAAGAGATACGAGACGCGAGAATGCTGTCGTTGGACATTTCGTAATCTATTTTGTCTTCAGTATGCTGCCTCGAGCAATCAATGTCCCGCTAACCTTTAAGTCGCTTAAAAAGCCTCACAATACCAGATTTCTACAAATATATCCTAACGAATCTAACCATTTTTCAGATGGTAATTGCTCGCTTGATTGTTGAAAAAAACAAAAATCAATTTTTAAATTTGTTCCGGGACTCTTTTTTACCCGGCTGTATATTCTACTTCCTTTCTAGATTTTGTTTAACGGAGATCTAGACATCCCATTTCAATATGCTTCGTAACTGTCAAATTGTTTGGAGAAATACAGAACATCTATTTCACCAAGTGGAAATACTGACAAGTAAATGCTTTAAAGACTGAATGAGATTGCAAGGGAAGGAAGGAAGCAACTTACTCGTTGTTGCTTGCAAACTCGTGAATCTTTCCGGTTTCAGAGAAAATGATGAGGGCGACTTCGGCTTCACAGAGAAGAGAAAGCTCGAACGCTTTTTTTAGCAATCCATTCTTGCGTTTGGAGAAAGTAGCATGTCGACTGCTAGGGTTTTGAATGCGTTTCAGCTCCACCCTCTTCTTTCCCATTTTGAGTGCTTTCCAGAACAGAGCAGAGGAATGTCCAGCAGTTTATGTATTTTGTGAAAGTTCCCACAGTTGGAGCTAGATTTATAGTCTAATTTAATGGCGCTATTGTTAGCCGCGATTTATATTATAATTTAATGGCACTTCTGATTAGCTGCGATTTATATTATAATTTAATGGCAGTTCAGATTAGATGCGCATTGGAAACCGAGTTATGACCCAGCTGTCCTGGTCAGCGACATTATTGCAAGTGCTGTCCTTCATAGCCCAAAATGGCGTTCCCAGGAAAAACCAGATCATACAAACAAGCGTTGAACCTTTACGTTAGACATTGAAATATCTACAGCCCCGTCTGGACCTGCCCATCCACGTTGAGAGCGCGTAGGATAAAAGACCACCAAAACGTCCCACTTTTCCTGCTAATTTTGGATAAAAATTGGTTAAAATTGTTCCTAGAAATTGCTATTTCTTTAATTTTGCAATTTCAATAATTGGGATTGCCCGAACTACCCAGATCGTCGAAATTGTAATTCAAGCATTCTAAATTGCGATTTCGACAAGAATTGCTTTACCTGATTTCGACAAATTAAAAAGTTTTAGCGAATTGGGGCGTTTTAGTTAACACTGATATACTGGTCGCTTTGAGTGGATTGAGTGTAGAGGCATTGTATATTGAACGAAGTTGCATTATTGATACATGAAAAGAAAATCTGAAAAAAAACATCTTATCAATGAAATAATAACAAGAGTGGAATGGGGCATGGTATAAAAAAGCATCTTATGAGTGAAAGAATAAAAGAACAAGAGTGGGTTGGGGCATTGTATAATGAATAAAGTTAGTAGAAGATAAGTTTCTTCATATGATATATATAGTTGGTTATTATTATTGTTAAATTATTATAAATTTAAGTGAATCTTGTGAAGATGTGTTAGTAATGATTTGGTTTTGAGTGAGAATAATTTATTTTAATTAGTTTATGTTTAAGTGAGAATAATTTATTTCAGCTGGTAAATTTTGTTAAGATTTGATTGTAATTGATTTAACTTTAAGTGAGAATAATATGTTTTAATGTATTTATATTTGACTAAGAACAATGTATTTCAATTAATTTAATTTTGTTTGATAATAAAATAGTTTAATAAGTTTAATGTATTTTAATTTATTGAGTTTGGAATGGGAATAATATATTTGAACTTGTTTGTATTTTAATTAATTATGTTTTGAATGAAAATAATAAATTTCAAATGATTAAGGTTTATGTAGTAATATGTATTTCAATTAGTTTAATTTGAGTTGAATAAATACATTTTATTTTTATTTTTTTAATAACACATACTTAAGAGGAATTGCAAATAAAAAACCATTGTCATATTAAAAGATGTTTGAAAGTTGTTATCAAATATAGTATTTTTTAATGTGGTTAATATTTATCATTTAAATAAATTAATAAAATTTCAAATATTATTTAAAAAATAAAGAATAAAAGAAATCTTTAAATTTTATTACATCAATAAAGCATTATTATTTTATAAATTAAATAACATTTTACTTTATTATATTTATAGTTTTAGTGACTTGAGAAGAGTTATTATACACCAAGTGACAAAAAAAAAGTTGGTTTGTTAATTTTAATATTTATTAAATAAAGTTGTGTTTTTTAACATTAATATTTGCATCTTATATTTTTTACTTCATTCAAGGCATTGTCTACATTAAAGGCTTTGCCAATTTGGAAATTAGTTTTTGGTACAAGTCACTAGGTGAAGTGCATACTCATGATGTGGTAACTTCTTCCTCAATTTACTATTAATTCATAATTGACAAGTTCAATCAATGCCATGTCTTGTCAACAGTTTTTGACTTTTGGTTATTATATATGCATAATGAAATCCATCAATTATGTGTTGATGTGATAGCATAAATTTTGAACTTAAACTTAAGATAGTTGGCTTAGTTGTGAAGTTACCTTAATATTTCACCAAGTAGTATCTACCTTCAAAAATAGTGGAACTTAAGAAAAATATCAAGACCAATAACAAGTCTAGATGAGATAGTCTTTCTCATAGTAACACAACCTTCAAAGGTTAATATGAAATTCACACATCATGAAGAACAATACAAAACTATTACACATCATATTTTCCCAACATGATCTTCATAAAGGTCTAGGTGATAAATGCCATGTACGGCAACCACTCACTTGTTATTTTCCACCATTCACATTTAATAAAAGGTATGAATAAAGAAATAGCTTGAATGATTTCCTAACTCAACAATCATGATGATCAAAGTCATAAATCCATCTCTTACATATACCCACCTAATAAGCATATGCCCACCTAATGGCAAATATAAGTGGAGTATTATTGGAAATTTTCAAAGAATTCAACAACCATAAGCATACAATGTAGAGATGCACATGCCACTCAAATCATGGGTAACAATGTAAAGATGAGGATACATGACCTATTTCCTTTCACCTTTCAAATATTTACTACTCAAAATTTTTTACAAGGTATTTATCGGTAACACAAGTTCAAGTCCATATATATCAAAACCCATACAAATTACATCAGGGTCAAAAGTGATGTGTTACACCTTATTATCATAAGTACAAAGCACATTTTAAATCAAAACCCATATCAATAACATTGTCATGTACACATATTTTATTGGTCAAAAGTGACATGTATTATACTATATTATCATAAGTACAAAGCACATTTTAAATTCTTATAAAGATTCATAACATTTGATGTTTTTACCTAATTAAATTTGAAAAAAACTATTTATTTACAACAAATCTATTTATTGAATATATATTATAAAAAATCATATTGTATTACTCCATACTTGAATCTAATAAATTTTAAATAAACTTTAAACTTTATATCAATGATGATGACTTTGTAATAATGTATTTAGATCCTAAGTAAAATTGAATTTAAGAAATTTTGAATGAACTTTAAACTTTATATTAATGATGACTTTGCAATAATGTATTTAGATCTTAATTAATGTTATAAGATGAGGAAATTGTTTTCAAAACCCCTAATACCTATTGCATTTTCTTCTCTTTGTTGACCATCGTCCTGCCATAAGGACCTATGGACGATGGCCCTCCTTAAAGATGATATCTATGACATCTTTTACATATTGCATCTTCTTCTCTTTGTTGACCATCATCCTACCATAAAGACTTATGGACGATGGCACTCAAAGATTAGGTATGACATCTTTTATTCCAAAATGAATCTTAGAAAGTCCTTTTCCTAAATTATAAATTTAACATAACCTTTCATAATAAGGTCCACACATTTCTCTCAATATCTTTAGTTTGGGAAATGGACATAACCCATGAATTTACCAAGCACTATAGTTTAAAATTATGGAGGTATGAACTTTTAGATAAAAACCTTTCTTATTAGTCCTAGCCTCCACCTACACTCGAGCTACAAGGACTCTATTAATGGCTCTCCTGTTTTCTCAATTTTTTGTACACATAAATCAATAATCAATGTGTTTTTTTCACTTTTATCCTAGATTTATATCATTTAGTCATCGAAATGCAAACCAACCTATACTCATATCCAATCAAATGATTTGAGACCTTATTTGAGTTTTTTTCACTTTTATCCTAAATTTATATCATTTAGTCATCGAAATGCAAACCAACCTATACTCATATCCAATCAAATGATTTGAGACCTTATTTGGCCTCAAATAGTTGCAAGTCTTACTACACTCGTATTAGTAATAGTATATAAATATATTATAGTGTATTGTTCTTATGCCAATAAGTAATATCAAACTCATATATTGTTCTTATGCCAATCAGTAATATCAAACTCATAGATACCTTAATGTTAAATTTTATTTAAAATTAGTTTTCTAACATTTTATGTTATAATTATTTTTCATACAATAAGCATGTCACTGTGATGTTGGCCGTGTTGGTGGCAGTGTGCATGCTGGACACCCATCAACCTTTACAGCGTGTCACCTGTAAAACATTCAGCATTCATACGAATGGTAAGAATGGCATAGCGAGCTAATGGTGATCAATGGGATCTCAAAATGTTACTAAGTCACTCGAGGTATATCAAACTGATACTCAATCACTCCAGTATATTGGGATCTATTTTTCAGTTCTTTCTTCTTACAATATTTAGAGTTTTCAGTTTGATTCAAAGTAGCAGAAGAGAATCCCCTTGATGCAGCTATACAAATCAGTCTTAATTTGGCTATCAATTGCTAAGGGATACTGCAGACTTTCAAAATGAAACAGATATAGGACCGGTCAATCTACTTATGGAACTGGATCTTAGTTGGTTATGCTTCTGATGTTGGATCATCGACTGCTAAATATGGATCACCTGGAATAGAATAACGAAGGTAAGGATCCGGCTATCAAACTGGTGCAAGGGACGCTAGGGAAGATGTTGGTCCTGTTTACTCAACCGCATCAACTACATCATAAAAAAAGATAAATAGCAAGATCAAGAGGATCAATCGCTAAATCGCCTGACTGACCAACTATAAAACCAACCACATATACTCCCATTGAATCAACGGCTTAATCGACTGGTGCTGGAACTAGATATGAAAGATCTGAACCTAGAAGACGTGTATACTCAAAGCAGAAAAGCTACAGTATCAATCGCGCCAGCAAAGATAGAGGAAAAGGAAAAGATAGCTCTAGAGGTGCCACGAGCAAAGAAAAGGGGAGAGGCAGAGCCAGGTGTTCCGTACTTGGACCCAGAAGGAGCTGTAGCAAAGCATGGGCAATGGTCGTTTACCAATTATATTAAATTTACCCAACAGCAGTTGAGGCAGATACAAATCAAGATCCATATCAACATCCATATTGAGAGGCATCAAAAGTAGCAGCATAACCAGCGTAGTGTAATGAACCTGCTCACAAGAACACGCGGTCATAGGTGGAGCTTGTAGCTAGGGTTTATTTCGGACATGCTCTTCTATCAAGATAAACATGTGATTGTTCTATGGATTAATAAAATCCATAGACATTTGCATAAAATCCAATTTCCACAACAACAAAAAAGACGGGAAACAAAGAGTTAGCTATACTCTTTCAACAAAACTAATGCCATCGACTTTTATAAACCTTTCGAGCACACAAATGCTAGAAGGATGAAGAAAAACCTTTACGATGACTAGCAGGTAAACCTTTCTACAACAATTACAAGAACCAATTAATGAAAAACCCTTAATCCTTGAAACCAACACCATTCATGAGAAAAACCTTTACGATGACTAGCAGGTAAACCTTTCTACAACAATTACAAGAACCAGTTAATGAAAAACCCTTAATCCTTGAAACCAACACCATTCATGAGAAAAACCTTGACTAGCAGGTAAACCTTTCTACAACAATTACAAGAACCCATTAATGAAAAACCCTTAATCCTTGAAACCAACACCATTCATGTTGGATAATAAGTTGACCAACTAATAATCTCAGAATGAATATCTTAGGCATCGATAGAAGGAATTCGAGCTAGAGCACTCAATTGGATAGAATAATTTAGATCTACATGTATTCTAATTTTTTCTAATTAGTTAAAGACACATATATTTGGTTTTGAATTTTAGGTTAGGCCTGACATTATAAATTTGTTGTTGATTAATGAAAAACCCTTAATCCTTGAAACCAACACCATTCATTATTAATGAAAAACCCTTAATCCTTGAAACCAACACCATTCATGTTGGATAATAAGTTGACCAACTAATAATCTCAGAATGAATATCTTAGGCATCGATAGAAGGAATTCGAACTAGAGCACTCAATTGGATAAAATAATTTAATGAATAATTTAGATCTACCATGTATTCTATTTTTTTCTAATTAGTTAGAGACACATATATTTGGTTTTGAAGTTTAGGTTAGGCCTGACATTATAAATTTGTTGTTGATTAATATTTTATTTTTTATTAAAGTGTCATATATCAACTCCATGTTAAGCATGGTGTTTGATGTAGATTTTGTGCATAGCAAATAGATACGATGTAGAAATTTTTGAATGCAATCATAAGGCAATCATTTTGGAGTAAGAAATATGAGTGGCTTTGCTTACACCATAGTAGCAATATTCGAGTAGAATATCGATACTCAAATAATTAATAAAAAACAAATCTAGGATAACTAAAATATGGAAGTAGGGATCTCCTAAATACAAAACCATGCATTTTCTAATTTTAAAAATATACATGGTCTTTCAAAATTTTAAAGTAACATTCAATCTTCATTGTAAACAAAATTATATAGTAACATCCATTCTTCATTGTAAGTAGTTTGCAAAATGAATGTTACTCCAATGTTTATTTAAAACATTAAATGAAAAAATAATCACAATTTAGCTTTGTTTACATTGTTGTGATCATTTTTTTAATGTGATTTGAGTTTATATTTATTTATAAAAAAAAATTTATAGGTTGAAGATACATTTATTCTATTAGTTTTTAAGTAAATTTTAATAGTAATAATTTTTAAAGCTTTAAAAATAGAATTTGCAAATATATTTAAGAATTTAGTCAAGTTTACTATATAACTTTCCATACTATGTGAAATATTCACATAATTTTGAATTCCATGCAAATTTTAGCATAGGAATTTCCAATAGTGATCAAATTTGAAGGGTTGGTCTTAATTTCAATTTGAATGAATGATTATATAAATAATTGTACTTATTCAATTTGAATGAATGATTATATAAATAAGTGTATTTATATTTACAAGTGTGAATTAAGTAAATCTTTCATAAAAAAAATATTTTACATCCAAATCTTTATCATCTTAAAAAATTAAATACTAACTATTTAAAAATAATAATAAAAATTAAACACTAACTATTTTAAAAAATTAATAAAATTTAATAAATAGATAAAAACTTCTCTTCTACGGTGGTGCTAACATGTGGGGAGGCTTAAGAGAGGAAAGTCTCTTTTTGGTAGGTTTCCTATCAAATTAGGAAACTTTAAAATTATAATTCTAACCATAAAACTTTGTAATTTTAAATTTGGAGGTGTATAAAATGATATTATAATTTAATAATTAAAATTTATAATTTTAATATTTTGTAAAAAAATATGTCATAATAAAGTTAAAAAAAAAATTAAACGAGATGGAAATAGAAATGGAAATGTTAACATGTTGAGAAATGACCTAACAACTTACATAAAGTTCAATATGGTTGGTTAATATGAGCTTGAGATACAAATGGAATCACATGAGCTAACAGTAGGGAAACCTAGACAATGGAGAAGGCATCCCTTCACTTGTATGATTATGAGCAAAGTTTGGAATATATCTTCCCAAGATTCACTATAGACTACATATAACTAGCACAACCACTAAATATTTATAGAGCAAGAAATAGAACTTGATATACTACGAAAAACCACAAAGAAAAATATACAAGAAGCAATAGCATCAACAAGAAACTACAGTAGTTGAATGATGAAACTTGCAGAGTAAAATCATAAAATGAAAGTGTGCGATGCATAAGGAAAGGCACCAAAAAAATACATGTGCAACCATCTTGCACAAGAAGCACTAGGAGAAAAATTCTTGGAGGAAATGATGGATAGGTTGAGCTTTAAATCACCTTTAAATAGACGCTACTAGCTCATGATTCAAGGACATGAGAATTGGAAAAACTAATGCACAACTTTTATAGGGCTCGAAGATAAATTCATAAATCTTGAGTGCATCTATGTGACTATAATCAAATCAAGAAAGTCTGGACAACGATGGAAACACATAATGGTTGTTTGTAGACTATAGTGCAGTAGTAAAAATATGTCGTATTTATATAAAATATTGTGATCAAAGTATATTATTTAAATGCACTAATGAATGAAAGTTTGAACAAGGTCAAAGTTTTAAGTGATTTTTGATGTTGAGGTGCAACTCTATTCACACTGAGTACCATATTCGAAACTAGAACACATGAAAGCTATGAAATTTTTCCACTAATTTTTTCTTTCAAAGAACAATTAGAATCAAAGTAGCATGGACATGAATATTAAAAAAAATGGAATTTTAACTTAACATAAAAGGTCTAGAAAGAACAATATATTAGTATTTTACCATATGATTTTTTATAACTTTAAATTCATATGAAATTAAATGTTGTCTTTATTGTATTTCTACAAAGTGAACTCATTCTGAGACCCACACATATATAGTTTTCACTTGTGAGCAAAAGCCACATGTATTTAGTTTTCATTTGTGAGTGGCACCTACTAATTACTAATTGCCATCTTTTGTTTTGAAGTACATGCAAAAAAAAAAAGATTCATATCCAAGAATTTGGGATCTCTCCATCCATTCATCCACCATAATTTGGATGGAAGAATGATGTAGACATTTGGTGTGAAATTAGAAGAGGATGGTGTGGCTTATAATTTGACGACTTTCTAGAGAGCATTTACAAGATTTTGAGAAAAGCTAGAACAAGAAGTTACCATATACATTAGAGAGAGGGTTTATGGTGTGGAGGCATTGTGTTAACCTTGGAAAGTGGAAGGTAAATAGCACAAAACTCAAGTTCAAACTAGGGATAGGAGGGTGATCTAACACATAATATGAAGAACAACTATAATTTAAAACTTTAAATTGGGTGTTAGGTAAAAATAGCTTAAGCTTTAAGCTTGTTACAAATTGTGTAGTTGTCGAGGGAACATATCCTTGATTACCAACAAATAAGAGAGAGTATACCCATGTGTGGGTCAAAGAAGATTGCAAGATAGGTGAATAGTTCTTTGTATGGTGTTGCAAAAGCCAATAAATATACTCTAATACCAAAATTATAAGGTGCTCAATTATTCAAAGATAAATTTCCAAAAATCAATTCCATGATGCAAAGAATAATGTTTGAGGCAAGAAAAAACATTATTCTATTCTCCACTAATAGTTTCTATAGTGATTACATTCATGCACTCTAACCTATATGATCTCGAAAATCTTAATTAAATGCATAAAGTGAAGCTTAACGTGCTTACATTTATTAATGAATAGATTAAAAAGAAACTTCCTCCCATTATCCTATGTATACATGCCTCATCTTTCATGATCATAACTTTGTAAAATGCAACATATAAATATGTTGTACTAAAATGATAGAAATAATGATATATAAAGGTTGAGGATCAATACCATCAAGCTTCTCTCATATAAATTCATTTTGGATTTTATATTACATATATTTTATATTTATTTTTTCATCATCAATATGAATTTATCAATAATATACAATCACTTATCAATTTAAAAAAATGTGAAATTAAAAAAAAACATATTAGATTAAATTGTAGATTATTTATGACAAGTTACTTAATAAATATCATTAACATAGGTTAGATTATTAATTATCTAAAGGGATCCCATCTTTCACCATGCAATCCTTCATCAAGTTTCACCCGTTAAGATATGTTCTCTTCTCACTTGCGGTTTCCAAAGCTTGTCCCGCACATTTCTTAATCTGTCAGCTGTAATATGCCTTAGAACCATAAATGTTACATCCAATATTTTCAGTTGCTAAAGAAAGCCCCACAATAGCTGTAACTCTATCAACATATCATAACCACTTTAACCCATTTTAGGAAACCACTTTAACCCATTTTAGGATGTTAATTGCACGGTTTTATGTGAATCAAATTACAAGTTATTTTTCAAATTTTTAGGATGGTTTTTTTAACCGTTAGAAAATAAATATCTTGAAGAATAGAGGAAAGAAGAAAGAAGAAAGAGCTAGCTGTCATGATATTTGTATAGTTGGCCCTATTGTCTTTGAAGGCTTCACACTCTAAAATAAAATGTTTTTATGTTTCCACTTTCTCGAAAGTGCAAAATATACACACCATTTCTTCCCAAGCTTCCTTGGGTCTTTTACAAACGCCAGTTTCACAACGGAGTTGATGGGAATTGGTTCTTAATTGAGCAATAAGTATTTTGGCACTCCAAGGTATATTGGCCCCTATGTATGCTTTTTGATGGTGGTTGTAGATGGGGTTAAACTCTTCAATATAATACTCCTTCTTTCTCTCCAACCCTTTATCCCAAGTTTGCTTGTGGAACCTATCGATAACTAACTCCTTTATCTCTTTACTGTTCACAGGGCACATGTTCAAATAAATATCCCATTTACTAAGGCATTTAATATTTTGTTGCATCCACATCTTCATTCTTTGGCACAATGTGTCATTGAAAACGACCTTAGACCATCGGCTGTCCTCCATTTGCTCAATTCTTTTTAGATATCTTATGAGTCGCACCATAGCAATTGCTTCGATAAGAGCAACCCTCATTCACTCAACATGATATCATAAGGACTGAACTTTTAATTTTAAACTTGTTTGCAATCAAGCTCTTTTGAATCTTTTCAATTTGCTTCCATTGTAAGTCATTGTAAGTGAAATGTGCTGCTGGCCCATACTTCACAGCTATAGAGAATCACCCAAAAATTGCGGAAGCAAACAACATTCTTCTTGTGGCTGGCAAACTCGTAAATCTGGCTGGTTTTTTGAGTAAATGAATGAGACTAAAAATTGAGGAAGCAAACAACATTCTTCTTGTGGCTCGCAAACTCGTAACTCTTGCTGGATTTTGAGTAAATGAAAAGGGCGACTGCAGCATCACAGAGAACAGAAAGCTCGAGTTCGTATTATAGCGACCCGTTCTTGCGTTTCGAGAAAGCAGCATGGCAGTGACTACGGTTTTGAAAGAGTTTAAGCTCCAGCCTCCAGCCTCCACGTTCTTCTCCACCCTTTTCAGAGCTTGCGCAACAGAAAAGGTAAGTCTAGTTTTAGCATTTTGTAAATGACGTACTGGCTTTAGCTTATCGATCGATGGCTCGATCCACGTTGTTGATGGCACTATTTTTTAGGTTCTTTGAATGTAAGCAAGCTGCGCATTTAGATTACAGTCTGGCTGTCCGTATCGCCCTTAATGCTGTTAGTCGTAGCCAAAAACGACCTTCCCCAAATAGCCATGTGGACCTGTGGTACAAGCGACGTTTCCCAAAGAGCCATGTGGTACAACCTGAGAATCGGTAAAACCCATTAACTGCCCGCACGGCCGCATCTCTGCAAAAGCAAATCCTCAAGGACGATGAAAGGTAGGAACTAGGAGGCTATATATGGTTAACGGATGTTTGGGAGACTAGGTCCTGTAGGCTTCCATTGTCCATAACTATAGCGGCAAGTTGGTCTTTTATTTGGTAATTGTGAGTGAAGAGGAAAGTTGGGGTGAAGGTAATTTGGATTTCGTCATCAAGAGTTAAGAGGGTCGAGAGTTAAGAGGGATCTGGCGTAGTTGGGATGAGTAGGGACATTACCTCACAAAATGAGGAAGAAGGGTTAAGAAAGGAAGGAGCTATGATAAATTCACTATCTTGTTAATTAGAAAATAAGACTTTGGATTGAGCTTTGTGTTTTAAACTGACATTTTCCAACATCATAAGTTGGGGTTTTGTGGTAGTCAAATCAATGTTGATGATGTGAAGTGTTGATATGAGGAGTGGGGCTATAGGGAGTGTGGGCTTATGATTGTCAAGGTTTTAGGGAGTTAAAGGCATTAGGATTGTAGTTAGGGATTTTAAATATGTCATATTATGTTCTGAGTTATGGAGAGGAGTTTTGAAGGGTTGAAATTGAGTTAGGTTCACCATTTTCTCATCATTCCATAAACAAGAGGTTTTTTTATTTAATGATTTTCAAAACTAAGGCTTTTCTCATTAACATGTAGTGCAAATTTTGCATTAAAGGTTAAATCCTTGAAAAATCTGATTCGTGAGTATGTGGATAACACTATCATGTTCGACTAGCTAAAAAAAAATTATGACACTTGATTATGCTACTTTTTTTAGATTTTGTTCCCCTAGACCAAATTCATCATGTGCCCATGAATGTCCTCAGGAGGTGAGTTACAACTCGCCATAAATTGATAATTGAGACTTAGGTTTCTGTTGGAATTGTGACATTGGATTACAATAGGCTCACCCCTCTCCCATGAATCCATGGCCAATATATTTTTTTATTGGACAATTTCTAGAACTAAGATTTTGCTCATTAACATGTAGTGCAATTTTTGCATAAAAGGGTAAATTCTTGAAAACTATAATTCATAACCCTGTGGATAACCTATCCATGTTGGCCTTGTCCAAACAACCTTTCTAGATCTTATGACACTCAATTCCACTACTTTGATTGGTTTTTATTCCACTGGACCATCAAATTTACCATATGTCCCTTAATGGCTTCAAGAAGAAAGCTACAAATCACCTTAAAATGAGAACCGTGACTTGGATCAATGAATCATTGATTATGTTGGAATTGTGACATTGAAATACATTAGGGACACCACTCTCCTATGTTTCTATGGTGAGGGGGATTCTTCATTGGACGATTTTTTGAAACTAGGGTTTTTATCATTAACATGCAATGCAAAATTTGCATTGCAAGGTCAATTCTTGAAAACTTTGATTCATGAGCGTGTGGATAGCGTGGTCATGTGGGCCCTATCCAAAAAAACTTGTTGGATCGTACAACACTCAATTTCTTCCACATACATTACATTGTACCTTCTCAACAAACTTTTCTTATTAATTTAATCAATCCCTCTCATGGTTCATCACCCTTAACTATTGGAAGAGTACAGAGGTGGGCACATATAAATCTATTATCCCTAAGAATAGTTTCATTACACCCTTTGGCCCAAGTCATTCTCCATATGACATTCTTCAACTTTTACTTGGGGAACCTTATAACTAGACTCCAAATTGTTATTATTTAGTACATCGTTTGGTTACATATAAGATGATTGCCATCAATGATACAAATTAGTAATGGCAACCCATGTGTAGAGAGACACAATTTCAAGCTTCTTTCACAATAATTATGGATTTTTCTTCTAACTCTTAAGGTAAGTTTAAAGGAAAATACTATAGTGATGACGAGGGGTTGCGTAGAAATTTTGTGAAAGACTAGCTTTAATGCAACCTTAGAAATTTGACTAGATTGAAAATCACTTTATAATAGAAGTAAATCCTATCATGCATAAAACATGTATCAAAATCACTTTATGATAGCACTAAATATGCCTTATCTTCTTCAATATTATTGTTAAATCACTAAACAATTCCAACCTTTTAACCTATGTCAGATCAAAAAAATCTACATGTGTTTGAAAGCACCAAACAATGAAGATTAAGATAGCTAAAAATAAAATATACAATAAGAAAATTTTGGATAGCTCAAAGCTTCATGTGTGTGTGTCTGTGAGTGTAAAGATGAAGTACATGTACACATTAGTCTCATACAAAGACTCAATCTTGTATCTATACAAAACCTTATTCTAGGGGAAAAATGAAAATCCTAGCTCCATGAAAGATCCTCCATAAACTAGCACCAACAATAGAAATTCTCCTTTGCTCCAATCAATACATATCATCTACCCTCCTCCTCAACAAGTACAACCTAGGGATTTCCATAGAATTGTAACTCCATTGTCTCCAAAGAATGAAATCCTAACCCTAGTATTCAAGATGCTCTAAGAAACCCTAGCACCTCCAATACGAGAGATATAAAGTACAAAGAAAGATTGATAGAGAAGTGAGCTCTTCTCCTTGTATCTCTAACATAAGATAATGAACTGATGATATATTACAAAATGACTCTCTCCTTCCTCTATATTTATGAGAGGTCAGCCTAGGCCAACAATAAATAGGTGGTCCTAAATGCTTAAAAGAAACACACTATAAACACAAATAGGATCACACATGTGAAGCACTATACTTTAAGGGTACACATTTCAAGCTCCAAGGAAAATTCATACACAAGAAAGCTTCCAATGCAATGGCACTCCATACGATGTGTCCAACACTCAACCTATAGGCCTCCAAGGGTTCCAACTCTCCTCCTAACCCATGTGATCCATTGAGTCCACTTCACATGCATGAGCACTATGGAAGCCAAAGCATCCCCAAGTCAACTCCAAAAATCCAACCAAGCATCTAGGTCACCCCATGTTGTCTAGGTCTCAACACCCTCCTCTTGAATGATAAACACTCCTCCAATGTACAACATCCTTTCAAGTGAGCAACCAATTTACACATGGTCATCATGAAGAACATCCCAAGTTTTTGTAAGATCTCTAACACTCTAAGGAAGAATGCCATGCAAACATTCAACTAAGGTCAATTAACTACTAAGTAATCCAACTCCAATGCACAAGTCCATCACAAACCATCCAAGGCCTAATCATACACAATGTACCCCAAATGTGATCATGAAGAACACCCAAACAGGGTGTAAACACTTTGAAGTAACCCCAAAATCTAATAGATTGATCAATTGAATCATGTTATTTTGGTTGAGAAATGAAGTTTATAACAAGGTTATAAGGTCAATTTATGAGAAGTCCATCAATTGGATGATATTTTTTGGTCCATGCATGAATTTACATTTAAGGTGATGTTTGGTGTTGTCTATACATGAATGGTACATTTAAGGTCAATTTGAGTGTTTATTAATTTGATTAGTGACACAATACATGAATGTTTAAAAGAATATATTAAAACGGAGTTGCTTTATATTTAGAGGAAATATTGTGCTTTGAATGTTGCTACTCATCCTAATTAAGGGAATATAAGACACATGATCATGAAATACTATAATCTAAACCGCATTGATGTCAAATTACACATTCATGAACCAATATAGAAATTATATATTATATCATAACATCAACTCATTCATGATGTAAATCAACTAAACTGAACCATAACAATAATCTCATACTAAACCATAAATAATTCATTATATACATTTGCCAAAATCATATATTTATACACTAGTACAAAATGAGGAATTAATGACTAAAATTCGACTATAAACAACTATTTTTGAGTCAGTGACTAATAGTAGCCGATTTCCACTATCTTATATAGCTAGTCGTATTTCACTAGTCATTAATTGGTCGACTTATTAGTCATTGATTTAGTCATTGATACTCACTGATTTAGTCATTGATTGCCACAATTAATGACCAAATATACGACTAAATAAACTACTAGATGATAACATATTAATGACTAAGCTAAATACAACTAAATGTTAATCGCGTTACAAGATACTGGAAATTAGCTACTAATGGTCTTATATACGTGAATTTAGTCATTTTCTTAGTCACTAAATTATGATAGGGTACGGAGGAATCGAACCACCAATATCCTGCCTATAATTGGGTAGGTGCTCTACCATTGAGATAGCACCCTTTAAGATGCCTTCAAGCATCTATACATCCAGGCAAAACCTTAAAAAAGATGCCACGTGTTAACTAACAAAGGCACTTCAACATAGGTAGTCTTGAGAACAATCGAACACATTACAGGATACATGAAGACACTCAAAAACTCTAGACGTGATGCTGCTTCTGTCACAAAATGAGACTAAATTGCCATGGTATATTTATTCTAAAACTCACCAATAAAATTTGATGAATAATAAATGGATCGACAAGAAACAAAACTTTGCAATTTTATAGAACTATTGTTGTGGCACCACACAACTTGGAACTTTCTCTTCCTTTTCCTTTTCAATCTCCACCCTCCTCTCTTCAGCATGATGTGCTACAGCATTTGAAATATCTCAGGTGTGGAAGTCCATTGACTGGGTTAGATTCTGAAACCTTATTGGATTTGAAACAAACATGACAGATGGCTAAACCATGAAATAAAATATAATATTAGTAACTAAAGGTATACTTAATGTCTAAACCCAGCCAGCAATGGATGATTTTTCTTGCATTATAAATAGAGCAAAATAGTAGCAGCAAATTTTCAGATAGAAGCACTCTAAATTGTTTCCAAATGTTAAGATACAGAAGGTGCCAAACCTTTCATGGTATCACTGAAGAACACAAAAGTATCCACATTGTCAATCAGAGACTGGAACTCTTCATCGTCACTGAAATCATCATCAGAATCGTCATTTGCATGTATTTTCCCTCATGAGATTTTCTCCCACTGATGCACCTATTACTACCGAAAATGCATTTTCAGAAGAATTCTGACCAGCAGCATTGTTCCGAGGAGGTAGCTATAGCGAGTCATTTTTTTTCACTAGATCAAAGGTTGTTTTCATTTTGAAGTACAAAACTGAGAGATTTTAAGTTATGATTTCAGCATATGAGGCATTGATACACAGTTAGTTAACAACATTAAGAACTCAGAATGGATGATCCAAATTAGTCCTTAGGCGACAAACAATTGTAAATAATAAATATTATGTAGTGTATGAGTTTGAAGGTAATCAACAACATAACACAGGCGATTGGGGAATAGAGGCACTGTCATTTGTGTATTATGTTGCTTTTCCAGCTTACAAGGGGTGATTTTCGAAGAAGATTTTGCCTGTTCAAATAGGCAAAAGATGCACCCTTAAAGTAATGAGAGTTTGAGCTACAGGTCACATGTTAGGTATCCTTCAAACCCAAGCTTATATGTTTGAAGTTGATAGTTTCAGACCTTTTCACATGACGATGTAGAGGGAGTTATACGCAACAGCTGGAGGACACACTCCATTGGTTGTTTTCAACATTCTAATCAGTTGCTAAGAACTCACTAGGTTGCAGTAAGCAATCTGTTTTAGGCATTGAGTTCATGCACTTATTATAGTAGTAAATGCTTCATCCTTGGCATTAGTGAAAGTAATGGAATTAGTGAAGCAACTATTTGTACTATGTTTTGGGCAGTGCACAAAGAGTGGAAATATTTGACAGCATTAAGGAACAGCTAAGAGAGTGCTTCCTTCAGCATTACTTTTCCCTAATGATAGCAAGAAAAAGATTCAATAAGGCATATTAAGGAGGATTTATGCTATTGAAGACCACGGCCATGTTCAGTTTTATGCATATCATTATCAGGCAGAAAGGAAAGCACATTAGTGTGAGGGATTATGACCTGATTTGAGGAATGCTCCACCCTTGAGCACTAAATGCAATACTACATGGAGAAGGGATCCCAAACAACCCTTACTCAAAACAGAAATATCATAGAAGAAGCGCTCAGTTTAAAGGATGGAAAATGACATAACAAACCTTTTTCATACATTCTAAGTGCATCCTGTTAATGCTATTGTAACTGTGGAAGATATTCACTTGTATTTAATATTGTAATTATTAGACAATGAAGAACTGCATGTTTTGGTAGAAGCAGATAATAAGAATTCTATAGAGAAGGCTTGCAGGTTGGTTGAAAAATTGCTTATGCCTATAGAGGAAAGAAACAATCTACACAAACTAACTCAACTAAGGGAATTGGCAAAAATTAAAGGCACACTTCGAATTCCTAAGCAATGTCGATTATGTGGGCAGGAAGGTCATGTGAAAATGGATTGTCCAGTAATGCAGATGGCATGTGGTGATGAACATTCAACCATTAATAATCCAATGAAGGTATCATTGCAGGATGCAAAGGTGGATGCTACTAACTCCCGTGATTTATGATTTGAACTTGGAACATGAAGATCAACAGTATCTATGGAAAATAGTGGGTCTGGGATTCCAAGACGGTCCATTCAACCATTGGATCGTACAGACAATTATTTGTCATGGTTAGCTCAAGCGGGAGGCTTGGAATACCCACAAAATGGAAATACTGGATCAAAACCAAAACAGGGATGAAATGGAAAACCTTACAACATAAACAAAGGCCATTCACAAAACTTTGTGATCAGAACCAAAACCGTAATAATGACCACAAAAGCATGTCCCTAAGAGGACTTGAATATTCTCATTAAGTTTCAAAATGAGGACAAAAATGTTGTAGTATAAAGGTCATGGTTGTAATTCAAAAAAGACAAGCTCACTGCACAAATGTAAAAACAATGCCTACAACAATAAGAACACCCACACTGTAAGGTATATATTCTATGTATTTTAAAAATGCTAAATGTTTTGAATAAACATACAACAGACAAAACATTCCCTTCAACTAAACTAATAGTTATTAATAAACAATCTATATAATGAAGATTTGTAACTTGTCCATCTGTAATTATCAAGAGAACATGGTACTGCCCACCGCTCTATTCCACAATACGGATTCCCGCTTCAATGATCGAGGCAAAAGATGTTGGCCCTCAGAAGAAAAGAACATAAAATATATATTAAATGCAAAAGAAAACATGAGATAGATACAATATGTATACATGCACATATCAACTAAATTTTAAACAATTCAAATAGGCATTTTTTCCCATCTCAATGCTTCAATGTGCTAAAAACACTCAATCTTTATATATTCAGGTGGAAAGTCAAAGTTTCATTAACCAGCCAGTCGAAGATGTGAAATAATCTCCCTATAGTGTCTCAATGCTTCTTCAAATCCATTGCATAGCCTATTATCTGGATAGAAACTAAACACATCTTGATCATGTGTTGAAACTGTGCAACAAGACAAGAATGCATTATTAACAACCATATTGCTACATATGTTGGGAATTCACATTAACAATGTAAGAAGAGAAAGTTAAGCAAAATTGGAACAAGGATTTCAATCAAAAGAGAGACTAAAACTTGCCGTCCCCAAAACCAAAACAAGGGATCAAGTTGTCCTCATCAAAAGCAGACAAGGTCTGCCCAATTATCGAGATTGCTTGTTCGTAAGGGTTTGGACCGTCTCCAATGTGATGCAAGCTTCGGCGGTGTTGTAGGTACAACAGATCCCATGTTCTAATGGAACACGAGAGCCCCAAAAGTTTTCACTACAAAGGTAATGGTTTATATTCCTTTGTCCTTATGATATTTTTCATCATGTTTATTATGATTTTATGCCTTTGCATTTTTTTCATCTAATTAGAATTTTTCCCTTTGAAAATTTTTAGTTTTTGACCTTTTTTCTTAAAGATGCGGGAAGCTTTGATTCTTCTCAAAAGGTCATTTTTCATCCCACAATCCCGCAATTCTGGATTGCGGGAGATTGTTTTTCCTCTTTTGAGTTATTCCCATCCCGCAACCCACAACCCACAAGTTGTGGATTGCGGGAAGGTCGTGTAAATATGTTTGTTGAACTTTTCATTCCGCAACCCGCAACCCGCAATTGTGGATTGCAGATTGCGGAAAGTGGTTTGAATAATAAAAATACGTTGTGTTTTTCTACAACCCGCAATTGCAGATTGCAGATTGCAGAAAGGTTAGTTGATATAAAAGGTTATTTGCGTTCCCACAACCCACAACCCGCAATTGCGGAATGCGGGAAGTTATTGAATAAAATTTCAAACTTTGCAATCCCGCAACCTGCAATTTGTGAATTGCGGAGACATCTTTTGATTTAATAAACGTGGTTTCAATACCGCAACCCGCAACCCACAATTGCGGATTGCGGAATGTGGGAAGGATGTACATACCTGCAAGGTTGGCCCCGCAATTTATCTTTCGCAAATTTGAAGAATTGATCTCAACCATTGATTGGTTTTGATCTGACGGCTCAAATTTTACCCGTTCAAATTATTAATTAGGTCATTTTTCTTATTTTTCTCTATCATTTTCAAATTTGGAAAATTACCTTGCTGCTTGAATTTTACTGTGAATTTTTACCAGAGGTGCCTTTCCCGTCATTTTCAGCTAAAGTAGGTTGGTTTTCTCTTTTCCTTTATTCAGTTATTTACGATTTACATCGTTTTTTATTGTTTTTTATTGTTGTCATTCATTCATTAGAATCTATCTAGTTTGCAAACATGTCGCACAACACATGCTCTAAGACTACCCAGAAAGAGCAAATGAGCAAGGACCCAAATTTTTGGCATCTTCTCAGACACCAGTGGAAAGATCACTGAAACCTACCAGGTAGATTGGTCTAAAATCTACTCGATATTTGACAACAATGACCTACCAGACATTGAGAATGACCGCCAAGCCTACGAGAAAATTAGGGACTCTCAGCTTCATGCAATTACTGTCGGACCTGCCATCTTGCCTTATACCGACACAGTTAAATGGATAATAGAGCATGCCAACACCAAAGACCACTCGTTCAATGACAACGTGGGTTCACAATTAACCATGTTCCGTCCTGAGGTATTTATCAGGGCATTTTCCCTTAGACCACCTATGCATATCCTTAATACTGCATTCCTAGATTCTGCTAACACCAGGTTCAATTTCAATGAAATGCTCAAATCCTGGATGCACAAACAAGCAAGCTTTATGCGTAGGCCTGACAAATTATACCTAGTGTCATGGTTTAAAGAACCCTACTCGTTATTGGAAGCTATGCTTTCTCGGCTATATGGCTTTCCTAATTCCTCAAATTTTAAAGCTGAATGGGATCTTGTGGCTCATCATGTCTTAACTACAGGTGAATCTTTTCCTTGGGCTTCTATTTTTTCTTTTGACCTTAAAACAACAATTGAAAAGTATAAGAAATATCCTTCTACACATAAACCCTGTTTCTTTCTTTCAGCCTATGTGTTGGATGTTTTCTGTGTTGAATTTCAATATCCCAATATGGGATGGAATTGAAGCCCCGCTGCTCCTTCTGTTCACATATATAATTCTGCACTATGGGAGGATAATTATGTACCCCTATTATATGACATTTGTGATCATCTCCTCAGTGCTATTTATCTCCATATATTTAAGGAAGATGCACCATATTTCTCAGCTGATGCCAAGCTTTTCATTGCCACAATTGGGGATTGGTATGTAGGGTAATCTTTCTCCTAAGTCAGAATATGGGGAAGCAGTGTTGTTCACCTGCTACCTAGAATTGTTCCAGATAGGTTGCTAATTGAAGAAGTATCATATCAAACTATAATAGAAAGGGTTTATATCAAACTTACAGGTCCCAAGAGGAGAGGGTGGCCCAAATTCCCCTTGAATGTTGGACCTTTGGCTATCCCTACTTCCACCTGGGCTCAAGTATTCGGTAACAAGATTGCTTCTTTGAAACTAGGATATGCTCCTAAAAGAAGACATGATCTTAAAGGATTCCTAGATTCCCATTTCAAGCACAATCATATGAAGATGAGATATGTACATGAAGATGTCCCAGATGACTCCATCTACCTGGGAGTAAATACTTTTTTTTCTGAAGTCCTGGAAAAGGCTAAAAGCAGGGATGAAAAAAAGTAGATTTGCTATACCAACAAGAGCTCAGAGATAAGGTTTTCAGCTACAGGAAATTGGAATTCGATTTGATTGAGAAGGTAAGAAGGGAAAGAGAAGAGAAGGAGGCTAAGCAAGATAAAACCCCTCTCATGCTGACTTATCTTGATTGTGATAAAGGCAAAGGACTTATGGAAGAGTCTCCAAAGCTGAATATTTATGAACAATATAAAGTATTAATGCAAACTTCCTAATAGGCGAAAAAAAAACTAGCACAAATGACCTTAGTACTGCACACCAAAGAGATCAATCCATCTAGCTTAGTAACTAATGTACAGGTGATTGTGGTCAGCAATCCAGCAAAAAGACAGAAGCTCATAACTGCTCCCTCTCATATTCCCACTTTCGATATTGAAGATAGTGATAGGGAGGATGAAGTAATTTCTCCTGTACCTGTATTGGAAGAAATGACTGAAGGTTCGCAGGCATTCTCAGATTTGCTGGACACCATAGTTATGAATGAACCCACTTCAGGTGAGAATATGTCTCAGGTTTCTGATGTTCTTGATGCAACAACTTCAGCCACATCACTTCCCTCAGCATAAGTTTCTCTAGTTACAACTTCTAAGGTGACACCTCCAACAACCTTGTCTCAGTTGTTTGATGCATTTAATTTTATCATTCCTACACCCCAAGATTTGACAATTCCACTCCTTACTCCCCCATTAACCATTGCAAAGATCTAGTCTTCGACTGTCCCCCTGCAACAACCTTCATCTCCTTCATTACCCTTAGTTACTGATGTCCCAAATCCCTTTTCCCCTTCTTCACCTTTAGCTGTTGACACTCAAGATTCACCACATTAAGTTTTTACTTCCATTCCTTCACCCACAACTGTACCATCAACTAGTGAAGCTTTCGAATTAGAGGAAATTTGGGTAAAAAATGGGCCTCCTAAGGAAAATAATAAAATAATAGTAGAGAGAGAGAGTAAAAAACTATTTTTTTGGATCGTATTTTCAACTTATCTCCTTGTAGGTTTACTCAAATTTCAAGCGGGAGGACTCGTTGGATGCATAATTAAATTATGCATCCAAAGAGTACCCATGTGGCATACTTTTAACAACATGCACACCATAAAAATTGAAAATACATTAAAAAACATGTTTGAAACACGTTTTTTAATGTATTTTCAATTTTTCATGGTGTGGATGTTGTTAAAAGTATGCCACATGGGTACTCTTTGGATGCATAATTTAATTATGCATCCAAAGAGTCCTCCCGCTTGAAATTTGAGTAGACCTACAAGGAGATAAGTTGAAAATACGATCCAAAAAAGTAGGCTTCTAAAGTTGTAGAAGACATCATGGATTGGCAGAAGTATATTGAAGATAAGACAATTGATATCCCTGAATTGGACAGTCTGAAATTCAGAAGGATCAGGATTGCTATGCGGGCTTGGGAGAATGTCATTGAGATGGTGGAGGATACCATAAATCAGGCTCAAGCGAATTGCAGGAGAAGATGGTATGCCTCAGACAATCTCATGGATATGTTGGCATTCCCTGCAATGGGGCTCATCGAGAAGGTAGATCCACTGAAATTGATGATAGAGCAGGTCGAAGTGCGTCGTGATGAAGTCAGAGATAAGATCATGCGGATTGAGCACATCCAAATTGAAGACGTGGATTGGCTCATGAGGAAACCTGTTTCCATGGAGGGAAAGATCTATGTTTTTATCTGCATGTGGAATAAATTGGGCATAAATTGGCTAAAAATGAGATTCAAGGATCCACATTTGATGCCCAGCTGGGGCTCGAATCTCCTAATTATCCAAATATAGATGAACTGATGGAAATTTGGGCAAAGTGGCAAGATTTCATCACTTAATTGAATAATCTGATTTTGCAATCCCTGTTTTAGGGGAGTTTATCTGAATCCTTTGGTTGGGTTTTCTTCCTCTGTTGAGAGATTTGGAACCCATTCCAACACCCTACACACGTGAGGCCTCAACAAATGGCGCTAGAAGGAGGGACAAAAGTAAAATATGCCTAAAAATAATACTCATAAACCTCCTCGAGCAAGAACATCATTGGTTGTCACTCGTAGCCAATCAAATGCATCTACATCTTAACAGCCAACCGTAATTCATGGTACACCTGCAGCTGAGCAGGAAAATAGAAGGGATATCCTTATCATATCACCTACTAGAGGACCCCTTTCACTTCAACAAATACTGAAAAGTTCTAATGATAGTGTTGCTAGAATACAACAAAGAATTACTGAACAACGAAATAGAGGACTAGCAACAATTCAACATAACACCATTTCGCAGATTGATAACCAAGAAGGTCAATAGACAGGTGACCAAAGCACTGAGAATCAAGATACAACTGATCATCCAAGATCCTCTGAGTACAACCTTGATTCTCTCTTTCAAGGAGTATCACAAGATCAACCTAACGTTGCAACTGGTGGACCACCACCCACTCCTCCTTCATAATCATCCTCCTCGTCTGAAAGTGAACACTCCTCTATCTCTTCATCTGAAGAAGAGGAAGAACAACCAATGGCTGAAGAAGGCTAGAACAGACCTTGTCTTGACCAAGATGTTGTATTTATACTTGGGGATCAACATAGATTTCCTAAAAACCCTGAAAAGTGGCTTCCTAAGTTCGATCCAGATAATAAATCACTTGCATTAGATCACATTAAACTTTTATGCAGGACATTAGACTTAGGAATGTTGTCCATGAAGATGTGGTTTGCAGGACATTAGACTTAGGAATGTTGTCCACATGGTACTTTGCCTTAGAGGCCACATCCATAACTTCTTGGGATGAGTTTGAAAAAATGTTTATCTAGAAGTTTGGGGATGATAAAACCCCACAAGATCTAGTGTTAGAATTGTCTTCCATGAAGATTAGAGGTAAAGAGAGGGTCAAAGACTATAATCAAATATTTTCTTATCTGAAAAATAGGATCCTTGCTGCTCTTCTTCCCGCATAAGAACTGTTGGTTGCTTATTATGAAAAAGGATTACTTGTTCCTATTGCGATGTGGGTCAAAAGAGTGCATAAAGACAACTTGTTTGAGGCTTATGTTGAAGCCATTCAGGTTGAAAAGGATATGTTCTATCTAAAGGATAATCCTGATGCTTCAGAAGAACAACCTTCTATATCCCAAAAGAAAACTGATGGTGCTCCCAAACCTACTACTCAAAACAAAGATGCTTTTGAAATGACTGATATCAAGAAGTTTCTCCACAAATGTCAAATGAGATGGTTGATTTAAAAAAATTAATAATGAAAATCAAAATAATAATAGAGGTTTTGTAAGGCCACCTTTTAGGAGACCTTATCAACCTCCCCAAAATCAACCACCTCCTAATCCTAATAAGGAATAACGCCTGAAGAAATTTATTCTATATTCAAAGCTCTGGCCACTGAATCACAAAATGTCCCTAAACCCTCTGATGATCAAACAAATCAATATCCACAGTTACTGGAAGAAGGAGATGAAGAAGAGGATCCACAGATTAATACTGTAAGCTAATTTTCTGTACTCCCAATGAATGAAGAAGATGAAGAACCTGAGACAGTATTCAATGTTCAACACCCTTACAATACTAGATCAAAAGGACAACCCCCTCAGGAACCTTCATCTTCAATAGCAGTTCCCAACAAAAGTAAAACTGTTCCTCAAAAGGATACAATGATTCCTAAAATGGAGTACAGTTTGGCTGAAGATTTGAAAAGAGTCAAAGCAAATATTTCTTTGTTTGAACTTATGAAAATCCCTTCTATGAGGGATTCTCTACTTAAAAGTATGATAATCAAACAACCAAGGGAATCACAAAACAATAACTTAGACTCTTTTACCAAACCAGACAATCAAAAACCTGGAAGCAAGAGGACGCCTCATTTTTTGCTTACCTTTGAAATATTCAACGAAAATGTACACAATTGTATGATAGATTCAAGTGCCTCTTCCAATGTGATGCCCTTGTCTGTCTACAAAAAACTAAATGCAACTTGGGAACCCTGTCCCACTCAGATTGTACAGCTTGACAAATCTAAAGTGAGAGTAGTGGGGAGATTAAGAAATTTTTTGTTGACATTATCTGTTCATCCTCGGATCCACCAGACCATAGATATCATTGTAGTTGACATCCCAGAAGCCTATGGAATGTGGCCAAGCATAGATTGGTCAGAGAAGCTCAAAGGCCACTTTGCTACTGGTTGGTCTCACCTATGGCTTCCCTATAATGGAAAACCATAGAAGATTATGTTGATGTATATGTAACTTCGGAATGTATTTCATCTATGTATACTGTACTCCTATAGAGATGTTATTGTTTCTCTATACGGAAGTGTCGTCATTTGTATTGACAAGTGTCACAAGTATTGTAACTTTTTGATGGGTTATTAGACCACCTTGATGGGGTCGGTCGTGTATCAGTCCTGTGGGTAAATGGGTTATTAGACCACCAAGTGTGGGGTCGGACCGGATTAATGTAACCATGGGTTATTAGGCTAAGTTAGACAAGTCGGCCCCACTGGTTTATTGTGCAGGACAGGACAAGTATAAATAGAGATCGAGAGATCTCTATTTGATCATCTCATTACTCACACTTCTCTCATTCGGAAAGTGGCGCACTTGTGAGGAGGATGATCTGCTTCTAGGAGAAGACTATCTCTTGTACTTTGGTTGTATCATTGCTCTTTCTATCTCTAAGGAAGTTTCGGGGTTTTTAAGCTTCTTGGTTTTCCCTTGTGAAACTTTATGTCTCTTGTGTGCTTGCATTGTTATGTCCATGATTGACATGTTGTAGATATTCTGTAGATATGCTGTACATGTTATTATCTCAGTTAAAATCTTAGATCATATTGAAAATTATGAAAAACTAACATGGTATCAGAGCTAGCCTAAAAGAAGGCACGGTATGTCATTTATGACACTAGTTGCACTTACGATGCTAGGGCTTGATATAGCAAAAACCAGTCATCATAGCACTTTCGCTATAAATCCATTTTGGAAAAATTTTTGGATCTAAAACATTTACAGGTCAAATACCAGATCCTTATGTATCTTGTGTCCAAATGACAACTTCTAATTCGTTGTACTTTGTGCTTTATGATCTGTACAATCTAGGGTTTCTTCCTCTTCCAGATCTGAGTCATAAATAGGTGACCTGGGAAACAAGCTCATAACTTGGGCTAGGAAGCTCCAAATTAAATTTCATAAAAAGGGACAGGTAGTGCACGGAATTTGATTTCTTAGGTAACTTTTTTAGAGGCTGAAAATGAACCAGTGACACGTGGAATGACGTACAAGTTCGCTCTCCTATTTTATCTCATAAACAGGTCATGTTGCGACACGTGGGATAAATATCTCTCAAAGAATCCAATTGAGGTCAGACCTATGGGGTTGGAAAGATGATAGGTCGTGCTACCACAGGTAGAAGTTTCATACCCTGTGGATTCGTATTTTAGGAATTACACAAGAAACAATCAGGTGCATATTTCTATCAAAACAGAATTGGATTTTGAGCACCTTCATTCATGGCTCCGAGAATTAGGGTTTCAGAGAAAGTTGGTATTTTCATAATCGGAGACCACGGCTGAATGCTACTCATAAAAATCAAAATTTAGAGACCAAGATCAATTTTTTGGTTGGGTAGAAGGTTAGGCTTGATCAAACCCTAGTTCAGGACTTTGATCGGAAAAGTGAAAATTAGGGCTTCTGCAAAAGTTGGAATTTTTGCAGTGTGTGACCACGGCTGGGAGCTCCTCAGAAAAATTGAAGTTTAGAGATTTGGATCAAACCTTTTGGTTGGGAAGAAGGGTGGGATTTATCAAACCCTAGTTTGGGATCTTGTTTAGAAGATTCAGAAGTTTCAAAGGCAATTTTGAGGGGTGAAACTTTGCAGTTTTCAAATTCTAAGTATACCAGGTTGATTAGCTCAACAAGGTGCATCTTTCTATTTTTTCAAAAGTTTGAAATTCAAAGTTTGAATTTTTAGGGTTTCCCTCTAAAACCTCAATCTAGCTTGAGATCCAGTTTCTGTAAATCAAGTGGATTGGGTTAATCCTAGAAGAAAATGGATTGGTCACCTACATAAGTGAAGAAGTTCCAGTTTCAGAGGGAGATAAGGCTAAGGCCTTACATAAGAAGATTACAAGCAATCTCGATAGGTATGACTTATCCAGGTATGTTTTGAGATTTGTTCATGATTAAGTTTATGGTATGTTTGCCTTCATATTATTACGGTTAGTACAATCTTGATTAAATTTAGACTTGTCGTATCACCTTAATAAAATTATGAATGCATGATAGAAGATATTCATTGATTAGGGTGTTGACACTTATGATTGTACTAATGAATTATGGTGTTGTATGAGGTTTATGTTGTCCGCTAACATGAAAGGTACACCAAGAAAGGCAAATCATGTTCTAGTTCAAGAACATATGATCATGGTGACATGAAGGCAAAGATTCATCCATTGTCATGGATCACTTAGAAGATCTTTTTACGAGGTATGTATAACTTGGTTCTATAATGGTTAACTTATGAGATATGCAGGTTACTAGCACAAGTCATTAAAGAGAACAAGAAGACATTGCTTGACATAACTAGCAAATATGATAGCCAGGTATGTTTTTCCTATATCAATTTAGAATCCTACCTTGTGTTAGGATATCTTATATAAGTATACTTTGCATGATTGATAATGATTATTCATTGAAGTTAGTAATCATGGGTTTATGCATATTATGTCTCTTACATTGATTGATGATATGACTAACCAGTAAAGTCTTTTGGTCAAATAAAGAATACGCATGAGTAAAAGAAGTATTCCATGAAACCTTGAATACTAATGTTTATTATCTGTGTATGAAATGATCTTGACCATACATGTTTAAGATTATTGTTTTTGATAGTATTAATATTATACTAATGAATGTATGTATGAGATCTCGAGGATAACACAATGATGATACTAGTATGTATGCATTGTGTGTTACAACATAATCTTCCACCCTGTGAGCATCAACATTCTTTGTCCTGTAGGATCCATTTCACTGACTCAGATCCCCTTTATATCCTTCAGACATACTTTTTTCTCATTTTTCCTCTGACCCGCTTGTTGCACCACTATAGCAAGCATACCCGCGAGTTGCATCATTATAGCCCGCGGGTATCAAGTAAAATGGTAAAAATCACTAGTTTATTACTTTTTACTCCCAAAAAGTGGTCATTGGGTGATCTTTGGCTCTCCATCTTCCCAAGAAACGTCTTGATGTGTCCTTTCACTTACCTTTGAGAGGACTATATATTGAGCACATATGGCTTATGGACGGGAGGAGAAAGAAGAGCAAGAGAACTCTAGTGGATTTTTGCCCTATTTTGATTCTACACTCATTGATCCTTGTAGTTGTGAACCCTTTATGTTCACCTTCCAAACTCCTATCTAGTTTGAGTTTTCCATTCATGGAGGATTGAAGTGGTGGAGGCATAAGTGGATTGATCTAGATCTTGGTTTAGATTGGTTTTCGGCAAGAGGTCATATCACATTGTACTTCTTCTTGTTTATTAATAGAAATACTCATATTCTTGTCCATTAATGTTGTAAATGTTGTTTATCTTACATTGGGTTACATTTACTTGTTATATCATGGGCCATTTCTATTAATGATGTTAATGCCATTTATATATTATATGTACTTGTTGTATATTGGCTGTCAAGACTAATTTGTAGATTCAAGTGCACGGATTGAAAATCTCCGACAGGGATCTACATCAAACGTTTGGATCGAGGTTAGTTATATTCTTCATTATCTTAGCATTGTCATTTTTATAGCATAGTTATGAGAATTGAGTTGATTTTTGGTAGTCACTTGTCTGTTGTGGTCTACCCCAATCCATAGTGAGTTTTCTCCAACATAGAAATGGCGACTCCACTGGGGAAAACATCCATTTTGGGGATTTTTTGAGCATTAGTCCATAATTAGAGTTGTTGTTTGTCGAAGCTCCATGTCACTTATCTGTCGTTGAGATACACTATAGAAAACTTGATTTTTCTGAGCCATTGGACTCTCTGTTTGCCAATTTTCCTCACCCGCGAGCTAGCTTAGCTCTACCCGCGTATACCCGCCTCTGTTTACACTACTGCTCGTGGGTACCCACAGGTATTGCTTCGACAGTAGCGCACAACTTCAGCTTTGGTTGATTTGTGACCTTTGGTTGTTGCTGGGTTGGTTTTGGTTGATCTTGAGTCTTTGTTGGCCTATTTCTTGACTGTTCCATGCCTTGGTTGTGACTATAACTCTTCGTTTCTCTTGATTGAGTCTTGTTGGTTTTTTACCCATCTTTGGATTTAGCCTTGTTGGTTTTTTCCTTTTGAGCTCATTACTTTGGATGAGTCTTACCGTTTGGTATCTGCCTAGTTGTCTTAGTGATCTCCTTGGCATATCAGTGATTAGATAGTAGGATTTTGCTTGCATTTTTCATTTCCATATATTGAAAAATACAAAAAAATATACATAGTTTTGCATTTTCCTTTTGTTTATAAATGAAAATACTTTTTTATTTTTTTACTTTTATGTATTGCATCTTGCATTGAGTGCTTTCTACCTTCATTTAGATTCTGATTGTGCATGGAAAATATATAAAGGATTGCATATTTATTTCAAAATCGTTGGTTTGATTGTGCATATTAGTGGCATTGTTTTCATTGGATAGATGAGTCTAGGTTTTGACGATTTTGCATACTATTGAGTCTTACACATCACTAGTTTTACGATCATATCCCTTGAGTAATCACAACCATTAAAATTAACGCTTAATCTTAAAATTGATTAGACCAATTTTATTTATAGGGTACACCAACTAGAATAGATTTAGAGTCTTTGAATAAATCATTGTGAGTTAACAATCCAAGACTACTAGATGAAACATTAGGTTTTTGACCAGGGAGTGGAGGAATCCATGTTATAGATTGATGTTCTCAGGAAGCTCTACTCAAGCTAGAGTTAAGCACGAGGTCACGGGAGGTTGGTTGAAGGGATATCCCTCTGATACCGGCTGAACGTGGGAGATATTTCGAGGATTTGTTCGTATCTGGGGACTCTTGGGGGATTTGACCATCACTGAGTTTCGGGCTCAGCTAACCTACCCATATGATGGATCCCACTTGCGACTGTCCCCTTAAGCATTGGTTATATTGCGGTGACCATAGTTTCCTTACCTAGGTATCGCAAAGGGTACTTGCAGTGGTTGTATTATTCGTGTCCTGAGTCAGATATGGATTGGACAACACAGTTGCTTGTTGCCGAGGGTTGCGGCCCTTTTCACGAAGTGAAGCCTAGGTGTCTCTATAACTGACTCTGTTACCTCCGACTATAGTTTGGGACTCATAAGCCTCTCCTAGGCGAGACATACCGACTCTAGTGTCAGGAGCTCATTTAGCCACTTTGTTTGTCTGCTCTTGGCTACTGTTTCTTTAGGTTTGTGTTTTTGATTTACTGTTTTTTATCGATAGCTGGCCTTTAGGGGAGGCTTTGATTATATATTCTCTCCGGAGATATCGTGGCGTGGAGCCCTTGTAACATACCCTTTAAGCTGGAAAACATTTTATGTTTAGAAACATTATGATAACTTTTATTATAAAGTTTGTATTGGACAGGTGTCCAAGGATGAATGTAATTTGCACAGTATATTATTATTTAATAAATAAAATAGGAGACAAACACCTAAGAGGAATGTTGAAAGAGTGGTTACTGATCCACTAGGTGGAATGGAATCTGTGGTAGAAGGAAATGGACAAGTGGCAGCATCATGATGCAACTAACTAGCTATTGGTATGGGACAACTTTCTTGAAATGTGGTCATAGTGCCCTGAAAGATGGGACTGGAGATTTAGGCTCATTTATTCTAAATTGACAACTAAAATACCTAGGCAGTCCATATAATAGCCATCAAATATTGAACTAAGGTTCATCACTTTTCCTGATGAGGAAACTTACCTTGGGGTTTTGCTGTGTTTGCACCCAAGAGATTTGATGAGGGGATATGCTATTGTTGATCATGTTGTCAGTCTACCAAACTCTTATTGAGTTCAGGAGTTTGATGCTGAGTGGAGAAGGAATTTTGTCTTAGGAGGTTGATACCGAGTGGAGAAGGTATTTTTTTTAGTGCCTTGCTTCTACATAGATTCCACCCACTTACTGGATCAATACCCACTTACTGGATCAGTAAGTAGGCTCGGGGGTTCATTTGAAGTCAACAGTTGAGCTGCTTCTTCTGAAGCAGGTTGGGAAGAACACGCCTCCTTGGGTGTTTGTCGGCCCTATAATCTTTTAAAGGTTCTATGGTCTTATCTACTTTTATTTTTAAGTTCTGTTATCTATTTAAAATTTTACTGTTAAGTTCCTTGTTTCAGTTTTCCTAAATAAATTATTAAGTTTGCATCATTAGAATGATTGAATAAAATGATCTCTGCATTTTTCCCCATGCAAAAAAGAACAACATCGTACTCTAGTACAGAGATAGATTGAAATAGATAAGTATGATCGACAAGATAGCCAAGTGATAGAAAAGATGCAAATGATGTGTTTATTTAAATTACTGTTTTTTGTTAAACTTTCTAAGTCTACCTATATCAGTGTCTTCCAGTATTTTTCTGATTTAGACAAGTATCTCCATAAATTACAGTAATGTTTCTCTATTTGCTCGAATAGCAGTTTGTTTAGAAATACATAAATTTCCTTCTAAAAATTTAAATGAAAATATTTCCTATTCCCTACAGTTACAGAGTATACTCCATTAGATAGCTTATTTATATCAATTTCTTTGAATAATAATGCATAGAATAAATACAAATTATTTATGTACTGATCATCAATTCTCACACAATTTTATCGATGTTTAAAAGTAATTATATTCATTTACAGAGTCGAGTTATAGATTTTCATCACAAACAGTTTTGCATTTCCAAGTTTTTATATTTTCCTGCTAGAGTAGGAAATCGAATTAGTTATCATCATATTCATTAACAGCAGACAAACTACGCACTTGCATAGTAATTGTTTCTGTAATTTCAATAGTTAAATTCCACAGATTCATTTAGTGTTTACATAATACTTTTGATTGCAAAATAAATCGAAATAGAAATAGCAGACATCAAATATTTTTACCAAGACCAGGCACTCATACCATAAACATGCTTGTATATTGTTTAGTCAAGATTGGATAATCAAAACAACTGTAGAATATTCCAAAACAAATACTAAACCCTAACACTGGAAATTACTTTCCTATTTTCTTTAAGACGTAGCAACAACATTATAAAAAAAACGAAGCTCATGCAAGCTGTAAGCCTTATCAACGATTTCATTTTATCCATTTTTCTATAAAACAAACAGTTGTATTATCGTTTCATGAAAACATTCATTGCTTATTCCCAAACCATTGATGAGTTACAACTCGTGTATACAGACCAAACACAAATCAACAAAAAGACACGATTACAGTAATATAAATTTTAAATATTCCATTTGAATTTCTTTTTAAGGAGTTCGAAAACGTAACCTACATGTTTACAAAATAAACAAGACATCACACAGGTCATAAGCCTACACCATCTAGCTGGTAGTAACCGACACATCGTGTTATAGATTTAAAACATTTACATTTTATCTAGCCATTTACAAAGGAAATGATAGCCATAGTATCAAAACATCAAACATTGTTTCATTCAACTCTGAGGGTGAAACCCTATCTTAACACTACTACATTCAAAACTAGAACCAACAATTGCCTCATGGGTCGAGGAATATCTTCCCATACCTTCAACAAGATTCACAAAACCCTAATCATAAAACTCTATGAGTTTTTCAAACACGATACACAGAACTTTCAAATAGATGGCCATCATCTTCTATACAGGGTTTCCAAGGCAACCACCGAAGGCTTACCAGTTGGTATAGCTGAAACCCAACTTCCAACACCCAGAATGTCAAATCCATTACACATTGTACCTGCGAGAGTTTTGAAAACATGGTTAAAAACAATATCGAGAAGGAAGGGTCACCGTATTGAAAATAGACTAACTATTAATATCATCGTATGCTTATAATAGTGGTAAAAACTAAACACATTACCTCTTTTCGGAAGCCATAGTAGCATTCAACACCAAGTCTGGTGTAGCAGCGATGAAGCCCCACCTCGCCAAAAGTTGAAGTAATAGGAGTCCATCGAAACCATTAAATCTCAACAGTATCAAAACTTGGAAACAACCATAGAGAAAGGTTGGTTGTTGCCCAACCGAAATCTTGCAACTCTCAACAGGTCTAATGATCAAACCTTAGTAAGCTACAAGTTCAACTGGAAGCTCAACAAAAGAACTACTGTACAAGAAACTGAGAGCTCAGCTCTATAAATTCCAAAGATTCGAATACGAGACTCAGGAGCTGCATCCCATAGGCAGTTCAACCTTGCTACAAATTCTTGGCCTATCGGCCAGTGCAGAGCCACTACCATTAAACAACAACGACTCAATAAACACGATATTCCAAAACCGAGTAGGGTTTAATCATTGCATCGAAACCCTCACAAGATCGATGGTGAAGATCTTAGGCAAAGTTTACGAAACTTACAACTAGTCAATCATATTAAGTGAGCCATCATTACCAAAACCACATAGGAGCCAACTCTACAGCAATTGCCCTTGTGTCAGGTTACAACTCAGCACTCTAAGGTTATTTTGGAAACTAGCATGTGAACCAAGCCTACCGTATCATCCATGATCGATTTCCATTTATTTTTTTAGCTGTGTGCATTCAATACTGAAGATTACGATTTAACTTGCCAATTTGTAACTTGGATATCCACCTTATAACATTTAATACACCTCGCATCGCTTTGGTATTGTCGACATCGTATAAACTTGTCAAGGCTCCAAGTTAGAAATTATATTCATCAAGGTTTGCATAATTCACATTATTGTATAGTTTATATATATATTTAACCATTGAACGATAGTACAAGGTTTGCATACGTTTAAGTATCACCTTGTATGTAATTTCTTACATACCATAAATTGCAATGAAATTCTTACATATGACCAAGTGTTACAAAGTAGCATCTAACATATAGATGTGAACATGGTTCCATATAGTTACACATAGATAATAAGGGTCGTACTCAACTCATATCATTCACATAATAACCAAGAAGATGTTTAGTGTATAGAATAAAATAGGATCTCCATGATGCACATATGTCCTATAGCTGCACAGAAACCATATTGTGCATATAGTGTCGTACAAACACATAAGTGTCACTTAGGGTATCACGTTATTTACAACTCACATTTCACCAATGTGATAGTTGTTAGAATGGTAATAAAATACGTTTACAACGGTTAAATAATAACCCTATAAACAATAGTAAGACATGCCTTAAAGTTATGCATGGTGAGCAGATCTCAACACATACACTTACATACATGTTAATAAATGGTGTATGAGGAAACATTTCAGAATGATACCATCATCGTAGGATGTAGAGTCTAAACTAATTAACAATCAGTTGAACATGAAATTGCACGATTCATCTTTGAGATAGAAAGTAAACAACTACATACAGAAAACATGACGGAAACCAAATAAATCTGGGTACAATACTATGATGTAAACATTGTAGTTCTTCTTTGATAAACTGTGGATTTCCTTTCGCAACTCTTATCTCTTACCTGTCAATCTATCGCAAGTACGAATTCACATGTTTTTAGCACGAATGCTAAGTAAGCCTCGAGGCGTCCAAAGAACCCCTTCATCAACCAAACAAAAATACTTTAGTCAAACAATTAATTCAACATCTATAAGAAACAACAAAAGTGATATGTAACAACACAGTTAATAATAGATTACATTTCATGCATTGTTATATTTCCGCATTATCAGAAAACGTTTATTATCACATAGAAAAGTTTATAATTTTTGCGATTTTTTTTGGGATCTTACAGCCCTACTCTCCGTCGATCCCGTCGGTTGGATGGTTAAGAGCCTACTAAGATTTCACGCCCTGTTGCTAGGGGATGCTGGAGGTCTCCCTCTGAGTCTTTACATTCTTACGAGACATATGTCGAAGACGTCATGACTACTACACATTCTGATACTGAGGAAAAACCTTTGACTCCATCAGGTAGAGTTGACCACACTTTCGATCCCCATACTCCTCATGAAGCATGGGGAGGTGATCCACCTGAGACTCAACCTGGTTTGATTTGGCCGAATCCACTTGAACATGATCCGTTCGATCCTTCAAATCAAGATAATTATCTTCACGAGATGCCAACCTTACCCGAGGATGAAGAACAAGACGATATGTTCGTTCCTTCGTTTCCATGTAGTTATAGATATGGGATGCCAGAGTTACATGACGACACTGGTCCTACGATCAACCCAACCGCACTCTCTTTTGGTATGCCTAGTCATAGTATAGTTGAACCTTCCACTACGTTTGGTAGTCATGCTAGCACCAGTCATGGTGTTAGCCATACTATACCCACTGTGGGCACTACGTTGTCCACTCACACACATAGTACGGGGACTGGTCATGTTCCTCCTAATGATGCGAATGTTGGAAGTTGACCACCTCCTAGGATTGCCCAACCTAATAGGAATGTTGTTCGAAACATGACTCGTCATCCACCACCTAATACACATGCCGCTACTAGTCAACCCAGAACTACTTTTACGGATGTTAATGCTCCTCCCAACCATGGAGGTGAACATATACCACATAATTTTGCATCCACTACCGCTACTAGTAATTCCAATGTAGGGGGTGGGAATATATCCTATCCACATGGACATAATGCCACCATCCTTGCTACTAGTAACACCAATATTGGGGCTAGAAATACATCTCATGCTTCTGGTCACCACACGACTGCTCAAGCTAATACTAATGCTGGGGGTGGGAACATACCATACCATTATGGTCATTACAACATGGTTCCTGCTATGAATAGTACATATATGCCCCATACTCATGGTGGCAACCCTTACTACAACACAGTCGGTGTTGGCCACCAGTACAACCCACCACCCCAATATGGTGCCCAAAACATGCACATACCTGCTTACTCTCAAATGGGTCAGGCAGGAGGAGGTTATCAATCCTATGGCCATGGGAAAGCTTATGGTCCGTCAGGTCCTTATTATCAACAGTTTAATCCTCATGGTCAATCTTTTGATCCATCTTATAATATAGTTCCGTTTAACCAACCTTTTATGGGGGCTTATAATCAAGCTCTCCAGCCTTAGCTCCCGTTCCTTGCAAACTTGAATCTTCCGTATCTTTCGAAGCTCACGAATGATCCAGCGTGTCATGACCCTACTTGGTCCCCGGTCCCTACCAAGCTCCCTTCGGACATTCCTAAGTTTGAGGGGAAAAGTTGTGAGGACCCGGGAGATCATGTCACGACATTCCACCTTTGGTGCTCCTCCAACTCATTGAATCATGATTTCGTTAGATTGTGATTATTTCAACGCACCCTCACGGGGACAGTTGCAAAGTGGTACGTCGAGTTGCCTGTAAACACTTATAGGGGTTTTAACGAGATCACTTTTTTTTCTTGTATCATTTCCAGTTTCTGGTTCACTATGATACTGGCACCGAACTTTTATCTACCTTACGTCAGAACAAGGCCACACATATTTCTAATCACGTTCAAGAATGGCATCGGCAGAAGAGGTTAGTGAAAGCCAACATTCCTTCAGAGTTCCTGTTGGAATGGTTCCTCAAGTCTCTACTCCCATACATTGCTAAGGATGTTTCGATGTCCAGCATTGTGGTTGAGGAACAAGCTATCTTGAAAGTCCAGCAATTAGACTTATTATACTCTCCGTCTGGCATTTTGTATGACATCATCCCTAACGCACCACGCACACGTCATGATCCCACGTCAGTTCCTGGACCGCATGCCGATAGCATCGTAAGATCTGCAAGCACTTGCCTCGTAGATTTGGTAGCTAATCAAATGCATAATTTGTTGCTAAACCAATCTACTCCTAGACAGGTTTACACCTTGTCCACTTCCACCCCATCGTCCAATGTACACAGTTTGCAAACGACGAACCAGTCGGGCAACCAACAACTTGGTGGTAAGAAAAAGGGGAGAAATAATCGTAAGGGTGGAAACAATTGGAATAACAATAGCAATCGCAATACCCCTCCCGTAAGGATAATGCCAACCCTCCTCGGGAAGGCATAAATGCTGGGTAGGACCGTAAACCTAGGCATAAGGTGAAGTTTCCTTTCAATCTCTATGGGGAAGACCATCTTACTCACTTATGTCCTCGTATTGAAGAAGCATCGAAGCACTTGGCACAGAGCCCAGCTATGTTGAAAGATCCCCTACCTCATCACCAAAACATGGCTTCGCATGCTCCCACCACTGGTTATAGACCTATTGAGATGACAACGTCTTCTCCCAATACTGGTGGTTATGGATGTGTGAACATGGTTCAGTGAGAGGTTAGTGTTGCCACTCGTTAGTGCGATTATGATGTACCACAATCCAATTTGGGGAGTGAGCCTCCCCCTCCTCCTGACAATTCCTTTCATATCGAGAAGCCCTCTATTATGCTGTGGATATCAAAAGGTGTTCTTAACTGCTCTACGCATAATCCTAATGCTCAAGCCACCCACAACTACTCCATCATAGAAGATTTGGTCCAAAATCTGTGTGCCATGTCGGCTCTTGAAGTTTTGCAAGCTTGTCCTTCTCAGAAGCATGCTCTTTTGAGTGCGTTAGGAGTTCAAGATGGGGAAAGTCCCACTGTTATCAAGTTCGATACTACTAATGTCCAACCTCGCTTTCCCTACCACATGGCTTTTTGTTAAGTTTATTCTAATTTGACTAGAAAGATCACACAAAGAAACATAATCACAAGATAGACAAAGATATTACCCTGGGAAACCCTCATGGGGTAGAAAACCCAGCAAAGCTTTCCTCAATAAGATGATCAACAAAAATACAAGATGCACTCTAATACTTGACCTCCTTCTCTACCTCCTATGCAGACCTCCCAAACAAAAATGTGCTGCTTTCTGAGCTGAGCAAGTGTGACAAATGAGGAGCTCACCTCCTCTATTTATACTAGTTCTCAACTGACTAAAATCCCTAATGGGGCCGACCTCTCCTAGTGAAGTCTAATAACCCCTAATTAATAAAATCAGGGCCGACCCCCACATGGTGGGTCTAATAACCATGGTTACCACAATTCATTGGAGGAATAAACATCTCCAGATACATAATAGAAATACATCGGAGGGATGAAACATCTCCGGAATAATAAAGTACAAATATAATATTCTTAGAAGTTACAATATTCAACACTCCCCCTTAACGAGAAGGATATTATAACAACATTTGTAGGAGCAAGGAGTCATCGACTACATCATACATGATACATCTATAAATCAACAGAAGCTTTCTTCAATACATCGTCATCAGTAACTCAACTAGTTACTGGAACATCAACATCATCGTCATCGTCATCGCACAATCATTAGTATCATCATCATACGATCATCAGAATCATCATCACACGATCATCAGCATCGTCATCATACAATCATCAACATCATCATCAGACGATCATCAGCATCGTCATCACACGATCATCAGCATCGTCATCACATGATCATCAACATCGTCATCACATGACCATCAACATTGTATACTCTGCAATACACACGATCATATTATAGTATGATCAATCCTACTCTCTTTAGGACATAGGTCCATGGATGATGCAATTTTGTCATGTACCTTTTGAACCGAGGTTCAAGGACGATCCAGTCCTACCATGTACCTTTTGAACCGAGGTTCAGGGATGATCCAGTCCTATCATGTACCTTTTGAACTAAGGTCTAGGGACAATCCAGTCCTATCATGTACCTTTTGAACCGAGGTCCAGGGATGATCCAGTCCTGTCATTCAATTTTCGGAGACCTCTTGTCTACGGCTCAGTTCAAGGGAACGAAGTTTTGGGACGATCCAATCCCCATTCTCGGAGACATCATGTCTACGGCTCAATTCGAGGGACCGAAGTTCGGGGATGATCCAATCCCCATTCTCGGAGACATCATGTCTATGGCTCAATTCAAGGGACCGAAGTCCGGGGACGATCCAATCCTCACATGTCCACCAAGGACTTCATTTTTGGAGACATCATGTCTGCGGTTCAATTCAAGGGACCGAAGTCCGGGGACAATCCAATCCCCACATGTCCACCAAGGACTTCATTTTCAGAGACATCATGTCTATGATTCAATTCAAGGGACCGAAGTCCAAGGATGATCCAATCCTCATACGTCCATGAAGGACTTCATTCTCGAAGACATATGTCTACGACTCACTTTAGGACTGAAGTCCAAGGATGATCCAATCCTCATACATCCACGAAAGACTTCATTCTCGAAGACATATGTCTATGGCTCACTTTAGGACTGGAGTCCAAGGATGATCCAATCCTCACATGTATCCTTATCAATACAGGTGCAAGTATCCTCATCCATACAAGTACATCAATCAATATATGTACATATATTATCAATACAAGTATTCTCATCAATACATCAATACATGTAATAATACAAGTACTCTCATCAATACATCAATATGTAACAATACAAGTATTCTCATCAATACATCAATACATGTAATAATATAAGTACTCTCATCAATACATCAATATGTAACAGTACAAGTATTCTCATCAATACATCAATATAAAAACAAATATCCTCATCAACAAGTAATATAAGTATTCTAAGTATAAGTATCCTAAATCTAAGTAATCTAAGCACATATAAATATCTAGGTGTAATAAACAGGTATCCTCATCATCGACCTTGCTGTCGATGAGGGCAATCTCATCATCAGTGACTATATCACTCCCCCTTTCGAGGAGGGTTCTTTTGAACTACACCAAGCTTGTCTCAGAAATATTCAAATTTCACTCGAGGTAGAGGTTTGGTTAATATATCAGCAATTTGTTCCTCAGTACTCACATACTCGAGTTTAATAGCTCGTCTCTGCACCATATCTCGTATGTAAAAATATCGGATCTCTATGTGTTTTGACTTATCATGGAACACTAGATTTTCTATCATCTTAATACAGCTTTGGTTGTCACACATGATCACTGTGGGATCCATCTCTAAGTCAAATAACCTTGATAATAATTTCTGAAGGCATACTGCTTCACAACTAGCAGAGGAAGCAACTATATATTCTGCTTCAGCGGTACTAAGAGCCACACTAGATTGTTTCTTGCTGAACCATGAGATCATGGCAGATCCAAGACCATAACATCCACCTGATGTACTCTTTCTGTCTAAGACACTTCCTTCCCAATCAGAATCTGAGTAACCATGTAATCTGAGTTCATGATTTCCAAGATAATATAGACCAAAATCTAATGTACCCTTTAGATACCTCATTACATGCTTTGCAGCTATTAAGTGAATGTTTCTAGGTTCTACAAGATACTGACTCAAAGTATTTACATCAAAGCATATATTTGGTCTGGTATTTGTTAAATACATCAATGACCCAATGATTTGTCTATATAGAGTTATGTCCACTAATTCTAATGAGTCATTAACTAATAACTTCAAGTTGGAGTCCATGGGAGTGGCCATGGCTTTACACTCCAACATATCAAATCTTTTTAGAATCTCCACAGCATACTTACCTTGATTTAGAAAGATTCCTTTTGGTTCTTTCCATACTTCTAGACCTAAGAAGTAGTGCATTAATCCGAGATCTTTCATCTCAAATTCTGAAGAGAGATTCTTCTTGCATTCTATAATTTGTTTCTCATTTCCAGTTAGAAACAGATCATCTACATATAACAATAGTATAACAGGTTCATCATCCATCACTTTGAGATAAATATTAGGGTCAACTTTACTCTTGGTAAAGCCCATGCTTGTTAATAAATTGTCAATCCTCCCATACCAAGCTCTGGGAGCTTGCTTCAATCCATATAAGGCCTTTTTCAGCTTGCATACATGTGTTCTCCCATCTTTAACCTCAAACCCTTATGGTTGTTCTATGTACACTTCTTCTTCAATCACACCATTCAGAAAAGTTGTCTTAACATCCATTTGGTGTAATTTCCATTTCATCATAGATGCAAGTGCCATGATAGTTCTAATTGAAGTGTACCTAGCAATTGGTGCAAATGTTTCTTCATAATCAATTCCCTCTTTCTGAGAGAATCCTCTGGCTACAAACCTTGCTTTATATTTTTCAATGCTACCATCTGCAACATGTTTTATCTTGAATATCCATTTCGAAGATACCACACTTTTATCTTTTGGTTTAGGAACTATATCCCAAACATCGTTTTTCATTATTGACTGATATTCTTCTATCATTGCTTCTACCCACTATTTCTTATGAGCTGCCTCTTCATAGCTAGTAGGTTGTTGATCCACAAGATCACACATCAAGGCCACATAGTTGGATACTATCTTTGGTTACTTTCTTTCTCTAGTGGAGTCTTCATTAGCTCCATATTTTTCAGCTCCTTGAATAATGTCTCTAGTCCATGTTGGCCTTCTTTTCCTAGATAAGTTTGTGATAGGGGGTTCTTGTGGTTCCAACATGTCATGATCCTCTGGTGTATCATCTTCAGGGATGGTCACAGCTTCTGTGATTTTAGGAGGTGTATCTTCTTCATAGGTTTCTTCAAGTTGGCACTTCCTATATTTCTTGAGAGATTCTTCTTCATCAAATGTTACATCTCTACTTATTTCCATATGATGAAAACCAGGTATGTAAATTCTAAAAGCTTTGGATGATTCACAATATCCAACAAATATTCCCTTCTTACCAGAAGGATCCAACTTGGTTCTCTTTTCTTTTGGAATGTGAATGTAGACAGGACATCCAAATATTTTGAGATGACTTACTTCAGGCTTCTTTCCTGTGAACAATTCCTCTGGAGTCTTGAATTCAAGAGCACTATGGGAAAGTCTATTTTGTACATAGAATGTTGTCCTAGCTGCTTCAACCCATAGATACATGTGTAGATCTTGGTCATGTATCATAGTCTTTACAGCCTCCATGATAGTTCTATTCTTTCTTTCAACAACCCCATTTTATTGGGGATTATAGGGAGTGGTTAGTTCCCTCTTGATTCCAGCTTCCTTACAAAAGTCTTCAAAGTCTTTTGAAGTATATTCTCCGCCATTATCTGTTATGAGAATCTTGATTTTCTTTTCTGACAGATTTTCTATTAAAGCCTTGAACTCTTTGAATTTTCCAAAGACTTTGATCCGGATTTTATGAGCAGAATGAAATGAATACAGATTATTATCAGATGCTTAACACGAAATAACAGAGATACAGTAAAACTGTTTTTCTATTCAATAAGGAAATAAGCTAGAACTGTAAAATGCAGCGAAAAACAAGCTTGCTAGAATGGTGGCGGCTTATCTCTGAGAAGAGATGTGACGGTTGCGCTCCTTTCGCAAGAAGATGGTTACAATGAGGCTCCCAAGGCCTTTTTCAATAAATAGGAATGTCAAAAACCCTAGACATCCAAAAACCTAACCCTAGGAGATGAAGCGCCAAAAGTCATGTGGGCCCCGTTTTGGTAAGTTAGTACATCAACTTCCTGGGGTCGTAACTTTTGCATACGATCTCCGTTTGGGGCGCTCGGTAGCCCGTTGGAAAGGTCTATCCGATATTTACAACTTTCAAGTGGGGCCAAATGCATGCCGGAGGCAACCATTTGCCCCCCTAATTGCCAAAAAAAGTCGTTTATGGCCTCAAAACGGCCCCGGAAGTTCAGGACCCGAAAAACTGCTAAAAATAGTACAATACCAAAATTGCCATAAAACTGTTTTGAGCCAGTTGGAAAGGTGGGTGGCCACCAATATCCACCTAGATCAATCCTCCCTCCTTAGGAAGCAATGGTCTCCATTGTGTTGAGTTCCCCCATCAGATGAGGAAATTTCTGCTTAATTTGGCCTCGGGTGAGCCACTTGCCTTGGTGCAGGAGCTGCCCTGCTTTGAGAACTCGATAAAGCTGGATCCTTTGATGTCGAGTGCCCTTGATCTATGTGTCTGCAATATGATCACTAGATTCTTGTTGTAGGAAGTCAGGGTTGAGCTCTATTGGTGTCAACTTCTCTGCTATCTCTAAGGTGTCTAATAGTGGTGGGAAATATGGACGAAGGAGAGCCACGTTGAAGATTGGATGCTGACCAAGGAAGGGGGGAATGTTGAGCTCAAAAGCATTGTCACCCACCGCCTTGGTGATGGTGTACGGCCCATAACGGAGTGGGAGAAGCTTTCGATGGGGCCTTGTAAGGCGTTCTTTCTGCAAATGCAACCAAACTTTGTCGCCCACCTGAAACTTATGTGGCACCCGATGTTGATCATGGCGCTACTTGTACTTGGCATTAGACTTCTGTAGAATATCCTGAACCTGTTGGCGGATATGCTGGATCCGTTCAATGAACCTGGCGGCTTTGTCAGCTTCTGGGGATGAGTCGACCGAGGTGGTCGCAAGGGGAAGTGCAACATCCATGGGGCCCAATGGTTGGAATCCCAACCCCACCTGAAAGGGGCTGTGGCCAGTTGAGCTATGCAGGGCTCGGTTGTAGCTATGTTGGACATAGGGGAGACTCTCATCCCATGTGCGGGGGTGTGTTGATTTGTACATGCGCAGGATATGTACGACCATCCGGTTGACGACCTCCGTTTGTCCATCGGTCTGGGGGTGGAAGGAAGTGGATTTGGTGAGCTTGGTATCCAGCAGTGACCAGAGGCTTGACCTAAATGAGCTGAGGAACCAACTATCACGGTCTGAGATAATGGTCTGTGGGATCCTAAAATGTACCCATACCCGTTCAAAGAAGAGCTTGGCAGTGGCTTCTACTGTGATGTTCTTCTTGCAAGCGGCTAGAATCACCATCTTGGAAAAGCGATCAACAACCATGAAAACACAGTCATTTCCCCTCTTTGTGGACGGGAGGCCCGACATGTAGTCCATTGAGATGGATTCCCACGACCTGTCAGGAGTAGGCAGAGGGGTGTATAGGCCCTGTTTCTTAGTGTTCGGTTTGGAAATGGCGCAAGCAGTGCAAGACCTGATATACTTGCCGACATCCTGTCAAAGTTTCGGCCAGTAGAAATGTTTCTGCAACACTGCCACTGTCTTTTCGACGCCAAAGTGTCCTACCACCCGACTGTAGTGAGATTCCCAAATCAGCTTCGCGCGCTCGCTTGATGGAACGCAGAGATGGCCTAGACGACACAACAACCCGTACTGAAGATGGAAATTAGAAACCACTGAGTTGGTACCCAACATTTGATAGGTGGCAGAGAAGTCAGGGTCTGTCTCATAGAGGTGGGGCCATCCAGAGGTCTCATGGCCACAAGAGTCTAGCACCGTGGTAAGTGGCGCGACTGGAGGTCGACTGAGGCAGTCAGCAACTCGGTTGGTACTCCCTGTTTTGTATTTGATGTTGAGGTGGAACTGCTGTAAATATGTTGACCACTTCTGATGGCGGTCATTCTGCAACTTTCCTTGGGTCTGCATGAATTGTAGTGGCTTGTGATCAGTGTGGATGACTGTCTCCTTCCCAAGAATGTAATGTCTCCACTGGCGGCAGGCTTGTACAATGGAGTACATTTCTTTGTCGTAGGTAGGTTACTTGCGAACAACATCTGAGAGTGTCTCACTATGATATGCCACAGGGTGGCCGTGTTGAGTGAGAATGGCGCCCACAGCATAATCTGAAGCATCTGTCTCGATCTCAAAGGGATGTTGCAGGTTCGATAATGAGAGTACCGGTGATGAGCACAAACGCTTCTTCAAGTCATCGAAGTCTTGTTGTTGGGACATGCCCCACACAAATTTTTCCTTACCACCACCCCTGGTCACTTGGCTGAGGGCCCATGCGATATGAGAGAATCCCAACACGAATCGACGATAGAAATTGGCGAGGCCCAAGAAGCTCCGAAGTTCAGTGAGTGTGGTTGGGGATGGCCAGTCACAGATGACCTGGATCTTGGCTGGATCCACATGCACACCATGTCGATCAACGATGTAGCCTAAGTAATGGACCCTGTCCATGCCGAAGGAGCATTTTTCCAAGTTTGCATATAGTTTGTGCTTCCGCAGGGTGTGCAGAACCTGTTGAATATGCTGCAAGTGTTCCTCTCAAGTCTTGCTGTAGATGAGGATGTCATCCAGATACACCACTACAAAATTGTTGGTGAAAGGTCATAGGATATCGTCCATCATCCTCATAAAAGTTGCTGGAGCATTTGTCAAACCAAAAGGCATGACCAGCCATTCAAAAAGACCTTCTTTTGAATTGAAGGCAATCTTCCATACATCTGTCTGTTCTATTGGGACCTGGTGGTATCCAGACTTCAGATCAATCTTACTGAAGTATTTGGCCCCCGTGAGCTGATCAAGGAGGTCGTCGATTCGGGGAGTCGGGTACCGGTTGCGGACTGTGATTTTATTTAGGGCCCGGTAATCAATGCAGAGTCTCCAGGTCCCATCTTTCTTCTACACCAGCATGATTGGGCTCCCACAAGGTGATGAACTGGGACGGATGTGCCCTTTGTGGAGCAATTCTTGGATCTACCTCTTGATCTCCTCATTTTCCAACAGAGAGCGGCGATAGACTGGCCCATTGGGTAGCGGTGCGCCTGGGGTCAGATCGATGGGATGCTTGACCTGGCAGTCCAGAGGTACCCCAGTCGGAGAGGAGAAGATATCTGAGTATCCTTCCACCACCTTATCCACTTGCTTCTGTTGTGTGGATAGATCGGTCATGGAGGCCTGGGATGTGGCTGCGATCTTTCTTTCACTCTGAGAGCGAATCACCAAGAAGATAAATTTCTTGGTCTGAGAGATGACCTTCCTGCATTGCTTGGCAGAGATCAAGGAAATAGCACTAGAAGGGACTGCCTCGAGTATCCTGTACAATTTCCTGTTCAAAGAAATAATAACACTACGAGGCCTAGACTGATATACAACATGACGTTTCCATAAATAAGGTTGGCCCAAAAGAACATCTGAAACTTCAAGAGGAGCAACATCACACAATACCTCGTCCTTGAAGGGCTTGATGCCATATGGTAGTCGGCACTGTTGGCTGACGCGGAGATCACTTCCCTTGCGGAGCCATCCAATGGTGTAGGGTTGTGGGTGCGGCGTTGTCGGCAGGGCCAGGCGCTTGACGACCTCTGCTGAGATGAGATTCTTCTGGCTACCGCTATCAACGATGAAGTGCAGCGGGGTGCCTTTTACCCACATCTGTGAATGGAAGAGGCATTCTCCTTCTTCTGGCTCGTCTGGTTCATCAGGCTGGAGCTTGGTGGTAGCAATGGTGGCACTGGGTTCCGCGTCAATGATCCGTCTTCCCCTTTCTGGTTCGGAATCAGAGTCAGAACCCGCATCTGATTCAGATGCTTTCACTTCGGCCACCAGCGACTGCTTTGAGCGGCAATCAGCAGTGTTATGCCAAGGGATCTTATGGAAGTCGCACCACTTCCTGGTATCTTTCTTTGTTTTTTCGGTGTCCTTCTTTGCTTGTGGCTTGGACTAGTTGTCCTGATACTGTCCATCTTTGCTCTGCCCTTTATTCTGTGGGTTGGGGCCACCCTTTCCTGTCTTTTGCTGTGAAGGGTTACCAGGCCCAAATTGCCGCGTCTTTTGTTTGAGCTTCTGCTCGATTTTGACGGCATATCGGTAGGCCGCGCCCAAGGAAGAGATGTCTAGAAATTCCATTTTGGTCTGGATGTATCTATGCAAACCACCGCGATACTTGAGCACCAGATGTCGCTCTGAATCTTTGATACCCAGCTTGGTGCGCAAGGTATGGAAGATATTTGTGAACTCTGGCACTGCTTAGTCTCTTTCTTGTCGCAGTGTGGTCCATTTGGTATACAAGTCGTCATAACTTCCAACAGGGTAGTATTGTTCCTTAATAGCATCCCTGAAGGATTCCCAGGTGGTCGTGACTGAAAATAATGAGGCTTCTTCTGTGTCCTTTTGCTCGCAGAATGTTTCCCACCAATCTTTGACATGGGGAACGGCTTTGAGGAGCGCAAAAGTAATCTTTTCTTTATTCGAAAAGTTATGGACAGAAAAATACCCTTCTAGTATATTCAGCCACTTATCTACAGCATCTGCGTCTATCTGTCCTTCAAATATAGGGATATCGAAGTTGATTTGTACCTTGAAGGGGGCGGCGCCTCCGCTCGAGGAAGATGCGTCGCTTGTTGGTAGTTGCCGAAGGATTTGCACAAAATTATCCATCATCTCATTCCTCTGCTGCGTGAGGGCTTCCTCAAGCAACATTTTGATAGGATCTCCTGTCCCGTCATCTTTCTTTTCTCCTACCATGAGAGGTCGCTTGGGCGTGCGAGAGCTTTTGTCCTCAAGAGAAACAAGCTCGAGACCCAATTCTTTGTACCCTGACTTTGTTGGGGACATGCATTAAGACGACGAGGAGCAGACCGCTCTGATACCACTGATCCAGATTTTATGAGCAGAACGAAATGAATACAGATTATTATCAGATGCTTAACACAAAATAACAGAGATACAGTAAAACTGGTTTTCTATTCAATAAGGAAATAAGCTAGAACTGTAAAATGCAGCAGAAAACAAGCTTGCTGGAATGGTGGCGGCTTATCTCTGAGAAGAGATGTGATAGCTGCGCTCCTTTCGCAAGAAGATGGTTACAATGAGGCTCCCAAGGCCTTTTTCAATAAACAGGAATGTCAAAAACACTAGACATCCAAAAACCTAACCCTAGGAGATGAAGCGCCAAAAGTCATGTGGGCCTCGTTTGGGTAAGTTAGTACATCAACTTACCGGGGTCGTAACTTTTGCATACGATCTTCGTTTGGGGCGCTCGATGCCCGTTGGAAAGGTCTATTCGAGATTTACAACTTTCTACGAGGGCCAAATTCATGCCGGAGGCAACCATTTGGCCCCTCGAATTGCCAAAAAAGGTCGTTTAGGGCCTCAAAACGGCCCCGGAAGTTCAGGACCCGAAAAACTGCTAAAAATAGTACAATACCAAAATTGCCATAAAACTGTTTTGAGCCAGTTGGAAAGGTGGGTGGCCACCAATATCCACATGGATCAACTTCATTCTTACCTTTTAGAAAGTATATCCAAGTCTTCTTTGAATAGTCATCAATTAATGAGAGGTAGTATTCAAACCCACTTAGGGAAGTGGTGGGCATTGGTCCACATACATCTGAGTGTATTAACTCCAAAATGTTCTTAGTCTTTGTTTCACTCTTTGGAAAAGGGTTCTTGACATTATTCCATTTTTCACATCCTTTGCATGAGCCATTATTATCAACCTTCAAATATGGTAATCCTATGACCACCTTGCTTACATAGGGTAGGGCTTTGTAGTTAATGTGAGCTAATCTTCTATGCCATAGCTCACTGGGGCTAGAGGTTTCATGAGCAAGGGCAACTTCTGGATGTCCCTTGAGCTTGTAGAGACCTCCTTCCTCTTCTCCAATGACAATTGCATCTTCAATTGATTTTCCTTTGGGCCACATAGGTACCTGTCCATCTATGAAAGCAACTCTAAAACCTTTCTTATCTAGTGCTGAGATAGAGAGTAGGTTCTTCCTCAAACCTGGTACATAAAAAATTTCTTTCATCTTCAAGGGTGTTCCAGAATCAAGCTTGTAGCTTGCTTCACCGATTCCCTTGATGGGATATTGATAATCATATCCTAGAGATACATTTTGTGGAGAAGACTTTTCTTCAAGTCTTGAGAGAGTTTTATTTTGACCTGTCATGTGCTTTGAAGCACCACTATCAATGAGCCATGTATCTTCTCCGGGAGACACAGATCCAGAGAGTGCAAAAAATAGGACATATTCTTCTGGATCTTCTTTCTTTACTTTAGATCTTTTCCTTCGAGGCCTTTCTTCTTCTTCTTCTTCACTATCATCTTTTTCCATATGTGCATGGTGTCTTTTGTGGACAAACTTCTTCTTCTTTTGTGAAGTACAAAATTTGGCAATGTGTCCTAGTTTAAGACAATTTAAACACTGGAATGTGGAGAGATCTTTTTATGAGTTGGGTCCTCTTCCCCTTTTAAATCTAGGGAAGGGTTGAGATCCTTTGTGGTCAACTTTCTTTAAGTGACCCTTTCTTTTTCTTTTGGTGTGAGTAGCCAAATCTTGGTCATCCTCTTTGAGAAGGGCTTCCCTATTGGCTACCCTAGCTTCTTCTTGAACACAATCGTCCCATACTACATCAAACTTCATACTTTCTTTTTCTGGCACACCTAGTTTGAATAAATGATTCCCAAGGTCTAGTAAGACCATTTAGTGCAGTCATTACAAGTTCATCTTCATCAAGAGTATCTCCAATAGCATCTAGTTGTTCCTTGATTTGGGAAACCCTTGAGAATAGTCTTGAATGGATTCTCCTTTATTCATCTTTGTACTCTTCAACTGAGTTCTTAGGTCATCTTCCTATTGATGTTCTTTCCTTCATACATTCTTCCTAGGGCATCATACATTTCCTTTGGAGTCTTCTTGGATGCCACTTGGGGAATCAAGTGGTATTTAATAGGATCAGCAATGATTCTCTTTTCCCTAATCAAATCCTTCATATGCTTCTCTTTAGCATCATCTCCTTCAGGTTCTGCAACTTCATCCTTGATATAATGAGCAAGATCATTCTCTTCAAGAATGAGACCAATTCTTCATTTCCATGCCCAAAAATTCTCTATACATTCTAGCTTGTATTCAAGCTTAGTGCTTGGAGCCATCTTCTCTTGGGGGATTCCAAGAGTAGTACTTACCCGGAGACTTTAACTTTTCACTTTTTCGGATCTACAACATAATTTCTAGTTTATCGCACTTTTTGTAAAACTAGGGTTTGACCTTCCCGGAGTTCTACCCAACCAAAAACCTCGATCCAAGGCTCAAAAGATAGATATTTAGAAGGGCTATTCAGCCATGTAACCAGAATCCAAAAATACTAAATTTTTCAAAAACCCTAATTTTGGAAGAGAGAGAGAAATATAATTTCACCTTGTGAAAGATGTTCTATTCAGGCTAGCTCTGATACCATGTTAAGTTTATTCTAATTTGACTAGCAAGATCATTGAAAGAAACATAATCACAAGATAGACAAAGATATTACCCTGGGAAACCCTCATGGGGTAGAAAACCCAGAAAAGCTTTCCTCAATAAGATGATCAACCAAAATACAAGATGTGCTCCAAGACTTGACCTCCTTCTCTACCTCCTATGCAGACCTCCCAAACACAAGTGCGCTACTTTCTGAGCTGAGCAAGTGTGACAAATGAGGAGCTCACCTTCTCTATTTATATTAGTTCCCGACTGACCAAAATCCCTAATGGGGTCGACCTCTCCTAGTGAAGTCTAATAAACCCTAATTAATAAACTCAGGACCGACCCCCACATGGTGGGTCTAATAACCCTGGTTACCATAATTCATCGGAGGAATAAACATCTCTGGATACATAATAGAATTACCTCGGAGGGATGAAACATCTCCGGAATAATAAAGTACAAATATAATATTCTTAGAAGTTACAATATTCAACACTTTTCAAATCCAGGCGGTGTGCCTTTAGAGTTTTGTCAAACGTACTATGGTTGACGAAGGTGCCTCTGTGTCTATAATTTCATTAAATTGTTGGAAATCTCTTGGCTCTCCTCCCCTACTCGCGTCTAGAACCATGCTCACTACATTAGACGATCGTTCATTTAAGCCGCATGGAATTATCCCTCCCTTTGTTGTCTACTTGGGAGGTAAGTCTATGCCTATTGAAGTCGAGGTGGTTGATGCGCCCATCAACTACAACCTTTTACTGTGTCAGAATTGGATGTATGCCATGAAAGCTATCGCGTCCACTGTATTTTAGAGTTATTTGTTTTCTTCACGAAGGTAATATTGTGACCATCGATCAGTTGGATTACGTGAACTCCTCTTCCACAACATCCACGGGATCCATAGTCTCGCAGGTTACTCATTCTCAGTCGACAACTGGGAACATGGGTTTTGGTATGTACCCTTCATTGATGGGAACTTATGATTTTTGCACACTTGTGAATTTTATTGGAACCATTGCCGACGATGTGTCTCCTCCTTCGCATAATATGTCATTCCGGACTTCCTATTTTGATGATCCATGGACTTTACCATCCATGAGTTCCTCATTTGGAAATATTACGCATGTCGAGATGTTTATGCCACTGTCTGTAGCTGAGCTTGCTTATCATCATATTCAACAAGCCACTGCAGAACTGGATCTCTCTTCTTCCCAGACCGTCGAGGAAGATCCCGTTATGCTGCCGGTTTGCGTAGCCAACTTTTCTTGTTCCCATGATTGCCTCGATGATACTTTTCCTTCTGATGAAGCTATTATGGAGGCCATGTGTGGTAGTGAGAGACCTTGGGAAGTTATGCACCATCGTTCTTATTTCCTTCCCAAACTCGAGCTCGCTGAATGAGAATAATTTAGGACGACTCTAGCAGAGATGGTTGGTCACCCTATGGCTCTTTTGGAGTCGCATGATGTTTTTGTGGAAGGGAATATGGCTAACATTTCCCCAACTACATCGATCAATATCTCTCGTACTCCCGGAATAGTTGAAAATGTCTACATTGGTGACGATTGCACTCCTGAGGAGATTTCTATCTACACTGAATTGTTTACAGAACTCTGGGAAGCTTTCACCTGGTCATATGAGGAGATGCCAGGAATAGATTCCCACATTGTTGAACATGAGATTAGAAGGTATCCCAACGCTAAACCGGTTTGACAATTCCTACATGCTGTGAACCCTAGAAAAGTAGCCGCTATCAAGGCAGAGGTGGAGAAACTACTCAAGGTTGGTTTCATCTACCCCATTCCCCTTACCGAATGGGTGTCAAACCCTGTTCCTGTGTATAAGAAGTAGGTAATGATCCGTGTATGCACCGACTTTAGAGATTTGAACTATGCATGTCCGAAAGACAACTTCCCCACACCATTCATAGATCAAATCTTGGATGCTTGTGCCATAAGTGAGTTTTTTACTTCATGGACGGATTTTCCGAATATAACCAGATTCAAATCAAACCCAAGGACCAACATAAGACAACTTTTATTTTTCCTTGGGGAACATTTGCATATCGGAAAATGCCCTTCGGCCTTAAAAACGCCAGAGCTACATTTCAGCATGCCATGACCTACGCCTTTCACGATCTTAAAACAATTATGGAGGTTTTCTTGAATGACCTTGCCGACCATTCTCACAAGAGAATGGACCACCCCAAGCACCTCTGCATGATTCTTGAACGATGTATACGATACAACATTCGATTGAATCCTAACAAATGAATATTTGCTGTAAGGACGGGTCGCTTTCTGGGCTTCATAGTTTCGAAAGAGGGTATTAGAGTCGATCGTCTCAAAATTGAGGCAATACTTCAGTTGCCTCCTCTGTCAACTTGTTACAACTTCAGAGCCTCCAAGGGAGAGCCACTTTTCTATGTCATTTCGTAGTAAATTATGCTAATCTTACCAAAGGTTTCGCGCGCTTATTGAAGAAAGACACACTTTTTATCTGGGATGAGTGAGCCCAGTGTTAAATTTTAAGCATTAATTCACAATACTCTAGGATCTTCACTGAGAGAATAACATATACAGTATATCAATGCATAACAATCACAATAAGCATGACAATCATCACAAGAATCAAAAGCATGAGAGACAAGAGACACAGAGTTTTCGTGGGGAAAACCCTAAGGTGAAAAACCCCACAACTTCCTCAGAGATAGAGAGAGCAATGGCTCAACCAAAGTACAACCAAAATACACTTGAGATAGTCTCCTAGAAGCAGATGATCCTCCTCCTCGCTAGTGCGCCACTTTCTGAGTGAGAGAGATATGACTTTCCAAATGATTTAAACAGAGATCTCCTGATCTCTATTTATACTAACATGTTTGCCCAGTGACCTTATGGGGCTGACTTGTCTAGCTAGGTACATCCACAATATAATATATATTTCAGGGTCGACCACACACATGGTGGTCTAATAACCCATCGACAAGTACACACACTTGCGACACTTGTCAATCCACATGAAAACACTTCCTTATAGAGGAATAACACATCTCTAATAAGGGTACAATAAATATATATGAAATACATAGATGAAATACATTCTGAAGTTACATATATATCAACACTCCCTCTTAACTAGGAAGCTATTTCTCGACACAGATCTGCTAGACAAGTCTTCTTCTCGGGATCATTGTCATCGATGAATCGTCATCATCATCGTCACTGCTGTTGCTATCTCAACCAATCTCTGACTCTACTCGTCATAGGAAGTTCTACAGAGCCAGTCCTTTTTCATACTGGATGTAGGCCCACCACCTGCAGGTCTTCATCATCACTGGCCATACTGTGGAAATCTCAGGACTTATTACGTGTGTCACAAAACCTTAAAAGAGTCTCTTGACTAGCAAGAACTATAAAGAGCATCTGAGGCCTTTTTCATCCTGTCCATATCTCCGGGACTTATTACATGTGACCCCACCACAAAACCTCGAAAGAGAATCCCAGGATTGATTACGAGCACAAGGCTCAACCTATTAGATCTCCTAGGGCACAAATTACATGTGGTCACCACAAAACCTCGAAAGAGCATCCCAGGACTGATTACAAGCACAAGTCTCAACCTATTGGATCTCCCAGGGCACAAATTACATGTGGTCATGGAAAAACCTCAAAAGAGCATCCCAGGACTGATTATGAGCACATGGCTCAACCTATCGGATCTCCCAGCGCACAAATTACATGCCATAGGACAAAACCTTGAAAGAGCATCTGCCAGATATCCCATGGCACAGATTACATGCCATAGGAAAAACCTTGAAAGACTATCTGCAGATCTCCCAGGGCACAAATTATATGTCCTCCCAAGCAAAACCTAGAAAGAGAATTTTCCAAATATCCCAGGGTACAAATTACATGCCATAGGCAAAACCTCGAAAGACTATTTGCAAATCTCCCAGGGCACAAATTACATGCTTATCTTCACAACCTGTTCCACGGCCACAGAGTATCAACCTGATACTCACCATACATCATCCTGATGTACACATGATGATACTAATCATCATCACTACAACATCCTGTTGCATGTCATCTGGAGCAACATCCTGAAGCTCGTCATCCATGATAATATTGATCATACAATGCATCTACCTGATGCATACCAAGTATCTACTTGATACATATCATCATACATGATCCACCCGATCATACATGATAAATATCAACATACATGATCTACCTGATCATATCCAACATCTAACATGATGCGTACATACATATAAACGATCCAACTGATCATGTCCAACATCCAACATGATGCATCCATACGTACATATAAAAATGATCCAACTGATCATATCCAACATCCAACATGATGCGTACATACATATAAATGATCCAACTGATCATATCTAGTATCCAACATGATGCATACATACATATACATATAAATGATCCAACCGATCATATCCAACATCCAACATGATGCATACATACATACATAAAAATGATCCACTTGATCATACAAAGCAAAAACCAGTACATCATCCTGATGCTCATCATCTAGCGCTTACATCCACAGCCATGTGAAGGATCCTCCTTCCAACATGCTTGGAATGGCTTCAGCAAATGTGTCCATCACTTCTTCCTCGAAGTTTCATCAATCCAAAGAACACCAAGCCTCTCTCTGAAGTACTCGAACTTCACCATAGGTAGTGGCTTCGTTAACACATCTGCAATTTGCTCGTCCATCGCAACATACAGGAGCTTCATAGCTCCTCTCTACACCATATCCCTGATATAATGATATTTGATCTCTATGTGTTTCGACCTATCATGAAACACTGGGTTCTCGGACAACTTCACACAACTCTCGTTATCACAAAAGATACCAGTAGCATCCAATGGGAGATCAAATACCTCAGACAATAGCTTCCGTAGCCACACTGCCTCACAACTAGCCGAACAGGCTGCAACATACTCTGCCTCAGCTGTACTCAGTGCTACACAGGACTGCTTCCTGCTAAACCAAGAGATCAGACCTGATTCCATACTAAAGCAGCACCCAAATGTGCTCTTCCTATCTGCAGCACTGCCTACCCAATCTGAATCAACATAACCCTGTAGGTTAAACTTTTGATTCGCCTCATACTTGAGCCCTTAATCCACTATACCCTTCAGGTATCTCAGAACGTGCTTTACAGCAACCAGATGAACACTCCTCGGATCTGTCAGGAACTGACTCAATGTGTTCACCATAAAGAAAATATCTGGTCTCGTGTTTGTCATGTACATCAAGGAACCAATCATCTCACGATACATAGAGACATCAACCGGGTCAGATGAAGCATCACATAGAAGCTTCAGATTCGATGCCATAGGTGTGGCCATGGACTTGCAATCTATCATCCCGAATCTCTTCAATATATCTACTTTGTACTTCCTTTGACCAAGGAAGATCCCACTTGCACTCTGCCACACCTCCATACCTAGGAATAAATGCATCATTCCCAAATCTTTCATATCGAACTCGGCAACAAGCTTCCTCTTAGTATCTGCAATCAATCTGTCATCTCCTGTTAAAAATAAGTCATCCACATACAGGAGTAGAATCACAGGATTCCCTTCCCAACCTTGTAATAAAGGGTGGAATCCGCTTTACTCTTGGTAAAGCCCAAACTAGAGAGGAAACTGTCCATCCTACCATACCAACTTCTGGGAGCTTGTTTCAAGCCATACAAGGCTTTCTTCAATCTGCACACATATGACTCCCTATCATGAATTTCGAAACCGAGTGGCTGCTCCACATATACTTCCTCTTCAACTACACCATTCAAGAAAGCAGTCTTGACATCCATCTGGTGCATTTTCCATTTCATTGTTGCAGCTAGCGCAAGTATTGTTCTGATGGAAGTATACCTGGCTACAGGTGCAAAAGTTTCTTCATAATCTATTTCCTCTTTCTGAGAGAAGCTATGAGCTATGAATCTTGCTTTGTATTTCTATACACTGCCATCTGCAGCATACTTGATTTTGTAGATCCATTTAGAAGTCACAACAGACTTCTCTTTAGGTCTTGGTACAACATCCAAAACATAATTCTTCATTATTGATTGGTATTCCTCAACCATGGCATCCTTCCATTCTTTCTTTTCCACTGCTTCTTCATAACTGGAAGGTTCTTTGTTCATAATGTCAAAGAGTAACGCAACATAGCTGGTATGTGATCTGGTTCTCTTCTTTGCTTTGTGTTCTTCTTCTGGAATGCCAAATCTTTCTGCATCTTGAATGAGCTCTCTAGCCCATGCAGGTTTCCTCTTGTTAGAGTTATCATCACGGGGTGGATCTACAGGTTCTTGCGGATCTTCAAACTCACGAACAACTTCTGGAACTGCTTCAGTCATTGTAGTGTCTTGAAATATAGTTTCCTTAGGTTCTTCATAAAATTTGATAGGTGCCTTCCTTGATTTGATGAATGTTGAGTTTTCATCAAATGTTACATCCTTGCAGACATCAATCTTCTTGAACCCTGGAAAGTATATTCTGTAAGCCTTCGAGCTTTCACTGTAACCCACAAAGATACCCTTCTTTCCTGAAGGATCTAGTTTAGTCCTCTTTTCCTTTGGGACATGAGTGTATACTGGACAACCAAATATTCTGAGATGGTTGACTTTAGGTTTCTTACCAAAAAAGACCTCTTTTGGTATCTTGTTGTCCAATATCTTGTGGGGTGTTTTGTTCTTCACATATACAGCTATTCTAGCTGCTTCTGTCCATAGATGCATAGGTAGATACTGGTCATGCGGCATTGCCCTTGTTTCTTCCATGATTGTTCTATTCTTCCTTTCTATAACTCCATTCTATTGAGGATTATAAGGAGTAGTCAACTCCCTCTTAATCCCTGAATCACTACAAAGATTCTTGAAGTCACCTGAGGTGAATTCTCCACCATTGTCGGATCTGAATGTTTTGATCTTCTTCTCAGTTTGATTCTCCATCAAGGTTTTGAATTCCTTGAATTTATCAAACACCTCATCTTTGTTCTTCAAGAAGTATACCCAAGTCTTCCTGGAGAATTCATCAATAAATGAGACATAGTAAACATACCCACTTAGAGAACTGGATGACATAGGACCACATACATCTGAGTGGATGATTTCCAGGATGTCTTTTGCCTTGATTTCACTGCTTGGGAAAGCCTTCTTAATGTTCTTACCTTTTTCACATCCTTTGCAAACACCTTCATGTTTGGTATTGATTTCAGGAAGACCCTCTACAGCCTTGCTTCCAATTGGAAGTGCCCTATAGTGCATATGAACAAGTCTTCTATGCCAAAGTTCACTTGGCTCCATGGATTCATGTACCATGGCATGTTCAGGTTGTCCCTTCAATTTATAAAAACCTCCCTCTTGCTCTCCAATCACTACTGCATCATCTATGTTCTTTCCCTTTGGCCACATTAGGACTTGGCCATCCACAAATGCAACCCTCATACCTTTTGCATCCAATGCAGAGATGAAGAGTAATTTCTTCTTGAGCCCAGGTACAGAAAGGACTTCTTTTATCTTCAAAGATTTTCCAGAATCTAGGTTGTAGGAGGCTTCACCACTTCCTTTGATTGGGTATTGATAATCATCCCCAAGTTTCACCTTATGGGGTGATTCATGTTCAGATAGATTCACAAAATATTCCTTAAACCTAGTCATGTGTTTGGAAGCCTCACTATCAATCAACCAATCATTACAACCATGGGAGATAGTACCTGTGAGAGCATAAATTAGAATATATTCTTCTGCACTTGATGAGTCATCATCATTATCACTTTCTTCCCTAGCCTTCTTCTTTGGGGGTTCATCATCTTAGGAAGCATGAGCATGATATCTTCTTTTTTTATTCTTCTTCTTATTACTAAAGTTGTTGTTGTTGTCTTTCTTCTTCTTGGGACAATCTGAAGCAAAGTGTCCCTTCCCATTGCAATTGAAGCATCTAAGATCTTTCTTATCTTTATGATAATGGTGGTGTGAGAATCTTTTGTTATGAGATGATTCCTTCTTGAACATTCCTTTCCTGGCATGTGCTGTGAGAGCTTGATCTTCATTTCCCATCTTTTCTTCTCGGGCCACAAGCTTAGCTTCTTCTTGAGAGCATTCTTCCCGCAATCTGTTGAAGGAGATCAACTTCTTCCTTGCACAAATTCCTTGAATAAAGGAATCCCATGACCTGGGTAGGCCATTTAGAGTGGTCATCACCACTTCACCATTCTCCACCATTTCATCCACTGCTTCTAGTTGTTCCTTGATCTGGGAGACCCTTGAAAAATAAGATTGAATGGTTTCTCCATTCTGAAACTTTGCTCCTTTCAATTGGTTCTGCAGGGTCAACTTTCGATTTATGTTCTTCCCTTCAAATAGCTTGGTCAAAGAGTCAAACATCTCCTTGGGTGTCTTTAGAGAAGAAACATAGGGTATGAGATGGTCTTTGATAGAATCAACAATGATTTTCTTTGCCTTGAAATTTTTTTTCTTATGCAATACCTTACCCTCTTCATCCTTTGGGATAGGGATGTCTTCTTTTACATATGAGTCCAACTCATTCTCTTCTAGGATTAACCCAATCCTATACTTCCAAGCTCGGAAGTTATCAGCTCCTTCAAGCTTATCCTCAAGCTTGGTGTGGTGAGACATCTTAAAGAGTAATTCAAATGGAAATAGAAAAGATTTAGGTCTTACCACTTGAAATGCTGAAAACTGGATCTGGTCCCGGATTAGGGTTTGTTGGAAAAACCCTAAAAATTCAAAATGTGAATTTCAATTTTCTGAAAGGATAGAAAGATGTGCCTTGATGAGCTGATCAGCCTAGTGTATTCAAAATTTCAAATTAGCAAAGCTTTACCCTTCAGATTTTCCTTTTTGTCCTCCCGGGTTCACTAGGGAGAGCCCTGAATTAGGGTTTGAGTTTCCTGGATATCTATCCATCCAAAAATCTTGATCCAAAGCTCTAAACTTCGATTTTTGCAAGGATATTCCAGCTATGTCTTCAGATTTTTGAAATTCCTGTTTTTGTGGAAACCCTAATTTTTAGGGCCAAATCTGAAAAATGCTCAGAATTGAATTCTGATTGGATAGATAGATTCTCCTTGATGAGTAGAGTCAATCTATTATATTGTTTTTCCAAAATTTGTGAAGAGAAACCCAATAAACAAGAAACTCAAGTTTTCGTCACTGCAAAATGTCTTCTTCTCAGGTTAGCTCTGATACCATGTTAAATTTTGAGCATTAATTCACAATACTCTAGGATCTTCACTGAGAGAATAACATATACAGTATATCAATGCATAACAATCACAATAAGAATTACAAGCATCACAATAATCAAAAACATGAGAGACAAGAGACATAGAGTTTCCGTGGGGAAAACCCTAAGGTGAAAAACCCCACAACTTCCTCAGAGATAGAGAGAGAAATGGCTCAACCAAAGTACAACCAAAATACACTTGAGATAGTCTCCTAGCAGATGATCCTCCTCCTCACTAGTGCGCCACTTTCTGAGTGAGAGAGATATGAATTTCTGAATGATCTAAAGAGAGATCTCCTAATCTCTATTTATACTAACCTGTTTTCCCAATGACCTTATGGGGCCAACTTGTCTAGCTAGGTACATCCACAATATAATATATATTTCAGGGCCGACCCCACACATGGTGGTCTAATAACCCATCGACAAGTACACACACTTGCAACACTTGTCAATCCACATGACGACACTTTCTTATAGAGGAATAACACATCTCTAATAAGGGTACAATAAACATATATGAAATACATAGATGAAATACATTCCGAAGTTACATATACATCAACACCCAGCAGTCTTTCGACACCCTTAAGAAAGCTTTGGTATCGGCCCCTGTGCTTAGTCCACCAAACTTCGCACGAGATTTTATCGTTTATGTGGCCGCATCTCAAGAGACGATTGGCATGGTCTTGGTTCAGGTTGATGATGCTCTTGTCGAGCATGTCATCTATTATCTCAGTCGAAATCTAGTGAACTATGAACTAAGATATACTCATGTGGAAAAGCTGACGCTTGCAACTGTTCATTCAGTCCAACGATTACGACATTACATTCTGCTTAGAATAACCACAGTTGTCGTGCATATCAATCCATTTCAGTTCATGCTATCATGATGCCTTATCGGGGGGAAATACATAAATGGATTGTTATCCTTCAGGAATTTGATCTCGATTTTGCTTCGACGAAGTCGATAAAATCGTTGGCGTTTGCTGAGCTTATGTTGGACCTTCTGAGAATTGATGAGGATATCATTCATGAAGATTCATTTGTGTATGAGTACTTATTTCTTATCTCGTCCGAGGACCCTTGGTATGGGGATGCCATTGTATATCTCCAAACTTTGAAGTTTCCTCCGCACTATTCATGAGATGAGCGATGGCGTGTAAAAAATCACGCTAAATATTATACTATCATCAGTGACACTTTGTATCGCCGAGGAAAGGATTCTATCCTCCGTCGTTTCTTAACTCACGAAGAAGCGGAGCGGGTGCTTAATGATTGCCATGCTAGGGCATGTGGCAGTCACTTATCCGGGCTTGCTGCAGCCCAACGTATTATGCGAGCTGGTTATTTTTGGCCTTCCATCTTTAAGGATTGTGTTGATGTTGTGAAGAGATGTCACCCTTGCCAGGTGTTTTCTCAGAACATATGCTCGCATCTAGCGCCCATTCATCTGGTCGCCACTGTCGGTCCGTTCACTAAGTGGGGGGTGGATTTCATGGATTGCAAACCAGCTTCACCTAGGGGGCATCACCATATCATAGTGGCCGTGGACTATTTTTCCAAATGGGTTGAGGCCATGCCTACTGTTAAAGCCAATGGTGCTACAGCATCCCACTTCATATTCAATCAAATTTTCACTCGGTTCTGTATTCCGAAAGAGATTGTCACTGACCATGGCAGTCACTTTCAGAACAAGATGATGGAGGATTTGTCTCTCAAGCTTGGGTTTCACCAAGAACACTCATCTTCTTATTATCCCCAAGCGAATGGTCAAGTAGAAGTAGTCAATAAGTCTTTGAACACCATTCTCCAATGTACCATCCAACAAAGCAAGACCAACTAGCACATCATGTTATATCATGCTTTGTGGGCGTATTGAACCACAGTCAAGACTGCCACCGGGTTCTCACTATTCCATCTAGTTCACAGTGTGGAGTCACTTTTACTGATTGAATTCGAGATCCCTTCGCTTAAACTGGCCATATAGCTCCTCTCGGATATGACGGGTCTTGAGAAACATTTAATCCACCTTGAGTAACTTGATGAGCAACGTCAAGATGCCGCTGTGGCTATAGATGTCAAAAAAATTCATGTTAAGGGTCAATATGATAGGTGTGTCCGTCCTCGACAGTATGTTGAAGGTGACTTGGTCCTATTGTATGACCAAGCTAAAGAACCCCTCGAGGTAGGCAAGTTTAACCCCATGTGGAATGGTCCTTACATCGTGAGGCGTGTCTTGGAAAAAGGAGCCTCTGAATTAGAAGACTATGAGGGGACTGTCTTGAAGGACCCTAGAAATGGGCTCTACCTCAAGCGGTATTATACTTGAACCTCTGGTTCAGGATGATACTTTTGTATACTATTGTATAGTTGCTTCTGTACATAGTTTAGATTTATTTTGGTTTTCAGGTCTACTGATTAGCTTCCGTTTGATTGACAGATGTCAGCAGAGTTTCCAACGTTCTTAGGATTCACCGATGGTGCTAGCCGTCATATGCAGCAGCTTGCTTCTGCGGCTTGGGTTATTTTCTCACCTGACCACCTAGTTGTGTCCTTAGGATGTGCTTGTCTTGGTCCCACATCTAACAATGTGGCTGAGTATAGTGTCATCATTGAGCTACTTCGGGATACCATTTCCCATGGCATCCAGTCTTTAGAAGTCCGCCTGGATTCACAACTAGTTTTGTCTCAGCTGATTGGTCATTACCATGTGCGAGATCCTACGCTAATGCGGAAATTCCTAAGGGTAAGACTCTTGGAACGACATTTTGTTTCAATTACATACATACATGTTCCGAGAAGTGTTAATCATATATCTGATGCATACGCTAACTATGTATTAGATTGGCATTTTTCACATTCACCATTAAGAACACAAATATAAGAAGACATTCCTACATTTGTACATACACACATATAGTAGAACCGGAGAACCAAAGTTTTTTTTTATAAATATGTCCAAAAATGGTAGTGTCATACAAAACTGTAACCCGTAGCCCTAAAAATAATACATATCGATACAAAAAATGAGATCCCGAGATATCTACTCCCTATGAGAAGGCCTAGCTGCCACCCTAACAGGATGTGCCTTGTAGAAATACTGAACTACATTGGCTACCTACTGCAGTAGCCGCACCTAGTCACCCGGAACCCCCACTACTTGGCTCTGCATCACCTCAAGTAGTCGTGCCACCTCTATCTGTGGAACCCTAGCAACCATCCATGATAGGTTGCACCACAAGGTCTGTAGAGTGCACCCTACTGCAGCATCAACTACCTCATCACCCCTGCCCCAACGACCATGTCTCGGGAAGCCATCAGGTCTCACTGGACCTTTGTCTGTGAGAAAACAGTCAACCATTAGCATATGATTCTACTACCAAAAATATTTTTGCATTTACATATATAATCAAAAATCCATAAAAATTTAATACACAAAAACCTAAAAAGAGTACTCACCAATTTCTCTGAACGTTGCATCTGGTGGGAGTGGCATGTCCCTATCTTGGCGGAAGTCTATCCCCGCATAGGGGTAGTCATCTATGGCAATGACCTATCGGTCCCACCAGCGGAAGAACTCCTCAGTATATGGTGATTCGAGATGGCCACCACCATGTCGTGTCAAGATCTTATCCCACCGAGTCAGGGCTGGATCTCAGAGACTACAAGGAGGGACATCCACCCTCAGACTAAGCCCTGGAACTCTCTCAAAGAAGAAGTTGCACAAGATACTCCCATACCCGAAGTTTTTGGCCTTCCCTTCTTTGCATTTTGTCAATTGAGTCTTCATAGACCCCAGCAGTGTGGTACACTAGTCAAATACTATAGGCTGCATGCATTCTGATGCATAGAACATCACTGGCTTGGACGCCTAGTGATGAGCTTTGGATCCCATGATCCGCACTAAGGTAGCCACAATAATCTTCATGCTCAGATTTACTATGGCTTTGATGGGCACCTAACTTCCCACCGTGCGTGTGTTTGTGGAGCAATACCGCGCTATGTAGTCAAGGACGATGATCCCACCACCCATAGTACGATACCAAAGACTAGCCTCCTCACCTTGATGGGACAAACTGGTAATGAAGTAGATATCATCCACTTCCAGTGTGAGGATTTTCCCATTGAGATTGAAGTTTCGTGCATCAACATCCCAATAGTCGATCAAGTGGCAGAGTAATAGGTTTTGGGCCCTCAAACCCCCTATACTCCAGAATTTGTACAACACACATACTTGCAATGCCTGATGTGCTTGCACATTGTTGCGCACGGCCTCATCAACTTGGTCATGCTCCCTCTCCCTCCACTCTAGAACCATCCTGGAGTGAAGAAAAACAAGCATTTGAGTCAAATTATTTTGCATTTTCAACTTCACGGCCGTATCCACGGGCTATTTTGTATATAGGTGCAGGTAACCACGGTCAGTATGTGCATTGACTGCGAGTATCTTTCCCTACCTGCAACCCGCATAGCTACAGTCCGCGGGTAGCGCCGAAGCCATTTAGGGCTTAGGCCAAACTAAAAGTCCCATCGCTGAAAATTAAAATGAAAGGTATGGATGAGACAACCAACCTGCTCCAGACGGTTCGATGAACGGTCGCTTGTAGCTCCCAAAATCGGCAACTGAACTTTCAGGTGAAAACTAACCACAAAGCTCCAAATAGGTGAATAGTAAATTGTAATTTTTTATTACTATTTATAATTTTCAAGACCTGCTTGTCTATAGTTTTTGACGTTTTGTGTTGTTATGGACTAATATAATGTCTTGAAGTAGTATTTGTTAATCATATTTCTTTGATGAAATCGATTATGGACCATTTCACACCTACGACAGGTACGTTTCACACCTGGCATATAGGTTAGATGCCATTTCCATGTGCGTTATGCATTTGACCTGTTTACCATTTTCATAAACCGTAGGTGCGACCCCGCTTTGTAACCGACATAGAACCTTCACACTACTATAGAAGTGTCGTTATGTGGCGGTAGGGCTTTTCCCAACATGGGTACCATAGTTAGAACCCCTTTGTGCATTCTGGTGCCCATGCCATTATTTTTCCTTAGGATTGGGAGTCCTTTGTAGTTACGCCATGATGTTCTGGTAAAGACTCATACTCTACTTTGTCTTATGTTGGCCATATCCCTTAAGTACTCCCCCTCAATTATATCATGTTGTGATTGCATTGCATCATCCTGCTTGTCGCTTGAGCCTTGTGCCAGCTCCCGCTTACTCAGTTGTGAGCGTGGTGCCTGAGCACTTTTCCCTGTCGAGCCCTGCATAGCTTATATTTTCCCTTCACAATTTGATGACCTTTCGACCCCGAGGGAACACCCCCCCAAGTGTTCACATCCTGCATGCACTTCCTTGCATTGATCATAGGTATGTTCCACTGCTTGGAACTAGTCTACTCACTATTTGACATTCGTTCCCTCACTTGTTGCACTATAAGTAATTTTATTCTTTTTCAAGATTTTCCCAAATATTAAAATACCAAAAAAAATCAAATATTCAAAAAAGCTAGACGGGATTATGGTTACTACTTCTTCTTGGTAGCTGTTGTGTCGCCTTTGAATAGAGCATTCATCCCCCTTTGTACATTATGAGTCGGGACTATAGTTGGACCTTAGGATCTATACTTGTTTCTCTGTTTTCTCCACCGATTGGTTAAGCTTCCAGTCATTATGGAGCCCTTTGTAATGCCTCCTGCATTGCACAGTTTATGTCAAGTCTATGCTGCCCGAGTCTATCCATCTGCTCATGCTCTTGTTCAAAGGAAGTCCTGAAACCTGTGTTGGCCACTCCTTAGATCTCTTGACTATTGCATGTCGACCATCCTTATTGAGTCAGTCCATTTCACCTGAGTTCTTCCAAATATTTCAGCGTAGCTGGTACCTCATGCTGGTTGATGGGGGACGCCTTAATGCCCTCCTTCCAGCGAGTCTCATTCCGTCAACTTCAACCCATTTATTTCGGAGCTTGAGGCTTAGAGTTTGGTTGAGTACCTTGAGGCTTGCAGTCATTAGTGGTAGGTTCTCTCACCATCGACAGTTTTGGGAATACATCAATGTCCCCTGATTGATGGATTCATCCTAGTGTTCGACTTCAACTGATTTATTCACACTTCGATGATTGTGCTCTGTGCCTTGAAGCCCATTTTCATTATTGGTGGGTTATATCGCGTCTGTTAACGATATACATCATTGACCAGTAATAAGACGATGTCACATCAGGTTCGACCCCAATTCCTTTATTCACTTGATGGGACTTGTATCATTGAATACTTATGTAGAAGACCTCAGGCGATAGTGGTATTCAATATGCTACTTATGACTTTGAATTTACATCTGAGATATCACCTCTAAGATATCAGCAGTTTGTACCACAATTTTGCACTAGTTGTTTCCTTTTCAGCAGGAGACCATATCTTACTGGAGAGGGATCATGGCTATGATCACTGATGACATGTATTCATTGTTTACTACCTATTCATGGCCATTGTATCAGATTGTTGTACTACCGACATGTATTCATTATGTACTGCCTATTCATGGCCATTGTATTAGATTGTTGTACTACCGACATGTATTTAGGGATACTATTTTATTACGACGAGTGAGCTACTCTTTCCACTTGTGTCTCCATCACTCCACTTCTGAGTTTTATAATGTATTTTGGCCATTGTAGCATCAATCTATGACCTCACACATTAGGGGGCATCTGTTACAACATAATCTTCCACCCTGTGAGCATCAACATTCTTTGGCCTGTAGGATCCATTTCACTGACTCAGATCCATTTTATATCCTTCAAACATACTTTTTCCTCATTTTTCCTCTGACTTGCTTGTTGCACCACTATAGCAAGCATACCCACAAGTTGCATCACTATAGCCCATGGGTATCAAGTAAAATGGTAAAAATCACTAGTTTATTACTTTTTACTCCCAAAAAGCGGTCATTGGGTGACCTTTGGCTCTCCATCTACCCAAGAAATGTCTCGATGTGTCCTTTCACTTACCTTTGAGAGGACTATATATTGAGCACATATGGCTTATGGATAGGAGGAGAAAGAAGAGCAAGAGAACTCTAGTGGATTTTTTCCCTATCTTGAGTCTACACTCATTGATCCTTGTAGTTGTGAACCCTTTATGTTCACCTTCCAAACTCCTATATAGTTTGAGTTTTCCATTCATGGAGGATTGAAGTGGTGGAGGCACAAGTGGATTGATCTAGATCTTGGTTCAGATTGGTTGCCGGCAAGAGGTCGTAACACATTGTACTTCTTCTTGTTTATTAATAGAAATACTCATATTCTTGTCCATTAATGTTGTAAATGTTGTTTATCTTACATTGGGTTTCATTTACTTGTTATATCATGGGCCATTGCTATTGATGATGTTAATGTCGTTTATATATTATATGTACTTGTTGTATATTGGCTGTCAAGACTAATTTGTAGATTCAAGTGCACGGATTGAAAAGATCCAACGAGGATATATATCAAACGTTTGGATCGAGGTTGGTTATATTCTTCATTATTTTAGCATTGTCATTTATATAGCATAGTTTTGAGAATTGAGTTGATTTCTGGTAGTCAGTTGTTTGTTGTGGTCTACCCCAAGCCATAGTGAGTTTTCTCCAACACATAGTGATCGAGGATGGATATAAGTTCAAAGACAGGTAATCCAGGAAGCAAATATCAAGAAGGAGTACACTCCAGTAGTTTCTGCAAGGATGCAGATATTTAGAAAGAGTCAACCACTTCTCACAATCCACATCATAATGGAGTTGCAGAAAGGAAGCAAAGACTGAGAGGGAGTCAACCCAACAAACAAACAAAGATAAGTATTTGAATTATCATTTCTTGCATATTTGATTGTTTAAATAATACTGTTCAATATACTGATGTTACTAGAATTAGGCTGTGTATTTTGGCATATTAGAATAATTGCATTAATGAACAATATACTACTAATATGCATGTGATGGGTAAGTGGCCTATGGCACCGTACAACATTCCATTGCTACTTATCTAGAATGAAACCTCTTTGCTGACATGTTGGGAGTTGTGCACACTCTTAACAATGTTCTGGTAGAGATTGGAAGACATCTAGAAAGTTACGGGATATGGATAAATGTTGTATTGAAGCATTGGCTAAAATAATTGCATGACTGTATGACATATTTCTTTATGTGTAAGAATTTGTTCTGAAAACTATGAGATGCTTCTAATCATGCAATTTAACTTGTTTTGTAGGAAATATCGTATACCATCACCTACAAAAGAAGGACTACAACATTTGTTCCAGCAACAAAGATATCTATTGAAGATATTGAAGTTCCCAAGATCTGGGATGAAGTAATGGAAGAATGCCATGATCGAGGAGTACCAGTCGATCATGAAGATTGATTTTTGGAATGTAGTCCCAAGACCTGAAGGGAAGTTTGTTGTGACTTCCAAGTGGATATATAAGATCAAGCATGCTGCAGATGGTAGCATAGAGAAATACAAAACGAGGTTTGTGGCTCGTGGCTTCTCCTAGAAAGAGGGATTGAGTATGAAGAGACTTCTACACCTATAGCCAGGCACACTTCCATCAGATCAGTACTTGCTTTGGCTGCAGTGATGAAATGGAAGATACACCAGATGGATGTCAAGACAACTTTCTTGAATGGTGTAGTCGAAGAGGAAGTGTATGTGGAGCAGCCACTCGGGTTTGAGACACATGACCAAGAGTCACATGTGTGCAAATTGAAGAAAGCCCTGTATGGTTTGAAACAGGCAGCCAAGACCTGGTATGGAAGGATATATGGATTTCTATCCAGTTTGGTCTTTACCAAAAGTAAAGCGGATTCCAAACTTTACTACAAGGTTGAGGAAGGAAATCCAATGATACTACTTTTGTATGTGGATGACCTATTTGTTACAAGTGAGGATAGATTGATTACTGACACGTAGCGAAAGCTTGTTTCCGAGTTCGAGATGAAGGACTTGGGTATGATGCACTATTTTCTAGGCATGGAGTTGTGGCAGAGTGTAGATGGAATCTTCCTTGGACAAGGGAAGTATGCAGTAGAGATCCTAAAGAGGTTCGGGATGATGGACTGTAAGGCCATGGCCACACCTATGGCATCAAACTTGAAGCTTCTGTGTGATACTTCATCTGATCCAATTGATTTCACTGTGTATCGTTAGATGATTGGTTCCTTGATGTACCTGACGAACACGAGACTAGATATTTGCTTTGCGGTGAGCACATTGAGCCAGTTCCTGACGGATCCGAGAAATGTTCACCTGGTTGCTGTAAAGCATATTTTGAGGTACCTGAAGGGTAAAATTGATTATGGTCTCAAGTATGATGCGAATCAAAATTTTAACCTGCAGGGTTATGTTGATTCATATTGGGCAGGCAGTGCTGCAGATAGGAAGAGCACATCTAGGTGTTGCTTCAAGATGGGATCAGGTGTGATCTCTTGGTTTAGCAGGAAGCAGTCCTGTGTAGCACTGAGTACAGCTGAAGCAAAGTATGTTGCAGCTTATTCGACTAGTTGTGAGGCAGTATGGCTATAGAAGCTACTATCTATGTTATTTGATCTCCCGTTGGAGGTTACTGGTACCTTTTGTGGAAACTAGAGTTGTGTGAAGCTGTCTGAGAACCCGATGTTCCACGATAGGCTGAAACACATTGAGATCAAATATCACTATATCAAGGATATGGTGTAGAGAGGAGCAGTGAAGCTCTTGTATGTTGCGACGGATGAGCAGGTTGTAGATGTGCTGATGAAACCACTAGCCAGAGTGAAGTTCGAGTACTTCAGAGAGAGACTTGGTGTTCTTCAGATTGACGACACTTCGAGGAAGAAGTGATGGACACATTTGTTGGAGCCATTCCAAGCATGATGAGAGGAGGATCCTTCCATGGCTATGGATATAACCGCTGGATGATGAGCATCAGGATGATGCTCCAGTTATTGATCTGTATGTATGCATCATGTTGGATGCTCCAGTTATTGATCTGTATGTATGCATCATGTTGGATGCTGGATATGATCAGTTGGATCATTTATATGTACGTATGTATGCATCATGTTGGATACTGGATATGACCAGTAGGATCATTTATATGTATGTATGTATGCATCATGTTGGATGCTGGATATGATTAGTTGGATCATTTATATGTATGTACGCATCATGTTGGATGTTGGATATGATCAGTTGGATCATTTATATGTATATGTATATACACATCATGTTGGATGCTGGATATGATCAGTTGGATCATGTGTATGTATCTGTAGATGTATCAGGTGGATACATTTTATGATCAGGTAGATCATGTATGTTGATATGTATCAGGAATGATCAAGTGGATCATGTATTTGTATATGTATCAGGTGGATACATTGTATGATCAGGTAGATCATGTATGATGATATGTATCAGGAAGATACTATGTATGCATCAGGTGGATGCATTATATGATCAGGATGATCATAGATGACGAGCTTCAATATGTTGCTCCAGATGACATTCATCAGGACGATGAAGTGATGATGATCGGATGATCATGTGTACATTAGGAAAATGTATGGTGAGTATCAGGTTGATACCTTATGGCCGTGGAACAGGCTGTGCAGATGAGCATGTCTGGGAGATCCTATAGGTTGGAGTTGTGTACCCGTAACAGCCTGGGATGCTCTTTCGAGGCATTGATTTGGGAGGACATATAAGTAGACCTGGGAGATCTGGACAGGATGAAAAAGGCCTCAGATGCTCTTTCAAGGCATTGTCCTATGGCATGTAAGTAGACCTGAGAGATCTGGACAGGATGAAAAAGGCCTCAGATGCTCTTTTGAGGCATTGCCATGACCACATGTAATTAGACCTGGAGATATGGACAGGATGAAAAAGGCCTTAGATGCTCTTTAGGTTTCTTGCTTGGCAAGACACCCTTTTAAGGTTTTATGGTGAGATCACATGTAATGTGCTCCTGGGAGATCCGATAGGTAGAGCAGTGTGCTCGTAACAGCATGGGATTCTACAGCCAGGTTTTGTGATGGGGTCACATGTAATGTGATCCTGGGAGATCCGACATGTAGAGCTATGTGCTCGTAACAGCCTAGGATGATACAGCCAGGTTTTGTGACACATGTAATAAGTTCTGAGGATTCCATAGTATGACCAGTGATAAAGACTTGCAAGTGGTGGACCTACATCCAGTATGAAAAAGGACGGGCTCTGTAGAACTTCCTATGACGAGTAGATCAGAGATTGATTGAGATAGAAGTAGCGGTGATTCGATGACGATGATCTAGTGATGATGATCCAGATAAGAAGACTTGTGCTAGCAGATCTTTGTCGAGAAATACCTTCCTAGTTAAGAGGGAGTGTTGATGTATATGTAACTTCAGAATGTACTTCACCTATGTATTTCATCTATGTATATTGTACTCCTATAGAGATGTTATTATTCCTTTATACGGAAGTGTCGTCATTTGTATTGACAAGTGTCGCAAGTATTGTAATTTGCTAATGGGTTTTTAGACCACCTTGATGGGGTCGGCCCTGTATGAGTCATGTGGGTAAATGGGTTATTAGACCACCAAGTGTGGGGTCGGTCCGGATTAATGTAACCATGGGTTATTAGGCTAAGTTAGACAAGTCGGCTCCACTGGTTTATTGGGAAGGACATGACAAGTATAAATAGAGATCGAGAGATCTCTATTTGATCATCTCATTACTCACACTACTCTCATTCAGAAAGTGGCGCACTTGTGAGGAGGAGGATCTGCTGCTAGGAGAAGACTATCTCTTGTACTTTGGTTGTATCATTGCTCTTTATATCTCTGAGGAAGTTGTAGGGTTTTTCACCTTCTTGGTTTTCCTCAGTGAAAATCTGTGTCGCTTGTGTGCTTGCATTATTATGTCCATAATTGATATGCTATAGATATGTTGTACATGTTATTCTCTCAGTTAAGATCTTAGATCAAATTGAAAATTATGAAAAGATAACAGATTAAAATCAGTAGGGAACCATTTATGAAGCACACAGTCACTGACCTTAATGAATCAAGTGAACCTGCTCGTTATTTCAGTTCACATATTGAGCATTTCACATTTGATACCTTCTTTGGGGATCTGCCAGCTGATTCTTCACTAGATGAGAATGTACAAAATGAATCACAGATTACCAATGTTACTTCTATACCATTCTCTGGAACTATTGTAAATAATATTTATAATGTTAATACAAATTTTAGGATTGATCCTATTGCATGGACTTTATTCTTTGATAGCTCCATATCTAAAGATGCAATTGGTGCAGGTTGTGTCCTTATTGATCCAAAAGGGACTAAAACCATGATTGTTTACAGACTTGAGTTTGAATGTACCAATAATGTAGCTGAATATGAGGCTCTGGTTCAGAGACTCAAGAAGGCTATTGATATGGGTGCATAAGTAATAGAATGTTTTGGAGATTCTAAAATCATAGTTAAACAGGTAAGAAATAAGATACATTGTTTGTCTCCACGTTTAACTAATTATCAGAAAATGTTAAGAGATCTCACTAACTCTTTCTCTGCATTCAACATCAAGTTAGTCCTTAGGTCACAGAACTTTGATGTTGACCTCCTGGAAAATACAACATCTAGGTTGATTCCACCAGAAGGCTTGTCACCTAAAATCTTTTCAATAGAACTTATCTATAGGCCTTCCATCCCTTATAATGTAACAAACTAGAAAGTGTTTGATGACGACCAACAAATACTAGATTTTCTCACAGTTCAGGATACCTTTCAAGACATGGCAATAGATGAGGCTGAGCATGAGAAATCTATATTTGATCCTTCCAACATTATCCCAAAATTAGTCCTCAACCTAGAGAAATTTTATGACTTGCAAGATAAGTTCAAACAAAAGACCAACTGTAAGACCCAGAGTTCATCTAGGAACTATTCGCCAGTCAACTTAGGTATTGAACATAATCCCCAATTCATTAATCTTGGGGTTGACTTCTTTGTTGAAGAAAGAAGATATTTTATCAGATTATGTAAAGAGTTCAAAGATGTTTTCACATGGACCTATGATGAACTGAAGACTTTTGACACTAACATCATGCATCATAACATACCGATGAAACCAGAAGTGAAACCTTACCAGCAAAAGTTGAGGAAAATGCATCCTAGTCTGGAACCCTCTGTAAAGAAAGAGCTTGAGAAGTTATTGACATCACGAATCATATTCCCTATCAGACATAAATAATGGATTTCCAACCTGGTACTTCTTCGGAAGAAGAATGGGGAAATCAGACTTTATGTCGATTTCAGAAATTTGAACAGAGCTCCTGAAAAGGATAATTACTCTGTTCCTCCTATAGAGAAGATTATACAAAAGTTAGCAAAGTCTGAGATGTTCTCTCTCCTAGATGGTTTCTCAGGATATAACCAAGCCATGGTTGCCCCTGATGACCAGCTGAAAACAACTTTCAGAACCCCTTGGGGTACCTTCGCCTACAGGCGAATGCCTTTCCGGTTGATAAATGTAGGAGCCACATTCCAGAGAGCTATGGATATAGGTTTCAGAGGTTTTATGCATAATTATGTCGTAGCATACTTAGATGATATTACTATTTATTCAAAAAAATGACATGAACATTTGTCTGCTCTGAAACATGTGTTTGAATGCTGTAGGAAGTACGAAATTTCGCTGAACCCTAAGAAGTCCATATTTGCAGTAACATAAGGTAAGCTCTTGGGTTTCATTGTTTCTAAGGAAGGTATGATTATAGATCCTGAACGCACTGAAGCTATTTCGAAGATTGGTTTTCCTGGTTCACGCAAATCCATGCAATCATTCCTCCGTAAGATTAATTTTGTACGTAGGTTTGTTCCAAATTTTGCACAAATTGTTAAGCCATTGAAACGCTTAGTTAAAAAAGATGCACAGTTTAGGTAGTCTGAGGAACAAAAAGATGCATTTGTTGAAATTCGGAGGGCCATTGCAGAAGCCCTTGCTTTAATGTCCCCAGATTTCGACAGGGATTTTATTCTGTATACTGTTTTGCTACTGATTTTTCTTATGCAGTTGTCTTGACACAAAAGCATGATAATGAAGCCGAAATTCTGATTTTGTTCATGAACTCAACGTTTAATGGAGCGGAACTTAACTACTCTCAAATTAACAAGAAGGCTTATGCGGTCTACAAATCTGTAAAACATTACAGATAGTGTTTATTGAAATATCGAACTAAGGTTATCATGCCTTATACAACCATTATAAATGTTCTGGTTCAGAAAGAACTAGGAGCAAAAAGAGCCCATTGGATGATAGATTTGTAGGAGTATGACCTCGAAATCAGACCAGCGAAGATTGTAAAAGGACAAGGTTTTTGCCTTCTCACCGTTCAATCAAACAATTCTGTATAGCAGCAAACTGAATGGGAATAGGAGGAAAATGTTCCTACAAGTTCTGTTAAAGCTATAGAAACTCCACCATCTGAATGGTACGATCATATTAAATTTTTTCTAAACCATGGGTTTTCTCCTGAATCCCTTGACTTCAAAAAACGCAGATCTTTAAGATTAAAGGCTGCTCCATATCAATTTATTAATGGAGTTTGTTTAGGAAAAATTATGATGGAGTTTTCCTTAGATGTTTGGAGAAAAATGAAACTGATGACATTCTTTTACAATTTCATGTAGGACTTGCGGGAGGGCATTTTTAAGGTGAAACCAAAGCCCACAAGATTCTCATAGTAGGATATTACTGGCCTACTCTATTCAAAGATGCCTATGCTCATGTCAGAAGGTGTGAACCATGTCAAAAGTGTGCAGGGAAATTCAAAAAACCTGCTTTTCCTTTGCAGCCAGTAACAGTTCAGTTTCCATTTCAACAATAAGGATTGGATTTTGTTGGACCCATTAATCTTGTTTCCTCCCTGCAACGTAGGTATATCTTGACAGCAATAGATCACTTTACTAGATGGGTAGAGACAGTCCCTCTCAGGAAATGTAACAAAAACCAAGTGATATCCTTCCTGGACAACCAAATAGTCATAAAATTTGGTGCCCCTGAATATCTTATATTTGACAATGCATCCTACTTTTCCTCCACTGATCTCACTGAGTATGCCCTTTAAAAAGGGATCAAACTGAAATTTTCTACCAATTATTATCCACAGGGTAATGGGCTTGCTGAATCCTCTAACAAGAACTTGATAAATATTTTGAAGAAGACAGTAACCTCCCATCACAAAGATTGGCACACACAACTTTGCAATGCTCTTTGGGCAGACCGAGTTACCCCAAGGAAGATATTAGAAACTCTCCTTTTGTCTAGTTTATGGCAAGGAATCCATCCTACCATCTAACCTTACCAATCCCTCATTACAATTAGCCCAATCCATCCAAGAAGATGATTCCTCCCCCCTGCAATAGAGAATTGATACCTTGCTTAAGTTGGAGGAAGTAAGGGAAAAGGATAAAAACAAATTGTATCAACATCAGCAGATGGTTAAAAGATGGTTCGATGAGAAATCCTCCTCTAACAGATAGTTTTCAGTAGGATATTTGGTATTGAGATGGGATAAACAACATAAGGACAAAAATGAATACGCCAAATTTTAACGCCTTTGGCTAGTACCTTTCATTGTTACAGAAAAGATTGGTCCTAGTACTATTCTATTGCAGACACTGGAGGGAGTCATTGACACTTATCCAGTGAATGTTATTAAGTTTAAACCAAATAGACTAGCAAGATCACTGAAAGAAACATAATCACAAGATAGACACAGAATTTACCCTAGGAAACCCTCATGGGGTAGAAAACCCAACAAAGCTTTCCTCAATAACATGATCAGCCAAAATACAAGATATGCTCCAAGACTTGTCCTTCTTCTCTACCTCACATGCAGACCTCCCAGACACAAGTGCGCTACTTTCTGAGTTGTGGAAGTGTGTCAAATAAGGAGCTCTCCTCCTCTATTTATATTAGTTCCCAACTGACCAAAAATCCCTAATGGGGCCTACCTCTTCTAGAGAAGTCTAATAACCCCTAAAATATAAACCCAGGGTTGACCCCCACATGGTGGGTCTAATAACCCTAGTTCCCACAAACCAATGGAGGAATAAACATCTTCGGATACATAATAGAATCACCTCGGAGGAATGAAACATCTTTGGAATAATAATGTACAAATATAATATTCTTAGAAGTTACAATAGTCAACACTCCCCCTTAACGAGAAGGATATTATTACCATGTATGCAGGAGCAAGGAGTCATCGACTACATCACACATGATACATCTGTATATCATTGAAATATTTCTTCATTACATTATCATCAGTAACTCAACCATTTACTGGAACATCAACATCATCGTTGCGATCATCAGCATCGTCATCACACGATCATCAACATCATCATCACATGATCATCAGCATTGTCATCACACGATCATCAACATCGTCATCATACGATCATCAGCATCGTCATCACACGATCATCAGCATCATCATCACATGATCATCAATAGGATGCTCAATCTCGATCTTTTTAGGACCTAGGTCCATGGATGATACAATCCAAATCACGTATCTTTTGAACTGAGGTCCAGGGACGATACATTCCTATCAACTCTAGTGATCCTTCCTTTCGGAATTACGGGATCCATCACAATCATGTTTTAAGACTATCCTTCCTTTCGGAATTACGGGATTTACGGCCTAAGGATGATTAATCCCACTCAATCTCTTTTAAGACAATCATTCCTTTCGGAATTATGGGATTTACGGTCTAAGGATGATTAGTCCCACTCAATCTCTTTTAAGACAATCCTTCCTTTCGGAATTACGGGATTTACGGTCTAAGGATGATTAGTCCCACTCAATCTCTTTTAAGACAATCCTTCCTTTCGGAATTACGGGATTTATGGTCTAAGGATGATTAGTCCCACTCAATCTCTTTTAAGACAATCCTTCCTTTCGCAATTACGGGATTTATGGTCTAAGGATGATTAGTCCCACTCAATCTCTTTTAAGACAAGCCTTCCTTTCAGAATTACGGGATTTACGTTCTAAGGATGATTAGTCCCACTCAATCTCTTTTAAGACAATCATTCCTTTTGGAATTACGGGATTTACGGTCTAAGGATGATTAGTCCTACTCAATCTCTTTTAAGACAATCCTTCCTTTCGGAATTATGGGATTTACAGTCCAAGGATGATTAGTCCCACATGTCCACTAAGGACTTCATTCTCGGAGACCATACGTCTATGGATCAATTCAAGGGACCGAAGTCTGGGGACGATACAATCTCCACCTATCTAATAAGGACTTCATTTTCAGATACCAAACATCTACGGATCAATTCAAGGGACTGAATTCCGGGGATGATACAATCTCCACCTGTCCAATAAGGACTTCATTTTCAGAGACCATACGTCTACGGATCAATTCAAGGGATCGAAGTCCGGGGACAATACAATCCCCACCTGTCCAGTAAGGACTTCATTTTTAGAGACCATACGTCTATGGATCAATTCAAGGGAACGAAGTCCGGGGACAATACAATCCCCACTTATATCCTCATCAATACAGACACCGTTAGTACATCACTAGTATAAGTACATACAAGTATCCTCATCAATACATGTCTACATGTTATCAAACCATGTATCCTCAACAATACATCAATATAAAACATGTATCCTCATCAATACATCAAAAATATAGAAACATGTATTCTTATCAATACATCAATATGTATCCTTATCAATACATCAATATAAAACATGTATCCTCATCAATACATCATAAATATAGAAACATGTATTCTCATCAATACATCAATATAAAAACATGTATCCTCATCAATACATCAATATAAAACATGTATCCTCATCAATACATAAAAAAAGAAATATAAGTATTCTAAGTATAAGAGTCCTAAATCTAAGCACATATAAATATCTAGGTTTAATAAACAGGTATCCTTATCATCGACCTTAGCTGTCGATGAGGGCAATTTCATCATCAGTGATTATATCACTCCCCCTTTCGAGGAGGGTCCTTTTGAACTACACCAATCTTGTCACGGAAATATTCAAATTTTACTCGAGACCGAGGTTTGGTTAATATGTCAGCAATTTGTTCCTCCGTACTTAGATACTCGAGTTTAATAGCTCCTCTTTGCACCATATCTCGTATGTAGAAATATCGGATTTCTATGTCTTTTGACTTATCATGGAACACTGGATTTCTGTCATCTTGATACAACTTTGATTGTCACACATGATCACAGTGGGATCCAATTTTAAGTCAAACACTCCAGATACTAGCTTCTAAAGCCACACTGCTTAACAACTGGCAGAGCAGGCAGCTATATATTCTGCTTCAGCAGTACTAAGAGCCACACTATATTGTTTCTTGCTGAACCATGAGATCATGGAAAATCCAAGACCATAGCATCCACCTGATGTACTCTTTCTGTCTAAGACATTTCTTGCCCAATCAGAATCTGAATAACCATGTAATCTGAGTTCATGGTTTCCAAGATAATATAGACCAAAATCTAATGTACCCTTTAGGTACCTCATTACATGCTTTGCAGCTATTAAGTGAACCTTTCTAGGTTCTACTAGATACTAACTCAAGGTATTTACAGCAAATCATATATCTGGCCTAGTATTTGTTAAATACATCAATGACCCAATGATTTGTCTATATAGAGTTATGTCCACTAATTCTGATGAGTCATTAACTAATAACTTCAAGTTGGAGTCCATGGGAGTGGCCATGGCTTTACACTCCAACATATCAAATCTTTTTAAAATCTCCACAGCATACTTACCTTGATTTAGAAAGATTCCTTTTTGGTTATTGCCATACTTCTAGACCTAACAAGTAGTGAATTAATTCGAGATCTTTCATCTTGAATTCTGAAGAAAGCTTCTTCTTGCATTCAACAATTTTTTTATCATTTCCGGTTAGAAATAGATCATCTACATATAACAACAGTATAATTGGTTCATCATCCATCACCTTGAGATAAAGATTGGGGTAAGCTTTACCCTTGGTAAAGCCCATGCTTGTTAAGAAACTGTCAATCCTTCCGTACCAAGCTCTGTGAGCTTGCTTCAATCCATATAATGCCTTCTTCAGTTTGCATACATGAGTTCTCCCGTCTTTAACCTCAAATCCTTGTGGTTGTTCTTTGTACACTTCTTCTTCAATGACACCATTCAGGAAGGTTGTTTTAACATCCATCGTGTGTAGTTTCCACTTCATCATAGATGCAAGTTCCATGATAGTTCTTATTGATGTCTACCTAACAACTGGTGCAAATGTTTCTTCATAGTCTATTCCCTCCTTTTGAGAGAATCCTCTGGCTACAAATCTTGCCTTATATTTTTCAATGCTACCATCTGCAGCATGTTTTATATTGAATATCCATTTGGAAGAAACCACACTTTTATCCTTTGGTTTGGGAACTATATCCCAAACATCATTTTTCATTATTGACTCGTACTCTTCTGTCATAGCTTCTACCCATTCTTTCTTCTAAGCTGCCTCTTCATAGCTGGTGGGTTGTTGATCCACAAGATCACATATTAGGGCCACATAATTGGATACTAACTTGGGTTTCTTCCTTTCTCTAGTGGAACCTTCAGGAGCTCCATATTTTTCAGCTCCTTGAATAATGTCTCTAGCCCAAGTTGGCCTTCTTATTCTAGATAGATTTGCAATGGGGGGTTCTTGAGGTTCTATCATGTCATGGTATTCTAGTGCATCATTTTTAGGGATGTGAACAACTTCTGTGACTTTAGGAGGTGTATCTTCTTCATAGATTTCTTCAAGTTGGCACTTCTTAGATTTCTTGATAGCTGCTTCTTCATCAAATGTTACATCTCTACTTATCTCCATATGATGAAAACCAGGTATGTAAATTCTGAAAGATTTGGATGTTTCACAATATCCAACAAATATTCCTTTCCTACCAGAGGGATCTAACTTGGTTCTCTTTTATTTTGGAATGTGAATATACACAGGACATCCAAATATTTTGAGGTGACTTACCTCAAGCTTCTTTCCTATGAACACTTCTTCTGGAGTCTTAAATTCAAGAGCACTATGAGGAAATCTATTTTATACATAGACAGCTGTCATGGCTGCTTCAAAGTCTATTTTGTACATAGACATCTGTCTTGGCTGCTTCAGCCCATAGATACATGGGAAGATCTTGATCATGTATGGTAGTCTTTACATCTTCCATGATAGTTCTACTCTTTCTTTCAGCAACCCCATTTTGTTGGGGATTGTAGGGAGTGATTAATTCCCTCTTGATTCCAGCTTCCTTACAAAAGTCTTCAAAGTCCTTTGAAGTATATTCTCCGCCATTATCTATTTTGAGAATCTTGATTTTCTTTTCTGAGAGATTTTCTATTAAGGCCTTGAATTCTTTGAATTTTCCAAAGACTTCATTCTTTCCTTTTAGAAAGTATATCCAAGTCTTCCTTGAATCATCATCAATGAATGTGAGATAGTATTCAAACAAACTTAGGGATGTGGTGGGAATTGGTCCACATACATCTGAGTGAATTAACTCTAAAATGTTCTTAGTCTTTGTTTCACTCTTTGGAAAGGGGTTCTTGACATTCTTCCCCTTTTCACATCCTTTGCATGAGCCATTATGATCAATATTTAAGTCCGGTAGACCTGTGACCCCCTTGCTCACATAGGGTAGGGCCTTGTAATTAATGTGGGCGAGCCTTCTATGCCATAGTTCACTGGGGCTAGTGGTTTCATGAACAAGGGAAGCTTCTGGATAACCCTTGAGTTTGTAAAGTCCTCCTTCTTCTTCACCAATAACAATTGCATCATCAATTGACTTTCCTTTGGGCCACATGAGCACTTGTCCATCAATAAATGCAATTCTAAATCCTTTCTTATCTAGTGCTAAGATAGAAAGTAGGTTCTTCTTCAAACCTGGTACATACAAAATTTCTTTCATTTTCAAAGGTGTTCCAGAATCAAGCTTGCAATTTGCTTCACCAATTCCCTTGTTGGGATATTGATAATCATCACCTAAAGATACCTTTTGTGGAGAATACTTTTCTTCAAGTCTTGAGAGAGTTTTCTTTTGGCCTGTCATGTGCTTTGAAGCACCACTATCAATGAGCCATGTAGGAGACACGGATCCAGAGAGTGCAGAAAATAGAACATATTCCTCTGCATCTTCTTCTTCATTCCTTCTAGATCTTTTCCTAGGAAGGGGCCTCTCTTCTTCTTCTTCATCTCTTTTGGATCTTTTTCTGTGAGGCCTTACTTCCTCCTCTTCTTCTTCTTCACTATCATCTTCTGCAAGATGTGCTTGATGTCTTTTATAATCAAGATTTTTCTTCTTCTTTGAAGGACAAAATCTAGCAATGTGACCTTCCTTATGACAATGGAAACATTGGAAAGAAGAGAACTTTCCTTGTTCTTTCTTCTAAAAGTTTTGAGGAGAATGAGGTTCCTTGTGATTGAAATTCTTGAAGTGAGATTGATTCTTCCTTCTCTTAGTGCGTGTGGCCAAGTCTTGGTCATCTTCTTTGAGAAGGGATTCTCTGTTGGCTACCCTAGCTTCTTCTTGAACACAGTCCTCCCAAACTTCATCAAACTTCATACTTTCCTTTCTGGCACACATAGTTTGTATAAATGACTCCCAAGGTCTAGTGAGACCATTTAGAGCAGTCATCACAAGTTCATCCTCATCAAGAGTATCACCAATGGCATCTAGTTGCTCCTTGATTTGGGAGACCCTTGAGAAGTAGTCTTGAATGGATTCTCCTTTGTGCATCTTGGTGCTCTTCAACCGATTTATTAGGTTCATCTTCCTATTGATGTTCTTTCCTTCATACATTCTTCCTAGAGCATCATACATTTCCTTTGGAGTCTTCTTGGAAGCCACTTGGGGAATCAAGTGGTCTTTAATAGAATCAAATATGATTCTCTTTGCCGTAATCAAATCCTTCCTATGCTTCTCTTTGGCTTCATCTCCTTCAGGTTCTGCATCTTCATCCTTGATATAATGAGCAAGATCATTCTCTTCAAGAATGAGACCGATTCTATATTTCTATGCCTAGAAATTCTCTATACCTTCTAGTTTGTCTTCAAGCTTAGTGCTTGGAGCCATCTTCTCTTGGGGGAGTCCAAGAGACAAGAGATAGAGTAATACTTACTCGGAAACTTTAACTTTTTACTTTTCTGGATCTGCGACAGAATTTCTGGTTTATCACACTTTTGATAAAAATAGGGTTTGACTTTCTCGAAGTTATACCCAACCAAAAACCTCGATCCAAGGATCAAAATATAGATCTTTAGAAGAGCTATTCAGCCATGCAACCAGAAACCAAAAATACTAACTTTTACATAAACCCTAATTTTGGGAGAGAGAGAGAAATATAGTTTCACCTTGTGAAAGATGTTCTATTCAGGCTAGCTCTGATACCATGTTAAGTTTAAACCAAATAGACTAGCAATATCACTGAAAGAAACATAATCACAAGATAGACATAGAATTTACCCTGGGAAACCCCCATGGGGTAGAAAACCCAGCAAAGCTTTCCTCAATAAGATGATCAACCAAAATACAAAATATGCTCCAATACTTGTCCTTATTCTCTACCTCACATGCAGAACTCCCAGACACAAGTGTGCTACTTTCTGAGTTGTGGAAGTGTGTAAAATGAGGAGCTCTCCTCCTCTATTTATACTAGTTCTCGAATGACCAAAAATCCCTAATGGGGCCGACCTCTTCTAGAGAAGTCTAATAACCCCTAAAATATAAACCCAGGGCCGACCCCCACATGGTGGGTCTAATAATCCTAGTTCCCACAAACCATCAGAGGAATAAACATCTCCTGATACATAATAGAATCACCTCATAGGAATGAAACATCTCTGGAATAATAATGTACAAATATAATATTCTTAGAAGTTATAATATTCAACAAATGTTTCTCTGTTCAAGAAGTATTTAGTCTGAACAATTTGATGCATTTTTGTACATAAGTTTTGTGTGTTTTCTTTTCTTTTGATTTGATTGCTTTTTCCTTTTATATTATTTATGTTTAGTTAATTTCCACACACATTTGGCAATGGTTGATCGATCATTTTGTCTCAAGATTGATACAATCTGAAATTTCTTAGAATGCATGGTCAGTTTTAGCTTTCCTCAGCCTATGACAGAACTTGTTTTGTACAGGAGTTACAATCAATAATTGCAGAACCTTGATTGATACTTTCCCACCTTGATCCATCTTTACATATGTTTTATTTGTTTAATTGAGGTATGAGGAATGACTGGTGTTTCTTATCTTATGTCTCATTGGTGAAGCAACATATCTTAATAACTTGGTCAGCTTTATCTGCTCTGGATCCTATTACAGTCACTTTGATAATAATTTTCTCAATAATTGTGGATTACACAATGGGGGATCTTATCATAAGTCATCCCATTAGGTTCATAGGTGTTTAGTGGAATGAATTCTTCACATCAAGCCACCAAACTTGGGAGATGACTTTCAGTTTCTGCTGAAAGGTGGAAGATCCTATTACAGGTTGGTCCTTTCATGATCCGCAAAGCCCCAGCGAGTAACACTACTATTATGTGGTTACCAAGCCATGGTAGTGTCTTGTAATTTACATCCTAATAAATCTTTCTTTTCTTTTATAAGACACTTTTTGTGTGTAGGGACAAGGGGGTCTTATCATAAGCCATCCCTTCCATGATCATGGGTTTGATTTTGGACTAAAATTATCATTATGTGGTCACCAAGCCATGATAGTTGCTTTCAGTGTCATAACTGGAAGACAAGGAGTCTCCTTACCGAGCTATCTTGATCAGTTTCTAGATCAGTTCTGTGAATGGCAATGCTAACATCTGATTACCGAGTTAGGGAAGGGGTCTTATATCAACAAGGTCTTATGTATAGTTTTCTATTTTGATTAAAAGGAAGAAAAGAAAAAAAGAAAAAAAATGTAGATATTGCCAAAAACTATTTGTATGTAAATAAAGCAATTAATAAATCAAGGTGGTCTATAATTTGGATATCCAGAGCAGTTTTAAGTTTACCTCCAGGTTCAACTCAAAATGGCTACCCGTGATTGCATAATGGTCAAGAATTCTTTTTTTTTCTTACACCTCCTTATCAGATTTGCATCATTTTTAATGATTATGGGATGGGAGTATATCAATCATATGCTTAACGCTGCTTGTTGTTTGTATTTCTTTATGAACATCTTCTAAATTTCAGGTTGGAATATTAGAAGACTGACATGTTTTCTTTAAACTAAGGTTTTATTCACAGAGATAACTGGTTCATCCCAGCCAGTCGCCAGTTGTTGTAGGTACAACAGATCCCATATTCTAATGGAACACGGGAGCCCCAAAATTTTTCACTACAAATTTATTGGGTTATATTCCTTTGTCCTTATGAGATTTTTCATCATGTTTATTATGATTTTATGCATTTGCATTGTTTTCATCTAATTAGAATTTTCCCTTCGAAAATTTTCAGTTTTTGACCTTTTTTCTTAAAGTTGTGGGAAGCTTTGATTCCTCTCAAAAGGTCATTTTTCATCCCTCAAACCCGCAATCCCACAATCCTACAATTGCGGATTGTGGGAGATTGTTTTTCCTCTTTTGAGTTTTTCCCATCCCGCAACCCATAAGTTGCGTATTGCGAGAAGATCATGTAAATATGTTTGTTGAACTTTTCGTTCTGCAACCGTAATTGCGGATTGCAGATTGCAAAAAGTGGTTTGAATAATAAAAATGCGTTGTGTGTTTCCGCAACCTGCAACCGGAAATTGCGGAAAGGTTATTTGATATAAAAGGTTGTTTGCAATCCTGCAACCCACAACCTGCAATTGCGGATTGCGGGAAGTTGTTGAATAATTTTTGAACTTCTCAATCCCGCAACCTGCAACCCACAATTTGCGGATTGCGAATTGTGGAGACATCTTTTGATTTAATAAACACGGTTTCAATCCCGCAACCTGCAATTGCAGATTGCCGAATGTGGGAAGGATGTACATACCTGCAAGGTTGGCCCCACAATTTATCTCCTGCAAATTTCAAGAATTGATCTCAGTCGTTGATTGGTTTTCATCTGACAGCTCAGAGTTTACTCGTTCAAATTATTAATTAGGCCATTTTTCTTATTTTTCTCTATCATTTTCAAATTTGGAAAATTACCTTGCTGCTTGAATTTTACTGTGAATTTTTACCAGAGGTGCCTTGCCTGGCATTTTTAGCTGAAGTGGGTTGGTTTTCTATTTTCCTTTATTCAGTTATTTACAGTTTTAATCATTTTTTTATTGTTTTTTATTGTTGTTATTCATTCGTCAGAATTTCTCCATTTTGCAAACATGTCACGCAACACACATTCTAAGACTACCCAGAAAGACTAGTTGAGAAAGGACCCAAATTTTGGCATCTTCTCAGACACCAGTGGAAAGATCACTGAAACTTACCAGGTAGATTGGTAAAAAATCTACTTGATATTTGACAACGATGACCTATCAGACATTGAGAAAGACCGCCAAGCCTACGAGAAAATTAGGGACTCTCAGCTTCATGCAATTGCTGCTAGACCTACCATATTGCCTTATACTGACGCAGTTAAATGGATAGTAGATCATGCCAACCCCAAAGACCACTCTTTCAATGACAACGCGGGTTCACAATTAACCACGTTCCATCCTTAGGTATTTATTAGGGAATTTTCCCTTAGAACACCTGTGCAGATCCTTAATACCACATTCCCGGATTCCGCTAACACCAGGTTCAATTTCAATGAAAAGCTCAAATCCTGGATGCACAAACCAGCCAAATTTATGCACAGGCCTGACAACTTATACCCAGTGTCATGGTTTAAAGAACCCTACTCGTTATTGGAAGCTATGCTTTTTCAGCTGTATGGCCTTCCTAGTTCCTCAATTTTTAAAGCTGAATGAGCTCTTGTGGCTCATCATGTCTTAACTACAGGCAAATCTTTTCCTTGGGCTTCTATTTTGTCTTTTGAGCTTAAAACAACAATTGAAAAGTATCAAAAATCTTCTTCTACACAGAAACCCTGTTTCTTTCGTTCCGCCTATGTGTTGGATGTTTTCTGTGCTGAATTTCAATATCCCAATATGGGATGGAATTGGAACCCTGCTACTCCTCCTATTCACATATATCATTCTGCACTGTGGGAGAATAATTGTGTACCTCTATTATATGACATTTGTGATCGTCTCCTCGATGCTATTTATCTCCAGATATTTAAGGAAGATGCACCAGCTTTCTCAGTTGATGCCAAGCTTTTCATTGCCATAATTGGGGATTGGTATGTAGGGGAATCGTTCTCCTATGTCAGAATATGGGGAATCAGTGCTGTTCACCTACTGCCTAGAATTGTTCCAGATAGGTTGCTAATTGAATAAGTATCATATCAAATTGTAATAGAAGGGGGTTATCTCAAAATTACAGGTCCCAAGAGGAGAGGGTGGCCCAAATTCCCCTTGAACCTTGGACCTTTGGCTATCCCTACTTCCACCTGGGCTCAAGTATTGGGTAACAAGATTGCTTCTTTGAAACTAGGATATGCTCCTAAAAGAATACATGATCCTAAAAGATTCCTAGATGCCCATTTCAAGCACAAGCATATGAAGATGGCCTATGTACATGAAGATGTCCCAGGTGACTCCATCTGCCTGGGAGTAAATACTTTTTTTCTGAAGTCCTGGCAAAGGCTAAAAGTAGGGATGAACATAACTAGATTTTTCTATACCAGTAAGAGCTCAGAGATAAGGTTTTCAGCTACAGGAAATTGGAATTCGATTTGATTGAGCAGGTAAGAAGGGAAAGAGAAGAGAAGGAGGCTCAACAACCTAAACCCTTGTCATGCTGACTTATCCTGATGGTGATAAAGGCAAAGGACTTATGGAGGAGTCTCCAAAGATGGAGATTTCTGAACAATATAAAGTATTAATGCAAACTTCCCAGTAGGAGAAGAAAGAACTAGCACAAATGACCTCAGTACTGCACACCAAAGAGATCAATCCATCCAACTCAGTAAGTGATGTATAGGTGATTGTGGTCAGCAATCCAGCAAAAAGACAGAAGCTCATAACTACTCCCTCTCAGATTCCCACTTTCGATATTGAAGATAGTGATAGGGAGGATGAAGTAATTTCTCTTGTACCTGTATTGGAAGAAATCATTGAAGTTTCCCAGGCAGTCTCAAATTTGCTGGACACCATAGTTATGAATGAACCCACTCCAGGTGAGAATATGTCTCAAGTTTCTGCTGTTCTTGATGCAACAACATCAAACACATCACTTCCCTCAGTAGAAGTTTCTCTAGTTACAAATTTTGAGGTGACACATCCTACAACCTTGTCTCAGTTGTTTGATGCATTTAATTTTATCACTCCTACACCCCCAGCTTTGACAATTCCACTCCTTACTCCCCCATTAACCATTGCAGAGATCTAGTCTTTGACTGTTCCCCTGCAATCACCTCCATCTCCTTCATTACCCTCAGTTACTGATGTCCCAAATCCCTTTTCCCCTTCTTCACCTTCAGTTGTTGACACTCAAGATTCACCACATGAAGTTGTTACTTCCATTTCTTCACCAACCATTGTACCATCAACTAGTGAAGCTTTCCCTTCTTCCTAAATCTCATCTCAAGTTGCTATGTCTATTCCTACTCCTACTATCAGCTAGACACCCCTTTTGGTTACAACAACAGATATGAGCACATCATCCATTGATATGGTGGATACTTTTGAAGATGATGTAATTGTTCCCCTGGGGGACTACTTTTACAGTAAGGCAACCAAGGCAGTCATGAAGAAAGGAAAAAGAAGAAGCAAAGATCAAGGAGAATTGGAGGAACCCATTCCTAATCAAATAATCTGGACAAAGCAGTCTGATGATATCTAGGCAGAAGCAGTGGATGCAACTGCAGTGTTGGGTTCATTTGCAGGAGCAAATTTTGATTCAGTCAAGACCTTGAACAGGGAGATTGACTTGAAAAAAGAAGAACTGAAAAAGCTTCAAGAGCAATTGGCAACAACCAAGGAAGAGCATGAAGTTTATGTTCAGGATTTAAGGAAGATATTTGAAGACAAGTTGGAGATCTGCAGTTGCATAATACTTCTCTCTAGGTTAAACTACGTGATGCAAAAGCAGAAAATACTGCCCACGAGGAAAGAATGGATGTGCTTAAAAAACAACTTGAGGATGCAATTACAAGTGCAACCTCCTCTTCGTTTTCCATGTTTTCAGAGCAAGAGTTCAAGGACCTAGCTAATCATGTTATCCAGGAGCATCATAAGCTTATAGCTGATCTATTTACTACCTTGGGTGAAATTCATGAGACCTACATCGCCTTTGAATAGATGTCTAGTACCTTGAGCAAGCAAATAGAGAAAACAAAAAAGGATTTTAAAGCTATAGAAGACATCATGGATTGACAGAAGTATATTGAAGATAAGCCACCTGATATCCATGAATTGGACAGTCTCAAATTCAGAAGGATCAGGACTGCTGTGCAGGCTTTGGAGAATGTCATTGAGATGGTGGAGGATACCATAAATCAGGCTCAAGCAAATTACAGGAGAATATGGTATGCCTCAGAAAATCTCATGGAGATGTTGGCATCCCCTGCAATGGGGCTCATCAAGAAGGAAAATTTACCGAAATTGATGATAGAGTAGGTCGAAGCCCATCGTGATGAAGTCAGAGATAAGATAATGTGGATTGACCACATCCAAATTGAAGACGTGGATTGGCTGATCAGGTAACTTGTTTCCATGGAGGAAAAGATCTATGTTTTTATCCACATGTGGCATAAATTGGCCAAAAATGAGATTGAAGGATCCACATGTGATGCCCAACTGGGGCTTGAATCTCCTAATTATCCAGATATAGATGAATTGATGGAAATTTGGGGCAAGTGGCGAGATTTCCTCACTTAATTGAATAATCCAATTTTGTAATCCTTGTTTTAGGGGAGTTTATCCTTTGTATTATTTTGTAAATTATTATTTAAGGGTTAGATCTCTCTTAGGAAAGGGATGGTCATTTTGGGGTAGAAATTGGCAGAAGAAGACTGTAGATACTCTGTTTAATGCAGAGCTTGTAACTTCTTACAGACTTTCACTAATATAGTAATGTTATTCTCTTGCATCATCTTTTGTTTATTAATAAAGTTTCTTTGATAAATATTGATTTTTACTTCAAACTGTTATCTACACTGTTTAAATCCTTTGCAATTATTATTTCATACATAGATCTATGATCTGGATTTGTCCTCACGTCTGATCTGTGTATGCATTATGTTTTAATTGAATTTCTTCAACTAAAATATTAATCTATTTCTGCAAATGATTCGCAGTAAATTATAATCTATGTTAATTTTTCAATTGACATATCGGTGACAGGTTAATCTTGAACGAGCTTAAATGCTTAATATTGCATTCAGTTAATTTTAATTGATTGGTTGTAATTTAAGCAGATAAGAAATTGATCGCCTTTACATTTATGTCAAGTGGATGAACATACTTATCTATTTTCACATCAAATTAATCTGCACTTAAACAAGACACCTTTTAGAGTAGGTCTAACTTAGCTTAGATTTCCTTCCTAGGTAGATTTGTTTCAAACTAAACACACTTTGTTTTCCTTCATTGGAAGAAAGATCTTTTTAGGATCAAAACCACAAGTGCCAGCGGAGGCCTTTGTATCCGTGGGAGATCACTATTCCAAATAGCTCGAGGATAGGGTAATACTTGCGCAGGATTATATGAAGCCTTTGGACGGGTTTTCTTCCTATGTTGAGAGCTTTGGAACCCATTCCAGCACCCTACACAACCAAGGCCTCAACAGGCGATCGAACGACTTCGCACCTAAAATCGATAACAAATTTTTGAAGTGGTAAATTTGATTTCAATTGGATTGGAGACCAAAAATCTTGTAGAGCATTCAACTTAAACTGAAAAAGCGTAAAATATGTATTCATTACATATGAAATGTTTACAGAAAGCTATTAATAGTTCATGTTCCCAAATGAACACAGTAGATCACATTGGGATAAAGATAGATTGGTTGTTTTAAAGTTTTAAATTTTAATAGAAATTATGAAAAAAACACTTGAGGATCTAGTGTCATAGAACCCGGTTGTCCACTCATTGCTCTTTGTGAAATCAAAGCCTACAATCAAGTTGGAAGATTCAAGGCCAGCATGTGCAAAAGCTGCAGTCACCTACAAAAATATAATGGAAAAAAAAAATCAGAGGATTCTCCAAGTTCCAACAGAGCTTCTACAACTATTATGAGAGATTTCGAGCAACTACATTTATTTAAGTATATGGTTCCCAAATTTCACAGAACATTAATTTAAAATGGAACCAAAGTGGAAAATTGTGACACCCCTTATGCTTGATTTAGTAACATGTTTGAGTTATATGGTCATCTTCTCTTCCTATTTTTCAAGTGCAATTTGTATTTCACAAAGCATTGCGTCATCTTTTGAAACATTGTGGAAACATCAATGGCCAAAACCTGCACAAAAAACAAGGAATGCACAAGTAAAACATATATAAATCCAGTCTTCACTTCACTACTTTCTAAATTGCTACAAGGCATAATATTACATCATCTAGAGCTAAACACTGTTTAGATGCTGTTAAGTTGAACTTCTTAAAAGTTGAAAGAGACTTTTCCTAGAGTGCATTGGCAAATTATGCAAATCTTTGATGCCAGAACAGTATGTTGTCTTCAATTTCTCCACCCTATCCGTTAGTCCTTCTGTAACCTATGGCAGTATGTTATCAATTAACATTGGAAATGAAGCCAAAACAAAAAGTTCAATTTAACAAAAGGATTGTACATTCTTGTTTCTACCTACTTTTTAGTAGAAATAAAGGATTGGAATTGTTCTTCCATATTTCTTAGTTGTTGTTGCTATTGTGAAACTGAATCTGAAATTGATTTATGTAAGACATCCAAATGTTGTGACAACTAAAACTGAAATGATCGAACTAAATTTTGGTTTCCACTTTGCATCTTATTCTTTCATTCTACATAGTTGGTCAGTGGTGAGCATTTTGTAGCAAAATGAAAGTGAAACACAAAACCTAGGGTGAAGAGTCTTCAAAGAATAAGTGCCAGTTTTTTCAAATAGACCATCAACATCCTATGCTACACTTTCTATCACTAATCAGAGATCTACTTTCTACTCAACAAGGGATTTCTCTATTCGCCACAGGAAAATATGATATTATCCCATAATCTGAGCAAATAGGAAAATTAAGAAGAGACGTTATATCTAAACAAAGAGACCATTTGCATATTACTATTAGAACCCAAACTAATTGTAATAGATTTGAGATAATGAACTCCCTTTCCTTTATTGTGCAGTTAGCTTGTCTATGTTTCTCTTGAAAATGATGGCCATTCTTTTGGGAAACAAATTTTTGTGTGGACTAGAGCTCAAAAGGGTGCTAATGATGGCCATTCTTTTGGGAGAGAATTTTGGAGACAAATTTCTTCACCAAATTGTTGTCGATAAAAAACCATGCGCTAACATTATATGGTACATAAATAGCAATGGAAGAGAGCATCAAACCTTGAAGCCAGACTTGCCACACAATCGTATTCATGTGTCTAATCCCTATAGTTATACAAAATATACAAGTATGAGGAAAACTGAGACATTATATCACAGATTGAAGAGAAACAATTATAGTAGTCATGCCATTACTAATTTTTACCATGAAGAGGTAGGAGAAGATTTTTGTGGCTTAATATGTGATTATGCACATTAATTTTTGTAATTTATTAAATCTCAATTTTTTATCCTACACATTGTTCTACTTATATTAAAGAGACTATTAATGCGATGTAAAGACAATGAAAATCTCAAAGATAGATAGATTTGGAATTGAGATAAAAACATGGGAATTTGAAATCTTTGTGAAAAGAAATATGCTACACATTTTTTACTTATCTTAAAGAAGCCATTCAACCTAATCTTAAAATAGATTGATCATTCAAGAACCCTAGAAGGTATGCAAACAAAATATGAGGAATATTGAAAAGTATGAGGAAAACCGAAACGTTGTATTACAAATTGAAGAGAGAAAACAATTATAGAAGTCATGCGATCTCAGAGGGCACTAAACAGTTATTGGTGTTGTTTCCAACATAGGGTTTTATAATGCAACGGTATTTCCTTTAGTGGTAAATTTTTCTTATTCAATGAAGGCTGTAAAGAGTTTTCATTTCTTGCATTCTTTACTTGTGTATTTTGTTATGACATTTATATCTTTATTTTTAGATTTTCATTTCTCCATCTCCAATATTGGCAAACAAAAGCAAGATGTTATGGACATGCCACGATAAAGAGAATAATATCAATGGGTCAAGTGGAACAACAAAATTCAATTTCAATATCTATTAGTCAGATATTTAATGTTAGATAGAGAAGTATTTATGCCTATTTTATGTATATTCCATGTGAGGAAATGGGACCTTGTGGATGTTAAGAAAAATAAAGGTTGGAAGCAACGATAGAAAAAAAAGGATGTTGACCATTTACATCTAGCTTGTACATATTATGGCTCAAAGCTAAAAAAATATTGTGCACAAGACTTTCCTGAAGATTGTTCTATTAGGAACACCCTCATTACTGTTACTGTAGTGTCCTCCAGAATTCCTTCAAGTTCAATGCATTACCATTCCTCCTCAAAATTTGTATCCCGCAGGGGATCTTCAAGGTAGGGACAATGTTGATCTTGATGTACCAAGTTCTTCCTTTGCATGCATTAATGCATTTGATGTGGCCCCTTTCCTATTTTATGAGGAAATGATCCATACATGAACTTGTAGGAAAAAATCCACATAGTTATGAGTCGTTTCATTTCCTTAGACCAACTTAACTTTCACTATCCTTGGGTGAATGATAATATTACCTACCACTAAAGGCGAGGGATAACTTTAAATCGGGTTAATTAACTAGTTAGAAGGTAAGGCTGTCACTTAACTTCAATTTCAATATCTATTAGTTAGATATTTAATGTTATTTAGAGAAGTATTATTTATGCCTATTTTATGTATATTCCAAGTGACGAATTGGGATGTTAGGGAGGTTAAATAGAATCAACATTGTAAGCAATGACAAAACAAGAAAATAGCGGTGACCATTTACATCCAGCCTGTAAATATTTTGGTAGAGAGCTGAAAAAACAAGAAAATGGTGGTGACCATTGTTACATGTGAAGCATAAATAAATATGCCTAGAATTCAATGGTTAACAACTTGGAAGCTGCTACAAATATATTTGTTGAAGCAAGAAGCCTTTTACATAAGTGGTTCCTACAGACCTATGCCTCTTATCCTTTTTTCTATTTATTTTTTCCTTGGTTTTGGTATTTTTCTCAACATTATGTAGGCATTAAGTGAACTCCATTAAATATTTAGTACATGTAGACTAACTGTAGAAGGTAGAATAATGTATGAACGATAAGAAATTAAACCACAGTGCCCTGATTGGTTCATTGTAGCTAAGTACTGCTAAATTTTCAAGTTCCCAAATCAATGATGGCCCTATGTTCCAATGTATCTATCTATTGGGCTATTTTTTTTTTTTTAGCATTATGAAGCTATGAAGCACACTCCAATAAGGTTTTAGTACATGTAGACGAACTGTAGAAGGAATAATAACATATATGAACCAATAAAAAAGTTAAGCATTATTCATCCATGAAGTGCACTCCAATAAGGCTTTAGTATATGCAAACTAACTGACGGTAGAATAATATATGAATCATAAAAAAACTAAACCATACTTTCCTAGTTTGACCATTGTAGGTAAGGGCTAAAACTTAAGTTTCCTAGGCAAGGATGGCCTTATGTTGTTGATGTATATGTAACTTCGGAATGTATTTCACCTATGTATTTCATATATATATTTATTGTACCCTTATAGAGATGTATTATTCCTCTATAAGGAAGTGTCGTCATTTGTATTGACAAGTGTCGCAAGTGTGTTAACTTGCCGATGGGTTATTAGACCACCTTGATGGGGTCGGCCCTGTATGAGTCATGTAGGTAAAAGGGTTATTATACCACCAAGTGTGGGGTCGGCCCGGATTAAGTTAACCATGGGTTAAGCTAGACATGTAGGCCCCATTAGTTTATTGGGCAGGACAGGACAGGTATAAATAGAGATCAGGAGATCTCTATTTGATCATTCATTCACACACTTCTCTCATTCGGAAAGTGGCGCACTTATGAGGAGGAGGCTCTGCTGCTAGGAGAAGACTATCTCTTGTATTCTGGTTGTATCATTGCTCTATCTATCTCTGAGGAAGTTATTGGGGTTTTTCACCTTTATGGTTTTCCCCAAGTAAACTATGTGTCTCTTGTGTGCTTGCATTATTGTGTCCATGATTGATATGATGTAGATTTGCTGTACATGTTGTTCTCTCAGTTAAGATCCTAGATCAGATTGAAGTGAATTCTGAAAATTTAACATATGTTCCCTGCTCTTTCTCTACAGTTTCATCCTTCTCTTATATTGTTTTGGTCATATTTCTAGAATATTTCAACAAGCATTTATTTCATTATTGTTTTATCACTATTTTACACATTTATGCATATGATACCTTAATAAACATTTATTTCTAGGTCTATTTGCCTTTTTTTTTCAGAGATTGGTGTTTTTGTTTGCATATGACTTTCATCATGCACTTATAACAAGGAAAACATGGTTACCAAACTAAGTATCTTACTGAAACTAACACTCCAAAAGTGTTCTGAAGTATGCTTTCTTAGTCTTTGTTAACATATTAGAAATATTAAGACTAATCAAATAGAATACTTTGTATTCTATAAATACTCTATCGGAGCTATAATGGGAAGGAAACACGATGAGGATCCCATTGTAAGACTTGTAAATTGAAATGATATGTCATGACATCATATGTCTGTCATTGCATCGAGAGTAGTGAGATGCTCTACAACCTAGTATGGGTAAGATGTTGTCACATAATGCAATGTAATGTAACATACATAACGTAACGCTACAAAAATAAAAATAAACCAGCATAAATCCATCTTAAAACTCCCGGTGCTCTACAACCTAGTATGGGAGAGATGTTGTCATGTAATGTAATGTAACATAATGTTACAACATTAAAAATAAACCAGCATCGCTCCATCTTAAACCCAAACATATCAAGCACTGAGAGGGATCCAATTACTTGAGGCATAATTTCTTTTATCTAAATTTTTTTGTGTCAAAAGAAAATTTACAAGTCGAGGCATTGGATCCCTCTAGTTGATAGATATTCCTTTAAAATGGATCTATGATGGTTTTAATTTTTTTAATTTATGAGTTGACATTAATTTTTTAAATTACTTTTATTTATTTTGTTAAATTCATTTTTTTTAAATTACTTTTAATTATTTTGCAGAGCTAAAATTGAGATTCTGCTTGCTACTTTCAGGAAACAAACTGGACCTATCCCTTATCATTTGTAATATCACTTCTAGTGTAATAAGAATTTCCATTAAATTTGAAAGACAAGATACTAACATTTACATATGGTTCTCTCTGAAACCATTTTCTGCAAGCATCTCGCATTGGAGGTGTAAGATCACTTCTATAATTAGGGCCTCCTGGTTATAGTTCATCCTTTTTTCTTCCCATGATCATCTACAATGTCAAAATATTTTTTAGAAAGCTACAATAAGTATTTGATGCTCAAACATATTTCCCATCAAACTTTATTCAATATAGATATGCATCTAAAAAGATAAGGAGAAGAAATATGACATGGCATAACTTAGCAGTTTTAATGAGCACATTGTCATCATAATATTTATATAACTCAATAATGCAAGGAAGATACAAGAGTGACACAGGAAAGATTTATTATCAATAAGAAATGAACTAGTTCTCTCATACTCTACAAACAAATAAAATGAGTGTTGTTAATAGTCATTTAATGACCTTCGTCTAAGAACACAAATTTTTTGGAAGACAAAGAAAAAGGTATCTAGGCTCATAAAGAATAATAGGTCCAGTATCCTTACTATTTTCATCAAACATATTCCTTAAACACCAGTTTCCATATTTACAACATATTTATTCCTGTCAACGAGAATACTTTCTTTTTGCACACTTGCACAAGGTTGTTCATTATGACAATCAATTGCAAAAATAGTTGTCAGCCATAGCTACTTCTACCTATAAGCATCCTATTAATGTACGAGGACAATGATATGGCTAAATATAATTTTATAGGTCATTACTAAAACAATTTTCTACACTTATTTAAACACATAATTGTGCATTATCTTCATGCACTATCCATCCCTCATAATATTTTAAGGAAATCATCTAGTCATATTTCAAATATGTCAGCCGATTTCCCAAGTTTACTTGCTGGAGAAGATTGATTTTTTTGTTTAAAATGGAGATCTATCACTTTCAAATCATAGATTCCAAAATTGTTGGTCAATCAACAGACTATAGGAGTCATGTTGCTAACTGGGAAAGATGCTTTGAAGTACACGAGGATGGAAAAAATACAACAGGTATTAAGATCAATTCAAAGGAACATAGGAAGCCTAATATGAGTGAAAGAAAACTAGTCATAGTTGAGGTGTTTCAAGGAACTTGAGGAAAACGTTAATCGTAATACCTCCATTTATATTTATTAATTTTTAGTGTATATTATTCAATTGTTTGGCCTAAATACATCCTTTGGAAATAATTTTTTATGTACATGCAGTTCAATACCATGTATGGTTTTGCTGAAATTTGATGTTTGAGCATTGCATTGCATCAAGGTTCTTTTTATTTTACACTCAGATATACATAGATTATAATTTTCACTACTAACTATAGGAATATCAGTTACAATTCGAATCTTGATCGTATTCCATCCTACTTTTCCAGTCTCATGGTCCTGTCCCTAGGGATTGTATGTTGTTATCAAACTAAGAATTTTGCATAAAAGTCCAATTGATTAACACAAATATAACTCATTTTAGGCTTCCTATGAGCAGTGAAAAGTGATAAAAAACTTAATAAAAGTAACAATGGTTGAGATTAGATCATTAAATACAGTTACAACAATAAATAGAAAAAGGGAAGTGGTTGAATGTTGGCCTCAAGTGAAGAATAAATCAAAACACGTGCACTAGAAACTAACCACATACTGCATTTCTACTTAGCTATATAAATAACCTATAGATCCAAATAGTTGGATGTCAAACATAAGTGGATGAAATCATATAAAGAGACTGATTGCATCAAAGTAAACAAGTCATAATAGGTTACAGTAGACCTCAGCCTACACAATGGTGGTAGCAGTGATAGGGTCTATGTTAGGAACCCATGCCTTTACTTTGTTAGTATATTGTTGTTGGATGCATATGTTTTGTAAGTTGTCCCGTAGTATTTGTTGATCCATAGTTTGTGTTATTGTTGTTGGCGCATATGCTTTGTAAGTCGCCCATAGTTTTGTTGATCCATAGTTTTGACTCATAGTATTGGTGCCTAGACCTAGCCCATGGTTTGTATAGCCCATGGTTTGTATTGACACATAGTATTGATCCATGGTATTGGTTCCTAGACTTAGTATATAAGTGTGTGTTGAGGCCTATGAAGGCACCGTGAAGTTAATTGTATTGAGCTTGCTCAAAGGAGGTTGCCCCTCAAAGTGGCCTTTGATCAATATAAAAGTGATTCTGAGTTCTGTTATTTTTGATATCTCGTGTATTTGCATTAATTAGTTATTGCAGGTTCATCACATCTGGTATCAGAGCACTTTCTTGGGCTCGTTGGGTGGAATTTCTACCAATTTATTTATTTATTTATTTTTAATTTTTTTTAATTTTTTTTTTTCGCGCTGTTGCAAGTTTGGATCTAGGGATAACCCCTATCCACTTAACTGTGGGAATTAATTGGGTATAATCCCTAAAAATCATTGTGAGGAGTACCATAGGAACCCCAAAGTAGCTGGCCCATTGAGAGGACTTGCCAACGAAAAGGGCAACGACCCCTACCTGATTGACTAGTTCCCACTTGTGAGGTAAACCAAGAGCTGTCATTTGTGGCAAAGTGGTTATCAGTTTTACCTGAGCCGTGGAGTGAGGGGTATTGCCCCAATACGCAAGCCGTCAAACAACATTGGTGGCCGAGTGAATCCCCTGAACTGATAGGAAGCCGCACATACTTGGGGTCCAAATCTATTTTCAGCTGAACTATTGCCGATCACTTCTGCTCCATATCCAACCATTTCAGATCTATTCTGAAATCTGTTCCAGATCCAGCCGTTTCAGGTCTATTTCAGATCCATTCAGCGCCATTTCATATCTCTTTGTTTCTGCTCACTTCTGGGCCATTGCAGATCTATCTATTTCAGATCCCTTCCGAGTTATAGCCGCTCCATTCTGGAAAAAAAAAGAAGGTTTTTTCTCCATATCTCCCTTGTTTTAACTCCGTTTCCCTTGAAACTTCTCTGACACCCCTGCAATCCCATTCTGCATATTTCATTCCTGAGGACCCTATCCCACATTCCACTTCCCAACACCCGAAATCTCACATTTGTCTATTTTTAGGGTTTGCCATAACTTCTTCGATTTTCACTCGGTCGCCTTCAAATTTTACCACATAGTTCCTTTTCTAATTCTGCTTCTTTGTCCCTATCTACCAAATTTTTGCATTCTTTCACCCTGCTTTTGAAATCCCCCTTTTCCGCTTTTTGTCCTTTCGACAGTGTCCAAAATCTAGTCAAACCCCAATTACCCATTAGATTTTTTCCCCAATCCAAATTTCCCTTTACTAAATCAGCTTTTGTTTGTGTTTTTCTAACCATTCCAAAAAAAAAACCTTGGTTATGGTTGTCACCCATGCAAGAGCACACACCATGGAGGAAGCACTTACAGCCATCCAAACCAAACTCCAAGATCTGGATGAAAAATTTCTCAGCCTCCATCATCAGCATTCAGCCATGAACAATAACCGACAACCAGACTCTTTTGCATCCACCAGGTTCTCTTCTTCCAGTAATGTTCGTGGGCCAAAGCTTGATTTTCCTCGCTTCAATGGTACTGATCCGACTGGATGGATATACAGAGCAGAACAATATTTCAGTTTGCATAATACTTTTGATGTCCAGAAAGTTCCACTTGCATCCTTTCATTTGGAACAGGAAGCCCTTCAATGGTACCGTTGGTACATCAAAGCTCATCTCGAGCCAAACTGGACAGATTTTTGCCAACTCCTTTTGCCACGATTTGGTCATAGTGCTTTTGATGACTTCACAGGAGCACTCACTAAACTTCACCAAATGGGCACAGTGAGAGAGTATCAGATGGAATTTGAGAAACTAGCTAATCACACAGAAGGATTGTCTGATGAATTCTACAGGAGTTTTATTATCAGTGGTCTCAAGGATGAAATCCACTCATAGGTCAAAATGTTCTGTCCCAACACAATGATGGAAGTCCTAGGGTTGGCTAAGTTGGCAGAGGACAAGATCGCAGCTCAACAACGCTCCAAACCCACCTTTGTTCCCTTCAGAAATATGGGTTCCCAACGACCTCCCATCACGCTTGCTCCTCAACCAACTCCTATCAAGCATTTGTCTGAAACAGAGATGCAGGCATGCTGAGAAAAAGGGCTTTGTTATAATTGTGATGAGAAATTCGCTCGGGGACATAGATGTGTTCAACAAAAGCTCTATCTCTTGGATGTGGATTCTCCTCCTGCCTTAGAACTTGGTGAAGAAGCTACAGATACAGTCGATCATTAGGTCGACATTCAACACCTGCCTGTTGACACCTCATCTCAGGACAACCCACCCGAGATCTCTCTTCATGCTGTAACCGGCGTCACCACCCCACAAACAATGAGGGTCAGGAGATACTTCAAGAAGCTCCCTCTTACCATACTCATTGATTCTGGTAGCACTCATAACTTCATTGACCCTCGGATTGCCAAACAGGCTGATTGTTTTGTCCATCCTTGCTCCAACTTTGAAGTCATGGTTGTCAATGGGGGCACCTTGCCTTGAAAGGGGAAGTTTCACAATGTGCGTATCTCTATAAAAGATTATAACCTACGCTCTGACATGTTTTTCTTGTCCTTAGGCAGATGTGATGTGGTTTTGGGCGTTCAATGGTTACGCACACTTGGCCCCATCTTATGGGATTTTGCTGAACTTTGGATGCAATTTTCAGCCAATGGGACACAACAAAAAATTATGGGCTTACAACCAGGGTCTCTCCGCATCATCAGTTCACATAGCCTAGAAAAGATCCTTAAGAAGAATTCACATGGTGTCATTGCTCATCTCCATTCCCTTCAGGCGCATGCACCAATGGTCTCCACTACTTCCTTGGATAGATATGCAGGTGTCTTTGTTACACCAGTGGGCTTGCCGCCTTCACGAGACCTTTCCGGTAAGCATTTAGCCACATCTACGTCTCAGCAGGACATGATGGCTATTTTGCATATAGTACAGAGGTGGAAACCATCCTTATTGGGGAATTATTTTTGCATCAAGACTGATCTCAAGAGTCTGGAAACTTTCCTGGAACAACAGGTCTCCTCCCCAGCACACCTAAAATAGGTTATCCTACTCATGGGTTATGAATATGCGACCACTTACCAGAAGGGTAAGGACAATATGTTGGAAGATGCTCCTCCTCGCACATTTGATGACCCAGTTTCTCTTACAGCTATTTCTCTGCTTGTTCCAAATTGGTTGCAATCTGTTCAACGGGGCTATCTCTTCTATGAAGTCCATGCTTCTTCATCAGTAGGGCACTCTGGGTTCCTCAAAATGTATGACCAGGAACAATGTAACTTCTTTTGGCGGGGACTCAAAAGGACAATTCAATGCATGGTGGTTGACCCTGATACTTTCCAGATCAACAAGGGTGAAACGACCCTCCTTTCGGGACTGCTCGAACCCTTGCCCATACCTCCAAAGATTTGGACAACTATTTCTATGGATTTCCTAGAAGCACTCCAGTGTTATAGTACCACAACTCAAAGGACACCATATGAAGCAGTCTCTGGATAGGCACCACCAGTTCTTCTTCCATACACCTTCAGCAGCTCCCCAGTTTAGGCAATTGACTCAATTCTTCGAAACTGTGATCAGCTTCTTCTCATTTTGGAGGACAATTTTCACATGGCAAGAATTCAACTGAAACAACAAGCCGATCAACACCATTCTGAGCGCACTTTTCACATCGTTGATATGGTTATTCTTTGTCTACAACCTTCCACGCAATCCTCCCTGAAACTCTAAAGGTGCCAGTGGCTCGGAATGCAACTCGAGGATGCTACAGGGGACCCACTCCTTCAGATTCTGCATCAATTTCCACATCTAAAGCTTTGAGGACAAGGTTTTTCTAAGGGAGAGGGGATGTTAGGAACCCATGCCTTTACTTTGTTAGTATATTGTTGTTGTATGCATATGCTTTGTAAGTCATCCCGTAGTATTTGTTGATCCATAGTTTGTGTTATTGTTGTTGGCGCATATGCTTTGTAAGTCACCCATAGTTTTGTTGATCCATAGTTTGTGTTGGTCCATGGTTTTGACTCATAGTATTGGCGCCTAGACTTAGCCCATGGTTTGTATTGACACATAGTATTGATCCATGGTATTGGTGCCTAGACTTAGTATATAAGTGTGTGTTGAGGCCTATGAAGGCACCGTGATGTTAATTGTATTGAGCTTGCTCAAAGGAGGTTGCCCCCTCGAAGTGGCCTGTGATCAATATAAAAGTGATTTTGAGTTCTGTTATTTTTGATATCTCATGTATTTTCATTAATTAATTATTGCAGGTTCATCATAGTCTAGAAGATGAAGGAAAGGTGGTCCTTCGTTGCTGCAAACTACTCCTTTGAATAACCTGTCTCTGAAAATATCTTCCCCATTTCATAACTTGTACAATATATAGAAGAATGAGATAGTAAGAATAGGTAAGACAAAAAATATAAGGGAATTAAGAATAGTAGTTTATGTTACCCCCCATTACGCATGGTGAGGTTGTATGTGAGAGAGATTGGATGGATGAGAGCCTGAATGATGTTGCCATAGGATATCATGGGCAAGTATGAGGGTTCATATCTGATGTTCCAGTGAAAAGAGATAAAGGTCTTCATACCTGAGAGTTATTTGGATTGACCTAATCCCCACATCAGTGGTTAAGAGCAATTTAATCAAATCTGGGATGTTCTGAGCAGTTCTGGGCATGTTTGAGGAGAAAGTCAGCAGTTTTGAGCATGTTGTCACCATCAAGCAGTCGGATAACAGTTTCATATTTTCATAGAGATCAGTTCTAGGCAGCAAGAGGCCTATTTTCTTGTAGCATCAATCCATTATGGGAATCATCTACCAATTCTGATCTGTATTAAGACCCCAAGAAATAGTATAAATCAACCATCTTGAATGTTGGACACACAAAAAGGCATAAATCTTAGTGTTGGGCTAATCCTATTATTAAAAGCAACATTTCTGGGCATGTTTCTAACCTAGGCAGCATCAAATAAACCTAACCCTGATCCTAATCAACATTAGAAGCAAATCTGGGCAATTTCTAGGCACACTTTGTCATTGTTAAGGATTATTTTGGGATGTTTGTGCCATATTAAAACTCTGTCCTAACCTCCAGACATCAGTTAACAGCCTCAATCAACAATTTTGGGCAGAGTATGAGGCAATTTTCTCAAATAGCAGTCACAAACAACCCTAGAAACGTCATCATTGGAGCCTATTTTAACATTTGAAGACAACATCCAGCATTGTGAAGAATGTTTATGCCTTGTTGACGCAAGCTGTCACCTTGTGTAACCCCTAGAAGATTTGTTGGAGGTTTTCTTTTTGCACATTACATTCATTCTTGTAGCATATTTTAGTATGAAGGAACATTCAACTGGACGTTCCCCCTTGGAAGTGTTTTCACTTGATGTTTGTAGCCTGGATTCATGTTTAAGGAAGCATTGGAGCAAACTTTTGTTGGAGCATCCCCTTCCCTCTGGATTTTACTATGCTTGGGTGAAACCTATGGAGGATTTATACATGTTTTATTTTCATAATAGATGGGACATATCACTTGGAGCTCTATTCTTATATTTGCATTGTAATGACTACAATTAATATGTAAAATAATAAAATATGTATGATTTTATGTAAAATTCACCATCAATCCTATATGGGCATCATCTACCAATTCTGATCTGTATTAAGACCCCAAGAAATAGTATAAATCAACCATCTTGAATGTTGGACACACAAAAAGGCATAAATCTTAGTGTTGGGCTAATCCTATTATTAAAAGCAACATTTCTGGGCATGTTTCTAACCTAGGCAGCAGCAAATAAACCTAACCCTGATCCTAATCAACATTAGAAGCAAATATGGGCAATTTCTAGGCACACTTTGTCATTGTTAAGGATTATTTTGGGATGTTTGTGCCATATTACAACTCTGTCCTAACCTCCAGACATCAGTTAACAGCCTCAATCAACAATTTTGGGCAGAGTATGAGGCAATTTTCTCAAATAGCAGTCACAAACAACCCTAGAAACGTCATCATTGGAGCCTATTTTAACATTTGAAGACAACATCCAGCATTGTGAAGAATGTTTATGCCTTGTTGACGCAAGCTGTCACCTTGTGTAACACCTAGAAGATTTGTTGGAGGTTTTCTTTTTGCACATTACATTCATTCTTGTAGCATATTTTAGTATGAAGGAACATTCAACTGGACGTTCCCCCTTGGAAGTGTTTTCACTTGATGTTTGTAGCCTGGATTCATGTTTAAGGAAGCATTGGAGCAAACTTTTGTTGGAGCATCCCCTTCCCTCTGGATTTTACTATGCTTGGGTGAAACCTATGGAGGATTTATACATGTTTTATTTTCATAATAGATGGGACATATCACTTGGAGCTCTATTCTTATATTTGCATTGTAATGACTACAATTAATATGTAAAATAATAAAATATGTATGATTTTATGTAAAATTCACCATCAATCCTATATAAGCTAGGCCCTTATTGTAAATCAACATTCATCTTTTATTCAATTCAAATATTTATATACATATACTTGGTGTATTTCATTTTTTTGAGCATTCAGGTATACGTTTCTACATTTTTTGAACAAAACAGGAACACATGAATTATAGACAATACTAGACACTTGGTTCATAACCACTCCACTCTAAAAAATTCTTTTATGTAGATAGCCTAGAAAATGGAGATTATTAAAAACTAGAATGAAGTACTTTGTGTTATTAATAGAATATAATTGTATATTGAAACCAAAATGAATAAATAAAATGAAAAATATTTGATCTTGCACACAAGCCTTGATATCACTTACAGAAACAACTCCTGAATTCTAATAAAAAATGACCATACTCAATGGATGGAAATTTGTTTTTTAAAGAGGAAACAAACTGTGCACCTTTCAATCCAGCTAATAATAATTTGTGTTCAAATATTCAAGACTCGCAATGTCGATTACAAAATTCAATCACCTCATACAGTATAACAACTACCCAAATAGATAATCTCACTTGAGGGAACCTATTCACAAAAATATCAAGTCATAAGAAACTTTATTAGAATCACTACAATTCATTCAATCAATTATTATCATCATATTAGAGTCTAGACAATAAAAATGAAAAAAACAAAAGAAGAATTAAATAATGGCCGCACCGAAAATCAAACATCCCAATATGCCTTGCATGAAAAATTTCTTGGTAATCATGTTTAATATGAAAAATTTATGGGCAGTTATAGCTTTGTCAATAGCCTATATGCCAATGGTTGTATACCAAACGAAAACTGTCAATGGAAAAATCCCAATGGTATGCTAAGAGTTTCTTTGGACAGACTACTAACTACACTTGTCTAAAATAAATTAGGTTTCAACAATTGCAAAGCTATTTCTATACAAGTAAAGGTAATCCTTTATGACTTGATTGACTTCATTGGAAATTATTCTTAACAGAATCCTTCACAGGTTTATGCAAGAGCCAAAAAAGGGTTCATTATCTCATTTTAATCTCGCTGCAAATGTTGTAAACAATACAGTCTGAATATTTACAATGTTATGTCACCGCATTTTCTATGTTGCTCAAAGTTAAACTTCCAGAAAGTTTGCAAGTGTTCACTGTTTTAGAAGTCAAGTTTTTGAGTACTGCAAAGAAAGTTGTGAGTCCACAATGAATCTTTGCAGGTTGTTGGTTTCACAATGGGAGCTTTGAGGATATTGCAACAAGAAGGTTTACAAATGGTGAAAACATAAGTTTGTGAGTGCCACAAAGATGGCTTGTTGATTGCAGATATTCTACAAAGGAGAAAATGTTGCACATGCAAAAGTGTTGGTGCATTTGCAGAAGCAAGAAAGTGAACATATGCAATAGTGAAAACTAAAAGTCATATAAACACGTGAAGTTGTAGATATAGTTATGTTGTCCATTGGAAGTCCATGAAAAAATCTATAACCACTATTGAAATGAACAAATGTGTATTATCTTGTGTGCATGTTGTGTGTATTGAGGAGACACTATGTAGCTGGTATTCTAGTTAATCAAAACATTAAAAAATTGAGGATGGTTATACTTCCCAAAATATAATGTTCTCCTTCTGTTGCTTCGCACTAATAAAAAGGTGATCAACGAGAATATGGAACTTTCACCATGGTATTTGTTGGCTGCTTCAAAACTATTGAATAATGTCAAATTTGGTAAGCTTTGAGCTATCAACGCATATTATTATTTTTTCTCGGTTTATTGATAGGTTTTATGTGCAGTGTATTAAAGAACATACAAGATATGGAAGCCACATTGTATAGCATTTCCAGTAGCTTGCTGCCACCACTAGGGCCGATCGACAAAAGAATCACATAGGTTAGATAAACATATCATTTGCCTCTTCATATGGTTTCTCATTTATAGAGCGATGTTCAATGCTGATTAGTTTTTTGTGTTGCAATTTCATTAAAGAAATTGATGGCAGTAGATTACATTCGAATAAATTATTGATCCATTTACCTTCATTAATGAGGATTGATATTTTTAGCTTTTGAGTCATTGCAAATTATCTCCTAACCAGAATAATTGCAGTGCATGATTTTATATATAACAGAGGAGCACACCAAACACTGACGCCAGGTGGAAAATGAAAATTGGAATTTTAAACAAAATAAATTTCACTGAAAAATACCAATAGTTAATGTGTGGTACCAATAAACCCTAAATATTAAATTGTGTAGGCTTGCATAGTTCTTGAATTATCCATGAATTTTGGGAGTCAACTGCGTCAAGTTCTTAGAACGTGTGAATGTTTTGGTCCACACCTTCACCAATCATCAGGGAAATCCTAAACCACATTTAAACTATCTCAAGTTGTCAATTCTTTTCACACAGTGGCATTGTTCCAACACTCCATGAAAAAGCAATGGGGTAATCAATTTATGTTCCCTGAAACTTAAGAAAATAATTCTTTATTCGGCCCATTCTATTTTCTAGTGAGCATCAACAATTACAGGAGACTCGTTTGTTTATTTTGTTTTCCAGTAAGTATACTAAAAAAGCAATAAAAATTCATGGGATAGATCAACATACCTGACACATAGTCTGGGACAATGAACAATAAAGCTTGAGATAAGAATCCATGGATTCCAAGAGCTAGACAAGCTTCATATCGAGTCCTTGCAGGTCATCAATGAAAGCACTATCTGTAAGGAAATTGCCCTCTACTTATACATTGTCTTAGACACTCTGGATCTTCATTTTCTCAAATGTGTATCTGTTATATGTGACTATTTAACTGGCTTCAAATCAAATGATCTTATTAATGCAGATCTGGATTCGAAGATCATAGAGGGAAGAAAATGCAATCCATGTTTTATCGAAGGCATTGGAATATATGGAACAATCATGCTCTATTTCTATCTAACGGTGTCTAGAAATATGTATGAGTAAAATCTCATCTCCATACACAATAGGTGAATCACAATTAGTGGATCTCACGCCTTTTCCTCACTGTAACTTTATTGTTTGCCAATGGATCCTTACTCTTCTTTTCTCGAGCGGGAAAATGAAAGCTAGAAATATATAGATAGGAACCCTAGTAATACTGACTGGAATGAACCATCCCTTGATTGAATATCACACCATAGGTTGTTGATAAAGGTCTGATGGGTGTAATTGCACAGTTGAAAGGGGGCTTGCGGAGCAAAAATATGAAAACAAGATCTTCAAATAGTAGATCTGCAATAGAAGGATATGCATAAATTGTAGTCCTTTGTCCCATTTCGCCACTCTATTTAGGATTATAAAAACTTACTTTTCCTTTCCCTTTTCATGTCTTTTGTGATGAAACTGCAATAATTAATTAATGCAAATACACGAGATATTAGAAATAATAGAACAAAATCACTTTTATATTCATCATGGGACACTTCGAGGGGGCAACCTCCTTTGAGCAAGCTCAATACAATTAACTTCATGGTGCCTTTAATGACCTCAAAACATACTTATATACTAAGTATATGCCCAATACTATGTGCTAATATAAACTACGGATCAGCAAATACTACGGGATGACTTACAAAGCATATGCGTCCAACAACAATATACTAACATAGTAAAGAGAAGGGTTGACATAGGTTCCTAACATCCCCTCTCCCTTAGAAAAAGCTTTATCCTCAAAGCTTTGGTTGGAGAAATTGCTGCAGAAGCTGAAGGAGTGGTTCCCCAGTAGCATCCTCGGGTTGCATTTTAGGCCATTGATTCCTTTGGAGTGTCAAGGAGGATTGCTTGGAAGGATTTAGATGAAGAAGAACCCTGTCAGCTGCGTGGAAAATGCGCTTAGAATGGTGCTGATCGACTTATTGTTTCAAGCGAATTCTGGCCATGTGAAGATTGTCCTACAGAATGAGAAGAATCTGATCGCGGTTTCGAAGAACCGAGTCAATTTCCTAAACTGGGGAGCTGCTAAGGGTGTATGGAAGAAGAACTGTCGGTGTTTTTCCATAGACTGCTTCATATGGTGTCCTTTGAGATGTGGTATTGTACCACTAGAGCGCTGCTAGGAAATCCATAGAAATAGTTGTCCAAAGATGTGTAGGGATGGGCAAGGGTTTGAGCAATCCCGGAAGGAGTGTCGTTTCACCCTTGTTGACTTGGAAAGTATCATTGTCATCCTCCATCTGTTGAATTGTCATTTTTAGTCCCTGCCAAAAGAAGTTACATTGTTCCCAGTCATACATTTTGCAGAACCCAGAGTGCCCTGTTGATGAAGAAGCATGGATTTCATAGAAGAGAGAGCCCTGTTGAACATATTGCAACCAATTTGGAACAAGCAGAGAAAGAGATGTAAGAGAAACTGGGTCTTCAATTGTGCAAGAAGGAGCATCTTCCACCATAGTGTCCTTACCCTTCTTGTAAGTGATCACATAGGGATAACCCATGAGTTGGATAACCCATTTCAGGTGTGTTGGGGAGGAGACCCATTGTTCCAAAAAATTGTCCAGACTCGGGAGATCAGTCTTGATGTATAAATAATTCCCTAATAGGTATGGCTGCCACTTCTGTACTGCATGCAAAATAGCCATCATTTCTTGCTGAGAGGTAGATGTGGCTAAATTCTTACCGGAAACATCTCTTGAAGGCAACAAGCACATTGGTTCAGCAAAGATACCTGCATATCTATCCAAGGAAGTAGTGGAGACTATTGATGGGTGCATCTGAATGGAATTGAGCCGAGCGATGACACCATGTGAATTCTTCTTAAGGATTTTTTCCAGGCGTTGTGAACTGATGATGCAGAGAGACCCTGGTTGTAAGCCCATAAATTTGTGTTGTGCCCCGTTGAATTTAAACTGCATCCAAAGTTCAGCAAAATCCCATAAGATGGGGCCAAGTGTGCATAACCATTGAATGCTCCAAACCACATCACATCCGCCTAAGGACAAGGCAAACATGTCAGAGCATAGGTTATAATCTTCCATAGAGTTACGCACATTGTGACACTTCCCCTTACAAGGTGAGGTGCCCCCATTGGCAACCATGACTTCAAAGTTGGAGCAAGGATGGACAAAACAATCAAACTGTTTGGCAATCTGAGGGTCAATGAAGTTATGAGTGCTACCAGAATCAATGAGTATTGTAAGAGGGAGCTCTTGAAGTATCCCCTGACCCGCATTGTTTGTGGGGTGGTGATGCTAGTTACAACATGGAGAGAGATCTCGGGTGGGTCATCCTGAGATGGGGTGTCAACAGGCGGGTGTTAAAGGTCGACCTGATCATCTACTGTATCTGTAGCTTCTTCACCAAGTTATAAGGCAGTCGGAGAATCCACATCCAAGAGATAAAGCTTTTGTTGAACACATCCATGTCCCCGAGTGGATTTGTCATCACAATTATAGCAAAGCCCTTTTTCTCGGCGTGCCTGCATTTCTATTTCAGACAAATGCTTCATAGGAGTTGGTTGAGGAGAAGGCGTGATGGGAGGTCGTTGGGAACCCATATTTCTGAAGAGAACAAAGGTGAGTTTGGAGCATTGTTGAGTTGCAATCTTGTCCTCGGCTAGCTTATCCAACGCTAGGACTTCCATCATTGTGTTGGGACAAAACATTTTGACCTCTGAGCAGATTTCATCCTTGAGATCACTGATAAAATAACTCCTGTAGAATTCATTAGACAATCCTTCTGTGTGATTGGCCAATTTCTCAAATTCTGTCTGATACTCTCTCACTGTGCCAATTTGGTGAAGTTTAGTAAGTGCTCCTGTGAAATCATCAAAAGCACTAGGACCAAATCGTGGCAAAATTAGTTGACAAAAATCTGTCCAGTTTGGCTCGGGATGGGCTTTGATGTACCAACGGTACCATTGAAGGGCTTCCTGTTCCAAATGAAAGGATGCAAGTGGAACTTTCTGGACATCAAAAGTATTATGCAAACTGAAATATTGTTCGGCTTGGTATATCCATCCAGTCGGATCAATGCCATTGAAGCGAGGAAAATCAAGCTTCGGCCCACGAAAATTGCTGGAAGAAGAGAACCCGGTGGCTGCAAAAGATTCTGGCTGTCAGTTATTGTTCATGGCTGAATGCTGAAGATGGAGGCTGAGAAATTTTTCATCCAGATCTTGGAGTTTGGTTTGGATGGTTGCAAGTGCTTCCTCCATGGTGTTTGCTCCTGCACAGGTGACAACCATAACCAGTTTTTTTTTTTTTGTGGAATGGGTAGAAAAACACAAACAGAAGCTGATTTAGTAAAGGGAAATTTGGATTGGGGAAACTATCTGATGGGTAATTGGGGTTTGACTAGATTTTGGACACTGTCGAAAGGACAAGAAAGCAAAAAGGGGGATTTCAGAAATAGGGTGATAGAATGAGAAAATTTGGCAGAGAGGGACAAAGAAGCAGAATTCAGAAAAGAATTCTGTGGTAAAATTTGAAGGTGATTAGGTAAAATCTGAGGAAGTTATGGCAAACCCTAAAAATAGACAAATGTGGGATTTCGGGCTTTGGGAAGGGGAATTGGGGATAGGGTCCTCAGGAATGAAAGATGCAGAATGGAATGATAGGGGTTCCCCAAAAATTTCAAGGGAAACAGAGTGAAAACAAGGGAGATATGGAGAAAAAACTGAATTATATACCTTTTTTTTCATTTAACCACATACTATGAAACAAGAACTATATACTAAGAACGAGAACTCTAGCCATAAAAACTCATATTTTTGCATAAAAAACACCGAAAACAACCCCCAAATCAAAAAGTGTTGATGCCAGTATCATGTTTTCATAAAAAACACCAAAAACAACCCCCAAATCGAAAAGTGTTGATACTAGTATCAACGTTTTTTTCTCTGGGTTAAAAATATAGCCATGGCTTAAAAATCTCATACTGTTGTTTACGAAAGCCTTAAAATCAACCCCTAAATTGAACTTTTCTGTTTTCAACAAATAAATTCCTAACCCTAACCCCCAACAAACTATTACAAAAGTTAAAAAAAAAATTATAATGCGCCCCTCCTACATTACCCCCTACCTTAACCGCCCAAAAATTACATTTCCTAATGCCCTACCCACTACGTTAACCCCTTAATGTTACCCCATTACCCCTCACACGTTGTTTTAACTAAAAAAATTTATAACCCAGCTTAAAAAAATTAAAAAATTAAAATAAAAAATAAAACCTAAGCTTTACAAAAGAAAATAACAAAAAACAAACTAGACTTTACAAATTAAAAAAAAAAAAGACTTTACAATTTTTTTTTTTTAAAACAAATTAAAAATTTAAAAAAAAACTTAAAAAAAAAAAATTAAAAATTAAAAAAAAAAATTTTTAAAACAAATTAAAAATTAAAAAAAAAAATTAAAAATTAAAAAAAAAAAATTTTAAAACAAATTAAAAATTTAAAAAAAAAAAATTAAAAATTAAAAAAAAAAAAAAATTTTAAAACAAATTTAAAATTTAAAAAAAAACTTTAAAAAAAAAATTAAAAATTAAAAAAAAAAAAAAAATTAAATTTTAAAAAAAACTTTAAAAAAAAATTAAAAATTTTAAAAAAAATAAATTTTAAAACAAATTTAAAATTAAAAAAAAAACATTTAAAATTTAAAACAAAAATAAATTTAAAAACAAATTTAAAATTTAAAAAAAAACTTAAAAAAAAAAATTAAAACTTAAAAAAAAAACCGTTGGGCGCCCAAAGGGCCGCCCCACGGTGGCAGCTCGATGCCGGGCATCGAGCTGCCCCCGTGGGGCGGCCCTTTGGGCGCCCAACGGGGCGGAGCCAGGGCGGCGGACGCTGGCTCCGCCCCGTTGGGCGCCCAAAGGGCCGCCCCACGGGGGCAGCTCGATGCCCGGCATCGAGCTGCCACCGTGGGGCGTCCCTTTTGGCGCCCAACGGGGCGGAGGGCATCGAGCTGCCCCCGTGGGGCGGCCCTTTGGGCGCCCAACGGGGCGGAGCCAGGGCGGCGGACGCTGGCTCCGCCCCGTTGGGCGCCCAAAGGGCCGCCCCACGGGGGCAGCTCGATGCCCGGCATCGAGCTGCCACCGTGGGGCGGCCCTTTGGGCGCCCAACGGGGCGGAGCCAGCGTCCGCCGCCCTGGCTCCGCCCCGTTGGGCGCCCAAAGGGCCGCCCCACGGGCATCGAACTGCCACCGTGGGGCGGCCCTTTGGGCGCCCAACGGGGCGGAGCCAGGGCGGCGGACGCTGGCTCCGCCCCGTTGGGCGCCCAAAGGGCCGCCCCACGGGGGCAGCTCGATGCCCGGCATCGAGCTGCCCCCGTGGGGCGGCCCTTTGGGCGCCCAAGGGGCTTTTTTTTTTAATTTTAAATTTTTTTTTTAATTTTAAATTTTTTTTTTAATTTTTTTTTTTTTAAGTTTTAAATGTTCTTTTTTTAAGTTTTTTTTTAAATTTTAAATTTGTTTTAACATTTTTTTTTTTTTAAATTTTAAATTTTTTTTTGAAGTTTTTTTTTAAATTTTAAATTTGTTTTAAAATTTTTTTTTTTTTAATTTTTAATTTTTTATTTTAAGTTTTTTTTAAATTTTAAATTTGTTTTAAAATTTTTTTTTTTTTTAAATTTTAAATTTTATTTTTAAAGTTTATTTTTAAATTTTAAATTTGTTTTAAAATTTATTTTTTTTTTAAATTTTAAATTTTTGTTTTTTAAGTTTTTTTTTTAATTTTTAATTTGTTTTTAAAATTTTTTTTTTCCGGCATCGAGCTGCCCCTTGGGCACCCAACGGTTTTTTTTTTAATTTTTAATTTTTTTTTTTTAGGTTTTTTTTTTTAATTTTTAATTTGTTTTAAAATTAATTTTTTTTTTTAAGTTTTTTTTAAAATTTTTAATTTGGTTTAAAAAAAAAAAAATTTAAAGTTTTTTTTTTAATTTTTAATTTGTTTTTAAATTTATTTATTTTTTATTTTTTTATTTTTAAGTTTTTTTTTTAATTTTTAATTTGTTTTAAAATTTATTTTTTGTAAAGTGTTTTTTTTTTTTAATTTGTAAAGTCTAGTTTATTTTTTGTTATTTTCTTTTGTAAAGTTTAGGTTTTATTTTTTATTTTTTAAGTTTAGGTTTTTATTTTAATTTTTTAGTTTTTTTAAGCTGGGTTTTAAATTTTTTTAGTTAAAACGATGTGTGAGGGGTAATGGGGTAACATTAGGGAGTTAACGTAGTGGGTAGGGCATTAGGAAATGTAATTTTCGGGGGGCTAAGGTAGGGGGTAATGTAGGGCGCTAGGACATTAGAAAATGTACTTTGTTTTTTTAAATGTTTTATTAATGGTTGGTTGAGGGGTTAGGGTAGGATATGTAATTATTTTTTTAAATGTAATTTAAAAAAAAAATTATTAATAGTTTGTTAGGGGGTTAGGGTAGAAGGGACGCATTATTATTTTTTTTTAACTTTTGTAATAGTTTGTGGGGGAGTAGGGATAGGGTTAGGGTAGAAGGGGGCAATGTAATGTTTTTAAATATTTTCTTTTTAAATTTTAATAATAATTGGTTAGGGGGTTAAATATTATGAAAAATAATGTGAAATAGTATAATTTTAATCAAAATGACTAAAAATCTGTTAAAAATGGGTTTAAATGTCTTCTTTTTCTCGATTTGTTTACTATTTTTTCCATAAAAATATATTATTTATGATTGAATTTTAAAGATAAATGTCGAAAACGTATGTGTTTTTCATTATAGCTAGCTTCTAAATGTATGTTTTTTGTTAAATTTCTAAAAAACACACTTGAAAATAGAAATTAAAAATACTTTACAATAAAGATGTGTCAAAGGCCCAAAAAAATGCCTCAAAATGAAAATGTGTGATACTGGCATCAACCATTTTTGAAACGGAGGTAAAAATAGCTACTAAAATTAGGAGAGAGAAAAACGAGAACTGTGTCGAGTTCTCGTTTCATAGTATAAGTGGTTATTTCAGAAATGGATCGGCAACAGCAGCGCGGAAGGGATCGAAAACGGATGGATCTGGAATGGAGGCTGGATCTGGAACAACTTTCAGAATAGATCTGAAACGGCTAGATCTGGAGCGGAAGTGATCGACAACAGTTCAACTGAAAATAGATATGGACCCTAGGTATGTGCGGCTTCCTAACAGTTCAGAGGTTTCACTTGGCCACCAATGTTGTCTGACGGCTTGCGTATTGGGGCAGTACCCCTCACTCCACGGCTCAGGTAAAACTGATAATTGCTTTGCCACAAACGACAGCACTTGGTTTACCTCACGAGTGGGAACTAGTCAATCAGGTAGGGGTTGTTGCCCTTTTTGTTGGCAGGTCCTCTCAATGGGCCAGCTACTTCGTGGTTCCTTTGGTACTCCTCACAATGAGTTTTATGGCTTATGCCCAAGTACTTCCCACAGTTAAGCGTATAGGGATTATTCCCAAATCCAAACCTGCAACAGATGCGAAAAAAATTTGGCAGAAATTTCACCCAGCGAGCCCAATAAAGTGCTCTGATACCAGATGTGATGAACCTGCAATAATTAATTAATGCAAATACACGAGATATCATAAATAATAGAACATAATCACTTTTATATTGATCACGGGCCACTTCGAGGGGGCAACCTCCTTTGAGCAAGATCAATACAATTAACTTCACGGTGCCTTCAATGACCTCAACACACACTTATATACTAAGTCTATGCCCAATACTATGAGTCAAAACCATGGGACATATAATACTACGGGACGACTTACAAAGCATATGCATCCAATACTATGGGTCAATACTATGGGCTAATATAAACTACGGATCAACAAATACTACGGGACGACTTACAAAGCATATGCGTCCAACAACAATATACTAACATAGTAAAGAGAAGGGTTGACATAGGTTCCTAACATCTTTCTACACAAATAATTCAATAAAACAGAGTAAAAAAGAAGCCATGATATCTACAGATAAAGAAAAAAAGAATGTACTTCCACAAAGTAAAATTTGATAAAAAGGTTAATGGACTTACAGTTGCAGTAGAATCGAGCCTACAGAATGGTTGCAATAACTACTCCTTTATTGTATAGTGTAGCACTATGCATTTTAGGTGTGACTCAATTCCAAAACGCTTGAGGATGAAAGGATTGTAGAGACTGAATTCCTCTCTTCCATGGCACCCATTTGGAAAAAAATGTCAATGAAACCCCAATCGTGTTGTCCAATCTGGGAATGGTCATATGGGGAGTTGCATCCAATTTACAAGTGGTCATATGGGGGCATCCAATCCTTTTATGAGGGTTTAAAGTGGATTTGTTGAAAATAATATATTTAAGAGGTTAGTTTAATTCATGTTTAATAAATTAGATATTTGATTTTTATGTAAATATATATTGGATTCTATAAGGCCGAGTTTAATAAAGAAACACAATAAAATATTGTTGAAATTTTTAGATGAAAAAATGATGCATTTTATCTATAATATCAAAATATGGGTTTATCTATAGTATATTTTTAGCTTATGTCAAAATTTTGGTCATTTACATATTTCCTTATGTTCAAAGAAAACAAGCTTTTAAGCAATCACAATTAATTTTAAGATCTTATTTCATAACTAAACTTAGATTTAAAGTTAGCCACATTTATTTGTAACATTTGTAAAGATTATAATATAAATGCTAAAATAATTAACCTGCTAAAAAGCTTTGAACTCAAGTTGGTGTCTCGCTATGATGTCGTGATCACTCACACTAAATTGAATATCTATATAATATATTTAGAAAAATGCAATTTTCCATTACCGAGTGACACATGCATGGGGTCACCAAATCCATCCACAGTGTTACGATTTTCTAAATTTTGACACTATCAGTGTCAAAATTTAGTAAATTGTAACACTTCATTGTCAAAAAATTGCAATTTTCCATTGCGAGAATGACACAATTAAAAATTACTAACATAAATGACTAATTCATATTCTTGTAGCTAGTCATTTTTATTCCTTCACTAAATTGGTCATTTACGTTAGTCATTTTTAACTTTGTCACTAATTATCTAGTCGTATTTTTTAGCCCGTGACTAAATTGGTCGTTTAATTTAGTTGCTTATAGTTGGGTCTCTCAAAACTGCCCAAATTTGGTAGAAATCACTTTAAAAAACTATGATGACCAACTTTTTTAGTCACATAGTCACTAATTTCTCATTTTGTACTAGTGATAAAAAAAATTTGGTCAAACTATACATCTTTTACAAAATGGCACATTGTACTCAATGTACATAATAGCACATGTGGCACAAACATGGAAAACTTGTAGTTCATTCCCTAGATGCAAAAAGGAACGATGTGACCAAAATGACACATCATGGCCAAGATAGATAATGGGTTACCCATTGACCCCTGCTACCCTCACCATTCTCAGGTGCATCTCCAAAGATGATATTCCTCCTCTTCGATCTGTAGGAAGCTCAACTCTTCTTCCACCTAGGAGTAGTACTTCTCTTTAAAGACTAAAAAGGAAACAATGTTTATATATGTTTTATTGCAACATTCTACAAATTAACACACTTATAAAATAGAAATAGATTTCAATATTGAAAAACACTCTAAATGTGAGACGATAAGTTTTGAGGGGCATCGCCTTCCTCCTTGAGTCTAACCTCTCAACAATGCCTCTCTGCAACAATTACAAGAACCAATTAATGAAAAACCCTTAAACCTTGAAACCAACACCATTCATGTTGGATAATAAGTTCACCAACTAAAAATCTTAAAATGATTATCTTAGGCATCGATAGAAGGAATTAGAGCTAGAGCACTCAATTGGAAGCTTGTTTCAAATTGTGTAGTAGTCGAGGGAACATATCCTTGATTACCAACAAATAAGAGAAAGTATACCCATGTGTGGGCCAAATAAGATTGCAAGATAAGTGAATAGTTCCTTGTATGGTGTTGCAAAAGCCAATAAATATACTCTAATACCAAAATTATAAGGTACTCAATTATCCAAAGAGAAATTTCCAAAAGTCAATTCCATGATGTAAAGAATAACGTTTGAGGTGAGAAACAACACTATTCTATTCTCCACTAATGGTATTTTATAGTGATTACATTCATGCACTCTAACCTATATAATCTTGAGAGTCTTAATTAAATGCATAGAGTGAAGCTTAACGTGCTTACATTTATTAATGACTAGATTAAAAGGAAACTTCCTCCCATTATCCTATGTATAAATGCCTCATCTTTTATGATCGTAACTTTGTAAAATGCAACATATAAATAAGTTGTACTAAAATGATAGAAATAATGATATATGAATGTTAAAAGGAAACTTCCTCCCATTATCTTATGTATACATGCCTCATTTTTCATGATCATAACTTTGTAAAATGCAACATATAAATATGTTGTATTAAAATGATAGAAATAATGATATATGAATGTTGAAGATCAATACCATCAAGCTTCTCTCGTATAAACTCATTTTTTTATATTACACATATTTTATATTTATTTTGTCATTCTCAATAATATACCGTCACTTATCAATTTAAAAAAAATGTGAAATTAGAAAAAGCATATCAGAATAAATTGTAGATTATTTATGGCAGGTTACTTAATAAATATCATTAACCTAGGCTAGATTATTAATTATCTAAATGGATCCCATCTTTCACCATGCAATCCTTCATCAAGTTTCACCCGTTAAGATATGTTCTCTTCTCACTTGAAACATTTCATTTATATGTTATTTAGAAGTTTCATTGAATAGCAATTTTCAAGGAAAAACTTTCGAGAGAAAGAAATAAATCCAACAAGCACTTGCTGTTTCCAAAGCTTGTCCCTCACATTTCTTAATCTACTTTATCTGTCAGCTGTAATCTGACTTAGAGCCATAAATGTTACATCCAATATTTTCAGTTGCTAAAGAAAGCCTCACAATAGCTGTTACTCTATCAACATATCATAACCAATTTAACCCATTTTAGGATGTTAATTGCACGTTTTTATGTGAATCAAATCACAAGTTATTCTTCAAATTTTTAGGATGGTTTTTTCAACCCTAAATTTTGGGTGAAAGAGCTGACCTCTATACATATCTATTAGAGTCCGAGATATCCATTTTCACAATCACGTCGATAAATTCGAAACATCTATTTCACAAAAAGCAACTGCTAGAAATTAAATAGCTTGAAGAATAGAAGAATGAGACTGAAAATTGCGGAAGCAAACAACATTCTTCTTGTGGTTCGCAAACTCGTAAATCTTGCTGGTTTTTGAGTAAATGAAAAGGGCGACTGCAGCATCACAGAGAACAGAAAGCTCGAGTTCGTATTATAGCGACCCGTTCTTGCGTTTCGAGAAAGTAGCATGGCAGTGACTACGGTTTTGAAAGAGTTTAAGCTCCAGCGTCCACGTTCTTCTCCACCCTTTTCAGAGGTTGCGCAACAGAAAAGGTAAGTCTAGTACTGGCTCGATTCACGTTGTTGATGGCACTATTTTTTAGGTTCTTTGAATGTAAGCAAGCTGTGCATTTAGATTACAATCTGGCTGTCCGTATCGCCCTTATTGCTGTTATTCGTAGCCAAAACGACGTTCCCCAAAGAGCCATGTGGACCTGTGGTACAAAGGACGTTCCCCAAAGAGCCATGTGGTACAACCTGAGAATTGGTAAAACCCATTAACTGCCCGCATCGCCGTATCTCTGCAAAAGTAAATCCTCAAGGGCGCGGGACCTGAGAATCCAGGTTGGGTTATAAATTTTATCCATGGTAGTTGGATTATCCTACACGTAGCATTGTACTTTTGCAAAGTCCTTTCTTCTGTCTTCAACGATTGATTGATTTGACTATATGGCCCGTTAAATTAGGAAAACCTTATCCACTCTTTTACAAATCCAATTTGTCCCTCCTCGGTTCTGATCAGAATTTTTGGGAGGTGGATGGATGGAATTTGACGGGCATATCAGGAATTTTACCCATCAAAATACCCTGTAGGATAAGAGACAACCAAAATGCCCCATTTTTCCAGCAATTTTGTCATGTGTTTGTAGATGTTGTAACGTTTTGTTCGTAATAAAATAATTAAAAAAATTCTTGTCGACTCATAAAATAAAAATTATGGAAAATATTTTAAAAAAATCCATGTTGACTCATAAAATAAAATATTATGAAAAGTAATTAAAAAATCCATATTTTTTTATAAAATAAAAACTTAAAACTCAAACCCGGATCTATCAACAAGAGAGATCAAATTTCTTGAGTTTAAATTTAAAAAAAGAAATACACCTCAAGAAATTGGATCCCTCTCAGTGCATAGATACGGGTTTAAGATGGATCTATGCTGGTAATTTCAACAATTGGGATTGGCCGTTCTAGACAAAATGCCCAATTTTAAAACTACCAAGATGGCCGAAATTGCGATCCCAGCACTCCAAATTGAGATTTTGGCAAAAATTGCTCTGCCGGATTCCTTATCAAAGAACTAACAAACAATTTGCTTTGCTCAGATGTATTTTGAGGTCATTAATTTTTATTAATAAGCTTATTAAGATATGTGTATAACTATATAAGTTGTGTGCATTAGGTGGCATGTTATTATATATGTAATAATGGAGATTGAAACTTTCTCACTTGAGTGAAACTTTCTCATTTGATTGAAGAATAAGTGGGTGAGTTTACCTTTAATGGGGAAGGATTTTCTTTCATTCCATTTGTTCTTGCTTTCTTATATTGTTCTAGCATTGTCCCAATATGAGGTTGTTCCCTTCCTTTTAGTGCCTCTCCCTAGCCTTTGTGCCCTTCCTTCAGAAGATAAGTCACTTTTCAAATTTGAAGTGCAACTCCAAGAGAGAGGTGGGTATCATTTTAGAAGAATAAGTTGGTTTTAAATTATGTTAATGAAGTAATTAACTCGGCGAGCCACCAAGCATCAATGATTTATTAGCTACCAAATTTACCAAGTATCATCAATTTATCATAGTACCGAATCTACCAAGCATCATCTATGGAATTTCATACACATTTGCTTTTTGGTTATTGGTAGATCAGAAGCTAGAAGCACATGCTGAATTTAGATACCCATTTCTCTAAACACTTTGAAAGTGCTCTCCTCTCGCTACCACATACTTGGAAGAGTAATTTTGGTTAGATGTTATTTTCATTTTTTTTTTTTAAATTTGACAATAATCTAAAAACAAATTTTAATGAAACTATTTAGTGTTTTTTCTTAAACATGAAATTGTTTTTGTTATTTCATATTGAAATCGGTTAAGACTTAAACATGAAATTGTTTTTGTTATTTTGATATTGAACTGGGTTAAGACTTGTGACTAGACAAATGCATGGAAACATGGTTTTGTTGTGGGAGGCTCACAATCCCACTTTGTACACTTGCAATACTTCAAAGTTATAATTTATAGGTCTTGTTGCTAAAAGTTTATCACTTATCTATTCACATTTTTTTTAAATGATTTATTTGATATATGTTAAAACTAAACAACATTTTATTATTCTTGTACTCTTAGTAATTGGTTAAAACAGTTACTTTTACTCGTGGGTAAAAAAGTTTCTAAACAAGTTTGAAGTTGAAAGTGGTTTATTCTTATCCATTTATAGCCAAGGGAAAGTGAATGTCCCAAAGAAGAAAGTAGGAACCATGTAATGGTTGGTACAAATTTTTACCCTCCCCCACAAAAACACATTGAGAATTAAATGGAATCCCATGGTTTTCAATTTGAATGGAAACAATGTATCACATCATTGGCTCTATACTAGCAAAAATTGTGCCCAAAAAATAGTTTTTACCATAAGATTTGCATCATGGATAATACATAGATAACTCCACTTCCGTGGAATATTTGTTGTAGCTTGGTATGTGCAAGTTCACATGCAATAATAGTTTAGGAATCCAAAATAGTCCATACATTGTAAAAACAACCTTATTAAACTTCTTTTGACAAAGGATGGGGAGAACATCATAGTACAATCTCAATTTCGATGTGTTTTTTAATGAATTGCCTCTAGAAAGGGCATATTATATTTATCTCGCCTTTTAACTCAAGTCCTTTGGAATAAAATGTCACAATTTCAATTGCACCATTGATGCAACATGTTAACCTTGAAATTTTTTGTATGTTACATTAAACATGTGGCTAACATTAACCTCTAAAAAGGATTCTAGGTTCCAACTTCTGTTTGTTTCCTAACTTTATCACTTAATCTACTTTAGATGCATAATACCGACACATGTTACTTTTGAGTTTTCCGTGTCATTGTTAATAGGTTGTTTTGTTCCACTCTTCCACTTTTGATTTTCAGAGTACATGATCAATGAAAAACATGGGTAAATGGGTCGATTGTTATATTTTAATTGGAAATTAAACTCCTTAATAAAAACATAACTTTTAATTGAAAATTAAAATTTCACAATTTCAATTACACCATTGATGCAACATGTTAACCTTGCAAAATTTTATATGTTGCATTACATGTGACTTGACATTAACCTTTGGAAAGGATTCTTGGTTCCAGACTTTGTTTTTTTTTAAAGTTTATCACTTAATGTACTTTAGATGCATAATGCTAGCACGTATTACTTTTGAGTTGTCTATCTCACTCTCAATAGGTTGTTTTTTCCACCCTTGATTTTCAAAGCACATGATCAAATAAAACATGGGTAAATGAGTCTATTGTTATCTTTTAATTGGAAATTAAAGCATATCTTTTAATTGAAAATTAAATTCTTTAATAAAAAAATTATTATTAAAAGGTATTATTTTAATAAAACTTCATTGTTGAAGGGTTATTTTTTCATTAAAACTTTGTGTGACGGGCAAGATAAAAGTTCAGAACGCCAAAAAAAAATACTTAGAAGGATAGAGTTGAAATGAAATTTCAACCCTCGACTTGATAATGATCTCACTAGAATATGAGACCATAAAAATATTCTCGAGAAGAAATTATAAATATTAAAGTTAAATATGATATAAACAAGGGAGAAAGTTGCGTAGTAGCTAAGTCCCTTCCAAACGAATAGCAAAGAAGATAGAGTGGGACAAGTGGGACACGTGGCAACATAGCGCTAGTAGAAACTATAAGGCTTTTGGGGCCATAAGAAATAAGGCTCCGACGGTAGGCTATAATCCAAGTGATGTGGGACCTCGAAGTGGGAAGGTGGGCCACGTGTTAGTGGAGCGGAAACTCTGGGTACAAGCATCAAATCTATAATCCATAAGTCTTAGACAAGGGAAAAGCAACCGAAAATCAAGTTCCGGCAGAGGAGGTGGATTACCTTGCGCACTACCTAGTGACGAAGCACTCATGGAGGGGGAAATACAAAACGATTCTATGTATTTCGCAGTTGTCCATCGTCACTCTCAATCCCACGACCTTAAATGTCACAAATTTATATGACATGCTCAACGATTCGGAGGGAGTTGTGCCCTTTTTTGGTCGATATGACATTGCGAATGAGTTTACAATTAGTGTTAGGACCAATGGTCGTGGAAAGTTCAAGCCTATGAAAATTTCCTCTAGGTTAGCCACTCCTCAATTGCTATAATGATTCATTTATTAAGACAATTTCAAAGATGAATTTGTTGCTTGCTTCTGTGCCTAAAAAATAGAAATTGAATGAATGGATGAATTGTTCTTTGATGCCCATTTTCTTTTTAGTGATTTGTATTATGATTAATAACCATTTTGTAGTATTCATTTCATTCCATTTGAGGTTTCTTCGAAGTGATTTCCATTAGCCATACACTTATCACAACTGACCAATTTGAGTGTTTTATATTAAACTGCTTGGATTTTGTAAATTACGTTTTTACTTCTCAGGAGAACTGGGTTTCGAAGAAGCCTTACGTTTAACAATGACTCGGGAGAGTCTGGGTTTTGTTCTTGGGTTTATGCAGTAAATCGCATCGTTTATGCCTCTGTCTGTAATATATTTCATTTTATATTTTATGCGTTTTAGTTTGAGAGAAATGCCTTTGTGGTTGGATGAGGGTGCAATGTAGCAGAGGAAATTACTTGAAAAATGTTTTCATATAAATAATATGGGCAAAGAACTAACCCTGTTTCGTATTTGCACGTATGTTCTTTTAAATTAGATTTGTGGTGTCAGGATGAATAACCCACGCTGTAGCGTGGTCAAACCTTCCATTAGTTGGTCGAGTTGTTTCTCAGGGAATTCGATCCTAACCTGAGTCTGGGTAGTACTTAAATGTTCTGAGAATTGATAATCGTGTGCCTAGTTAAGATATTTAGTGGTTTTAAACTTCTATCCCATGGTTTGCATGGTTGGACTGTAATGGAATTCTATGGTTGTACTACTCAGATGGTTTATTGTGGATTTTAGTATGGTTGGAAAACTCTACGTGAACCCTGTCAGTACTTTAATTTTGATTTAATAATTAGTTAAAGTTTGGTATTCGTTCCTTTTTGTTTGTTTGAAAAGTTAAGTTGGTTGACTGAAAATCATGGGAAGCGAATAGCTTCACACTTGTCCGGACTTGGTGCGCCCTAGTTTAAGTTTATAAATTTGTTTGGCATTTTTACTATTCAGGTAAAATTACTGTGTAATAATTCTAAATTAATTAATTAGTTTAAAGCCTAGTATCTAGGTTTGAGATAAAGATTAAAAGAGGATCGATCTCTTGAATGAGACGATTCTGTTGTCAAATATTGTTTTGATTAGACTTGGTTTGGTTCAGGATAACCTTACAAATATTCCAGGGTTGGAAGTTCATAACGTATTCTTGTTTAAAGACAATTTATTACAGTTGTTTGAAGAGTCTGAGAGCTAGCACAAGCTAGCGTTGCTAGATCGTAAGCCTAAAATAAATAAAGAAGGTTTTGATGTTTAATTAACACTTATGCATAATTAATTTTAAATGTTAAAGATAAATAATGTTTGACCTGGGAAGCCAATGCTTCAACCCTTGCTCCCAAATGCATAATGATAACCATAATTCTATGGAAAATAAATTTGCAGTACCAATAGAAATAAATCTTAACTTTTCAGCCTGTAATAAGTTTGAAATATTATTATAAGTTCTTACCTAAACTCTTGTAGCTTGGATCTCCTTTTTATAGACTGCACACCTTAGACACTAGTTAATGGAAACAATTAATCTTGGCTGACCTGTAGTATCATAACCAGATAACTTTGGGACTTCCACGTTCCTCCCAACCATGACCCAGAACCGTTCTTGGTTCTAAATCGGATCCCCTTGAGCTGGCTCCAACATGCAAGAGAACCCAGAGAACCTAAGAAAGATAGTTGATTGCAATTTCAATCCTGGAATATTACTCTTCCAGATTTATGGGACAATTTATCCCTTGATACCATAAAGAATGATAATAACGTAGATCCCTCTCTTTGGGAACTGTTTTTGTATTTATAGGAAATCTTTGGAATAGGCAGTTGAGTTAATAATATTTTTAATATTAACTTTAGTTTGACTTTTAGTTTAAATTATAACATATAATTAAGAAGTTTATTTAGTTATTAACTTCAGTTTTATCTAGAACTCTTACCTTGTTCCTTTTGAACTAATTCTTGTAAACTTTATATTTTGTTTATTTAATTTATGAAAATAATATGTATATAGTTAAAATCTATCCATGTGAGTTTATAGAGTTTACTTTATAATTCTGGTGTCTGTCTTTTATTACTCTCATATCTTTCTTTATATATAATATCTTTAGATATGAATATATAACTAGGTATATATAATACTTTGTACATAAGTGAGGCTCTTTTCATAAATCACTTTGATTAATTCAAGTATAGATTTATACTTTGATGCATTAATAAAATAGGTTAAACTCTTTTGACAAGGCCTTTGGTAGGTATGGATGGTTGACTAGGTTAGGTATCTCTAGGTCCCCTTTGCATGTTCGATTACCTCGTGTTTTGTGGCAGTTTTCTCAGTCCTTGATGAGATGAGTAGTGATTCAATTAGTCAAATTAAATAAGTATGATGACTGGTGGTGCTATTCAAATCCTTCATCAACTCAACACCTTTTAAGGAAAGTGAGTTGCCCTAGTGCTATTCAGAGCTTAAGCTCAACACTTGTACATGGATGTTACACTAGTGTAATTCCAGAGCCTCTTGCTCAACACTAGTACTAGGATGCATTTGTACAATACAGCTAGGGATACAATGGCCAAATATTCGATGCTCCAGAGCTTATGCTTAACATCAAGTTGGAGTGCTCCAAGGATTATGCCCAACACAATATGTACATTGGGGATTACACCCAACACATAATAAAAGTCATCTATGTACATCGGGGCTTACGCTCAGTAAATAGGTCATCCATGTGCTCCAGAGCCTACACTCAACACATCATAAAAGCCAGTCATGCATACTAGAACTTTGCACGGTACATAACAAAGATCATCTCAGTATATTAGGGTTTCTACCCAATCACATAATAAACATCAATCAAATACATCGGGGCTTATGCCCAATACACAAAAAATAATCTGTATCCATCATGGTCCATGCCCAAATATGTATATCTATAACCAAGGTAAAGCATGTGCATTAGGGCTTACGCTCAACATATATAACAAAAGTAAAACATGTGCATTGGGGCTTATGCCCAGTATATATGTATCATCAAAATAAATCATGTGCATCGGGGCTTACACCCAATATATAGAATAATCACAATCAACAAAATTCGGGATATTACATCCCTCCCCGCTTAGAACAACACCATCTCCGTGTTCTAGGGACTAGAACTGAAGTCATGAAATAAGGCGGGGTAAGCCTCCTTCATGGTGGTTTCAATTTCCTAGGTGTCCTCATCAGGCCCGAAGTGCCTCCATTGTAGTTCCAGTTGGACGATAGTTTGTCTCCTAAGCTATACCTCCCTCTTGTCCAGTATGTGGAGGGGCTCTAGCATAAATTCCTCCTCAAGTTCTCCCTGTAAGAAGGACCAATCAATCACATGCTTAGTATCATAGGCATATTTGTTTAATAAAGATGCGTGAAAACCATTATGGACTTTTATGTGAGCTGGTAAGGCTAGCTCGTAAGACATTAGCCCTCTCTTGGCCAATATCTCAAAGGGTCCAAAAAATATGGGGGCCAACTTTCCACATCGCCCCAAGCTCAAAGAGATCCTCTTTGCCTTCACTTTTAAGAAGACATGTTCACCGACTTGGTAGTCTTTGTCTTTTCTTTTCTTATCCGCATAGTTCTTCTGGCGGTCCTGTGCCTCTTTTAAGTTCTGTTGTACTTTGGTGACTAGCTTCTCTAAGTCGTTTAGTAAATATGGACCTCACATGAGTCTGTCTATTGGGCTATCCCATGTCACTAGTGTCATTCACTTTCTACCATAGAGTACCTCGAGAGGACTCATATTGGCATAGGTATAGTACCCGTTGTTGTATGCAAACTTTGCGAGGTGCAAATAATCCTCCCATTTTGTGGGGTTGTTCATAACATACATCCTAAGCATATCCTCTAGGATCTAGTTTACTCATTCCATCTATCCGTCAGTTTGCAGATGGTAGGCGATACTGAAATTTAACTGTGTCTCCAATCCGGAGAACAAGGATCTCCAAAAGTTACTGGTGAACTTCGTGTCTCTATCCGAGATGATTTCCTTGGGTATTCCATGCAATCAGAAGATTTATTTTAGGAAGATGTCTGCAATGTGGACAGGCTTTTACGTCGATTTTACTGGTATGAAGTGCGCTGCTTTGGATAACTTGTCGACCACTACAAAGATGGAATCATTATGTTTCTTGCTCTTTGGTAATCCAGTAATGAATTCCATACTGATGACCTCCCATTTTCACTCTGGAATGGGTAGCAGTTGTAGTAACCCTGAAGGGTGTTGGTGTTTTGACTTGACCAGTTGGCACTCTTGGCATTTGGAGATGAATAAAGCTATGTCAACTTTTAAATTAGGCCAAAATAAGTGTTTTTAAACTACTGATATCATCTTTTTATATCCCTAGTGTTTTGAGTAGGGTTTCTGATGTAACTTTGTTAGTATGTTAGACCTAATGTCTCCACCGCCCGGGACATAGAGTCTCTCTTTTGACCATAAAAATCCCGACTCTTCGATACTATATTCCTTTTGTTCTTGGAATAACCTATCCTCCTGAATTTTTTTAAGGATCTCGACATAGAATCGGTCAACCCTACTTGCCTTTCTAATCCTTTCATGCAAGTATGAATCGGTTTGACTCGCGGTTACCTCACATAAGATATGAGCTCATTGACTTAAAGCATCAATGATCTTGTTCTCGCTAAGTAAATCTAGTAATCTGGCCTTCCTAGCATTTAGGTCAGGTTGGTCAAATAAGTACTTCAAACTCATAATGTTCGTCTTTAATAGGAACTTCTTTCCCATAAGGTAATGTCTCCACATCTTTAAAGCATGGATGATGGTGTCTAGTTCAAAGTCGTGCATGGGGTAGTTCTATTCGTTTTCTTTTATCTTTCTTGACTTGTAGCAGATGGCGAAGTCATTCTACATGAGGAACCCACCGAACCCTTCTTTTCTTGCATTCGTGTAAACAACGAAGTCTCCATCAGGATCAACAATCTGTAGTATAGGTGCTCTTAACACCCACATCGTACCCCTTAGGTTACGGGATAGGGCAAGTCGGGGTAACCACTAACCATCTTTAGACTAATGCTACTGACCCAGTATAGTCAAAGAGGGCTCTCTCTACAAACATATGAAAAACTGGAAATAATCAAAGGTGTCAACAGTGAAAACATACACCAGCATTCATCACTCAAGATATTCAATCAATAACATACATAGAAGGTTAGACTTCTGTTAGGATAGATTTTTATAGATTGTTGGTTGGAAAACAACGTGGATTTATATTGGGCCAATGGAGTCAATTTAAACAAAACATGAACATCATTGACAAACTTTACAGATACATTCATACCAGGTCAAGGTAGCCACCAGTTCATAGTTAAAACGCTTTTAGTTGGTGATTTAGAAGAGAAATGAAAATTCCATCAATATAAAGCATGGTAAAGATGAATTCTATATCGACTTTAGCATAAAATAGTTGTGGAATGCTTGGTATGATTTGAACAGAGCATCATTTCTATGAATTCCATTCAAATACTACACTAAACCAAACATGAATAAGCAATTAAAAAAATGGATTAACGAAGAAAGAGACACAATTCACATGGGAAAAGAAGGAATAGACTACAAGACCAATGACACAGGAACACCTGATAAAATGCCTGCTCAGCTCTGTCAACTTTATTCAAAAAATAGCTCAAAATGTTTCACACAGAGCAATATATTATTCTCCAAAAAGTTTTCAACCCTTCTTCTTTCAATTACATAGCATATATAGCTATCTAGGGCCTCCTGCCTGACTCATTTGGACTAGAAAATAGTTACAACAAAAATGACACCTCATCAAGACATATTCGCCATTATCAAAACAGACAAACAGGTCTAACTGTTTTCTTTCGCATTTACCCTTCCTTTTACTAAATGATAGCTAACGTCAAGACAAAAAACAAAAGATAGTAGAGTAGTTGCACCAGCTGGCTATTCCCAATAGCCGCCTCAAAAAATATTACAAATTACTTTAGAAATAAAAATGTCTCAGATGTCTTTAAAACAACAACAAATCTTTTGAAAAATAAAGAAACCTAATGGCTATTGTGTAGGATGGAGTGTGTATTTCATCTTTCCATATATTTCCACGATTTCCCATAACTCGACAGACAGAAGGTCATAGCTCCCCATGTCCTTTACCATAACCCTTATCTCGATATGATCTGAGTAGGAAACTAGGGGAAGTCTCTTGCCAATAGCGATCAACCTGTTCAAGATTTCGAAGTCTTCTGTGAGCTTTTCCATTAGAATCTTGCCTATGAGTAGATGGTTCAAACGTTGGAAATTGGCATGATCCATCCTTATGCTCCAAAGGAAATTTTTATATATGTTTTGGGAAATCAACTCTTGATTTCCATCCCAAAATGCCGGTAACCCCATTTCGACCAGCTTTCCAAATTGTCCTTTGAACTCTGCTGCGTGCCTCCTTATTTCATCGATCTTGTCCTCTACATCTTCTACCTGCGCATGCTTCCCGAGGACCCTCTTTGCCATTGCAATTGCAGTGATCCGGTCTCCAATATTCAGGGTTCTCCTTGCATTCTATGATAAGCTATTTAGAAAGGTAATAGCGTTCTATGCAGTCTGTTTGGGTTTTCGGCTTAGAGTTTCCATTACAGTTACACAATTTATGAAAGCATCACTAATTGTTTTATCTTTTATTCTCATAAATTACAGGTGTGGCCTAAAGTCTTCAGCTACTTTAATAATCCGATCCCATACCTGGTGTTTGCATCCTTGCATAGCAGCTTGGCCTATAACTTGATGAGAAAGCTTTTTATTAATTTCCCCTAGCTTGTCGTATTTCTCTTGTAGGGTCCTTGTTTTCTCTTCCTTTTTCTTCCTCTCCTCTTCCAACCTCCAAGTTTTTTCCTTCAACTCTTTGATCTCAACGTCTTTCAAACTGACATGGGACATATCCCGCACCAGGATATTTATACTATCTTCATCTCCATTTTGGTTCGTATTTGTAGGTCGCATGTCCAAATCGGACAAGTTACTTTTTAAATCTTCAAGCTACTGCTCCAAGCTTGTCCTCTCCTTTTTCCAATTATCTTCATTACCAACAAACTTTAACAATTCTGCTTTACAGTCTCTCAATTCTTTAGATAAGGCCTCCTTTCCTATCTCCATCTTTGTTTCTTCTGGAGCCTAGATTAGATATATATTTTGGATCTTCATCGCTTTTTGTAGCTTCAGAATAAGTTTATATTTTTCTGCCAACAACCGTTTATTGGGTTTGCCTCCGTCGTCGCTCCCAACTAGGTCAGATTCTAGCTTCTTGACCTTCTGCTGAAAAGCTTTGTTTTCTAGTCTTTGTTGTTTCAATTGGCCTTCTAACTTTTTGACAGTAACCCCCAAATTATCAATCTTCAGTGATGCTCATACAAAATCATCATATATCCCTTCCCTAATTTGCTTACGAAACTGGATCTTATCTGGCACTGTAATTTTCTTTCAGTTGACCCTTACTCCGGTCGCTTTATTTTTTGTACTTATCGCCAGGTTTAAAGTGTTGCTTTTCGAGTCTCTGTTGGTCATTAAAGAAACCCCAGAAATCGATAGATCCCAGACTGCTGGCATCAAATTAAAGAGCTTTTGGGCAGATGCTTGTTTGTTTTTCCCACATTGCTTGCACAGGTCAGCCCTGGATATAAATCTACCTGCATCACTACCTTCTTTTACCTCTTGAAATTGGTATTCTTGAACCTCAACCTCCGGAACTGAAAGTTCCTCTTTATCTCTTCTTTCATCCTCCATCAAAGTAATCAATTCTCCCTGAGCTGTTGAAACAACCAACTCCTGTTTAGTTTCAGAAATCACCAACTCATTTTGAGTTGCGTCAACAACTACCTCATCTTGAGCTTCCACTTTGGTCCACTTGTCTCCGATCCCTTCTTCAGTTTCTGCATCTTTAACTTCCTCTAAATCTCTTTTCCGTCCCACTTCCGAAGTGTCCAACACTTGATCTATGTCCATTATCAAATCAGATAGAATTAGGTCATCCTCTTGCAAATTTACAACCTCCTCCACATCGGACTCGTAGCGAAGCAAATTTCGCCCCTTGGGTAATACTTCCATCTCTTTATGTTCAAAATCCCTCAGATTGCATAATTTCCTCTTAGAAATAATATGTAGAGGATCATATTCAATTGCCACATCTTTCTTGAACCCCATAAGCTTTAATAACCTTTCTACCTCTGCTAGAGCTTCCTTTCTCTTTATGATGAATCAACCTACTTGCCACGGGTATTTTATATCTGTACCCTTGTTGAATTGTAAAAAGTGATCATCCTCCAGGATCAGTTTCTGCCTGACGAACTCAGGAGTGAAGATTCACAATGTTAAGAAAGCAGGCGAAATATAGGGCTCCCTTAGAAAACCATACAGCCTAATCACCGTAGCATCTTTCAATAGAAACCAGTCTCCAACTTCCAGTTCATCTTATAGCTGCATCATAGCTTCCATCTCCGGAAAAAACCTAGGTAATCTCTCCCCAAAAATGACTTCATAAATAGGGGGTAAAATATAGTTCAAGTAGTTAAAGACGTTGTCTTCCAAAGCATCAGTGTCGAGCAATGGTGAAAACTGCAAACTCTCTGCATTGCTAGACATAACCATTTTCATCAATTGAGCTTGATATTGGAAAATCCTAGTATTGGGAAAAGTGCTCAATTGTGAATGGATCTTTTCTGCTAGAAAATCCTCAAACCTAAGGGAGGGTACTGGTGCATTTTTAGTTCCTTGCGAATTGACGTTGATCCTAAACAACAAGCTTAACTGTAATTCTGTGACCCACAAGTCTATATCTAAACCTAAAACTGGGAAAACAACAAAAGGACCAATTGGGTATTGTCATTAAAAAGGTTGACATCCAACGGGTAAGGAGCTTCTGTGACTTCTACATCAGGTTTAAAGCAAGTGGCCAAAAATGCTTGCCGACCTTCGGGGGAAACTTGGCAAAATAAAGCAACGACAAACTCTTCAAACAAACATTCAAACTACATGGTTTGGGACTCGGGGACTCCTAAAGACCACCTAACGACCAACGTGTCTACTATACAGACAATTTTCAACTGCTAGGCGTCCATGATAACCCCCTAGGGTTTTGAATAGTTCGACGAACACTAAGACACATACTCACGAAAAGGCATAATCTAGTCTGGACAAAAGAAAAAGAAGGAAGACTGGAAAACCCTATGTATATCCAAACCTTTCTTGAGCAAGGTCCTCAACTTCTTCTTAACCTCATGCACGGGGGGCTGAACCCTACTGTGATATAAATCGAAATCCCTATCCTCTAAAGCAATTTTAACCTTAAAACTGGCAGAAACCTGTTCTTCTTCCATTTTATGATTATATATAGACCCAGGTTTGCATAGAATGGTGGTTACAAGGTCTTACCTTTCACTAGAAACCCTGAGCATGCCCTGTCGAAGGTCCTGTCACCTTCGTTGTCTCCCACACGCCGAGAGGCTTCTGACTTCAAGAGGTGCGAGATAAAATGTCAACTTCCCACTTCGGTTCTTATATATATAAACCCTTTTTATTTATCTCCCGAGCTTCTTCGTCACCTGTCCACTTCTTTCGCCCGTCGATAGCCCATGTATTGATCTTGATCGTCAGATCCACTCTCCTTTTAATCTACAGATTGGACAGCTAACTCTTTTCTACCATCGGATCAACCTTCCCGCACTAATATGCACTGTTCATTGGATCCCACGTGTCTACGAAAGCAGTGTTTCATGCACCTAAGTGGTTTTCCAATACCATCTTTCCGCCGTGCGATAGGCCCTGGTGTTAACATCTGTCGAATGGGTCCCATTTGTCACAACCACTCTTTCCTCTATCCAGTGGGATACTCTCTGATGCATCCCTCATCGGGAACCATTGATCTAATTTTGCTTAACATCCACAGCAGGACAAGTAACATGTCTAACCTCTCTGTCCCTTCCCATCAACTGGGTCCACCTCATCTATCATCCGTGCACCTTTACCATGCATCACCGTTGATTTGACCTTCCTTACAACTTGCACCATTGATATCGGGAGACCTACGGGGTGGCGAAGCATGCTTATTCCACACCCTCCAATTTGAGACGATGGACCTCCGCCGTAGATCTCTAGCGTCCTGTCCCCACTATCGAGGCATCGCATGCACCTTAAATGATTTTTTTTAACGCTTTTCCTCCTTGCGACTTCTTTCAAAGATGACACCTATCTGGCAGTAATGCCCCATCGCAAACACCTACTCCCTTTCTTCCTTGCAACTCGGCCATGCGACGATCCACGGGAGCCGTTGATCTTGCATCCACACCCGATCGACGGTGCTAACCTACATAGCACTTTACCCATCAGATTATTTTCATGTGGACCATAGGAATTAGGGTCATTTTGATATTTTTAAAGTTCCTTTAACACATTTCTTTACAAACTTCCTTATGGTGCACCATATTCATCCCTTCCACACCAATCTTTTCATACGTTATCATCTAACTATGGAGAAAGAAAGGAAACTCGTGCCTCCACCAGGTAAAGTTTCTAGCCCTCCACCCTTCATTTTCAACATTGATATGCTGCAGATTATTAGGTGCTAACAACTGGCTCCAACCAAGGATGTTATCCTCCCTCCGAGGTAGCAAAGAACCCTTGGTAGACCGGTGCATGATCCATTGGGCGAAGTTTCACTTTCCGAAACTAAAACCCCTTGGGCTGAAAGTCAAAACTGCACACATTGCAAATTTGGGTTGACTATGCAAATCAAACTAAAACCTTGGCTACCCTTACAGATATTAGGGCCTTCACTTCGGGCTTAAAATCCTTAGGCTCACCATCAAAAACCTTAAAATGACTGTTAAAGCAAAAATATATACAGGATATGGTACAAACGTTACATGTCTTTTAGGACAACTAACGCTTCAAAAATATCCCATTGACCGGGTCATCGGACCAGGGGGACCCATCTTGATTTTCCAGGATGAAATATTTTACCCCTTGGCTAGCTGCAATAATATAAGGTCCTACCCACATATGGTCAAATTTTTCGTGCATCTTTTCCTGGGGAGAATCCCACATAAGAACCAAATCATATACCTGGAACTGTTCTTCCTTTACTTTCCTGTCAAAAGTGTCTTTCATTTTCTTTTGGTGCAGCTGTACTTTATCGTATGCCCTGTTTCTCAGCTCATTTAGCTCTACTATCTAGTTCACTCTCCTCTGCATGTGATTCAGCTCTTCCTCTAACCCTTGCAACAAACTCATAACCGATAACCCTAAGGATGTAGGAAAAACCACCTCAGCCCCATATACCAGTTGAAAGGGTGAAATACCAATGACCCTCTTGGTACTAATTCTATCAGCCCAAAGAGCATATTTCAACTTTGTGTGCCAAGACCTCTTAATTTCTTCCAACAACTTCTTTATGATCCTTACCAGACTTTTGTTTGAGGACTCGGCTAATCCATTTCCTTGAGGGTAGTATGTTGTGGAATGGTTCAAACTGATATGGTACTTGTGACAAAAGTTTATCATCTTCTTAGACTTAAATGTTGGTGCATTGTCAGTCACAATCCTCTTGGGACACCCAAACCTAGATAGGATGTTGTTTTCTAACAAATCCATGATCACTGTCTAAGTTGCATTCTTGGTGAGGATGGATTCAATCCACTTAGTAAAGTAATCTGTAGCTGTTAAAATCCATCTATGTTGGCCAGAGGAGTTAGGGTGTATTTCTCCGATGAAATCCAACCCCCATTACTGGAAAGGAGCTTCTACTATGATTGGGTGGAGGGGAAGTGAGACAAATTTTCTTTTTCCTTCAAAAATTTGGCACTGATGGCAAGTAATAGTCTCCTTATACACATTGGCAAACATGGTAGGCCAATAAAACCTAGCCCTCAAAATCTTGTTGACTGTTACTTTCCAAGAATGGTGTCCCCCACAATCTCCTTTGTGGAATTCTTTCTTGGTGTGTTGAGCTTCATCCTCTAGTAAACAGTTCAGCAACACACCTCCTAGGTCTTTCCAATATAAAAATTGATTTATGATACAAAACTTGGCAGCTTTCAACTTCATAGACCATGCCATGGTTTTGCTCAGCCCTGCAGGAGCCTGTAAATTTTGCAATGTATAAATAATGTTAGCATACCAAGGAGATGCATAAAATTCTGGTCTAACCTACGATCCTGCATCTGCCTGATCTGGATAGTCTTCCAAAAAATTCAGCTGTAAAGAATCACAGTTGGCCTTAGTCATTAATTTTTCCAGACCTTGGCCCTTTACCAACTTGGTGGGTTTTATCTCTAGGTCATATTCCAGCAGTGCATCAATCCATTTGGCTCTCCTTCCTTCAGGGTCTGCCAGGGTGAGGATAATTTTCATAGCATTGTTTGGAACATGAGCAATTATATGCGAGTTGAAGATGTAGACCCTGAAGTCTTTTAGTGACTTAATTAGAACATAGGCCTGTTTCTCCATGATATCATATTTTAACTCCCCGTCTCTCAACACCCTGCTGAAGAATGCAATTGGATGCTCAACATTTTGGGCATTCTTTTGCAACAACACTCTTGCCATTATATGTTCAGATGCATAGGAGAATATTAGAAAATCCTTGGAGAAATCTGGACTGGCCAATACTGGTGCCTCAGTGATAGCTTTCTTGATTCCCTTGAATGAATCCTTGACCTCCTCAGTCCATTTTATTTGATTTTCCTTTTTCAACATATTAGTGATGTTTCTCATTATTTCTGCAAAACTTGGAATAAACCTTCTCAGAAAACCTACCTGCCCTATGAAAGCTTGCACTTCCTTCTTACTACTTGTCTCCCCAACTTTCTTGATAGAATTAACCCTCTCAGAATCAATCCTGATACCTTCTTTGGAAATAATATGCCCCATGAGCTTGGCTTCTTCTAGTGCAAAATGTGACTTTTTGGGGTTAAGAGAAATACCATATTTTCTGCATTTGATAAAAACCTGCTCCAGATGCTTTAGGTGTTCCTCATCATATTTGGAGAACATTGTTATATCATCCATATAGACCACTACAAACTTATCTTTCTCTTCAACAAATTCTATGTCCATCTCACGCTGGAAAGTGGCTCTCGCGTTCATTATCACAAAATGCATCTTTGCATACATGAAGGTGCCCCAAGGAGTGGTGAAAGCAGTTTTTTCTTGGTCTTCTGGGCACACCTTAATCTGATTGTATCCTGAAATTCCATCCATGGTGGAGATTCTCTATGCACCTACCACTTTTTCTAAGATATGCTCCATTTTAGGCAAGGGATAATTGTCTTTCAATGAAGCCCTGTTAAGGTTCTTGAAATCTATACAAATTCTAATATCACCATTCTTCTTCCTCACAAGAACCGGATTTTCTATCCATTGGGAAAACCACAGAGTGACAATGATTTTTGCATTGAAAATTCTTCTGATTTCTTTCTCTGTTATATGCAATAGTTTTGGATTTATTCTTCTCAGCTTCTGCTTGAAGGGTTTCTCCCCTGGTTTGATAGGGATAGAGTGTTGTATTATGGAAGTATCATATTCCTTCAGATCTTCATAACTCCAGATAAAAGCATTAGCATACTTCTTCATTAATTCTATGTACCGCTTTCTTTTTAGCGTGTAGCTTCTTGGACAGGTTCACCATCTGTAGTTCTTCTTCAGTACCCACGTTTTGGTCTTCTACAGCATCACTGGGAGGTTCAAACTTTGGGTTTTTAGCTACATCATTCTGGTTAGACAACTTCTCTAGGGGTATCAATCATTTAGGGATATAATTACTCTTCAATTGAATGATATCCTTTCCACCCAACATGTTTTTCCACCCTTTACCTTCAGCCTCTTCGTCTTATGACTGCTCTTGGCCCACAAGACCTTCCAAGTTTTCATTTTTAGTGTCAATTTGAACATTTGCAAACTCATCAGACAACTCTAAGAACCTCTTAATTTTTAAATCATCGTCCAATACCTTCTAGTATTTAGAATTATCTGGAATAGATGGCCTATTCACCACCTCCACTTCATATTTTTGTTGAGAAAGGATAGGAGTTTTAAAACCACCAGCAGTAGTGTCCAGGGAATTTGCCACCTGATTCTCGCACCTGGGAATCACCATGATCTTGTGTTCTGTAAAGAAATTTCCAAACATATCCCAGACTTCATTCCTGTAGGCCCTCATCCTGGGGTGTTTGGTTTGATAGCTGTCATTCAATTGATTGACCACCAACTCTGAATCCCCAAACACTGCTATCCTTTTGGCTCCCAAATATTCCATGGTTCGTAATCCCAGGAGCAGAGCTTCATAGTCGGCCACATTGTTGGTGCATTCAAAAGTTAACTTGTATGAAAAAGCTCCGGACTCCCTGTTAGGAGGTATGATCTAGACCCCTGCTCCGGCACCATTTTTACTCAAGGATCCATCAAAGTACATAAACAATAGGCCTTCTTCATTTTTCTGTTTCTTTAAGGCTTCATACCTTGCTGCAAACTCTTTATCTTTGTTAAATTCAATATATGTAGGGGGTTTAGGATCAATATGGGGGCCATCATTGAAGAAGATAGAGGACCCTATGTCGGTGTCTATAGCGTATACTGGGTGATTTTAAGTTTTGTCCATGCTGCTGACATCATAAGCCATTCTCTTCTTTCTCTATAATCTTCTATTGCTCCCAAAAAGAGGTATGGTGGCATAAGACAGGTCCATTTGCATAGTCCCTTTCAATATCGAAATCTAGGATCTTGACGACAGCATCTCAAAATTAGCAGGCACATCAGCCACTACCACGTCCACCATAATATTTTTAGATGGGATTTGGGCGAGGGTCACCACCAGATTCTTTATTAGCCCGAGGAATTGTACCTTTCTGGAATCAAAAGAGTTGAGGTCTTTGTATGGTTTGGTAACTTCTAGCCCTAACTGATCGATTACAGATTTTGGTATTAGATTGTGTGATGCCCCAAAGTCTATTAATGCATTATGTAAGATCTTGTCATGGACATTCAAACTCAAATAAAACTAGGGAACTTCTTCACTGTCTGGTTCTTCAAGCTTGGACCAAAAAATTATGGTGGGAGCATCTTCCGTCACTTCCTGTATGTCATGTGGACAATCACCTTGACCTTTTACCATGCTAGTTGTCTCTTCCCTATATTTATTGTTCCTTAATATCTCATTAAGAGGGATATAGATATTTACCTTGGACAACTCTTCCTTTAGATTGAAGGTTGAAACTAGTTTCACCACTTCAGTGACTTCTGGATGTCTGACTTCCTTGGAAGGTTGCCCCTTATCCCTCAGTGCTTTCTGTGCAGCAACTTCTGGCTGCTTCTCCTTTGGATTTTCTACCTCTTGTCAAATATTTGAAGGTTGGGTTTGGCCAGGCTTTCCTTTGTTCATTGTCACTTCTTAATTCCTTAGCTTCATCTTTCTTTGAATGTCATCTACAACATTTTGATAACCCATCTGGTACTACTCAGAATCTGACTAAGGGTTTCGGCTGGTTCCCTCCCTGGTGAAGAAATCATGCTCTCTTTCGGTCAAGAGTAACTCATGGTCAAGAGTGTCAAAGAAATGAATATGGTCGCCCATGGGGTCTTCAGGTCCTTCTTGGTCAACTAAATTTTCAGGGAAAGGAAGCCTTATCTGTTGGTCACCAGGGTTTCTCTAATATCTTTGAGGGAATGGCCTTCTAAAATTAGGGTTTCTTATTTGGTTTTCAGGTCGATCTCTAATGGGAGGCATGTTGTCTAAGCCTAATATATCCATCAATTTTTCCATAGCCTTCATCATTGTATCGAACTTTGCTTCATTAGAAGAGGAGGAGGTAGAGGCTTGGGTCTCTTGTTTCTTTTTGTCTGCTTCATCTTTACCTTTCATCTTTCCCAAAACCATCATGTTTTCCTCCACCTATGTAGCATCTTTCAGCATAGCAGGAAGGGAGGTCGATTTTCTTTCTCTCAATGTACATGAAAAGTCTCCATTAAAGGCATCTGCATAATGAAGCTTTGTTGTGCCTTCTGAAGGCCTTAGATAATTCGGAATGGAATTGTATGCCTTCATAAACTTAGCAGAAAACTCATGCTTAGATTCAAAACCTCCTTTCTTCAAATGATTATACTGAGACATGAAAATGGCAGGACTTTTTATCGTCTCCCACCTCTCTAAGAACAATGTCTTAAAGGCTGCAAAATCATGGATAGAAGCATTTGGAAACTGTCTGAACCATTTCTTAGGTTCTCCAAACAAACTCTGGGAAAACAGTCTCATCTTAGCATCATCAAAATCCACTTCCTCCAAATCAACGAAATCTTCAAATCTGTCTACATGCTGCTTGGTGGAATATTCTCCTTCCACATCATAAGAGACAATCCTTTGGGAATAGTTCTTAGGGAGGTCATGCAGAACAATTGGTAGGACTAAAGGTGCAAATATAGTAGCCATGAGTGCCGGTGGATTTTGGGCTTGAGGGATCATATTCTGAACGATATTCTGGGAAAGATTATTGGCAAGGCTTATGGTATGAGGATGGGGAATTTGAGAATGAAGTTTGGCACCTTCATCTTTGGCAGTACCTTTCAAAAACCACACAAGATCTAGAAAATATAACTCAGTATCATTCAAACCCACTTCACCTAGGTTTAGATATGATTCATATCTTAATCTTGGAAACAATCTCCCAAAGTCTATCTCAATATCTAACTCTTCAAAAACAGATGATTCTTCTTTAGACACAATTCTTTCACTACTAGAAACATTAGCATTTTCTTTTCCAATCTTATGTCTAAGCAAACTTTCTGGATTATCCACACCTAGCAAAATCTCTGAAAAAGGATTACCTCAGGTATGGATCTTCTTGGGCCAGGATGCCCTTTGAGACTTCTTTAGAAAAAGACCTTGGCTCGTTGGTCTTCTCTAGTGGAGTCTCCTTTAAATATAATCCTCAATGAGTGGAGTTGCTAGGGAAAAAAGCACACAACCTTATCAAAATATGGAAACCTCTGTCTTCCCACAAAAATTTCTCCTTTCCTGAAACTAGGACTTCTTTGTCATTCTCCCAGGGATGATAAGACCATCGTTCCCTGGTAGCGGCGCCAATTTGTTAACACCCAAATCATACCCTCCAGGTTGCGGGAGAGGGCAAGTTGGGGTAACCACTAACCAACTTTAGACTAATGCTACTGACCCAGCATAGTCAGAAAGGGCTCTCTCTACAAACATATAAAAAACTAGAAATATTCAAAGGTGTCAACAGTGAAAACATACACCAACATTCATCACTCACGATATTCAATCAATAACATACATAGAAGGTCACACTTCTGTTAGGACATATTTTTATAGATTGTTGGTTGGAAAACAACGTGGATTTCTATTGGGCCAATGGAGTCAATTTAAACAAAACATGAACATCATTGACAAACTTTACAGATACATTCATATAGGGGAAAGGTAGCCACCAGTGCACAGTTAAAAAGATTTTAGTTGGCGATTTAGAAGAGAAATGAATAGTCCATCAATATAAAGCATGGTAAACATGAATTCTATATCGAATTTAGTAGAAAATAGTTGTGGAATCCTTGGTATGATTTGAACAGAGCATAATTTCTATGAATTCCATTCAAATACTACACTGAACCAAACATGAATAAGCAATTACAAAAATGGATTAACAAAGAAAGAGACACAATTCACATGGGAAAAGAAGGAACAGACTGCAAGACCAATGACACAGGAATCCCTGATAAAATGCCTGCTCAACTCTGTCAACTTTATTCAAACACAACTCAAAATGTTTCACACAAAGCAATATATTATTCTCCAGAAAGTTTTCAACCCTTCTTCTTTCAATTACATAGCATATATAGTTGTCTAGGGCCTCCTGCCCAACTCATTTGGACTAGAAAACAATTACAACAAAAATGGCACCTCATCCAGACATATTCGCCATTATCAAAACGGGCGAACAGGCCTAACTGTTTTCTTTCACATTTACCCTTCCTTTTACTAAATGACAGCTAACGTCAAGACAAAAAACAAAAGATAGTAGAGTAGTTGCACCAGCTGGCTATTCCCAATAGCTGCCTCAAAAAATATTACAAATTACTTTAGAAATAAAAATGTCTTAGAAGTCTTTAAAACAATAGTAACTCTTTTGAAAAATAAAGAAACCTAATGGCTATTGTGCAGGATGGAATGTTTATTTCATCTTTCCATATCCTTCCACGATGGCCCATAACTCGGCAGATGGAAGGTCATAGCTCACCATATCCTTTACCATAACCCTTATCTCGATATGATCTGAGTAGGAAACTGGGGGAAGTCTCTCGCCAATAGCGATCAACCTATTCAAGATTTCAAAGTCTTCCACGAGATTTTCCATCAGAATCTTGCCTATGAGTAAATGGTTCAGACGTTGGAACTTGGCATGATCCATACTTATGATCCAAAGCAAATTTTTATATGCGTTTTGGGAAATCAACTCTTGATTTCCATCCCAAAACGTCGGTAACCCCATTTCGATCAGCTTTCCAAATTGTCCTTTGAACTCTGCTGCGTGCCTCCTCATTTCATCGATCTTAGCCTCTACATATTCTACCTGTGCATGCTTCCCAATGACCCTCTTTTCCGCTGCGATTGCAGTGATCCGGTATCCAATATTCAGGGTTCTCCTTTCATCCTATGATAAGCTATTTAGAAAGGTAATAGGGTTCTGTGCAGTCTCTTTGGGTTTTCGACTTAGAGTTTCCCTTACGGCCACACAACTTGTGAAAGCATCACTAATTGTTTTTATCTTTTATTCTCATAAATTCCAGGTATGGCCTAAAGTCTTCATCTACCTTAATAATCCGATCCCATACATGGTGTTTGCATCCTTGCATAGCAGCTTGGCCTATAAATTTATGAGAAAGCTTTTTATTAATTTCCCCTAGCTTGTCGTATTTCTCTTGCAGGGTCCTTGTTTCCTCTTCCTTTTTCTTGCTCTCCTCTTCCAACCTCTGAGTTTTTTCCTTCAACTCTTTGATCTCAACGTCTTTCAACCTGACATGGGACATAGCCTACACCAAGCTAGTTGCACTATCTTCATCTCCATTTTGGTTCATATTTGTAGGCCGCATGTCCAAATTGGACAAGTTACTTTTTAAATATTCAAGCTGCTTCTCCAAGCTTGTCCTCTCCTTTTTCCAATCATCTTCTTTACAAGCAAACTTTAACAATTCTGCTTTACTGTCTCTCAATTCTTTAGATAAGGCCTCCTTTTCTATCTCCAGCTTTGTTTCTTTTGGAGCCTGAATTAGCTGTATATTTGGGATCTTCGCCTCTTTCTGTAGCTTCAGAATGAGGTTATCTTTTTCTGCCATTAACCATTTATTGGTTTTGCCTCCGCCGTCGCTTCCAACTAGGTCAGATTCTAGCTTCTTGACCTTCTACTGAAAAACTCCGTTTTCTAGTCTTTCCTGTTTTAGTTGGCTTTCTAACTTTTTGACAGTAACCCCCAAATTATCAGCCTTCCGTGATGCTCCTACAAAATCATCATATATCCCTTCCCCAATTTGCTTATGAAACTGGATCTAATCCGGCATTGGGATTTTCTTCCAGTCGACCCTTACTTCGGTTGCCTTATTTTCTGTACATATTACCAAGTTTATAGTGTTTCTTTTTGAGTCTCTGCTGGTCATTAAAGAAACCCCAGAACTCGATAGATCTCGGACTTCTAGCATCAGATTAAAGTGCTTTTGGGCAGAGGCTTGTTTGGTTTTCCCATATTGCTTGCACAGGTCTGCCCTAGATAGAAATCTACCTACGTCACTACCTTCTTTTACCTCTTGAAATTGGTATTCCTGAACCTCAACCTCCGGAACTGAAAGTTCCTCTTTATCTATTCTTTCATCCTCCATCAAAGCAATCAATTCTTCTTGAGCCGCTGAAACAACCAACTCCTGTTTAGTTTTAGAAACCACCAACTCATTTTGAGTTGCGTCAACAACTACCTCATCCTGCACTTCCACTTTAGGCCGCTTGTCTCCACTCCCTTCTTCAATTTCTGCATCTTTAACTTCCTCTAAATCTCTTTTCCGGACCACTTCTAAAGTGTCCGACACTTGATCTATGTCCATTATCAAATCAAACAGAATTAGGTCTTCCTCTTGCAAATTTACAACCTCCTCCACACTCAGCTTGTAGCGAAGCAAACTTCGCCCCTTGGGTAATCCTTCCGTCTCTTTATGTTCGAAATCCCTCATATTACATAATTTCCTCCTCTTAGAAATAATATATAGAGGCTCATATTCAATTGCCACATATTTCTTGAACCCCATAAGATTTAATAACCTTTCTACCTCTGCTAGAGCTTCCTTGCTCTTTATGATGAATGGACCCACCTGCCATGCGTATTTTATATCTGTACCCTTCTTGAATTGTAAAAAGTGATCATCCTCCAAGATCAGTTTATGCCTGATGAACTCAAGAGCGAAGATTCGCAATGTTAAGAAAGCAAGAAAAATATAGGGCTCCCTCACAAAACCATATAGCCTAATCACCATACCATCTTTCAATTGAAACCAGTCTCCAACTGCCAGTTCATCTTTCAGTTGGATCATAGCCTCCATCTCCGGAAAAAACCTAGGTAATCTCTCCCCAAAAATTACTTCATAGACAAGGGTAAAATATAGTTCAAGTAGTTAAAGATGCTATCTTCCAAAGCATCAGTGTTGGGAAATGGTGATACCGGAAAAGCCTAGTATTGGGAAAATTGCTCAATTGCGAATGGATCTTTTCTGAAAGAAAATCCTCAAACCTGAGGGACGGTACTGGTGCATTTTCAGTTCCTTGCGAACTGACGTTGATCCTAAAAAACAAGCTTAACTGTAATTATGTGACCCACGAGTCTGTATCTAAACCTATAAACTGGGAAAACAACAAAAAGACCAATTGGGTATTGTCATTAAAAAGGTTGACATCCAATGGGTAAGGGGCTTCTGTGACTTCTACATCAAGTTTAAAGCAAGTGGCCAAAAATGCTTTCCATCCTTCGGAGGAAACTTGGTGAAATAAAGCAACGACAGACTCTTCATACAAACCTTTGTACTCCATGGTTTGGGACTCAAGAACTCCTAAAGACCTCCTAATGACCGACGCATCTACGGTACAAACAATTTTTTACTACTGGGCATCCATGATAACCCACTGGGGCTCTGAATAGTTCGACGAACACCAAGACACAAACTTAGGAAAAGGCATAATCTGGTCGGGACAAAAGAAAAAGAAGGAAGACTGGAAAACCCTATGTATATCCAAACCTTGCTTGAGCAAGGTCCTCAACTTCTTGTTAACCTCATGCACTGGGAGTCGAACCCTAGTGTCATATACATCGAAATCCCTATTCTCTAAAGAAATTTTAACCTTAGAACTGGTAGAAACATGTTCTTCTTGCATTTTATGATTATAGACAGACCTAGGTTTGTAGAGAAAGGTGGTTACAAGGTCTTACCTTTCACTCGAAACCCTGAACATTCCCTGTCAAAGGTCATGTCACCTTGATCATATCCCATATGCCGAAAGGGTTTTGACTTTGATAGGTTCGAGAGAAAATGTCAACTTCCCATGTCGGTTCTTATATATATAAACCCTTTTTCTTTATCTCTCTAGCTTCTTCACCACCTGTCGACTTCTTTCTCCCATCGATTGCCCGTGTATTGATCTTGACCATCAGATCCACTCTCCTTTTAATCTGCAAATTTGACAACTAACTCTTTTCTACCATCGGATCAACCTTCCTGCACTGATCTGCACCATTCATTAAATCCCACTTGTCTATGAAAGTAGTGTCGCATGCACCTAAGTGGTTTTCCAATACCATCTTTTTGTCGTGCGACAGGCCCTGGTGTTGACATCTGTCGAATGGGTCCCATTTGTCGCAACCACTCGTTGCTCTCTTTAGTGGGATACTCCCCGATGCATCCCTCATCGGGAACCGTTGATCTGATTTTGCTTAACATCCACGGTGGGACAAGTGACATGTCTAACCTCTTTGTCCCTTCCCATCAACTGGGTCCACCTCATCTATCATACGTGCACTTTTACCATGCATCACCGTTAATTTGACCCTTCCCTGCAACCCACACCATTGATCTCGGGAGACCTACGGTGTGGCGAAGCACACTTATTCCACACCCTCTGATTTGATATGATGGAACTCCACCGTAGATCTAGAGCATCCTGTCCCCACCATCGAGGCATCGCATGCACCTGAAATGCTTTTCCTTGACGCTTTTCCTCCTTGCGTTTTCTTCCAAAGCTGACACCTGTCTGGTGGTAATTCCCCATCGCAAATGCCTACTCCCTTTCTTCCTTGCATCTCAGCCATGTGACGATCCATGGGAGCTGTTGATCTCATATCCGTTCTTGATCGACGGTGCTAACCTATGTAGCACTTAACCCTTCACATTATTTTCATGCGGACTATAGGACTTATGGTCATTTTGATCATTTTAAAAGGTCCTTTAACACATTTCTTTACAAATTTCCTTATGGTGCACCATATTCATCCCTTCCACACCAATATTTTCATACCTTAGCATCTAACCGTGGAGAATGAAAGGGAACTTGGGCCTCCACCAGGTAAAGTTTCTAGCCCTCCACGCTTCATTTTCAACATTTATATGCTCCAGATAATTAGGTGCTAATAGGTGCGCTAGTCAGAAGTTGTTTTAACTTTTGGAAGCTTTCTTCACATTTGGCCGTCCAAAGGAATTTGTTTTCCTTTTTCTGCAAGGCGGTTATAGGACAAGCAATCTGTGAGAAGTTCTGAATGAAGTTCCGGTAGTATCCTGCTAATCCTAAGAATGATCTTATGTCAGTCACACAAGTAGGTGTAGGTCATTCCTCGATGGCTTTAATCTTCTCCGGGTCTACCACTATTCCCTTCTCAGATTCAGTGATGTGACCCAGGTACTATATCTATGGTCTATAGAAATCACACTTGCTGAACTTGGCCTACAGTTGATGTTCCTGTAACACCCATAGTACTATTCAGAGGTGTTCCTCATGTTCCTCCTCACTTTTGGAGTAAATCAGTATGTCGTCGATAAAGACTAGTATGAATTTATCCAAATACTTGCTAAAGATGTCATTCATCATGCACATAAAATGAGTAGGTACGTTTTTCAATCCGAAGGGAATCACCACAAACTCATAATGGCTGTATCGGGTTCAAAAAGCGGGTTTACTGATGTCTTCGTCATGGATCTTGACTTGGTGGTACCCAGACCGTAAGTCGATCCTGGAAAATATCTTCGCTCCTTCGACTTGATCAAACAAGTCATCTATCCTAGGTAGTGGATATTGGTTTTTGATGGTCAGCTTGTTGAGCTGCCGATAATCGATGCACATCCGCATTGTCCCATCCTTCTTCTTGACGAAGAGTATCGGTGCTCCCTAGGGAGACACACTCAGTCGAATGTACCCTTTTTCTATCAACTCTTGTAACTCTAGTTTAAGTTCCACTAACTCTGGTGCGCTCATACGGTATGGGGCCTTTGAATCTGGTATTGATCCTAGTGTTAATTATATGGAAAAGTCTAAGTCTCTCTTGGGCAGGAGTCCTGGTATTTCCTCAGGAAATACATCCTTGAAGTCTACAAGAACTAGAAAGTCCTCGATTTTCTGTTCTCGCTCTGCTTCTATGTTTTGAATGTTGGCTACAAAAAGTTTACAACCCTTTCTTATGCACTTTTTAGCTTGTAAAGCAGATATTTGTCTGACGGAAACTTTCTTAGGTATGCCTTGGATCTTTCATTCATTCCCTTGGTTGTTTGTGCATAGGAGGGATTTCTTCAAACAATCAAGCATGACATGGTGTTGCTCTAGCCAGTTCATTCCTATAAGTACATCATACTAACCTAAAGGTAAGATATTTATATCTACCTTAGTCGGAAATCCGTTCATTTCTAACTCGCATTCTCTTTCTAGTTCTGAGACCTTCCTTTTGGTGTCAGTGGCTAGTTGTACCAGCCACAGTTTCCCTTGATTCTCTCACTTTAGTTTACAATTGTCGACTATTTTTTTGGAAACATAGCTTCGACAAGCAACGGGGTCTATCAAAATTGAAATAGTTGTGTTTGAAACTTTACCTTCTATCTCGACCATAGTAGCCTGATGGTTTGCTTGTCGGTCATCGAGTGCTGCATAGATTCTTGGTTTCCCAGCCATGTACCCTACTGTTGGGTTTACTTATGTTGTGTAGAACCCCATCTGTCTTGTTGGGACAATCTCTGAAATAGTGGGGCACTTGGCATTTTCAGCAACTAATGGGTGGCGGGGCAGCTTTTGCTCCTTTTTTAAAAACCGGTCTATTGGTATGTGGTGTAGGCACATTTGGCCGTGCACCAGGTCGGTTGAAATTTTTGTTTGGCGGGAAGCTATTATTTTGTTTCCGGTATGGTGGTGGCCTAAAACCTGGTCTTCGGTTGTGGAAAAATGACTTGAATCGGTCTCGACTTCTGTTTATGTTATCATTTATTGGTTTTCCATGTTCATTGCAGAGTCTAGCTTTGTGCAAGGTTACGTCTAGATTCTTAGGCATGTCGAACTCCATTTTATCTCGAAAATTGGCAGGAAGACATCCCAAGAATTGTTGTATCTTGACCTTTTCATCTTTTATGTATAGCACATAATGTAGTATACCTAGAAATCTATTGATGAAGGCTTCCATGGTTAGGGATCCCATCCTTAGTTTGTGAAATTCTTTGATCTTTTTGTCAAAGAACCGTTCTAACATGTACTTGTCTTGATACAACTTGTTGAAAGCACTCCATCTGATATCTCTCACTTTGTGCCCTTTTGTATATTAAATTTTGAGCATTAATTCACAATACTCTAGGATCTTCACTGAGAGAATAACATATACAGTATATCAATGCATAACAATCACAATAAGCATGACAAGCATCACAAGAATCAAAAGCATGAGAGACAAGAGACACAGAGTTTCCATGGGGAAAACCCTAAGGTGAAAAACCCCACAACTTCCTCAGAGATAGAGAGAGCAATGGCTCAACCAAAGTACAACCAAAATACACTTGAGATAGTCTCCTCGAAGCAGATGATCCTCTTCCTCACTAGTGTGCCACTTTCTGAGTGAGAGAGAGATGACTTTTCGAATGATCTAAATAGAGATCTCATGATCTCTATTTATACTAAATTGTTTTCCCAGTGACCTTATGGGGCCGACTTGTCTAGCTAGGTACATCCACAATATAATATATATTTCAGGGCCAACCCCACATATTGTGGTCTAATAACCCATCGGCAAGTACACACACTTGTGACACTTGTCAATCCATATGACGACACTTCCTTATAGAGGAATAACACATCTCTAATAAGGGTACAATAAATATATATGAAATACATTCCAAAGTTAAATATACATCAGCACTCCCTCTTAACTAGGAAGGTATTTCTCGACACAGATCTGTTAGACAAGTCTTCTTATCGGGATCATCGTCATCGATGCATCGTCATCATCATCGTCACTGCTGCTACTATCTCAACCAATCTCTGACTCTACTCGTCATAGGAAGCTCTACTGAGCCAGTCCTTTTTCATACCGGATGTAGGCCCACCACCTGTAGGTCTTCATCATCACTGGCCATACTATGGAAATCTCAAGACTTATTACATGCGTCAGAAAACCTTAAAAGAGTCTCTTGACTAGCAAGAACCCTAAAGAGCATCTGAGGCCTTTTTCATCCTGTCCAAATCTCCAGGACTTATTACATGTTACCCCACCACAAAACCTCAAAATAGAATCCCAGGACTGATTACGAGCACAAGCCTCAACCTATCGGATCTCCCAGGGCACAAATTACATGTGGTCACCTCAAAACCTCGAAAGAGCATCCCAAGACTGATTACGAGCACAAGGCTCAACCTATCTAATCTCTCAGGGCACAAATTACATGTGGTCATGGCAAAACCTTGAAACAACATCCCATGACTGATTACGAGCACACGGCTCAACCTATCGGATCTCCCAGGGCACAAATTACATGCCATAGGACAAAAACTCGAAAGAGCATTTTCTAGATATCCCAGGGAACAAATTACATGCCATAGGAAAAACCTCGAAAGACTATCTGCATATCTCCCAGGGCACAAATTATATGTCCTCCGAAGCAAAACTTGAAAGAGCATTTGCCAGATATCCCAGGGTACAAATTACATGCCATAGGAAAAACCTCGAAAGACTATCTGCAAATCTCCCAGGGCACAAATTACATGCTTATCTGCACAACCTATTCCACGGCCACAGAGTATCAACCTGATACTCACCATACATCATCCTGATATACACATGATCATCCTGATCATCATCACTGCAACATCCTGCTGCATGTCATCTGGAGCAACATCCTGAAGCTTGTCATCCATGATCATCCTGATCATGGAATGCATCTACCTGATGCATACCAAGTATCTACCTGATACATATCATCATACATGATCCACCTGATCATATAGTATATCCACCTGATACAAATACAAATACATGATACATATCAACATACATGATCTACCTGATCATACAATGTATCCACTTGATACATATACAGATACGTGGTCCAAACATCCAACATGATGCGTACATACATATAAATGATCGAACTGATCATATTAAGCATCCAACATGATGCGTACATACATATACATATAAATGATTCAACTGATCATATCCAGCATCCAACATGATGCATACATACATACATATAAAAATTATCCAACTGATCATACAAAGTAGAAACCAGAACATCATCCTGATGCTCATCATCCAACCTTTACATCCACAGCCATGTGAAGGATCCTCCTACAATATGCTTGGAATGGATTCATAAAATGTGTCCATCACTTCTTCCTCGAAGTGTCATAAATCCGAAGAACACCAAGCCTCTCTCTGAAGTACTCGAACTTCACCCTGGCTAGTGGCTTCGTTAGCACATCTGCAATCTGCTCGTCCGTCGGAACATGTAGGAGCTTCACAGCTTCTCTCTGCACCATTTCCCTGATATAGTGATATTTGATCTCTATGTGTTTCGACCTGTCATGAAACACTGGGTTCTCAGACAGCTTCACACAACTCTAGTTATCACAGAAGATACCAGTAGCATCCAATGGGAGATCAAATAATTCAGACAGTAGCTTCCGTATCCATACTGCCTCACAACTAGCTGAACAGGCTACAACATACTCTGCCTCAGTTGTACTCAGTGCTACACAGGACTGCTTCCGGCTAAACCTAGAGATCACACCTGATCCCATACTGAAGCAACACCCAGATGTGCTCTTCCTATCTACAGCACTGCCAGCCCAATCTGAATCAACATAACTTTGCAAGTTAAACTTTGTATTTTCCTCATACTTGAGCCCATAATCCAGTGTACCCTTCAGGTACCTCAAAATATGCTTTACAGCAACCATATGAACACTCCTTGGATCTGTCAGGAACTGACTCAATGTGTTCAACGCAAAGCAAATATCTGGTCTAGTGTTCGTCAGGTACATCAAAGATCCAATCATTTGACGATACATAGAGACATCAACCAGCTCAGATGAAGCATCACATAGAAGCTTCAGATTCGATGCCATAGGTGTGGCCATGGCCTTGCATTCCATCATCCCGAATCTCTTCAGGATATCTACTATGTAGTTCCCTTGACCAAGGAAGATCCCACCTGTACTCTGCCACACCTCCATACCTAGGAAATAATGCATCATTCCCAAATATTTCATATCGAACTTGGCAGCAAGCTTCCTATTCGTATCTGCAATCAATTTGTCATCTCCTGTTACAAATAAGTCATCCACATACAGGAGTAGAATCACAAGATTCCCTTCCTCAACCTTGTAGTAAAGGTTGGAATCCGCTTTACTCTTGGTAAAGCCCAAACTAGATAGGAAACTGTCCATCCTACCTTACCAAGTTTTGGGAGCTTGCTTAAAGCCATATAAGGCTTTCTTCAATCTGCACACATACGACTCCCTGTCATGTATTTCGAAACCGAGTGGTTGCTCCACATATACTTCCTCTTCAACTACACCATTCAAGAAGGCAGTCTTGACATCCATCTGGTGTATTTTCAATTTCATTGTTGCAGCCAAGGTAAGTACTGTTCTGATGGAAGTATACCTGGCTACAGGTGCAAAAGTTTCTTCATAATCTATTCCCTCTTTCTGAGATAATCCACAAGCTAAGAATCTTGCTTTGTATTTCTCTACACTGCCATCTGCAGCATGCTTGATTTTGTAGATCCATTTAGAAGTCACAACAGACTTCTCTTTAGGTGTTGGTGCAACATCCCAAACATCATTCTTCATTATAGATTGGTATTCCTCAACCATGGCATCCTTCCATTCTTTCTTTTTCACTGCTTCTTCATAACTAGAAGGCTCTTTGTTCATAATGTCACAGAGTAAAGCAACATAACTGGTATGTGATCTGGTTCTCTTCTTTGCCCTGTGTTCTTCTTCTGGAAAGCCAAATCTTTCTACATCTTGAATGAGCTCTCTAGCCCATGCATGTTTCCTCTTGTGAGAGTTATCCTCACGGGGTGGATCTACAAGTTCTTGCGGATATTCAAACTCACGAAAAATGTCTGGAACTGCTTCAGTCATGGTAGTGTCTTGAAATCTAGTTTCCTTAGGTTCTTCATAAAATTTGATAGGTGCCTTCCTTGATTTGATGAAGGCTGATTTTTCATCAAATGTCACATCCCTGCTGACATCAATCTTCTTGAACCCTGGAAAGTATATTCTGTAAGCCTTCGAGCTTTCACTGTAACCCACAAAGATACCCTTCTTCCCTGAAGGATCTAGTTTAGTCCTCTTTTCCTTTCAGACATGAGTGTATACTGGACAACTAAATATTCTGAGATGGATGACTTCAGGTTTCTTACCAGAAAATACCTCTTCTGGTGTCTTGTTATCCAATATCTTGTGGGGTGTTCTGTTCTGCACATATACAGTTGTTCTAGCTGCTTCTGTCCATAGATGCATAGGTAGATCTTGGTCATGCAGCATTTCCCTTGCTTCTTCCATGATTGTTCTGTTCTTCCTTTCTACAACTCCATTCTGTTGAGGATTATAAGGAGCATTCAACTCCCTCTTAATCCCTGAATCACTACAAAGCTTCTTGAAGTCACCTGAGGTGAATTCTCCACCATTGTCGGATCTGAATGTTTTGATCTTCTTGTCAGTTTGATTCTCCATCAAGGTTTTGAATTCCTTGAATTTATCAAACACCTCATCTTTGCTCTTCAAGAAGTATACCCAAGTCTTCCTGGAGAAGTCATCAATAAATGAGACATAGTAAACATACCCACTTAGAGAGCTGGATGACATCGGACCACATACATCTAAGTGGATGATTTCCAGGATGTCTTTTTCCTTGCTTTCACTACTTGGAAAATCTTTCTTAATGTTCTTACCTTTTGCACATCCTTTGCAAACACCTTCGTTGCAGTGGATGTATCCGTTCACTAAGTTAATAGTCGAATCCGACTCTCATATTGGATAATAAATAGGAATAATATATTAGATGATAGGATAAAAGATGATAAGTTACAATGATGGCCCTGCCTTAAATATGGCTCGGGCATTTGATGTTGAGGAGATGCCTCATTTCATAACCTAACTTTAGTTTAACCTAATTATTAATTATTTAATTAGTATCTTATTTTATGTTCGTAGCATTGCCACTCTCTTAGAAAGGCTTTGTCCTCAAAACCTTATAATGTTTCTGCATCATTTTATGTGGTGTCGTAGATGACGAAACATGTCGATACGAATTGCTAAGAGTCGAACATAACTTTTGATATGTCGACGGATCAATCCATCCCAAATTGATTTGTTGTGGATTGATGGGATTCCATACTGATGTGTCGTCAGGAGATTTGATCACATTAGTACCATTATCTTTCGACATTTCCCACTTTTTCAAATATCAGTTTTTATGGTTGGGGTGTCGATAGGGAACTTTCACGATGTCATTTTCATTTACGAATGTCGCCTTTAGAGCATTGATCTGAGTTGGAAGTTGTATTTTCTTCTCTTGAGGATTTAAGTTTTTGTTCTGTATCTTTTCCAACTTGTTTTCTAACTGCCTATTATCATTTTGAAACTTCTTAATCAATTCGACTGGCGATTTTCTGTCATCTTCAGATGTCTTAAGTTGTTCCTCAAGATCTTCATTATGAATTCTGATACAATTATTTTCTTCCTGCTTGTCTAGAAGTTTCCCTTCAATGTCATCCATATATTGTTCTATCTTTCAGCTATTTTTCAACTTCTTAATTTTTGTGACTAGTATCTTGTTATGATTTCTTAGTCTAAAAATTTCTTCAGCATTGTTGGATAATGATTTATTACTCTTCGCGATCTTTGACTTATGTGTCTTTTTAGAGTCGTCATTTTGTTGTTGAAGAACTTTTATCTGTTGTCGACACTGGCCGACCTCTGATTCTTGACTTTCTAATTTATGTCGTAACTGGATTAGTTCTTCATCTTTGTCGCTAACGATTTTGTTCAAGCGTATTATTTCTGCTTCGTAATTATTTATTTCCTTCTTTATATCTTGATTTCCTAACCTCTGATTGAATTTATTTTCGGCTTTTATATCATCAATTTGCGCATACAATTTTTCTATACGCCTTTCCTGGTCAGATATTTTTATTTCATTGTACCTTTCTTATAATTCAATTCTTATTTCTAAACTGTTATTTATGTCGCGCAATTCTTCATTGTCTTTCCGATAACGTTTTAATGTGGCTTCTAATTTTTTTCGATAATCAGCTTCCATGGTTTCTGACTTCTTGGACGGTGGGATGATCTTCTTTGATTTCTTTGATGAGTCTTTCTTAAACTTGGTCGTCTTTCTTTGACTTGACTTATCCAATGATGGATAGTCTTTGCTAGATCTTCACTTGTTGTCTTTTTTCTTCGTTTTGTCTTCTTTGTCTTTTTCTCGATTTTGTCTTCTTCAATACTTCTTATCTCTTTCTTTTTTTTTTCTTTTTTTTAAAGTAATTATTATTTTAATAAAATAATAATAATATTATTATTATTTTTTTTTGTTGACTTCGACTTTTTCTGACTCTATTTTTTTTTTGCTCTTCTTCTTTTTCCAAAAATAAGTAATAATTTTTTTTTATTATTATATTATAACAATATAATAATATTGTTATTATAATATTTTTTTGTAATTGTAGAGAATAAAATTTTGGAGTATTGGCTTTGAATATTATAATAATACTACTATAATATTTTAAAAAATTTTTTTTTTAAGAAAAGTATATGGAATTAGGGTTTTATGTAGTTGTGGAGGGAAAAGGGATGACGTGGAGTGGAGGTTGCAGATGGGAGGTGCAGTGCAGGGTGGTTGCACTGGTAAGAATGGGGTGTGTAGCATGGGGGTGGAGGAGAAGCAGGATCCAGGGGCGGTGAACGCAGGAGTGGTTGGAGAGGAGCTAGACTCGGAGGGGATATGGCAGGAGAAATGGAGGAGTGCGCAGGTGGGAGGAGCGACGGAGAAGGAAAAGGGAAGAGGAGTGTTGGTCGGAGCAAAACAACGACGTGAGGTAGTAGGGGATGTGAAGGTGGTCGTTGGGATAATGAAGGGAGGGAGGAGCAGGAGGAGAGAGGGAGTTGTGGGCATGATTTGAGAGCTGCGCGGAGGTGGAGAAGGGAGGGTGTAGGAGCTAGTGGAGAAAAAGGAGGTGGAGTGGAAGGCATAGGCACTGGGAGAGGGAGAATGGGGAACGTGACATGATTTGGGGAGAGGGAAGAGGGGGTGACACAGCAGAGGGAGCTGCACTCAGCAGGTGGGCATGGAGGATGTAGAGGGGAGATGACACAGCAGGAAGTGTGGAGGGCAGAGCACAAGGGCGAGGGAAGCGTAGAGTGGGAAGTGTGAGGGCAAGGGAGAAGTAAGGGATGAGAAGGGAGAGCGTGGATGGAAGAGTGCGGGGAAAAAAAAAATCAGGAAGTGGAGGACACAGGCGAAGGGTGTGTGAGCAAAGGGAGATGGAGGTTGCATGGGGTTGCTGATGGAGACTGGGATGGTGGAGAGGGAGTTGGCACATGAGCGTAGATGAGTACATAGGGTTATGGGATTGCGTGGAGGAAGGGTGGAGATGATAATTTGATTTTGGCCAAAGGCCACTCTATGGTTAAAGACCAATTATGTAGAGAAACTCTACTAAATGGCTAAAAGCCCTAATCGGATGCCAAGGGAGGGCTCTAATACCAAATGCAGTGGACGTATCCGTTCACTAAGTTAATAGTCAAATCCGACTCTCATATTGGATAATAAATAGGAATAATATATTAGATGATAGGATAAAAGATGATATGTTACAATGATGGCCCTGTCTTAAATATGGCTCGGGCATTTGATGTTGTGGAGACGCCTCATTTCATAACCTAACTTTAGTTTAACCTAATTCATAATTATTTAATTATTATCTTATTTTATGTTCGTAGCATTCATGTTTGGTCTTGATCTCAGGAAGACCCTCTACATCCTTGCTTGCAATTGGAAGTGCCCTATAGTGCATATGAGCAAGTCTTCTATGCCAAAGTTCACTTGGCTCCATCGATTCATGTACCATGACATGTTCAAGTTGTCCCTTCAATTTATACAAACCTCCCTCTTGCTCTCCAATCACTACTGCATCATCTATGTTCTTTCCCTTTGGCCACATTAGGACTTGGCCATCCACAAATGCAACCCTCATACCTTTTGCATCCAATGCAGAGATGGAGAGTAAGTTCCTCTTAAGCCCAGGTACATAAAGGACTTCTTTCATCTTCAAATATTTTCCAGAATCTAGGTTGTAGGAGGCTTCACCACTTCCTTTGATTGGGTATTGATAATCATCCCCAAGTTTCACCTTATGGGGTGATTCATGTTCAGATAGATTCACAAAAGATTCCTTAAACTTAGTCATGTGTTTGGAAGCCCCACTATTAATCAACTAATCATTACAACCATGGGAGATAGTACCTATGAGAGCATAAATTAGAACATACTCTTCTTCACTTGATGAGTCATCATCACTATCACTTTCTGCCCTAGTCTTCTTCTTTGGGGGTTCATCATCTTCGGTAGCATGAGCATGATATATTCTTTTGTTATTCTTCTTCTTCTTATTGAAGTTGTTGTTGTTGTATTTCTTCTTCTTGGGACAATCTGAAGCAAAGTGTCCCTTCTCATTGCAATTGAAGCATCTGAGATCTTTCTTATCTTTATGATAATGGTGGTGTGAGAATATTCTGTTATGAGATGATTCCTTCTTGGACTTGCCTTTCCTGGCATGTGTTGTGAGAGCTTGATCTTCATTTCCCATCTTTTCTTCTCGGGCCACAAGCCTAGCTTCTTCTTGAGAGCATTCTCCCACAATCTGTTGAAGGAGATCAACTTCTTCCCTGCACAGATTCCTTGAATAAAGGAATCCCATGACCTGGGTAGGCCATTTAGAGTGGTCATCACCACTTCACCATTCTCCACCATTTCATCCACTGCTTCTATTTATTCCTTGATCTAGGAGACCCTTGAAAAATAAGATTGAATGGTTTCTCCATTTTGAAACTTTACTCCTTTCAATTGGTTCCACAGGGTCATCTTCCGATTTATGTTCTTCCCTTCAAATAGCTTGGTCAAAGAGTCAAACATCTCCTTGGGTGTCTTTAGAGAAGACACATGAAGTATGAGATGGTCTTTGATAGAATCATCAATGATTCTATTTGCCTTGATCAAGTTTTTCTTATGCAATACCTTAGCCTCTTCATCCTCTGGGATAGGGATGTCTTCTTTTACATATGAGTCCAACTCATTCTCTTCCAGGATTAACCCAATCCTATACTTCCAAGCTTGGAAGTTATCAGCTCCTTCAAGCTTATCCTCAAGCTTCGTGTGGTGAGACATCTTAAAGAGTACTTCAAATGGAAATAGAAAAGATTTAGGTCTTACCACTTGAAATGCTGAAAACTGGATCTGGTCCTAGATTAGGGTTTGTTGGAAAAACCCTAAAAATTCAAAATGTGAATTTCAATTTTCTGAAAGGATAGAAAGATGCGCCTTGATGAGTTGATCAGCCTGGTGCATTCATAATTTGAGATCAACAAATATTTACCCTTCAGATTTGCCTTTTTGTCCTCCCTGGTTCACTAGGGAGAGCCCTGAATTAGGGTTTGAGTTTCCCGGAGATATACCAAGCCAAAAATCTCGATCCAAAGCTCTAAACTTCGATTTTTGCAAGGAGCTTCCAGCTATGTCTTCATATTTCAAAAATTACTATTTTGTGGAAACCCTAATGTTTAGGGCCAAATCTGAAAATGCTCATAGTTGAATTCTGATTGGACAGATAGATTCTCCTTGATGAGTAGAGTCAATCTACTATACTTCTTTTCCAAAATCTATGGAGAGAAACCCAATAAACAAGAAACTCAAGTTTTCGTCACTGGAAAATGTCTTCTTCTTAGGTTAGCTCTGATACCATGTTAAATTTTGAGCATTAATTCACAATACTCTAGGATCTTCACTGAGAGAATAACATATACAGTATATCAATGCATAAAAATCACAATAAGCATGAAAAACATCACAAGAATCAAAAGCATGAGAGACAAGAGACACAGAGTTTCTGTGGGGAAAACCCTAAGGTGAAAAACCCCACAACTTCCTCAGATATAGAGAGAGCAATGGCTCAACCAAAGTACAACCAAAATACACTTGAGATAGTCTTCTAGAAGCATATGATCCTCCTCCTCACTAGTGCGCCACTTTCTGAGTGAGAGAGAGACGACTTTTCAAATGATCTAAATAGAGATCTCCTGATCTCTATTTATACTAACCTGTTTGCCCAATGACCTTATGGGGCCGACTTGTCTATCTAGGTACATCCACAATATAATATATATTTCAGGGCCGACCCCACACATGGTGGTCTAATAACCTATCGGAAAGTACACACACTTGCGACACTTGTCAATCCACATGATGACACTTCCTTATAGAGGAATAACACATCTCTAATAAGGGTAATATAAATATATATGAAATACATAGATGAAATACATTCCGAAGTTACATATACATCAACATTGTATGCTTTAGGTATCTCCACCACCTGGATGCCTTTCCATTTAAGTTGTAAATCGCCAGCCATGCTTTCATCTCATTGGAATAATTATGCACTCGAAAATATTTATTCATTCCCAACAACCACTCTTCAGATTTCTCCCCAGTATTCATTTCTCCTTCATATGTTGGGGATTTAATCTTTTGAAAATCTCCCTGCAAACTATCATCATCTTTTTCGCCTTTTATTGCAAGGGGAGGATGAAACATCCTCAGTGGAAGAGATTTTATAGTCCTGTTCCATAAAGTCAGGTGTGTGTTATTCTCGTCTATCCTCTTTAGGACTGCCGGACATTTTTGTATGACAGTAGTTTTCTTTGGATCTGTTTGTTGAGTAGGTGGACTGTCTATGGGGGTTTACCCCTGTCAAGATCTGAAGTAGGGCTTCATTGAATTCTTGTTGTTCTCGTCTTTCATTCACGCTGTCATCTATAAAACTCTGTAATTCTGCTTGTAAACTCTATATTGACTTCATTAAGTCCGAATTCAATTCCACCACGAATTCTTCTTCTCGGGGTGGGGAATTCAAGTTCCCATGTCTACTATTGTTCTCTTCTGCATTCATAATTCAGATTGTATTTTGTACCTGAAATGTTTAGTCAGTCAGTAAAACCAAATTCTGTTAGTTTTTGTAAAACAAATCATAACTATATATATAGTTTTTTGAAATACATTTTTGCAAGCCCAAAGGTCTCTTAGTGTTGTAATTGGGCTCTGATACCACTTTTAATGTCCCTAAAATCTGTAAAATAAAATAAAAAATATGTATGGGTTAAAGTCGTCATTCGGATCAAATATTTATTAAATTAACTTCAACACTAGAAATAATTGGAAGATCTTTCATTTATAATTTGCATGGGGAGTTATAATCTTGTTTATGAGATTCTACTTTGATTAGTTAATGCAAATGAATTTATTATAGTCTTCAGAAGTATTGTTTGGTGATGATCTTAATGCTCCATGTCAAGCCAATGTTTATGAATATGTTTTGTGCACTTTTTGTTGGCTAGTTGTATGTGTGCCTTGTTACAAATCTCTATTGGGTTATTTTTAATGTGTAAAATTCCTCCTTAAATGTATATATCTTTGTAAATTTTTAAGAGCTTGAAGGGTTGAGATAGGTGGCAATGGACCTAGCTTACTTAGCTTAAATGCTAAAACATGAATTACTCATATTTTGCAGGCGTTGTAAGAAAATGAACCTAAGCTAACCCTTTAAAAAATTTGCAACAAGAATATAAAAGATTTTTGACCAAAAGTAATGTGAGAAGTTAACCATACTAAGCTAGTAAAATCGAACTTGTAAAAGAATGTCACTCCTATACTATAGAGAGTGGGTAAGTATTTCTCTAGTAGTGGAGGTAGGTGGTACTAAAACTGGCCCATGTGCTGGCCATTGGGTCGTGATGCCAAGCTAGAGTATGGTAATACCCTAAGCGACCTATCTGTCTTTGGCTGTAGTTTTACCTTCACTGGTTTGTTGGAAGGAGAGCATAGCTCTCAGGGGTTGAATGGCCATAGGACCTACGTTAGGCCATGCACATTGCTTAGGTCTGCGTTCATCCAGATGATAGAGTAGCGTGTGGTCAATATTTTATGGTAAGCACTGTATCCTTAACTTGTTGATAAGATTTTCAAAACAACTCTGTCAGTTTGTTAAAGTTTCATGGCTAATACTCAGCTTCTCTTTTGACAGGGTTTCAATAATGGAGAATTCGATCTCAACGTGGGTGGAGTGTTTTAAGCATAGGGTTTGAAGGATACAATTGTCCCTATTAAGCCTGGTCCATTGTGACCCTTCCTCCCTTCATGCGAATCATTGTCTATTCTAGTTACTTGTTGACACAATGTCTATCGACAGGGGTTCACTCCGCACTATCGCCAACAAACTATCACCCCAAACTCCCTTATACACCGGCCCAGAAAGGTGTAACCCTTCCCAGCGACACTTGTGGAGCAAGGGTAGTCTCACCCGAGGTGGATAAGACAACTGCTGAAACCAAGTTTCCGCTGTTGTGTAGAGTATATTCGCACGTTACCTTTGCACTAACCAGAGATTATAACATTATTAACATACCATTAACTTATTCTTCGCATCTTAAGTCATTTGCAGATTCTAACAAACATTCATAACAAACATACTTGACAAACAAATTACAACATATTCGCATTAATCAACAAAGAACATTGACATAACCCATTATCCATCATCGCATCATTACACAGAGACAGAATTCATATCATAAACAAACATCTTCATTCATTCATCAAACCTGCGGAATTAACCTCGCAGAAACCATCAATACATCATGTTGCAGATACAAAGCAAAACCCAAAAGATCCAGTTAATCTCCAAAACTTCGATGCCCTTAGGATTACAATCCTACTCTATTTATACTCTTCTATTCTATTACAAAGTGGTCCACATGACCGACTTGACTAATCTAACAAATCTTATGCTTCCACAAAAGTGGTGAAATGTCATTTTTCCGCGGAATGACCCTTTCGCATCTATCGGCTTCCGCCCTTCCTGCGGATCTATCCCGTGCCAACATTACTTGCTGAGGTGATTCCCACTATGTGTTTTGGGATTGGTCAACCTTCGGGTTTTTGAACTTATTTGTAATTCTTAGTTTGGTAGTTCATGGACAGATTTGGTATGGGCATCTTTTCCCAATGAGAATTTGTATAAGTTATAGTTTTTAATTTAAGTATGAATCCTATGTAGGTGTTTTGGATAGAGGGAGCTCAGATTGGAACCTAGCCTGTGTGTTCCTCGGCTATGGATTTGTGGTTGTAAATTTTACTTTTAAATATTATGTAAATGTATTTTGGTCTCTGTTTGGTACTGGGAGAAAACTCATGAATAGTGGAGATGTTGTATTTATTTTCAAGCTCCTGTAGGATGCCTTTTCACTCTGTGTAAATCTTTAATACATAAATTCTGAAATGTTAACTATTTCTCGGTTTGATTTAGTAATGGTACCTATGTTTTATTTATTGGGTGGATGAATGAGTAATCCATGTAGCTCACGTTGTTGGGATGTTTCTCTTTCGATTTAAGGGTTTTATATTAAGCTACTTGGATTCTATAAATTACGTTTTTACTTCTGAGGAAAACTAGGTTTTGGAAAAGCCTTACGTTTAACAATGACTCGGGAGAGTATAGGTTTAGTTCTTGCTTGTTCTTGGGTTTATGCAGTAAATCACATTGTTTATGCCTCTATCTCCAATATATTTTCATTTTATATTTTATGTGTTTTAGTTTGAGTGCAATGCCTCTGTGGGTGAATGAGGGTGTAATGTAGCAGAGGCAATTGCTTGAAAAATGTTTTCATATGAATAATATGGGAAAAGCCCTAACCCCGTTTCGTATTTACACGTCTATTATTTTAAATTAGAGTTGTGGTGTTGGGATGAATAACCCACGCTGTAGCGTGGTCAAACCTTCCATTAGTTGGTCGGGTTGTTGCTCAGGGGATTCGATCCTAGCCTGAATCTTGGTAGGACTTAAATGTTATGAGAATTGATAATCATGTGCCTAGTTAAGATATTTAGAGGTTTTTAATTTTTGTCCTTTGGTTTGCACGGTTGGACTGTAATGGAATTATATGGTTGTACTACATGGATGTTTTATAGTGGATTTTAGTATGGTTGGAAAACTCTACGTGACCCTTTTAGTACTTTAATTTTGATTTAATAATTAGTTAAATATTTGTATTCATTCCCTTTAGTTTGTTTGAAAATTTAATCTAGTTGACTGAAAATCATGGGAAGCAAATAGCTTCACACTTGTCCAGACTTGGTGCACCCTAGTTTAAGTTTATAAATTCGTTTGGTGTTTTTACTATTCAGGTAAAATTATTGTGTAATAATTCCGAATTAATTAATTAGTTTAAAGCCTAGGATCTAGGTTTGAGACAAAGATTAAAAGAGGATTGATCTCTTGAATGAGATGATTCTACTATCAAATATTGTTTTGATTAGACTTGGTTTGGTTCAGGATAACCCTACGAATCTTCCAGGGTTAGAAGTTCATAACGTAATCTTGTTTAAAGACAATTTATTACAGTAGTTTGAAGAGTTTGAGAGCTAGCACAAGGTAGCATTGCTAGCTCTGTTAGATCGTAAGCCTAAAATAAATAAAGAAGGCTTTGATGTTTATATAACACTTATGCATAATTAAATTTTAAATGTTAAAGATAAATAGTGTTTGACTTGGGGAGCCAATGCTTCAGCCCTTGCTCCCAAATGCATAATGATAACCAAAATTCTATGGAAAAGAAATTTGTAGTACCAATAGAAATAAATTCTAACTTTTCATCGTGTAATAAGTTTTAAATATGATTATAAGTTCTTACCTGAACTCTTGCAGCTTAGATCTCCTTTTATAGCCTGCACACCTCAGACATTAGTTAATCGAAACAATTAATCTTGGCTGACCTATAGAATCATAACCAAATAACTTTGGAACTGCCACGTTCCTCCCAACCATGACCCAGAACCATTTCTGGTTCTAAATCAGATCCCCCCGAGCTGGCTCCAACATGCAAGAGAACCTAGAGAACCTAAGGAAGACAGTTGATTGCAGTTTCAATCCTGGATTATTACTCTTCCAGATTTATGGGACAATTTCTCCCTTGATATTATAAAGAATGATAATAAGGTAGATCCCTCTCTTTGGGAACTATTCTTGTATTTATAGGAAATATTTAGAATGGGCAGTTGAGTTAATAATATTTTTAATATTAACTTCAGTTTGACTTTTAGTTTGAATTATAACATATAATTAAAAAAATTATTTAATTATAAACTTCAGTTTTATCTAGAACTCTTACCTTGTTCCTTTTGAACTAATTATTGTAAACTTTATATTTTGTTTATTTAATTTATGAGAATAATATGTATATAGGTAAAATCTATCCATGTGAGTTTATAGACTTTACTTTATAATTATTGTGTGGGTCTTTTATTACTCTCATATCTTTCTTTATATATAATATCTTTATATATGAATATATACGTAGGTATATACAATACTTTGTACATAAGTGAGGCTCTTTTCATAAATCACTTTGATTAATTCAAGTATAGCATTATACTTTGATGCATTAATAGAATAGGGTAAACTCTTTCGACAAGGTCTTTGGTGGGTATTAATTGTCGACTAGGTTAGGTAGCTTTAGTTCCCCTTTGCATGTTGGATTGCCTCATGTTTCATGGCAGTTTCCCATTAGTCAAATTAAATAAGTATGATGACTAGTGATGCTATTCAGAGCCTTCATCAACTCAACAACTTTTAAGTAAAGTAACCCCTAGTTCTATTTAGAGCTTAAGCTCAACACTTGTACATGGGCGTTACACTAGTGCAATTCCAGAGCCTCTTGCTCAACACTAGTACTAGGATGCAATTGTACAATACACCAGGGATACAATGGCCAACGATCCGATGCTCCAGAGCTTATGATCAACATCAAGTTGGAGTGCTCTAGGGCTTATGTCCAACACTCTATGTACATCAGGGCTTACGCCCAACACATAATAAAAGTCATCTATGTACATCAGGGCTTACGCTTAGTACATAGGTCATCCATGTGATCCAGAGCCTACACTCAACACATCATAAAAGTCAGTCATGCATACCAGAACTCTGCACAGTACATAACAAAGATTGTCTTAGTATATTAGGGTTTGTACCCAATCACATAATAAACATCAATCAAGTACATTAGGGATTATGCCCAATACATAACAAATAATTTGTATCAATCAGGGTCCATGCCCAAATATGTATATCTATAACCAAGGTAAATCATGTGCATCGGGGCTTACACCCAACATATATAACAAAAGTAAAACATGTGTATTGGGGCTTACACCTAGTATATACGTATCATCAAAATAAATCATGTGCATCAGGGCTTACACCTAATATATAGAATAATCATAATCAACAAAATTTGGTATATTACATTATGTCAAATCCAAAGTGTACTCCACCAATTAAAAATTTTGATTTTTCTTTTTCAAAAAATAGAAAATATATTTTCAAATTTTCAGAAATTCAGTTTAATAATTTTTTTTTGCAAACTTTACAATAAATAGCATCAAAAATTAAAAACGAATACAAAGTCAAAGAATTTTACTTTCTAATGAAAAATATATCCTTGCCTTGGGAGGGACTAATAAGTTAAAATTAAATTGTAAATATTAAAGTTAAAGATTATATAAATGAGTTAAAGTTAAAGGACTTTGTTTATAAAGTTAAATTTAAAGTTCGATTCTCAACACTGGTTCGATCCCTCGTAGTGATGACACCATCTTGCTCCACCTTGGATTTGGTTTTGTATCCCACTACCCTCCATAGTCGTTTACTTCATGGAGATTAGGTGGCACTACAAAATCAATCTTATCAGATTGTAGGAATACTATTGATTTATGTTGCTTCAAATATGAAGATAAACCAAACAAGACATGGCATTGCTAGGTGTAAAACCACATTAGCACAACAGAAACCAACATATGAATAGGTTGAAAATCATGACCGGTATAAGCATTAGTTCGATTCTTGTCACTAGTTCGAGCCCTCACAATGCGGACATTTTTCTCCCCGTCAACTTCGGTGTTGTATCCCAATACCCTCCATGATTGTTTACTTCATTGGGGTTTGGTGGCAATGCGAATTCAATGTTCTCAAATTCTGGGAAGACCACTAGTTTTTCTGCTACTTCAAACCCTGCTATTATTTTCTTCTTCAAACCTAAAGATAAAATAAACAATACATGGCATTGCTAGGCATGAAACCAGAGTAACATGGAAGGAAACAATAGACGAATCGGTGAAAAACATGAGTATGAAATAAAGGTATTATTATTATTGTCATCATCTTAATGTTGAAATATTCTCACCATCATTTTTTATATTTGCATGTCTACATGCATTTTGCATGCATTTGCATGAAACTGCATGCATCTAGTCATCCTTTTGGTGGTCTCCCCAACACCTAGAGCCTAATTTTAGCTCCCTAGAGCTTGTCTTCAGCCCCTAGTAGCCCTCCTACCTACCTGATGCGCCTTGTTTGACTTACCTGCATGACATGTGCACCTTTTCTCATACCAGGAGTTATCATTCAGTTAGAGTGCCTTATCTCACCTACCGGCAGTCTGACATTCAGCTAGAGCATTGATTGAGTAATTCTTCCACTGATTGCTCATCCTAACTGCCTGTAGCTCCTAGTTAGCAAGTTGTGGAGTGCCACTTGACCTTCTGACAGCCTCATGCACCCTCCTTGGAGTCTCCATCCCCTGATTCATGCCTAGATGGTTCTGTTAGACTCAGTTAGACTCATTTGATTGACCTTTGACCATTTATGACTGATACTACTGATTGGATGATGTCTCCAATGTTGTCCAAGCCACACTTTGAGCATGATTCGAATCACATCCTTGGTTAATTTGAATTCTATTGACAATTATTGGATTGTTCTCATTATTCACAGTGCCAACTCACAGCTGATGTATGATACAGTAGTTATTCTACATTTTCTATGTTCATGAGTGATTATTGGCTACTTTCTTCTCTTCTTCTTTGCATTTCTTGAGTGAGTTTTGTGTGAGGCTTGTTACAACTGTCAGATCCTACTGCATATTATCACACTTAATTTCCTCATCTAGGCATCAATGCTGTTGGGTTTGCATCATATTGTTGGTTGAGATCCTGTCATATTTGTTTTATTATTATTCATTTCATTTAGGTAAATTCATTTTGGGGGTTAGTCATCTTTTGGATTTAATAGTACGTAGCTTGTACAACCACAAGGAAGTATTCCTCATTGAGTTAGTCAGGTGACAAAATTATGATGATTGGAGCTCAGAGATAAAGTAACTAGAAAATGTCAAGGCCCGACTATAATTAGATATGCTTGATTGTAGTTGGATATGCTTACTTGAAATTCCTGCTCAGTTTTGGTTTGTAATTGGATTCATTAGTATGAGATTCATGTCAATTTTTGTCCAATAATTGGATAAATTAACTAGTTACCCTAAACCCAAAATATTATTTCAAGTTTTGGGGTAGTATTGGTCTTTATGGTATGGAAATTAAGTACATGGTTTCAATATACACTTAATAACAACAATGCTTGAATTACAACAATGTTTGAATTTTGTAAATACTATATCTAGATGTGATTTCAAGAAGCATGTTGAGTACTTGGCAATAAATGCAATGGCTAAATAATTGGAAATGGATTTGCAAATGTTTTAGGTAATATTCAACATTTATCGGATCACTTTTTCTTTGAGGATTAGAATTTGTTTCTTAAAAACCTTCTTAGTGAATTTTTGTGAAGAATATGTGAATTCACATTGATTCTATAGTGCGAAGAAATCATATTTTAACTCTTTCATTGATGTCTAGGACACCATTAAATGATTATAGCATTCTTAAGTTGAGACATAGCCATGTCTCTCCTTTTTCTGTGAGAAGATATCTCCAAGGGAATACATGAAAATGCCAAAAAAACACCTTAATTGCACTCATAGATTAGTATGAAATCCTTAATATTGGACACTATACAAACCCTTGTATCTCGTAAGAATATAATCATGTGTGCTTTATCATCTTTGGAAAACCTCAATGGAAATTGAGTTATATCCAATTGTCGAATGGTTATTCTCACATATAAACATAATCATCTTGTAATGAATCAATACATGTTATGACATTGAAAAGTTAAGACTAATTTGCATTCTTTGACTAGGCCAATTTAAGGCATTTTCTTGAAAACTTAAGATTTCCAAATTCTATATTATGATGATTTTTCCAATCTTATTCAAGTAAAAACTCTAAATATATTTGAAATTAATTGCACTGAAGCTTACTATGAATAGCTAAGTATATGTAGTATAATTGTTTTTGTTACATGAATAGATTGTTATGAAAAACACTCTCTTGAGAAGATGTAGTTGAATTTGTTATCTTTGAATCTCCTTATGAATGAATAACAAGTTGATTTTTTCTTAATGAAAAAATATATTTAAAATCAATTAGCATTCTTTAGAAAAAATTACCTCTTTATGTACAAACACACAAAAACATCAAAAGAACATCCAAAATTATCTATCTCCCACCAATTGGACATAGATACATTTGTTTGGAAAATACCATGTTTATGTGTAATACTTTTTATTTAGATTATCAAATTTTAACATATTAATTTCATTTCTTTCAACCATCATTATGTTTTTTCAATACATCTTTCAACTATCAATATGAAATGATGTGTTCATCTCTTTTTGATATAATTTTTTTTAGTGTTTCTTATTGATATATTTTCTTACTTGTAGAAAAATAGAACTCTCAACTAAAAGAGAGTTAATTCTTTATGTTAAACTCATGAATATAATTATAAAAAATAACTAACTTAATTGTAACAAGAGGAGATAGATGTTGTATAGCTCACTAAGGGGAGATGTTGTCACATATTTTAATAATAAAAAATAATAAAAAATATTAACATAAAATAATATAATAAAAACATGAGGGCTTATAAAAATTACATATGTTTTAATGAAAAGTAATTAAAAAAATCTATGTCGCTCATAAAAAAATAAAATTAAAACCATCATAGATCCATCTTAAACTCTAAGGGATCAAATTTATTGAGGTATAAATTTTTTCTAGATGTGTAAACAATTTAAGACAAAAAAATTTACATCTCAAGAAATTGGATCCATGTCGGTGCTTTATAGATCTGGGTTTAAGATGGATCTATTCTGGTATGTGTTGAAAGTTGTGCTTTCACATCACATTTAAGTAGAAACATACAAGCATTATATACATAATAGCTAGCAAAAGATGGGCCAAACGTTTAACCGCCTCATTCATTATTAATAGGTGTATTTATACATTTTGTCGATGGTTGGAGCAGTTACACCCACTCCAACTTCTCATGCATTATGACTTAACTAATACATTCATTTAATACATAATATTATGACTTTAGGAGAGACCTATTTGTCCCCTCAACATCACCCCCTAACAGGCAGTTGAAGTCTCACTCTCTCACAAAGGTGGTTGACTATCCTCACCAAAAGGAGATCTTTTGGTTAAAAGCATCACCCTATCTCATATGGTCGACCTTTTCTCTACTGAAGTTTGGGTATTTTAGCTCTCCGACTTTCTATACTGTCGAGTTTGCCTTTTGCTTCCAAAGTCACAACTTTCTATACTGTCGAGTTTGTCTAAAGTAACAATACTTTTAAAGCAATCAAAGAAAGGATTGTATTTAAATGTAATAATAAGGGTTGTTAACACTAAAAAATTGTTCACCTAGCTCATCCCCCTACTCACATAACCCATTTATCTATTTTTCCTACATTTTTGGCCTCCAAAAATCAAAAGTCCCTAAATTGGTAACCAAATGGGAAAAATATCATTATGTCTCTCAACAATTAATGAAAGTCCTTCAAAAAATGTCAAAATCCCACAAAAAATGTCAAAATCCCACAAAAAATGGTCAAAATCCCCCCAAAAGAAAAGAAAAAAGAGGAAATAGTCAAAATAAAATAAAATAAAATAAAGAGGGAAAACTCAAAATACCACTAGCTAATACTATTGGTTTCCCAATACCATGGTTCAATACTCCACCACCCAAAATTGCTATAAAAAGGTGATGGAGGACCCCCATTTAACATGGATGATCAACTCTTCCTACCCTTATGCTGCCAAAATTCCTATCGAACTCCACCCTAACCCTTTGGGATTTTGTTCCCAATTAGTTGAGCCTTGGCCACCACTTGAGCATTTGGAGAAGAGAAAGGAAAATTGGAGACCCAGAGGGCCCACATCGACTCACCTTCTGGGGTAATTCTTATTGTAAACCCTTGTTTGCAACATAATAAAAAATACATTTCATTGATTCCTATTGATCTGTTATTTTTACTGCAACAATTAGTTAGATTTATTTTTCTTTGTTATTTTACATTCAGAAATTATATATCTTTGAAACTTCTACTAAGGGTTCCATAATCCTTATTAGGTGCTCTTTATCATAGTCTGGTGTGAAGACACTAGCTACAAGGATTGAGAAGACAATTAAAAGACATCAATACAATCTGAGTTATGCCCGCTATAGCTAAATTATTATTATTATTATTATGGTATTTATGGTGACATTACATTACTTTTCATTCTTTGAGTTTGCATTATATTGTAAAGTTAGTCACAGCAGATCTAATGAACAAATAAATCAGTCACAACAGATGAATAAGAAGATATGGTGCAAAACTGTGCAAAAACATGCAGCAGTGCTCTCTATCCCAGAAAGGGTGAATGAATTACAATAGATTACAATACAATCCAATATCTGTCAATGGCAATTCGAATTGACTAAGTAGGCCATTCGAATCACTGAATGGAGTAGCTTGACTCAATCTAGGAGTCCTCATCAATCATCGGTGTTGCTCATCAATCACAACAAACAGTCATCCAGGTGTCAAGCTGAGTCTAACTGATCATAATAAATGTAACTGAAGTGTGTAGCACTGATATAGGATCTGGAGGCTCAGTGGGGGCGCATGGGAGGCTAACTGGAGTCAGAGCAAGTCACCTAATCGAACTGGAGGTCAATCGGAGGTGAAACAGTCAGTCAGGAGTGAAATCGGAGTGAAATCAATCAGAATCGGAGCTAACTGAATGTAACTGGAGTGAATCTGCAGTGGTAGGTGAGCAAGTGCGCCCTTCTCAGTCAGTAGGTGAGAAGAGGGCGCCTTTCAGCTTAGGAGGGCTAAAACTCTGTGGAAAGTGGCTCCCGGGTGCTAGAAGAAGGTGGATAAGGTGCTGGAGGCATCAAACTGGTGACTGGACTGCATATCCTGAAATAGATCATGCAAGATCCTGAAGTAGATATGTATCCCGAAATAGATGATCCTGAAATAGATATGTATCCCGAAATAGATGATGGATATCCGAACACCCCCCCTCAAGCTAGACTATGATGTGCCAACTAAAATAATGTGGGGCCCTGGTAACTAAGACCAAAGGTCACCCCAATACAATAATCCAAAAAATGCTGAAAAATAAACTAAGTGAGGAAAGAGGGAAAACCCAGTGGGAAGAAAGCCCCCCCTCAAGTCTAAAGCATAATAATGAATCAATCTGTCTCCACCATGATGGAACTCACCCCCAACAGTGAACGGAGGTAAGAGAACTTCTTCTCAGTGAAGCTCTTGGTGAAGATGTCTGCAATTTGCTCATCAGTAGGGCAATATTGCAGAATGATGGTGCGGTCATGCACCAACTGTCGAATGTAATGCATATGAATCTCAATGTGCTTGGTCCTCTGCCGCTGAACTGGATCTGTGGAGATCTTGATAGCACTTTGATTGTCACAAAATAGGACAGTCGAAGTAGTGCCACCAAAACCAAACTCGGAAAGAATACCCTGCAACCAAACTGCCTGAATGCAGGCATTGACTGCCCCTCGATACTCTGCCTCTGCTGAAGAAAGTGCAATGGCTGCTTGCTTTTTGCTGGACCAGCAAATAGCACCATGACCAATCATGAAAACATAACCGGAAGTGGACTTCCGATCAATGCTATCACCTGCCCAATCTGAATCAGTAAAACCAATGAAATCTAGCTCAGAATCTGCAGCATAATGTATGCCAAACTGTCTCGTACCTTGCACATACTGCAAGATCCGCTTGGCTGCTCGCCAATGAAGCTCATGTGGCTGCTGCATATATCTTGACACGGCACTCACGGCATATGAGATGTCAGGCCTAGAGTGTGTCAAATAAAGTAGTGAACCAATCAACTGTCGATACATACTGCAATCTGCAAGCGGTGTGGAATCTCCCTCCTCAAGACTGATTCCTGAGAGGAATGGGAACGGGGCTGCCTTACATTCAGCCATATTAAACTTCAATAACAGGTCGGAAGCATATTTTTGCTGAGATATAGTGATCCCATCGAAATTTTGAGCTATCTCCAAGCCCAAAAAGTGACTCAGCAAGCCCAAATCGCTCATGTCAAAAGCTAGATTTAAGGCAGTTTTTAGCTTGTTTATTGAAGTAAGTGTGCTACCAGTAATAAGCAGATCATCAACATAAAGTACAATAACCAACAAATTACCTTTAACTCGCTGAAGATAGACATTCGGATCAGATTTGCATCTTTGGAAATTCTGAGAAAGAAGGAAGGAGTCCATCTTTGCGTACCAAGCTCTTGGGGCCTGTTTTAACCCGTACAAATACTTCTTCAATCTACAAACCAATGATGGATCTGATGTATAACCCTCTGGCTGCTGCATATAGACCTCTTCAGCAAGGTCTCCATGTAAAAATGCACTCTTCACATCCATGTGATGCACCTCCCAGTGCTTGGATGCGGCAATAGCTAAAACAAGGCGGATGGAATCCATCTTTGCAACCGGTGCAAAGGTCTCTGTGTAGTCCACTCCTTGGACTTGGGAAAAACCTTTTGCCACCAACCTTGCTTTATATTTGCTGATAGTTCCATCAGCAGCAACTTTAGTACGGTAGACCCATTTACACTTCACGAATTTTCTTCCAGGTGGAAGAGAAACTAGCTCCCATGTATTGTTCTTTTGAAGAGAACTGTACTCTTCATCCATGGCTTCTTTCCATCTCGGATCTCGATGGGCTGAATAATATGATTGGGGATCTGAACCAGCCATCAAATAACAAATCTCAGGAAGAAATGGATCAGCAATAGAAAGAGCCATACCTGCCCTTTGAAAGTCTCCTCTTGTTCGTCTCGGATCAGCAGGATTTCCAAGACTAGAACCAGCAGATTGTAGAGTATTTTGGGCCCACTTTGGTAACTGAGGGGGATCTGAATGGTCGGATTCCGAACCTGATATGTCATGATCATCATATGCTGCTACAATATCAGAAATATCAGAACTCATACCTTCATTATCGCTGCTCGAATCTTCTTCTGGTGAAGGCGGTGAATCGGCAGTTTTCTCCTCAACTAGTTGCAATTCTTGAAGCGGTTCTTCAAACTGCACACTGCGCTCTATGAATATCTTTTTAGATCTGATATCCATGAGTTTATATGCTTTTGATTCTTCCCCATATCCTATCAATATTCACTCGATACTTTCTGGATCCAAAGCTCGTCTCTTCTCAGAAGGAATTCTAGCCCATGCAGTAGAGCCAAAAACTCTCAAATTTGACACATCCGGTTTGTGACCAAAGAATGCTTCGAAAGGAGTCATACCTTTCACGGATGAATGTGGAACTCGGTTCTGTATATATGCAGCAACATTGATTGCTTCAGCCCAAAGATTTGCAGCCAAACCTTTTGATTCAATCATGCATGTAGCCATCTCTTTCAGTGACCGGTTTTTCCTTTCCGCTACACCGTTCTGCTGGGGTGTGTAGGGAACTGTATGTTGGATCTTGATTCCGCTTTGGGCACAAAGTTGCAGCAACTCGGACTTGATATATTCCCCACCATTATCAGATCTAAGAGCTTTGATCTTGCTCTCAGTGGTGGTCTCAACAGAAGCCTTAAAATCCTTGAATTTTCCAAGCACTTCTGACTTGTTTTTGAGAAAGAATACCCATGTAAAGCGAGAATAATCATCAATAAATGTCAAAACATACCTTGAACCATTTAATGACATATGGGGCAGCGGACCGCTGATATCAGAATGGATCAATCCCAAAATAGTAGAGGCTCTGCTAGCCTTGCCGCGGTCGAATCTGTGCTCGGGGTGCTTCCCAATAATGCAACCGGAGCATATTCCCTTCGAGGAACGGAGTTGTGGAAGCCCATCAACCATGGATTTATTTTATAGCAGCAGCAAATACTTATAATTTAGATGTCCAAATCTTTCATGCCAAAGCCTACTAACCTCATTACCATGTGTGCGAAGAGCAGTGGGCTTTGCAAGCGGAATAAAGTGCGAAAACTCATAACATTTAGCAGTGTGGTTTGCCTTTCCAACCGCAACTAGTCTTCCACTTTTGATATCAGAAATTTCAACTGTATTAGGGCTGAATGTGACTTTCTTTGGATCACCAGTATGTGTCATTTGATACACAGAAAGGAGATTCGAAGCTAAGGAAGGCACATAGAGAACATTCTGAAAGCATCCATGATCTACATGAATCGTACCTTTGCCCTTTGAAGAAATTTTTGAGTCATCTCCCAAATGGATGGGGATGGAGCTGTTTGGATCGAATGAGGAAAAAGAATCAATATTTGCAGCCATATGATTTGATGCACCCGAATCTATCAAGAGAGTGGGCTTCGAAACCGTTGCCATGAGTGCTTGTCCTCTTTCATGATCGTCATTCCGATCCTTCTTCCTTGCACCGTCAGGAAGGGTTATGTTGTTCTTTTCCAAAAGGAGGGCCATTTGATCTATAGTCTTCTTCATACATGAACTTTCAGGATGAAAGCCACGGTTACAATAAGTACATTTAGATTTTTGGTTACCTTCTTTGCCCTTTTGCTTGGATTTCGAACTGGATGGTGCATCCGTTTGCTTGCCTTTGTCTTTTTGCTTGTGAGGCTCGAATTTGGGCTTCTCCTTCTTTAGCTTTCCTTTACCATTCGAAATCTTGGGTCCTTGAACAAATAGGGCTGAATCTTTGGAGCTTATGGACCCCATTTGAATCAACTTGTCATGCTCTTTCGTAACGGACTCAATGAAGGCATTCAAGGTAGGCATCTTCCAATTCGGGGTAGTTAGCCGACCGGAATTGAAAGTGGAGACAAATACCGAATAATCTTTCCCAAGCTTGCTTAGAATGGAGAGGATCAACTGCTTATCCTCTTTGATAACACCACTGTTCTTCAATTGCAAGTTCAAGTTCTTGAATTTTGTGAAGAATTCATTGATGGTCTCGAAATTTTCAGGATTAAGGCCAATCAATTCATTCTCTAATTGAAAAGCCCTAAGCTCATCCTGCTTGCCGAATAGTGTCTCAAGTTGCTCCCATATGGCTTTTGGAGTCTTCAATCCGCTGAGATGGAAGTGAAGATCTTTGGAGATGGAGAGACAAAGAAGACCGTAAGCTTCATCAAGCTTATTGTAGTGTTTGGTTCTTTCTGCCACATTGTTTGGCTCCAATTCAAGACCAAGAGTGACTCGGTAGTATCCTTTTGAACGTAATATGATCTCCATATCATCTTTCCAATCAAAATAATTGAATGGGGTGAGGATAGGCTTTGAAGAAGAGTATTCCATTGCTAGGAGCGAGTCAAATGATGAAGAAGAAGCTTGCTTGCAAACTATAGCGAATGGAAATGCTGTAGGGAAGCTTGCATGCAGAATGTAGCGAGTGCACTTGGAGGAGATAATTAACCTGCAAATCACATAAGAACAATCACAATAAGGTCGAACAATCCACCCTTTGAGAGTTGCATCACACCTGGGATTGGATTTCAAGCAATGTTGAATGGGTCCAATGTATCAAATCCAGGAATTATGTGGTAACTCAAGCTTCTGGAGTGGTATTGGAATAATTTTCAAGCTTTGCATGCACATGAGCGAATGCCCTTGAGATATCTCATGCCAAACTTTTTGCAATTTTTAGCAATTCAGTCAAATCTTCTTGTATAAACACCTGTAGAAAAGAGATCTTGTCCCTGCAATGGCTCTGATACCATGTAAAGTTAGTCACAGCAGATCTAATGAACAAATAAATCAGTCACAACAGATGAATAAGAAGATATGGTGCAAAACTGTGCAAAAACATGCAGCAGTGCTCTCTATCCCAGAAAGGGTGAATGAATTACAATAGATTACAATACAATCCAATATCTATCAATGGCAATTCGAATTGACTAAGTAGGCCATTCGAATCACTGAATGGAGTAGCTTGACTCAATCTAGGAGTCCTCATCAATCATCGGTGTTGCTCATCAATCACAACAAACAGTCATCCAGGTGTCAAGCTGAGTCTAACTGATCATAATAAATGTAACTGAAGTGTGTAGCACTGATATAGGATCTGGAGGCTCAGTGGGGGCGCATGGGAGGCTAACTGGAGTCAGAGCAAGTCACCTAATCGAACTGGAGGTCAATCGGAGGTGAAACAGTCAGTCAGGAGTGAAATCGGAGTGAAATCAATCAGAATCGGAGCTAACTGAATGTAACTGGAGTGAATCTGCAGTGGTAGGTGAGCAAGTGCGCCCTTCTCAGTCAGTAGGTGAGAAGAGGGCGCCTTTCAGCTTAGGAGGGCTAAAACTCTGTGGAAAGTGGCTCCCGGGTGCTAGAAGAAGGTGGATAAGGTGCTGGAGGCATCAAACTGGTGACTGGACTGCATATCCTGAAATAGATCATGCAAGATCCTGAAGTAGATATGTATCCCGAAATAGATGATCCTGAAATAGATATGTATCCCGAAATAGATGATGGATATCCGAACATATATATTGTTGGTTGAGGGAAATCCTTTCATATTTGTTTTATTATTATTCACTTTGTCAAGGTAAATTCATTTTGGGAGTTAGTCATCTTTTGGATTTAATAGTGCATTGCTTGTACAACCACAAGGAAGTATTCCTTTGTGAGTTAGTTAGGTGAGAAAATTATGATGATTGCAGCTCATAGCTAAATTAACTAGAAAAGTCAAGGCCCAACTGTAATTCGATAGCTTTACTTGAACTTCATTCCAAGTTTTGGTTTGTAATTGGATTCATTGGTTTGAGGTTCATGTCAAGTTTTAGTTAGTAATGGGATAAATTAACTCCTAACCTTGAACCCAAAATATTATGTCAAGTTTTGGGGTAGTATTGGCCTTTATGGTATGGAAATTGTACAGAGGGTTTCAAGATACACTTAATAACAACAATGTTTGAATTTTGTAAATACTATATCTAGATGTGATTTGAGGAAGCATTTTGAGTACATGGCAATAAATAAAATGGATAAATAATTGGGAATGGATTTGCAGTTGTTTTCAGGTAATATGACATTTATAGGATCATGTTTCCTTTGAAGATCAAAATTTATTTCTTAAAAATATTCTTAATGAATTTATGTGAGGAATAGGTGAATTCAAATTGATTCAATAATGCAAATAAAATGATGAGCATCATATTTTAACTCTTTAACTGTTGACTGAAACACCATTAAATGATTATAGCATTCTTAAGTTGAGGCATAGCCATGTCTCTCCCTTTTTAGTGATAATATGTCTCCAATGGCATACATTAAAATTCCATACATAAAAATGCCATTAGAAACAACTCCACTGCACCCATAAGTTAGTATGACACCCTTAACATTGGAGAATATAGAGGCCCTTTTATCCTTAAATAATATAATCTTGGGTGCTTTATCATCTTTTGAGAACCTTTCAATCAATTGAGTTATATCCAACAACCCAATGTTGATTCTCACATAAAAATAATCATCCTATAATGAATCAATACATCTTATGACATTGAAAAGTTAAAACTATGTTACATTCTTTGATGAGACCAATTTAAGGCCCTTTCTTGAACATTTAATATTTCCAGATTTTATATTACTAACACAACCACTTAATTTGTGGTTGATAAACGCCTATAAGATAGATGCAAATTAAGTACCACTAATTATGCTTTATCAGTGCATGTTTACCCCAAATTGTAACATATTCTTACACTAACACATTAAAATAATGTGAGAGCATATAACTTAATAACATGCCAATGCAATCAGAAATACCATGTGGGCTAAGAATGCATATCAAGTAACTTCTTACCTAAGTTAAAGGCCTCTAATTATAACCTATAATGCATATCAAATGGTATCTTCCCTAAATTATTTAGTCTTCTTAATTATAATATATCTATAATATAATTTGTGAGATTTCTTATTCAAAATATTATCTTAACATTGATCATTTATATAAACACATTTAACAAGCTAATTTATTATTTATAAATATCATTTATAATATTTATAAATATCATTTATAATATTTATAAATATAATAAATTAATCAAATTTAAGTCCATAATTTTTTTTATTAAATCCGTCTTCTTTTCCATGTCACATGATTATAATTATAATTATAATAAAAAATAAGGATGTATTCTATGCATTAGTGAATGTAATGTCCCTAAAAATGCACTATTAAAAAAAATATGGGTCATGGTCCATTCTTAACGGTTACAATGGTTATTTAAATTAACTTCATTATTGAGAAGTGAGTCGGGAATTCTATTAGTTTACTAGTTGCCTATCATGGATGTCTTTCAAGTCATAATTACTTTGGTCCTTTGTATTTCATTGTTGGTTGTTCATAGTAATTTTAAACCTATCTCGATTTTGAAGTTTATTGATGACTTTATGACTGATTTATTTAAGATGTTATTGGATATCGTATGCGTCTTTTTTTTTATTCTTATGGTGAGATGGAAAAATTGATCTTGAATTAGCCATGAGCTTACTTAGCTATAAAAGCTAATGCATTGTGTTTGTTTAACTCTTTGCAAGTTCTAAATGCTTGGCTCATCTTAAAGCGTGCTAGTCCTAAGTGTTAAACAAAGGGGTAAGATTGGGGTTGTTCACTCTACAAGTTGCAAGGGTACTAAGAGGGATGGTAAATAAATACCATGGTGGCAAACCCTACACATTCCAATGTGATAAACCCTATGTGATAAACTCTACATATCCTAAGATCTTCCTAAGTGATAAACCCTACACTTCGATGCTAATGGACTATACCCTATCTTATGCTAAGAAAAGTTTTGAGTGGAGCGATGGATTTGGAGTTTGGTGAAACATTAATGGCTACCATGTGATGGGAATGATTTACTTGGGTCCACATAGGCTGGGCATTTTCTTTGGTCACTTCAGGATGGTAAGGATTCATTTGTGAGGTTATTCCAATTGTAGTGCTTTTGGTTTGGAGGAACGTGAAGCCTAGGGATTCCCCTCTATGCTTTCTTTTTATAACCTTGGAACAAGGAAACACTGGTGGTATGATGGAGGTTGTTAATGCTGGTTGAAGGTTCCATTGCTTATGCCCAGATGATGTATTGCGAAAATCATTGCTATATCTTCTATGTTTGCTTTATCCTATTTGGTTTGTTGGCTACATATGTGTTTCGAAATGTGGTTGATGTAGGTGTAGGGAGATGAGTGCTTGGATCTATTCTACATGTAGTAGGAGTGGATTTGTTCCACGGTAAACTCGTGCTCCCTCAGGATCTCATTCCCTTTGATGGAATAATGGCTCTACTTTGTTTTAGTTTGTATGGAAGATAGGATTTATTGTTTTCACCTCTGTGGAGTGACAAGGGTTTGGGCATCTCTGTTGGTGTTTTCCACAGAGTCTTCCTTACTCTTTGGAAAGACTCTTCTTGATCAGAAAATATAATCTTTAATATCTCAGGGTTCCTTTGGCCCTTTCTAAATTACGGCTATAATTAAACTCTAAGCCTATGAAGGCGATTTTTGTGTTTATAATGTTTATTGTACAAGAGCAACGACTCTCTTCTTTCCTTCGGGTCTATATAAATATTTGGTTTTGTGTTTCTATACTGTATTTGTATTTTCTACTGTAATGGATGTTTAATATTATTCTTGGTTGAATTGTATTTCTATGTTCTCTCGTCATACGGTGGTTTCTCCGTTGATTTACATTTTTGTATGGATGCTCTGTTTCTAAAAATGATATTTTTGGCTGGGAATATTATGGTTCTGGGGTTTGGTTTTAATTAGACATTTTTCTTTCCTATGGTCAATTTCATTTCCTATTGGATTCTCCTGTCAGAGAAGGGATGAGCGATGGAAATAGCGAAGCTTTGCTAGAAACGAATCCCTTACCGGATTAGATCCTTGGTTGGATGAATTATAAACTTGGGAATAATGCTAATTACTTAGATATTTTTGCTTTCTAGGAAAACCCTAAGTCGATCACGACCTCTATAGTTTATTTGTTTTAAATGTGATGTTTGAAAATATTTTATGTTGGGAAATACTCAGACCTCCAGTCTGTAGTAGCATTAATGACTTTGAAAATTCAAACTGAGATTTGGTTCTAACTTAGTCATAAAAATCGTGTTTTTCTTGGAGTTTTCTGATGACTGGGTGTGTTGAGATCTGAACCGAGGGCTGTGTTGGGGTTTCATTGGGAAGACAATGTTTAAGGTTAAATGTGCTAATCTATGTTTTATTGGAAATAACATAATTATGTTATGGTAATTTTAATGCCCTTTGTATGTGTACAAATTTATCAGTTCAATGCATAGTTTAATTTATGAAATGAATAAGTTAGTGTGGGGTTTGAAAGGAGGGTTTTTGAAAATCCTATATTTCTAAAGCATAATGATATTTAGTTTTATGAGACCCCATATGTCATGACTAATGATTATTTTGATGATCATATCCATAATAAAATAAATATTTTATGCATCCTGATAATAAATTTACATAATGAAATCATGCATGAATGTTACCATAATAATTCTATCTATAATTCCATAGCAGTTTCTTCATGGATAATAAGAGAAAACACTACCTACATATTCCTAAAGAGATGGGAAGTATAACTGAGATAAATGCAGAATATAACACCAGTTTACCATTAATAAAATAATAAAATACTCAAAAATACTTATCATTCCTTTCTCAATTTATCCGACTGACTTAGGAACTGCTACATTCCTCCAAACCATAGATCTCGAACCATTCCTGGGTCGTTTGATAGATCACCCCAAGCCGAATCAAGCATGCCAAGAGACTAGAAGGCATAGGGAAAATTGTTATTATCTTTCTTACTAAGGACTCAATCCGTACTCCAGGATGTAAGACTTGGATTCCTCCAATCTTCTTTTCGACACCCTTTCCTCTTGTATTGTCCTCCTATTTATAAGTTCTTCAATGAGGAGGAGGATCCTAGGGCTTTGAACTTTCAGTTACTTGATAGTTTATTTTCTTCATCATATCTCTTTTTAACTATTAGAACTCTCACAGTCTTTATTATTATATATATATATATATATAGATATATATATATATATATATATACATATATATATATATATATATATATATTTAAACTCTTAGTTATTTATCATTTAATACTGAAATATATATATATATATATATATATATATATATGAACTCTCAATTATTTATATTTTAATAATGGAATATATATTTATATTTGAACTCTTAGTTATTTTAACATTGGATTTCTTTTAATCATCCTATCATCTAGTTGATTTAGTTTGTCAATTATTCGGTCATTCTAATCCGTTGCATGCTCGATCCCTCTTTGAGTGGCAGTACTAGTTAGTCTTAGAAATAAAGAAAAGATAATTTCATTTAATCAATAGAAAATATGATTACTAATGCTCCAGATTTTTTGGCTCGACTTTAGTAATATGGTGAGCTTTTGTTCTATTCATAGTTGTTTAGGCTCAACACTTTTCAAGTAGAGTTACTCTAGTGCTATTCTATAGATTATGCCCAACACTAGGCTAGGTGTCATAAATGCCACACTTAGAGACAATGCTCAAGGTCTAAGTGCTCCATAGCTTATGCTCAACACCCATATAATAGTCCATGTGCTCTAGGGCTTATACCCAACACTTAATAATTAATTAAAAGGGTTATCCATGTGCTCAAGAGCTTACGCTCAGCACATAATAAAGTAATCCATGTGCTCTAGGGCTTATGCCCAACACATAATAATAGTCATCTATGTTCTCCAAAGCTTACTCTCAACACATAATAAAGCAATCCATGTGCTCCAGGGATTATTCCCAAAACATAATAAAAATTCATCCATGTGCTCAAGGTCTTATTCCCAACCCATAATAAAATTCATCCATGTGCTCTAGGGATTATGCCCAACACATAATAAAAAGTCATCCATGTGCTCTAAGGATTATTCCCAACACATAATAAAAAGTCATCCATGTCTCGAGATATTACATCCCTCCTCGCTTAGAACAACACCGTCTCGGTGTTAGGGACTCTAAATGATACCATGAAATAAGGAGGGGTACGCCTCTTTCATCGTGGTTACATTTTCCCGCATGGCTTCATCCAGCCCGCAATGCTTCCATTTCATTTTCAGCTAGATAATGGTTCGCTTTCTAAGTTGTACCTCTCTCTTGTCCATTATATGAAGGGGTTCTAGCATAAATTCCCCTTTGGGTTCTACCTGTAACAATGACCAATCAATCACATGTTTAGTATCATAAAAATATTTTTTCAATAAATATGCGTGAAAAACATTGTGAAATTTCACATGGGCAGGTAATGCTAATTCATAAGCCACCGGGCCCTTCTTGACCAGTATTTCAAAAGGCCCAAAAAATCTGGGAGCTAGCTTTCCGCATTTGCCCAATCTCAATGAGCTCCTATTTGCTTTTACAATTAAGAAAACATGTTCACCGATTTTATATTATGTGTCCTTCCTCTTTCTATTAGCATAACTTTTCTGATGGTCTCGTGCTTCTTTTAGGTTCTATTGTACCTTGGTAACCAATTGTCCCAAATCTTTTAGCAAATCTACTGGGCTATCCCAAGTTACCAGTGTTCTACATTTCCTGCCATAGAGTACTTCAAAATGACTCATCTTGGCAGAGGTATAGTAATCATTGTTATATGCAAACTTTTTAAGGTGTAAGTAGTCTTCCCACTTTGTGGGATTATTCATCACATACATTCTAAACATGTCTTCTAATATTTGGTTTACCCGTTCTGTCTGTCTATCCGTTTGTGGATGATAGGCCGTACTGAAATTTAACTGTGTCTCCAAACCAGAAAATAATGATCTTCAAAATTTTCTTGTGAACTATGTGTCTCTATCTGAGATAATTTCTTTGGGTATCCCATGTAACCGAAAGATCTCTTTTAGGAAGATATATGCAATGCGAAACAACTTTCTAAGTATATTTCACTAGGTTGAAGTGTGCAGCTTTGGATAGTTTGTATACTATTAAAAAAATAGAGTCATTATGTTTCTTTATCTTAGGTAAACCTGTGATGAATTCCATGCTAATAAAATCCCACTTCCATTCTGGAATGTAGAGGTTGAAGCATTCCTGAAGGGTGTTGATGCTTAGCTTTAACTAGCTAACATTCCTGGAAATATTTGACAATAAATAATGCTATGTTTGTTTTTAATTTAGGCCAGAAGACGTGTTTCTTTACTGTTGATATCATTTTCTGATACCCTGGGTGTCTTGAATAGGGTGTCTGGTGGAACTCAGTTAAAATGTTAGATCTAGTGTCCCCACTTTTTGAAACATGGAGTCTCTCTTTAGACCATAAAAACTCTGATTCGTCAATCTTATACTTCTTCTATTGTTGAAACAACCTTTCTCTTGTATTTTCTTAAGGAATTCAACATAGAAGCGGTCATCTTTACTTGTTATTCTAATCCTGTTATGTAAGTCAGATTCTGTTTGACTTATAGTCACCTCATACAACATATGAACTATACAACTTAAAGCATCAACAATTGTGCTCTCCTTTCATTTTATGTGTTTTAACTCAAAGTGGTACTCGCTGAGGAAATCAAACCATCTAGCCTTCCTAGCATTTAGGTCCGGCTGATAAAAAAGGTATTTTAGGCTCATATTATCTGTCTTCAGGAGAAATTTATTTCCCATGAGTAGTGCCTCCACATTTTCAAGGCGTGGATGATGGAAGCTAACTCAAGATCATGCGTTGGATAGTTTTTCTCATGTTCTTTCAACTTCCATGATTCATAACATATCACAAAATCATTCCGCATAAGGACTCCCTCGAGCTCTTCCTTTCTTGCATCCGTGCAAACAACAAAATCCCCGTCGGGGATTGCTATCTGTAGTATTGGTGCACTGGTTAATAATTGTTTTAGATTTTGAAAGCTTTCTTCACATTTGGATGTCCATAGAAAATTTGTTTCCTTTTTCTGCAAGGAGGTCACGGGACAAGCAATCTAGGAAAATTTTTCAATAAAATTCATGTAATATCCCACTAATCCTCAAAATGTCATTATGTCTCTGACACAAGTGGGTGTATACCATTTTTCAATTGCCTTGATGTTTTTTGGATCGACGACTATTCATTTTTTTGAGATGATGTGACCTAGATATTGTATTTGAGGTTTATAGAAGTCACACTTACTGAACTTAGCATATAGTTGATGTTCTCGTAATACTTGTAATACGACTATGAGATTTTCTTCATATTCCTTCTCACTCTTGGAATAGATCAATATATCGTCTATGAAGACTACTACGAATTTATCCAAGTATATACTGAAAATGTTGTTAATCATGCACATGAAGTCTGCTGGTGCATTGGTTAGTCCAAATGGCATTACCACAAACTCATAGTGGCCATACCAGGTCCTAAAGTCTGTTTTTTTATATCTTCATCTCGGATCCTCACTTGATGATATTTGTATCGTAAGTCGATTTTTGCTCCCCCAACCTAGTCAAATAGGCCATCTATTCTATTCTTTATGGTTAGTTTGTTGAGTTGTCGCTAGTTAATGCACATCTGCATTGTACTGTCTTTCTTCTTCACAAAAATTATAGGTGTTCCCCATGGAGACACACTGGGTCTAATGTATCCCTCCTCCATCAATATTTCTTGCAATGGAAGTTTTAGTTCCACTAACTCCAGGGAATTCATGCGGTAAGGGGATTTTTAAGTTGGTAACGATCCTCATATTAATTCTATGGAGAAATCTAAATACCTCTTTGGTGGTAACCCTAATATTTCCTCAGGGAATACATCCTTAAATTCTACTAGAACTGGAAAATCCTTAATTTTATGTTCCTTCTCTTCTTCCAAATTGTGAATGCTAACTACATAAAGTTTGCAGCCTTTTCTTATGCACTTCTTTACATGTAAGGCTGATATTTGTCTTACAGAGACCTTCTTAGGTATTCCTTGTATCTTTCTTTGATTTCCTTGCTTATCCATACATATGAAAGATTTGTTCAAACAATCAAGCATGACACAGTGTTGTTCTATCCAATCCATGCCTATCAGTAAGTCACATAATCCTAAAGGTAGGATATTCAAATGTACTTCTGTCTGGAAACTGTTCATATCTATCTTGAAATTCTTCACAAGTTCATAAATATTTCTCTTTGTACCAGTGGCTAATTGTACCAGCCATGGTTTACTATGCTTCTCTTTGTTCAATTTACACATGTTGACAATTTTGTGGGAAACATAGCTACGATAAGCTCCTGGATCGATCAAAATTGAAATTGGTGTGTTTGAGATTTTACCTTCTATCTTGACCATGGTAGATTGATGGTTTGCTTGTCGGCCTCCAAGTGCATCATAAATGCTCGGTGTCCTTGCCAAATCCTCCACAGTTGCTTCTTCTTGTAAGTTGTCCAGGACTCCATCCATTTTGTTTCAGAAGTCTCTGTAGTAGTGGGATCCCTAACATTTCCAGCACTTAATTGGTAGCGGAGCAACCCTGGCTCCTCTATCCATTTTTGTTTATTGTCACCCAGTGATGCAATATTTGGTTGTGTTCTGAACCGATTAAAATTGATGTTAGGCGGAAAACTGTTATTCTTCTTTCTGTAAGGAGGTGGTCTAAACCCTCTCCTCCGGTTATCTGAAAAGGTCTTGAACTTTTCTCTATTTTTGTTCATGCTATTAGTCCTATGTTGGCCATGTTCGTAGCATAGCCTCTCTTTGTACAAGGTTATATCCAATGTTTTGGACATATCAAATTCAATTCTCTCTCAGAAAGTGGGAGAAAGGAAACCCCAAAACTGTTGTATCTTTACCTTCTCGTCCTTAATATAAGGAACATAGTGTAACAATTCTAAGAATCTATTGATGAAATTATCCATGGTTAGGGAACCCATTTTTAGCACATGGAACTCTTCTATCTTCTTGTTGAAAAATCTCTCAGACATATACTTCTCTTGAAATAGTCTTATAAAGGTACTCTGCCCGATGTTCTTCACCTTATGTTTCGTAGTGTGCTTAAGGTCTCGCCACCATCTGGCTGCTTTTTCATTTAAATTATAGATGGCTAGATGGGCCTTCATCTCGCCGAAATAGTTATGTACTCGGAAGTACTTAGTCATCCCTCAAATCCATTCTTCAGCTTTTTCTCACGTGTCCATCTCTCCCTCGTACGTTGGGGCTTAGATCTTTCTAAATTCTCCTTGTAATCTATCATCACCCTTCTATTTCTTTCTGCAAGGGGACGATGAATAGTTATTGGAAGAGCTCCCATACTCATATGCCATAATATCAGGTGTTTTTTATTCTTGCTTCTTAAATCTCGGTCTGTTGGTCCTTCTTTTGTGGTGATGGTCCTCCCTAGATTTGTTTGTTGAGTGAGTATTATTTCCTTAGGGTTTTCCCCCTATCAAATTCTAGAGTAGTGCCTCATTTACTGCATGTTGCTCCTGTATTTCATTAAGGTTGTCATCTTTAAAGCTATGAAATTATGCTTGTAGGATTTGTATTGTTTTCATTGGTTTAGATGGCTTGTCTATCTCAAGGATTTCATTTAATTCAACCACCAACTCTTCTTCTTGAGGTGGTGAGTCCAAGTTTCGATGTCAACTGCTATTTCTTTCAGTGTTCATGATTCTTTTCTCTCTTAGTCCTCAAGTTAGGCAATGTGTAGTAAACAATATTTTATTAGTTTTATAAAACAAAAATGAAATTTGAAAAGCTTTTTCTGCAGCAAATTTATTTCAAGTAGTAAGCTCAAAAGGTCTTGAGTGTTTGAATATGGGCTTTGATACCACTTGTAATGTCCCTAAAAATGCACTCTAATTTTTTTTCTTGTATGGGTCATGGTCCTTTCTTAACGGTTAAAATGGTTCTTTAAATTAGCTTTAGTACTGAGAAGTGAGTCAGGAATTCTTTTATTTTACTAGTTTCTTGTCATGGATGTCTTTCTTGTCAAAATTACTCTTGTCCTTTGTATTTCCTTGTTGGTTGTTCATACTAATTCTAAACCTATCTCGATTTGGAAGGTTATTGATAAATTTATAACTGATTTTTTTAAGATGTGTTTGGATATCGCATGCATCTTTTTTTTATTCTTATGATGAGATGGAAAACTTGATCTTGAATGAGTCGAGCTTACTTAGATGTAAAAGCTAATGCATTGTGTTTGTTTAACTCTTTGTAGGTTCTAAATGCTTGGCTCATCTTAAAGTGTGCTAGTCCTAAGTGCTAAACAAAGGTGTAATATTGGGGTTGTTCATTATACAAGTTGAGAAGGTCCTAAGAGGGATGGTAAATAAATAAATACCAGGGTGGTAAACCCTACACATTCCTATGTGATAAACCATATTATCTGATAAACTCTACATATTCTACGATCTTCCTAAGTGATAAACCCTACACTTCTACACTAATGGGCTATACCCTATCTTATGCTAAGCAAAGGTTTGAGTGGAGCAATGGATTTGGATTTTGGTGAAACATTAATGGATACCATGTGATGGGCATGATTTACTTGGGTCCACTTAGGATGGGTGTTTTCTTTGGTTGGTTCAGTATGGTAAGGATTCATTTGTGAGGTTATTCTAGTCGTAGTGCTTTTGGTTTGGAGGAGAGGGAAGGCTAGGGATTCCCCTCTACGCTTTTTTTTTCAGAGCCTTGGAATAAGGAAACATTGGTGGTATGATGGAGGTTGTTAATGTTGCTTGAAGGTGCCATTGCTTATGCCTAGGTGATGTATTGCAAAAATCTTTGTTATATCTTCTACGTTTGCTTAATTACCCTATTCTTTTTGTTGGCGACTTATGTATTTCGAAATGGTGGTTTATGTAGGTGTAGGGAGCTGAGTGCTTGGAGCTATGTTGCATGTCCCAGGCCTGGCTCTGTTCCATGGTAAGCCTGTGCTCCCTCATGCTCTTGTTCTCTCTGATGGAAGAATGGATCTATTGGGTTTTAGTTTGAATGGAAGATGCGATTTATGGTTTTTTCCTATGTGGGTTGAGAAGGGTTTGGACATCTATGTTGGCGTTTTCCACAAAGTCTTCCTTACTCTTTGGAAGGACTCTTCTTGATAAGAAAATACAATGTTTAATATATCAAGGTTCGTTTGGCACTTTCCAAATTACGGTTGTAATTAAACTCTAAGCTTGTGAATGCGATTTTTTTGTTTATAATGTATATTGTACAAGAGCAACAACTCTCTTCTTGCCTTTGGGTCTATATAAATATTTGGTTCTGTGTTTCTATACTGCATTTGGATTTTCTGGTGTAATGGATGTTTTATATTATTCTTGGTTGAATTGTATTGCTCCGTTCTCTCGTCATACGGTGGGTTCTCTGTATTTACATTTTTGTATGGATACTTTGTTTCATAAAATGATATTTTTGGCTAGGAATACTATGGTTCCGGGGTTTGGTTTTAAATAGGAGTTTTTCTTTCCTATGGTCAATCTTCTTTCCTATTGAATTCACCTATCAGAGCAGGGATGAGCTATGGCAATTGCGAAGCTCTGCTAGAAATGAATACTTTATCGGATTCGATCCTTGGTTGGATGAATTATAAACTTGGGAATAATGCTAATTACTTAGATATTTTCACTTTCTCGGAAAACCCTAAGTCAATCCCGACCTCTGTAGTTTATTTTTTTAAATGTGATGGTTGGAAATATTTTATGTTAGGAAATAATCAGACTTCCGATCTTTAGTAGCGTTAATGACTTTGAAAATTCAAATTGAGATTTGGTTCTAACTTAGTCATGAAAATTGTGTTTTTCTTATTGTTTTCTGATGACTAGGCGTGTTGAGATCTGAACTGAGGGTTATGTTGGGGTTTCATTTGGAAGACAACATTTAATGTTAAATGTGCTAATCTATGTTTTGTTGGAAATAACAGAGTTCTGTTATGGTAATTTTAATGCTCTTTGTATGTTTAGAAATTTATCAGTTCAATGCATAATTTAATTTATGAAATGAATAAGTTAGTTTGGGGTTTGAAATGAGGGTTTTTGATAATCCTAGATTTCTAAAGCAAAATGATATTTAGTTTTATGAGACCCCATATGTCATGACTAACGATTTTGTCGATGATCATATCCATAATAAAATAAATATTTCTGCATCCTGATAATAAATTTACATAATGAAATCATGCATTAATGTTACCATAACAATTCTATATAGATTTATACAACAGTTTCTTCATGGATAATAAGAGAAAACACTACCTACATATTCCTCAAGAGATGGAAAGTATAGCTGAGATAAATTCAAAATATAACAATAGTTTACCATTAATAAATAATAAAATATTCAAAAATAGTTATCAGTCCTTGCTTGATTTATCCGACTGACTTGGGAATTTCCATGTTCCTCCCAACTATAGATCTCAAACCGTTCCTGGTTTGTTTGATAGATCACCCCCGAGCCGAATTGAGCATGCCAAGAGACTAGAAGGCACAGGGAAAATTGTTATTATCTTTCTTACTAAGGACCCAATATGTACTCTAGGATGTAAGACTTGGATTCCTCCAACCTTCTTTTCGACGCCCTTTCCTCTTATACTTTCCTCCTATTTATAAGTTTTTCAATGAGGAGGATCCTAGGGTTTTGAACTTTTAGTTACTTGACAATTTATTTTCTTCATCCTATCTTTTTTTAACTATTAGAACTCTCAGTGTCTTTATTATATATATATATATATATATAATATATATATATATATATATATATAAACTCTTAGTTATTTATCCTTTAATATTGAAATTCAGAGCTGTATAAGGGCTAACTAAAACGCGGATTAGTCAGAATGGTATAATCATGTTCATAGGTATGATGCACGAACTTCATAATTATGTTCGAGAGATGTTGTCGTCTTGTTAAGATATATGTTGATGCCATTCCTAAAATATTTGACCACCTTGATCACTTCTTAAGTCCTCGTCATCTTCCTTGGCCAGAGTACCATTTTTTAGTCCTCGCCATCTTCCTTGGCCATAGTACATAATCCTATTCATTGAAAGGTTGAGCAATACACTCCTCCTCCTATACTACGTGGAATTTGATGGCCAATCCTATTTATTCATCAGTTTCCATGCCACCTTTTTCTAGTCAATAAATTAGTTTTTTCCTAATATGGTAAAGCAAGAAAACCATGCTTCCCCTTCAAAGGTGGCCATTTGAAGTTGTCAATTGCTATTGTCACTCAGGGATCTCTATTCTTATTAACATAGGTAATCTTTAATAGGACCATTGTGCATTTTGATTTTTCACTGATTTCTACAAGACAATGCAAGTCAAAAATAGGATTTCAGCCTGTCTCCTATATTAAATAATTGATATATATATAATACATTTCATTATCATAGTTTGCATGCCTTGGATATACATGATGTGCTTCACCAGGAGATTGATCACTATAAGGTGAAGGGAAGAGGGAAGACGCTAACATCATTTTTGTCAGGTTGTTTACACAAGGTTTCTAAGTTCAATTGGTTGAAAAACATTTAGACGGTTCTTTGAAAACATCGAAACAACTACTAAACAATAGGGAAGATAAAATGGAATAAGCTTTATTGTTTAAAAAAACCATGTAGTTGTTCAAACAAACCTGATATTGATTCATAGGGGAAAAATTTGCATCGTCCTCAAGTCTATTATAGTTGAAAAGAATACCGCAATAAGGCATGATCATAAACATGTACCAAGGATTTGAATACCCCTCAAGTGAAACCACTTATCATAAATAAATGTGACCAACAACGGAGAGATTGCTATCATCAAGTCCTAGATCTATTTGAACCAAGTGAGCTTCTTCAAAATGAACTTAATTTGAATCATGGTTGTCTTTGGAACACCAATCCTATATCTTCTTTATTGTTTACAAACAATGAGGAGCTCTCTGATATTTTCACATCATTTGATACCCAAAACTCAGTCCCCTTGTTTAGAAAATTTCTGAGCGTCAATACCCTATGTTCTACAAATGGGACACCTTGAAGGAAGACCTCCACAACACCATACATCTACTAACAGTAGGAAGAGAAGCCCGATATTCACTTTGTAAAACTTGTTGGAACTTGTTTAGATGTGTCTATTACTTCATTGAACTAAATGAATGACAAAATCACCTCTTTATTGTGTCGATTCGATCCCTAATAACCATGGATGTGCAAAAATTAAATGTGTTTATGCCCACATAATCAATGGAGGGGGTGAGTTGCTTCCCAATGATAATATCAAATAGAAACATGAAGTGTAAACGCAATGGGTACGAGTGAAAGGAAGGACTAATTTTTCGCGGCAACATAATCAAATTTAGCTCCATCCATGTCAGTTGAACACGCTTCTTTAGTTGTTGTGTCGTGGCCTAGCTGCATGAGCTTCTATTGTTTAAACCTACCTGTGCCCCTAATATAATATCACCTATAAATTTATGCATCCCTAAAAGATTCAAAGACATTTAAAAAACAAATTTGTTGTTCCCATGTCAAGGATAAGAAGTATCAAGGGCCAATGATTCAACCAATCCAGTAATTCTAGTCCAATCAACTGAGCAAAACTATCTTTTCATATCATTCTCAGTGATCGTTCTCCCATCTTAGCGTTGTCGATTTTCTAGCCATAAGTGACATGTAACCAAATATAAGGTTTCACAAGAGTAGGGTGACCATTTTTCCATACATTGTCATGATCTAATAAATTTTACATGAATGCATGAAGGGAAAACAATCTTCAAACTCAATCCTAAATAATTTTGAAGAGACTGACCTTCAGAATTAGAAACAAAAGTTGAGGCTCAAGAGAAGCTCGCCATCGCTACTAACAACAAGATAAAGGTGATACCAATTGCAATGCGGTAGTCAACAACCGGGATATCCAAAAACACATGCAGCGAAGAGTAGTCTAAGCATGAGTTAGTGAGTCAAACAAAAAATAGTATTCATTGGATTCTATGTTGAGAATCAATGAGTCCTTATTGAATGCATGAAGCACTAAGATTCTCGTTGAGCCATGTAGAGCATGCGGTTAGAAGTCCTTGTAATGCCAGTAGCATGTGTAAAAATACGATGCTAAGGTTACTCTAAGGTGATTGTTCACTTTACAATGGCTTCTATCAACAATTGTACTCTACTCCTGGTGTGAACACTATGTTTCTAGGTGTGCACCATCCGACCTCCTTCCCTGTTAGAACATGACCTTCAATATGCACCCTGCATAACAACAGTGCATTTAATGCCCAAAGATTTAGGTGAAGGGAACAACTTCAATTTAATAGACTCTAAATCCCTATAAAAATCACACACAGCCATTTTAATTCTCTTACTTATCGATAGTAGACAAGCCCTTTATTGACTTACATTGGCTAGTTAGTGTGTAAACTAACCAACATTCAAACTAGTGTTTCGAACGACAATGATTATAACAAGAAGATACTAAGACACTTTCTCCCATGGCTAAGTTTAAGATTGAAAGCTTCAAATTGTGATTATTAATTTTCAAAATTACTAATTCTAAAAAATTCCTAATATTTAAAGAGGTCATTCTCAAAATTATTGGTTCTCAAAAATCATTGTCAATAAAAATAGGACTTGTTTCTCTGCAACTCTTTATTTATTTTATTAAACAATTTCATAAATATATACTTGATTGTATATTTTGATGCATTTTTTCAAAAACACTCATTTTAAAATTGTTGACATTCAAAGAGATCATTCTCAAAATTACTATTTCCGAAAAGTTAATATCACTTAAACAAGGACTCGCTTCTCTACAACTGCCCTCAATTTATAATTTTATGAAACAATATTATACCTCTATGCTTGATTATATAAATTTATAAATTTTATTGGATTTTATGTGAATAAGCTTTTCTTCTTTATTTACAAAAAGTTGTATGACTTCACTATAATTTTATGAAACAATATTATACCTCTATGCTTGATTATATAAATTTATAAATTTTATTGGATTTTATGTGAATAAGCTTTTCTTCTTTATTTACAAAACGTTGTATTACTTCACTATAGTTGTAGCTATTACAAGAAAAATGTGTTTATATCACCACGATTTATGGAAGGATAATTTTAGAAAATCATTATTAAATAAACAAAATATATAAGAGATATGGAATTATGTTTTCAAATTTAATAGAAAATCAACCTAGAGTCATGATTTTAACTTGGGATTTATCATGTTCCAAGAGATCAAATCTCTTCATGTGCAAACCATTTTTAGATTGAAAAAAATTGAAGAAATGTTTGCACCTCAAGGGATTTGATCCCTCTCAACTCATGATAGATCCGAAGTTAAGATTCATCTTGTCTCAAAAACCTTATTTAATGAATAATTTAGATCTACCATATATTATACTTATGTTTTTGTTTAAATTAGTTGGAATACATATATCTTTGGTTTTAATTCTTAGGTTAGGCCTCACATTGTAATTTTTTGTTTTCTTAATATTTTATTATTTTATTAAAGTGTCACATATAAAATCCATGTTAAGCATCATGTCTCTATGAAACAAGAGTTGTGGATGGTAAAGTTATTGCCTTTGATTTTTGCGTTGGGAGAATGGGATACTTTTTTATGGTGTTTTTGTGGGATTGTACCTAAAGGGACAATGGGGTTGGTTTGATGTAAATTTTGTGCATAGCATAAATACATGATACAGAAAGTTTTGAATGCAATCATAATGCAAAAGTTGTTATGTTGTTCAAAGGAAATCATTTTAAAAGCGTGCTCATATTATTTTTTAAGTTCTTTATAAAAGCATAAGGAAATAGCTTTGGACTAAGAAATATGAGTGGCCTTGCTTACACCATAGTAGTAATATTCAAGTAGAATACTGGTACTCAAAAAATTGATAAAGAAAATTTATAGTATAACTAAAATATGAAAGAAGACATCTCCTAAATACAAAATCATGCATTTTCTAAATTTAAAAATATATATGGTCATTCAAAATTTTAAAGTAACATCCATTCTTCATTGTAAGAAAAATAAGCAACTTGCAACATGAGTGTTGCTTCAATGTTTATTTAAAAGATTACATGGAAAAATAATCACAAATTTACTTTGTTTACATTATTGTGCTATGGAAATCATTTTTTAAATTTACTTTGTTTACATTATTGTGCTATGGAAATCATTTTTTAATGTGATTTGAGTTTACATTTCTTTATAAGAAAAAAATTATAAGTTGAAGATACATTTATTCTATTTGGATTTCATTCTAACAAGCAAATTTTAATAGTAACATTTTTTAAAGCTTTAAAATTAAAACTTGTAAATATATTTAAGAATTTAGTCAAGTTTACTTTAACTTTCCATACTATGTGGAATATTCACACAATTATGAATTCCATGCAAATTTTAGTATAGGAACTTCATATGCTTGTTGGGAGTAATTATCTCTCTAACCCCTATACCAGAGTAGCTTTGAGCGAAAAATAAAAAATTGGCTAGGGGAGGGATGCTAGTAAGTGAGCATTTTTTTTACCCCTTTTTATGTAACGTAATTCTTGATGTTCTCGAGGTTGTTTTTCCTCCACAATTTTATGACATATACTTTGGCGTGTTCTATATCTAACCATATTAGTCTTGAGGTGTGACAAATCCAAATGGATGCCATGTTAGGCCACAAAGTTCCAAGTTGTCTAGTCCTAATGTCACCATAATGTATTTTTGCTTGGGACCAATGGGTGAACATTGATGTGACTTAAAATGAAATTTCTGATTTCAAATATTCATTTTATTTCAAAATGTAGAAGAATTTTTTTTCTTGAGTAATTTTAAAAACATGAAAATATTGACATTTACTTGTATATAAAGTACTTTTATAAACAACAAATGGTACCAAGTATTTCCAAAATTGACGTCATCCAACACAACTTATATCTCCACTACTCATACCCCGTTCAACTACTGGAATCCCTCCCCTAATGTCGAGGAGCCTGCAAAAAGGTCAGATGAAAGAAGATCGATAGCTAATCAGAGGATGGCACATGGAGAAATCCTAAAGGGCATCGAAGGCCATCCAATAGAGTTGTCAACAAAACTTCCATCAAGAAACACTGATGGAGAAACTCTGATAAAAAATCAGAGAGTGGTGTGTGGAAACATGATAGTGGATGTCGATGGTCAGTCGACAAGGCTGGAATTTGACGGGAAAAATGCCCGTTACGGGCCATTTTTCCCATCAAATACAGCCTATATTTCATACTAACCATAAAAAAACAAATAAAACAGTAAAACCTCTATATTTAGTGTCAAAACCGTCATTTTTGACTGGTGGGAGTTTTACCAAATTCCTACCTTGAGTCGACAGAGCCAAAATCTTTATGTTCGTTTAGAGTCACTGACAGAGAATGCCAACGCATTGAAAAGTGGCAATTGCAGATTGGTTGTTGGAGTCGGGGCGTCAGAGTTGGAAAAAAGTTGGCCATGTTGGGAGCATTGCAGAAGATTGGTGAAAGAGCGATGGAGTAACGATGTAGAGTTACCATAGGGAGGTCTAATACTCCAAGTTTGTGGGAGAAGTAAAGATAGAATATCAATGGTAGAGCGAAGCAATCGACATGGTGTGTTGAGGCTGCAATGCAACTCACACTTTGAAAAGGTAAGATGGAAAAGGGAGATGCGTCAGAGGCGATGCATCAGGATCCTAAACAAAATGCCACAAGGGCGTTGGTGCAGTAGTGATGAAGATGCAGAGATATTTATCAATGTGTGCAGGTGATGCACGATTTGGGAACGCCAATGGAGAAGCTCGACGACGGATCGGATCTTGATAAGTATCGACAATAGAGTTGTGAAAAAAATCACCGCAAGGAGTGGAGAAGGTTGACAGACATAGCCTGTAATCCAATCACAGTATGACACATGGTAGTATTGTGGAGGTTTTGATCGAAGGCTAATATGAAGGAATAGTTTTGGAATGCCAACATCAGAGGTTGAAGAAGATCAGGAAGGAGAATAAAGGTTCTAGATGGTTGTCAAAGTAATGGGAAAATTGAATGATGTCACTGCTGGATTTAATTGGACTAGTACAACAATTGAATGCAGATTTAGAATGAACACCTCCTACACATGAGAAAGTAATGTCGGGTGTTGCTCGAGGAGCTAAGAATCAATGCTCAATAATTAAAGAAGGACAAGCTTTGAATGAGCCAGTTGTTGGCGGCGTGGGATAACTGGCACTCAAATCGCCACGCTTTTCTGGCGATTTGTTCTCTAGATCCGGTTATAAAAACCAGCGGAATCATAGTTCTACCCTATTTATTGCATAACTTTGCCATCGAACTATGCCCCTAGCAGTTTTGGCCCATATTAAGATGACCCAGATTGTCGAAATTCCAAAAAAATAACCAAAAAGGGTGGAACTGTGCCTTGCCGAAAAAAATTTCGTCGCTGGTCACCGAAATACCGAGGCGATTTGAGTGCCAGTTATCACACGCTGTTGTTGGCATGTAGAAGGAATCCTTTGGATGACGATAGCCTCGAGATTCATATATGGCAGTGGAAGGCACTTCTAGAGAAGCCCATTAAAAAAAAATTGTATACCTATGTATAAATAGAGGATTTGTAATATGTTTTTGGGTTGATTGAATGGATAAAAATTTAGGTTTTGTTTTGTTGTATTCTCTATATATGTTTGTTTATGTTTTGTTCTGTGGAAAAGAGGTTTTAGTTGTTCATGTATCCTTGAATAGTGATCAAATTTGAAAGATTGGTCTTAATTTCAATTTGAAGTGCATATATTGAACCAACCCTTAAATAATGAACAATTATATAAATAATTATAATTTTATTTACAAGTATGAATTAAATAAATGTAATATCCCAACTTTTTGACTAACTATTTTATGATGTTATATTGGGATACGGCCCCAGCATATGTGATTTATTATTGGGCATAAGCCGTAGCATGTTTTGATCTATGTTCTCATGAGTTGATATATATTGAGCAGGTACTTTGATTATTTAATTTTTATTATATATTGGGCAGGAAAGCCCGAATGGATAAACTTATGTTGTGATTCAGTTACAATTATGATATACTGAGATTATTATGTTACCTTATACTGTGCAGAGTAGGATTCACATGGATAATTATTTAGTGTGTTGAGTGTGGACTAAGAAACACACGAATGACCTATATATTGGGCCTAAGCCCTGATGTATTTAAAGGATTGTTATTTCATAATGGGCCTAAGCCCTGATGTATGTTGAGTGTTGGGCATGAGCCCTGGAGCACTCCAAGCTTGAAAGAAACGATTACCGGATCCGAGGCCACTTAAATATCCTAGATGTGCCTCACAACTGCATTCTAGCTCTAGTGTTGAGCAAAGGCTCTGGAATTGCACTAGCGTAACACCCATGTTAGAGTGTTGAGTTAAAAGGCTCTGAAGAGCACTCGGGGTTACTAGCTCTCAAGTGTTGAGTCGAGAGGACTCTGAATAGCACTTATGAGTTTTATCACAACTATTCGACTTGATTAAATAAATCTTATTATCATCAAATACTACGGGAACTACCATGTTAAAACGAGGGAATCTAACATGCAAAGGGAGAGACTAGAGGTGCCTTACTTGCTTACAAAACTGTCCAAAGAAGTGGACCCTTTCCTTAACAAGAATTAAAAGAGACATCAAGTGAACAAAATGTTTAAAGGCCACAAAGCTAAATATTATTATTAGGAGCTTTCAATAATAATATTGTTATTAATTACATATTCTTTTATAAAATGTTTACTCTTTTATATATATATATATATATTTATGCATAAGTGGGATGCCACTTACTAAATGTTATTTATTAATATTTAGATGGTATTGTAATTTTTATTATTATTATAAAAAGATTAAAGATCAAAAACACTTTAATCAAACAAAGTTGAGAAGTCCTAGTTCCAAAAATAACTAGCAGTTAAGTAAACAAATACTCTTTTATATTTTAAATTATTTAAAGAAACCAGTAAATTCCAACTGCCCTAATTCAAGATTTGTCCTACTTAAGGAGGACTGACCCCAAAGTTTGGGGGATCTTTTCTTTTTAAAATTATGATGTCAAGAGAAACTCTCTGCTCCAAGAAGTGAACACTTCCAACATCAAGTTTTCCAGAACTGAACCAGCTACACACTTAAGGCCTCTACCTCTCAGTTTGCATGTCAGAACTAGCTCGGGGAGATTCATACTGAACCAGGAACGGTTGTAGAATCATGGTTGGGTGGAACGTGGTAGTCCCAAAGTCATTCATTCCAAGATCAATTATCAGGTCAGCTAAGGGTTCAATATTCTTTTATTAACTAGTTGGCTGAGTGTGCATGTCATTTCTAGTAGAAGCAAGCTACAGGAGTAAGCAAGTCATTTCCAGCAGGAGCAAGCCAGAGGAGTAAGCTGGTATGAAAATATTATAAGGCTTTCAAACTAATTAATTTCTTTTCTGAATGAAATTTTAAAATAGTATTGTTCTATATATTAGTTTTAATTCAAGAATTGCCCAGAATCCCAAGGCATTGCCTAGCAAATCTAGCCAGCTAGCCTTTGCTAGTCAAACGCATTCCAAGTTTGGGGATTGTTAAGTATGGTTTTAATTTGTCAAAGCTATTTACAGTTTTCTCTTATCTGTCAATAGATTTTAGATTAGAAACGTAGCATGTTCATTTAACCACTGAAATCAAAATTCTTTTAGTAGAAAACGTTAGTCACTATGATAGACATTTCGAAAACCCAGTTATACAATTTATAGCAAAAGAAAACACAGTCATCATTCTCTGTATATATACACGTATATGTTTGTTTTCTAAACACAGAGGTAGATAGATTCATTATCAATCTAAATAGGTTTTTCCCTTTTTCAAACTATGAAACCACCACACACAAAAATAATAGATAGGACAAAAGCATACATAGCCGTAGCTACCAATCACCATCCTAATACCTCAGAGAATATTAGAGCATTTCCAAACATATAGTTAATAAAAAAAAATACAAACGCAGATGCTTATCGAAAACATAGATCCAGGATCGAACCCCACGAGTTTTCCAAGTCGAAACTTAAGAGTGCCTTCTACAGGACTCACATTCCCAAAAACGCTGTGTACAGTAATTATTCATATTACAAGTGCTCATTCTATCCAACACAGGCAGCGAACAAATCGGGGTCACTTTACTCAAACCCTAGCTTAGTTACCAAACAGAAGTGCAGAGAATCCCATATAAATCTCCCATGTTTTCACAAGGAAATTACTTAAGCATACAGATGCATCATAACACTATCAACTCATACAGTAAGAAAAAACAATTATCAATCCTAGCTACGTTTCTAAATTGAAGGCGCCAAAGACCTCTTATCATTTAAGACATTTTTTCACAATAGTCATAAATTACTCAGGAGCTCCATAATATTATAAACGAACCAGTGCAGACTTAGAGTTTTGTACTCACACAGGAAACGAATAGAAATTCTACCATTTCAAAGCCATTACAACCATATATCCCAGATAGGAGTCATGTCCTCTTTTCAAGAAACAAAATAGCATTTACATTGTTCAGAAATTAGAGATGTCGAGCAACAAAATAGACCCGAATTCATAAACTATTCTTACATCACAGTCCAGCTGCATATCCAACTTTAAGTTACATTGAAATCCCACATTTCCCGGGATCAGCCAATAAGCAACCAACAGACTTCCCAAAGTGATTCAGTAAAGCCAATGGATTACGGGAGTCTCCTTTCTAAACTAGGACAAGACGCATACATACATCACTAGAGGTGTGAGAGGTAGGGAAACAAGTGGGTAAGCTGGACTTACCAATGCCCTAGCCACGCCTACAGCACCAGGAACCATCGCAGCTTCCATACCAAAGCGTTTTATCACCTTCCATTACAACATGTTTCACTAGTTGGTCAACCCTGCGATATCGCATCAAAAGAAGAAAGGTAAAATCTCAACACAGTGGAGCCTTTTCTTACTTGTTAGAAGTATTACATCCATGCTATAGTCGAGCTCCACAGATGCTAAGTACACTAACCATGAGCATTTCTCGGGTCAGGGCACCCACATAGCCACCTTGTGAATGAAGTGCAGAACCAGCAAGACTAACAACAAGTCGCAAACCAGAATAAGGAAAACAAAACCCCAAATGCTACCAAACCCTCGATAACAGTCTGCCTCCCACTTCGCATTAAAGGTGCAATTATTGCCACACTAACCTTGTCATAGTGGAGCTTTGATTTTTGTACAAAGGCTATAGTGGAGTCGTGGACCCAAACCCACACTTGTTTAATTTACAAAAGACTATAGTGGAGTCGTGGACTCCATCCACCCTTATTTAAATATACAAAAGGCTCATAGTCGTGAACCTCACCTTGGGAACAATTACATTGTGAAATCCCATGGCATGGGGTACCCGTTATTAATAGTTTATCATTCACCCTAGTAACATGAAGCTATTATTAAAGTATGGGCCAACATCTAGGGGCACTCTAGGGATAGCACGTTCAGGTTAGAAATACCTGAAACCACAAAAGTAAGGAATAACATTAGCAATATGCTAAGTAAGTCCGGCAACCACAAATCTTACCCATACCTCTCGGCAACCCTGCCAAGGTATGTAATTACCTTTCCTGGAGTATTACAGCACCCACCATGAGAACAACATACCATCAACAAAGGAGCTTATCACCTGAAGGTGTCATTAGACATTCACAATTGAGTCACATGATTCTTGAAATAATAAGGAGTGTTATTTGTGCCTTTGCACTAGCATGTATAACTGTAATTAAAACATGCCATCATTTTGTTTCCACATCGCTTCCGCAGTTCTAAACTCACACATTGAAGAGACCATGTTAAATAAAAGTCTTAGGCTTACATTTATTTTGTGCAAGTATGGATTTTTTTATTTGTGTTAGAATTAACTTATGAGTCTTTCGAGATCCTTTAAATTAACGATTATTGCAAGCAGGAAAAATTTTAAATTTTTGCTAGTTTTGGGACATTACAATAAACCCTTCATAAAAAAAATTATGAAAATAAAATATTGGACATCCAACTATTTACAATCTTAAAAAATTAAACGCTAACTATATAAAAAATCAACAAATTTTAATAAATAGACATTGTTTTCCTGTAGGGTGGTGCAACATGTGGGGAGGATTAGTAGAGGAAATTCTATTTTGGTAGGTTTCTTATCAAATTAGTCAAGTTAAAATTGTAATTCTAAAAATAAGACTTTGTAACTTTATAAAATTTGACCAGTATAAAATGATATTATAATTTAATAATTAAAATTTAAATAATTTTGACAATTTGTAAAAAAACATGTCATAATAAAGTAAAAAAAAATACTTAAACATACTCCTCGAAACGAGATGGAAATAGAAATGGAAATGTTAACGTGTTCAGAAGTGGCCTAACAACTTGCATAAGCTTCAATACTATTGGTTAGGATAAGCCTAAGACATGAACATAATCACATGGGCTTACACGAGGGAAACTAGAACAATGGAGAAAGCATACCTTCACTTATCTAATTCTAAACAAAGATTGAAATATATCTTCCCCAGATTCACTCTAGACTACATGGAACAAGTTCAATCACCAAATATTCATATAACAAGAAAGAGAACTTGGCTTACCATGAAAAACCACAGAGAAAAATATACAAGAAGTAGTAGCAACCACAAAAAATGAGAGTAGTTATGTTGAAAATTGTAGAGTAAAATCATCAAATGAAAGTGTGCAATGCATAAGGAAAGGGATCAAAAATACCTATGCAACCATCTTGCACAATAAGCACTAGGACAAAATTTCTTGGCAAAAATGGTGGGGAGGTTGAGATTTAAATAGATGCGACTGGATCATGAGTCAAGGATGTGAAAATCGGTAAAACTATTGCACATAGTTCACACGGCTAGAAGATAAATTCAGAAACTCTGAGTGCATATATGTGATTGTAATCAAATCAACAAAGTCTCGAGAATGATGGTGGCGCACAATGGTTGTTTGCAGACTATAGCACAATAGTAAAAATATGTCGTATTTTATATAAAATATTGTGATCATAACATACCGTATAAATGCACTAATGAATGAAAGATTGAACAACGTCAAAGTTTTAAGGGATTTTTTTATGTTGAGGCCAAACTCTATTCACACCGAGTACCATATCTGAAACATATAAAAGCTATGAAAATTTTCCACCAAACTTTTCTTTCAAAGAACAATTAAAATCGATGTAGCATGGATATGAATATTTAAAAAAACGGAGTTCCAACAAAACATAAAAGGTAGTTACGAAAATCTATTAATAGTTTACCATATTAATTTTTATAACTTTAAATTCATATGAAGTTGACTGCTGTCTTCATTGTATCTCTACAAAGTGAACGACACCTACATATTTAGTTTTCAATTGTGAACAACACATATATAGTTTTCACTTGTGAACGACACCTACATTATTAGTTTTCAATTGTTAGTGGCATCCACTAATTGTCATCTTTTATTTTGAAGTATGCAAAATGGATTCATATCCAAGAATTTGGGATCTCTCCATCCATTTACCCACCATAATTTGGAAGAATGATGTAGACATTTGGTGTGAAACTAGAAGAGGATGGTATAGCCTATAATTTGACAACTTTCTAGAGAGCATTTACAAGATCTTGAGAAAAACTGGAATAAGGAGTTACAACATCCTAAAGAGAGGGTCCATGGTGTGGAGAGTGGAAGGTGGATAGCAAAAAACTAAAGTTCAAACTATATAGGGATGGGAGGGTGATCTACCACACAATATGAAGAACGTTTTCTAAAACTTCAAGGTGGGAGTTAGGGAAAAATAGCTTAAGCTTGTTGCAAATTGTGTTCTAGCCAAGGGAACATATCCTTGATTACCAACAAATAAGAGATAGTAGATCCTTATGTGGGCCAAAGAAGCTTGCAAGAGAAGTGAATAGATCGTTGTATGGCATTGCGAAAGGAAATAAATATGATCTAATACCAAAATGATAAGGTACTCAATCATCCCAAGAGTAATTTCGAAAAATCAATTCCATAATGCAAAGAAAACACTGTTACATTGGCCAGCCATGGTTTATGTAGTGATCACATTCATGTACTTCACAAAGTAAAAAGTACTTAACGTATATGATCTTGAAAAGGTAAAAAATAGCTAATGTTAACTTCATAAACTAATTTTATACTAACCATTTCCATGATATTTAATAAAACTACATTTTATACTAACTTTATAGTAACCATTTCATATTCATACATGTACAAACAAGACTAATACAAAGATGCACATATAATGTGAACTCATAATCTCAAGCACTAATTTACAATTTTGAAAACTATACAAATATATGATAACTTAATGTTTGGACATTATATTAGATGAAGAATAAAAAACGAATAAGATAAAGAATAAAAGAGGTGGACTACAATTCATATTTACGCTATAGGAGTTTCACCACGGAGAAGCATGAGCTCCACGTCGGCTAGATTCCTTGCTCATCGAGTGAATGGAATCCTGCCACGTGGATGCTTATGCATCTCCTACCACCGCAAGCTCTTGCATAGAATAACTTTGTAAATCCTCGTAAATTTTTGGGCATAGAGGCGAATCTAATTCTAACATCAGAGTTGAGTCTTCTGGTTGCTCATTGATGCTTGGAGTTCTTCTGGCTGTAGGATATTCGGTTCAGACTTTTGGCGGTCACATGAACACCTACATGCATCTGTAAAATCAAAAGAAAATATGATGTATGTTATAGACTAATCCATTAAACAAATGCCACGCTCAATTTAATAGAATTATATATGAGTAGCAAGCCATTTAAAGAAACTAGCTGAACTTTAATCAAATGCAGATGCTCGACATGACCTCCCCAGATCAAGAAATGCACGACATGGACCTTCCTGACCTCTCTGATTCTGGATTCCATAGCTGCAATGAAACTACACAAGTACATAAAGCAAATTCACATATACATATGTCATCACAAAGCCAAACGAATCGCCGGCCGAATCAAAATCACAAATATATCCTAAGGCCGGTAGGAAATCATACTCAGCTTAGCAACAAATTTGAGGCGTGTCGCTGAATACAAGGCTCGGGAACTAGAGTAATGATGTGTCGAACCCTGCTACTTCTTGATCACTTTACCGAAAATAAAAACTTGCCAAGTTTCTTAATGAGATCTCCTTGTTGGGGATGCTAACAAGAAGTGCCTGACAACCTTAGCTTCTATTCAAATTTATTCTTCAATGACGATTGGATCAATGGCTTCTCGCAGAGTGATCAGTAAGGCCTTTGAAGTGCAACAATTGTTCTGCAAATCTCAGAATGCCCTTCATGGCAACAGGTCTGCTCAATATGCGGGGACTGCTGAGTTCTAGAGGTTTGATCTGTGGTTTCTCCAGAAGCGCACCATGGTTATACCCGCGCAATATCATGTTTTCCGTTCGGTGATCTATGGCGATCGCTGGCATGAGGAATTGAAAATTTTTAAGCTTAGGTGATCAAAGGAAAGTGTCAACTTATTTTATATATAAAATCTATATTATATATTATATATATGATTGTACATATTATAAATATATTCTATTTTATATGTATAATAAGTTAAATTTATGAAAAATCAACCATGGAAACTTTTTCAGTCAATGAAAACTTAGAAAATATATCCATTGAGATGGTTGGCAGGCTTAACATAATTCCACCGAGACGGTTGGCAAACTTTACATAACTCCACCCAAAGAGGTTTGATATCCTGCATTGTTGTGGCACTTGGAGAATTAATGAGAACACAATTTTGAAGAAATACCCCTCCAACCTACCTGCTGCCACAGCGAAACGGTCGGTAGGATTTGGCGAAATCATTGCAAAATAGTCGGTCGTCGGCGATTTTAGCTTATTTACAGCGAAATGGTCGAAAATATTTGGCGAGATCGCAATGAAATGGGTCTGCGATCAGCAAAATTTTGTTAATTTTTGCACAAAGCGGTTGGCAAAATTTTGTGTTTTTTTTGCACAAAACGATCGCCGAAACAGTCGATAGTCGACAATCGGTGATTGATGGATAGACAAGGTCACTCATGGAATTGGCTTAATATTAAGTCAATTCCAACGTTTTTATCATAGACTGCCTCTACTATATCTAATAGAGTTCAATTTTTTGTGCCTTATTTTTGATAAACAACCAATTATACATATTTTGTAAATTTCGACGGCTGGTACAATGAAATAGATATGAGACGTTCACTATAAATGTTGGTGGTTAGAGGCTTATCTTTTTTCAAACAATTCATTCCGTATATTCCGTACATCATTGTCAATTATTCTTATTTTAGTTTTGATGGGGTTGCTAACATCGTTACTTACATATAAGTCTCTTCGAATATATTCCATAAGTACCACAAGTTGGTTCGGTAGTAATTGTTTTCTTTGCACCACTCTTGAGGTATAGGGATATTGACCTTGTTTGTTTCCAGGACCAACCAAGATTTAAGGGAACCATTAGATTTATTCTTATTAGATTTTTCAATGTTCAAATGTTAATATCATGTTTAATAGTCTTATCTTAATATAATCATTCACCTTATGTTTAATAGTCTTATCTTACCTTTTCTTTGCACCACTCTTGAGGTATAGTGATATTGACCTTGTTTGTTTCCAGGATCAACCAAGCTTTAAGGGAGCCATTAGATTTATTCTTATTAGATTTTTTAATGTTCAAGTGTTAATATCATGTTTAATAGTGTTATCTTAATATATGTGCACTATATAATTTATTTTCTGAATAAACAAGACGATCTTATCTATACTTGTGCACTATATAATTAATTTTTGAAATAAGCAAGACAATAAAAATGGAGTAAAAAATATGTATATAAGAATTATGATATATGTATAAATAAAAACCAACAAAAATAGAAAACAATATCTATAAAAAATTATATTTTTTAGAATATGTATACAAACTTTTATAAGTAGATGCACTTTTAACAACAATGAATATGTGGATCATATATATATATATATATATATATATATATATATATATATCAAGTTGAAAAAATGGATGTGTTTTTATTTATGCAACCCATACCACCAAGTTTGACAATCCAAAGCTAAATTTAAAGAAACCAACTTGATCCAACACATCTTATGCATCTCCTGCCATGTGGATGCTTATGCATCTCCTGCTGCTTTGATCATAGAGTTACAAATTATTTTCCATTGCTTTCATTTCTCTTAACATGTTTGTAATTAGTCTAGAAACACCCATCGAAAGCTTGGGAAACATCAATCTGATTTTCCTAAAGGGATTTTCTTCATCTTTCAATTTATTCCTTTGCCTTCCACTTTCATTTCAATTCAAGTTCTTTCCAATGAACAAAGGAGCTACTATTGCAGGAGCTACCAGGATCAGTGTTGCAACCCTTTCATGAGCCTCAAAGTATGCATTTACTACTACAAGATAGGCTATGGAATGCTTGGGGACTCACAACGTAATCCACATGGAAGACCAATGTTAGGATCTGTCACAGTTTCCTCTTTTTTGCAATAAATAGAATTAGAAAAAAAAGTGCACCTCACCTCACATCATAGTGGCAAATTTCATCCAAAAAGATGCATTTTCACGAATTTTGCATCTCTTTGGCTAAGTGAATCATTCAATCAAATCGGTGGAAGGACCTTCACAGGTTTTTTCAACCAAAAAGGACCACATCTTATTTACCATTCTGCCATGTGAGTTTCCTTTCATAGAAAATGGGCATCCTAAACAAGAAAATATGCTTCTTCTATTTTTCTCTATGGATTCCAAGTAAAGAAAATAAAACAACTAAGAGGGACACAGAACAAAAATTATTATAATTTTTTTTGTGTGATTTAGACAACCATGAAGACATATATTGTTTAAAAAATATGTTTGTAGTTTCTATTGGCAAACAATTCTCAATATTTTTCAAAATTTTCTTAAATTTCTTTACCAGAAAGAATTTGTCATTTTGTTTTGTAGTGGTAATTTTGTTTCGGAACAATGCTAATCTACTAAAAAATGTTACAACTTATTTTATATGACTTAGAATGCTAACTAACATCAAACCAACCTTCAACCTATTCTACTATTCTCACCTTGGCAAACAAAATGGGAATTCACGGATCGAAATGGATGTTCATTGACATTCCAAAGGAGCTTGTAGATAAACCTATTGCAAATCCATAATTTTCAGAACATTAAATGACACTCTCTTGCTCTTGCTTTAGTTTTTAAATTTGTATAGACTCGATTGATCACAAATGGTCAACCACTTAAAAGGGTCAAACTTAGCTAGGCTGCAAAGCCACAACAAAGGTTAATTGTTCAACCAAAATCACCCAAGATTTGCACTTAGCACCAACAAGATTGCCAGGAATAAGGGACCTCCCCCAAATAACAAACCATCATCCTCATCATCGAACAAACAACCTATTGACTCTTTTTCAAAACATTTTTGATGCTACTAAGGATCAAAGCCAATATTTTGTGTGTGTCACATTATGAATTCCCGGGTCATTAACTACTAGATTAACAACGTGAATAAGAACACGAAATTTATTTAAAACAACAAAATAAATACTTAGTGAGCCAATTATGGGAACATAATAATTATGAATTGCACAACTCTTAAAAATAGGAGTTTTTCTGATAACCCGAAATGACAACGATATTAAATATTTATATACAACATGGTGTGAATGATTATAACAATCTCTTATTTACACTAATTTTTGAATCATCTATTTGTCATGCAAGAATTCTAAGCCATTCCTTATGTAGGCCCAATTTTAGTCAATTTTTGTTCTTAGCTAATGTACTGTTTACTTGCACAAGTTGTCTCTTATACAGGGGAAATTTATCACACCAAAACCTAGAAATTTCACTGGATATTTTACTACCCATCTCTGAATTCAATTATGACCTTCACATTTCAACAAGGAATGGAAGAGAGCAAAAAAAAAAAATTTAACATTTAAAATGGCAACTAGCTTTCAATTGCAATCCAAAACTCAGTTACTTGAAATCACCAGTTGCTTACCCAATCAATATGTCTTTGTAAGACTGCAAAATGTCTATAAAACTCAAAGTGGTCGCAACTGAAAATCCAAGAGAATAAGGATTCATAATGGTAAATTTCTCATTATGATGACAAGCATGGCCTGACAGTTGGATTCTAGAACTCAACCCATATGCAAGCCTATCAAAAGCCACCACTTTCGACCCAACTACCTTGGCCAACGGTTTCAACACTTGGTTACATGAGAAGACAATGCTCCAAATCTGTGCAACATAATTGCAAGAATCCCAATTGGAAGGTTATTTTGTTTGGTAATGTCAGGGATCCCATTTTCCATGCCCTCGGTTCCCACAATAGAAATCTCAGTAGAAGAATCCACTAATTTATGATGGACTTGAACCCATTGATGTTGATAAAAATACTATCTAGATCAGTTAACATTAGGGGATCCACCAACTCATACTGATCTACTCCAGCTATTATTAACCTTTTTTTCTTTTTCTTCTTCTTGTCACTAATCCTAGCCTCTTCATCTAATCCATATTGATGCATTTCTTCCATAGATCTAAACCCAGGACCACCCAATTCATCTGCCCCTGAAGTTAATATATTTGTCAATCTTCATATTAGTTGAAAGAAACTCTTAAACTTATTTGTAAAAATAAATTGTGATAACAACTTTTAAGTTTACTTGTAAAAACAAAAATAATGTGATAAAAAAGATAGCTTGATATGCAAAAAAATTCATGTCTTCTTGCAAAACAAAGAAGCCCGTTGTGCAAGAGAAACTAAAAAAAATGAAGCTCTGGAAGAATAGATCAGCAAAGAAGAGCAAGAAAAGCTCCAACCAGCTATGCACAAGGAGTCAACAAGTCCACAAGTCAATAGTCCAGAACCCATGGACATAAACGTGCTAAGACCACTAACTGGGGGTCACTTGCCATTTCTAGAGCTTGAGCTTATGCCGTTTACCCCATCTAAAGAACATATAGTGGCCCGATTGGACAGTATTTGTTTTATTCAAAGAGAAAGACCATAACACAATGGTTAAGAAAAAGAATGAAAATGACCGCTCAACCAGATATTGTCACCATCACAGAAAACACACTTGTAGAAGGCACCCAAAAGGACCTCACATTCACAGCCTCTATGAATGTCGCAGTTGCACACGCAAGTGCTGACAATGTCGACAAGTTGCTTACCACTATTGAGCGAAACAAATAAAAAATGTTGAAACTCAAGGCCACCTTGGTAAAGGAATGTAGGAGAGGTGGATGGGAGTAGGACGAAAGGAAAAGAGATCTGAATATGAACAACTTAAAGACATTTTCCCAAAACCATAGCCACCCTAAAATTTGCCCCATTTCTTGATGGTCTATGCTGGTCAATATCTTAACAAGTCAGGCTTTCTGACATACCTGTGCCACTACTCTCAAAATCGTTGGGACATTTGTGGTCTCCCTACCAATGTGAATCAATCACTAGAAACCCTAATTCATTATATAAATAATTTAATACATCAGTATGTTTTCCAATCCATATTCATTTAGGTCAAATTGCATGGTTATCTCTATTTCTAGATCGAATTGCTGCATTCTGAGTCGTGGTTGGAAATCCTCATTTTTTTAAAATCTCTCGGATGGACAGTGGTGTATTTTTACCTGGTGCGACCTCCGTGTGAGCTCCTTTGCAGCGTGAATCCTGCTCTCATTCTTTGCTGTGCGAAGAAGTGCAGATCGGTGTGGAACATTAAAGAGTGTGATTGCACGGAGCTTCTGTTGCATGGAGATGGAGTGTCTAGGAGCTGTTACTCACCTGAAGCTACTATGTATTATATTTTCTATCCTGTGCTAAGAAGTCTTCCTGCATTGAAGAGCTTCCCGGGCATCGAATGAACAACCAAAAATACCAATCTATGGTTGAGATGATGGTGGATGTCTCTTTGTATTGATGTTAATGTTATCAATGGGGAATGCTCTATCTTGTTGAAGCAAATAGTTAAGAACAACGTGGAGCTTAGATTGTTGAATGAGCTACTTCTTGTTGCTCACATTATTCCCACATGCTCTTGTTTTAGTGATATCGGAATAAAAACGCTGCCTTGAATGTGTAAGTTGTCAATGGTTTGTATTGGTGAGTTGTCAGACACCAATGCACCGCCTTTACTCTTAATTGTTTATAAAATTCAATGGGCAAAGCCTCTATGATTGCTTTGTTGTTTTCTATTGTTATTGTGACATCATCTTTGTTTCTTTCTCAGCATTCGAATCGTCATCAATCTATTCCTCTTTTACGGAGCAATGCCCCTCTTGAGGAGCCAAAGGTTTTTCTTTTCTATTCAAAATCAAGGTTCTCCTCTCAAACCAAACTCATATTTCTTGTTAAAATTACCCTGTTCTAAACCTTATCCCTGTTTAATATTTACAAACAACGTTATGCTGTCCTTTTGGGTTTTTTGTTGGGAACTAGAGTCTGTTTCTGTCAGTGCGTTGTCATTTATTTACTCGTATTACTTGTATGTTCAATCTTTAAAGTTAGTATTTGATCATGTATGTGATTTATTTACTGGTTTTAGATGAAAGGGTGTTTAACTGGTATATATTCATTTCGTTGTGTTTACCCATATATGTTTCCTACTAACTTGGGCAGATAATTTGCACCGCAACAGTTTTTGTCTCCTAGAAAAGCTTGGCCTTCCAGAAAAATAATATTTAATTTAGGCATCTAGTATATGAACAATCCTACCTTGTTCTCACTATTTATGTTTCATATTTAAAAAAAAGGTTCTCAGAGGAAATTTACCGAGCATTGTGCTGCCTTTTTGGCATTTTTCTGTTGGAAACTAGAATCTGTTTCTATCAGTACACGGTGCACTGCGATAATGTGTGAGAGAGATCATAGAGACGTTGGTAAATATTTTGGGTGCATTTAAACTTTTATTTAAGAGTCTTGTATATGAACAATGCTATCTTGTTCTCATAATTATTGGAGTTACCACTATGTGAAGTGGCAGAGCCAGACTTCGGTCATGTACCACATTGTTTTAACCATGATTCCAAGGCTTGGGAGGATGATTAATGACCTAATGTAAAATGAACCTCTTATTATGAGATGCCAAGCCTAACCTAATAAACCATGACTATTCTCATTGTGACAATATGCCTGTACCTAAATTTATTCAGATTGGCCTATCAAAAGCTTTTCTTAACATTTATACTTGTGATTGATTTTGTTTATGAAGTCTTGGAAGCTTGGTCTAATAGAAGGGAGTATTTCTTCCTCATACCATTGGTGTCAATTTGGAATATTTATTCATAATAACCTTTCCTACAATTTTCTCAACAACAATTGTGTCATTCACGGTTCTAAGAGGAAATTTATCCAACATTGTGCTGCCTTTTTAGGTGCTTTTTGTTGGAAACTAGAATATGTTTCCGTCATTGCACCATGCACTTCAACCCATACAGGAAATTCACCTTTAATTTAGGTATCTAGTATATGAACAATGCTATCTTCTTCTCATAATTATTGGATTTACCACTATGTTAAGTGGTAGAGCCAACCTTCGGTCATGTAGTACACTATTTGAACCATCATTCCAAGCCTTGGGAAGATTATTTGTGGCCTCATGTAAAAGGAACCTTTTATTATGAGATGTCAAGTCTAACCTGATAAAGCATTAATGCTCTCACTATGACAGTATGTCGACTCAACACCATTTGTCCTTATAATTCACATTCTGCAATGCATGTTAGCTAAGAATAACACATCATTCTTTCGTTGGATGCATCATTTCTTTTACTTTGATTATTGCAATGTATATCTTATGGCATCTTCAATGCATTTGTCACTCTACTTGTATTCCATGCTCCTATAGATTCCTCCACATTATGTGTCCCCAATTGGTTCTAAAACCAATAGTGTCTTCCACTCCCCTCCATGCCTCACTTATATATGAACAATTTTAAACAAATGATGGGTATCCTCATTTCGTACTTGACATAATGGACAACTACTTGGGCCCTACGAATTCCTTTAAATGCGGAAAGGGTAGGTGGGTCATTAATGCCCTGTCGACTGGTGTGTGCGTAACGCCGGTAAACGTGCCAAAAGAAAGCTCGTTGGCGACTTCGGCAACTTTTTCCTAACCACCGCGAAACGGTCGGCTTACAAGCACGAGCCACGGCAACCAAGTTGCTTCGACAAGACGTCAATGCGGCGGAAGGGACGGGCGACGCTACTCAAAAGGGGCGACCAAACGGTGGAATGCTTAGCGAAAAAAGCTTGGTCACTACTGGATGGTCGGCAAAATTATCATAAAAGCCACGAAACGGTCAGCGAGATAGTAGAAAGAAATGTGACCATCCAACAGAAAATACTTGGGAAAAAAATGATGATGTGATGCGATCGCTGGCGGCAGAAAACACTTGCTCGACGAATATCTTATAAGATACACGGTGACGGTTCAATTAAAACTTGCGACCATGGTCAACAAGAAAGAACAAAAAATGGCGAAACGAGTGGTGAAGATGAACCTCAGGCCGCGAGACGGGTCGGCATCAAATGAGTAAAAGCTAGCGAAACAGTCGGCTATAAATGGCTATAAAACAACAACCAGTTTCAGCCAAAATGATCGAAAAGCTATGAAATGGATCGACATGTTTATCCCTTCATAAAACCATATCGACTGTAGATGGTGACTTTTGATAAATACTTAAAATCAATATTATATTGTTCGTTCGGTGTTCCTTTTGCCCCTAGAGAGGCAAATGCTAGTAATGTAATAAATGAGGATTAAAAAAGAATAGAAAAGATGGATTATAATGCACATATCATGTGAAGTCGTAATCTCAAGCACTAATTTACGCTCTTGAAAACTATACAAATATATGATAACGTAACCTTTGGACATTGTATTAAATGAAGATTAAAAGACGAATAAGATAAAGAATAAAAAAGATGGACTACAATTCATATTAATGTAATAGAAAAGAATAGAAAAGAATAGATTATAATTCATATTAATGTGCTAAAAAAGACTCGTAATGTAATAAATGAGGATTAAAAAAGAATAGAAAAGATGGATTATAATGCACATATCATGTGAAGTCGTAATCTCAAGCACTAATTTACGCTCTTGAAAACTATACAAATATATGATAACGTAACCTTTGGACATTGTATTAAATGAAGATTAAAAGACGAATAAGATAAAGAATAAAAAAGATGGACTACAATTCATATTAATGTAATAGAAAAGATGGATTATAATTCATATTAATGTGCTAAAAAGGACTCGTGGCCCATAAAACGCAAAAGCGATGATCAAGTTCTTAGCGATAAGTTATATGCTCAAAATAATTCAGTAATCAATGCACCAATGTGCTTCATACAGAACACAGTATACCATAAAGCCGTAGAGAATTCTCTACACATAAGTCCCATATTTAATTGTTTCATAGTTCTCTGAAATGTCTCGTTCAATGGGGGCGATAATGAAATTCAACGAATAATACAATAGAAAATAGAAAAGAAATTAAAGTACCTAAAAACAATATTCAGTGAGTTTTCAAAGGGATGCACAACCTGCAGCATTCTTCAAAATTAGAAAGATGATTTTCGTAACACTTAACGAAAATTACGATAGATCAATTCAGTCGGAGGTCGGATTCATTGATGTTCCAGTTCGATCGCTAATAAATTTGCAGAGAGTTTCGACATCCAACAGCGGGCTTCGTTTCGTACTTATGGCTTCGCTGATATCCAATCCATCTTTCTGCGACTATGTAGTGAACACACTATACTGCTTCACTCGTATGTCCAAAGCTATTCCGAGAATACATTCACCTAATTGACTTTCTTGATTCTTCCATGAGTATATCCTTAATAAACCTAACGCCTCTTTCAAGGGCTTCAGAATTGTGCTGCGCCTGCACTTGAGCTTCAAGAAGTTGTCCCTTTGTAAAGCCACTCATCTCCTTTGATCTCTCAATTTCTCAAGAGATGCAGATAATCATAACATTGTCCAGGCTGTCCTACATATTTTTGAAATGTAAAGCCAGTCATCTCCTTTAATCTCTCAATTTCTCTAAAGATGCAGATAATCATAGCATTGTCCAGTAATCCAGGTACTACATCTTTTTGAAATGTAAAACTTAAACTGAGGCCGTCGTTCTTTCTGGGTAGTTGAACAGAAAGAGGGGAGTGGAGCGATTGGGAATGGAACTTTACGCAGGGGAGTGGAACGATCGGGAATGGAGAGGGAGAAATAGCTCTCGGCTAGATGCTATATGCCGGGCATGATTACTGTGTGGCTTGCTTGGTTTGCTGGACCTAGCTCTCGCCATTTCAGTACTTCGGTAGAAACCCTCTATTCCATTTTTCTTCCAATCAACCAATTGAAGCTAACCGAATTAAACCCAATAATTCGTGTCACGAATTGAATTTTACAAATTTTAGTATCAGATTCACCAGAATTTGGTAAGTATGACAGTATATAAATTATTCATGCATTAGTTATTTTTTTTTTAATTTCTGACTACCATAAAATTAATTTAGACAGTACACTTGTTCCATCCTCCTTCAATCCTTCAATTTAGGTAAAACATAGATGATAATCCACCCAAACTAAGATATATACACCTATCGATATAAATATGAACCCTTAATAACCATGAACTAAATAAACATGAAAACCCCAGCTAATTAGACAAGGCAATCCTTCATAAGCTAGACAATGCATTATGCCATTACTAATTCTATTCATTAACTCAATTTAACAATTTCTCCTTCCCCAAGTAAGGATTATCAGTGGCATCCTATACATATAGCTATATCAGAATCGAGCGATGGACAACCTAATAGTACGTTGAATAAAGCAGTACCTAAATAGATGTTTCCATAACTATTTTTATCGCAAGAGAAAGTTTCAATAAATAGCAATTTTCACTCGAAGAGAACTGAAGTGGGAAGAAAATGAGGTTGATTCCATAGCGTCTCGGAAAAACGTTCCAGACAAAGAAACAAGTCAAACAGGCACTTGCGGTTTCCAAAGCTTGTGCCTTAGAGCCATAAATCTTACATTTAATCTTTTCATTCGCTAGAAAAACCCTCACAATAGTTGTACTCTATCAACATATCATAACCAATTTAACCCATTTTAAGACGGCATTTGCACGTTTCTATGTGGATCAAATCACAAGTTATTCTTCATATTTCTAGGATTGTTTTTCTAACCCTAAATTTTGGGTGATAGAGCGGACCTCTATACATATCCATTAGAGTCGGAGACATCCATTTTCACAAGAAGTGGATAAATTCGAAACTTGAAAATAAATACGTTGAAGAATAGAAGAATGAGACTGAAAGTTGCGGAAGGAAGCAGCATACTTGTGGCTCGCAAACTCGTAAATCTTTCTGGTTTTTAAGTAAATGAAAAAGGCTAACTGCAGCATCACAGAGAACAAAAAGCTCGGGTGCGTATTTAACGACCAGTTCTTGCGTTTCGAGAAAGTAGCACGGCAGTGACTACGGTTTTGAACGAGTTTAAGCTCCACCTTATTCTTCCCGCTTTTCAGCGCTTTGAGCACCAGAATAAATGACGTACTGGCCTATCGCTCGATTGCTCGATTCACATTCTTGATGGCACTTTTTTGTAGGTTATTTGAATGTAAGCAAGCAGCGCATTCTAAAACCTAGATTACAATCTGGCTGTCCGTAGCCCTTGACGCTGTTATTCGTAGCCAAAAATGCCGTTCCCCGAAGAGCCATGTCGTACAAACTGAGAATTGGGCGTGGGACCTGAGAATCCAGGTTGAGTTATTAAAGATATCCATTATAGTTCGATTATCCTACACGTGAAATTCTAATTTTACAAAGTCCTTTCTTCTGTCTTCAACGATTGATTGATTTGACTTTATGGCCCGTGAAATTAGGAAAACTTTATCCACTCCTTACAAATCCAATTTGTACCTCCTCGGTACTGATCAGAATTTTTGAGAGCTGCAGCCTGCCTGAGCTCACTAAGATTTGAGCGCGTAGGATAAAAGATAATCAAAACACTCTGTTTTTTTGGATGATTTTGGGATAAAAACCAGTTAAAATTTTCGCTGGAAACTGTTATTTTTGCATTTTTGTAATTTTTGTCATTGGAATTATTTGTTCTAGAGTAATGGTCTAATTTTAAAACCATCCAGATCACCTAAACTGCAATATGAACTATCTAAATTTCGATTTTGGCAAGATGTGCAATATGAACTATCTAAATTTCGATTTTGGCAAGATGTGCTTTGCCGATTTCGGCTAGTGGACATTTTAGTTAGCCCTTATAATGCAGCTCCGAATCGAGACCATAAAAATATTCTGAAAAAGAAATTGTAAATATTAAAGTTATGGATTATATAGGATTTTAAAAAATTGATGGAAAACCTATATCAATAAATTTTATAACTTCATAATCAATTTTAACGAAAAAAGACTAATCAGATTTTACTAAAATTAAAAAGAATCAAATCGCACTTTAAAAAGTGATAGAGCTACACAATGAAAATCAAATTTCAATAAAAATTGGATCACTGCAGGTTTGTAAAGAAAAAATAAATGAAATGGAACTCTAAAAAGGTGGTAGGTTATCGTTTAAGTCGGCTACGCTGATTCAAAGCCATATAATTGTAGAATTGTAGCTGTTCAAGAATTGTTTAATTGGACTGATACTCTACAAGATACTAAAGCTTATTTAATTGGATTTATAGCATTGCTGATTGCTCGAGACGAGTTGAAGCGCTCCAAATGAACAAAATTTGGATTGATTTTCTACTAAATAACAATGGAGTTAGGCTTCTTTTTATGTCGAAAGTTCATTTACTTTTTGATAAATGGTGAATGTTACTTTAAAAACATCTCGTCAAAATGTTGAATCAAAGTTACGCTTAATGCAAAGATTATAAGTATGGAAAAGTTACGAGTACGAGTGTGATGTGTGACATTTAGGACGTTTTGAGACTATATTGAATGGTCATGAAAATAAACAAAACGAAAAGAGGATCCTATGTGTTGTTGGAGAATGGTTTGAGGGAATATCGATTCATGAGAGTACGAATGTGATATGTGACATTTAATTGAGTGGTGTGTGTAACATTTACAACGTTTTGAGGCTATATTGAATGTTCCTGGAAACAAACGAAGCCATACAGAAGATCTTATGTCTCGTGTATGTAGCACATTAATAATGTTTTCTAATGTAGAATGTGCCTAGGTGGTGGAAATATTTATTATTTAAGAGCATACCCTGGGCTACCATAGATTTTATGTGGCAATAGAGCTCCAAATTCCTATAAAACTTATAATTTCAGGTTCTAGTGCAACCTAAGTCCATAATTATCCCTTGAAGCTGCCTCTTAACCTAACTCGCTTACTTTCGGCTTCCACCACATCCATAGCTTCCTTCTCCTCCTCCAAGGCTTCTGTGTTGTAGAGATTCACTACTTCCATAGTAGCCTTGGCTGGGCGAGTTGAAATAATTGGCTACTTTTATAATCGTTTATTTTAAATTTGTAACAACTGCCATAAAAACAATGTGGACAATACACTTGTCTCATCCTTATACTTGTCTCATCCTCCTAAGAAAAAAAGCATAGATGGTAATCTACCCCAAATTCTAAGATATAAACACCTATTGATGTAATTGACCAAGGAAGCATGGTAATATGTACCACATGATAAATTTATTTTGTTATTATAATTTTATTCAAAATATTTATTTTAAAAATTAAAAAATGTATTTTAAAAAAAATTTGAAATTATTTTTAACAATAACTTCTATATTATTTCCATATTCATATACAAAACTATTGATTTTGAAATCTTAAAAAGGTAGATTTTTGGGTCTGACTTTTAGGTATACATAAAAAAAATATTATAGAAGAATCTTAAAAGTGTATTAAAAACTTGTTCAAAAAATTGGAATTAAAAAAAAAATGAAGATAGATAGATATAGGGAGTCTTAGTTTTGTGGATGATACATATGAGATGTTTGAAATAATAATAAATGACTTTTAAAGAAAATGAAATAAATAAGATAAATTCTTTTATTCAAAAGGGAAAAAGTATATAAATACAAGTTACACAATTAAAACATTTTCAATTTCAAAATAATAGAAAAATAAATAAATTAGATAAATTAATAAATCTTGAACTTCAAAAAAATAAAAAATGTTATAATCTTTGTTTTGGTGCTATTATAAATAGTAAATTTCATTTAAATATAAAATGTTATAATGCTTTGTTTTGGTGCTATTATAAATAGTAAGTTTCATTTTTTCTATATTGCAATATATTTTGTGGAATTTTTTTTAAAAATTAACTAAGTATCCTAAGGCATAGTGAATATATACTAATTTTGAAATAAAAAACTAAAATAAAGTATAGTGAATATATTTTTCAAAAACCTAAAATGTGACTTCTGAATCACTTTTAATTTTAGCATGCTCCTTTACAATTTTATGTTATTTCTTGAGACTATTTTTTACTACATTGCCGAGTTTGATTCCCCTCTCCGAGTCTCATCACATATGCTCATTTACATTAGTGATTGCTTCAGTGGTGCTAAAGAGTTTTACAAAAACGTGTATTTTTGGAGGCTACACTCCTAATGCCGGAATCTTCTTTAGTTAAACTCATGTTTTCTTATCCTAATTTGAAAAGCTTAATGTGAAGATGTTTGTGACTGTATATACTATATAGTTCCCTGGTTATGGTTAACAGGTTATCAACACCATGACAATGGAGGCTACAGTCCTAATGCAAGAATCTTCTTTAGTTAAACTCATGTTTTCTTAGCCTAATTTGAAAAGCTTAATGTGAAGATGTTTACGAGTGTATACTATATAGTTCCCTGGTTATGGTTACAGGTTATCAACACCTTGTCGTGGTTAAGTTTTCGTAATCCTACCTTGGTCATCAAATTGTATTCTCTAACTAATTAAATATCAAAGAGGTTAGTGTAACATTTATTTGTCAATTTATTTTTATATTTACCATTTATATCCTAAGTTTATTCAAGGGGAAACAAGTGAGATTGCAATATTTCATTGATAATGTAACATTTATTCGTCAATTTATTTTTATATTTACCATTTATATCCTAATTTTATTCAAGGGAAAACAAGTGAGATTGCAATATTTACTTTATATTTAATATACTCAGAGTTATATTAAGACCTTGATAATCACAATTAAAAATTTATAATTACTTAAAATAAATCCAAATCTTCCAACTTGCCCAACTTTTCCAAGTTTCACCCCTTAAGATTTGTTTTCTTCTCACTTGAGAGACTTCATTCATATGTTGTTTAATTATCTTACAATATAAAAATATTTAGTGATAGGATTGCTATCACATCAATTTGTTTATTCTTAAAAAAAAATCTATTTTTTTTTTTTTAAATATAAAATATTTTTATAATTTATTTAATATAATATTTTTTCACAAAAAAAAAAATCAATCTAATTTTTACAATTGTAGTTATAGCTTATTATTATATATTTTTAATGAAAGCATAAGTAAGGGATTCAATATTTTTTAATTTTTCAAAATTATTACGAAAATTTATATATACATTCAAACCTAAGTTGTCAAGAAACTTGGATACAAGAATGGATGTGGAAATGGGCATTCCACTTTTTGAAATAAGGAATTTAGGTATGTCAAAAATTATATATATATATATATATGTGTGTGTGTGTGTGTAGGGAGGTATGCGGAAATGGGGATACCACTTTTTGAAAGAGGGAACTTGGATACATTAAAGATTATATATATATATATATATATATATATATATGTATATATATATATATATATATATGAAATTTAAATAATTGTCACTATACATATATATTCATGTGCACCCATATGAATCCAAACCATTATACACAAATATGCAAAAGTTTCTCATGTATATATCAAGGGTGCATACAACTAAAAAACATCAAGTTCAATCTATATATAACCAACAACCCACAATACGTAAACAAAGAAGTTAAATGGCCTATAGAATCCAAGAAGATTCATGCTATAGTCCAAAAAGATTCATGCTACAGTTAATAATTACATATTGAAAAATAATTTCCTATATTGGGATCTTATTCATCAATAGCACCATGTGCTTCCTCCTCTAGGCTCTAGCCCTTACCTCTACCTTGAGTCTCCAAGTTGGTCCTCCGAAGACATCTCTATAAGGAAAAGGCACTGTAGCGGAGGTTGTAGCGGAAACCCCCAAAAAAATCATGTCCCTTCTCCGTTTATAGTGGATATTTCTAGCGAACGCAAGCGAGCTGATGTTTTAGCATATATTTTTTATCGGTGCACCCAAAACCATTATGGTGCATAGGTGCATCTTTGGTTTAGATGCACCAGTGCTTATTTTTTTAGTAATGGTGCATTGGTGCTTGTTTTTTAGTAATGTCGCATCGATGCTCTGTGACCCATGTGCACTAATGTGATTTTAGCAAAAAAAAATATGGTGCTCCCTCCTCTAGGCTCTAGCCCTTACCTATACCTTGAGTCTCCAAGCTGGTCCTCCGAAGACATCTCTATAAGGAAAAGGCACTGTATCAGAACACCCCAAAAAAATCATGTCCCTTCTCCATTTATAGTGGATATTTCTAGTGGATGCAAGCGAGCTGATGTTTTAGAAAATGTTTTTTATCGGTGCACCCAAAACCATTATGGTGCATCGGTGCATCTTTGGTTTAGACACACCAGTGCTTATTTTTTTAGTAATGGTGCACTGGTGCTTTTTTTTTAGTAATGGCGCATCGATGCTCTGTGACCCATGTGTACTAATGTGATTTTAGCCAAAAAAAAATCTTGGTGCTCCACTTTTGTAATTGTGCACCAATACTCCTCTTTGGATAAGGCGCACCGGTGGTGGTGCTCCTTTTTGGTGAAGGAACAATGGTGCTCCTTTTAAGGAGTGGGTGCACTGATTCTCCATGACCCATACGCACCAATATTATTTTGCAAAAAAAAAAAATCGATGCTCCACTTTTGAAAGTGTGCACCAGTGCTCCTCTTATGTTAAGGCGCACCGATGTCGGTGCTCCTCTTTGGTCAAAACACACCGGTGTCAATGCTCCTCTTTGGTGAAGGCACACCAATGCTCCTTTTACAGTTTAGGTTCACTGGTGCTTCTTATATACAAAAGCACTGAACAATAAGTCTTTTTTTAACTTATTGAAAAAAGCGGGAATTTTTAAACATCTTAAAAAAGCAGAAAAAAATTTCTTCAAAAGAGGAAAAAAATAGAGTTTTTTAATTTCTTCATTTCACATGGTTCTACCAGAGAGAAGAAGAAGATGAAGAGGAAGAGAAAGAGTATTGTAGCCAAGAAACTAATTTTTCCTCTTTTTATTGTTTCATTTCTTCTTGTTATCTATTTTATTTATACTATTTTGCATTTCTCACTATTGTTCCTAATTTCTTATTTTGTTTTGTTGTTCGTTTTTGTTGGTCTAAGGGTTCTTCCTCTAGTTTACAAATTAATGGTGTATTCATTTTAGGATTTTTCCTCAAAATATATGGACAATAAATGAGGGGCAAGTTTGGAAAAGAAAATGATACTTTTTGTGCAGCATGGGTGCATATCCATAGGGGTTTTCAACTCCACTTATTTGCAAGTTAACAAGGTTTCTGAACTTGCGGAAAACAATTTTTTGTCGACGACAATCTATTTTCTGTTCGCGGTGCTTCTCTTTTGCAGAAGCGCACTGGTGCATCTTTGGCATAAGCACCCCGATGCATATTTGGAAGAAGCGCACTGATGCATCTCTATGGTTAAGGCGCACCAGTGCTCATTTTTGGTATAAGTGAACCTATGGTCATATTTTAAGGTGTGGGAACACTAGTGCTCTTCTTTTGTCTGAGAGAATTGATTCTCTGTGTTAGACATATTATCTCTAGTGGATGAATGTTTTGGGGAGTTCTCATCAAACAATATTCATGTACCAATTGAGTGGTTTTGTAATTACAAGAGATCCACTCATTAAGTGGTAAATGGAGTGGTTTGACACTCATCATGGTTTTGTATGGGTGGATCCATCACCATTACTATAAATTGTAGTGCTTAACATTTAAAAATTAATTATTAAACATTTTCATAATATTATTTTTAATTTTATTGATAATGTCTTATTTCATATGCTTTTAACTGTAATTTTTTTATTTCAAACAATCAAAATTATAAATTTTATTTAATATTCAATAATTATTTCATTTTTAAATTTCACATAAGAGATTAATTAATAAACAACAGTAAGAACTAATACTTGGAATATTCAAAATCAAAGTTATTATATCATTGCATTTTAATAATCTTGTATTTATTAAATCACTTCCCTTTATTTGCATGTTTACAAGGTTTATGTACATGACATTTTTTTTTGTCTTTGGTGCTCCTATTTTGTTTGGGCACAACGATGTTCATTATTGGTTAAGGTGCACTAGTTCTCATCTTTTGTATAAGTGCATTGGTGCTTCTTTACTTTAGACGCACCAGTGCTCCAAGACTTTAAATTGTAATGCTTAACATTTCAATATTAACTATTATACATTTTATCATATTAATTTTATGTTTATTGAAAATGTCTTATTTCATATCCTTTTAACTAAAAAATTATATTTCAAACAATCAAAATTATAATTTTTGTTTAACATTAGGCAAGTATTTCATTTTTAAATTTCAAATAAGAGATTCATTAATAAACAAGGGTATGAACTAATACTTGGAATATTCAAAATCAAAGTTATTATATCACTACATTTTAATAAATTATCATGTATTTATTAAATCACCTCCCTTTATTTGCGTGTTCATAAGGTTTTTGTACACAACAATTTGTTTTTTGTCATCAATGCTCCTCTTTGGTATATTGTTTGTTAAGGTGCACCGATGCTCATCTTTGGTATAAGTGCATTTATGCTTCTATATTGTAGGTGTACTGGTGCTCCATTACAAATGTGCACTAGTGTGGTTTTGGCCAAGAAAACATCGGTGCTCCTCTTTAGTGAAAGCACACTGATGCATCTTTGGTATAAGTGCATCGGTGCATCTTTGGTATAAATGCCCCAGTGCATCTTTATTAGAAGGGTATCGGTGCATCGTTGGAAGAAGTGCATCGGTGCATCTTTGACAGAAGAACACCAGTGCATCTTTGTTAGAATTGCATTGGTGCATATTTAATAGAAGCGCATTGGTGCATGTTTGGAAGAAGCGCACCGGTTAAAAATATTTCCACTAAAGACTCGAGCCATCGATATTTTTAGTTATAATAAATTCATGTAAAAGCCTTCACTAAAACATATGGTACCATTGGTGGAGATTTTTTTTAAAATTTTGACCAATCTTGCAACACTAAAAACCTCCGCTATAACCTCCACTACAAGGCCTTTTCCTTGTAGTGCATTAGTCAACACCATGTCAACACCCTATATTTTTTATGAAGGTTCCTAATCAAAGTGTTAAAATAAGGTAGAAAAAGCTTCCCATGATTAATAAGTGATTTTTCTTGAGTAAAGGGTACATTTTTGTTAACGTCATCATAGAAGAGTTCAACAATAAGCACCACCAACATCAAGTTACATAGAGAGGTTGATGTGCTTGATTAAATGTCAATCTCATACTCTCATACATGATAGAATCTAGTGGAAATGTTGCAATCCTAAAACCCTAAAAAGGTTTAAGTCTATTGAATTTTGAATGGGATCTAAAATTCTACATTTTGCATATGAAGTCCAAAGAGGTTGGAACCACTCTCAAACATCTTGAAACAATTAATGGTAATGTTAAAAATTTAGTTAAAATGATAGAAAATGGAAGATAAGGAGAATGTCATTTTTACTTTAAGAATTTAATATTATTGACTTTAATGTTACTTGTACAAAATTGGGTGGGCTTGTAAGAAAGTAGTCCCTAGGCATCCCAGGTTTCCCCAAAACAAGGATACTCGATACAAAAATGGTCCGTGAGAGTCCACAAGCATCCCCAAAACAAGGGTACCCCATCCCCTCTCACATCAACATCCCTTGAATCTGTGACAAATATCTCAATTACTTTGGCCAAGTTTTGGGTAGTAGGGTACATGGGTACGAGATCTGATACATTGGTACGAGAATATCGAGGATGCGTACATGTACCCTAAGAGTATGGGTACCCATGCTACTTAGATTAAAACAATGATCATAAAACCATTCAATATTTACATTTAAACTTTTATATTAATTATTTACTAAAAATTATTTATTACTATTATTATTATTTTAAATGTTATTTTGAAAATTATACATCTTTTTAGCCTAGAAAATAAAGCTAACTAGTTATTTCATTATACATGAAAGAAGCTAAGTATGTTTTATTGTCTAATATTGAATAGATTGTAATCACACATTGTAATGTATGATACTAAAATCAACATTATATTTTACATAAGATTGGCAATAAATAATACATCATTATATGAATTAAATAATAATTATTCACAATTATTTATAACATTATAAAAATCAAATCGTATATAATTATACAATGTAATGTATAACATTAAAATCAACATTATATTTTATTTAAGATTAAAAAAAGTAATAATACTTTATTTAAGATTAAAAAAAGTAATAATACTATTTATATTAGTTAAATAATAATCATCCAAAAATATTTATAAAACTATATAAATCAAATTGGAAAGGAAAACGAAAACACATTTAACATTTAACTTAATTCGTTAACTTATTATCAAATATATATATATAAATAAAAATTTACCATCTTAAATCCCTATTAATTAGGATAAAATCTTTTAAATATTAAAAAAAAATTACATTTTAATTTTATTTCCGATTCTTATATTTCTTATTCACTACTTCTTCTTACAATAGATCTAAATTCAATAATAAAATTATATTCACTTTCTTAGAATTCCATATTTAACAATTTGATCTCTTCTCTAAAAACCCAATTCTCACTACTTTCCTTATAAATGCAAAGATAATATAGCTTTAATCTAGATAACGTTACAGCCCAAGAACTATGCTGAACCAATTTTAAAAGCAATTTTATATCTTCCAACAAATTTGATTGCCATTCTCTCACCTATTTCAAACAGACTAAAACCAAAACCACGAAGCCAAACCAAAATGCCAAGATTAAACTCATTCTATTCATTAGATTTTTTACATCGGACTACACTTTGTTTCATTTTAGATTTTGTTTACATCGGAGTACACTTCGTTTCTTTTACAAGAAATATATATATATATCCTTCGTATTAAACCACAATGCCATTACTTATTATCTTCATGGACTCATTTAAACAATTTCTCCCGAGTCCTTCCCCAACTAAGGACTGCTAGCAGTATTATCGGTATCTGCCTATATCAGAATCGGGCAGTGGAAAACCCCTAATAGTATGAAAAGTTGGGTTTAATAAACCTTAAACAGGTCTCTTCGAACCTATTGAATATCTGATAAACCTGTAAAATGGATTCTCATGTTGAATAAAGCAATAATTTTCATTGAATAGCAATTTTTAATAAGAGAACTGCATTGGGAAGAGAATGAGGCTGATCCCATAGCGTCTGGCAAAAAAATCAGATAAAGAAACAAGTCAAAACAAGCGCTTGCGGTTTCCAAAGCTTGTACCTCACATTTCTTAATCTGCTTTATGTATCAGATGTATCAGCTGTAATCTGCCTTTGAGCGTTAAATGTTACATGTAATCCTTGCAGTCGCTAGAAAAGTATCGCAATAGCTATACTCTATCAACAGATCATAACAAATTTAAAAAGATTTAACCCTTTTTAGGATGCTAATTGCACGTTCAATGTGATCAAATTCAACCCTAAATTTTGGGCGAAACAGCGGGCCTATAGACATATACTATCTATTTCACAAAAAGCAAATACTAGAAAATAAATACCTTGAAGAATAGATGAATGAGATTTAAAGTTGCGGAAAAAGCAACATCTTGTGGCTTCCAAACTCGTAACTCCTGCCTGTTTTTGAGAGAATGACAAGGGCCTGGGCAACTCCAGCATCAAGGATAACAGAAAACTCGAGTGCGTTTTTTAGCGACTTCAGAATTACGTAGAACAGAAAGCTCGAGTCTCTTTTTTTAGCCACTTCAGCATCACGGAGAACAGAAAGCTCGAGTGCGTTTCGAGAAAGTAGCATTGCAGTGACTACAGTTTTGAATGACTTTAAGCTCCACTTTGTTCTTCCCCTTCTGAGTGCTATGGCGACTCCAGTTTTAGCATTTTGTAAATGACGTACTTGGCTTATAGCTCGATGGCTCGATTCACATTCTTGATGGCACTTGTTTGTAGGTTCTTTGAATGTAATCAAGCGGCGCATTTTAAAACCTAGATTACAATCTGTCTGTCCGTATTATTCGTAGCCAAAAACGACGTTCACCGAAGAGCCATGTCGTACAAACTTAGAACCGTAAACGCGTGAGGTAAACTCTATCTAAAACGCCCCGCTTAATCCTGCAATTGTAAACCCCATTAACTGCCTCCAACCAGTGTTCGAATTTGGTTTTCACTGTATCTGTCAAAGTTTTTTTTTGACGTTTTGGGTGTATATATCACCCATAGTGAAACATTTTGTTTAAATTTTTACCCTTCAACAATGAAGTCACACTAATTGCAAGTTATGAATGGTATGCAAATAAACGCAAAGAAAATGATGGAAGAATGGAAGAAAAATAAGCGCAGCAGAGTCCGAGGGTAATAAAAGAACAGAATCATTCGTGAATGAAAAATGTCTACTTCCATTGGAAAAACGGAAGAAGGATATTACCACTGTGTTTTACTGGAACAAAAATTATGTATATGGAGGAGACTGTAATGAGCAGGAAAACATAGGAGCGTGTAGGGTAAAAGTGGCGTAGAGGATTCGCAACTGCAAATCTAAATATAGTCACGCCTCCATATACTAATCTCTATTCTTCTGCAATAGTATATATGATCTCTTAATCTCTTAATATATGTATATTGATCACATATATATTAATGGAGGAATACAGAAATTATTCCTTGAATCATGGTTGTTGTTCATTGCAGAATGAAACGAAAAAGTGGGCGAGATTGGAAGAAAAGAATGAGGATTTTCTGATGATGACGCAGCAGACACCGCAGCTAGATAATAATTTGTTTTTAGTTTCTTCTCCTATGTTTCAACTGGATGAAGGTCATTTTGTATCTCCTTTTACAAGTGACAGATCAAGAGAAATGTTGGCCTCGAACGTCGAACCTGCTCTCGTTTCCCTGGGCCTGAACATTGACCTGTCCTCTCAGATGCAACAGCAGCAAGAGGAGCTCGATACATTGATCAAATGTCAGGTACTTCTTGAATTATTTAGTGTAATCTCCATTATATTGAAGTGCCATGTGATGTAAAAAAACGAACCATTTCTAATATACATTAACTCTATGGAATGTTATATGGAGAACGAGAAAGTGCTAAAGTGGGTTTTAAACTTGCAACTTAGGAAGTACTGTGTGTCATTCACACAAACACTATAAATAAATTGCTTTAAAAATAACGGTCTTCTTTAAAAATATAAAACTAAGTAAATAACGGATGGCCGATAAAAAATCACAAGGATGTTGTGCACATGAAAGATAATATTAACTTTCAACTGGGCAACATAAAAAAAATGTCATTTGGATAGAAGTGAAATGCAAAGGAATAGAAATAATACTAATTTAATATATTTTTCTATTTGTTAAGTCAAAGTATGGTTGGAAATTCTAATTTGGAAAATATAGTTTGATATCAAGTCAAAGATATTAATAATGCTATTAATACATGATACTAGTAAAATAACGAAGTTTTATAAATTTTGTTATTCTTCAAAAATAATAAATATAATGACGTTTTATAAATTTTATTACCCTTTAAAAATACGTTTAAATGATAAATTTACCCTTCACAAAAAATAGTTAACGAAAATTCCAGTATGAGATTTTGAGAGTTGATAAAGTTATTAATAATTATTTTAATAAAATAGTATTAAATTGAATGATATTTTTGTTTTATAATATTTACATAATTAAAATTAAATTTTCTTAAATTAATTTTAGAAATTAAATTATTCATTAATAAAAAACTAATTAAAAATTGTTCCAAAATAGAGTCTGAATTATGCTACTATGTTACAAACTAATTTTTCATTTCTACTTACTAATGAGAATTTATGTTTAATTTTTTTTATTTTTAATATGTTTTTTATAATAAATTCTTTATTTTACATTTTGTTATAATCATGACATGAACCATTTTTGATATATTAGTTAGTTATACAAAATTTGAAAAATCATTTTTTTCAATTTGCAAGGTGAAACTTTAGTTGTGTGGGTGGAACTACTATTCCAATAATTTTTATAACCAGATCTAAGGAACAAATCACCCGAAAAATGGGGCAATTTGAGTGCCAATTATCCCAAGCCTGCAATGAATGCTTGCCTGTTATGTCGCCGGTTTCTGATTGCTTATTTGGAAGAAGTATGGCCTCTGTATCAATACGTCACACCCATTAAAGGGCTATGGTGGCTGAGCAATCAATCCCCTCGATCAGAATATCTGAGGGAAGGCCTTTGGAAACCTGCTTATCTATTCCTTTCATATGGATGGAAGGGTGAAAAACGTAGTGAGCCACGTCTGCAACTTGTCTCATCTTTTCTGGCTTGATTGGCCTATAAACTATTGCTGGAGGGGACATGGAATTACTGGCAGCCCCATAAAGAATGCGATCTTTCCGCTACCTGGAATAACTTAAGAAACCCAGGCTTAGTATATTATAACGTTAAGCGTGTGGTTTGCTTTCAGAAGCCAGCAAGGGACATTTATTTGAATTCACAACCATGGATGGGTTAATTATATCGAAGCCCAACACGAGAAGCGGCCCTTTACCCTAACCCCGAGACAGGCAGGATTGTCTAACCCCAAGACAAGCAGGATTGTCTAAGGTCAGGCACGAACTCAACTCGTCCAGGCTTAGACTTGCCTCTTTAATTCATTTAAACATAAACTCTTGATGTTGTTGGTGGGCAAGATGAAAGAATGGTTCAAGTGCATCCATTGAAAGTGAAAGATCTTGATTAAATCATTGACGCCTTGGCAGCAGTGAGATTTATGCAGCAGTGAGATTTATCCGGAAGAGAACATTCGTGTAGCATCCATGGCTGAGCATCAAGCTCCGTGATTATGTTCACAGGACAAACTTTGAATGATACACTTGTACACCTCTTATATAGATAGTAGATACTACATAGAAATAATAACAAGTTATGTGGGCCAAGGATAGTATTAATTCGTTATGGCAATACATAAGCCATTATAGTGATTATTATTCTAATCACTATAATAGTTATGCTGGACTATTCGCTAATTATTTCTTGCCCAACATTATTGTTCACCAAGAGATTCTGCGATAAAATCCAAGCGCTGAAGCTGCCTACACATGGTAAGGTTGTATTGTAAGGCAGTGTTGAACCAATATTGTTGTTCATCAAAGACAGTTTTTCAGCTGTGGAAGATTGCAAATGGCACTTGAAAAATCCCCAACTAAGCCTCCGTTCCCCGGGTGAATTCCCACCACCGATTTTGAGCTCTGGTCCAATGAAATACTCATCCATTTACAGGGAAAATTGTCCTCCGCCTTCCAATTAATTGTACGCATTTCAAATATTTATATATTGCATATTCAAAGTTTCTGAATTATGGAATTTTGAATTCTATCTCAATGAGATAGAATCTGGATCGCAGCTTGATCCTTTTGACAAATTCTTGTTAATTAGATTGTTATTTACATTGCTAAAGTAATGTGAATTCATAGATACAATCACTGAATATATGGATTTGATCGTGTTATAGAATATTTTTAAACCAACCAACAAAATGGTGTGAGGATTCATCCTCCATATAGCATAGAAGATTTACAGTTGCATGCTCGATACGGGCGTACTTTTCACTCAAATTCCAGTTGCATGTACTGTAAGTGGATGCCAACTGAAGTAGTGTAATATGATTCTCTTGTTTTTAAACTGTAATTGTCTTAATTTAGATCGAGTTGGCATATATAAATAACCATATAGTATTTTACACAATTTGTAAGCTATGAAGTCAAATGTAAACTCAGTTATGATGCTCACATAATTGTAATCAGGATAGGTCGGCTCCATAGCGATCTAATTGTTGTGACCAGATCTTATCCATAGCGATCTAGTAGTTGTGACTAGATTTGATCGATAGTGATATAGTAGTCCAATATGAGGACTCAATATAATGTAAAATTGGTGGGGTATTAAGGAGTTTGGTCGTAGATTGATGCTATAATTTCCAAAGTAACACACCAAACAAAACAACAAACAATTGACCATATCATGGATGTTAATGAGAAGTTCTTAATCACATTGCCTTCAGTTCACGCCTTCTTCAAATGACTGATGTTCAAATAACGGATGCTTTTATTAGAATTCCTGCCTGTATTGTATAGAATGGCTACATATCGTTGTCAAGCACACTGGTGCTAGCTTTGTATTCTTAAATGTTTCCTTGCAAAAATGTTCATAAAGGCCCTTTATGCTTTGCAACTTTGCTCCAGACATTGTATTGTATTACTTCTTGCTCTATTCCCCATTTTATTTTCATTTATTTTCATTGTCCTTTCATGCTTTACCCCACCGTTCCTTTTGCATTGTCCTTTTGATCTTGTAGGGACATTGCTACTTATGGTTCTTGTTTATGGTAGAGATTATATATTTAATTTTTGTTTATTAATTTATATAAGTACATTGAATATATCTAAATTTTATAAAGTTGTATGAATATTTTTATTTAATTATGATTAAAATGTATTTAATTTTTATTGAATTAAAAGCTTTGATTAGACTAATTTTGTCATTGACAATATTTAGAAAAATAAATTAAAACCTAAACATACTTTTATACATTAAAAAATAATTCCTAGAGATTTGACAGAGTCCTCATTGACATTCTCATAGGCGTTGTCTCATGTCATGTCAACAGCCTCACAATATCCATTCATTCATATCTTTTTGCTGAGATTGAATAGGTGAGGTAACACAAGCTCTAGTTTCATTCATTCCGCAAAGTTTAAAGAGTAATTTTTCTTTGGTTGAGAAACAAAATTGCATTAGGGTTCGACGTGTTTAGTCTCTACATTAGTTTGATTCTCAACAATCGTTTGAGCCCTCCTAGCACTAACATTGTATTTCTACCCTCGTCTTCGGTGTTGTATCCCACTACCCTCCACAATTGTTAACTTCATTTCGGTTAGGTAGCAGTGCGAAATTAGGTTATCAAATAGTGGGAAGACCGTTGGTTATTTGTTGCTTCAAATATCAAGATAAATTTGTTGGAGTATCAATTATAACCACCGCACCTCTTGGAATATAATGTGGACTGATCTCCAACAATGGGATCTTTGGACTTGTGCTTGGTTGCAAATGTTTACCAACATCTGCAGGTTTTGGTGTAAGGATAAATCTTACATGGTATCAAAGTTGAGGTCCCAGGTTCAATTTCCCCGAGCTATGCTAGAGGGGGGGTGTTGGAGTATCAGTACAACCGCATGGTATAACCATCGCACCTCTGGGAATATAAAAATGTGGACAAACTACCACTCCTCGTAATAGGACCTGTGCTTGGTTTCAAATGTTTATCAACATCTGTAGGTTTTGGTGTAACAACAAACCTTACAAAAGAAAACAATACCTGGCATTGTTAGGTGTGAAACCACAGAAGCACAACATGAAACAACACATGAATCAATTGAAAATCATGATCTTTCTCAGCATCAGTTCAATTCTCGGCACTAGTTTGATCCCTTGTGGCAGTGACTATGTCTTCCTCCCCCTCAGTTTTAGTGTTGTATCCCACCACCCTCCATAATTGTTTACTTCATTGGGGTTAGGTGGCATTGTGAAATTGATGTTATCAAATCACCAGTGTTATAAAATCGTGGGAAGACCATTAGTTTTTTTTCTACTTCAAACCCTACTGGTTTTATGTTGCTTCAAACCTAAAGATAAAGAAAACAATCCTTGGCATTGTAGGTATCAAACCAAAGTAGCATGGAAAGAAAAAATAGACAAATTAGTTGAAAAACAAGAGTATCAAGCAAAGGTATTATTATTATTATCATCATCATCATCTTAATTGCCTCAATTGCCTCGTCGAGGCATCAATTTTTTGGGTTTACATCATGTTGTTGGTTGAGTGGCTTTAAGATTTATTTTTTTGTGTTTGTTTTATATTGTTGGTTAAGTTGCTTTCATATTTGTTTTCATTATTTGGGTCTGCATTATATTGTTGGTTAAGGGATTCTTGGATATGTTTTTATTATTATTCTCTTCAACAAGATAAATTCATTTTGGAGGTTGTGGAGTGCAGGTTAGTTGTCTTTTGGAATTGAGAGTACACAAATTGTACATCCACAATGAAGTATTGCTCTTAGTCAGATGAGAAATTTATGATGATTTGAGCTCATAGCTATTTGACCAGAAAATGTAAAGGCCCAACTTTAATTGGATTTGTTTACTTGAACTTCATGCAAGTTTTGGTCTATAATTGGATTCATTAGTTTGAGCTTCATGTCATGTTCTGGTCAATAATTAGATACATTAATTAGTAACCCTAAACCCACAATATTGTTAGAATTGATAAATATGCATTAACGTATAACAATAAATTACTAGCATATAAATCAATAACCACAATCTTACTAGTTTAATCTCCTAAACACAAGCATTGAAAATAATCAATAACATATGCAAGAAAGGAAAGGAAAGAGAAAGAGAGGACCAATTTTACTTGGTGAAACCCTAGACAAGGAAACATTATTGGAAGGATTGGTCTTTATATTCTTCATGAAACTTTCACTCTTACAATGCTTGGCACCCAAATAAACAACACATCGCATTCCATCTTCATTTCATGTCACAATGACTTTCCATTGTCATGTTCTTCATGTACTAAATGAGTCTCCTTCAACTCTATTATATATGCTAGAGGGATGGATGTTCATATCCCATAATACATGTGGGATAAATATTTTTCCACCTCTTTTATATAAAGAATTGTAATAGGATAATACTACTCCATGATGCATGTGGATTAACTTAGTTTTCATAAGTTTATAGAGTTATGAAGAATATTATGGCTTCTTTTCTATGTAGGACTCATTATGTTTACAAAATGCTTTAGCTAGGATTATACAACAATAAATGAGCCCATTAGGCATCATTACACATTCCAACATCCTGCCTTAATGATGACTAGATGGATCGAACACAAATTGTAGAATATGGAATTACATTAACATCCCCCCTTGAAGACAACTTCCAAAATTCCCAATGAGTTGTAAAGATCAACAAACTTTGCCTCATGTATTTGATGAAGATAGCAACTGCTTCTTACTAATATTGAAATTGCACTCAAACCGAGATCTCAACAGAAAACTTCATTGTCTGTACAAAAACCTCAGATGGCCTATACATAAAAAAATGTGTCCAACAGATAGTCATCACAACTAAGCTAAAAGATGTACTCAACTATGAACCATGAAATTATGAAAAGAAGATGTCATTATATGGTATTTTATTTGTATTTCATTACATTACATTTTAACTAGAAGAAGGTGGCATCATATGGTATTTTATTAGATTACATTCCTTCTTAATGACAAGTTCAAATATATCGAATAAGGTGGAAAATGGTTTCAAACTTTGATGTTGCCAAGGATAAGTTGAAGAGTGGAATAATGTAGGAAGCTATTACAAACTGCAATTAGATCCTCAATAAATTACAAGGAGAGATGCCTTCTACTGTCAAGAATCAATGCCAAATGACAATTAATATGCTAAGAAGCTCAAAATATGAACAATCTACAAAACCAAGTTGTCCCAGAACTCTTCAAAAAGACCCCTTTGGAGAAAGTGAAGCAATTAGAGAATTAATTAACATGAAATAACTTCCAAGAGTAAAGCATATATAAACATGATAAGCCCACAATGACAAAGGAAAAATCAAGACATGAAAGAGAAACATGAAAATGCTTGTACACAAAGACAATTAGCAACATCATATAACTATTTAGCAAAATATGGATGCAATAAATTAACATCACATATAGATGAAAAATATTCCCACCAAGTAACTAAGTCTTTGGAATTGGTTGGTTTCTTGTTGTCACCATGACAAAATGCTAGAGAATCGTGTTCCCGAAAATGTAAATCATCTTCTAAACAAGAAAGTTAGTGTCAAGTAACTTAGGAATGGAAACATCCTCTACAAACATGATGATTAAAACCAAGAAACTAAAAACTAATGCAAAAAAATAAATGAAGCTAATGAAACGAATTTAATATAAACACTCACCAATGACAAAACCATGAATCACCTACCTACAGACCAAGCAAACCCTCAACAACAAATAGAAAAAGAACTTACATTAAGGTTTTTGGCTTCAAACAAGGGTGTATGCTACTTTCTAAAAGGAAAGGAGCGTATGGACTTACAATATGGAAATTCAACTGAGGGTTTCAAGATACATGTAAAAACAACAATGTTTGAATTTTATAAACTATACTATAATTGGATGTGGTTCCAAGACGCATTTTGAGTACTTGGAAATAAATGTAAGGGGTAAATAATTGGGAATGTCTTTGCAGATGTTTTTAGGTAATATGACATTTATAAAATCATGTTTCCTTTGAAGATCAAAATTTATTTCTTGAAATAATTCTTAGTGAATTTATGTGAGGAATGCTAGGTGAATTCAAATTGATCCAGTAGTGTAGAGAAAATGATGACCATCATATTTTAACTCTTCCATTACTAACTAAAGCACCATTAAATGATTATAGCATTCTTAAGTTGAGGCATAGCCATGTCTCTCCTTTTTCTATATGATAATATATGTTCAAGGGAATACTTGTAAATTCCAATAGCAACACTTCAACCACACCCATAGATTAGTATGGAATCCTTAACATTGGATATGAACCTTTTCTCTTGTAAGAATATAATCTTGTGTGTTGTATCATCTTTTGGGAACCTTTCAAGAAATTGATTTATATCCAATAGTCCAATGTTGATTCTCACATAAACACAATCATGCTACAATGAATCAATGCATGATATGACATTGAAAAGTTAAAACTATCTTACATTCTTTGACTAGGCCAATTTAAGGCCCTTTATTGAACATTTAAGATTTCCAAATGTATTATGATGGTTTCTCCAATCATAAGATTTAATAAAAACTCTAATTATATTTAAAATCAATTATCTTTATTTTAAACAATTGATGCTTCCTTTGAAAGCACACAGAAACATCCAAAGAACATATGCTATTAACTATCTCTCTACAATAGGACATTGTTGGCATAGGGTTAGAGCACATGAAGTGCAGAAGCCGACACTGACAAAGGGGTCATCAACAGAGGAAAGGACCGTTTAGGAAGGATAAGAAGCCGACGAAAGAGCAAGTTCTGGTCAAAGTGAGTTATTTGACCATTTTGTAATAGTCTTAGTTGTCTATAAATAGATCCACATTTGTAAGCCTAAGGGCATCGATCGTAGACGGTGATATCTAGCATCTATGTATGTTTCTGCTTTCAGCAAGTTTTGCTCTGTGTATATGGATTCACATGGAGTCGCTTAGAACTGTTCCTGTGAAGGTTGTACCACAGATTTTGAGATGAGTTGATGCATGAGGATGTTCGATTATGTCTCTATTATGTGTTTCCATTTGTGTCACCATGTTATGAATGATGAATGTTATCTTAATGATGCGATGTGTTTAAGGTTTTGTTGCTCTATTGATTAATATGTGATGTAAGTTGATGCGAATGATGTTTACATGTTGTTGATGCAGATGTGGAATGTATATATGAATTGTTAGTATATTGCGAAGGCAGATCTTTGGTTCCTGTAGCGACTAAGTAAGGGTTAATGCATGTTCTCTCCCTACTGCAGAAACTTGGTTCCTACACCCCGCTTGAACATCTCGGGTGAGACCTCACTCGCTCTGTGGGTGTTGCTAGAAAGGGGAAGACCTTTATGGGCCAATAATTAAGGGTATCTAGTTGGTTTTTGTTGACAGCCCTGTGAAGTGAACCCCTGTCGACAGAACTATGTCAACAGACATCACATACATTTGTTTGGAAAATATCATTTCTTAAAGCAGGGCGTAATATTTTTTTTTTAGATTGTTGGGCTTGGCCCAAGTTGGGGCAAATTTTGTGAACAGAAGGAGTTTTAGTTGTGGAGCTGAGCGCGGCTCAATAAAAATACATTTTTGTGCAAGTATTGGGGATGCTGCAAAGTTGAGCACAACAACCAAATTTTGGTAGTACTTCGAAGGGTGCTGCGAAGATCAGTGCTGCGAGGAAGCAGTGTTGCGACGTGACCAGTCCACATGGAGCCGGTAAAGCAGAGTGCTGGACGGAGGATGGGCACGGGTACCGGTTAGACCGTCGGCGGTCTATTTTTGGCAAAGATGGTTCAGGGAGGTCGAGCGGCGGCCAGATGTGCAAGGTCATTAGAGGAAGAATGGTTTGATGAAAGTGTCTGGGAGTTGATCCAGTTGTACGATGCCGTTATAGGAAGAGCAGCTCGAGGAAAGTGACTTGTTGGCGTGTGCACAATAGAAAGGCCGATAGCGACAGGATGAAGGCATGGAGGACCGCCACGATGGAGCACTCACTACCAGAGGCCAGCAGTTTGGCTTAGAGAAACCGTAGCAGCTTCGGAAACCCTAAGGGTTTCATCCTTTAGCATTGTAAAGACATGAACTACGGTCATGATCTATTTAAGGAGGAAATTTTGTATGGGAAAGGGTTGGGGTTTGTTAGAAGCTTAGTACTAAGCATTGTAAAATCTTTCTGAGTAAAGATATTGTAAAGGCTCTGCAGCCGAGTGTGCAGAGACCTATCCGAGAGAGAAGAGAGTCTGCGGCTGAACATGAAGACTAAGAACTGTTGTGCCCTTCCCAAAAGATATATATAACAACAGTTCTTGTGGACGTAGCTTTCCACCTGAGGGAGTGAACCACGTTAAATACTGTGCAGTGTGATTGTGTTGTCTATTGTGCATTTATCTGTTTCATGTGAATGACTGTCTGAATTTTCCCTTGAATACTGTTATGGTAGGACTTTTATATGTATTTTCCATCAGGAGAATATGGAAATAATATGTTAAGTTATGCATGAATAGATGAATGGTGAATGTTTGGTCTCTTCTTATAAAGCAATAATGAATCTGTTATTCGGCTAAGTGTTAGATATTGTTTAAGCACTTTCACATTACGTAGTAGGAAGAATGCATGGTGGTTGGATCGTCTCTGCGGCACATGGTTGAGCAGCAAACACCCTAAGTGAATGAATGAATGATTGAGTGTTAATAACTCCAATACTCTAGTTAACTGCAGGTATTTCAAGTTTTAGTGTGAGTTGCATCGGCCGTAGTCACAAATAAATTCTGTGGAAGTATAATTCAGAGGTGCGGACCGCGATGTCGTCTAGCATCGCGCAGTATTGCCCCACAGCACACATCCCGTATCACGCTATGTAGTACGTCAGACTAAACAACTCATCACCTATTGTGGAAACTTGATTCCGCAGTACCCCATAGATACACCTCGGGTGAGACCTCAACCTGCTCATAGGTTGTTGCCGAAAGGGCCGGTGCGAAGGGGGTTTTGTTGGTCAAGGGGAAACTGCGAAGAACCTAGGTCTTTATTGAAAACCCTCTGGGTCAGCATATGGTAATCCAACAAATGGTTCCGTTTCCGTGCTAGAATCCGTGATGAGTTGCAGCCGTAATGTATGACGAAGAACATCAATTCCCGGCAGGCTCCGACAATTGGCATCCTAAAAAGACAGAGATTCAGGCTTGGTGTGACAAGACCATAAGAAACTTTGCAAGGCAAGAGAATAGACAACCACATTTATCTTACGAACAGTGGTTGAATAGATACCTGTGGAAATATATTCACAATATTTTCTAGGCATCATTTCCAGACGAGCTGCACAAGTGGATCTCATTGCTCGTAGAGAAGAAAACCTGTTTTCAAGGATTTCCTAAAAAGTGGACTCCAGAGCTCATAACGCAGCTCAAAGCAATAGACATCCCATTGACGCGTGCAGTTGACTTTTGGGTCGATCACATGCTAGAAGGCTTCGTAACAGAATTTGCTGTAGACACACTCCAATCCTACAGCCAAGCAGAAGCATACTTTTTCGACGGATTCCAAGGTAAGTACCTGAACAATCTCAGTCTATACATTAAGATGCTGCTAGCTGAGAAAGGTGTTTTAAGAATGCAGTAATATTATCAAGTCTGTCATGGTAAACAATATATATAGTGATTATGACGAAGAGACCCATAATCTTAGAAGCGGGAAGAGATATAAATTTAATAAGAATCTTAAAGGCACTGGACCCCACATAGATACTGAGATTCCTTGTGACCTTAACAACAAAGCTGTGCCACCATCCACCCCTCAGAATCTGCAAGTTGCAGAGACCACACCTCCCTTATCTCAGAGCCCACCCGTTACACATCCCACCCCTCAGGATACTAAGACGAGTACGTCCACTCCGATTCTCCCATTTACTTTCACTGCGCAGATCCCATCACAGCATCCGTGCACAAATCCGGGTGTCCCTACTATTAGGACAATGGCAAGCACTTATATGAAGCTACCGATATTTAAAGGAACTGGTCTAGAAGACCCTGACCAGCATTGGTTTCTTTGCGAAGCCATATGGAGTGTAAAACAAATCCACAATGATGTTGTGAAGAGAGAACAGCTCATTACCACCCTCAGAGATAGAGCTTTACATTGGTTTATGAAGTATTCTCAGACACAGCCGAGAACCCACGCAGAAATTAAAGATGCGCTTGTGGCAGAGTTTAAGAAACCCAAATCTGAATCTCAATGTGTAACCAAGTTGAAAGAAACAAAGCAGAGACCGACTGAAATGGTCTGGGAGTTTGATTAGAAGTTCAAGACCTTATTGGACCAAGTGAGCTTTGTTATAGCTCCAGAACAGCACAAGGAATGGTTTATTGCTGCGTTGTTGCCCCACATTAGATTACCATTGATGCAGCAGAAGGTTGCATCGTAGGCAGAGGCCTTGGAGATCACAATGAAGCTAGAGGGTTTGTCGATTGGTGAGACTAGTTCGAGGATGTCTCAGATCCAGAACCAGCTGACCACCTTGACACTAGAACTGCAAAGCATGAAGAATGGCAAAGAACAAAGGTATGAACCTAGGCATGAGGTCTGGTGTACAGGTTGTAAAGGAGAAGGCCATGACCGTGAGCATTTCCCTTTATTTCGTGACTATCTTAACAGTGGTACGCCCAACCCGATAAATTAGAATCAAGCCCCAAGGTGTGAAAATTGTAGAACTATAGGACACAGACCCGAAGATTGCTATCTCATACAGAAATATGTGAAAACACCCAAAAATTTATATTACACTTTCTGTAAATCAGCTGGACATGATGAATCCAACTGCCGTGCATATGAGCTAATGAACGAAAGAAAATGAGATATGGACACAACGAGAGGCGCTGGCTTGTACCGCGTACAAGAAGAAAACCAACCCAAACAAGAAAATGTGCAATATGATCAAGGAGGATACAGAGGTCGTGGTGGTGGATACCGTTGCAGAGGAAGAAATACTGGCCCAACGCAGGGAAGAGACTGCGGCCCGATCATTTGTTATAATTGTGGCCAGCCAGGTCACATATCTAAAGATTGTGTTAACCCATGCACTACATGCAACTACTGTAAATCATTTAAGCATGTTATTGAAGATTGCGCAGTGCTAGAGGTGGAAATGCAGAAAAGAAGATGGACGGAGGGACCAACTCCAAACATCTAGTGGATCGCAGCAGAGAATAGATCAGTGGACCCGAGCATCAACGTGGTCACACACAGTGGCTCTGAGACAGGATGCAATAGGGGAGCAGAAGCTTCAATGTCAGGGGAGGCTCACACAAAGCAGACCCCTCTTGAGACAGTATGGATAAGAAAAGATCCAGGAAAAATACCTGCTCTAGACCTACGGAAGAACAAGGAGGTCTTTATCAACGTGCGGGATACCTTCACAGAACTAGAAACTAAGTTAGCAAGGATCCCATTGTGCAGTGAAAAACCACATGTTGAAGACATGCCAGCTACTTATGACAAAACAAGTACCACAACGGATGTTGGCACTTCCATTGCACAGTTCCTGCGAAGCTGCATGAAGCTACTAAAAAGTGAAAATGCCATAACAAAGCTATAGAAGCTCATAACACAATATGAACCACAAACAGGAACAGAAACTTCTGATAGTTCCGTACATCACATAAGGAAGCATAAAAGAACAGGCCGAGAAATGAGGCTTACCACGCAAATAGGAGATTTTGAAATGGATGAAGTCGTCCCTGATTTGGGCTCTGAAGTCAATGTCTTGACTAAGCAGACATAGCAGCAGATGGGTCGACCAAAGCTGTTATGGTCACCTATCGAATTGAGAATGGCTAACCAAGAGAAACTCATACCTTTTGGCCTATTAGCCGATGTGCTAGTTGACATCGATGGAGACCAGAGTCATGCAGACTTTGAAGTTATCGAGATTGTGGATGATAGTCAGCCTTTTCCTGCACTGTTAGGAATTGAATGGGCCATGGATAACCTAGCTATCATAAACCTAAAGACAAAGCAGATGGTATTTGAATGAAATCATCTTAGGGTCATCGCACCATTGGATCTTAAAGATGGGGACAGATACAGTGAGCTGATTCAGGAGGAATCCAAGGCTCAAGACTTGGACAGACTATACCAGATCACCGCGAACCAGGAAGATTACATTAATCCAACTGCGGATGGTACACTCAGCTAGAGATGTGACAGCTCTTGTGTCTCTGACTCAGAGACAGAACTAGAAAATTGGCAAAGCCGCATGCATGAAGTATCAGCAAGTAGATGTGCGCAAGATATGAAATCACTGCGCTGGATCGGAAAGGAGGTAAGGCCTATTCCCGTGTATGATGGTTCTGCTAACGTTTACACTTTCATCCAAGAATATACTATAGCTATTACATATGAGTATAGATTACCAACATTGGATATGGCACTGCGTGACACACTATCCAAATGGTGGGTTGCACACAAGCAGACATTGACCACTTGGAATCAATGCGGGATTAAGATGTAGATTCGGTTTGCTGACAGGGTTACTTTACCTTTTGAAACGTTTAATGGATAGATAGATCCTATCTAGCATATTGAAGCCTTATCACAGGCATGGGTGGAAAGGCCACAAACATAATGGGTGCATCTATTTGTTGTACATACACTGGACGATGATAGTCGAAAGAAATGGTACCTAGACGAGGAGTTGCGCAGGGAAACCACTGATTGGGATGTGTTGACTGCGAACTTCCAGAAGGACTTCAACTTTGACGATGACAACCCACTAATCCATGACGCGTTGCAGATAATTAAGGAATGCATATTTAGGGAAGACTGTCCTCACGAAAATATAGCGTGAGAAGGATTCTTCAGGGCAGATGGCATTCTTGTGAACCTACAATCAGAAGGGAAGGAACACGGAAAACATGCCATCGAGTGTTATAACCTAGTTGAAGTACTCGATGATAGACAGGAAGATGATGAGGACGATCCGTGCAACATAAACATACCAAAATAGGAGGGTGCGCACGGCGTAGAAGGACCTCCATTGGAAATCCCAGACATGAGTGGACCAGTAAAGACGTAGAAGGTGAACATTGGCACAAACGAAAATCCAAAGTTCACATCAATTGGAGACTATTGGGATTATCAGACTATTGCAGAGATCACAGACATCTTACATGAGTATCAGGAGTTGTTCCCAACAAAATTCATAGAAATGAAAGGCATTCTGGGAGACCTAGGGGTCATGAAAATACCTTTGAAGCCAGGCGCCAAGCCTGTGAAGCAGAGGCCATATAGACTAAATCCGCGATACAAAGAAAGAGTCCACGCAGAGCTAGACAAGATGGTCGAAGAAGGAATCATTGAACCTGTTGAAGAATATGAGTGGATTAGTCCCATGGTCGTTCAAGACAAGAAAACGAAAGGTGAGATCAGGATTTGTGTGGATCTCAGAAAACTGAATGATGCTTCTATGCATGACCCATTCCCTACTCCTTTCACGGACGAAGTACTTGATAATGTTGGAGGGAATGAGGCCTACTCTTTTACTGATGGTTTCTCCGGGTATCATCAGATCAGGATTGATCTAGGAGATAGGCATAAGACAACTTTTGCTACAGAATGGGGGTCATTCCAGTACACAGTAATGCCTTTTGGTCTGAAGAACGCACCTGCCATCTTTTCCAGAGTTGTCATCGCAGCATTTAAATATTTTATGCACAAGTTCCTAGAAGCCTATTTTGATTATTGGACTATGCTTGGACTATTGAAGAACCATTGTGCGAATCTTAGAGTGATGCTTGAGAAGTGTAGGCAGCATTAGATCTCCTTAAATCTGAAGAAGTGTATTTTCTATGTTCCTTACAGGATTCTACTTGGCCAAATTGTCTATAAGCAAGGATTGATGGTGGATCCTGTGAAGATTGCAATCATTGTAAATTTACCAACACCAAATTTAGTCAAGATGTTGTGCTCTAACTTAATCCATACCAGATATTACAGGAAATTCATAAAGGGTTATGCGTAGATAACCGCAGCAATGGAGAAGTTGCTAAAGAAAGACGCGCCATTCATTTGGAACGTAGAGTGCGAACATAGTTTTGATACACTAAAGGAGAAGATGGTTACTATGCCGATCCTAGTCTTCCCAGAATGGGCGAAGCCATTCCATGTACATGTTGATGCATCAAGAATTTCCCTGGGAGTCGTATTAGCTCAGCCAGGAGAAGGAGGTATTGACCATCCCATTGCATTTTCAAGCAGGAAGCTCTCAACAACAGAAAAAAACTACACTACTACTGAGAGGGAAGGTCTTGCGATGGTATATGTGCTGCAGAAATTCAGACACTACTTGCTTGGTGCACATTTCCTCATGTTTACTGACCATTCCGCTTTGAAATACTTGGTCAATAAGCCAGTGTTATGGAGGCGCATATGCAGATGGCTATTGCTATTCCAGGAATATGATTTTGAGATTGTTGTTAAGCCAGGTAGGCTGAACTTGCAACCTGATCACCTCTCTAGGATTGAGTCAAGAGAAGAGACGACAAATATTGAAGACAGTCTTCCTGATGCATAGTTATTTTCTATACAAGTTGTTAATGATTATTATCAGGATATTATTGATTTCTTAACAACGGGATTGGCACCTCAGGACTTTTCCATCCAGCAAAAGAAGCAACTGGTAGTGCGCGCCGCAGACTTCACTATTATTGCAGTTCATCTATACAAACTCGGACTGGATGAAGTGCTACATAGATGCGTACTAGACCATGAGAAACTAGTCATCTTAGCAGATGCGCATTCAGGGATCGCAGGAAGCCACTATGCAGGAAGGGATACTGTGCAGAAGATACTACGCGCAGGGCTGTGGTGGCCTACGATCCATAAAGACTCTAACGAATACTTCCGCAACTGCGATTTCTTTCAGAGGACAGGAAAGCCTTCGCCTAGAGATGAAATGCCCCTGAATCCACAGTTGACCTTACAGGCATTTGAAAAGTGGGCCATTGATTTCGTGGGTCCCATAAACCCACCAGGGAATGAATGTCTGAATTTTCCCTTGTGTACTGTTATGGTAGGACTTTTATATGTATTTGCCATTAGGAGAATATGGAAATAATATGTTAGGTTCTGCATGAATAGATGAATGGTGAATGTTTGCTCTCTTCTTATAAAGCAGTAATGAATCCGTTATTCGGCTAAGTGTTAGATATTGTTTAAGCACTTTCACATTACGCAGTAGGAAGAATGCCTGGTGGTTGGATCATCTCCGCGGCACATGGTTGAGCAGTGAACACCCTAAGTGAATGAATGAATGATTGAGTGTTAATAACTCTAGTACTCTAGTTAATTGCAAGTATTTCAAGTTTTAGTGTGAGCTGCATCAGCCGCAGTCACAAAGAAATTCCGTGGAAGTAGAATTCAGAGGTGCGGACCGCGGTGTCATCTATTGCCGCGCAGTCTTGCCCTACAGTACACATCCCGTGTCACGCTACGCAATACGTCAGACTAAACAACTCATCACCTACTGTGGAAACCTGATTCCGCAGTACCCCATAGATATACCTCGGGTGAGACCTCAACCTGCTCGCAGGTTGTTGCCGAAAGGGCCGATGCGAAGGGGGTTTTGTTGGTCAAGGGGAAACCGCAAAGAACCTGGGTCTTTATTGAAAACCCTCTAGGTCAGCATATGGTAAGCCAACATAGATTATCAAATTCTAATCAAATTCTAATTGATGGATGACAAATTCGAACAGTGAATCGACTGCATAAAAAGAAGACAGGAAGAGAGATGAGGATGAGTGCACAGATTGGTGCATTCGATGTCAAATCCATTATTCTAGATTTGGGTTCGGATGTGAATATCTTGACAAAATAGATGTGGGAAACAATGGGGAAGCCACAGTTGGTATGCTCCCTAGTACATCTTCGACTGGCAAACCAGAGTAAGGTCACTCCCATTGACCGATTATGTCACATCCCAGTCGAGATAGAGGAACTCAAGACCTATGCAAATTTCGATGTGATAGAAATAGTCGACAACACGAGGCCCTATCTAGTGTTGTTGGGGATAGATTGGGTGATGGAAAACCAATCCATGATCAACTTCCGAAAATGAAAAATGTCGTTTGAGAATCGTGACATGAGGGTAGTCGCACCCCTCAATCCAGTAGAAGGACAACGGTATGTCGATCCAATGAGGGATGAATTCACGGAAGGATGGGACAATGTGTACAATATCTTAGAGGACTATATGAATACTATCGTTGATGGATAGTTGGGATGGCGGAGTGTTATCTCGGCGTCGTCATATTTTGATGAAGCACTGGAGAACTGGCAGAATCGACTACATGAAGTATCATTCTGGAGATTTCCCAACCTAACATACGAGGGATTTCCCAACCTCACTAAATTCATCACCAAATTTGAAGAAAGAGTTACAGAATCGCAAAGGTTGATGGCATTAGAGGAAGCATTAAAGGCTACCTTAGCACGATGGTGGGAAACGCACAATCCGACAATGACGAGATGGCCACTATGTCGACAACTGATGGAGATCAAGGTTCGATGAAACTGAAGGGTACTGCGGAAGGAAATACAGTGGAAGGAGTGACCCAAAGGAGCACTTGGAGGAATGCCAAAGCGCATGGGGAGCAAGACCATAGAAAGAATGTGTCCATTCATTCATCCATACATTGGATGAGGTACTGTAGAATTGGTACATCACAACAGAACTGCGACATGGAATGACTATGTGGGAGGAGCTAACTATCAACTTTAGTTGGAATTTCAGCTTCTCAGATGAAAACCCTTTCATCCATAGTGCACTGCAGGTGATACGGGAGAAGGTGTTTGAAGTAGTCCCGCTAGAGAAACGCATGGGATTACAGTGGGCTGTGACGCCAAAGATGTAGTTGGAATGTTACAACATGATGTGAGGACCGGATGATAAGGATGATCCATGAGCCACTTATATCCCAGATTCAGAAGGAATCTGGAATGTCGAAGCACCCGAGATACCCTTCGACAAATTTCAGCAGCCGCTGTGCCTCAAGAAATTTAATATTGGGTTGAAGGAAAATCCCAAGTTTGCAAGCATAGGAGATTGTTCAGATGATGCGACCATCCCAAAAGACATGGATCTACTACACGAATTCCAGGATCTATTCCCAACAATTTTTTTGGAAATGAAAGGAATTTCTGGGGAACTAGGCGAAATGAATATCCCACTAAAGCCTGATGTGAAACCGGTGAAGTAGCGACCTTGTCGATTGAATCTCAGGTACAAGAAGAAAATGAAAGTCGAACTCGAGCGAATGTTAGATGCAGGCATCATATAACCAGTAGAAGAATCTAAATGGATCAGTCCGATGGTGGTACAAGACAAGAAAATTGGCGAAGTCACCATTTGTGTTGACCTAAGGGAACTGAACAATGCATGCTAAGTATCAGAAGGTGCTGGAGCTTGCTAGGGCGGTAAAAGAAAAAAAAATCACAACATTGGAAATTTGTCGACAACATTGAGTCTATTGACAAAACAATCACAAAAGACAGAGGAAGTGCAAGGTTCGGTGCCTGTCGATGGCTTCTACGAAGCGAACGGGTCAAATCCAGTCATAAATGTAGTAGTTAATCCACGACGGATGGCGGTGAAAATGGGTAATAGTACAATTAATAACTGATGCATGTGAGGGATTCGATAAATCCGCTCCGGATTTGGTAATAATTGGCCAAAATCGACAAGATTGATAGGACACAGTAAATCAAAACTATAAATGTAGGGGAAGAAGATAGTTCGACACACTGTGTGTTAAGCAAGAAACTACAAGGTAGCGCATGGCATTTTACATTTCGAGCAGAAGTACCAAAGAAATCCCACACACAACGTTGATCATGCCTAAATGACTAGAGATTGTGTCCGGAATATCATTCATAAAGAAGAGGAGTTCCAAATGGCCTACAGACACCGGCCGAAAGCCGAAGAGAGGGACCTAGAATTCAGCGCGACTTGCAAAAGGAGAAGCATGCACTCTGGGAACTGCTCAAAAGGAAACAACATTGCAAGGAGGGAACCCTGGCCCAACAATACCAGGGTATGTACCTCCAAGCAAGGAAGGGACACCAACGATTCGGGTGAGTAAGAACACAAGATATGTAATCAAGATGCCGTCGATACCGAAAGGAGTTCCTCACACTAGAAACATTGTGGAGAACTTGCAAAAGCTATAATATAGCGACCATGACCTCATGAACTACCTAGAATGCACAAAAGCCACATACATTAATGTTTCACATGGATAAGGAGGCCCGATCAGGAAGGAACCACTGAAGTGGGCATTGGGATTAGAGCAATCAAGATTATTGGGCCTCACCCAAATACCACACTTTGTGAGAACGGTGCAGGTGAATGCGTGTGTCAAGCAATTACTCGCCTATTTCCATGGAGGATACCTATGGTTGCATGAAAAGAACCCAGTCACAATCGAACTGATTTCAAGAATCGCAAGACTACCCAAGTTTGGGGAAGACCCTTCCCAAGTCTTTCAGGGGAAGGATAATGACAAGAAGCTCGTCGTGAGGCTGAAGACGAAGTATGGAGTCGAGAAAAACTCCAAAGGATACTTAATCGACACAATTAAGGACAAAGTTTTCAGGGTTGCAGCGAAGATACTATCATTCAAGTTGGTGCAGAAGGATAGGCCGAAAGAATTCACATTTGGCATCATCTCCTCCGCAGAACAATGTGCCATAGGAGTACAAATGAACTGGTCGCTCTTCCTGCTAAATGAGTTGATGGAGGACGTTGTTGCAATGTAGGAAAAGGGGAATCCATTCACATATTCATGGCTTTTGATGCTGGTTGCACTAGTAGGATGGAGAGAGCCAACGCACTATCAAGGCATGGGAACATCAGAGGCCAAAATACGAGAAGGTGCGCGGTACCAAAACTTGTGGGAGACAACTAACAAAGAACAACAAGAATTCAACATTGTGAAATTCTACCTATTCCTAGACATGATGTGGATAGATGCGCAAGCAATACCACGGATAACCGAACAAGTAGCAAGGAAGTATCGACCGATTGCAAGGCTATTGGTTGAATCCCAAACAAGTTACATTCAGGCATGTGAAAATAAGTAGAGGCAGTGGCTGCCAACATAGTACAAGCTCACCGAGGAGGAATTGGACTCCATCATTGAAGTATGGCCATTAGAATGGAAAATTCCAGTAGCAGAGGAGGAGATATCGAATCTGGAGAAGGGGAATTTGGCAACTGGACCAAAGCCACCAGAGGAAGATAAGGACTTAGCTAGTTGACAAGAGGGCGTAGGAGAAGGCAATCCTATGGAAGAGAAGTCGCATACACTCAGTCACGATGGGGCCTCATCAACCACACCCATGGATTCAGAACTAGAAGAACAACGTGAATAAACAAGAACAAATCATAGGATGGATCATGGCGAAGGAAGCACAAGTGGTGGTCTTCTTGAGGAGCAAGTTAACAGGATCCTGGAGAAAATAACAATGGCAGTAGAAGAAAACCGCGCAAAGGTGACATGACATGCAACAAAATATTTTCACCAAGTAAATCAGCTACTATCAACACTAACCAATGCCGTTATAGAGACAATGGTACCGTAGGGAGGATTCCCACCCAGTCTATTGACAAGAAGGGTCAGGGTGGAGATCGGAAAAAACCCAAGGCTAGTACAATTTTTTCCAAATGCAATGACAACAAGTGATGAAGAGTTGAATGTGGAATTAAGAAATCATGATTCAATCACGATAGGCTTCAATCACTAGTACAAAATGAGAGATAAGTGACTAGGCGACTAAAAAAGTTAGTCACCATAGTTTTTTCAAGGGATAAATGACTAAAATTGAACAATTTTAAAGAAGCCAACAAAAAACGACTAAGATAAATGACTAATTTAGTCACGGGATGAAATATATGACTAGATAACAAGTGACTAAAATAAAAATGACTAACATAAATGACTAATTTAGTCATAGGAATATAAATATGACTAGTTAACAGTGATTAATGTGAATTAGTCATTTATGTTAGTCATTTTTAGTTGTGTCACACTGACAATGGAAAATTACAATTTTGATAATGAATTTGTACAATATTTTACTAAATTTTAACAATGCAGATAGATTTAGAGACCTCGACTGTCACAACCACAATTTTTCGCTAGTCTCCAGTGTCAAACTGTGGTGTGCGGTGCTGCATGGGAACAACTTGAGGGCTTGGCCAACTCAACCGTTGCACTGACAGACTATTCCTAACCTGCGGAACTCTTTTAACTTAACACTTGCAACTTGTTTACTTGTTTAACTTGTTAACATGTTCCTACTAGCATCACCATGATAACTACTTCTATGCGATTCTAGTTGGCTCTTCTCCAACTCGAGGGGCATCCCTATATAAGATTGTTAGCTATGGAAATGAGAGTACAAGGTGATTTGAAAAAGATAGCCTTAGCAAAATGGGTTTGTACTTTTTAGGGTTTTTTGAGTAAGTGATGCAGAGACACAAGAGATCAGTGCCAATATCCAACTAGGGAAAATAATTCAAGTTGAATCAAATGGCAAGTGAGGAAAAGAAGAATGCTCTTCAAGAATTGGTCTATTTCCTTCAAAGGTTAGGGTTCATGACACACTAGTCACATCACCAAATTGAGAATAAAAAATGGGCTTTAAGGTCTTTGAAAGGGAGCCTCAATGGGGGAAAGTACCTTGCAATCCAATGTTAACTATGGACAAGGTAAATACCTTAACCCTTGCCAATGAACCTGGACATATATCAAGACTAGGTCTAAAACAATCACACGAGCCACAAAGTAGAATGTGCAAGCCAATAGCTTAGGACTCCCTAGGGCTTCTTTTAAGGTTTATATCCTTTAAAATGACAAAAATAAAAATAACAAAAATTATCCTATTGTGGTGATCACAATGTGCATATGTCTATTAACAAAAATTATCATCTAAGATTATGCTTTCATAGGTGATCTTCTATTTCTCTTTATTGGATCAAAATACCTCATGCTCTTCTCAACAAAATATGAATTAAGTTGGGCACACTTCTGAGGTAAAATCCATAGGCTGCTTGCCTGTAACAGCATCCCAAAATAACACCCCTTTAGCAAATGATTCCTTCCTCAACAAATCCAAAGGGAAACTTGAAGGTAAAGACCCTTCATGGCATATTAATATGCAAAATAGGCATAAATATATCTGTCCATGTATGATCTGAGGATACGTCGAGGACAACATGTTGATGCAAGGGTGTTCGGATCCCTGCATATGTTGATGCCCTCCATCCAAAAGCATGAAATGAGGACCAACACTAGTACAAATAAGAGATAAATGACCAGGTGACCAAAAAATTTGGTCACCACAGTTTTTTCAAGGGATAAATGACCAAACTTGAGTGAGCCAACTAAAAGTGACCATGATAAATGACCAATTTGGCCACGGGCTAAAATATATTACTAGATAACAAGCAACTAAACTAAAATGACCACATCACAATAACATTAAGAATATGAACTGGTCATTTATTTGGTCGTTTTAGTTGCGCCACTCCGACAATGGAAAATTACAATTTTGATAATGAATTTGTAAAATTTACCAAATTTTAACATTGCTGATGGATTCAGAGACCCCCTAGAAAGGGGGTCTCTGAATCCATCTACAGTGTTAAAATTTAGTAAATTGCCCAGGCAATAAATAACTGTTAATTTGCTCAAAGCTTGTTTTGTTTATCTTGCATCTAGATCTTGTTGACAATTAGGGGTAGCTAGAATAGTTGATAGATGGGCCCTGCTAGTTGTTTTGGCAAGGTTTAGTTTTTGTTTCGTAATGTTGATAGGTAGTAGATAGACTAGTCACAAATTGTTAAAATAATTTGGTTACTTTGCTCTCTGAATGTTGGGGATAAGACGATATAGTCATAATTTTGTACTCAGACCAGTTTTGGCATCTGCATCGGTCCTATTTTTTAATCTAATACATGTAAATAGCCGTATGTGATATATATATATATATATATATATAATGTTGGTGAAGTAGAAACCCACTTGTTAACATCTATAAAAATAAAAATATAAAAAAAAATAGTATAATATATAGTTATATATCATAAATATGTATTAAAACATATAAATAGTTATATATTAGTGAATATAAAATAAATAAATAAAAACATTAAAAAAAAGCACAAAACCACATAGAATGATGTATTTCATTTGCATTTGGCATCCAACATGAAACAATGAAACTTGTGAAATCTTATGGAATGATTGTTGATTTTGGTGCTAAATTTTGAGATTTTGAGATTTTAGTAGCAATGGGTCCAACTAGGATAAAAAATCTAGTTATTCACAGAGGAGAGGGGTTTTGGGGTTTGGAACATATGCTACTCTTAGGAAGGGTTGTGCGGGGAAGAAATATATGGTAGAAAGGAGATTTGGAAGCTTATGTAAAGGTTTTTAGGGGAACCCTTCTCTTTTCTTTAGTTTCAATGTTGCAACGATACACCCTAGCTAGAATCCGTCAAGAAATTCACTGCCAAATCTTAGGGATTCATTGTGGCTGCAATTTGAAGGAGTATAGAGCTACAAAAATTGTGGTGGCTCTTGTTGGCTGATTTTGAGCAAAGAAGGGACGAGTTGAAGAGGCATAGGCTGAATATGTCATGATTGGGCCTGCGTGGGAAGCCGTGGTCAATTGTGAATGCAACGTGGGAAGTGGTAAAGTAAGTATGGGATATAATGGGACCGCAGGGAAATCATGGGTGTTAGCTGGGCACTAATTTCACCGTGGGGATCTGAGAACCAGTGTCTAAGAGGTCGCAGGGACAAATAGTTAGTGTATTTTGGAAGCCGAGACTACGTGGGAGTTGGGGAAAGCCGAGTTTCTCCTTTTTGGAACAACGTGGGAATTCGCATAGTTATTTGGCATGCGTAGAGGCCTGTAGTAGGCATTAGATAGAGTCTAAGGAATCATGGGATTGTTTAGAATGTTGGGGAAGGTTAGGGCAGCTTGGAGGGCCTTCAAAACTCAACAAGTTTTCTATGTGAAGGTATGTGGGGCTTTAAGAGACCTTATTCACGAGTGGGGACTATGTACTGGACATTGATTTGTACTTCGGAGAAATTATAGAAGTGCGCGAGGCCATCTAGATGTCATATTCCTGATTGTTGGTCTGTGTGGGCATGAAATAAACAATCTTTGATTTTCTGGGCAGCATATCAATAGATTTGGGCAAGTAAACTAGCATGAGAGCATCATTTTCCATCAGAAGTACCACATTACTCTATCACACAGTGAAATCCATCCCTAGGAACACAGGGTGTATAAAGAACATCAACTAGAATTTACTATCACTAAGAGGTGAAGTGCCCATCCTTATTTCCAGATGTATTGTTGAGCTTGGCACCTTCGATATACATAGATTATTGCTGGGTTGAATATTTTTCATTCAAGTTGGAGAATGGAGCATTTCTAGATGGCCAACTGAAGTGTCGAGGAAGCATTATCATCATTCCACTCTTCAAGTTGAGTTCCAGGTATGTTTTTCTTGTTCCATTGCTTAATAAACCAACTTGATATTCATTATTCTTCCGTGTGATTTCCAGTTAATATTATCATTGGTACCAACGTTTTGTTGTTGAAAGAAAAACATAACAATGGGGATTGGGTGCTAAACAAGCATACCATAAAACCATTTAATTTCACAAGTGGAAATATTCAAAATGGCCATAAACAATGTGTGTTTTAGTTTGTTGAGCAAAAAGAAAAATACCAGTGAGTTCATGAAGTGTTTGACGGAAGCAACAAATCAGGCCAACAAATAAAATAGTGGTAGAACTTAGGCATTTTTTCCCAATTGATTGTGGAGGCCTGTTATGGTAGGCATATTTTGATTTATGTTTAGATTATTATAATGCCAAGAAGTTTGGAATAGGAATGGTTTCAACAAATTTTATCCTCATGGAACCTATGACTAAGAGAGTTGGTGTCAATGGTGGTAGTTGGACAGACCAAGAGACTTTGATTCTACTTGAAGCTCTAGAACTTTATGGGGACAATTGGAATGAGATTTCTTAACATGTCGCTACAAAATCCACGGCTCAGTGTATATTGCATTTTATTAGGATTCCAATTGAAGATCCTTTTTTAGAAGACAAGGAGATTCCTAAAAATGCAATCATCCAAAGCAGCTTGGAAATAGTTTTAGCAAGTAAAGATGCAGCTAGTGGTGCTTATGAAAGAGCTTCAGAGAGTCTGGTTGCTAAAAGTCCTAGTAGTGAGGAGTTTCCTGGGGTATCTAATAATGTTGATAGTAAATAAAAAAAGTAGTTGAAGGCGAACCTACTCCAAAAAGAGATGAGAATGATGCAATCAAAGCAATAAGGGTTTCTTTCTAGGCAATTGGTGCCTTATCTGGATCCAAGGAGTCACTATCATTTACAGAAGCGAGAAACCCTATCATGGAATTAGTAAGATAGAAAACGCCCTCTCCATGCAAAGTTATTTTGTGCTTACCATAATACTTGGACATTTGTGGAAGTTAATATAATTTTGATTTTCCCCTTTCTGATGCAATGTTCTTAATTTACTCAATGAATAGATGTTCAACTACTGGCCTGTTTTGTAGGTGGCATTTCTTGCTGCCATGGTTGGACCTAAAGCAGCTACAGGTTCAACTCAAAGTGCATTGAAAGAAATATCTGAAGAAGCACCTGCCACTCAGCTTGTTGTAAGGCACTACTTTCTGCTTGAGGATCCTCCAAGTGATACCAAAGATAATACAAATGAAAGGTATGGAATCTGTTAGCAATAAATAGAAAATTTGAACAACTTGTTTTTGTCTATGATAACTTGTTATCCGTGGATGTAAGGAAAAGGAGTTGAAATGATGGTAGAGTTCTTGATAATGTTGATAGGACAAATGCACAGAACCTGGAAAATGAATCTCTACCACTGGAGAACACCAAAGGTTCTAAAAAAGGAAACATCCAAGTTGGAGATGTTGGTTCTAATTTGGCAATGAGTGGGGAAGATACATGTACTTCTTAGCTAGACATTTAGCATCTAATTTCTAGCTTGTTTTAGATCCTAATATCTTTATGCTTTTACTATTTTAGCATTGGTTTAGGAGATGCTTTGGAAATCCCACTCTGTACAGGAACATGGTGTACTATCTTAGTCCAATTGACCTCCTTTTGTGGTCATTTGTTGGACATTCATTAAGTATCTTATCTTGGTTAAATGTAAATAAGAAATAATATATAGTGGCATGAATTCATGCATGGTCTTTCCTAACTATGGATGCTTGTGTCGTGTATGATTCTTTTAAATGAATTGACCCATGCAATAGGTATGTTAAAACGATGCCAAAATATTTACAAAAAGTATTATGATATTCATAGCTAAAGGTATGCATGTGAATAATTGATGATTTTTGGACAGTATGGTGTGTTTTGAACATGGATTTGTCAAGCTATAGGTTTAGGGCAATTACAGTGAAACAAAGTAAACATAAAGTAGGTTTGTACGCATGCCTTACTAATAGGAGAGCCAGATAGCTAGATTATATGAACAATAGAAGGACATTGTGATATTTTGTAGCTCAAGAATCGATTAAACGTGCATGAACACATCATCAACAGAATGGAGGTATTAAATAGATACATTGAAGACCCCACTTGTGTGTGATGACAAATCATTGTAAAGATGGAAGTCCATTGTGTAGGCTGACAAATACAAGATTCTTCCGATTCTATGGGAAATGACTATTCTGCAGTCTATCATTATAAGAGTGGACTTCAGAGTGTTCCAATCTTGTTTTCCTGGCTTAAATTTTAAAGTGCATAACAACAGTATAAAATTGCCTAGTTGCTTATGTAAGAATTCAAGGGTACGACTCATGCGAAAATTCAAAAGGAGAATTCATAAATTATTTGAGATTGCATATGGTAGTTTGTGTTTAGATGATGGTAATAATAAATTGTGGTTATTTGTAATTATGGCTAAGTGCCTTCATTTTTATATTACTAGGTTATGCTTAATAGCTGACCTAGTCAACTTTATTTTATTTTATTCCAGGTGGCTAGTGTCGACCTAGGCATTTATGTGGGCCCATAACCCGCTCATGGATGAATGCATTCTACCTCATAAGTTGTCTATAAATTCACATCTCATGAGTCATTTGTAACATGGCATTTTTTCATTAGTGATTGATTCTTTAGCCTATGGGCATCTGCATCTTGTGTTTCTCTTGTTCATGGGTTCATCTTCTAATCTCTTTATGCCAATTCAGGGTTTGCTGGTTGGTTCCATTTGATCCTTGTTCATCTCTTGTGATCTCAACATGATATCAAAGAGGGTTTGAACCTCCTCATCCTTATTTAGCTATTTTCACTTCAAGCTTGGTGTTTTCTATTAATTTTGGACTGATTTCTCTCTCCAACACACTTATACTAGGGCATTTTCCTTATTAAGAAAATCGCTTCCCTAAGTCTGTTATCTTCTCCATTTATTGCAGGATTAAGGGTTTCCTTTCGGTTGTTCTTTCAGTTTAATCATAATTTAAAGCAGAATATTATGCCTAGCCTACAGAGTTTGGGGCTGGTTTTTGGTGATATTGTTTGTTGGAGAAGGGTGCCCCATTCAGGGTTGTTTTAACCCCCTTTTATGCACTGCTTTTGGAGAATTTATGCACAGTTTTGAATGCCCATCTTTAGTACTTTTATTTCTGATTTATGTCATATTTATTTTCTATTGATCCAAAAGGATTTTGGCTGGTTGAAAGCACCTGCAGGTTGTTGTAGTAGTTTTTATTTTTTGACTAGGAGACTTGGAAACTGGAGACTGGGCTGGTACTCGCATGACACGGGGTCCAGGGATCAATCCTCGCTACCACTATAACCCTAGGTGCCCCACACACCCCACAAGCATGGGACACAAGTAAAGCAAGGTGTGATTTGAACTCGTGACCTCTCTTTACAACATGTGACTTCATATCAAGCGAAACACCAATGAGCCACACTTGTGCAGGTAGGTTGTTGTAGTAGTTAAAGTGAAGGAGGAAAGTTAATAATAGAGATTCTATTTTAAAGAGATATCACAAAAATACTAAGTAGATGTTATGAAGGGGAAGAAAATCAAATAGTTATTTCTTTTACATTCTTATGCTACCATTCAAATTTGCTTTTTTTTTTTGAACTGGCTTCCTCTTAACATGACGTTATCTAACGCATAGCTATTTGGAGGGAGAGCGAAGCATGAGAGCAAAGTGGGAGGTGGGAGAACAACATGTCAATTTCCAAAAGATTCTGAGAGCAAAGTGTTATGGGAGCATATATATATATATATATATATATATATATATTCAAAAAACCATGCAAAATGGTGAATTACCTACAGAAAATATTAAAACATAGATCTTTGTAGTAGATTAGCGATAATCAGTAAAGCATCAACCATTTAGTATTATGTCCTTCTCTACTTGCTTATGTTTGTTATTATGTCATCTCATTTCTGTTATGACTTGTGTTTGGAGGGTTCCTAAGTCAAATTTATCATGTCAAGAGAGCGGTAAGAATGCCTATTTTAAGAGGAGTACTATCAAGGAATGGCTTCCATTTAATGAATCTGACTATACTATACTTTCTCATGATGATGGAATGCTAGTACGTTGGATTTCTCCAATATTTTTGGAGATTCTCTTTTCTCAACTTTCATACCATTGAGTTGAGACATCAATATTGGAGATTGTATCTGTCCACTCACTTCTATAATCACCGATTCATATCAATGGCTTCATTCACAAATTTATCAAGCGTTTTGTTTTTGGTTCTATTTGTCTGATGATAAGAGGTTTTTTAAAACTTCTTTGAGAGAATTATGATTTCCCTTTAATTTGGCACTGACTACCCAACATAGATCCATTTTCCACACTTTCCTATATAGAGGGATGAAATTTTCTTTCCATTTCCCTCTACGTCAATATTTTTGAACCTTTCAATTCCAATATTTATGCCAGATGTCATCTACATTATCAATAGTGTGGCCTTAGAAACTGGCATAATGCAGCAAGCCATCACTCTTATTGTATATAATAAGACTAACTTGCACCTTACAAGGCCCATATTTCCTCTAGAAGTACATCAAATTTAGCTTTGTGCAGCTTGGAGTGGAAAATCTCCATGAGTTTACTAGTGGAAAAGTGACATCTTTGAGATTACAGTCTTGGAGAATCCTTCTCTCTTTTTCATCTATGTGGGTACTTTCCTCTTTAATTTCCTTGACTTCAACTATTCCAAAAATGGCTATTTTAATGTTTTATTTTCATGCCATTAGGATTTTTTGTTCTATTTGTTTTCCCTGTAAGAGTTTATTTCTCACCAACGAAAATTTTTCTAGTAGATGAAGGCCCAAGTAATTTTGCCAGATCACTTTCTGTGTTGGAAGTAAAGGGAGCTAATGGCCAAGTTTTCACTAGATCATCAGCTTTTTTTGGTAAATTTACCCAAAAACTATAATCTCTCAAAAGTCTTTGCTAAACCTGAAGCATGAAAGGGCATGTGATACAGAATGTTGGGGAGGGATTTACCTCTCTTTCTTGCATAAATTATAAAACACATCTTTTGGACCTTCGATACCTTCTTCTTGATCACATTCTGTATGGTGATTTTCCCTTTGGCCACAAATTGAGCAAATACTGCTAATTTCGGACCTAAGTTAGACAGTCAGTTTTGGAAGTACTATTGGCAGCAACGAAACAATCCTTCACTCTCCATCCACCATACCTTGACCACTAGCTTCATTTGTTGGCAAGGAGACCATTGGAAGGATGTTACATGTCAGCCATTATGATGCAAACTGTCTCTTGGTATAATATGTGATAGAATAATTTAGTCTTTCAACTACCTCTCTGTTCGTTGGATACTAATGATTTAATTGCTAGTAAATGATTGGTAGTTCATTTGTCTTGTTTTGATTTTCTTTAATCACTCAAGATGCATTTATTTCAGTTCATTTCATTTGGTTTCCAGTCATAATCACCTCTAAAACCCGTTCTCAACCATCTAAATTCAGTGTTTGGAATAATCGTTGTTCTTTAACTGTTTTAGGACAGTCAAAGAGGAACTTTAGCGTGTTGTTTTCTAGTATTTGATAGTGTGAATATTCAATGCATCCAATGCACTATCTATGTTCAAATTCTCAATACAGATAATGCAATGTCTAGATTCAATTCACCATTAAAAGGGAACACACAAAGATATGATGGGTTTCCCTCATCCCCACCTGGGCTGTAGATTGCACCTTGCTTCTCTCAGTGCAATGAAAAGGAAGACAACATTATGTCCATGTGTTTGTTCCCATGCAATTGATTTAGATAGATCCAACACATAGAATCACTATTAGTTCTTTGTGTATTGCAATGATCATGGATGGGGAATGACAACATTGTCTACAAAAGAACTAGACCCACTTCCTTTCTATGCAATTTCCTATGCATTAACTAGTATATTTGGGTCATTATTGTGTTCCTTTCCAGCAGTGTGCCAAAGTATGCTACTAATTGTAGGTTGAGAGCACCTGTAAATCAGAACCTTTTAAGTTTCTAAGTTTCTTAGCCTTCTTTTCAGTGGATTTAGTATCTAGGTTAGCTAGTTACCTTCTACTATTGGTGGTGTTTTCATAATGTTGTTATATGTAAAGACAAGATTTTCAACAAGCACAAAATCAACATCATCAAAGGGGGCATGACCTTGGTTCTGTCAATAAAGCTTCTATAATACAAACGTTTAGATCTCACTCTTGTTAGCAGTGGATTAGTGTCTACCAACAAGGGTTAGCTTGTTTCCTCTGCTGTAGTGGTGATTTTTTTAATGTGCTATCATATATGAAGGGGATGGGGGCTTTCTGTGGAGGTGACTTCCTCATTCCCTATAAATGCCATATAGATTGGCAATGTCTCTACGATCTGAGTGTGAAATTCTGTTGTGCTTGGCATTGTCATTTACTAATAGTTACTGTATGTAGTCTGAAGCCTCAAGCTAGAGGAAATTAGGGATTTTAGAGAGTCCTGAGGATGAAGGAAAGAGCTGAGCTAACTCCTTTATAATTACGTTAAAATGAGTTCATATTATCATGTTTGAATGGGTAGGTTTTCCAAAAGTATAGACTCCAGAGTATGTCAACCATGTGCCTATAATAGGAGCATTTACTAACAGAATAAAGAGTTTTTCTAGTATCAGGCTTTGCAGATTATAATTTACCCTAAGCCTTGGCTTGGCCTTCCTTGAGGATCCTTTATTTTTATGGTTCCTCAGACCTCCTAATTTTTTGGCATACATAAGGAAGCTTTTCTAGTACAATGAAATCATAGTTTACTATAGAAAAATAGATGTCGAGTAACAGATACAAACACTATTATATCTCGAAAATTAATAGCTCAAACTGGAAAGATATCTATGTCCCACAACTAAACTTGCAAGTTGCAACAGTTTCATATTTCTTTAATGAGAAACTGACACAAGGGTTTATTCAAGACAAATTACTCTAATTTGGAAATTCTTGTGTCCGAGCAAGAAAAGGAGGAAGAAAGTTGTTGTATCTGAGGCATATCCCGAATCTGAATTTAACCTAGACCAAAAAGCATCAGGTAATACTGAAAATGTGAGTATTCAAGATCTAATGGCCCCTCTCTATGGCAGCTTAGGCTTTGGGTCACTCAAAAAGAGGATGCAGCAGTTAGAAAAGAATGCTATGCTTGTGGAGGCCCCGTTGCCTAAGGTTGTTAAGGATATGTCGGAAAGAAAAGCAGCTTATGTACACACAAAAGAAGATGTTACTAAGTGGCAACCAATTATCAAGAAGAATAGGGAGGCTTCTACTATCAAACTTGATCAAAAGGTAGATGCGGGGAAAACTGGTATTGGGGCTAGAGCATATGATTTTACTCCAACATCAGCATTGGAAAAAGAAATTGCTTGCTTTCTACAGAGCACAAGTGTGTTGGAAGCTCAGAAAAGTGATGGTGTTGAGTTGCTTGAATTAAATAAGGTGTGTCACTATGTATACTCATGTTATTTGAATCAATTGCCTATGTTCTCAATCAATTGGAATTTTTGCATAATGGTCGTGGTCACAAATTTTAGAGATACAATTCCACTATTGTTTAATCACTGATGCAAGTTTTCTGTATGGTATATAGCATATACCTAATAGAGTTGTTTTATTCCTATCCATTCTGCTATGTTTTGTTAGTTGCATGTTGAAGATCATGATATTTGCAAAAGAACTTCCTTCATGAGTTCTACAGATACCATATCATTCATTTTCATGTGCCAGTGTTGATTTTTAATTGTCTGTGATATCTGACCCATGGAGTTATTTTAGCCTTTTCTTCTTTTGCATGTATTTGTAGAAATTATCGATTCTGAATTAACTTTGTTGAGCAGAAAGATTCATTCTCTGAATGAGAGCAGCAGTGAAGATGATGACAATGCATAAATTACTCTAAGTTCAAATGGTAAACCTAAATATGAGATCATAGAAAAGGCCAAAGAGGAGACATTGAAGATATTGAGGGATGAAGAGGAAGAAATTCCTAAGTCAGGGATTCTTTCTTTACCCTTTCTGTTAGGTTCCTCTGTAATTCTTCCATTTCCTTTCTTTTATCTTCTTAAGTCATTTCTGGTACATCTTGTTCTTACATGATTTTATGTAGGATTCTGAACTAGAGTTTATTTTTCTAGCTAAATGGGTATGCTTGTTGCCTTTCCATTTTCAAGATTGCCCTTTTTGGTTTATATAGAAAACCAAAATTTCCACTTTTAATTTTCAATCCTCCACCAATGAAATGGATGGACTTTTTTGTTTATATAGCAAATGAAATTTAAAATTTTTAACTTTGCATTCTCCACAGATGGATCATAGCTGATGAAGTCTGTCATCAAGAACATTATAGATTTTATTGTGTTGTAGATTTTGGCAAATTTATGGTGATTAGAGATTACTATTTGTACTGAGTACTTGTTTTAACTTTGAATCCTCCACCAATGAGATGGTTCATAGTTGATGGAGGAGTCTATTAGCAAGAACATTAAGTTTTTTATTATGTTGTAGATTTTACCAAATTCTTGATGATTAGATATTAGTATTTGTACTAAGTACTTGGGAGTGTTCATTGTATTGATCTAACTAGGGTTATCATAGTTGACTTAACCACTTTAAGTTATCATTTTGCCTCAAGTACTTGATAGTGTGTTTTTCTAAGAAAACCTTTGTGTTGAACGTCTGAAATAGTCAAAGACACCTCATGCCAATAGTGTATTGAAACCATCTGACCTTTTAAACTTGGTTCCATTTAAAATTTTTGGCCATTTTGAACTGAAGATTTCAACTATCAAATAGAAGCAAAGATAAAAAATTGTCAATGATCCCATGTCTCCATTATTTCTCATCCCTTACCTTAATTCACTTTTACTAAATTTTCTTAATAACTACCTTTGGTAATTTTTAGACCATGGTATGCAAATTCTCCTCACAAAAACTAAATCCTAAAGCCTAGGTAGATCAAAACTTTATTTGCCAATCGAAAAGATAGATCTGAACTACTTGAAACTGCTAACACATACTCTGAAAATAAGAATAGCTAAAATAAGCCACACATAACCACTCAAAATTGCATCTTATTCTATTACTGCAAAGAAGAAATAGACAACACATGAGCTCAAAATAATATTTTTCTCACCAACACTATGGTGTATGTCTTCTCCTTTATAGACCTAGGTGTAAGAAATAAATACAGTGAATTTAGACACATCCAGTTTAACTGTGTCAAAACCTAAACCTAGCCACATCCACTAGTGTTCCCTCCTTGCTAGTGTGCCACTACTAGAGGAGAATTACACCTCCTTAGGATCTTCCTTGAAATAGAGAACCACAAACTCCTCCTTTCCATACCTTGAAACCTACACAAAGCAACAAACATGTTAGTCCTCAATTGCATTAATAATCAACATCAAAGGTAGCCTTATCAAGGTCTGAAGTCAACTTTAATAGAGATATGAAAACTACCTTGTTACAGTCTGAAGTTTTGTTTACTTGTATGAGAAAAGCACTAAAGATTGAAGATTACATTGCATGCATATTTATCATTCACTATTATTTCAAAGTGATATCAGAGAGGGTTCCTTACTGCTATCAATACTCTTGCATTAAGTATGAAACATATTGTGAATTACATGTTGATATAATTCTGATAAACTTGCAATTCAGTGCATAAAATTTAGTGGGGAGTCTTGTCCAAAGTGCAAGCAATATTACTCATCTAATTTTCATACTTTTTGATTGTTTTGTAACTATTACGAGTTGATATTGACAACACTGTTATACTATTATTGGTGTCACCATTTACAGTCGTAGAATTACTATGCTTGAAATTATATATATTGGTCAGGTGTTATTCATTATCTTGGAACAATTTAGGGATGCAACAGCCTCCAAACAGGGACCCTTTTCCACAGTTTGTAAGCCTGCTAGGGAATCATATTTTTCTCACCACAAACTCCTCCTTTCCATACCTTGATACCTTCATAAAGCAATAGACACGTTAGTCCTCAATTGCATTAATAATCAACATCAAAGGCAACCTTATCAAGGTATGAAGTCAACTTTAACAGAGATATGAAAACTACCTTATTACAGTCTGAAGTTTTGTTTACTTGTACGAGCAAAGCACTAAAGATTGAAGATTACATTGCATGCATGGTATGACTGCCAATCAACAGTTTCAGATTTAACTTAGAAACAAGTTGGTATTAAACAATGCAATTCAATTGCAATTTTAGATGAACAGATGCTAAACACTAATGTAATTGACATCTTGGCGGCTCTTTCTTGTGTTTAATGTAATATCCCGAATTTTGGACTAACTATTTATGTTGTTATATTGGGCCATGGCCCCAGAACATATGTTTTATTTTGAGTATTGGGCATGATCCATAGCACCTATGACTTATTATTTTATATATTGACATATCGGGCATGGACCCCGACTAACTTCTTTATTTGAGTGTATACTGGGCGAGAAGGCCCCAATGTTTTAATGATGTTCTTAAGCTTTGGTATGGGTACAAACCCTAATATACTGAGATGATCTTTTGTTACTTACTGAGCAGATCTATGACTTTACATGATTTGACTTATGAGTGTGTTGAGCGTGGAGTCAGAAACACACATATAACCTACGTACTGGGTATAAGCCCTGATGTACCTAAGAGAATATTTATGTACTGGGAGTAAGCCCTGAGGTACATTGAGTGTTGGGCCAAAGCCCTGGAACACTCCAAGCTTGATAAACGAATAGTGGATCTGAGGCAACTTAAATATTCTAGATGTGCCTCACAACCACATTCTAGCACTAATGTTGAGAAGAGGCTCTGGAATTGCACTAGCGTAATGCCCATGTGAGAGTGTTGAGTTAAAAGGCTCTGAAGAGCACTCAGGGTTACTGGATCTCAAAGTGTTGAGTTGGAATGACTTTGAATAGCACTTTTACTTTCATCACATTTATTTAATTTGATTAAATGATTCATATTTTATCTATCATCAAGTACTGCGAGAGCTACCATGTTATATGAGGGAATTCAACATGGAAAGAGAGAGACTAGAGGTGCCTATCCAAGTTTACCAAGACCATCCAACGAATTGGACCTTGTCCTTAAAAGTTAAAAGAAGTATCATGGGAAGATACATAATTAAATAAAAGATAATTACCACCACTTAAAGCATGGGATGACTAATAGTAGTCTTCTATGAATAAACATGCATAAAGGCCTCAAGGCTAACATTATTATTAAATAGCTTTAATAATAGTGTTGTTATTATGTATTTATGAAATATATTTATTATATATATAGTTTATGAATCATTTAATATTATTAATGATGTATTAATAGTTAAGCTGAAATATAAATATTGTTATAAAAAATTATTATGATGAGCTTAAATAAAAAATCACTTATAGTTAGAACAATTGAAAACGTCTTAGTGCAAAAAGACTAGATTATTTATTAAATATAATCCTTTAAATATTAATTATTTAAATTAAAGAAACTAATTATTCCAACAGTCATAATTCAAGACTCCCTTACTTAAAGAGGGAAGATCGCAAGTTTTGGGGGATCATCTATCTTTGTCATTATCATTCTCTTATGGTAATCAGAGAGAATTCTTCTGCTCCAAGAAACTAAAGCAGCCTTATATAAATTCAGATCTGAACCAGCAGTGAACCTAGCGCCTCTATCTCTCATTACATGTTGGAACCAGCTCGGGGGGATCCAGTTAGAACCAGGAATGGTCTAAGGGTCATGGTTGGGAGGAACATGGTAGCCCCAAAGTTATACAGCTAAGGAAAACCACCCTAACAGGTTAGCTAAATACAGCAGGTTCTGTATTAATTACTGTTTGAGTGTGCAGGCTTCTACAGGAAAAGATCAAGTGCCAAGCAGCCAGGCTTCTATAGGAAAGGATCAAGTGCCCAAGCAACCAGGTATGTGGTATTAATTGTTTCCATTCCCCAGTTATAGTAGACATAGGATTTTAAATTAGAATTAATACTTCAGTATTGTTCTCATTACAAATATTATCAACACTTAGAAGTTTTGCCTAGAAACCCATGGAGGGTCTAGCAGGTCTAGAAAAGCTAGCCTGTGCTAGACAACATGCCATCAACAAACTTAGAAACCCTACTATGAATTTTCGGGAGAATTCCCTTTGTTTTCCCCTATTAACTTCCAAGTTAGGGTTATTATATTTTTAAATGATTATGTTTTCTATCTGAATTGTCTTACAAATTCATAGTGCAGGGATTACTTCTGCTTATTAATTTCTTTTATTGTTATTGTTTTTTTTATGCTTAATAATAATTAGATAGAAGTTACCATAGCATCAAATCAAACATCAAATCTCCTAGTCACATTACACATCAATCGTAGTTTAAACATTAAACAGTAACTATTACTTTTTTTGTTCTTTCAAACCAAGGTATGTTTCTACCTTACCAACATCTCTACGATTGCAACTAAATAGTCAACCCATTACAAAGAGACAACACATCAGGCATTTACAAGGAAATATGATTACAAACATAGATTCAGACATTTCATTCTACAACCCACTTTATAATCTTTTAAACCCCAATGATTACCATTTCAAGGAGCAAAGGCCCACAGTACATGTAGCTTTTCACTTAGCAGGTTCTTTAAACATATCAATGTATTAGTCAAGAGATCAAACCCCACCCACGACTTTACCATTTGACCCTGCTATCAAATAAATGCCCACAACGTAGTATTAACATATCAACCCATGTTCTCTCATAAGAAAAACGAATAGTAGCTAGGGTTACATCTCCCACTAAAACGCAGGAGGTTTTACACAGTACTTTTCAACCAAACAATACTCATTAAACATACAGACAAGCGTTATTTATAAAACACAGGAACTGGGATCGAATCCCTCTACCCTTTCATTCATTTAAACCCTTCTTGTTTATATCTACTGCAAACACCAGAATCATAGTAGTAAGAACCAAATATTAGAACGTTTCAGGCTTATAAATTTAGCTTCAGGGTTACGATTCATCTTGTCAAACATTCACGATTAACAAGTCAAAACATTTTGAAGACCCTAGATGCAGATATCATTCCTTATTCAACAGACAGAGTACCTCACCCTTCCACATTTTAAAAATGAAGATATCAAATTGAGAACCCACAGGGTAGAGAAACCATGAAAGAAAATGCAGAAGTTAAACATTATTTTCACATCATTTTAAATACTTGTTCAAAATCCAAATAGAAAACGCAGGCTATGGTATGACTGTACAAAACCCCAAATCCACACAATAGAAGTCTATCATGCCTTAAATAAGTTTAGAGTTCCCACAGGGTCCAATGGCCCAAGCCACCACATCATATTCCCATTAAAAACGATGGATACATTTGAATTCAAGGTCCAGCCAAATGGCGACCTCCAGAATTCAAACAAACTAGTGAGCCAAGGGGCTCCATGAAGTCTCCCAAAACAAAACACACAGTACCCCTGCCACGACTACGAGAGGAAAGAGAAAAGATGGTGAAATTCTGGACTTACCCATGAAGATGAATGACTTAACTACCTACAACAAACCATGCAGAAGTGCTCACCACCCTTCACCTGTCATTCATAATCGTGCTCTGGTTAAACCTTGAGAAATTTAGACAACCAACAAGTAAATATTGAAGTGGAGAAAGAGAAATAACAATTGGGAGAGAGACATCACCTGATAATTGGTATCGTGTTATGATTCTCCATTGTTTCAGCAATTACCAGGTGCCCCGACCATGAGCGTAGCTCAGGTCAGGAACGAAAACCCTCACCCAAAACACAATGAAGGAAGGAACCAAGCCAAATTAAAATGCAGAGTGATATTCACTAGAGCCAAACCCCAACACATCAAAACCCTCCATGCCAGCTGGTATCACATTGCGTATATCATGGGGGACAACTTTTATCCACCAACTCACCATTAATGCGAATCAAATGACCCCAAGCACCATAGTATAAGATCATAGATTTATATTAACGAATTTGGTAGTTTACAAGCAAGCTTACCATGGAATTACACCATCGAATTATAAACATTACATTATAGTTTTAAACCATAGCCATGTACACTTAGAACCTTCACATTTGTATTGCTCCACACTTCAAACACATAACTTGCTAGTACATGGTGGTGGACTGACAAAAGAATAGTTTTCCCATAGCAGTATCTGTACATAAACAAGGAATAGATACATTAGCAAAATGCTAAGTAAGACCAGAGCCTTCCAAGGAAACCCTTACCTCTCAGCAGCTCTGTCAGGGGTACTCCTTCCCCTTTGTTACAAACCATCAGTGCCCCATTATGGGCCTTCACTTTCATCAACAAGAGTCTGTATCACCTGAGGTAACAATGAGACTTTTATAATATGCACATGGAGCTTTAAAACAATAAGCAAGAAGTTTCTTTTAATAACATTCTAGTATTGGCATACTGACAATAGATTTACCTTACCTATACCATATATCGCTTCCGCAAAGCCAAAGAGACTTACAACCAAGAATATTATGTTATTCAGGGAAACTTAGACTATTTAAGATACCGCAAACAAGTACCGATGCATATCTTATCAGTGCTGAAGTTATTTTACGAATCATAATCCTTAAAATAGATTTTATTACATTAGCAGAAAATTTTAAATTTTTACTATTTTTAGGGACATTACAAGTGGTATCAGAGCCCAGCTACAAAACTAAGTGACATATTGGGATCATTACAAATAGAACATCTGCTGCAGATACACCGTAAAGAGAAACGTACGTTCATAAATTTTATTTTGTTTATGTGAAAATTAACTAACAAATTTTTTGTTCTTAACACTTATATAACATTGCAGGTACAATCATTTTCTGAAAATGAATGCAGAAGGGGGTAGCAGCATACATGGGAATCTAAACTCTCCACCACGAGAGCAAGAAATTGTGGTGGAAATAAACTCGGATTTAATGAAATCCATGCAAAACCTACAGGCAGAATTCCAAAGTTTCAAAGATGACAACATGCAAGAAAGACGAGAACAACAAGCTATAAATGAAGCTCTGCTTCAGACTTTAATAGGGTGTTAGCAATCAAATTGTGCTAAGTTCTATGGCAGATTTTGTGGGAATGAAGGTGGTTCATGGTCGTCAAAATCCCCGAAGGGAGAACCATCTCTCGAACCACATCCCCACAAACAGAGGAATCAGAGTTTAGCGTAAGGAGAATCAGTTCAAGAAATAGAAGACTCGAGGAAGATCCAGAGGTCCATGATGATCATAGAGCTAATGATGAGCTAACACGCCAGAAACAAATGAAAATAGGTATGGATGGTTCAGATCAAATGCCCTAAAGATCGACGACCATGAGTGCATGGCGAAAATGAAGTTGTGGGTGATCTAACGCATGGGTGGGCGTGAGCTGGTGGGCAAGTTCTTAAAGCAATTGACGGTGAAGATCATCGGGAGGAAAGATCTATGGTGTACAACCACAGCGCTGATATAACTTGTGCAAAAGGTGTTATGTTTCAAATCGCCGCGATCGGAGTAAGATCCATGCATCTGTCAATGGTGCAGATCTATTGGAGGCAAATCAACAGCCTAAGATGACCGCACTGATTTTTCTCATGGGTAGTTTAACCGCATCTCAAATCACCGCGGTTGGTAAAGTTAAGGCGTTCATACGGTTGGGATTTGAGCAAGAAAGGAGATCAACGACTTAAGTATTTCGAAGATCTAGATGGAAATTGAAGTCGAGTACAACTTGATTGGGAGTCGTGGGAGATCGGAAAGTAGATCTACAGCGGAGAAAAGACTGACCAGGAGGGACGGCTGATGTGGCTTCACCACCGTCACACTTGGAGGGATGATATGGTATTTAGCATTATAAAATCGAGAATTTCCAAAAGACTCGAAATCCACCTGTATCGGATGCATTGGAAAGCGAAAGAACCTGATCCTGTAGAGCAGACCAGTCGACCAGAAGCTCAGGAAGATTGTACAGTTGTCAAATCACCAGGTTGGTTTGTTTTTATCTCTCTTCCCGTGAAGTTGTTTGAATGGCTGAAGTAAGAGATTCCCTTGGTGCCGAATCTCCAATCACCGGTCCCCTGGTGGAAGACAAGGATGGTGACATTTTTGACACCATACTGATCAACATCTCCATAGATATGGCGAAGGAGAGGTTGGAGGTTATAAGAGGCAGAAGAATAGACATCCATAAGGTCTATCAATCCTTCTTTCATCTATTCACCACTACCCAAACCCCAAATTTCCCCAAATTCATTGAGTGGTGTGCCACAAATTATTCCTTAGAACAGAGAGCGATCCTAGACACCTTAGGCTCTAAGGCCCTCTGTTCGGTGAGAGCCTCGACTGTTAGAAAGGCCTTAGCTGTTCCCCATGAATTCGGTCAGAAAGCCCTAGGGTATCGAATGGAGGACCTGGTTCAATACTTTCACCTAGCCCCAAACGAACTCAAAGAAAGCTTTTACCATGATTCCCTATTACCAAATGCGTCCTTCCCAGGTTCAGTTTTCCTTGACGAGGCTAGTTTGTTCAGAGATGAGTCTAAATGGATAATCTCCATGATATCCCAGTTTTTAGGTTTAGATAGTGACCAATACGTTCCGGAGACATTGATTAGTCTGATGTTCATCTTGAGTACTGTTGATGTATATGTAACTTCAGAATGTATTTCACATATATGTATATTGTATTCCTATAGAGATGGTATTATTCCTCTATAAGGAAGTGTCGTTATTTATATTGTAAGTGTTGTAACTTATACTTGATGGGTTATTAGACCACCTTGTTTGGGGTCGGCCCTATATAAGTCATGTGGGTCAAAGGGTTATTAGACCACCCTATTGGGGGTCGGCCCAGTCAGCATTATGTTATGTGGTTAAGTTCGAGCCTACATGAGTTAGGTAAAAAAAGGCAAGTCAAGTCAAGTATAAATAGAGTGCGGGAGGCACTCTATTTGCTCACTCACTTCTCACACATGCACTCAAGGAGGAGTGGCGCACTTATGGAGGAGGAGGATCTGCTGCTAGGTTGTTTCTATCTCTCATGGTTGGTTGTATCATTGCTCTATCTATCTCTGAGGAAGTTATTGGGGTTTTTCACCTTTATGGTTTTCCCCAAGTAAATCTTTGTGTCTCTTGTGTGCTTGCATTATTGTCTCCATGATTGATATGCTGTAGTACACAGACTGTACTATCTCAGAAAACTTTTTCAGAGGCCGAAGTTGAACTAGTGACACGTGGAACGCCGTACAAGTTCACTCTCCTGTATTATCCCATAAACAGGTCACGTTGCGACACTTGGCATAACTCTTTCTCAGAGAATCCAATTGAGGTCAGACCTATCAGGATGGAAAGATAATAGGCGGAGCTATCTCAGGAAAAGTTTTCAGAGGCCGAAGTTGAAATAGTGACACGTGGCACGCCGTACAAGTTCGCTCTCCTGTATTATCCCAAAACAGGTCACGTTGCGACATTTGGCATAACTCTCTCTCAGAAAATCCAATTGAGGTCAGACCTGTCATGATGGAAATCTAACAAGTCAGGCTATCTCAGGAAACTTTTTCAGACCATGTGGATCAAAAATTTTGGAGTTACACCAGAAACAATCAGGTACATATTTCTGTCAAAACAGAATTATTTTTTGGTACCTTCATTCATGGCTTCCGGAATTTAGGGCTTTGGAGAAAGTTGGAATTTTTGTAATCAGAGACCACGGCTGAATGATACTCATCAAAATAAAAATTTAGAGACCAAGATCAGAATTTTTGGTTGGGAAGAAGGCCGGGCTTGATCAAACCCTAGTTCGGGACTTTGATCAGAAAAGTGGAAAATTAGGGCCTCTGTAAAAATGGAAATTTTTGAAATCTGTGACCACGGCTGGAAGCTCCTTAGAAAACTAGAAGATTAGAGCTTCGGATCAAACCTTTTGATGGGGCAAAAGAGTGGGCTTCATCAAACCCCAGTTCAGGGTCACGTCCAGTGAATCTGGAAGTTTCAAAGGAAAAATTGAGGAGTGAAACTTTGCAGTTTTCAAATTCTAAATATACCAGCTTGATCAGCTCATCAAGGCGCACATTTCTATCCTTTCGGAAGTTTGAAATTCAAAGTTTGAGTTTTTGGGGTTTTTCTGACAAACCCATATCTAGCTCCAGTCCCAGTTCTTATAAATCAAGTGGATTGGGTTAATCCTAGAATAAGATGGATTGGTCACTTACATAAGTGAAGAAGTTCCTGTTTCAGAGGGAGATGAGGCTAAGGCCTTACATAAGAAGATTACAAGCGATCTCGACAGGTATGAATCATCGAGGTATGTTTTGAGATTTTTTTTTTTCATGATTAGTTTTATGGTATGTTTGTCTTCATGTTATTACGGTTAGTACAATCTTGATTTTAGACTTGTCATATCACCTTATTAAAACTATGAATGTACGATAGAAAATATTCATTGATTAGGGTGTTGACACTTATGATTGTACTAATGCATTATGGTGTTGTATGAGGTTTATGTTGTCTACTAACATGAGAGGTACACCAAGAAAGACAAATCATGTTCCAGTTCAAGAACATATGATCATGATGACATGAGGATAAAGACTCATCCATTGTCATGGATCTCATAGAAGATCCATTTACGAGGTATGTATAACTTGGTTTTATAATGGCTAACCTATGAGATATAACAGGTTACTAGCACAAGTCATTGAAGAAGAACAAGAAGACATCATGTGAGTATGTTAGACATAACTAACTAGCATGCTAATCCAGGTATGTTTTTCCTATATCAAGATAGAATCCTACCTTGGGTTAGGATCTTATACTGTTGTTGATAATGATTATTCATGAAGTCATAGGTTTGAATAATCATGGTTGTATGCATATTATGTTTCTTACCATAATTGATGATATGACTAACCAGAAGAATCATGAAGGTATAGGTTTGAATAATCACAGGTTTTATGCATATTATATCTCTTATCTTGATTGATGATTCAACTAACCTGAAGAGTCATAGGTTTGAGTAATTATAGGTTTAGACATGTTATGCTTCTTATGATTTGACTAACCATAAGAATCCTACATAAACCTTGAATGCTAATGCTTATTATTTCTATTTGAAATGATCATGACTATACATGCTTGAGATTATTGTGTTTTAATAGTATACTAATGAATGTATGATTTTATATGAGACCACAAGGATAACACAATCATGATACTAATAAGCATGCATAGGAACCAAGGATGAACATGAGTTCAAGAACAGGTAATCCAGGAAGCAAAGATCAAGAGGGAGTACACTCCAGTGGTTTATGAAAGGATGCAGATATTCAGAGGGAGTTGTCCATCTCTCTACATTCCACATCAGAAAGGTGTAGAAGAAGATACTGTAGATTAGGACTCCAGCAGCTCCTGCAAGAAAGAAAAGACTCAGAGGGAGTCCACCCAACGAACAAACAAAGATAAGTATTTTAATTATCATTTCTTGCATATGTGTTTGTTTAAATAAAATTGTTCAATAATGTATATGCTCATGTTCCTAGACTTAGGATATGTATTGTGCATATTAGAATAGTTGCATTGATGAACATTATACTACTAATATACATGGGTAAGTGGCCTATGGCACTGTACAACATTACATTGCTACTTATCTAGAATGAAACCTCTTTGCTGACATGTTGGGAGTTGTGCACACTCTTAACAATGTTCTGGTAGAGATTGGAAGGCATCTAGAAAGTTACGGGATATGGATAAATGTTGTATTGAAGCATTGGCTAAGATAATTGCATGATTGTATGACATATTTCTTTATGTGTAAGAATTTGTTCTGAAAATTATGAGATGTTTCTAATCATGCAATTTAACCTGTTTTGTAGGAAAGACCGTATATCTTCACCTACAAAAGGACTACAACATTTGTTCCAGCAACAAAGATATTTATTAAAGATATTGAAGATATTGAAGTTCCCAGGATCTGGGATGAAGAAATGGAATGCCATGATCCATCGATCATGAAGAATGATGTTTGGGATGTAGTCCCAAGATGTGAAGGGAAGTTTGTTATGACTTCCAAATGGAACTATCAGATCAAGCATGTTGCAGATGGCAGTATAGAGAAATATAAAAGTGATGAAATAGAAGATACACCAGATGGATTCAAGACAGCTTCCTTGAATGGTGTAGTTGAAGAAGAAGTGTATGTGGAGCAGCCACTTGGTTCTGAGACACATGATAGGAAATCATATATGTTCAGAACTTGGTATGGTGAAGATAGATTGATTGCCGACACGCAGCGGAAGCTTACTACCGAGTTCAAGATGAAGAACTTGGGGATGATGCACTATTTGTTTTTTTTTGGCATGGAGGTGTGGCAGAGTGCAAATGGAATATTCCTTGGACAAGGGAAGTATGCAGTAGAGATCCTGAAGAGGTTCGGGATGATGGATTGCAAGGCCATGGCCACAACTATGGCATCGAATCTGAAGCTTCTATGTGATGCTTCATCTGAGCCGGTTGATGTCTCTATGTATCGTCAGATGATTGGCTCCTTGATGTACCTGACGAACATGAGACCAGATATTTTCTTTGCTGTGAACACATTGAGCCAGTTCCTGACGGATCCGAGGAGTGTTCACTTGGTTGCTGTAAAGCATGTTCTGAGGTACCTGAAGGGTACATTGGATTATGGGCTCAAGTATGAAGCGAATCAAAAGTTTAACCTGCAGGGTTATAATGATTCAGATTGGGCTGGCAGTGCTGCAGATAGGAAGAGCACATCTGGGTGCTGCTTCAGTATGGGATCAGGTGTGATCTATTGGCTTAGCAGGAAGCAGTCCTGCATAGAACTGAGTACAGCTGAGGCAGAGTATGTTGCAGCCTGTTCAGCTAGTTGTGAGGCAGTATGGCTACGGAAGCTACTGTCTGAGTTATTTGATCTCCCGTTGGATGCTAGTGGTATCTTCTATGATAACCAGAGTTGTGTGAAGCTGTCCGAGAACCCAGTGTTTCATGACAGGTCGAAACACATAGAGATCAAATATCACTATATCAGGGATATGGTGCAAAGAGGAGCTGTGAAGCTCCTGTATGTTGCGACGGACGAGCAGATTGCAGATGTGCTGATGAAGCCACTAGCCATGGTGAAGTTCGAGTACTTCAGAGAGAGGCTTGGCGTGCTTCAGATTGAGGATACTTCGAGGAAGAAGTGATGGACACATTTGCTGAAGCCATTCCAAGCATGTTGGAAGGGGGATCCTTCACATGGCTATGGATGTAAGCGCTGGATGATGAGCATCAGGATGATGTTCTGGTTTCTGCTTGGATATGATCGGTTGGATCATGTGTATGTATTTTGTATACGCATCATGTTGGATGCTGATGGATACATTGTGTGGATCATGTATCTTTGTATGATCAGGTAGATCATGTATGTTGATGGATACATTGTGTGGATCATGTATCTTTGTATGATCAGGTAGATCATGTATGTTGATGGATACATTGTGTGGATCATGTATCTTTGTATGATCAGGTGGATACTTGGTGTGCATCAGATGGATGCATTGTATGATCAGGATGATCATAGATGACGAGCTTCAGGATGTTGCTCCAGATGACATGCAACAGGACGTTGCAGTGATGATGATTGGGATGATCATGGATACATCAGGATGATGTATGGTGAGTATTAGTTTGATACTCTATGGCCGTGGATCAGGTTGTGCAGATGAGCATGTAATCCAGTGCCCTGGGAGATTTGCAGATGGTCTTTCGAGGTTTTGCCTATGGCATGTAATTCGGTGCCCTAGGACATCTGGCAAATGCTCTTTCGAGGTTTTGCTCTGGGAGGACATGTAATTTGGTGCCCTGGGAGATCTGCAGATAGTCTTTCGAGGTTTTTCCTATGGCATGTAATTCGGTGCCCTGGGATATCTGGCAGATGCTCTTGCTAGGTTTTGTCCTATGGCATGTAATTTGCTCCTGGGAGATCTGGACAGGATGAAAAAGGCCTCAGATGCTTCAGCCAGGTTTTTCCATGACCACATGTAATTTGTGCCCTTGGAGATTTCAGGTCGGAGTTGTGTACCCGTAACATCCTGATATGCTCTTGCTAGGTTTTGTGGTGACCACATGTAATTTGTGCCGTGGGAGATCCTTCAGGTTGGAGTTGTGTACCCGTAACATCCTGGGATGCTCTTTCGAGGTTTTGTGGTGGGGTCACATGTAATAGCGCCCTGGGAGATCCTACAGGTCGGAGTTGTGTACCCGTAACATCCTGGGATGCTCTTTTGAGGTTTTGTGACGCACGTAATAAGTCCTAAGGATTCCACAGTATGGCCAGTGATGATGAAGACCTGTAGGTGGTGGGCCTACATCCAGTATGAAAAAGGACTGGCTCTGTAGAACTTCCTATGACGAGTAGATTCAGAGATTGATTGAGATAGCAGCAGCAGTGATGATGATGATGACGATGCATCGATGACGATGATCCAGAGAAGATGACTTGTGCTAGAAGAACTGTGCTGAGAAATACCTTCCTAGTTAAGAGGGAGTGTTGATGTATATGTAACTTCAGAATGTATTTCACATATATGTATATTGTATTCCTATAGAGATGGTATTATTCCTCTATAAGGAAGTGCCGTTATTTATATTGTAAGTGTCGTAACTTATACTTGATGGGTTATTAGACCACCTTGTTTGGTGTAGGCCCTGTATAAGTCATGTGGGTCAAAGGGTTTTTAGACCACCCTATTGGGGGTCGGCCATGTGGGTCAAAGGGTTATTAGACCACCCTATTGGGGGTCGGCCCAGTCAACATTATGTTATGTGGTTAAGTTCGAGCCTACATGAGTTAGGTAAAAAAAGGCAAGTCAAGTCAAGTATAAATAGAGTGCGGGAGGCACTCTATTTGCTCACTCACTTCTCACACATGCACTCAAGGAGGAGTGGCGCACTTATGGAGGAGGAGGATCTGCTGCTAGGTTGTGTCTATCTCTCATGGTTGGTTGTATCATTGCTCTATCTATCTCTGAGGAAGTTATTGGGGTTTTTCACCTTTATGGTTTTCCCCAAGTAAATATTTGTGTCTCTTGTGTGCTTGCATTATTGTCTCCATGATTGATATGCTGTAGATATGCTGTACATGTTGTTCTCTCAGTTAAGATCCTAGATCAGATTGAAGTAAATTTTGAAAATTTAACAAGTACCTGTCCAGTAGAACAAACAAACCCAGATTAATTTGTCCACACTGCATATCTAAGGTTTGATGATGCCCTAGCTGAAAATATTCACTCCCAGTTAGTTGAGTTCCCCAAGACAAAGACCTTTAGATTCCAGTCTTATTTACTAAAGATGTTCTTAACAGCAGTTGAAGACAACCTACAGGTACTTGGGCTGAAAATTACAAGAGAGATGTATTCAGATTACATACTTTTCATGAATAACTTGATGGAATGGGTTTATCACATCTTTTTCTTGGAGAATTTACCTAGAGTACTCCCAGAAATGAAGGATTTGCTACAGCCTCCTATGGAGAAAGGGATTGGGGATTGGTTTTTGCTAAAACAGGGAACTGTAATTAGATTATATGGATTTTCAGAGGGAATAGGGAACAGGAAACTGGTTTTTGCAAAGAAGCCATCCTTCCCACTAATCTTACCATTCCTTCTCTACAATTGGCCCAGTCTGTCCAAGAAGATGATTCTTCTCCCCTCCAGCAAAGAATTGACACCCTATTGAAGCTAGAGGAGGACAAGGAAAAATCCAAGAACAAGTTGTATCATCATCAACAGATGGTGAAGAGATGGTTTGATGAAAAATATTCATCTGACAGGGAATTCTCTATTGGTGACCTGGTTCTGAGGTGGGATAAGCAACGTAAAGATAAGAATCAGTACACCAAGTTTCAGCGCCTTTGGCTAGGACCTTTCATTATTACAGAAAAGATTGGTCCCAGCACTTTTCGATTACAGATGTTAGAGGGAGTTGTAGACACCTTCATAGTGAATGTGTCTCTTCTGAAAAAGTATTTTTTTTAAGCAATCTAGTGCACTTGTACATAGGTGTTGTTTGTTTTACAATCATTTTGTTTTATTGCATTGACATTTTGATTGGGTTTCTTGTTTTGTTTTGATTTTCATTAATAAGGTTTCACACTTGTGGTAATGGCTTATGATCATTTTTTTTAGCAACAATTGCTTCTAAAGCTTCAGCATCGTTATCAATCTTACTTTTTGGATTTTGATTAGAATTTGCTCTAAAGAACTAACAGTCAATAAGTGCAGTGCCTTTGGATACTTTTCACTTTGATCATTATCTTTCACTATGATTTATTTGTGTAATTGAGATATGGAGGATGGTCATCATTTCTCTATCTGGTGTTTCACGGTTGAACAACATATCATAATAACCTGACCAGTTCCGATTGCTCATGGATCCCTTTACAATCACTTTGAATATAAATTTTATTTAAAAAAAAAAGTTACAAGGTGGGTGGTCTTGATATCAAGCCAACCCATTAGGTTCATAGGTGCTTAAAGTGGAATGAAATCTTCACATCAAGCCACCAAAATTGGAAGATGACTTTCAGTTCTTTTGGAAGGTGGAAGATCCTATTACAGGTCGGTCCATTCATGATCCGCAAAGCACTGGTGAGTAACATTATCACTAAATGGTCACCAAGCCATGGTAATGCCTTGTAGCTTATGCCAAAATAAGTTATTTCCTTTTCATAATATTTTTTTGTATATAAGAACAGGGGGGTCTTATCACAATCCAGCCCTGCTATGATCATGGGTTTGACCTTGGACTGGAATTATCACTATATGGTCACCAAGCCATGATAAATTCTTTTGGTCTTACAACCAGAAGACAAGGAGTCTCGTCATCGAGTTAGCTTGACCAGTTTCCGGATCAGACCTATGAATGGCGTTGTTTCATCTGATCACCAAGTCAATACAGTGGTCTTGTATTAACAAGGTTTTATGTATAAAAAGTAAAAAAAAAAAAAAGGAGAGAAAGAAAAGACAAAAGAAAAGATATAGTAATATATATATAATCCATAGAGGATCGTTGATTAATAAACCAAGGCGATCTATAATTAGGATATTCATGAGCATTTCCAAGACTGTGCCCAGGTTCAACACAAGCTAGTTTTCAATGATTACATCATGGTAAAGATTTGGTATTACTCTCTAAATCTTCTTATCGAATGAGTGTTATATTTAAAATGGTCATTGTTGAGATCTATCCATTTCCATGTTCATTGCTTGTTGGTTGTTATATTTTGAGTATCTTCTTTGAATTGAGTTTCAAGAAATTGGTTGATTGACATGTTGTCTTTAGTTGGATTTGATTGCAGAGATAACTAGTTCTTCCCAGGCAGTCACCATTTGTTGTGGCCACAACAGATCCCATGCTTAGCCAAGCATGGGAGCCCCCCCAATTTTAATAAACGCAAAGGTATTTGGGTGAGTCATCTTGAAAATTTTAGGTTTTTGATTTTACCTTTGAAATTATTCACCCATGCTTTTGGTCTGCTTGTGTGTAAGGGTTTGATGATTTCTTCCAAAAGTGTTTCGGTCTAAAAATAGCCAAATTTTGAGTATTTTGTTGACTGTTAATCACCATCCCGAAACCCAACATTTAGAGAACCCAAAACCCGCAACCTGACAGGTGCGGGTTGCGGGACTATTGTTTTTAAGTTTTGGTGTTGCTAATTCCGAAACCCGCAATCCGACGGTTGCGGCTTATGGAATCATTCTTTAATAATATTGAAGAATAATTACTTCACAACCCGAACCCCGCAATGGCGGCATCCGGATTTCGGGATTGTGATTTTTGTTTATTTGGTGTGTGTTCCCAAAACCCACAACCCGTTATTTTGGGATGGGGCTTCCAGGATGGTTATCTTACGTCATAGTTTAATGTTTCCGAAACCCGCCACCCACATAATCGGTTTTCAGCTTTCGGAAATCCTTTTTACTTCCGTTTCGCATAACCGTAGCCCGAAAATCCATACTTTCGGATTTTTGCTTGCAGGATCTTTGAATAAGAACTTCATGGAAATTTTTGAACTCAACTCCGCATTTCGCTCTGGTTAATTTTTGTCGTCCGTCTGTCATGATCTCACGGTCATGTTGATTTTGGGTAATCAGTTAAGTCAGGCCTTTTCATTTGTTCTTTTTTCTATGTAATTCATCATAGCAGACACCATTACAAGGGTAGCAGTTACTTCATGTTGAATGGACGCCATCTTTCCGCCTTAATTTTTCCATGTCTGGACTCGAGCTTTGGCATCTTGTCGTTTTTAATCCATCTCTTAATGATCGGATTTGTTACGTGCGAAGAATTGATAGCCTGTGTACTGGAAATCTTGGTCGAGGCCTCCTGGAACATCAACTTTGTCACCCTAACCTTCGTCTCTGTTATTAATCACCAGTCATAATTATTGATGAGAGATTGCTTGTAACGATGTGACCATGAAGGAAATTCAAAATTGTGTGAGTAGTAATTGAACTCGTACTTCGCACAAGCTTTGATCCGATTAGCACATACCTCGACTCTTTTCATTACAATTGAAGTAATCACAATGAATTCATTGGATAAGTTTAATCATTGTGGATTTCCCCGCCCGATTATCATTGACCTGCTTGTTGGTCTTTAAATAGCAATTAACATGAAAAATTCCAGTTCATCAATTGACTTCTGAAACAGGAAACACTCTGTTTGGAATTCTTCTTATATCCTTTTCAGAATGAGTAATATTCATGCAGATGGTGAATTTTCTAATATTCCAGTTGAAAATGAAGAGCTCTATCCCATGTTATATCAAGAAATGTTGTCACCACCATTTGATGCAGGTGTTCCTGATCTTAGCAGCAGTAGCAGTGAAGAAGACTTCAAAACTTAGTCGTCCTACATTCACAACCCTGAAAAGCAAAGAAAGGAATTTATGGAGGGATGAACTGATCTTGATATTGATGTTATACAGGACTTTATTATCAATGAAGAACCTAACGTACCGGCTATCGTTCCTGAAGTAAATCCTCCAATGGATTTCTCTTTTTTCGACAGTGGGTTCCCCGACCATGAATTTCCTATAGCAGACGGTCTGCAAGCTATGCCACTCGTCAATGCTAGTGAGCAATATGTGATTAAATTATTATGGTGCCACGAGATCTTATCAGATTGAAGAACAAGTCTTTCTTTTGTGAAAGGTGGCGAAAAATCTCTTAAGCTTAAAAATAGCAACATTTCTTAGATCGATGGTTAGACCCGGTTTTGTAATCCCTATTTTGTAGAATTTCTCCTTTTGGAACTTTGATGTAAATTTAGTATATAAGAAGGAATGTTTCTCTCAGTAGGAGTTCGGACTGAAGATTCTCTGTTTATCAAAGTCATTGTAATTTTTGTACAAGACTTCTCTATTCAGGAACGTTATCTTTTAAATCATGTCCTATTGTTCTTCAAATTTTTTTGGGAATTGCTGAGTTAATGTTTCAAATTTGTCATCGATCACGTGTTTAATATTTTGCAAGATATTTTGTTAATGCATAAGATCTCTCATATTGATTTCTCTGTATGTTTGGATTATGCTCAAAACTGTTCTATTAAATTTCTTTAATTAAACATTTTCCTTTTTTTATATTTCCGCAAATGATTCAATGCAAACAAATATGTTTAATCAAATGTTAATTTTTCAATTGACACAATGATTACAGATCAGGTATTTGAATAGGCTCAAACACTTTGAAGAATTGTCACTTAATTTCTTAATTGATAAAACTTTAATTAACAAGTGAAGAACTCGAAGACATTTATGTTTAAGGTACTTAACTACTTGTTCATCACACTTCAAATCTGATCTGCACAACATCAACTTCTCCTTTTAGGTTAGATCTAACTTAGAATAGTTTCCTTTTTTTGATAGGTTAAGATAGGTTCTTTAACCAAATTTCAGACTTTGTTTTCCCTTATATGAAAACTGATCTTTCAAGATCAAATATTTTACTCATAGAGTGCCAGCGGAGGCCAAATATCCGTGGGTGATTACCATCCCAAACAACTCAAGGATAGGGTAAATCTTGCGTAGGGTTAACTGAAGCCTTTCGCTGGGTTTTCATCCCATGTTGTGTGCCTTGGAACCCATTCCAGCACTTTGCACTTACCTTGCACCCCCCGAGGCATCAACAACACTTAAAGGTGACTTCGAGCTAGCAACAACTTTTAGAGAAGCCATAACTCTTCATCTTGGCTATTCGTACACTAAACACACTGAGCTGAGGATATTACTTAAAGAGCTCGCCTCCTAGGATTTACCCTCGCCCGAGCAATGGAAGCTGGTAGAGAAGTATGGGAAAGCAAAGTTAAAGATAGGAGCGTGAAAGGAAGTAGTGAAGTCAGAAAGCAGTCAACACGGATGCATCCAGGATTTGATGAGCAGTGAAAGCTATTCAGCCAAAAGTAGCTACATAACTGCAATTTTTATATTTTTTTTAATTTTGTCTAAAAGTAATTTGGCCATGTAATGAAATGAACACGTAATTGTAAATGGCAGTTAAGCCTGCCTCGTAGATATTTTGTTTTGTAATAGAGACAGCAAACAATGCCTCGATTTGGCTGTTAGATAGGTGTCATATGGTTGTAACTGTTTTCTGTTCAAAAGGAGTCGAGCCTAGAGCTCAAAGACATCTATAAATACATTTGTAATCGAACGCACAAGGGTTGAAAATCTTATTTGAAAGCTTTTGGTATTTAAAAGATTAGTGTGTAAGACATTTTTGAGCTGTTTTAATAAAGTTTGTAGAGCTGAAGCCTGCGTTATGACAATGATTCCTGTGTAATTAGTCTGGTAGTCTATATTTTCCTTTTTCCCATGTGAAATTGTGTTTCTCTCTTTGTTATTCCATTCCGTGTTATTTCTTTCATGCTTGGATCAGGGTAACGGTTAAGTGGAATTCATACAAGTTATGCTTCGCTTAGCTTTTTCCAAGTATTTCACCAACATATTCTACTAACGTTGATGTAGGATTCATCTTGGTATGCCTTACATTGATGGACTGTTTCTTTCATCTTTTGTTCCACAAATTAAATCTCTTTGACTACTAGCTGCTTGCTATCTTGCCCTTGTAATTGCGTTTGCAGAATCTTTGTGAATGATGTTTCAGAGTTTGTTAAATGTGACTCCATCGCCCAAACGAAATTGATATGTTTTCAATCAAACAGTGCTTGAATAATTTTTGTTCCAAACAGAAATATGATCTTCTGTATAATTGTTGTAATTGAATTTCTTGGCCGTGAATGCTAATTTTTCTTTTTCATTATTGACAATCTTGTTTATTCCTGTCTTTTCATGAGATTTTAGAGAGATCCCTCTTTATCTATGTTGGGTCAGTAGCACAGGCCAAATATTGGTTAGTAGTTACCCCAGACTGCCCTCTCCACAACCTAGGGGGTCATTTTGGGTGTTAACACAGGGGCAAAACTCCACGGACAGCCCACACTCTCAGTTAACACCATTAAATGGGGAAACAATCACACAAAAATTACTGCCATCCCTAAGGGAGAAGAGCAGGGAGAACACATACCTGAATCAATGGAAGAGGACTGTAAGAGCTCTTCCAACGATAAAGTTTCACCAACTCCTTGCAAAAAAAGGAGGAAAAGTGACGACAACTTACAAGGAGAATTCAGAAAGATAAAATCCCCAACGTACGACAGAGAGATTAACTCCAGGGAGAAGGATGAGGAATGGCTACTAAGAATGAATAAATACTTCAAAGTTCATAATTACTCCAGTGAAATGCAAGCCTGACTAGCCATATACAACCTGAATGGTAAAGAAACCAGATGGTGGCGGGACTTGAAACACACCAAAGGACAAGAATTGAGAGGCATAACATGGGATACTTTCAATAGAATATTTCAAGACAAATATATGTCTGAAATATTCTTTGACAAGAAAATTAAGGAATTTCATGAGCTGAAAATGGGTTCCATCACCATGGAGGCATTCATAAACATATTTTTAGACTTCTTACACTATGTTCCATACATCAAAGACGGAAAGTTCAAAATACAACAGTTCTTGGGAAAGTTGCCACCAAACTTTAGAGAAAAGATAGAGTTTGACATGCCCAAAACCCTTGATGTGACCTTACATAAAGTAAGACTATTTTATGAACACGGACAGCCAAGGAATGAAAACCTCAACAAAAACAGAAATAGGTTCAGAACCTTCTTGGACAACCGCAGACCGGGTTTTAGACCTCCACCTTACTGGAAACATAAAAACAGTTTTCCGCCCAATAGAGGCTTCAACCGACCTCAAGCACGACCAAGGAATTGCTACTTATGAAACAAGTTGGTAAACCGACCTCATTTTAAATTTTGACTTAGAAACAAGTTGGTATTAAACAATGCAATTCAATTGCAATTTTAGATGAACAGATGCTAAACGCTAATGTAATTGACATCTTGGCAGCTCTTTCTTGTGTTTAACATATGTTATACTGGGATACCAAGCATCAAATATCAATTTTCTGGGGAGGCATTTGACAATTCCGATTACATGAATTTGATCACTCAAATAAGATCCTTGATCAGTGATATGCATAGTGTGAATTGGCGTTAAGTCTATTTCCACTGTGTTTCAGAAATTACAGTTTCCCTGTTTCTAACAGTGCAATATTTTGTGTTTTAATATAAATGCAAAGATTTTGGATGAGTCTTATATCTTTTGTCTTTTTGCAGATATAATCTGATGGCACATAGGATGCTTCTGCGACTAGCACTTCAAATAATAATTTTTATTTGCCATAAAAAACAAGAGAGGAAATTGCTTGTAAGTTTCTTTGCCCTGTCAGTATTTTATTCATGGCAGGTTACAGATGTTGCATGTTTTTTGCTGGTGGTTATTAGAACCATACCCTGTATTCTGTAAATGGAGCGAAAGTGAATTCACATGCAAAAAAATAGTTGTGCGCTAAGAGGAAAGGATTTAACCACTTAAATGAGAATGATACAAAGTGATTAGAAAGGAACTTTAGTAGGATAGTCCATTCTTTTAGGCTAGTTGGTTTCTTTATTTAAACAGTCAATGAAAGCTAACTTTGAATTTGGACATATTTCTTTCTCTTGATCAACATATTGTCTTTTCCAATCATTTTGAAATGTTTATACATTTAAATTTGTAGCCAGACTTTTAGGTACCGCTCAGTATATTGGCAGTGGAGCACTTGTTCCCACTATACACATGCCTCACATTTACTCATCAACTTTAGAATGATTGTGGACGCTATGAAAATAAATATCTAGTGATAGAATCGGTTCAATGACAATTTCTTCATATCATGGGTTGCAAAGTTAGTATAAAACGACAACAAACATATATAATATTAAACTCTTCTGGCCATTTCTATATATCTCTAAGCTCAAGTATGCACAAGTGTCATAAGTAGATTGTGTTGCTTGATTGATTACTCTTGAGTCAACTTCACCCACAAGTATATTTTACCTATTTAAGTGTCATGTATTGTCATGGAACAAAATGAAATCTTGTTAACGTCCACTAATGACCAAAATAAGTCAAATGTATTCAAAAGTAAGAGAAGGGAAAAATGAATGATGCTGGAGTTAAACCTTGAATTGCTAAACCCTTGACAATGAAGTGAAGTACATGTTAAATTTTGATATAATTTTAATCTCTTTCAACTTTAGCAAAAATTAAAACAAAATTTACTGTGTTAGGGTTTGAAGCAGAAAATTAACAATTATAGATATACACAATCTTGGTGGGCATGCCCCATACTTACATGAGGCTTGTTGGATGTGACTAGTGGTATTGATGTATCCTTTGGGAAATTATTTAAATTACAAAATGTGTCATTCTTTGCTTATGTGCGGTAGGGTGGGACCACTTATTTCTTGGTTTACTGTTTGTAAAAAGATTGTTTGCATTTGAAAAAAAAACTATTATGATAAGTTCATATTCTCATCAATTACTATTCACCAAAAATGATCCTAATAATGTCATCTAGAGAGTAACAAGTTGAGGGGTCCGCTGAACTAAGGGAAACAACCAAGATATTTGCACAAAATCTCTGCTAAATTCTAATATCCAAGATTAACAAACTTCTAGAAGAGGGGAAAAGATGGTGATGGATGTTATATGCTCATGCCCACCAAAATTATGCTAGGTATGTGAGGAAGCAACAGTCCCTTGATGTGGAGTATTATAACTAGTATCCCAATTCTATCATGTTGTGGTTTAATGAAAACCTAGAGCAGTTGTTGTGACAATGACCTAGGTTCAAATCTTGGTGGGTATGATCCATCTTTGTGCAAGGCTTGTTCGATGTGACTTGTGGTATTGATATAGCCTTTGGGAAATTATTGAAACTACAAAATGTGTCATTCTTTGCTCAACTGTGGTAGGGTGAGACGATTTATTTCCAAAAGACAGGTTCCCATTTGAAAAATTCTAGTACACAAATTCCCTAAGTAGGCATTATTTGATTGATTTGCTACAAGCCTACAACCCAAGCTAATAACTCCAATATCTACACAAGCTTGTTGCTACCATTGGCAAAGATGGTCGAAAGTGGGATGCTATCAATGGTTTTGACTGCATCATTCTTGTAGCCATGGTTTTGATTCCGCTGGCTAAGACTTTGGCTAGTGCCTTGTATGAGACAATAAGCAAGGTGGCGGGACTCTAGTTCCTCATCATATCATTTTTTATCCATTTTGGTATAAGTTTGATCATTCATGATACATTTTGTTTCTTGAGAGTCTAGGAATATTGTAAAAATATCATCACTAATCACATGCTATTTTTGGCATGTTATTGCACTATCATCGGTCGACGGTACATGTTATTGCATGAAACAATAAGTAACTCTATTGATAGTTGTCTTTCATCTCCAATGGCCATTATTGGGTTGGTGTACAGTGGAATTGACACAATGTTTTATGCCAACAGTGCTTTGACTAATTGGGTTTTTATGCAATGTAGAATCATGGAAAAACCTGGAAAAGTAGGTTGACGATCTTTTATGAACTCAACTCCAAACTAATTTTGTTGGAAATACAATCTGAAATGTTTTGACAACATGGTAAAAAATGATCTCATTAGATAGGCATTATAATCCTTCAATTGTTAAATTTCACTGCTCTTAATTTGTATCTGTTCTTTAACTTGTTATCTCCTGTTACAAGTTGTGTGGTATAAGCCAAACATTCTTTTTGCCAGTGACTTCCTTCTTTCATTCATACAATGTCATACCTAGAAGCCAGAGCAAACCAGCAGTATTGCATATAGACTAGTTCATGCCCAATATTAGCGAGTTTTCTTTCTATTTGTTTATTTCCAATTATAGATACAATGTTATGACATTTTATTTTCTTGTTACAGGTAACCTTATGGATCAGATGTGTTCATAGAAGATTACATAATGTTTCAAGTTGTTCTTTCAGGTCATTTCTTGTTACTTCTCAATAGCCATCTTCCTCCAGTAAGGGTTCTTGCAGCTGCGTCCCTTGTTCTTCTTCTGCAAGCATCCCCCAACAAGAAATCAGTTAGTGATAAATTGTTGCATTCTGGATCGTCAAATGTAATTGTTGGTTCTTCCTTCAAGGGTGTTTTGAATCCAATCATTCAGGAAGAAGGATTTCTCAATGACATGCTGAATGGTTTATCTTATGACCATGTTTTTCTTGATGCAAACAACTCAAACAATGATGCTATGGCTATGTCCCAAAGTATTCGAGATAAATTAGTGAATGGATGGTATGAGGCATTTTATTCTCCATGGCCACGCTCAAGAAACTGGATTGACCTCTTAAAAAGAGAAGCATTTGTAGCTGGTTTTGCCAAGTTATTTAAATGCCTTGTTAAAGAGTGTGGAGAAACAATACTACAATCTTTGTGGATCCATTTAGAAGAGTTGGTTGCAAAGGAAGAAAAGGGAAAACAGTACCTTGCTTCTGAGGTTTTGGCCAGTGTCTTTCATTTTGATGTTAACTATAGTTTAGAGGCCTGGGACAATTGGCTATGTGATGTGCTGTGAACAAGACTACGCCAGTTAAATGTTGAAAGAATTGCTGAGTGGGATGCCTGTGTCACTTACGACATGAAGACAAAGATGTCTGGTTTATTCCAAACCAGTTTCTATTTTGGCTACACTCTAATGTTTTTCCTTGGTTTAGGCATCCTTTGTGGTGAGTTCTTTTCTCTGTAGCAAACTTTTTGCAGTTGGCAATATCTCTAGTTTTTTCTATTGCAGCTAATATGTTTCCATTGAATGCTTTTCACTTATATAAATATTTTTTATTTGATAAATGTAGGGGCTGTTGGTTACTTGGGCTCTACATTGTTTGTAAGAAGAATTTATCGGAATATCAAGTGTGATTGAGGACAAATAGATCGGAAACTAAATGAATCATATTTGTTGCGTGAGCTATTCCAGGGCCTGTTGTTACCAAATGATTATATCGGACTGGTAGTTGACTACAAAATAATTGGAAGCATGCCTGCATGAATAGTATAAGGTGGCAAATACTATCTTGAACTTTTAACATTTATACTTAGTTTTAGTGCTAGGACAACTATCGAACTAAGAAAATAATGTGTTTTGTGAGAAAACATTCATCTTTTTTGTGTATTTTCTTGTCATTGTATTTATTATTTTAGTCTATTGTTCAATTGCTAAAGTTGATAACATGTTTCTGATTTTATAATTAATTGTTTGGTTGCAGGTGCCTTCATATATATCACGATCTGTGGCTGGAAGTTATGATAATGAGGTTGTAGCTATATTTGCTTTGATCATTACGTTCTATCTATATATCAAGGTTCATCCATGTGCAAACCTTATTTAGTTTAAATTATAGAAGAAATCTGAAAATGATTGTATCATTATTTTGTAAATATTAGTACCTAAGTCATGTCCATTCATGAAGATTTGCACATATTGTCTTATAATATGTAGTTACACTGCTGAGGAAACTGACTAGAGTCTACAATGAAACTAATCTTATTATGGCCTGAAAATAATTTTAATATGCTGGAGATTTCTGTTTTGTTAACGTAATCATTATTTTGAACTTTTGCAGACATTGAACACTGGATCTCTCTTTTATGCTACTTTAAATGCCGTGGCTTACTTTTATATGGTAAGTAGGTCATAGGAATAATAAATGATATCCATGCATGATGCAATTATTGATATTGATATTATAAAGATAATTTTAATACAGGTTCTTCTTTGTATGTCTGTTCCTGGGGAGGTTACACTTTCATAATAAATCTTATTCCAATGCATGTTCTTCTATGTGTTCTGACTGGCCGATACTCATCTGTCCTTTACATTTCTTATTCACCTCTGGTAAGTGCAAATGCAGAAATGGTGATAGTTATAGAAATGCTTGAAAGAGGGTTTTCGACAAAATGACTTCCCCCATACTCCAGAATAGAGCGTCCTAGATAGAGTCCTCATTGTGACATCTTTCTTTTAAGGAGATTATATTTTCCATTTTATATGAAATACTATTGAATTAACTCCATTTATTTTTTATTGCAGGATGGCAATTCAACCTGCCATGAATAGCAGTAGGCCTGCTACTGTACAAATGAAAGGGTAGCTTGTTGTTCAGAAAAGTAGTTGTTGCTCAATAGACAATTCCTAGAAATTTTTTTACTGCAACTAGTTTTGAAGAAGTGAAGTTGAAAATAATTGTATGTATTTTGGATCTCAGACAAGAAAACTTCTCTAGCTGTCAAGAGATCAACAATTGATAGACAATTAAAACAAATTTATTTCAAGTTGGATCTTGTATTCTTTTTTGTTTGTGAAGGGCAATAGCTTGCTTTTGTTCCTGATAATTTGTACAACCATGGATTATTGTACTCATGCGTAGTTTGTAAGATCATTATTCTTTGAATTTTCATCATTCTCACAATTGAACTGCTATATCTTAGAATTCTTTTAGTACTTGAAGCATTTTTCTTGAATATGTTTGACATTCATTTTGTTCCCATGCAAAATTTGTTTGAATATCATCATTTTCAAGCAATAAAAACTTCTTAAAGGGTGCTAGCTCAATGGTAGAGCACCTGTCTAATTATAGGCAGGAGATTGGTGGTTTGATTCCTCCGTACCCTATCATAAATTAGTGACTAAGAAAACGACTAAATTCGCATATATACGACTATTAGTAACTAATTTCCAGTATCTTATAGAGCGACTAACATTTAGTAGTATTTAGCTCAGTCATTAATATGTTATCATCTAGTAGTTTATTGAGTCGTATATTTGGTCATTAATTGTGACAATCAATGACTAAATCAGTGAGTAAATAAGTGAGTATCAATGACTAAATCAATGACTTAATCAGTGACTATCTATGACTAATAAATCAACCAATTAATGACTGGTGAAATACGACTAGAGATAAGATAGTGGAAATCGGATACTATTAGTCACCGACTCAAAAATAGTTGTTTATAGTCGAATTTTAGTCATTTTTTTAGTTATTAATTTCTCATTTTGTACTTGTGAATATACTACCGGTACTGTCATTAGATCGAATTTAACATACTGCAGAGGCTGCAATGCATGACCAGATGGTAAGATATAAACAGGAGGTGTGGAACAGTGAGACAAAGGCACACCTTCTCCAAGAAGAGAAAGCGCAAACCTTGGATGAAAGAGAAAAGGCTATGGAGGATAGAGAACGGTTGGAAAATGTGATATCCAAGGCATGAGAAGAATCCCCTGAAGTAGATCAGGATATGCTACCTGAATAAAAATCCATCTTGCTAGGTGTAGTTATCACTGATTTGCGAAAAGAAAATGAGGTGCTATAGGAAAGGGCAGTACCAAGCACGCCACCAGAAAAAATACAGAATCACAACGATGCGATAGAAGAGGCTGCGACGGAGATCGCAGAGATGGAAAAGGGAGCCCAAAAAATTACTGAAGAGGTTACCAAGTTCTGGGGAAGCTTAGTATAAGATGAGTAGTTGCACCAGTTGAACACGCAACTCGCTAAGGCATAGACACAGCTGGAATCGCTGAGGGGATCGCTTAAGTCCATGCCCCTACTCACACAAATGACAAAGGCTACAGAGCTAAAGGAACTCTAGCATCAAGTGAATAAGGAGAGGGAAAGGCAACAACAGAGAAAAACGCACCTAGATGAGTTACAAACAAAGGCATAATAGTTGGCCATGCAGGAAATGGAAGGGATGGCATAGGTCAAGCAGGATATGGAAAAAGCACAACAAATGAGTGGCGAGCACCCGATAGAATAATACGTATAAGATTGCGTAGTACTCAAAGTATCGGCAAAAGAAGTTGTCGACCATATTCGAGTTGGATACGATATTTCTAGTTCCAAGTAAACACACCAGAGGTGTCCAGCTAAATTGGCTCGAGGGTGAGCCACAAGTTTGTGTTGGGGGCCTGTTAACACAGAGTTAGAGCGCATGAAGTGCGGAAGCTGAAAGTGAAAAAGGGGTCATCAGCGGAGGAAAGGATCGTTCGTGAAGGATAAGAAACTGACACAAGTGCAAGTTTTGGTCAAAGTTAGTTAGAATGGGTTGTTTTGACTATTTTGTAATAGTCTTAGTTGTCTATAAATAGATCCACATTTGTAATCCTAAGGGCATCAATCGTAGACAGTGATATCTAGCATCTATGTATTTTCCTGCTTTCGGCAAGTTCTGCTCTATGTATATGGATTCGCATTGAGTCACTTGGAACTGTTCCTGCGAAGGTTGTATCGCAGATTTTGAGATGAGTTAATGCATGAGGATGTTCGATTATGTCTCTATTATGTGTTTCCATTTGTGTCGTCATGTTATGAATGATGAATGTTATCTTAATGATGCGATGTGTTTAAGGTTTTGTCTCTTCATTGATTAATCTGTGATGTAAGTTGATGCGAATGATGTTTACATGTTGTTGATGCGGATGTGGAATGTATATGTAAATTGTTAGTATAATGCGAAGGAAGATCTCTGGTTCTTGTAGAGACTAAGTAAGGGTTAACGCATGTTCTCTCCCTACTGCAGAAACTTGGTTCCTGCAGCCCCCTTGAAAATATCAGGTGAGACCTCACTCGCTTTGCTGGTGTTGCTGGAAAGGGTAAAACCTTTCCGGGCCGATGCTTAAGGGTGTCTGGTTGGTTTTTGTTGATAGCACTGCGAAGTGAACCCCTTGTCGACAGAACCATGTCAACAGACATCACATACATTTGTTTGGAAAATACCATTCCTTAAAGTAGGGTGTAATATTTTTTTTTAGATTATCAAATTCTAATCGATTAATTTCATTAAATCTTATCATTTTTTCAACTATCAATTGTTGGACCCCAAGTCATACTGAGGGGAGGGTGGGAATCAGTATCACATAGTTTTATCCTTTCAAACATTTGTTATACCATGTAATCATTCATTAACACATATGCCATGTATCAAAAAATAATTTTCAATACAAAGAACACTTCGCAAAGAATATGTAGAGAAATATTATATATAAAGAATATTCTTATTACAAATCATGTCAGGAGACACCAATCTCCAATACAAATGCAAGGACCCACTCACAGATTTTGATGACACCATTCAAATAGGAACACCAATCCTTTGCAATCACTAACATGTTTTTTTACAGGAATCAATCTCTGAGGACAGCCATCCTTTTATGAGCACCAACTCATAGTAAGAAAGAACCAACTTGCATGGTCTAGAACCCACCTAATATGTTAGGCACCAACCTGTGGAAGACACCGATATTCTATCCTTGCCCCATCCTACCACCCAGATATAGATTTGTCGTAGTATACCTTGGTCACAATCTACTCTGCACTTTCTAATTTGTTTCCTCTATTCTGCACAAACTGTTCATCATACTATGCTTCACATTTCCAACTCTTTCTACACGACTGCTTCTTATATCCTTCTTTGCAAGTGCCAAATGCTTCTTTCTTTCTTCAAAAGTGCTCCTTATACTTTTGCGTGACTTCTCCTTGTATTCCTCTTTGTCCTGTAATCTCGCACACTTCCTGAATTCATACAACCATTGATTCCCTTGATAATTTCATATGTTCCCCGAAGCTTGCAATTTTAGAATACTACATCTTTTGCACTCAATCTTATCTCAACACACATCAATATTTCTCTTATTTATACCGATCTTACTCAATTGATATGTCCACAAGTTGAGGTTTCTCTAAGTCGGTGAAACCCCTCATTCCTTTCTTCTCGGTCAAGCTTACCACCCCTCTTATTCTTTCATTGATGTGCACTTTTGTATAGTTACTGAATTTCCAGTAATTCAACCACTTGCCCTTATCTTGTGCTGATAGAGTTCCATAACTTGGTGGGCCTTGAGCACAAGAGTTCCATGACTTGGTGGGAATTTCCCACTAGAGTGCTATGACTTGGTGGTACTTGTGCACATACAACCTTATTCTATATACTTCTTCAAACTGGATTCTATACTTCATGCATGACTTTGTCGAACTTGTGCACATACAACCTTATTCTATATACTTCTTCAAACTGGCTTCTAGACTTCATGTTTCTCATTTAACATCACCAAATTGACTTCTGGACTATTTGACATCAATGACAATATTGAGTTTAAGATCAATATGAAATGATTGTGTTCATCTCTTTTTGGTATGTTATAAGGGTGAATCCATGAACATGGTTAAATTTTTTTTGTCAAAAGTGATGGTTAAAATTTGATTTTGTACTCATTTATAAATCAAATCGAAGCCCTCAAAAATCATATATACCTTGTGAATTCCAACATGCAACAAAAACAAATATTAGGGAATTATGTTGTCTTTCCACTTATATTTTTTTAAAAACTAATAATATTATTTAATATGCCAAAGTTGCATTTAATGATAGGTTTGCTCTTGTAAATTTCAGGAAAAGTTAACAAGTGGCTTGTCTGCACATAATATAATTTAGTGATAAATGCATAATTTTTGAAAAAAATATATATGAACATAATCTACACAAAACGCACTGGGGAAACCATATTTTTTTTAAAATTTATGTTGGAAATTATAGATTTTTATTAATTTTGTAAACCAACCCTTGAAAATTTTAATCGCATTTCGTACACGTGTGTGCACATTATTTTTTTATTGGTTACAAAAATAGAAAAACAAAAAATACCTTTTCGAAGAGGACGCGTTGATGTGGGGCGTATATATTTTATGAAATTTTTTGGTTTTGTACTTTAATGTTGTTGATTTTTCTTTGCGTTGATTCAAAGTTGTGGACATGGTTTTGTAAGTTTAAGTTTGAAAAGATTTTTTATTTATTTTTTATCATATGAACTTAGAAACCTGTAAATTATATGCCAATGGAAAGATAATTTGTTGATGATTCCATCAGTGTGAATTCCACCACCTAAGTTGCATCTTAGGATAGGGTTTAGGCCTGGAAAAGAGGCCAATAAAATTAAATTTGCAAAAAAGGTTGCTAAAAGCCTATTTTAAAGCCCTCGATTAAGCTATTAGCTTGATCAAGGTTTTATGTGCATTTTTTAAATACCTCGATCGAGGGTTTATGTGTGGTTAAGAAAAATGCTCGATCGAGGGTTTATGTGTGGTTAAGACAAATTCTCGATCAAGCATTTCAAAAGTTCAAACGACGTTATTAGATTTATCGAGCATTTCAAAAGTTTGAATGAAGTTTTTAGCTCGATCGAGCTTTTGCTTACCACCCTTTATCATTAATTTCACTTCACTTCCTTCCCTCAAACTAAAAGCGTGAATTACATACCAACCTTTTACATTTAATGAACCGAATGGCAAGAAAAACCTATAAAAACACAAAAATATAAACTCAAATTTATCATTTGTAATACCATTTTAAGCCTCTTGAGTGTCCCATTTTTTAAAAGATTTGCCACATAGAGATATATATATATTGTTTCAAATTAAATTGAACATTTTCATTTCTTATTCACCAATCAACTTGTGAAATAAGAAACAACAAAGTAGGAAACATGATCATGATCAAATTAATGAAGAAGAAATATGAGAAAAGACCCAAGAAAGGATGAAGCTATGATGACCAGCATTGAGAGAGCAACAAGAAGAGGATGCATGTCAACCTTCAGTGGATCCATCTCTAATTTAGGGTGATAACGATATTTTTCTTATTTCATTCTTCAAATGCTAATTATTTTAAACAAGTTTCTTAATTCTTACCTCTTATCCCATTCTTACAATTATCATGTTTCAAAATTAATTACAACTATCATGTTGAAGTTAGTTACAAAATTATCAAGTAGATTAATTAGTAGTCATGGATTTTCAATATGTTATATATATATATATATATATATATATATATATATATATATATATATATATATACTACCCATGAATTATAAATTTAATTTACTTGATTTATTATTGGTCACAAGTAATCTGTATATACTAAATAGTGTAGTGAAATGTTCATGCATGCATTGGGTGTTATTAGAGAATATTATTGCATGCTAATGTAATTATTATCAATCTATATAGAAAAAACTTGCCAACACAACCACAAGCACAAGTGAAGAACAAGTTGTTGGAAATACTTTAACCTTGGTGGTGGGGGGGGATGCCTTGCTTTTCTTGTCCCATTAAGCCTTTGCTAATTCTAGGATTTCTTTTTAAATACTTGATAGTATTGGAATATGGGTTTTAGAAAGTTTCTAAATATAAAATTATTTTGAAATTTATATCTATAACAATTATGCGTGCAATTCCATAATTTTATACACTAGTTTAACATTTTTGTTGGCATACCGGGTTTTTTATATAAAAAAAATTCGGTCCTATTTTTATATACTCTTTTGGTCCTTGTAACTCCTTGTGTCTCTTACACCTTATATATATATATATATATATATATATATATATATATATATATATATATATATATATAATTTCAATAGTTCTTTCTAAAACAAAAAAGTTATGAATGATGTATCATGGCAATTCTTTTTATGCCGAAGCCTTCATGGACCATAAACAGATTCCCTTAGTGTTAAAATTTATTCCTCAACGTTGGTTTTGATAGGACTTCAAATATCATTAGTGAAATTGATAGTCAAATATTCATAGCAATGAGTGTTGAAATTTGGTTGATCTTTGATCTTTAATTCTTTTAGATGTAGAGACTTGAAGCAATGAAACAATTCAATCCATGAAATTCATACAACCATAACACAATATATACCCTGGGGAAAATCCTCAAAATTATGAGAACATAAACCCGAACAATTCTTCTTAGTTTAATATAATGGACATCAGAGAATGCTTTCTTTTCCAACATAGTAGATTGCTTTCGGAAGATAAGAGATCACCAAACTTCTTGGTGAAGATACAAAATCAATAGAGAAGAGAGATAAATCAAATGTGTGCCTAGCACAACAATAACAAGCACGAACAATACCTCGCACAAAGAGAAGCACCTTGCCTTCAATGGAGAAGAGAATTCACTTCACACTATGGATTCAACAATATTGTATAACATATTTATACATTCTTCTTTTCTATTTTTAGCTTCTAACTTCAAGATAAACTCGCCCTGAAACTAGATGTATTAATCTTGCATGGAGTGGTGTGCCCCACTTCTCATGCAGTGCTTCATCTCACTGAGTTGTCACTTCGGATGAACTCACCTCTTAACTAAAAGCTTTCCCACTTAGTCAGGCGGATAACTTAAGTGTCAACATGCAAGTGTCACAACTGACGTATCATCTTTTAGTTCAACATAAGTGTCATCATGCAATAACACTTAGCTAACTAGATCTTATCTAACTGAAGTGTCGTCTTTTAATTTAACTAAAGTGTAAATACTTTAGCTAACTAGTCCCTTTTATTTAACACTTAGTTAACTGAAATCATGCTGATTGATTTACTTGAAGTGACCACTTTGATCTCTTTAGTTAACTAAGACATATATTTAACTGAACCATTGATACTTAACTGAAACTTTAATAATTTGAGTTCTCTTTAATTAGTTGAAGTGTCTACGTGGGAAATTTAGAATTATCTTGATCTTTATGCTTTATCTTTTATTTATTTATCTCTTACTACATGGTCAATATGTGCTAAATTTAATTATCCATCACATTACATTATATTAAGAAGAATTATCAGATGTTGTGATCATATTATATTATTATGGACAAAATGATCATATGCTTAAGTAATTCACTTTAGAGGTGATCAATATCTAAAGGAAACTTAATAGAAACCGGTGATCATGGTTAATAATATATCACACAACATTAAATTATTTTAGCAAGTAAAGCATGACCTTTATACGGAAGGTCCACCTCTATACGGGAGGTCCATCTCATGGATACCTTTATACTGAAGGTTCACATGATAATCATGACTTAACACACACAAGTATGGAACAATTTACAACAAGACTTTACACCAACATTACTTTGATCAATTACCTCCATACAGGAGGAATAAACTTTACACAGAAGGAAATCAAAGTGCCCACCTCTATATGAGGGGATCAATATTAAATACACAAGAATGGTATGGAGAATGTCTCCGGATGTTGTATATTTAACACTCCCTCTCAGCGATGGAGTCATTCTATGCCATACCAATCTTATCTCGGAAGTACCTGAACTTCATCACTAACAGAGGCTTTGTTAACACATCTGCAATCTTCTCATCAGTATCAATGTACTAAAGTTTCACTGTACCTTTCTAGACCATGTCTCAGATGAAGTGATACTTTATTTCAATGTGCTTCAACTTGTCATGAAACACTGTGTTTTCGGAAAGCTAGATGCAACCCTGTTGTCACACCTAATAACTATAGGATCAAGCTTTTCACTGAACAACCCTGCAAGTATCTTTTTGAGCCACATTGCTTCTCAGCAGGAAACACTAGCAGCTATGAATTCTGCATCGGTAGTGCTCTGGGATATAGAGCCCCGCTTCCTGCTGGACCAAGATATCATAGTTGATTCTAGGTTATAATAGTAGTCGGATGTGCTCTTACGGTCCACAATGATTCCTCCCAAGTCTGAGTCTGTATAACCAAGTAACATGACTCCTCCACTAGAGGCATATTTGAGTCCATATGAAATTGTACCTCGAAGGTACCTAAGCACATGCTTAGCAACTGTCTAGTGTCTGTGTCTCAGATCAGACATAGATTGACTCAGAATGCTAACAGCATAACATATATCAAGCCTCGAATGTATCAAGTACATTAGTGAGCCTATAAGTTGTCTATAAAAAGTGGGATCTACTTGATCCGATCCAAATCCCGACTCATGAAGTTTCCTCAAATTGGAAACCATTGGTGTAGTCATATATTTGCAATCTATCATGCCAAACCTGTGCAATATATCCACATTGTACTTCCCTTGAGATAGAAAATTTTCATCTTTTCTTTTCCGGATCTCAAGGCCAAGAAAGTAGTGCATTAGACCTAAATATTTCATCTCGAACTCTGAGGTGAGCTCCCTCTTGCACCAAGCAATCAAATGTTCCTCTCCAGTGAGAAACAAATCAACAACATACAAATCCAATATCAATGGTTGGTTCTTCACTACTTTGAAGTACAAATTTGGATTAGCTTCACTCTTATAGAAACCTAGGTTATGAAGGTAGCTATCAATTCTGGAGTACGAAGCCCTGGGGGCTTGCTTAACTCCATATAGATCTTTCTTTAGCTTGCAAACATGGGACTCCTTCCCGTGCACCACAAATCCTTCAAGATGTTGAATATAAACCTCTTCCTCAACCTCACCATTGAGAAAGTTTGTCTTCACATCCATCTGGTGAAGTTTCCATCCTAGAACAAATGCATGTGCAATCATTGCTTGGATTGTGGTGTACCTTGCCACAGGGGAAAAGGCCTCATCATAATCTATTCCTTCTTTCTTAGAGAAACCTCTAGAAACAAATCCATCTTTATACTTCTCAATGCTACCATTTGAAACATGCTTTATATCGTAAATCCATACAGAAGTCACAATGGACTTCCCATCAGGTTTAGGAACAACCTCCCAAACATCATTCTTCATTATAGAGTTGTACTCTTCTGTCATTGCATCTTTCCAAAATTTCTTCTTTACAGCTTCTTCATATGAGTATGGTTCTGAATGGCTGATGTGATTCATCAATGCAACATACCTTGAATATTTGTCAGGTTTCTTGTGCTCTCTGAATGAGCCTGTTGGTGCTCCATGTTTATCTGCATTTTGTAAGATGCCTCGGAACCAAGCAGATATTCTTTTAGCGAGAGGTTCATCAGGTGACCTCGCAACGAGTTCTACTGGTTCTTCAGGAGCTAGCGAATTTGAGGCATCTTCTGGTTTCTCCCTCTCTAACTCTGAAGAGGAAGAATCAGACTCGGGATCCTCCCTCTACAAATCACATTAAATATATTTCGATATTTTGAAAGTAGCTTCCTCATGGAAGGTAACATCTCGGCTGACTTCAATGTGTCTCTTACCAGATACATATATTCGGTATGCTTTGGATGACTCGCTATAACCCACAGAGGTGCCTGTCTTTCCAGAAGGATCCATCTTTGTTCTCTTTTATTTCGGTACATGAATGTATATTGGGATCCCAAAGATCCTCAAGTGTGATATGTCTGGATTCTCACCGGTAAACACTTCTTCTAGTGTCTTGTCATATAAAATGGCATGTGAGCTTCTATTCTGGATGCACACAGCTATATGGGTGGCTTCTGCCCATAACGAGATATACATATCTTGATCATACATCATGGATTTTGCATCCTCACATATGGTTCTATTCTTTCTTTCGACAACCTCATTTTGTAGAGGGTTGTATGGTATTTTTAACTGTCTACATATTCATGCATCACTACATAGATCATTAAATGCATGTGAATCAAATTCACCTCCAATATCAGACCTTAATGCACAGATGCGATTTTCTTTCTGATTTTCAAATAGGGCTTTAAAATCTTTAAATTTGCTAAGAGTTTCAGTTTTAGCCTTCAAGAAATAAATCCATGACTTCCTAGAAAAATCATCTATGAAAAGTACATAATATAAGAAGACACTCAGGGAGCGGGATGACATGGGACCACATATATCAAAATGTATTAAATCTAAAATACCTTTAGATCTAGTAAAACTGCTAGAAAATATTTTCTTAACATTCTTCCCAAGTGCACGACCTTGACATACATTATCATGCTCAAAATCAAATATGGGCATACCTTTTACCATGTTTTGAAGTTCTTGTAGCGCTTTGTAGTGTAGGTGTCCAAGCCTTCAGTGCCATAGATCGCATGGAATAATAGTGTCATGAATCATAGCTTGAATTTACTTCTCGGGTATCAGGCTTGTAGAGTCCTCCCTTCCGAATTCCAATCATAGCAACAAATTCTAGGATTTTGTTCTTCGGCCATACAAGTGCTTTGTTATCCATGAAGATAACTCAGAATCCTTTGTATTCAAGAACCGAAACTGAGAGGAGGTTCTTCTTCAATCCTGGAACATATAGAATGTCCTCCACATGTAGAATATCATCGGTGCTTAGTTGGAATGAGGTGGATCCAACTCCTTGGATTGAATAAGTTGAGTTGTCACCAAACTCTACCATGCATGTGAATTCTTTCTATTTTAGATCGATGATGGTACTCTTGTAAACAGACATATGTTTGGATGCACCATTGTGAATCAACCATGTGTCTGCATTTGTGATGACGAATCCCAAAATGCATGAGACAAGATAATACTCCCTTCTTGTCTCCTTTTCTTCGGATGCATTCTTTTGAGTGATTTCATCTTCTATGGTGCTTGAAGCATGAAAATTTCCATTCCGCTTTGCTCTACAATCTCTTGAGAAATTACCTTTCCTGTTGCAATTGAAGCATCTAGCTTTTGACTTGTCAAAGCCTTTGTTGGACTCCTTCTTTGAATGATAGAATTTATTTTGGAAGAAGGGTTTCTTTCCTTTCTTCATTCTTTCCGTGAGGGCAATATTTTCTTCTTTGATGCACACTGACTTTCTCTAGATTCGCCCTTCCTCTTGGAGGCAGTCATGCCACAACCTTTTGAAGTTAGGTTGTACCTCTCGACCATTTACCAAACCAAGAATGTCTCCCATGAGGATGGGAGACCATGAATAGCGGTTGGAGAATATCATCTTCATCCACCACTACTCCAATACTACAAAGCAGGTCTCTTACTTGAGATATCTTGGAGAAGAAGGAGGACACTGTCTCATCTGTCTCCATCTTTAAGTTCCGAAGCTTATTCTTCAATTCCCTCTTTTGACTCGGGACCTTCTTCTCATATAGATTAGTCAATGTATCCTAACATTATTTTGTGGTCTTCAATAGTGTGATCATGGGCATCAAGTTATCTGTACCGAATCATAGATGATCCGTTTAGACTTAGATTGATTCTTCTTGAAGTTGATGCACCCTGCATTAGATGTAGGCTCCTCCACCATAGTGGATACATAGCCATACAAGTCATGTTCCTCTAGGATGTTGAGAATCTTAGCCTTCCAAGTGTTGAAGTTTAAGGTTCCCTCAAGACGGTCTTCCGGTCATACAGAGACTAATGCCATAGTCTTCAAATCTCGTGCTCAACTTCTTAGGATCAATGTAGGCTCTAGAAGGCATGCAAAACTGAGCTCCTTCATGCCCCGAGCTATGATACCATGTTGAAATTTGGTTGAGCTTTGATCTTTAATTCTTTTAGATGTAGAGACTTGAAGCAATGAGACAGTTCAATCCATGAAATTTATATAACCATAACACAAGATATACCCTGGGGAAAATCCTCAAAATTATGAGAACAAAAACACCAACAATTCTTCTCGGTATAATATAATGGGAAACAAAGAATGCTCTCTTTTACAACATAGTAGATTGATTTCAGATAATAAGAGATCACCAAACTTCTTGGTGAATATATAGAATAAATAGAGAAGAGAGATCAATCATATGTGTCCTAGCACAACAATAACAAGCATGAACAATACCCTGCACAAAGAGAAGCGCCTTGCCTTCAATGGAGAAGAGAATTCACTTCACACTATGGATTCAACAATACTATATAACATATTTATACATTCTTCTCTTCCATTTTTAACTTCCAACTTCAGGATAAACTCGCTCTCAAACTAGATGTATTAATCTTGCATGGAGTGGTGTGACCCAATTCTCATGCAGTGCTTCATCTCACTGAGTTGTCACTTAGGATGAACTCGCCCCTTAATTGAAAGCTTTCCCACTTAGTTAGGTGGCTAACTTAAGTGTCGACGTGCAAGTGTAACAAATCATGTGTCATCTTTTAGTTCAACATAAGTGTCATCATGCAATAGAACTTAGTTAACTAGATATTCTCTTTAACTGAAGTGTCGTCTTTTAGTTTAACTAAAGTGTAAATACTTTAGTTAATTAGTCCCTTTTATTTAACACTTAGTTAACTGAAATCATTCTGATTCATGTACTTGAACTGACCATTGTGAGTTCTTTAGTCAACTGAGACATATCTTTAACTGATTCTTTAAGTGAAGCATTGATACTTAACTGAAGCTTTATAAATGAATCTTTAATAATTTGAGTTCTCTTTAATTAGCTGAAGTGTCTACATGGGAAATTTTGAATTCTCTTGATCTCTATGCTTTATCTTTTATTTCTTTATCTCTTACTGCATGGTCAATATGTGTTAACTTTAATTATCCATCACATTACATTATACTAAGAAGAATTATCGGATGTTGTGATCATATTATATTATTCCGGACCAAATGATCATATGCTAAAGTAATTCACTTTAGAGGTGATCAATATCTAAAGGAGACTTAATAGAAACTAGTGATCATGGTTAATAATATATCACACAACATTAAATGCTTTTAGCAAGCAAAGCATAACCTTTATATGGATGGTCCACCTCTATACAGGAGGGCCATATCATGGATACCTTTATACGGAAGGTTCAATCAAAGTGCTCACCTCTATAGTGGATGATCAATCTTGACTACACAAGATTGGTTTGGAGAATGTCTCCTGATGCTGTATAATTAACAATGAGCACTCTATAACAACTTAAATTCAAATATGTATGCAAAAAAACAATAAGTTAGAATTACCTTGCAAATGTTTATTTATGTCCATGATCTCGTGAGACATTTATTGTAAATTACTTCCTTCAGATGGATGTTCGAACAAAATGTGAGAATATAATTAAATTTTAGATAATAAAAAAATAGTACATAAATTTAAAATGAAATCATTGAAAAATTAGTACATAGGTTTGTGGGCCCATTTGTAAACCTTTAGAAATCCTCACTTTCCATTTAATAAAATCTTCACAAATTTCACTTGAATTTTAGATGTGTAATACTCCATGTACCCTAGATATTGTAAATAATTTTTAAACATACAATCATGCACACATCCTTTTAAAATGTACCATTGGTAGTAAATTATTATGACATACCCATTACCCTGATTAGCTAGTTGGGGTATGGAGTACATTTTTTTTTGCTTTACCATGTTCAATACAAGGTGATACATAATTCAAATTTTATATCATTAGATTCATTAATAATAAAGATAAACTTTAACCTATTAGTCCTTAATGAGATAAATATGCACATCATGCTATTCATCTACTTATGGGTTAAGACATTAAATCACATTCTTTCTCCATCTAGCACTTTCCGTAAATTAATTTATTGTTTCATGAAACCATCACTTCCTTATCATAGGTTTTAATATCCTAACACTCTATCCCATCACATGAAGCTTATTCACAACCATATCATTATTTGATCTTCACTAATTCTTGGTCCTAAACTTAAACCTTTTACAAACGTAACCCATTCCATAAACTCTATTTAGGCTTGGTTAACTATGCAATAACCTTCCTATTCCTGGTTACACAACATATACAAGTGCAATAACATTGATCACAACAAGATTTACATGTTCAACAAATTATTTATCTTAATCCAGCATTTACCTTTAAACATAAAAAAGTAACTACATAATCATAACCATTATAATATTACTGGGAACATCAAGCATTATCTAACATGCTTTCAAATCATTTAGTTATCCCTTCATGTGAACTAGAAATTGTAAGACACATTGTTGTTGTTACAAGTATGCAACATTTATTTTACATGCATCTTATTCATATTAAATGCAGTTGGCTTGTCGTTGCTACAAGTACTACTTTCTAGCCTAACAATACCTTACCGCATTTCTATTCATGCATTTATGCATGAATACATGAATTCTATTAACCCACATAATAATAAGGTGACATATTCTCTCATTCTCTCCGCAGGATATGACCCTTGAACTTCATCATGAATTCTAACTATTGCAATGATATATTAATATGATTGCACATACATACAATATTCACCATGTTACTACATTCACACTCTATGTAATGCTCATACATGCTTATCTTTAGCAATGCATTCATCATCTGAATAACCATTAGTTAATGTATAACAAATGGAGAACATGTATTCAACTCTTGAAACCTTCAAGTAACAACACATTGCATATACACTACTTTGCTTTGAATAACTTCTAAGCATGGAACTAGTTATTTAATTGGATAAATGTTATCAAAGCAATACATCCCTTTGGTTGAATATCCATTTCATCATTAATCTTGTTCAACTAACTGTATATATGCATTATCATAATAGATGGAAACATGAAATCATTTTCAACATGATTAAACAAAATCACATAATCAAATAGCAAGAGTAAATATAAATTAAATACTTATCTGAAAAAGGATTATCCCTAGTGACTGGATGCATGGTTGGAACGTTCCACCCAACCATAGGCCAATTATGTTCATTAAAATTTCAGCATAGTTTCCACTCTCGAGCTGGGCAACAAATCCACTAGGAGAATGATGAATAGAAATATCTTACTAAGTTTCCTCACTGTGACTTGAACGCTAAGCCTAGGATTATTGCTAGGCCTCCTGGAAAACAAAGGTCAAGTTCTGATGATAGTATATTTTATAAACACGATGGTTTATATCATAAAGTAAGATTCATGTTACTTTATTAATTGTTAAAAATAATGGAATTTTCTTTTGACAAAAAAAAAATAAGAGGGTTCAGCCCCTTAAACCTCTTAAGGATCGACTCTTAGTAAATCTAAAATATGGTTCGACTCTCTGAGGTCAAGCTCTTCTCTTACAATATTTAGGATGGGATTCCAATAAATAGTTATAAATCTTGGCTCTCAGTTCAATCATAATTTAAAACCAAGCACACTGACCTAACGAAACGGTTAGACAAGATTGATCTCTAAAGAACTAAAATAGAGTTTGAATCTTTCTACAGTATACAGTCAAGTTGTTGTCCCACTCATTTACACATGCATATGTATCATAATAACGTAATGGGCTTCACTCTCCTATAGAGAGGCCACCCTAATCACTTACAAAATAAAATATATGACACTAAGATACTAGGGCCCAACTATCTTGTAGAGAGGTTGTCCCATTCATTTATGAATGCAGATAAATAAGAAAAAGGTGGGATATATACAATTAGAGACCACACCCAATCTTTGAATAAACACAAAGTAGGAAAAACCGAATCCCTATTTAAAAGGGATGAGCATTTGTAATTAAATATCACAACAACAACAATATCCAGAGAGAGGATCTCCAAAATGAGTCACTCAGTTAACTGGCAATTATATTAATGAGAAAAGATAATTGCATGGGACGATCATCTTCATATAGGTCACCCTTCTTCATGCAACCTTCTATAGACTCTTACAAAAACTAAGATTTAAGCACGATTTGGATCTTACCAAATATCAACAAAATATACCAAGAAGAACCTTTCTAAGGAAATCAATTAGACGTCTAGCAAACTGCTACAGAAAAAGAGATGGAATCCTTCTCTTGAAGAGAACACATTTAGTCACACGGAGAATTTATAAACATATAAACAAAAGTGGGAGGTCCTTCCCCTTATAAGTCCTTCTCCTTAGAAGCACGCAATGGCAGATCGGGTCGATTCTCTGTCTACAAAGACTTCCTTTCATTAAGTAAACAAAATCAACCTATATTCAAGGCATCACTCCAGCTAAAATACAATATATCTCAACAAACACCATATATGAATATAGAGCACACCATACAAGGAAATCAGTCAATTAAAAGCAATGAGTGTTAAGGTATACCCACTCACAAAGGCCACCACTCTTCACACTCGGAGGATACACTCCTTATAAAATAGGGGATCGAATTACAGGAGCCCGTCCCTCTTTTTACCTAAATGTAGAGAACAACAACACATGGGTCGCCTCCTTGGAGCAGGTCGCAACTTGTAATAACAACAAGAATATTTTTCAAGGGCCATGTCTCTTACAGAAAGCTCGCCCAATTTATCATTTTGCGAACAACAAGCAAATCAAAATAAAAGCTGGTCCGAATCTATCAAAGATCGCCCCCATACAAGACTCCAGAATGCAATATGTGATTGGGTTTTCATGTTAACCACTAAAAAACTAAATAACGAAAGAAAATTAGGGGTTGACTACCCCTTTTCCTCTCAATGATGCCCCTCTATTCCCAAAAGAAAGGAAAGAACCATAAATACATTGGAAATATTCCAATTAAAATACCTTATTTTTATGAGATATTCCCTAGTTTTACTAGATACTCCGTTTTATACCTGCGAATACCTATAAACCACACTAAGCAGTGTCCGAATAGGACAAGAATTCCGGTAGAGGCAGTGGAGACATCATGTTACATGGTAAATCGATCACCCACATCATCATTGGTTGACAAAACTCCACAAGAGGTATGGACTGATAAGAAACCATCTAGTAAACATCTAAAAAATTTTGGCCGTGATGCTTATGTACATGTTCCAAAGGAGAAAAGGAGCAGGTTGGATAATAAAGCTGAAAAATGTATCTTTATTGGTTATAAAGATGGTATGAAAGGTTATAATCTTTGGAATCCTGTAACTAAGAAGATTGTTTATAGTCGAGATGTTGTGTTTGGAGAGATCGAAGAAGTTCCCAAATAGGAAGTTACTCCAATGAAAAATGAACCAAATAAAACGGAATTTGAGTTAAAGATGAAGATTCTGACTCAATGAAAGAAGTTGAATTAGAAGAAGAAGAACCTCATACCCTAGTTTTGAGGAGATCATCTTGAGGAAGAAGGAATCCATAAAGGTATTCCCCTCCCGAATTTTGGTCTAATCTTGCTTTGTCTATTACTAATGATGAGCCTAGAAATGTGAAGGAAGTTATTGATTCCAAGGATAGAAATCACTCGAAGAAGGTTATGGTTGAAGAAATGGATTCCTTGGACAAAAATGAACCTTGGGATATAGTGAAGTTGCCAGCTAGAAGAAAACCCGTTGCCAACAAATGAATGTTTAAAAAGAAGTTAAATGCAGAAGCTAAAGTGGAGAAAGTACAATTCCAGCTTGGTAGAAAAGGGATATTCTCAAGTAGAGGGAATTGATTTTGGTGAAATATTTTTTCTAGTTGCAAAATTAACTTCTATTAGATTTCTTATTTATATTGCTGATGTGTTTGATCTTGAAGTGGAGCAAATGGATGTGAAGACATTGTTCTTACATGGGGATCTAGAAGAATAAATCTACATGAAACAACCAGAAGGGTTCACAGTAAAGGGAAATAAAGAGCTGGTATGTAAACTAAAGAAGTCACTTTATGGTCTAAAGCAATCTCCAAGGATGTGGTGCCAAAAATTTGACACATACATACTTGGATTGGGGTTTGTGAGAAGCAAGGGTGATCAATGTATATACTCCAAACAAGTTGGTGATCACTTCATTAACATAATACAGTATTTTGATGACATGTTGTTGATTGGAAACAACAAAGATGTCATAAAGGAGGTGAAGTCTCAACTATCCTCCAAATTTTACATGAAGGATCTCGGTGCTACAAACATCATATGAAGAATGGAGATTAAAAGTGCAAACAAGAAGATTTGGTTAAATCAAAGAAAATATGTTGAGACAGTATTACAGAGATTTAAATTGCAGGAAAGTAAGCCGATCAAGGTCCCTATACCTGTAGGTGTAAAGTTATATGTAGATCAATGTCTCAAGACACAGAAAGAGGAAGAAGATAAGGCACGAGTTCCATATGCTAGTGCGGTTGGAAGTTTGATGTATGCAATGGTTTGTATGAGACCAAACATTGCTCATGCAGTGGGAGTATTGAGCATATATATGTCGAAACATGGGAAGAAGCACTGAATAGTTGTAAAGAGGGTCTTCAAATATTTGCATGGCATTACAGATTATGCAATCTACTACCAAGAAAGACCCAGACCAGACAAAGTAATAAATATACATGGATTTTTTGATGTAGACTGGGATAGAGATATTGATCATAGAATATTTACAGGTGGGTATGTGTTTAACCTATTTGGAGGACCTATCAGTTGGATAAGCAAGAGACAGGCTGTAGTTTCACTTTCAACTACTGAAGTTGGATATATGGAAGCTACTCATGCAAGTAAAGAAGGTGTATGGCTACACAGATTATGTTAAGGTGTTGGGTTTGTACAGAAGGCTGTAAGGTTAGATTGTAACAGCCAAAGTGCAATCTTCATGGCAAAGAACCCTGCTTATCATGCTAAGACAAAGCATATTGATGTGCAATATCACTTTGTGAGAGATATGGTTGAAGACCAGAAGGTGTTGTTGGAGAAGGTTGACACCTTGAAGAATGTTGCAGACTTATTAACAAAGTCTATCAGTACATATAAGTTCTCTTGGTGTAGAGAATTTATGGGCACGAATGCCCTTAACCTATGACTTTATGAGTACATGACTCATTGTTATGTAGAGAAAAGAACAAGTGGGAGAATGTTGGGCATGTGTTATATTCTTTGCATGTATGTGGAGGGAAGGGTGTGCCTGTCAGCGAGCGCCAAATGTTTTGGGTTGTTTTAGGCTATTTTTGGGGAATTTTCTAAAAATATGTAATTTAATCCCGGTTAATGGATTGAAGTCTATTAATTTATTAATCTGGGTTAACGAATTAGGATATTGGATGCTAAGGAATACCTATATTGTATTGGGAGTCATTCATAATGATAATGAGAAAAATAGAATTTGTGGCTCCAAGGTTTGTCGGTTTTCCCGGTTAAGGGTTTCCATGGTAAATCTCTATGTACTATGTGTGAATGGTGTAGTGTAATCTCTGTTTTACTTAAAAAAATTGTATGATTTTCTTCTCTCCATAGATTTAAAACATACAATAAAAATATATTAAATAATAATCATATATGAAAAATCATAAAAAAGTAACTTATTTGTAAATTCACACTTGTCAATGATTTGATTTGTTTGTGAACATTATAAAAATATATTAAATGATCTCAATCTTCATTTGACAATCATGTATGAGGAAGTATCAATCTTCATGCAAATGACAATCACGTATGAGGAAGTCATAAAAAAATAACTTATTTGTGAATTTCACACTTGTCAACCTATGAAAGAAATAGTAAAATACACAATCACAAACCTATCAAAGTACAAATATTTAAATACTATAACAAAGAACAATTAAGAATAATTAGTCCTTATATATATGCCAACTTGCTTGAATTCTCTATTACAGGGTAGTACAGGGGTTGGAGAGATAATTACTCCCAACAATATGTTTCGGTATAAGTAGTAAAGTAATTATAAATGGTAAGGTGATAATTTTTATATTAATTTAAAGTAAATTTATTTTCATTTAAGATTTATCAAGTATTAAATATGAAAATGCATAAAATAATATTAAATATGAAAGAGACGAAATAATGTATATGATTTAATTATTTAATTTTATTTAAAGTATTTATTTCTTCATAAATGAAAAAAAACAATTGTTTCTAAGTATTTGATAATATGGATTTATAGTTATTTAATTTTTTTATTCTTTTAAATTTAAGAGTAAAGCATATGTCTAAAACTAGATTTAAAATAAATAAAACGTTTTCATATATTTATTTTTATGTGAACAGTATCAGAGGTTAAAGCCGTGTATTGGCAACTGAAAGTTAAAGACTTTAATTTCCACAAGAAAAATTAAGCAAAATATGTATGATCGTTTCGAAGAACGATTTTTGTTATGTATTAAGGATTTTTCTACTCTTGGTGCGGCTGGAGAAGCGGCACTAATAGCCATCTCGTATATGAGAATGATAGCCATCTCCCATACCCTCATAGGGTTCACTAGGAAAAGTATTAAGTCTGCCAATATAGATATCGAATTAAAACTAAAATAAGATAAAGATAAAGAGAACTATAATTTCTAAAGGAACAAAAATAAGAGTAAAAAGGTTTAGTTTGCTTACCCAAGATGTAAGTGAGTTCCGTGTACTGATGCGTTTTTTTGTCCTGAAGTGGAGGAATCGCCTCTAGCACCCAACTGTCATACAAGCATCATCGGGTTATATGTAGATTAATCGTTCTAATAGATTTGATATTGAAAACGAAAAAATGCAATACATATAAAATACAGAATAGATTTCTTATATGAATAATAATTTTAATCAAATATACATGGATATATCATAAATGTATATTTAAAATCATTGGTTTATTTCTAAACATGTTAATTGCAATCAAAATTACTATTTAAAAATAAAAATATAAAATTTCAATGTACTCGGATAAAAAGTGTGAGAAATAACAATTAGTTAGTAATAAGTGTGAGAGATAACAATTAGTTAATAATTATTATTTTTATAAAAAAGTATGAAATTGGATGTAATTTACATTTTATAATGATTGAATATTTAAAATGTGGTACTTCAAAATTTAATTTTTCAATGTATTTCTATTTTACTTACATGAAAAGCCAATACCACTAAATTATTCTACTATGAATTGAAACTGATACCTTGATTAGGAGTTTCTTTTTCTGGTCTTCCAAACAGCGTACCTGTTACAACAATGACGATGACCGAAAAGTCAGATTTATCAATAATATTCCATTGTATTATTATTGTAAAAGAATATTATTACTATTATTATTAGAGGTTCTCATGCAGGTTCCCATAAATTTTTGTTTCTTGGTTCAGTGCTCGCGAGAATAAGCAAAGTTGAAGTAGCAACCTTCATCCAGAGGTCTATTTGGAAAAGGTTTGCTGGGTCTAGGAGCTTTAGGTTTTCATGCATTATTTTCTTTGAGTTCTGGTTTAATATAAATCAAAGTAATAGTCTAAAGCGAGTTATTAATAAAAATGGAGCGTGTCATTAAGTTCGATAACCTTAAGCAAGTTATTAGTAAATATGATTAATCATATTTAGCAAATAGGATTGTGCTTAAGTTCATTTGAATGGCATACTATTATATTAAGGTGGCATATGCTACAAATTCAAGATATATCTTTTCGATTTGTTAAACTATTTATTTTTTAAAATATGACTTAATTGAAAGATTTTATTGAATCAATAGAACCCTTACAAAAGTCCTCTTACTTATAAGTAGACTTTAATAATAATAAGGATTTGCTTTTTGTTAGAAATAGTAATTACTCATGTTAGGATTAGCTTTAGTTCTATTTTAGAGGTTTGGTTAATAAAGTATGCAGCATGCATGCATGAGTTAGGTTAGGTTTTTAGGTTTTCAATATTTGTTTAAATACACCTTCAGATTGGACTGCGTATACTTTTCCTAGATTGTACAAGGATGAAACAAGTGTACTATCCAAATTGATTTTATGGATCTCATTCCAAATTTCAAATAAACAATTAATATATATAGATATAGATATAGATATAGATATAGATATAGATATAGATATAATAACAGGTAACTATGAATAGATAACTAGTAGCTAATGCATGAATAACTTGTAGGTGATTGATAACAAGAAGTCCGTGCAACAACAACACATGGAGAACAAGTAACTTGTTCTTGACACTTAGCTTATGACATACCACAATTGGATAATTACTAAACTATATATATAGATATAGATATAATAACAGGTAACTATGAATAGATAACTAGTAGCTAATGCATGAATAACTTGTAGGTGATTGATAACAAGAAGTCCGTGCAACAACAACACATGGAGAACAAGTAACTTGTTCTTGACACTTAGCTTATGACATACCACAATTGGATAATTACTAAAACAAATTAATTAAATATACTAATTAGGTATACCACCATTGGATAATAACTAAAAATCATGACGCATACATATAGGAGCCACCAACAGCTGCAGGTGACATAGTTCCCCATCCCCACTTTAGTCCCATGTTTCCACCCTCTCCCATGAGTCACCCCCCTCGCTTTCATCCAGACCCCTCCCTTCGTCCACCCGCTCCCTTCCATCCATCCTCCCTTCTCCATCCATACTCCCCCCTCCATCCATCATCCCACATTCATCCACGCCCCCCTGTCTATCCATCCTCCCCCATTTGTCCACGCCACCCCTTCCATCCAGCTTCCCCCCCTTTGTCCACAACCTCCCTTCTATCCATCCTCCTCCCTCTATCCAGGACCTCCCTCCCATTCACCATCCCTCAACAGCCCCGTATCCCTTTTGGGTCGATACCCCCTATCGTACAGCCAATAGGGGTTCATCGTCCACGACGTCCTACTCCACCCCATACCACCATGTCCTCTTCCACCATATCTTCTCTAGTTCTCGCCACTATTGTGGAAACTACTCTTCCAGTATCCACCCATGTATCTACACTGGTTGAAACCGTAGTTGCTGCAACTACATCTGCGCCCCCCCCATGACTGTATCGGAGCAGGTTGTCCAACCAACTGCTCCACCTGATAGTCCTGAAGCCCGGTCATGTCCATTGTCGGATGTGTTCACAGTGAGAATCAAGTTAATTTATGAAAATATTTTGATGCATTAACGAAAATTAATTTAAGCAATTATTATTTTTCAATGAAATGATTGTCGCAAATGTTGTAGGTGTAATTGCTGAGAGGCTCAACAGATCCAGGACACCTATTTCATGTCTCCCACTCGCATCAACGGTGGGTTATTTAATATTTGAATTCTACATTGATTTTATAAATGTGGTAAATGTTATAAATGCTTGAAAATGATGGTATCTTGTATCATTTGTTTCAGAGCCTAGAGAGACGATCTACTGCTAGATGGAAGAAGATCCGAGATACTAGTAGCTCCAAGAAGAGGAAGATCGATTTTGGAGATGCACCTAGGAGTGATGGGGTTGGTCACAATGCTTGACACACCATGTTATGTACATTAGCCACGATGTGGCACTTTTGAGCACCAGTTTCCATGTACTTGGTATGTACTGCATGAGTTTCCATGTATTTTGGATCTACTACACGAGTTGTTGGATTTTGTATGGGGCACGAGCTGCCATCGTATGTACACTGGGAACCATGTTCCACTATTTTCTAGAAAATTTATATGTTTGGATGTTTTTTGTAGCCTTGATGTACATGGATTTTCAGTTATGTGATTTATATCGATGTTGTCTATATTTGTATCTTGTTGTCTCATGTTGTGTGTAGTTGCCTAATAAACAACATCATGCTTTAAAAACAAATGGTTGAGTTTGAATGACTTTTGATATGATTTCCTTCGTTTAGTTTTAAGTGTGACTTTAGATTTAGAATTGAAATAATGAATATTATTTCAATTGGTTTATGTTATGAAATGTATTTTGATCGTAAAATGTCATTCTAATAAGATCCAACTAATTTGCATACATCACAATGCAATGATGAAAGTTCGATGGTAAAATTCAACACATTGAGTAGTTATTGGAGAAATTTTATGGGGGCCTTGATGCACTTTCCTGCAAAAAAAAATTATTTACAACAATTTGTGGCATCTTTAAACCGACCCCTTGGAATGTTAAGTGATGAAAATAGTTAGCATGTTTCCCCAAAACAAATTCTAGATAGATTTACCTGAAGAGGCATATTGAGATTTCTCTATTGTTATGAGGTGGCACATTGAAATGCATTCATTCCATAAATTTGTTGTCTTCAATTTGCTATTTTACTAGGCATACAATAATGCAATATTTTGTAAAAGGATATAAACTATGGGAGGTCTTGAATGTAAAAATAAATGATTGAGAGAATGTACTATGGTTTTATCTCATGGATTTGAAATATGGTAGAATGTACATGTTGGCCTAATCTTTACTAATGTTATGATAATATTAGGTTTTCCATCCATTAAGAAGGTTGTCATAAGTGTACATATCCATCATATAAAAAAAATCATGCTACAATCAATTTCAAACCATTGAGGGGATGAACATACACCATGCACCCTAAATCCCATGAGGCACCCCAAACATTTTGTAAACACTTTCAGAATAACCAAAAAGTCTATGCTCCCCTTTACAAGGAATGTTTTTACACCAACACTTATCAAATCCCTTTACAGCTCGACCAAATCAATTATCTACAATAAATACTAGTTATGGTCCTAGAATCAACAATCATCATTTGCAACAAAATTTTCAACCACGCCATAACAACATTTTAATCATCTAATAAATAATTAGGTTTCTAAATTAGGTTTTTGGTGTTAGGTACAATGTTTTTCTAGTTGTATGCACCCTTTCTATATAGATGAGAAACTATGCATATATATGTATAATGATTTGGATTCAAATGTATGCACATGAATATATATGTACAATGAAAATGATTTAATTTTTATGTTTATTATAATTTATGCAAGGGATTAGGCTACATAATAGGGTTTCATTGTGATTAGAATACACACTAGGGTTTATGCTACCAACTAAGGTGTTTAGGCTAGGATCTCTTGTTTCTAGGCTAGGCTCCAAGCTCTAGGGTTACCAACTTAATGTTGAACTCCACTATCATGACATCATTGTCACCAACACCATGCCCACTACAACAATCACCAACAAACCTCGTCATCCTCTTGCTCGCGGTGCCACCATCCTCATACCCATCAATCATTTGTCATCCACCATCAACCTAATGCACTTTGTCTCATTGTCATCGTCACCATCCCTATCCTCACGCCATTTATCCATTTAGACTCTTCGTTTATGTATTTTGGGTCATATATGGATTGCACTTGATTTGTTTTTAGTTATATGCACCCTTGCTATATACATGTTAGAAACTTTGCATATAAGTGCATAATTATTTGGATTAAAAAATAGGGTTTTTAGGATAGGTTCTCGAGTTTTTAGGCTAGGCTCTCGGCTCTAGGTTTACGGGATTAATGTTGAACTCCTTTATCATGACCATAGCAAAAAAATAACCCTCACTTAAGCAAAACAGCTTATTAGGCATGCGAAGCGTTTTGTACCTTATTTTAACACTTGCATTAGGAAGTTTCATCAAATCTTAGAGGAATGACTAATGTCCTCGGAGGAACACCTTCGAGATTCAAGGTAGAGGCGGGGGCTAAATCCTAGAGGAGGGGGCACATGGTGCTATTTATAAATAGGATCCCAATATAGGAAATGATTTTGATATGTAATTATTTGTTGTAGCTTGAAATTTTCTAGACTCTATACAAAATTTAGGTCATTTTCACCACAACGCCATCCCCATGTTCATAGTCACCATCCCCATTCTCATTGCACCATGACCATCATGATTCATTAACACCATGCACATTTCCACCATCAATACCATCCTCCTCACGCCCATGTTGTTACCATAAATACCATGCCCATTGCTACCATCAATATAACCTTCATCCTCATCATGCCCATGTTGTCACCATCGCCATTGAGAGGCATTGGAATTTTTGCACAAAGAAATGCAATTTCATAATCTTGGATATTCATGGAGAGATTGATATTGTGTGATGCTATGGATTGCACCATCCAGATATGTTTTCTTTTGGATGATCGTTTAAGAGTCTAGATATTGGCATGTGATATGCCTAATATGCTTAGATATGTGCTCATATATGACAAAATGCAATAACCTATATGAAGAAATAAACTTTTCCAATTCCCATTTTCTTCTCATTGAAATTTGCAATGTTCATTCTCTTTTTTATAATGAAACAGAGTTAGATCAAAGAGCACTTTGTAGCAATCATTTTGAAAATTCCTCCACTTACATGTGAAAATTTTAAAACCAAATATTGAATGTCACATTTAATTCCACAAATATGTATTTCAAGTAGTTTTTCACTCGATGGCTCCAAAAGACAAGTGTAAGAAGCAATTCAAAAGACGCGATGATAGCAGTGCATCACTTGGGTACAATTGAGCTCTATTAGCTCTATTGAGAGCAAGAGTAATGGATCATCAAGGTAATTAGAATTAGGGTTAGGGTGACGCATATTCAAACTTATAAATGCAATTGTGCTAAAAGTGGATGTGGGGACAAAGGAAACCATAGCAATAGTTGCATACATGTTATTATTCTTGAAGGTAATCTAGTTGCATACATGTTCTCCTAATGAAGTATGTATCAACACCTGGGAGCCAAAGAACCCTAGGACATGTCCTATATGGTAGTTTGAAAGCTCCTTTATTTCCCTTGATCGCTAAGTTTGTGAATTTAGGGAATAAATCCTAGGTCTCTAAATTACCTTAATTCCCAATGGTTAACCTAATCATCTTATATTCCCACATAGAGAAAAAATGCACCTAGTAGATTCCAAGTGTTATGGTCCAAGACCTTGCGCATGGTTGTCAAGACCTAGAAGCTCCAATACAAATTTTCTAATGTTTTTTACAATTGTCTCTTCATGTTTCGTTGAGTTATTATTGCATTTGGTCCTTCTAAAGATGGGTAATTGACGCAATCAAGCACAAAAGTTTGACTGCGTCAATTTGTACATATACAACATGCACATATACAAATATCTACACATACATACACACATACGATCATGCACATACAAAATAAATAAACCCTAGCTTGCAGAAGGCCATGCCAATCTTGCTTAAGGGGGTCATTTATGATCCGAAGGCTCTCGGGCGAGCGTGGCCATATTGAACACATAAAAAATGGCCATATGCACATGTGGGAGCTAATAGAACCCCGTTCCGCTCGCTAGTTTGGGTTCTGTGCCCCTGGAGCAAAACCTCAAAGTGTCCCTAAATGGCCACAGGGTGCCTGGAAATAATGACCACGGCACCAAAACCGTGACTCTGATCATGAATCTGTCGATTCTGATGGATTAGTAACCCTAGCTTTCAGCTAGGGGACCTCCCACACCATGCCTCGAAGGCTCGAAAACCATGCTATTGTGCCATCTCGGTAACTAGGTTTTTTCTCAGTGAAGGCCATTCCAATCTTGCTCAAGAGGGTCATTTCTGATCTGAAGGCTCCCGGCCAAGTGTGGCCATCTTGAACACATCCACAATGGCCACATGTACGTGTGGGAGTTGACGGAAACCAAGTACGCTCACAGGTTTGGGTTCCGTGCCCCCGAAGCAAATCCTCAAAGTGTCCCTGAATGGCCATGGGGTACCTGAAAAAATGCCCGTAGCACCAAAATTGTGACTTCGATCATGAATTTATCGATTCCAATGGATTCTGGACTCTGGTTTTCGTCTAGGGGACCCCCCACCCCGTGCCTCAAAATCTCAGAAACGGTCCTATTGTGCCATCTCAGGAACTAGGGTTTTTGCTCAGTGAAGGCCGTGCCAATCTTGCTGAAGAGGGTCATTTATGATCCGAAGGCTCCCAGGAGAGCATGGCCATCCTAAACACATCCACAATGGCCATATTCACATGTGAGAGCTGACGAAACCCAATTCCACTTGCTGATTTGGGTTCCATGACCCCAGAGCAAATCGTGAAAGTGTCCCTAAATGGCCACGTGGTGCCTGACCAAAATTCTCGTAGAACCAAAAACATGACTCCGATCGCGAATCCATCGATTCCGATGTTTTCGAGACGTTGGGTTTTTGTTGGGGGACCTACCACATCGTGCCTCCAATGCCTAGAAACAGTGCTATTGTGCCATCTCCAAAACTAGGGTTTTGCTCAGTGAAGGCCATGCCAATCTTGCTCAAGGGGCTCAATTCTCATCTGAAGGCTTCCTAGCGTGCATGGCCATCATAACACATCCACAATGGCCATATGCATGTGTGGGAGCTGAAAGAATCCAATTCTGCTCGCCGGTTTAAGTTCTGTGCCCCCGAAGAAAATCCTCAAAGTGCCCCCGAATGGCCACAGGGTGCTTGACAAAAATGCCCGTAGCACCAAAACCGTGACTCCGATCATGAATCTGTCGATTCTGATGGATTCGTGACCCCAGGTTTCAGCTGCAGGATGTCACCTAACTCAATTTTGCTACCCGGTTTGAATTCTATGCCCCGACAGGGATTTTCCATGTGTCCCTGAAAGCTTCTGGGAGGCAAGTTTAGATGGTCCATAAAATAATCATCGTGGATTGGATTTATGAACCATCAACTTCGTTGGAATTGGGACATCAGATTAATGCTAGGAGTGCCTATCTCCTCTAAGCATATTTCCTGAATAATTTATTGTTTGACAAATTGAAAACTAGGGTTCCCCTTAGTAAGAGACGTTGAATTTTTTGCGCAAAGTATGTTCTTGCATAATTTTTGCAGATTGATGATGATGGTGGTGGTGGTGGCAGTGGTGATGATGATGGAGGAAATGATGATGATGATGATGATGATGATACTAGTGGCCACCATGGTAGTGATGATGATGGTAATGTAGACAACAATGGGCACCGTGGAGATGACAAGAAAACATTAAATTTTTTTTTCCATGATATGGACATCATTATGATGTTTTGTACATAACATATGGGTCTTAAGACCTTGATCATAGTTGATGAGGAGTACCAACATATCAAGGCACATATGATGTTGTCATGGCTCCTGGGACATGTGTAGGATATTAATCACCACATAGGCCCTATAAAGGAAATATTTGACTCATCAATCTAATATGGGAAACATTATGTGTTTTCTCATACCAAGGACATGTGTCATTTCCAATACCATGTTTTGGTGATGAAAAAAAATGCCTCAGGTCCCAAAACAGTCTTTTAGGGTTCATTAGCCATGCACATGGTTTATAAAGGGAATATTTGGATGATCAATGTAATATTGACATCATTATGAGGATTTAGGCACCATATATGGGTATTTGGGCCACCTATATTGGGTAAGGTGGAACACCAACATCTTAAGTCCCTAAAATGTTATTTTATGGTTCATGAACCATTCATTTTGTCCCAAAACACCACACATACCCTATATATGGAATCTTTGTTGCATGGGTGTAATATTGGTGTCAATACAAGGTTTTTCCCATAATTTATGGGTCTTAGGGACCAATAGTGTCATGGGGTCTAAAGCAAGATTTTAGGCCTCATGGGCCGTGCACATGGTTCCAAGCCAATACATATGCATTGCAAATAAAAAGTATGTTCTATGGGTGTAATATGAGTTCCAACAAGGTTTTACACATTACATTTTAGGGCACCATTACGAAATGTATCATCTAAGGGATGGCCACGTGTGTAATATGGGCACCATTACGAAATGTATCATCTAAGGGATGGGCACGTGTGTAATATGCCTTGCAAATAAAAAGTATGTTCTATGGGTGTAATATGAGTTCCAACAAGGTTTTACACATGACATTTTAGGGCACCATTACGAAATGTATCATCTAAGGGATGGGCACGTGTGTAATATGGGCACCATTACAAAATGTATCATCTAAGGGATGGGCACGTGTGTAATATGGGCACCATTACGAAATTTATCATCTAAGGGATGGGCCCTAGCTACAATATAATGATGAAAATGATTGTCTTATCCTTTAGGGCCTAAAATAAGCTTTTAGGTTCATGAGGCACACTTAAGGTCCAAAAAATCAATGCAAGCCCTATATAAGATTTTTTTTTGCATATGAGTATAATATCAACACCTTTATAACGTTGTTTGCACCACAAATGGGTCATAGGGAGTTGAATTTGGTTTGAGGTTAACATTAGCATTTAAAGATCTAAAATATGATTTTAGGGCGCATAGACAATGCAAAGATTCCTAAAAAAACATAGATGCCCTATAAAGGGAGTATTTGTCCCACCAATGAATATGGATTCCATGACAAGGTTTTTTGTAGCAAGAATGAGTCCAAGGCCCTAGCCATGTTCTAAATATATGAAAATCAATGTCTTTTGACCTAGCATATACTAGGGACCATGGGTGATGAGAATGGTCTCAAACCACCATATATGTGCTATAGAGAACATACTTGTCCTATGAGTGTAATATGGGTGTCATTACAAAGTTTTATCAACACAAATTGTTCTTTGTGCCATAACTATGGTTCAAGGATGAAACCAACATATTTGGGATTAAAAGTTTTGTGCACCACAAATATAACTTGGGAGCTTAACTATGCCTCAAGGAGAATAGTAGTGTCTTAGGAGACCCGAGATTGTATTTGGAGACATCCTCGTAGTCATGCATGAGACCCGAGATTGTATTTGGAGACACTGTGTATTTTGGTTTTCTAATAATGTTACGAGACTATTAATTATGTATTTGAACTTGCTTCGATTTGTGATTTTTATCATGGAATAATTTTGCATTTGACTACTTTATTTTTTGCATACAAATATTAATTGTGTTAAGTTGTATATTATCATAGTTTATGAGATGATGTTATGAATTTTTGCATAGAATGTGGTTCAATCCTAGTATGAACAATATTTTATTTACTTATTAGCAATAAGATCCAATTATATATAGAGGACCAATCATCATAAAGATAATCATAGTCATCATAATCATAATCATCAACATCATAACCATTCATCAAAACAAATAAACAAACACTTCGATCCATAAAGGACATGCGATAGAATTTACACACACACATGCCAATCTTTCTCAAGGGGGTCATTTCTCATCCCAACGCTCCTGGGAATGTGTGGCCATCGTGAACACATCCAAGATGGCCATATGCACGTGTGGGAGCTGAAAGAATCCAAGTCCACTCATCGGTTTGGGTTCCATGGCCCCAAAGCAAATCCTCAAAGTGTCCCTGAATGGCCACGGGGTGCCTAGAAAAAATGCCCGTAGCACCAAAATCATGACTCTGCTCGTGAATCCATCGATTCCAATGGATTCAGGACCTTGATTTTCAGCTAGGGGATCCCCCACACCATGCCTCTAACACTCAGAAATGGTGTTATTGTGCCATCTATGGAACTAGGGTTTTTCTTAGTGAAGGCCATTCCAATCTTGCTCAAGGGGGTCATTTCTCATCCCAACACTCCCAGGTGTGCATGGCCATCATGAACACATCCACGATGGCCATATGCATGCGTGGGAGCTGCTGGAACCCCATTCCACTTGTCAATTTGGGTTTCGTGCCCCTAGAGCAAATTCTCAAAGTGTTCCTGAATGGCCATGAGGTTCCTAGCAGGAATGCCCATAGCACATAAATCGTGACTCCGTTTTCGAGGTCGTTGATTTTGATGGATTAGGGACCCTGAGTTTCAACTAGGGGACCCCCCACACGATTCCTCAGATGCTCGAAAATGGTGCTATTGTGCCATCTCAGGAACAAGGGTTTTCTTAGTGAAGGCCATGCCAATCTTGCTCAAGAGGGTCATTTATGATATGAAGGATCCTGGGCATACGTTTCCATCGTGGACATGTCCACAATTGCCATATGCACATGTGGGAGCTGAAAGAATCCAATTCCGCTCACTGGTTTGGGTTCCACGCCCCCGAAGCAAATCCTAAAAGTGTCCCTGAATGACCACAGGGTTCCTGACCAAAATTCCTATAGCACCAAAACTGTGACTCCGATCGCGAAGCCATCGATTCCAGTGGATTCAAGATGTCAGGTTTCAACTAGGGGACACCCAACACCATGCCTCAAATGCTCGAAAAAGGTGCTATTGTGCCATCTCATGAACTAGGGTTTTGCTCAATGAAGGCCATGCCAATCTTGCTCAAGAGGGTAATTTATGATTTGAAGGCTCTTGGGAGAGTGTGGCTATCCTAAGCACATCCAAAGTGTCCATATGCACATGTGGGAGTTGACGGAACCCAAGTCCGCTCGCTGGTTTGGGTTCCATGCCCCTGGAGAAAATACTCAAAGTGTCCCTGAATGGCCACGGGGTTCCTTAAAAAAATGCCTGTAGCACCAAAAACGCGATTCTGATCATGAATCCGTTGATTCTTATGGATTCGAGATGCCGCGTTTCAACTGGGGGACCCCCCACACCGTTCCTCCAATGACCCAAAGTGGTGTTATTGTTCCATCTACGGAACTAGGGTTTTACTTAGTGAAGACCATGCCAATCTTGCTCAAGGGGGTCAATTCTCATCTTAAGGCTCCCGGGACTGCGTGGCCATCATGAACACATCCACGATGGCCATATGCATGCGTGGGAGTTGCTAGAACCCCATTCTGCTTATCGGTTTGGGTTTCGTGCCCCTAGAGAAAATTCTCAGAGTGTCCCTGAATGGCCACGGGGTGCCTAGCAGGAATGCCCATAGCACCAAAATCGTGACTCCATTTTCGAGGCCGTTTATTTTGATGGATTCAAGACCCCGAGTTTCAACTAGGGGACCCCGCACATCATTCCTCAAATGCTAAAAAACGGTGCTATTGTGCCATCTCGGGAACTAGGGTTTTTCTTAATGAAGGCCATGCCAATCTTGCACAAGAGGTTCATTTATGATATGAAGGATCTTGGGCATGCATGTCCATTGTGGACATGTCCACAATGGCCATATGCATGTGTGGGAGCTGAAAGAATCCAATTCCACTCACTGGTTTGGGTTCCATGCCCCCAAAGCAAATCCTCAAAGTGTCCCTGAATGACCACAGGGTGCCTGACCAAAATTCCTGTAGCACCAAAACCGTGACTCCAATCGCGAAGCCATCGATTCCAGTGGATTCAGGATGTCGAGTTTCAACTAGGGGACACCCAACATCGTGCGTCAAATGCTCGAAAAAGGTGTTATTGTGCCATCTCATGAACTAGGGTTTTGCTTAGTGAAGGCCATGCCAATCTTGCTCAAGAGGGTCATTTATGATCTGAAGGCTCTCGGGAGAGTGTGGCTATCCTAAACACATCCAAAGTGTCCATATGCACATGTGGGAGCTGACGGAACCCAAGTCCGCTCACTGTTTTGGGTTCCATGCCCCTGGAGAAAATCCTCAAAGTGTCCCTGAATGGCCACGGGGTTCCTGAAAAAAATGCCCGTAGCACCAAAAACGTGATTCCGATCGTGAATCCGTTGATTCTTATGAGATTCAAGATGCTGGGTTTCAACTGGGGGACCACCCACACCATTCCTCCAATGCCCATAAATGGTTTTATTGTTCCATCTACGGAACTAGGGTTTTACTTAGTGAAGACCATGCCAATCTTGCTCAAGGGGGTCAATTCTCATTTGAAGGCTCCCGGGCTTGCGTGGCCATCATGAACACGTCCACAATGTCCATGTGCACGTGTGGGAGCTGAAAGAATCCAAGTCCGCTCTCTATTTTGTGTTACGTGCCCCCGGAGCAAATCCTCAAAGTGTCCTTGAATGGCCATGGGGTGCCTGAACAAAATTCCTGTAGCACCAAAACCGTGACTCTGATCGTGAATCCGTCGATTCCGATGGATTTGGGATATCGGGTTTCATTTGGGGCCTGCTCCACAACATGCCTCAAACGCTTGTAAGCAGTGCTATTGTTCCATCTTAGGAACTAGGGTTTCTCTTAGTGAAGGCCATGCCAATCTTGCTCAAGAGGGTAATTTACGATTAGAAGGCTCCCAGGAGTGCATGGCCATTTTGAACACATCCAAAATGGCCATATGCACATGTGGGAGCTGAAATAACGCAAGTCCTCTCGTTGGTTTGGGTTCCATGCCCCTGGAGTAAATCCTCAAAGTGTCCCTAAATGGCCATAGGGTGCCTGACCAAAATTCCTGTAGTACCAAAACCATGACTCTGATCATGAATCCGTTGATTCCGATGGATTCAGAATGTAGGGTTTCAGCTGGGGGACCCCCCATATCATGCCTCAAATGATCGAAAATGGTGCTATTGTACCATCTCATGAACTAGGGTTTTGCTCAGTGAAGGGCATACCAATCTTGCTTAAGAGGGTCAATTCTGATCTGAAGCCTCCCAGGAGTGTGTGTCCATCATGAACACATCTCCAATGGCCATATGCATGCATGGAAGCTGAAAGAATGCAAGTCTGCTCGCCAGTTTGGGTTCCGTGCCCCCAGAGCAAATCCTCAAAGTGTCCCTGAATGGACACGCGGTGCTTGACCAAAATGCCTGTAGCACCTAAACCGTGACTCCGATCGTGAATCCGTCGATTCCGATGGATTCAAGATGATGGTTTTTAGCTAGGGGACCCCCCACACCATGCATCCAACGCCCAAAAATGGCACTACGCCCAAAAACGGCACTATTGTGCCATCTCGAGAACTATGGTTTTGCTCAATGAATGCCATTCCAATTTTGCTCAAAGGGGTCAATTCTCATCCGAAGGCTCCCAGGAGTGCGTGGCCATGGTGAACATGTCTAGAATGTCCATATGCATGCATGGGAGATGAAAGAATCTAATTTCGCTCACTGGTTTGGGTTCCGTGCCCCTGGAGCAAATCCTCAAAGTGTCCCTGAATGGCCACAGGGTGCCTGACCAAAATGCTCGTAGCACCAAAAGCGTGACTCCAATCGTGAAGCCGTCGATTCTGGTGGATTCGGGACACTGGGTTCTAGCTGGGGAACCACCCACACCATGCCTCCAATGCCCGAAAACGGTGCTATTCTTCCATCTCCGGAACTAGGGTTTTGTTTAGTGAAGGCCATTCCAATTTTTCTCAAGGGAGTCAATTCTCATCCAAAGGCTCTCGGGCGTGAGTGGCCATCGTGAACATATCCAAAATGGCCATTTTCACATGTGGGATCTGACAGAACCCAAATCCGCTCACCGGATTGGGTTCCATGTCCTCGGACCAAATTGGGGTACCTGACTAAAATGCCCATAGCACCAAAACCGTGACTCTGATCGCGAAGCTACCGATTCCAGTGGATTCGAGACACCGGGTTCTAGCTGGGGGCCCCCCATGCCGTGCCTCCAACACCTAGAAATGATTCTATTGTGCCATCTCTGGAACTAGGGTTTTGCTCAATGAAGGCCATTCCAATTTTGCTCAAGGGGGTCAATTCTCATTTGAAAGGCTCTCGGGCATGCGTGTTCATCATGAACAAGTACACAATGGCCATGTGCACATGTGGGATCTAACAGAACCTAAATCCGCTCGACGTTTTGGGTTCTGTGCCCCTGGAGCAAATCCTCAAAGTGTCCCTGAATGGCCACGGGGTTCCTAAACTAAATTCCTGTAGCACCAAAACTATGACTCTGATTGTGAAGCCGCCAATTCCAGTGGATTTGAAATGTTGCATTCTAACTGCGGGACACCTCACACTGTGCCTCCAATGCCCAGAAATGGTGCTATTGTTCCATCTCAGGAACTAAGGTTTTTCTCTGTGAAGGCCATGCTAATCTTGCAAAAAGGGGTCAATAAGCTAGATTAGCTTCTATAGGGATAGATTAGGTCTTCGGGGCTAGGTTACATCTCTAGGGATAGATAATTATTCTAGATTAGGTCTCTAGGGTTGTAGGTCCACGTTAGGCTTTTCAGGGATACATTGTTTTCTGTCTGGTTTCTAGGGTTATATCAGGGTCTTTAAGCTATATTAGGTTCTATAGGGATAGATTAGGTCTCTGGGGCTAGGTTACATCTCTAGGGCTAGATAGGTATTCTAGATTAGGTATCCACGGTTGTAGGTCCACATTAGGATTTCCATAGATACATTTGTTTTTGTCTGGTTTCTAGGGCTAGATCATGGTCTTGAAGCTATATTAGGTTCTATAGGGCTAGATTAGGTCTCTGGGGGTAGGTTAGGTCTCTATGGCTAGATAAGTATTTTAGATTAGGTCTCTAGGTTTGTAGGTCCACATTAGGATTTCCAGGGCTACATTTATTTTTGTCTAGTTTCTAGGGCTAGATCAGGGTCTTTAAGCTATATTAGGTTCTATTTCTTAGAACGAACATGTAGATCTAGCTTCCAACCCATATATTGTGATTCTGAGAAATTTCAGTTTGTTAGTATTTCCTCTTGTGATCAGGGTGAATGTCAACATTATTGATCTACTGGATTAGGAGCATGTAGGGGTGATTGTAGTGCCCAAGATATTTATATAATTTGTTTCTTCCATCCATGAGACTTCCAATTATATAGCGGAGGAGAGGTGTGATGATGAGATTGACTTCATCCATGCATGTTCTACTTATTCATTAGAGAGGTGTGATGCCTTAATGGAGGACGTTGTTGAGTGTGATTCAAGAGTCGTAGATAATGTGAGTATTCCAAAGTATACATCCATGGATTATCCTGCGAATGGTTTGAGATCAATTGTATAAACCATTGAAGAAGTAGGTGTTGATTCTTGTGTACAAATCATCATGGACAATGCACCTGTTTTCAAGGCTGCTGACATGATTGTGGAAGCTAAATATCCACAGGTATGTTCATTTAGACACCATTTATTTGAGTTGTTAGTGTTGTAGAGTCATTTATACATGCTTTTATTGCTCTTACAGGTTATTTGGACACCTTGCATTGTCCATTCGTTGAATTTAGCACTGAAATCCATTGCTTCAGATGTGACATGTATTGGAAACCTTATTGAGCATGCATGTCATATCCATAACTTTGTACAAAACCACACAAATCCCCTCGCCATCTACAAAGAGTACACACAGCTTTCATTGTTGAATATTGCAGATACTCGATTTGCTTCCTCTTTCATCATGCTCATGAGGTCCATTTTCATGGAGAATGAGTGTCCTGAGTATGGGACATCGGTAGAGAACTTATGGTCCATCATTCAGGATATTCTTATCTCCATGTGAGATAAGAAATGCACACCTTTGCATTGCTTGGCCCACTCATTGAACCCCAAGTTCTACATTTAGGATTGGCTCACTGGTGGTTGAGGCCCTCACACAGATTCTCTCCTCACATGAATGGAGATATTGCACATGGGAGGAAAATATCACATAGATGGCTATTTCAGGATAGAGACTTAGTTTATGATGCGGAGGAGGGATTTGTAGATTTTTCCACTTCCACTGGGATATTTGGAGGCTATGATGATGGTGATCATATGGAGGGGTCATCCTCAACACCAGCAGATGCATATTGTCATATGGGTAGAGAGGAGGAGGAGGAGGTGGAGGATGATGATCATGACAATGATGAATTTGTTGATTCAGGCATGGAGGAGGTGTAACATCCCAAAAATTCACAAAAATTTAAAATTTTTCTTTGCGACATGTAATGTTATACTAGCTGTGCGGAAATATATAAAGTGCTAGTTTATTCATTTACATATGTGCTGGAATAAAAGTTATCATTATCATGTATGTATTTTTATTTTACGATGCGTAAGAAATATGATTATGTCTACTTTAAGATGTTGTTGGATATTTCTTACCTCCATTGGGAAACCTGGTTACTTATGAGTTGATAATGATGATTATATAATTACTTTCTATTGTTTAAACTATGCTAATTGTTTGTTCTTCTCTTTGATGGTGAAGGGGTCCTATGGGTACCCCGAGGCTTACTTAGCATTTATGCTAAAGCATTTGAACCTTCTTTTTCATAGATTACAGTTAAGAGAATATTAATAATTTGAAAGTGAAGCTACGAAGATCTTTTATCTTGTCAAATAGATTTCCAGTTTTTAAAAGAGAAAATAGAGTAACTTTGAGAAGCTTTTCACGGTGAGATCCGCTTGAATCGTTGCTTCAACTGTATAACTAAATTGTATCAACTTCTCTATGCTGTTTGTACAGTGATATATATGTATCATGTTTTTCTTTATGCACTATGAAATAGGATAGTGTTCCTTTGTGAAAAACATAGGCTAAATGCAAATACGATACATTCCTACAAAATGAGAACTATGATGCAAACTTCATGCAATTTCCTATAATATATAAGCTATATATTATTTTATGCATTTCCTATATTATAAACTACATGTAATTTCTATATAATTCCTATGGTATGTAAACTACATGTAATTGACATCCATTTTCTAAAGTATGAACTATACGCTATTTCCATGTGATTTCTCTAGTGCAAACTATATGCAAAAGCTAAACTATTGAAAGTACCGATTAATAATTTTATTGCTATTTACACCTCTTCTAAGTTGATAATATAAATATTATCACCATATGACACATGTTACCCATGGTTTATGTTATAGTTTCACTATGTGACTTTTAGAGTCTTGAATATAATACATAAGGGTTTTGACAATAATCATCGTAAATCTTATTTCATAGTTGATAACTTTATTTATGAAATATCATACTTTAAGTATAATACGTAACCCTTATAACTATGTTGTAGGTCTCCAAGGTGATAGTTGTGACTAAGGACTAGGTTAACGTGTAAAATCCTACACTTGGGTGCCACGATGATTTTATAATTAGTAGCTTATACTATAACGTAAACTCCAAAGATCTCCCGGATGATGTCCTGAATGCAAGGTTCGATGGTAAGTGAGAGTACTGAATGGTAGACATGATCATTAAAGTGCATTAATGTGATGATAGTGGAATGCCTGTTGGAATCCATCGTGGCTGGCTTCACGTGATATTTTCTTGGTAATAACGTAACCCTAACAGCACTAGGCTTAGCTTGACTTCGGTGAAGAACTGGGCATTCAATTTGCAAGGGTGTGGGTGTAGTGGGTCGACAGACTTGCATTTCTATAGGGTTTCGAAGCCGGTTCCTGACGACTCCTTCTTGAGGCTTGATACACGACCTGTAATGGAGGATGAAGTTTCCAGGGTTTTAAGAGCCGAGTCATTTCTGTGAAAGTGTTAACTGTATTCACCTGGTGAAGTGCGAGTGTCTAAGGATTCATAACTGGTTGCAGATGCTACCTTTTTCGACCTTCGATTTTTGAATATCAAGGTAATGTATTACTAAAAGTTTAGTGTTGATACAATCGTCCATACTGTTTAAGATTTAGAGTGAAATTTAACCACTTTCTGTGTTCATGGCAGGTTCGGTCCTCTACAGGGTTCTATGCTCAAGATTGAGTGGGGAAACTACTGCATGCATTCGGTAAGTCTTGGTGGTTTCCCTGTGGTTTATCCTGGCACTGCTAGTTGTGTTTGGTTTGTCTGGAGCTTTCGATTTTTCTGAAGATTTGGACGATGTTGTAATGCTTACATGCTGTAATCACGCGTAGGGAGGATTGAATCCTCGACCTACCCTTTTTAATGTGCTCTACAGTGTTACTGTTAGCCAAAAATGTATCGCTTGTTCGTCAGGGTTTTAACCCTCGATCTTGGTTAACTGAAAATGGTTTCGGCCTAATATTTTTCTACTGTATAAAAGAAGGTACTGTCTGATTTTTGGACTAGCCTAAGATTTTTGTATTGGCCATATGTGAAGCAGTATGGCTTAGGAAGCTACTGTCTGATTTATTTGATCTCCAGTTGGATGCTACTTGTATTTTTTGTGACAACCAGAGTTGTGTGAAGTTGTCTGAGAACCTGGTGTTCCATGACAAGTCGAAGCATATTGAGATCAAGTATCACTATATCAAGGATATGGTGCTGAGAGGAGCAGTGAAGCTCCTGGAGGAGGAGGAACCACACCTTCTGGTAGAGGACCACCTTACTCAGGAGGTGGCGGACCCCCACATTCCGGTGGAGGACCACCTTATTCTGGAAGAGGAGGAACCCCTTCAGGTCCACCTCCCAACCAAGGAGGCCCACCACTTTATAGACAATTTCCTACAGGAGGACGTTACGACCAATCGGTCCATGGTCCTACTAGTACACAGATGCCTTATTAGTATTACCCGTATCCATAGACGAACCAACCATTACAATTTCTAGGTACATTTGATCTTCTGGACTTGTCATGTTTGACTAACGATCCCATTTATCATGGCACAAATTGGCTTTCAATTCCTATGAAGTTGCCATCAGACATCCTAAAGTTTGATGGCAAACCCGACAAGGATCCTAAGAAACATGTAAGGAATTATCATTTATGTTGCTCATCCAATTCCTTAATGGGTGATTCCATCTATTTGAGGTTATTCCAACAGACTCTTACCGGCACCACCGCAAAGTGGTATATTGAGTTGCCACCACATTCCTTTCCATATTTTCACTCTTTGGCTATGTCATTTTTTACTCATTTTCAGCTACCGATCCACTACGAAACTGACATGTATCTTTTTACTTCTCTCCATCAAACTACTGCAACTCACATTTCTGATCATATTCATGAGTGGAGGAGGAGACGACATCTGATTAAAGCTCCCATTTTGGACCAACTCCTTGCAGATTGGTTCACGAAGTCACTACTGCCTGTCATAGCTAAATACGTAGCTATGGGTGGGGATATCACAGAAGAATAAGCTATATCCCATGCTCAGTACTTATACCTTTTCTATGCTCAATATGGCACCTTATACGATATTGTTCCTAAATCCCCCCACCCCACCTACGGTCCAGCAAAACAACCCATGGGACCTCATGCCATTGGAATCATTGGTTCCATTCACACGCAACCCACTACACAATCCGGTGAGTCACAAAGGCATCATGGCTCAACTCCACCCTCATCCCCGGATGGGAACAACACCAACAGATTACCCATCCCCGCTACCACTGAAGAAGTAAATTCAGTTCAGTCTGCTTCACCTCAAAAATCTAGTAGTAAAAAGAAGAATAAAGGTAAAAATAAAAATTCTTCTAACCAACAAGAGCCCAGAAAGAACAATCTTGATGACACCAAACAGAATTGGAAGGTCAAGTATCCTTGTTTACTGTGTGGTGGTGACCACTTAACCAAAGAGTTCCCACATCGGGGAAAAGTACAAAAGTTTCTCAAGGGAAACCCCACACCTGCAGGCTTAATTGATCCCTTCCCCACACAACAAAAACAATAGATGATCAAAAAACAACAATCTCCTTCTCAAGGAGAAACGTCCCCCACTGCTCATGTTCTCATGATGAGGAGTGAAACGGTCAACCTAAATACTCGATCATGTTCATACGACTCTCCTAGAAAGTAATCTGATGGGGGTAATCCTAAAAAATCCCCCACATCTACATCTATCATTCCATCACCTCAAGGTCCACTCATCATCGAGAAACCTTTACTGGATTCAGTATTATGTTCACCCAAGAGCATGATTCGAAAAGCTACTTTCAATCCAAATGCTCGAGCTGCTCATATATACAATATAGTAGAGGATTTAACACAATCCCCTTGTATTATGTCGACGCTAGAAGTATTACAAAACTATCCCATTCAGTGTAAGACCCTATTATCTGTAATTGGAGCTGTAGACCCAGATTGCTCCAATATCATCATGTTCAAGTTAGAGTATTTCAAGCTGAGGATTTCCCACCAAATTGCATTCCAAGTCGTTAGTAATGTTGCTGGGAAAAGTATCCATCGTATTGTCTTAGACAAAGGATCCTCTACCTCGGTTATGTCGCTATCCTACTGGCGAGCCATCGGCTCTCCCAAGTTGAACTATTCACTCACTACTTTGAAAGCCTTTGATGGACGTGGCTTTCAACCACATGGGCTGTTACAATCTTTGACCATTGAGTTGGGTGGAAAAAGTGCTTCCATTAACATGGAAGTCATCACTGCTCCATTGGATTACAACTTACTACTTGGTTGAAACTGGTTCTATGCCATGACCACAGTTGCATCATTCTTCTTCCGCATCACAGAATTTCCTCACCAAGGGAATATTGTCACTATCAACCAACTAGATTTTTGTACACCCGACACCACTACTCATCCCGTGAACAACGTCCCTCTTTTAGGACACTCAACATAGATATATTAGAGTGTGGGGGTAGGACTCAAAGATTCATCCCTCATGGGAGTCTTTCCAACATCAGATCCCCCTTCCCATGTTTCCATGTTAAACATGATTTCATCCTCACATTACTCAAACGATCAATGGATTGTGCTTGATCCAGACCATTTGGATACGATTGGATATATGATGCCTCTCAGCCCTGTAGAAGCTACATATGAGGCCATCCAATTGGCACCTTATTTCCCCGATGTCCACTCTATCGTGGCATCTACTTCACGTTCTCTACCACTACAGCGGAGCTCATCCTAACCTGATCCTCTACTACAGAATTTTGATTATGATGATTCAATCATGGATATTATGAGCACAGATGAATCCCCATGGGAAGAGTACCTCCACCATAGGACGTCTTTCCTTTCGCCATTAGATTCAATAAAGAATGCATTAGAAACGATTGTTTCACTAGATGTATTTCCTTACCTCAATATCCTATCCTGACTGTGGATACAGTAACAGAGGGAAACCTAGCTAACATCACGCCTAATTTTGCAATAGACATCTCGGTTAAACTTGGAGTCGTGAAACATATTCACTTAGGCCAAACTTGTTCTCTGGAAGAAGTCACCACTTTTATGGCCTTGTTTCAAAAAATTCCGCGACGTCTTTGCATGGAGCTATGAAGAAATTCCTGGGATTGATCCTCCTATCATTATGCACAAGATTCAAACATATCCCAATGCAAAACCTTTCTGGGAAAAACTACGCCCTATGCACCCTCGGAAAACTGTGACTATAAAGGAAGAAATTGAAAAGCTCTGGAAGGATGTGTTCATTTATCATGTGCCCTTAACAGATTGGGTCTCTAATGTAGTACCCATTACCAAAAAAAGGGCACCATTAGGGTCTGCATCGATTACAGGGATATGAATAAGGCTTGTCCCAAGGACAATTACCCTACCCTGTTCACCGACCATATCATCGACAACTGTGACAAAAGCATCATATTCTCATTCATGGATGGATTTTTTGGCTATAATTAGAGAGAGATCCATCCTGCCGATCAACACAAGACGAATTTCATCTTCCCATGGGGTACATTCATGTTGACATAGGTCTGTTGACAGGGGTTCACTTTGCACTGCCGTCAACAAATACCAATCGAACACCCTTAATCATCGGCCCAGAACCCTTTCCAGCAACACTCGCAGAGTGAGTGAAGTCTCACCTGAGATGGTTAAGGGGGCTGCAGGAACCAGGTTTCTGTAGTGCGGGGAGGACATGCATCTATCCTTACTCTATCGCTACCGAAACCAGATATTTTACCTTTGCATCATACTTATTAATTCAAACATGCATTTGTCATTCGCATATTCATAGGATAATTGACATCCACGCTAAAATGATGAAACTAGCGATCGTATCAACAGAACCACAGAACTTAAACATAGCATAATATTTAGATCGTAATCATCATTCAACATACACAGAGACAAGAAAGAGGCATCATTCAACATAAACAGGAACATAGCCGAACATCTTCATGCATTAACTCATCAAAACCTATGGTACAACCTTCATAGAAACAGTTCAAAACACTTATCGCGGATCCATACAAAACTTTCCAAAGGCAGAGCAAAACATTACACAATTCATCCGCTTGTCACTTAATCCACTGATTCCCTTAGGCTTACAATCCTAGCTCTATTTATAGCTAACTAAGGTGGTTACACCATGGTCCAAATGACCCATTCTAACTAACTAAACTAATCTTGCAGTTCCGTCAGCTCCTTGTTCTCTGCGAATGGTCCTTCTTCCGTGGGTGGTCCTTCTTCATTGTTGTCGGCTTCCGCAATTTATGCGGTCTAACCCCGTGCCAATAGGCCCCCAACAAAAAATTGTGGCTCGCCCTCGAGCAACCTTAGTTGGCAACCTATGGTGCATTCACCTGCTGTTTAAACTCGTTGTATGCATCTTTGATCTGGTCGACCACTTCCTTTGCTGATGCTCTGAGTTGTGTGCATTCTTCTACCCGTTGTTTTCTTGGGTGTTCGCAACTTTTCTGCGGCGCTTCCTCCAGTTGTTGCTTGATCCGTGTCATTGCATTCATGGCATTTACTGCAAGGACTTTTGCTTTTGTTTGGATCTGGTGAAGGTGCGTGACCCTTCTTTGCTTCCTTTCGCATGCCTTATTTACTCGTTGTTGCATTCCTTTTAATTCCGCCGCCTTCATCATCTGTATGAGTGGGGGCATCGCTTTAGTTGATCCCTTCAAGGATTCTAGCTACATTTTGGCTTTGCTGAGTTGCACCTTTAGCTCGGTTAGCTGTTCATCCTGGACTACACTTCCCCAAAATTCCGTGACACCCTTGGCGACTGTCTGGGTTGTCTTTTCAATCTCCGTGATCTCTGCCACGGCTTCCTCGATCGCATTTTTCCTATTCTGGATCTGTTTCGGTGGTGTGCTTGGTACCACTCTTGCTTGCAGTGTCTCATTTTATCTCCACAGCCCATCGATAAGTACACCTAATAAGATGGATTTCGCTTCTGGTAGTATATCCTGTTCTACCTCAGTGGATTTCTCACAGACTTTGGATATCACCTTCTCCAGCCGTTCTCTATACTCCATGGCCTTCTCTTTCTTAGCTAATGTTTTGTAATTTTCTTCTTGGATACATTGTGTCTCTGTCTCGCTGATGTGCACCCATTTCTTGTACCTCACCATCTTATCATGCATTGTGGCCTCACGGTCGCTGATTTCTATACTTGTTGCGGTTTCGAATCTCTGTAGTGTCAACATTGGTAGTAGGTTGAAATCTACCATGATTGTGTCATACTTCCTTAGTTCCACATGCAACTCTTCATTCCCTTTCATCATCGCATTTGGTAAAATTTGGACTAACCTTGGGTTTGTGCCAACCTCTACTTTGACCCTTCTTGTCGAAAAACTCGGTGGGACTTCCCCATATGGTACCCTTGTCTCTACAACTGCATTTTCTAGTGTGGATAGGAGTTGGGTCACCTGGTGGAAGTATTTTGTTGAGTGATGTGTTACTTTCGCACAATTTTATTCTACGACCTCTCTTAGTTTCTCTAGGATCCTATTGACCCGCTCCTCAAGAAGACCATCATTTATGCTTCCTTATCCATGGTCCATTCTATGCTTTGTCCTTGTTCTTCGCGTTGTTCCTCGACTTCAGAATCCGTCGAGGTTTCGATGAGGCTCCGTCATGACTAGACATATGCAACTAGTCTTTCACAGGATCATCTTCTCTTGTACCCTCTTGTCGACTGGCTGAGCCCTTCTCTTCCACTGGCACCTTTGGTCGAGTTGTTTCTTGTCCATTCTCTAAATTCAATAAGGCAGTTACACCATGGTCCAAATGACCCATTCTAACTAACTAAACTAATATTGCACTTCCGCTGGCTCCTTGTTATCCGTGAATGGTCCTTCTTCCGCAGGTGGTCCTTATTCGCTGTTGTCGGCTTCCGTACTTTATGCGATCTAACCCCATGCCAACAGTTCGCATATCGCAAACTCCCTTTTGGCCTTAAAAATGTTGGTGCCACATTCTAGTGGGCTATGTCGTATGCTTTCCACGATGTGAAGGAATTTGTGGAACCTTACTTAGACGATCTCCCTGCTCATTTGAATCGTCGAGATTTCCACATTGATCATCTGACGGTTGTATTCCTCAGATGTAGACGGTATAATATCTGTCTCAACCCTCACAAGTGCATTTATTGTTTCGAGTCTAGATGCTTGTTAGGCTTCATCATTTCGAAAGATGGGATCTGCATCGATCCCCTGAAGGTGGACGCCATTGTTTCTCTACCACCCCCCACGGATATACTAGAACTTCAAAGTTTGCAGGGAAAGGAAAACTATCTAAGGCGTTTCGTGTGCAATTTCACTTAAAAGACACAAGGATACATGCAATTTCTTAAGAAGGACATCCCTTTCATTTGTGATGATTATTTTCAGCAGTCCTTCGACAACCTGAAACATGCTATCACGCATGCACTTGTGTTACAACCTCCCAATTACACCAAGGATTATATCCTTTATCTTGTTGCTTCCACTACCACCATTGCTATGATCTTGGTTCAGGAAGATAGTAACACCCAGGAGCACGTGATATACTACCTCACTAAGGGTCTCATTGACTCTGAAACCCGATATTCACATGTCAAGAAGCTAGCTCTTGCAGCAGTCATTGATGTCCAAACGTTCCGCCATTACATCCTACTCCGCACTACCACAATCATTGCCGACTATAACCCCATGTACCACATTCTCAGACATAAGGTATTAGGGGGAAAATATTCACGCTGGATTGTGATTCTTCAGGAATTCAACCTCCATTTTGAGAAGGATAAATCAAAGAAGTATTTGGTTTTTGTGGAACTGATATGCAATATTCCCTGTAATGATATAGAAGTTGAGCCCATGGAATCCCTCCCCGATGAGTCCTTGTTTCTTATCATTACTTCTGACCCATGGTATGGAGATATCACATTGTATCTCCAAACCCATGGGTTTAGTCCTCAACTATCTCATAACAAATGCTGCTATGTGTGTCACCACGCAAAGTATTACCTAATCATTGGTGACACATTGTATCATCCTGGTGTAGATTCTATCCTCTGACGCTGCTTAACTAATGAGGAGGTCGAACATGTACTGAATGATTGTCAGTTTGGGGCATGTCACCGTCATCTTTCTGGGATGGATACAACTCATAAAATACTACGTGCTAGATACTATTGGCCTTCCATCTTCAAAGTTTGTATTTAAGTAGTCAATAAGTGTCCACCTTGCCAGCTTTTTCATCACAAAAAGTGCACCCATCCCGCCCCATTACATCTAGTTATTGTCATCATTCCCTTTTCCAAATGGGGCATCGACTTTATGCACTGTAAGCCTACCTTGGCCGGGGGGCATGGTTATGTTATTGTCCTAGTAGACTACCTTACCAAATGGGCTAAGGCTATGCCTACGTACAAGGAAGAAAACACAACTACCACACTCTTTATGTTCAACCAAATCATTGCATGATTCAAATTCGTTAAATCCATCGTCACTGACCATGGATCACATTTATAGTACAATATGGTGGACGAATTAAGCGCCAGGATGGGTTTTCGACATGAGAACTCTACTCCTTACTACCCTCAATCAAATGGACCAGTAGAGGCAATCAATAAGGTCTTGAAAACCATGATTTAGCATATGGTAGGGACACATAATTCTAACTGGCATACCATGTTGTTTTCATCCCTATGGGCACACAGGACTTCCATCAAAATTGCCACTGGATTCACTTCTTTTCAATTGGTCTACGAACTTGAGGTAGTACTACCCATAGAGTGCAAGATTCCATCATTGAAAATCGTTGTTGAACTCTCACCAAACACCACCACTGAGGAAGAACGTTTTATATACTTGGAAAAACTCAACGAAACCCACCGTGATGTAGCTCTGGATAATGAAGCTCATAAGAAGTGGATCAACGCCCAGTATGAAAATTCAGTTAAACCTTGTATCTTCAACGAGGGAGATTTGGTCCTCACTTACAACCAAAAACATGATAAACTGGGGGTAGGTAAACTTGAGACCATGTGGCATGATCCATATGTGGTTAAGCATGTGTTAGAAAAAGGAGCATATGAACTCGAAGACTACGACGAAATATCCTTGGGGGAGCCTTGCAATGGGCTCTACCTAAAGCAGTGCTATGATTTATTCATTTACGCATTGGTACTTTGTATTTTTTATACATGATGTGTGTTTTTCTTGGTGTGACACTTTATTTTTAGTGTGTTAGGATCTTATCATCCTACTTATACCATGTACTTCCTGGATGTGCAGATGGAAACGTGTTTCAGATTTGCAGACAACGCTAGCCAGCACACCTGTAACCTTGCTTCAGAATCTTGAGTACTTTATTCCCCTATCGACGAACTGATTAGCTCAGGAAGAACTTACTTAGGGTTTGTGACCAACAATGTCGCGAAGTATCATGCGGTAATTGGATTATTAAACAACGCTTGTTCCTTGAGTGTGGACCACCTTTTTATCTACCTTGATTCATAACTAGTGGTATCCCATCTTAACCAAGTCTACGCTATCTGTGATCACATGTTACTCCACCTATTTCGGCGAGTACGTCTCTTGGAGAGGTCCTTTGAATCAATTCAATAGCTGCACATTCTGAGAGACATGAACACTGTTGCTGACTCCCTAGCCAATTTTATGTTAGATTGGTACATTGCATATTCATAAGCATTTCCATCAAAGATACATATAATGACACAACATGTAGAATAATCATAGTATATAAGAAAACATCCATAAGATCCTCAATCATAATAGGAGACATAATGTATAAATAGGCAAAATAGTGTTTTTATATATATAATCATCATGTACAAAAATGTGGGACTGATACAAAAAGTTGAAGCTCATAAGCTTCCAGTAAGTACTAGCTACAACATCTGAATCATATGGATTTCAGTACATATACATCACACATGAGTTATCCCTAAGGATGCTCATGGTAGCAGATAATGGCTCGAGCTACTCTACGGAGCAAGTGATGGAAGTGCCCTAACACTCCAGTATGCGACACTGGTACCCATGAGAAATATCATCGATGGATATATCTGGTATGTCCATCGTCAGTCTCTGGAGGTTCTCCTCTAGCTCATCCAACTCCTCCGCTGCATCCTGATGTGCAACACCTATGTCTCGTATCGCTCCTCTCCTCTCAATAGGAGAACACCCTACAGGTCGAGATGGACCAACATTTGCATCAAAAACAAGTGTGAACTATCAGTACTACTCCAAAAACATCCAAAAAACAAAAATACAAAAACACAACAAAGTTTCATTCTTCCCCATGTTTCCCCACTTCTCTCCCTCGGGAAGAACCAATTATGGCTCACCCCTGAAATCGGTACCTGCATATGGATAGTCCACAACCATGAGGAGCTGTCTGTGTAACCACCTAAAGAATGTGGGACCATAACCAATGATGGGATCTTTGCTTCCATGGCGGGCCATTACCTTGGACCACCGTACTATGTGAGGATCTCGCAGATTGAGATCGTCTATATCTACCTGAGGCCGCAACAATGGAACTCATTCTAGGAAGAACGAGACTACAATAGATCCATATCCGAACTGTTTTAGCTCACCCCTGCGACACTTGGTGAGTTGTTCCTTTAGGCTTGCGAGGAGCCCCTCGCACTAGTTAAAAACTCTTAGAGCCATGCACTCTATCACGTATAGCATGCGTGCCTTGGTGTCCTAATGAGGATATTTTCTCCTCGCCACTCTCTCTATGGTAAATAGGACTGTCTGTAGTGATCTATCACCCACATTATTGATGGGAATCTTCCCAGCAAGCATTTGCATCCCTGGAGTACAAAATTGAGCTACCAAGTTCTCTATGGACTGGTCACTGCCTCGTGGTCCTAATAATGAGACTGGACCCCTGACTGGAAAACCCCTTAATAAAATATATGTCTTCCACATCTAAATTCATAGTGTGGACACCAACCTAGAAGTGTTGTTGATCAGGGTCCCATAGCCTGATCAAGTGATCTAGTAACGGTACTTGGGCCCTTGTGCCCTAGACGTGAAAGAACATAAGCATCTTGCATTGTTGTAGTGATTGCATTGAATGCGGATCCTTGGCCACTTGGGAATCCTCCATTTCGTGTTCTCGTTCCTTCCATTGAACCATTTCTCAAGTAAAAACCTGTCCAAACATCAATTAAACATGCATTAGAACATTTCCATTCCTTTGGATTGAATCATTTGGGCTTGGTTTTTTGTTTTAACAAGTGGGTTTGCGTCGATGCACCCTAGATTTACACATAGTGCACCAACGACACACTTTCACCATGCATGAAATGCATCAAAGATCCCTCGATGCACTTCCCGCAAGGGGAAAGCGCGTCGGCCAGAGGGCGCGCAATCCCCTGTTTCAGAAGCCTCAAAGACCAAAAAAATGCTAATTAAATGGAAAACTAAAACAATGGAAATGAAAAGGATGGAGTTAAGGCCTACCTGATGCTGACGAGGTCGAAAATGGATGACTGTAGCTCCCACAATCAATGCTTGAAGATTGAGCTCCAAAGGGTAATTTGCACTATTCCAAATGGGTAAAAAACAATGGTGAAAATTTCTTTACTATTTCATTTTTTATACAAAAGAAAGAAATATTTTATTTTTAATACTTTTCTTTTGGGTTTTTTACTATAGTTTGGTAATTATTTATGCCTAAACACCTCATGATCGATTCTCATCTGATTTTTGGAGTTCATAGGTCAAGTGAAGTTGTGTTTAGATTGTTCGACGACTATCATAGCTGTTTCATGCTTGTTTTCAAATATGAACGACTCTTCAAGCGTTTGTTGTGTTATCATCACACTCGTTAAAATTAAGTATTGATGACATCGAGATTACTTTTTGTTCCTTCTCATCCTTGTAAAACAATGAGAATAAGTTACCGAGTTGTATTTTATCACTTTTTTAGGCTCGTAAAAATTCTACGAAAAAGGAACCCCTCGGAGTTCCTCTTTAAGCTCTTTTCAGACTCCCTAAATATGAAAAGATCGCCAAGTGAACTTGATGCATTCACGCTTGTAAAAGTATTTGAATGATCATCTTTCTGGTGATAGTTTACCCCTTTTTCGGACCCGGAGGTACTATTTACGAAAAATGAGCACTCCAGTTAATCATGACTGGAAGAGTTCTCTCTCATTGTTTTATCTTTTTTCAGATGAGGAGACTAACTTTTACGAAAAAGAATCTTTGGAGTCTTCTTTAGTTCTTTTCAGACTCTCTAAACATGAAATGACATCGATTTTACCTTTTATGGACTCGTTAAAATATGACATCGAAGGGTCCATTTTGGGATGAACCCCTCCTATCTCAGGTTCGTAAAACATTTGGGATTGGACTCGTTCGAAGGATGAGCTATACCAATCATCTGTTACCCTCCTCAAGATCACTAAAAAACAAAAGAGGTACTCATCAATCATGATGGGGATAAGGAAAGAGTTTGTAGTTCGTTGTAATTATGAAAGTACTTAGTCACTCTTGAACATGGAACTCATCTGCATATGCATCCAGTACTTAGGTAATCTATTTGTCTCTAAGTCCTGCTGATTCCATGAGTCTTTTCACTCCTTTGGGTCATCCAAAGAATGCTTCCACCATCAGTTGAAATAGGGGTTGGTGTCATTCTCATCATGTCAATACTGCCAAGTCATTCCATGCCCATGTTCACTCCTTGGGTAATCTATTTGTCTCTAAGTCCTACTGATTCCATGAGTCTTTTCACTCCTTTGGGTCATCCAAAGAATGCTTCCACCATCAGTTGAAATAGGGGTTGGTGTCATTCTCATCATGTCAATACTGCCAAGTCATGCCATGCCCATGTTCAAGAGAGGTTTGTTCATCGATTCACTATCTGCAGTCATTTTACCTTCTATCATGTCGATCTTCCCTGATTTAGTCTCAAACATTGCTCTATTGTCCGATTTAATCCAAACCATCTTTCATCATGTTTCGTGTCGATTATGGGGGATACCTCATGGCCCTCCTTCGACGAATTTATCCTTGTCAACTTCAACACATCATCCAAGGATTGAATCTAGAAACCAATCAAGTACCTTTGGCCTCCATGCCTTAATGGCAGGTTACCTCGCTTTCAACATGAGTTCACATCTTTGGCTCTTGATTGAAATATTCCATCGAGTGTTCGACCTCAGCTCATTTATTTGCATTCGATGGTATGTACTGTGATACCTTGGGAATCATTGACATCAATGGTGATTTCCCTCGCGCTTGTTAACAGTATACATCTATGACTCGTAATCAAGTGTTTTCTTCCATGTTCAACTTCAAGACATTGTAATCACATGGTTAGATTCGTATTGTCGCAGGTTCGGATTGAAGACCCCGGGTTAAGTCATAAATCTCACCCAGGTTGCGATGGAGAATACTTTGAGTCATATTACATGGATCCACTTTGTATTGGTTGTGGTTGTGTTATCATCTCATCATGGATCTATGCGTGTGTCTAGAAGCCATGATTGTGTTCATTCGGTCTTTACTATCATGGATATACAATGTATTGGTCGGAAACCATCTTATGAGTCATGTGAGACATATATCTCATAGCTAATTGTACTGCAGAAGTCCATTCCAATTGATGAACCTCGCCTCAATCTGTCATATTGCAAAGCATTTAAGCTGTTCTATTTTACCAGCTTCATGCTTTGGGGGGCATTCTGTTACACAAAAATATCGTCATTTTGAGTCATGCGACATCTCTATGCTTTAATACCTAAATTTCATTTGCTAAAACATTGGAAGAAAGGTTGTTGTCCTTTCCCTTTACCTTCTATAGTCACCCAGACACGCCCTTGCTTCTGAAAAGGAGCGTCCAACCTAAGGTGATGCACCCTCCACCTTAGCAGCATGCATCGGCGACATAGTGTGCCTATTTATAAGGTGTGGTGATCTACTTCTAACGCATGTTTCCTTCATGCATGGTGCATCGGAGTTGGTTTAAATGGATAAAAGGAAGCTTCGAGCAACTTCTTGAAGCTTGGTGATGTGGAGGCTTATCCTTAGATGCTTGGAAAGGTGGCTCTCGATCCACTAACCTAGTGGGATGACCCCTTAAGCCTCTCCCCTAAATCCTCAACCTATCCCTTTAGCCCTATATATATGAACCCCCTCTCCATTGTTAGGGGAGGAAGGATAAATCACTCATATGCTGGTGAAATATGGTCAGGACTATCTTCTTCATCCATAGGAGGCTAGGAAGATTTGATCTTTGAGGAAATATCACTTGAGTTGGAGTCATAATGTCAAGGCATCGGTTGTAACTCTCTCTTCTTTGTATTTGCTGCAAATTACATTTAATATAAATATCTTTCCATAAACTTGTTATGTTTTATAATATTGTTTAGGATTGGCTTCTTTGACCATCGATATAGTTAGATTCATAATCATATGCTTTCATATTGTTAGTTTTTCATCATTTAATTCAATCTAATCTAGGATCTTAACAGAGAGATCAACATGTACAACATATCAAACACAAGAGACAAGAGACACAAAGCATTTCACTGGCAAAAACCAAGAAGGTGAAAAACCCTGCAACTTCCTCAGAGATAGAATAAGCACCAATACAAAGATCACAAAGATCAAACCCCAAAACAAGATATAGTCTCCTAGCAGCTTCTCCTCCTCCACTTGTGTGCACTCCTTCTCTCTCTCACTAATGTGAAGTGAGTGAGTGAGTGAATGAATAGAATGAGAGAAACACACTCTATTTATACAATGGCTTGACTTGCCTTTTACTCTAATTGGGCCGACTTGCTAAGGAAGCCTGATAACCAATCCGCATGTCACTAGGCCAACCCCACGAGGGTGGTCTAATAACCCTTTGACCCACACTGGGCCGACCCCTCTAAGGTGGTCTAATAACCCATCAAATATAAGTTACGACACTTCCAATATAACTTGTGACACTTGCAAATACAAATGAAGAAACTTCCAACCAGAGGAATAATACATCTCCATTGGGGATACAATAAAGTACAAATGTAATACATACAATATACAAGTGAATATCTTCTGAAGTTACAAATGCATCAACATTCCCTCTTAACTAAGAAGGTATTCTCTTGACACAGGTCATCAATACATATAGGCAAAAGTCTTCAATTCTGGAGCTAGATCATCGTCACTGGATCACGGAGCATCATCGTCACTGCTGCTGTACTCGTCATCTCGATCATTGGTTTTATCTCTCAATTCTTCTCGTCATAGGAAGTTCTATAGAGCCATCCCTTTTTCATGTTGGTTGAAGGCCTAGCCTCTTGTAGGTATTCATCATACCTGGCCATCCCGTGGAATCCTCAGGGCTGATTACGTGCGTGAAAAAAACCTCAAAAGAGCATCCCAGGACTTTTACGAGCTTACTGCTCAACCTATCGGATCTCCTAGGATCTTTTACATGTGACCTTCACAAAACCTTAAAAGAGTGTCTTGTGACCTGCAAGATCTCTAATGAGCATCCCAAGATCTTTTATGTGCCTAGCACAACCTGTCCGGATCTCCAGGACTGATTACATGTGAAATCAAAAAACCTTAAAAGAGTGTCTTGCAACTTGCAAGATCTCTAAAGAGCATCCTAGGATATTTTACATGCCTAGCATAACCTATTCGGATCTCCAAGACTGATTACATGCGATTCTTGCAAAACTCTAAAAGAGTGTCTTGCAACCTGCAAGATCTCTAAAGACCATCCCAGGATCTTTTACGTGCCTAGCACAACTTGTCCGACTCTACAGGATTGATTACATGCACCTGCACAACCTGTCCACGGCCACAGAGTATCATCCTGATACTCATGATCATACTAATCATCATCATACAGTACATCATCCTAATGCACATCATCATCACATGATCATCTTGATCATCATCATAGAATCATCGTGATGCATATCATTTGGAGCATCATCCTGATGCTCATCACACATGATCATCCTGATCATCGTCATACATAGCATCATCCAGAGCATCGTCCTGATGCTCATCAGAGAGCGTTTACATCCACAACTATCGGAAGGATCCTCCTACCACCATGCTTGGAATGGCTCCTGCAAATGTGTCCCATCACTTCCTCCTAGAAGTATATTCTATCTGAAGAACACCAAGCCTCTCTCTGAAGTACTAGAACTTCACTCTGGCTAGTGGTTTGTGCTGAATATTGTAACTTCTAAGAATATTATATTTGTACTTTATTATTCTGGAGATGTTTCATTCCTCTGAGATGATTCTATTGTATATCCAGAGATGTTTATTCCTCCAATGGATTGTGGTAACCAGGGTTATTAGATCTCCCATGTGGGGGTCGGCCCTAAGTTATTTTATTAGGGGTTATTAGACCCTCTTGAGAGAGGTTGGCCCCATGGGGTAAAAAGTTAGTCGGGAAACAAGCATAAGTAGAGGAGGATGTTCCTCACTTATTACACACTTCCATCACTCGGAAAGTATCGCACTTGTGAGAGAGAGGTCCGCATAGGAGGTATAGAAGGAGCTCTAGTCTTGGAGAACATCTTGTATTTTGGTTGATCATCTTATTGAGGAAAATCTTTGCTGGGTTTTCTACCCCATGAGGGTTTCCCAGGGTAAAATATCTGTCTATTTTGTGATTGTGTTTCTTTCAGTGATCTTTCTAGTCAAATTAGTATAAACTTAACATGGTATCAGATCTAGCCTGAATAGGACATCTTTCACAAGGTGAAAATATCTCTCTCTCTCTTTTGGTGAAGAATTAGGTTTTCTGCAAAGTTGGTATTTTTGGATTCTGATTACATGACTAGATAGCCCTACTCAAAATCAAACTTTTGAGCCCTAGATCGAACTTTTTGGTTGGGTAGAACTCCGAAAAAGTCAAACCCTAGTTTGACAAAAAGTGCGATAAACCAGAAAACCAGAACCAAATTTCTACAGCAGGTCCGAAGTTTGTTGGTCAAGTTTGAGGCTGAAAAATTGAAGTTTCCAGAAATTAAGTACATTAGTCACCTCGTCTCAGTCAAGCCAATCTCCTCGTAAGGTCAGTTTTTTCATTGTTTGAAACTTTCAATTTTTGATAATCCCCTCGATGGCCGCAAGCACTAAGCTTGAGGACAAGCTAGAAGGTATAGAGAATTTATGGGAATGGAAATATAGAATTGGTCTCATTCTTGAAGAGAATGATCTTTCCCAATATATCAAAGATGAAGTTGCAGAACCTGAGGAAGATGAAGCCAAAGAGAAGTATAGGAAAGATTTGATCAGGGCAAAGCGAATCATTGTTGATTCTATCAAGGACCACTTGATTCCCCAAGTGGAATCCAAGAAGACACCAAAGGAAATGTATGATGCCCTAGGAAGGATGTATGAAGGAAGGAACATCAACAGGAAGATGAACATAAGATCTCAATTGAAGAGTACCAAGATGAGCAAAGGAGAATCTATTCAAGACTACTTTTCAAGGGTTTCTCAAATCAAGGAACAACTAGATGCCATTGGAGATACCCTTGATGAAGATGAACTTGTAATGACTGCTCTAAATGGTCTCACTAGACCTTGGGAGTCATTTATACAAACTATGTGTGCTAGAAAAGAAAGTATGAAGTTTGATATAGTATGGGAGGACTGTATTAAAAAAGAATCTAGGGTAGCCAATAAAGCCCTTCTCAATGAGGATGACCAAGCCTTGGCTACTCACACCAAAAGAAGAAGAAAGGGTCACTTCAAGAAAGTTTACCACAAGGAGTCTCAACCCTCCCATAGATTTAAAAGGAGAGAAGGAACAAACTCAGGAAGAGACCTCTCCATAGTCCAATGTTTCAATTGTCTTAAACTAGGACACATTGCTAGAAATTGCACTTCACAAACAAAGAAGAAGAAGTTTGTTCACAAAATACATCATGCACGTATGGCAGAAGATGAAAGTGGAGAAGAAGAAGAAGAAGAAGAAGAAGAAGAAAGGCCTCGAAAGAAAAGATCTAAAGTAAAGAAAGAAGATGCAGAAGAATATGTTCTATTTTCTACACTATCTGGGTCTGTAACACCTGGAGAAGATACATGGCTCATTGATAGTGGTGCTTCAAAGCACATGATAGGTCAAAATAAAACTCTCTCAAGACTTGAAGAAAAGACTTCTCCACAAAAGGTATCTCTAGGAGATGATTATCAATATTCCATAAAGGGAATTGGTGAAGCATGCTATAAGCTTGATTTTGGAACACCATTGAAGATGAAAGAAATTTCATATATACCAGGTTTAAAGAAGAAACTACTTTCTATCTCAGCACTAGATAAGAAAGGCTTTAGAGTTGCATTCATAGATGGACAAGTACCTATGTGGCCCAAAGGAAAATCAATTGAGGATGCAATTGTTATTGGTGAAGAGGAAGGAGGTCTTTACAAACTCAAGGGTCATCCAGAAGTTTCCCTTGTCCATTAAACCACTAGCCCCAGTGAGATATGGCATAGAAGGCTTGCTAACATTAACTACAAAGCCCTACCCTATGTAAGCAAGGTAGTTATAGGATGTGAAAAAGGGAAGAATATCAAGAACCCATTTCCAAAGAGTGAAACAAAGACTAAGAACATCCTCGAGTTAATACATTCAGATGTATGTGGACCAATGCCCACTAAATACCTAAGTGGGTTTGAATACTATCTCACATTCATTGATGACTATTCAAGGAAGACTTGGATATACTTTCTAAAAGGAAAGAATGAAGTCTTTGGAAAATTCAAAGAGTTCAAGGCTTTGATAGAAAATCACTCAGAAAAGAAAATCAAGATTCTCATAACAGATAATGGCGGAGAATATACTTCAAAGGATTTTGAAGAATTTTGTAAGGAAGCTGGAATCAAGAGGGAACTAACCACTCCCTACAATCCCCAACAAAATGGGGTTGCGGAAAGAAAGAATAGAACCATCATGGAAGCTGTAAAGACTATGATACATGATCAAGATCTACCCATGTATCTATGGGCTGAAGTAGCTAGGACAACAGTCTATGTACAAAATAGACTAACCCATAGTGCTCTTGAATTCAAGACTCCAGAAGAAGTGTTCACAGAAAAGAAGCCTGAGGTAAGTCATCTCAAAATATTTGGATGTCCAGTGTACATTCACATTCCAAAAGAAAAGAGAACCAAGTTGGATCCTTCTGGTAAGAAGGGAATACTTGTTGGATATTGTGAATCATCCAAAGCTTTCAGAATTTACATCCCAGGTTTTCATCATATGGAAATAAGTAGAGATGTGACATTTGATGAAGAAGCAACTCTCAAGAAATCTAGGAAGTGCCAACTTGAAGAAGTCTATGAAGAAGATACACCTCCTAGAATCACAAAGGCTGTGCCCATCCTTGCAGATGCTACACCAGAAGACCATGACATGATAGAACCACAAGAACCCTCCATTACAAACTTATCTAGAAAAAGAAGGCCAGCATGCGCTAGAGACATTATTCAAGGAGCTGAAAAATATGGAGCTCCTGAAGGCTCCACTAGAGAAAGGAAGAAACCAAATCTAGTATCCAACTATGTGGCTTTGATGTGTGATCTTGTGGATCAAGAACCTACTAACTATGAAGAGGCACTTCAAAAGAAAGAGTGGATAGAAGCAATGATAGAAGAATACCAATCAATAATGAAAAATGATGTTTGGGATATAGTTCCCAAACCGAAAGATAAAAGTGTGGTATCTTCCAAATGGATATTCAAGATAAAAAATGCTGCAGATGGTAGCATTGAAAAATATAAGGAAAGATTTGTAGCTAGAGGATTCTCTCAGAAAGAGGGAATTGACTATGAAGAAACATTTGCACCAGTTGCTAAGTACAATTATATTAGAACTATTATGGCACTTGCATCTATGATGAAATGGAAATTACACTAGATGGATGTTAAGACAGCCTTCCTGAATGGTGTGATTGAAGAAGAAGTGTACATAGAACAACCACAAGGATTTGAGGTTAAAGATGGGAGAACACATGTATGCAAGCTGAAAAAGGCTTTGTATGGATTGAAGCAAGCTCCCAGAGCTTGGTACGAAAGGATCGACAGTTTCTTGACAAGCATGGGATTTACCAAGAGTAAAGATGACCCTAATCTTTATCTCAAAGTTATTGATGATGAACCTGTTATATTATTGTTGTATGTAGATGATCTATTTCTGACTAGAAATGAGAAACAAATTATCGAGTGCAAGAAAAAGCTCTCTTCAGAATTTGAGATGAAAGATCTCGGATTAATGCACTACTTCTTAGGTCTAGAAGTATGGCAAGAACCAAAAGGAATCTTTCTAAATCAGGGTAAGTATGTTGTGGGGATTTTGAAAAGATTCAATATGTTGGAGTGTAAAGACATGGCCACCCCCATGGACTCTAACTTGAAGTTAGTAGTTGATGACTCATCAGAGTTAGTAGATGTGACTCTATACAGACAGATTGTTGGGTCATTAATGTATTTGACAAATACTAGAACAGACATATGATTTGCTGTAAATACCTTGAGTCAGTATCTAGTGGAACCTAGAAGAGTTCACTTAATAACTACAAAGCATGTGATGAGGTATCTAAAGGGTACATTAGATTTTGGTCTATATTATCTTGGAAATCATGAATTCAGATTGCATGGTTACTCAGATGTTGATTGGGCAGGAAGTGCTTCAGACAGGAAGAGTACATCAGGTGGATGTTATTGTCTTGGATCTGCCATGATCTCATGGTTCATCAAGAAACAGTCTAGTGTGGCTCTCAGTACAACTGAAGCAGGATATATAGCTGCTTGCTCTGCTAGTTGTGAAGTAGTATGGCTTCATAAACTATTATCAGGATTGTTTGACTTAGAGATGGATCCCACTATGATCATGTGTGACAACCATAGCTTGTAATGTCCCCTCCTCTCATACCAGCATGATAGAGAGGACGTGATGCAAAGACCGGGCAATTAGACCCATGAACTTCTATCTGAGCATTCACATAAGAGACATATGGAAGTGTACAATTATAAGAATACACAGCGGAATTAATTTCAATTACACATTCATCATACATTCAAGATATTCATAAGATAATAATTGCAAATTTAACACAAGAGAATACTTATCTTAAACAAGTAGTCCCAAGAAACCAGCTATGCATCTGCAACGTTCCACCCAACCATAGGCCAGTTGTGCTTATCAATCTCTTGATACAACTGCTACCCCCGAGCTGGGCATGATCTCTACAAGGAACCAGGGAAAAACAAACTCACACATAGCCACGCATACACCAAGATGAGCCAAGCCAATCTGCAATTGGGTTTATCAGGCTGCTAGGACATGGAAAGGAAGAATTGCTAAGATAGTTAGCTCAACCACATAGCTATGGATACCCCTCCCAGATCTATTCAGCTTGGCACTCACAATGCCTACACACCCAACACAAGGAAGTATTCTCTTCACTGCCACACAGTCCCTCAAGCCATACCTTCCTTTCTAGTGCTCTCAGGGTGTGTATAGAAAAGTAGCCAAAGCCCTCTTGATCTTCTTGAGAGGTTACTCCCTTCACTAGGTTTATCAAGTCAATTCTGTCCACTACCACTCCAAGTTTCTTGCTCACAGGTTCAAATCAAAACAGGGATGCACATAACAACAGAAGCATAAGTGTTGGGCATGAAGAAATGTTTTTACAGTGAGATGCCCAAATATGGGGTTTTCATTAGCTTCAAGAAAACGTGGGAAACCCAAAAATGAAACTAGAAGATGGGGAACAACCCTGGGAAGCCAAATCCATTTTTAGAAAAACGTCCATGGACATTATGGGGCAAAAACGGCCTCCATAACAGTCCCAAATCATGGCCCTTCTCTCCCAACTGTTGTACAATGCAAAAACGAGCTCCGAGGCATGGAAATTGTAGGAAAAATGGTGGAAAACGTGATGGGGAAAGGCCCAGTAGTTCAGACTGCGTGAGAGATGAAAGACTGACTGTTCAGAATGGCTTTGGGCACCGTTTCGTGGGTGTTTTCTTGCCCAAGGAGACAAAACATGATTTCCCAGGTTGATGGCTTTCCCATGCACGAAATTGGATGCCATACCTCTTCATTCCCAAGGCATTAACTGCCTCAACCAACTCTTGGAAGAATTAAATGATTGGGTGCATAACCCAAAATGGGTAGTTGGTGGTCTATGGGTTTTCCCATTGACACATGGATTAACACCATTGGCTCAAGGGTTTGAATAATTTCCCTCCCTATTCCTTGTAGAATCATGCCCCCATCTTTTTATTGCATTGCATAGCTAGTTGTGGGTATTTTCATTAAAATTCGTATTTACATGATGTCTTATTTACATTGTGCCTATCTAGCATGAGAACCATAGGCATCTATTTAAATTGCCGATACATAAAATGCTAAATTAATGGTGGGGCCTTGGCCTTGAGCTCCTCACCATGATCAAATAACAATATTTACATCATTTACGATTTAATACAAAGGGTGTCAAAATGGGGACATTACAGAGCTATATTAAGATGACAGAAAATCCAGTGTTCCATGATAAGTCAAAACACATAGAGACCTGATATTTCTATATACGGGATATTGTGTAGAAAGGAGCTATCAAGCTTGAGTATGTGAGCACTGATGAACAAATTTCTGATATATTGACCAAACCTCCGTCTCGAGTAAAGTTTGAGTATTTCCGAGACTAGCTTGGTGTAGTTCAAAAGGACCCTCCTCGAAAGGGGGAGTGATGTAGACACTAATGACGAGATTGCCCGCATCGACAGTGAGGTCAATGATGAGGATACCTGTATCGATGATATGCATACTTGTATTGATGATGATATGTATACTTAGGATACATGTATTAATTGGATTGATGATATGTATACCTAAGATACTTGTATTACGTGTGTTGATGATATGTATACTTAGGATACTTGTATTACTTGTATTGATGATATGTATACATGTATTGATGAGGACACTTGTATTGATGATATGTATACATGTATTGATGAGGACACTTGTATCGATGATATATGTACTTGTACTGATAATGTACTAATGACACCTGTACTGATGAGGATTGTTAAATTTTGAGCATTAATTCACAATACTCTAGGATCTTTACTGAGAGAATAACATATACAGTATATCAATGCATGACAAGCATCACAAGAATCAAAAGCATGAGAGACAAAAGACACAGAGTTTCCGTGGGGAAAACCTTAAGGTGAAAAACCCCACAACTTCCTCAGAGATAGAGAGAGCAATGGCTCAACCAAAGTACAACCAAAATACACTGAGATAGTCTCCTAGTAGCAGATGATCCTCCTCCTCACTAGTGCGCCACTTTCTGAGTGAGAGTGAGTTACTTTTTCGAGTGAGTAAAATAGAGATCTCCGAACTCTATTTATACTAACCTTTTTTCCCAATGACGTTATGGGGCCGACTTGTCTAGCTAGGTACATCCACATTATAATATATATAATTCAGGGCTGACCCCACATAGTGGTCTAATAACCCATTGGCAAGTACACACACTTGCGACACTTTTCAATCCACATGACGACACTTCCTTATAGAGGAATGACACATCTTTTATAAGGGTACAATAAATATATATAAAATACACAGATGAAATACATTCCGAAGTTACATATACATCAACACTCCCTCTTAACTAGGAAGGTATTTCTTGACACAGTTCTGCTAGACAATTCTTCTTCTCGGGATCATCGTCATCGATGCATCGTCATTATCATTGTCACTGCTGCTGCTATCTCAACCAATCTTTGACTCTACTCGTCATAGGAAGTTCTACAGAGCCAGTCCTTTTTCATACTGGATGTAGGCCCACCACCTGCAGGTCTTCATCATCACTAGCCATACTGTGGAATTCTCGGGACTTATTACGTACGTCACAAAACCTGGCTACAGCATCCCAGGCTATTACGAGCACACAGCTCTACCTGTAGGATCTCCCAGGAGCACATTACATGTGACCCATCACAAAACCTGGCTGAAGCATCCCAGGCTGTTACGATCACATGGCTCTACCTGCCGGATCTCCCAAGAGCACATTACATGTGATCTCACCACAAAACCTAGCTGAAGCATCGCAGGCTGTTACGAACACACAGCTCTACCTGTCGGATCTTCTAGGAGCACATTACATGTGGTCCACCACAAAACCTGGCTGAAGCATCTGAGGCCTTTTTCATCCTGTCCAGATCTCCCAGGAGCAAATTACATGTGGTCATGGAAAAACCTGGCTAAAGCATCTGAGGCCTTTTTCATCCTGTCCAGATCTCCCAGGAGCAAATTACATGCCATATGACAAAACCTCGAAAGAGCATCTGCCAGATATCCCAGGGCTCAAATTACATGCCATAGGAAAAACCTCGAAAGACTATCTGCAGATCTCCCAGGGCACAAATTATATGTCCTCCCAAGCAAAACCTCGAAAGAGCATTTGCCAGATGTCCCAGGGTACGAATTACATGCCATAGGCAAAACCTCGAAAGACCATCTGCAAATCTCCCAGGGCACAAATTACATGCTTACCTGCACAACTTGTTCCACGGCCACAGAGTATCATCTGATACTCATCATAAATCATCCTGATGTACACATGATCACCCTGATCATCATCACTGCAACATCCTGCTGCATGTCATCTGGAGAAGCTCGTCATCCATGATCATCCTGATCATACAATGCATCCATCTGATGCACACCACGTATCTACCTGATACATATCATCATACATAGTGTATCCATCTGATACATAGATACATGATCCACACAATGTATCCATCAACATACATGATCTACCTGATCATACCTGATACATATCAATATACATGATCTACTTGATCATACAATGTATCCACCTGATACATATACAGATACATGGTCCAAGCATCCAACATGATGCATATACATACAAATGATCCAACCGATCATATCCAGCATCCAACATGATGCGTACATACATATAAATGATCCAACTGATCATACAAAGCAGAAACTAGAACATCATCCTGATGCTCATCAGCCAGCGCTTACATCCACAGCCATGTGAAGGATCCTCCTTCCAACATGCTTGGAATGGCTTCAACAAATGTGTCCATCACGTTTTCCTCGAAGTGTCATTAATCTGAAGAACGCCAAGCCTCTCCCTGAAGTACTCGAACTTTACCCTGGCTGGTGGCTTTTTCAGCACATCTGCAATCTGCTCATCCGTCGCAACATACAGGAGCTTCACAGCTCCTCTCTGTGCCATATCCCTGATATAGTGATATTTGATATCTATGTGTTTCGACCTGTCATGAAACACTGGATTCTCGGACAGCTTCACACAACTCTGGTTATCACAGAAGATACCAGTAGCATCCAACGGGAGATGAAATAACTCAGACAGTAGCTTCCGTAGCCATACTGCCTCACAACTAGCTGAACAGGCTGCAACATACTCTGCCTCAGCTGTACTCAGTGCTACGCAGGACTGCTTCTTGTTAAGCCAAGAGATCACACCTAATCCCATACTGAAGCAGCACCCAGATGTCCTCTTCCTATTTGTAGCACTTCCAGCCCAATCTGAATCAACATAATCCTGCAGGTTAAACTTCTGATTCGCTTCATACTTGAGCCCAAAATCCACTGTACCCTTCAGGTACCTCAGAACATGCTTTACAGCAATCAGGTGAACACTCCTTGGATCCATCAGGAACTAGCTCAATGTGTTCACAGCAAAGCAAATATCTAGTCTCGTATTCGTCAGGTACATCAAGGACCCAATCATCTGACGATACATAGAGACATCAATCGGCTCAGATGAAGCATCGCATAGAAGCTTCAGATTCGATGCCATAAGTGTGGCCATGGCCTTGCAATCCATCATCCTGAATCTCTTTAGGATACCTACTGTGTACTTCCCTTGACCAAGGAAGATCCCACCTACACTCTGCCACACCTCCATACCTAGGAAATAATGCATCATTCCCAAATCTTTCATATCGAACTCAGCAGCCAACTTCCTCTTAGTATCTACAATCAATCTATCATCTCCTGTTACAAATAAGTCATCCACATACAGGAGTAGAACCACAGGATTCCCTTCTTCAACCTTAGAGTAAAGGTTGGAATCTGCTTTACTCTTGGTAAATCCCAAATTAGATAGAAAACTGTCCATCCTACCATACCAGGTTCTGGGAGCTTGTTTCAATCCATACAAGCCTTTCTTTAATATGCACACATATGACTCCCTGTCATGTATTTCGAAACCGAGTGGCTGCTCCACATATACTTCTTCTTCAACTACACCATTCAAGAAAGCAGTCTTGACATCCATTTGGTGTATTTTCCATCTCATTGCTGCAGCCAGGGCAAGTACTATTATGATGGAAGTATACCTGGCTACAGGTGCAAAGGTTTCTTCATAATCTATTCCCTCTTTCTGAGAGAAGCCACGAGCTATGAATCTTGCCTTGTATTTCTCTACATTGCCATCTGCAGCATGCTTGATTTTGTAGATCCATTTGGAAGTCACAACAGAATTCTCTTTAGGTCTTGGGACAACATCCCAAACATCATTCTTCATTATTGATTGGTATTCCTCAACCATGGCATCCTTCCATTCTTTCTTTTCCGCTGCTTCTTCATAACTGGAAGGCTCTTTGTTCATAATGTCACAGAGTAAAGCAACATAGCTGGTATGTGATCTGGTTCTCTTCTTTGCTCTATGTTTTTCTTCTGGAATGCCAAATCTTTCTGCATCTTGAATGAGCTCTCTAGCCCATGTAGGTTTCCTATTGTGAAAGTTATCCTCACGGGGTTGATCTACAGGTTCTTGTGGATCTTCAAACTCACGAACAACTTTTGGAACTACTTCAGTCATGGTAGTGTCTTGAAATCTCGTTTCCTTAGGTTCTTCATAAACTTCGATAGGTGCCTTCCTTGATTTGATGAATGCTGAGTTTTCATCAAATGTTACATCCCTGCTGACATCAATCTTCTTGAACCCTGGAAAGTATATTCTGTAAGCCTTCGAGCTTTCACTGTAACCCACAAAGATACCCTTCTTTCCTGAAGGATCTAGTTTAGTCCTCTTTTCTTTTGGGACATGAGTGTATACTGGACAACCAAATATTCTGAGATGGATGACTTCAGGTTTCTTACCAGAAAAGACCTCTTCTGGTTTCTTGTTGTCCAATATCTTGTGGGGTGTTCTGTTCTGCACATATACAGCTATTCTAGTTGCTTCTGCCCATAGATGTATAGGTAGATCCTGGTCATGGAGCATTGCTCTTGCTGCTTCCATGATTGCTCTGTTCTTCCTTTCTGCAACTCCATTCTGTTGTGGATTGTAAGGAGTAGTCAACTCCCTCTTAATCCCTGAATCACTGCAAAGCTTCTTGAAGTCACCTAAGGTGAATTCTCCACCATTGTCGGATCTGAATGTTTTGATCTTCTTGTCAGTTTGATTCTCCATCAAGGTTTTGAATTCCTTAAACTTATCAAACACCTCATCTTTGTTCTTCAAGAAGTACACCCAAGTCTTCTTGGAGAAGTCATCAATAAATGAGACATAATAAACATACCCACTTAGAGAACTGGATGACATAGGACCACATACATCTGAGTGGATGATTTCTAGGATGTCTTTTGCCTTGCTTTCACTGCTTGGGAAAGCCTTCTTAATGTTCTTACCTTTTGCACATCCTTTTCAAACACCTTCATGTTTGGTCTTAATTTCAGGAAGACCCTCTACAGCCTTGCTTGCAATTGGAAGTGCCCTATAGTGCATATGAGCAAGTCTTCTATGCCAAAGTTCACTTGGCTCCATGGATTCATGCACCATGGCATGTTCAGGTTGTCCCTTCAATTTATACAAACCTCCCTCTTGCTCTCCAATCACTATTGCATCATCTATGGTCTTTCCCTTTGGCCACATTATGACTTGGCCATCCACAAATGCAACCCTCATACCTTTTGCATCCAATGCAGAGATTGAGAGTAAGTTCTTCTTGAGCCCAGGTACATAAATAACTTCTTTCATCTTCAAAGATTTTCTAGAATCTAGGTTGTAGGAGGCTTCGCCACTTCCTTTGATTGGGTATTGATAATCATCCCCAAGTTTCACCTTATGGGGTGATTCATGTTCAGATAGATTCACAAAAGATTCCTTAAACCCAGTCATGTGTTTGGAAGCCCCACTATCAATCAACCAATCATTACAACCATGGGAGATGGTACCTGTGAGAGCAGAGATTAGAACATACTCTTCTTCACTTGATGAGTTATCATCACTTTTTGCCCTAGCCTTCTTCTTGGGTGGTTAATCATCCTCGGCAACATGAGCATGAAACCTTCTTTTGCTGCCCTTCTTCTTCTTGTTGGAGTTGTTGTTGTCCTTCTTGTTCTTGGGACAATTTATGGCAATATGTCCTTTCTCATTACAGGTGAAGCATATTCTTCTTTCTTTGAACTGATGTGAATATTTCTTGGAGTGAGATGGATTTCTCTTGGACTTCTCTTTCTTGGTGTGAGCTGTGAGAGCTTGATCTTCATTCCCCATCTTTTCTTCTCGTGCCAAAATCCTTTCTTCTTCTTGTGAGAATTCTTTCCGTAGTCTACTGAAGGAGATCAACTTCTTCCTTGCACAAATTCCTTGGATAAAGGAATCCCATGACCTGGGTAGGCCATTTAGAGTGGTCATCACCACTTCACTATTGTCCACCATTTCATCCACTGCTTCTAGTTGTTCCTTGATCTGGGAGACCCTTGAAAAATAAGATTGAATGGTGTATCCATTCTGAAACTTTACTCCTTTCAATTGGTTCCGTAGGGTCATCTTCCGATTTATGTTCTTCCCTTCAAATAGCTTGGTCAAAGAGTCAAACATTTCCTTGGGTGTCTTTAGAGAGGACACATGGGGTATGAGATGATCTTTAATGGAATCAACACTGATTCTCTTTGCCTTGACCAAGTTCTTCTTATGCAATACCTTGGCCTCTTCATCCTCTGGGATAGGGATGTCTTCTTTCACATATGAGTCCAACTCATTTTCTTCCAGGATTAACCCAATCCTATACTTCCAAGCTCGGAAGTTATCAGTTCCTTCAAGCTTATCCTCAAGCTTGGTGTGGTGATACATCTTAAAGAGTACTTCAAATGGAAATAGAAAAGATTTAGATCTTACCACTTGAAATGCTGAAAACTGGATCTCGTCCCAGATTAGGGTTTGTCAGAAAAACCCTAAAAATTTGAAATGTGAATTTCAAATTTCTGAAAGGATAGAAAGATGTGCCTTGATGAGCTGATCAGCCTGGTGCATTCAGAATTTGAGATCAACAAAGCGTTACCCTTCAGATTTGTCTTTTTGTCCTCCCGGGTTCACTAGGGAGAGCCCTGAATTAGGGTTTTAGTTTCCCGGAGATCTACCTAGCCAAAAATCTAGATCCAAAGCTCTAAACTTTGATTTTTGCAAGGAGCTTCCAGCTATGTCTTCAGATTTCAAAAATTCCTATTTTTGTGGAAACCCTAATTTTTAGGGCCAAATATGAAAATGCTCAGAATTGAATTCTGACTAGACATATAGATGTGCCTTGATGAGTAGAGTCAATCTACTATACTGCTTTTCCAAAATCTATGGAGAGAAACCCAATAAACAAGAAACTCAAGTTTTTGTCACTACAAAATGTCTTCTTCTCAGGTTAGCTCTGATACCATGTTAAATTTTGAGCATTAATTCACAATACTCTAGGATCTATACTGAGAGAATAACATATACAGTATATCAATGCATGACAATCACAATAAGCATGACAATCATCACAAGAATCAAAAGCATGATAGACAAGAGACACAGAGTTTCCGTGGGGAAAACCCTAAGGTGAAAAACCCCACAACTTCCTCAGAGATAGAGAGAGCAATGGATCAACCAAAGTACGACCAAAATACACTGAGATAGTCTCCTAGTAGGAGATGATCCTCCTCCTCACTAGTGCGCCACTTTCTGAGTGAGGGTGAGTTACTTTTTCGAGTGAGTAAAATAGAGATCTCCGAACTCTATTTATACTAACCTTTTTGCCCAGTGACCTTATGGGGCCGATTTGTCTAGCTAGGTACATCCACATTATAATATATATAATTCAAGGCTGACCCCACATGGTGGTCTAATAACCCATCGGCAAGTACACACACTTGCGACACTTGTCAATCCACATGACGACACTTCCTTATAGAGGAATGACACATCTCTTATAAGGGTACAATAAATATATATAAAATACACAGATGAAATACATTCCGAAGTTACATATACATCAACAAGGATACTATGGGGATTGTATCGTCTCCAGACTTCAGTCCCTTGAATTTATCCGTAGACAGATGTCTTCGAGAATGAAGTCCTTAGTGGACATGTGGGGATTATATCATCCCCAGACTTTGATCCCTTGAATTGATCCGTAGACAGATGTCTTCGAGAATGAAGTCCTTAGTGGACAGGTGGGGATTGTATCATCCCCGTACTTTGGTCCCTTGAATTGATCCATAGACAGATATCTTCGAGAATGAAGTCCTTAGTGGACAGGTGGGGATTGTATCATCCCCGGACTTCTGTCCCTTGAATTGATCCGTAGACAGATGTCTTCGAGAATGAAGGTGGGGATTGCATCGTCCCCAGACATAGGTCCCTTGAATTGATCCGTAGACAAATGTCTTCGAGAATGAAGTCCTTAGTGGACAGGTGGGGATCGTATAGTCCCCGGACTTCTGTCCCTTGAATTGATCCGTAGACAGATGTCTTCGAGAATGAAGGTGGGGATTGCATCGTCCCCGGACATAGGTCCCTTGAATTGATCCGTAGATAGATGTCTCCGAGAATAAAGGTGGGGATTGCATCATCCCCGGACTTAGGTCCCTTGAATTGATCTGTAGAAAGATGTATTTGAGAATAAAGGTGGGGATTGCATCATCCCCGGACTTAGGTCCCTTGAATTGATCCGTAGACAGATGTCTTCGAGAATGAAGGTGGGGATTGCATCGTCCTCGGACTTATATCCTTTGAATTGATATGTAGACAAATGTCTCCGAGAATTGAATTATAGGATTGCATCGTCGCTAGACCTTTGGTTCAAAATGTAGGTGATCTGGATTGCATCATCCATAGACATGAGATCTGTCTTAAAGTGATAAGGATTGATCATCCTAGAACTTGATCTGGATTGTATCATTCATGGAACTATGTCCTAAAAGAGAGCGAGATTGATCATCCTGTAATATGATCGTGTGTATTGCAGAGTATGCCGAGATGATGATCCAGATGCTGTAGATCGAGACGATGATCCAGATGCTGTAGATCGAGACGATGATCCAGATGTTGTAGATCGAGATGATGATCCAGATGTTGTAGATCGAGATGATGATCCAGATGCTGTAGATCGAGATGATGTTCCAGTAACTGCTTGAGTTACTGAATATGATGTATTGAAGAAAGCTTCCAATGATTTATAGATGTATCATGTATGATGTAATCAATGACTCCTTGCTCCTGCAGATGTCGTTATAATATCCTTCTCATTAAGGGGGAGTGTTGAATATTGTAACTTCTAAGAATTCTATATTTGTACTTTATTATTTCAGAGATGTTTCATTCCTCCGAGATGATTCTATTGTATATCCGGAGATGTTTATTCGTCCGATTGATTGTTGTAACTAGTTTTATTAGATCTCCCATGTGGGGGTCGGTCCTAAGTTATTTTATTAGGGGTTATTAGACCCTCTTGGGAGAGGTCGGCCCCATAGGGTAAGAAGTTAGTTGGGAAACAAGTATAAGTAGAGGAGGATGTTCCTCACTTATTACACACTTCCATCACTCGGAAAGTAGCGCACTTGTGAGAGAGAGGTCTGCATAGGAGGTAGAGAAGGAGCTCTAGTCCTGGAGTACATCTTGTATTTTGGTTGATCATCTTATTGAGGAAAATCTTTGTTGGGTTTTCTACCCCGTGAGGGTTTCCCAGTGTAAAATCTCTATCTATCTTGTGATTGTGTTTCTTTCAGTGATGTTGCTAGTCAAATTAGTATAAACTTAACAGTTTGTTCAACACATCTGCAATGCGCTACTCTATCGCAACATATAGAAGCTTCACTGCTCCTCTCTGCACCATATCCCTGATATATTGATATTTGATCTCGATATGCTTCAACTTGTCATGGAACACCGGGTTCTCTGACAACTTCACACAACTATGATTGTCACAATAGAGACAAGTAGCATCCAACTGGAGATCAAATAAATCAGACATTAGCTTCCTTAGCCATACTACCTCACAACTAGCCGAACAAGCTCCAACATACTCTGGTTCGGCTACACTCAGTGTTATGCAGGATTGATTCTTGCTAAACCAAGAGATCACACCTGATCCCATACTGAAGCAACACCCCGAAGTGCTCTTCCTGTCAGCAACACTACCTGCCGAATATGAATCAACATAACCCTCAAGGTTAAACTTTTGATTCGCATCATACTTGAGCCCATGATAAACCGTACCCTTGAGGTACCTCAGAATATGCTTTACAGCGATCATGTGAACATGTCTAGGATTCATCAGGAATTGGCTCAATGTGTTCACCGCAAAGCAAATATCTGGTCTCGTGTTCGTCAAGTACATCAAGGACCCAATCATCTGATGATACATTATGGCATCAACCGACTCTGATGAATCATCACTCAATATCTCCAGGTTCAATGCCATAGGTGTGGCCATGGCCTTGCATTCCATTATCCCGAACAGCTTCACGATCTCTATTGCATACTTCCCTTGTCCAAGGAATATTCCATCTGCACTCTACCACACCTCCATACCTAGAAAGTAATGCATCATACCCAAGTCCTTCATCTCGAACTCGGCAGCAAGCTTCCTCTTCGTGTCGGCAATCAACCTATCCTCACCTGTCACAAATAGGTCATCCACATATAGTAGGAGTATCACTAGATTGCCTTCCTCAACCTTGTAGTAAAGGTTGGAATCTACTTTACTCTTGGTAAATCCCAAACTGGACATGAAGTTGTCTATCCTATCGTACCATGTCCTAGGTGCTTGCTTCAAGCCATATGAGGCTTTCTTCAATCTGCACACATATGACTCCGTATCATGTGTCTCAAAACTGAGTCACAAGCTAGAAACCTTGCCTTGTATTTCTCTATGCTGCCATCTGCAGCATGCTTGATCTTGTATATCTACTTGGAAGTCACAACAGACTTTCCTTATGGTCTTGGGACCACATCCCAAACATCATTCTTCATGATCGACTGGTACTCCTTTATCATGGCATCCTTCCATTACTGCATCCCGGATCCTAGGAACTTCAGATTCTTCAATATCTTCAATATGTAGATTTTTGGATTTGTTGAGTCTTCGTCGCTTGTTCTTTGAAACAAGTCTCTCTTGTAGGTGATGGTACACATTCTTTCCTACAATACAAGTTCAATTGCATGGTTAGAAACATCTCATAGACTTCAGAACAAATTCTTACATATAAAGACATATACAGTCATGCAATTATCTTAGCCAATGCTTCAATACAACATTCATCCATATCTCGTATTCATACGGTAACCTTCTAGATGCCTTCCATCTCTACCAGAACATTGTTAAGAGTGTGCACTACTCCAACATGTCAGCAAAGAGGTTTAATTCTAGATAAGTAGCAATGGAATGTTCTACAGTACCATAGGCTACTTACCCATTACTTATATATAGTAGTATCTTGTTCATTAATGCAAATTTTCTAAAATGCATAATATACATCCTAAATCTAGGAACATAAGTATATACACGACTGAACAGCATCATTTAAGTAATCATGACAATTCAAATACTTATCTTTGTTTGGTTATTGGGTGGACTCCCTCTCGATCTTTGCTTCCTTGCAGGAACTACAGGAGTGTGCTCCCTCTAGATCTTTGCTTCCTTGATTATCTCTCTTTGAACTTATATCCATCTTGGACCACTATGCATGCTTAAGTGTGCACTAGTGGCATCAGTGTGTCATCCTCAATATCTCATACATAATCATACATGCATTAGTATAATCTCAATACTATCAAAACATTATGATTCTAAATAATCTTAAACATGTATGGTCATGATCATTTCATACACAGGTAATTTATCACAAGCATTAGTATTCAAGTTTTCAGGGAGTGCTTCTTTTACTCATGCATATTCTTGTTTGACCATTGGACTCTTCTAGTTTGTTATATCATTAATCAAACTAAGAAGCATAATATGCATAAACCCATGATTATTCAAACCTATAACTTCATGAATAGTCATTATCAATCATATGAAAGTATACTTATATGAGATCCTAACACAAGGTAGGATTCTAACTTGATATAGGAAAAGAACATACCTGGATTATCATGTTTGTTAGTTATGTCTAACATACCCAAACAATGTCTTCTTTGTTCTCTTCAATGATTTAGAAACCTTGTGCTAGTAACATGCATATCTCATAAGTTAAGCATTGTAGAACCAAATTTTACATACCTCGTAAGTAGAGCTTGTATGTGATCAATGGCTATGGATGAGTCTTTGTCTTCATGTCACCATGGTCATATGTTCTTGATCTAGAACTTGATTTGTATTTCTTGATGTACCTTTCATGTTAGCGGACAACATCATCCTCATACAACACCACAGTGCATTAGTACAATCATAAGTGTCATAACCCTAATCAATGAATGTCTTATATCATTCACATGCATTCATACTTTTACTAAGGTGATCAAACAATCTAAAATTAGTCAAGATTGTAATAACCTCAATAATATGAAGACAAACATATCATGAACTTAATCATTAGATAAATGAAACAAATTTTGACACATACTTGTATCTCCTCAAGTCATACCTGATTTATGTTCTTTCCTTCAAACAACTTGGTCAAGGAATCAAACATCTCCTTGGGTGTCTTTAGAGAAGACACATGTGGTATGAGATGGTCTTTGATATAATCTGCAATGATCCTCTTGGCCTTGACCAATATCTTTTTATGTAAGGCCTTAGCCTCATCTCCCTTTGGAACTGGAAATTAATCACTTATGTAGGTGTCCAATTCATTCTCTTCTAGGATTAACCCAATCCACTTGATTTGTTGAATCTTGATCTAGAGCCGGCTAGGGTTTGTCAGAGAAACCCTAAAAATCCAAACTTGGAATTTCAAACTTCTGTCTGGACAGGGAGATGCAGATGACTGAGGCGAGCAAGCTGGTGTGGTCAGATTTTGAAAACTCCAAAAATTGACCCCTCAAAATTGACTTGCATGTTTCGGATGTGAAGCTTCTGTCAAATTCTGGTTTTCTAGCCAAAATCCTGAACTAGGGTTTGATAAAGCCTGGGGTTCTACCCAACCAAAAACTTTGATCTTGGTCTCTAAATTTTGATTTTGATGAGGAGCATCCAGCCATGGTCTCCGATTCCAAATATTCCAACTTTTACAGAAACCCTAATTTCCTGCAGCAGTGACGATCCAAAAATGAAAGTGCACAGAATCCAATTCTGTTTGGACAGAAATATATGCCATATTGTTTCTGATGTATCTCTGAAATTTTGGATCCTCAGGGTCTGAAACTTTGGCCGGTGGTAGAATGACCTGTATTCTTTCCAACCCCATAGATATGAGCTTTAATGGATTCTTTGAGAGAGAGATATTCCAAGTGTCGCAATGTGACCTTTTTATGGGATGAAACAGTACAGTGAGCTTGTACAGTGTGCCACGTGTCACTGTTTCAACTTTGGCCTCTAAAACCTGGACCTGTGAAACTACAGTTCGTTCCCTAATTGTCAAATCTTACCGAATTCCATTTGGAGCTTCCTAGCCTGAGATATGACCTTTGTGCCTAGGTCACCTATTTAGGCCTGCATTCTGGAAGAGGAAGAAACCCTAACTTGTACGGATCATATGTCACTGAGTGAAATGAATATGAGGCTTTCCTTCGGACACAAGGGACATGGAAGTTTCATCTTCGACCTATAAATGTTTTAGATCCTGAACCTTCTCCAAAACGTATTTATAGCAAAAGTGCCACGATGACTAGTTTTTACCATATCAAGCCCTGGCTTCCAATTTGTTGCAAGTGCAATAAGTGTCGTAAATTCCATACAATGCCTTTGTTAAATTTTCAGAATTTACATCAGTCTGATCTAAGATCTTAACTGAGAGAACAACATGTACAGTAAATCTACATCATATCAATCATGGACACAATAATGCAAGCACACAAGAGACACAAAGATTACTTGGGGAAAACCATAAAGGTGAAAAACCCTAATAAATTCCTCAGTGATAGATAGAGCAATGATACAACCAGAATACAAGAGATAGTCTTCTCCTAGCAGCAGAGCCTCCTCCTCCACAAGTGCGCCACTCTCCCAAGTGTGAGTGAGAGAATAGAATGTGTAAAATGAGAGAGACACACTCTCTATTTATACACTAACTTGACTTGACCTTTACTCAACTAGGTCGGCCTCACCTTAACCACTTAACATAATGCTGACTGGGCCGAACCCCACTAGGGTGGTCTAATAACCCTTTGAACCACATGGCCGACCCCCAATAGGGTGGTCTAAAAACCCTTTGACCCACATGACTTATACAGGGCCGACCCCAACAAGGTGGTCTAATAACCCATCAAGTATAAGTTACAACACTTACAATATAAATGACAACACTTCCGTATAGAGGAATAATAACATCTCTATAGGAATACAATATACATATATGTGAAATACATTCCGAAGTTACATATACATCAACACTTCCTCTTAACTAGGAAGGTATTTCTTGACACAGGTCTTCTAGCACAAGTCATCTTCTCTGGATCATCGTCACTGCTGCTGCTATCTCAATCAATCTCTAAATCTACTCATCATAGGAAGTTCTACAGAGCCAATCCTTTTTCATACTGGATATAGGCCCACCACCTGCATGTCTTCGTCATCACTGGCCATACTGTGGAAATCTCGGGACTTATTACATGCATCAAAAAACCTTAAAAGAGTCTCTTGACTAGCAAGAACCCTAAAGAGCATCTGAGGCCTTTTTCATCCTGTCCAGATCTTCAGGACTTATTACATGTGACCCCACCACAAAACCTTGAAAGAGAATCCCAGGACTGATTACGAGCACAAGGCTCAACCTATCGGATCTCCCAAGGCACAAATTACATGTGGTCACCACAAAACTTCGAAAGAGCATCCTAGGACTAATTACGAGCACAAGACTCAACCTATTGGATCTCCTAGGGAACAAATTACATGTGGTCATGGAAAAACCTTGAAAGAGCATCCCAGGACTGATTATGAGCACATGGCTCAACCTATCGGATCTCCCAGGGCACAAATTACATGCCATAGGACAAAACCTCGAAAGAGCATCTGCCAGATATCCCAAGGCACAAATTACATGCCATTAGCAAAACCTCGAAAGACTATTTGCAGATCTCCTAGGGCATAAATTATATGTCCTCCCAAGCAAAACCTCAAAAGAGCATTTGTCAGATATCCCAGGGTACAAATTACATGCCATAGGGAAAACCTCGAAAGACTATATGCAAATCTCCCAGGGCACAAATTACATGCTTATTTGCACAACCTGTTCCACGGCCATAGAGTATCAACCTGATACTCACCATACATTATCTTGATGTACATATGATCATCCTGATCATCATCACTGCAACATCCTGCTGCATGTCATCTGGAGCAACACCCTGAAGCTCGTCATCCATGATCATCCTGATCATACAATGCATCTTCTTGATGCATACCAAGTATCTACCTGATACATATCATCATACATGATCCACTTGATCATCCTTGATACATATCAACATACATGATCTACCTGATCATACAATGTATCTACCTGATACATATACAGATACATGGTCCAAGCATCCAACATGATGCATATAAAAAATACATAGAAATGATCCAACCGATCATATCCAACATCCAACATGATGCGTACATACATATCATTGATCCAACTGATCATATCCAACATCCAACATGATGCACATACAGAGCAGTAACTGGAGCATCGTCCTGATGCTCATCATCCATGATCCTCCTGATCATCATGGCATCGTCTTCTTCAAATCATCTCATCGTCCACGAAGCACAGCCCAGATGCACATCGTCCAACACTTACAGCACTGACATGGGAGAACACATCTACCACCATTTGAGGAAGGATCCAGCCCTTACCTTTTCACCATGGGAGAACACAACAACCACCATGTGAAAAATGGCTTCAGCCCTTACATCTACACCATGGGAGAACACATCTACCACCATGTGAGAATGGCTCAGCAATTACATCACGACCATGGGAGAACACATCAACCATGTCAGAAAAAATCATGTGCATCTACATCTTCCGGACTCATCACATCCCTTTGGAAGGAATCTCGATCTGAAGTGCACCAAGCCTCTCTCTAAAGTACTCAAACTGCACTCTGGCCAACGGCTTGGTCAATACATCTACAACCTGCTCATCCATCGCAACATACTCTGCTTCGGCTATACTCAGTGCTACGCAAGACTGCTTCCTTCTAAACCAAGAGATCACACCTAATCCCATACAGAAGCAGCACCCATAAGTTCTCTTCCTATCTGCAACACTGCCTGCCCAATCTCAAAATATGCTTTACAACAACCAAGTAAACATCTCTCAGATCCGTCAGAAACTTGCTCAATGTGTTCACCGCAAAGTAAATATCTGGTCTCGTGTTCGTCAAGTACATCAAGGACCCAATCATCTAACGATACACAGTGACATCAACTGGATCAGATGAAGCATCACACATAAGCTTCAGGTTCGATTCCATAGGTGTGGCCATAGCCTTGCAGTCCATCATCCCGAACCTCTTTAGGATCTCTACTGCATACTTCCCTTGTCCAAGGAAGATTCCATCTGCACTCTGCCACACCTCTATGCCAAAAACAAATGGTGCATCATCCCCAAGTTCTTCATCTCAAACTCGGCAACAAGCTTCTGTTGCGTGTCGGAAATCAATCTATCTTCACTTGTAATAAACAGGTCATCCATATACAAAAGTAGTATCACTGAATTGCCTTCCTCAACCTTGTAGTAAAGGTTGGAATCCGCTTTACTCTTGGTAAATCCCAAACTGGATAGAAAGCTGTCTATCCTACCAAGTTCTGCACACATATATGACTACACCATTCAAGAAGGTTGTCTTGAAATCCATCTGTGTATCTTCTATTTCATCACTTTTATATTTCTCTATGCTGCCATCTGCAACATGCTTGATCTGATAGATCCATATGGAAGTCATAACAAACTTTCCTTCAAGTCTTGGGACTACATCCCAAACATCCTTCTTCATGATCGACGGATCATGGCATTCTTCCCATATCCTGGGAACTTCAATATCTTCAATGGATAATTTTGTTGCTGAACAAATGTTGTAGTTCTTCTTTTGTAGGTGATGGCATATGATCTTTCCTACACAACAAGTGAAATTGCATGATTAGAAAACATCTCATAGTTTTTAGAACAAATTCTTACACATAAAGAAATATGTCATACAGTCATGCAATTTTCTTAGCCAATGCTTCAATACAACATTTATCCATATCCCGTAACTTTCTAGATGCCTTCCAATCTCTACCAGAACATGGTTAAGAGTGTGCACAAGTCCTAACATGTCAGCAAAGAGGTTTCATTCTATATAAGTAGCAATGGAATGTTGTATAGTGCCATAGGCCACTTACCCATCAAATGCATATTAGTGGTAAGTTGTTCATTAATGCAATCATTCTAATATGCATAATACACATCCTAAATCTAGGAACATAAGCTTATACATCATTGAATAATATTATTTAAACAAACAAGTATGTAAGGAATGGTAATTAAAATACTTATCTTTGTTTGTTTGTTCGGTGGACTCCCTCTCAGTCTTTGCTTCATTGCAGGAGCTGCTGAAGTAGCTTCTTCTACACCTTTCTGTTGTGGAATGCAGAAGGATGGTCAACTCCCTCTGGATATCCGCATCCTTGCAGAAACTACTGGAGTATGCTCCTTTGCTTTCTTCCAGGAACAACTGGAGTGTGCTCCCTCTTGATCTTTGCTTCCTGGATTACCTGTCCTTGAACTTACATCCATCCTTAATCACCATGCATGCTTATTAGTACCATCATTGTGTTATCCTTGAGGTATCATACATAATCACACATTTATTAGTATAATCTTAATACTATCAAAACACAATAATCTTAAACATGTATAGTCATTATCATTCACAGATAATAAACATTAGTATTCAAGGTTTCAAGGAAGTCTTCTTTTACTCATACATATTCTTATTTGATCATAGGACTCTTCTGGTTAGTTAAATCATCAATCAAGATAAGAGATATAATATGCATAAAACCCATGATTACTCAAACCTATACCTTCATGATTCTTCTAGTTAGTCATATCATCAATTATGGTAAGAAACATAATATGCATACAACCATGACTATTCAAACCTATGACTTCATGAATAATCATTATCAACAACACAACAGTATAAGATCCTAACACAAGGTAGGATTCTAGCTTGATATAGGAAAAACACACCTGGATTAGCATGCTAGCTAGTTATGTCTAACATACCCGCATAATGTCTTCTCGTTCTCTTCAGTGACTTGTGCTAGTAACCTGCATGTCTCATAGGTTAACCATTGTAGAACCAAGTTATACATACCTCGAAAGTAGATCTTCTATGTGATCCATGACAATGGATGAATCTTTGTCTTCATGTCACCATGATCATATGTTCTTGAAGTAGAACATGATTTGTCTTTCTTGGTGTACCTTTTATGTTAGCAGACAACATAAACCTCATATAACACCATAATGCATTAGTACAATCCAGTACAATCATAAGTGTCAACACCCTAACCAATGAATATCTTCTAGCATGCATTCATAATTTTGTTAAGGTGATGCAACAAATCTAAAATCAAGATTGTACTAACTGTAATAACATGAAGACAAACATACCATAAAATTAATCATGAACAAATATCGAAACATACCTCGATGATTCATACCTATCGAGATCGCTTGTAATCTTCTTATGTAAGGCCTTAGCCTCATCTCCCTCTGAAACAGGAACTTCTTCACTTATGCAGGTGACCAATCCATCTTCTTCTAGGATTAATTCAATCCACTTGATTTGCAAGAACTGAACCTGGAGCTGGATTAGGGTTTGTCAGAGAAACCCAAAAAATTCAAACTTTGAATTTCAAACTTCCGAAAGGATAGAAATATGTGCCTTGATGAGCTGATCAAGCTGGTATATTCAGAACTTGAAAACTGCAAAGTTTCACTCCTCAATTTTCCCTTTGAAACTTTCGGATTCACTGGACATGACCCTGAACTGGGGTTTGATGAAGCCCACTCTTCTTCCAAATCAAAAGGCTTGATCCAAATCTCTAAGCTTCTATTTTTCTGAGGAGCTTCCAGCCGTGGTCAAAGATTTCAAAAATTCCCATTTTTACAGAAGCCCTAATTTTCCACTTTTCTGATCAAAGTCCCGAACTAGGGTCTGATCAAGCCCGGACCTCTTCCCAACCAAAAATTCTGAGCTTGGTCTCTAAATTTTGATTTTGATGAGTAGCATTCAGCTGTGGTCTCCGATTACAAAAATTCCAACTTTATCCGAAACCCTAAATTTCGGAAGCCAATAATGAAGGTACTCAAAAATAATTATGTTTTGACAGAAATATGTACCTGATTGTTTCTGGTGTAACTCTGAACTTTACAATACACAGGGTCTGAACAATTTTCCTGTGATAGCCCAACCTGTTATATTTCCATCCCGATAGTTTTGACCTCAATTGGATTCTCTGAGAGAGCGTTATGCCAAGTGTCACAACGTGACCTATTTATGGGATAATATAGGAGAGCGAACTTGTACGGCGTGTCACGTGTAATTGGTTCAACTTCAGCCTCTGAAAAATTCTCCTAAGTAAGTACAGTCTGTGTACTACCTGTCACATTTTACGAAATTTCATTTGGAGCTTCCTATCCCAAGTTATGACCTTTTTCCCAAGGTTACCTGATTTTGACTCAGATATGGAAGAGGCAGTAACCCCATATTGTACAGATCATAAATCACAAAGTACAACGAATTAGAGGTTTTCCTTTGGACACAAGGTACATCGGGATCTTATCTTCGACTTGTAAACGTTTCAGATCTGAACACTTTGCCAAAATGTATTTATAGTGAAAGTACTGCGATGACTGATTTTTGCTATATCAAGCCCTAGCATCATAAGTGCAACAAGTGTCATACATGCCATATCATGCCTTCTTTCAGGATAGCTCTGATACCATGTTAAATTTTCAGAATTTACTTCAATCTGATCTAGAATCTTAACTGAGAGAACAACATCTACAACAAATCTATAGCATATCAATCATGGACACAATAATGCAAGCACACAAGAGACACAGAGTTTACTTGGGGAAAACCATAAAGGTGAAAAACCCCAATAACTTCCTCAGAGATAGATAGAGCAATGATACAACCATAATACAAGAGATAGTCTTCTCCTAGCAGCAGAGCCTCCTCCTCCACAAGTGCGCCACTCTGCCAAGTGTGAGCGAGAGAATAGAATGTGTAAAATGAGAGAGACACACTCTCTATTTATACACTAACTTGACTTGACTTTTACTCAACTAGGTTGGCGTCAACTTAACCACTTAACATAATGCTGACTGGGCCGACCCCCACTAGGGTGGTATAATAACCCTTTGAACCACATGGCCGACCCCCAATAGGGTGGTCTAATAACCCTTTGACCCACATGACTTATACAGGGCCGACCCCAACAAGGTGGTCTAATAACCCATCAAGTATAAGTTACAACACTTACAATATAAATGACGACACTTCCGTATAGAGGAATAATAACATCTCCATAGGAATACAATATACATATATGTGAAATACATTCCAAAGTTACATATATATCAACAGCCTTCCTTCAGGCTAGCTCTGATACCATGTTAGTTTTTCATCATTTAATTCAATCTGATCTAGGATCTTAACTGAGAGAAAAACATGTATAGCATATAAAACACAAGAGACAAGAGACACAAATCATTTCACCAAGGAAAACCAAGAAGGTGACAAACCCCGCAACTTCCTCAGAGATAGAAAGAGCACCAATACAAGATCACAAAGATCAAACCCCAAAACAAGAGATATTCTTCTAGAAGCTGCTTCTCCTCCACTTGTGTGCACTCCTCCTCTCTCTCACTAATGCGAAGTGAGTGAGTGAGTGAATGAATGAATAGAATGAGAGAGACACACTCTCTATTTATACAATGACTTGACTTGCCTTTTACTCTAACTGGGCTGACTTCCTAAGGGAGCTTAATGACCCATCCACATGTCACTAGGCCGACCCCACTAGGGTGGTCTAATAACCCTTTGACCCACACTGGGCCGACCCCTCTAAGGTGTTCTAATAACCCATCAAATATAAATTACGACACTTACAATATAACTTGCAACACTTGCAAATACAAATGACAACACTCCCAATTGGAGGAATAATATATCTTCGTTGAAGATACAATAAAGTACAAATGTAATACATACAATATACAAGTGAATATCTTCCGAAGTTACAAAGACATCAACACATATTGTTCGTTTGTTTCCACTTTCTCCATCTTGTTTTGCATCCGGAGATCAAGGAACTGGAAGTAGATCAAACGAGGAGAAGGGAATTGCGATCATAAGGTAACTCATTATCTGATCTACCTTGCAATTTAATCTAACTAGGAAATATAATTATGTTATGTACTTTTTTGTTCTAGATCTAAATCATTTAGGATAGAGAGATTAGTTTTTGTCTGCATTAACATATTGTCTTCAAACACTAAATACATAGTAATAAGGAATTTGGACTAAATTTGTTCTTGACCTATTATGTCAAAAAAGTCTTTTTGGATCCACTAAATTAAATCAATAGTGATCTCTAGGTTAATCAAGGCCACCTTATGATTCATCTTCAATTTTAAATTGGAGTTTGGCCAAACATAATGGGTTCAAGGAGGCTTTGGGGTGAATTATCCTCTCCCCAAAACCTAAGTACAAACAATACAAACCTTAAAGGATATGAATTCAAACTAAATATTTAAATTTCATGTAAATGATGTGGGTCCCAGTCATGAGTAAGATTTGAACAAAACTAAAAAAATGGTATCACGGGACTTCATGTTGGACACAAGTTGAGGACCTATAGCATTGAAGAATTTGAATAACACTCTAAATGGATGGCTCATTTAGAGTTCAAGGTCTAATACATAGAAAGCATTTAGGTCTATGAATAATATATTGGAATGTTTCCTAATTTCCAAGCATTGAAGTTCTGGAAGGATAAATGATGATTTGAATCCATCATTTGATTAAGGGGGAAATTTATTGATTAAGAACTCGATAAATATTGGAAGAATAAAAGATGGATAAATTAATGATTTCAAGGGTTTAAGAATATTTTCTTATTATAAAGGTCATTTATCCATACAAAGGGGTATTCCATGTTGAGAGGGATTCCAAACCTACTAAGAAATATTCAATAATTATTAAGATTGATGAATTAGAAGTTGAAAATTTTTAGATGAACCCATACTTAGGGATGTTTGTAACGAGGGATAAAAAATACATATGACTATCACGGGGGGTTCACCAGTGAGGCAATATCATATCACATCCATTCATATTGGGGGGTTGAATACTCTTAAAAACCTCAAAAATATATTGCCCTGTATTAAGGGGTCAAGGGGGGTTTTTAATTTGACATAGTAATATAAATATTGGGGGTTATTTTATTTGGGAGTGTTGAGGAATAACCTCCAAATCATCGGATTGATTCATACGTCCAAATCACGGGCTCAATTCATAACCACCTAAAACTTAAGGACCTTCCATTTTTATTTGATATTGCTTATGATCCTAAGGTTTGCATAAATTTGATAATAGTGTACCAATGATAATATCGATGGAAGTCTCTTTGGATTATTGGCCTTCAGCAATCCTCATTTAATAGATTATTTAGGCTTGGTTTGAATTGATGTTATATTGTTTTCCATCTTTAAGTTAAGAGATATAGTTAAATGGGAGTTCTAGACTTGAACAATTGTATTGTATTTTTTGTAGGCATCAGGTAAAAGATTTACATCTTCATTTTTTAGGTTGGAGTTTAGTTGGGCATTGAGATTCAATTAAACCTTGCTCCACCACAACCAAGAAAAGTGAGACCCATCTTTCTTGGCTCACTAGAACCAAGAAAAGTTAGATCAATGTTTCTTAACTAATTATTTTTTTCAACCTTTTGTATTCTTCTTTAATATTTTCACATTGCCACTTAGGAATATTTGTTAGATTGAGTTATATTCAACATGTTCATAATTGTAATTTCAATTATTATATGGAAGGCATTTGTCTTAATATTGAATTGGAATTAACATGAACATAGGTGAAAATATAAATCCTTATTTACATACCCTATGTGTTATCGTTACCATGAAATGGTATCATATAATTTTCACCATTTGTGTATCTTTATAACTATTGCGTGCTTGAAACCTAACAATGGAGATTTTTCCCTATCCTTTAAAGATAAAAAAAAACTAGACATAACCCAAGAAAAGTTACCTAAATGTTGTTAATTCCCGTGATTGCAAGAATAAATGTAGAGGAACTGGAGGCAATTCATTGGATATTGTGAATGACCCAAATCCAAGATATGCACATGATCATACGGTGTTATTGAAAAGTAAAAGGAATTTGTCTATGTTCATTTGGGTTCAGACATCAATGATGTTTGTTTTGATAGGAAGGTAGGGGTGTCCCTCCACAAAAGGGTTTCAATTTTGCATGTTTATGGAGTTTAATTTATTAAGCTTATAGAAAACATGAGTTCTCTATGGCTATATTTGTATTTACATGATATAAAATTGGTAGATTGGCAGGTTGTGGTGTGAAACATTTTCAATTCTCATATTTTCTAAGAATTGCACTAACAATTGGACTATCAGTCTTTTACATTCTCTGTTATGTTGATCTCTTGACTAGGTTGCATTTTATGCATTTTTCCTTTGCAAGTACTATTTCTTTGGGTGTTCCGCTATCCAATGCTACAAATTGATCAGTCGCCCTTGGAATCCTAGTGGGATCATTATTAGCATTATACTATTATTTTATGTAGCATCTTGTTTGCTTACACTAAGATGTGTTAGGGCTCCTATTTGTTACAACTTGGTAATATGATATAAAGGGGGTGTTAAAAATGGGTTGATAAAAATGGATACCTACAATATCTGGTGAAACTAGGGGTTTTCTTAATTAGAAAGGCATATTGGGAGGGGGTTTCAACAATACAATTTTAGGATGCATTTTCCAATATTTAGTGAAAATAGGGGTATTCTTTAATATTATGTGAACGATCGTGCTATGTAACAAGTTCACTGAGTGAACCCCCCGTGATGACTATAAGTGTTATCATCCATAAATTCCCACCCTACAAAATACAAAGGGAGTCTCAATAACAGTAAAAAACAAGTCATTCTGAACTCACTTATTTCCTCTTACTTTAAAATTAGTGCTTGATCTCTAAATGATATAAGGGGTCAAATATTGAAATGAAAGATCATTAACAACACCCTAAATATAATAAAATATTTCTATTATATGTTTGAAATAAATAGTGAAAGAAATAGAATAGAAATTTCCTAAATACGTAAAAAATGGAAAAAAATGATGCAGAATTTGTCCTATGTTTTTTATATGCAACCCAATGCAGCTCTAAACTATAAATTGGATAAATAAAGTGAATAAATCAATGAGTATATCAAGATAAAATGATATGCAACCCAATGCATCTCTAAACTACAAATTGGATAAATAAATCGAATAAATCAATGAGTATATCAGGTTATGAATGATTTTTTAAGGCTATATATGATAATTAAATGGTTTTTATTTTATGTGTTTTTTATGTTTTTCTAATGCATATAAATCAAAAGATATGTATAGTTTCACTCTTTCTATGCAAAATTCAAGAAAATAAAAGTCTAATCTTTTTATTTTATGATAGAAAATTATTTAACCACAAATTAAAATGAGGAATTAAATAAGTTTTTCTTTCGTGAATGATTAAATATTAAGTAAATTACCTAGTTCCTTATGGAAATATATTATGGATAAAAAACAAGTGAATATGGGAAAAAAAGTATTTGACTACTTCTTAAATTCTATAAAAAAAAACATAACTAAAAGCAAGTAAAAATCCATGAAATATAGAAATTCTTACACATGAAACACATCCAAACAATCACTAATAGAATCGTTGATAAGTATTTATTACCGAGGGTTGTGGAAAGAACAAATTCTTTCACATGTAGTTACACACCAAAAAATATCTATTATCTTGGGGAAGAAAAGATGTTACATATCCAAGCAAAATCATGATGCTGCAATGAAGGAATTTAAGTACCACAAGTGCTTGATGCTATACCTCACCTACTCTCTCTCAACAAAATTAAAATATTAGACACATATACCTCATATAGTAGATACTTTTAAGGCTTTTAGGTACAAGTCTATTGTTGCTAGGGAAGTGATAAAATCAAGCACAAGAAGGCCTTGCAAGTATATAGTAGATACTTTTAAGGCTTTGAGGTACAAGTTTGTTGTTGTTAGTGCAGTGATAAAATTGAGCACATGAAGGCACTTTAAGTTTTCTCCAAATTTAATTGGATGTTGACCTCACTACAAGAAAAAAGGAATTTTATATTCACATTAGCACCACTATTTGTAAAGGATTTGGGAAATCCTCAATTTTCAAATGGTGATGCAAAAGTGGTGATAATTATAATAGAAATGAAAGGTACAAGTCACTAATGAATCACACTTTTTACTTTCAATAGTCATTACCTTTCCATTTATTTACAATGGTATATATAGAATGAATGAGATTAAAAAGAAAATATAATATTAGGAAAGATACACTTTGAAATCATGCAAGCCCTCTAGATAATGTGTGTTCCCTAATTTAAAACTCCTTTATGTATATAATATTTACCCACTTCACTAACTCCTTCACTAACTCACCCTCCAAGGATAACAACCTTACATCCCAAAACAACTTAAATTTATTGCAACAAATCCTTCTTTAGAGTTCCCACCCCACATGAAAAATAGAGCAAAAATATGTGTACCAAATATGCCCATTTGAGTGACCTCATGTAAGAATAAACCTACTATAATAACTCTTCCAAACCCACTTTAATAAAATTTCCAAACTTATTGTAAGATGTATTGTTCCAAATATACATTAACAAACTTTTCAAATTTATTGCATAATTGAATTTCCTCGATAATACTTGAGTCCTCCTCCTTTCAAGTGAATTTCCCGTATAGACTCCATCCTCCTTTTCTTTTAAGGTGCATTTCCACTATATAGAATTCACCCTCCTCCCCTGAATAAATCATACTTTAATTAGGGTGCACCATTCTTTTATTGCTTATATTTTTCTTTGGTTATTGCATGTGTGCTTGAATATTGCTAAGTTAGTGAATCATTAATAGAAGAATCCTCTAAAAATAAGTGGATGCATGGTAAAGTATAGATACAATTAATAGATGGAAGCTAGGGTATAAAAACAGGATAATTGTATGTGCTAAAATAGGAAAGGATATCTCTTAAGTGGAATGATCCCTTTCTAGGATAACAATAGCAAGTGCATTCAAGTGTCATGCATGGGAAAATTTCCTTATAAAATTACACTCCTCTATAATTAGCCACCATCTCTAAATTCAACACATATTACAAATATTAACTCCGCATTTAACTCAGAATAATGAATGGTGGAAGAATAATAGGGAGGGTGTGTGGGATTTAGAAACAAAATAGTAGTGAGAATGGCTCAAATAAAGATCAAGCAAGCCTCATGATGAGCGTGCACTAGGTAGATAGAAATCCCTCAAGGCTAATACCTCTCCAAAAATAGTAAGTAAACACATATGGTCTTACTGAGTATCGTATTAAAGATGAAAAAATGTATCTATCCCCTACAATTTCAAACTCTTCAAAATAGCTTGAGATTGAACACTGATATTGTATGCAATGCTCAATATCCAAAAATCTAGTCACCATACTAAAAATAATACCACTAAAAAATACCAAAATTTAATGACCTTCGAATCAATGACAACTCGAACAATTACTAGATCTCCCAAATGGATGCTAAAATGCAATCCAATTGAAAATCAAACTACATTCTAAAAATAGAAGAATACCAAATTACAGCAGGTTGTTCAGTGAGCCTCAAATTTGAACCACATGCATAACTCCCCAAAGTGTATGAAAAAAGATGATCAAATATGAAAACAACATGATGCACGAGTCACTAAAAATACACCCATCTACACCTACGGTATGTCCTTTCCATGTACACTTATATATCTTATATGCTCAATAAACCTATCCTACCATCAATCCTTAAAGAACAAAAACATGTGACCATATGTCATATTTGAAAGGAACTCCATGAATTATCAAATTCCAAATCATGGACCAACCTACAATTCTATCTTGTAATGTACCCTCAAATGAACATTGATGAGTACTATAATCATATCTCGGTTAAATCCAATCTATGTGCTACAAATAATAAAAAAATTAAGATTAAATTCCCTTTTGAAGCCTTTGGCAAGGCATCTATGCCTTGTAGCCTCACCACCCTCCTAAAGTGAACTATTATTAAATAATTTAAGTGCCTCATAGAATACCTAAATTCAATAATTTAGTCTAGATATAACATGTACAAGTACAAATAGTAAGGTTTTAATATCTTTGGTTCTTGGAGTATTAAAGATGCACTCTTATTCAATGAAATACTCATAATAAATCTTTAATATTGTCATTTTGTGTGGACATGCATTTATAAGCAAACATTAAACTTAGTATTCAATAATGAAAATTGTCATTACTATTAAATTAATTACTAGTAATTGATTGATTTACCTTTTGTATTAATAATTTGGAATTTTGCGAAATTATTCTCATTTGGAAAAAGATAGAAAAACATGTTAAAAAATATTGTAATGTTTAAGTCATCGTTGAAGTAGATATAAAAGAAAAATATAAACAATAAAGGCAAATTTGGTTTCAATTACCTTTCTATCATGGATCCTTTTTATACCAATTTGCAATTGTTTTTCAAGTCGTTGTAATTCTTTCATGGTCAATAACTCCAAATCTTCACCAACCAGGTTCTTAATGATAATGATAACAAAAATAAGTTAATATAATTACAAATAATTATAAAGTTTAACTATAAAATATAATAGAACTACTAAAATACTAAATAAACATAAGGATATGGAATCTTACTTTTTCCTTTATTTTCAAGATGTTCAACTTCTCCTGCAACTTCTTAAGCCGTAATTCATGACAATGACAATGTTTGTTTGTGAGTAAAAATATAATAATGGATGCCAAAATTGATCCCTTTAAGAAATATGTGAATGCAAGGGTATTGAAATTATGAGGAATTTACCTAATCCACATAGGTAAATAACTACTTTAAACCTTTATTTCTAAACATTTCTATCACGTGGGTCATAAGGTATTAAATTCACTTTGCATTGATTTTAAAGTTATGTAGTATACCAAAAGGTGATTGACATATAATTATAAAATCATGATAAAATATATAAAATATGTATCAATATTTAAAAACATTGTCTCAATTCTCTCTAACCTAAGCTTGTCATGTACTTAAAAATAACATTTCTATGTATCAAAACAAATATATATGAGCTACTTGAGAAACTTCCTTGGCGTTGATGATTTTTTTGAGCAACTTTAGGGTGCACGATTCTTCATTAAAATCGATCTTAAAAGTGGATATCATTAGGTCATGGTTGAAGTTGAATGTTAAGGTATTAAACATTATTCATTATTAGTATATTATATATGGTTAGGTTGTCTTAGTGGTAGGTTACATTATAATCACTCCATCTCTGGTTTACAATAAAGGAGATTTATTTGTATAGTTTCTCATCTTGTCTTGTGCATTGGATCCATTGTTTTAAGAAGGTTGAAAGGTTTATTATCCATTGAGTCTTTATCATTCTCAAGTAATGGAGCTACTTTTATTTATTTATGTATTCTATTTGGGGAATTTGGCTCATAATATTTGGTTTTAGAGCATAAGGTCCTTAGGTTGGCTCTTCCAAAACAAGTCATCTCACCATTTTTTCTATAACTTACCTTCTCGAAAGTTTCAGACAATTTATTTTGGAGCCTCAATGGATATAATGAATTGATTTTGGTAAGAATTTTAGGTTCTATCTCACTACAATTTCATAGTTATAGTCTATGGAAGTTAGAGTTTAGAACTAGTTTAAAAACAAGTCTCAAACAATGATTAAAGGTAAAATTGTCATTTCCATGTATTGATAACTCCATTTGAGTACCACTAGTTTCACATGATAGTTGTTGGGCTTCGAATTTGATGCCATTTTCATTGCCAGATATCCTTTCGACCTATATTAACCCTTCATTTTTACCATTTTATCATTCCTTTTACCATATTTTGTATGAAAATGTCATCCATAGCTCAAAAGGTAATTACTTGTCAAATTAATGACTTTTCCATTGTTTTTTGGTAAGTTAGGAAAATTAAAAGTTGTTTATATTACTAATGATGGTTTTCACTAGTCCAGATCATGTAACTCATATACGGATAAGGTAACCACCCTCATCGTTCAATATATCAGTGTCCTTCTAGAAAGGAAACTGGGACATGGGTTTCTCTCTTGGATACCTCGAGATGCTTCCACATTGATCAGATTGGTTTCGGGGAAAATTGGGAGAATGTTATCCTCTAGTCAAGCCGTGGTCAAACTACACTAAAAATAATGTACTCATCAAGGAATATGGTCCTAGTAATGATTGAAGATATTCTCATGGATTGACATGTCATGAGAATATCATTGGATTAGATTTATGTACTATCTTTATCATGAGAAAGGCAAAATGGTATCTATATTTAAAATTCGCACTGCTATAATTGATGTATTCAAGGCGCAGAACAATGGATTCATCTTGGGTATACGTGTGGGATCTTGTGGGTTGTACATGTATATAAAATCAATCTAGATAATGTAAAAGATATAGATATTACCAGATCGCTACTTTGTTCCTTAACTATGCATTGCTCAACCTTTTATTTATTAATATAAAAGTAGTTGAGTTGTCGTTCTGAGATAAGTTGTGTCTACATGATTAGTTTCTAGCATTGTAGTTTTCAAAGCATTGTGAGGCCAGTTAGGAGGACACCTCAATTTTGTCAACATTTCTCTTTTGTTCTATAACAGTAGGATTTATAAGTAAACTAGTTTGTAGTTCATCTCTTTGATTTCCTATATAGTATATGCCTAGTTCATTGTTTATTAAGTAATATGTTTTCATTGCTTGAATCCTCACTATGTGTTATTCTTTGATATAAAAGACAAGTCTCCATTGAAGAATGAACGATATACATTTGAGTTTTCTCATTTTGTAACCTTAAAATTGACATAAATTTTGATTGAAAGATATATTAGGGTGTTCAAAAAGTGTGATAAAGTTAAAATATGGAATAATTATATGCAAAAATTATTGGTTGATCACATGCAAAAAGGTAGTGAAAAAAAAGTATATTCTAGTTAAACCTAGAGAGCTCAACCATGACTCATGAAGAAAATAAATGTCTAGCCAATTATCCAATTTGGAGAAAAAATTTAACAAACTAAGTGATAGATTAGTGAGACATCTTAAATTGGTAAACACAAAAAATGAAGTATAAAAAAAGATGGAAACAATGGATCAAAGGATGGAAATGATGGATCAATAGATTGATCAAAAGATGGGCAATCTCATACAAGGTCCTAAAGCAGAGGCTCCCTAAAAAAGTGATGATGCGACTAAATGAACTCATAAAAAAAAAATATTAATCATCTAGAAAAATATTCCATTAATATAGATATGGAAAGGGAGTTAAAACAAAGAAGATACAATCTAGATATGGATCAGAAATTTTAGATTTGTCAACCCAAGATATGAATCTCTGAAGATTTTGAAGAAGTTAGGATTTTAAAATGAACCCACCAAGCCTTTTTTAGATCCCCTCCGCACCGCATCTTCCATTATTCCAGGTAGGATCAAGAATAGTAGGAGCCAAATCTAGTAACTCAAATCTCTCAAATAGATTGTTGAAGTAACAAGACAAAGGATCTAATCTAGCCGAAGGACCCCATATTTCAGCAGTGGAAGTTGTAAAATTTAAATCGCCAGCAATTATAAGATTATCAAAATTCAAAATACCAGACAAGGAAAGGGAATTCCAGAAGAGATCCCTATTTTTATAGGGCCCATAGATATTAAGGATGGATACCTTTAGATCCAAATTAAGAATATGGCCGACAAGTAGCAAACCCCAATCAGTTTTGTACGATGTAAACTAAAAAAAATTTGGGTCCCAACAAGTTAAAATACCACCAGGCAATCCCATATCACTTAAAGCAGAAAATTTCCAACTTGGAAGAAGATTAGCAATAGCCTCTATAGCCACAGAGTCAGGACACATAGTTGCATGGAGGAGCAAGAGTCCAGGATTAGTATCTTTAAGGAGCTTAGATAGGGCCCTAATCCTAACAGCCTTATCTAGCCCTCTGACAGTTAAGGAGAGAAAAGACATTAAGGAACAAACTCACAAGGACTATGTGCTCTAAGTGCCCTAGGGGAAATGGTTTTATTGTTAGAAGACCGATCAATAGGAGAGCTTTGCAATCTAGTAGACAAAGGAATGAAATCAGATTTCTCAGAGTTCAACTAAACAGAGATGGAAGAGTTCTTTTTATGTTTTCTTATTGTCACATTTTAAAATCTCATGGACTGAAGCCCCAAAGTATTAGGGTTGGTTGAGGTGTTTCTCAAGTAGATAGGAAGTGGAGAGATAAAAGCATTAACCTCATAATTTTTATATCCACAGTCTAATAGTGGAGATTTATCGGGTGGGACATAAGGTGGATCAAACGTCCGAGAGGGAGAGAAATTGGGTAAGGAGGCTTCGGGAATATGCAGAGGGGGCTTATTGAGAGAAGAGACAACCCGATCGATAAACAGGGGGAAGGGTTTGTAGGTGAACCCAGCTCGAGAGTATTCAGAACCAAATCGAGACTTGGATCAAGGACTTCGATTGTAGCAAAATCCTTAATCACTAGAACTGTAGCCAAATTATCAAAATTCTTAGAACCAACCAGAACATTATTTAAACTATTAACCCATCCAAGAGCACCAGTAGGTTATCGGAAGTAGACATTCTATGAGAAAATTTTTCTTCAACTAATAGATAAAAAAAATCTCTCCTTTTGTAACATCTTCATAGTGTGTAGGGGACTCAGAAAAATACTTACCCTTAACCGCCGAGTGTTTTGTAGAAGGAGAGAAAGTTTCCTTCGCAACAGAACCCTCTACAGAGTCACTCTGGAGAGTAGAAGTGTCATCCGAAGAAGAAGGAGTAGGTGTTTGACGAAAAAAAGGACAATGTGCCTGAATATGACCAACTTGTCGACATGAAAAGCACCTGAAGGGTATTTTGTAGTAATCAATCTTTTGAATGAAAGTCCTTTCTCCCCAAACCATTTCGATTTCTGCTAGAAGACCTTTACCCATATCAAATTCCCCCATAATTTTGGCCACTTTCTTTTCCATACCATGTAGTGAAGTATTATCAACTCTAATAATTTTTCCAACTGTGTTGGCCATCCCTTTGAAGATTTTTTCTATCCATAGATCCAGAGGCAAACCAAGGACCAGCATCCATAAATGACGCTAAGAAATATTTTCTCAAATTGGATCAAATGCTGCATGCCAACGTTTGAGGATGAGTGAACCCCCTTATAGAGCCAAACTTCCTGTAAAATATCATTTAAGCAAACGCATTGGGCAGAAATGAAGATAATCCATCCATTTAAGAGGAGATTAATCCATGGAGCAGAATCCATTAATGGGAGCCAGTGGCTATTTATCCATTCAATAAGCTCAAGCTTATTTAGTCTGGCGTACTCTACTCTGCCGACTAAGGCACTAGAGGAAAGCATTTCAATTCTATCGAAATTAACATCAGAGTCAAGAACATATCTATGCAACCCCTCTTGAGCCTTAACAGTTTTCAGCTTCCTACGGCGCAGATCTCGCTCACCTGATAATCCACAGGAACCTAGAGTTTTTCTAGTAGTACTAGAGAGGGGTGGATCAAATGAAACATCATTCTCCCGAGGAAAACCAGTTAGAGACAGACCCACATTTTTGCAAATTTGGGAAGAGTGAGGGAGATTAACCATGTCCCTACATGGAAGAGTGTGAGCGGCTGCCATCACATGGATCATCCTCCACATGTACACAGGACAATGGAAAACCCCAGTTTGAGAAGAAGGGGGGATCAACAGTCATAAAGTGAGCTAGGACAAGAGAAAATGTCGTTAGATCAATAATGAATGCGACATAAAACCACAGCCCAAGGGGGTCAATGGGGAAAACCCATAGGTTAGATCTCAATAAAGTGAAGGAGGGGCATGTGATATTCTACAGGGTAGATCACTCAACTTGAACAAACCTCACAAATATCACTCATGAATTGCAGAGAAGAAGAACAAGAATTGAATCAGTATTCACAAATTAACTCAAGAAATGGTAAAATCTGTTATATAATCATACATCGGCTGTAATCTAGCACAATAATCAAAGTACAATCAAATGAATTCGAATATACCAAAGGTCATTCAAATTCTCCTCAAGGTGTGGCTTGGACAACATTGGTGACTATCATCCAATTAGTGGTATTAGTCACAAATAGTCAAATATCAGTCAAATGAGTCTAACTGAATCTAACTGATGCATGTGGCACTAATCTAGGGAAGGAGACTCCAAGGTGGGCGCATGAGAGACTGTCAGTAGTCAAGTGTCACTCCGATACAGACAACTGGAAGCTACAGGCAGTTAAACTGAGCAATCAATGCATGAACTAAGCAATCAATGCAAGAATTGATTGTCAGAATCCAAGAGTGTGTAGTAGGGCACATTTGTCATCCATATGAGGAAAAAAAGGCACACTAGGTAGGTAGGTAGGAGGGCTACTGAGGACTAAAAACAGGTTCCAAGGGGCTAAAAATAAGCTCTAGGTGCTGGGGAGACTACCATACTGATGACTGGTTGCATGCAAATACATAAATGATGGTGAGAATATTCCAACAGGGCACTGGTCCCACATTCAAACTAAACAAATGTAAACCTGGAACCAAAACTAAATGACAAAGCTAGGTGCAAAAGAAAAACACAAGAAAATCAAGAAAAGTGAAACCAGAGTTTGTGTGGATTTCTGAAAAACCAGGAGAAAAATGCTAAGGAGCAAGACAACATGAGAATAAACATTCCCACTTTTTTCTCTTGGTTGGTGCTGGACTGATCCACTGGATCAGCTTGACTCCAAGTCCCCCCGTTGTCGATCCATTAGTGTCCTGTCCAATTTTTCAGAGAATCCCCAAACCCTAGATTCCAAAACTCACCAGTAGTTTCCATCCTCCCTTTCCCATATGCATTATTAAAATATTTTAATTAACATGGTTTCTTATTGCACATTAAATATTTATTTTAAATTTTAATATACAATAATTTACGAGGAGATTTATGTAGTACATAAAATTGGAGTATTGTTACTATGATCATTAAGATTAACTTATCAAAATTAAGAGTTGGAAAGAGAGATAATATATGTACAATGACAATCAAATTAAAAAAAAAATACATTAATTTGTATTCATAAATAATGTTAATATTAATTATGTTCACTATATTAACTAATCTAATTTAACAAAATAGGTTGGCAGACTTTTTCTGGAAGGAAGCTTTGAAAGGCATTGAAGGGACTTTACTCTGGAAAGAATTTTTGGATAACAAACTTTCAGATATGGGGAGTTTTCCTTTTTTTCGCTGATTAGTATCTCCTTAATGTTCTAAGTTAGTATAATGGTGTAGAAATGTTTTTTGTTTTGTCTATAGAACTCTAGCTTGCACTCCTTTTTTGGATAAGTTCAATATTATGTTTAGTAATCATTAGCTTTGAATCTGAATGTATTGAATAGTATTATACTTTTTTATTCTAATAGAATATCAAATGTATGCTTTTTCCTCTGGAAAAAAAAAAAACATTTTATCTAACATTTTGTGTAGTGCAACACATATACATAGAAGTTATTTCAAATGAGCCATGATCATGACATTAGTTTATTGTGAAGATTAATTAAAAAACATAAACATGATATCACATTATTTTGCTTGGTAGAGCTTACCTTTATGTTTTGAAGCGATGCTAGACTTGACGTTTCAGTGGTACTGCTTTCTTCGTGTATTTGGTATTTTCCCAAAATGGCTTCCATGCTTCTCAGAAAATAGAAATATATTTAGCAAATACATGGTATACAGATAACGTAGAAATCTCAGACTTCAAAATTTGATTTAAAAAAATTGTAAACATCTAATAAATCTTAGCATGTTTTTGAAAAATGACATTAACTATGATCTATGTTAAAACCGTCAAAGTAAATAATTTTTAAAAGTATATATGGTGTAAACCATATAAATATATTTTAAGGTGGTTGGTTGGTGGGTTTAGATGGATTTGATTCCATCTCCTAGGGTTCAATTCCGTTGGGACATCTTCTGGCTTATAATATATGAAGAACTTTGTTGAGATTTCCCATGCAAAAGTAATTTTTCCTTTAATTTTATAATTTTTTTATAAAATTTAAAATTGAATATAACAACTGAATCAGAAAACACCCGTCATTAATGTAAAGAACTTAAATGAAACGATCAATATTATTACAGCTTTCTTAATTAATGTAATTAATTACAGACCCTATTAAATCCATCCCAACCATTTAAAAATATTTCCGTTATAGCGGATATTAATGCACAACATAAGGAATACACTGAGTAAATCACTATGTTCCTTTTGCCCTGTTAAAAAAATAGTTTCAAATATTTTGATGCTCTCAATAAAATTGCAGTTATCTTAGATGAAAGTTAATATTAAAAAACAAAGGTATTAACAATATGAATTTGTCATAAAAATATAACAAACCTTTTGATAGAATTTTTGTGTGAAAAAAAAGAATCGTAGGCAGTATGAAGACCCTTTATTATATGCAAAATAAATGTATAAATTCTAATTATGGAATTTGAAATTAAGGAAGTTATTTTCAAATCATTAATGAAAACAATAATCTTGTATGCTTGTCATGTTGGGCTTCAAACCTTTCTAAAGAATATTAAAAACGAAAGTTAACAAATATTATTAAAGTTGGTTTTAGTACAAATATCAAGAATTAAAATAGAAACTCCATGTTCTATGATATTTATTTACAAATCTATTATATTTATTTCCTTCACAATTTAGTTGATTGCACCTTGTCTCAAGTTAACAATTAGCTCAAAGTAAAGGCCTTGTCCATCCTTTACTTTCAAATAGCCCTTAATCCATCTCATAGAGTACTTAGCCATTTCAACTCATCATTCACTAAGTATTCTAGCTTCTCTTTCAAATATCTATATTATTATATTTATAAAAAAAATAACATAAATAAAAAGATATTATAAATTATGAAAACAAAAAAAATAACATATCAATCAGTCTTCAACAATGGAGTAACAATGGAGTAACAATGGAGTGATAGAATCAAATCTTTGATGAAGTTCCATAATTTTACCATTGATCACATTTACATGGAATTCAATAATGTTGATTTATTATATAAGATAGCAGGGGAAACAGTTGTCCTAAACTAGGAAGAATAGAATGAAAACAAACTTACACAAAAAAGATCCGATACCATGTATAAATGGTCTGTCTCTAAGAGACATTATTGATGAATTTCTACTTTTTTATTTCTATAGAAATAAAAAAAACTAGTTTTTTCTGCTTAAAAAAAAATCTAAATCAGTAATATGATAAAATGAAATCAAGGAAAAAGATTTAACATCTAAAAAAATTATAAAAAGATTTAAATTATGAATTCGTACTCTTAAAAAAATGCAGTTTATGAATTCATGCTATGTTCTCATCACATGCATATGCTTTCGTACTCTTAGAAAAGAGAGACGAACCTCTATAGTTTCGAAACAAGAAGAAATTGAAGAAAGCATGCATATGCATGTGATAAGAAATTACAACGATTTATATTGCAGGTTTTTCGAACGGCCAGAGTTATTTCGGGCTGGAATGCATGTGGGAGAATTGAACTGCTTTTTTGCTCCAAAATTTATGGTGGGATAAATGTTTCGGGTGATGAGAGGCTCTCATAACAAGGTTTCTCTCTGACTCCAGAATCTTAATTTCAATGCACATTAACTTCCACATTATAACGAATTTATTAACTTCCACATTACATCGAATTTAATGATGTTGATGGAGGAATTGCTCCACATTAACGAATTTAATGATGTTGTGGTAGACTTATATCAGCAGCAGGTCTGTGGGCGGTTGCACAAACCTGTTCCCAAATCTCTCTAGTAAAACTACAATTTACCAGAATATGCTGAGTTGATTCTGCATCAGATTTGCACAAGGAGTATCTATTTGGCCTAGTCCACCCCATTCTAACCAATGCATTCCATGTTTTCAACTTTTCTTTAAATGCAAACCATCCAAAGCACTTGAGCTTAATAGGTATCTTCCAACTCCACAACTTCTTGAACCACCACTGTTGTGGGCAGAAATTCATGTTAGATATAATATAATTATAGCCTGTTTTGGCTGTAACTTCACCTAAGATAGGGTTCCGAGCCCACTTCAATACATTGCACTGGGTCGAAAGCCTACATCCACTTGAATCTAAACGGGAAAAGAAATAATCCCATTCTCTTTCATAACAACCCAGAAGACCCAAATATGCTCCTTTTAACCAATAAGAAGTTCCATGCAATGAGACATAATTTCTCATACGATCTAATGTAGTGAAATTTCTATCTCTAAGAAATTCTAGAATTTCCACTGACAGCTTGAATTCCTCGTCAAGACCCAAAATGCGATCAACACCAACATGGATTTTCTAACCATTTCCTACCTGCCAAGATAAATCAGTACCAATCCAGTGAAAAACCTGCATAAAACCTTTCCATATCACAGAGGTATTCCTAGTATTCTTGACTGGATTTTTGATCCAATCCCATGTATCTGATTTCATGTACTTCACTTTTAATACTTTAGACGATAAAGTATTACCCAGCATACCTCTCCAAAGGCTCTTTAGCTGCAAAGCCTTCCCAAAGATATCCAAATTTTTAAGCCCCCAGCCTCCACATTTTTCAGGAGTAGTAATATATTCCCATTTTTCCATTATTAGACCTTTCACTCCAACCCCCTGTCCAAAGAAAGTTTGAGCAAAGTCTATTATATTGTTTGAGGATCGATTTGGGCATTTTAAACAAAGATAACCAGTAAACTGGGATGCTTCTAAGAATAGCTTTAACCAGTATAAGGCGGCCTCCAACTGATAAAAGTCGATTTGTCCAGCACTAAATTCTATACTCCATCTTCTTAACAAGCCAAGACCAGTCCTTGATTCTATAACTATTCGGCTTTAAGAAATATCCTGGGTATGTAAATTCATCCTCTAATTCCTGTACTTTATATGGAAGAGCAGTCTGTAACTCCACAATTTGCATATCATTCAAATTATGCTGAAATAAGATGGATTTCCTATCACTAACCTTCATACCAGATGCACAGCAGAAAAGTGATACAATTCCTGAAGCATCTCCCTTCACCAATTGAGTTTGCACGGTCTAGAAGTACATCATCAACAAAGAGCAGATGTGATATAGATATCTCTCTGGAAAGTTTAATCCCTTTTATAAGACCATCATTTTTTTCCTTAAGAAGAATTTTGCTTAAACCATCAATGACCAGCACAAATAGAATAGGTGACAATGGACAACCATGTCTTATCCCCCGCGAACACTTAAAGAAATCTGATGGGATCCCATTGACAAGAACAACAATGTTTGTTGAAGTCACACAAGACATAATCCACTTCAGCATCATAGGTGACAAGCCAATTTGTATAAGAAGAATTCTAAGGTAGCACCAATCTACCCGATCATAGGCTTTTCAAGATCCATTTTAAGAAGGAAAGACTTTTTGTTCTGAATCTTTATAGTATGAATTATTTCTTGGGTGATGCCAACTGCATCCAGAATCTGTAGCCAAACCGATTTCCTGACACAAACTTTGACAGCCCAGGTTTAATCCTCATAGCTATGATCTTGGATATAAGCTTGTAGATCAAATTGCATAATTTGCAATAGGCCTATATCCTCCAAAAGATGAGGGTTTGTTGCATGTCGGAATTAAGGTCAGAAATGTTGAATTCAAGGCTCCCGAAATCTAACCATTGATTCTGGAATATTCCACCATTGCTAGAATTTCTTCTCCCATTATATAAAAAAAGTGAAGAAATAATTCCATAGTCCAGCCGTCTGGCCGAGGACTCTTATCTTTTGCAAATAGTTTTAATGTATCTTCAACTTCTTTTAGAGTAACCTCCAGTTCTAGTTCCAAAGCTTCCTGTGGACTAAAAAAAACTGGGAAAAGGCAAGCAATCTCTATTTGTTTTAGCAAATCACTGCCTCCTGGATCTTTAAAAATATTTCCAAAGAAACGTTGAACTCATTGCCCCGTGGTGTGTCTTAAAGGTGGCAAAGAGATTTTGTATTGATGATCTGAAAGTCTTTGGTACTCTAGAGTCACAATAAAATGGGCTCTAGGTGAATTCGACCTTAAAGTATTATCTCTTGTCCATCGATGTCAAAAAATCAAATCAGATATCCAAGGTTTCAGGAATATAACTTTTCAACGCATTTACAGAAAACATAACTCCCTGGCAGATAAATTGTCAAAACAGGCCCTGATGGGAGATGCTGGGATTCTGGTTTGGGAAGAAATTCAGAGCTCTCAGATTCTGAATCATGGAGTTTTGAACTTTTTTGAATAAACTTTGTTGTGACAGGATTTGATAAAGTTTAAAGTTTTTGTTTTTTGGATAAGTCAAAGGTTTGACTGACATCCTACGTGGTGATCAGTTAATCTCTTTTTAAAGGATGATGGTTTGGAGTTTTTTTTGGACAAATATGTCTAAAGAAATATTTTGAACTTAAGCTAAATTTCATGTACCTTTTGATTTGAAATGAATAACATTGGTATGTTTTTTTCTTGCTGGAAAAAGGTCTGTGGGCCGTTGGATCTCAATAATGCAGCGACAACCCATTAAATGACCTACAGTAGGCTGAATAATATTCCCCCATATTAGTTATTGAAGAATCCAAATATCTAACATATCTTTTTGTTGATGAGTTGATGGCTCCTCTGTTATCCCACATTCCAGAATGAATAGGAACAATAACTCCTCTTTAGAAAATTGATTTAAATCACAAGTTTCATCCAGTAGAGATAGATGAAGATCAAGCTCCAAAGGCAGACATAAATAATCATACAGATGGAAAGAGCAGTCCAGGTTAAGGTGGAATAGAAAATCAGAATTTCAATTCCTATAATCTTTGAGGGAGCAATAGCAATCATAACCAACAACAATCTCCGAAGTATGATAAATATCAGATTCAGTGTTTTTACTGCAAGAAATTTGGTCGTACAAATGCAAAAAAAAACAGGCAAATCTCAATAAATAAAATGCAAAATTTTCAAATATGTCAAAAAGCAATTTTGAGTCATTGTTTATTACCTGTCATGTTGCTCAAGAGAGCTCTAGTGATGTCTGATTTTTAGCTAGTGAGTGTATTAGCCACATGACTGGAAATAGAAGTGGGCTAAACTCTAGACAGTTTGCATCTTTACTAGCAATTTTCACCGTAATCCGACAAAGGGGAAATTGCTGAAAATGCTATTTGGGTTGCTTGAATTGCAATTTTGGTTGCAGGAATGGATTCAGCGACCTCGATTACCCCTGGGGCACCTCGATTATGTAATTCTAGCAACCCAAAACTGTCATTTAAGCAATTTCAGCCAGATTTTCACCGGAAAAATCGTCAGATTCTTGGTGCAAACGGTCTAGAGTTTAACTTACTCTTTGGAAATATAGACTTGTTTGCAAGTTTAGACAATTTTGTGAAAATAGTAGTCAAGTTTGGTAATGATTATACAGTGACAGTTATGGGTAACGGTGTGATTAATATTTTTAAAAAATATGGTAAAAGAAAGCATATCCTGAATTTTTATTTTGTGCCCGGATTGAAGCACAATCTCATGAGTGTTGGGAAACTTATATAGAGGGATACATACTAGTTTTTGAAAATGAGGTGTGTATTATACTGAACAAACCCCAGTGAAAGGTTGAGATGACAAGGAACTTTATGCCCCCACTCCTCTTGATTCAGAGCGAAAGCCAAAATTCCTCAATTGGATACAAGGCAATGTTTGGACTAGAATGGTAGTGGCATTTAAGGTATGGACAAATTGATTTTGTAGGTTTGAGTTTATTGCAGAAGCAGCAGATGGTAAGAGGGATTATCAGCAATTGATCAGCCAACGAGTTAGTGTGAGATCTGCATTGTAGTAAAATAACATCTAGAAATTTTGCCAACAGCAAGCAAGGGCACCATTAGAACTTGTTCACATCCATTTATGTGGACCAATATGACTCTATAAGTGAGAATATGTTTTTATTTTCTAACTTTTATTGATGATTTCATCAGCATAGAAACAAAGATTTAGTTTTCAAGCAGAAGTCTAAAGGTTTTGGAATATTCAAGGATTTCAAAGCAATAGTTGAAAAAAAGAGTGGCCAGCACATATGTTTTTATTTTCTAATTTTTATTGATCATTTCATTATCACATAAACAAAGATTTAGTTTTCAAGCAGAAGTTTAAAGGTTTCGGAATATTCAAGGATTTCAAAGCAATAGTTGAAAAATAGAGTGGCCAACACATAAAGGTAGTCAAATCAGATAGAGGTGGAGAATACAACTCTATTGAACTTTAGATTTTTGCAGATATAATAGATTTAAGAAAGAGTATACGACAACCTACAAACCACAATAGAATGGTATTGCAAAATGGAAAAATAGAACAATAATGGATATGGTATGGTCAAGAGCATGTTAAAGTGCCATGCACCTATGTAATGAAAACTGGGTAGAAGTAGTAGTGTTTTAGGTGTATATTCTAAATAGCTGTATTACAAAGAGTTTCAATGACAAAGTTCCATCACAAAGCAACATATATCACTTAAGAATTTTAAGATGTGTGACATTTTCACATGTAAAATGTATTAGTTATATTGAGTAGACAAAATCTTGTAAGTTGTATGACCCCATTACCAAGAAGGTAATAATTAACTAATATTTTGGATTCAAAAAAGAAGAAACATGAAATGGAAGTGCTAATAGATCAATTACAATTGTAATTGCAATATCTAATAGATCAATTACCATTGTAGTTGCAATATCTAATAGATCAATTACAATTGTAATTGCAATATCTCAAAATGAAGAAGAATCAGGAAAAAAAATGTCCAAGATGGTCAACCAAGTTCACAACCACAAGCATGAGTAATAGCCTAATAGGTATTCCAATGAAATATTCCCAAAGAGACAACTCAAGAGTGTTGAGAACATCAAGGAATTTTATACAAGGTCAACCGAAGAATTTTGTACAAATTCAACGATCAAGCCATGTAGATATTTCTACTCCCAACTGTCAAGTGAATAATGAATCTTATCCTATAATACCCCTCTAAGATCTCGGTATAGAGAGAGGAAAACAAGAAATTTGGATGATATTTATGATCAAGAGAGAAAGAAAAAATGGATTTACATTCATATTCATATTTTGCTTTATTTTCACATCATTCTATGTATTTTGAAGAAGACTTAATCAAAGCTATGGATGAAGAGTTGGATTCCATTGAAAAGAATGAAACATGTGAACTAATAGATCCTCCTAAAGGTAAAGGTAAAGGTTACATAGGAGTGAAATGGGTATATAAGACCAAGTTCAATGCAAAAGGAGATGTTGAAAAGTAAAAAGGTTAGTAGCAAAAGGTTTTGCACAACAACATGGAATTGACTATAGTGGGATCTTTGCATCAGTTGTGAGGATTGAGAATGTCAGAGTTATTAAGCTGTAGCAGCACAAAACAATTGACATTTATGAATGATTTTTTAGAAGAAATGTATGTGGAACAAGGATCAAGTTATAAAGTATATGGGCATGAAGATAAAGTATATAGATTAAAGAAAGCTCTTTGTGGGTTCAAACAACCACTAAGAACATGGCATAGTTGAATTGATTCACACCTAGAATCCACAATGGATTCATCAAAAGCACTAATGAGCCCACACTTTATACAAAACAAAATGAGCAAAGTCAAATTTTGATTGTGTGTTTATATGTTGATGATATAACCTTTACTGTAGATGTGTTCAAAACAACCATGAAGAAAGAGTTTGAAATGACATATTTGAAGAAAGAATTTGAAATGACATATTTAGGATTGATAAGATATTTTCTAGGTATTCAGGTTGTTTAATGAGATAAAGGCATTTTCATATTTAATCTAAGTATGCCAAGGATGTGTTAAGAAGATTTGGAATGGTGAATTGCAAACCAACACCAAATCCAATTGCACTAGAAACTAAACTCAACCAGCAAGACAAAGGATCCAATGTTGATCCAAGTCTATATGAAAGGCTCATTGGAAGCCTGATGTATCCCATTGCCACAAGGCTAAATATAGTGTATGTGGTTAGTATAATTTCAAGGTTTATGGAGTATCCAAAAGGCTCACACTTGCAAGTTGGGAAGAGAATACTAAGATATGTAACATGAAGAACATAATATGGAATACTATATTTCACAGTTAATGATTTTAATTTGATGTTCTATAATGGCAATTTTGCAGTTAATGATTTTAATTTGATGTTCTATAATGGCAATTTTGCAGGCAATATAGATAATAGGAAGAGTACATCCAAATATGTTTTTCAATAGGAAGAGTACATCCATATATGTTTTTCACTTTGGATTAGTAACCGTCTCTTGGACATCATGAAGCAACTTATAATGACAATGTCAACAATTGAAACAAAGTATGCAACAACAACTTCAGCTGCATGTCAGCAATTTGGATGTGTAGAGTAATGATAGATTTAATCCAACTCCAATATTTTGTCATAACAACTTTGTAACTGAATTATCAAAGAATAATGTTTTTTTAACAGAAAAGCAAACACATTGATACTACACATCATTACATCGTAGAATTAATGAACAATGGAGATTACTCACAAAACCATTAGCAAACGAGAATTTTGTACACCAAATATAGGATTTGGACATTATGCTGAAGCAGATAATGGTAGAAATATAGGGCGACTGTTGGAATAATGTATTAATTCCTCCTACTTCATATTTAAAAGACTGGTAATGTTTGTATGTAATTTGTTTTTTTTGGTTGCTGTGTATTTTATGGTCGTGCTTTCATAAGGGTATTAAGACCTCCATCTATCTCAGCATTTTTTTGTAATGTTTTTGGACAGAACATGAATCAGAAAAGCAGAGTATTTCCGCCTGCTGTAGCATTTCGCTTTATGAGTTTTTTTTGTGAATGTTGCAGAAAAACTGAGTTTCATGAGTAAATGCTGTAGCTTTAGTTCTGTTCGCCTCTATGCTCCTTCAGGCTATATGACAACCAGTCGTTCTAATGGACTTTAGGGAAACTAAAAATGTGAAGCAATTTGAAAACGAGGCTATATGACAACCAGTCGTTCTAATGGACTTCAGGGAAACTAAAAATGTGAAGCAATTTGAAAACGAGTAGTTGCAGGAAGATGGTAACTTTGGCACCGTAGCCTTAGCTGCAAAGAGCAGGTGTGGTAAAGCTAAAGATGAACTTATATCCTCTTCCCCGACTACCAAAGTCAATAACATTGTGATATGTTTGTAATATAGCTGGTTAGCCCTAGCGAACTGTGTCTGGTGGCAGTTCATTAAATTCTAGTGATGTTGCATCAATAATGAAATTTGTAAGGGTAGTCAATTTACAATAGGAAGTAGAGTATACTTGCCTGATCGAGTATTGTTGGTCGACGGATAATTTATATTTGTCTAAGTTCATGCACGGTTCTTGACGCTATTGATTATCGTTTGGTACAGGAATTGACGTCTCAGATATTACATTAAAGAAGCAAATTTATGACAATATGCTTGATTGAATATGGCTGTTGGATTGACAACAAGATAATTTTTACATAATGTCAGGTTCCCAATAAAATAACCATTCGTACATATTATCATCTGGAATGATTAACATCTGGAATATCATTCCAGGAAGAAGCAAAGTCATGATGGAATATAGGAAGCACATTATATTGAGGTTCAGAATAAATGTATCATTCTATACATGTATTAACATCTGTAACATTAAAATTTCGTAGATGTATTAACGACTGTAATATTAATGGAAGAAGCTAAGTTATAATAATAAGAAGGACAATATATTGGAGTGATTGAAGGCAAATAAACCAGACTGCGAGACATATCAAGAAGAAACAAAGTTATGATAAGAAGGGTAATATATTGGATTGATTGAAGGCAAATAGACCAGACTGGGAGACATATAACCAATGGCATCAGTTATTTTACTTCCTGACTACGACAAGTAGTAGAAACCTCGTAAAAATCTCCAGGTATTATCTAAGGGTACCCCATCATGAAGTAGCCCCATTCGCATGTTTTTAACACTGAAGAATGATTATCTAACTGATGTATGTATTTTAACACAATGAAGAATTATTACTAGGAACTGCCTGGGCAGATGACTAGAAAACGATACGCTGCAGATGTGCTGCAACTGAGCTGCTATAGATGAAAAAGATTCATTACAGATTGCAGAGCATATGAATTATTTTTTTATTTTATTTCTAATTCAACCATTAAGTAAAGTATTTTAATGTCCAAAAACTAACCCAAATACAATATTTAGAACTGTTAAATCCCAACTAAATTAACAGCAGTTTAACTTACTGTTTTAATTAAGCAGATTCTCTCCACATTTCTGGAATAGAGGTAGATTTATGAAAGTCTTAAATTCATAGAGATTCTTCATTATCATTTTTTTGTATTTGTATGAACTTATATAAGCTTACATAATCTCTGCCAGTAGATTATATTTGGATGTAAACGATCTGTCAACACACGTGGATGGGTTTTCATTGACATTTTACCAGGAGAATTGCTCCCACCTTGGACTCAATAATGAAATTGACACTAGCAGGCGCTGCACCAAGATATCACTCAACCTCCAGGCTCCTTGAGACTTCATTTCCACGATTATTTGTGCAGGGATGTTTTTAGGTTTTGATCAGCAGATGTGCTTACTTTTTTCAAGGCAGTGGAATTTATTCCTTAGAGATGAACTCTTTAGATGATTACATACAGATTTTGACAAGGCTTCCAGCAGCTTGATTTCTTTTTTTCTTTAAATTCTGAGTGATTTTGAATGTATTTATGTGGGCAATTTCTGAAATAGGTTTATCCATAGAACTCCATTACAAGGGATTTTACTATAGTAATTATTTTACAATATACCAAGTAGTATAGCTGTTCAAAATTTTGAGGCAACTTTCTAATAGGCTTTAGACACAATTGCATCAACCAGCCTTCTCTACTTTTTAAGCTTTTGAAAGAAGGATATGTAATTTATTTTCCATTTATCCTATTGTAGTCAACCACTCTCTACTTGTACAAATGCTGAAATTGATCAGTATAAGTTGTAATCTGAATGGTTTAGCCTCACGTGGTGTGAACAATAGCAAACATCCAAACAGTTCCCAGTTTAACAATGGGAAAAACTTCAGGAGTCATTTGATACAACCTGTTTGTCAAATCTATATGCATGGGAATCGGGATATATGTTCATATACTCAGCGCAATAAGCAAGTTTAGTATGGCGAACATTATTCATTTAGTTGCGTAGCCTTAATTGCTGCCTGAGTGGAGCATACTCACTTAGCATTTAGAGATCGGAAGCAATTTATATCCAACTACTCTGAAACCACTTCAATACTACCCTACCCTTTGTTATCCAGTTAATATTCTCAAGCTGAGTATGCCGAATTTGTTTTTGATTTTATTCAATATATCTACTTGTGTATCTCTATTTTTAATAGAAATTCGAAAATTATATTTGAAATGATGTTTACTTTGTGAAATACAAGTACCTCATGATTTTTCATCAACTAGATCTCGTTGTACAATTACATGATTTGTGTTTTATTAAGTTATCTTGGTTAGAATTTGATAGGTAAATTGCCTCTTACGAGGATTTGATAGTCAAATACAGTGATAGACTTTTTCAACCATCACCCATTCAAGTTAAGACCATTGATATAGGTAGTATGATGGCCAAAAACCACCAGATTTGATGGGTTGCATTGTTTTCAAATTCCTGCCTTGTTTGTGGACAAGCATTGTAGCATTGAGAGAATATCCTCAAGCTTGAACCTTATGGGTGGGAACAAGCTTGGTAGAACCTTATGCATTTGACAACTGATTACAAATTTGGCACATCAAATGTGTTAGGTATAAAAATTATGACAACTTCGATTTGACATTCAATAATTTAAATAACCTATCATATTTTTTTTTTATAGGTGTAGTAACCAGTATGGGTAACTCCTCCATAATATAATGCATGCACCATGGTCACAATCCTTAGTCCGCATGAGTTCATTCGGTTGTCACTGGTTAGTTGGGAGTCTAAACTTTGCATTGAATTTCATTAATGACTATTAATGAAGTAAGTGAGCTTGAAGTGTGTGACTGGAATTTGACGTCTCATGTTATGAACAAAACCTTAAGATAGTATAATATATTAGACTATATATAATGTACAAAAATGTAAATGTAAATATGAAGGACAACTCCAAAATAAATAAGAGAAATGAGTTATGGGTGACTACACAAAGTTGATGGCCTCAAAAGTAGGAATGAGGTCATAAAAAACCCACTGGCTCAAGAACACACACTAGTTTTAAAAAAATTCACGTGTTCCTAATTTTTCAGGTTAGGAAATTATTGAACTGCCAACAAGGATGCCAAGTAATCCTTTAAGAGCGGGCATGCACTTTCATGTTTATTTTTTTAAAATAGGTTGCGACTAATCTATTTTCCCCATAGACTGCACTAAACATTTTGGAGATTGAACCAATGTATTGGTCGAATTAGAGTAATTACAATGGATCTGGAAGATAACCTAAACCAATCACCACCACACGAAGATGCACCAAACCCGAATCTTGAACAACCAAACGTTAACATGGAATTTGATTTGGATTTAAGATCTCTTAGAACCTTTTGTAATGGGTTGTGAAATACTAGAAATCCCACAAGATTGTCATTATCCACTTCACTAGAGGCAATTATATCTTCCATTATAGTTTCCCAAGGACAATTAACCAATATGACTAATTATGGGGCTAGAATGTTTGAATACTATAGGACTGGTCTAAATCAAGACCAAGTTAGAGACTTGAACATCACCAAACAACAATTGACGACACTATTTATTAACTTGAGAACTAGATTACATCCACCAGTGGCAAAGAGATGCATTTGTATGGATTGATGCACCTTCCAACCATTTATAGACCATTGGATGGAAAGGTGGTTTATGGTATTTAAAAAACATCCCTCAATAATAGGGTGGTGTCCCTATATTTACTTAGGAAATTATGGGTATAGTTTGTGTTAGGTCACCATGTCAATTATTTTGACATTAGTGAATTTCAATGGGTGGATCATGGGTCTACATAAGATAGAGAGAATGCTAGGTGTAACCCATTGCTAGGTCAAACTCATCATCCTAGGATAAGGCCTACCCCTATCCAACATCCATCAATAGGGGAGAGAATTACCTCGAATTGAGCATCCCTCTCCCTTATGACTGATAGATTGGTGCAACATAGCCGTTTCATAGCATTATCACGCGAGGAGAGAGCTTCATTGGGCCTTAATCCCATACAATAGGGTCTAACTAGGAGAGGCAACATGGATCCTCACATGAGCCTCATAGATATTTGAGTTGGGGGGCAGATTTGTTATGGGGCAATGGAGGCCAACAGATCTGGGACTTTTATGCAAGAGGTTAGCATGTTGACCATCTCTTTTATATTCATTGATTATGTATATTATTATATTTTCTCTTTGTATATCTAACTACATTATGTTTGTAGTTGATATGCCCAGATAGTACACCTGCCACACTAGGTGATGCATTAATGTCATTTTCTACCACTAATGCAATTGTTGAAATGACTCTATCCTTTTGGTGTGCCACACAACTAGGTGCAATGGAGTGAGTGGTTCATGAATTAAATTCATCCCTCCTTGGAAATTTTGTTATATCTTTTCAGTCCATATTCTAAGTGCTTTTAGTTTGAATGTGCTTTTAGTCTGTGTATAATGGTTTCCTTCATTTAATGTTTCTACAAGTTGCGGTACCATACAAGGATGAACCTTGTCCACCTAGGGTGGATGCATCACAACCTTCCTATGTATCATGTGTGAAGTTAAATTTTGTTATCTTATTTTGGTTAAATAATTAAAATATTTTAAATGTGTATGTAGGTGGGTTCATTCCCTTCCAAGTTGATAGTATCACCCCCTCAGTTTTCACCATTGCTAAATTTCTCCCCATTATTTGTCCCAAGATACATGGCTAGTCCATTCTATCGCCAGTTTTCCCCAACTCTTGGGATACCAATTCCATCCCCTAGGGTACTTCCATTTATAGCACAACCTATGGGGGTGTATTTCCACCCATCCCCACCTCCTTTTCCATCACATACACATGTTCAACACCCACTAGTGTCACATACTATAGCCACCACTGTCACATCTACTTCAATCTTGCCACCTCTCCCCTATGCACCTCCCTCACCACCCTCCCATGATGGTACCAAAGTGGACGTGATAGGAGATGCAATGTTGGAGAATCTTGTGTAATCGAGTGCTCCACCTATTGGTGAATCTCCACCATTGCATGATATATTCATGGCGACATCATTCATTGATGAATTTTTTATGTATCATGAATTGAATTGATTTTAGGATTTTTTTTGCTTAAATTTCATGTTTTAATTCTTTTAACTATTGCAGGGTGGCATAGTTGAGAGAATAGGGTTGCCGAGGAGGGGAATGTCTTCTTGACTCATAGTACCATCTGTGGTGAGTTTTCTTGTCTTGAATTGTAAGGTTTCAATTTGTAAGTGTGTTAATTCATTGTGGAAAAACTATTATTTGTAAGTTGTTTCTGTGTCCATTCTCCAGAGAGAAGAAGCACACCAAGACAAAGAAAGGCACAAGCTCCTAGTTCTAGTAAAAGGAGAAAGATTGACTTCAATGATGCAAGTAAGAGTGGCAACGGTGGTATTGGTCAATGAGTGACCAATTGTATATAGGGAGCCATATGTTAGTCTTCCATGTCAAGGCACAAGATGTCATTTTGTATATTGGGGACGTGGTACCATTTTGTAAAAAATTACACTTGAGGCAATTTTTAATAGATATACATATCTATACATACATTCCATGGCATGTCCTCTATGAATTGAATTTTATTTTTATTTTTTGTTGATGAATGATTTTGATGATGATGATGATATGATTACCTCTATATATTTGCAAACTATGATGATGATGATGATGATTTTCCCACTATTCAAACTTGGCCCATGGTATTGATATGGTTTTGGTATCATGATTGATTCTCTATACATAATTGGAACCCTTGAAAATATAACAATTAAAATTGAGATTGAAAATTGTTTTTAATTCGTTGGTCGATATTCGATGTGGTGAGTAAATTACTTGGTTGATAGTTCATGCAGTGTGTTCGGATATCCACATCATCTATTTCAGGATACATCATCTATTTCAAGATCCTGCATGATCTATTTCAGGATATGCAGAATCTAGGGTTTGCATGCATCTGCATGCACAGGCATGCATCCCAGTCACCAGTTTGATGCCTCCGGCACCTTATCCACCTTCTCCTAGCACCCGGGAGCCACTTACCACAGAGTTTTATCCCTCCTAAGCTGAAAGGCGCCCACTTCTCACCTACTGCCAGAGAAGGGCGCACTTGTTCACCTACCACTGCAGTTTGACTTCAGTTACATTCAGTTAGCTCCGATTCTCCCTGATTTGAGGCTAGTTTCACTCCCGACTGACTGTATCACTTCCGTTTGACCTCCAGTTTGATTAGGTGACTTGTTCTGACTTCAGTTAGCCTCCCATGCGCCCCCACTGAGCCTCCAGATCCTATATCAGTGCTACACACTTCAGTTACACTTATTAGACTCAGTTAGACTCAGATTGACACCTGGATGACTGGTTGTTGTGATTGATGAGCAACACCGATGATTGATGAGGACTCCTAGATAGAGTCAAGCTACTCCATTCAGTGATTCGAATGACCTCCTTAGGCAATTCGAATTACTCTGTCATTGTGACAGTTTGTATTGTAATTCATTCACCATTTCTGGGATAGAGAGCACTGCTGCATGTTTTGCACAGTTTTGCACCATATTTTGTATGTTCATCTGTTGTGATTGATTTACTTGTTCATTAGATCTACTGTGACTAATTTTACATGGTATCAGAGCCATTGCAGGGACAAGATCTCTTTTCTACAGGTGTTTATGCAAGAAGATTTGACTGAATTGCTAAAAATTGCAAAAATTTTTGGCATGAGATATCTCAAGGGCATTCGCTCCTGTGCATGCAAAGCTTGAAAACTATTCCAATACCACTCTAGAAGCTTGAGTTACCACATAATTCCTGGATCTGATACATTGGACCTATTCAACATTGCTTGAAATCCAATCCCAGGTGTGATGCAACTCTCAAAGGGTGGATTGTTCGACCTTATTGTGGTTGTTTTGATGTGATTTGCAGGTTTATTGTCTCCTTCAAGTGCACTCGCTATCTTCTGCATGCAAGGTTTCCTACATCAATTGCATTCGCTATAGTCTGCATGCAAGCTTCCTCTTCATCAGTTGACTCAATCCTTGCAATGTAATACTCTTCTTCAAAGCCTATCCTCACCCCATTCAATTATTTTGATTGGAAAGATGATATGGAGATCATATTACGTTCAAAAGGTTACTACCGAGTCACTCTTGGTCTTGAATTGGAGCCAAACAATGTGTCAGATCGAACCAAACACTACAACAAGCTTGATGAAGCTTATGGTCTTCTTTGTCTCTCCATCTCCAAGGATCTCCACTTCCATCTCAGCGGATTGAAGACTCCAAAAGCCATATGGGAGCAACTTGAAACACTATTCGGCAAGCAGGATGAGCTTAGGGCTTTTCAATTAGAGAATGAATTGATTGGCCTTAATCCTGAGAATTTTGAGACCATCAATGAATTCTTCACAAAATTCAAGAACTTGAACTTGCAATTGAAGAACAGTGGTGTTATCAAAGAGGATAAACAGTTGATCCTCTCCATCCTAAGCAAGCTTGGGAAATATTATTCGGTATTTGTCTCTACTTTCAATTCCGGTCGGCTAACTACCCCGAATTGGAAGATGCCTACCTTGAATGCCTTCATTGAGTCCGTTACAAAAGAGCATGACAAGTTGATTCAAATGGGGTCCATAAGCTCCAAAGATTCAGCCCTATTTGTTCAAGGACCCAATATCTCGAATGGTAAAGGAAAGCAAAAGAAGGAGAAGCCCAAATTCGAGCCTCACAAGCAAAAAGACAAAGGCAAGCAAACGGATGCACCATCCAGTTCGAAATCCAAGCAAAAGGGCAAAGAAGGTAACCAAAAATCTAAATGTACTTATTGTAACCGTGGATTTCATCCCGAAAGTTCATGTATGAAGAAGACTATAGATCAAATGGCCCTCCTTTTGGAAAAGAACAACATAACCCTTCCTGACGGTGCAAGGAAGAAGGATCGGAATGACGATCATGAAAGAGGACAAGCACTCATGGCAACGGTTTCGAAGCCCACTACTCTCTTGATATATTCGGGTGCATCAAATCATATGGCTGCAAATATTGATTCTTTTTCCTCATTCGATCCAAACAGCTCCATCCCCATCCATTTGGGAGATGACTCAAAAATTTCTTCAAAGGGCAAAGGTACGATTCATGTAGAACATGGATGCTTTCAGAATGTTCTCTATGTGCCTTCCTTAGCTTCGAATCTCCTTTCTGTGTATCAAATGACACATACTGGTGAACCAAATCAAGTCACATTCATCCCTAATACAGTTGAAATTTCTGATATCAAAAGTGGAAGACTAGTTGCGGTTGGAAAGGCAAACCACACTGCAAAATGCTATGAGTTTTCGCACTTTATTCCGCTTGCAAAGCCCACTGCCCTTCGCACACATGGTAATGAGGTTAGTAGGCTTTGGCATGAAAGATTTGGACATCTAAATTATAAGTATTTGCTGCTGCTATCAAATAAATCCATGGTAGATGGGCTTCCACAACTCCGTTCCTCGAAGGGAATATGCACCGGTTGCATTATTGGGAAGCACCCCGAGCACAGATTCGACCGCGGTAAGGCTAGCAGAGCCTATACTATTTTGGGATTGATCCATTCTGATATCAGTGGTCCGCTGCCCCATATGTCATTAAATGGTTCAAGGTATGTTTTGACATTTATTGACGATTTTTCCCGCTTTACATGGGTATTCTTTCTCAAAAACAAGTCAGAAGTGCTTGGAAAATTCAAGGATTTTAAGGCTTCTGTTGAGACCACCACTGAGAGCAAGATCAAAGCTCTTAGATCTGATAATGGTGGGGAATATATCAAGTCCGAGTTTCTGCAACTTTGTGCCCAAAGCGGAATCAAGATCCAACATACAGTTCCCTACACACCCCAGCAGAACAGTGTAGCGGAAAGGAAAAACCGGTCACTGAAAGAGATGGCTACATGCATGATTGAATCAAAAGGTTTGGCTGCAAATATTTGGGCTGAAGCAATAAATGTTGCTGCATATATACAGAACCGTGTTCCACATTCATCCGTGAAAGGTATGACTCCTTTCGAAGCATTCTTTGGTCACAAACCGGATGTGTCAAATTTGAGAGTTTTTGGCTCTACTGCATGGGCTAGAATTCCTTCTGAGAAGAGACGAGCTTTGGATCCACAAAGTATCGAGTGCATATTGATAGGATATGGGGAAGAATCAAAAGCATATAAACTCATGGATATCAGATCTAAAAAGATATTCATAGAGCGCAGTGTGCAGTTTGAAGAACCGCTTCAAGAATTGCAACTAGTTGAGGAGAAAACTGCCGATTCACCGCCTTCACCAGAAGAAGATTCGAGCAGCGATAATGAAGGTATGAGTTCTGATATTTCTGATATTGTAGCAGCATATGATTATCATGACATATCAGGTTCGGAATCCGACCATTATGATCCCCCTCAGTTACCAAAGTGGGCCCAAAACACTCTACAATCTGCTGGTTCGAATCTTGGAAATCCTGCTGATCCGAGACGAACAAGAGGAGACTTTCAAAGAGCAGGTATGGCTCTTTCTATTGCTGATCCATTTCTTCCTGAGATTTGTTATTTGATGGCTGGTTCAGATCCTACATCATACTATTCATCCCATCGAGATCCGAGATGGAAAAGTGCCATGGATGAAGAGTACAGTTCTCTTCAAAAGAACAATACATGGGAGCTAGTTTCTCTTCCACCTGGAAGAAAATTAGTGAAGTGTAAATGGGTCTACCATACTAAAGTTGCTGATGATGGCACTATCAGCAAATATAAAGCAAGGTTGGTGGCAAAAGGTTTTTCCCAAGTCCAAGGAGTGGACTACACAGAGACCTTTGCACCGGTTGCAAAGATGGATTCCATCCGCCTTGTTTTAGCTATTGCCGCATCCAAGCACTGGGAAGTGCACCATATGGATGTGAAGAGTGCATTTTTACATGGAGACCTTGCTGAAGAGGTCTATATGCAGCAGCCAGAGGGTTATACATCAAATCCATCATTGGTTTGTAGATTGAAGAAGTCTTTGTACGGGTTAAAACAGGCCCCAAGAGCTTGGTACGCAAAGATGGACTCCTTCCTTCTTTTTCAGAATTTCCAAAGATGCAAATCTGATCCGAATGTGTATCTTCAGCGAGTTAAAGGTAATTTGTTGGTTATTGTACTTTATGTTGATGATTTGCTTATTACTGGTAGCACACTTACTTCAATAAACAAGCTAAAATCTGCCTTAAATCTAGCTTTTGACATGAGCGATTTGGGCTTGCTGAGTCATTTTTTGGGCTTGGAGATAGCTCAAAAATTTTGATGGGATCACTATATCTCAACAAAAATATGCTTCCGACCTGTTATTGAAGTTTAATATGGCTGAATGTAAGGCAGCCCCATTCCCATTCCTCTCAGGAATCAGTCTTGAGGAGGGAGATTCCACACCGCTTGCAGATTGCAGTATGTATCGACAGTTGATTGGTTCACTACTTTACTTGACACACTCACGGCCTGATATCTCATATGCCGTGAGTGCCGTGTCAAGATATATGCAGCAGCCACATGAGCTTCATTGGCGAGCAGCCAAGTGGATCTTGCAGTATGTGCAAGGTACGAAACAGTTTGGCATACATTATGCTGCAGATTCTGAGCTAGATTTCATTGGTTTTACTGATTCAGATTGGGCAGGTGATAGCATTGATCGGAAGTCCACTTCCGGTTATGTTTTCATGATTGGTCATGGTGCTATTTGCTGGTCCAGCAAAAAGCAAGCAGCCATTGCACTTTCTTCAGCAGAGGCAGAGTATCGAGGGGCAGTCAATGCCTGCATTCAGGCAGTTTGGTTGCAGGGTATTCTTTCTGAGTTTGGTTTTGGTGGCACTACTTCGACTATCCTATTTTGTGACAATAAAAGTGCTATCAAGATCTCCACAGATCTAGTTCAGCGGCAGAGGACCAAACACATTGAGATTCATATGCATTACATTCGACAGTTGGTGCATGACCGCACCATCATTCTGCAATATTGCCCTACTGATGAGCAAATTGCAGACATCTTCACCAAGAGCTTCACTGAGAAGAAGTTCTCTTACCTCCGTTCACTGTTGGGGGTGAGTTCCATCATGGTGGAGACAGATTGATTCATTATTATGCTTTAGCTTGAGGGGGGGCTTTCTTCCCACTGGATTTTCCCTCTTTCCTCACTTAGTTTATTTTCAGCATTTTTTGGATTATTGTATTGGGGTGACCTTTGGTCTTAGTTACCAGGGCCCCACATTATTTTAGTTGGCACATCATAGTCTAGCTTGAGGGGGGGTGTTCGGATATCCACATCATCTATTTCAGGATACATCATCTATTTCAAGATCCTGCATGATCTATTTCAGGATATGCAGAATCTAGGGTTTGCATGCATCTGCATGCACAGGCATGCATCCCAGTCACCAGTTTGATGCCTCCAGCACCTTATCCACCTTCTCCTAGCACCCGGGAGCCACTTACCACAGAGTTTTATCCCTCCTAAGCTGAAAGGCGCCCACTTCTCACCTACTGCCAGAGAAGGGCGCACTTGTTCACCTACCACTGCAGTTTGACTTCAATTACATTCAGTTAGCTCCGATTCTCCCTGATTTGAGGCTAGTTTCACTCCCGACTGACTGTATCACTTCCGTTTGACCTCCAGTTTGATTAGGTGACTTGTTCTGACTTCAGTTAGCCTCCCATGCGCCCCCACTGAGCCTCCAGATCCTATATCAGTGCTACACACTTCAGTTACACTTATTACACTCAGTTAGACTCAGATTGACACCTGGATGACTGGTTGTTGTGATTGATGAGCAACACCGATGATTGATGAGGACTCCTAGATAGAGTCAAGCTACTCCATTCAGTGATTCGAATGACCTCCTTAGGCAATTCGAATTGCTCTGTCATTGTGACAGTTTGTATTGTAATTCATTCACCATTTCTGGGATAGAGAGCACTGCTGCATGTTTTGCACAGTTTTGCACCATATTTTCTATGTTCATCTATTGTGATTGATTTACTTGTTCATTAGATCTGCTGTGACTAATTTTACACAGTGAACAAATTACTTGGTAATTACTAACACGTCTTAATGATTTTTGCATTGTATATGAATAATGCATTAAAAAAGTTTCTTGGAAGACCTTGTTCTAATTTATGAATATTTACATTCCCTTTTTCATGTAGTGTATGGATTTTGTACATTATTTCTCGCATACAATTGACATACTCGTAGTATAAAAATGTGAACTATTTTGATGCAATTGATATGCCCTTAATTATGGTTTGTGTCACCTATGTATTCTTAGAAGATATTGAACCAATCCCTTGAATCCCACTAGAAGATAGAAATCAATCCCACTACAATGTGTATTGTGGCTCTTAGAGCAAGGGAACACACTACCATGAGGAAGGGGAGAGTGGAGATGATATTCATTTTTTGGGCAAAGCCTAGAAACCGTAAGAGAGGGGAAAAATGAATAAAGGAGAAGGGGTTAAGCATACTAGGTGTTAAATATGGTTTTTTATTATTTATATGACCCAATGTCATAAACTAAATATGGTTAAATTACTAGTCTCCTTTAGTGGGCTAATTAATAAAATTGTTGAAGATGAAAAGGAGGTGAAAAGGAAGGACTTTGTGTGCAACATCAATCTTGGATACAACACCAATCTTGTATCATTTAGTGTCTATACATTAAAATGGTTTTCTTTCTTATAGTTTCCAAACCCTAGGTACATTGCATTACACAAGGACATGGTAAGACAACTCTAGTGGTAGGTTCTAATCCTACAATTCCATCCCAGGGTATAACTCCTCAAACTCTATGTCCACAACTCTTGCACCAACACAAGCACCAACACCTTCATGGAACATCAAAGATACAATAAACAATTCTTGTTCCAACCAAGGTACCACATAAAGCTCAATACTCATTAATCTAATTTCTCCATGATAATACCCTAACATTATGTCCCACAAGATTAGGGATCCAATCTGCATGTTATCGAATAGGGTAGACAACCCTATCCCTACACCAAATAGCATCATAATTATCATTTTCTTCGATGTCATATTCCTCTTTATTATTTTCATAAATAACATAAATCCTAGCTACGCAAGAGCAAATCCGTGCATCACACAAGAGTAACATTTCCCTGAACATCCAAGATCTCTCTCTCTCTCTCTCTCTCCTATTGTTTCCTCGTGAAATTTTATGTCTCAAATACATTTACAAAGATACAATATGGTAATGGGTATGATTACAAAATCTCTCTCCTCCCATATAGTTACAAATGGGAAAGGTAGTAAGGACATGCGTCCATATAAGTAACCAACAAGGAAACCTCACACGGAGCACTCTAAAATACAATGATGGAGAAGTGTAATAGAAAGTTTCATCCAACACCCAAAATGAAACACCCTCCAAGCATGATCCTCCTTGGGCTCAATGCTCCTCCTCGAAGATGGTGCACTCTCCAAGAAGATGTATTCCAATGTTCCAACTTCCATAGTGGTTCACTAGCCAAGTGTTCCATACAAGCCATTCATCCATGTGCCCAAATCCATTCTCATGAACCCTATTGCCTCAAAGACCAGTACAAAAATAGAGCACAATAATAATTACAAGTACTCTCTCCTCCCAGATATATCATATAAAATAGGTGAGGGATGCTAAAATAAAACAAGGAGATGCACCCATATAAGTAACCTACAAGGAAAACTCACGTGCTCAAACTCATTAATCCCTTGACACATGTGTTTCAAAAGATCAGTTATGTGTTAACTTGTGTGTGTAGGTTACATCCATGGGATATGGGCATCAATCACCTTTGTGGGTGTGTCAATGCATGGGTTAGGTGCATGTATTATCCACTTGTGTTACATGTATGGGAAAAATGGATGGCCTAAATGAAACTCTCTTGGGTTTATATATTTGTCGTCCATGGCCATGATTTGTCATTTCCATTTGGAAATAACATTTACCAACTAACCCCTAATGATAATGTTTATTATAGCATGACCTACACATAATGATATGCTACGTTCATTAAAGCATGACCTACACATAAGGATTTGCTAGTGTGGAAGTTGTCTTTGGGGTAAAAACCCTAAAATTGATTAAAGATCATATCTTTAGCGTTCCAATTATGTGGAGTGCATAGGTCCTACCTGTCGATTATTTGATGAGTTAATTTAATATACCTAATTTAAAAATTTACCCAATTGGCCAATTTTTGAACCTTGGACTAGTGAAACCCCAAACTGTCCCAAATGATCCCAAATTGTTTCAATTCTATATGGAGGGACTTAGGAGGATATAGGACACTCTAATACAACCTTTAGATGCCCAAACCTCTGTTATAAATATTCATGGTCTGCAAGTTTCAAGGAGAGAATACTTGGGACAAAACTAATCAATTGGATTGGTGAAAATACCCCTTAGGTATGCCACTATTTTCCCTTCCAAACACTGTACGTGCCTCCCTAATATTCAATATGAGAATTGTATCTGTTATATTACATCAAAGACAACATGTGTGCATCATTATATCAGGTTTTAGGGTCGGATAGGTCTCCCAAAGGACAACAACTTCTAAGGCATACAATTTATGTGAAAATGGTGGACAAGGGAGCATGAATTAATGTCACAAACTATAGTATAAATTGAGGGGTATGAATAAAATATTTTTTCCATCCATTTAAATTCCATATGCATCTATAGGCAACACTTCCATAAACTTCTGATATCAATCTGACAAAAAACATGCTACAATCACCATGAGAATATAGTAAGGAAACTAGCTCGGATGTCAATGCTACTTGAAGAAATAGTACATGAACTGCTTATTATTTATATCTATGTCTCTCATGATCTATCCATTATAGATTTATGCATCCATTAACAATTTCATAAGGTCTAAACAACAACCTTCCATTATCTATATGCAACAAAGAGTGCGCTATCACACTTTACATGAACATTGAGAGAAAGATAGGAGAAAGGTACATGAGATGAACTTTGAATCAAATGGAATGGGACCTGCAACAAAACAACATAATTAAGCTCATATGAGAAGTCTAAATGGCTTCTCCACAACTCCAGCTAGGGAAGAATTTTGGTTTGCACCTCACCACCGAAACCGGTTAATACTAGCAGGAGGATGAACATCCACTGTGCAAGGACAAGCTTGAAGCTCTCCCAAATTGCAAAGATGCAAATGAAAATGACCAAAATTTGCTCCATTTAAACTTGGCCTCCTTTTAATAACTTTAGTTGACTCATTTCCCTCCTTAGAACTCAAATTATCTCCTAATTACTCATGAAATTCAAATTAGTGGGGGTTATGACCCTTCATTGGCCCCACATGACACTTGGCTCATCTTTTGTCTCCAACTGCTCCATGAATTCGATTTGGGGAATATTTTGGATGCTTTGGAGATGTGTTAATCCTCGCATGTGCCCTATTGGTCTATTTTTAGCTCTTACATTGTCATATATGCCATAGAATCTGTCATAAGTGTCATAGAATCTGTCATAAGTGTCATAATGCTTGTCATAGTTGTCATAGAATCTGTCATTGCCTATTTTTATCCCTATGACTCTTCCTCTTCCTTCATGAATGTTACCTCTTCCATCCAACTCGAATTTGGGGATGGCTCCATATTTAAAGGAGGAATATTCTCTCATGTGGACCCCACATTCCCACTTATGCATCCCCAAGTCCAACTAGGACCTAATGCCACTTCATTTTGGAGCATTTAACATTTATTCCATAATTTATTGGCCTATTTTTCCACCATCAATTTAGAATATTGGATTTTCATGAGAAACTATAGACCTTGGGGTTAAAGGTCAATATTTCAATTCTTCCACATAACCCTTAGGAATTGGGTAGGCCAACTTAGTTATTTATCTGAAAATCATTTAATTGGGGACATGAAAGTTAACTACATTGGTTAGCTTTGTGGGTGACATGTGTGCATTATGTGCATCATTTAGCTAGTACACATATTACATATGTGGTTTAGTTGTTGCATGGGGTAGATACAAGTTTCAATGTTGATGGACTCATGGTCCATAATAATGTTAATTTTTTATTTCCATTTGGAAATTGCATTATCCCAATAACCCCTAAATCATGTGTTCATATGGCCCTAGTACCTAAACTAATCCTCAAACACTTACCACATTGACCCAATATCAATGTTTAACCCTAATTTATATCTTGTCACTAACACATTGACCACTAAAACTTGAATAAACACTAAACCGATTAAACCCTCACTAGGACGCAATGCAACTTTTTCATCGAGGGGTACAATTGGATAAAATTGATCACAAGCTCATCTGTATAGCATGATCACCTTTTTTATGCCCAAACACACGTGCTCAAGCTCACATAACTCTATTATGTTGCTTGGTTATGATTTTAGGCCCTGGGACCAATTTTCCATGTGTCCCTAAATGGCTTTGGCAAGCAAGTTGCAACTCCCAATAAAAAAAACCATGAATCTAATCGCTAAATCATCTATTCCATTGTATTTTGGGAATCATATTATAGCTAGGGATTCCCATACCTTGTTAGTTCCATGCTCAAGAGAATCTTCTATTTCGAAAGATGAGAAACTAGGGTTTTTCTCAGTGGGACACATTGCAATTTTTGCATTGAAGGATCAAATTGAATAAATTGGATTACGAGAGCCTCTATATGTAACAATAACATTTTCTAAGCCCATACACATGTTCTCAAAGTCATGTAACTCTATTATGTTGCTTGGTTATGATTTTAGGCCCTAGGACCAATTTGCTATGTGTCCCTAAATGGATTTGGCAAGCAAGACACAACTACCCATGAAACACAAACTATGAGTTCGATCACCAAATATTTAGTTCCATAAGATTTTAAGCATCATATTATAGATAGGGATTCCCTTTTATTTCCAGTTACATGGATGCAAACGTCTTATATTTGGAAAGATGAGAAATTAGGGTTTTTCTCAATTAGCCACAATGAAATTTTTGCATCGAGGGGTTAAATTGGATAAACTCAATCATGAGAGATTCTGAATGGAATAATCACCTTTTTTGGGCCCAAAAACACATCTCAAACTCATAGAACTCTATTATTTTTTCCGGTTACAATTTTAGTCCCTAGGACCAATTTGTCATGTGTCCCTAAATGGCTTTATCAAGCAAGTTGCAACTCCCATAAATCACAAACCATGAGTCTAATCTCCAACCCATCGATTCCATTGGATTCCAGGAATCAAATTACAACTAGGAATTCCCTTTCCTTGTTATTCTCATGGTCGAAATACTCTTCTATTTGGAGTGACGAGAAACTAGGGTTTTGCTCAATGGGCCACAATGAACTTTTTTGCATCGAGGGGTATACTTGGATAAAATAAATCACCAGAGACTCTATAAAGCATGATCACTTTTTTAGGCCGAGAAACACGTGCTCAACCTTACAAAAATCTATTATCTATCTTGGTTACGATTTTAGGCTCTAGGAACAATTTTTTGTTTGTCCTTAAATTTCTTTGGCAAGTGAGTTGCAACTCCTCATGAAACACAAATATGGAGTCTAATTTCCAAACTATCGGTTCTGTTGAATTCCAAGCATCAAATTACAGCTAGGAATGCCCCTTCCTTATTAGTTCCATGGTCAAAAGAATCTTGTATCTGTCAAGATGAGAAACTAGGTTTTTCTCACTAGGCCACAATGCACTTTTTGCATCGAGGGGTCCAATTGGATAAATTTGACCATGAGAGCCTTTGTATGGAACGATAAAACTTTACAGGCCTAGACACATGTGCTCAAACTCATGGAATTATATTATGTTGTTGGGTTAGGACCAATTTTCCATGTGTCCCCAAATAGCTTTGGCAAGTGAGTTACAACCCCATAAAACAAAAACTATGATTATGATATCCAAACCATCAATTCCATTAGATTTCAAGCATTGGATTATAGCTAGGTATGCCCATCTCTTGTCAATTTCATGGTCAAAATCATCTTATGTTTGGCAAGATGAGAAACTAGGGTTTTTCTTACTATGCCACAATGCACTTTTTGCATCAAGGGATCCAATTGAATAAATTTGATTGTGAAAGCCTCTATATGGAGCAATAAAATTTTCTAGTTCCAAAAAAATATGCTCAAACTCTACCCATTTGTGAGACACCACCATTCCCTGTGTTATCTTTTATCCAACATATGTCTAGGTGGTCTCGTGGTTCCTTCATCCGAGAGATTCTAGTGTTGAGGTTGTTGAGTCTTTCCCCTATCCTAGCCTTTTTTTTTCCACCCTCAACCATGGTTAGAAAATCAGTAAACGAGTATACACTTGAAAATCATGTTTATAGTAGCTAGTTACTTTGATCTAGACTTGTATTATTTATATTATTTACATGCTTACGCCAGTGAAACATCATTCTATTCTTTAGTATAGCTATTGATATAATTAAAGGATCATATCATAACCTTTTGTACTTGCAACAACAGTCATTTGTGATCGGGATCATTATTTTGGTTATTCTTGACCTGGTCAACCTAGTTTGACCAAGTCAACCATAGGGTCTGGGATGAGTTTGGGAAGACAATGATTTAGATGGTTTATTCATGGCCCATATGTGTCTATTTTATGGTTCCATGCTTCAGACATCCTTTTCAACTGATGTTTTGGTGGAATTTTATGATTATTATTATTTATAAACCATTATTTTTATTATTTTGAGCATGGATGAGATTACAGAAGTATATTTTGATGGTCACATGGTGTATGAGTACTCATACCTGGTGTATTTGAGCATTCTGAGCTCATTGGTGCACTCATTTATCAGTTTCGAGCATTTGTAGATGATGATATGGACATATTACCACTTTTCTCCAGTTTTCCATTTAGAAATGGTTTGTCCAACATTTTCATTGAGCATGCACATTCTCCTAGGGATCCCCTGAGGGGATGGGGGTCCATCCAATCATTATTACCATATTACCCCATCTCCATACATTTTGGTATAGTTAGATTTGTGTCTTGGACACTTGGCAGTGAGTTACAGGCATTTTTGTACTTTCAGAGGTGGTTTTCTGGTAGAGGAATGGCTCATTGAGGAAATTGATTTGGTTTAGTGGGGCAAGGAAATGGCATGATATTGGTCTAGGATATTTTGATGATTATTTACACACCTTCTAGCACTTGCTTTTGGGTATTTTATTGTGTATTTGAGGGGCCACGATTTGGTCATATGGTCACATTATGATGTTATATGGTCATATTATTTGTTATTGTGCCATGGGGCCATGATAGTGAAGGATATGAATAGCTCCTAGCCCCACCATGTGATTGTGTCATGTGTCTTAGTCACGTATCATGTGGTGCATCCCCCTTGGACGTTTTAGTGAGTGTGCCCCCTCTATTTTTGATTTGATCCATGTATTGTATTTCCAACTCATCTTAGACGTTGATTATTATTATTATATATTTTCATCCCAACTGCTCATTTAAAAAGTGGTTAGGGTTTTTGTATATCTCATTCCTATTTAAGGAGGAGACCCCCCTCATTGTAAAGTGACTTTTGTCTCTTGAGCTCTTGGATAATAAAATATTTTTGCAAAAACTCTTGGAAGCTTTAGCAAATGTTTTGTGTGGAGATTGGAAAGTCTTTTTCTCTCTAGTATTCTTTCGGATCTATGCTTTGCTAAACCATTTTCACGGGGAGACGTACCATTGATGGAGATAGCTATTTGATGGGGGTGCTATTGTGATTGAGCTCCATATCTCTTCCTCAAGTCGTTATTGGTTCAGGGAGTATCTTTATTGTATATTTGGATCATCTTGATGCCTTATTTTTAGTCTTCATTGATTACCATCTTTGTTTTGCAAATCGATTCTCATTGTAGATCTCTTTTGCAGTAGGAGGGTGACTTGGTCTCTCTTGTAGGGCATAGCAATTTCACTTGGCATGGAATGGAAAATGCTCGTAGTTGATCGGAAAGGGAATATCATCACCATACAGGGATAGTAGCAAGTATTTCCTGGTACGTTTGCATCGTATTTTATTTTTCTCAAGCTTAATCCAATTGTCACCATTAAAACCCTCATTGTTCAAACCCTCATTTTCTAGATATGATAGATCCAGTACTTCTTTGAGTACGACCATAAAAACCCACTTTGGAATAAATATAAAAACACTAGATCTAAAGTTTCAACTCAAACCGACTTCATTTACCCTCGGATCTAGCACTAGTCATCTCTAGGTGGGACACCCTCCTTTGGGTCTATGGTCAATTTTTCAGATCTATCAGTTGGGTATGCTTGAACCCCTCCAATATTCATAGATCTATTCTTCAAGAACCTATATCTAGTCTTTAAACACCCTGATCTACTACTTTGGGTCCACTTTGGTCTTATTTGCTTAAACCCTAGGTAGATACAATTTGGGTATTCATCATATGAACTAGATCTAACTAGATCTACTATCCTAACATCATTGTGGTTCATTTCTTCTATGGTTGAGAATATCTATCTTGCCTAATCCTCCTCAACTGGTTCTTAACTCTTATAAGCCATTATGTTTCCCTAGATCTAGATTTCTCCACCAAGATCTACTATGTGCTCCATTACTTACCTTTATAGTACCTTGTGTTGGTTCGCTAGCCCTGATAGGCTAGTAAGTGTCTCCCCCTTGATCTTGTGTTAGCCTGATCTAAAGCAACAAGAGCCCATCCTGTGTGACAAATACCCCTTTTCAGTATTGGACGAGGCCCTTGTGGTGTCACTTGGTTAGCTACCCTACCTCTACCATCCCGGATAGGATACCTTTGGTGGTAGCTACACTTTGAGTGATAACAAGACTCTTTCCATCATAGGTCCTCAGCAGCAAACATGCAGGAACCACACACACTCCCCATTGAACAACAATATAACATCAAGTCAAAATAATTTTGACCCCCTAGTCACATCGATTAGTTCAAAAATCCTATCCATGCGCCAGATGCATTCGAAGATGGTAACCTTTTCAATATCTCCCCTACCTTATAGGTTGATATCTTCATCACACCGGAAGTCGTTTAAAACATCTCTATTGGGGCTTCTTGCTCACCACAGGAAATTACTAATTTTACCACTCTATTTAAAGAGTTTCACGATGTCTTTGCATGGTCCTATGAATAAATGTTGGGTCTTGACCCAACAATTGTCGAACATCAAATCCGAGATCAAAAAACTCTTGCAATACGAATTTATTTTTCCCATCGCTTACACATCATTGGTGCATAACCCCATCCTGGTTAACAAAAAGAAGGGAACTATTTGTGTCTGTACCGATTTCTGAGACCTCAATTTAGCCTTCCCCAAGGATAACTTTCCCACGCCATTCATTGACCAAATCATTGAGTCATGTGCTGGTACTGAAATGTTGTCCTTCATGGATGGGTTCTCTGAATATAAACAAGATACACATCCACCCCCAAGATCAGTATACAACTGTGTTTACCACACCATGGGGCGCCTTTTCCTACAAATCCATGCCCTTCAATCTGAAAAACACTGACGCCACTTTTCATCGAGCAATGGAATATGTTTTTAATGACTTTGCTCACATCATCCTCACCATTTTAAACAACCTCACAGCCAAGTCTAAAAAAGGATGTGCTCACCTTCAAGACCTTCGTAACATATTCACAAAATGTCACAAGTATAATATATGGTTAAACCCCCTCAAATGTGTATTTTGCGTCATCGTTGGTCGCCTCTTAGGATTCATTGTTTCCAAATATGGTATCATTGTCGACCCTTCCAAGGTTCAATCCATCTTAGAATTACCAGCACGACGAACACGATGCCAGTTGCAGAGTGTCCAAGGTAAAACCAATTTTCTTCGTTGTTTTGTTCACAACTATGCCACTCAGGCCCATGGATTTTTATGACTTCTTAGAAAATATCTTCCATTTAAGTGGGATGAATATGCCCAAACCGCCTTCGAGGATTTTAAACAATTATTATTATCAGCTCCCCTCATCTCTCCTCTGGACTTTGACAAAGATTTCATCTTATATCCGTGTTAGATTCCGCTCTAGACAACATATTAATCCATCCTACCGATAATTTCTAGGAACATGTCATATATTATGTTATACAAACCCTCACCGAACCTACACTCAACTACACCCATGATGAGAATCTCGCCCTTGCAATCATCCTTTCTATACAGAAACTCTGCCACTATATCATTCTCCGGAAAAAAACCATCATCATTGATTCCAACCCTATACAATACATACTTAGCCATAGGCTTATCAACAATAAGTTTAAATCATGGATCGTTATCTTACAATAATTCAAACTCAAATTTGTTATTCCCAAAAGTAAGAAATCCATGGCCTTAGCTGAACTCGTTACATATTTTCCCTATACCACCACAAGCGAGTTTGTCTAGGACCAGTTACCCGATGAACACCTGTTTCTTATTACAGTTGAAGGTCCTTGGTACGACAATATCCTCCTTTATCTCCTCACCTAGAAATTCCCTCCCCACTTATCCCACGTCGATCACCGCAAAATACACCACCAGGCACCACGATACCTCCTCATCGGAGACTTCATATATCATCGTGGCATTGATACTATTCTTCGACAATGTCTAACCCACGAATAAGTCGAGCAAGTTCTCAATGATTTCCATAGCGGCGCGTGTGGTGGCCACCTTTTTGAAATAGCCACCACCCAAAAAATCTTACGAGCAGGCTATTTTTGGCCCTCTGTATTCAAAGATTGTGTCTATGGCATCAAGCGTTGTGCAAACTGCCAGGTCTTTTCTGTTGATATATTTGTAACTTCGGAAGATATTCACTTGTATATTGTATGTATTACATTTGTACTTTATTGTATCCCCAATGGAGATGTATTATTCCTCCGATAGGAAGTGTCATCATGTGTACTTGCAAGTGTCGCAAGTTATATTGTAAGTGTCGTAACTTATACTTGATGGGTTATTATACCACCTTGTTGGGGTTGGCCCTATATGAGTCATGTGGGTCAAAAAGTTATTAGACCACCCTATTGGGGGTCGGCCCAGTCATCATTATGTTATGTGGTTAAGTTAGGGCCGACCTATTTGAGTAAAGGTTAAGTGATGTAGTGTAAAAATTGAGAGTGTGTCTCTCTCATTTTACACATTCTATTGTTCACTCACTTCGTATTAGTGAGAGAGAAGAGGACTGCACACAAGTGGAGGAGGAACATGCTGCTGAATATGTCTATCTCTTGGGTTTGATCATGGTGATCCTTGTATTTATTCTTATTCTATCTCTGAGGAAGTTGCGGGGTTTTTCACCTTCTTGGTTTTCCCCGGTGAAATGTTTTGTGTCTCTTGTCTCTTGTCTCTTATGCTTGATATATTGTACATGTTGTTCTTTCAGTTAAGATCCTAGATCAGAATGTATTAAATTATGAAAAACTAACATGGTATCAGAGCTAGCCTGAAAGAAGCCATGGTATGGCATTTATGACACTTGTTGCACTTGCGAAGCTAGGGCTTGATATAGAAAAAACCAGTCATCGTAGCACTTTCGCTATAAATTCATTTTGGAAAATTTTCAGGATCTAAAAATCTTACAGGTCGAAGATAAGATCCCCATGTACCTTGTGTTCGAAGGAGATCCTCTAATTTGTTGTACTTTCAGATTTATGATATGTACAATATAGGGTTTCTGCCTCTTCTAGATCTCAGTCATAAACAGGTGACCTAGGAAACAAGGTCACAACTTGGGCTAGGAAGCTCCAAATGAAAATTTCTAAAAAGTAGCAACTAGGGCACAGACTGTACTTTCACAGGTCATATTTTTAGAGGCTGAAATTGAACCAGTGACACATGGCACTCCGTAGAAATTCGCTCTCTTGTTTTATCCCATAAATAGGTCACGTTGCGACACTTGTCATAACTCTCTCTCAAAGAATCCATTTGAGGTCATACTTGTGGGGTTGGAAATTTAACAAGTCAGGATACTGCAGGAAGAATTTTTAGACCCTGTAGATCCAAAATTTCTGAGTTACACTAGAAACAATCAGGTGCATATTTCTGTCAAAATAAAATTGGATTTTGAGCACCTTGATTCATGGCTATGGGAATTTAGGGTTTCATAAAAAGTTGGAATTTTTGTAATCGGAGACCATGACTGGATGCTCCTCATCAAAATCAAAATTTAGAGACCAATATCAAATTGTTTTGTTGGGCAGAAGGCTGGGCTTGATCAAACTCTAGTTCAGGACTTTGATCGAAAAGGTGAAAAATTAGGGCTTCTGCAAAAATGGGAATTTTTGAAATCTATGACCATAGCTAGAAGATCCTTGGAAAAATAAAAGTTTAGAGCTTTGGATCAAACTATTTGATTGGGTGAAGCTCCGGGAAACTCAAACCCTAATTCATGGTCCTCCCGAGTGAATCTAGAAGATTTAAAAGCAAATTTGAGGGGTGAAACTTTGCAGTTTTCAAATTCTGAGTATACCAGGTTGATCAGCCCATCAAGGCGCATCTTTCTATCATTTTAGAAGTTTGAAATTCAAAGCTTGGATTTTTAGGGTTTCCCTGACAAACCCTAATCCAGCTCCAAATCCAGTTTCTACAAATCAAGTGGATTGGGTTAATCCTAGAAGAGAATGGATTGGTCACCTGCATAAGTGAAGAAGTTCCAGTTTTAGAGGGAGATGAGGCTAAGAATATTACAAGCAAACTCGATAGGTATGACTTACGGGTATGTTTCGAAATCTATTCATGATTAAGTTTATGATATGATTGTCTTCATTAAGATTAGTACAATCTTGATTAATTTTAGACTTGTCGTATCACCTTAATAAAAATATGAATGCATTATAGAAGATATTTATTGATTAGCGTTTTGACACTTATTATTGTAATAATGCATTGTGGTGTTGTATGTGGTTGATGTTGTCCGCTAACATGAAAGGTACGTCAAGAAAGAAAAATCAAGTTTTAGATCAAGAACATATGACCATGGTGACATGAAGACAAAAACTCATGAAGCTCTACTTACGAGGTATATATATAATTTGGTTCTACAATGCTTAACCTATGAGATATGCAGGTTACTAACACAAGTCATTGAAGAGAACAAGAAGACATTATGTGGGTCTGTTAGACATAACTAGCAAACATGATAACCAGGTATGTTTTTCCTATATCAAGTTAGAATCCTACCTTGTGTTAGGATCTTATACTTTTGTATGAATGATTATTCTTGAAGTTAGAAGTTTAAGTAATCAACAATTTATGCATATTATGTTTCTTACTTTGATTAATGATATGACTAACCAGAAGATACCTATGGTCAATAAGAATATGCATAAGTAATAGAAGTCCTCCCTGAAACCTTGAATACTAATGCTTGTGATAAATTACTTGTGTGTGAAATAATCATGACCATACATGTTAAGTTTAGGATCATAATGTTTTGATAGTATTGAGATTATACTAATGGATGTATGATCATGTATGAGATCTTGAGGATGAAACTAGTGCACACTTAACCATGCATAGTGGCCCAGGATGAATATAAGTTCAAGGACAGGTAATCCAAGAAGCAAAGATCAAGAGGGAGCACACTCCAGTAGTTCTTTCAAGGAAGCAAAGACTGAGAGGGAGTCGACCCTACAACTAAGCAAAGATAAATATTTGAATTGTTATATATATTATTACTTAAATGATGTTGTTTAGTCATGTACATGTTCCTAGATTTAGGATGTATATTATGCATTTTAGAAAAGGTTGCATTAATGAACAAGATACTAATAAAATAGTAATGGGTAAGTGGCCTATGGTACTGTACAACATTCCATTGCTACTTATCTAGAATGAAACCTCTTTGCTAACATGTTGGGAGTTGTGCACACCTTAACAATGTTATGGTAGAGATGGAAGGCATCTAGAAAGTTACGGAATATGGATAAATGTTGTATGAAAGCATTGGCTAAGATAATTGCATGACTGTATGACATATGTATTTATGAATAAGAATTTGTTCTGAAATATATAAGATGTTTCTAATCATGCAATTGAACTTGTCTTGTAGGAAAGACCGTGTCCCTACAAAAGAAGGACTGCAACATTTGTTCCAGCAACAAAGTCCAAAGAAAACTATATATTGAAGATACTTCGAGGAAGAAGTGATGGGACACATTTGCAGGAGTCATTCCAAGCATGGTGAGAGGAGGATCCTTCCCTTGGTTGTGGATCTAAGCGCTATATGATGAACATCAGGATGATGCTCGAGTTACTGCTTTGGATATGCATCAGTTGGATGCTTTGTATGATCAGTTGGATCATGTATATTGATATGCATAAGTTGGATGCTTTGTATGATCAGTTGGATCATGTATATGTATATGCATCAAGACAATGCAGTGACGATGATCAGGATGATCATGTGTGATGAGTATCAGGATGATGCACTGGATGACTTGTATGCAGTAGAGATCTTGAAGCGGTTCGGGATGATGGACTGCAAGGCCATGGCCACACCTATGGCATCGAACCTGAAGCTTCTGTCTGATGCTTAATCTCATCCGGTTGATATCATGGTGTATCGTCAGATGATTGGGTCCTTGATGTCTTGATGTATATGTAACTTCGAAATGTATTTTACCCATGTGTATTGTATTCCTATAGAGATTTTATTATTCATCTATACAAAAATGTTTGTATTCCTATAGAGATGTTATTATTCCTCTATATAGAAGTGTCGTCATTTATATTGTAAGCGTCGTAACTTATACTTGATGGGTTATTAGACCACCTTGATGGGGTTGGCCCTGTATGAGTCATGTGGGTAAATGGGTTATTAGACCACCAAGTGTGGGGTCGTCCCGGATTAAGTTAATGATGGGTTATTAGGCTAAGCAAGACAAGTCGGCCCCATTAGTTTATTGGGCAGGACATGACAAGTATAAATAGAGATTGAGAGATATCTATTTTCTCACTCATTACTCACACTTCTCTCATTCAGAAAGTGGCGCACTTGTGAGGAGGAGGATCTGCTGCTAGGAGAAGACTATCTCTTGTACTTTGGTTGTATCATTGCTCTTTCTATCTATGAGGAAGTTGCGGGGTATTTCACCTTCTTGGTTTTCCCCAGTGAAACTCTGTCTCTTGTGTATCTGCATTATTGTGTCCATGATTGATATGCTGTAGATATGTTATACATGTTATTCTCTCAGTTAAGATCTCATATTTTGAGCATATTTTTGTCAAAACAGAATTGGATTTTGAGCACCTTCATTCATGGCTCCGAGAATTAGGGTTTCGGAGAAAGTTGGAATTTTTATAATTGGAGACCACGGCTGAATGATACTCATCAAAATCAAAATTTAGAGACCAAGATCAAATTTTTTGGTTGGGAAAAAGGCTGGGCTTGATCAAACCCTAGTTCGGGACTTTGATCGGAAAGGTGGAAAATTAGGGCTTCTGCAAAAGTTGGAATTTTTGAAGTCTAGGACCATGGTTGGAAGCTCCTCAGAAAAATCGAAGTTTAGAGCTTTGGATCGAACCTTTTGGTTGGGCATAAGGGTGGGCTTTATCAAACCCTAGTTCAGGATCCTTTCCAAAAGATCCAGAAGTTTCAAAGGCAACTTTGAGGGGTGAAACTTTGTAGGTTTCAAATTCTGAGTATATCGACTTGATCAGCTCATCAAGGCGCATCTTTCTATCCTTTCAAAAGTTTCAAATTCAAAGTTTGAATTTTTAGGGTTTCTATAACAAACCCTAATCTAGCTCCAGATCCAGTTCCTGCAAATCAAAAGGATTGGGTTAATCCTAGAAGAGAATGGATTGGTCACCTGCATAAGTGAAGAAGTTCCTATTCTAGAGGGAGATGAGGCTAAGGCCTTACATAAGAAGATTACAAGCAATATCGATAGGTATGACTTATCCAGGTATGTTTCGAGATTTGTTCATGATTAAGTTTATGGTATGTTTGTCTTCATTTTATTATGGTTAGTACAATCTTGATTAAATTTAGACTTGTTGTATCACCTTAATAAAATTATGAATGCATGAGAGAAGATATTCATTGATTAGGGTGTTGACACTTATGATTGTACTAATGCATTATGGTGTTGTATGAGGTTTATGTTGTCTGCTAACATGAAAGGTACACCAAGAAAGACAAATCATGTTCTAGTTCAAGAACACATGATTATGGTGACATGAAGACAAAGATTCATCCATTGTCATGGATCACTTAGAAGATGTATTTACGAGGTATGTATAACTTGGTTCTATAATGGTTAACTTATGAGATATGTAGGTTACTAGCACAAGTCATTGAAGAGAACAAGAAGACATCATGTGGGTATAACTAGCTAACATACTAATCCAGGTATGTTTTTTTTTCTATATCAAGTTAGAATCCTACCTTGTGATAGGATCTCTTATATAAGTATACATGGCATGATTGATAATGATTATTCATAGGTTTGAATAATCATGGGTGTATGCATATTATGTTTCTTACCTTAATTGATGATATGACTAACCAGAAGAGTCATGAAAGTATAGGTTTGAGTAATCATGGGTTTAGGCCTATTATGTTTCTTACTTTAATTTATGATATGACTAACCATAAGAGTCCTTGAATACTAATGCTTATTATTTCTACTTGAAATGATCATGACTATACATGCTTAATATTATTGTGTTTTGATAGTATTGAGAATATACTAATAAATGTGTGAGTATGTATGAGATCTCGACGATATCACAATAATGATACTTGTAAGCATGCATAGTGATAGAGGATGGATATAAGTTCAAGGACAGGTAATACAGGAAGCAAAGATCAAGAGGGAGCACACTCCAGTGGTTTCTGTAAGGATGCAGATATTCAGAGGGATTCGACCACTTCTCACAATCCTCATCAGAATGGAGTTGCAAAGCTTCAGAGGGAGTCCACCCAAAAACCAAACAAAGATAAGTATTTTAATTGTCATTTATTACATATTTGTTTGTTTAAATAATGTTGTTCAAAGATGTATATGCTTATGTTCCTAGACTTAGGTTGTGTATTATGCATATTAGAATAATTGCATTAATGAACAATATACTACTAATATGCATGTGATGGGTAAGTGGCCTATGGCACTATACAACATTCCATTGCTACTTATCTAGAATGAAACCTCTTTGTTGACATGTTGGGAGTAGTGCAAACTCTTAACAATGTTCTAGTAGAGATTGGAAGACATCTAGAAAGTTACAGTATATGGATGAATGTTGAAGCATTGGCTAAAATAATTGCATGACTGTATGATATATTTCTTTATTTGTAAGAATTTGTTCTGAAGACTATGAGATGTTTCTAATCACGCAATTTAACTTGTTTTGTAGGAAAGATCGTATACCTTCACCTACAAAAGAAGGACTACAACATTTGTTCCAACAACAAAGATATTTACTGAAGATATTGAAGATATTGAAGTTCCCAGGATCTGGGATGAAGTAATGGAAGAATGCCATGATCAGTCGATCATGAAGAATGATGTTTGGGATGCAGTCCCAAGACCTAAAGGGAAATCTGGTGTGACTTCCAAATGGATCTATAATATCAAGCATGATGCAGATGGTAGCATGGAGAAATACAAAACGAGGTTTGTAGCTTGTGGCTTCTCCCAGAAAAAGGGATTGAGTATGAAGAGACTTCTACACCTATAGCCAGGAACACTTCCATCAGATCAGTACTTGCTCTGGCTGCAGTGATGAAATGGAAGATACACCAGATAGATGTCAAGACAACTTTCTCGAATGGTGTGGTCGAAGAGGAAGTGTATGTGGAGCAGCCTATTGGTTTTGAGACACACGCCAGGAAGTCATATATGTGCAGAGCTTGGTATGGTAGGATAGACAGCTTTCTATCCAGTTTGGGATTTACCAAGCGTAAAGCGAATTCCAACCTTTACTACAAGGTCGATGAAGGAAATCCAATGATACTACTTTTGCCTGTTTGTTACAGGTGAGGATAGATTGATTGCCGACATGCAGCGGAAGCTTGCTGTCGAGTTTGAGATGAAGATCTTGGAGATGATGCACTACTTTCTAGGCATGGAGGTGTGTCAGAGTGCAGATGGAATCTTCCTTGGACAAGGGAAGTTTGTAGTAAACATCTTGAACAGGTTCGGGATGATGGACTGCAAGGCCATGGCTACACCTATGGCATCGAACCTGAAGCTTCTGTGTGATGCTTCATCTGAGCCAGTTGATGTCACTATGTATCGTCAGATGATTGGGTCCTTGATGATGAATACGAGACTAGATATTTGCTTTGTGGTTAACACATTGAGCCAGTTCCTGACGGATATGAGAGGTGTTCACCTGGTTGCTGTAAAGCATATTCTGAGGTACCTGAAGGGTACGGTTGATTATGAACTCAAGTATGATGCGAATCAAAAGTTTAACCTGTAGGGTTATGTTGATTCAGACTAGGCAGGCAGTGCTACAGATAGGAAGAGCACTCCAGGGTGCTGCTTCAGTATGGGATCAGGTGTGATCTATTGGTTTAGCAGGAAGCAGTCCTGCATAGCACTAAGTACAGCCGAAGCAGAGTATGTTGTAGCTTTTCCAGCTAGTAATGAGGCAGTATGACTCCGAGAGCTACTATCTGAGTTATTTGATCTCCCGCTGGAGGCTATTGGTATCTTTTGTGACAGCCAGAGTTGTGTGAAGCTATCCGAGAACCCGGTGTTCCATGACAGGTCGAAACACATTGATATCAAATATCACTATATCAGGGATGTGGTGCAGAGAGGAGTAGTGAAGCTCCTGTATGTTGCGACTGACGAGCAGGTTGCAGATGTGCTGACGAAGCCACTTGCCAGAGTGAAGTTCGAGTGCTTCAGAGAGAGGCTTGGTGTTTATCAGATTGATGACACTTCGAGGAAGAAGTGATGGACACATTTGCAGTAGCCATTCCAAGCATGGTGAGAGGAGGATCCTTCCCATGGCTGTGGTTGTAAGCGCTGGATGATGAGCATCAGGATGATGCTATAGTTACTGCTCTATATATGCATCAGTTAGATGCTTTGATCAGTGTGATCATGTATTTGTATAAGCATAATGTTGGATGCTTTATATGATCAGGTGGATCATGTATTTATGTACCATGTGGATACATTGTATGATCAGGTGGACCATGTAATTTTTGTATATGTATCAGGTGGATGCATTGTATGATCAGGTAGATCATTTACTTATGTATGTATCAAGTGGATGCATTGTATGATCAGGTAGATCATGTACATATGTATGTATCAGGTGGATGCATTGTATGATCAAGTAGATCATGTACTTATGTATGATCAGGTAGATCATGTACTAATGTATGTATCAGGAGGATGCACTGTATGATCAGGTAGATCATGTATGATGATATGTATTAGGTAGATACTTTCTATGCATCAAATGGTGATCAGGATGATCACAGATGACGAGCTTCAGGATGTTGCTCCAGATGATATGCATCAGGATGATGCTATGATGGTGATTAGGATGATCATAGATGACGAGATTCAGGATGTTGCTCCAGATGATATGCATCAGGATGATGTTATGATGGTGATCAGGATGATCACAGATGACGAGCTTCAAGATGTTGCTCCAGATGATATGCATTAGGTTGATGCTATGATGATGATCAAGTTGATCATATGATGATGTATAGTAAGTATCAGGTCGATGCTCTGTGGCCATGGACAGGTTGTGCAGGTAGCATAGAAAAGACCCTTTAAAATTCGGACAGGTAGAGCGGTGTGCTCGTAACATCCTGGGATGCTCTGAGTAGGTTTTGCTACAGTTTCGCATAGAAAAAATCATTTAAAATATGGATAGGTAGAGTGGTGTTCTCGTAACATCCTGGGATGCTCTATCGAGATCCAGACGGGTAGAGCGGTGTGCTCGTAACATCCTGGGATGCTCTGAGTAGGTTTTGTGAAAGTTCACATAGAAAAGATCTTTTAAAATCCAGACAGGTAGAGCAGTGTGCTCGTAATAGCCTGGGATGCTCTATCGAGACCCAGACAGGTAGAGCGGTGTGCTCGTAGCATTTTGGAATGCTTTGAGTAGGTTTTGTGAAGGTCAACATGTAAAAGATCCTGGAAGATCTGATAGGTTGAGCAGTTTGCTTGGAATCAGTCCAAGGATGCTCTTTCGAGGTTTTGTTGAGGCATGTAATCAGTCCTGAGTGATCCACAGTATGGCTAGTGATGATGAAGACCTACAGGTGGTGGGCCTACATCCAGTATGAAAAAGGACTTGCTCTGTAGAACTTCCTATGATGAGTAGATCAGAGATTGATTGAGATAGCAACAGCAGTGATGATGAAGATGATTCGAGGATGATGATTCGTTGATGATGATCCATAGAAGAAGACTTGTGCTAGCAAATCTGTGTCAAGAAATACCTTCCTAGTTAAGAGGGAGTGTTGATGTATATGTAACTTCAGAATGTATTTTAGCCATGTGTATTGTATTCCTATAGAGATGTTATTATTCCTCTATACAAAAGTGTTTGTATGCCTATAGAGATGTTATTATTCCTCTATACGGAAGTGTCGTCATTTATATTGTAAGTGTCGTAACTTCTATATGATGGGTTATTAGATCACCATGATGGGGTCGGCCCTGTATGAGTCATGTGGGTAAATGGGTTATTAGACCACCAAGTGTGGGGTCGTCCCGGATTAAGTTAACCATGGGTTATTAGGCTAAGCAAGACAAGTCGGCCCCATTAATGGTATTCCCACCGAAACTCCTCAGCATATTCATGAATTAGAGTAGTTGTGCTTAAAGTGTCAAGCATTATGGGCGAAGTTTCAATGACACTGAGACCACCACCTCCTCCAACTTTATAACTACCTGCATTTGAGAGTGGTTACTAAGGCTATGTTATTATTGGAGAAAAAAGATATATGATGCAATCCTTATAGTTGTAGATCAGACACTATATCAAACTAGTAGTTTGGGTTTCTTTCAAGAAAGCATTTTCATGAGATAATAGGTGTATCCCCTCGTGGACTACATACCATAAAAACACAAAAAAAACTATTTTCAATTGTTATAAGGAGTTGGGTGGCATGATTTTAGACCATCCCCAAGATCTCCTCACGATTGATAGACCAAAGTATAAGGAGGATCCAATGAAGAAAAGGTAAAAGCATATTTTGACATTGAAGAAGCAAGCAAAGAGGTATATGAAAATTGGTATGTGTTTGAGGCATTTATAACTGATGTTATTATATACTATCAAAAATGTCATGTAGATGTTGATATTCCTCTTAAATTTTAATCAAATCAAGGTTGTCTTGGGTATGCCTACAATATATTAACTTGAACCCTTGTGAAGGATGTCACTTCTAAGGAATCCTTAACATCCAAGATTGATTAATTTTATGTTAACTTTGTTGTAGGTCTATAGGAACTTGCTATGTAGTTGTTTTAATTAGCTTAATTGGGATCGAGGAATCACTTAAAAACAACACATTTACCCCTAGAATATGAAGATCCATACCTCTAGAAGAACATGAAGGGATCTCATGTGAATTGTGGAACTTCCGATGTATCTTTTTTTGTACATAATAAAATAAAAGAACACAAGCATCAAATGTGTGCAGAAGTCCCAAAACTGCAAACTAGATTGCCTATGCCTATGATAAACCATGATTTATTAGACAACTTTAATATGGGTTGAGTAAGGTCGGAGCTTGGAGATATGTATGTTTATGAAAACATAATGTTGAATGTTAATACCATTTATAAATTTATAATAACGCTTTCAAAAAATATTAAACCATCAAAAATACGTTTTCGAAATAAACTTTACCATCATCCATGACAGGTAATCAATTTTTTTAACCGTAAAAAAAGGGAAAAATGCCTCGTGACGGGCATTTTTCCCATCAAATTCCAACTATGGATCCAACTACTTTGAAACCACTTCAATACAACCCTACGCTTTGTTATGCAGTTAATATTCTCAGGCTGAGTATGCCGAATTTGTTTTTGAGTTAATACAATAATTCTACTTTTGTATCTCTATTTTTAATAGAAATTCAAAAATTATATTTGAAATGATGTTTACTTTATGAAATACAAGTACCTCATGATTTATCATCAACTAGATCTCGTTGTACAATTACATGATTTGTGTTTTATTAAGTTATTTTTGTTAGAATTTGATAGGTAAATTGCCTCTTATGAGGATTTGATAGTCAAATACAGTGATAAACTTTTTCAACCATCACCCATTCAAGTTAAGACCATTGATATAGGTAGTATGATTGCCAAAAACCATAAGATTTAATGGGATGCATTGTTTTCAAATTCTTTCCCTGTTTGTGGACAAGCATTGTAGCATTGAGAGAATATCCTCAAGCTTGAACCTTATGGGTGGGAACAAGCTTGGTAGAACGTTTTCTCTTTTGAAGATGCATTCGACAATTGATTACAAATTTGGCACATCAAATGTGTTATGTATAAAAATTATGACAACTTCGATTTGACATTCAATAATTTAAATAACCCATCATATTTTTTATAGCTGTAGTAACCAGTATGGGTAACTCCTCCATAATATAATGCATGCACCATGGTCACTAAACCATGATGTCAATCCCTAGTCTACATGAGATCATTTTGTTGTTACTGGTTGGTTGGGAGTCTAGACTTTGCATTGAATTTAATTAATGACCATTAATGAAGTAAGTGAGCTTGAAGTGTGTGACTAGAATTTGGCATCCCATGTTATGAACGAAACCCTTAAGAAAGTATAATATACTAGACTACATATAATGTACAAAAATGTAAATGTAAACATGAAGAAGAACTCCAAGATAAATAAGATAAATGAGTTATGGATGATTGCACAAAGTTGATGGCATCAAAAGTAGGAATGAGGTCATAAAAAACGCACTCACTCAAGAACACACATGTAGTTTTAAAAACATTCATGTGTTCCTAATTTTTCAGGTTAGGAAATTATTGAACCTCCAACAAGGATGCCAAGTAATCCTTTAAGATTGCGCATGCACTTTCATGTTTATTTTTTTAAATAGGTTGCGAGTAATCTATTTTCCCCATAGACCGCACTAAGCATTTTGGAGGCGATTGAACCAATGTATTGGTCAAATTAGAGTGCCCGGGGAGGGAATCAACCACTCAAGGGACCACTACCTTCATCTTCATTGGATTCCAAGTAAGTATTTTCCTTTTTATTTGTTTTTTAATTCATTTTGTTTTTTTAATATAAACAAACTAAACCTAGACTTGTTAACTAAACCTATTTTTTTATTATGAAATTGCAACATAAATAATTACAATGGATCTCGGAGATAACCTAAACCAATCACCACCACACCAAAATGCACCAAAACCGAATGCTAAACCACCAAACGTTAACATCGAAATTGATTTGGATTTAAGATCTCTTAGAACCTTTTGTAATGGGTTGCGAAATACTAGAAATCCCACAAGATTGTTATTATCCACTTCACTAGAGGCAATTATATCTTCCATTATAGTTTCCCAAGGACAGTTAACCAATATGACTAATTATGGGGCTAGAATGTTTGAATACTATAGGTCTGACCTCTAAATAAAGACCAAGCTAGAGACTTTAACATCACCATGTTAGAAAAATAGGATCGCAGAGCAATAACAATAAATAAAAATGCAAATATAATCACACAAACACATTACAAGAGAGACACAGATATATCGTGGTTCACCCCAAGATGGGATACATCCACACTGAAATTTTCCAGTCCTTATTATTATTCCGTCCAGCAAAGTGAAGGGATACAACCTACAGCACAGCCGCTACACTTCCTCTTCATAGTCTCTCTTCTTTGATCTTAGAGATATTTAGAATGCAAAAAACCTAATGCATCAACCCTAGCCGTATTACAATGTCTTTCTTTTATTAGGGAAATACAATGGGAAAATACCACGGGATACCCAAAAACCATGGGCCCGAAAACTATTGGCGAAAATAGCCCCAAAAACACTCCCCCAGACCCCTTGCAGATTGTGTCGGGATCATAACCAAACCTGGCATTCAAACACGACTAAATCATCATCTATGAGACTGGAGATCAGGCTCCACAACCAACACACCAAACAACAATTGACTACACTATTTTTTAACCTGAGAACTAGATTACATTCACGAGTGACAAAGAGATGCATTTGTATGGATTGATGCACCTTCCAACCATTCATAGACCATTGTATGGAAAGGTGGTTTATGGTATTTGAAAAAAATCCCTACAATAATAGGGTGGTGTCTCTATATTTCCTTAGGAAATTATGGGTATAGTTTGTGTTAAGTCACCATGTTAACTATTTTGACATTGGTGAATTTCAATGGGTGGATCATGGATCTGCACATGATAGAGAGAATGCTAGGTGCAACCCAGTGCTAGGTCGACCTCATCCTCCTAAGAAAAGGCCTACCTCCTATCCAACATCCATCAATAGGGGATATAATTACCTAGACTTGAGCATCCCTCTCCCTTATGACTTATAAATTAGTGCAACATAGCAGTTTCATAGAATTATCACACAAGGAGCGAGCTTTGTTAGGCCTTAATCCCCTACAATAGGGTCTGACTACGAGAGGCAACATGGATCCTCACATGAGTCTCATATATATTTGATTTGGGGGAAGAGTTGTTATGGGGAAATGGATTCCAATAGATCTGAGACTTTTATGCAAGAGGTTAGCATGTTGACCATCTTTTTTTTTTCATTAATTATGTATATTATTATATTTTCTCTTTATATATCTAACTACATGATGTTTGTAGTTGATATGCCCAGATAATACACCTGCCACACTAGGTGATACGTCAATGTCATTTTCTACCACTGATCCAATTATTGCAATGAATCTCTCCTTTTGGTGTTTCACACAACTAGGTACAATGGAGTGAGTGGTTCATGAATTAAAGTGATCCCTCCTTGGAAATTTTGTTATGTCTCTTCAGTCCATATTCTAGGTAATTTTAGTTTGAATGTGCTTTTAGTCTATGTATAATGCTTTTCTTCATTTAATGTTTCTACAAGTTGCGGTACCATACAAGGATGAACCTTGTCCACCTAGGGTGGATGCATCACCACCTTTTTAGGTATCATGTGTGAAGTTAAATCTTGTTTAAATGATAATTTTGTTATCTTATTTTGGTTAAATAATTAAAATATTTTAAATGTGTATGTAGGTGGGCTCATTCCCTTCCAAGTCGATAGTACCACCCCCTCGGTTTTCACCATTGCTAAATTTCTCCCCATTATTTGTCCCAATATACATGACTAGTCCATTCTATAGCCAGTTTTCCCCGACTCTTTGGATACCAATTCCATCCCCTAGGGTTATTTCCATCTATAGTACAACTTGTGGGGGTGTATTTCCACCTATCCGCACCTCCTTTTCCATCACATGCACATGTTCAACACCCACTAGTATCCCATACTATATCCACTACTGTCACATCTACTTCGATCTCGCCACCTCTTCCCCATGCACCTCCCTCACTACCCTCCCATGATGATACCAAAGTGGATGTGATAGGAGATGCTCTGTTGGAGAATCTTGTGTAACCGAGTGCTCCACATGTTGGTGAATATCCACCATTGCATGATATAGTCAGGGCGATATCATTCATTGATGAATATTTTATGTATCATGAATTAAATTGATTTTAGGAAAATTTTGCTTAAATTTCATGTTTTAATTCTTTTAACTATTGCAGGGTGGCATAGCTGAGAGAATAGGGTTTATGAAGAGGGGAATGTCCTCTTGACTCATAGTACCATATGTGGTGAGTTTTCTTGTCTTGAATTGTAAAGTTTCAATTTATAAGTGTGTTAATTCATTGTGGAAAAATTCTTATTTGTAAGTTGTTTCTATGTTCATTCTCTAGAGAGAAGAAGCACACCAAGACAAAGAAAGGCACAAGCTCCTAGTTCTAGTAAAAGGAGAAAGATTGACTTCAAGGATGCAAGTCAGAGTGGAAATGGTGGTAGTGGTCAATGAGTGACCAACGAGTATCATTTTGTATATAGGGAGCCATATGTTAGTCTTCCATGTCAAGGTACGAGATGTAATTTTGTATGTTGGGAACGCGGTACCATTTTGTACAAAATTTACATTTGAGGCAATTTTTAATAGATATACATATCTATACATACATTCCATGGCATGTCCTCTATGAATTGAATTGTTAATTTAATTTTTTTTTATGAATGATTATGATGATGATGATGATGATATGATTACCTCTATATATTTGAAAACTATTATGATGATGATGATTATTTTCCAACTATTCAAACTTGTCCCATGGTATTGATATGGTGTTGGTATCATGATTGCTTCTCTATACATAATTGCAACCCTTGAAAATATAACAATTAAGATTGAGATTGAAAATTGTTTTTAATTCATTTGTCAATATTCGATGTCGTGAGTAAATTACTTGGTTGATAGTTCATGCAGTGTAAAAATTACTTGGTAATTACTAACGCATCTTAATGATTTTTGCATTGTATACGAAGAATGCATTAAAAACGTTTCTTGGAATACCTTGTTCTAATTTATGAATATTTACATTCCCCTTTTCATGTAGTGTATAGATTTTGCACATTATTTCTCGCATACAATTGACATACTCGTAGTATATAAATGTGACCTATTTTTATGCAATTGATATGCCCTTAATTATGGTTTGTGTCACCTATGTATTCTTAGAAGATACTAAACCAATCCCTTGAATCCCACTAGAAGAGAGAAATCAATCCCACTACAATGTGTATTGTGGCTCTTAGAGCAAGGGACCACAGTACCATGAGGAAGGGGATAGTGGAGATGATATTCAATTTTTTGACAAAACCTAGTGTTAACACCCAAAAATTGTTCACTAGCTCATCTCCCAAGTCACATAACCCATTTTTCCACTTTTCCTACATTTTTTGCCTCCAAAACCCCAAAAAACCCTAAAATGGCTACCAAATGGGCAAAAAACCCACTATTTCCCTCCAAAAAATAAATTTCCTTCAAAAAGGTCAAAAACCCTCAAAAAAGGGTCCAAAATCCCTAAAAGAAAAGAAAAAAGGGAAAAAAGTCAAAATAAACTAAAAAAAGAGGGGCAAACCCTAATACCATTGCCCAAAACTACAGGTTGCCTAAAACCATGAGCCAACACTAGTCCACCACCCAAAATGCTATAAAAAGGTGATGGAGGCCTCCCATGTGATCCATCTTTCACTCTTCCTACCCTTATGTTTCCCATTTTCCCACAACACTCTAGCTCACCATTTTAAGCTTTTGTGCCCATCTTGTTGAAACTTGGCCAACCCATTGAGCATTTGGAGAAGAGCAAGGAACCCTAGAGACTTGGTGCACTACTCAACGTGCAGCTGCAAGGGCTCCCACAACCTCACCTTTTGAGGTAACCTTATATTGTAAATCATTTTTTACATAGTAATACAAAAAATAAAATTTTCATTCATGGGTTCCTACTTGTTTATTACTGCAGTAGTTAGTTTGTTTAGTTTTAACTTCCATTACTGAATTCACATATATCAGTTTTCATTTTCCTATTTACTAGTTTTTATCCATTTACATGAAATGCTACTAAGGGTTTTGGAATCCTTAGTAGGTGCTCTTTAGCACGAGCTAGTGTGAAAACAAGTTAGCTACAGTTTTGGCGACTCCACTGGGTCGATTCCCATCTATTTGTGGTTGATTTTAGTTTCTGTAGTTGTTATTTTCTTGCATATTATATTTCTGTTACATATTTGGCCCTAGCCTCTTGTAGTATCTTCTAGTAGTTCTATTTTTACGGCCTGGCCCATGACTTTTTTTTATTTTCCTACACCCCAACTGCAACTTTCGGCCTAAAACCTGCGCGCCTTTCGGCATGAAACTCGTGCTTCCAGCGCTCAAACCGACCCCAAACCCGTGCTTTAAGCATGTTTTTTGCCCTTAAAGCTGCGCTTCAAGCGCGGATTCTGGCCTAGAAGTCGCACTTCCAGCGTGCAGTCCAGGCCCAACACCGTGCTTCCAGCATGCATTCCAGCCCAGAAGCCGTGCTTCTTCAGTGCGCAGTTCGGCCCCGAAGTCGCGCTTCCAGTACAACATTCAGCCTAGAAGCTGCTCTTTTAGCACAACATTTGGCCTATAAGCCGTGATTTTAGCGCACGTTAGGCTTTGTAAGCCGCGCTTTAATCATGCAAATCATCCCAGAACCTGCACTTTTAACGCACCTGTTCTTTTGAAAGCCGTGCCCTTCGCGCACTTATGAGCCTGAAACCTGCATCCCAGCCATGCCTTTTCCACCCAAACCCACACCCTTTTTTCCCGTCTTTTATTTTTCTGTTTCGGTGTGTTTTTCCTGCAGTTTTCCACACCTCACAGCCACACCCTGCACCTCTTTTTTCCCTTTTTCTTGACCTTGGATGCACTAACAAACCCTTATTTTCTTTCCCCCACTCGCCTTGGATTTTTTCTGTTATTTTGCTTGTTGTAGCATTTGAGACATTTCAGTGTGCATGCATCCTTCCTGCATTGCTATCTCATGCATCATATTTCAATGGGCTTATTTACTGCATACATTTTGCAGCAGTTAGCATTTTTTTTGTTTTGAAAAAATTAAAGAAAGAAGCTTTATTTTTTAGTCTCAGTTGTTTCGTTCAACATTTTATTTTAGCATTGATCATACAGGGATCTTGGGTTCATAGTGGGTCCACACCACTTGTGCACACACTCTATTACCATAATCCAAGTGAGACTTAAAATTTACTTAATCGAACTAACCTTAACCCCACTTGGGGAACACAAACCAAACTTTGTAGCTAGGAAGGACATTGCGGTTAGCCATCCAAATAACACCCCCTTTATCATTTACATTTGAGACATAGTTGTTATCTTATAGGGAACCAAAATCCCCTAATACTTATTGGTACGGTTAACACCAATTTGTCATAGGGACTCTCCCCTAAGAGGGAAAGTAGCAAGATTGGTTCTGGAAGTCTGAGTGGAATACCGCACTCCATTCTGGACTGAAGGACACCAACTCCTTGTTCTCATTGTGCATACCAGCACCCATACCAAGTGTGCGACGACCAAAGAATTGAAGCTGCGGGACACCTTTTTGGACGTGCCATGAATGGGGTAACTTAGTTTTCATCCTTCTAAGGCCCCCGCAATCAAAGTCGAGATCGAAAAAATATTGCAATATGGATTTATTTTTCCCATCGCTTACACATCATTGGTGCCTAACCCCATCATGGTTAACAAAAAGAAGGGAACTATTCATGTCTGTATCGATTTTCGAGACCTCAATTTAGCCTTCCCCAAGGATAACTTTCCCATGCCATTCATCTACCAAATCATCGACTCATGAGCCGGTAGTGAAATGTTGTCCTTCATGGATGGGTTCTCCGGATATAACGAGATACGCATCCACCCTCAAGATAAGTATAAAAATGCATTTACAACACCATGTGGTGCCTTTTCCCACAAATCCATGCCCTTCAGTCTGAAAAACATCGATGCCACTTTTCAGCGAGCAACGACATATGCTTTTAATGAATTCACTCACTCCATCCTCTCCTTTTTAGGCAACTTCACAGCCAAGTCCTAAAAACGATGCGCTCACCTTCAAGGCCTTCTAAACATCTTCACAAGAGGTCGCAAGTATAATATACACTTAAACCCCCTCAAATGTGTATTTTGCGTCACCATCGGTCACCTCTTATGATTCATTGTTTCCAAAGATGGTATCATCATCGACCCTTCCAAGGTTCAAGCCATCTTGGAATTACCATCACCACGAACACGACACTAGTTGCAGAGTGTCCAAGGTAAGGCCAATCTTCTTCCTGTTTTGTTACCAACTATGCCACTCAGGCCCATGGATTTTTACGACTTCTCAAAAAATATATTCCATTTAAGTAGGATGAATATTCCCAAACTGCCTTCGAGGCCTTTAAACAAGCATTATTGTCAGCTCCCCTCATCTCTCCTCCGCACTTTGACAAAGATTTCATTTTATATATCTCTGCATTAGATTCCACTGTAGCCAGTGTACTAGTCCATCCTGCCGAGAATTTCTAGGAGCATGTCATGTATTATGTTAGAAAAACCATCGTCGTACCTATACTCAACTACACCCATGATGAGAATCTCACCCTTGCAATCATCCTTTCTATACAGAAATTATTCCACTATATCTTGCTTTGGAAAACAACCATCGTCGATGATTCCAACCCTATACAATACATACTTAGCCACCAGCTTATCAATAGTAAGTTTACACTGTGGATCGTTATGTTACAAGAATTCGACCTCAAATTTTTTATTCCCAAAAGTAAGAAATCCATGTCCTTAGCCGAACTCATTACAGACCTTCCCTATAGCACCATAAGCGAGTTTGTCCAGGAATAGTTACCCAATGAACACGTCTTTCTCATTATGGCTTAAGATCCTTGGTAAGGCGATATCCTCCTTTATCTCTGAACCCAAATATTCCCTCCCAACTTATCCCGTGAGAATCGCCGCAAAATATGCCACCAGGCACCACGATACCTCCTCATTGGAGACATCCTAAATTATCGTGGCATTGATACTATTCTTCGACAATGTCTAACCCATGAATAAGTTGAGCAAGTTCTCAATGATTTCCATAGTGGCGCATGTGGTGGCCACCATCCTGAATTAGCCACCGCCCAAAAAATATTATGAGCGGGCTATTTTTGGCGCTTTGTATTTAAATATTGTGTCTATGTCGTCAAGCGATGTGCAAACTATTAGGTCTTTTCCTGCAAAACATGGTCTCCCCCCGCACCACTCCATGTAGTCATAACTGCTAGTCCATTCTGCAAATGGGAAATTGACTTTATGGAATGCCTTCCAGTTTCATCCCAAGGTCATCATCATATAATTGTCGCTGTCATCTATTTTACCAAATGGGATGAACTAATGCCCACAATTGATTGTAAAGTGGTAACCGCAGTACGGTTCTTCTTCAACCACATCATCTCCTGCTTCGGCGTTACCAAACAATTCATATTCGACAATGGAAGACACTTATGTGACGAAACGTTCGAAGAACTATCATGGCTATTAGGCTTTAAACATGAATTTTCAACCTCTTACTACCCTCAGGAAAAAGACCAAGTGGAAGCTGTTAACAAAATCCTCAAAACTATGCTCCAACGCACGATGGACAAAAATAAAACCAACCAGAACCACATGCTCTTTCCCTCCCTTTGGGCTTACCACACTTCAGTTAATACTGCCATATTTTTTACCCCATTTCACCGAGTGCATGGTGTAGAAGTCGTCCTCTCAATCGAGTGTCAAATTCCTACTCTCCAATCCATCGTCGAATTTCTACATGATACCCTTGCACTGGAGCAACGCCTATTCACCTTGGAACATATTGATGAAAAACGGCGTGACTCCCTTCAACAGAATGAAGCCATTAAAGTCTGCTCCAAGGCACATTATGATCAGCATGTCTGACCACGCACCTGTAATGAAGGTGACTTTGTCCTTTTGTTCAATGCCAAAAAAGACGGTAAACCGAGACCCGACAAATTTGTATATAAATGGACAGTACCTTACAACGTTAAGCGTTGTCTCCCAAAAGTATCCTATATCTTAACAGACCATGAAGTTTTCACCCTCAATAACCTTGTCAATGGTTTGTACCTCAAAATATTTTATCCTTAATTCTTCAGTACCCCACAGGTACAAGATGTTTTGGTTATATGATTTATGCATTGTCAATACCTTGCTCATGTTCTTTACTGCACTTAGGTATGTGGGAAATGTGTGTGGTATCTCTATCAGAACAATATGGAGCCTCTTGTTTTTCCATTATAAGAATAGGACTCCAAGATCTAACAACATGGGCCATCCACCCTACCATAGGTATCACTCTGAAACTGGCATATAGACACTATTTACCCTCTCTTTTATAATGCATCTACCAGTATCCCTGTTGATAACCATAGGTCCCTCTTCCTAGTCTTGATGTTCCATAAACATCATCATTGGGAATAACATGTCCCCTCCTGGGTGTGCGCGCACCATCTCCATCCCCGTCATCAATTGACACCTATGATGTCGAACCCCCACAAATCCGAGGAATATGACCTAACTCGAAAAGACCCTCCCTCAGATTATCATTTTGCAATTGCGCATTTACTCCACCAGGTAGACACTTGTCAATTCCCTCAACACATGTTATGAGAATGATTCACAAATCCTCCTCATACCTCGTGTTAGTATTGGAGTTGCAGGCCTAAATAAACCCTATGTTTTATTTTGTTTTAAAAAACCGCATACCTTGTTTTCAAATTTATTGCAATTTTCCATTAATGTATATTCTTTCATTAGATTTATGTTGTCTTGTTCTTTTCCTAAATTTTTATTTTATGTGTTCTCTTTTTATTAATAGGTTAAATTTTCGCTCATATTTATATGGAATTCCTTACAATACTTTTCTTCATTAAAATTTCCATCATCTATAATCATTTCATGAAATAATTGCTCAAGGTACATGATATTTGGGAGTAATAAAGTTTCGGTAGCGAGCCATAGTAAGAATGTATGTTTCAACACTGCCAGAATGTTCAAAAAGTGTATTCAAGATTTTCGTGGTCAAATCTCAATCATGAAAGGATGTGCGAGACGTGGCTCCGTTTTTCAATCTGGTGAACCCATTTGCATAATAATGTTATTTGACAAATGTTACAGCCTCATTAAACTGAATGATCGACACTTCATCATAATTGGTTTCCCTGCATTAATTCATTTTGATATTTGGGTATTTGTATGTTGTTTGAAACTGTTGATTTATAATTTGTTCAACGTCTGGAGTTAGGTTCATGTTTTTAGTATACAGCTGCTACGATGCAAAATATAAGTGGCAAGCCGCATAGATTTGAACCAATTGATACCACATGGGACAAGGAACATCTACAGTGCGCACAGTGGCCTATGAATGCATTTTGGTTTACTTTCATTGAAAGGATAATAGGGTATAATATCAAGGTCTCTCAGGAATTTGCTAGGAAATTCACCGGTACAATGGTTAACTTTGCTAGTATCAGTTTTGAAGTTTTAGAAACTTCAATTGGAGAGGCTACTAGTTATCTGTTAATGGTGATTAATGGTTTAATAAGTTTCCATTTGAGGGGTATATGAATCTATTCCTCTTTCGAGGCCATGAAGCCCTAGATTGTAATAAAGGAATTCATAAAAATGCGTTAAGGGAGGAATGGAGATAGGTGTTGAGTATCATTCAGCGATATATCACCTGTGAAGTCCAATTCACAACAATCTATATATATCATTTATGTTTCCTCCTTCATGTGGCAGGTATATCAAAGCTTAATTTACCCTTCTATCTTCTCAAGAGCCTATCTAAGATGAAAGTTCAGGTAAGAAACCATCGAGACCATACTTCTCATAGTATTATTCACCATGGTCTAATTAAGCTATTGATTTTGAAAGAATTAGAAAAGAAAGTATGGACCTGGTTGCATTTTTTGTTTTGGTCAGGATTTAAGATTGAAAATCCAAAGGATGGAGAAGAACATGATGATTTAGAAACCTCAAAGAAGCTAAGAAGTTACAACATAAAGGTTATGGACAAAACACAACACGGGTTTGAATATTCATACACGAAAACTAATTCAGGTACAAAGCATGTGGTAACAACTCCTAAAATCCCTGGTCTTGTAGAAGAGATTTCAGTTGAAAAAATCTTGGAAAAAGGTGTGCCAAAGCCCAAATCTCCAGAAGTCAGGAAAACCTATTATTGGCTCAAAAATGCTGAAGTTGTTAAATGGTGACCTAAGACCAGATCTCTAAATAAATTCCATTTGAATATGAAGAGAATTCTCAACCCTGAGTTCAAAAATAAAGGCAAGATTGAGATTGAAGATTCTACTAGTAAATAAGATGTCCAATCCAAAAGAATTGAAGGTATGATATCTCAGGCCCTTTAAAGTATTGAAGGAAATATTAAATTAATTCCTCATTTACCAGTAGGAAAGTTTGTAGACAAGGGTAAGAAATTTATTTCAAAATTGAATGAAAGGGACTAGCAAAAAGCATTCAGGCTTTGAGGAAGATATGAAATATATGCATGCTCAAGTTCTGAAGAATTCTGTTGAGCTTCAAAGAATTCTGTCAGGTGAGATTTTGGTTGAAGAGAAAATAAAAACTTGGATATTCTTAATGGGAAATTGCAGGCTGGAGAAGAAACAAAGCTTATGAACCTTAAGAAATATTTACATCATTACAAGGCTCAAAATTCACACTTAAATCAGCTTAATGATCATCTTGTTCTTGCCAACTGTATGATAAGGAAGGTTATATAAGAAATCAATTCAAATTATGTAGAACTGGTTCGAGTTGTTGAAGAAGCAGTTAAAAGAAGGAAGATGGCCCAGAAAAAAATTATGGAATTATTCAAACATAATCAAGAACTTCAGGAGAAGGTGCCAGCTATGGAGAAAGAGTTGAATCGACTTCAAAGAAGATCTTAGGCATTAGATGGTCTAACTATGCTTGCAGAAGATGCTTGCAACATCTGACATCATAGGAGATACATCTTGTTATCTACGTGGTAGTGTTGAAGTCAATTTGTTCTAGAATTTCTTTTTAGCTAGAGACATGCAGTGTTTGTTTAAACTCTTTATCACCGAATGTAATTTAATTCATCTATTTTTAGACCTTTTTTATCCTATAATTTTGGATCTAGAAACTGTTTCTGGGCAGTTCCAATTATAAATGTATAAAGTGAAGATAGTAGTGGGGCTTGGTAACCGATGGTCGAGAGAGAGGATTTTTGCATGTATCAGGATTGAAAATATTTTTAAATCACTAAACATGTTTTGAAGACTATTTTGAGGATAAAATATGAAACTATGAGCCATTTTGACTTATGATAAATTGTGAATGCATGCCAATGTTTTTTACTTATTTATGTTTGTGACTTTACAATTGATAGAGTTTTTGTCATTTTTACTCACCGTCAGTCTTATGTATCCGCATATCTCTTTTTCTTAAAGTTTTTATGTTTAACGTGATTTTATAACTTATATATGACTACATTTTGTGGTTTATATATTTGATGTTTAATTGGTTCAACATATATATTGTATCATCCTTTTTTGTCTTTTTTATTTACTTATCAAAATTTGATTTATAAATCATTGTTGGTCATTTCTCCAGTCTCTTGATCCCCTTTTGTGTTATTTCAAACCAAAAAAAGATTAAATTTCCATAACTTGTACTTTTAAAATATTGAGATGCCTGGGATTTGTATTTCTGTAGTCTAATGCAAAATCCAGTACAAACATCTTCTGGCACCATTACCGGGGAACGGAGAAACGAAAGTAAAAAATTCTTCCCTGGGTATTGACATCTATAGGTCTGATTTTGAAGGTGAACAAGATCAGTATAATTTTGTAGACTACATTTTCACTAGTATTTCAGAAAGCAATTGTGGCTCCCAAGAAGATTGGGACTAGATCCAATCTTTCATCTCCTTTGCATTCAGGGGTTTCAGATCTAGAATAGATTATGAAGGAGACTAGGAAAAATTTATGTTCTAGATCATCTGGAATATTTCAGTATTCTTCATCCACAGTTATATTAGGTGAGTTACATCAAACTTCCTATTCTTCATATTCACAACCTAAACAAGAAGAAAACAAGCAAGATTTCTCCATTTCTATTCCTAAGTTTCAGAGTTTAGATCCTGCCATTCAAGTTGATAATTTTCAAGTCTATACCAATCCCTTGTCCTATGTAAAAATTAAAGTGGAACTTTTAGATTCTGAGCAATTTGATTCTCTGAAATCTCAGTTATCTCCTTATACACCTCTTACAAGTAAAGTCCCAATTACTCAATTTCAATCTAAGCTACCACCTTCTCCACAAATTCAAATTGCCCCAAATATGGCTGGTCAACCCCCTAATAGGATGGATCTTATAGTGGCTATGAGATATGTTCCATTAGTTTTACCCCAGCCACTTAACGCCCTTCCCGGAGGAGATTATCATAAATAACTTCCAAGGTTTAATGGTCAACGTGAGGTTTGTTAAATTTTGAGCATTAATTCACAATACTCTAGGATCTTCATTGAGAGAATAACATATACAGTATATCAATGCATAACAATCACAATAAGCATGAAAAGAATCACAAGAATCAAAAGCATGAGAGACAAGAGACACAGAGTTTCCATGGGGAAAACCCTAAGGTGAAAAACCCCACAACTTCCTCAGAGATAGAGAGAGTAATGGCTCAACCAAAGTACAAAAAAAAATACACTGAGATAGTCTCCTAGTAGCAGATGATCCTCCTCCTCACTAGTGCGCCACTTTCTGAGTGAGAGAAGTGTGACTTTATGAATGATCAAAACAGAGATCTCCCGATCTCTATTTATACTAACCTGTTTTCCCAGTTACACTATGGGGCTGACTTGTCTATCTAGATACATCCACAATATAATATATATTTCAGGGCCGACCCCACACATGGTGGTCTAATAACCCATCAGCAAGTACACACACTTGCGACACTTGTCAGTCCACATGACGACACTTCCTTATAGAGGAATAACACATCTCTTATAAGGGTACAATAAATATATATATATGAAATACATAGATGAAATACATTGCGAAGTTACATATACATCAACACTCCCTCTTAACTAGGAAAGTATTTCTCGACACAGTTCTGCTAGACAAGTCTTCTTCTCGGGATCATCGTTGTCATCATCGTCACTGCTGCTGCTATCTCAACCAATCTCTGATTCTACTTGTCATAGGAAGTTCTACAGAGCCAGTCCTTTTTCATACTGGATGTAAGCCCACCACCTGTAGGTCTTCCTCATCACTGGCCATACTGTGGAATCCTCAGGACTTATTACGTGCATCACAAAACCTGGCTGTAGCGTCCCAGGCTATTACGAGCACACAGCTCTACCTGTCGGATCTCCCAGGAGCACATTACGTGTGACCCATCACAAAACCTGGCTGAAGCATCCCAGGCTGTTCCGACCACACAGCTCTACCTGTCGGATCTCCCAATAGCACATTACATATGATCGCACCACAAAACTTGGCTGAAGCATCTGAGGCCTTTTTCATCCTGTCCAGATCTCCCAAGAGAAAATTACATGTGGTACACCACAAAACCTGGCTGAAGCATCTAAGGCCTTTTTCATCCTGTCCAGATCTCCCAGGAGAAAATTACATGTGGTCATGGCAAAACCTGGTTGAATCATCTGAGGCCTTCTTCATCTTGTCAAGATCTCCTAGGAGCAAATTACATGCGAGAGGACAAAACCTCACAAGAGCATCTCAGGATGTTATGGGTACACAACTCTGACCTGAAGATCTCCCAGGGCACAAATTACATGTCCTCTCAGAGCAATGTCTCGAAAGAGCATCCCATGCTGTTATGGGTACGCAACTCTGACCTATAGGATCTCCCAGACATGCTCATCTGCACAAACTAATCCACGACCACAAAGTATCATCTGATACTCACCATACATCATCCTGATTTACACATGATCATCCTGATCATCATCACTGCAACATCCTGCTACATGTCATCTGGAGAAGCTCGTCATCCATGATCACCCTGATCATACAATGCATCGATCTGATGCACACCAAGTATCTACCTGATACATATCATCATACACAGTGTATCCACCTGATACATAGATACATGATCCACACAATGTATCCATCAACATACATGATCTACCTGATCACACCTGATGCATATCAATATACCTGATCTACCTGATCATACAATGTATCCACCTGATACATATACAGATACATGGTCCAAGCATCCAACATGATGCATATACAAAATACATACAAATGATCCAACTGATCATATCCAACATCCAACATGATGCGTACATACATATAAATGATCCAACTGATCATATCCATCATCCAACATGATGCGTACATACATATAAATGATCCAACTAATCATACAAAGCAGAAACTAGAACATCATCCTGATGCTCATCATCCAATGCTTACATCCACAGCCATGTGAAGGATCCTCCTTCCAACATGCTTGGAATGGCTTCAGCAAATGTGCCCATCACTTCTTCCTCGAAGTGTCCTCGATTTGAAGAACACCAAGCCTCTCCCTGAAGTACTCAAACTTCACCCTGGCTAGTGGCTTCGTTAGCACATCTGCAATCTACTTGTCCGTCGCAACATACATGAGCTTCAGAGCTCCTCTCTGCACCATATCCCTGATATAGTGATATTTTATCTCTATGTGTTTCGACGTGCCATGAAACAATGGGTTCTGAGACAGATTCACACAACTCTGGTTATCGCAGAAGATACCAGTAGCATCCAATGGGAGATCAAATAACTCAGATAGTAGCTTCCATAGCCATACTTCCTCACAACTAGCTGAACAGGCTGCAACATACTCTGCCTCAGTTGTACTCAATGCTACACAGGACTGCTTCCTTCTAAACCAAGAGATCACACCTGATCCCATACTGAAGCAGCATCCAGATGTGCTCTTCCTATCTACAGCACTGCTAGCCCAATCTGAATCAACATAACCCTGTAGGTTAAACTTTTGATTCACTTCATACTTGAGCTCATAATCCACTTTACCTTTCAGGTACCTCAGAACATGCTTTACTGCAACCAGGTGAACACTCCTCGGATCCATCAAGAACTGGCTCAATGTGTTCATAGCAAAGCAAATATCCGATCTCGTGTTCGTTAGGTACATCAAGGACCCAATCATATGACGATACATAGAGACATCAACCAGCTTAGATGAAGCATCACATAGAAGCTTCAGATTGGATGCCATAGGTGTGGCCATGGCCTTGCAATCTATCATCCCGAATCTCTTCAGGATATCTACTGTGTACTTCCCTTGACCAAGGAAGATCCCACCTGCACTCTGCCACACCTCCATACCTAGGAAATAATGCATCATTCTCAAATATTTCATATCCAACTCAGCAACAAGCTTCCTCTTAGTATCTGCAATCAATCTGTCATCTCCTGTTACAAATAAGTCATCCACATACAGGAGTAGAATCACAGGATTCCCTTCTTCAACCTTGTAGTAAAGGTTGGAATCCACTTTACTCTTGGTAACACCCAAACTAGATAGGAAATTGTCCATCCTACCATACCAAGTTTTGGGAGCTTGTTTCAAGCCATACAAGGCTTTCTTCAATCTGCACACATATGACTCCCTGTCATGTATTTCGAAACCGAGTGGCTGCTCCACATATACTTCTTCTTCAACTACACCATTCAAGAAGGAAGTCTTGACATCCATCTGGTGTATTTTCCATTTCATTGCTGCAGCCAGGGCAAGTACTATTCTGATGGAAGTATACCTGGCTACAGGTGCAAAGGTTTCTTCATAATCTATTCCCTCTTTCTGAGAGAAGCCATGAGCCACGAATCTTCCTTTGTATTTCTCTACACTACCATCTGCAACATGCTTGATTTTGTAGATCCATTTGGAAGTCACAACAGACTTCTCTTTAGGTCTTGGGACAACATCCAAAACATCATTCTTCATTATTGATTGGTATTCCTCAACCATGGCATCCTTCCATTCTTTCTTTTCCGCTGCTTCTTCATAACTGGAAGGTTCTTTGTTCATAATATCACAGATTAAAGAAACATAGCTGGTATGCGATCTGGTTCTCTTTTTTGCTCTGTGTTCTTCTTCTGGAATGCCAAATCTTTCTGCATCTTGAATGAGCTCTCGAGCCCATGCAGGTTTCCTCTTGTGAGAGTTATCCTCACGGGGTGGATTTACAGGTTCTTGCGGATCTTCAAACTCACGAACAACTTCTGGATTGCTTCAGTCATGGTAGTGTCTTGAAATCTAGTTTCCTTAGGTTCTTCATAAACTTCGATAGGTGCCTTCCTTGATTTGATGAATGTTGAGTTTTCATCAAATGTCACAACCCTACTGACATCAATCTTCTTGAACCCTGGAAAGTATATTCTGTAAGCCTTCGAGCTTTTACTGTAACCCACAAAGATACCCTTCTTTCCTGAAGGATCTAGTTTAGTCCTCTTTTCCTTTGGGACATGAGTGAATAGTGGACAACCAAATATTCCGAGATGGCTGACTTTAGGTTTCTTACCAGAAAAGACCTCTTCTGGTGTCTTGTTGTCCAATATCTTGTGGGGTGTTCTGTTCTACACATATACAACTGTTTTTGTTGCTTCTTCCCATAAATGCGTAGGTAGATCCTGGTCATGTAGCATTGCTCTTGCTGCTTCCATGATTGTTCTGTTCTTCCTTTTTGCAACTCCATTCTATTGTGGATTGTAAGGAGCAGTCAACTCCCTCTTAATCCCTGAATCACTGCAAAGCTTCTTGAAGTCACCTGAGGTGAATTCTCCACCATTGTTGGATCTGAATGTTTTGATCATCTTGTCAGTTTGATTCTCCATCAAGGTTTTGAATTCCTTAAACTTATCAAACACCTCATCTTTGTTCTTCAAGAAGTATACCCAAGTCTTCCTGGAGAAGTCATCAATAAATGAGACATAGTAAACATACCCACTTAGAGAACTGGATGACATAGGACCACATACATCTGAGTGGATGATTTCCAAGATATCCTTTTCCTTGCTTTCACTACTTGGGAAAGCCTTCTTAATGTTCTTACCTTTTGCACATCCTTTGCAAACACCTTCATGTTTGGTCTTGATTTCAGGAAGACCCTCTACAACCTTGCTTGTAATTGGAAGTGCCCTATAGTTCATATGAGCAAGTCTTCTATGCCAAAGTTCACTTGGCTCCATGGATTCATGCACCATGGCATGTTCAGGTTGTCCCTTCAATTTATACAAACCTCCCTCTTACTCTCCAATCACTACTACATCATCTATGGTCTTTCCCTTTATCCACATTAGGACTTGGCCATCCACAAATACAACCCTCATACCTTTTGCATCCAATGCAGAGATGGAGAGTAAGTTCTTCTTGAGCCCAGGTACATAAAGGACTTCTTTCATCTTCAAAGATTTTCCAGAATCTAGGTTGTAGGAGGCTTCACCACTTCCTTTGATTGGGTATTGATAATCATCCCCAAGTTTCACCTTATGGGGTGATTCATGTTCAGATAGGTTCACAAAAGATTCCTTAAACCCAGTCATGTGTTTGGAAGCCCTAATGTCAATTAACCAATCATTACAACCATGGGAGATAATACCTGTGAGAGCAAAGATCAAAACATACTCTTCTTCACTTGATGAGTCATCATTACTATCATCACTTTCTGCCCTAGCCTTCTTCTTGGGTGGTTCATCATCCTCGACAGCATGAGCATGAAACCTTTTTTTGCTGCCCTTCTTCTTCTTGTTGAAGTTATTGTTGTCCTTCTTGTACTTGGGACAATTTATGGCAATATGTCCTTTCTCATTACAGGTGAAGCATATTCTTCTTTCTCTGAAGTGATGTGAATATTTCTTGGAGTGAGATGGATCTCTCTTGGACTTCCATTTCTTGGTGTGAGCTGTGAGAGCTTGATCTTCATTCCCCATCTTTTCTTCTCGTGCCACAAGCCTTGCTTCTTCTTGTGAGCATTCTTCCCATAGTTTACTGAAGGAAATCAACTTCTTTCTTGCACAGATTCCTTGAATGAAGGAGTCCCATGACCTAGGTAAGCCATTCAGAGTGGTCATGACAACTTCACCATTCTCCACCATTTCATCCACTGCTTCTAGTTGTTCCTTGATCTGGGAAACCCTTGAAAAATAAGATTGAATGGTTTCTCCATTCTGAAACTTTACTCCTTTCAATTGGTTCCGTAGGGTCATCTTCCGATTTATGTTCTTCCCTTCAAATAGCTTGGTCAAAGAGTCAAACATCTCTTTGGGTGTCTTTACAGAAGACACATGGGGTATGAGATGGTCTTTGATAGAATCAACAATGATTCTCTTTGACTTGACCAATTTCTTCTTATGCAATACTTTAGCCTCTTCATCCTCTGGGATAGGGATGTCTTCTTTTATATATGAGTCCAACTCATTCTCTTCCAAGATTAACCCAATCCTATATTTCCAAGCTCGAAAGTTATCAGCCCCTTCAAGCTTATCCTCAAGCTTGGTGTGGTGAGACATTTTAAAGAGTACTTCAAATGGAAATAGAAAAGATTTAGGTCTTACCACTTGAAATGCTGAAAACCAGATCTGGTCCCAGATTAGGGTTTGTCAAAAAAACCCTAAAAATTCAAAATGTGAATTTCAACTTTCTGAAAGGATAGAAAGCCTTGATGAGTTGATCAGCCTGGTGCATTCAGAATTTGAGATCAACAAAGTTTTACCCTTCAGATTTGACTTTTTGTCCTCCCAGGTTCACTAGGGAGAGCCCCAAATTAGGGTTTGAGTTTCCCAGAGATCTACCCAGCCAAAAATCTCGATCTAAAGCTCTAAACTTCGATTTTTGCAAGGAGCTTCCAACTATGTCTTCAGATTTTAGAAATTCCTATTTTTGTGGAAACCCTAATTTTTAGGGCCAAATCTGAAAATGCTCAGAATTGAATTCTGATTGGACAGATGGATTCTCCTTGATGAGTAGAGTCAATCTACTATACTGCTTTTCGAAAATATGTCGAGAGAAACGCAATAAACAAAAAACTCAAGTTTTCGTCATTGCAAAATGTCTTCTTCTCAGGGTAGCTCTGATACCATGTTAAATTTTGAGCATTAATTCATAATACTCTAGGATCTTCACTGAGAGAATAACATATACAGTATATCAATGCATAACAATCACAATAAGCATGACAAGCATCACAAGAATCAAAATCGTGAGAGACAAGAGACACAGAGTTTTCGTGGGGAAAACCCTAAGGTGAAAAACCCCACAACTTCCTCAAAGATAGAGAGAGAAATGGCTCAACCAAAGTACAACCAAAATACACTGAGATAGTCTCCTAGTAGCAGATGATCCTCCTCCTCACTAGTGCGCCACTTTTTGAGTGAGAGAAGTGTGACTTTCTGAATGATCAAAATAAAGATCTCCCGATCTCTATTTATACTAACCTGTTTGCCCAGTTACACTTGAGGCCGACTTGTCTATCTAGATACATCCACAATATAATATATATTTCAGGGCTGACCCCACACATGGTGGTCTAATAACCCATCGGCAAGTACACACACTTGCGACACTTGTCAATCCACATGACGACACTTCCTTATAGAGGAATAACACATCTCTTATAAGGGTACAATAAATATATATATGAAATACATAGATGAAATACATTCCAAAGTTACATATACATCAACAAGGTTACAACAAGAGAACATTGGAATGCTTATTTTAGTTATGCTGACAACCAAAATATCAAACATCGGGACATTTGGATGTGAACTTTTGTCCAAAGCCTAGATGGGGAGGTGATAAAATAATTTAGTGAGTTTCCAACAAATTCTTAAGATGGGATTGAAGCTTTGGAAGAAGTTTTTATGAAATAGTGGGGAGATACCAAGGATTATATTTATTATATTACTGAGTTTGGAGCATTGAAAAGAAAACAAGATGAGATAGTCACAGATTTTACTAAGGGTTTTAACAAGATGTATAGTAAGATACCTGGAGAAATCAAGCCTTCTAAAACATCTTCAAAACTTACATAGACTAATTCTTTTGATGTTGAATTCTCTTTACTGTTAAGAGAAAGGAGATCTATTTCATTGTTAAACATGCAGGAGGAAACCTTGGAGGTTGAGTCAAATCTATTGGCAGCAACTAAGCTTCGGGTTAAACCACTATATTGCGCTAAAGATAAGAAGAAAAAGAGAGAAGCAGGACCTTCTACATTAGGTGTAAAAGAAGCAAACAATAAGATGGATGAAATGACTAAACTCATTAAGAATTTATCTGCAAAAATTAATAGATTGGAAATCGAGAATAAAACTCAAAATAGACCTACCCAAGAGGGATATAATCCAAATCCAAATCAATTCAGACGCCCCTGTGTTCCCAGGTTTTTCCTGAGGGAAACAAGAAACAACGATGATCAAATAATTCGGCCTCCTTTCCAAAATAACTTGGTAGATCATCCCAAAGAGTTAGAAATATTGGAGTTTGAAGATACCGAGCAAGATATCCATCATTTGGAGGAAGAATCTTTTGATTCCTTTCTCACTGAATTTGATTTCCAACGTTCAATGTATTCTGATCAGCAACAAAAAAATTCTCACCAACAGAAGGTTTTAGTTTTAGTAGATTCAGTCAACATTTATCAAACAAAACCACAAAAGTCTTACAATTTAAGATCAGGAGCAAAACAAGCTGCTCAAAATTTCAAGAAAAAAATAATTACTCCAATCAAGCAGCTACAGGATTCTGGAAAAAAGCAAAATCAACAAGTTAGTAGGGACAAGCATATGGAATATGTAGAAACTAGTAAAGTTGATGAGGGATTTAATTTTGAACATGAACTAAGTAAAATCAAAATCCATGTTCCATTAACAGAGCTTATGAAGACACATTCATATAGGGATTCAAATTTTAAGTTATTAAGCTCACAAACCAATCAATTTCCATCTGATATTATCAATTTGCAAGATGAACATCCTACAATTATCTATGGTCCAACTACACCTGATAAGCCGGAAAATAAAAATGATTTTCCTCCACCATTTTATGTCACTCTCATGATTCATGATAGGACGTTACATAACTATTTATTAGATTCTGGTGCTTCCCATAATCGCATGCCCAAAGCTCAAATGGAGGCCCTAGGTTTGAGCATTACCAAGCCTTGTCATGACTTGTTTTCCTTTGATTCAAGAGAAGTCGAGTATCTGGGATTTATTAAGGATCTTGTCATCAGTCTTACACAGTTGCCAAGGAAAATTATATTAATGGATATGGTTATTGCTGATATTACACCAAAATTTTGTATGTTGCTATCAAGATCTTGGGCAAAAAGAGTAGGTGGTACCTTGCAGATAGACCTTTCTTATGCAACTGCCCTAGTGTTTGGGGGAGAAAATAGAAGGTTATATGGATAAATTCACCTTCATTACTTGGTTAGTGATCATGATAATCCAACAAATGACCCAATCTATAACATTTAAGAAGATATTGGATCTTGTATGCTTCACTTGAATGATGATGATATTGGAGGAGTTTTGCAAGTTGAGAAAGAAACACCAGTTCGGCGCAGTGTTGAGATCCAAGGCATTTTGTGGCAGATGTATTTTGACGGTTCATAATCCAAAGAAGGAGCGAGAGCAGGAGTTGTCCTCATTTCTACAAGGGGTGAAATTATATCTTTGATGTATAAGCTAGAGCACTTTACCCTTTGCAGTCGACGTCAATAATCACCCCCACAAAGATACCTATGCCCCCACCCCCACCCTCAAAAGAAACCAGTTCTATTTAGTTATCTCGCACGTATACACTGCATGGAATCATTTCACAGGGAACCCATTTTTTCATCTGCAAGATTAACCCTCACTTCATCATTGGAAAATGTCCATCGATCCACTCAAAACTGTGGGGATTCCACCCATCATAAAAATTGGTCCCCCGATACACCAAAAACTATGGGAACCCCACTGATATTCTTTATGTACAAACAATTTCCCTCATCACCTCACATGGAGGGAACACCATATTATTTTGGAAGCAACCCATGGTCACCTTTGATCAATGTATTTGAGGCTCCCTATGTTCAACAGTAATTTTCTTTCCAGTTACCATTACCCTTCATTTTTTGTCTCCATCAAGGCCCTTTCATTTGCAGTTTGTATCTGACCATTTCAATATGTTCCATTCTGAAATAAAAGTTGTTGTCCCTACTCCCCATGTTTACATTTATCAAAGGAAGTTAGGATCCCCATGCTTATCAATCAGTCTTGTGTTAGGTCTGTTCATCCACCAGTCGGTTACAATATAATCTTGGTTCTCAGGATAAGACTCTTGTTTTATCATGTGATTCAGCTCTCGTCGACATCAAAACAATACATTTCAAGAGTTGCAGTAGTTGCAGTTGTACCTAGGGATCCCTTTAAATCACTATAAGGGATCACCTCAAACTTAGTAGGGAGAGTCATTAGATCTCCCTAACTACGTGGTTTCCCCTGTGCTCGACGTCAACACATCATCGCATCAGGGAGAAACTTACGTTTGAAGGTAGCAGTGTTCACATTTGGAAATCATGGTAGTTGTTTATTTGGTATAAGTGAACCTCTAAGAAAGATTTACATACCAATTTGGTCCCCCACCACAGTGGGTTTACCATGGTCACCAGTATTTCCACTTCTTTAATATTCTGCAGCAGTTCCTAAATCATTCACTCAAACATGGATTGAACCCACCTTCATCACAGTCAAAGCAATATAGTAGAGTCGACACCTTGGTCCTCTCTCATTGCAGTTCCTTTGACAACATTTCACGAGCATGGGTATTCCCGCTTCGTTTGTATAAAAATTATTTTTTATTACATCTCCAGCGGTCGTCACCAAAAATATTCCCCAATGGGAGAACCTTATTTTGTCCACATATGCTTCATCCTACAGAATAGGAGAGAAACAATAGAAAAACATGATGCATTATCATCTCTATAGTACCCTCTGAACCTCATACATCTGGGGTCATCTGTTAACACATAAAAAGTCGCACACATGCGACATTTCGGCGATTCATCCAGTAAAGTATCATAAAAATAAAGAATGCATATCACCATAGGAATCCTCAACAGATACAAAACACAGCATGAGTCCATAAGTGCCAAGAAACAATCAAAATAAAGGGGTAGCATGGGTAGTACACAGTTGACCCGCGCTATAGCGCAGGTTATCTGAACAATGCTTGCACTACACCTACATGGATTTTCCTTCGATAGACACGCTACTGTCAAAAGGCAGGACCACTTACTCCCAGCAGTGCATTAAAGGCTCAATCCTCCACAAGGTAATGAATTTGGCTCCTCACACACTCAGTGGCATTAATCATCCCCTCTAGTGTACCTTGGAACTAGTTCATTCAGGAGGAGAGTTCACACTTGGATCTGGATGTTTGTTGGCCACCTCTTGGCCTATAAAATAAATCCATTGGCATGCATTTGATAGAGATAAATTTGAGAAAGGTTATGTTCCTAGATTTGAGTTGGAGCTTCCTCATATCCCACCATTTCCTACCATTGTAAGAATTCCCAAGCTCCCTTGTCACCTTCCATCTAGGGGCAAGTGTTTCTCTCCATTGTTCTTCCATCTACATAGCATTTAGTTTGGATAAGAAAGGCCTCCCTAAGGGAGATTGTTGGATTCCATTGAAGCCTTCACCTCCTAGGTGTTGTACAGTTATTCCGTTGGGCAATACAAGAGTGGTTTAGCATATCTTTGGTTGTTGTTGAATTTTACATTCTCCCCTCATATATTTCATTTTGTTTTTATCAATATTTTCATGTTTGAATCTGAAATACACTAACAATCTCTTGCAGGATCACTTGGAGGAATACCAACCAAACCAAATACAGTCTCCATGGACTCAGGCCTTGCTGCAACCTACAAGGATTAGCCCCTTACCAAGTGTAAGAGTGCACTTGTGCAATTTTTTCCACAACACCCCCCCTCCCTCTCTCTCTCTCTCTCTATCTCTCTCCCCCTCTCTCTCTCCCTCAATGCCTTGCACATGGTATATAATTAAACGTTTGGCCTGGGTACCTGAAGGAATCATATAGGAACCTAGGTCCCATAACAACACATTAAAGCATGCCTTTAGGAATTTAGGATTCTTAATGGCCCTATATATATTGGTGAAGGGAGAATACCTAGTCCTTAGTCCCTAAATAAATTTTCTAGGCATATGGGGCCATCAACCATGTATGACTTGGTATGGGTATCCATGACACTATGGATCTTGGTTTTTTTGCCCTGGGGCCTTAGACATGGTCATAGGAGCATACTTGAATCTCCAAACCTAAATGAATATTCTATCCATCTAGGTATAAGTAGGTTTCCTCCACCAACCACACATAGTCTCCTGAGGGTATCATTGGCTTATGATTGAGGATGATAGTGACATTAGGAGGTTTTGAGTAGAATGTAGGTGTCTTAGTGACACAGGAATGAATTTTTTAAGAAGACCATGCCTCTTGACCTAAAGAAACTATTGAGGCATCCAAATCCATTAATAATTCCTCAAAGAACCATAGATGAATTTGCATGGGTACCCATGGTAATATGTACCCAAGTCCTTAGGAGATGGGGCCTTAGCCATGTTCAAGGGAGGATACCTAAACCTTGAGCCCTAGAGTAATTTTCTAGTGATCTGGGGCCAAGAAGGTTGATTCTTCCAACCACACATGGCCTTTTGAGGGTATATTTGGATTATGATTAAGTATGTCGATGCCATTAGGTGGTTTTTAGTAGCATGCATGTGTATTATGTCCTTGGAAATGATGTTCCAAGGAAGAAGGCCATTCATTTGTCCCTAAATAAATAAGTGAGGAATCTAGATCCATGAACAATGCATTGAATCATCATGCATGAATTGGAATGGGTATCCACGACACTATGGATCTAGGTTTCGTGGTCTTCGATCCTTAGACATGGTCAATGGAGGAGACCCAAATCTTGAGCCCTAAATGAATCTTCTAGCCATCCAATTCTATGAAGGTTTCCTCCACCAACCAAAAATGGTGTCCTAAGGGTATCCCTAGACTATGATTGAGGATATTTGTTCCATTAGGTGGTTTTGAGTAGTAGGTAGGTGTCGCGGGGCCTTGGGAATGACGTTCGAAAGAAGGATACCATTGATTCATATATATCCATTAACAATGCCTCAAAGAAACACACATGATTTGGATGGGGTATCGATGGTGCTATATATACAAGTCTTGGGGACTTAGGGCATTGTACATGGTCAGACGAGGAGACTAGAACCTCAAGCCCTATATGAATCATCTAGCCATCCAAGAATGAGATCTTTTCCTCCACCAACCACACATGGTCTCCTAAGGGTATCATTGGCATATGATTGATGATGTATTCTTCATTAGGTTGTTTTGTGAAATATGTAGATGTCCTAGGGCCTTCGAAATTAATTTTGAGGGAAGAAGACTATGCCTTTGGCCCTAAAGAAACCATTGAGGAATTTAAAGCCATGATAATTCCTTACAGAACTAGGCATGAATTTGTTGAGGTGTCCATGCCACTGTGTCTCCAAGTTGTGGGGTCTAGGGGCCTTGGACATAGTAAGAGGAGGAGACTTGAACCTTGAGCCCTAAAGGAATAGTCTATCCATCCAAGGCTAATAAGTTTACCTCCACCAACCACACATGGAATCCTAAGGGTATTATGCGCATATGATTGATTATGTATGTTCCATTAGGTGGCTTTTAGCAATATGTATGTGTTGTAGGGCCTTGGAAATGACTTTCTAGGGAATAAGACTATGCCTTTGGCCCTAAAGAAGCCATTGAGGCATCTAGAGCCATTAAAAATGCCTCAAATCACCACACATTATTTGAAAGTGGTATATAAGGAGCTATGTATCCAAGTCTTGGGGACTTGAGGCCTTGGACATGGTTATAGGAGGAGACTTGAACCTAGGGCTCTAAAGGAATCTTCTAGCCATCTAGGGATAAGACTTTTTACTCCACCAACCACACATGGTCTCTTGAGGGTATCATTATGTTATAATTGAGGATGTTAGCTCCATTAGGTGGTCTTGAGTATAATGTAGGTGTCTCAAGGACACGGGAATGCATTTCTAATGAAAAGACCATGCAGCCTCTTGGTCTAGAGAAACCATTGAAGCATCCAAATCCATTAATAATTGCTTTAAGCACCCCATATGGCTTTGCATGGGGACCCATGCTGCTATCTACCCAAGTCCTTGGGACATGGGTCCTTGGACACATTTAGGGGAGGAGACTTAAACCTTGGTCCCTAAAGTAATTTTCTAGTGATCCAGGGCTAAGAATGGTGACTCTTCCAACCACACATGGCCTCTTGAGGGTATCTTTGGATTATGATTAAGGATTTTGATGCCATTTGGTGGTTTCCTCCACCAACCACACATGGCCTATTGAGGGTATATTTTTCCTATGAGTGAGGATGTCAATTCTAGTATGTGGTTTTATGTACTATGTATGTGTCCTAAGGCCTTGGGAATGATGTTCCAAAAGAAGACCATGTCTTTGGCCCTAAGGAAACCATTAAGGAATTCAAATCCATATACCTCAAAGCATCATACATGACTTACCAGGGGTATCCATGGTGCTATGTTTTGAGGTCTTGTAGTTTAAAGAGATCTCATATTACCAGTGGAGGATGTGCTACGTATTGGGGTCTTGTAGTTTAAAGAGCGCCCGTATTACAAGTGGACGATGAATATCCCCATTAGAGAGATTATGCGGTTGTTTGGGTTATCAATCAGTGCTCATAAATTTATTTTATATTATTTTGAAAATAATAAGTTATATATGTAGAAACATAAAATTATCATAGCATAATGATGTAGATCTATTCAATGCATTTCCAATGAGCAAAAGAACTAAAAAACTGATGTCTAGATAGAAATTTATGGTTAACATGGTAAAGTATATTTATATAATAAAAATAGTGTGCACACTTGCACAATTCTATAGTGTGCACACTTCTAGAGCACATGCACACTTTAGAAGCAAACATGTGGTTCTATAGCGCGCATATTCTCTAGAACGTGCATGCATTATTTTAAATTCAAATTTTCTTGGCGGGACAAATTCAACTCACCCACATATTTGTTGACATGGTTGCTTCAGATTTAGGTTTGTTATGGCGATCCTATGGCTCAAATTGTAAAATCAACAAAATGTCCATTTTTCTAAATGTTTCTAAATATATTCGTTTTTTCAGGTTATGTTTTTAATGGGCTACACAAATATATGCCCGATGAAATTACACATCATATAGGGTTGAGAATGCAGATTCCAAATCTATAATTTAAAACAAAATTACTATTTTTAATATATTTTTTTCTTGACATATATCAGAATCTTAAAATAGATACCCCTTTTATATCTATTATAACTTTTGTTTTCCTTATCATTTTAGGAAAAAAAAACATATAATGTGCACTAGTGCATACTGAGACCTACAATCTAAAAAAGAAAATTATGTTTGATTAATGTTAAGACCCTTTTGCATAGCACTAATGGGAAACATTATAATTTCAAGGATATAATGACTTTCATAATTGAAATAATTAATATTATAAATTTTGAAAAAATCTTTGTGCATAAGAACAATGTGTTCTCTACAATTCAACATATTTTTGTAGTCAAATTCAATCATTTAGGTACTCAAAGGTAGCATTAACAGAAACATATGCATTATCTTTTGCATGAAAAGGTATACTAATGATAATAAAACTCAAATTTCAACTCGTCATACACAATTTATTTAAAAAAAAATTATATATTTTGAAAGCTAATTCATTTTCCCACATCTCATCTTTTTACACCATATTCAAATTCATTGTGGAAGTGCCTTGAATTATCCCTCCAAGTTAAAATATTGTTTTTTTTCCAGGTTTTCATTTCCACTAACATGTCATGAGAGACCATCATTAGCTTTAACTCTCCCTTATATAATAACTCCTTAGAGACTAGGAGATACTCCTCCAAATACCGCGATACATTCATACATCCAATGCATATGTGTTCCTCAACAATCACTACATTACCTAAATATATACCTATGAACTCATTGCACACATAGGCCCTTCATTATACAAACCACTATTATATATGAATTTACTTCATTACATATACATTTAACTCCATATATACCCCTCTTGGTCATAACTTAATACCCTCCTTCAAAAACATTTGTCCTTAAATATTTGCAGGTAAGGGATTTACATTTGATGAAACCAAGTAAGAGGATTTCCTCATATTCAGGCTTTCTTGTTTCCATTGATGATAAGCCATCCATCCAAAATAAATAAAAAAATTGGTCTTAATCCTTGATAGTCTATTTTTGCATAATTTTATTTCCTTTGATTCCATGTGTTGTTATTGTGACTTATTCAATTTGTTGTAGTTTTTGGTCTTGGATAATATTTTGTTGAATACTGATCTTCTGAACCACTTCTCCATGGATAGAGTTGATTATTCCATCTTCATCCTTGTAGTTTTGATGTAGATCTTGTTGCATTTATTGGAAACTTTTTGGTAATGAGGATGTCGATATGATTTCACCTTTGATGGTCTCATTTCATGCTGCACACCCATGCCATCAAAATTGTTTTGAAAGGAAATTCCATCCTCTATCCTTTTTTCTTCATTTTTAATTAATCTATCCTTTAAGATAATGTGAACATATTGGACATGTACATCCTCAAGCTAGTTCTTAACTTCTTCCATTATTTTTTGGTTTCCTTGAATCTTGTCTTCCTTCTCCTTTTGAAACTTCAGTGTGATGCCATCCTTCAAATTCTTATGTCCTTATTTGATTCTACATTGCATTTCTAATTTTACATCCTCATTATTTAAGGTTTCTTCAACCTTCTTGTAAATTTCTCTTAAGTATTTTGGTAGTCTCTTCATCCAAAATCCTTGTTTTTTCTTAATTTTGAGGATGGTTTTTTTCTTCTTTAAATCTCTTGACCTCATTCATTAATTTAATTTACGGTTTTAGAAACTACATATTTATTCATTTTTCTTTTTCAATTCTTCCTTTGACCCATCATTTTCCCACATTCATTTCCTATTATTTCTTGCTTCAATTATGTGTTCTTCATTAAGGGCTTGTATCTTGGACAACTCCTCACCTATATTTTTGAGTTTCTCTTTTTATTATTTCAGTTCATCTTGAGTTTTATTCATCTCTTCCAGTTTTTAATCATTGATCCATCCTTCTAAAAAGAGTCCTTAAAATACATCCCATGTGGCATTTAGTATGGTATTTTTATCAATACTCATCTACCACTCTCAAGATTCATCATAAAATTGAATACTGGCCTCAAAATGAGTCTTACAAGTTTCCCTTATTCTCCTCAACCATTCTATATGATTGATTTCATATTTATGTTCATCTCCGTGTTGTACCTCAAAATGTCACACGTGAGTGTCATACTTTTTCACCATGGAAATGTAGTTGTCTTGCTCCCTAGAGGTGTTCTAAAGGTAAACCTAAAGCCTATTATGATCCCTACCTATGTCGGGGATTCAAATACATCATTAGGAGCTCGAAATCTTGTCATTTGGACCTTAATTTTTTCTCGTGTATAGGAATTTTTTCCCCCTGCTTCTTGTCCAGGGAGGGACAATTACAACTTTATTGCTCCTTAATAGTCTATTCAGGGGCGACAATTTCAACATTTTCGCCCAGTACTCTTCCTTAGGGGGACGAAAATCATGTTTCCACCATTTGATCATGGATCTAGGATCTTTATTTGGGCATGGTTTTGGGAGGTTTGTTGCATCTTTCGAGTATGATATGATTTCTATTCGAGTTGACCTTGATCTCCTTGGATTCATATTATCCTCCCTTGATCCACCCTTCTCTACTAATTAGTTTGGCCTCTCCACCCTATAAAATGAGGCCAATTCTCAAGTGAAAACATATGGGGATTTAGTGATACCATCCTTATGATTGTGTGATTCTCAACATGGAAAATAGATTAGAGAGGTGGTCCTTATGGTCTTAGAGTGCTCAAAGGGATTCTAATAGATATATTGGAGGATATGCTACTGGTACAAGATCAGGTATAATCTTTGCATGTACTTGTTTCTATTAGATTTCTAATCAATGAACTTGCCGTATTCTCCCAAATTGTGTTTCTTATGTTGAATGCATGAATTTGTTTACTTGTTAGTGAATAGATTCAGTTTGATACACTTGTTCTTGGAAGGTGTTTTTATTTTACCTTTGTTCGTAGGCTCACCGACGTGGATCCTTAAGCTAGGAGCTGGGAGGAAAACCTTTGGGACTGAGGTAGGACATCTACCCTTCTCATCCTTCTCATGCATATGCTTTCTTGGATTGGCTTGTGTATAGACTAGATATAGGATAAATTAGGAACCATTTGTTTCTTTTCTATCTTGGGTTAGGTGTCTAGGGAACCTGATTTTCGTAAGAGGAATCCTACTTAGTTGTAGGGAGGATTTCCTAACACACTCCACTAAACATAGGTATTGTAATTTTTCTTAAATGAGATCTACCCAAAACCCTTAACTTCCAACCTCAATATATTGACAATAACATCAAAATGGATAATATGATTTTTACAACATATTATCCTATGTTTCATCTTTGCAATGGCCTTTGAATCACCTTAGTTTGACCTTCTAATCAAAATTAGTGCTAATTTAAAAATAAAATACCTTCCAATACCATGATTTGAAAATTGTCTTATAGCTTAACTTTCTACCTGAGGTAACTCTAAAATTTCATCCCCTTTGAGTCTAAATTTGATTTCTCTAGTATCTTAATATGTATCTTCTAATTACCCAAAGGTCATTAGACATATCCACTTTGAGCAAAAACATATTTAATTACTTGCTTATGTGTTTTTTTCTTATGAACTTTCTTTTTATACATCACACCAATTGATTTAGCAATTTTATTTTATCTAGTAGCTATTTCAATTGTTCTAGACTCCATTCCAAATCTAGTTGGAGGTCAAAAATATTTTTTTAATTTCTTGTGTTCTTTTTCTTACTTCTCTCCAATAGATTCAGTTCCCCTTATTGATCCACTAGCATATCTATGGTGGGGAGGGACAATGTTTATATTTTAATGATGTGGAGAGATCAAGTGAATTACCACTTCTCCATTTTTTTAGGTGATGAGGAATTACTCAAGTGCTCAAGAAGAGGTCTACAACTCTTATATCAAGGGCGAGGGAAGATAGGGATAGGAAATGAAGGCAAAGCATAGAGATTTTATAAGCATAAATATCAAAGAAGAGGAAGGTAAGGTGAGGCCCACTAACTCGATTAACCATTGAAACCACCATGTCTTCCATTTAAATCTCAGTTTCATTTCACATATGAAGTAAATTGATTAATATTTTTCAAAGAATGTATCCAAAGAGTATTGAGAAGTTATTTGTATCCATATTCAAGAGAAGATATTCTAGACCTAAACTTCCCAATCTTAGTTTCCCAAGGAAGGGATTTTGTATGAACTATGTTCCGGCCTTCAAGCACAAAAAAGAGATATTGGATTCACCTATTAGTTTTCAATATGGATATTGAAATAATTTGAGTGTTTGCATTGTTCTCTATAATATAACTTTGAACTTTCAAATGGTCTTGCCATGGCATATATGTATTTTAATGCATGTTATATTAAGTAATTAAAAAAAGAAGTTAATATAGATCTAGTTTTTTTTTTCAATTATAGGATTATATTTTTATTACCCTTTAATACCTCCCTCCTAGTTTGTCTGTGAACCTACCTTGGGTTGCAGAAAAGGCTCATCGCAACTAATCATGAATTCGAAAGAAGAACAATGGTTTATCATGTGGGCCAACTTTTCAATTCAAAACTTAAAACTAAGGGTTCCAAGTCCAACAACCCAAGTGGTAGGAGGAAAATAATTTCACCTCAGTTGCCACAATAACCCTGGTATACTTCACAACGTAGTGTCGACCAAATTCTCAAATAGTCTTGTCATCTACTATTACAACCTACCCATAATACATCCTATTTGTTCCAAATTTGAAGTGCAAAATTTTTCCAACCTCCCAATTTATATATGTACATAAATGTCAATGAAACTCACATGATCATCTATCTTCTCATGTTCCATATATAATCTAATTAATAATAATATTCTTATAGGTTCTCTACTTTCTAATTAATAATATTTTTGTTCACCCCCTCCTCATATACCTAAATTAATAAAAGAGAATCATTATAATCTCAATGTAATGAATATGGTCATCGTTATTTTAATTAATTATTGTATTTTTCATATAAGTTCGTTGAGAAAAAAAGATTGGACTCAATTTATCACTCCCTACCATAATCAAATCACTCTCATTTCCCATTTTTATTTGAAACCCATACCATATCCTCTATCCTCATATTCTTCCCACCATCATCATATTCAATGTTTCTAGTAGTTCATTCCTTGTAGGGCCATCCAAAATAATATGAGCAGGGGTATTTAAGTGATCAAAATGAGTAGGGAATCCACTTGGAAAACAATATGAACCCTCTAATAGAATAATAATTTTTATATAGGCCAGGATATTCACTGTTGTATTTGAAATGCTTTAAGTCCAATATTGATGTATATCCCAACCTACACAAAATTTATTACACTAATGAAATATTCATATTGTTTACTTCCCACTCCACCAAAAGCATGAAAAATAGTAAACCGTTATGAAGTTTTCAATTGAGAAATAGATAGGATGTGAAATTGCACGCTTGGGTCTAAAATTTTGCGGGGAGAATGTTTTTCTCAGAACATTGTAAATGAGTAATGTTTTGGATACAAAACCTTTCACTTTAATGTTTCAAATATATTCGACACATGTCAAAAAGCCTATCCCAAAGATGCATAAAGCAATCTTATAACATTTAGTAGGGACAACTCTAATTGGATGGAGGTGGTAATTTAGATCTCCCTCATCCAAGTTAGAATTTGTATTGTCCAAAAGCTATGTAAATAAGATCCAATATATTTAAATTGATTTGTCGTTTTGTCAATGATATAAATTTTCAACCCTCATGATTCTAATACCAATTATGAAAATATCAAAATATTTCATCAACATACTTTTTGAATGATGATATATGGAAAATGGTTGGCTCATGATCATTGAAATATTTCGTCATAATCACATTTTCTAAACATGGATTTGAAAAGCATACTCTCATTCAATCACAATGTCATTTGTTTGAGGAAGTAGGTAAATATTTTGAGAATAAGCCATAACTAGCACCAATGAGACATACATAGAAATATTACTTGTAATCAATGTGTTCAAAAGTAAGTTGATTTTGATAGTCCAAAGCAGTTCTTAGTTCAAAATTTGGTTTTGATAAATAATGTGACTATAGCTTTCCAAACATGGATGATATATGGCGATGTGATAGATGTAATGGATGTGTTTGCTAGAATGATGAATTAGATTTAGTGGGTGTATAATTTCTATGTGTCATTTCCCCATCCATAGTTTCCAGCAACAAAGGAAGATATTTACGAAATCACAGGTTCTAATTTTCGCCCAATAGGCCATAATACGAATTTATAGTATGAAAATGGTTGTGCAGATGCATAAATTTAAAACATAGCATAAATACAACTCTATCCACACATAAAACATGTATATACAAGAATAATTATCACATGAAGAAAATAAAAACATTCCATATTCAAATACAAGAGAATAATTATCTTTTAACAAAAAAATCCAAGCAACTAGATATATAAGAGCAATTTTCCACCCATGTGTAGGCATCAGTTGCATATACCACACCCAAGTTGTTCTATGAGGCCACAAGGAAAAAGAAAACACCTACATGCTTTTCTTTCTCAACGTACAACCCATTTTCTCTCATGCTTATCCAAACTGCCCACCCACGAGAACTTATAGGGATCTCACTTAGTCATCCCAGACTTGGCACTCTTTTCTACTACCCCACACAACACAAGGAATTAATTTCCCATCATTGCTCTACAATTCCCTCATGAAATCCAAGGCTTATTGTGCTTACCAATGTGTGTAGAAAGTGTCCAATATGTTTTATGTTGTTGGAGAACCTCCTGTAGCATTAATCTACGGTTTCTCAAGCATTTAGGAGTAGCCAAACTCAATGGGTAAAGGTTCATATCTTTCCCAAACTCTATGCTCACCTACAACCATCTATTTTCTCTCAAATCTGCAATCCTCCTTCATAATTTTGAATTTTTGGTTATTGCACAATTCGGTAATGATAAGGGAAATGGAATGAACAACAAAAAGAAGAACATTGGGTACTGTAAGATGTGTTGTAAAAATATTGTTTTTGAAAACTGGATGATAGACTTTGAATGAGATGAGAGGATGGGGAAAATATAGTTGACATAACTTTTGAATATAGAAGAGAGGATTCTTACAATATCCATATAAGTATATTCATCCCATGCTTCCATAACTACATGATAAGACATTCCCTACAAACCTCAAATATGTATTCAATAATTGGATTTAACAGTCACAAGAAATTAATTGGCTCATTTAAGGTACATTGCAGCAAATGGGTGAGTTCTGTGAAAATACCAGATCCAAATCATATCTAAGCACTCAAGAAGTTCCTCACAAAATTGCTAAGAATAGATTGCACAATACAGTGAAAACCGAGACAAAATAGATGCACATAATAAAAGTCTATTGCATAATTTTACATCAGCCAAACTTAGGCACTGAGATGGCTGTCCAAATATATAATTACATCCGAAATTTGAAGGGCTAAGGAGGCATTCAAAAATATCAAAAAAAGAAGGCTTACTAATCATGGAAAAACCCCATTAGTGGCAACATCACTTTCCAAACAAGTCAAGAGGGTGGTCACAAATTGGAAAAATCAATTATGGCATCCCATGTATGATGAAAAAGAAGAAAGTTGATAGATTTAGGTGAGAAAAAGAAAGTGGATGTGATGGCCAAAAAGATGTAAACTTACTAATTCCATGAATATGCACTAGCTTTGTCTTTATCCATTCAAAAGCAAAGCAATTTGCTTTATGAGCAATAAAAGCATAACAAAGTACCCAAAAGAAGGAAGTGCACTCTTTCTAATCTAGAATTGACACAAAATCTATCAAAAATCAAAATAGGGCACCGAAGTAGATAAGGATGACATGAAGTGGACCTACTAGAATACATGTGGCCAACTAGCTAGTCTAACACCTAGGAAAGTAATACAAATTTATAATAAAACTTATCCTAAGTCTAGATGGGATAATTAATATTCCAACACCCCCCCTTAAGCCTGACTGTATGTGAGTACAAAAATCAGAAAATAAAGGGCCTAAAAATTGTGGCTAAGGTCACCCTGTTTACATTTATTTTGTCTAGAAAAAGGAAGGAAAGAAGGAAAACCTCTTGGGAAAAACCTCCCCTTAAAACTAGACATCAAACAAAACTGAAAAACTTTCTTTTCAATATTTCTTCACCATGTTTTCAGACACTCCAAGAAGTGTCCTGAGATGGCTGAAATTATTCTTTGTGAATGGTTTGGTGAAGATATATATACAGCTTGCACGGAAGTAGGAAAAAACTACAGAGATATAGTCTGATCATGCGTTAGTCCTCCTATATAATGCATGCAAATTTCTATATGGTTGGTTCTATGTATTTGCACTGGGTCAATTGATATTTTAATAGTACTTTAATTGTGAAACCAAATGACTATAGGTGTGCAGAATTCAATCTCAAACTCTGAAATTTCGTACCTTGCAATTAGACAACCTGAGTGGTTTCATTTACAACTCCTCTGTATTCAACCTCCATAGATGAAAGTGCAATGACACTTTGCTTTTTAATTGGCCAGCACATTGGACCTCCTCCAAGCATGAAAACATATCCAAAGATTAACTTCTGGTCTGAGTTGTCTCTAGCCCAATCAGAATCTGATATACCATACAGATTCAATGAACAATGAGCAACGAAATGTATCCCAAATGAATTGGTTTCTTGCAAATAATACAAGATCCTTTTGGAAGCCTTCCAATGGAGCTAATGTGGCTTCTACATATACCTTGACATGACATTGACTGCAAAAGATAAATCAGGTCGATAATGAGTAAGATATAACAAACTCCCAACAAGCTGTATATACAAAGTGTTGTTCACTAGCGGGGTAGAGTTACCATCTTCAAGCCTTACTCCAGAGATAAAGGGAGTCTTTGCTGACTTAAATTCTTCCATTCTGAATTTCTTTAGTATATTTGATGCATATTTTGACTGAGATACCTTAAGTCTTGAATAGGACTTAGTGATCTCAAGTGTTAGAAATTATCTTAGTAGGCCCAAATCAGTCATAGAAAATGCATGATGCAAAGCAGACTTTACTAAATCAATCTCATCAATTGAATTCCCAGTGATCAAAATATCATCAAAATTTAATAAAATGACAAAAATGTAACCATTAACATCCTTCAAGTAGAAATTTGGCTCAGATTTGCATCTACAGAAACCTTGCGACAAAATGAAATTGTCCATTTTGGCATACCAAGCTGTGGGAGCTTGCTTGAGACCATACAAAGACCTTTTCAACTTGCACACAAGGGAGGGATCACTTGCATAACCTTTGGGATGATTCATAGAAATATTCTAATCAAGGTCTCCATGGAGGAAATCACTTTTTATATCCATGTGGTGCACTCCCCACTGCATGGATGTTGCAATTGCCAGAACTAGCCTCAGAGAATCCATCTTTGGCATTGGTGAAAAAGTCTCGTTGTAGTAGAGGCCATGGACTTAGGATAATCCGTTATCAACTAGCCTTTGTTTGTACTTCACTGTTTCACCATCAACACACACCTTTGTCCAAAAAATCCACTTACAATTGACCAATTTTCTGCCAGGTGGGAGTGAGATTATCTCCCACGTTCCATTCTTTTGAAGAGACTCGAACTCTTCATCCATGGAATCCTTCCATATAGGTTCATGTTGAGCATCTTCATATCATTTTGGATCAGATTCAACCATTAAAAGTCACCTATTAGGAAGATAAGGATCTTTGGTAGAAAGAGCATTTTCAAATTGAGACCTAGTCTTCCTTGTATCTAGAGGGTCACCCACAAGTTCTCCTGCTGCTTCAATAGGTTTTTCAGCCCACTTAGGCCTTTTATGTGAAATTGGCTCTAAAATAATGTGGTATTATTCATCATCAGAAATAGAATCAAAATATTCATCAGAAGCTTCACTTCTTTCATCAGATGGTGGTTGTGAGGATTCTCCAATTTCAACTGTGTGCATGGGTTCTTCTTCAAATTGCACACTCCTTTCAATGAAAGATTTTTTAGTGTTTAGATTAAGCAATTTGTAACCCTTAGATTCTTAAAGGTATCCAACAAAAATGCATGGTTGTATTTGGGGTTGCAAATCCCTTCTCTTCTTAGGAGGTATTCTAACCCATGCTTTAGAGACAAAAATTATAAAAATGTGACACATCTGGCTTGTGTCCACTTTAGGATTCAAAAATTGTGATCCCTTTCAAGGAATTATGTAACACACTATTATGAATATAGGCTATACAATTAATGGAATCATCCTAGAGTATTGGAGACACATACTTGGACTCCAACATGAAAGTGGCCATCTCCTTGAGGGATCGATTCTTCCACTTTGCCACACCATTCTATTTTGGTGTGTAGGGAAATTTATGCTACATTTGAATGCCAACATCGACATAAAGTTGCTGAAAATAAGACTTGAGATATTCCCCCCCATTTTCTATTCGAAGGGATTTGATATTTCTACCAAACAGGCTCTCCATAGAGGCTTTAAAAACCTTGAAAATAACAAATACTTATGACTTGTATTGGAGAAAGTAAACCCAACAAAACCCTGAGTAGTCATCAATGAAGGTTAAAACATTTTTGGTATTTCTCAAGGACAAATTTGGGAAGGGACCTGAGATGTCACTGTGGATTAACTCAAGGGTTTCAGAAGTTCTCTCAGTTCTATCTCTCTCAAACTTGCGCTCAGGGTGTTTACCAAGGATGAAACCTTAACAAATTCTCTTTGAAAATTTAATGTTTGGAAGCCCAAAAACCATGTTCTTCTCGTGCAAATCATGTAGTTACTTGTAGTTAAGGTGTCCAAATCTCTCATGCCATAGTTTGATAGTTTCATTGGCATGAGTGAGGAGTGTAGTAGGTGATGAGAAGGGCATAAAATGAGAAAATTTGTAAACTTTAGAGTCATGATCAATAGTTCCTATGGAAACAACTCTACTAGCGGACATTTAAGAAATTTACACATCATTTGGGGTAAATATGACTCTCTTGGGAGACCCTATATGAGTCATCTGATATACAGAAAGGAGGTTGGAAGCTAGACTGGGAACAAACAAAACATTATTGAAAGAACCATGATCTAGGTCTATTATACCCTTACCTCTTTATTGAGTCTCTGAATCATCTCCCAACACAGTTATTGGACCACCATAGGAATCGAGAGAGGAGAAAGACTCTCGTTTCTACCATATCACTCCATGCTCCTGAATCAATGATGTAAGAGGAAGATTTGGATGTGTTGGCCATTAAAGCATGAACCCTTTCCTTGTCTTCTAAATTTGAACCTCTTACTTCCTCTTTGCACCAGATGGAAGAGGGATATTGTTCTTTTCAAGAATATGGGTCATCTTGTTGATGGTCTTCTTCATGCAGAAACTCTCAGGATGAAAGCCCCTATTGTAGTATGCACACTTTCTCTTCTCCTTCTTTTTCTATTGATTCATCTTGGAGCTTGAGGGATCCTCTATTGGATTTCGTTTCTCCTTCCTTTGATCAAAAGGATTTTTGTCCTTATCCTTCTTATTTCCCTTTCAATTATTCGAATCTCCAACAACAAATGAATGGTCTTTTAATGGATTTATGGATTCCATTAAGAGCAACTTATCTTGCTCCTGAGTTAGAGATTCCATGAACTCTGCCAGCGAGGGAATTTTCCAGTTTCGAACTGTGATCTTGGTAGCATGAAAGGTCGAAAAAAGGATAGAATAGTCTCGATCCAATTTCAAAAGTATGGCCAAGATCAACTTTTCATCCTTCTTTTCAATCCCACATTGTTTTAGCTGAAGCACCAAAGACCTGAATTTAGTGAAGAAGTCTTGTAAGGTCTCAAAGTTGCTTCGAATCAGAGAAACCAACTCATTCTCTAGTACATGGCCTCTCAATTCATCAGTATTTTGAAACAAATTCTGAAGTTTAACCCAAACTTCATTCGGTATGGTTAAAACCATCCAAATGAAAGAGAATATCTCTTGAGGTACTGAGACACAAGAGACCAAAATATTTATCCCTTTTGTTATGCCACTTGCCCTTCTCAATAGCTGTAGTAGGATCAAGTTAAGTAGCCATAATCACTCTGTAAAGGCCTTTTCTCCTCAATAAAATCTCCATCTGCACTTTCCAGTCAAATTATTTGAATGGAGTCAATATGATAGACTAAGACTGCTCCATGGATAACTGATTCTGCCCTTGATGAGACTGAAACTGTAACCTGCAAAATTGCAAAAAAAAAACACACTAGAGGAAAACTTGATCTAATGAGGTATGCAAATAGACAGTAGGCACTTTCGGGAGTCTGTCACGCCCGGGTAGACCACAAACGACAGCCCAATGATCTCAAGGTGCCAGCTCGAGACTTATGTGGAAACTCCACTGCTTTTGGTGCATTACTGAATGCAACTATGCTCCCTAGTATTCCTAAGCTTTGATACCATGTGAAAATATCAGATCCAAATCATATCTAAGCACTCAAGAAGTTCCTCATAAAATTGCTAAGCATAGATTGCATAATACCGTGAAAACTGAGGTAAAATAGATGCACAAAATAAAATTCTATTGCATAATTTTACATCATCCAAACTTCGGTACTGAGATGGCTGTCCAAATATATAATTACGTCAGAAATTCGAGTGGCTAAGAAGGAATTATAAAATATCACAAAAGGTAGTCTTACTAATCATGGAAAAACCCCATCAGTGGCAACATCACTTTCCAAACCAGTCAAGAGGATCACGAAGTGGAAAAATCAATTATGTCATCCCATGTATAATGAAAAAGAAGAAAGCTTATGGATTTATATGAGAAAATTAGGGTGGATGTGTTGGACAAAAAAAATTCAACTTGCTAAGTCCATGAATGCACCCTAGATTTGTCTTTATCCAACTCAAAAGCAAATCCGTTTTCTTTATGAGCAATAAAAGCACCCAAAAGTAGGCAGTGTGCTCTTTCTAATCCAGAATTGACATAAAAGCTGGCAGAAAGCAAAATAGGGCACTCAAGTGGATAAGGATGACATGAAGTGGACCTACTAGGATCCATGTGGCCAACTACCTAGTCTAACACCTACGAAAGTAATAAAACTTATCCTAAGTTTAGATGGGATAATTAATATTCCAACAAGTTCTAAGGTGGACACTTGGAAATAGAGGATTTAATATCCTATAGGTCCCTTTTATTCTTCCCCTTGAAGGGAAATCGTATTCCCTCTAGTGCTCTTTGCATAAGCATCTTGAACGATTTTATTTTTTTTCCAACATAATATTTACATAGCTTTCAAATTAGCATGACAAGTTAATTACTTGCCTAGCCATTCACTAGTCAGGACTTAGCCTTCAGCTCTGTAGTAGGAATCAATACAAGAATATTTATGTCATTTACATTATTTTTATTTTTTTTATGTTTCTTCAGGCACAACATCTAGAAGGCATTCACTCACGGATAGCCATTCTGATTTGGATAGTGAGGCCATGCTGATTTGGTTAGTAATGAATGATACATTCACATTCTATAGGTGAATTCCTCGGGTAGGGGTAGTGCTTCTCCCAGTCATATGGAGTGTATATGGACCCCAAGGATGCTCTCACATTTACTATTCCTATAATTGAGTGATCTATTCGATATTAGAGTTTTTGGATTGTTTATTTAATTAGCGGCTTTCATCCCCTTATGAAATATACAAGTCTAGCCTAATGTTGAAATTGACATAGTCACTCAAAAGTGTCCCATACTTATTAGTGTGGGCCAAATCAACATTAGGGCTCTATGCGGTGAATAGAAATGCATGTGACAGAGAAGTATAACATCGTCACAATTGACAACCTTTCCTAGAAGATGAAATATTCCAATAATAATTCGTCAACAAATGGATAACAATTGAAGTGGTCAAACAAGAAAGTAGGCCTTAATAGAAAGAGAAGAGGACCCTAATAGTGGAAATCGAGTGACTTGATGAATATAAATAAGAGGAATGACTCCTCATTTTCACACGTCTCATCCAAGACAAGTTCCTCCTCTTTGGTGCACAATTTTAGCTGGGAAAGTGAAGATTGAAGAAGCATATTGAAGTGATATTATATCTCTATCTTATCTCTTTCTTAGGTGCACTACACTTTCCAACAAATGAGCATATTCTCTATGATTGGGTAATAAGTGATGTTTGTCAAACACTTGTGAACCAGGGTTCTTCTATTGTTTTTGTTGTACTCTTATATTTGGACATATCCTTCTTAAGAAAGGTTGTTGGGTTTTCTCCCGAGTTCGGGTTTCCTAGGGTAAAACTTTGTGTATACTGTGCATGGTTCTCTTTTAGTGATCCTTTTGCTTTCCATTGAAATTTTGAATTTGAAATGCAATAATATCTGTGGGATGAAATAAGATTTGAAAATAATACTGCTAAGTTAAAAATTCAACATGATTTAATACAATACAAGTCAAAACTAGTGGTATTACACTACACATTTTAGCTTTGGGGGGTTTCTTCTTCTACAAGGTGGTAAGACCTATCATAATTTAGTTGTTAAGGAGTCAACCATGGTTTTTATTTGCATATGTGGGCTCCATTGGTGTTCCCTAAATGAGCATACTTCTACTTGTTACATATGCCTCGTGGCCTTGAAAAATTAACATTTTAGACTACTCGTGTATGGTATGTTTATTACTAGATGAATTTTCCATCATAAATGTGCAATTAAAGATTGTATTAATTTGACAAATTAAATAAGAAAATATAGGTAGTTTTGAAGAATAATTAGTGGATAGAAAGTGAAGATTTCTCAAGTAATAATAGAGTAGTATAAATAATTGATCCCATGTATGACCAAAACAAATCAATATATGACTAAAAAACTATCAATATACTATCAAAATCAATACATATTGTAGATTGTTTACACAATTACAATAATAGTCCCATAGTGAAGACCTCCAAATCTCCAAAGAAAATGACTTTGATATTCTAAATGTGGTCATAACACTAAAGGTCTACATACTATGTATATCCTTGAATGCATTAATAATTCATTTAATAACTACTCAATCTGTCTTTGACTTGATAGATAAGATGAGAGACATGATTTGTATATGTTTGCTTCCTTAGTGTGTGTGTGTGTGATTCATAGATTATATATATGTTTTTCATGATTATCCTCCATTTTCCCTTTTTGAGAGTTATCATTGCCATTTTAGAGTTATTATCCTCCATTGGCCCTTTGTGTGTGTGTTTGCGTGCGCTTGATAGAGTATATATATATGATTTTCATGATTATCCTCCATTAGCCCTTTTTGAGAGTTATCATTCATGATTATCCTCTATTGTCACTTTTTGAAAGTTATCATTGACATTTTAGAGTTATTATCCTCTGTTGGCCCTTTTTTAGAAATAACAGTGTGTGTGGGGGGGGGGGGGGGTTTGAGAGTTATTATTTATGATTATCTTTCGTTGTCCCTTTTTGAGAGCTATCATTGCCATTTTAGAGTTATTATCCTAGGTTGGACCTTTGTGTGTGTGTGTCATTAGCCTCTATTGGCCCTTTTTGAGAGTTAACTCTGTGTGTGTGTGCGTTTGCACGCGTGCGTATGCGTGTACATGCGTGTATGCACATGCATGCGCGTATGCGTACGCGCGCACGCGTGTGTGTGTGTGTTTAGCCTCTATTGGCCCTTTTTGAGAAATAACATTTATTATAGAAAATATATATTTATTTGAAAGCTTCATTGGGAATGTGATCATTTGTCCAATGCCAACTACTTTACCATGAATATCTTGTTAAAGATATCCATGAAGTATTGTGATTAAAGATGGAAAATATTATTCCAATTAGGATGTTGGTGAGTTCATTTGTTTGAAATTACAAATGGAAATTTTGTATAAAAGTCTCGTACTTAAATTAATGTGTCATGAATTCTTATTAATCGTTTTTGAATATCAACCAACAATTTTAAGAAATATTACTTTTAATCAATGGAAAAATTCTTGATGAATGTTGTACAAGACATAATTATTGATGAATATTGACATACAATTATTTATCACACGTTTTGGGCCAAAATTTTATTTTAATTATTGTGTTAATGAATTATTTTTAACCCTTTTGAATATTAATAAACCAATTGAAGAAATATTACTTTTTAGCAATAACATAATTATCAATCAATGCCCCATTTCAACATAAGATTATTTCTTGCATGCTTTGAATATTTAAAAATATTTTAATTAATGCAATAATGAATTTTTATTAACCTTTTGGAATGTCAACAAACAAATTTAAAACTATTACTTTTTGTTAATGACATAATTCTCAATGAAGGTCACATGCAACATAATTCTCAACAAATGTTGCAAGGTAACGTAAATCTCAATGAATGCCCCAAGATGACATAATTCTCAATGAATGTCACAATGCAACATACATAAGCCAATATGAATGTCATAATATAACATAACCCTTAACAAATTTCACATTGCACCATAATCCTTAAGAAATGTCATAATCCAACATAATCCTTAAGAAATGTCACAATGCATCATAATTGTTAATGAATGTTACATCATTGACATAAATATTAAAGAACATAGCAAGTCCACATAAGTCAACCAATATGGGAATCTTAATAGATATAACCATATTATAAACCTATTAGTGCCACCATTAAGAAATACCACAATCCAACATACTTGTTGATGAACACAACAATATAACAATCTTTGACGGATGTTAATCTTTATCAACAACATAACTTTCGTTGAATGCTACATGCAAAATCATTCTCAATGAATTTTACGTGAAACCTAATTCTCATTAAATTTGACATGTGACATCATTTAATATGAAGATCGCCTGCAACATAACTTTCAATGAAATGTCACAATGTGACATAACCATTGAGGAACATAGCAAGTTGACATAAGTTAGCAAATATGAATGTCAGAATGTGTTGCAAGGTGATATAATTCTTAATGAATGTTGTAATGTGACACAAGTAAGATAATATCAATGTAGCACTATTTCATAACTAATCACACATCAAAATGAATGGCAAATTGTATGATCTAGTCTAAGGGACTAAGTCCTCATTTTTCAAGGGAAGCCTTTAATTGTGCCATATACATAATTAATCACACACCCACAAAGGATTTAAGAGATATAGCACCATAGTAAGCATGGAGTAAAATTAAACCATATGTAAGCAACTTTCACATATTTTGTAGTGAAGAATTGGCTCACATATTCCTGATGAAAAAATGAAAGAATTACGTGATAATGGTGAGAAATGCATTTTTGTTGGATATTCTAAAGATGTAAAAGGTTCTAGACTTCTTAAAACTCATTTCAATGAAATTATTATTAGGAATTATTTTAAAATTGATCAAAACCTCTCATCTTGTGATCCTAATTTGGTGTTTGTGCCATCTTTTATTCCTAATTTTTTTTCTAGTGATCCCATTTTTATTTCTTCTTCATATGATCATATTGAGAATGAAAACCCACCTCTACCTACTCACCTTCCTCTAGTTGGGTCCCTTGAACATGAACTTGCATCAGCACCACTTCTTCTTAGATGGATTCATACAACAAGAGAAGCAACTACTGATCTTGTTGGTTATCCCAGATATCAATGTCATGCATATTCACATTTAAAAAAAATCTTTTGTCTCAAGTTTGAAAGACTCGTGATCTAAATACATTTGTAGAATATTCTATCCATCCACATTGGTAGAAAATGATGAATAAAGAGTATTATTCTTTAATGGTGAATGATACTTGGGATCTTGTACCTCTTCTAAAAGGAAGAAAACTTGTCAGAAGTAAATATATGTATAAAAATTAGTATGGATTAGATTAAAGTGTTGAAATACATAAGGCATATTTATTTTCCAAAGGATTTTATCAAGTTGAAGGAAATGGCTACGATGAAACCTTTTCCCTCATAGACAAAATGAATTACATTCACCTTGTTCTAGACCTTGTTACTTCACATAAATGAAGGTCCATTAAATGGATGTTGAAATCCCCTTCTTGCATGGGGATTTGCAAGAATAAATTTACATGAGAAACCTCCTAGATATGTTCAGAATGAATCCAACCTTGTTTATTTCCTTAAAAAATCTCTCTATATACTTGAGCAAGATCCTCAATCTTGATATGCTAAAATGGATAGATTTTTTCTTGACACTACTTTTTCTAGATGTCATTTTGACCCCAATTTCTATATCGAGAATGTCCATCTCATATTACTTTCTATTTATATTGATAGATTTATTCTCACTAGCAGTGACCCTAAAATTTTAACCCATGTGAAATCTATCCTTAAGAAGAAATGTGAAATGACTAACTCAGGACATTTGAATTATTTTCTTAGCCTCCAAGTCTTTTAAACCAAATAAGGAAATTTCATTTCTAGTCTAAGTATTCTCATGATTTTCTTTTTATCCCATATCCCTTTCACAATAGATTCAAACTTACTTATACTTGTACTACACCTGAAGTATATGCCACCTTGTACCATTAGTTAGTTAGTATCCTTTTGTGCTTGACTCATACTCACCCTAATTTTTTCTTTGTTTTTGGACATGTTGCCTAGCATATGCAAACACTCCATGAAAGTAATTGGAAAGTAGCAAAAATGATACTTCAGTATATACATTATACAATTTAGTTTTGGATTCATTACATTTCAGGGGGAACTCCTTTGTTTGTTGGTTTCATTGATTCTGATTGAGTTGACGACCTTGATTATTGGAAGTCTACTACAAGTTATGTTTTCAATATAGTTTATGAATTTGTTAGTTCAACTTGTATTAAACAATAATCTCTCTCTTTCTTCACCAGAAGCATAGTAACATGGATCAAGTAATGCACTTTAAGACTCCTTGTGGCTCCAATGTATCATTCCATATCTTGGATTCCCAAATTAGAATCCAAGTACCCTCTAGTGTGACAATTAGATTTCCATCAAGCTCACTAAAGATCTAGTTCAACATCACTACAAAAAAATAATTGAGCTACACATGCACTTAATTAGAAATATTATTTAAGATCACATTCTCAAATTGCTATTTTTCCCTACAGATGATCAAGCTGACATGTGGACCAAGTTGATAGTTCCATCTTAGATTATTATTTTTTGTTTCGTACTTATTTTTATGTGGACCAATTATAAAACTATCAAAAGGCCTATGTCAAATGTATAAGGTGCACAATTGGTTCTAAGATATATTTTCTTGTTTTTCTACTATTGTGGGTTTTTCATTACTAGTTTAGATTTGTTACTAAAGCATTTGATCTAGGCCTACTCATAGGTCACTCTTGTTGGAATATTGGTCAATACCGAGAGGGGGGGTGAATCAGTGTTGTTAACTTTTTACCACTTTAAACCGCTTATTAAACTTAATTAAAACATGGACTCAACAAGATACACATAACATAGATTTTTATCATGGAATCCCAATTGGGAAAACCACCAACTCTTTCTATACTGCAAAATTATATTTACAATAAGTCTCTTCCTACTACTACAGACAAGGATGCTACTACACCCTGGTTTCTTCCTGCTACTACACACAAGGATGCTACTACACCCTATTTTCCAGTCACTACTAGAAGGAGGCTACGACCCCCTAGTTTTATTAGCTGCTACTGAAAGGATGCTTCGATACCCTTATTTACCATCTACCACTGGAAGGAGGCTATGACACCTTTGCAGGCATGTAGCCTATCCTAGCACCACCCTACCACCCTAGTCTTATTCTTATCAGTCTTCCAGATCTTCCTCAAATACTGTCACTGGTATTTTTATTCATTCACTTGGGCTCTGTCTCTTCTTCTTATCACTCCTTGGATCTGGACTTCATACAGCTTCAGTTCTTCTCTTTCTTTCTCTAGCCCCTTACTGCCTCAGATCTTCATGCTAAAACACATAGAGACATACTGTTTTGTGTTTTACCTTCTCTGGGCTCTCTATCCTGCTCTGCTTCATATGCTCATATTTTATACATAGAGACATACACTCTTCTAATTCAAATTTATGTTTATATATATATATATTCACGCATCTCTTCAAACAACACTCATGCCCTTTCAAATATCTGATATTAATATTAAATTCATAACTCTGTTTATTACTATTTTTATTTAATGAATTAATTAAAAACCTTCATTGACTAGCCCAGGCCTGTGGACTTCTCATTTCATGGACGTAGGCTTCACATATCAAACGGTGGGCTTCCTTCATATATGACCACAGGCTTCCTCTTATTTCACGCATGTAGGCTTCCTCAAACTCCCGTGAGCTTCCTTTCTTGGGCTCATCTTCCATCTACACACAACGGGATTCCTTTGACTGCGGGCTTCCTCAAACCCATGCCTGTGGGCTTAACTTAAGCCCTTGCAGGAATTTACAATCCCTGTGGGCATCTTCCAAGCCCTTGTGGGCTTACCCTCAACTCCTGCGGGCATCCCCTAAGCCCCCGTGGGCATCCTCGAGCCCCTATAGGCTCTTACTTCATCCCCTATGGGCATATAGGCCCCTACGGGCTTTACACAAGCTCTTGCGGGCATTTTTAAGCCCCTACTGGCATATCTAAGCTCCTGTGGGCTTCTAAAGTTCTTGAGGAGCTTTTATCCCTTAAGCCCCTTGTCGGCATTCCACACACTTGTCATATAACTTTTTACTAACTTGGAAGATCTCTTTTCACATGTGTGGACACCAGATGTAGATCTAATGTCACGTCCAGATGGAAAATATGTCAAAGAATAGAACTACATCATTGGTTGAATGTATTGGGACAACCAGATCATCTGGCGGGCATTTCCAATTGACCTTTCAGACCATGTAAACAAACTTTTTCCCAACATGGCAGGCTTGTTTTTTGCACGTGTGACCTCCAGAATAGGATCTGAGACTATGGCTGGATAGCCAGTTCACCAAGGAACAATACCATGCTATCTGATGAAATTTATCATCAAAAGAACCCCTCCTTGCGGGCATTTCCAAATGCCTTTTCAATTTCCTGATTCTAACACAACCAATTTTCTTGTGTTCTTAATATGCAAAATAGTATTTTTCTTACTTTTGGAAGATTTTTTTTGCATATGTGACCATCATACGAAAACCTAAAGGTATGGTTGGATAGCCACTTCAACAATGAACAAGACCATGTCACCTTTATATTTTACTCACACACACACATCATCTGGTGGGCATTTGAAAGTGGTCTTCCAAAATGCTAATTCAACACTTAGACAAAATTGACAAACCCTAGGTCACCAAGGTGATTTTATTTTTTTATCAAACTTGGAAAGTGAGGCATCCACAGTGTGAGGAATATCATACTGACTCCAACCATGACAATATTATCTTATGTAACCTCTTTCTCTCTTCTCGGTGGGCATTTTACTGAAGTAGTGCAAATCAAGCTAAGAAGTACTTTTGGCAGGTCGATATCTTCACCTACAGATACTCTTTGGACAAACCAATAATGTGGTTGAATGCACCATACAACACTCTAGATATTCATACTCTTAAAATGATTTAAGATATTAACCACAAGAGATAGAAATCATTTCCCTGAGACCAATTGGGTAGTTTTACTCACTCTGGTGCAAAACATCCTGAGATCCTGTTTTGGCAGACCTTTAACTTTGTCATCAAACACTCTTTTTGAGAACTGGGACCATGGTAGGATAGACTATTCAACAAGTTATAGCATGATATTCTAAGATGATTTTTATCATTCACTTAAGAAGTATGGTGTGCATTTTCCCAAGGCCACCTGAACCAATTTTCGAACACTTGGTCATTTCCTAGGAATTTCTCCAAGGTTTATCCTGAAACCCTATTTTGGAAAATCCATAATTTTTTCTTCAGAGATGCTTAAGGAAAACTGAGACAATGGTCAGGTAGAAAAATCAACAAACTACAACCTAACCATATGCTGTGGGAATTTACTTTAACTTATGATTTATGGCGGGCATTTTCCCAAACCATTTTTTACTAATTTTTCCATACTTAGTCAATTTCCTGATTTTCACTAAATTGCCATATTTCTCCATAATGATGTCATAATGCAACAATATATTTTTGATAGCACCAAAACACCATCAGATGTATTTTCAACTTCAGTCCACATCATCATACATGCCATTCCATGTCATCATATCTGCCACATCATCATACAAGCCATGTCATCACTCTCTTAGTTATTCCTTTGTCTTCCACTGAGTTTTCCTTGCCATCATGTATTTGGTTATTCCTTTGTCATTACTGAGCTCCTTTGACATCAATGACAACCATATTCAACATTCTCCCCCTTTGGCATTGATGGAAACATCTAAACATTCTCCCCCTTTGACAACAATGAAAAAGGATAACCTATTATTCCCTTTGTTGTAACCATCTTGACATAGAATTTTCAATCTTTCTCCAACTGCTTATGCCAATATATTTCTTCTTACCTCTTTTTCTTATCTTCTTCTTGTTAACTTGGACTTGGTGCTGACCATTTTGAAAGATAATTTAGTTAGCATCCTTCTTTACCTTCTTGTAGCTAGCTTTGGAATACGAACTTGGATGATAAGTTCATAGACTCCCCCTATCATAGTGCTCCTCCTCTTGCCAAAACTTTTCTTCTCTTTGTGATAGAGTTTATACTCATTGGTTTGTCTTTGAGTTTTTTTTCATTCAACCGTTAGTTTTCTCTTTAAAGATATATAGTTTTCTCTTTAAAGATATATCATTTAACTTGTTCTTCTTTAAGGAGTCTTCAATGCCATACAAGCAACTTCTCAACTTTATGTTTTTGCTCCCCTTTTTTACCAAAGATCAAAATGATATGCACTAGCTTCATTCATACTATACTCTTTTTCAATGTTACTGAGATCATTTTCTTTTCCATTACTTTTCCTCATGATTATGATTTTATTTACACTTCAGCTTTAACTTGTGCTTCTATACTTCACTTGTCACATGGATGGTCTCTAGACAAGTATGCTTATGACTCTTCAATCTGACACTCAGTCTTATCATTCAACCATAATCATCTCTTCTTCTCTGATTCTCCTTTGGCTTTGTTACACTTCAACCATGTTCTTGTCACATAGATGTTTTCTGGACCAAATGTGTTTCTTCAATTTTGTCACCTCTACTTTACTTCTTGTATTTTAATGAAGATATCCTTTTACTTTTTAGCAAGTGATATTGGTTATCTTGAAATACCAATTGTAATTTTCTGAGTATATGATCCCTTCTAATGCTAGTTTCAGGGTTTCTCTTTTAATTCATGAGAGACTTTAGAAGAGAGGTTCATAATCCTTCTCTTCATCGGTGTATTCTTCATCTTCATCTTGCTTTCCATCATTATGGATGTCATTCTCATTTGCAACACTATTATGCTGATCATAATCTTCATTGATGCTTGGTTTTGTGTTTCTTCTGACTCTTTCTAGTCTTCCTTTCTTCTCCACATCTTTCCATGAGGTACCCTGCTTACTAACCTTTTGTGTTCCTTGAATTCCATACCTAGATCCCTTTTCTTGGTTCCGCAAACAACAACTTTGTGGCCAAACTTGTGATAGTAGTGACAATATCCATACAATCTTCCTTTGTGTTTGAGGAATCTTTGATCTTCCTGCTTCACATATTCCATCCTCTTCCATTCCTTCTTTTGTTCTTGACCTTTTATTGAAGCATTCTTCCTCAGCTTACATTCTCTAGCCATATGTACAAAATTATGACAGGTGTAGCAGTGGCTAGAAAAGATCTGTTGGACCCTACTTGGCATTGGTCCTTTAGGTATCATATCAATTATGTCTTTATTATGAGATGAGGAAGCATAATTCTGACTATCCTTCTTAATCGGGATTTTAAGTGCAGCAGCATGGCTTCTTTAATTTCTATCTTGGAGTGTAGGAGACAAATATTCTAGTTTCTTTTCTTTGTCATAACCTAGTACGTTTTTATCATCTGATGGTATTTGACTACTCAAGATGTCATCTAAAGTCTTTGAACTGTTTTCATATTTTGTCTTAATAGATTCTTCATCGAGCTTCTTTCTAAGCTACATAATCTCTTCTTCAAGCTTATCTGATTATTGCATTCTCCTTTTGAGCTGTAAATCTAGGTCGTCTTCAATCTTTTTGGCCTCTTCAAGTTGGGTTTTCAAATTACTAATAATTTGGTTTGACTGTTTTTTCTTTTTCCTTCATTTTTCAAGGTCTTCAAGAGCACTGATTAATTCAGCTTCTAGATCTACTTCTCCTTCCACTGATTCATCATCTTGAGCTTGGGATTCTATTCCCATGAATATAATCTATGTCTCCTCATATTCACTTGTGTATTCATCTTCACTATCTTCCATGGTGTAAATGAACTTCTTATTTTCATTGAACTTCTTTTTGTTTCCTGTTTTTCCCTTTTTGAACTTCTTTGAGGCTTCTTTCTCATCACTTCCATTTTGGTTAGGATACAGACATTTTGGGCCAAAGTGTCCAATTCTTCCACAGTTAAATCACTTTAGAGGTAGCTTTCCCTTGTACTTTCCAGTACCTCTCTCAAGCTTCTTGATGAAAAGGGCTTCTTCATTATCTGATTTTTCTGATTGGTTCTTGGATAAGGCTTTAAATGTTGCTTCTTTCTTTGATTGTCCATCTTGTCCTCTTCTGATCTCATAGGAAGTGAAGATCCCATGTAGTTCATCTATTGTCATGTATTCAAGATCATCTCATTCTTCCAGAGTGGATACCTTTGAGTCATACTTCATTGGAAGGGTTCTTAGTAATTTGACAACTACTTCTTTCCTTTAATTCTCCTCCAAGGACTCTAATAGCATTGACAATTTCATCTACCCTTAGAAGATATTCTACAATATTTTCTTCCTCTTTCATTTTTAGGATTGCAAAGTGTCCTTTGTATGTCTGAAGTTTTGATTGTTTGACTTTGGATGTTCCTTCATAGACAATTTTTAATTTATCCCAAGCATCCTTGGATGTCTTGCATTGCATGACTTTCACAAACACTGAGTTTGTTAACCCACTCAGGATTGCATTCAGGGTTTTTGCATTGACCTCATATTGGTCAAGTTCTTCTTTATCTGTAGGTAGTTTGTCTTCTATATTATACTTCTTTTCAACTAATCTCCAAACCTTCCATCCAAGAGACATTAGATGACACTTCATTCTTGCACTCCAGTATGCATAGTTAATTCCTTTGAACAGTGGAGGTCTGTTGGTAGATAATCGTTCTTGCTGATCCATTCTGATTTTTAATAGGATCTTCCTTCCAGTGGTTTAGACTTTAGTGAAGGATCTTTCTCTGATACCAATTGTTGGAATATTGGTCAATACTGAGAGGGGGGTGTGAATTAGTATTGTTAACTTTTTACCACTCTAAACCACTTATTAAACTTAATTAAAACATGGACTCAACAAGATACATAGAACACAGATTTTTATCATGGAATCCCAATTGGGAAAACTACCAACTCTTTCTATACTACAAAATTATATTTACAATAAGTTTATGCCTTCTACTACAGACAACGATGCTGCTACACCATATTTTCTAGCCACTACTGGAAGGAGGCTACGACCACCTAGTTTTATCAGCTGCTACTGAAAGGATGCTTCGACACCCTTATTTACCGGCTACCACTAGAAGGAGGCTATGACCCCCATGCAGGCATGTAGCCTTCCCTAGCACCACCCTACCACCCTAGTCTTATTCTTATAAGTCTTCGAGATCTTCCTCAAATACTGTCATTGGTATTTTTCTTCATTCACTTGGTCTTTGTCTCTTCTTGTTATTGTTGCTTGGATCTGGACTTCATACAACTTCAATTCTTCTCTTTCTTTCTATATCCCCTCACTACCTCATATCTTCATGCTAAAACACCCAGAGACATATTGTTCTGCATTTTACCTTCTCTGGGATCTCTATCTTGCGCTGCTTCATATGCTCATCTTTTATACACAAAACATACACTCTTCTAATTCGAATTTCTGTTTATATATATCTTCATGCATATCTTCAAAAAACACTCGTGCCCTTTCAAATCTCTGATATTAATCTTAAATTCATAACTCTATTTATTATTGTTTTTAATTAATAAATTAATTAAAAACCTTCATTAACTAACCCAAGCCTACAGGGTTCTCATTTCAGGGATGCAGGCTTCACATCTCAAACTGCAGGATTCCTTCATCTATGACCATGGGATTCCTCTTATTTCACACCTGTGGGATTCCTCAAACTCCTGTGAGCTTCCTTTCGCGGGCTCATCTTCCATCTACACGCAGTGGGATTCCTTTAACTGCGGGCTTCCTCAAACTTATGCATGTGGGATTAACCTAAGCCTTTGCGGGAATTTACAATCCCTACGGGCATCTTCCAAGCCCTTGTGAGATTATCCTTAACTCCCACGGGCATACCCTAAGCCCCTGCGGGCTCTTACTTCATCCCCTGTGGGCATATAGGCCCCTATGTGCTTTACACAAGCTCCTGCAGGCATATCACAAGCCCCTATAGGCTTACCCTCACCCCTTGAGGGCATATTTAAGACCCTGCAGGCATATATGAGCTCCTGCAGGATTCTAAAGCTCTTTAGGATATTTTATCCCTTAAGCCCCTTGTGGGCATTCCACACACTTGTCATACAACTTTTTAAAAAATTGGAAGATCTATTTTTCACATGTGTGGAAACCAGATGTAGATATGAAGTCATTTCTAAATGGACAATGTATCAAAGAATAGAAATACATCATTGGTTGAATTTATTGGGACAACCAAATCATCTGGCGGGCATTTCCAATTGACCTTTCAGACTATGTAAACACACTTTTTCCCAACTTGGCAGGCTTGTCTTTCGCACGTGTGACCTCCAGAATAGGATCTAAGACTATGGTTGGATAGCTAGTTCACCAAGGAACAATACCATGCTATATAATGAATTTTATCATCAAAAGAAACCCTCCTTGCGGGCATTTCCAAATTCGTTTTCAATTTCTTGATTCTAACACAACCAATTTTCTTGTGTTCTTAATATGCAAAATAGTATTTTTCTTACTTTTGGCAGATTGATATTTTGCATATGTGACCATCATAAGGAAACCTGAAGGTATGGATGTATATCCCCTTCAACAATGAACAAGACCATGTCACCTTTAGATTTTACTGACACACACACATCATCTAGCGGGCATTTGAAAGTGGTCTTCCAAACTGCTAATTCAACACTTAGACAAAATTGACAAACCCTACGTCACCAAGGTGATTTTATTTTTTTATCAAACTTGGAAAGTGAGGCATCCAAAATGTGAGGAATTTCATACTGACTCCAACCATTCCGATCTTCTCTTCTGTAACCTCTTTCTCTCTCCTCGGCGAGCATTTTACTGAAGTAGTGCAAATCAATCTAAGAAGTACTTTTGGAGGGTCAATATATTCACCTACTGATACTTTTTGGACAAACCAATAATGTGGTTGAATGCACCATACAACACTCTAGAGATACATACTCTTAAAATGATTTAAGATATTAACAATAAGAGATGGCGGGCATTTCCCTGAGACAACTTGGGTATCTTTACTCACTCTGGTGCGTACCTTTAACTTTGTCATCAAACACTCTTTTTGAGAACTGGGACCATGGTAGGATAGACTCTTCAACAAGTTATAGCATGATAGCCTCAGATGAGTTTTATCATTCACCTAAAAAGTACAATGTGCATTTTCCCAAGGCCACCTGAACCGGTTTTCACTTAGTCATTTTCAAGAATTTCTCGAAGGTTTATCTTGAAACCCTATTTTGGAAAATCCATAACTTTTTCTTCAGAGATGCTTAAGGAAAACAAAAACCATGGTTAGGTAGACAAATCAATAGAATACAGCCTGAACATATGCTACGGGCATTTAATTTAACCTATGATTTATGGCGGGCATTTTCCCAGGCCAGTTTTGACTAATTTTTCCATACTTAGTCAATTTCCTAATTTTCACCAAATTGCCATATTTCTCCAGAATGATGTCAGAATGCAACAATCTCTTTCTGAAAGCACCAACACACCATCAGATGTATTTTCAACTTCATGCCACATCATCATACATGCCATTCCATGTCATCATATTTGCCACATCATCATACAAACCATGTCATCACTCTCTTAGTTATTCCTTTGTCTTCCACTGAGTTTTCCTTGCCATCATGTCCTTGGTTATTCCTTTGTCATTACTGATCTCCTTTGACATCAATGACAACCATATTCAACAACTCTCCCACCCAATGATTCTCCTTCCTAAGCTTTATTTTTTGGATTATTCCCTCCCACCCAGGGTTCTTTAGAGCAAACCCTAAATATGCTCTTAGGGATACTTCTCTCCAAATATTTCTAATGGGTTTTTGCAATATTCCCTCCCACACCAAAAACCATTCTATTTGTTGGTTCTATTTTCCATTGTATGAAGCCAACAGATAAATATTCAACACACACCTTTATCAATCTGGTTCCCAAGGCCCAATTCCCACCCAAATCTACCTATGTTTTGGGGTTTTAGATGTTTTCCCCCACACAAATTCCTCCCTTATCTTGCATCCACAATACATATGTCTTTTATATTGTTACATCACCTCTATCCAACAATATTTTCTTGGTATATTAGTGTCTATAAAATTTACACCAACTAGCTCTTCAACCTAAGGCTCAATTCTCAAGTCTCCATAATAGTACTTTTCTATCACAACTTTTATTTTCCATCATGCATCCCCACAAATATCACTTTAGACGAGGAATACTCATCCAAAACATTGTAAACATCTAAAAACATGCTTGGGTAGGCCACATCCAAAATATTGTACATTACAAAGCAAGCCCTTTAGTATTCTACAACACCTCCATCCCCTAATGTTTCTCCTCAAATTTAGGTCATCCCTTTTCCTAACCACATAGAATAAGATATATCATTTTTATTAATGTCCAAAGAACATGCCACACCACCATTAGATATCCTATTTGTTCAAAATTGTCAAATCAAATATTAGCTAGTGTTATAGCATTTCCTAACTCACTTATATTGAAAACCCCCTACATAATTCTTACACATCAAAATGTGGAAAAACATCCTTCAGAAAACTCAATTTGGTTTGCATACACAGTTTTTTAGTTATAAACTAGCGTATACACTTGTTTCCATTAATAAACAATCGTACATCTCTGAATGTTAGGGTATTCCTATACTCCATCCTAGTCCCACCAGTATTTTGATCATTTACATTTTCAGTCATGCATGCACTTTTAGGGTTTGCATGCATCATTTACGGTTTGCATGCATTCCAGTCATCCGTCCATCACCTAGCCCTCAGTTATCCAGCCCCCGAGAGCTTCTCACTGATTAGTTTTATCCCTCCAGTTGCTTAATGCGCCCTTCTTCCTTGATTTTAGGAAGCAACTCACCCTTCTTCACCTACCAGTCTAGTTGTCTTCAGTTTATACTCACTTACACTCAGTTACACCTACCAGAGTCAGTTTGACTGATGGTTGACAGTTACTTGAGCATTGATGAATCCACTGATGATGATGAAGACTTCCAATTGTGCTCCGATGACACCAGTTGTGCTCCGATGACACTCCAGTGATCTTTTGATCACTCCATGAAGGCTAATTCGAATTGACACCTTAGGCATTCGAATTCCTCATGCATTGTATTATTTATTTGTCCATTTGTGATTAATGAATTAGTGTGGGTGAAGTATTTTTTCTTCTATCTGAGTTCTATTGTATTATTATTCTGTTGCTCATTATACTGCATTGACCACTCTTCTTCTATTTTCTTGCTTAATCAATTACTTTCTTGTGAGGTATGCATCCTCTCTTAGATCTGCTGTGAGGATTTTCACATGGTATCAGAGCATGTTGAGAGTATTGTTTGTCTCCATTCTTGAGAGTTTTTTGCAGGTTATTACCAAGATTTCGAGTGCAATAGTTGCAGTAGTTTCTGCATTCTTGTAGTAGTAGTTGTTGCAGATATTCTCTATTTTTTTTGCAGGTCTTATACAGCTTCAATGTTTTCATAAGATCCTCTTCTTTATCTATTCGACTATGTTGAATGGAAACCAAAAATGATAGCATATTTGAAGAGACATGATCTCTTTGCTTATTGTTTTCAAAGAGAGTTCGAATCCTATGAAGAAAAGATTGACTGGTTAAATGAAGGTGGAATAGATATTGCAACCATCATGGTTGCTATGTCTCGAAGCTTGGAATTCTATTCCCTTGATGATGTTGAATCTCCAAAAGAGCTATGGGCCCACCTGGATGAAATATTTGGCAGACAGAATGAAGGGATTGGTCCAAACCCATTCGAGAGCAAGCAAAGTGTCACATTCACCCTCCTTGATGATATCTCAGATCATGAACTAGTATCATCTCATATTGAAGTTGTCCACAAAGAACTTGCAGATTCTACACTCATGCTCCAACTTTCTTCTCTTTCTGTGCCAGCTCACACTCTAGATATTGTAGAAGGTCCTAAATCCTCTCTTGCACCAGAGTCGGTTGGTTTGCATCATGATCACATGATTATTTCGGAGGAAAAACTAGCTATTGGATGTAATGCATTCGCTCTCCTCAAGCAATCACCTCTTATTTACTACTATATGATCATTATCTCATGCTTTCAGAAGGTTATTGAAGAATATGGCCATTGCCATTCGATTGGGATAATTTCTCATGCATCTACTAGTTTTGATCTCACCTCTCATGGTTCAAAGGAGATCTCAAGAAACCATGATTCAAGTCTTGGATCTAATTTGGATTCTAAGCAATTACTACTTGGGATAATTTCTCATGCATATGATAGTTTTGATCTCACCCTTGCTGGTTCAAAGGAGATCTCAAGAAACTATTCATCAATTCATAAATCTGATTTGCATTTCAAGCAATCATTATTATTTGATGGTTACTGTTGGAATAATCTCACCCATGATGGTTCGAAGGATAAGACAAAAGACTATCTGCATATTCAAGTTTTTGATCCTACCTCAACTGATTTGAATCACAGGTTCAAGGATCATCCTCATACTTTTGGATTTGTTCTCATCACATTCGATCTGAAGAGCAAGTACAAGCACATGCTTTTGAGCATGATCCACTTCTTCTCAAGAAGAAGATACCTCCAGACATATGACCAAGCATCACACCTGCTTGATTTTGGAGCATTTATTTTTTTATGTGTGCCTTATAGTCTGTTTTGAGGGGGGGGTATTTTTCCCATGAAATTTTCCCCACTTCCTTGGTTTATTGACTGTTATTATTCATTGTATTGGGTGACCTTTGGTCTTAGTTACTAGGGCCCAGGATGGATTAAGGGGGGGTGTTAGGATATTCCTATACTCCATCCTAGTCCCACCAGTATTTTTATCATTTACATTTTCAGTCATGCATGCACTTTTAGGGTTTGCATGCATTCCAGTCATCAGTCCAACACCTAGCCCTTGGTTAGCCAACCCCCGAGAGCTTCTCACTAATCAGTTTTAGCCCTCCAGTTGCTTAATGCGGCCTTCTTCCTTTATTTTAGGAAGCAACTCGCCCTTCTTCACCTACCAGTCCAGTTGTCTTCAGTTTATACACAGTTACACTCAGTTACACTTAGTTACACTCAGTTACACCTACCAGACTCAGTTTGATTGATGGTTGACAGTTACTTGAGCATTGATGACTCCACTGATGATGATGAAGACTTCTAGTTGTGCTCCGATGACACCAGTTGTGCTCCGATGACACTCTAGTGATCTTTTGATCACTCCATGAAGGCTACTTCGAATTGCCACCTTAGGCATTCGAATTCCTCATGCATTGTATTATTTATTTGTCCATTTGTGATTAATGAATTAGTGTGTGTGAAGTATTTTTGCTTCTATCCGAGTTCTACTGTATTATTATTATGTTGCTCATTATACTGCATTGACCACTCTTCTATTTTCTTGCTTAATCAATTACTTTCTTGTGAGGTATACATCATCTCTTAGATTTGCTGTGAGGATTTTCACACTGAATATATGAAGAGAACAAAACACGTATGATTCCATGTGTTTTTCAAGTGGTTGGAAGTTATTACTAGTCCATATGCACTCAATTATACCTGGCCCAACTCCATCAACTCCCCTAAATCCCTAAACGACCTCTCTTAAATATAAAAGAAAGTCCCAATATGAAGTAGAGGACAACATGGAAACATTGTAATTATATGTTGTAGGAATTGAATCATAATTTCCCTAGGATTTTTATAGCATACTTCCCCTTAGATTTATATGTCTGTTGATTTTCCTTTATCCCTAGAGTGACTGGGGATATTGATTGTCCAATATCAATCCATTTTATTCCTAGACCGAGGAATACAGAGGAATAAGATCTATCAGTGTCATGGGTAAGGAGAGTCTAGGCTGGTAATGGAGGCATTGCACTAAAGGATCAGGTGACATTTTCCTTTGTAACTGTCTCTATTTCAATATACAATCACCCTTCATTCCCTCCCCCCAACATATTTCTACGTATAACTGTGATTTGTTTATATATAATTTTTTGGGAATTAATTGATGTTGACCTTGTGAATTCACGAATTCAATGATAAATTTTCTTATTACTTTTCAATAGTCGAAGGCATTTGAGAAAGGTTATTGGTTGTGTTATTTGCATATATAAAAAAATTCTAGTTCAAATGGAAGACAAGAATTAGAGACATACATTAGTGAAGCATTCAACCGCTAAGTTTCAGGTGAGTACACTTTTCTTTCTCATTGGATTCAAAATTAATTGGATAATTGGGAATAAAGAGTGATATATTCCCTTAATCTAGTAGTAACCCTAACCCTCATTACTGGGTTAATTTTTCCTGTAGCATATAGTCACCATAATCATTCCTTACTAACTAGGACAGGTACAACAAGACAATTTTCACCTGCATAAAAAAAATTATTTGTCACCTATTCCATTGGACTTTTCCACGATGGAAATGAATGTGATGTCTCTCCTTTTGATTTTTTTAACTTACTTTTGTCCATCCCATAACAACAAAAATCGAAATCCTATACAATCCATGTCACAATATCTTTCACCTCTTTAAATATGGTAAAACATATGCACCCATTGCTTTGCCTCTTTCCCACCCTACCACAACCGAGCAATTAATATTACACAAATGTGTATCACTCTATGTTACCTCACATCCAGACACACAATTTAGTATCTCTCTTTCAAACAATCCAAACCATTAAGACTTATCCTTATTCTTCTACCCCAATACAATCTCACTTTTCTCCTATCATTGCCAACCCTCACCCCAACCTCGCCTAACCCACCCTTTATTTCTCACTACCACACACCCACTAACACCTATGCCAATATCTTTTCTTCTATCCACAACTAAAATTCCGTTGTCTCATATCTCTTCTCTCAACTCCTTACTTCCTTCTTCCCCTCATGCTCTCAACAACTACAATAATGGCATCTAGATTAGATCCTAGAAGACACAAAATATATATTGTAATAGATCATGGGATTCAGTTAGTACCAACTCCTAATCAATACAATTTTTACACCAACCATTATTTCTCATTTGCTATATGTTTTCTCCTTTTACACACCACCTCAGGCCAAGTCTTAGACACTCATGGAATATAAAAATCAACATTGTCTTTTTTATATGACAACCATAGTCCCTCAACACACTTTTACTATTCATGCATATATTATCCCTCATATAGATTATATAATATGGCACATGGATCGTTTGAGGACTTTCATTGATTCAACATTGCAATACAACTAGGAGCCTCCACACTTTATTGCTATCACGAAAGGATTGACCTTTAACGCTCTAGTGAACACTACTACACAACCCCAGTACAACATCAAAGCTTATCATCAACGTCTAGGTGTCCTCCATAGATTGGCATGAGATATACACTACCTATTAATCATAGCTTCAACTAATGCATAAAATACAAATTTTCTTCCAACTATCAACAATGCTCTATGGGAGGAAAGATATATGATTTCAAATATGCACAATATTGTAATAATCAATATCAATTTTCTAGACAATGAGCCTTGATTCTTGCTTACCTATCATGTTTCATATTTTCATTTCAATTCAAGGTTACACATTCTCTTATGAGGGAACCATAGTATCCACATCTACAACACTTATGGAGTAGTACAACCTTTTTTACTAAAGGTACTACATTCCTCCAACATTGACTTGTTGGTGTACATGTACACTCATTTTGCATCTTATTTTCATTTATAGGGGTTAATGGCACTCCTATTGGAGTTCTCCCCCTAATTCTAGGGTCAAGGGCTCACTTTCATGGTCAAATCCCCCTTTTTAGGATCAAATGTTCCCTCACAGCCAATGAACACCTTTTTAGGGATTTTTGCACTTAAGTTAAGCAGGTTTTGGATACGTTAACTTCCTAATGTTCCCTAGTTGGCTATTTTGGCTCAATTAACTAACCAATTGGCCATTTTGGATTATTTAACTACTTGATGCACCGTAGTTGACTAATTTTGGCTAGTTACACTCTTGTTTCACATGCACGTATATTTAAGCACTTTTTGCTCATGTATGACTAAGTTAACTATCTCATGAGTAAATTCTAGGACTAAATAATCCTTGCTACACTTGCATGACCAATTTTACTTCCTCTTGAAGTATTACTTCTCTAGTGTTATCACAAGATCAAGTCTCTTTATTAGTTATAGGCCAAGTTAATCCCTAACAACACTTGCATTGTCAACACAACTTTCTAAAGATGACACATTGACCATTCAGGGTGATTTGTCTTAAGTTTAAATAACTTCTATGATTGTGCTTGCAATTAAGCTGCCTAATATTGGTTAGCTATATATGTATTCCTACATCTCATTTAAAAAACACATGCAATCCATTCATATGTGTATTCTATTGAGCATTTAATTCATTAATGGATAATACTTATCTTAGATGTTTACTTCAATTCTTTCTTGATTTCTATGCAATTGGATTGAATTATCATCTCTTATGACATCTCTTTGAAAGGTTATTAAATATTATCTTACTTTAATTCCTTCTTCTACTATTCTATGGATTTCTATCTATATTACTTCTATATTTAGCTTCTATATGTGATATTTTAGAAGTAGGATCACTCAGCTGTAGCAGACCTTAGTAAAAGTCACTCAAGAAGTGCAGAAAGAAGAAGAAGAAATGGAGATTCAATAATCACTCATACACAAGAAATGACAAAAACTGTTGTATCATACATCAGCTATGACTTGGCACTCTGAATAGTGAATAATAAATTAATACAATCAAATGAATTTGAATGCCTCCTAAGGTCATTCAAATTATCCTCAATGTGTGGCTTGGATGACATTGGAGACATCATCCAATCAGTAATAGTGGTCACAAGTGGTCAAACATCAGTCAAATGAGTCTAACTGGTCCATGTAGCACAATTGTAGGGAAGGAGACTCCAATGTGGGCACATGAGGAGCTAATAGTAGTCAGTATAGTTGATCTAGTCTCTCTGGAGGTCTATCTAAGTGGTTCAGTCAGTTAAACTAGTAATCAATCCCCAAAACAAGGAACAAATCCACTAATCATGGAACTAACTGAAGAATCTCCTAAATAGGTGGAAGAGGGTGCATGTTTACTACAGCGATGAAAACAAGGGCAGATTTGTGGCTAGGAGGGATAGAACTGAGCAAAAACAAGCTCCTAGGGATGAAAAACTGAGGACTAGGTGCTGGGAGACTACCATACTGGTGACTGGATGCATGCAGAATGCATGCAAGCATGCAAAATATAAAAATGATGGTGAGAATATTCCAACAACCCCCCCCCCCCCCAGCTCATACATCAACTATGAGCTGGCACTCTGAATAGTGAATAATAAATTAATACAATCAAATGAATTTGAATGCCTCCTAAGGTCATTCAAATTATCCTCAATGTGTGGCTTGGATGACATTGGAGACATCATCCAATCAGTAATAGTGGTCACAAGTGGTCAAACATCAGTCAAATGAGTCTAACTGGTCCATGTAGCACAATTGTAGGGAAGGAGACTCCAATGTGGGCACATGAGGAGATAATAGTAGTCAGTACATTTGATCTAGTCTTTCTGGAGGTCTATCTAAGTGGTTTAGTCAGTTAAACTAGTAATCAATCCCCAAAACAAGGAACAAATCCACTAATCATGGAACTAACTGAAGAATCTCCTAAATAGGTGGAAGGGGGTGCACTTTTACTACAGTGATGAAAACAAGGGAACATTTGTGGCTAGGAGGGCTAGAACTGAGCAGAAACAAGCTCCTAGGGATGAAAAACTGAGGACTAGGTGCTGGGAGACTACCATACTGGTGACTGGATGCATGCAAGCATGAAAAATAGAAAAATGATGGTGAGAATATTCCAACAACCCCCCCCCCCCCCCGCAAGCCAAACTATGAGGAACAAATAAATGGTAGGGCCCTGGTAACTGAGACCAAAGGTCACCCCGTACAACAATCTAAATAAATAAAGTGAGGAAAGAGGGAAAAAGTAGTGGGAAGAAAGCCCCCCATAAAGATATATTGTGATAGGATGATCAATCATGTACATCACTCACCCCAAATGGTAAGTGCACTTCTCCACTGAAGAAAGATCTATTGGCAAGAAATGGATCTGTAATGTGCGAAGGATGAAACCTTCCATTCTAAAAATAAGATCTGGTTCTTCTCGGATAAGGTGGATCTCCCACAAGATCTTCGACAGATATAAGAGTAGTGGCTACCCATATAGAAATAGGAGGATCATCAGATGCAAGATCATCAGGTTCTTGTGGATTGGGATCTTCCATTTGCTCATATTCACTAATAGGTGCTAGATCTTCAGGTTCTTGTGGATTTGGATCTAGCATTCTCTCTTCATCATCTTCACTCTCATACTCTGAATCTAAACTGTCATGTGATGAAGGTTTGCTCTCTTGGAGCTCTCCATCACTTCCAAACACTGAATCTGAACTCTCATGTGATGAAGCTTTGCTCTCTTGCTCATCATCACTTCCAAACTCTGAATCTGAAATCTCATGTGATGAAGCTTTCCTTTCTTTCTCATCATCACTACCAAACTCTAAATCTAAAGGTGGATCATGCTCTAAAAACATGTGCTTGACTTCTCCTTCAGTGGAAGCAAGTGAATCTGGAGACTTCCTGAACTTTCCCTTTTGATCAAACATAATGAGAAAAAATCCAAAAATGTGAATATCATTCTGAAACATGTGATCGACACCAACTGAGGTAGGATCAACTCCATGAATGAACATGTAGTTCTTTGATATCTCCTTTGAACCAACATAGGTGATATTTTCACCAAATGAACTATGGCATGATGATGGTGGATCTTCAACAATATCACTATTGTATCCAACAGTGGTGGTGTCCCACTTTGCAATAGTAGTTGAACAAATAGATGTTAGAACTCTAGGTTCTTATGTATATGGGTCTAGCTGTTGCTCTACTCTCTGATTCTTCATTTCCTCAACCTTCCTTGTTGGATTTTTTCCATTCAAGGAACCTTTACAGGTGCCTTGAGAAAATATGATATTGGGTAGATCTTTAACCAAATTTTGAGTTTGCATGCTCTGCAAATGATTGTAGTCAAGATGCGCAAATCTTCCATGGTATAACCTACTCTCTTCATTTTCATGAGTGTGAAGAGAAGACTACTTTGAGAAAGCAGAAAGCGTGAGACCTCACAAGGTTTCGACTTATGATTTGCAGCACCTTTTGCAATGGTAGATCCCGATACCATGTCTTGAATTTTGACCTCGTTTGGAGAGAATATCACCCTCTTGGGCTCTCCAGTATGAGTCATATGATATACTGAAAGTAGATTAGCAGTGAGAGGTGGGACATAGATCACATTTTAGAAGTACCCATGATCAAGTTTGATTCTCCCAATCCCCTCAAAAAATACCTTAGAATCATTCCTCAACATGATGGATGGTCCAACAATAGCTTCAAATTCAATGAAGAGATCCTTGGAGGAAGACATGTGTCCTGATGCTCCATAATCTATGATGAAGGAGGATTGAGTTTATGCACCTTCCATGAGGGTATGGCATCTCTCTTTGTTCTCAGATCCAGATGGTTCACTCTCTTTCTTTTTATCACATGCAGGTACTAGAAGAATAATTTTTCAAGAAGTGAAGCCATGAGATCTATGGTATTCTTCATACATGAGCTCTTAGGGTGATATCCTCAGTTACATTATGTGCACTTGGATTTTTCCTTCTGAGTTTTTTTTTCCTTCTTAGGATTCGAAACTCCATCTGGTTGGTTTGGAGCTTCCTTCTGCTTTTGGTTTGGAGCTTCCTTCTGTTTTTGGTCATTCGACTTCCTATCAAAAAAAATTTGTTTTCCTTTACCATTTGCTCTTCTTGACTCAATAGCTGCAAGAGCTGAATCCAAATTGGTTTTTATCAAACCCATGTGCACTAGCTTCTCCTCCTCAAGTGTGAGAGAGTGGATGAAGTCTTCAAGTGAAGGGAATTTCCATCTTGGGATGGACAAATTTGTTGAATGGAAGGTCGAAACAAACAGTGAATAATCAGGGCCTAGGTTCGACAGGATGGTAAGGATGAGTTGTTTTTCTTCTTTCTCAATCCCATACCTCTTCAATTGTGAAATCAAGTTCTTGAATTTATTGAGAAACTTAGTGATAGTTTCAAAACTTCTTGGGCTGAAGGAGATGATCTCTTTTTCTAATTGATGACCCTTCAAGTCATCCTTTTGACCAAGAAGATATGCAAACTTGTCCCAAACCTCCTTTGGAGTCTTTAGATCAATAACATGAAAGTGTAGGTATAGCTAGGGTTTTCACCCTAGCTTGTGCAAATGAGCACCTACTAAGGAGAATGGACTCCTTAGTATTAGTTCAATAAATAGTAAATGAAAGACAATACATTTCAGTCCTCGGTGTGTTCAACACACCGATGTTTTATAGGGTTCATTTCAGATTTGTCTTAAGTTTAAATAGCTTCTATGATTGTGCATGCAATTAAGGTGCCTAATATTGGTTAGCTATATATGTAGAACTACATCTCATTTATAAAACACATGCAATCCATTCATATGTGTATTCTATTGAGCATTCAATTCATTAATGGATAATACTTATCTTACATGTTTACTTCAATTCTTTCTTGATTTCTATGCAATTGGATTGAATTATCATCTCTGATGAAATCTCTTTGACAAGTTATTAAATATTATCTTACTTTAATTCCTTCTTCTGCTATTCTATGGATTTCTATCTATATTACTTCTATATTTAGCTTCTATATGTGATATTTTAGAAGTAGGATCACTCATATGTAGCAGACCTCAATAAAAGTCACTCAAGAAGTGCAGAAAGATGAAGAAGAAATGGAGATTCAATAATCACTCATACACAAGAAATGACAAAAACTGTTGTATCATACATCAGCTATGACCTCACACTCTGAATAGTGAATAATAAATTAATACAATCAAATGAATTTGAATGCCTCCTAAGGTCATTCAGATTATCCTCAATGTGTGGCTTGGATGACATTGGAGACATCATCCAATCAGTAATAGTGGTCACAAGTGGTCAAACATCAGTCAAATGAGTCTAACTGGTCAATGTAGCACAATTGTAGGGAAGGAGACTCCAATGTGGGCACATGACGAGCTAATAGTAGTCAGTATAGTTGATCTAGTCTCTCTGGAGGCCTATCTAAGTGGTTCAGTCAGTTAAACTAGTAATCAATCCCCAAAATAAGGAACAAATCCACTAATCATGGAACTAACTGAAGAATCTCCTAAATAGGTGGAAGAGGGTGCACTTTTACTACAGTGATGAAAATAAGGGCACATTTGTGGCTAGGAGGGCTAGAACTTAGCAGAAACAAGCTCCTAGGGATGAAAAACTGAGGACTAGGTGCTGAAAGACTACCATACTGGTGCCTGGATGCATGCAAAATGCATGCAAGAATGCAAAATATAAAAATGACGGTGAGAATATTCCAACAACACCCCCCCCCCAGCTCATACATCAGCTATGAGCTGGCACTCTGAATAGTGAATAATAAATTAATACAATCAAATGAATTTGAATGCCTCCTAAGGTCATTCAAATTATCCTCAATGTGTGGCTTGGATGACATTGGAGACATCATCCAATCAGTAATAGTGGTCACAAGTGGTCAAGCATTAGTCAAATGAGTCTAACTGGACCATGTAGCACAACTGTAGGGAAGGAGACTCCAATGTGGGCACATGAGGAGCTAATAGTAGTGAGTGCAGTTGATCTATTCTCTCTGGAGGTCTATCTAAGCGGTTCAGTCAGTTAAACTAGTAATCAATCCCCAAAACAAGGAACAAATCCACTAATTATGGAACTAACTGAAGAATCTCCTAAATAGGTGGAAGAGGGTGCACTTTTACTATAGTGATGAAAACAAGGGCACATTTGTGGCTAGGAGGGCTAGAACTGAGCAGAAACAAGCTGCTAGGGATGAAAAACTGAGGACTAGGTGCTGGGAGACTACCATACTGGTGACTGGATGCATGCAAGCATGCAAAATATAAAAATGACGGTGAGAATATTCCAACAACCACCCCCCCCCTCACCCCGCAAGCCAAACTATGAGGAACAACTAAAATGGTAGGGCCCTGGTAACTGAGACCAAAGGTCACCCCGTACAACAATCTAAATAAATAAAGTGAGGAAAGAGGGAAAAAGTAGTGGGAAGAAAGCCCCCCATCAAGATATATTGTGATAGGATGATCAAACATGTACATCACTCACCCCAAATGGTAAGTGCACTTCTCCACTGAAGAAAGATCTATCGGCAAGAAATGGATCTGTAATGTGAGAAGGATGAAACCTTCCATTCTAAAAATAAGATCTGGTTCTTCTCGTATCAAGTGGATATCCCACAAGATCTTCGACAGATCTAAGAGTAGTGGCTACCCATATAGAAAGAGGAGGATCATCAGATGCAATATCATCAGGTTCTTGTGGATTGGGATCTTCCATTTGCTCATATTCACTAATAGGTGCTAGATCTTCAGGTTCTTATGGATCTGGATCTAGCATTCTCTCTTCATCATATTCACTCATACTCTGAATCTGAACTATCATGTGATGAAGGTTTTCTCTCTTGGAGCTCACCATCACTTCCAAACTCTGAATATGAACTCTCATGTGATGAAGCTTTGCTCTCTTGCTCATCATCACTTCCAAACTCTGAATCTGAAATCTCATGTGATGAAGCTTTCCTTTCTTGCTCATCATCACTACCAAACTCTAAATCTGAAGGTGGATCATGCTCTAAAAACATGTGCTTGACTTCTCCTTCAGTGGAAGCAAGTGAATCTGGAGACTTCCTGAACTTTCTCTTTTGACCAAACATGGTGAGAAAAAATCCAAAAATGTGAATATCATTCTGAAACATGTGATCGACACCAACTGAGGTAGGATCAACTCCATGAATGTACATGTAGTTCTTTGATATCTCCTTTGAACCAACATAGGTGATATTTTTACCAAATGAACTATGGCATGATGATGGTGGATCTTCAACAAGATCACTATTGTATCCAACAGTGGTGGTGGCCCACTTTGCAATAGTAGTTGAACAAATAGATGTTAGAACTCCAGGTTCTTATGGATATGGGTCTAGCTGTTACTCTACTCTCTGATTCTTCATTTCCTCAACCTTCCTTGTTGGAGTTTTTCCATTCAAGGAACCTTTACAGGTGCCTTGATAAAATATGATATTGGGTAGATCTTTAACCAAATTTTTAGTTTGCATACTCTGCAAATGATTGTAGTCAAGATGCCCAAATCTTCCATGGTATAACCTAATCTATTCATTTGCATGAGTGTGCAGAGAAGACTACTTTGAGAAAGTAGAAAGCGTGATACCTCACAAGGTTTCAACTTATGATTTGCAGCACCTTTTGCAATGGTAGATCCTGATACCATGTCTTGAATTTCGACCTCGTTTGGAGAGAATATCACCCTCTTGGGCTCTCCAGTATGAGTCATATGATATACTGAAAGTATATTAGTAGTGAGAGTGGGGACATAGATCACATCTTAGAAGTACCCATGATCAAGTTTGATTCTCCCAATCCCCTCAAAAATGACCTTAGACTCATTCCTAAACATGATGGATGGTCCAACAATAGCTTCAAAATCAATGAAGAGATCCTTGGAGGAAGACATGTGTCCTGATGCTCCATAATCTATGATGAAGGAGGATTGAGTTGATGCACCTTCCATGAGGGTATGGCATCTCTCTTTGTTATGAGATCTAGATGGTTCACTCTCTTTCTTTTTATCACATGCAGGTACTAGAAGATTATTTTTTCAAGAAGTGAAGCCATGAGATCTATGGTATTCTTCATACATGAGCTCTTAGGGTGATATCCTCAGTTACATTATGTGCACTTGGATTTTTCCTTCTGAGTTTGTTTTTCCTTCTTAGGATTCGAAACTCCATTTGACTGGTTTGGAGCTTCCTTCTGCTTTTGGTCATTCGACTTCCTATCAAAAAAAATTTGTTTTCCTTTACCATTCGCTCTTCTTGACTCAATAGCTGCAAGAGATGAATCCAATTTGGTTTTTATCACTCCCATGTGCACTAGCTTCTCCTCCTCAAGTGTGAGAGAGTGGATGAAGTCTTCAAGTGAAGGGAATTTCCATCTTGGAATGGACAAATTTGCTGAATGGAAGGTCAAAACAAACACTGAATAATCAGGGCCTAGCTTCGACAGGGCGGTAAGGATGAGTTGTTTTTCTTCCTTCTCAATCCCATACCTCTTCAATTGTGAAATCAATTTCTTGAATTTATAGAGAAACTTAGTGATAGTTTCGAAACTTCTTGGGCTTAAGGAGATGATCTCTTTTTCTAATTGATGACCCTTCAAGTTATCCTTTTGACCAAGAAGATATGCGAACTTGTCCCAAACCTCCTTTGGAGTCTTTAGATCAATAACATGAAAGTATAGGTGTAGCTAGGGTTTTCACCCTAGCTTGTGCAAATGAGCACCTACTAAGGAGAATGGACTCCTTAGTAGCAGTTCAATAAACAGTAAATGAAAGACAATACATTAAAATGAAAATTATTCTAAACATGTGCATGAAACATAAAAGACAAGAAATAGAAATGGTTTTTTGTATTAAAGATTATACCTCCAATGTGAAGGTTGGTTAAGTTCTTGCAATGGTCCAAGAGGGTTGCTCCAAACTCCAACTTTGCTCCTTCTCTTTCTCCAAAGGGTGGAAATGGGCCAAAAGGGGCACTCAAGGGTGAAAGTAGCTCAAGGGTGAGCTAGGGTTTCAAGAGTGATTTTGGCAGAGTAAGGGTGTAATTGACTGTGGATATGAAATGAGGGGTCTCCATCACATATTTATAGGTTTTTAGTGGTGGAGTGCTGGCCCATGGTTTTGGGAACCATATGGTTTAGGTCAGCTATATAGGGTTTTTTCCTCCTTTTTCCCTCTTTTTCCTCCTTTTTTATATTTTTTATTCCCTTTTTAGAGGGTTTTTGCTATTTTGGATAATTTTGGGGGAAAAAGGGGTTTTTTTACCCTTTTGGAGGCTTTTTTGATGATTTTGTGGCCTTTTGGAGGCTTTTTAATGGGATTTTAGGGTTCTGAAGGTAAATATGTTAGGAAATATGGACAAATGAGTCATGTAATGGGGTAGATGAGGTAGTGAGCACTTTTTGGGTGTTAACATTAGGTCTTCAGAAATGCTAAGTAGCAGTAGTCCTACTGCTTCATCAAGCTTGTCTAAGTACTTGAATTTCTCTACTGCACCAGTGGGCTCAACTGCAGATCCATTCACAATTCTAGAAAGGCTCTTCGACTTCAAGAAGATGTCCATATTTGCCTTCCATTCGAAGTAGTTGAATGAGTTCAACTTGAGATCCATGATACTGAAGAATTCGAAGTTGAAGAGAGGATAGTCATGCAAAACAAATGAGAATTATAAAATGGAGATCTGCTGCAATTCGAATTGAACACTTCCTTAGGACACTGAGCACATGTGACTGGGTCCTTCACACCTAGATAGACCTCACTGGATTTCTCCAGTGAATTCAAGGAAATAGCTCCAGGATTTTCTATGGAAACCCAGAGGCTTTTGGTGCTAATTGAAAGACAGCTACTCAAGGAATTGTTGCAACTACTACTACTGCAATTCGAATAGCTACTGTCAGCTCTGATACCATGCGATATTTTAGAAGTAGGATCACTCAGCTGTATACGACCTCACTAAAACTCACTCAAGAAGTGTAGAAAGAAGAAGAAGAAATGGAGATTCAATAATCACTCATACACAAGAAATGACAAAAACTGTTGTATCATACATCCGCGGTGAGTTGGCACTCTGAATAGTGAATAATAACTGAATACAATCAAATGAATTCGAACGCCTCCTAAGGTCATTTGAATTCTCCTTAATATGTGGCTTGGATGACATTGGAGACATCATCAAATCAGTAATAGTGGTCAAACATCAGTCAACTGAGTCTAACTGGTGCATGTGGCACAAATGTAGGGAAGGAAACTCCAATGTGGGTGCATGAGGAGCTGCCAATAGTCAGTATAGCTGATTTATTTTCTCTGGAGGTCTATCTAAGTGGCTCAGTCAGTTAAACTAGTAATAAATCCCCAAAACAAGGATCATATCCACTAATCATGGAAATAACTGAAGAATGTCCTAAATGGGTGGAAGAGGGAACACTTGTACTCCAGTGATGAAAAAAATGATGCATCTGTGGGTAGGAGGGCTAGAACCGAGAAGAAATAGGCTCTTGGGGATGAAAGAATGAGGACTAGGTGTTGGGAGACTACCATACTGATGACTGGATGCATGCAGTTGCATGCATGATGACTGGATGCATGCATGCATGCAAAATATAAAAATGATGGTGAGAATATTCCAACACTATATCTATTGGTTCAAAATATGACATGGTATCAAATACTTGGTGATTGAATTAAAGAAGTTGTATATAGGTTTGTAGGTTGAAGACATAGATTATAGTGTATTAATCAAAATGGATTAGTCTCAACACATACTAGTGCTCACTCCATTCCAGTAGTATGAATGGAAGTCACGAGTGTTTATTTTCTTATGGAGCAAAGGCATGTACATAATCACTGTGGGGATTGAGACTAAGCCAAATTCCACTATGGAAAAGGAAATATAGTTTAACATGATGGATGAAGATTTTGGATTGATATGTCTCTTGATTTCTCCTGACCTCCTATATCATATTGATGTTTCAGCACCTCCTAACGAATTCTAGACCAATATGGGAGGACTCTTTAGGTTGCAGGATGAGATTGTCATGTTTTGAACTAGCATATAATAATAAGAGAGAACACAAATAATCATAACCACATAGCAACATATTTAACAAAACACATTTTACCCTTGAAAACCCTATGAGGGGAAAAAACTATCCAATGAAGATCTTCATTACCTTGGCCAAAAACATCCAATCGGGCGAAGTGAGCTCACTCTCTTACCTCCAGGCCACAATAAAATGGAGTGCACCAAGCCTTCTTATAGTCTTCATTACCATGCAATACCTTGGGCCAATACCATGGGATACCAAATACCATGGGCCCAAAACCATATGCTGATACCTAAGCCATTTGATTCATTGTTGATTCAAGGTTTACCTAACAATCCCCCCTTTAAACTTGACTTGGATTAAATAACCAACCCACCTCAAATTTTTAATCGAGGAATCTCCACAAGCCCCCCCTATCACATAGGTCTACATGACTTTACCAGTGAGTTGACGTTTCTATTTGGAAATTGTGAGTGAATAAAGGATGGGGAGGGGCATTGGAGTCATCGAACATCACGAGGACAAGGGAAGGATCTGGTTCAGTATGCTTCTCCAATGAGATCACAGTAGAATATTTGGGTGAAGAAGAATATGTAGCAGGATCTAAAAAAATAGTTTTGGGGGGGTGCTGGTGTTTAAGGGCTCTACAATCAACACAGGAGTGAGAGGAGGTATTATGATATGTACACCAAGAGGTGGGATGAGGGGAGGAGGGGAAAGCAAGATCCAATGAAAAGGGGCCCTAGAGAGGATGAGGAGAGAGGATGCGAGGAGCCACTTTGCGTTCCAAGGTGAAGGATCGAAGAAAATCCTTGTCCAGGGAAGGACTGTCAAATAATTCCACCTCATGTAGTAAGGAAAATAATAATCCAGAATTAAATTTGACTATTAATTCCTCTTCTGGATCACTGACATGATGTTGGATGCGAAGCTTGGAGAATATGTCAATGTAGATTTGAATAGACTACCCTAAAAGCTGACGAAGCTGTAACCAATGAGCAAGTTGGTTCTACTCATAACATGGAGGATAAAAACGATGGCATAAGTACTGGAAAAATAGATCCCAAGTTGTAATTAGTTGATGCTCTAATGCTTCTGTAGTACCTAGCTCAACCACTAGGGAAGGATGTTCTAACTGAGTGTCCCACCATGCTTTGGAAATACCTTCTAGTTGCAAACTAGCAATATGAAGCTTATCCTCCTCTATGAGATCTGGACACATCTTAAAATAGGTAGACAATATGTGAATCCAAGAATCAACCACCTCACCATTCATTTTGCCATTGAACTTAGGGAGGTGGAAATAGGTGTCTAATTGCATAGGATTTGGAGAATGTTGTTGTTGTAGCTGAAGAAGATCATGGAGAGACTGAGGAAAACACTAAATAGGAGAAGACAGATGAGAAGAAGATTCCTCTGGGGAGGCATTATTTTCATCAAACAATAAAATAAATGGTATACTTGGAGAGAAGCTACCTTGCAAGAACCGCACCACAAAAATGAAACTGGAATGTTGATATTTGACTGAGAAACGAAAACTAATCGAAGGAGGCTAGGTGCACCAATGAGGAGAGGAACCCCACAAAAATATGATGCAGGCGTCACTATGAGGAAAGGCATACTAAGAAAATGGATCTCAACGCCCAGATCTGGAACTTCAGCCAAGGAAAAGCCTCTAGAAGAAAGTGCACACCAGTTAAAAGGGTACAGCAAGCGAAATCACAGAGAAAGGATGCATTAAAAATAGAGCCACAACACTAAGATCCTGTACAAAAATCTATTGAAAATATACTCTAATGAAAGGTGCAGAGAAAGAAAAGGGCCCAAAACCCTAGATATGTTATTGTGCACTGAGTAAAAAAAACTAAAGAATAAGCACATGAATGGAGGATGCACTAGGTAGCTGGCTAGAAAGAGCATGCAACACAAGGTGGATATTCTCCGAGAACGGTGTAAAGATGGCAACAAACAGTCCCTGAAGAGGGGGCACTCGCAATCTGGAGACAATCACAACATGGAAGAGGGATTCCAAGAAACCCTAGTGCTGCATGGAAAACCCTAGAGGGAGGGCACAACAAGAAAATAGTTGAAACCCTTAAAAAAATTTAAGAACTGGGTGGCTATCTAACCTCCTTATCATTGAAGCCTACCATATCTATAACTTATATACCAATTGATCCATATGTAGATCTGAAAGTGAAAATTGAACAATAAAGAACTAAGAAAAGAACAAAAAATTCAAATTCAATGCATAGTAAGGAGTTTTAGGCAAAATGACTATCCTCTTTATTATTCATATAGGTGTTCCTTTTATAGAGAAGACATCTTTAACATAATTTTTAACTGGAAATAAATAAACTCAGTTCACACCATCCACATCAAAAGGAGTGGGCTCAATCTATGAAGAGTGCTAGGCTTCATGAGGAATCTCCAATGAATGGGGAAACCCTTCATGTGGGCCCATATATTGTCTTATGTAGCAAAGGAAGGAATAATTATCTTGAAATCTTATGTAAAAGGAGTTATCCCACATAACATATTATATAGCTTGATGAAAAATCTCAAGAGTTCTCATTTTTTATAGGTTGCATTTAGTGGCTATTTTTACCCCCAAATCGAAAAGTGGTTCTACTAGTAGCACCATTTTTTCAAGGCTAAAATTATTACTTTTTGAAAACCCCATCCGGTGTCAGTGCAATCAGAAACCTTAAATCAAACCTCGAATCGAAAGTGGTGGTAATGGTAACAAACTTTTGGGGGAGGCTAAAATTATGATTTTTTGAAAACATCGTCTGATGTCGGTGTAATTAAAACTCAAAATCCACCCCCAAATCGAAAAGTGGTGTTATCAGCGACACCTCTCTCTTCCATCAAGTTACAATTGCATTCATTTCAAAAATATGCATGATGTAAAAGAAATCTATTTTTATAAATATCTTAAAAAAATAAAGAAGAGATATCCTAATTTTAATTAAGATTTTATAATTTTCACTAAAAAAAATTAATGAATATGAAAAAAAAGACATTTGAAAGAATAAAAAGGTCCAAAATCACACAAATATTAAAAAACAAAACAAAAAATAAAAAATAAAAACGAATATTGAAATAAAATTAGAAATAGAAGGATAAATTTAAAAGGAAATATGTTTTTATTAAAAAAACAAAAAACAAAAAAATATAACATTAAAATAATACCAATAATTATATTAATAATAAAAATAATAACAATAAAAAAAATTATTTTCTTGAAAATAAATTAAATTTAAAAACAAAATAATAAAACAATTAAAATTAAAAAACAATAAGTAAAATAAAAATCATTTAAAATAAAAAATCAAATTTATAAACAAAAATTTATAAAAAACAAAAATCAAATTTAAAACAATTAACATTAAAATTAAAATTAAAAAATATAAATCTAAATAATAAAAAAATAAAAACTTAACCCTACCTCGTATCTATCCATCCGCTCATGTGCCCCACCTAACCCTCTCCACCCATCTCCCTTCCCCTTCCCATGACCCCTCCCTCCCATGCATCCATTCCCCCTCCCCCTTCCCCACACCCCGTCCCTTCTCACCCCCCACCTTATACACCCCCTCTCCCCTTCCCCTCCACCCTCTCGTTACCCTCCCGTGCCCTTACCAACGCTGAGTCTTATTTTTGGAATGGGGGCATGGGATGGTGAGGGGAATGGATGCATAATGGAGAGAGAGGCGGAGGAAGGGGACGTGGGGAGGGGTAGAGAAGACGAGGGGGATATGTGGATAGGGTTAGGCAAGGCATGGTAGGGGAGGGATAGGTGGGGTTAGGGTTATGTTTTGCATTTTTTTTATTATGTTTTTATTTAAATTGTTTTAAATTTGATTTTCATTTTCGGTTGTAAATTTGATTTAAGTGTTTTTATTTGATTTTAGTTTTTCATCCATTTTATTTTTAAATTTAAATGTTTTTTATTTTATTTATAATTTTCTTAATTTTTTTTTAAATGTTTTTAATTTTTTTTGTTATTGTTCTTAATTCTTATTTTGTATCTTTTAATTTTCTTTTTAATTTTGTATCTTTTATAAATGTTTTTCATATTTTTTTAGTCTTTGTTTTTGTTTTTTTATATATATATTTTTTAAATTAAAATTTTTTCATTTCTTTTTAAATTATGGGTTTCATTTTTAATTTTATTTGAATATTCATTTTTAATTTTAAAATTTTATTTTATTTTAAAAAAATTATTATATTTTTTCAAAATTATCTTAAAAAAAATGTATATTCTTATTTTTTAAAATGTTCTTTTTTCTTGTTATTTTTCATCTATTTTTTTACTTTTAATTAATTTTTTTATTATTAAAACTGAGATATCTCTTTTTTCTTTTTTTAAGTTGTTTAAAAAAAATTAAATCGTTTTTGACGTGATGTATGGTTTCAAAATGAATGCAGTTGTAATCCGAGGGTAGAAATGGGTGCCACTAGTAGCACTACCTTTCAATTCCGGGGTTGATTTTGAGTTTTGATTACACCAATATCGTCTGAGGTTTTTAAAAAAAATAATTATAGCCCCCCAAAAATGAGGTGCTACTGGTAGCACTACTTTTCGATTCGAGGGTTTATTTATGGTTTTGATTGGACTGACACCAGCCAGAGTTTCCAAATCCTCATTGCAAGATGGAAACAAAACCATGTGAACATCACATGTAGCATTTAAAACTACAACCAACATCCATTAATGCTTCAATATTTTACCCATACGATATAGTTAAAGTCGTGATGGTATCAAACCCCATTCGTTTATGTCAAGGCTTATTCGCAAGATTTAGTCCTTAGACCCCTTTTCAAATCATAGCACTAGAACCCTTATTAGGTAGTGGAACTAGGTGGTTTAAGGATGAGTTCCTTTTTTTATGTACACCTACAAAAACATGATCCCAATTATGCTTTAGCAAAGAGTTTCTAAGTAAGCCCGAGAAAGCCCAAATATCCATTCCTTACCTCTCAATAGCCATCTAGTAGCAGGACTACTAACTTAAGACATTCATACTCTTCTCATAAAAGTCCATCAGGCCTAAATTGATAATATAAACAAGTTCAACTTTTAAAAATGGAACCAAGCATGCATTAGAGTTAAAAGCAACGAGATAATGAAAGATGAACATTAAAAGTTGTACACTAGTATTAATCTAGTCATCTAGACCATCAATGTTGTGCTCACATTATCATACTTCATCGCTTCCGCATAAAACATACAAGAACAACTTCCATACAACACAGTTTCTCATTTCTTCAACAAAGATTGATGTAACTACTCGGTACTGAAGTTAATTTGATATATATTACTGGTTAGACAAATGATAGCTGTAAAAGAAATTTTTTAAATTTTTACTATTTTTAGGGACATTACAAGATGTAATTCTTCCATACCTCTAGATATATAACTGAGAGTTGAAGGAGACCCTTTGGAGACGTTGAAATGTTATTGTGAACAATATTGTAAAGTTGTGATAAGTATATGTGGGTGGTTCTCAAGTGTAAGAGTGGATATTTCTAAGGAATAAAGAAGATCAAGCCTTCCTATGGATGTTCCCCCATTTGGGATTTTACCACATATATCTTGTGCATTGTCTCTTTTCTATTTTTCCTTCTTAGTATTTGATTATTTGGTGCTTGTATTGATAGGATAATAGACTAGTTGATTCCTACTATTGATTCACATGTTAGTATAATTATGTATTCTTATATGTTTATGCATATTTATCAATATTCTAACACAAATAATATATTCTTACTACAAGAAACACAATCATGAAGAACATGAGTGCATGCACGAAGAAAATGATCAGTTAAAAGATATTTTTTTCATGGAAACATAAAAAATCATGGCTATCCCAGGAAGTCAGTTGAAAATTTTGAAAATCCATGCACTTATTACTATAGTTTCCTCACCATAACCTTCATTGGTTCTTGATTCAAGAGATTCAAATCATATGGCCTTATCAAAAAACATATTTCATTCCTTAGAGCCATGGACCAACCCTACTATATTGGGAGACACACTATATTAGGTCATCAATTAAGCTAATGAATAACAGTAGGATCTACAGATCCATATGAATTCAAAGTTGTTGGCATTGGTGAATAGATTGTTATATATCCAAAAACAATCCACTTTGGGAATAACATACTCTTCATGCAACATGTGATCTTGTTGGAGATCTGATATACATAGAGAGGACCCATTTCCAATGTCAAATTTCTCCTCATGCACTCACTACTATAGATCTCTTAATTCCCATCCACAGTTACAAGGTTCATGCAAGAGATCCATGTTCTTTTTCAGAATCCATGGGAAATTCATATTGGGATGATACCATCAAGGAGGACAATTAGCTTCTAATGAAGAACTAACATTGGGAAAAAGATCCCTGGACTATGGTAGGAAAATTTCTCATTTGAAGTGGAAATAATTATCAAATATGAAAACATATGGACATGAGAGTGATGAAGGATTAAGATGGCTTCCTAAGTGTACTCAACACTAATCAATTTCCTCCTCTTTTCTCACTTTTAGGGGAATTTTTTAATGTACTTGCAGGGTACTTATCATGTATTCAAATTAATAAGAACCAATTATTTTTGCATCATACTCACGTAAGTTATTCTTAAGGAAGGGCGTTGGTGTACATGCACACTGATTTTGCATATCTTTTACATTTATAGGGAATAGTAATGCTTATACTAGAGTTATCTCCCTAATTTTAGGGTCAAGGGAACACTTTCATTGTCTAGCCTCCCTTTTTAGGATTAAAAAAAACTCATATCCAATTAACCACCTTTTTATAGGGATTTGTACACTTAAGTTGAACAATTTTTGCTCAGTAAACTCCCTAATGTTCCCTAGTTGGCTATTTTGGTTTAGTTAAATAACTAATTTTCTACTTTGGCTTAGTTAATTTCCTAATGCACCCTAGTCAAACACTGGTTTCTCATGCATGACTAAGTTACTTTCCTCATGAGGAAGTTCTAGGAATATTTAACCCTTTCTACACTTGCATGACCTAATTTACTTCCTAAAGATCATGGACTTATATAATATTAGTACAAAATCACCTCTCATTATCAGTTCTAATCCTACTTAATCCCTAAATTCAATTTCATGATCAACACAACTCCCTTAGGAGGGCTTATTTGACCATTCGAGGTGATTGATCTTAAGTTTGATAATATTTTATGCTTGTGCATGAAATTAATCCTAAGCTTGGTTATCTGTATATGAAATCTTGCATATAATTGATGAAACACTTCTGCAATTCATTTATTGATGTATTCTATTGAGCATTTAATTGAATAATGGAGACTACTTGTCTTAGATCTTTAGTTGAAGTCTACCTTGATTTCTATGCAATTGTATTGAAGTCTTATCTCTAATGTACTCCATTTTTTAGGTGATTTAATATTGTGTTACTCTAATATATTTGTCTTATATTCTATAGATTTCTAACTATGTTACTTCTCCATTTAGACTCTAAATCCATTGGTTAAAAAATCTCACATGGCATACATAGTGTTGTAGGTACAACAGATCCCATGTTTAATTAAAAGATGGGAGCACCAATATTTTAATTGCAAAATTAATGTTTAAATTCCTTATTCACTTTGGGGTTTCATCATGATTGATCATGCATTTTATTTATTCGTCATGATTTAATTTAGTTAATAATTTTCCCCTTCAAAATTCATTGATTTTTGTGTGTTTTTTGTGAGTTGCGGAAAGCATAAATTTTATTCAAAATTTCTCCTTTCCGCAACCCACAATCTGCAATCCACAAATGTGGATTACGGATGCTTGGTTTTTGGATTTGGAATTTCTTCTTTCCGCAACCCGCAACCCGCACATGCAGTTTTCGGAAAGAGTTCCAAAAATAAGTTCGCACTTTGCATTTCCGCAACCCGCAACCTGCAATGTGGATTGCAGATTGTAGAAAGTGTTTGAAAATAAATTTGTGCTTTTGCCTTTCTGCAACCCATAAGCTGCAACTGTGGATTGTGGAATGTGGAAAGAACATCATTTTTTATTGTGTTGTTTGCATACCCGCAATTGTAGATTGCGGGAACTTTTTGGTTCATTAATTTTTAGAGTTGTCTTTCTGCAACCCGCAACCCACATTGCGGATTGCAGAAAGTGTGTATACGTTTTCCAAAACAACTCCCACAATTCATTTTCCGCAATCATGTTTTAGATCTTAGCCGTTGATTCATTTTAATTTTATGGTCCATATTTAATCCTACGATTTTTATTAAATATTTCGATTTTCTCGGTTTTCTTTTACCATTTTTATTTTCGTGAATTTATCTGTGACAGGGATTTTTACTGTGGATTTTCACCAAGCTTGTTTTTCTGCCATTTTTGTCAGTACAGGTTGGTTTACTGTCTTCTCTCAATGGTTGTTTTTGGATTTTCGTTAATTTCAAACTGTTTTTGATTCGTTTATTGTTATTTATCAGAAATTACCAGTCCTTCACCATGTTGAGAGTTACCCATTCCAAAACAACCCAGAATGACCTGATAAACAAAGACCCCAACTTTGGCATTCTAGCCGATACCAGTGATAGAGTGTCTAAAACTTATCAGCTGGATTGGTCGCGAGTTTATGCAATCTTTGACAATGACGACCTGTCAGAAATCCAGGAAAACCAGTCCGTTTATGAGAAAATCAGGGATTCCCAATTACATGTTATAGCAGCTAGACCAACCATCGTCCCATACATAGATACCGTGAATTGGATAATTGACCACGTAGACCCTAATTACCGTTCATTCAATGACAGTGCAAGGTCCCAAGTGGCTTCTTTCCGCCCTGAAGTTTTCACCAAAGTGTATGCCCTTAGGTTGGCTACCCAGCTTCTCAATGTCAGTTTTCTAGACTCAGTCATGACCCAGTTCAACTTTGACGAGATGATAAAATTGTGGATGAACAACCCGACCAACTTCATACCCAGAGCCATTAATTTGTACCCCATTTCATGGTTCAAGGAACCCTTTTCTCTCTTAGAAGCCATGTTGTGCAGACTTTATGGCCTACCCAACTGTTCTGTGTTCAAAGCCAAATGGGCACCTGTGTCCCATCATGTTCTCACAACAGGGGAATCATTTAATTGGGCTTTGATTATGTCAGTTGAGCTAAAGATGGCAATTGAGCGTTATCAGAAAACACCAGCTTCAAAGAAGCCTCCTTTCTTCTATTCAGCCTATATCATTGATGTATTTTGTTCAACATGCCAGTTCCCCTCCATGGGATGGAATTGGACCCTTTCAACTCCTCCAGTTCACATATATTGTTCATCATTATGGGAAAACAACTATGTGCCTTTACTGTATGACATATGTGACTACTTCTTGGGAACAATTTATTACAAGATATTCAAAGAAGATGCACCTACCTTCTCTGGTCATGCTAGAACACTCATCCCCACCACTAGTGATTGATATGTAGGAGAATCCTTCTCCTATGGCAGAGTTTGGGGAAGTAATACAATTCATCTGCTGCCAAGGATAGTCCCTGATAGATTGTTGCTTGAAGAAATTGCTTACCAAGCTGTTACAGATGGAGTATTCCTCAAGTTGACTGGACCTAAAAGGAAGGGATGGCCCAAATTTCCATTGAATCTTGGACCTCTAGTCATCCAGAACTTGACACATGCTGCAGTGTTGGGGAACCAAATTGCTTCACTGAAGCTGGGAAAAGCTCCCAAAAGGATGCATAAACCCAAGGCATTCCTGGCTTCCCACTTTGCCCAAGAAAACGTGAAGACCACCTATACTCATGAGTCTACCCCTGACGATTCAATTTACCATGGAGAAAATATGTTTTCTAAAGTCCTGGTTAGGGCTAAAACCAAAGAAGAACAAAGTTTCATTCTTCAGTCCCAGCATGAGCTCAAGACTAAGGTTTTGAGTTACAGAAAAATGGAACTACAACTTGAAAAATAGGCCAAAAGGGACAGGGCAAAAAAAGAAGCACAAAAGGAAAGTACCCCTTTGATGTTAACTTATCCACATGCAGGAAAAGGAAAAGTCCTTGTGGAATATGTCCAACAAGTCAAAAAGATTTTGATTCAATCAGCTAATGAACTGAAGAAAGATTTGGCACACATGACTGCCATGGTTGATAATCAGGTGATTGCTGCAAACGCTCCAGCAAAGAGATAGAAGATTCAAACCTCTGCATCTCAAATACCTACATTGAACATTGAGGACAGTGATGTAGAAGATGAAAGGCTTCCTCCTATGCCTATCATACAAGAGGTCACTGGGGTCTCCCAGGCTATTGTTGACTTGCTTAATAGCATTGAGATGGATGATATTACTTCAGAGGTTCATTTTCTTGAAGTTATCAACACTTTTGTTACATCAACTCCTTCATCCCCACTCTCTTCTATTGAGATTCCTTCAACCTCATTTGTTGAGGTTACACTCCCACCATCCACCATATCTAAATTGTTTGTTGCATTAACCTCTATCACTACCCCACATCCAACTTTACCAGTACCACCTGTCACCTTACCACCAATAGTTACAGAGATTCAATTACCAATTGTTTCTATGCAACTATCACTTACCATTGCTCCTACTTCCCTTCCCGAGGTTGTCACTTTGACTACTTCTCCAACTTCTACACCATTAGTTTCTGCAATCACCCCTTATTCTCCATGTACCTCCGAAAACACCATGTCTATCCCTAATTCCACTATTACCTAGACAACTCCATTAGTTGAAATAGGTAATATTGCTACATCTTCAACTGAGTTGACAGTTGATTCTAAAGATGATACTGTGATTTCCCTTGGGAAATACTTTTACAACAGATCAGCCAAAGCAGTAGTTAGAAGAGGTAATAAAAGAAGCAGGGAATCAACTATGCTGCAAGCTCTTGTCCCTAATAAGAAAATTTGGGAAAAAAAATATGTTGATATTCAGCAGGAGGCATTAGACACTACTGTAGCTATGGGGGCCTTTGCTGGAGCCAATTATGATTCAGTGACTTCACTGAATAAGGAGATAGACATCAAGAAAGAATAATTGAACAAGCTTCAGGAGCAACTAGTCAAAATTAATGAAGAACATGAATCTCACATTCATGAATTGAGGAATGAGTATGAAATTCAGCTCAAGGACCTACAAGAGCATAATACTTCTCTCCAAGTTCAAATACATAATACAGAGGTCCTAAACACTGCCAATGTTGAGAAGATAGCATTGCTAGAACAACAACTCAAAGATGCAACTGCTAATGCAGCCACTTCTTCATTCTCCAGGTTTTCTAAAGAAGAGTTCATGGATTTGGCCATTAAAGTAAATGAAGAACATCAGAAACTCTTGGCTGAGTTATTTAGTTCCCTTAATGATATTTTGGAAACTTATAATTCTTTTGAGAATATTTTTGTTATCCTTGAGCATCATATTGATAAGAGGCAGCAAGCTTCCAAGGCCATTGAAGATATTTTTTATTGGTAAAGGTATATTAAGGATAAGCCTGAGGATATCCCAGTCTTCAATAGCTTCAAGTTCAAGAGAATAAGAACATCTTTGGATGCCTTGCAGAATGCTTGTGACGTGGTTGAAGAAACAATTAAGAAGGAACAAGAAATTTGTGGAAGAAGATGATATGCTGCAGACAACATCTTGATCATTCTACAATTTCCCACTCTGGACCTCGTTGAGAAAGCTTGTCCACCAAAGTTGATTATTAAGCAGGTGGATAGTAGGTGTGCATAGGTCAAAGAACAAATTCAGCAGCTTGAGCACATACAGAATTTGAAAGTTGGAAAATTTATCAAGCAACCTGTTAGTCTGGAGGCCAAGATCCACATCTTTCTGCGTACTTGGAACAAATTAAGCAAGAATGAGATTGAATATTTCACGTATGATTCCCAGTTGGGACTCGAGTTGGAAAAATATCTTGATGTGGATGAACTGTTAGAAGTTTGGGACAAGTGGCAAGATGCCCTTGGTCATGTTTAGATTAGATTGATTTTGTAATCCCTGTTTTATGGGAAGTCCACCCTTTGTATTTTTATTGTAATTATTATTTAAGGGGTAGAGATCTCATAGGGGATGGGGGAGAAAATCATCGAAAGAGGACTGGAGATACTCTGTGTCATTCAAACATTGTAATTTTTTGCAAGCCTATTGATATACAGTTAGTTCTTCTCTTGCTATCTCTTTTGTTTAATTTATCAAATTTGTTTGATGGATTTTGATTTTCACTCCAGCTCATGAATGAACACTGTTTGATTTTGCAATCATAATTAATACATTGATCTACAGTTTAGATTTGTTTTAACTTATGATCTGTGTGTCTTATGTCTTAAATGAATTTTTTTATTTAAAACTGTTATCTATTTCTACAAATGATAAACAAATATTATTAAATTAATGCCAATTTTTCAATTAGCGTGATATAACAAGATAATCGTGCATGTGCTTCAACCCTTAAGTTACATTCATTCAATTTTCATTTTCTAACTGTGACTTAAGCTAATAAGTAAAGATCCACTTCACATGTCTGTCAATTGGTGAGAGACTTATTAATTTCCATTTCTAGTTATCCTGCGCACCAAAACACACTTCTTTAATTTAGATCTAACTTAGTTTAGATTTCCTTTAAAGAAAACTTACTTCTAGAGATAGAACACTTTTAATCTTCCCTCACAGTAATACAAATCCATCAGGATCGACCCACTTAAGTGCCAGCGAAGGCCTTATATCCGTGGGAGTTAACTATACCAAATAGTCTGGGGATAGAAATGGTCTTGCGCAGAGTTGTTTGAATCCTTTCAGATTGGGTTTTCACCCTCTATTGCTAGCGTTGGAACATATTCCAGCACTTACATACCCAAGGATTCAAAAAATGGTGCTAGAAGGAGTGCCAACACCAATATATGCCTAAACAAAACACCAATAGACCTCCTCCAGCAAGAACACCGGTTGTTAGCCATAGCCACATGTAGGCATCAACATTTGTAGAACAACCAGTGCAAGATCCAACAATGATTCCTCTACCCCTGTGATAGAGCAAGAAACTAGAAGGGCCGATTTTTTTTTTATATCACCCACTAGGGATCCCCTCATACTTGAAAAATTATTGAAAGGTTCTTCCGATAGTGTTGCTAGATTACAACGGAGGATTTAAGACGAGTGTAATCTCGAACTAGCAACAATCCAACATCATCATATCAACGATCTGCAGACTAATAATAAAGACAATCAACATTCGGGACACCAAAATACTGAACACCATAATTCACCTTGCCACCAATTGTTCCCTGATTTTAACCTTGATTCATTATTTCAAGAAACATAACAAGATCAATCCAACGTTGCAACAGGTGGACCACCACAAACACCTCATTCATCATCATCATTCTCATCTGACGAGTCACCAGATAGAGAGTCATCCTCCAGCTCTTTTTCAGAATACATACCCATGGCAGAATGAAAAAACAGACCCTGGCTGGACTAGGATGATGTATTCATTCTTGGAGAACAACACAGACTCTCTAAGAACCCTAAAAAGTGGCTTCCTAAGTTCAATCCTGATGATAAATCACCTACACTGGACCACATTAAAACCTTTATGCAGGCCATCAGACTTATGAATGGCATACATGAATATGTAGTTTGTAGATTGTTCCCTTACACCTTCGAGGGAAATGCTTCCACTTGGTACTTTTCCCTGGAAGACTGATCTATTTCTTCCTGGGATGACTTTGAAAAAATGTTCATCCAGAAATTTGGAGATGACAAAACCCCCGAGGACTTGGTCATAGATTTGTCTTCAATGAAAATTAAAGGAAAGGAAAGGGTCAAAGATTATAACCAAAGGTTCTCTTACTTGAAAAATAGAATCCCTACAACGGTTCTTCCTGCAGAAGAACTTCCAGTTGCCTATTACATTAAAGGTTTACCTATTCCTATTGCTATGTGGGTCAAAAGAGCACGAAAATATAACTTGTAGGAGGCTTTTGCTGAAGCTATCCAGGTATAAAAGGATATGTTCTGCTTAAAAGATAACCTTGACACTTCATCTGAACAACCTTCTACCTCCAAAAAGAAGCAAGAGAACCCTCCAAAACCTATAGTGCAAAATAAGGATCCTTTTGAAACCAATGACATGAAAAAATTTCTTCAAAATATCTCGAATGAAATGGTAGACTTAAAAAAGAATAACACTGAAAACCAGACTAATAATAGGGAATTCAATAGACCACCTTTCAGGAGACCTTATCAACCCCCACAGAATCAAGTCCCACCCAATCGTGATGAGGGATTAAACTCTGAAGAAATTATTTCAATATTTAAAGCTCTGGTTTCAGAATCTCACAATCTCTTGATCACCCTAATGAAAATCTACAAGAGAATCAGGATCCTGAACCACCAGATGAAGGAGAGGACCAGAAACCCACCACTATCAGTTACTTCTCAAAACTCCCTATGGAAGAAGAGGAATATGAACCTGAGGTTGTCTTTAATTTCCAACATTCTTATAATACAAGAAGTAAAGGATAGTCAACACAGGAAGCTTTCCCTTTGGCATCTAACCCAAACAAAGGCAAAGTAGCAACACATAAAGAAACTGTCATTCCTGAAATAAAGTATAGCTTAATTGATGACCTGAAAAGGGTGAAAGCCAACATATCTCTTTTTGAACTTTTGGAAATCCCTGCCACGAGGGACAATCTTCCAAAAAGCATGATTTTCAACAAACCCAGGGAAGTTCAGAACAACAATTTAGAAACATATCCTAAAACCATTGGCCAAAATCCTGCTAGGAAGAAAAAACCTCCCTTCTTGCTCACTTTTGATATTTTTAATAGGAATGTTGTTGGAGCCTAGGCTGCAGCTACGGTAAAGCTGCGAATTTTGAGGAAAAAGCACTAAGTGTCGAAGGGAAGAAATGCTTATTTTGAGTAAGTACCAATTTTTGTGCAGAAGTAAACGGTGCGCAGTATGGTGCCAGATGGACGAGCTCAGCGCAGATTACAGACCGGAAATCGCGGAGCTCGCGTGCACACGTCAAAGGAGAATGAATGTGGCCAAGTAGAGAGCTCAGCTACCACAATAAATGAAGCGACGGAATAGAGGGCTCAGCTACCCTCATTAAGGCTAAGTACAAAAGTTATGGTTGCTCTGATCAAGGAAGAGCAACGGACCAAAGTATTAAAGGGGAAGGACAAAGAGTAGTGAATGATGAAGCGGCACCCATACCCGCAATCTGCGCCAAAAGTCACGGAACCTGCAAGAAACGGCGACGTGACTGCAAGCGACGCCTACAGTACACCTAGCCATGTCCGTGGTTAGGGTCTTTGGGGAATACTGCTAGGAAAGGCCCACAACTTTATAAAGGTGCGACCGTCAAGGCCACCTATATATATGTATAATTGATAAGGGAGAAGGGTTGGTTGTTGATTGTTTTCTATTGTGTGTTAGAAGACAAGAGTTAGAACTGGATAGCTGTGAGGCTAATCCCCGAGTTGCAGACAGTCTGAGTTGACATTTGAACTATTGTAATCTCTGTAGAGGAAGAGACTAGATCGAGAGAAGGGATCCCAGCTGTGTGCGTGGAGTTTCCTGGAAAGATCTAAGGCTGCAGCTGTGTGCGCAGCATATTGTGTAATTCCATTTCAGATTAATATAAGATATACTTCCCGTGGACGTGGTTTTCCCGTGGAGGTGAACTACATAATTCTCGTGTTATGATGCCGTGTTGCGTGAATGTATGTTTTAGTTTTCTATCTGCATTTTCATGAATGTTTCATTGTCTTTATGAATGAGTATATAAAGCAAGTCCTGGGAATTTCCCTTAGAAGTTATATTCGCGCACTATCGAAGGAGTCGATAGGAGCACTATCGCCACAGTGATTAGGAATGTGTTATCACGCTGGGCACGCAAGCAGAAACGATACATAGAGTACCAACGTAGAGGGAACTTACCTTGTACGCAAATGCAGAGATACCGCGCAGCTAGGATGGTAAGTGCGAACTTCAGCGTTGTTGCACTGAGAAGTCGGCGGAGGAGTAAGACGTTCCGCTTAAGGAATCCTCTTGAGAGAAAGAAAGGGAGAAGATCGCAGCCTCCGCATCGCCTAGGTTAAGGAAGCCTGATTCCTTAGCCCCCATAGCCACTTCGGGTGAGACCTCGAGCTGCTGCGCAGCTCGTTGGCTAGAGGGCCAGTGCGCCAAGGGGTTTTGTTGTTGCGCCTCATTAAAACCGAGACTTGTTATTTCAACGACGCGCGAGATTGACGCGAAACCTAGAGAAAGAAGGAGCCAACAAATGGTTTCGTTTCCTTGAGACTTGTTATTTCCGCGACGTATGAGATTGTTGCTGGAGCCAACAAATGGTTCTGTTTCCTTGAGACTTGCTCAGCCAACAAATGTGTTACTGGAATCCTACAGCTAAAGAAATTCAAGACTGGTTTGATATAAAGGCTAAAGAGTTCGTTGAATGAGAAAATATAAGCTCTAGGCTTCAGACAGAAGACTGGTTGCAGAAGTATATTTATACTGACCTTCATGAAATTTTCTTTGTCACATTTGCACTTGAGCTGCGTGAGTGGGTAGCTAAGCTAGCAGATACTAGACCCACCGTGCATGTTGATCGACCCGTCGCTTGGACGCCTGCGCTAGTCAGTATTTTGAAGCAGGTAGATAATCCTGTGTCCCGCGAAGTAGACTTTTGGTTGAACAGTCTGCTGGAAGGCTTCATCACCGAGTTTGCATTAGATACAAGAAAGAGTTTCAGCGAAGCTGAGAGGAGTTTCTTCAGAACACATAGAGGTAAGTTCTTAAATTCTCTGAACTTATGGATTAAAATGCTTCTGTATGAAAAAGGAAAACTATGCATAGCTTCCGATGAATAGCATAGACAAGTAATGTCCGCAGATTCTGATAGTGATCTTGAACTTATTGGTTGCACTCGTAGTGGAAAATGGTATAAAGTAGGCCTTGACCAACATTCTTTTGAGTCTAGCCCAGAAAATAGTCAAGTTCCTAGAGCAAGCCATATAGAGAGACAAAGGAGTGCTCATATCCCTTATCACCCTTTTACACTACAAAAGCCAGACGAAGCTCAATATAACCCCGCAGTAACACCTTCTAGTAGCCCGCACGGTACTTCTAGTACCTCAGCACCACCGTTTTCTAACCATCCCGGAGGCACTGCTACAACACCTCCACCTCAACCTAGCGCAAGAAGGATGGGTGATGACATGAAGCTACCAACTTTTAGAGGAACAGGGATAGAAGACCCTGAGCAGCACTGGTTCCTATGTGAAGCCATTTGGACAATTAAGCAAATTAATGACGATGCTATTAAACTGGTTCAGTTAGCAACCACACTAAGAGAAAGAGCCTTAACTTGGTTCATGAAATACTCAGCAGCACAGAATAGGACGCTTGCTGATGTCAGAAATGCTATGATTAGAGAATTCAAGAAACCTAAATCAGAATCACAGTGTATAACAGAGCTCAAAGACATAAAACAGTTACCTACAGAGTCAGTATGGGACTTTGACCAGAAGTTCAAAGCCTTGATAGATCAAGTAAGCTTTGAGTTTGCACCGCAGCAGCATAAGGAATGGTTCATTGCTGCGCTACTTCCACACATTAGACTTCCTTTGATGCAACAGAATCTCACTACTCAGGAACAAGCTCTAGAGATGGCTATGAAACTAGAAGCTTCACCCATTGCAGGAACAAGCAACGATGTTGCGCAGTTGCAAAACCAGTTAACAAACTTAACCTTGCAAGTGCATGATATTAAGAAAGGCAAGGAAGTTAAAGAAGAAATTTGGTGTACAAAATGTAAAGTGCAAGGTCATTCAAAGGACCATTGTCCCGTTTTCATAGAGTATATTGCAACTGGAGCACCTAACCCTTTACCACGGGATCAGGGGCCTTGGTGTGAAATCTGTAGAACTAGAGGTCACAGACCACAAGAATGTCACTTATTACAGAAATACGTACAAACTCCAAAGAATCTATATTGCAATTTCTGTAAATCAGTAGGCCATGATGAGAACAATTGCAGAGCATATGATCTTACGATGGAAAGAAAACATGATGTTTATAGAGTATAGTCAGAGGCACAAGGACCCACAGCAGGTCCACAGTATGACCAAACTCGTGACGACTGAGCAGGAAATTATAGAGGTCGCGGACGTGCAACATATTTTGGTCGAGGAAGAGGACAGATCACTTGTTATAATTGCGGAGCTCAAGGTCATTTTGCAAGGGATTGCCAAAATTCGACAACCATCTGTAGATATTGTAAATCTTATGATCATGTCATTGAAGAATGCCCTCAGTTGATGGCTATGATGCAAGCAAAGACGCCACAGGTCAATCAGAATATTCAGCTGATTGGAGCAGAAAAAAGAGAACCAGAGCCTACAGTTAATATAGTAACGCGCAGTGGAGCAACCACTGGTGCGCCAGAGTTGGGAACTGGAAATCAAGTGATGCAATGGGTGTGTCGCACTAATATTAAACCATCCCAGCTTGACCTGCATAAGCAGAAAGAAGCATTCAAGCAAGCTCAAGAGTACTTCTCAGATCCGAGAGCTTCAAGTTCTGTTGCAATTCCACATAATGATATAAGATCGCAAGTGCTAAGACAAGAGAACCTGGTGCAAGAACAAGCCACTACATCTGGAAGGCTTGATGATGAATATGCACTAGGCAGTGTCCATGCTTTCCTGAGAAACTGCTTAAAGTTGTTGCGCAATGAAAAAGCAACTATGGAACTTCAACACCTATTGGATAAATGTCAACAATCTGCTTCAATAAACACACCGCAACGTGCTGTTCACCAGATTGGGAGTCATACTAGAACTGGAAAAGAGATGAGGCTCACAGCGCAGATTGGAGCATTTGAAATAGACGAAGTCATTTTGGACTTGGGCTCAGAAGTTAATGTTCTCACCATGCAAACATGGGAACAGATGGGTAGCCCTCAGCTTGCAAGATCTCCTATCCAGCTAAGACTTGCGAATCAGCAACGAGTCTCTCCATTGGGCACATTACCCAATGTACCTATTGATATTGAGGGAGTAAGAAGTTCTGCAGACTTTGAAGTAATCAAAATTCTGGATGATAGTAGACCTTACCTAGCACCTCTAGGCATAGACTAGGCATTTGATAATTTGGCTATCATTAATTTGAAGAAAAGACAGATGACCTTTGAGGATGACCAAATTAGGGTCATTGCACCGCTTGATCCCATTCAAGGACCAAGGTATATTGAACCCATTCGAGCAGAAGAAGAAGTGCGCCACATGGAAAGTTTGTATCAGATGACTGCTAGTCATAGTGACTATGTCAATCCCACAGCAGATGGCCATATCAGTTGGCGATGCGATATCTCGTGCACATCAAACTCAGAAGCAGGATTGGAAAACTGGCAGAATCGCTTACATGAAGTTTTTGCAAGGCATTGCGCCATGATGACTAAATCCATTCGATGGATTGGCACAAAATTGAATGACACTCCAATTTTTGATGGTTTAACTGAAGTAAGTGAATTCATACATACATATGAACAACAAATTCCAGATGAGCAGCGCATACAAGCTTTGGATGTAGCACTGCGCGCTACGCCCGCAAGATGGTGAGGTGCGCATAAAGAGAATATTCACACATGACAAGACTGTCGCAAATTGATACTGCGCAGATTTCAGGAAACTTCAGCAGAAGTGTCATGCAAATATGATGGACAAAGTGACCCTAGGTCACACGTTGAAGCATGTATTCAGCAATGGTCAGATATTCCAGAAGATGAGTGGGTTCACCTATTCATCCACACATTGTATACAGTTCCAAGGAACTGGTACACTGAAACAGAATTGCACAGAGGCACTGTCACTTGGCCTCTTATGATAGAAAGTTTTCAACTTACCTTCAGCTTTGAGTCAGAACATCGGAGCATCGACCACGCTTTAAAGTGTATTAAAAAGAAGGTATTTGAACAATGTCCATTACCAGAATATTCCCAACCAAATTGGGCTATCCAGATAGAACATGCCCTGGAATGGTATAATTTCACCGCTGGAGAAGAGGAGGATGATCCTTGCAACATCAATATTCCAGAATCAGAAGGGACGCACAATGTTGAAGGTCCTCAGCTTGATATCCCTGCCATTACAGAACACATCAAGCTCAAAAAGATTAACATTGGTACAGAAGCCGAACCCAAGTTTGCTTCTATAGGAGATTATTGGGATGATGAAACTGTGGGGCATATTTCAGATTTATAACGTGACTACCAGGATATCTTTCCTACTAAGTTCACAGAAATGAAAGGCATCCTAGGAGATTTAGGAGTGATGCGAATACCTCTGAAAGCAGACGCCAAGCCAGTAAAATAGCGCCCGTACATATTGAACCCGTGATATAAAGAAAATGTTAGAGAAGAAATTGATAAAATGCTCGCAGCAGGTATTATTGAGCTAGTAGAGGAAAGTGATTGGATTAGTCCTATGGTGGTACAAGAGAAGAAGACAAAAGGTGAAATAAGAATCTGTGTGGACTTGCGTAAGCTGAATGACGCATCAGCGCATGATCCATTTCCTACTCCCTTTACAGACGAGGTGCTTGATAATGTTGGAGGACAAGAGGCTTACTCCTTCACTGATGGCTTTTTGGGATACCATCAGATCAGAATCCATCCCAAAGATCACCATAAGACCACTTTTGCGACTGAATGGGGCTCATTCCAGTATACAGTAATGCCCTTTGGTCTTAAAAACGCTCCTGCTATATTCTCTCGAGTCGTTGTTGCTGTATTTAAACAATTCATTCATAAGTTTTTAGAGGTCTATTTTTATGACTGGACTGTGTTTGGCTTACTAAAGAACCATATAGGAAACCTGCGTATGATGTTAGAAAAATGTAGACAGTATCAGATTTCCCTAAACTTGAAAAAATGTATCTTCTGTGCTCCTTTTGGTATTTTGTTGGGACATATTGTATGCAGACAAGGACTCCTGATGGATCCTGCGAAGGTTGCCATCATTGCTAATTTACCTGCACCCAACTCAGTCAAACAATTGCGCACTACATTGGGACATATAGGGTACTACAGAAAATTTATCAAAGGTTATGCAAAGATCACTGCACCTATGGAAAGATTGCTGAAAAAGGATTCGAAGTTCCAATGGACAGAAGAATGCCAACAGAGCTTGGATACACTTAAAGAAAAGATGATCACTGCGCCTATTCTAGTTTTCCCAGACTGGAGAAAACCCTTTCATGTTCATGTAGATGCTTCTTCCATAGCATTGGGGGTTGTGCTTACACAACCGGGAGAAGGAGGTATTGATAACCCCATTGCTTACTCCAACATAAAGCTGTCCACAGCCGAGAAGAACTACACCACTACAGAAAGAGAAGGACTAGCTATGGTGTATGCCCTACAGAAGTTCAGACACTATCTATTGGGCACACATTTTAAAATGTATACTAACCATTCTGCTTTGAAATACTTGGTCAATAAGCCAGTGTTAGGGGGAAGAATTTGCAGATGGCTACTGCTCTTCCAGGAGTATGATTTTGAGGTTATTGTAAAGCCAGGTAGATTGAATGCGGGACCTGACCACTTATCTAGGCTAGAGTCAGGGGACGAACCTACAAATATGGAGGACAATCTTCCTTATGCGTAGCTGTTTTCTGTTCAAGCAACCGATGAATATTATTCCGACATTCTTGAGTTTCTCACTACCGGAAAAGTGCCAGTTCAGTTTACAATTCAGCAACAGAAGCAACTTGTTGTCAAATCCGTAGACTTCACTTTGATAGCAGGCCAGCTTTATAAGCTAGGCCCCGACGAAGTCTTGCGCAGATGTATCCTACCGCATGAGAATAACTCCATCATCACAGAAGCGCACTCAGGAACTGCAGGAGGCCATTTCGCAGGAAAGCCGACTGCGCAGAAGATCTTAGCCGCAGGTCTTTGGTGGCCAACATTGCACAAGGATACTAAGGAATTCTGCAAATGTTGCGATGTGTGCCAGCGAACAGGAAAACCTTCAAGGAGAGATGAAATGCCACTAAAGCCCCATATAACACTGCGTGCTTTTGATAAATGGGCCATTGATTTTATAGGACCGATTAACCCACCAGGAAAAAGAACCGGCGCAAGATACATCATTACAGCTACTGAATACCTCACCAGATGGGCTGAGGCAAAGCCAGTTAAGAACTGCAACGCTTTCACTGCTGCGCAGTTCATTTTTGAGAACATTATCACTAGGTTTGGATGTCCACTAATTCTAATGAGTGATCAGGGTACACATTTCCTGAATGAAACTATAGAGGCCCTTACTAAATAATTCCACATTAGTCACCATAAGAGTACACCCTACCACCCTCAGGATAATGGTACGGTGGAGGCATTTAATAAGATTCTCGATAATGCCCTGACGAAGATCTGTAATCAACAAAGAGATGATTGGGACCTTAGAGTCACAGCTGTATTATGAGCTTACAGAACCACATGCAAGAAATTAATAGGTCACACACCTTTCAGTTTGGTGTATGGACAAGAAGCAGTTATGCCCATGGAATACATCGTTCCCAGTCTCATAATTGCGCAAATTACAGAAATGGCAGATACTGATACTATGAGTGAAAGACTCTCACAATTGCTTTCCTTAGAAGAAGACAGACATTTAGCTGGATTCCATCAACAAGTACAGAAGGCAAGACAGAAAGCTTGGCATGACAGGCATATTAAGAATAAACACTTTGAAGAAGGAGACTTGGTACTCCTCTATGATAGTAAATTCATCAAGTTTCCAGGCAAGTTTTGTGTACATTGGTTAGGCCCTTTTTGGGTGACAAAGATAACAGAAGGAGGAGCAATTCAGCTTGCGAAGCTTAATGGAGAATTGCTACCTACAATGATCAACGAGAGTCGGCTCAAGCTTTATCGCGATGGCTACTCCGCCCTGTCGACTTAATACATTGCTAAAGGAATGCAGATGTCCAGTGTAGTTGAAAGAGGCATCATATTCAGTCTACACGGAAGTTGCGAGACACTTTCAGTCTTCGGCTTCCCGTGCATGTCAATACAGTTTGTTTGGAGCGACCCTAGTTTGCGCTCTTGCGAAGTTTTTCCGGATTGTCAAACCATCGCTCTTGCAGAGTTCCCTGTGTCAAGTTGTCGCTTGAGGAGTTCTCGTTGTGGACCCCTCTATATGCACAGTTACCTATGCTGAAATGACCCGCCGAAAAATTTGAATTACAGTCGTCCTATAGCTGCTTTGAATATTAATGAAGGATAAGTTTGCCATTTAATTTTATCCTCTCTTATAGAGTCGGCTTGATCTCCCCAAGATCCACATTTATGTCATGCGCTGAAAGCTTTAGCTTCTCCCGGAAGGATGTTAGAGCCTCTCCATCACAATTAATGCACCGCAGAAGCGTGAGGGTAGGGGTCTTGTCAACTCATGCATAGGCATCTACGGATAGAAACCCCACTTGTCCTCATTTACTATCACCTTTAGCTATAAATACCCCGCACTTGTATATTTTCGGGTTACTTTTCTCGAGTTGCATAGTCTTGTTTGAGAATCTAAGTTATTGTTTTCAGAGCCGAGCTGTGCAGACTGTTTCCTTTGATTTCAGCGTTTGTATCCTACATTGTTCCGCCATTTGTCTGTTCAAGTCCTTGATTGTCTGTACCGGTTCACGATGGAGAACCTCTCCACTGAAGAAATTGTTCATCAATTTAAGCGCAAAGGCTTAGATTTCGGCATGACTTCCCCGGTGACGACCTCAACTTACACGCACCCTAGTTGGACTGATCCCAGACAATCTCCAGGAATGAGGGCGTCTCAGCAGCAGTAGCTAGACGAGCCCATTCCAGAGCCGTTGGCCACTATGGTGAATTACATTCCGCCGCGTCCAGATGATGCACTAGAGGTGCATATTCCGAAGAATGCAAAGTATCCGATTCCGCTGCCACCACTGCTGGAAGGCGTGCGACAAGAAGGGTCCCTGCTTGGACACCTTCCACTGGTTAAGTTTTTCGATTTCAACTTGGGCGACTACAGAACATATCCTCATTTTGCGCCAGATCGCTATCTGACGGTAGTCCACAATCCCACCAGAAAGGTTGATGAATTCGTCCCAAAGGAATTTGCAGCAAACTTAGAGAAACCGGGATTGTTAAACTTGTTGAAGCTACCGCACTTCGGGTGTAGCAATGAAGTCAATGTAGTTGTTAAGGCACTGCTATCATGCGTTCATGGTGGTTACCTTTGGCTGGGGAGGCCAATCGATTTAAATGTCGACTTGATTCATCGTATTACCGGCCTATCTAAGGTTGGTAAGGACCTCAATATTCATTTTGTTGGAAAGGACAAAGACAGAAAGTTAGCTGCACAGTTGGTGCAGAAATACAAATTGACAAGAGGAGGTCGGGCTTATGACCTCACTATAGTTGAGGATGAAGCACTGAGATTTACAGGCAATCTGCTTGCAGGCAGACTTCTCACAAAGTGCAGACCCAAAGAAGTTACTGGAGCTGTCGTGGAGCTCGCTATCGCAGCTGCGGAAGGAGAACAGTACAACTGGTCTCTTTTCCTCCTCAATTCTTTCTTGGAAGACTGCCGGAACGTCCAAGACAACCCCAGTTAGTTGTTCCATTTTTCATGGCTTTTAATTTTATGCGCCTTGGTTGGGTGGAAGAAGCCCCCGAATACTCAGTTCCTTCCGCGCCGCGCAGGAGAGGTTGCAGGAGTGCGCTATGTCAACCTCTGGGATTCTAATAATCCCGCGAAGTGCAAGATGAACCGCGCTGTATTTTATGAATACTACCATCTCCTCAAAGATACCATTCAGTAAATGCCGAGGCTGAGTGAGGAGACAACAAAAATATATGAAGGGAACTTGGTCTTTTCTACCAACTTGCATGAAATTTACCTCCGCCCTTGTGGAATTCAAGAAGAATGGGCCGTAGGCCTTTACAGGATGACCACTGAAGATGTTGAAGAAACTATCAAGTCTTGGTCGGATGAATGGAGGGAGGCCGCCGAAATCGCATCCGCGATGCCACCTCCTGCGACGCAAGAGAAGGTTAAGGGAAAGGAAGTGCCTGAGCAAAGAAGTGATGAAGGTTCAACAGAACCAGCGACCAAGAAACAAAAGGTGTCGCATCCCTCCAAGACCATTGCCTTGGGGATCGACTAGTACTTGAAAGAGCAATTTCGCGAGCTGCGGACCGCGCACGCTCACATCAGAAGTGCTCTGGACCTACAGTTCGTAGAGTTAAAAGGTCTCGCAGGAAGAGTTGCGCAGACCCATGCGCCAGCATCTACTTCGCAAGCGCCACAAGCAACTACAAGTACCGAGTGAGTTGAAGTACTTGTAGAGAGGCATACTGTTGTGCACATTCCGCCTACAAGCATGACACTTCCGGATCCTTTGGCTGCACTGCAGGTAAGCGCAGTTGGGCCCGTTGAAATAAATTTGTCTTTGATTCCTATAGAGACTCTGCAGCTAGTGCAAGAGAAATTTTATGTTGAGTTGAGAGCTAGAGAACTCTCCACATTCCATGCAAACCAAAGACTGCAATCGCAGGAGATAGAGCTGAAGGAAGGCTATAAGAACATCTCTAAGAAACTTGCACTTTATGAGGCACAAGACACTGGGATAAGAAACGTAATTGATGAAATTGCCCAGGAGCTGCCGGCCTGCGAGATTCAACCAGACCTTCCTCTGGTTGAGAAAGTTCAAATTATTGGTGGAAGGTCGAAAGCCCTAGAGTAGGAAACAGTTGCTATGGATGAATACCATAGAACACAGATCGCCGAGTTGAAAGCTCGTGTTGCAGCGCATTCTACAGATGATAGGCAGGAACAATTTGAGGCGCTGCGCAGAACTTCCACACAAATGAAGAGCAGAGCAGATGAAGCCAAGACCCTGATGACCCAAGCTATGGAGGCTTGGATTGAGCTTGAGAAGCTCCCTTTCAAAGTTGGTCTTTTAGAACAAGTACAAGCAGCAGAACAGTCCCTAACTGTTCTGACGGAAGAAGCTAAGGCCTTAGAAGGCTTAGCAAAAATGAGGAAAATGAGTGCAGTGCGCAGAGTACAAAAACAACTGCACAAGCTCAGAAATGAAGATGCTAAACTCACCAACAGCATTCAGCCATTTATGGATGAGTATGCTGACCTTGATACCCAAGTCGAGGCAAAGATCAAAGAAATTACAGAATCTCAATAGGTGGTTGATGGAATAACTGAAGAGGAAGCCACTGCAGAAATGGTGCAGACAACTGTGGAATGCGTGGATGAAATGGACTCCTCTATTGCGCAGTGGAAGAAAACATTTGCTGAGACCCAGGAAAAAGCATATGCGCAAGTAAATCGACCACACGCTAGTGCGAGTGGCTCGAGGACGAGCCACAAGTAAGTGTTAGGGGCCTATTGGAGCCTAGGTCACAGCTACTGTAAAGCTGCGAATTTTGAGGAAAAAGCACTAAGTGTCGAAGGGAAGAAGTGCTAATTTTGAGTAAGTACCAATTTTTGTGCAGAAGTAAACGGTGCACAGTACGATGCTAGATGGATGAGCTCAGCGCAGATTACGGATCGGAAATCGTGGAGCTCACGCGCATACGTTAAAGGAGAATGAATGTGGCCGAGTAGAGAGCTCAGCTACCACAATAAATGAAGCGACGGAATAGAGGGCTCAGCTACCCTCATTAAGGCTAAGTACAGAAGTTATGGTTGCTCTGATCAAGGAAGAGCAACGAACCAAAGTATTAAAGGTGAAGGACAAAGAGCAGTGAATGATGAAGCGGCACCCATACCCGCAATCTGCGCCGAAAGTCACGGAACCTGTAGGAAACGACGACGTGACTGCAAGCGGCGCCTACAGTACACCTAGCCATGTCCGTGGTTAGGGTTTTTGGGGAATACTACTGGGAAAGGCCCACAGTTTTGTAAAGGTGCGACCGTCAAGGCCACCTATATATATGTATAATTGATAAGGGAGAAGGGTTGGTTGTTGATTGTTTTCTATTGTGTGTTAGAAGACAAGAGTTAGAACTGGATAGTTGTGAGGCTAATCCCTGAGTTGCAGACAGTCTGAGTTGACGTCTGAACTATTGTAATCTCTGTAGAGGAAGAGACTAGATCGAGAGAAGGGCTACCAGCTGTGTGCATGGAGTTTCCTGGAAAGATCTACGGCTGCAGCTGTGTGTGCAACATATTGTGTAATTCCATTTCAGATTAATATAAGATATACTTCCCGTGGACGTGGTTTTCCCGTGGAGGTGAACTACATATTTCTCGTGTTATGATGCCGTGTTACGTGAATGTATGTTTTAGTTTTCTACATGCGTTTTCATGAATGTTTCATTGTCTTTATGAATGAGTATATAAAGCAAGTCCTGGGAATTTCCCTTAGAAGTTATATTCACGCACTATTGAAGGAGTCGATAGGAGCACTATCGCCACAGCGCTTAGGAATGCGTTATCATGCTGGGTGCACAAGCAGAAATGATACATAGAGTACTGAAGCAGAGGGCACTTACCTCGTGCGCAAAAGCAGAGATACCGCACAGCTAGGCTGGTAAGTGCGAACTTCAGCGTTGTTGCACTGAGAAGTCAGCGGAGGAGTAAGACATTCTGCTTAAGGAATCCTCTCGAGATAAAGAAAGGGAGAAGATCGCAGCCTCCGCGTCGCCTAGGTTAAGGAAGCCTGATTCCTTAGCCCCCCATAGCCACTTCGGGTGAGACCTCGAGCTACTGCGCAGCTCGTTGCCGCGAGGGCCAGTGCGCCAAGGGGTTTTGTTCCTGCACCTCATTAAAACCCGGGTCTGTCCAAAAAGCAGCCAACAAATGTCCATAACTGCATGATAGATTCAGAGGCTTCATCTAATGTGATTCCCTTGTCTGTCTATAAAAAGTTGAATGCTTCCGGGGAGCCTTTCCCTACCCAAATAGTTCAACTTGATCGATCCAAAGTTAGGGTGGTGGGGGAGTGTTGAGGCCTCGGTTGTGCAGGTTAGATGCAAAGGTGCTGGAATGTTCCAAGAAACTCAACAGAGGAAGAAAACCCAAGTTGAAAGGCTTCAAAATACCAAGGGCAGTTCTATCCCCAACCTGTTTGGTGTGGTGATCCCCCATGGATATTAGGCCTCCAATGGCGCTCTAAGAGTAGATGAGTTGACCTATAATGTCAATTTTCCAGTCATGGAAAATCAAGGTGTGAATATAGTAATGCTAAGCTAACCTAACCTATTTTAGAAAAGGGAAACTAAACTAAGTTGATCCTATTCTAAAATGAAAGATTATTTTATGTGCAGATTAATCTTGTGATTAAACAAGTAATTGAACATCTTAACCAAAAATGTCTAGTTTTTTTACTTGTTAACTTGAACTATTATCAGTTAATGAAAATCAAATGACCATCTTTCAAGTGTTCATGCTCATTCAAGATCCAGTCTGTAACCACTTTGCTAATTGAAAAATTAACAATGATTATTTGAATTCATATGCACCGAATCATTTGCAGAAATAAAACATGAAAGCACTTATATTGAAAAAACTCAATGAAGTACTTTGGAACATAAACCAGTCATATAGAGAAATAGATATAATAGATTTGTGCTTTAAAATATGTTGGCAAAAGATTAGATACATAACAGATGACAATTTGAAGTATAAATCAGAAAACTTCTCACATAAATTTAAGACATAACAGAAGATATATTAAAAGATGACTTTACTGTATGAAGAGGTCTTGTACAGAAATTACAAAAAGCTCTTCTTAATAGAGTATCCCTCAGTCCAATCTTTTGCTGACTTACAACTCCAAAATTAACAACCCCCAACTACGAGAGGCATCCTTCTTTAAATAATTACAACAGATTCCCAAAAATAGAGATCCCTCGAAAACAGAGATTACAAAATTGGATCAAACTACAGATCCAAGAAATCCTGCCATTTCTCATATATGTCTAACAACTCATCTATATTTGAGAAACTGACAGATTCTAAAGCTAACTAAACATTGCACACATTATTCTCCATGTCATGTTTTTCCAGCTTGTGCCAAGTGCAAAGATACATACGAATCTTGCCTTTCATAACGACCGGTTCTTTAACCAGATCAACCACATCCTGAATGCTGACTTGTTCAAGATCCCGAATCTTCTGTGCGAACTCCTCACACCTGCTCTCGAGCTCTTCTAGTCTGCATTTTGGCGGAAAATATTCTAGGATAGGGGTCACTAATGGTAAGGCCAGAACATGCATAATGTTGTCGACCGCATAACATCGCCTGGTGCAGATATCTTTTGATTTATTAATAGTTTCTTCAGTTGTTTCATTATCTGGAAACTAGAAACTGCTGAGGATTGGGATATCTGTTAGTGCATTCTTAACATACCCCTGCCATTCACTGATTATTTAAAAGCTAGTAGTCTCTTCCCCTTTTGTTCTTCAAGGGTGGAGGACATCTTGGAAAAATTAATGAAGTTTTCCCTCATTTCATCCAAAGTAATGTATACTTTCTCCAAAAGCTTATGATGATCCTGACTCACCTTGACGGCCAAATTCTTAAAATCACAGGGTGTAAACTTGAGAAAACTTGAGGAGGCTACCCTTGCAGTTGCATCCTCAACCTTCTTTTCCAAGGAAACTATTTTTTCAACATCAATGGAATGTTGAGATTGTGAGAGACTGAGTTGAGTGAGAAGAGTGGCATTCTTTTGTTCTAGGTCTTGCAACTTACTTGCCCAAGTTTGCCTGAGATCAACCATATCATAAGAATGTTGTTTCTTAGCTTCAACCAATTCCTCTTTCATGTTTTTGATCTCTTCATCCCTTAGGTCAACTTCCTTATCCAAACCTTGAACAGAATCCCAATTAGCATTGGAAAAGGCTCCTAAGGCTATTGCTGCTTCAATTCTTGGAATATTGGTCCTAGGAGCCCATATTACTTGAACTAGTTTAGGTGCTTCCAAACCATCTTGACCTTGACCTCTTTTCCTGGCCTTCCTTATCACTATCTTATCATCCTTGCTATAGAAGTAATTCCCAAGGGGAACTATAGCCTCATATGTGTATTCAACCATTGACTGTGCAGAAGTAGAAGTGACACTAACTATTGAGATCAGTGAAGTTGTTTGGGTAATAACAGGGGTAGGAATAGGTATGGTAACTTGAGTAGTAACTGAAGATGTAATGATAGCTTGAGGAACTGACACAGCTGGATCTGGGGAAGGGATTGAGATAAAGGCTTCAGATAATGGAACCTGAGTATGAACATTAGCTTCTGAAAGTGGAAGTTGACTATGAACTTTTATTGGTGAAGATGGTGAGGAAATATTAGAAGATACATCAGTAGTGGTTGTTGATAAATTGACTATGGGTAACTACAGAGGGACAACCGAAGGTTGGACTTCTGCAGCAATAGACAATGAAATTGGTAAAGGGACTGAGTGTTCGGGTGATGGAATAGTGATGTCATTGAGGGTGTTGAACAAGAGTGATAAAGAAACAGGAGGTGTTCTTCCTAAAGGAACATTAGAGACTGGTTGGACAGATGGCAGTGTAAATGCTAATAATGCTATTCCAAGAGCAACATTAAATTCCAACATTGATTGCTTAGGGAAGGACTGATCCATTTCAATGCTATACAACAGTTAAGTGATAGTCTTAGGATCTTCAATGACTTCTTTTGTTATTGGTATCGGAGGAGGTGGAACCACTTCTTCATCATAGTCTATTATGTCAACTGTAGAAACCTATGAGGAGGAAGGAAAGATTTTCTGCCTCTTAGCAGGGCTAGCCTGAGTTATGATCAGATCATCATCTTCTTGTGTTTCTTCAGTGTAGATTTGAGCATTTGATGTAACTGGTGGATGAATGTTGACTGCAAGCTTAGGAGGTTCTAGCAATTGAGTTTTTAATATCGATGACAATTGTACCATCTGCTGCTGGGATTCACGGGTTGACTGCAGCATCATTTTAGCTTCTTTGCTAGCTTTTTCTTGAGAGGGTTCCCCTAGAGGAGCTTTACCTTTATTTCCATTAGGGAATGTAATCATGAGAGGAGCATTGGCCTTCTAAGCTTCTTTTTCTTCTCTGTCTCTTCTTGCTAGTTCAATGATGTTCACCTGCATGGCCCTGTAACTTAGAACTCCAACCTTAAGTTCATTTTGGTACTTTAAAATGTCCTGCTGTTCTTGTAAGTCTTTTTCTCTAGCTAGCACCTCTGAGAATGCGTCCACCCCTTGGTATACGAAGTCATCTAGAACTAACTCATGTGCATAATCTATTTTCATGTGTACTTTCTTGAGGTGTGTATCCAAGAACTTCTTGGAGTCATGTTTCCTTTTCGAGGCAGTACCTAATCTCAAGGCAGCTATCTGGTCACCTAGAACTGTAGCGCAAGTTGAAGTTGGGATAACAAACTGGTCAAGATTGAGAGGAAACTTAGGCCAACCTTTCTTCTTGGGACATGTGAGCTTCTTATACATGCCATCAGTGACATTTTGAAAGGAAACTTCCTGTATTACCATCCTATCCGGGACAATCCTGGGAAGGAAGTGCACTGTGTCACTTCCCCAAATCCTAATGTATGAAAAATACTCACCTACATAGCAATCACCCATGGTGTTGATGAAAGTATTAGCATTTTCTGAGAATGTAGGTGGATATTGCCTGAAAATCTTGAAATAGATGGTTCCCATGAAGTGGTAACAAATGTCATATAACAAAGGTGAAAAATTTTGTTCCCATAGTGCCGAATGATAAATGTGCATAGGAGGATCCGAAGGGGTCCAATTCCAACCCAAGTTATGGTACTGGAACTTTGAGCAAAAAAAATCAAGGACATATGCAGACAAGAAAAAGGGTGGTTTCTTATGAGCTAGATCCTTTTGATATTCATGAATGGGATTCTTCAGTTTAGCCGACAAGATAGAGGCCCATGGGAAAGACTCACTCGTGAGTAGCACATTATGTGCCATGGGTGCCCATTCTGCTTTGAAAAGAGAACATTTCGATAGACCAAAAATCCTGTAGGGCATGGATTCCAGTAAAGAGTAGGATTCCTTAAACTAGATGATGGGATAGAGGTTATCAGCCTTAGGCACAAAAGCACTCGGCTTAAGCATCCATGATCTGATCATCTCGTTAAAGTTAAAACGCGTTTTGGACGACTACATGAAATCAGGGGAGAGGGTTTGCACATGTGGTTTTATAGAAAAAGCTCGTTTAAAAACCTCTGGGTGAAAATGTGTTAATTGGCACCCCGTGCTATCGTTAAAAAACCGGTCTTTAACATTGACATTCTTAATTATCCACTTTACAGCATCTGTGTAAGGAAAAATAGCAGGGCGTGCAGCAATAGCATGAATTTGGGAAGCCCTAATTCTCTCGTACATTGGCCTATCGTTCTCAATATGGGAAAGTTCGTCATTATAAAAAATGGCGTATATTCTCAACCAATCTATCTGGTATGCCTCAGTGACTTGCTCACTGGTGTCAGAGAGCAAACCAAAATTGGGGTCTTTGACCAGGGGATCTCTGAGTGGCATTTTAGAACGTGTACCTTTCGACATGGCAAAAGAGCTTGCAATTTCTGATCAATGAGAAAATTAAAATCAAAATCAATCCAAAAATAGCAAGAATTGCAGACGGGTAGTATAAGGATGACAGTGAGCTTACCCAAAATAGCAAACAAATGGAAAAATGATGCTTGCCACGCAATCCACAGTAAAAACAACAGTGCGACGGAGTAACTCTTTGAAAGTAAAAATGGTAAAAATAAAATAGAAAAACCCTATTTATTGAATTTACCAAATTAAAAGATGACCGTAGGATGAAAACAAAAGGACAGTCGAGATTAACCGAAGCGGGATGCAGAGCCGCGTGAAAAACTTAATCACAAAAATTATTAAAGGATCCTGAAAGCCGCAACCCGACAATTGCATGTTGTGGGATGCGGAGTCGCGCAAACGGCAAGGTGGAAAAAGAGTTCCCGAAAGCTGAAATCCGCAACTGCAGGTTTCGGGTTTCGGGGATGACCATAGTAAAAAAATGAGAAACGTGTTCCCGAAAGCTGCAACCTAACACTTGCAGGTTGCAGGTATCGGGAACGACACACTCGTAAACAAAAAACGACTTCCATAAAGACGAAACCCAACAGTTGCGAGTTGTGGATTTCGGGAAGACGCAACAAAAAGGTAAAAGGCATGGCCCAAAAGCTGAAAACCGCAATTGCGGGTTTTCGGGTTTCGGGATGTTAATTTCCCGAAATTATTTATAAAGGGAAAAACCCAAAGCCAACAACTGTCGGGGTGCAGGTTTCGGATTGAAAAAGCCAAAGCTCGAAAAGCAAAATCCTGCAACCTGCAACTGTAGGGTTGCGGGTTTTGGGTTTCTTAAACTCAAAAACAGAGTAAACAAATCCCACAACCCACAATTGTCGGGTTGCGGGTTGTGGGAACGTAAATTCCGAAACTGTAAAACACACACCCCGCAACTCGAAAGTGTCGGGTTTCGGGTTTCGGGTCTCCTAGCTGTTGGGTTTTGGGTTGATGAAAACCAAAGGTAAACTACTCAAAATTTGGGGAAATTACAAACCAGACAGGTAGAGATTGTCCGGAAAGAGAAAAACACGCAAGACAAAAGTATGGGTAAGAAAACTAAACAAGTGGAAACTCAAATTCTCATATTTTCAGAGTACACTCCCCAAACTACCTTTGCGTTTATTCAAAATGGGGTTCCTGTGCTTCAGCTAAGCATGGGATCTGTTGTGGCCACAACAAATGGTGACTGGCTAGGAAGAACCAGTTATCTCTGCAACGAAATTCAGCTAAATGAAACATGTTAGCCACATCACCTTTTCAACCTGAATTTTCCAAAATTGATCACAAGAGAGATAGTAACTAGCATGGAACATGAAAATAATAAATCCCCATATATGATCATGTTGAAAATAATGCAAATCTGATAAGGGGGTTAAAGAAACAACCGAGATCCTTCACCTTTATGTAATCATGGAGAAGTAGCTTGTGTTGAACCTAGACACATACTTGAAAATGCTCCTAAATATTCTAATTACACATCACCTTGATTTATTAACATTTTATTTACATGCAACATTTCATGAGATTCTTCTTCTTTTTTCTTTTTCTTTTTTTTAGATTAAAATAGAGACTGCGTATATAAGACCACTACCCTGACTTGGTGATCAGATATAAGCAGTGCCATTCACAGGAAAAATTCAGAAACGGATCAAGCCAGCTCGACAACGAGACTCTTTGTCTTCCAGTTGCAATACTGAAAGCAACTATCATGGCTTGGAGACCATATTGTGATAGTTCTAGTCCAAATAAAATCCATGATCATGGCAGGGATGGATTGCGATAAGACCCCCCTGTCCCTATATGCACGAGCATCTTTAAAAATGAGCAAACCAAATTTTATTAGGTTGAAAATTACAAGGCGCTACCATGGCTTGATGACCATATATTGGTAGTGTTACCGATGCTTTGCTGATCATGAATGGACCGATCTGTGATAAGATCTTCCAACTCCTAGTAAAAATGAAAGTCATCTTCCAAGTGCGGTGGCTTGATGTGAATATGTCATTCTGCTTAGCACCTATGAACCTAATGGGCTGGCTTGATAACAAGACCTCCCACCTTGTAATTTACATTTACTAAGAGATTTATTACCAAGGTGATTGTAAAAGGATCCAGAGCAGAAAAAGCTGGACAGGTTATTATGATATCCATCTTGAGCCATGAAACATGAGACAATGGAGACTCTGCTATTCTCTAGACCCCAATTAAACAAATAAGACATGTGTAAGATAATGACCATTGTGAAGAGATATCAATTCATGGTTCTGCAATCATTAGATGTTTTCCCTTTGTTGAACAACCTTCGATATAGGACAAAATTATGGCAGGAAGACAATTATAAAACCCAAACTCAACTCATCACCGAGAGAAAAACTGATCAATGAGTGTTATAGGTTAAACTTGCACCTTTCCGTCCGTGATCACCTTGAGCTGTTGATCACACAAAAGGACAACTTGGATGGAGGAGCATGTTGACCTTGGATGATACTTTGACTCACTCCATTTCCTGACATTATTGGAAAAACCCAAAAAATATCATTTTGAGATATGAGCGCTACTCTACTCAAAGAGACTAGTGCCCATACGCTACTCCAGTGTATCATATTAGCGCCCATATCCTAATATACGCCACTCCTTATCAGCATAGTAGTGCTCAACATTTTAAACTCGATGATGTTCGGGTACACAAGGTACTACCAAAGGACCGAACACCAAGAGAAATCACTTCACACAAACAGATCATAGATCAACACACCGATGTTTTGACGTGGTTTAAACCCTCTTGAGGGAAACACTCCACGGCCCCGGCCAAATAGCTTCTACGGGACAATTTATTATGCAAAGAAAGAAAGTTACAAATGAGCTTCTCATAATCGATCAACTAAACAATGACCCTCCATGCTCTTTAAATAGAGATCATGGACCAATCGGGTGTTAAGCCACGGATCAAGGTTAGGTTTGATCTAAGAGAAGTTGAGCCGTCGGATCACTCTATGTCGGAAACATATCGTGACCGTCGGATTAAGTATTTACAAATGCATACTAATGCATACTAAAGAAACACACTATCCCTAACGGATATATTACACAAGTTGATCTTAACTAACTCCTAAGTGTCTAAATATCCTAATATCCCCCCTTAAGAACAACTTGGGATAGGATTGAAGGATTTACAAAGTGACACTATTAGGAGAAGGAAGGAGGCATTAGAGCCTATCCCCCCTTAATGACAAGTTCCTGAACTCCTAACATAGATCGAAGTTTAGAAAACTTCGCTTCTGTAAGAGACTTGGTGAAGATGTCTGCAACTTGATCATCGTAGGGCAAAAGAGCACTTCAAGAACACGATCATGAACAAGATTTCTGATGAAGTGCATATGTAGCTCAATGTGTTTGCTGCGTTGATGTAGAACTGGATCTTTGGCAAGCTTGATGGCACTTTGATTGTCGCACCAAAGTGGAGTAGGCTGCTGTTGCTCGAATCCAAACTCTGAAAGGATGTGTCGAAGCCATAAAGCTTCCTGACTGGCATTAACTACTGCTCGATATTCTGCCTCTGCTGAAGAAAGAGCAAGAGCTTGTTGTTTCTTATAAGCCCAAGTAATAGGTCCAGATCCCAGACTGAAAACATAACCTGCAGTAGACTTTCGATCATCAGGATCGCCGCCTCAATCTGAATAAGTGAAACCAACCAACAAAGGTTTCCCCCCTGTACTGTAATGAATCTCAAACTGAACTGTACCTCGAATATATCGAAGTATTCTTTTAGCTGGTTTCCAGTGACTTTCATGAGGTGTCTGCATATAACGGGCAACTCGACCAACGGCAAAGGAAAGGTCAGGACAGGAATGAGTCAAGTATAAAAGACTACCAACAAGTTGACGATACAAGGTGGCATCTACTTCAGGTGAAGTACAAGTGGCAGAAAGTTTGACTCCAGACTGGAAGGGAGAAGGGGCTGGTGTACAATCTTCCATGTGAAAGCGTCGAAGAAGGTCACAAGCATACTTAGACTGAGAAAGAAAGATTCCTTCTTTGGTTTGCAGGACTTGGAGACCAAGAAAATAATGCAAATGTACTAAGTCTGACATTTCAAAATTTTGTTTAAGACTGGATTTCACATGGGTTATAAGCTTAGGGTCACTACCAGTAAGAATAAGGTCATCAACATATAGAACAAGTATGATGAGATGGTTTCCTACTTTCTTGGTATAGACATTGGGGTCAGAATGGCATCTAGAAAAACCAGTGTCAAGGAGAAAGTTATCCATTTTGGCATACCAAGCTCTAGGAGCTTGCTTAAGGCCATATAAGGATTTCTTAAGGCGACAGACAAGGCTAGAGTTATTCTAAACATAGCCAGGAGGTTGTTCCATGTAAATTTCCTCCTGTAAATCACCATGTAATAAGGCAGACTTGACATTCATTTGATGTACTTCCCAGTGGTGTAAGGCTGCAAGGGAAAGAACAAGGCAGATGGAGTTCATTTTGGCGACGGGAGCAAAGGTTTCATTATAGTCAATCCCTTCAACTTGAGAAAAACCTTTGGCAACTAACCTTGCCTTAAGTCTTTCAACACTTCCATCTGATGCATACTTAGTTCTGTAGACCCATTTACATCTGACAAGTTTTCTTCCTTTTGGAAGAGGTACAAGATCCCAAGTATCGTTCGCCATTAAGGAACGATATTCTTCATCCATGGCTGCATCCCAATCTGGATTCCCTGAAGCTTCTACAAAAGTTTCTGGATCATGATTCTCGGAAACTTGAGCCAAAATAGAAGAGGCTCGCAAAAACTGAGAACATGTTCGACGTTGATCTCTAGGATCACCGGCAAGATCACCAGCTGCTTCACATGTTGAACGGACCCATCGAGGAAGCACTTGTGCTGGTGCAACTGGAGGAACATGAGCAGGCGGAGGTGGATTTTCATCCTCACTATCATCATCAGAAACTGGAGTTGGAAACCTGTCAAGGAAGTTGGAAGAAGAAGAAGAAGGCACAAACGCCGAATCAGGCTCGCAGGCCAAAGATGGCACAATCGCCGAGTTAGGCTCGCAGGCCAAGAGATTTTCATCAAATTTAACATCTCTTCTAATGATTATAGCATGAGAATGTGGTTGAAGAAGTCTATAACCTTTTACATCTTTAGAATATCCAACAAATATGCACTTTTCACTTTTAGGCTGCAATGCTTTCCATTTTTCATCCGGAATGTGAGCCCATGCTTCACTACCAAACACACGAAAGTGACTTACATCGGGTTTAATTTTACTCCATGCTTCTTCCGGTGTTATACCTTGTAATGCTTTTGTGGGGTTGCAATTAACTATGTAATTTGCACAATTTATGGCTTCAGCCCAAAATTGAAGACTTAGTCCCTTAGATTGGATCATACAATTAGCCATTTCTTTTAAAGTGCGGTTCTTCCGCTCAGCTACACCATTTTGTTGTGGTGTATATGGAACAGTGTGCTGTTGTTGGATGCCTTGTTCAGTGCAGAAAGTAGTGAACTGTTTGTTAACATATTCTCCTCCATTGTCAGATCTTAACTTAATAATTTGATGACCAGATTGTTTTTCAACAAGGGCCTTGTAGGCCAAGAACATGTTAAATACTTCGCTCTTAAGTTTTAGGAAATGAACCCAAGTGCGTCTGGTGTAATTATCAATGAAAGTTAAGAAATACTTGAAACCAGAAAATGAAGCAGATGGAAGAGGACCACACAAGTCACTATGCACAAGCTCCAAGGGAATCGAGGCGTGCCAAGAGGCATGTTTGTCAAAACTGTCCCGATGATATTTTTCAAGTACACAACCGAAACAAACACCATCTCTGCAAGATACCATCGGAAGACCTGTCACCATATTTTCTTTACATAGTTGTTGCAATGAGCAATAATTTAAGTGACCAAATCGCTCATGCCAAAGTTTGCTCAAGTTATCACTATGAGCAACAAAAACTGAAGGGAAAGGTGATGACCCAAAGTTGTTAAACTTGTACAACCTGGTAATATCATCAACAATTCCGGTAGCTAGGACCTGTTGAGGATCTTTAAAATCCTTGATTACAACTTGGTGAGGTGTAAAGGTCACAGTTTTACCTTCACCAGAATGAGTGATCTGATAGACTGATAACAAATTGCAGGAAATTCTTGGAACACATAGTACATCACTAAAATGACCATTATCTACTGAAACTGTTCCAGCTCCTACAACACTTAGAGATCTATCATCACCAACAAATATTTGTTTGGTGTTACATTCATGCATAGTAGAAAAGATGGCTTGATCCTTAGCCATATGATAAGATGCTCCAGAATCAATGAGCCATTCATTTGAAGTAGAAGAAGAAGATGCATTATAAGAATAACCAGAAGCACAAAATGCATGTCCATGAGAGGTAGATTCTGAAGACGAATCTAGGCTGATGTGGTGCTTCTTCATTGCTGCTTCTAAGGCTGCCATCTTCTTGAAACACTTAGATTCATCATGATTATCTTTCCCGCAATAGTTACAATGACGCTCAGTCTTCTTGCCTTTTGGCTTGGATCCTTTGTCATTTTTTAAAGAAGGAGCTGACTGAGAGGGTTTGGGACCCTTGTTTGACTTATTATTGCGAAAATTTTGTTTCTTGGGAGGCTTGGACTTTTCTTTCTGTTGGGACAATAAGGCTTTCCCAGATGTATCTGCATTGTTGATTATTCCAAGATGAATGAGTTTATCTTGTTCTCTAATCAGGGAATCACAAAAGGATTCAAGACTAGGCTCTTGACAGCTAGCTGCATTCAAGGATGCTTTCATGGAGTAAAATGTAGATACAAAAACAGAATATGCAGGTCCAAGTTTGGAAAGAATATGATAAATGCATTGTTTGTCTTCCCTCTCAATCTTACATTCTGCACATAAGAGCTTGAGAGTTTTGTACTTAGATAAATAATCTTGAATGCATGAAAAGTCACTTGGATTTAAAGAAATCAACTCATTTTCGAGTTGGTGACCTCGAATTTCATTATGTTTACCAAACACAGATTCCAACTTGTCCCAAGCAGTATTAGGTTCATCAATTCTTGATATGTGGAATCGCAAATCAGTAGAGATTGACATCCCAATCAATCCACGAGCTTCATCACATCTATTTGCCCATTTTATTTTCTTATCATCATCAGTGGGTTCTTTTTCTTTCCCTGTGGTAATTCTGAAAAGTCCCCTACTTCGTAGAACATCCCCCATACGAGATTTCCATGAGAAATAGTTGGAACTGTTAAGTAGAATATCACAATGGGCGGCCATATTTGTAAATTAATGGCTGTAAAAGCAGAAACCAATAGTCTAGATGTGAAGAGCTTGAAAAAATAGGCGGTTTCAAAAAAAACGGCACTGAAAACTGACGTTGTATGATGAAGTTATGCTTGAACAAAGAAACTATTGAAGATGTCCCCAATAGTGACGTGGCAGCTAGAGAATGTCCAACAAAAAAAAAGAACCCCCCTCTTCCCATGATGAACCTTTTGACAATCACTTTACAAAAAAAAGTTGCTTTAAGTGAATCACTTTTGTAAAATAAGTGATTTCACTTTTACAATGATATTATTTTTTAAATAGTGCAACAATAAAAAAAACTTAAGTGACTCACTTGTATTTTTATTTTTTATTATTTAAGTGAGATGCACTTTTACAATAAAGTAACTTGAAAATAGAAATTGCATGCACTTTTCTTTTTAAAAGTAACTTTCTAAGACTTGAACTCAAGACCTATTAAGGAATAAAGCAATTTTGAACCAAGTGAGCTAGATTAAAAGGTATGTAAAATATGGGAATGAGGAAGAGGGCTTCTTTTTTTTCTTTTTCTTTTTACTCTTCTTGCTCGGTTTGCGTGGTTGCCCTTTTTCCTGCAAAACAGAGCACAAATCGAAACAAAAAAAAACTTTTCCACACTTGTGGAGTTAGATCTTGTTAACTTGCCGAGAAAGTCTACGTTTTCTCTCTGTTTCTGATTTGCTGAGATCGCGCAAAGTGCATGGCAAAGAGCATACGCAGCCGAAAAAACCCTTTCCCTTTCTGTTTCTGATTTGCCGAGATCACTCAAGGTGCACGGAAAAGAGAATACGCAGACAGGGAAGCAACAATCTGAACCAAAAAAATCTAACAGTAACAAAAATGAAATATGAGATTTTTTCTTTTCAAAAAATGAAATAAAAAAATGTGTCACTGTAACATTATACCTTCAGATCTGATGAAATACGCGTTTCTAGAGCAACCGAGAACCATTTTCGATCAAACAAAAATTATTTCCCAATGGAAACGATGCTCCGGACACAATGGAACACCTCTCACATCCCAGAAATGCACAAAAATACCAGAACTAGAAACCCTTTCGAGTTTCGGCAACAACAGTTCAAGATCTAGATCATAACCGGAAGCGGCACTTCATAAAAGCTCTGATACCATGTTCGGGTACATAGGGTACTACTAAAGGACCGAACACCAAGAGCAACCACTTCACACAAACAGATCACAGATCAACACACCAATGTTTTGACGTGGTTTAAACCCTCTTGAGGGAAACACTCCACGGCCCTGGCCAAATAGCTTCTACGGGACAATTTATTATGCAAAGAAAGAAAGTTACAAATGAGCATCTCATAATCGATCAACTAAACAATGACCCTCCATGCTCTTTAAATAGAGATCATGGACTAATTGGGTGTTAAGCCACGGATCAAGGTTAGGTTTGATCTAAGAGAAGTTGAGCCATCGGATCACTCTATGTCGGAAACATATCGTGACCGTTGGATTAAGTATTTACAAATGCATACTAATGCATACTAAAGAAACACACTATTCCTAACGGATATATTACACAAGTTGATCTTAACTAACTCCTAAGTGTCTAAATATCCTAACAGATGAGCGCTAGTTGATAAGCACTAAAGTAGCGCCCTATACGCTACTCCACTGAACAAGAGTCGCGTACATCTTAAAAGATTATTAAAAAATAAATTAATTTCTCGAGGAGGATTAGTTGCTGGTAGTTTCCCAACTTCCCCAACTTCCTCCATAACCATACATCGACCTGAACTACTTCTCCAATCTTATAAATACAAAGAATATTAAAGGAGAAGGGTTAGCGAGAGATAGTGAGATGGATTAATGGAGAAACTTTGAGACATAGAGAGAAGCTTGCATTGGAGGAGTTGATGCTGAAGACATCCAAGCCAGAGAAGAGCAAGAGCCCAGAATCAAGTTGCAGAAGCCTGTTCCAGGATCAAGTATACTTTTACTTCATTTTACTTTTGACAAATAAAGGTTGAAGTGTCTTTCTTGTTCCAACTTAAATGTGTTATGAAATGGCATCTTAATTTGGATCTGTTTTGGTCAATGCTGAATGTTAAACATTGTTTTTGTTTCTTTCAATCTTTATATATTGCCCAAAATGCTTTGAGAAAGGTATTGTTGTTGTAGGTTTACTGAAAGGAAGGTGGATTTGAAGGTTGAGCACAAGATCAAGTTAAGGCTAGGATCAAACTTCGATTGAAAGGTGTGTTCTCAAGATCCACAACTTATTTCTTTTTGTAAATATCTCTGTAGTATCATGAATACACTTACCTGTCACCCCAGCCAAGTTGATAGCATTAGTTTCCTTGCTATAGGGTATATTTGCCCGCCAACAGACTGGTGACCATACTGGGGAAGTTGAGTTGGCTCTAGGAAACCTCGTTCTTGTTTGTCTTCTTAGAATTGTTTTGACTTCTTTGATGTGTTGAGAAACCCTGTAGGTATCCCTTGACTGTTTCTTGCTGCTTTCATCATTCTTTTGGTTTATTTCAAAGTCAGTTTTCTAAGCTTTTGAGATGTGAGCGCTACTCTGCTATATATACAGTAGCGCCCATACGCTACTTTGCTATATATACAGTAGCGCCCGTTTCTGCAGGGGCGCGAGTTTGTTGAATTTTCAGAATTTACTTCAATCTGATCTAGGATCTTAACTGAGAGAACAACATGTACAGCATATCTACAACATATCAATCATGGAGACAATAATGCAAGCACACAAGAGACACAAAGATTTACTTGGGGAAAACCATAAAGGTGAAAAAACCCAATAACTTCCTAAGAGATAGATAGAGCAATGATACAACCAACCAAGAGAGATAGCCATAACCTAGCAGCAGATCCTCCTCCTCCATAAGTGCACCACTCCTCCTTGAGTGCATGTGTGAGAAGTGAGTGAGCAAATAGAGTGCCTCCTGCACTCTATTTATACTTGACTTGACTTGCCTTTTTACGTAACTCATGTAGGCTCGAACTTTACCACATAACATAATGCTGAGTGGGCCGACCCCCAATAGGGTGGTCTAATAACCCTTTGACCCACATGGCCGACCCCCAATAGGGTGGTCTAATAACCCTTTGACCCACATGACTTATACAGGGCCGACCCCAAATAAGGTGGTCTAATAACCCATCAAGTATAAGTTACGACACTTACAATATAAATGACGACACTTCCTTATAGAGGAATAATACCATCTCTATAGGAATACAATATACATATATGTGAAATACATTCCGAAGTTACATATACATCAACACTCCCTCTTAACTAGGAAGGTATTTCTCAGCACAGTTCTTCTAGCACAAGTCATCTTCTTTGGATCATCGTCACTAGATAATCATCATCGAGTCATCATCATCATCACTGCTGCTGCTATCTCAATCAATCTCTGAATCTACTCGTCATAGGAATTTCTACAGAGCCAGTCCTTTTTCATACTGGATGTAGGCCCACCACCTGCAGGTCTTCATCATCACTGGCCATACTGTGGAATCCTCGGGACTTATTACGTGCGTCACAAAACCTCGAAAGAGCATCCCAGGATGTTACGGGTACACAAATCCGACCTGTAGGATCTCCCAGGGCGCTATTACATGTGACCCCACCACAAAACCTCGAAAGAGCATCCCAGGATGTTACGGGTACACAACTCCAACCTGAAGGATCTCCCCGGGCACAAATTACATGTGGTCACCACAAAACCTAGCAAGAGCATCTCAAGATGTTACGGGTACACAACTCCGACCTGAAATCGCCCAGGGCACAAATTACATGTGGTCATGGCAAAACCTCGAAAGAGCATCTCAGGATGTTACGGGTACACAACTCTGACCTGAAATCTCCCAGGGCCCAAATTACATGCCATAGGACAAAACCTTGCAAGAGCATCCCAGGATGTTACGGGTACACAACTCCGACCTGAAAGATCTCCCAGGGCACAAATTACATGTCCTCCCAGAGCAATGTCTCGAAAGAGCATCCCAGGCTGTTACGGGTACACAACTCCGACCTATAGGATCTCCCAAACATGCTCCTCTACACAACCTGATCCACGGCCACAAAGTATCATCCTGATACTCACCATACATCAACCTGATGTACACATGATCATCCTGATCATCATCACTGCAACGTCCTGCTGCATGTCATCTGGAGCAACATCCTGAAGCTCATCATCCATGATCATCCTGATCATCACTGCAACATCCCGCTGCATGATCCACCTGATCATCAATGCATCTACCTGATGCATACCAAGTATCTACCTGATACATATCATCATACATGATCCTCCTGATCATACAATGTATCCACCTGATACAAATACAAATACATGATACATATCACCATACATGATCCACCTGATCATATAATGTATCCACCTGATACATATACAGATACATGGTCCAAGCATCCAACATGATGCATATACAAAATATACACATGATCCAACTGATCATATCAGCATCCAACATGATGCGTACATATAAGTGATCCAACTGATCATATCCAGCATCAACATGATGCGTATATATAAGTGATCCAACTGATCATATCCAGCATCAACATGATGCATACATACATACAAAAAATGATCCAACTGATCATATCCAAGCATCCAACATGATGCGTACATACATACATAAAAATGATCCAACATATCATATCCAGCAGAAGCCAGAACATCAACCTGATGCTCATCATCCAGCGCTTACATCCACAGCCATGTGAAGGATCCTCCTTCCAACATGCTTGGAATGGCTTCATCAAATGTGTCCATCACTTCTTCCTCGAAGTGTCCTCGATCTGAAGAACGCCAAACCTCTCTCTGAAGTACTCGAACTTCACTCTGGCTAGTGGCTTCGTCAGCACATCTGCAATCTGCTCGTCCGTCGCAACATACAGAAGCTTCACAGTTCCTCTCTGCACCATATCCCTAATATAGTGATATTTGATCTCTATGTGTTTCGATCTGTCATGAAACATTGGGTTCTCGGACAGCTTTACACAACTCTGGTTATCACAGAAGATACCAGTAGCATCCAACGGGAGATCAAATAACTCATACAGTAGCTTCCGTAGCCATACTGCCTCACAACTAGCTGAGCAGGCTGCAACATACTCTTCCTCAGCTGTACTCAATGCTACGCAGGACTACTTCCTGCTAAACCAAGAGATCACACCTGATCCCATACCGAAGCAGCACCCAGATGTGCTCTTCCTATCTGCAGCCCTACCAACCCAATCTGAATCAACATAACTCTGGAGGTTAAACTTTTGATTTGCCTCATACTTGAGCCCATAATCCACTGTACCCTTCAGGTACCTCAGAACATGCTTTACAGCAACCAGGTGAACACTCCTCGGATCCATCTGGAACTGGCTCAATGTGTTCACAGCAAAGCAAATGTCTGGTCTCGTGTTCATCAAGTACATCAAGGACCCAATCATCTGACGATACATGGAGACATCAACCGGCTCAGATGAAGCATCACATAGAAGCTTCAAATTCGATGCCATAGGTGTGGCCATGGCCTTGCAATCCATCATCCCAAACCTCTTTGGGATCTCTACTGCATACTTCCCTTGTTCAAGGAAGATTCTATCTGCACTCTGCCACACCTCCATGCCAAAAACAAATAGTGCATCATCCCCAAGTTCTTCATCTCGAACTCGGTAGTAAGCTTCCGCTGCGTGTCGGCAATCAATCTATCTTCACCATACCAAGTTCTGCACATATATGATTTCCTATCATGTGTCTCAGAACCAAGTGGCTGCTCTACATACACTTCTTCTTCAACTACACCATTCAAGGAAGCTGTCTTGAATCCATCTGGTGTATCTTCTATTTCATCACTTTTATATTTCTCAATGCTGCCATCTGCAACATGCTTGATCTAATAGTTCCATTTGGAAGTCATAGCAAACTTCCCTTCATGTATTGGGATTACATCCCAAACATCATTCTTCATGATCGACGGATCATGGCATTTCATTTCTTCATCCCAGATCTTGGGAACTTCAATATCTTCAATATCTTCAATAGATATCTTTGTTGCTGGAACAAATGTTGTAGTTCTTCTTTTGTAGGAGATGGCATACGATCTTTCCTACACAACAAGTTAAATTGCATGATTAGAAAACATCTCATAGTTTTTAGAACAAATTCTTACACATAAAGAAATATGCCATACAGTCATGCAATTATCTTAGCCAATGCTTCAATACAACATTTATCCATATTCCGTAACTTTCTAGATGCCTTCCAATCTCTACCAGAACATTGTTAAGAGTGTGCATAACTCCCAACATGTCAGCAAAGAGGTTTCATTCTAGATAAGTAGCAATGGAATGTTGTACAGTGCCATAGGCCACTTACCCATGCATATTAGGAGTATACTGTTCATCAATGCAATTATTCTAATATGCATAATACACAACCTAATTCTAGGAACATTAGTATATACATTATTGAACAGTATTATTTAAGAAATGACAATTCAAATACTTATCTTTGTTTGTTCGTTGGGTGGACTCCCTCTGAGTCTTCGCTTCCTTGCAGGAGCTGCTAGAGTCCTAATCTGAAGTAGCTTCTTCTACACCTTTCTGTTGAGGGATGTAGAGAGATGGTCAACTCCCTCTAAATATCTGCATGCTTGCATAAACCACTGGAGTGTACTCCCTCTTGATCTTTGCTTCCTGGATTACCTGTTCTTGAATCTCATATTCATCCTTGGTCCCTATGCATGCTTATTAGTATCATGAATGTGTTATCCTTGTGATCTCATATAAAATCATACATTCATTAGTATACTATTAAAACACAATAATCTCAAGCATGTATAGTCATGATCATTTCAAACAGAAATAATAAGCATTAGCATTCAAGGTTTATGTAGGATTCTTATGGTTAGTCAAATCATAAGAAACATAACATGTCTAAACCTGTAATTACTCAAACCTATGACTCTTCAGGTTAGTTGAATCATCAATCAAGATAAGAGATATAAAATGCATAAAACCTGTGATTATTCAAACCTATACCATCATGATTCTTCTGGTTAGTCATATCATCAATTATGGTAAGAAACATAATATGCATACAATCATGATTATTCAAACCTATGACTTCATGAATAATCATTATCAACAACAGTATAAGATCCTAACACAAGGTAGGATTCTATCTTGATATAGGAAAAACATACCTGGATTAGCATGCTAGCTATTTATGTCTAACATACTCACATGATGTCTTCTTGTTCTTCTTCAATGACTTGTGCTAGTAACCTGTATATCTCATAGGTTAACTATTACAAAACCAAGTTATACATACCTCGTAAATGGATCTTCTATGAGATCCATGACAATGGATGGATCTTTGTCCTCATGTTATCATGATCATATGTTCTTGGACCAGAACATGATTTGTCTTTCTTGGTGTACCTTTCATGTTAGTAGACAACATAAACCTCATACAACACCATAATGCATTAGTACAATCATAAGTGTCAACACGCTAACCAATGAATATCTTCTATCATGCATTCATAATTTTGTTAAGGTGATATGACAAATCTAAAATCAAAATTGTACTAACCGTAATAACATGAAGACAAACATACCATAAACTTAATCATGGACAAATATCGAAACATACCTCAATGAGTCATACCTGTCGAGATCGCTTGTAATCTTCTTATGTAAGGCCTTAGCCTCATCTCCCTCTAAAACAGGAACTTCTTCACTCATGTAGATGATCAATCCATCTTCTTCTAGGATTAACCCAATCCACTTGATTTGCAAGAACTGGACCTGGAGCTGGATATGGGTTTGTCAGAGAAACCCCAAAAATTCAAACTTTGAATTTCAAACTTTGAATTTCAAACTTTCGAAAGGATAGAAATATGCGCCTTGATGAGCTGATCAAACTGGTATATTCAGAATTTGAAAACTGTAAAGTTTCACTCCTCAATTTTGCCTTTGAAACTTCTGGATTCACTGGACGTGACCCTAAACTGGGGTTTGATGAAGCCCACTCTTTTTCCCCATCAAAAGGTTTGATCCAAAGCTCTAAGCTTCTATTTTGATGAGTAGCATTCAGCCGTAATCTCCGATTACAAAAATTCCAACTTTCTTCAAAGCCCTAAATTCCGGAAGCCATGAATGAAGGTACTCAAAAATAATTCTGTTTTGACAGAAATATGTACCTGATTGTTTCTGGTGTAACTCCAAACTTTTCAATCCACAGGGTCTGAAAACGTTTCCTGAGATAGCCTGACCTGTTATCTTTCCATCCTGATAGGTCTGACCTCAATTGGATTCTCTGAGAGAGAGTTATGTCAAATGTCGCAACGTGACCTGTTTTGGGATAAAATAGAAGAGCGAACTTGTACGGCGTGCCACGTGTCACTATTTGAACTTCAGCCTCTGAAAAAAGTTTCTGAGATATCTCGGCCTGTTATCTTTCCATCCTGACAGGTCTGACCTCAATTGGACTCTCTGAGAGAGAGTTATGCCAAGTGTCGTAACATGACCTGTTTATGGGATAATACAGGAGAGTGAACTTGTACGGAGTTCCACGTGTCACTGGTTCAACTTCGGCCTCTGAAAAAGTTTTCTGAGATAGTACAAACTGTGTACTACCTGTCACTTTTTATGAAATTTCATTTGGAGCTTCCTATCCCAAGATATGACCTTTTTCCCAAGGTCACCTGATTTTGACTCAGATCTGGAAGAGGCAGAAACCCTATATTGTACAGATCATAAATCACAAAGTACAACGAATTAGAGGTTGTCCTTTGGAAAAAAGGTACCTGGAGATTTAATATTCGTCCTGTAACAATTTCAGATCCGAAAACTTTACCAAAACGGATTTATATCGAAAGTGCTACGATGACTGGTTTTTTCTATATCAAGCCCTAGCATCGTAAGTGCAACAAGTCTCATACATGCCATATCATGCCTTTTTTCAGGCTAGCTCTAATACCATGTTGAATTTTCAGAATTTACTTCAATCTGATCTAGGATCTTAACTGAGAGAACAACATGTATAGCATATCTACAACATATCAATCATGGAGACAATAATGCAAGCACACAAGAGACACAAAGATTTACTTGGGGAAAACCATAAAGGTGAAAAACCCCAATAACTTCCTCAGAGATAGATAGAGCAATGATACAACCAACCAGGAGAGATAGCCATAACCTAGCAGCATATCCTCCTCCTCCATAAGTGCGCCACTCCTCCTTGAGTGCATGTGTGAGAAGTGAGTGAGCAAATAGAGTGCCTCCTGCACTCTATTTATACTTGACTTGACTTGCCTTTTTACCTAACTCATGTAGGCTCGAACTTTACCACATAACATAATGTTGAGTGGGCCGACCCCCAATAGGGTGGTCTAATAACCCTTTGACCCACATGGCCTACCCCCAATAGGGTGGTCTAATAACCCTTTGACCCACATGACTTATACAGGGCCGACCCCAAAAAGGTGGTCTAATAACCCATCAAGTATAAGTTACGACACTTACAATATAAATGACGACACTTCCTTATAGAGGAATAATACCATCTCTATAGGAATACAATATACATATATGTGAAATACATTCCGAAGTTACATATACATCAACAGAGTTTTCCTACTGCACAGTAGGGTACGTTTCCTGAAGCTGTTCATTAATAGTTTGCTTGAGTTTTAGCCATTCTTGTGGTTTGCTGACTTTGCTTTTAGGTCGCCCGGACTGGTGTATGAGGTTTTTAACTGTTGTTTAAGTCATAGAACCTTTTCTTGAAGTCTTTTTCCATATTTTGAATTGCTTGTTGACCTTTGGAAAGTTTGGACTGTTTATGACTTTTGGAAGACTAGGTTGTGTTTCGTGTTAAGCACTTCCACTTTTTAGACCCTGACTGTATGTTGCTAGTTTACAAACCTGCATACTCTTGTATCCACTGTTTGTGGCAACGCTTGTCCGCTCTCTGCTCATCCTATCCTTTGTTTTAGGGTTTGGTCCGTGTTAGAGCCTTTAGGGTGTCTTCCATTTTTGTTGATTTCCATTCTTACTGGACTTATTGTCTTTTGCTGGTTGCAAGTGCATTTGAACTGCTGTAGGCTGAGTCATTTCTCGGTTCTTTTTGTTAGTAATTGGCATCTTGCTTGTCTACTTTTGCTTGGCATAGTGGTCTTGCTAGGGCTAGATACTTTAGGTCAGTCCTTTTGTGTCTTTCTCCTTTGTTTTCTCCCACTTTGTTTCCGAGTTTAGAGGCTTTTTCTTTGTAAAAAACCTGTAGATCAAGTCTTTTTTGAGTTAGTGGCTTGATAGCTATAAGCTTAGGAACTTTTTAGCCATACTTACACACATTGCACATAAGTTTTATTTTACTTCCCATTTTTCATAGTTCTTTTTCGTTTATAGAAAAAGCAAAAAAAAAAAATTGGTAGTTTAAGTTTAATAAGACTTATTTTTCTTGTTACAAGATAGCATAGGATATTTTGTACAATTTCGAAAAAGAAAACAAATTTTTTTTTTTTAGTAGGTTTACTCAAATTTTCAGTTTTGGAAAGAAGTAAATGAAAAAATGAAAAAAGCTTTGTTGTAGAAAGTTTTGATTTTATTGCACTTTTGTTTCCTTGTTGCAACCACCGCCACACAAAAGCACTACCCTTTTTGAGTAATAACGATGCTAACAATATTTTAATAAAATCAACTAGAAACATTTTTTCTTTTTAGGGATACACTACACCAACTAGTTTTGGTTAGGATCTTGAGTTTAAATCACCTTAAATCACTCAAGATCACACATTGCGCAAAAATCGTAGTAAGACTATCACAGGTAAACCCACCTCACTCAAAACTTGCCTGGGATCTATGCAGTAGGTCATTGCGAGATCAGATTGTTGGGAATACTCCTCCTACTTTCTGTTCGAGCATACGCCAGGATAGGATTGCGTATTGGGGACTCTTTGGAGTTTCGGGCTTAGCTACCCTGTCCACGCTTTCTAATTCGATTGATGACTATTCCCCCAGGAGTTTTTGGTGTTGTGGTATCCTTAGTATCTGACTCTAGGTTCATACACAGGTGACAACAGAGGGTATATCTGCTGTACCTAAGACAGACGTAGGAGGAAACCCCTTGCAGGTCTTTGGGAGGGCGTTTGGGTGATTCCAGTGCTTGCACCCTTAGTCATTGTATTGTGGACCCCGGGTAACTGTCTTTCTTCCTTCATTGATCTGTTCTGGGCCCTCATCATCCCAGACTCTTCTCCGGAAGGCATCTTTGTTTGCCTAGTTTGTATACTTAGGACTTTTTAGTTGGTGTGTTGTTTGCCCCCTAGTTGTAGTGGCCACTAGGTTCTAGTCTGTTATTGTATATTTATAATCACGGAGAGTCAAGAGCTTCGTAGATCGAGGAGGTTTCAAAACCTTCCACCACTTAGGACAAAACCTTTACAGCCAGCTAGACGACAGTGGGTAAACCTCGGTATTTCTTCAGAAATTACTCCTGAAACAGAATTTCCTAAAGAAATTCTTGTAACAGAAAACCTTGAAATTGAGGTTCCTGAGGAACCACTACTAGGTACCACAGATCAGCAACACTTTAGTACAGTTGAGGTGGAATATATTACATCTGCGGAGTATAGCACTCTTTTCAATCCTCCTTTGACCAATACTAGAATTCCGCTTCTGTCACCTATTCGTTTCCAGCAGCCCCATTTCAGTGTAGATAATTCATTTCCTGGACATCTGATGTCTAATCTAGGAGGTGAACAGGGAGTTCCCCAAACTCCCACTTTAAGTATGAACACCAACACAGTAAATCCTTCTTTTACTGCTACACCAAGTCAGGAACAAACCTCTGTGTCTACCCCGTCCTTCAGTTTCAATACTAGTACATTAGGTATGCCAAGTGTAACAACGATGGCATCTATCCCTATACCTACTATTGGACCTAGCAGTACAACCAACTTTGCACCACCTCCTTCTTTTCAACCATTATATAGATTCCTAGTACTTGGATTTCCACACCTGCTATAGGACCAAGTGCTTCTGCAACCGTGTCAGTCATGAGTACCATGAGTGCACCGTCTACATCAGCTTCTACTGGTTTCAATACATTTGCGGGCCCTAACATTAATCAAGGTAATATGCCTGCAGGTAATGTCCCGTTTTCCTTATTTTCAGGGGGAGGGGGAAACATTTTTAACCAGCAATATGGCAGGGCTAATACCCAGCCACAGTGGACGAACCCACAAAGCACTAATCCACTTTCATTTGGGTGGGAAAATTTTAATAACTCTTTCGTATAACAACAGATGGCAAGGGGCAACCCCTACCAACAAACAACTGGGGGCAACCCCTACCAACAAGTAACTGGGGGTAGCCCCTATCAACAAATGGTAGGTGGCAACTCCTATCAACATATGGCCGGGGGCAACCCTTATCAGCAAATGGCTGGGGGCAACCCTTACCATCAGTTCATGGGTCAAACGATGGGTGGTTCCCCTTATCAAGTACCATCTTACCGGCCTCGTCTACCTTTTCTGGCAACTTTAAATTTGCCAGATCTTTCTAAACTGACACTAAACTGACAAACGATCTTGTGTGTCATAATGCTACATGGCCATCAGTTCCCACCAAATTACCTTCGGACATTCCAAAGTTCGAAGGCAAAACAGGTGAAGACCTTGGTGACCATGTCACTACGTTCCACTTATGGTGTTGTTCCAATTCATTAAACGACGAGGATTCCATCAGATTGAGATTGTTCCAAAGGACCTTAACTGGTCCTGCAGCCAAATGGTACATTGAGTTACCTGCGGCTACTTTCTCTAATTTTGGAGATCTCGCCACCGTCTTTTTGAATCACTTCCAATTTCCTGTTCGGTATGATGCTGGAACGGACCTTTTGTCTACATTTAGGAAAAACAAAGCCACTCACTTATCTGACCACATTCAGGAGTGGCGAAGACGGAAGAGACTCATTAAGGCCAACATTCCTCCAGAGTTCTTTCTTGAGTGGTATTTCAAATCACTCCTTCCTTATATTTCTAAGGAAGTAGCCACATCCGAAGTATCAAACGAAGAGGAAGCCATATTATGGACTCAGCAGTTAGATCTCGTTTATGCACAATCTGGGTTATTGTACGATATTATACCTGACGCACCGAGATCGAACACCGATCTGAGTAGACCCAAACCTGGACCACATGATGACGGCATAGTGGGTTCAGTTGACTCTGCAGCTTTCGAAGCACTGACGAAACAGGTTCATGCCTTATCAATCAAACAATCGACTGCATATGTTTCTTCCGTCACAACCTCTCCTTCTACTTCTGAGCTTGTCAATCAGGTCCAGAACAATAAAAAAGGCCCTCGGCAGGCCAACAACAAAAAGAAGGGCAAGAAAGGAGAGGGGAACCAACAAAATCCCAAAAAAGACAATGCCGAAGAGGGTAACAAAGAGGAAAAGAAGGTTAAGTTCCCTTGTAAACTTTGCAAGCAGAACCACCTTACTCACCAATGCCCTCTGCTTGAAGAAGCCCATAAGCTCTTAAGAGAAAAGAAGCCTGCCGTCCTGAAAGATCCATTTCCTAAAGGGCAGGGCTCAACTTCTAGCACCTCCAAAACTGGGGGCACTTCACATGCTACGGTTGATCAAACTTTTATCAACATGGTTAATTCGGATGCACTATTGCAAACTAGAGCCAGGAACTATTCCCCGGAAGCACAGAAAAAGGATAAGGAGATTCCAGAATCCTCCATTCCACTCCACATACCTGTGGACCCAATGCCCAAGATCTCGAAAGGTGTCTTGAAACGGGCATCGCACAATCCCAACACTCAGGCAGCTTCTAACTACAATGTGGTTGAAGATTTAGCCTAGACCCCTTGTGCCATGTCTACTTTAGAAGTCTTGCAAAGTTGTCCTTTACAACGAAATGCACTTCTGGCAGCTATTGGGAGTATGGAATCCTCCAACATGTCTATGCGATTTGATATGACTGATGTCAAATACCGGTTTCCCTATCATGTTGCCCTTCAGATTGAGGTCGTTCATGGTCCAATGACCATCAGACGAGCTGTAGTAGATGAGGGAGCGTCGACTTGCGTAATGTCAATTTCCTATTGGAAAGCTCTAGGTTCTCCTGAGTTAGCCCCTTCTAACACACTGCTTACTGCATTTGATGGTAGAACTTTCCATCCACATGGATTTTTGCCATCATTTGATGTCACTTTGGCCGGTAAGACAGTCGCTGTTGAAGTAGAAGTTCTGGACGCTCCGCTTGATTACAATATGTTATTAGGTAGGAGTTGGACATATGCCATGCGAGCTATTGCATCGGCAGTTTTTCGAGTGGTCATGTTCCCATTTGAAGGTAAGATCGTTACAGTTGATCAACTTTCTTTCACTCAGAGAAACAACTAGACTTCTTAGGAAACCACAGTTCCATTGATTGATCAAACCACCCGGGTTGGTGAGAGTTTAGGAGCAGGACTTTACGGATCACTAATTGGCACTTTTGACCTACCCGCTCCTACTTTATTTGTTGGTACTGAGGGATGTTCATCGCCTAAAACTTCCATGGTTAGTTTAACAACTAATGCTGAGTTTCTTCCAACTAATACAAACCCCTCTATGCCCACCCCTGGTGTAGAAGTTACTCACCTGGATTCTTATCAAACTACAACAGAACATATGTTGACTCCATTGGTGTCTGTCGAGTCAAACATAGATTGTGCCACTACTCAGACACCAGACCCGCTCCGCTCTCTTGACAGTTTAGATACTACTTTAAATTCTGAAGAGGAAATGTTAGAAGCCATGACCGACCCAGATCTTCCTCGGGAACATATAGATCCTAGGTCCTTCTTGTTTCCTGTTTTTAACTTGATAGAGAGAGGTGAATTTTGTTCACCACCCGATGAAAATACTGATTTCACTTCTTCACAAGTTGGTGTTGTTGAAGCAGATAGATTACATACCTCGCTGGTGAACATTTTCACTGGGGTCAACAGAAACATTTTCTTTGAAACGGGCTGTTATCTCAATGAGATCATTTCGTATACCAACCTTTTCCGTGATTTCCATAACACCTTTTCCCGACCTCACAAAGAGGATCCAGGCATTGACCCTACCTGAAGAAGTACTACACCTAGGCTGAAATACTTTTTCTTGTAACATAGCTGTATATTTTTGTAAAGCTAGTTTTGTTATGCTCGTTAGGTAATCTTATGTGTGTTTCTCGTTTCGTGTACGAGATGTCAACCGAACATTTCTTAGGATTTGCTGATGGTGTCAGTCACCACACCTGTCAATTGGCTGCAGCAGCTTGGGTCATTTATTCACCCACTGACCAACTTGTCTCTTCGGGGGGGGTTTGTTTGGGTCCTACCATGAATAATGTGGCTGAATACAGTGCAGTTATAGAACTTCTCCGAGATGCTCTCAGTCATGGCATTTCACATTTTGAGGTAAGGCTTGACTCACAATTAATCGTATTTCAGTTAACAGGTGTATATCAGATTAGGGATACGGGATTGCTACGTCAGTTTCTACGAGTTAGACTATTGGAAAGACAATTTCATTCTATCAGATATGAACACATTCCAAGAAGTTTAAACACTTTAGCTGATTCATTAGCAAACTATGTGTTAGACTGGCATTTGCATCATACATTATCATAAACAACATTGCACACATAAAATTAAAATGCATACACATGTAAATAACCGATACTGTATATAGCCGATACCGTATCAAAAAATATATGAGTTTTGAGTCACAGTCTATCAAGTCAAGTCATAAAAGTACAAAAGTTGGGCATAGTAGCCTAAAAAATATATACATAGAATGTATTCCTCTCCTATGGAGAAGGAGGGATCTCATCATCATCTACCGCATTGCGATAGCATATGACTAGCCTAGCAATCCTTCGCAACACCCTAAGCCATGCTGGGGGCACCCCAACAACATCTTCCTTCATATCAACAGGTATCTGATCCATACGGCATGCAGGAACTTCGTGAGTCAACCGACTTATTTTTCTCTCCAGGGTTCCCAACATAGCATCTGCTGCAGTAATATCAGCTGGCCTCACATAGATGGTAGGATGTCCCTCAGGACGAATAGGCCCAACATCTGCATATGACACTTGATTAGAACTTCAAAACTCATTCATAAAAATCAAATACTTGAAAATTTTTGAAAAAATTAAATAAATTCTCAAAATTTAAACATACCAATATCTCCCTAGGCTCCACCTGGAGGAAGCACCAGCTCTGGATCATGACGGAAATCCAATCCAGCATATGGAAAATGCTTGAAAGCGGGCACTTGCCTCTCGCACCACCCCCAGAAATCATCAGTATGATAACAGTAGTGACTTTCCCCACCACCCTGACGGAGGAATATGTCACCCCAACGGCCTAGTCTGGGCTCACGAGGGTTAACCTGAGGTAGAGGCATCCCCAAACTGATAGCAGACATCCTCTCAAAGAAGAAAGTACACAAAATACTACCGTACCCAAAATTCTTCATTGTGTCGGATTTGCAACCTGTCAATTGAGATTTCATGTTTGCCAATAAACTAGTACTCCATTCATAAACATGACCGTGTAAGCATTGTACACCAATATGCATAGAGTGCCTGGAAGCTAAATGTTGTGAAGCACTACCGGCTACTCGGTTGATCATGCTCACTATCACTTTCAAAGGGAGACCGTCAATAGTTGAAATCAAGACTTGGCTTCCCGATTTCTCAGCTCCGGCAACACAATATGTATTTACATACTCTTGCATAGATCTTACACCCACACGAGAAGACCCTTTCAGATTGATTACATCTCCTCTCCTTGAGAGACCAGTAATGAAATATATGTCATCAACTATAAGCTCCAATGTTTGCCCACGGATGACAAAGGTATTGGTATCCACATCCCAATACTGAATAAGTTTTCGAAACAGTTTGTTTAAAGCCCTCATGTTTACGGTTCGATAAAACTTCAACAAACCGCATCTTCTGAGAGCATGGAGGGTGGCTGGATCTTGCATGGCTAACCTATCCATGTCCTCATGCTCCCTCTCCCTCCATTGAAGGACCATCCTGCACAAAAAACCAAAATTTCTTGAGTCTCAGTGCTTGTAGGTAGGTTTTCAAAAGTGTACGCTACTGTGTATACTACACAGTCGCGTATGGGCGCTACTCTGCTTTAGCACAGTAGCGCCCATCGCGTTTACACACTACTGTTCTGGTTACACAGTAGCGCCCGCGCAGCAACACTTGTGAGCATCACGTTGCAAGCCATTTTTTGCTCAAAAATGAAAAATAAACCATGAAAATGCAAGTAAGGTGGATTTTAACTTACTTGGTGGAGGAAGATTGACGGTTGGATGCTCAGTTTGATCGCCACGGAGATTCGAAATTTGCAAAAGGTTGCCCCAATATTTGCCCTACAAAACAAAATTGAAAATTGATTTTTAAAAATGAAATTATATATAAATTGGATTTTGATTTTTACCTACAATTGTTAATTTTCTATACTTTCAAAACTTTCAAAAATCCCTATTTAATCAATTGAAACACACAATACGGTACAATACTATCCAAGCTCAATTTTCGTTTAATTTTTGTCGGATTCATCTCCTAAGTTTCAAATTTCTTGATGATAGACCTTGTCAATTAGCTAAATATTTCAAATTCATATATCATTCGAGATTTTTTCCGCATCGACTAATATTTTGTTGAAGACCTAGTTTTGGTAGAGTATGAAGCTATGATCTTAGAAGCTAACCTTTAAGTCATTTTAAGCTCTTGTTTGGACTATTTAAACCTAAACAAGATTGTCGAGCAAGCTTGTCCTCTTCGAGCTCGTTAAAGTAATCGAAGGCTCATCCACTCAGGTATAGAATTACCCCTTTTCCGGGCCTAAGTGGATTAATTACGGAAAAGGTATACTCTAGGTATACTCCTGTATGTGCTAGAAGAGTTCTCCTTTCATTGTTTTATACTTTTTCGGGGGAGGAGACTAATTGCACGAAAAATGACCTTTTGGAGCCTCTCTTTAGGGTTTTCAGGCTCTCTAAACATGAAAATACCAAGCGAGCATTCACCTACTCGGGCTCGATGTGAAATCCACGAGAGGGTAAGTGGAGGGCTGTTTAAATTTTTCAACTCTATAAACAAGAAAACACCGCCGAGCACTGACCAATCCGGGCTCGATATAAAATCCACGGATAGGTGAAAAGAGGATTGTTTAAGTTTTTCAACTCTATAAACAGGAAAACACCGGCGAGCATTAATCTGCTTGGGCTCGATATTAAAATCCATGAGCAGATATATGGAGTTATTGTTTCAGTTTTTCAGACTCCTTAAAATTGAAAACACCGGCGAGCAAGAACAGATCTCGGCTCGATATTAAAATCCAGAGATCAGTAAATATAAAGTAATCTTCTATCTCTTCTTCGAACTCTATAAATAATGAAGAAGGTCCTGAGTCTTCCTCCCATGGGCTCGTTAAACTTTTTTCATGGTTGGATCTATTGAGTTTTCATTCTTTCTTGGACTCATTAAAACAACAAGAAGGGTATTCTTTTATCTAAAAAGAATAAGGGACGGGAAAGACATATGATATCTTCATTGTCAAAGGCATTTTTCAGTCAGTTCTATCCTTGAACACAGCACCTACTTGAGTCTATCTTGTTGGTTGGGTTTAGTTTTTTGACCTCAGGGTGAACCTTTCCTCCGAGGTATTTACTCCCTCGGTTGGTTATTCTTCCAACCATATGGAGGGTCTGATAATGTCTCTTACATTTCAGACTTATTTACCCCATTATGTCAGAAACTGCCTAAGTCACCTTGTGTCATGCTCAATGTTCAAGGATATACCCTATGTCGGCCATTTTGCAGTTTACCTTGACCTCATGTGTGGGCCTTCCTAGTGTCAGTCTTGTTACATATTATTCCATATCAACTCTTACTAGTTGAGTGTTCCTCGAGTTGGATGATGGAGGATGCCTTAAGGCCTCCCTTCCAACGGACTTCTTCCCATCGACATCAACTCATTATTCTGGGATTGAAGTTTAGAGTTTCGGTTAGTACCTTGGAGATTGCAGTCACCAGTGGAAATTTTCCTCACTGTTGAATGATGAGAATACATCAATGTCTCTTCTTCGACCGGATTCCCAAGTGTTTGACTCCAAGTCCATCTATTCACATTTGGCGAATTGTACTTGGTACCTTGGACCCCATTATCATTATCGGTGGAAGTCCTCGCGTTTGTTAACGGTATACATCAATGAATGATAATCAAATGATACCCCCCATGTTCGACTATCAGCTCATCTATTCACATGGTTAGGGTTTGTACCTAGAGTTGTTTTGGATGAAAACCTTGGGATTTTGGATGACATTACCTCATTTTGTTATCACCCGAGTTGTGCAAGACTGAGCCTCACTTATATTCGGCTCTCCATGAGACATAGATCCAGTTTGTTGTTATGGCTATGTTCTCTCAGTTTGACATGGATCCACGCTTGTATTACAAGTGGCCATGCTTTATATACATCTCCTTGTTATGTATCGGAGATCATGTTATATCACACTACACATCTATATGATGTCAAAAATGTAATTGCTCGCTGACCTTGATCTTTGTTGCAGGTTTATTGTGACTTGTTTTCTGCGGTTTCTTTGCTCCTCCTCTGGCTTTGGATTATAATGTATTTCGGCCATCGTTTCCCTCTGACCTCACACATTAGGGGGCATCTGTTATAGGTTAAAATTGCACCTCTCCGTCCGTGATCACCTTGAGCTGTTGATCACACAAAAGGACAACTTGGATGGAGGAGCATGTTGACCTTGGATGATACTTTGACTCACTCCATTTCCTGACATTACTGGAAAAACCCAAAAAATATCATTTTGAGATATGAGCGCTACTCTACTCAAAGAGACTAGTGCCCATACACTACTCCAGTGTATCATAGTAGCGCCCATATCCTAATATACGCTACTCCTTCTCAACATAGTAGCGCTCAACATTTTAAACTCGATGAGCGCTAGTTGATAAGCACTCAAGTACTACCCTATATGCTACTCCACTGAACAAGAGTCGCGTACATTTTAAAAGATGATTAAAAAATAAATTAATTTCTCGAGGAGGATTAGTTGCTGGTAGTTTCCCAACTTCCCCAACTTCCTCCATAACCATACATCGACCTGAACTACTTCTCCAATCTTATAAATACAAAGAATATTAAAGGAGAAGGGTTAGCGAGAGATAGTGAGATGGATTAATGGAGAAACGTTGAGACATAGAGAGAAGCTTGCATTGGAGGAGTTGATGCTGAAGACATCCAAGCCAGAGAAGAGCAAGAGCCCAGAATCAAGTTGTAGAAGCCTGTTCCAGGATCAGGTATACTTGTACTTCATTTTACTTTTGACAAATAAAGGTTGAAGTGTCTTTCTTGTTCCAACTTAAATGTGTTATGAAATAATATCTTAATTTGGATCTGTTTTGGTCAATGCTGAATGTTAAAAATTGTTTTTGTTTCTTTCAAGCTTTATATATTGCCCAAAATGCTTTGAAAAAGGTATTGTTATTGCAGGTTTACTGAAAGGAAGGTGGATTTGAAGGTTGAGCACAAGATCAAGTTAAGGCTAGGATCAAACTTCGATTGAAAGGTGTGTTCTCAAGATCCACAACTTATTTATTTTTGTAAATATCTCTGTAGTATCATGAATACACTTACCTATCACCCCAACCAAGTTGATAGCATTTGTTTCCTTGCTATAGGTAGATTTGCCCGCCAACAATGAGTATTTCCAAATGTGTCAAGTTTAAAGCAAACAAATGACAACAAAGCAGACAATCCAATCAAGACAAGAAAAAGCAAAACAAACCTATGTACAAGTACATCACCCTGATCAAACAAAATACTTTTTTAGGAGTGAAACATTCACTGGATAAGTGTCCACAACTCCTTCCAGTGTTTGTAATCGAATAGTACCAGGACCCATCTTTTCTGTAACAATGAAAGGTCCCAACCAGAGGCGTTGAAACTTGGTACATTGGTTCTTATCCTTGTGTTGTTTGCCCCACCTTAAAACCAAGTCTCCAATAGAAAATTCCCTACTAGATGAGGATTTTTCATCAAACCGTCTTTTCACCATCTGTTGATGATGATACAGCTTGTTTCTAGCCACTTCTTTATCTTCCTCCAGTTTAAGTAGAGTATCAATTCTCTGCTGGAGGGGAGAAGAATCATCTTCTTGGACATAATAGGCCAACTATAGTGAAGGAATGATGAGGTTAGTAGGAAGAATGGCTTCTTCGCCATACACTAGACAGTAAGGAGAATTTCCAATTGCTTTTTTTGGAGTAATCCGATCTGCCCAAAGAGCATTATCGAGCTATGTATGCCAATCTCTATGGTGAGAGGCCACAGTCTTCTTCAGAATATTGATCAAATTTTTGTTCGAAGACTCAGCCAACCCATTACCCCGTGGGTAGTAATTGGCATAAAAGTTGAGTTTCATCCCCTTTTCAAAAGCATATTCAGTTATGTTAATCGAGGAGAAATAGGATGCATTATCAAAAACTAGGAATTCTGGAGTACCAAATCATGAGAGGATGTGACTGTTTAGGAAAGAAATGACTTGGCGGGCATTACATTGCTTAAGTGGGATTGCCTCCACCCATCTAGTGAAGTAGTCCATTGCTGTGAGAATGTATTTGTGTTGAAGGGATGAGGTAGGATTTATGGTCCTGATAAAATCCAGCCCCAATTGCTGGAATGGAAAATAAATAGTGATTGGTTGCAACAGGAAAGCGGGTTTCTTGAACTTCCCTGTGCATTTCTGGCATGGTTCACACCTCCTCGCATAGGCACAGGCATCTTTAAACAATGTAGGCCAGTAATACCTAGCCCCGAGGATCTTATGAGCTATTGTCTCGCCTAAAAAATGACCTCTAGCTAGTCCTGCATGAAATTGGAATAAGATGTCATCAGTTTCATGTTTTTCTAAACACCTAAGAAAAACCCCATCATAGTTTTTCCTAAATAGAAATTCATTAATAAACGGATAAGGTGCAGCCTTTAATCTTAAGGATCTTCGTTTCTTAAAGTCCAAGGTTTCAGGAGAAAACTCATTATTCAGGAAAAATTTGATATGATCATACCATTATGATGTTGGGGTATCAATAGCATTGACAGAACCTATAGGAATGTCTTCTTCCTGTTCCCATTCAATTTGTTGTTGGTGGGGATCGTTAGATTGAGCAGTAAGAAGGCAAAGGCCTTGACCTTTGAAATTTTTGGCTGGCCTTATTTCCAAATCATACTCTTGCAGAGCAGTCATCCAGTGGGCTCTTTTTTCTCCCAACTCCTTCTGGATCAGCACATTTCTAATAGAAAAATACAGGAAAATGACCTTTGTTCGAGATTTTAACAAATAAGACCTGTAATGTTTGATAGACTTGCAAACTACGTAGGCTTGTTTGTCAATTTGTGAATAGTTGAGCTCTACACCCTTGAAGGTTGAACTCATGAAAGAGATTGGGATCTCTGTATCGCTATCCCGTTTCTGGGTCAAAACAGCTGCATAGGAGAAATCAGTGGTGAAAGTATAGAGAATAAATCTTTATCAAAATCTGGGGACATGAGAGCAGGAGATTCAACAATAGCCTTACGAATTTCTACGAATGCATCCCTTTGTTCTTGTGACCATGTCAACTGTACATCTTTATTAACGAAATGCTATAAAGGTTTAACTATCTGAGCAAAATTAGGTACAAACCTGCGTACGAAGTTGATCTTACCCAAGAAGGACTGCATTGCTTTACGTAAACCTGGTAAGTCGATTTTTGAAATCGCGTTTGTGCGTTTGGGGTCGATGATCATACCTTCTTTTGAAATGATAACGCCTAACAGCTTCCCTTCTGTGACTACGAAAATGGATTTCTTGGGGTTCAAGGAAATTCCAAATTTCCTGCAACGTTCAAAAACCTGCATAAGAGCAAATAAGTGTTCATGTCGTTTTTTTGAAAAGATGGTAATATCATCTAAATAAACTACGACAGAATTATGTGTTAAACCTTGGAAAGCTGTGTCCATAGCTCTCTAAAAGGTTGCTCTTGCATTAATCAAACCAAAAGGCATTCACCTGTAGTTAAAGGTGCCCCAAGGGGTTCTGAAAGATGTCTTTAATTGGTCATATGGAGCAACCATAACCTGATTGTACCTTGAAAAACCATCTAGGAGAGAAAACATTTCTGACCCTGCTACCTTTTGGAGAATCTATTCCATGGGGGGAACATGGTAGTTATCTTCTTCCGAAGCCCAGTTCAAATTCCTAAAATCAACACACAATCGGATTTCACCACTTTTCTTGCATACATGCACCAAATTGGCCATCCACTGTGTATGCCTCATCGAAAAAATAATTTGGGTTGTGAGTAGCTTTTCCAGTTCTTTTTTCACGGAAAGCTCTAAACTAGGATGCATTTTCTGCAGCTTCTGTTGATATGGTTTAACTTCAGGCTTCATGGGTATATTATGGTAGATGACGCTAGTGTCAAATTTTTTCAATTCATCATAGGTCCAGGCAAAACATCTTTATATTCTTTCTTCTGGGGTGCAATCAATTTATAAATTGATAAAATGGGGCTTTTGCTCGGTCCCTAAATTGACTTGCTCATAATTAAGTGAAGAGCTCTGTGTTTTACAATTGGTTTTGTGTCTGAACTTGTCTTGCAAATCGAAAAACCTTTCCAAATTAATCATAGACTTTGGGATGACATTCAAGGAATCCGAAAGATATTTTTCATGTTCATCCTCGTCTATAGCCATATCCTGGAATGTGTCCTGGTTTGTCAAAAAATCAAGTATCTACTGATCATCATCGAATACTTTCCAGTTTGTCACATTATCTTGTATGGAAGGCCTATACATCAGTTATATTGAAAACGTTTGAGGAGACAAGCCCTCTAGTGGAATCAATCTAGAAGTTGTATTTGCCAACAAGTCAATGTTATAGGTTAAAATTTCACTTCTCCGTCCGTGATCTCCCTTAGCTGATGATCACACAAAAGGAAAAAAGGGATGGAAGAGCATTTTGACCCTAGATGAGGAATGGCCTAGACTTACCCTCATGCAGCTGACATAATTCACCTTTTTCCCTGGAAAAACCCTACTTTGCTTCATAAAAGGGGCGTTTTTCATCAGAAAAACCCTACTTTGCCTCATAAAAGCAACGTTTTTCTCACAAAGTGATTAAAAATATATTAATTTTATGAAATTGGATTAGTTGAAGTTGGTTTTACAACTTCCCCAACCTCCCATTCGAACTACCTCTCAATTTGAACTTCCTACCTTGTCCTATAAATACAAGGGAGATGCATGAGAGAGAAACCTAGAAACTATGCACATAGGGTTGTTATGCTGGAGGAATTCCAAATTTAGTGTGAAGAGTAGGATCCTAGGATCCAGTTGCACCAGCAATCTGAATGGTCAGGTATACTTGTACTGATTATTTGCTTTTGACAATAAAGGTTGAAATGCCCTTCCTGTCCCAATCAAATGTCTAATAGATTGCATGTTTGTTTGGATTAATGCTTGATTGTATTTGATGTCTAAATTGTGTTTCAATTTCATCATTGTTATATCAGTCAAGATATTTTGAGGAAGGTATCTTTGTATTGTAGGTTCGTCGAACGGAAGATCAAGTGGAGGATCGATCGGAAGAGCAAGCGAAAGCTAGGATCAAACTTCGTTAACAAGGTACGCCCTCTATGATCTTGATCTCTTTCCTTTCGTAAAAGTCTATGTAATATGATTAACACATTTACCTGTCACCCCTTAAGTTGGTAGTGTCCATCTCCTCGCTATAGGGTATATTTCCCGAACAACAGACTGGCGACTCCGCTGGGGATTGGTTGTTTTATGTTCTAGGAGACTTGTTTTTAACATTCCTTCCAGTACTTTTTGATCTTTTGATCCCCTGAGAGGATTTGTGGGGTACAGTATCCTGTTGTCTTCACTTGACTCATCTGAGTTTGAAGTTTTTAAGCTTGTTTTAAGCCTTCCTTGGCAAAAACGCTGGTTTACCTTAACACAGTAGCTTTTTTCTCCTGAAAAACGCTAGTCTGGCTTAACACAATAGCGTTTTCCCCTGCAAAACGCTGGTTTTTATCTGCACAGTAGCTTTTTTCACCAGAAAAATGCTGGTCTATTTCTGCACAGTAGGGTTTGCCCCTAGAAAAATGCTGGTTCTCTACTGCACAGTAGAGTTTTTTCCTGTAAGTCTCTGTTTTATTTTGGGATTGAATTTCCGCTTGTTTGGTTTGATTTCCAGCCTCTTTCCTTGGCTTCTCAATTGATCTTTGAGGTATTTATTCCTTTATTGAGTCTTGTTTGCCTCTCCCTAACCCTTTTAGGTCATTTTTGCTTACTTGAGTACTTTTGAAGTGTCTTGTTTGCTTGTGACTCTTTTGGAAACCGTGCCTTGTTCTTTGTTGAACAAAGCTGCTTGGTTGTGCCTTAGTTACTTGTTGCAGGTTTGCAAACATTTGTTTACTGAATTTTGTTGCTTGTTGCAACACTAGTACACTCCAATGGTATCTTTAGGGTTTCGATCCCAAGTTGAGTCTTTAAGGTGTTTTCAAAAGCTCTTTGAGTCCAGACACTTCCTAATTGCTTTGTTAGTTTCAGTTTCAAGTAAGTAGAAGTACTTAGTTTGCTTATGTTTGTGTTAGTAAGATCATATTTGGTTCGCTTACCTACCATCTACTTGGCTTAGTGCTTTTGTTTAGGGTTTGGTGCTTTGGAGCAACCTCCTAAGTTTGCTTTCCAGTCATAAGAGTCTCTCATCCCCATTTTCTTTCTGCTTTGTCTCCAAGCTTGAAAGTTTTTGTCATAAAAAATTTGTAGGACAAGTCTTTATCAAGTCATCGATTTGATTGTTGTGAGCTTTAAAGTCATTCTTCCTTACTAGTATCTTTTGTATAGGTCTTACTTGCTTCCAGTTTTGAGCACTGTTTCTTTTACATATAACAGAAAAAGAAAAAAATGAGTTTGATAGATTAGAATAGTAAGGTTTATAATCATTTCAAAGTAGCATAGTTTACTTTGTTGTGAAATTGAAAAGAAAATTAAAAAAGAGAACTTTGTTTAGGTTTGCTTAGTCTTCATTTTGGAAAGAGCATAAACAAAAAAAGAAAAAGAGTCTTTTTGTTGTTGAAAGTTGTTTCATTTCAAGCACTTTACTTTCTGTTGCAACCACACCACACAATGCACTACCCCGTTGAGTAAAAAGTAACCTTAAAAATAATCTTAATAAAATCAATTAGAAACGATTTCCTTTCTAGGGATACACGACACCAACTAGCTTAGGCTAGAGTTTCGAGCTTAAAACACCTTAAACTACTCGAAGCTTGTTTCATTACCCAACAATCGTAGTAAGATTTTCATATAGGTAAACCTATATATATCAAATAACCCTGGGATGCTCTACTCAAACCAGAGTTAAGCACGAGGCCATGGAAGATCGAAATCATTGAGGATACCTCCCTCACATTCCTTTTGACCATAAACCAGAGTCGATTTGCGTACGGGGGTCCTTTTGGACTTTGGGCTTTGCTACCCTGCCCATGCATTTTGACTAGGCTGACGACTGTCCCCCTAGGAAATTTCGTATGTATGGTAGCCTTAGTATCTGACCATAGGTTCATACATAGGTGACAACGGAGGGTATATCTGTTGTACCTAGGACAAACGTCGAAGGAAATCCCTTGCAGGTCTTTGGGAGGGCGATTGGGTGATTCCAGCGCTTGCACCCTTAGTCATTGTATTGTGGACCTCGGGTAACTGTTCTTCATCTTTCGTTGATCTGTTATGGTCCCTCATCATCCCAGACTCTTCTTCAGAAGGCATCTTGTTTTCCTGGTTTGTATACTTAGGATTTTTTAGTGGTATGTTGTTTGCCCCTAAGTCTTAGTGGCCACTAGGTTTTTACTTAGTTTTATTTTTATATATAATTGTGGAAGACCAACATCTCCGTAGGTCTCGAAGGTTGCAAAACCTTCTCCCACTCAGAGTGGATCCACTACCGCCACCAAGACGACAGAGGATAGACTCCAGTGGTATTTTTGAAGCTACTGGTGAAATAGAGGTTCCCGGTGAACCACAACCTAGGACTCTAGATTAACAAGCTTTTAACACAATCGAGATTGAGGATCTCACTTCTGGTGAGTTTAATACTCCTTTTAATCCTCCTCTGACCGGACTTAACGAACCACTTCTTGTACCTGTTGGTTTCCAGCAACCTGATTATAGTGCATATTTGCTCACACCTGGGCATATTGTGACTAACCCGGGAGGTGAATAGGAGTTCCGCAGACTCCCACAATAGGTATGAATACAAATACTGTAAATCCTCCTTCCATTACTACACCAAGTTCTGCACAGACAACTTCTGTTTCGACTCCATCCTTCAGTTTTAACACTGGTACGTTAGGCATGCCAAGCTCAACAGCTTTGACATTCGCCTCTACCCCTACTTTTGGACCCAGTAGTATAGTGAATCTTATTCCACCTCCTGCAACTCAACAGTCATACCATATACCTAGCACTTGGATTTCCACACCCAATCTAGGGCTGAATGCCTCTGCAACTATGCCTGTCATGAGTACCATGACTGCGCCATCCACCTCGACTGCACTGGTTTTAATTCCTTTATAGGTTACAATATGAATCAACATAATGTACCTGCAGGAAACACCCCTTTTTCTTTGTTTTCTGGAGGAGGGGGGTAACATTCTGAATCAACAATATGGCGGGGCTAACACCTAACCACAATGGATGAACCTACAGAGTACCAACCCACTTTCATTTGGATGGGGGAATTTCAATAATAATTTCACACAACAACAGATGGCAGGGGGAAACCCCTACCAGCAGATGGCTGGGGGAAACCCCAACCAGCAGTTCATGGGTCAGAATATGGGAGGTTCCCCCTTTATGACCCCAGCTTATCCAATGCCATCTTGTAGACCTCGTTTACCATTTCTGGCAACTCTGAATTTGCCAGATCTTTCCAAGTTAACAAACGATCTGGTGTATCATAACACTATGTGGCCACCAGTCCCCACCAAACTACCCTCGAACATTCCAAAATTCGAAGGAAAAACTGGTGAAGATCCTGGTGATCATGTTACCACTTTCAATTTATGGTGTTCTTTGAACTCGTTGAACGAAGATTCCATCAGGTTGAGACTCTTTCAAAGAACCTTAACCGAAACTACAGCCAAATGGTACATTGAGTTACCTGTAGCCACCTTTTTTAATTTTCAGGATCTCGCGACAGGTTTTTTGAACCATTTCCAGCTTCTTGTTCGGTACGATGTCGGGACAGATCTTTTGTCTACATTTAGACAGAATAAGGCCACTCACTTATCTGATCACATTCAGGAGTGGCGAAGATGGAAGAGGCTCATTAAAGCCAATATACCTCCAGAATTCCTTTTAGAGTGGTATTTGAAATCACTCCTTCCTTATATTTCTAAGGAAGTAGCTACTTATGGAGTGTCCTCAGAGGAAGAAGCCATCCTACGAACCCAACAGCTAGACCTTGTGTATGCACAGTCTGGGTTACTTTATGAGATTATACCAAATGCACCTCAATCAAACACTGATCTTGGTAGACCTAAACCTGGACCACATGTTGATGACATAGTGGGTTCAATGGATTCTGCAGCTTTCGAAGCATTGACTAAGTAGGTTCAAGCCTTATCCGTCAAACAATCGACTGCAGAAGTGAACTCCATCACAACCTCTCCTTCTACTTCTGAATCTGTAAACCAGGTTCAGAACAATTAAAAAGGCCCTTGGTAGCCCAATAACAAAAAGAAGGGAAAGAAAGGAGAGGGGAACCAGCAAAATCCCAAGAACAAAGAGAATGTCGAGGAGGGTAACAAAGAAAATAAGAAGGTTAAGTTCCCTTGTAAACTTTGCAAGCAGGATCACCTCACTCACCAATGCCCTCTGATCCAAGAAGCCCAGAAGCTGCTTCAAGAAAAGAAACATGTCGTACTTAAAGATCCATTTCCTAAGGGGTAGGGTTCATCTTCTAGCACCTCCAATGCTGGGGGCACTACTCATGCTTCAGTTGATCAAACTTTCATTAATATGATTAGCGCGGATGCACTTTTGCAAACGCGAGCAAGAAATTATACCTCAGATGTGCAGAACAAGGATAAAGAGACTCCTTAATCTTCCACTCCTCTCCACATTCCAGTGGATTCGTTGCCCAAGATCTTGAAAGGTGTCTTGAAATGGGCCTCGCACAATCCTAACGCTTGGGCTACTTTCAACTACAATGCGGTTGAAGATATAGCCCAGACCCCTTGTGCTATGTCCACCTTAGAAGTTTTGCAAAGTTGTCCATTACAACGAAATGCACTTCTGGAAGCGATTGGAACTATGGAATCATCCAACATGAATGCGTGCTTTGATATGTCTGATATTAAATATCGGTTGTCGTACCACGTTTCCCTATAGATAGAAGTGGTTCATGGTCCTATGACCATTAGACGGGCTATCGTAGATGAGGGCACGTCGACATGCGTGATGTCCATTTCTTGTTGGAAAGCTTTGGGTTCTCCCGAGCTAGCCCCCTCTAACACGCTGCTTACTAGCTTCGATGGCAGGACTTTCTGTCCACACGGAGTTCTACCATCGTTTGAAATTACACTTGTCAATAAGACAGTTGCTGTAGATATTGAAGTTCTGGACACTTTGCTTGATTACAATATGCTGTTAGGAAGGAGCTGGACATATGCCATGCGAGCCATTGCATCGACAGTTTTTCGAGTTGTTATGTTCCCCCATGAAGGCAAGATCATCACGGTTGATCAAATTTCGTTCTCTCGGCAAAACAACTAGACTTCATCAGATTCCACTATTCCTTTAGTTGATCAATCTGTCGTAGTAAGCGAGAGTTTAGGAGCAGGGCTTTACAGGTCATTAATAGGCACTTTTGACCTACCCTCTCCAGTTCCTTTTATGCATTCTAATGTAGGCACATCTACTGAAACGTTCACAGTTGGTCTAAGAACTGATTCGTGGATCCTTCCTACTATATCAGAACCATCCATGCCTTTCTCCGTTGCATAAGTAGCCTACATGGAAGCACAACATGCGGCAACGAAACATATTGTGACTCCGCCGGTCTCTGCCGAGTCAGATATGGACTATGCTCCTGCATGGTCGGTGAACTCTACCCACTCTTTCAACTGTTTAGACATGGTGTTTCCTTCTAATGAATCCATTTTGGAAGCCATGATGGGCCTAGACCAACCTTGGGAACATTTACACCCCAGGACCTACCTACTTCCTATTCTGAGACCTAGGAACTAAATTAATATTGAATGCAATAAAAGAGTTGGAAGATCTCTTACCAATTTCTGATAATTCAACAGGCGGGGGGACAAGCAATGTATCTTATTCCTCACCTGTTTCACAATGATTTATGAATCTCCAAAACAATGAATGATCTGTACTTTCAAGTCAATAGCCTTTTTCAGTCCCTGTATCAGGGCCTCATACTCAGCCACATTCTTAGTACAATCAAACTCTAATCTGCATGCAATCATAGTTTTTGTTCCTTTTGGATCTATAAGAACACATACTGCACCAGCTCGATCCTTATATTTAGAGCCGTCAAAAAACAATGTCCAAGCAATGGGATCTAATCTAAAATTTGTATTTACATTAAAAACATTATGTACAATTTCCCCTGAGTATGGTACATAAGTAAGATGAGTTACCTGAGATTCGTTCTGTGCATTCTCTCATGGTGAAACATTAGCTGATAAATTCCCGAAAAAAAGTATCAAAGGTAAAATTTTCAATGTGCGTGTTGAAATAACCCACAAGCTCACTTGAATCAATCAAATCTGTGACTGTCTATTTCATAAAAGGCTCCCTGCTTATCTTGATCTTGTTTGGCTGACCATTGTAGGGTAACCACAGATGGGACCAATCAGTAGCAAAATAACCTTTTAGTTTCTCTGACCAATCTCTACTAAGCCACATACCATATGCTTCTGGAATATCTGCAATGACTATATCAATTGTTTGATGGATTCGAGGATCAGCTGATAATGTAATTAAAACATTTATGAGCCTTCCTACCACTCTGACTTTTGATCTGTCAAGTTGTACTATATGAGTAGGGAAAGGTTCCCATGTGGCATTCAGTTTTCTGCAGACAAAAAGGGGCATCACATTTGATGAGGCACCAGAATCTATCATGCAGTTATGTACGTTTCAGTTGAAAATCTCAAAGGTAAGTAGAAAAGGTGGTGTCCTTCTACTGCCAGACTTTTGATCATCTAGTTTAGTGAAAGAGTCAAGGTTATTATTATGTAATTCTCTTGGTTGTTTGACTACCATAATTTTAGGTAAAGTATCCCTCATCGAAGGGATTTTCAATAATTCAAACAAAGAGATGTTTTCCTTCACACTTTTAAGATCTTCAACTAAATTGCACTTCATCTCAGGGATGACTGTATCCTTGTGGGGGACAGTCTTGCCTTTATTAGAAACTAGTGTGGAGGATGAATGTTCCTGAGGGGGTTGAGGTTTAGACCTTGTGTTATAAGGATGTTGGACATTAAACACAGTCTCAGTTTCTTCTTCTTCTCCACACATGGGAAGCTCTAAAAAGTAACTTACAGTGTTGATTTGTGGATCCTCATGCTCTTCTTCTTCTTCCTCAGGGGGTTGTGGATCAGGAGCAATTTGATCATTAGGGAATTCAGGGGTGTTATGAGATTCTCCTGCTAAGGCTCTAAAGATAGAATAAATTTCTTCATTCGTGAGGCCCTCTGTTGGATTAGGAGGTGGTGGATTTGTTGGAGGTTGATAAGGTCTCCTAAAAGGTGGCCTCACAAAACCTCTATTCTGGTTTTGATTTTCATTGTTAGTTCTTTTCAAATCTACCATCTCATTTGACATTTTCTAGATGAGATTTTTGATGTCAGTTATGTCAAATGGATCCTTGCTTTGTGTCGTGGGTTTAGGAACACTATCATTCCTTTTCCTAGAAGTTGACAGCTGTTCATCTGCGATTTCTGGATTGTCCTTAAGACAAAAAAATTTCTTCTCAACTTGTATTGCTTCAGCAAACACTTCCAACAAAGTTCAATTTTGTGCTCGTTTCACCCAAATTGAAATTGATGCAGGTAGGCCCTTTTCATAGTAGGCTATCAACAATTCTTCAGCAGTAAGAAGGTTGACAGGAATTCTATTCTTTAAGTATGAGAACCTTTGGTTGAAATCTTTAACCCTTTCTTTCCCTTTGATTTTCATGAAGGATAATTCCAAAACAAGATCCTGTGGTGTTTTGTCATCTCCAAACTTTTGGATGAATAATTTCTCAAACTCATCCCAAGAAACAATAGACCTTGGTGGCAGGGAAAAATACCACATAGCTACCTTTCCTTCAAAAGTATAAGGAAAGAGTCTGCAGACCACATCTTCGTAAATGACACTTCTAAGCCTAATAGCCTGCATGAAGGTTTTAACATGATCTAGGGCAATTGAGTTGTCATCTGGGTTAAACTTGGGTAACCACTTCTCAGGGTTTTTGGGTAGTCTATGTTGGTCTCCAAGTACCCACACTACATCTTGGTCGAGCTAAGGTCTATTTTGTCCTTCTGCAGCCATCGATGGTTCTTCTTCTTCTTCTTTTGATGAAGAGCTTGAAGAATGTTCACTGTCTGAGGAGGAGGACGAAGGAGGAAATGGTGGCAGTCCACCAATCTCAAGTTTTGGCTGATTTTGTGTTCCCTGAAAAAATTGACTAAGGTTATATTTAGGGGTACCTGATTGACCAACCAGTTCTTGATTTCCAGGTTGTGGATTAACTGTTTGCTGATGTTCAATATTCTGACCAGTTGTCTATTGGATAATTGGATCACTGCTCTGTGAAACTGTGTCTTGCTAAGGTCCTTGATTATTGGTCTTTAGAAAGTTTTGTAAATTAATCGCTGCAAGACCACGTCCTCATTGATCAGCAAGTCTTTGTTTTTCCCTAGCAACCCTATTGTTATAGCTTAAAATGACACTTCTCCATCCGTGACAACACTTGTATCGCTTGGTCGCATGATGACACTTCTTGAGATCAAGTTTAGTCACACAACAGGACACTTGTGGATTCAAGGGTCATTTGGAACTTTAAAAATGGTTGAAATTACCTCACTCGTGGCCCATTTGATGGTTATAACCCTTGGGAACATTTTTCTAGACCAAACCATCTCCTGAAAATCATGAGAAAACCCTATTTTTGGCCATTTTTCTCCAAAAACGTTGGTTTCCTATGAAAAGAGTAGGGCATACTAGGATGTGTGCACTACTCTTATGCCTGTAGAGTAGTGCACACCTTGGAAAATATGCAACTCCACTTCAATAAAGTAGTGCACGCCCTCAGAAATATGCAACTCTGCTTCAATAAATTAGCGCACACCTTGAAAAATGCATTGGTTGGCAGTAGGAAGAGTAGGGCACTTTCCTGTACTAGTCAAAATATCGAATTTTGGTTAAAATAAGTTGGTTTGGAAACCTCCTGATCGGTTATAACTGCTTTTCCTCTCCTTCATTGACTATATAAGGAAGGTAGAAGGGCCATGTGAGAGGACCAAGCCTATAACAATGATATGCTGGAGGAATGGAGACCCTCATCCCCCTCTCTTGTGCCTCAGTTTCTGATAAACCCTAGCACGACTGATTAGAGGTTGGGATCCTTGGAGAACAGAAGCAGGAGACCTTGAATCTAGGTTTTGTGAAGTGCCAAGCTTGAAGGAAGGTATAATTTCATGTACTTTCTTCATTCATTAATAAAGATCAGACGTTGTTCCCTTTCCAAATATGACCTATTTATGTGTGTCTTAGATTTGATTATAGTTTGTTAATAGTTTGATGTCTTCTTCTATCTTGGTTATCAATCTTATATATGTAGTCAAATGTATTTGAGAAATGTATGAATTTGTTTTGCAGGTGTGGGCATTGCGACACTGAATAGCATTGAAGAGCAAGGAAGAGGAAAGATGGGATCAAACTTCTTAATAAGGTACTCATCTTTCTAATCTTAAGTATCTTTGCTTACTAGTTGTACTTGCAGAACATTTGTAGGTCTATTTTTCATCCCTGTAAGTTGGTAGTTTGTCCCCTGAACTATAGGTGCATTTTCCTCACAACGGAATGTGGACTCCGCTGGGGAAATCCTATCTACTTAAGGGTATCCAAGGTCATTTATTTAGTTTTGTTTGGAGGTCTTTGTTCAGTTTCTTGATTAGAATCAGTTAATAGGCTTTGTTTGACCCTCCTTGGCTCTTATAGACGCTTCCTATCCCTTGCAAACCCTTGTGGACCCAAGTTGGGGGGTTTTTTCCCTATTTTTTGAAATTTTCCCACATGTGCGCTACTGTTGTGAAGCACAGTAGCGCATTCCACTGTTGTGTGCACTGGTCTTCCTCATATACAGTAGCGCACACATTCTGGGATTGATTTTTTGGGGTTTTGGCCTGTTTTGGGGGGCTGTGGCTGCATTTTTGGGGGTCCCTAATTATCCTAGGTCTGATTTAAACCACTGTAAGTGGTCTCCTATCCTTGTACTGATCCTATGTTCATGATTTGAACCTTCTTTGATCAATTTGGGCTTGTTTGGAAAGTTTTGGGGCTTGTGGACCCAAGTTGGGGGGTTGTGGACCAGTTTGGTGTTTTGTACCCTGATTTGAGTTTGACTGAATCTGCTCGCTCCATTTCCACTGGATTTGAAACCTACTGAGTATACTTGACCTTGTTTGTCTTTATTTGAGTGAAATATTTCTTTATATTGGTTTGTTATCCTCCCTTAAGCTTTTAGTTTTCTTTTTGTAGTGAAAGCTCAAGTGTGTTTGCTGCTGTTCAAGACCTTGACTGTACTATTTATGTGTAGACCTGACTTTACCAAACCATACTTCTTTGTAGGTCATTTGATTTGTTTGGGTCTAAAATAAGGTTTCGTATGCTTTTCCCAATGGTTGTCATGCTTACATCAATAAGAATCTGAAATTCATATTGGTAGCTTTTACTGTTTCAATAAGGAAACTTGAAAGTTCTTTGCTTTTGCTTTGATAGTAGGTTACCTTCAAATTCAATTTTGTTTCTTACCTTTCAAAAGCATAAAAAAATTTGATTTATTTTTTGAATAGAGTACCTTGCAAGTGGCTTAAAGGATTTAAGAGTGCTTTTCATCAAAAAGAAGAAAGTTTTCTTTTAAATACTTATTTGTTTGAGTAGCTGCATTCTTAGGTTTTAAGTTTAATTTTGTACATTTAGACTTTATTTTTACCCTTTTTTGCATTTGAAAGACTAAAAATTGCATTTGCATATGCATTCTAGATCGTATCTTTAAGACTTGCATTGAAAAGAAAAGATTTCTTTAGTGGTAAGCATTTCATTTCAATATTATATCTCTGTTATAACCACTCTCACACACCCACTACCTTTTTGAGTAAGCAAGTAACCTGCAACCTTTAAAATGAACCCTAATAAAATGTACTAGTAACATTTTCTTTTCTAGGTTACACTATTCACCAACTAGTCTTGGTTATGATCTTGGATTTAAAACACCTTAAACCACCCAAGATCACACATTACGCAAAAATCGTAGTTCGACTATCGCTGGTAAACCCACCTCATTCAAAACTTGCTTGGGATCTATGCAGTAGGTCTTGTGAGATCATATTGTTGGGAATAAACCTTCTACTTTCTCTTTCGAGCATATACCAGGATCAAATCGCGTTTGGGGACTCTTTTGAGTTTCGGGCTCAGTTACCCTGCCCAGGCCTTCTGATTCGACCAGAGATTGTTCCCCAGGAGTTTTCGGTGTGGTGGTATCCTTAGTATCTGACTATAGGATCATACACAGGTGATGGTGGAGGGTTATATCTGTTGTACCTAAGACAGATGTGGGAGGAAATCCCTTACAGATCTTTGGGAGGGCAGTTGGGTGATTCCAGCACTTGCACCCTTAGTCTCTGTATTGTGGACCCCGGGTAACTGTCTTTCTTCCTTCGTTGATCTGTTTTGGTCCCTCATCATCCCATACTCTTCTCCGGAAGGCATCTCTTTTCCTGGTTTGATTTACCTAGGACCTTTTTTAGTAGTGTGCTCTTTGTGCTACTTGTCTTAGTTTTCCTTAGAGAACTTTTTGCTCATTTGAGTAGGAAATTATGTCTAGCTTTCCGGCGAGTGCCAATCAAGGTACCCCTATTCCGGGGGATCCTTGTGCTATTCCATTCATTGGAAACATTGGTACTCCCTTAATGGCTATCCTAAATATTCCTGGATTCACTATAGGGCTGCCAGTTTGGTTGTTCTCCACTTTGAATGCCTTACATGCTCCTGACGCTTCTTTTGTAAGCACCTCAAATCAAGAGCATCAGAAACCTATGCCTTCTTTGCCAGTAACATCTTCTCGTCCTCCTTCTATTTCATGTGGCGAAAGTAGAAATACTAGTAACCAACAATCTAAAAGGAATAGACGGAGGAAGAATAGGAAGAAGATGCCAAAACAAGGGGGCAGCAAACCAGCCTCTGTAAGTCATGCTGGGGGAAAGCACCCTGCCTCTGCAAATCATGCAGGGAGCACCTACCCAGCCTCTGGAGGTCATGCTGGGAGAAAACTTTTAGTCACTGAAAATCACACTGAATGTTTGTCTTCAACCACTGTCAGTCATGTTGAGGACATGTCATTGATCACTGCTAGTCATATTAATGACAAGTCACCAGTTCCTATGAGTCATACTGGAGACACCAGATCAACCACTGCAAGTCATGATGAGGGAGTTGACATTGTCGACAAACTCAATAAATAGAAGTATAAGTTCCCTTGCAAGTTTTGTGAGGGAGACCACCTTACTTACTTGTGCCTTGTACTTCCAGAGGTGCAAAAAGTGTAGTCCTTAGTTCAAAAGTCTTCTGCTTCTGAGCAACCAACCATTGCAAGTCATGCTGGGGGCAAGCTGTCATCCAATGCTAGTCATGCTTAGAGTACTGATGTTGTAAAGGAGTCTAAACCTATAGGATGAAAACCAAAGTTCCCTTGTAAACTTTGTAAGGGAGATCACCTTACTCACCAATGCCCTACCATCCCAGAGGCACAAAGAGTGTGGTCCATGTCTGAAGGAACCTCTGTACCTGAGTTGTCTATAGATTCCCTACAGTCAAATCAACCTTTGGTTGATAAAGTGGTTGAACCAATGCAATCTTTGGTCAACCCCACTCTTCCTTCGGAGAGTGAAGTGATCGAATCGATGCAATCTTCGACCGATCCCATCAGTCCTTTGGAGACTGATGCACCTATCCCTAAAGTCTTCTACATTACCAGTTTGGATGTTCTTGAAAAAGGGGGTACTTCATCTGTGCCATGTGAACCCCTACCAAGCCCTATGATTGTTTCCTTTGATTGGAATAGTGTAGCCGAGCCTTGTCTTCCTTCTTCAACACCTTTCCAGATAAAGGTTGATATTGGGAACCATATGGTTGATCGATGCATTATGGATGAAGGAGCTTCTGTTAGTATCTTATCCTCTTATGCTTGGAGAGATTTAGGTTTCCCTAATGTTATTCCAGCTATTAATTGGCTGTTGAACTTCGATAGAAGACCTAGTGAACCGTTCGAATTCCTCCGTCAGGCACCTGTTACTTTGGGTGGAAAAACAGTCTTAGTTGATTTTATGGTTTTAAAGGAACTTGTGGACTTTGATATGATCCTAGGGCATGATTACGTTTATGCTATGCATTCTGTGGTGTCTACGCTCTTTCGTGTGATGCATTTTCCTCATAACGAAAGCATCGTCACTATCGACCAGCTTGCATTCGTTTATCCTCAACTATAGACCAGTCTGATCACTCATCATTAGGCACTACTATGTCACATGGGACTTATGTGGCATATTGTTCCTTGAGTTCATTCTTACCTTCTCGGGACTTAGTCCCAGCTTTCAACCAAGTAACACCTCCATCTGAATGTTTAGATATGTATTCTATCTAGGACGATATACTTCCTTCTGATGAAGTTTTCCTAGAGTCCATAATACAGTCTACCATTCATTTGGATGTTGATCCAGTTGCAATTATGTCCAACACCGGTTTGACCTTAAAGTATGATCTTCCTACTATTGAGTCTTTGAACTCTCCTATAGATCCACAAATCGGTGTTCCTGTTGAGTTTGATTCTGCTTCTAGAATTTTCAACTCTCGTGATGATGAATTTGTTTCTGCAGATTCCATCATGTCCTTCAACTTTGATCTTCATCCTGAAGTCGATCTTGTTGATTATAAGTCCTTGGGCTTGGGTACCATAGAGTCTTCATTTGAAAAATCTGCCTTGTTTATTCCTGATGTTGATGATAGTGAAGTTGAAAGTAGTTCTACCACAATGACTTTTATCGGGTCTTTCTTTACATATGTTTTAGATATGATCTTGGTACTAATGTTTCTTGGAGACATGATTCTTAGATGGATTTATACTTTCTCACTGGTCCTTTTCGACACCTTGTGCGACCATGTCAGGTATATTCATAACTTTACATATAGGTTTAGGATTCCTCGTTGCTATGTTGCATTTGAACCTTTTTCCATCTGAATTCGCCATAGGGTCGAACCTATTGGATATTGGTGTGTTCGCCATGTCTTTATGCATTGTGCACTAGTCCGACAGTAGAGCCTACCTAACAAGGGTAACCCTAGTCAGCGCCCTTATTCCATTTTGGTGCCCATGCTAAGTTTTTCTCATTGGCTTGGGAGCCTTTTTAGATTTACCATGACTTTGAGAAGAAGCCTCATATCTTTCTTCCTCATATATTTCTGGCCATCCCTGATAAGGCTCCCATCTTTGTGTTCAAGTTGCATATGCATCTGTTATGATCCCGCTTGTGCTAATGAGCTTGATGCCAGCTTCCACGCTTTTAGCTCGTTGTATAAGCCTCCATCTCTGATCTCATTTCCGCTAAGCCCTGTATCATTTTTCCTTCGTAATTTGACACCTTTTACCTGGAGGAGACACACCCTGAGTGTCCTTATCTTGGTCATGTTCCTTGCATTAGGCATAGCTTTGTTCCATGTGCTTGGAGCTAGTTTTGCATGTCCCTGACACTCGTCTCCCCCCATTTCGAGCATTATTCTACCTTTACTTCAAGCTCGTTAAAAACAGTAAGTAGGTTATGAGTAGTCTTCCACCTTTCCTTCGAGCTCGTTAAAAACAGTAAGGAGGCTATGAGATTTTCTTTCATCTTCAGTTCAAGCTCATTAAAAACAGTAAGGAAGTTATGAGAATTTTTCTATACCTCCTTTGAGCTCATTAAAAATAGTAAGGAGGTCATGAGTTTACTTTTTCGAGCTCGTTAAACCTTTATGGAAAAGATCCCTATGGAGTTCTTTTAATCTCTTTTCAGACTCCTTAAATAGGAAAATTTTGCTGAGCATAGTTTTCTTTTTGGGCTCATTAAAATAACTGAACCGACATCCACATAGGTATAGAATTACCCCTTTTCCGAGCCTTGGTGGATAATTTATGGAAAAGGTATACTCTAGGTATACTCTGGTATGTGCTAGAAGAGTTCTTCTTCCATTATTTTACACTTTTTCGGGGAAGGAGACTAACTTTACAAAAAAGGACCTTTGGAGTCGTCTTTAGGGTTTTCAGACTCTCGAAATGTGAAAACACCAAGTGGGCATTCACCTACTCGGGATTGATGTAAAATCCATGAGATGGTTGATAGAGGAATGTTTAAGTTTTTCAACTCTATAAGCAAGAAAACACCGCTGAGAACAGACCAATCCAGGGTCGATATAAAATCCACGGATAGGTGTATGGAGTTTTCTTCTAGGTTTTTCAGACTCCTTAAATATGAAAATACCGTCGAGCATGCTTTAGTTCTTTGCCAAGCTCGTTAAAAAATGAAAAAGGAAAGGGAAGGGAAGAATGTTAAAATATCTTTCAATATGATGGAAGCAAGTCAACTACCTCTTTGAACAAAGCACCTGTTTTGAGTCTATCAAACAAGTTGGGTTCTGGTGTTGGCCTTAGGATAAACCTGATCTCAGAGTTCTTACTCCTATGTTTGGTTAGTCTTCCAATCATATGGAGAATCTGTTAATGTCTCCTACATTGCAGATTTGCATCGTGGTCTCTTTGTGTTCAAAGTTTCCTAAGTCACTCTTGTGTCGTGCTCACTGTTCAAGGATACAACCTGTGTCGGCCATTCTACAGTTGCCTTGACCTCATGCGTTGGCCATTCCTTGGTGTTAGTATGTTTCATCATGTGTTCAGTCCTACTCCAAATCAACTCATACCTGTTGAGTGTGCCTCGTGTTGGATGATGGAGGATGCCTTAAGGCCTCCCTTCCAACGGACTTCTTCCCATCGACTTCAACTCATTGTGCTCTGGGAATGAAGTTTAGAGTTTCGGTTAGTACCTTGGGGATTGCAGTCATTAGTGGCAGTTTCTCTCGCTATTGGATAGATGGGAATACATCAACGTCTCCTATCCAATAGATTCTTCAAGTGTTCGATGGAAAGACCACTTATTCGCACTTGTTTGAATGTACTAGGTACCTTGGGTTCCATTTTCATTATTGGTGGACACCCTCACATTTGTTAATGGTATGCATCAATGACCGGTAATCAAATGATACCTCCCATGTTCGACATCAACTCATTTATTCGCATGGATAGGTTTGTACCTTGGGTTGTTTTTGGATGAAGACCTTGGGATCCTCGATAGTATCACCTCATTTATGTTATCGCCCAAGTTACGCAAGACTGAGCCACACTCTTTTTGGCTCTTGATGAGACATAGATCTAGCTTGTTCTCTATGGCTATGTTCTCCAGTTTTGACATAGATCCACCTTGTATTTATGTGGCTATGTTTACACTTATATTCCTCATGGATCCATGGTTGTATTCTAGTGGCCATGATATATGCATTAGTATTTGGATCATTATTGTATCCTCTTGGAGGTCATGTTCCACTCTTTGAACATGGACAGTTACCCCAAGGATAAGTTTGTCTGACATTGCCTTTGCTTTCAGGTACTTCATTTGAGCCTCTGATTCTTGGTTTCTACAGTTCCTCCATGATTCAACTCTTTGTTATTTATAATGTATTTCGGCCATCGTTTCCCTCACTCCCTCTAACCTCATACATTAGGGGGCATCTATTATAGCCTAAAATGACACTTCTCCGTTCGTGACGACACTTCTTGAGATCAAGTTTAGTCACACAACAGGACACTTGTGGATTGAAGGGTCATTTGGGACATTAAAAATGGTTGAAATTACCTCACTCTTGGCCCATTTAATGGTTATAACCCTTAGGAACATTTTTCCAGACCAAACCATCTCCTGAAAATCATCAGAAAACCCTGTTTTTGGCCATTTTTCTCCAAAAACGATGGTTTCCTATGCATAGAGTAGGGCATACTAGGATGTGTGTGCTACTCTTATTCTTGTAGAGTAGTGCACACCTTGGGAATTATGCAACTCCACTTCAATAAAGTAGCGCACACCATCAGAAATATGCAACTCTGCTTCAATAAAGTAGCGCACACCTTGAAAAATGCACTGGTTGGCAGTAGGAAGAGTAGGGCAATTTCCTGTACTAGTCAAAATCTCGAACTTTGGTTAAAATAAGTTGGTTTGGAAACCTCCTGATCGGTTATAATTGCTTTTCCTCTCCTTCATTGACTATATAAGGAAGGTAGAAGGGCCATGTGAGGGGACCAAGCCTATAAAAATGTTATGCTGGAGGAATGGAGACCCTCATCCCCCTCTCTTGTGCCTCAGTTTCCAATAAACCCTAGCACAGCTGATTAGAGGTTGGGATCCTTGGAGAACAGAAGTAGGAGACCTTGAATCTAGGTTTCGTGTGTTAGGATATTCCTATACTCCATCCTAGTCCCACCAGTATTTTGATCATTTACATTTTCAGTCATGCATGCACCTTTTAGGGTTTGCATGCATTCTAGGGTTTGCATGCATTTTGCATGCATCCCAGTCATCAGTCCAGCACCTAGCCCTCAGTTAGCCAGCCCCCAGGAGCTTCTCACTATTCAGTTTTATCCCTCCAGTTGCTTAATGCACCCTTCTTCCTTGATTTTAGGGAGCAACTCGCCCTCCTTCACCTACCAGTCCAGTTGTCACTCACATTGTCAGATTGTATTGTAATTATTCACCCTTATTGGGATATTGAGCACTGTTGCATGTTTTGCACAGTTTTACACCATATTTTCTATGTTCATCTATTGTGATTGATTTACTTGTTCATTAGATTTGCTGTGACTAATTTTACATGGTATCAGAGCCATGGTAGGGACAAGGTTTCTTTTCTACAGGTGTTCTACATGAAGAGAGAGCAATCTTTGCTCACCAATATATTTCAGCAGTGGCATGCAAAATATCATGTGCATTCGCTCATGTGCATGCAAGGCTGAAAACATAGTGTTTGTTTGTGTGTAATTTGCAGGTTTCTTACTTCTCCATGTGCATTCGCTAATGCAAAGATGGAGACTTCTTCTTCACAAAATATTCTTACTCCATTCAACTATGATGAATGGAAACCAAAGATGATTGCATTCTTGAAGAGACAATGTCTTTTTGATATGTGCATTGGTAATACAAGAGTTTTTGATTCTGATGAAGAGGAGAATGATTGGTTCAATGATTGTGATAGAGATTTTGGAGCAATATGTCTTGCTATGTCTCCTTGTATGCGCTACCTCAGTAAGACTGCTGAAAATCCAAGTGATCTATGGGTCCAACTTGACAGAGAATTTGGAAAGCAGGAAGAAGAGGATCATGCTAGCATTTTGGAGGACAAGCCCAGTGAGATCTCCTTATGTGTTCTTTCCGATCATGTGTTGGCCTCAACAATTGTTCAAGATGAAGAAGAAACTATAGATTCAACACTCATTCTCTCAAAGTCTTCTATTTCAAATTCTGAGCAAGATAAACAAGCTCATACTCTAGATTCCGAAGAGATTCTTGAATCCTCTCTTTCACATGAGTTTGCCAACATGCAGAATAATGATCTACTTGATGTTTTGGAGGTAAAATCTGATTTTGGAGGTGAAGCATTCATCCTCCTTGATTGCATGCCTCCTATAGACTTATGTTCTATCATTTGCAAAGTTTCTCAGATTTTTAATGAAGATGAAGAGCACTACCATTCGCTTGAGTTCAATTCTCATGCACTTTTTGCTGATTTTGGTTTTGATCTCACCCTTGTTGGTTCAAAGGAGATCTCAAGAAACCATTCATCTATTTTTGGATCTGATTTAACTTCTATTGATAAGAAGTTCAAGTTTCAAGATCTATTTTATCCGATTGGAGCTATTCCTACCTCACTTGGTTCGAATCACAGGTTCCGGGATCATCCTCATATTTTCAGATTTGTTCTCACCATTTTCGGTATGAAGAGCAAGTTCTTAAGGTCTCCACATTCGCTTGCATCCACTGATGGAGAATTCAAGCACATGTTTTTGGAGCATAATCCATTTACTCCCAAGAGTAAGATACCTCCAGACATATCTATTTTAGTTTGGAGCAGTTAAATCTTTTGGTGTGTTACAGTTCATTTTGAGGGGGGGTATTTTTCCCATGAGGTTCTCCCCATTTCCTCGGTTTATTTACTGTTATTAGTTTGGATTATTATTGTATTGGGGTGACCTTTGGTCTTAGTTACCAGGGCCCGACATTATTTTTTGCACATCATAGTCTAGCTTGAGGGGGGGTGTTCGGATATCCACATCATCTTTTTTTTTTTTGTTATTGTATTGGGTGACCTTTGGTCTTAGTTACCAGCGCCCAGGATGGATTAAGGGGGGGTGTTAGGATATTCCTATACTCCATCCTAGTCCCACCAGTATTTTGATCATTTACATTTTCAGTCATGCATGCACCTTTTAGGGTTTGCATGCATTCTAGGGTTTGCATGCATTTTGCATGCATCCCAGTCATCAGTCCAGCACCTAGCCCTCAGTTAGCCAGCCCCCAGGAGCTTCTCACTATTCAGTTTTAGCCCTCCAGTTGCTTAATGCACCCTTCTTCCTTGATTTTAGGGAGCAACTCGCCCTCCTTCACCTACCAGTCCAGTTGTCACTCACATTGTCAGATTGTATTGTAATTATTCACCCTTATTGGGATATTGAGCACTGCTGCATGTTTTGCACAGTTTTACACCATATTTTCTATGTTCATCTATTGTGATTGATTTACTTGTTCATTAGATCTGCTGTGACTAATTTTACATCGTGAAGTGCCAAGCTTGAAGGAAGGTATAATTTCATGTAATAAAGATCAGACGTTCTTCCCTTTCAAAATATGACCTATTTATGTGTGTCTTAGATTTTATTACAGTTTGTTTATAGTTTGATGTCTTCTTCTGTCTTGGGTATCAATCTTATATATGTAGTCAAATGTATTTGAGAAAGGTATGAATTTATTTTGCAGGTGTGGGAATTGCGACACTGAATAGCATTGAAGAGCAAGGAAGAGGGAATTTGGGATCAACCTTCTTAATAAGGTGCTCATCTTTCTAATCTTATATATCTTTTCTTACTAATTGTACTTGCAGAACATTTGTAGGTCTATCTTTCAACCCTGTAAGTTGGTAGTTTCTCCCCTGAACTATAGGTGCATTTTCCTCACAACACCTATCGGTTGATGTTTTCAATATTTGCTCTAGTGAGAGGGTTCCTCTGGTAGGTGATACAATAAAGATATTCTCTTTGTTTTCCTGTTGTGCTGCAGATACAACAAGTGCAACAATTTGTTGAGCAGGTGTAACAGGGACAATGGTGGGTTGTGACTCTGTTGGTTGTTCAGATGTTGAAGCCCTTGATTGGCTACGAGTTTGTACCATTGAAGTATTTGCTGGAGGAGGTTTCTTAGTGTCTTTTTTAGGCATGTTGTACTATTGGGCCTCCTTCTAGCGCCATTTGTTAAGGCCTCGGTTGTGTAGGTTAGATGCAAAGGTGCTAGAATGTTCCAAGACACTCAACAGAGGAAGAAAACCCAAGTTGAAAGGCTTCGAAAGACCCTGCGCAAGGGCAGTTCTATCCCCAACCTGTTTGGTGTGGTGATCCCCCATGGATATTAGGCCTCCGCTGGCGCTCTAAGAGTAGATGAGTTGACCTATAATGTCAATTTTCCAGTCATGGAAAATCAAGGTGTGAATATAGTAATGCTAAGCTAAGCTAACCTATTATAGAAAAGGGAAACTAAACTAAGTTGATCCTATTCTAAAATGAAAGCTTACTTTATGTGCAGATTGGTCTTGAGATGTGATTAAACAAGTAATTGAACAACTTAACCAAAAATGTCTTTAGTTGTTTTACTTGTTAACTTGAACTATTATCAGTTAATGAAAATCAAATGACCATCTTTCAAGTATTCATGCTCATTCAAGATCCAGTCTGTAACCACTCTGCTAATTGAAAAATTAACAATGATTATTTGAATTCATATGCACCGAATCATTTGCAGAAATAAAACATGAAAGCACTTATATTGAAAAAACTCAATGAAGCACTTTGGAACATAAACCATTCATATAGATAAATCGATACAACAAATTTGTGCATTAAAAGATGTTAGCAAAATATTAGATACATAACATACGACAATTTAAAGTATAAATCAGAAAACTTCTCAAAGAAATTTAAGACATAACAGAAGATAGATTAAAAAATGACTTTACTGTATGAAGAGGTCTTATACAGAAATTACAAAAGCCTCTGCTTAACAAAGTATCCCTCGGTCCAATCTTCTGCTAACTTACAACTCCAAAATTACCAACCCCTAACTATGAGAGGTATCCTTCTTTAAATAATTACAACAAAGTCCCAAAAATAGAGATCCCTAGAAAACAAAGATTACAAAATCGGATCAGACTACAGATCCAAGAAATCCTACCATTTCTCATATATGTCTAACAACTCGTCTATATTTGAGAAACTGACAGATTCTAAAGCTAACTGAACATTGCACACATTATTCTCCATGTCATGTTTCGCCAGCTTGTGCCAAGTGCAAAGATACATATGAATCTTGTCTTCCATAACAACCGGTTCTCTAACCAGATCATCCACATCCTGAATGCTGACTTGTTCAAGATCCTGAATCTTCTGTGCGAACTCCTCACACTTGCTCTCGATCTCTTCTAGTCTGAATTTTGGCGGAAAAGATTCTAGGATAGGGGTCATTAATGGTAAGGCCAGAAAATGCATAATGTTTTCAACCGCATACCATCACCTGGTGCAGATATCTTTTGATTTATTAATAGTTTATTCAGTTGTTTCATTATAATCAAACCAAGTATTTAGAGAGGCTTTGATCTTTTTGAATTGGAAACTGCTGAGGATTGGGATATCTGTTGGTGCATTCTTAACATACCCCTGCCATTCACTGATTTCCTATTGAGCTTTAAAATCTAGGAGTCTGTTCCCCTTTTGTTCTTCAAGGGTGGAGGACAGCTTGGAAAAATTAATGAAGTTTTCCCTGATTTCATCCAAAGTAATGTAAACTTTCTCCAAAAGCATATGATGATCTTGATTCACCTTGAGGGCCAAATTCTTAAAATCACAGGGTGTAAAATTGAGAATACTTGAGGAGGCTGCACTTGCAGTTGCATCCTCAACCTGCTTTTCCAAGGAAACTATTTTTTCAACATCAATGGAATGCTGAGATTGTGAGAGATTGAGTTCAGTGAGAAGAGTGGCATTCTTTTGTTCTAGGTCTTGCAACTTAGTTTCCGAAGTTTTCCTGAGATGCGCCATATCAGAAGAATGTTGTTTCTTAGCTTCAACCAATTCCTTTTTCAAGTTTTTGATCTCTTCATCCCTGAGGTCAACTTCCATATCCAAACCTTGAATAGAATCCCAATTAGCATTGGCAAAGGCTCTTAAGGCTCTTGCTGCTTCAATTGCTTCAATTCTTGGATTATTGGTCCTGGGAGCCCATATTACTTGAACTGGTTCAGGTGCTTCCAAACCATCTTGACCTTGACCTCTTTTCCTAGTCTTCCTTATCACTATCTTATCATCCTTGCTATAGAAGTAATTCCCAAGGGGAACTATAGCTTCATCTGTGTATCCAACCATTGACTGTGCAGAAGTAGAAGTGACACTAACTATTGAGATCAATGAAGGTGTTTGGGTTATAACAGGGGTAGGAATAGGTATGGTAACTTGAGTAGTAACCGAAGATGTAATGATAGCTTGAGGAACTGACACAGCTGGATCTGGGGAAGGGATTGAGACAAAGGCTTCAGTTAATGGAGCCTGCGTATCAACATTAGCTTCTGAAAGTGGAAGTTGACTATGAACTTTGATGGGTGAAGATGGTGAGGAAATATTAGAAGATAAATCAGTAGTGGTTGTTGATCAGTTGACTATGGGTAACTATAGAGGGACAGCCGAAGGCTGGACTTCTGCAGCAATAGACAATGAAATTGTTAAAGGGACTGAGTGTTCAGGGGATGGGATAGTGATGTCATTGAGGGTGTTGAACAAGAGTCATAAAGAAATAGGAGGTGTTCTCCCTAGAGGCACAGTAGAGGCTTGTTTGACAGATGGCAGTGTAAATGCTGATGATGCTATGCCAGGAGCAGTATTAAATTCCAACACTGATTGCTCAGGGAAGGACTGATCCATTTCAATGCTATCCAATAGTTCAGTGACAGTCTTAGGATCTTCAATGACTTCTTCTGTTACAGGTACTGGAGGAGGTGGAACCACTTCTTCATCACAGTCTATTATGTCAACTGTAGAAACCTGTGAGGAGGAAGGAAAGATTTTCTACCTCTTAGCAGGGCTAGCCTGAGTTATGATCAGATCATCATCTTCTTGAGTTCCTTCAGTGGATATTTGAGCATTTGATGTAACTGGTGGCTGAATGTCGACTGCAAGCTTAGGAGGTTCTAACAATTGAGTTTTCAACATCAATGACAATTGTACCATATGCTGCTGGGATTCACGAGCTGACTGCAGCATCATTTTAGCTTCTTCGCTAGCTTTCTCTTGAGAGGGTTCCCCTAGAGGAGCTTTACCTTTATTTCCACCAAGGAATGTAATCATGAGAGGATCATTGGCCTTCTAAGCTTCTTTTTCTTCTCTGTCTCTTCTTGCTTGTTCATCGATATTCAGCTGCATGGCCTTGTAACTCAGAACTCCAACCTTAAGTTCATTCTGGTACTTTAAAATGTCCTGTTATTCTTGTAAGTCTTTTGCTCTAGCTAGCACCTCTGAGAATGTGTCCACCCCTTGGTATATGAATTCATCTAGAACTAACTCATGTGCATAATCAATTTTCATGTGTACTTGCTTGAGGTGTGCATCCAGGAACTTCTTGGAGTCATGTTTCCTTTTTGGGGCAGTACCTAATCTCAAGGAAGCTATCTGGTCACCTAGAACTGTAGCCCAAGTTGAAGTTGGGATAACCAGCTGGCCAAGATTGAGAGGAAAATTAGGACAACCTTTCTTCCTGGGACCTGTGAGCTTCTTATACATGCCATCGGTGACAGTTTTAAAAGAAAATTCTGGTATTACCATCCTATCCAGGACAATCGTGGGAAGGAAGTGCACCGTGTCACTTCCCCAAATCCTGATGTATGAAAAATACTCACCTACATACCAATCACCCATGGTGTTGATGAAAGTCTTAGCATTTTTTAGAGTGCAAGTGGCTGTTGCCTGGAAAATCTTGAAATAGATGGTTCCCATGAAGTGGTCACAAATGTCATATAACAAAGATGAAAAATTCTCTTCCCATAGTGCCAAATGATAAAAGTACACAAGAGGATCCGAAGGTGTCCAATTCCAACCCAAGTTAGGGTACTGGAACTCTGAGCAAAAAACATCAAGGACATATGCAGACAGGAAAAAGGGTGGTTTCTTATGAGCTGGAGCCTTTTGATATTCATGAATGGGATTCTTCAGTTCAACCGATAGGATAGAGGCCCATGGGAAAGACTCACCCGTGAGTAGCACATGATGTGTTATTGGTGCCCATTCTGCTTTGAAAAGAGAACAATTCGGTAGACTAAAAATCCTACAGAGCATGGCTACCAGTAAAGAGTAGGGTTCCTTAAAACAAATGATGGGATCGAGGTTATCAGCCTTAGGCACAAAAGCATTCGGCTTAAGCATCCATGACCTGATCATCTCGTTAAAGTTAAAATGGGTTTTGGACGACTGTATGAAATCAGGGGAGAGGGTTTGCACATGTGGTTTCAGAGAAAAAGCTCGAACATAAAACCTCTGGGAGAAAATGTGTTAATTGGCACCCTGTGCTATCATTAAAACAATGGTCTTTAACACTGGCATTCTCAATTATCCATTTTACAGCATCTGTGTAAGGCAAAATAATAGGGCGCGCAACAATAGCATGAATTTCGGAAGCCCTAATTCTCTCATACACTGGCCTATTGTTCTCAATATGGGAAAGTTCGTCATTATAAAAAATGGCGTATATTCTCGACCAATCTATATGGTATGTCTTAGTGACTCGCTCACTGGTGTCGAAGAGCAAACCAAAATTGGGGTCTTTGACCAAGGGAACTCTGAGTGGAGTTTTAGAATGTGTACCTTTCGACATCGCGAAAGGGCTTGCAATTTATGATCAATGAGAAAATTAAAATCAAAATCAATCCAAAAATAGCAAGAATTGCAGATGGGTAGTATAAGGATGACAGTGAGCTTACCCGAAATAGCAAACAAACGAAAAACCGACACCTGCCACACAATCCACAATAAAAACAACAGTGCGACGGAGTAACTCTTCGAAAGTAAAAATGGTAAAAATAACATAGAAAAACCCAATTTATTAAATTTACCAGATTAAAAGATGACCATAGGATGAAAACAAATGGACAGCTGAGATTAACCGAAGCGGGATGCGGGTTCGTGCGAAAAACTTAATCACAAAAATTATTAAAGGATATTGAAAGTTACAACGCGACAATTGCGGGTTGCGGAGTCGCGCAAACGACAAGGTGGAAAAAGACTTCCCGAAAGCTGAAAGCCACAACTGCGGGTTTCGGGTTTCGGGGATGACCATAATAAAAAAATGAGAAACGTGTTCCCGAAAGCCACAACCTGACACTTGTGGGTTGCGGGTATCGGGAACGACACACTCGTAAACCAAAAATGACTTCCCAAAATTCGAAACGCGACAATTGCGGGTTGCGAATTTCGGGAACACGCAACAAAAATGCAAAAGGCATGGCCCAAAAGCCGAAAAATGCAATTGTAGTTTTTCAGGTTTCGAGATGTTAATTTCCCGAAATTATTTATAAAGGGAAAAACCTGAAGCCCGCAATTATCGGGTTGCGGGTTTCGGATTGAAAAAACCAAAGCTCAAAAAGCAAAATCCCGCAACTTGCAACCGTCGGGTTGCGTGTTTCGGGTTTCTTAAACTAAAAAACAGAGCAAACAAATCCCACAACACGCAACTATCAGGTTGCGGGTCGCGGGAACGTAAATTCCGAAACTGTAAAACACACACCCCACAACCCAAAAGTGTCGGGTTTTGGGTTTCAAGTCTTCTAGCTGTCAGGTTTTGGGTAGATGAAAACCAAAGGTAAAATACTCAAATTTTGAGTAAAATTACAAACCAGACAGGTAGAGATCGTCTGGAAAGAGAAAAACACGCAAGACAAAAGTATGGGTAAGAAAACTCAGTTGCTAGACCTTCAGTTTCTTGTGGATTTCGGTCTAGCATTCTCTCATCTCCATCTTCAGATTCTAAATCTAAACTATCATGTGAAGATGCATCTACAGCTATCTCATCATCATATCCAAACTCTGAATCTGAAATCTCATGTGATGATGCTTCACTCTGTTGATAATCAATCAAAGGAGGAGGTATCTTCCTTTTGGGAAGAAGTGGATCATGTTGCAAAAACATAATATGAAGATCATCATTGAGCATGTGATTCGAACCAACTGAGGTAGAATCAAAACCATGAATGTGTAGATAGTTCCTCGATATCTCCTTCGAATCAACATAGATGAGATCATAACCAAAGAGACTATGACATGAGGATAGTATATCTTCAACAAGATCACTGGTGAATGTAACAGTGGTGGTGTCCCATGAACCAATAGGTGCTAGATCTTCAGGTTCTTGTGGATATCGATCTAGCATTCTCTCAAAAAGAGTTATCTTCCTCTTGGGAAGAAATGAATCATGCTCCAAAAACATGTGCTTGAGTTCTCCAACAGTGGATGCAAGCAAATCAAATCCAAGACTTGGAAGATGGTTTCTCATGATCTCCTTTGAACCGATACGGGCGAAATCAAAATGAAAATCACAAGAAGGTGCATGAGTCATGAACCCAAGCGAATGATAGAGTCTTCCATCGTTAGTGAAACTCTGAAAACATGTGCTAATGACCAAATAGAAAATCAAAGAAAGCATATGATGAGGAAGAGCAAATGCATTACCTTCCAAATCTTTTTTTTTTTCAAAAAACTCAGTAGGTCATCATCTTGCATATCAACAGGTGCATCAACTCCATGAAAGTGTATGTAGTTCTTTGATATCTTCTTTGAACCATTAAGGGTGAGATCAGAACCAAATGAACCATATAATGGTAATGGATTGAACTTCAAATCAGATCCAAGATTTTGAGGATGGTTTCTTATGATCTTCTTTGAACCAACAATGGTGAGATCAAAACCAAAATCACAAGGATATGCATGAGACTTGAATCCAAGCGAATGGTAGAGTCTTCTATCTTCAGTGAAGTTCTGAAAACATGTGCCAATGACCAAATAGGATTCCATAGGAATATTTTGATCAAGGAGGGAAAATGCATTGCCTCCCAAATCTTCCAAGATGCTCAATAGGTCATTATTCCGCACATCAGCAAGCTCACGAGAAGTAGAGATTTCAAAGATATTTTCAACTTTTAGAGTAATAGCTGACATCGTTTGCTCAGAAATCAGATAGGAAGATGGAACAACTGAAACCATGTGTTGTGCTTAGACTTCATCTTGAAAAAATTCATCATGGGAGATGATGAAGGATGAGTCATGAATAGAGAGATCACTACAGGAAGTATCACTGGGCTTGCTTTCCACATGGATAATAGCAACCTCTTCCTTCTGACTTCCAAATAATCTTCCCAATCTAGTCCATAGATCACTGGGATGTTCATCAAGATCAATGTAGTATTCCATATTGGAAAACATAGAAATACATATGTTTCATGAGGCTCTTTCACTAGCATCAAGCCAATCTTCTTTCTCTTCATCGAAAGAAAAATATCTCTTAATACCAGTACACACATCAAAAAGACCAAGTCTCTTCAGATATGATGTCATCTTTGGTTTCCACTCATCATAGTTGAATGGAGTGAGAGAAGGAACTCCTTCCAGACACATAGAAGATGTTCAATTTCGAATCTACTGCTGCAACTGCAGTAAACTTTGAAACCTGCAAAACAAGAGAATTTTTGTTGATGGAGAATGCTACACTTCGACTGAACACTACCTTAAGGACACTTGGCACATAGACTAAGTCCTTCACACCTAGCTAGACCTCATTGGATTTCTCCAATGAATTCAAGTAATAGCACCAAGATTTGTTGTGGAAACTCAGAAGCTTCTGGTGCACAAGTGAAAGATAACTTCTCAAAGAAATGTTGCAACTGCTGCAATGGCTGCGATTTGAATAACTGCTGACTTCTCTAATACCATGTTATAATCTGCAAGGATCTAGCAACTGTAACAAACTCACAATCTAACTCTCAGGATTATTTGCAAAGAAGAAGAAGCATGCATTCAATAATCACTCATAAACACAGAATAATGGACAATGTCAATATCATACAATGAATAATGAATGTAGAGAATGTGTAACAATGATCAATGATGAGGCATCATATATGATTCAAATTAGCCAAGTAGGGAATTTGAATCTGAGCTCAAAGTCTAACTATGGAGACATCATCTAGTCGGTAATATCAGTCACAACTGGTAAGAGTTAGTCAAGTGTGACCAACTAAGTCTAATAAAACCATCTAGCCATAAATCAGGGAATGAAGACTCCAAGGTGGGTGCACGAGGCTGTCTAACTCAAAGTCTAGCTTGGATAACAATAGAGACATCATCCAGTTGTTGAATCAAACCCATTCGATAGGGGTTCGCATCACTGTTGACACCAACCGCAGCCTCCCTAGTAACTGGCCCGGATAGGGTTTATCCCGCCCAGCAACACCTGCAAAACACATGAGGTCTTACCTGAGGCATCTAGGAAGAATAGACGGAACCATGTTTCCGCTGAATGAAGGAGGATGGTTGCGGCTATGATACTTAGCTTATTGCAATGCTAAAACAGAGATATTAAAGCATTCAACATAGTATTAAAGCGACATTCAACCAATACATTCATCATTGCAGCAACAGTAACTATAAGCAAGTATCACATCAAGAAGCATGACATTATTTGTATAGTGCAACATTGCATTACCATAACTAAACAGATTAAGCACAGAGATTGTACCAAAATAGATTCATCATATTATTATTGTCGACCCAAATACAATGTCTTTGCAAAAACTAGATCTCCACAATGACTTTTGACCTCAAGACATACTCGAAAATCATACAACCAACTTCAAAGCTTCACATTCTTTAGCTGCTAATTATCTCCCTTTACCACTTACAATTCTTATCTATATATAGGCTTCAGCCTTACAACTCTTGTCCACTTACTACCGACTTCCTAACTGACACTATGGACAAATGACCCAATATCTAACTGACTTATCCAAAAACGACCAAAAACCCACATTCTGTGGTATAGCTGACTCAACATTACATAATATGTGGTCCAAATGACCCAAAACTCGCATTCTGCGGTACAATTGACCCAAAATGCATAACTAATCTTCCATTGATCGCCATTCGCATCATCTTCTCTCCATTCACGCCATCTTCTACCTTGTCACAGCGTCGGAGATGCTGCGATAGCACTCTGCCAAACCGCCTGCCAACAGGCCCCCAACACAATCTTGTGGATCGCCCTCGAGCCACGTCAATAGGATACAGTGTACTCTGTCATTTTGACTTTGAATTCCTCATACGGCTATTCAACTGTTCGCACCACCTCCTTGTCTTCCGTAGCCACTGCCTGACTGTCAACCATGTCTTCTGCAGATATGTGATCTATAAGCTTTTCCACGACCTGCTATCAACACTTCTACACTACCTGCATAGCTTCACTAGCTTGCATCATAAATTTTTCGCCGGTGTCTTGGAACTCTTCTAACTGGGCCGCGCATGTCTTCTGTTGCTCATCCACCTTGGCGACACGGTGTTGCAATTCTTTCAGCTCTTGAGACTTAGCAACTTGCTCCAGTGGTGACATTGTTCGCATTGCGGCTTTTAATGTGGCTAACTGTCCCTCCGCTTCCTGTTGGTACTTAGTCAACTACTCAACCTGCTCGTCCTGAACAATGCGGCCCCAGAATTGTAATGTTTCAGCCATGAGCCTAGTTGCCTGCGTTTCCAGCTCCTCCATCTGAGTGGCAACTTCCTCAATTTCCCTTCTTCATTCATCCACTTCAGCCTGAGGCGTACCCGATTTCATCTGGGCCTTCAACTCGTGATTTTCCTGTCGCAACTAAATAGTGGCAACCCCTAGTTGCTGCACCCAGTGGAGCACATATACCTCTTCAGTGGGCTCCGATACATGTTGATAAGCTTTTGTGATCGCCCGGTCAACCTGTACACTATCATCCTACATACGAGCCTTCTCCACAATAAGGTAATCATGTTCCTTTTTTAGGCCTTTGATTTCGCATGCCTTCTCAGCCTATTCTTCCTTGATGTGTGCTTCAAGGCCATCCTCAGCCTATCGTTCAGAAGTAGTCCTGGCAGTCAATTCTTCAATAGTGCGCTGTGCATCGACCTCACTCGCCTATAGTCGTACACACATACCACTGATCTGCCGCAGTTGATTTGTTGTTTCCTTGCTGGTAGTAGCCTGCATAGTGGTCAATCCTTCCGTGGGCAAGGCATTCACATTAATGGTCACCATTTTTAGTTGTTGCAGCAACGTGTTTACTGCTACATCTTCGGTCACAATCGCAGTCAGGGGAATCTCCACATTCCTGACCCGCGGCTCAATGCTGATTGTGTCAAAGGTTGATGCTGCTACTTTCTCTGGTACCTTGCCGGAAACCATGTCATATAGAGATTCTAACCGAGTGGTGATCACATGGAATCCTTCATTTCCTTTCCTTGCCATCTTGTCTGCTGCCGCAGAGGATGCAGTATTGATCATTATGACCAAGCGGCCCAACTGTGCCTCGGCGGGCAAAGTCAACCCTCTCACCGTTGCATGCTCCTGATACCTTTTTGAGCAGTTCTCTTCAAGCTCTTGCTCGCTTTCATCTGATAGTGTTTTGGTCGATTGGTGCCCGGATTCATGGTGACTCTGCTCGTCCTATGGCGATACCTGATCATCTGGCCCCAACACCAGGCCACCGGCTTCTATCTCTGCTAAACTCATGGGTTGTCGCCATGCCTCCGGCCACTCGTTCATAGTAGCCTCCAAATCTTAAGACGTCACCTTATATGAGGTCTACTACCATTGTTGATCATAATCAAGGCGGGCTTGGATATGTATGGTATGCGGCCAAATTGCAAATGCCATGACAGGTTTCAACCATGCTACAGTTTCTTCAGATATTCATGGGACCTGTGTTGCCGCGGCACAAAGCATCTCCCAATATAGCCAAAACCACAATTGGAAATCCCAGAGTCTCTTTGGCTCCATTACATACCATAGATTTCGATATCGCACCCCCCGTCATTCTGCTGCAACCGAACAGTCCATGCCTTGGTACGTTTCGAGCTCTTTCCATGTGACGAAGGCGATCAACAGCAATAGCCAACTGTATGTGAAGGCACCCTTTCCCGATTGGACTGCCACAACATCCTCCATCAATTGATGTAAGAGATACAGGGACCAGTTCATTTGGACCCCTTTCGAACATTGCTCTGCGCATGCAACAATCCCCGAGTTGCATTGGTTAGGTCGACCACCCCTAACCACCTTGCAGGATAGGATCTTAATGCCCGTGAATATCGCTTGATCATTGCAGCTACTGGTGTGATACCCATGCCCATCCGTTTCTAAGTCGTATTTCTGTGCCAACTGTAGCGCCTGCTTTTTATCGTTTTCCTTCCCTTGGATGAACTACGCCGGATGAAATCTATTCTTAGGCAGACCGATAATATATGAAATTAAGTCGATGGTGACCGAGACTTCTCTGTCCAGCCACAACAACCCACCATGGAAGCACGCACGAAGCTGCTTCATGCATGCATTCACTTCCACTAGCCGCCCAAAATCTGGCATGTTAATAAGCCCTAACAAGCCAGCCTGCTTCAATCCTCGTGCCCAGTCATGTGCAGTCGGTTTCGGGGAAAGGCGCATCTCTGGCACATATGGGGCGGATGCAATGTCAGGGTAGGCCACCATATCATGTTTGTCGTAGCGCAGGCGCATCAACACTGGCCCAATATCCACAGAGCACTCCATTCCAACCGAGAGCACTAGCATCTTCACACCATACTTATGTTTTGGGTTATCTTGCGCGAGGTGGCATCTGGCCGAACGGGAGGGATATACCCAAGGATGTGACCGGCTGATAGTCCCACCCATGGGGCAGACTCACAAATGGGGTGACTGGACTGCCCCACCTGTTCTTGAGCTTCGCCTACTGTCGTGGTGGAGGATCAAAGCACCCTCTTACTCTGCGGGGACATAGAGTTCTGACCTCCCCGTCGCTTCTTCACGACGACTGATGCTCCCACCGACATATTGGAAACTTCGGCTCTAAGATCAACGGCTCCAAAGGACACAACTTATTGCTCGACAACCACCGAGATGAAGGGAGACTCCACTTCGCTGCTAATTTCAACTGTCTCCAGTTCTCCTGGCATACCTCATAGCACCTCGTTATATGCTTAGCAGCACCTTGCTCAATTCACTACTGCACTCTGCAACAACACTTCTCAATTGATTTCTCGGTGTATTCCGACCAACTTCGATCCGTTTTTATAGGATCCAGCCAAATCCTCTGTAATCATCACAAAATCATGCATTAACGCAACCACAATCCTGTATTAATGACGCAAATCAGTCGTCGATCGGCTGGATCCGCCATTAATGCCCAACATGCAAACATGCGTCGTTAATTAACTGTTTTAACTTTTATTATTTATTTATGATTTGACCTAGTCACAACACTGCCATTTGTCGCTGAGGGGATGTTAGGAACCCATGTCAACCCTTCTATTTAATTTGTTAGTATATTGCTGTTGGACGCATATGCTTTGTAAGTCGTCCTGTAGTATTTGTTGATCCATAGTTTGTCTTATTGTTGTTGGACGCATATGCTTTGTAAGTCGTCCTGTAGTAATTGTTGATCCATATTTTTTATTGGCCCATGGTTTGTATTGACACATGGTATTGACCCATGGTATTGGCGCCTAGACTTAGTATATAAGTTTGTGTTGAGACCAATGAAGGCACGGTGAAGTTATTTGTATTGAGCTTGCTCAAAAGAGGTTTCCCCCTCAAAGTGGCCTGCGATCAATATAAAAGTGATTATGAGTTCTGTTATTTCTTCTATCTTGTGTGTTTTCATTAATTAATTATTGCAGGTTCATCCCATGTGGTATCAGAGCACTTTCTTGGGCTCGCTAGGTGAAATTTCTGCCAAATGTTTTTTCGCATCTATTGCAGATTCGGATCTGGGAATAGTCCCTATCCGCTTAACTGTGGGAAGTACTTGGGCATAAGCCTTAAAACTAATTGTGAGGAGTACCACAGGAACCCCAAAGTAGCTGGCCCATTGAGAGGACCTTCCACCGAAAAGGGCAACGACCCCTACCTGATTAACTAGTTCCCACCCGTGAGGTAAACCAAGAGCTGTCGTTTGTGGCAAAGCGGTACCTGAGCCGTGGAGTGAGGGGTACTTCCCCAATACGCAAGCTGTCAGACAACATTGGTGGCCAAGTGAATCCCCTGAACCGATAGGAAGCCGAACATACCTGCGGTCCATATCTATTTTCAGCTGAACTATTACCGATCACTGTCGCGTCGTTTCAATTCCATCCTTTTCAGATCCATTTTGACCGTCATTCTTGATCCATCCGTTTCATATCTATTTCAAATCCAGTCGTTTTCAATCCATTAAGCGCCATTTCAGATCCTTCTGTTTCTGATCACTTCCATGCCATTGCAAATCTATCTGTTTCAGATCCCTTCTGGGCCGTAGCAGCTCCATTCTGAGAAAAAAAAATCAATTTTTTCTCCATATTTCCCTTGTTTTCACGTTGTTTCCCTTGAAACTTCCCGGGAACCCCTGTAATCCCAAAGGCAGAAATCCCACATTTGTCTATTTTTAGGGTTTTCCATAACTTCTTCAATTTTCACCCACTTGCCTCCAAATTTTTCCACCGTGTTCATTCCCTATTTCTGCTTCTTTGTCCCTTTTTGACAAATTTTCTCATTCTTTCACCCCGCTTCTGAAATCCCAATTTTTTGCTTCCCTGTCCCTCAGAAAGTGTCGAAAACCTAGTCAAACCCCAATTACCCATCTGAGTTTTTCCCAAAGTTAAATTTCCCTTTACTAAATAAGCTTTTGTTTGTGTTTTTCTATCCGTTCCCCCCCCCCTTAAAAAAAAAAAAAAAAATCTCTTGGTTATGGTTGTCACCTGTGCAGGAGCAAAAACTATGGAGGAAGCACTTGCAGCCATCCAAACCAAACTCCAATATCTTGATCAAAAATTTCTCAGCCTCCATCTTCAACATTCAGCCATGAAAAATAACCGACAACAAGAATCTTTTGTAGCCAATGCGTTCTCTTCTTCCAGCAATTTTCGTGGTCTGAAGCTTGAATTTCCTTGCTTCAATGGTGTTGATTTGATTGTATGGATCTATCGCGTATAATAGTATTTCAGTCTGCATAATACTTTTGGTGTCCAAAAAGTTCCACTTGCATCCTTTCATTTGGAACAGGAAGCCCTTCAATGGTACCATTGGTACATCAAGGCTCATGATGAGCCAAAATGGACATATTTTTCCCAACTCCTTTTGCAACGATTTGGTCTTAGTGTTTTTGATGACTTCACCGGAGCACTCAGTAAACTTTGTCAAACTGGCACTATGAGAGAGTATCAGACAAAATTTGAGAAACTAGCCAATCACACAGAAGGATTGTCTGATGAATTCTACAGGAGTTGTTTTATCAGTGGTCTTAAGGATGAAATCCGGTCATAGGTTAAAATGTTCTGTCCCAACACAATGATGGAAGTCCTAGGGTTGGCTAAGTTGGAAGAAGACAAGATTGCAGCCCAACAACGCTCCAAACCCACTTTTGTTCCCTTCCAAAATATGGGTTCTCAACGACCTCCCATCCCGCCAGCTTCTCAGCCAACTCCTATCAAGCATTTGTTTGAAACCAAGATGCAGGCACGCAGAGAAAAAGGGATTTGTTATAATTGTGATGAGAAATTCACTCAGGGACAAAGATGTGTTCAACAAAAGCTCTATCTCTTGGATATGGATTCTTTTCCTGCCTCTAAAATTGGTGAAGAAGCTCCAGATACAATCGATGATTAGGTCGACATTCAGGATCCACCTATTGACCCCCCCTCTTAGGATGAACAACCAGCGATATCTCTCCATGCTTTTTCCGGCTTCCCCACCCCCCAAACAATGCGGGTGAGGGATTACTTCAAGAAGCTTCCTCTTACAAAACTCATTGATTCTGGTAGCACTCATAACTTCATTGACCCTCGGATCGCCAAACATGCTGATTGTTTTGTCCATCCTTGCTCCAACTTTGAAGTCATGGTTTCCAATGGTGGCACCTTACCTTGCAAGGGGAAGTGTTACAATGTGCGTATCTCTCTGGAAGATTACAACCTGCACTCTGACATGTTTTCCTTGTCCCTAGGCAGATGTGATGTGGTTTTGGGCATTCAATGGTTACGCACACTTGGCCTTATCTTATGGGATTTTGCTGAACTTTGGATGCAGTTTGCAGTCAATCGGAAACAACACAAATTTAAGGGCTTACAACAAGGGTCTCTCCGCATCATCAGTTCACATTTCCTGGAAAAGATCCTTAAGAAGAATTCACATGGTGTCATTGCTAAACTCCATTCCATTCAGATGCCCCCATCAATGGTCTCCCCTATGTCCTTGGATAGATATGCAGGTGTCCTTGCTGAACCAGTGGGCTTGTCTCCTTCAAGAGACCTTTCCGGTAAGAATTTAGCCACATCCACATCTCAACAAGAAATGATGGCTATTTTTCATGCAGTACAGAAGTGGCATCCATACCTATTAGGGAATTATTTTTGCATCAAGACTGATCTCCAGAGTCTGAAATATTTCGGAAAACAATGGGTCTCCTCCCTAGCACACCTAAAATGGGTTATCCAACTCATAGGTTGTGCCTATGCGATCACTTACAAGTAGGGTAAGGACAATATGGTGGCAGATGCTCCTTCTCGCACATTTGATGACCTAGTTTTTCTTACAGCTATTTCTCTGCTTGTTCCAAATTGGTTGCAATCTGTTCAACAGAACTATCTCTTCTATGAACTCTGTGCTTCTTCATCAAGAAGGCACTCTAGGTTCCTCAAAATGTATGACCGGCAACAATGTAACTTCTTTTGGCAGGGACTGAAAATGACAATTCCACATATGGTGGCTGACTGTGATAGTTTCTAGGTCAACAAGGGTAAAACGACACTTCTTTCGCGACTGCTCGAACCCTTGCCCATCCCTACACAGATTGGGACAACTTTTTCTATGGATTTCCTAGACGCGCTCTAGTGGTACAATACCACGTCTAAAAGGACACCATATGAAGCAATCTATGGAAAGGCACCACCATCTCTTTTTCCTTACACCCTCGGCAACTCCCCAGTTCAAACAATTAACTCAGTTCTTCAAAACCGTGATAAGATTCTTCTCATTTTGAAGGACAATCTTCACAAGGCAAGAATTCGACTGAAACAACAAGCTGATCAACACCGTTCTGAGCGCACTTTTCATGTAGCTTATATGGTTCTTCTTTGTCTACGTCCTTCCAAGCAACCCTCCTTGAAACTCAAAAGGCGTCAGTGGCCCAAAATGACACCCCAGGATGCTACAAGGGAACCACTCCTTCAGATTCTGCATCAATTTCCACATCTAAAGCTTTGAGGAAAAAGCTTTTTCTAAGGGAGAGGGGATGTTAGGAACCCATGTCAACACTTTTATTTACTTTGTTAGTATATTGTCTTTGGATGCATATGATTTGTAAGTCGTCCCGTAGTATTTGTTGATCCATAGTTTGTCTTATTGTTGTTGGACGCATATGATTTGTAAGTCATCCCGTAGTAATTGTTGATCCATATTTTGTATTGGCCCATGGTTTGTATTGACACCTGGTATTGACACATGGTATTGGCACCTAGACTTAGTATATAAGTTTGTGTTGAGACTAATGAATGCACGGTGAAGTTATTTGTATTGAGCTTGCTCAAAGGAGGTTGCCCCTTCGAAGTGGCCTACGATCAATATAAAAGTGATTCTGAGTGCTGTTATTTCTTCTATCTTGTGTGTTTTCATTAATTAATTATTGCAGGTTCTTCCCAGTGCGATTAAGAAAGTGGCTGCCTTGATCGCTCAATAATATCTTGGGGAAGCCGAAGCAATTGACAATGTGGTCAAAGAGAAACTGCGCGACTGTGGTCGTGAAGCAATCAATGACTGGTGCAGCTTCTGCCCATCAAGTCAAATATTCCGTCGCGGTGATAATATATCATGCACCCATGCGCTTCCCTGGTGGATTGATCGGTCCTACAAAATCCACTGCCCATTTTTCGAACAGCTGCAATGTCAACTGGGGCATCAATGGCATCTCATCGCATCGGGATGCTTTTCCAATTCACTGAAAGACATCACAGGACCGCGCATAGTCTGTCGCATCATTGTGTAGTGTGGGCCACCATAGCCCAACACGTAGCACTTTCCTAGCAGTTGCCCTACCACCATGGTGTCCTCTGGCTACTCCTCCATGTGCTTCTGCTAATATCTGCGATTGCTCATGCGAAAAGACACATCTGCACAATACCTCATTGGCACCCATTTTGTATAACTCTCCTGCAATTAGCTGGAAGTCTGCAGCTTTGACTACCAACTACTTCTTTTGACTGGTGGTGAACTTGTCTGGTGCAGTACCCGTTGTCAGAAACTGAATGATTTCCGCAAAGTAGCCATCTGCAACCTCAACCCGAAATAGTTGAGCATCTGGTCAACCATCTTCAATGTTGGTCGGCTCCTCTCTTGTATCAATCCGCGAGAGATGATCAGGATTGGCATTCAACCAGCCTAGCTTCACAATGACTTCAAAATCGAATTCTTGAAAAAGAAGTAGCCAATGACATATCTTCCCCCCCAACATAGGCTTATTGACTAGGTATTTCAACATGGAATGGTTGGTGAACATTTTAAAGTGCCCACCCAATAATTAGTGCCTGAACTTCTGCAGCACGTAGACCATTGCCAGACCTTCCCGCTCAGTGGTAGTGTAATTTCTTTCTGCAGAGGACAACTTCCGACTTGCAAAAGCAATAAGATGATCAAGGTCGCTTTCTCTTGGTTGAGACAATACGACTCCTAATGCAATCGATGAGGCATCAACATGGACATGGAATTCCTTACTCCAATCCGGAAATATCAATATCAGTGCCAACGCCATCTTTGCCTTTAGTGTTTCAAATCTAGCCTGACATTCCGGGATCCATTGGAATGCCGCATCCTTCTTCAACAACTTCTCCATAGGGGCAGTAATCATAGTATAACCCTTGATGAACTTGCGATAATACCCCATGTGTCCCAGAGTCTCCTGCAATTGCTTAACAGTGGTCGGTGATTGCAAACTCAAAATGAGCGCAATGTTAGCCGGATCGACCAACAACCCTTACTTACACACAATATGGTCGAGCAATATCCAAAACGGTGCACAAAAGATGCATTTCTTCAGATTCAACGATATCTGGTGCTGTCGGCATCGCTCAAGCATCAACCACAGATTCTCCAAATGATCACGGGCCAAACCATAGACCGTCTAATCGTCCATGTAGACCTATGCAAATTTGTGAATGAAGTCTTTAAATTCAACAACGAAAACCCGCGAAAATATCATAGGTGCGTTCTTCAAACCAAACGACATTACAGTGTATTGAAAGCATCCCCATTCAGTAACAAAATTTTTCTTATGGCGATCTTCTTTGGCAATGCGGATCTGATGATAGCCAGAAAAATCATCTGTGAAGGAGTACATCTCTTGGCCACCCACACCTTCAAGCACTTCATCAAAAAATGGAGTGGGAAACGGATCATGCAAACATGCATCATTTAGCTTCCTGAGGTCAACACAAATGCGCACTTCACCAGTCTTCTTATCCTGTACCACCATAGGACTAATCCATTCCGACTCCTCAATTGGTTCAATAATACCAGCGTCCAACATGTGATCCAGTTCAGCCTTGACCCGCTCCTTATGTCGCGGATTCTATCGATAGGGTCGTTACCGGATCGACTTAGCATCTGGTTTTAATGGAATCTTCATTTCTCTTAAGTCGCCCATAATCCCCTTCATGTTGGAAAACTTAGTAGGAAATATGTCCTGAAACTCATGGAGCAAATCAGTGACCTTTCTTATCAGCTCATCATCCCAATAATCCCCAACATTTGCAAACTTCAGAGTGTCCTCTATCCCAATATTCATCTTGCAGAGCTTCAGCAACTGACTGATCGGGTCGCTTGGCGCAGCAGGTGGTACCACAACACGACTTCCTTCTGACTCCAGGATATTCACATTCCGCGTATCATCACCATCTTCTTGCCCACCACTGATATTGAAACACTCCATGAGAGACTGCATCTAGCAGTGCGTGCGCAGATCCGCAGGATATGCTATTGGGACAACCTGTAGAATTACATCATGGATGAGCTGTAATGCATTATTAACCTCTGGATCGGCATCCGCAAAACTGAATGTATGGGTAAAACACACTGTGAGATCTATCCAAGTAGAAATTTCCCCTCACAACTCAGCTGCAGTATACCATGAATGTGGCATCTCATCCAAAGTATGGATAAGAGCATGGACCCACTCATCTTTTGGTCGCGATACCTATAACTGCTAACACTCCATCAAGTGACCAGCCAGATCAGTCTAACCATCATACTTTCCAGTATGGTAAACCTCAGTATCACCAAAATGTACCATCATCGATCTTCGGCATTTCGACCATCCATCAATCGATGCCTTGTGTGTTTCCCACCAGTGTGCTAGAGTAGCCTTCAATGCCAGCAAGCGCTGTGGTTCGGAAACTCTTTCTTTAAACTCCATCAGAAAGTCAGATAAGCCAGGTAGTCCTTCATATGTTGGTAGTGTAACTGTTTCAGTCGCGACACGGCATAATGACTGTGTGACCAGCCTGCACTTACACAGCGACACTTCGTGCAAGCGGTTCTTCCAATATTCTAGCGCATCATCAGAGTCAGAAGACGCAGAGCTGTCACTGCACCATCCCAGCTCACTGTTGGTAGTCAGATGTATATAATATTTAGAAATATTGAATGCATGGTCCCATCCGCTGGGATCGTCATCCTTCACTAGCTCTATGTAGCGGCATCCTTCAGCCAGATCCAATGGGGCGATAACTCTGAGATCATGATTTTGAAAAGTCATCATCCGTCGCTTGAAGTTGATTACAGCTCCACTATCATTATCCCATCCAATCCCCAACAGCGCGGGATAGGAGCTGCCGCCTTCAAAAACTTCTATGACATCAAAGTCGGCATAGGTTTTCATGCAGTTGATATCTACCACTAGCCGCGGAACTCGCCCAATGGGTGTTACTTTCGCATGGTTAGCCAATCAGAGCTGTATAGGAGACCGGCTCAATGGGGGGCTCCCCATCTTCTACAAAGCTTGCTTGAGCAAGATGTTGACATCTGAACCAAGATCCAAAATAACTGAATCAACATCATAGTCGCCAATTTGAATATTCATCCGCATCTCCTTACCCATCTTCCATTGTTGCAAGGAATTCGCCGCGAGCTCTTGTCGATCCTGGGCTGGTCGTTGCAACAAGGCTTCAATCGCAGCAAGAGCATCGGGATCTTTTGCCAGGGACAAACAATGTTCCCAAAATGCTCAAAGTATGCTGGACTACCGCGATGGGCTAACCTCCGAAGTAGCATCAAAATTAGAGGGCATTTCATAAATGACCGCTTTACCTCAATCGTTTCCTACTGCCTGTCGTGCCTGAAGAAACATCTCCTGTTACACATCAATGTCAAATGATACCTTCTTTTGTCCAGCTAACCTGATCTTTGAGCTATCTTCTCCAGTTGTCTTTCCTCCTCGAGTGACCACAGCAACGAAAGCATCTTGCGGTCTTGGTTCTGCAGAAATTGTCGCGATGTTTGCACCCTGCTGTTGATTCGGTGGTACGTTCCCCGGTTGATTTATATTTTGATTTATGTTCTGATTCAGCCGCGGATTCTGGTTCTGCACTCGTTGCTGTACTTGGTTCTGAGCGGGCTGCTGTGCCTAGGGCTGTGTCTGCAACTGGGGAGTGTTCCCTGCCTGCCATCGTGCAATCAACTATGGACAATTCTCAACTGTATGATCGTTAACAAAATAGAACATACATTGGTTCTGCAGCAGTGGGCAGTCTCGCTGATAGTGTCCCCATACCGCACAGCGATAACATTGAACAGGTCCGCAACCACCTCATCCTCCTCCGTGACCAAATCCTCTGCCACGTCCTCCCCAGAATCCTCCCTGCTACTGGTACTGTGGTTGGTTAAACTGTTGCTGCATTGGTGTCGGTTGCATCCCTTTCCCTTGTTGTGTATGCTGCGGTTGCTGTATGTATTGTGGTTGTTGTGGAGCCATCTGCATCAAAGCATATTGCGGCATGAACTGCGGCAGTTTCTATTGCTGTGGTACAAACTGCAACTGCGGTTGAGGTAGTGGTTGTGGTTGCGATTGTTGTACGGCATGCTAGTCGTCCTTGACATAGAATGCATCATACATTCTTTCTTGTAGCAACCCATATGCACGACAATCTTTGTCATCATGACCCACCAACTTGTAGAATGTACAATAGAGATTCCTCGGGGTGGTAACCATTTTCTGCATATAAGGGAAATTGTCGTGACTGTTCCCATACACCTGGCATACGTGACACCACGGCATGCTGCCGCCATTCAACGGGTTTGGTGCACCTGACACCAAATAATTGTGAAAATCCAGGCAATCGTCCTTCGTATTCCCTTCTCCTCAGCATCGTGTACACCATACTTCATCGTGTTGTTCCTTGCCCTTCTTCAAATCTTGCAGCTGTATGGTCAAGTTGGCGAGCTGTGTCTGTATCTGCGACATCATGACTACAGTTTCTCCAATTGGTGACACCTCCAATCGCATTGCAATCTCGAGAGCTTCACTAGGCGTCGAAATGTTTTGTTGCATCAGTGGTAGCCGAATATGTGGTAGCAATGCCACAATGAACCATTCTTTATGTTGGATGGCGCTCATATCAAAACTAACCTTTTCCATCAGCGTCTTGAATCACTGGTCAAAATCCCATACCGTCTCATTGGGATACTGCTTAATTTCCTTCAATTATGTAATATATTAGGCCTCAAACTTGGCCCTTCTAAATTCGGTAATCAGCCCATCCCGAATCTCATCTAGTGACTTTTATGGGGCTCATGTAGGGACTAGAACAAACTTCATAAACCAATCTAATGCACGACCTCGCAGAGTCGTCGCTAACTATCCTTTCTTAACAGAATCATTGGTGATCTGTTTTATGGTCCAGATCGCTTCACACAAAAACCAATACTGTTCTGGGTTGTTTGTCACACTCCCAACAATGGAACCATTTGTTGACTCAAACCCAGTCGACAGTGGTTCACATCACTGTCGACACCAACCGCAGTCTCCCTGGTCACCAGCTCAGACAGGGTTTATCCCGCCTAGCAACACTTGCAAAGCAGATGAGGTCTCACCCGAGCCGTCTAGGAAGAACAGACGGAACCATGTTTCCGCCGAATGAAGGAGGATGGTTGCGGCTATGATACTTAACTTATTGCAACGCTAAGACATAGATCTTTAAGCATTCAACATAGTATTAAATCAACTTTCAACCAATGCATTCATCATTGCAACAATAGTAATTATAAGCAAGTATCAAATTCAAGAAGCATGACATTATTTGTATAGTGCAACATTGCATTACCATAACTGAACAAATTAAACACAGAGATTGTACCAAAATAGCTTCATCATCATTATCATTGTCGACCCAGATACAATGTCTCTGCAAAAGTTAGATCTCCACAACGACTTTTGACCTCAAGACATACCCGAAAATCATACAACCAACACCAAAGCTTCACATTCTTTTACCACTTACAATTCTTATCTATATATAGGCTTCCGCCTTAGAACTCTTGTCCACTTACTACCAACTTCCTAACTGACACTATGGACAAATGACCCAATATCTAACTGGCTTATCCAATAATAACCAAGAACCTGCATTTTGCGGTATAGTTGACTCAACATTACATAATATGTGGTCCAAATGACCCAAAACCTGAATTCCGAGGTACAATTGACCCAAAATGCATAAATAATCTTCCGCTGATTGCCATTCGCTTCATCTTCTCACCACTCGTGCCATCTTCTACCTTGTCGCAACATCAGAGATGTTGCGTAGCACTCTACCAAACCTCCTTCCAACATGAGTCAATAGTATCATTCATAAATGGTAATAGTCAATCAAGTGTATCCAACTGAGTCTAACAGAACCATCTAGGCATAAGTCAAGGAATGGAGACTCCAAGGGAGGCGCATGAGGCTGTCAAATAGTCAAGTGGAACTCTGGAACTAGCTAACTAGAATCTACAAGCAGTCAACATGAGCAATCAATAGAAGAACTACTCAAGCAATGCACTAACTGAATGATAACTCCCGGTGAGAAAGGTGCACTTCCAATGCACAACAATCAAGAAGGGTGCATCAGATAGGTAGGAGGCCAATTGGGGGTTGTAGACAGGCTCTAGAGAGCTAGAATCAAGCACTAGGTGTTGGGGAGACAACCATGATGATTGATGGATGCATGCAATGGCATGCAAGGCATGCAGATTTGCATGCAGGCATGCAAAATACAAAAATGATGGTGTGAATATTCCAACAATTACAACTCAAACATCTGAATGGTATGCTGACATCAATTTTTTCTTAACCCATGGGTTTTCTCCTGAAACCCTTGATTTTAAGAAACGTAGATCTTAAGGTTAAAAGTTGCACCATATCAATTTATTGATGGTGTATTGTTTAGGAAAAACTATGATGGTGTTTTTCTCAGATGTTTGGAGAGAGATGAAACTGATAATATTCCATTGGAATTTCATGCAGGACCTACAAGAGGCCACTTCTCAGGAGAAACTTCTGCCCATAAGATCCTAGGAGCAAGCTACTACTGGCCAACTTTCTTCAAGGATGCATATGCTCATGTAAGCAAATGTGAAGCATGTTAGAAGTGTGCTGGAAAAGTAAAAAAGCCCGCATTTCCCCTCCATCTAGTTACGGTCTAGTTTCCATTTCAATAATGGGGTCTGGATTTTTTTGGACCTATTAACCCTACCTCCTCCTTACAACATAAGTACATCCTCACAACCAGAGACTATTTTACCAGGTGGGTAGAGGTAGTTCCTCTCAGACAAGCCAATATAAACCAAGTGATATCCTTCCTCGAAAGTCAAATAGTCACTAGGTTTGGTGCACCTGAGTTTTTTGTGTATGACAAAGCATCTTATTTTTCCTCCATTCACCTTACCCAATATGCCCTTGAAAAATGGATAAAATTGAAATATTCTTCCAATTACTACCCGCAAGGAAATGTACTAGTTGAGTCTTCCAACAAAAACCTGATCAATATATTAAAGAAGAGAGTAGCCACCCACCATAAATATGGGCATGCCCAACTGTACAATGCTATTTGGGTAGACTGTGTCACCCCAAAGGCAGCCATTGGAAACTCCCATTACTGTTTTGTCTGCGGTAAGGAGGCCATATTACCATCCAACCTTATGATTCATTCACTACAATTAGCACATTCAATACAAGAGGATGATTCTTCCCCACTCCAGTAGATGATTGATACATTACTTAAGCTGGAAGAAGATAGGGAAAAATCCAAGAACAAGTTGTATCAGAACCAATAGCTATTGAAGAGATGGTTTGATGAGAAGTCCTCATCTGATAGGGAGTTCACTATGGGAGATTTGGTGTTAAAATTGGATAAGCAACACAAAGACAAGAATGACTACACCAAATTTCAGCGCTTATGGCTAGGACCATTCATTATTATAGAAAAGCTTAGTCCTAGTACTGTCTGGTTGCAAGCACTAGAAGGTATCCCAGAAACATATGCAATGAATGTCCAGCTGCTCAAAAAGTACTTTTTAGAGGATCATATTGACTCACTTATAAGTGTGGTTTGCTTTCTTTTCTTTCTTTGTTTTGTTTTTTTCTTTTACATTTTTGTTTTTTGAATAATGTCCACACATTTGGGAGAGGCTGTTGATCGGTGTGTCTTAGATCAATACAGTCTGGAGTTTTGGGGTAGCCTTGTTAGGTTTACTTTACTTAGCCCATATTTGAAAATATCTTTCATGAAATTTAACAGCCATTCTTTTGCAGAGCTTTAATTGATACTTTCCCACCTTGATCACTATCTTTATAGGTGTTTGTTTTGTTAATTTAAGTTTTAGAAGTGATTAGGTTTTCTTACCTTATGTTTCATTGGTGATTGGCAGCAAACCCTTATAGCCTGATCAACTTTCATCTTTTATGGATCCCACTCTGATCACCTTGAAAATTAAAATGCATTCCAATAACTATGAATTGCAAGATGGGGGGTCTTATCACAAGCCATACCATTACGTTCATATATGTTCAGTGAAATGACATCTCCACAACTGGTCACCAAGCTAGGGAGGTGACTTTCAGCTACTACTGGAAGGTGGAAGATCCTATTATAGATCAGTCCATTCATGATCCGCAAACATTAGTGAGTAACACTACTACAATGTGGTCACCAAGCCATGGTAGTGTCTTGTAATTTACACACCAATAAATTTTGTTTCTTTTTCATAAGACAACTTTTTGCATGCAAGGATAGGGGGGTCTTATTACAAGCCATCCCTACCATGATCATGAACTTTATCTTGGAATGGAATTATCACCATATGTTTACCAAGCCATGGTAGTTTCTTTTAGTGTCAAAATCTAAAAGACAAGGAGTCTCCTTTCAGAGCTAACTTGTCTAGTGTCCAGATGAGGTTTGTGAATGGCGTTGCCAAAATCTGATTACCAAGTCAAGGAAATAGCCTTGTTTCAACAAAGTCCTATTTGCATATTTTCATGTTTAAAAAAAAAAGAGAAAAAGAAAAGGAGTGTATATATATTTTAATTAATGCATATGTACATACTTAACAAATGCTTAATAAGTCAAGGTGATTCATGATTTGGTGACCTGAAATGACTGTAATTTTGTTCTAAGGTTTATCATAAACTACCATCCTATGTTTGCATAATGGTTGGGAATTCCTTCTTTACTTATAGGATGACTTTTCAAATAGACAGCATTATTAATTGATTTTGGATGGGAACATATCAATCATATGATGTAACTTTGCTGTTTGGTTGTATTTTGATGAAATTTTTTTGTAAGTTACAGGCTGAAACATACTTCATGCAAACAGACCTCTCTCATAACTAAGGATTAAATTACATAGATAACTGCCTCGCCTATCCAGTCGCCATTTGTTGTAGGTACAACCAATCCCATGTTTAATTAAAACATGGGAGCCCCAATATTTTTCTTGCAAAGGTAATGTTTAAATTCCTTACTCACTTTGGGGTTTCATCATGATTGATCATGCATTTTATTTCTTTTTCATGATTTAATTTAGTTAATAATTTTCCCCTTCAAAATTCATTGATTTTTGTGAGTTGCGGAAAGCATAAAATTTCTTCAAAATTTGTCCTTTTTGAAACCTGAAATCCGCAAATGCAGATTACAGATGCTTGGTTTTTGGATTTGAAATTCATTCTTTCCGCAACCCGCAAATGCAAATTGCGGATTGCGGAAAGAGTTCCAAAAATAAGTTTTCACTTTTCGTTCCGCAACCCGCAATGCGGATTGCGGATTGTGGAAAGTGTTTGAAAATAAATTTGTGCTTTTCCTTTCCGCAACCCGCAACCCACAATTGTGGATTGCGGAAAGAACATTGTTTTTTATTGTTTCGTTTGCGTACCCGCAACCCACAACCCGCAATTGTGGATTGCGGGAACTTTTTGGTTCATTAATTTTTAGAGTTGTCTTTTCAGAACCCGCAACCCACATTGCGTATTGCGGATTGCGGAAAGTGTGTACATATTTGCAAAATTAACTCCCGCAATCATGTTTTAGATCTTAGCCGCTGATTCATTTTAATCTTACGGTCCAGATTTCATCCTACGATTTTTATTAAATATTTCGATTTTCTCTATTTTCTTTTACCATTTTTATTTTCGTGAATTTACCCGTGACAAGGATTTTTATTGCGGATTTTCATCAGGCTTGTTTTCTTGTCATTTTTGTCAATATAGGTTGGTTTACCATCTTCTCTCATTGGTTGTTTTTGGATTTTTGTTAATTTCAAACTGTTTTTTATTGGTTTATTGTTATTTATCAGAAATTATCAATCCTTCACCATGTCGAGAGTTACCTGTTCCAAAACAGCCCAGGAAGACCTGATAAACAAAGACCCCAACTTTGGCATTCTAACCGATACTAGTGATAGAGCGTTTGAAACTTATTACCTGGAATGGTTGTGGGTTTATGCAATTTTTGACAATAATGACCTGTCAGAAATCTAGGAAAACCAGTCCGTTTATGAGAAAATCGGGGATTCCCAATTACATGCTATAGCACCTAGACTAGCCATCCTCCCATACACAGATGCCGTAAAGTGGATAATTGACCACATAGACCCTAAATACCGTTCATTCAATGACAGTGCAGGGTCCCAAGTGGATTCTTTCTACTCTGATGTTTTCACCAGAGTGTATGCCCTTAGGTCGGATAACCAGCTTCTTAATGACACTTTTCTAGACTCATTCAAGACCCAGTCCAACTTTGACGAGATGATAAAATTGTGGTTGAACGACCCAGCCAACTTCATACCCAAAGTCAATAATTCGTACCCCATTTCATGGTTCAAGGAACCCTTTTCTCTCCTAGCAGCCATGCTGTGCAGACTTTATGGCCTACCCAATTGTTCCGTGTTCAAATCCGAATGGGTACCTGTGTCCCATCATGTTCTCACAACGGGGGAGTCATTTAATTGGGATCTGATTCTGTTAGTTGAGCTAAAGATGGCAATTGAGCGTTATCATAAAACACTAGCTTCAAAGAAGCCTCCTTTCTTCTATTCATCCTATATCATTGATGTATTCTATTCAACATGCCAGTTCCCCTCCATGGGATGGAATTGGACCTTTTTGGGTCCTCCAGTCCACATATATTGTTCAGCATTATCGAAAAACAACTATGTGCTTTTACTGTATGACATCTGTGACCACTTATTGGGAACAATTTATTACAAGATATTCAAAGAAGACGCACCTTCCTTCTCTGCTCATGCTAGAACACTCATCCCCACAATTGGTGATTGGTATGTAGGAGAATCCTTCTCCTATGTCAGAGTTTGGGGAAGTAATACAATTCATCTGCTTCCAAGGATAGTCCGTGATAGATTGCTACTTGAAGAAACTGCTTACCAAACTGTTACAGATGGAGTATTCCTCAAGTTGACTAGACCTAAAAGGAAGGGATGGCCCAAATTTCCATTGAACCTTGGACCTATGGTCATCCAGAACTCAACACATGATGTAGTATTGGGGAAGCAAATTGCTTCACTCAAGCTGGGAAAAGCTCCCAAAAGGATGCATGATCCCAAGGCATTCGTGGTTTCCCACTTTGCCCAAGAACACATGAATACCACCTATACTCATGAGTCTACCCCTGATTATTCCATTTACCAGGGAGAAAATCTATTTTCTGAAGTCCTAGTTAGGGATAAAATCAAAGAAGAACAGAGTTTCATTCTTCAGTACTAGCACGAGCCCAAGACTAATGTTTTGAGTTACAGTAAAATGGAACTACAACTTGAAGAACAGGCCAAAAGGGAAGGGCAGAAAAAGAAGCACAAAAGGAAAGTACCCCATTGATGTTAACTTATCCAGATGCATGAAAAGGGAAAGGCCTTTTGGAATATGTCCAATAGGTCAATTTTTTTTTAATTCAATCAGTTGATGAGCTAAAGAAATAATTCACACACATGACTACCATGGTTGATACTCTAGTCATTTCTGCAAACACTCTAGCAAAGAGACAGAAGATTCAAACCTCTGCATCTCAAATACCTACATTGAACATTGAGGACAGTGATGCAGAAGATCAAAAACTTCCTCATGTTCTTATCATACAAAAGGTTAATAGGGTCTCCCAGACTATTGTTGACTTGCTTAATAACATTGAGATGGATGATACTATTTAAGAGTTTCATTTTCTTGAAGTTATCAACAATTTTGTTACATCAACTCCTTCATCCCCACTCTCTTCTGTTGAGATTACTTCCACCTCATTTGTTGAGGTTACACACCCACCATCCACCATATCTGAATTGTTTGCTGCATTAACCTCCATCACTACCCCACATCCAACTTTACCAGTACCACCTATCACCTTACCACCAATAGTTATAGAGATGCAACTACCAACTGTTTCTCTACAACCATCACTTACCATTGCTCCTACTTCCCTTCTCGAGGTTGTCACTTCGACTACTTCTCCAACTTCTGCACCATCAGTTTCTTCAATCATCCCTTCTTCTCCATCTACCTCCCAAATCACCATGTTTACCCTTAATTCCACTGTTACCCAGATAGCTCCATTAGTTGCAACAAGTAATATTGCTACATCTTCAACTGAGTTGACAGTTGATTCTGAAGATGATACTATGGTTTCCCTTGGGAAATACTTTTACAGTAGATCAGCCAAAGCAGTAGTTAGAAGAGGTAGTAAAAGAAGTAGGGAATCAACTATGCTGCAAGCATCTGTCCCTAATCAGATAATTTGGGAAAAATAGTCTGTTGGTGTTCAGCAGGAGGCATTAGACACTGTTGCAGCTATGGGGGCCTTTGCTGGAGCCAATTATGATTCAGTGACTTTACTAAATAATGAGATAGACATCAAGAAAGAAGAATTGAAGAAGCTAGCAGCTGGTCAAAATTAATGAAGAACATGAATCTCACATTCATGAATTGAGGAATGAGTATGAAATTCAGCTCAAGGACCTACAGGAACATATTACTTCTCTCCAGGTTCAGTTGTAGAATACAAAGGTCCTAAATACTACCAATGTTGAGAAGATAGCAATGCTGGAACAACAGCTCAAAGATGCAACTACCAATGCAACCACTTCTTCATTCTCCAGGTTTTCTGAAGAAGTTCGAGGATTATTAAATTAAATGAAGAACATCACAAGATTTTGGATGAGTTATTTAGTTCCCTGAATGATATTCAGGAAACTTATAATGCTTTTGAGAAGCTTTATGTTATCCTTGAGTAGCATATTGATAAGAGGCATCAAGCTTCCAAGGCCATTGAACATATTTGTGATTGGCAAAAATATATTAAGAATAAGCCTGAGGATATCCCAGTCTTCAATAGCTTCAAGTTCAAGAGAATAAGAACATATTTGGATTCCTGGAAGAATGCTTGTGACGTGGTTGAAGAAACAATTAAGAAGGCACAAGCAATTTGTGGAAGAAGATGGTATGCTATAGACAACATCTTGATCATGCTACAATTTCCCACTCTAGACCTCATTGAGAAAGCTTGTCCACCAAAGCCGATTATTGAGCAGGTGGATAGTAGGTGTACACAGGTCAAAGAACAGATTCAACGACTCAAGCACATACAGATTTTGGAAGTTGGAAAATTCATCAAGCAACTTGTTAGTCTGGAGGACAAGATGCACATCTTTCTGCGTACTTGGCACAAATTAAGTAAGAATGATATTGAATATTTCACGTGTGATGCCCAATTGGGACTCGAGTTGGAAAAATATCCTGATGTGGATGAACTGTTAGAAGTTTGGGACTAGTGGCAAGATGCCCTTGGTCATGCTTATATTAGATTGATTTTGTAATCACTGTTTATGGGAAGTCCACCCTTTGTATTTTTATTGTAATTATTATTTAAGGGGTAGAGATCTCATAGGGGAGGGGGGGGGGGGATCATCGAAAGAGGATTGGAGATACTCTGTGTCTTTCAAATATTGTAATTTTTTGCAATCCTATTGATATACAGTTAGTTATTCTATTGCTATCTCTTTTGTTTAATTTATCAAATTTGATTGATGGATTTTGATTTTTGCTTCAGCTCATGAACCACATCATAGGTTTTATGGAACCACATCATGTAGCAATTAAGACAATGCTCTAGATTTTAGACAAATGGAATTTCTTTCAGATTTATTGTACATTCATCCTACAACTATAACCAATGACTGCTCTTCCATCCACATCTATACATTTATCATGCCTGTGTATTTTTTATTTAATGCTCTTTTCTCTCTACTTGGATAGTTTAATTGTACTAGTTCAACTCTTCACTTTAGGTGGCCACTTTATTGTAAGATTTCGTCTTCCAAGTATTTGTGGCTAGACTAATAAATCTCGCTCTAAATATCAACACTCAACATTATGTGTCATTTATTGCAACACTATTCTATTTCCTGTCATGGGAGGAAAATGAGGACACTTTCAATTTAAATAGGGAGAAATGAAGATGAAACACAAAGACACACCTACCAAAAAACACCCCTCCTTTGAGGATCCATTATTCCAGCATAACTAATTATTATTCAACTGCATATTGTCAACCCTCAAGTTGTGTACATGGCATCATTTACTATTTTCTCTATCCTTCTACCATGTGAATCCTAGATTATTAGTTTATATATGTTACTTAGCTTTATGTGAACCAATTTTAAAACTCTAAAAATGTCTTTGGCCAAGTGAATAAAGTGAGCAATTGGTTTTGAGCTATATTTTCTTATTTTTTTTATATCGTTCTAGGTTCTTCCTTGCTATCTTTGATTAGTTTTGTGCCGCTTAGTAGGTGTCATATTCACAATATTTGTAGTGCATAAAAAAACTATGACATGCTATTTGTATTGTGAACCCGTCAAACATAACATTTATCTAGCCATCTTTGTTTGTGTCCTATTCATCCTCTCACCCACCCCATTTTGTTGTATATTATAGCGATTTTTTCTTTGGATTTTAATATCATGATGATCATGAAATGACTCAAACTCCTCATTAGTATACTAAATTCCAATTATATGTTTGCAAGAAACCAATACTCTTTCCGCTTTGATTTTTAAGTAGTGCCTTCAATTTTGGAAATACTTCAAACACTTTACATTTTTATTAAATAAATTAGTCTCAAAATTGTCTACTAAAATCATCAATGAAATTGAGAAGGTACCTTGCACTTCAAAAAGAAAGGTTGTCCTTTAGGGCCTCGTAAATCACTACAGACCAACTAAAAAGGATGTTTTCCACTCCATGCCTTACTTGAATTGAAAAGATCTCGGGGATGTTTTTTTAGCACAACCCACACACAAGAAGAAATATTTGTCATCCATTTAGCCATATTAGTTATGTATATTTCTTTCATATTTCCATGATTCACATGCCCAATATTGGTTCATTGGATTGTAAACATATAATCCATGTCTAGACTCCATTGAACCAATCATAAAAGAATATTTCTTTCATCATTAACAAAGGATTGCACCATGGGGAAAAACACGCATCCAATAGAAGTTCTTGGACGGGCGATTTCTTGGTGCCCTAGTTGTTCTCTGCGTTTTGCCTGGGCGGCCAGGGCTTGGCCCAGCCGCCCTTTCTCCTCTGTACATAGCATTTTTTTTGTTGCAGGTTTTGGAAATTATCTTACGGTGATGGCATCCCGTGGACTCTTCAGGATCTTTGCTCTGGCGTTTCTTGAGATGGCGTCGGAGATGGCCCTGACGGTGGCGGTTCTGATGTGGTGCACCCCATGGCTGCGCGCGTTTTGGCCTGCACCCGGTGGTGGCGAGTTTTATGAATAAGGTGCTGCTGCTGGACGAGCCGACGAGCGCCCTGGATCCTATCTCGACTCAGCTCATCGAGGAGTCGATCGGGAAGCTGAGGAAAGGCAAGGGAATGACGATTATCATGGTCTCCCACAGCGTTCGATGTCGTCTTTCTGTTGGTCGACGGACGGATTGTGGAGACACCTGATGAGCTTTCCATTGCCAACCCATGGCTCGCAGCATTCCCTTCGCTTTCTGTCAATGAAATGGTCATGGCGTCTGGACCTTTTGGGGTTGGCTCTGTTTTAACTGTAATTGCATGAATCCTGAGTTTGGGAAAGCAGGAGGCGCCGTCGAGAAGTTCTGAGGCACCCTTGTCTTCCACCGAAGAGAAGATTTGAGGCGCCCTCGAGCAGATCCCCAGCGTCTCTCGCAGCTCGTCGCCCGGCTCGCTCAATGAGTTGGAGGGAGCGGTGATGGGCGAGGGTTCTTGGAGAGAAATTTTGATTACTGTTTCTGCAGGATGATGGACGGCGTGCGGTGGAGGCATCGCAGGTCCTGGTGTAGGGTGTCTGGCCGTTTTCTTCATCAGTAGTTGTTGGCTGTTCGCCGGTTTGGGAGATCCAGAGTTTGCTGCTTGTCCACAGACTTGGATCTGCTGTTTCTTCTGCTGAGGGTTTCGGTTTGAAGCACCTGTCTTTGGGTTTCTCTTTATTGTTCACGATTCATCTTCTTGTGGTGAAGTTTTATTGGGTTTATCTTTTTTTTGGTTCAGCTCTTTATAAGCTGTTGTATCTGCTAATATGGGACAGAAATATGTGAAAATGTGGGGATCCTTGTGATTCTACTACATCTGCAGAATGTAATTTTAATCATCTTTTTGATATAAAATTACGGACTTTTTCCCAGGAAAAAAAAAAGGATTGCACCATGGTAAAATTTACCAAGGAAATCACCTTAATCATATACTTTTATGTCTAATAAAAAACTTATTATCTTCCGGAACAAAGATATAACTTATTTAAACACATCTATAGAAATAATATTCACCCCAAAACGTTCAATCAATAACATATTTTTAAAAGCTTCATTTTCCATATTAGAAGTAGATGTCCAAAGACTATGAGTTTCACTTTTCTAAATAATCGAAATTTATTTATTTGAGTTTTCTCTGTTGTGAATATACAAGTAAAGATCTATACCCTATTGTGTGATATGAAACAACAAAATCCAATACATGTTCCTTATTAGAGTCATTAGAAAAATACCATGGGATTTTAAATAAAAATTCTCTAGCATAAAATATTAAACCCCATTTTTTACCAAGACGTCCATCCAAGTATACAACTTCATTATACATGGTATCATCTGTAGGATTGTTTTCCGTTGTGGTATGAAGAATGTGTACATAATACAAAGAGATAATAAGGATATTAATTATTTACAACATTCTTGACAATGCGGTGCCTTCAATAGATTTTTCCTTCCTTAGTAGAATGATTATTAGAATGATTATTAGGTACGAATCTCCAAATAAAATAGCTTATTTGATTTGTTGAGACATAAGAAGAGTGATTCCATGGAACATGTCATTTATCCCATGTTGGCTATTATTTTCTATCCCAATTCCCCAAGCATAACTCAATTCAAGTTTCCCATTGGGGTGTAAGAGAATCCACCTCTACACTCAACCCTCGCTCACACACAAGTGACCCTTGGATTTTATTTAGAAGCTCCATCAAAGAATACATCATGACTCTTATTATGTGTTAACCAACTCTAAAATTATGATCCTTCTATATCTATGCACCATTTCTAGACTATGAGAGGTTTCTTATGGATTTTTTTGGACTAAAGGTAACTACCAATTAGGATATATTGAACTCATATTCTCTCTTACACTAAGAGATTTTATTTTCCAAGATCTGGGGTTCCTTTTGGTTTAGTGCCTCATGCATTAAGGTTTTCCATGTGGGCCTAAGATAATACACCCCTCCCCCCACCTAGACACATGTGACCCTTATATTTCCTTTGGAATTTTAATCAAAGAAGAGCTTGTGACACTTATGATTTGTTAACCAACTCTAGCTTGTGACACTTATGATTTGTTAACCAACTCTAATATTATGATTCTTCTATATCTATGCACCAATGTTAGGATACAAGAGGATTTTTATGGGGTTTTTTACAATGAAGGTGACTACCAAATAGAAGAAGTGAGGATGAAAATTTATCCAATGTGGGAATCTTCCATGCAGCACCAAGTCCTAATCTTATTGAATGGAAAGAGGAAACAAAAACATAATAGTTCGGTACCAATTTTGAGAGAATTGAAAGCACTAACTAATCATTGTCTTTCTCTACTTTTCACATCTTGAGATGAATTAATATATACCTAAAATTTTTGAAGAATGATTTGACTAACTTGAATTTACTAAGGATCAGATTGAGGATCTAAATATCCAATTCGTGGCCCTTCATCTCATCTTTCTTTCGAAAGAGACTAGACAACTTGGTCCATAAGATATTTGGAGATTTTTATCCTTTGGTGTGATATATGAGATTTGGAGATACTGAGTAACATTATAATATGAAGTATTCATCCTTTTTACTAAGGTACTTTGACCACTCTACAACTAAATTTTGATCTACTTTTGTTCCCATAGTGATCATATGGAGTCCCTTTATTTGCCTACAACCTATCTTGTACTAATCGATAATTAGACTAAGTATATCACGCACTATAATCTAGCACATTTTTATTCAAACTGGGGTAAAAAATATAGAGTATATTTGTAGGAGAATTAATCTTTCTTCAGTGAATTGCTATTAAACAACCCTAGAACCTTGGTTCTATCACCCTCCAACTCCACCATATTAAAATATCCTCCATCAATCCATTCTACAATAGGAATAGGCGAGGGAATACAATCCCAAATCCTACATTGTTCCTAGTTGATATTAGGAGCATAAACTGCACCTAAATAAACAATCCAATTATAATTCAAAAGGGTGGCACACACATACTGATCATATGGGATAGAACTTGACATAACTACAAGGCTTTTGCAAAGAGGAAAAGAGAGAAATCACCACACCTCTAGTCCCTTAATAATTATCTAAATTCCAAAAGGGTCATTTAAACAATAATAAAATTTTTTAGAAAGAAAATTAGCGAACTTAACTTCCTAAAGAAAGACCACATCCTATTAGACACATTGTAACAAATTGCAGATTAAAAAAATTTCATTGGGAAGCATCATCTCGTAGACATTTTAGGATTGTAAGGAGACATTCCAAGGGGATATGATATCCTAAAATACTAAAGCAATTTTCCATTTCAAATCCATCCATAAAATACCAATGAACCATTGTATCCTTGCAACACTTTTCCCATACTTGGGGGCTATAATCCTCACTAGGTTAATCCACACGAATAAAACACGATAGCAACTTCCATTTGTTTGTCTTCACTTTCCAAGTAGAATCAATATCAATTTTTTCTCCCACCTTATCTCTCATTTTTCCTCATACTCAATTTTCTTAAATTCATCCTTCTAATGCAATTACAGTGTATGGAATGATCAAGAAGGTCAATCAATCTCAACTATCAAAAACCACAATACTGTATACAAGCTTCACCTATCAGAAACCACAATACTGTATATAAGCTACAACCAATATAAGATGTACTATTGTGCCCTAAATAAATTCCCCGAAAATGATGCAAAAATGATAGGCTGGTGAATTATTATTTTAAAGACAATCAATTGGTAGTTCATTAACTTGTCAAACTAGGGTTTAGATGTTTTTCCAAGTTTTTGTGCATTGCATATGCAAGCTACAAATAATTTTCAAACATTGATTTATCTAGCACGCAATTTAGTAACATGTAAACACTTGATGAAATCTCCGAACCAAATCAGATTAAATAAGAAGCAATTATGTAGTTACCATTCTCCTGGAATTCCTTGACACGTAGATGTTCTTAGTTAATGGATTAAATTAATAATCAAAATCGAACAATGAAATCATTTCAACTACTCTCAAACAATCAATTATAAATTCAAACCATGCAAAAACTATCTACAACGATGAAATAACTACAAACTACCATTAAACAAATACTTTAAATACTTCTACTAACTAACAATTCAGTACCTAGTCTCGGGAGTACCGCTCCTCCTCTAAATAGACACTCTAAATAGTTACAACAATATATGAACCAATCACATAGGCACATGAAAAATAATTGCTAAGTTATGGAACATTATTCAATTAATCAAATGCAACGTAATCACCATGTGTCTCTGGTCCCTCTTCCCAAGCTACATATAACCCTGTTTTATATAGAAATTACAAAGCATTCATATTCTTCAAATATAGAATGCAATCAAGCTAAGAATCTATTATCCAATCCATTTCAACTGTCGAACCATAACACCAAAGGATTACAGTTAAAGTGCAACTTGTTATGTAAATTCTGCATGTTACCTCATAAACTAGCACTCATCCATTATCGCAAGATATGTGGATTCAAATTACTTATATGGACCCAACTGTTGTAAGTGGACCTAGCTGAAATGAGTGGACAGAGTGCTAATGATCAAAACAATTATAGAAAGTGCACCGAATGCCACCTTGATACATCCCCCTTACTCTGTATACCATTCGCTTATAGGCCATGATAGGCTCCCTAAAACATGGTAGAAATAGCCCTTCATATCCCCACAAAATTCCCTTAGAAGATAGTAAACCAGTGCCTAAATGGATTCATCAAAAGATATGAATTATTAACCAAATGACTAAGGGATTTAGGAGAAACTATATATTGTATATTTCTACAGTAAAACTTTGTAACTACCCAAAAATATTAACTTAAAAAAATATGTTTCATGTTTGATACCCTAATATAGTCATAAGTAAGATACAAACCTACACTATGTTAGATTTCCGAGCTTGTTTATATAATCATCTACCAACAGGTCAATGTCTTAGAAAGCATATTTAAACACACCTATATGACATACGATTCTTGCGACTTTTATGAAAAAATATAACTACAATACTCTCCATTGTCACACCATTTATAGAGAACATCCATTTTCATTACATGCAACTATATGAATGCAATTTGATACTTGGAATTATATAAAATTCCAAATATCAAATTGATAAACTAAGATCCTCATACAATAAACATATAAAATATGGTTCAAGAATTATACTAAGCATAAGTCCAATGCATTAAAATAGGATTTTATGCTACATTAGTGTAATAAGAAAAATCTCCCAACATGGTTCGTTCTATACCCACGATAATTTCCATGCAATTAACATATATAATATGAATCAAACATTATAACCCATCCTAACTAGCATTCCATCTTCCATTTAGTTGTTAGATCGCATAAGATAGGAATACAACTATATCATATAGTTATCAGGGTGAATCGAATCACAATGAGCGCTAAAACTAGTCGGAGACCACTTCCACGACTCAACAGTTATACCCAGATGCATGATGAGAAGGAACGGGGGTCGCAAGGTTTAGTCCGAAGAGTGGAAAAATACAAGAACAGACTTGAGTATCGCTCTCAAATTCCCAAACTACATCCAACCCTCACATTTATAGTGTATAGTTAACATTCTAAATAAAACCCAATAATATATTCGAAAGACAGTATAGTCAGGATCTTCTTAAACCGAGAGTAGATTGCTACAACATATTTCATTACCAATCTTCATATGAGATTATATATACCAACATTATACCGATTGTTTACTTGAATATCACAAAAATGAACGCATCTCATATATAAAAAAATATACACCATAATTATAAAGGTAGGATGATACTCCACAGATCGTCCGAATTGAACAACGGATAGGGAATAAAGTTATGGCCATATATACATATTCAAATCTACGATTAAGACGACACATACCTATAGACCACGTGATTTGGAAAAAAAAAAGAAGAAAGGGGAAAAACACTTGGAGCTCCTCAGTTCCTCCCAACTGTAGAAGAGGACAGCCACACTTACTTGCCCAAATTCACCCCCGAGTTGGACCACCACCATAGACCAATGAACTTAGCTAAGCCAATATGAACGCAAATGCAAAAGGATAGAATTTCAAACAGAGAGAGATTACTTAGTAGATTTCCCTCAACATAACAACAATTTCTCTCCATTCACCACACAACATCCTGTGTCTTCTCAGTGCACCATTATATAATTTTTACCCAGGTCTTGTACCATCTCAATCAAATCTCAAGCTAATATCTTGATCCCTATAATTCCGGATCTCGTCAGCTTACTGAGATTTTGACTTGGATTTTATTGATATCAAATATCTTGATTGTTGTCCACTTGTTCATAGTCTCATGATGGTGTCCCCTCTTTCAACTGGTGGCTCCAAGTGTCTATTTTTATTAATAAAAAAATAATATTTCTTGTTCATAATATTCACCCACATGAGTGTTAGTATTTTTCCTCATAGAGTTTTATAACTCTTTTACAAAATAATTGTTTGAAGAATATTTCTCAAATAAAAAATTTAATCAAATAATTCAAAAGTATTGGGGGAATTACAAACTTGTAGCTATAACAACGAGACACAAATGATGATATCTCCCAAACTGCTCATCGAAAAATAATGAACCAAACCTCACAAATGTTGGTCCTAGATGTGGAGAAGGTTTAGGGACTGAAATGGGCACAAGAAAGATACATGAAACCATTTTTAATGTAGTCAAATCATATTAGCAAAATAAGATATGTCAAGTTCCCCCATGGTCCTCTCAGGTGACCTAGAATTTGACCCAAATTAATTTTTCACCAAAATTTCCACTTTTTATGCAAATTTAAATATTACATCTAGATTTGAAGTTAAGAATAGTAAATTAACACTTGGAAAAAAATCATATCTAAATAACCAAGCATAAAACTTACTATTTTTGGAAAATTTTCAAAGAAAAATATTATTTTTAGGGTTTTCCAGTTTATTTATTTTTGCATAGAAGTATAGGAATTTAATAAAAGTTTGAGAGTGAAGATGAATGATTTTAAAACCCTAACACTTCCTCTTTTAAGTTTACAAGGGGTTGTGATCAACGCCTCTTCCAAGAATCTCCACAATATACTTTGTATGAACTAGTACAAAACTAAGAAACCCAAAAACTAGGTTATGTTGATTAAGCTCGTACTTAGAAAAAAATGGAAATTCAAAGGCCTTTTATTTTAGGAGAATATCCAAGGACATGTGGAAAAAGAATCATAATAAACAAGACAAGCGATTGTGCATAAAAACAATAGAATTTAACCTTACCTTGGTCACCTCGTCGCATAGCAAGACAAGGAAACACAAGAGAGCTTACCACAATGGTAGAGACAAGGAAAAAAGCATAAATCCTTCCAAAAAAACTTCCACTATAACAAACCTTAAATCACCAATAACAAGACCAAAACAGTTCATTCCATCATTTAAAACCCAAAAAATCACCAAGAGAAGGATGTACGCTTTAGCCCAAGTAGATTAAAAACATAATGCCCCAAATAATATGAATTGGATGGAACACTCCCCCTTCATATGCCATTCTACCACTCACTTTTCACTCCCAACCCAGCTCTTAAACCCATGACCAAGAATAACAAACCATGAGTGTTACTCCATAGTTGATTACATGCATTTTTTTTCTTTGATCTCTTAAGGTGACTCCACCATGAGGGCTATTGTTGCTATCTCCTTTACACTTACAAGTGCTAATACTTCATTCCACCAAGGGTTGTGGGGATATTTTGTAACGTTACTTAGTTATATAAAGTTATTAACGTTGTTATAAAAAATAAAAATGTATTAAAAAATCTATCAAATACAAAGAGGGATCCAATTTCTTGAAGTATATACATATTCTAATTACATTCAGTCATTTTTTTATAAGACCCATTTTTAAGGACAAAATTATACACATCTTCGTATTCATATAAACCTCATATTCAATCAACTATATATGAAAATTTTTAAAGGTGAGAACTAAGGACAAATCATATGTGACCAATTTTAAAGGGGAAGAATTACAGTCAACAGATGATCAACCGTTAAAAATATATATATATATATATATATTCCATTGTTTTTTCTACCATTTTCTTGAACAACCTCAATCTGAAAGAGAACCCAAAAAATCAAAATTCATCCTTCTTTTTTGTTCTTTAAACATTTCATTAAAAAAATATTGACAAAATTTTGAGCAAGTCATCAACTTCATTATATTCATTGGATTTATACAGGAGTGTCCATTATCATATGTAATATTCATTGTTTCAATGTTCTTACACAACGAATCAATTCAATGAGAGCTTCCTAATGACTAATCTTTTCATAACAACCATTCTAAGAACTTACTTCAATTTTTAACAAATTTGAGTAGCATTGCGTTCCTTATCATGGAAAAAAGGTGTTGTTTTTAACAGATTTGATTAGTATTTTGTTCCACATAATGGATAAAAGGTGTTGTTTGACTATGAATTCAAATGTTTCAATCCAAGTTATTTAGGGATAATCGGCGATTTGAAATTCTATGAATCTGAGTTCTTTAACTAATGTCAAAAAGTAGAGAGGGAAAACAAGGGGTCATTGTAAAGAAGAGAGAAGAATCAAGGAGGTTATTGTAGTGTATAAAATTCGAGAAGTTATCTTTGATGTATTTTTCCTTCTTAGAATGCTATAAATCCGTGATATTTGTCTGTTGAAGTTGTTTTTAGTTTTCTTTCAATATACAGTTAATTGTTGGTCGTTGTTATCTGTAAGTTCTATTTTATGTGAATTATTAGACCTAAATTTTTGCATTATTTTCAACAATTTTAGCTTCGACAGTTGAGCTACAGTGATAGCATTAGGTTTAGCAAATGTAATGTCCCTAGAAAATACATCTTAAAAAAAAATTATAAGGACCTAATCTGTCGTAAAATACATGATTCTATAAATTAACTTCAACACTGGTTAATTATTGATATTCTTACTTATTTGCATCGCGTATGGTTGGTGACTCAGTTATTCTAAATGTATTGTTTTGGAATGTTTCCTTTTGCTTGACTTTCAAATGATCAGTATAGGATTATTTAGAGTGATATCCTGACATAACACCTAACTCGCTATAATAATATGTATTCGTCGTAACTAGATTTGGTCTTGATCTTAACTTATAATGATAATGAATTTTTCTTTTATTGTAAGTGTTCAATGCCTAATTTACTTTGCTTGTCATATGTTGGAATATGTTTTAAGGATGGTTGTTGTCTTCATGGATGGTTCTTGGACCCATTGCTGCCTGAGTTTATTGGATTATTATAAGTTAACATCATTATTAATTATCTTTGTGGGTGGTTTGGTTGACCAACGCTATGCCTTACAGATATCTTATTCAATGCCATAAGTTCTTCAAGGTTTAAGCTTTGCCAAGTATAAAGGAAGGGGGAACAAGGTCCCATAGTAAGACCATGCCATGGCCATGCCTAGCAAAGCTTTGGTGAGGGTTTCCCACATTTTATATGAACCTATGCGCTTATGATAATGTTCGTTGGTCTTATATTAGTGCCATTCGTATGTAATTTAAACCATAGTGGGGAGGTGGTTGGAATTCAATGTTTCCCATGTGATGGGCAGGCACATGAAATGTGTGAAGGATCCACGCTGGTGTTGCATTCAAGTTTGGATAGGAGGTAGGGTTTTACCCTTTCATTCATGGTGTGGATGTATAATTTGGTCTATTTGTGACTTCGTTGTAGGAGAGGGAATCTGAGGCTTCCTCTCTGTGTTTGTCTTGGAAGTGACTTGTAAAAGACTAGAGCTGCACTCTTGGTCTGTGGTGTAATGCTTAGGAGGAGGTGACTTCACGGTGTTGGCTTCAGTTCAGGTATGGTTCTCCCCACTCGTTATTTGGTATTTTATATGTAAAGATTTATGTATGTGCATTTTCATGTCAGTTGACCTCTGGTTTGTTATGTGTACAAGTTGATTTTTACGACGTTTTACCACCTAGGGCTCCTCTGCGAAAATGCTAGTCAATTGCGATTGCTCTAGGTAAGCTCATGGCCTCTAATGGAACCGCTTTCCTCTATGGAGAAACGTTTGAAGATGTTGGTTCTGGTTTGTGGTTTGGTGTTTATAATGTTGGTTGTCTGCGCTCCTGGTGGAGAGAGAAGGGATTCCTAGGGAGCCATAAATCTTCTTAGCAGGGTGTTTCTCTATTGCATGTATGTACTTTTTTCCCATTTTGGGGGTTTTCATTGTGTAATTTAGATAGTAACGATTTTGTATATTCAGGGTTTATCTATGGGTTTTAAAGGAATGTAATACTCCTATCGGGCACTTCAAGTGCTCTGATTTTGGTATACTATGTTTTGAAGAGTGAAGCGCTTCACGGTTTTATGTTTGTAAATTAAAATGGCCTTCTCTATTTTGTTCTTTCTCTACAATACGAATTGTCTCTCATTTTTGGTCTTTCTCTGCAATATGTATTTATTTATTTTAGCATAAGTGTGATGCTTTCTGTTCGATCGTTTATGCTCTGTTGTTGAGATTTTGCTGATTAAAATCTACTCTAATTTATGGGTTTTTGCCTTTATTTTCGAAGTGTGCATGGAGGTGAAGAATCTAGGTTTTAATGTGTTTAAATTCGGTGAGTGTGTTAATGCCAAGGGATTTTATTCCTGGTCAAACGCTTGAGCGTGACCCTGTTTACGTTTGGAGTTTTGGTTCTACGGGATTCGATCCTTGGTCAATCGCTTGAGCGTGACCTTGTCTATGTGTGAATTGGAATTTAGATGCTATGGTATTTGATCCTTGGTCAAACTCTAGGAGCATCACCCTGTCTGTGTGTGAATTAAAATTTGACCTTTACGGGATTTAATCCCTGGTCAAATGCTAGAAGCCTGACCATGACTGTGTGTGAGATAGAAATTGTTCTTTACGGGATTCGATCCCTAGTCAATGCTGGAAGAGTGACCCTAACTATCTGCGACTTGCGTAAGTACATGATTATCATGAGTCCACCTTGTGTTTCGGGTTTTGACTAAGGAGAGCTTATCTCAGTCTGTTTTGTGTAAAGGGTAACAAAATGTTGGAATTCTATTTGATATATATGATATGTGATGTTTTAATGAAAGTAATGGTTTGATTTTTAAGTTTCCTATTTAGTGTAGTTTGATGATTTATATGGTTTTGAGGTTTCTATATTTAATATATATAATTTATAAGTATATATTAAATATCCTAGTTAGAGTTTAGGGACTTGGTCCCGGAATCTGGTTGTAGGATTCTCTCTCTAAATAGGAAGATTGGGAGTTTTTCTTGAGGTATGATAGATAACTATGGAGTGTGATTTTAAACACTAATTTGGAATTAAAAGATAACCCATGTGTCATGGCTAATTAATTATGCCAATGACTATATGTAAATATTATAAATAATGATGATAGTCTGTAAATTAAATCTGCATGACTAATATTTGAAATCATAATATTTAACAGAATTTATTTTTACAAATTAGATTAAATCTACTAAAGAACCCAATCTGATTTTTATGAGAAGATCTAACATATTTATATTAAATCACAGTATATATATTTTAACAATAATATTGCACGAACAGAATATAAAAGAAAACTATTCAAATCTATAAAGGTATTATCTTTGAATGAACAATAATAACATGAAGATACTTATCAGCCCTTTATTTTCTTTCCGACTAACTTGGAAACTGCCACATTCCACCCAACCATAGGCCTCAAACCGTTCCTAGTTTGTTCAACAGGTCACCCCGAGCTGAACTGAGCATGACAAGAACTAGAAGGCCTAGGGTAAATTTTCTATCTTCTTTACTAACAGGAGAGTAGTCACAAGGTCTGTTTACCAGCCATTTGTGTGGATCTTGTAAAATAATTTCCCCTAATATTTTCACAATCCTCTTTCTAGGACACACCAAATATCATACAATTTGGTAATTTGAGTGGGAAAGTATCCATGACTGAACCCTCCAGTGAACTTGGAAACACTTCCCTTTGCAATGCTCTTTCTCTACTACGTATAATATTTTATGAGGAAGGCTTCTAGGAATTAGGTTTAAATCACTTAGTTTAGTTGTTAGACACAGTGATTGTTCTGTTTTTATCTTTAATTAATAATTTAGTTTATTTTTAACTCTCACAATTTATTTTATCTTTATTTAATAAAAGTAGGATTTTTAGTCATCCTAACATCTAGTTGATCTTAGTTATCAATTACTCGACCATTCTAAACTCTTTTATGTTCGGGCGCTCTTTGAGTGGCATTCCTAGTTAATTTAAAATAATAAAGTAGATAATTTAGTTTAATAATAATTCAAAGGATTATTGATGCTCCAAATCTCTCAAATAAATGTATCAGTTAATCACCATGAGTCTAAGTGCTCCAGATCATTACTGCTCAACACTCACTCAACTAATAGTGCTCCAGATCTCACTTGCTCAACACTATTAAATCAATGGTCACGGTGCTCCAGAGCTTATGTTCAACACCAATTAAATGAATAGTCCTGGTGCTCCAGAGCTTATGCTCAACACCATTTAAATAGTACAAACAATCCAGATGCTCCAGAGCTTACTTGCTCAACATTTATTAATAAGACAATATTAAAAATAGTTTTAGGTGTTATTCAGATATCACTTACTCAACACCCAAATAAACAGTATAGGTGCTCCAAAGTTCATTTTATCAACACCTGTCAAAATGAATTAACTTTTTAGAAAAATTAACATAAAACAAAAGTAATATTTTATTGGGATATTGCATCCCTTCCAGCTTAGAACAACATCGTCCCAGTGCTAGGGACTTTAACCGAAACCTTGAAACAAGGAGGGGTAGGCCTTTTTCATTACGATTTCATTTTCTCATGTAGCCTCTTCAGGACCGAAATGCTTCCATTGCACTTTCAACTAGACAATGGTTCATTTTCTAAGCAGTACCTCTGTCTTGACCAGTATATGAAGCAGTTCTGGCACAAATTCCCCTTCGGGTTCTACCTGTAACAATGACCAATCAATTACATGTTTAGTATCATAAACATATTTCTTAAGTAATGATGCATGAAAAACATTTGGACCTTTACATGCGCAGGAAAAACTAGTTCATAGGCCACCGAGCCTTTTTGGCTAATATTTCAAATGGCCCACAAAATCTGGGAGCTAGTTTCCCACATTTTCCCAAGCTCAGTGAGCTATTTTTTGCCTTTACTTTTAAGTAAACATGTTCTCTGATTTGATATTCTTTATCTCTTCTTTTTATGTCGTTCTTGTGCTTCTTTTAGATTTTTCTGTACCTTGGTAACCAACTGTTCCAAATATTTTAATAGGTCCGGCCCTAACATGAGCCGATCCACTAGGCTATCCCAAGTTATCGGTGTTCTGCATTTTCTGTCGTAGAGTGTTTCGAATGGGCTCATCTTGGTTGAGGTCTGATAACCATTGTTGTACGCAAACTTTGCAAGATGTAAATATTCTTCCCATTGGATAGGGTTATTCATTACATACATTCTAAGCATATCTTCTAGTATTTGATTCACATGCTCTATGTGTCCATCCATCTGTGGATGGTAAGCAGTACTATAATTTATTTGCATTTCCAATCCAGAAAATAACGATCTCCAAAAGTTACTTGTGAACTTTGTATCTCTATCCGAGATGATGGATTTAGGTATCCCATGTGGTCAAAAAAATTATTTTAAGAAAATATATGCGATGTTAACAACTTTATAGGAATATTTTACCGGAATGAAGTGTGCGGCATTGGATAGTTTTTCTACTACAACCATGACTGAGTCATTATGCTTCTTTCTTTTCGATAGACCCATGATGAAATCCATGCTAATCACTTCCCATTTCCATTCTGTAATGCGCAAGGGTTGAAGTAGTCCTGTTGGGTTTTGTTGTTCAGCTTTAACTAACTGACATTCTTAGCATTTGGCAATAAATAGTGCTATGTTTGTTTTTAACTTTCGCTAGAAGAAGTGCTTCTTTACAGCTGATATCATTTTCTGATATACTGAGTGTCCGGAGTAAGGCTTCTGATTAAATTCATTCAATATTTTAGATCTGGTATCTCCACTCTCAGGGACATAAAGTCTATCTTTAGACCAAAGTAGCCCTGATTCGTCTATTTTTATATTCTTTTTGTTGTGTAAATAACCTGTCTTCTTGTATTTTCTGGAGAATTTCGACATAGAAATGATCATCTTTACTTGTCGTCCTTATTTTTTCATGTAAGTCAGAACTTGTTTGGCTTACAGTTACCTCATAAAGTAGGTGGATCTTGCGACTTAAGGCATCCGCAATCTTATTCTCCTTTCCCTTGATGTGTTTTAGTTCAAAATTATATTCGCTGAGGAAATCCATCCACCTATCCTACCTAGAATCTAGGTCTGGTTGGTCAAAAAGATATTTCAAGCTCATATGGTCAGTATTTAGGATAAATTTCTTCCCCATGAGATAGTGCCTCCACATTTTCAAGGCGTAGAGGATGGCAGCTAACTCAAGATCATGTGTTGGATAGTTATTCTCGTGTTCCTTCAACTTCCATGATTCGTAATAGGTCACAAAGTCATTTTGCATAAGGAATCCCGCAAGTCCTTCCTTGCTTGCGTCTGTGCAAACAACAAAACCCCCATCGGGATCCGCAATCCTTAGAATGGGTGTAGTAGTTAATAACTTTTTTAGTTTCTGAAACAATTCTTCATATTTAGTTGTCCATAAGAATTTGGTTTCCTTTTTCTGTAAGAATTTCATAGGGAATGCAATTCGGGAGAAGTTCTCAATGAAACTCCTATAATAACCTGCTAATAATAAGAATGATCTAATGTTTGTGACACAAGTAGGTGTAGGCCATTCTTCGATAGCTTTGATATTTTCCGGATCGACGACAATACCATTCTCAGAGATGATATGGCCTAGGTACTATATTTGGGGTTTATAGAAGTCACACTTACTAAATTTAGCATATAGTTGATGTTCTCGTAGGACTTGTAGTACAATCTTGAGATGTTCTTCATGTTCTTCCTCACTTTTAGAATAGATTAGTATGTCTTCTATGAATACTAGTACAAATTTATCCAGGTAATTACTGAAAATGTTGTTCATCATGCACACAAAATTTGTTGGTGCATTAGTTAGCCAAAAGGGAATTACGACAAACTTGTAGTGGCCATACCGGGTCTTAAAGGCGGCCATGTTTATATCTTCGTCTCGGATTCTTACTTGATGGTATCCGGATCGTAAGTCAATTTTGGAGAATATTCTTGCTCCCCCAACCTAGTCAAATAGATCGTTTATTCTAGGGACTAGATCCATGTTATTTATAGTTAATTTGTTTAGTTTTCGGTAGTCAATGCACATCTGCATTGTACCATCCTTTTTTTTCACAAAAAGTATAGGTGCTCCCCACGGGGACACACTAGGCTTGATGTACCCTTTCTCAATCAATTCTTGCAGTTGTAGTTTTAATTCTACTAACTCTGGTGTACTCATGCGATAAGGGACTTTTGAAACTAGTACCGATCTGGGTACTAGTTCTATTGAGAAGTCTAAGTCCCTTTTTGGCGGTATCTCTAGTATCTGTTCTGGAAATGCATCCCTATAATCCTCTAGGACGAGAAAGTATTCAATTTTTTGTTCCTTTTCATTTTCCAAGTTGTGAATGTTGACTGCATAAATTTTGCATCCCTTCCTTACACATCTTTGTACTTGTAAGGCTGATATTTGTTTTATAGAGACCTTCTTAGGTATACCTTGTACCTTTATGTGGTTTCCTTGTTTATCTGTGCACATAGAAATTTTGTTTAGACAATCGAGCATGACATGGTATTGTTCTATCCAATCCATGCCTATCGGTATGTCGTATGCACCTAAAGGTAAAATGTTTAAATCTTCCTCGGTTTGGAAACCGTTCATGTCAATCTTGCAACTTTTAATAAGTTCTGAAATTTTTCTCTTTGTACCCGTGGCCAATTGTACCAATGGCTTACTATGTTTCCCTTTGTTTAGTTTGCAATTTTCAACAACCTTAGGGGAAACATAACTACGAGAATCCCCTGGATCAATTAGAATTGAAATAGGTGTAGTTGAGATTTTAGCTTCTATTTCGACCAAGGTGGATTGATGGTATGTTTGTATTCCTTCTAGGGAAGAACATATCCTAGGTGTCATTGCCATATCTTCCACGGTTGCTTCCTCCTATAAATTATTTATAAATCTAGTGTTTTTATTTGGGTAATCCTTGTAGTAATGAGATCCTTGACATCCCCAACAACTTCCTGGTATAGGGGTTGTTCTAGTTCCTCCATCCATTGTTGGCTTATTAACACTCTGTGCTTGCATATTTGTCTGTGTCTTGAATTTGTTGAAACTATGTTTAGCCGAAAAAATATTGTTTTTCTTTCGGTAAGGAGGTGGTCTAAATCCTCGTCTTTGGTTGTCGAAAGAGGAGCTAATATTCTCCTTCTTTTTGTTTATATTCTTAGTTCGGTGTTGGTTGTGTCCATAGTAGAGTCTAGCCTTGTATAAGGCCACTTCCAATGTCTTTGGCGAATCAAATTCAATTTTATCTCTATAGAAAGTAGGAAGAAACCATAAGAATTTTCGTACTTTTACCTTCTCATCCTTTACGTAGGGAACATAGTGTAAAAGTTCAAGGAATTTGTTGATCAAAGAATCCATGGTAAGGGAGTTCCATTGTAGTTCATGGAATTCCTTTATTTTCTTATCGAAAAATATTTCTGTCATGTATTTCTCTTGAAACAATTTTCTAAAGGTTATCCACCCAAATCTTGTCCTACTTAGTTTCTTGGTGTGTCGCAAATATTTCCACAATTGGGAAGCTTTTCCATTTAGATTGTAGATGGCCAAGAGAGACTTCATTCAGCTGGAATACTTATGTACCTGATAGTCTTTTTCCATCCCTAAAATCCATTCTTCAGCTTTCTCTCCTGAATCTAAGTCTCCTTTGAAAGTTGGAGCCTTGATCTTCCTGAACTCTCCCTGCAAACTGTCATCTCTCTTTTGTTTCTTCTTACGAGGGGATGATAAATAAAAATCGAAAGAATCCCCATATTCATGGCCTAAGGTATTGGATGAGTCTGAATGTTCAAAAAACTCCTCATTTTCTTAAATTCTAGACTACTGGTTTTCCTTTCATGGTGTTGTTTACCCATAGATCTATTTGTTAAGTGTGTTGTCTATCTATGGTTTCTATTTTCAGTTAAGGTTTGTAGTACTGCTTTGTTCAGCTCATGTTGTTCCTGTCTCTCGTTTAAGTTATCATCTTTAAAACTTTGAAACTCTGCTTGCGAGCTCTTTACTGTTTTCAATAGTTTAGAATATTTGACTCTCTCGAGACTCTCATTTAGTTGTACTATCAATTCCTCTTCCCGAGGTGGTGAATTCAAGTTCCCGTGCTGACTGTCGTCTTTTTCAGCATTCATGATGCTTCTCTGTTCTGAAGCAAAATTATATTCAATCTGTAGACACGATTTATTAGTTTTACTCATTCGTGAATTTGCAGCGGTTTAAGTAGTTTAAGCTCATAGGCCTCGAGTATTTGAATTTGGGCTCTGATACCACTTGTAATGTCCCTCAAAAATACAACTTAAAACAAAATTATAAGGGTCTAATCCGTCGTAAAATACATGATTCTGTAAATTAACTTCAACACTGGTTAATTATTAATATTCTTACTTATTTGCGTCTCGTATGGTTGGTGACTTAGTTGTTCTAAATTTTTTATTTTGGATTGTTTCCTTTCACTTGAATTTTGAATGATCAGTATAGGATTATTTAGAGTGATAGCCTAAAATAACACCTAACTCACTATAATAATATTTATTCATCATAAGTAGATTTGGTCTTGACCTTAAATTATAATGATGATGGAGTTTTCTTTTATTGTAAGTGTTGTTGATGTATTTGTAACTTCGGAAGATATTCACTTGTATATTGTATGTATTACATTTGTACTTTAATGTATCCCAAACGGAGATGTATTATTCCTCCGATTGGAAGTGTTGTCATTTGTATTTGCAAGTGTCGCAAGTTATATTGTAAGTGTCGTAACTTATATTTGATGGGTTATTAGACCACCTTAGAGGGGTCGGACCAGTATGAGTTAAAGGGTTATTAGACCACCCTAGTGGGGTTGGCCCAGTGACAAGTGGTAATGGGTTATTAGACTCTCATAAGGGAGGCCGTCCCAGTTAGAGTAAAAGGCAAGTAAAGGTAAAGTATAAATAGAGAGGAGCACCTCTCTATTTATTCATTCATTCACTCACTCACTTCGCATTAGTGAGAGAGAGGAGGAGTGCGAAAAAGTTGAGGAGGAGAAGATTCTAGGAGACTATCTCTTGTTTTGGGATTTCATCTTTGTGATCTTTGTATTGGTTCTCATTCTATCTCTGAGGAAGTTGCAGGGTTTTTCACCTTCTTGGTTTTCCCCGGTGAAATGTTTTGTGTCTCTTGTCTCTTGTGTTTGATATGCTATACATGTTGTTCTCTCAATTAAGATCCTAGATCATATTGAATTAAATGATGAAAAACTAACATGGTATCATAGCTATCCTGAAGGAAGGCATTGTATGGCATTGACGACACTTGTTGCACTTGCGACAAATTGGAAGCTAGGGCTTGGTATAGTAAAAACTAGTCATTGTGGAACTTTCGCTATAAATCAGTTTTGGAGAAGGCTCATGATCTGAAAATTTTACAGGACGAAGATGAAATGTCCATGTACCTTGTGTCCAAATATCATCCTCATATTGGTTGTACTTTGTGAGATATGATTCGTACAAGTTAGGGTTTCTGCCTCTTCCAGAATGCATACCTAAATAGATGACCTAGGCACAAAGATCATATATCGGGCTAGGAAGCTCCAAAATGGAATTCCATAAAAAGTGAAAGTTAGGGCACAGACTACAGTTTCACAGGTCCGAGTTGCAGAAGCCGAAGTTGAAACAGTGACAGGTGCCACTCCGTACAAGTTCGCTATGCTGTTTCATTTCATAAACAGGTCATGTTGTGATACTTAGCATATCTCTCTCATGGAGAATCCATTAGAGCTTAGATGTATGGGTTGGAAAGATGCCAGGTCAATCTACGACAGGCCGAAGTTTTAGACCCTGAAGATCCGAAATTTCAGAGATACACCAAAAACAATATGGCATATATTTCTGTCCAAACAGAATTGGATTATGAGCATGTTCATTTTTTGTTTGTCTCTGCTACGGGAAATTAAGGTTTCTGCAAAAGTTGGAATTTTTGGAATCTAAGACCACGACTGGATTCTCCTCATCAAAATCGAAATTTAGAGACCAAGATCGAATTTTTTGGTTGGGTAGAACCCCGGGCTCTATCAAACCCTAGTTCGTGATTTTGACCAGAAGACCAGAACAACCAGAAAACCATAATTTGACAGAAGCTGCAAATCCAAAACTCGCAAGTCAATTTTGAGGGGTCAATTTTTGGAGTTTTCAAAATATGAGCACCCCAGCTTGCTCGCATCAGTCATCTGCATATCCCTGTCCAAACAGAAGTTTGAAATTCCAAGTTTGGATTTTGAGGGTTTCTCTGACAAACCCTAGCCAGCTCCAGATCCAGATTCAACAAATCAAGTGGATTGTGTTAATCCTAGAAGAGAATGATTTGGACACCTAAATAAGTAAAGAAGTTCCAGTTCCAGAGGGAGATGAGGCTAAGACCTTACAAAAGAAAACTACAAGCAATCCCGACAGGTATGACTTGAGAAGATATAGGTATGTTTTGAAATTTGTTTCAGTTCATGATATATTTGTGTTCTTATTATTAAGGTTAGTACAATCATGATTAATTTTAGATTGTCTGATCACCTTAGTAAAAGTATGAATGCATGTGGATAATAGAAGACATTCATTTATTAGGGTTATGACACTTATGATTGTACTAATGCACTTGTGGTGTTGTATGGGGATGATAATGTCTGCTAACATGAAAGGTACATCAAGAAAGAAAAATCCATATGACCATGATGACATGAAGACAAAGACGCATCCATAGTCATTGATCACATAGAAGCTCTACTTACAAGGTATGTATAATTTGGTTCTACAATGCTTAACTTAGGAGATATACAGGTTACTAGCACAAGGTTGAAGAGAACAAAGAAGACATTGTTTGGGTATGTTAGACAAGCATGATAATCCGGGTATGTTTCTCTTATATCAAGTTAGAACCTTACTTTGTGTTAGGATCTTAGATAAGTATAATTTTATATGATTGATAATGATTATTCATGAAGTCATAAGTTTGAGTAATCATGGGTTTATGCATATTATGCTTCTTAGTTTGATTAGTGATATGACAAACTAGAAGAGTCCCATGGTCATATAAGAATATGAATAAAAGTACTCCCTGAAACCTTGAATACTAACGATTGTGATAAATTACCTGTATATGAAATAGTCATGACCATACATGTTTAAGATTATTTAGAATCATAATGTTTTCATAGTATTGAGATTATACTAATATGATTATCTTGAGGATGACACAATGATGACACTAGTGCACATTTAAGCATGCATAGTGGTCCAGGATGGATATAAGTTCAAAGTCAGATAATCCAGGAAGCAAATATCAAGAGGGAGCACACTCCAGTAGTTCTTGCAAGGAAGCAAATATCCAGAGGGAGCACACTTCAGTAATTCCTTTAAGGAAGAAAAGATTGAGAGGGAGTCCACCCAACAAGCAAACAAAGATAAGTATTTGAATTGTCATTTCTTGTATATATGATTACTTAAATGATGTTGTTCATTCATGTACATACTTATGTTCCTAGATTTAGGATGTATATTATGCATTTTATAAAAGTTGCATTAATGAACAAGATATTGCTAATATAGTAATGGGTAAGTGGCCTATGGTACTGTACAACACTCCATTGCTACTTATATAGAATGAAACCTCTTTGCTGACATGTTGGGAGTAGTGCACACTCTTAACAATGTTCTTGTAGAGATGGAAGGAATCTATAAAGTTACAGGATATGGATAAATGTTGTATTGAAGCATTAGCTAAGATAATTGCATCACTGTATGACATATGTCCTTATGCGTAAGATTATGTTCTGAAAACTATGAGATGTTTCTAATCATGCAATTGAATTTGACTTGTAGGAAAGATCATGTACAAATACCTGCAAAAGAAGGACAACGATATTTGTTCCAGCAACGAAGTTCAAGAAAACTAATTATTGAAGATATTGAAGAATCTGAAGTTCCCAATATCAAGGATGCAATAATGGAAGGATGCCATGATTGAGGAGTACCAGTCAATCATGAAGAATGATGTCTAGGATGTGGTCCTGAGACTAAAAGGGAAGTTTGTTGTGACATCCAAGTAGATGTACAAGATCAAGCATGCTGCAGATTGTAGCATAGAAAAATACAAGGAAAGGTTTGTGGCTCGTGGCTTCTCCCAGAAAGAAGGGATAGATTATGAAGAGGCTTTTGCACCTGTAGCCAGATACACTTCCATCAGAACAGTACTTTCTCTGGCTGCAGTAATGCAGTGGAAGATGCACCAGATGGATGCCAAGACAACTTTCTTGAATGATGTAGTCGAAGAGGATGTGTATGTGGAGCAGCCACTCGGTTATGAGACACATGACAGGGAGTCCTATGTGTGGAAGTTAAAGAAAGCCTTGTATGGATTGAAGCAAGTACCCAGGACAAGGTATGGCAGGACAGACAACTTCCTGTCTAGATTGGGCTTTACGAAGATTAAAGCGGATTCCAACCTTTACTACAAGGTTGAGGAAGGAAATCTAGTGATACTCCTACTGTATGTGGATGACTTGTTTGCGACAGGTGAGGATAGGTTGATTTTCGACACGAAGAGGAAGCTTGCTGCTGAGTTCGAGATGAAGGACTTGGGTATGATGCATTACTTTCTAGGTATGGAGGTGTGGCAGAGTGTAGATGTAATCTTCCCAGGACAAGGGAAGTATGCAATAGAGATCCTAAAGCGGTTCAGGATGATGGACTGCAAGGCCATGGCCACACCTATGGCATCGAACCTAAAGCTATTGAGTGATGCTTCATCAGATTTGGTTGATGACACGATGTATCATCAAATGATTGGGTCCTTGATGTACCTGATGAACACGAGACTAGATATTTGCTTTGCTGTGAACACCTTGAGCCAGTTCCTGATGGATCCTAGACATGTTCACTTGATTGCTGTAAAGCATATTCTGAGGTACTTGAAGGGTATGGTTGATTATGGGCTCAAGTATGATGCAAATAAAAAGTTTAACCTGGAGGGTTATGTTGATTCAGATTGGGCAGGCAGTGCTGCAGATAGGAAGAGCACTTCGAGGTGTTGCTTCAGTATGGGATCAAGTGTGATCTCTTGGTTTAGCAGGAAGCAATCCTGCGTAGCACTAAGTACAGCCAAAGCAGAGTATGTCGTAGCTTGTTCGGCCAGTTGTGAGGCAGTATGGCTAAGGAAGATACTATCATATTTATTTGACCTCCAGTTGGATGCTACTTGTATATTCTGTGACAGCCAATGTTGTGTGAAGTTGTCAAAGAACCCAGTGTTCCATGACAGATCGAAGCATATCGAGATCAAATATCACTATATTAGGGATATGGTGCAGAGAGGAGTAGTGAAGCTCTTGTATGTTGCGACGGACAAGCAGAGTGCAGATGTGTTGACCAAACCACTAGTTAGAGTGAAGTTCGAGTACTTTAGAGAGAGGCTCGGTGTTCTTCAGATAGAAGATACTTCGAGGAGGAAGTGATGGGACACATTTGTAGGAGCCATTCCAAGCATGGTGGTAGGAGGATCCTTTCCATGGCTGTCGATGTAAGTGTTGTGTGATGAGCGTTAAGACGATGCTACGAATGATGCTATGTATGATGATGATCAGGATGATCATGTGTGATGAGCATTAGGATGATGCTCCAGATGATATGCATCAGGATGATGCTATGATGATGATCAGGATGATCATGTGATGATCATATGCATAAGGACGATGCTATGATGATGATTAGGATGATCATGTGATGATGATATGCATTAGGAAGATGCTATAATGATGATCAAGATGATCATGTGATGATGATGTGCATCAGGATGATGCGCTGTATGATGATCAGTATGATCATGAGCATCAGGATGATGCTTTGTGCAAGGATGATTAGGTTGATCATGAGTATCGGGGTGATACTTCGAGGCCGTGGATATGTGACAGGATGTGCAGTAGCATGTAATAGCTCCCTGGGAGATCCTATTGGTTGAGCAGTAAGCTCATAACCAGTCCTAGGATGCTCTTTCAAGGCTTTGCGAGGGAGGCATGTAATCAGTCTTGGAGATCCGATAGGTTGTGCTAGGCACACAAAAGTCCCGGGATTCTCTTTAGAGATATTGTTGATCATGCTAGGCACATAAAAATTCTTGGGATGCTCTTTTAAGGTTTTGCATGTTCACATGTAATCAGTCCTAGAGATCTGATAGGTTGTGCTAGGAACGTAAAAGTCCTGGGATCCTCTTTAGAGATCTTGTCGGTCGTTCTAGGCACATAAACATTCATGGGATTATCTTTAAAGGTTTTGTGAAGGATGCATGTAATCAATCCTGGGAGATCTTACCGGTCTTGCGAAAGCACATAAAGGATCCTGGGATGCTCTTGTCAGGTTTTGCAGAGACTGTATGTAATTAGTCCTGGGATATCTTGTCGGTCATGCAAAAGCACATAAAGGTTCCTGGGATGCTCTTGTCAGGTTTTGCAGAGGCACATAATCAGTTCTGAGATTCCACCTATATCAGGCCGCTCGCAAAGATGATGAAGACCTATAGGAGGCTAGGCCTACATCTAGCATGAAAAAGGGTTGGCTCTGTACAACTTCCTATGACAAGAAGAATTGAGAGATGGCACCAGCGATCGAGATGACCATTACAGCAGCAATGACGATGATGCTCCATGATCTAGTGACGATGATCCAACTCCAGAAATGAAGACTTGTGCCTATATATATTCATGACCTGTGTCAAGATAATACCTTCCTAGTTAAGAGGGATTTTTGATGTATTTGTAACTTCAGAAGATATTCACTTGTATATTGTATGTATTACATTTGTACTTTATTGTATCCCCAATGAGGATGTATTATTCCTCTGATTGGAAGTGTCATCATTTGTATTTGCAAGTGTCGCAAGTTATATTGTAAGTGTCGTAATTTATATTTGATGGGTTATTAGACCACCTTAGAGGGGTCGGCCCAATATGAGTTAAAGGGTTATTAGACCACCCTAGTGGGGTCGGCCCAGTGACAAGTGGTAATGGGTTATTAGACTCTCCTAAGGGAGGTCGGCCTAGTTAGAGTAAAAGGAAAGTAAAGGTAAAGTATAAATAAAGAGGAGCACCTCTCTATTTATTCATTCATTCACTCACTCACTTTGCATTAGTGAGAGAGAGGAGGAGTGCGCACAAGTGGAGGAGGAGAAGCTAATAGGAGACTATATCTTGTTTTGGGATTTCATCTTTGTGATCTTTGTATTGGTGCTCATTCTATCTCTGAGGAAGTTGTGGGGTTTTTCACCTTCTTAGTTTTCCCCGGTGAAATGTTTTGTGTCTCTTGTATCTTGTGTTTGATATGCTATACATGTTGTTCTCTCGGTTAAGATCCTAGATCATATTGAATTAAATGATGAAAAACTAACAAGTGTTCAATGCATGTTTTACTCTACTTGTCATATGGTGGAATATGTTTTAAGGATGGTTGTTGTCTCTGTGGATGGATCTTGGACCCACTGCTTCTCGAGTTTACTTAACATCATTCTTAATTGTCTCTGCAGGTGGTTTGGTTGACCAACGCAATTCCTTACGGCTAGCGTATGCAATGCCCTAAGTTCTTCAAAGTTTAAGCTTTTCCAAGTATAAAGAAGGGGGAACAAGGTCTCATAGTAAAAACATGCCATGGTCATGCATAGCGAAGCTTTGGTGAAGGTTTCCCACATTTTATATGAACCTATGCGCTTATAATAATGTTCATTGGTCTTATCTTAGTGCCATTCGTATGTAATTTAAACCATAGTGGGGAGGTGGTTGGCATTCAATGTTGTCCATGTGATGGCCAGGTGCATGAAATGTGTGAAGGTTCCACGTTGGCATTGCATTCAAGATTGGACAGGAGGTAGGGTTTTACACTTTCATTCACGGTTTGGATGTATCATTTGGTATGTTTGTGACTTCATTGTAGGAGAGGGAATCTGAGGCTTCCTCTCTGCATTTTCCTTGGAAGCGACTTGTATAGGACCAGAGCTACACTCTTGGTCTGTGGTGTAACGCTTGGGAGGATGCGACTTCACGGTGTTGGATTCAATTCAGGTATGGTTCTACCCACTCATTATTTGGTATTTTTTGTGTAAAGATTTATGTATGTGCATTTTCATGTCAGCTGACCTCTAGTTTGTTCTGTGTTCAAGGTGATTTATACGACATTTTACCACCTGGGGTTGCTCTGCGAAAATGCTAGTTGACTGCGATTTGTTCGGGTAAGCTCATGGCCTCTAATGGACTTGCTTTACTCTATGGAGAAACGTTTGAATATGTTGGTTCTGGTTTGTGGTTTGGTGTTTATAATGCTGGTTCGATGCACTCCTGGTGGAGAGGCAAGGGATTCCTAGTGAGCCATAAATATTCTTAGCAGGGTGTTGCTCTGTTGCATGTCTGTAATTTTTTCCCATTTTGGGGTTTTTCACTGTGTAATTTAGATGATAGCGATTTTGTATATTCAGGGTTTATATAAGGGTTTTAAATGAATGTAATATGCCTATCAGTAGTTTCAAGTGCTCTGGTTTTGGTATACTGTGTTTTGAATAGCAGAGCGCTTCACGATTTTATGTCTGTAAATTAAAATGGCATTCTCTGATTTGGTCTTCCTCTGCAATATGAATTGTCTCTCAGTTTTGGTATTTTTTTGCAATACGTATTTATTACTTTTAGCATAACCATGATGCTTTCTGTTCTGGAATCTATGCTCTGTTGTTGAGATTTTGCTTATTAAAAACTACTCTAATTTATGGGTTTTCGCCTTTATTTTCAAAGTGTGCATGTTGTGGGGAAAATGCACCTATAGTTCAGGGAAGAAACTACCAACTTACGGTGATAAAGATAGACTTACAAGCATTCTGCAAGTACAACAAATAAATGAAGAGATTAGGGTTTAGAGATGTAGGCACCTCATTCAGAAGGTTGATCCTAGCTTTGCCTCTCTTGCTCTTCAATGCTTATCTAGTGTCGCAATGCCCAGACTTGCAAAACAACTTGATACCCTTCTCAAACACATTTGACTACATATATAAGACTGAATTACTGAACAAAGTATATAATTTAGATTAATAATAATTCAATGGACTACTGATGCTCCAGAGCTCTCATCTCAACATCAGTTAATCACCTTGAGTCTAAGTGCTCCAGAGCATTACTGTTCAACACTCACTCAACTAATAGTGCTCCAGAGCTCACTTGCTTAACACTTTTAAATCAATGGTTAGGGTGCTCCAGAGGTTATGCTCAACACTAGTTAAATCAATAGTCCTGGTGCTCTAGAGGTTATGCTCAGCACCAGTTAACTAGTACAAATAGTCCAGATGCTTGAGAGCTCACTTGCTCAACATCTTTTAATAAGACAATATTAAAAATAGTTTTAGGTGCTATTCAGAGCTCACTTGCTCAACACCCAAACAAACATCCTAGGTGCTCTAGAGTTCATTTTTTCAACAACTTTCAAAATTAATTAGATTTTTAGAAAAATAGACATAAAAGAAAAGTAATATCTTCTTGGGATATTACAGCAAAATTAGTTTGGAGGGTAGATTCACAAACCCAAATCTACATAAAGGGTACCTAAAAGGAGGACTTCTTAGTGATGCGTGCATTTAGAAAGAGAACTTATTCACATGTAAGTGATAACAACATTAGTTGGTGAGGACATAGAAAAAAAAGGCATCCCAAAACAATTGGTGTTTTAGTTGGCTAGAGTAGATTTGGTGACAAATTTGTGAGTTTGTGTAGAGTAGTGAATCTTGAATTGGGTTTATGTCCATTTGTGGTTCTTGATGTATTGTTAAATACCAAATACAAAGTAAGGTAGTGGGGCGACTTGAAGAATTTGATTAGTGCGTGACCTGGAAGACCTCCAAAAATTATAATCACTAGAGAGCAACCACAGTAGATTTGGTGACAAATTTGTGAGTTTGTGTAGACTAGTGAATCTTGAATTGGGTTTGTGTCCATTTGTGGTTCTTGATGTAATGTTAAATACCAAATACAAAGTAAGGTAGTGAGGTGACTTCAAGAATTTGATTAGTGTGTGACCTGGAAGACCTATAAACATTATAATCACTAGAGAACAACCTAGAGTGTCATGGACAAGATAGAAGCTTGAAAACTTTAGGTCATAGAGAGAGCCGTGAGTGGTTGGAAACTTTTGTCTCGTAGAAAGAGTTGCAAGGAGTAGTTTACTACGGTCTTGATAAATATAAGACAAATACTGAACGTTGTAGAGAGAAGACACACCAACACAGTTATTACTTTAACTGGACGATGTAGATTTGGTGACTGTTTTGTCAATTTGTGCAGATTTGTTGTTATTGAATTGGGCTATTTTTTTAGCTTGCCAATTTGTGCATATAAGTAGCTCTTGAATTGGGTTTGTGTACATCAGTTGTTCTTGAAGTACTTTTGAAGAGCACATGGTGAGGCAATACAAGTTTGATCGGTGCGTGACATGAAAAACCTCTAAGCATCCGCCTCACCAAAGAACAATCTAGAGTGTCATAGATAACATAGAAGTTTGAAAACCTTAGGCTCATAGATAGAGCCGTGAGTTAAGGTTCATAAAAACATTAGGTTCACACCTAGAAATTTCGAGACCAGAAAGAGCATACCGTAGGAATGTTTTCAATTAAGTCTTATTAAGTAGTGCATAAAAGTGAATGATATGAGAAACATTGTTAAGGAAAGTCGAATAATGTACCATATTACTGAGAGTGAATGAAAAATGCACAAAGAATCAAATGTTAAAAGCTTCAACTCACAATTTTATTATTTGATTCTCGAACGAAAAATGACAAAGAATCGAATGTGAAAAGCTTGAACGGACAATTTTATTATTTGATTCTCTTTCAGAAGAGTAAAGGTTTATGAATTTATTAAAGATATCATATAAAATTTAAAAATTAATGAATATAAAATAATTTAATAATTTAATATTATTTTAAGTTATTATTTATAGAATAATTAAATATTATTTTAAGCTATTATTTATAGAGTTTTGAATATATAACTTATAATACAAAGTGTCTTAACAATAAACCCATTCATTATCTATTTTTCTATCCATAAACAAAATAATTTAATATTTTAAATAATATAACAACAGAAATATTTAATAATTATTTTATTTAAAAGTCATTTAATTAAGATAAATTTTATTCATTTATAAAATTTTAATTTAAAATATTATAAATAATATCAATTTTTATAATTATAACATTTTATATTTACATGTTAAGTTAAGTTTACTCTTCTTAAAAATAAAATAAAATATTATTTTTAACAATAAATTGAAAAAATTATATATATGGTAATTGCATAAATCAAATATATAGAGGTATATATATCTTATCTTTCTAGTTATTTGAATCTATTATTTCTTACACAAAACAACATCAGATTATGTATTATTAATTATAATAATTATAAAATAATTAAAATATATCATTCTTAATTCAAAATAATTATAAATCCTCATTTTAAACACAAATATATAAAAATATATTGTATTATTTATTTTCACTTTTATAATTTTAAATTTACACATAAAATTGTAGAATAAAAAATATTTTAAATATTAATATAAAAATTTATCAATAAATTAAAAAATATGAAATAATAGATATTTTTGCATTAAAAAAATATTTATTACAATATCTAAAATATTTAAATTGTAAATAGGAAGATGAGAAATATATTAAAAGATAAAAAAATTTAAATTAATTAAAAAGTATAAATAAAACTTAAAGCTTAAAAAATAATGTTATTTTTTAAGTCAATTCTCGTTAAGGTGTGGATTTTGGGAGCATGATGAACCAAGTGCAATATGTCCCTCGGTTGCTGTTCTTAACCAATGGTTCATTACCACATGACAATAGTAGAATAAACAAACAAAAAATATTATTTTTAAAATTTGAATTTTGAAAAACTAAATTTTACTTGTTTAAATTCAATTTATAATTATTTAGAAACATATTATTTATAATTATAAATATAATTCTAAAATTAAAATTAAAATTTTATTGCTCACACGGGTGTAGTTCAATTAGCGATTCACTTGATATAAAGGAAATGTTGTAAATGGAGGTAACGAATTCAAATCATCGAGACTTGCTTATTTTCATATGATATTCATTTATTTGAAATTTAGTTTTTAAATTTGACAACAAATGTATTTAAACATTTTTAAATAAAAAAGCTTTTTGAACGAATACTTAAAATATATTTTTAATAATATTTTATTCATTTTATTTTACACATTTACAATCTAACAAATCCAAATTAAAATGAAGACCAATCTTAACAAGTCCAAAGAAGACCAAATATTTACAACATATTAAATCTAAATTAAAAGTAAAACCAATCCACAAGTCCAAATAAAAAAGAAAACCAAGATTACTATTAGTTTGAAATCTCTTCTTAACTTTTTTAAACAATTTCTTTTAAATATTTCATAGTTATCAACTTCACAATGAATTTAGAATAGATTAGAGTAGAATATTTTTATTTAAAATTTATTTGACATATTATAAGTTCTATGAAATCATGAACTATAAAATTTCGATTCCTCATTTATTTAGTGATGTCTACAATATTTTCAAAAACTAGTTTTTTTTTAATTAAACTCAAATTATGTGAAATATTTGAGAAACCAATTTTTTTTTGTTAAAATCAACTAATTATATAAATTACTCAAATCTTTAAGAAATTATAATAATTGTTTGTATCTAATATCATAATATTGATTTTTCATTTTAAATATAAAATCATTTAATATGATCTGTTTGATATTGATTTCTCATTTAAAAAATAAAATAAAGCAAAAGTTTGTATTTTAATAAATCTAGACCAAAACAAAATCACCCTTTCAAATAATTGCAACTTCGCCCATTTCCATTAGAACTTTCTAATTTAAACATTTCCACGGCCACCATTTTATGAACTTGCTTTAAACTTTAACAAATTTGATCAATATGAAGGTTCGAGGTTCCTAATAATGTACACAATTTTTTTTTTCCTAATTAAAACTTTTAATTTCTAGTTATATTACCTTAAATTTGGAAATCAAAATTTTATGTATTATATTTTTTTTTATTTAAATTTTTTTAAATAAGTGTGTATTGTTAGCATTCAAAAAAACCTCAAAATAGCTAAATCATACTTTAAAAGTAGTTATATTGTGACTTTTAATTGTAACTCTCCATTACAATTGATATGTTACATAGATTGTATTTTAACATTCAAAAAATTAGAAATGTTTACAATAAGTTTTTAGTTTTTTAAAAACTTAGAAATCTCTACACTAAGTTTTTAGTTTTCTGAAAACTTAGAATTCTCTACAATAAGTTTTTAGTTTTCATAAAAACATTAGCTCTTTTTTTTTCCCGCGAAAAAAAGCATACTATTGATATTCAAAAACTGAATCAAATAGTACATGATGTGACAGCTACATAACTATGGTCCAAAACCAGAAATACAAAATACTCAGAAGTCCTCCCAAATACATACAAACTTACTAACAGTATCTACCAAGAGCCAAAATAATAGAGAAGAACAAGTCTCTAATCTAGAAAATACATAGAGCCCGACTCTATCATCGAGTTCTCACAGTGTTCTTTCCAAAATAGAAAGCCCTCAACATCTTCGAGAGCCAACTTTGATAAGTGATCAGCTTGAGTGTTAAACTCTCTATAAATATGTGTCAGGGACAAAGTGCTGAAAGTTCTCAATTCTGTCATTATTCTGTTGCATCAGTAATCTATGTTTAGGATGTGTAAAGTATATTCACCCCGTGCCCACTTAATCGTGACACGTGAGTCACCAAAAGACTTTAACTGTTCCCAATCCAAAGATGTTTACAATACAAGTGACACACCAAAGTGCAATCAATTCTGCTTTCATATTGGTCCCACTGCCACAATTTAGGCAGAAGGAATAAAAGTGTTCCTGATTCAGATAAATGACACCACCTGCTCCACATTTCCCCAATTGAGAAGCTCCATCGAAAAAAAAGCATCAATGCATAAAAAGTAAGCTGAAAGTTCCCAATAACTCATTTGACAGGGGTGGCCTCAACTGGCAGAAAATCTTGGTATTGGCTCAGAACATAGTTAAAAATACTCTCCAGATTAGGGTTGCAATTCTAAAAAACAACAACATTTCTTGCTCTCCAAACAGCCGAACATATGAAAACCGGAAGGGTTAGATAAGTCTTACAACAGTTGACCCATAAATGAAAACATGATTCAATGTTGTTACCTCCCCAATGCATAGTAATACCATAACACATATAAAATTTATCCCATAGACTGAGTGTAAAAGAACAATTGATGAAGATGTGTGATGAAGATTCAACCTCATTCTTACAGAAGACACATATGTTGGGTCCAATCCACCCAATCGATGACAGATTCTCCCATGTTTTAAGACGCTCCTGAAGCAGAGACCATGTAAAACATTTAAGTTTCAATTGGATGTGCCACGACCATATAACTTTATACCACCAGTGCATTGGAAGGATACAGTGTCTCTTGATCATATAGCAATAAGCAGTCTTCGCAGTAATACTCCCCGTAGCTTCATTTCCTGCCCATATCACCTTATCTTCCCCACAGCTCAAATGGATACCTGCTCCATTCAATGCATGTATATAACGATCCCATTCAATAATGAATTGTTGTGGAATCTTTAACTCCTTAGCAGATATCCAATATCTCTGCGCTTTCCTAATGACAATAGAATCTAAAGTGTAATATCCATCATTTCTGATAAAAGATAATAAACCCTGAGACAAAGTATAGCCAGCATCCACACCCATGATAGGGTCAACTCCTATAGCAACCTTCAGACCATTCCCAACTTTCCACCTAATTTCAACAGCTAGCCAACAATAAACTTTGAAGAAACCGTTCCAAATAGGAGACACGCCTCTAGTCATCTTGTTAGGCCTTCTCAACCATTCAATAATATCGATTTTCACATAATTATACTGAATAACATTCGACCAAAGTGTGTCCCCAAATAATGCCCTCCAAAGACTCTTCAAACGCAGTTCGGCACTGAAAACTGATAAGTCTTTTAATCCCCAACTTCCAGCAGTTTCCGGCATGGAGATTTTATCCCAACTCGTCAAAGACAAATATGATTTCTTCAATCCCCCGGTCCATAAAAAATTAAATATAAGTGATCTAAGTTTGTTTATCACCGAGCAAGGCACATGAAGTAGGGATAACCAATACACGGGAATCCCCATCAAAACAGATTTTATAAATGTGAGCTTCCCCCCAATGGATAAGAGACGAAAAGTCCAATGAGATATCCTAGTCTCAAACTTTTTAATCAACCAATGCGAGTCCTTGATATGATAGCAATTCGGCTTAAGCTAAAAACCTAGGTAAGTAAAAGCTTCAGTAACCTAGATAAGTAAAACCTTTAGTAACCTTAACTCCTTATCCCAAACAACAACCAAAAAAATATTTTTTATATTTATGTAATTTTAATTAATTTATTAAACAAATTATATTTTTAACCTTTCCAAAACTTTGAAAATCTCAAAACTGAAAGGATTGCAACTCCTCGTTTCAATTCCCATCAATTCCCGTCGATAAAAAGATTGCTACTCCGCATTTCAATTCCCATTGATGTGTTATACAAATTGTAAATTTAACATTCAGAAAACATTAAAAATCATGGGACAGTCGGATTGCAGCTCCCCAAAAACCCTAAAAGGGCACACTTTAATTAACCCTAACTAACTATCTGAATAAAGTAATCCGTCTCATTAAACCCTAAGTTCAACGCTACCGCTCATTCCCTCCGTCCTATTCCTTTGAACAAGTTATCCATTGAAATCCTATTATTATCTCATTTCGGTGGGTTTTAGGATGTGTCAACTTCTGCTGAATCACAAATTACTAGTATATCTGGTTTACAGGCTATTGAATATACCCTTAAAAGGTTGCTGTTCCCATAGTTAAAAAAAATTAAAAAAAATCTCATTATTCTCTCCATCCAACTCATTTCAACTTGTTCTCCTTTGAAATCCCCCGAGTAAGGATGATCACATGCATCCTCCGCATATAAGTATTTCAAAAACGAGAAACGGGCAATTGACAATATGCAAAAATGCTTATCATGTAATAACTGGTTCGTTTGTGAGGGAAGAACCGTGAGATGAAAATGAAGGCAATCCATGCATTTAAAAAAAACAAGGGTCATCCATAGTTTCTATAAAACAGTCACCGCCGGAAGAAGCAAATCTGCATTCTGGATTTCCAATCCTCTCAACAATGAATACAAAGCTCTTCCACTCATTATTTTCTGGGGAATCTGGTTGGTTTGGAATGACATTTTATTTGTAGACAGATTAGTACCATCCAAGGTTTGTGCAATAAACAGGATAGTTATCTTGAAAGTTTTTAATCAAGAAAGTGAGGTTATTTATTGTAGACAGATTAGTACCATCCAAAGTTTGTGCAATAAACAGGATGGTTATTTTGAAAGTTTTTAATCAAGAAAGTGAGGTTATCCATAAATATATGAGGGTAAATTGACATTTTTTTTTAAGGTGCAGCACAAGGGCATCCTCAAATTAGTAGGGGCAGGGAGTATCATTTACCTTAGAGACTGCTCACTACAAGTTCAAAGCAGGTGTCCAATAACAAAGTTGAATTATTAGTATTTCAAATTGTCCTCAAATTAATATTATATCTAAAAATTCAAAAAATGTAATCTTTATTTGTTATTTAATGGATGATGAAGAAAAAATCAGTTCACAATATTTTTCTCAAACCCTTATATAAGGAACTAATGGCTCTTGCAGGTACTTTTCAGATCATATTTTTTCATTATATATAGAGGGAAAAGAACACATAAGCATATTAGCTCTAAGAAGGGCTCCTCCTTGGAGCAGGTATTTAGAAGCATATTATCTCTAAGGAAGGGCTCCTCCTTGGAGCAGGTATTTGGCATAGGTGGTAGCCAGCCCAGGCATTTGGTAAATCTCATCCATTAAAAATGACGGTTTTAACACTAACTACAGACGTTTTCATTGTTTTTTTTCTGACAGGTAGTATGAAATATAGGCCATATTCCAACCCTGTTCATTGTTTTTTTTCTGACAGGTAGTATGAAATATAGGCCATATTCCAACCCTGGGTAGTACCAATCCGGGGCAATATTGACAGATTTTGATCCTGGATCGTACTTTTCAGGTCATATATTTTCATCATAAAAAAGAAAGGAATACAAAAGCAGATTCTCTCTAAGGAAGGGCTCCTCCTTGCAGCAGAAATGCAGATTCTCTCTGAGGAAGGGCTCCTCCTTGCAGCAGATATTTCGCGTAGGTGGTATCAATCGGAGACAATATTGAGAGATTTTGATCCTGGACCTTTTATTACCTTTTATTACATGAGGATGGACAAACACTTTACTTTCTTCGTTACTGATTATGGAGGACTGAGTATATTCCACAACAATTTTGGTATTGCAGAATGTAATCTTTAAAAGTTTATTTTGTAAGAACAAGAAGGAACAGTGTACAATTATGCATGTGCTGTAATTGGTTTAACTTTTTCATTGTTAAAAGATGACTGCTTGTCAGACGGGTTTGATGAACCACTACTATATATATACATATATGCGATTTTTTTTGCTGTTTGAAAACAAAAATCTCCATCTCCAAGAAAGACGCGAGAATGCAGTCGTTGTTTCTAAATTTATTTTATCTTCAGTAGGGTGCCTCGAGAAATCAAAGCTACGCTAGCCTTTAAGTCGTTAGAAAAGCCTTACAATACCAGATTTCTACCAATAGATCCTAACGAATGCAATCCTTTTTCGGATGGTAATTGCTCACTTGATTATTGAACAAAATATATATCATTTAAAAAAAATCCTGGACCTTTTTCACCCAGCTGTATATACTACTTTCTTTCTAGATTTTGGTTAACGGACGTTTAGAGATGCCCATTTTAATAAGCTTCGTGACTGTCAATTCTTTCTATAAATTCGGAACATCTATTTCACCAAGTGGAAATACTGACAAATAAATACTTTTAAGAGTGAAAGAAATTGCAAGAGACAGAAGAAGGCAACTTACTCGTTGTTGCTTGCAAATTCGTAAATCCTTCCAGTTTCAGAGAAAATGAGTAGGGCAACTTCGGCATCACAGAGAACAGAAAGCTCGAACGCCTTTTTTAGCAATCCGTTCTTGCGTTTGCAGAAAGTAGCATGTCGACTTCTAGGGTTTTGAATGTGTTTCATCTCCACCCTCTTCTTTCCCATTTTGGGTATTTCCAGAACAGAGCTGAGGAATGTCCAGCAGTTTTAGTATTTTGTGAGAGGGCCACAGCTGGAGCTAGATTTATAGTCTAATTTAATGGCACTTCTGCTAAGCCCCGCTTTATGGTCTAATTCAATGGCACTTCTGCTTACTTGCCATCGGAAACCTCGAGTTACGACCCAGCTGTCCTGGTCAACGACAGTTTTGTAAGAGCTGTCCTTCAGAACCCAAAATGGCGTTCCCAGGAAAAAACAGATCGTAAAAAAAAGTGTCAAACTTTTTCGTGGGACATTGAGAAATAATATACCGCCCTGTCTCTTAGTTACCGTAGGTCCTGCCAATCCACGTTGAGGGTATCCAAATATTCCGCTCCGTCCGAATATGTAGTTTTTTTTCAGTGACTGATTGATTGATTCGTCATTTATTAGAATGTAACATATAGTGAAAGCTGAATAGCATGAATACGATTGGGCGTGATATGTGACCTTTCGAATGCTCGATGGGTCGACCTTTATAACCATATTTTGGTGCCGCATCATGTTTTTCCTTCAGAAAGAAAACAAAGCGACATAAGTAATTATACTGTCGTTGGAAATGACTTGTGGTAGAAGTACTTAGAAAACAAACAATGTGGAAATGACCATAAATAGTGTTCTCAGTACATAACAAGGAAATTGAAAAAAAGCATCTTGTGAGTGAGAGAACAACATTGGATGGTGAATACTATTCAGCCTGCTGAAGGCCATTTAATGCAACTGCAGCAGGTATGTTGATCACAGGCCTATTGCTGCTGTATTAAAGGTTTTGTAGCAGGCTGAATAGTGTTAGCACCAGGATTGGATAAGAATGGTCCATAATAGAGAATGTTGAATAAGGTTGTATTATATAGGTAGTATACATATAGAGCAAGGTTTTTAAAAAATGGTATATATATTTAGGGAAATTTAAATCTAAGTGAGTTTGTGTGATAATAATATATTTTAGTGGGCTTAATGAATTTCAGTTAATTGAGTTTTGAATGGGAATAATGTATTTCAATTAATTATGTTTTGATTCAAAATAATGTATTCAATTAACTTATTTTTTGTGTAATAATAATGTAGATAAATGTAGTTCATATGTTTTTATTTTTAATAAAGATTTTTTTTCTTAAGCTAGTGGATTACTTTCTATTATTATTTAAAATACATATTCTAAAAAATAGTCCTCGTGCTCCCTTGCTACAAGGGAAACCAACCAAAAAGGCGAAAGTTTAGTTTGGTAGAAATGTTAATATAAAAAAAACCCATAATTTTCTAATAAGTAAAGTGTTGTGTCAAAATGTTTGAAAGTTATTATAAATATAATTTATTTTTTTTATTTTACTTTTTTATGATAATAATGATGATGATTAACTTCTACTGAGAGACATTAAAAAGGTTTAAGTTTCGTTTGCTTTAAACTTTTGTTCCTATGCTCAAAAAGCTTGGTTAGAAGCTTTCTAAGCTCACTATAGTTTTGGCAAGTTAGGAGGTTAGCAAGGTTTGTATTGTAGCAAATACTATGAAAATCATATCTAATGTGGGTGTAAGCAAAGCACTATAAGAGAAAGTTATTTTCATCATCAACGCTCATAGACTCACAAAGATAGCATACCCTTTCCACCCAACGAGTTTTGGGAATAGACCAACGCCTTGTTTCGCTATGAAGCTCATGGGAATTCGTTATAATCTTGACTATATTAATTTTCTTCTTTGAACTAGTTACTGTCGATAGATATTTATGATCTTCCAAATTAAAGCTAATAACCTCCTTATAGTATCTTATTTTTTCTTAACCACTAAATTTTCCTTGCACCACAATTTTTTTTAAACTTAAAGGTAATAATATTTTTGACATTATCGATATTCTGTAAAGCATCTTTTTCATCAATGCCCCAATGGTCTAACCAAGCCATTGTAGTTTTACACCAACTATGTTTAAGGCGTAACTGGTTTTGACTTGAATTTAAATCAATTTTAGGAATTCTCTCGTTTCCCATGTTATTTATCTTGTGCTTGTACATCAGGTACCCATTCATTCCCATGCTCTCGATGGGGGAAAGACCCACTTCTATGAGGAGAATATGATAAGGCATATTCCTTTTAATTTTGAGGTTATAAGTTATAGAGCGCTTCTAGATTTGCTCAATCTTTCTCCAAGATTCTCTAGAAATTTTGCACCCCCATACTTCACAACCGTATAAGATAATAGGGATGACAAGAGTTTCAAACAGGAACTTTTTTTAATCCCACGTGAACAGATTGGATGATTTACAATTATTTTCAAGACCAAAATAAGCTTTTCATCCCCCATTAATCCTTGTCTCAATGCTATGGTTCCAATTGTGCTTCTGATGAATATCAATTCCAAGGTATTTGTAAAAAGTCACTTCCTTTAGTTTACTGTTGTCATAAATAAAATTTTCCTAGGTGTCTTTCTTAGATTTTATAATCATAACTTTTGTCTTGTCGGTGTTAACAGTCATACCCATGTTAGAGCAGAAATCTTTGAGAATTCTTAATTGTTTATCGAGATCAAAGGGACACCTTTCGATAAGAACAATATCATCAACATAAAGAAGGAGGATGATAACTATCAGGTAGATAAGATCGTGTCGGTACAACCTGCTTCTTCTAAACATATTTCTAGTTTATCGATGTAAATGCCAAAAGGGGTAGGGGAGAGGGAAAAACCTTGCTTAACTCCAATATTACAGTTTATATCTGTTGACAAGCCCTCATTATTCTTAAATTTGGCAATGAACTTTTCATATAACCTTATCACGACAGCTCTCAACTCAAAAGGAACATTAAGATCCTCTAGCCTATTCCATAGGTTATTTCTAGGCACTGTATCAAAAACTTTCCTAAATTCCACAAAGCAACAAAAAAGGTTGGACTTATTATTAGGAAATTCCTCTGCAATGATTCTAAGCATAACGAGGTGGTCTGTGGTTTAATCTATCCTTCTAAAACATGCTTGGCCTTTAACCCGCTTACCTTCCATTTCTAGCCATTCATTGATCTTCTTTTCTAAGATAATACCGTATAACTTGGCTAGGAGAGGGATTATCATAATGGTTTGATAATTAGAGGGATTATTTTTATTGCCACTTTTGTAAATAGGAATAATGAGGCTCTGATTCCAAGGTGTAGGGAACCCTTGATTGACCGCTATATTAAAGAGTTTGTGGATGTGTGGGATGAGGATAGGCCCCCCAATTTTTAATATTTCTGCTTGGTAGACTTCAATGTCTTTGGATTTTCCATTTGCTAAGCGCTTAACCCTAAAATCTATGTCTTTTAACGAGAAAATTTATTTCATTGTAAGAAGGATTTGAATGTTATCTCTGATATATGTGGATTCATAAAGATTTTTAAGATAGGAATTCCAATCTTTTAAAACAATCTTATTATCTTCTTTTGTTTTGCGAGTTAGAATTTGCCTCCACAATTTCTTAGGATCCACCTTGGAGAAGTGTAAGAGATTTTCCTGTCATTTAGTAAGATAGCGCTTTTTTCTCTTTTAATTAGGGTTTTGTAGTGATTTATCTTGTCCATTTTTATCGATTATGCAGTAACTTGCTTAATTTCTTTTCTCGCATTATTACACTCTTGACCATACCAAGGGTTTGTTCTATTATCTATTTTTTTAACCGAGACTTCAATAGAGAACTTGCTAATGGACGGCGAGATGGATGTAGTAAAATTATGGTATATATTTTCTATATTCTCCATACTAGATAAAGGAAACAAATCATTTTTAAATCATGGAGAAAAAGCTCGGTTTTATTTTTATCGAAGATCGGGTGCTTTTGGAAATGATAGTTTTCCTCTTTGGGATCGCTATGCATGGAAATATTGAGAGTTATAATTAAAGGCTTATGATCAGAGTTAGGCTCATGGTCATTTAAGATGTCGAAATCTATTAACTTGTTGCATAAAGGGATATCAGAAATAACATACACTACTGCCAAGCCCGTGAATACAAGTCATCTGGCTAGAATTTGGCCATTTTGTTAGTCCGTTGCAAATGATAAGATATTAAGTACTACAAAAATTGACCATCTCATAACCGAATAAATTTTCACCTAGATCTTCAGAACTTATTTTGTACCTATTAGCTAGCTCAAGGTCTTCATCTAACCGAAGAGGATTAGGATTGGAATGATTGCTTAAAAGAATAGCTTGGTTACTCGAAGTTCAAGCATTGAAGTAACCCATCAAAAGGATATTGCCTTCCTTCCTTAGACTCGAAATATCATGTTCTAAACCATTATAAGGACAATTTTTATCTAAATTGTGTTTTCTATATAAGTTGGAAATGATAGGGGAAAAATAACAAATGGATATGTAGGTTTTTTCGTTATTAATGTATGTGATATCTATCCAAATAAATTGGTTGTAAGGGTCTTTCTTATAAATCCTAACATGATAGGACATGTTCTTCATAATCTAACATGCTATACCCCCAATGCCTCTACGACATGAATGTTTATTCCATATCAACCAAATGACATATCCGTATATATCAGCGACATTGGATTCCTCGTGCTCCCAAGTTTCAACCAATAATATAATATCAATTTCACTCGGGATCTAACATAACTTGGGGCCTTTTCTCCATGGAAATCCTCGACAGTTCCAGGAGAGGATCCAGAGTGTGTCAAATTTCTATTTATTACTAGTTTGGTTTCTATCTTGAATAACAACTTTCTTGTTTCTAATTAATGCTCATTTTCCCTCCTTCCTAGCTCATTTTACCTTTTGGACCTCCTTTCATAGTTTGACCTGATCCTCTGGAATGAGGTCTTCATTTATAAATATTCCCGAGCCTTTTAAACTTGAGGTATTACTAAGTATGCCATATTTTTGTTCGGTAGAGCTAACCTTAACCCATATTAGTCTTTAATTATTCTAAATTAATTTCCCTAGACTTGTTGATTCGTGAGACTGATAGTTTCAATTTGTAATCTATTGTGAAGTTATGTCTTGAAAATGGCTAATGTATCCTCTTCTACCTCCTCTTTTAAACCAAAAATTATGAGGTTCAAATATCTTTTGTTACGCTCCTAGTATAAAGCTATCAATTTATTCATTTCCTCTTTAATGGGTTTGATTTCTAGTTTACCTTCTATATTTTTTAGGGTTAGGTTGTGATTTACTTTTTCCTCTAACTCTTTAATCCTATCTTTTAACTTAATATTTCCTACCGCAGGTGCATCTCCTTGTTTGGGTGCTTTTTTGCGTTTCCAATGCATATATTTTGATCTCCATTGTCTCCACCATGTTCTCTAATTTTTTTATCTTATCATCTATTTATTTTTGGATCTCTTCTTGAAAGGATGTAAATTTATTATTGAGCATTGATTTTAACTCTATCTGGAGTTTAGCTTCTCTTTCTTCCCTATGTTTCTCTAAGAATTCTATATATTCATAAATTTAAGCCTCTCCTTCTTCCCTACGTTTCTCTACTAACTCCATATATTCATATAGGCTATGTAGGGTAACTGTGCTAGGTCTTCGTTTAATCATATTTATGTGAAAATGTAGATATGTATACCAAAAAAAAAAAAGAAGAAAGTGGAGAGGGAAGGAACATATGCACCTGAATTAGAGATAAAAAATGATTGATGAAGATGCCTTAGCGGTAGATGCTAATTTACTTTAACTTTCACGGCAGAGATTCACCAAGGGTTTTCACCTTATAGCTTCATTGCAAGTTTCACCAAGGGTTCTTTTCACCGAAGGTTTCACTGCATAATGTCCATAAAGTTGTGCCAAAATGTTTGAAAAGTATTGTAGATATAGTTTATTTTTATTTTATTTTTATATAGTGATTATTATTCTTTAAATAAAAAGCCATATATATAATTTCAAAAAACTATGTTTGAATAAAAAATAAAATAAAATCTTAAAATTTTATGAAATAAATACAACCTAAAACATGAGAAATCTATGAATTCAATGGCATTTTATTTTGAATAGGTACTAAGAGTAGTGGGGGTGAGAAAAGCTTAGAATGGTGTCTATTAATTTATATAAAAATAAGGAAAAACATCATATATGATATATTTTGCTTGCTAAGCAAATTATTTATTATACATCAAATAACATTAAAAAATATATGACATATAAATTTAATTTTAATATTTATTAAATACGATGGCCTAAAATATTAATATTTGCATCTTTATCTTCTTTTAAAATATTGATGACACTAAACTTTTTAGTGATTTGAAAGTTAGTATAGAGGTTCAAATTTGAAAGTTAGTATATGGGTACAAGTCACAATCATAATTTGTAATTCCTTCTCTCATTTTAGTACAAAAATAATTGACAATTTGTCACGTCTTTCCTATTATTATATTATTATATTGGTCATGTCATATTTATTTATAATAATTTTACTACAATTTAATATTCCTACATTAAAACTTTGTTTCACATTAAGATTTATTCTAATTTTGTGTTATTGACAATTTGTCATGTCTTTCCTATTATTATATTGGTGATGACATATTTATCTATAATAATTTTACTACAATTTAATATTCCTACATTAAAACTTTGTTTCACATTAAGATTTATTCAAATTTTGTGTTGTTTTGCATATTTCCATATACATAACATGTATGAAATATATTTATAAAGCATTATCTATACCAAAAACTTGAACTTGAAATAAGGATGGTTGGGCTTAGTTGTGAAATCTTTTAGTATATATTACCTACCTTCAAAAAAATTAAGGAAAATATCAAAACCATTAAAAAGTTTTGATGGTATAGTCTTTTACATGCTATCAAAACTTTCAAAAGTTATAATAACATTCATAGTTTATGAAGAACATCTTAAAACTCTTCCACATCATCTTTTCCCAACATGATCTTCACAAAGGTATAGGTGATGGATACCACCTAAGGAAACCACTCACTTTTCATTTGTCAGAGTCCATACATTTCATGAGATGTACAAGTACATGAATAGATCAAATGGTATCTTAAGTCAACAATCATGGGGGACAAGATCATGAGTTCATATGTTATATATGTGCACCTAATGATAAAGACATTTGGGAGTTTTCAAATAATTCAATAACCATGGACATACAATGTAGTGATAAGTAAGTATTATCTTCCCATTAGTGGAATCAAATGGATGACAACATGAAAGGCTTGCCACTCATTAGTGCACTCAAATATATGACAACATGAAAGGCTTACCACTCACTCAAGGAGATGAGGATTCACTCTTATTTCCTTTCACCAATCAAAGGATTACCACTCACTAATGGAAGATGAGGATTCGCTCATATTTCCTTTCACCTTTCAAATGCTTACTACCCCACAGTGAAAGTGGAAGATGAGGATTCACTCTTATTTCATTTCACATTTGAAATATTTATTTTATTTATCAATTAAGTTGTTTACATCAAGATATTTGTGAGTAGTTCTATAAATCCAAATCCCATGTATACATATCTTATGAATCAAAAGTGGATTACACCCTATAATTTCATCAAAGACTACAAAGAACATTTAAGATTCTCATCCTAATTATTTTGAAGGCAATCAATTAGCGATCTATAAATGCTACCTAATATATATTATGAAAAATAAACTTGTATTACTTAATTCTCAAGAGTTTAAGAAACTTCACATAAACTATATCTCAATGATGTCTATGTAGTAATATGTTTTAATTTTGAGTAAGGTTGTAAGGTAAGGAAATTGTATTCAAAGCCCCTAGTTCCCTCACCATGTATTGCTTCATGTTTGAACTAAAGAAACTTTGGATAAAATTTGTATCAATGATGACTTTCTAATAATATGTTTAGATTTTTAGTAAGGTTGTAAGAAAAAGAAATTGTATTCAAAGACCCTATTGTCTTATTAATTATTGCATCGTCTTTGTTTTGTTAACCATCATTTTGCCTCTTCACATTATCTTGTCTTTGTTTTTTTCCCTTTCCAAGAAGGATTGTGAAATTCTATTTGGAACTCCCAGGACCTTATTAACTATGATGTCTTCTTCTATTGGTTTCTCATCACATTGCCTCTTCACATTGTTTGTCTTATTTTTGTTCTTTATAAGAGAGATTAATGGACCCTTTAAAGTTATTTATTCTTTTTAGGAATAACCAATTTGTTTATTTTAAATAGGATTTGGAAAACTTTGAATCTATCTCTAAATTCTAAACTTAGTCAAACTCCTCTTTTTATGTTTTTTCAACATTAATAATTTCTTCATCTTCGTTTCTTTAATCATCCTCTATTAAATAAGAGGAGATTCTCCACAAAATCTTTCAATGTCTACATTGTTCTCACCCACTTTTGTTCCCATTCATAAATTAGGCTTATTTTGAATGTTTTTATTTTTATGTTAAGATTTTGTTTTTTAAAGCATCATTATTCTTAATTATTCTTATAATAATTGATTTTTTTTACAACAAACCTCAACAAAATAACCATATCCAAAACAAGAATTGACAACAATTGAAAAATATTTGAGCGTCGTATAATTTTGCACTAAGTTAAATTATCAATCAATAATTTGATAGCTTTTAGGAAAGAATGTTCAAAGTATTCCTAAACACATATGGCTTGGTTGGTATAAAAGCTTCGATGGCTATTAAGGTTTTCATATCCTAAAATATCAAGGGACAAAAAGCAATCTTACGAGACTAGAGTTGATGAGAGATCCTCTTCTTCGAAATTCAAGTCTGTCAACCTAGTAGTTGAGAGGTATATAAGCACTTAGGTACAAGCCATTAGGGACTATGGATCATGGCCAAATTATGTCTGTGACATCTTTTAATCCAAAATGAGTCCCAAAAAATCCTTTTCCTGAACAATAAGCTTTTAACATGACCTTTCTTAATAGGGTCAAACATTTATCAATGTTTTTTTGTTTTGTTTTGGAGATGGGCACAACCAATAAATTTACCAAGCAATATAGTTTAAAATATATCCTTTTCCTGAACAATAAGCTTTTAGCATGACCTTTCTTAATAGGGTCAAACATTTACCAATTTTTGTTTTGTTTTGTTTTGGAGATGGGCACAACCAATAAATTTACCAAGCAATATAGTTTAAAATATTGGAGGGATTTTCTAAAAGCGTGTCCATATCTTAGGTGGCCAAATTATGTCCATGACATCTTTTAATCCAAAATGAGTCCCAGAAAATACTTTTCCTAAACAATAAGCTTTTAACATGACCTTTCTTAATAGCGTCAAACATTTATCAATGTTTTTTATTTTTGTTTTCTTTTGTTTTGGAGATGGGCACAACCAATAAATTTACAAAATCAATATAGTTTAAAATATTGGAGGTATTTTCTAAAAGCGTGTCCATATTGGATTTTTAGATCAAAAACCTCCCATGTTATTTTTACAAATCGAGAAGCTTGGTTGTAATTTGATTTCTTGAATTTTCTTAAAACTAATTTTACAATCTTTCATTATTCTTGTGCACTTGCTATGGATCTTTTATTAAAGTAGTCATTCCTTGAATAGAAGGTAGTCCCCCTCTTTATAAGGAGGTCAAAAATCTTTTCATTTTTGTAGTTGCTATGAATTTTTAATTAAATTGTCCTAGCCTTTAATAGAAGGTAACCCTTTTCCTCTTTACGAGGAGGTTGAGAATAGTTGAATACAAAAATATTAGGATTAAACAAAAAATTTTATAAATACAAAATGTTAAAAACATGGTCATAATAAAATGTCAAAGCCCTTGTTTCAAAACATCCTACTATGTGTCTAGTGATTACATTGGCAAGCTTGATAGGTATAGTCCTGCAATGTCCCTTAAAAATAGAAAAAATTTCAAATTTTTCCGATACTAGATTAAACTGATAAAGAGATGATGAGTGGTAAATTATCTTCAGTATTACTGTGTACCTACTGTATAGATATTTGTTTTCTGTTCTTTGAAGTGTCTTGATTTCATAAGTGTCAAGGTTTGCTGATTGTAACTACTACAGCTTGCGGAAGCGATCTAAATGAAATTCTGTCGTAAGTGGACAAGTGTTTAAGGTGTATTAATGCAAATCTTTTTCGTACTGTTTCAAGAGTTTGTGTGCAAATTATAAAAGTCTAATTGACTACTCAGGTGCGATGGATCCCTAATGATAGCGGTTGATGACCCATGATGAAATGCATGGTCTTTCAAGGGCTATGTACCTCGGTAGAGCTACCGAGAGGTAGGGTGTAAGAATTTGGATACTTCTGACTTACTTAGCGAGTTTCGCTAATGCACTCTATTTGTACGTGTTTGCAGGTGTACCTATGAGGCATCTACTGAGACTGCCTACTCAGCCTTTCTAGCAAATGTTTAAGTCTCAAGTATGAGGGCTTGAATTTTGACACTTTGAAAAGAGCCTTGTTGGGGTTGTAATACTTGTTACACTATACCACTTATTAATCTTGTATTAAAATGGCACCATGTAATGTTTTGGGGCAATGTATGGTTGATTGATTTTGCAATACAATGTGGATTTCAAATGGTTCCAAAACTATAGAGGTTTGAGTCACGTCGGAAATATTGGAGTGGGTGGTGGTATTGAATGCATTTCTGCCAAGGCACATGGCCTGCGCTGCCAGTTGTGCTGGGGGTCTTTTCTAGGGTTCTACACTATCGAGAGGCATTTTCATGTTTCAATTCTTCTGTCTACTGTGGATGCATTGAGGGTTTCGTTCTTGACCTGAGCTGTGGCTCATGGTCACCATGCCTTATGGAGTAGAGGTAGCGACTGAAAACCTTTGGAGGTATTTCTTCTCAGACTCCTGCTACACCCTTGTTATTTTCATTTTTATATAAATCATGATATATGGTTCTGACTTTGTATGGCACGTTTGGTTGCAGGTTTCGACTGGCGTTTATCTTCTGCATGTTCGGTAATCAACAGTGGCGATGTTGGATAGTGGTAAGTTCAGAAATTGCCATCTCTTGTTAACTTTTCAAAATTTACTTCAAACTGATCTAGGATCTTAACTGAGAGAAAAACATGTACAGCAAATCTACAGCATATCAATCATGCACACAATAATGCAAGTAGACAAGAGACACAGAGTTTACTTGGGGAAAACCATAAAGGTGAAAAACCCCAATAAATTCCTCAGAGATAGATAGAGAAATGATACAACCAGAATACAAGAGATAGTCTTCTCCTAGCAGCAGAGCCTCCTCCTCCACAAGTGAGCCACTCTCCAAAGTGTGAGTGAGAGAATAGAATGTATAAAATGAGAGAGACACACTCTCTATTTATACACTAACTTGACTTGACCTTTACTCAACTAGGTCAGCCTCAACTTAACCACTTAACATAATGCTGACTGGGCTGACCCCCACTAGGGTGGTCTAATAAACCTTTGACCCACATGGCCGACCCCCAATAGGGTGGTCTAATAACTCTTTGACCCACATGACTTATACAGGGCCGACCCTAACAAGGTGGTCTAATAACCCATCAAGTATAAGTTACGACACTTACAATATAAATGACGACACTTCCGTATAGAGGAATAATAACATCTCTATAGGAATATAACCACTTCTGTATAGAGGAATAATAACATCTCTATAGGAATACAATATACATATATGTGAAATACATTCCGAAGTTACATATACATCAACACTCCCTCTTAACTAGGAAGGTATTTCTCGACATAGGTCTTCTAGAACAAGTCTTCTTCTCTGGATCATCATCACTAGATAATCGTCATCGAGTCATCATCATCGTCACTGTTGCTGCTATCTCAATCAATCTCTGAATCTACTCATCATAGGAAGTTCTATAGAGCCAATCCTTTTTCATACTAGATGTAGGCCCACCACCTGCAGGTCTTCGTCATCACTAGCCATACTATGGAATCCTCAGGACTTATTACGTGCATCACAAAACCTTGAAAGAGCATCCCAGGATGTTACGAGCACACAGCTCTACCTATAGGATCTCCTAGGGCCATATTATATGTGACCTCACCACAAAACCTCACAAGAACATCCCAGGCTGTTACAAGCACATAACTCTACCTATAGGATCTCCCAGGGACAAATTATATGTGGTCATCACAAAACCTCGCAAGAGAATCCCAGGCTATTATGAGCACACAGCTCTACCTATAGGATCTCCCAGGGATAGATTATATGTGGTCATGGAAATACCTTGCAAGAGAATCCCAGTACTTATTACGGGCACACAACCCAACCTATCGGATCTCCCAGGGACATATTATATGCCATAGGACAAAACCTCGAAAGAGCATCTGCCAGATATCCCAGGGCCAGATTATATGCCATAGGAAAAACCTCGAAAGACTATCTGCAGATCTCCCAGGGCCAAATTATATGTCCTCCCAGAGCAAAACCTCGAAAGAGCATTTGCCAGATATCCCAGGGCTAAATTATATGCCGTAGGCAAAACCTCGAAAGACTATCTGCAAATCTCCCAGGGACAAATTATATGCTTATCTGCACAACCTGATCCATGGCCATAGAGTATCAACCTGATACTCACCATACATCATCCTGATGTATACATGATCATCCTGATCATCATCACTGCAACATCCTGCTGCAAGTCATCTGGAGCAACATCCTGAAACTCGTCATCCACGATCATCCTGATCATATCATACATCTACCTGATGCATACCAAGTATCTACCTGATACATATCATCATACATGATCCACCTGATCATACAATGTATCCACCTGATACAAATACAAATACATGATCCACCTGATCATACATGATACATATCAACATACATGATCTACTTGATCATACAATGTATCCACCTGATACATATATAGATACATGATCCACCTTATCATACATGATACATATCAGCATACATTATCTACCTGATCATACAATGTATCCACTTGATACATATACAGATACATGGTCCAAGCATCCAACATGATGCATATACAAAATACATACAAATGATCCAACTGATCATATCCAGCATCCAACATGATTCATACATACATAAATGATTCAACTGGTCATATCCAGCATCCAACATCATGCATATATATATAAATGATCCAACTGATCATAACAAGCATCCAACATGATGCATATATACATATACATAGTAGTATCATCATAGCATCCTGATCATCATAGCATCATCCTCTTCAGATCATCTCATCATCCACGAAGCACAGCCTAGATGCACATCATCCAGCACTTGCACCACCGACATGGGAGAACACATATACCACCATTCGGGGAAGGCTCCAACCCTTACTTTTTCACCATGGGAGAACACATCTACCACCATGTGAAAAATGGCTCAGTAATTACATCACGACCAAGGGAGAACATATCAACCATGTCAGAAAAGCTCATGTGCATCTGCATCTTCCGGACTCATCACTTCCCTTTGGAAGGAACCTTGATCTGAAGTGCACCAAGCGTCTCTCTGAAGTACTCAAACTGCACTCTGGCCAATGGCTTGGTCAATACATCTGCAACCTGCTCATCCATCACAACATACTCTGCTTCGGCTGTACTTAGTGCTACGCAGGACTGCTTCTTGCTAAACCAAGAGATCACACCTGATCCCTTACTGAAGCAACACCCAGAAGTGCTCTTCCTATCTGTAGCACTGCATGCCCAATTTGAATCAACATAACTCTGCAGGTTAAACTTTTGATTTGCATCGTACTTGAGCCCATAATCAACCGGATCAGATGGAGCATCACACAGAAGTTTCAGGTTCGATTCCATAGGTGTGGCCATAGCCTTGTAGTCCATCATCCCGAACCTCTTCAGGATCTCTACTGCATACTTCCCTTGTCCAAGGAAGATTCCATCTGCACTCTGCCACACCTTCATGCCAAAAACAAATAGTGCATCATCCCCAAGTTCTGCACACATATATGACTACACCATTCAAGAAAGTTGTCTTGAAATCCATGTGGTGTATCTTCTATTTCATCACTTTTATATTTCTCTATGCTGCCATCTGCAGCATGCTTGATCTGATAGTTCCATTTGGAAGTCACAACAGACTTCCCTTTAGCTCTTGGGACCGCATCCCAAACATCGTTCTTCATGATCGACGGATCATGGCATTCTTCCCATATCCTGGAAACTTCAATATCTTCAATAGATAATTTTGTTGCTTGAACAAATGTTGTAGTCCTTCTTTTGTAGGTGAAGGTATACGGTCTTTCCTACAAAATAAGTTAAATTGCATGATTAGAAACATCTCATAATTTTCAGACAAATTCTTACACATAAAGAAATATGTCATACAGTCATGCAATTATCTTAGCCAATGCTTCAATACAACATTCATCCATGTTCCACAACTTTCTAGATGCCTTCCAGTCTCTACCAGAACATTGTTAAGAGTTTGCACTACTCCCAACATGTCAGCAAAGAGGTTTCATTCTAGATAAGTAGCACTAGAATGTTGTACAGTGCCATAGGCCACTTACCCATCACACGCATATTAGTAGTATACTGTTCATTAATGCAATCATTCTAATATGCACAATACATATCCTAAGTCTAGGAACATGAGCATATACATCATTGAACAATTTTATTTAAACAAACAAATATGCAAGAAATGATAATAAAAATACTTATCTTTGTTTGATTGTTGGGTTGCCTCCCTCTCAGCCTTTGCTTCTTTTTCTACAACTCCATTCTAATATGGATTGTGAGAAGTGGTCAACTCCCTCTGAATATCTACATCCTTGCAGAAACTACTGAAGTGTGATCCTTTTCTTTCTTGAAGGAACAACTGGAGTGTGCTCCCCCTTGATATTTGCTTCTTGAATTACCTGTCCTTGAACTTACATCCATCCTAAATCACTATGCATGCTTATTAGTATCATCATTGTGTTATCCTTGAGGTCTCAGACATAATCACACATTTATTAGTATAATCTTAATAATATCAAAACACAATAGTCTTAAACATGTATAGTCATGATCATTCACAAATAATAAACATTAGTATTCAAGGTTTCAAAGAAGTCTTCTTTTACTCATGCATGTTCTTATTTGATCATAGGACTCTTCTGATTAGTTAAATCATCAATGCATAAATCCGTGATTACTCAAACCTATACCTTCATGATTCTTCTAGTTAGTCATATAATCAATTATGGTAAGAAACATAATATGCATATAGCCATGACTATTCAAACCTATGACTTCATGAATAATCATTATCAACAACACAATAGTATAAGATCCTAACACAAGGTAGGATTCTATCTTGATATAGGAAAAACATACCTAGATTAGCATGCTAGCTAGATATGTCTAACATACCCACATAATGTCTTCTGGTTCTCTTCAGTGAGTTGTGCTAGTAACCTGCATGTCTCATAAGTTAACCATTGTAGAACCAAGTTATACATACCTCATAAGTAGATCTTCTATGTGATCCATGACAATGGATGAATCTTTGTCTTCATGTCACCATGATCATATGTTCTTGAAGTAGAACATGATTTGTCTTTCTTGGTGTACCTTTTATGTTAGCACACAACATAAACCTCATACAACACAATAATGCATTAGTACAATCATAAGTGTCAACACCCTAACCAATGAATATCTTCTATCATGCATTCATAATTTTGTTAAGGTGATATGACAAATCTCAAATCAAGATTGTACTAACCATAATAATCATGAAGACAAACATACCATAAACTTAAACATGAAAAAATCTCGAAACATACCTCTATGATTCATACCTGTCGAGATTGCTTGTAATCTTCTTATGTAAGGCCTTAGCCTCATTTCCCTCAGAAACAAGAACTTCTTCACTTATGCAGGTGACCAATACAACTTCTTCTAGGATTAACCCAATCCACTTGATTTGCAAGAACCGGACCTGGAGCTAGATTAGGGTTTGTTAGAGAAACCCCAAAAATTCAAACTTTTAATTTCAAACTTTCAAAAGGATAGAAATATGCGCCTTGATGAGATGATCAAGCTGGTATATTCAGAATTTGAAAACTGCAAGTTTCACTCCTCAATTTTTCCTTTGAAACTTTCAGATTCACTAGACGTGACCCCGAACTGGGGTTTGATGAATCCCACTCTTCTACCCAATCAAAAGGTTTGATCCAAAGCTCTAAGCTTCTATTTTTATGAGGGGCTTCCAGCCGTGGTCACAGATTTCAAAAATTCCCATTTTTGCAGAAGCCCTAATTTTCCACTTTTCTGATCAAAGTCCCGAACTAGGGTCTGATCAAGCCCGGCCTTCTGCCAAACCAAAAATTATGATATTGGTCTCTAAATTTCTATTTTGATGATTAGCATTCAGCCGTGATATTCGATTACAAAAATTCCAACCTTATCCGAAACCCTAAATTCTGGAATCCATGAATGAAGGTGCTCAAAAATAATTCTGTTTTGACAGAAATATGTACCTGATTTTTTCTAGTGTAACTCTAAACATTTCAATCCACAGGGTCTGAAATTTTTTTCTGAGATATCCAGACCTGTTATCTTTCCATCCTGAAAGGTCTGACCTCAATTGGATTCTCCGAGCGAGAGTTATGCCAAGTGTCGCAACGTGACCTGTTTATGGGACAATACAGAAGAGCAAACTTGTACGGCGTGGCACGTGTCACTGGTTCAACTTCGGACTCTGAAATTTTTTCCTGTGATAGCCTGATCTATTATATTTCCATCGTGATAGGTCTGACCTCAATTGGTTTCTCTAAGAGATATTTATGCCAAGTGTCACAACGCGACCTATTTATGGGATAATACAAGAGAGCGAACTTGTACGGCGTACCATGTGTCATTGGTTCAACGTCAGCCTCTGAAACATTTTCCTTGGATAGTACAGTCTGTGTACTACCTGTGAATTTTTACGAAATTTCATTTGGAGCTTCCTATCCGAAGTTATGACCTTTTTTCCAAGGTCACCTGATTTTGACTCAGATATGGAAGAGGCAGAAACCCTATATTGTACAGATCATAAATCATAAAGTACACCGAATTAGAGGTTGTCCTTTGGACACAAGGTACATGGGGATCTAATATTCGACCTATAAAAGTTTCATATCCGAAAACTTCTTCAAAACGGATTTATAACGAAAGTGCTACGATGACTGGTTTTTTCTATATCAAGCCCTAGCATCGTAAATGCAACAAGTGTCATACATGCCATATCATGCCTTCCTTCAGGCTAGCTCTGATACCATGTTAAATTTTCAAAATTTACTTCAATCTGATCTAGGATATTAACTAAGAGAACATGTACAACAAATCTACAACATATCAATCATGCACACAAGAGACACAGAGTTTACTTGGGGAAAACCATAAAGGTGAAAAACTCCAATAACTTCCTCAGAGATAGATAGAGTAATGATACAACCAGAATACAAGAGATAGTCTTCTCCTAGCAGTAGAGCCTCCTCCACAAGTGCGCCACTCTCCAAAGTGTGAGTGAGAGAATAGAATGTATAAAATGAGAGAGACACACTCTCTATTTATACACTAACTTGACTTGACCTTTACTCAACTAGGTCGGCCTCAACTTAACCAATTAACATAATGCTGACTGGGCCAACCCCCACTAGGGTGGTCTAATAACCCTTTGACCCACATGGCCGACCACCAATAGGGTGGTCTAATAACCCTTTGACCCACATGACTTATACAGGGCCGACCCCAACAAGGTGGTCTAATAACCCATCAAGTATAAGTTACGACACTTACAATATAAATAACGACACTTTCGTATAGAGGAATAATAACATCTCTATAGGAATATAACCACTTCCGTATAGAGGAATAATAACATCTCTATAGGAATACAATATACATATATGTGAAATACATTCTGAAGTTACATATACATCAACATCTCTTAGCTCCTCCTTTCGCCTCTGTGAGGGTTACTGTCGATGTGTATTTATTGGGAACCTGTGAAGTTGGTTGAGTTCATTTGTGACAACATTTTGTGTTCCTGGAAGTCGCCATTTGGATGGACTATTGTGTGAAGATGTATCTATTTGTCATTTGCAGACTCTAGAGAATTTTAGTATGGGGTTTTGGCTATTTGAATCCGTGTTTAAATCTGGTTGAACTCTCGTTATTTGGCAATAATGCCCAAGGATGAACTGGGGTTTACCTTATAGATTTATCTGTAACAAAATTGTATTTGTATGGGTCCTGAAGGGTCCTTCTGTGTAATATTTATGAGGGTTTGATACCCTATCTAAATCTCTGCGTTTTTAATTCATATGGATATGGGGTTTTTTTACAGTCGTAACACTATCTGTGTTTTCTATTTGGAAAAGAACTTGTATTTAACCCAATGAAGGGGATGTATATATATTTCTACGTTTTTAAGTTATTGTTGCTCCACTCTATGGTCTTATCGATTTGATGGCTTTGTGTTTTTAAATGTAAAAGAGTAGAGACCTGCTTGTTTGAAAAGAATGATGGAATAAAGGGAATACGTAACCCTATAGTTGTTTTATCTATAAATCTAAAAAGCCCTGGGTTCTTACTTCTACTTTTTCTGGTTGTTTGAAATAGGTAGAAATACAAAAGGATCTTTAATGAAAGTAGTGGGAATCGATCCCTGTGTCAATCGTTTGTTAATTTCTCTGTAGTATCATGTATAGTTTGTTGTAGAGTGAGATGGGGATGGGAATCGATCTCTGTACCAATCGTTTCTGTATAAAATCGTGTAGATTTTGTTTGATGAATATGGTATAGCCCTTCTGTGTTGTAAATAGGAATCATGACCCTAGATATTGTTTTGATTGACCCTTGAGAGGGTATGGGTTACTGTACAATCATTTATTCTTGTGGCGTCTTGCAAGATGGCAGAGCCTCAGGTAAGGTTCCATCTCCCGACCCATGAAATGTTATGTTAATTGTTATACCTCAAATTGCCACACCATGTGTAAGTGGGAATATACATGTTTCACCACCATGGAAAACATGATGTTTATGCCTCCTAAGTGTGTTAGGACCCTTCATTCTAATGTTGGTACCTTCCCTAGTCACACTTGGAAGAAAATCCAACAAGCAAGGGGTCGAAACCCACATTAACCACCTCCAAAAATTAAGCCTTCCGGAACTACCGCGCCCTGCATGCCTATGGGGGAGCGGTAGTGTCAAACTACCGCGTTCTGCATGCCCGTGGGGGAGTGGTACTACCGCGCTTTGCTTAGTTATAGGGGAGCGGTAGTCTTGGTTTAGACTTATCCCTTTTATTTTGGATCTTGGATCTCATGGAGATTTTCTTGGGATGAGGTACCCCTTCGAATCCCATCTCACTTTCCCTCCTTGGCATGATTTAGATCTTTGATCCACATATTATTCACTTAGATCCATAATCTCCTCTTAGTGGTTGGCCTCCCAAATCCTACTTAAAGAGAGCCATCCATGAGCTAAGGGGGGTGATCTTGGAAACACTAAACCTATGATCCTATGAGTCTTGCAAGGGTGATGTTGGAGAGCTTGGAAGGAGGTGCTACTACTTTGGACATCAAGGTATAACATTGTAATCAGTTTCTTTTGTCTTTCTTATCATTAATATAACTTAGCCTATTCCTCTCATTTTCATGTCTTTAATGATGAATGCATGAAATTGTCTCTATTTATATAGTTAGATCTTTGTTTATACATATATTGCGTTGGAGAAGGTGTTGTGTTTCCTTTGTGAACAGGTTCATAAGTCCATAATCAAAGGCAGGAGCTGTAGCAACTTAGGAGTAGCAGGACAACCATCAAAGTAAGGTATGCCATCTACTTGCTTTGTATTTCCATAGCTTGTTAACTGATGTGTGAGCTAGATCTAGGAGGACTATAGTGTCTATTTGTTTCATCTCTGTCTTGGGTAGGCAACTAGGAGCCTTTTCTAATCCCAAGGGGATATCTACCTATCCGTAGGGAGATTTTCTCACAACAGAAATTGGCGACTCCGTCGGGGAGCCTTTCTTCCCTAGTTTCACCTCTGCTTGCTTATTTAGATCATCAAATCCTCTTCTAAGTGTTGTTTCTCATCACCTTAGATCCTCTTTGATCATCATTGAGGACCATTTTAAACTTAGGACCTTATCCTTGCTCGGATCTTGGCCAAACTTTGAGTTTTTTAATCCTACAGGAGACTACCGCTCCCCCACAGTGTTCTAGGGCGCGGTACTGTCCAACTACCACTCCCCCACAGTGTTCTAGGGGGCGGCACTGTCAGTTTTTGGTCATTTTTGAGCTTATTTGGAGGGGTTCCCTTGGGTTTTTTGCTCCCAAACTCTTGGGGTGCCTCCATATGGTCCATTGGCTTCTTTTTTACACATTTTTGAAGAGATTTGAGTCTCTTTTGAGTCCTTTTCATCCACATTTTTGTCTCTAGTCCTTCATTAGCATCTTTGAGGCCATTTGGTCAATTTTGAATCGTCTAAGCCATCTTTTAGTTATGGGAGTCAAGTGTACCTTCCTAGTCACTTTAGGATCTCTATAACATAACTTTGAACCCTTCCAAACCTCATTTGGGAAGATTTGTGCCCCTTTTTCTTTGTTTGGGAGACTAGGTTCTATCTTGGAAAGTTGAAATCCCCTTGGGTTAACTTGATCCCTTGTGTACGTTTTCAATTTTTCTTATTTAGAGTCTCTTGATCGGTGATTTTGTGACCATTACATGCTTAATTTGGACTGATACAATTCATTTTTAGCTTGTTTTAGAAACTCTTTGCATCTTTTGGAAGATCAAAGCCTTTGTTTGGTTTCTTGAGTCAGACTAGTGCTTTGTTTGCTTGTTGGGTAGAATTGTCATTCTTTTCAAGCCCCAATAGCTTGCATTGGTTTTTAAAACTTTTTCTCGCCATTGGATTGTAATTGGATTCATTTTTTCTCAGAAATCTCTTTAGTGTGATATTCCAAAGGTTTGTTTGGTTTGGCATTATTTGGATTGATTAGATTGGCTTTGAGAAACTTGGGACATCCTTGTCTTTTGAAGTAATTTTCTTGGGTTTTGCGCTTTGTTTCCTTTGCATCTTTAGCTATTTATTGGTCGTTGGAATAGATCGATTCCTTGTTTCCATTTTTTTTTTTTTTGTTCAAAGGAAAGCTTTATTTTGTCACTCTTTTGCTATATTCATTAAATTGGAAAACATAAGCATTCTTCTTGCTTTAATTTAATCATTTGACATTCTTGGTCTTACATTCATGAGAAGAAGAAAGGCTTGTTTCATATTTATGTGCATTTGAGTTAGACAATATTATTAGGTGCTTCTCTTTGTCTTGCATTTGATTGGAAGCGTTTGTGGAGTACTTCTTTCCATAGATTAGATACGTCTTTTTCAAGTGTAAAGAGATAGGAAACATATTATAATTATTACATTTGGTGTTCATATAAAGAACTTTTTTATTGCTTTGGGTTAGTTTTGGGTACATATTTTACTTCTTTCTATCATTTTGAAAAGAAATAAAATTGCATGTGCATTGGGCTGTGCATATTGGGAACGGAAAGAATTCTTCCTTACTTTAGCTAGTGTTCATCGAAGAGAAAGGCTCATTTCGATTCATCTTCATTTGCATGGTTTGAGTCGTCACAACACCACCAAGTTTCACGTCCATTTACCCGATTGAGTAAGATAGCCTCTAAAATTAATCTCCCTAACTAAATCAACATTAACCTCACTTGAGGAAATCAAAAGAATTTGGTACTTAGGTAGGACACCGGGGATAGGCATCAAAATAATTCCCCCTTGTCATTTTTCATCTGAAACATAGTCGTTGTCTTTAGGGAGCTGAAATCCTATAGTATTTATTGACACAATCACAGCCAGTTTATGGAGGGGCCTCCTGACTGTTTTTAACTTTCAGGGGTTAAACGGCCGCGAGATTGAGAACCGGACAGACTCTGTGGAATGCCGCACTCCACTTATCCCTAAGGCAACATCGATCATTGTCTTCCTTGTAATTCATAGTAATGCAAGGGTGATAAGGCATAAGCGCCCAAAACATTTTCCAATGTGTCATGAACGAGGTAGCTTAGTGACTTTTCTACTAGGGCTCTTTTACCCAGGATCCCTTTCGGTAGAGGGATATCCTTCCATTATTGGTCTCTCATTTTGTATTGTTCAACTTGGATTTCATCACCTTGCGAAGGATACAATTTGTTGAGGTCTCCAGCTCTTAGTTAGGAGGCTTTGCTTGCTATCTGGTAGAGGGTATTTTTCTTTGTAGGGCTGCTTGTTGGCATTCTGGCCTTTTTGTTGTACAGCTCGCTTACTGTGGCAGTGGCCTCAGTATAGTTTTTTGAGCTTGCTCTTTTGGCCTGTGAGCCTTGTCTTTTCTTAGCTCCCCTTACGCACACTCGGTTGCTTGAGGGTTTTTGAGTTCTTTTTAACAAGACTTCGTCCACATCGCTTAGTTTTGTTCCATGGAGAATCCACCTCCATGCACCCATGCTCCTTTTGGGACTACCAATCTGGAGACCCCTTTTCAAGGGGTACCTTTTACTTTTCCTCCAGTTGGAGATGTTGGTCCTCCCTTTATTGCCACGTTAAATCTTCCTGGATTAACCATAGGATTACCGGTATGGTTATTCAATCCGGTAATTCCGATTGCGCCCAATGTTCTGAATGTTAACTCTCCACCACAAGAGAGTCAATCCCAAATTAATCCTTCCCCTTCTTCGTTGGATGAATCTTCTTCCGTTCCTTCTTCCTTGCCTGATCAAAGCAATAGTGTTAGTAATCAGGTGGATAAGAAGAAGAAGAAAAGGAAAGTTAAGAAGAAGAAGGATAAGAAAGAGACCAAGCGTAAACCAGTCACCTCTAATGGCACTCATTCTATGAAAACACCTCGTAAGCCCAAGTTCCCTTGCAAACTCTGCAAGGGTGATCACCTTCTCAAGGATTGCCCTGATCTTTCTCGTGTGTCAGAAGTGTGGTCTAAAAACACCAAACCAATTGTATCGTCGACCTCTGGCCATCATGTCGATGCCACTCACTCAACCAGTGACCCCTTGGTGAAGGGTCGGAAGGGTAAAGTCCTATATCCCTGTTTGATATGCAAGGGTATACACCATACTTTCCTTTGTCCAAGCATGGATGAAGCTTCGCAGTGGTTGGAAGATATTAATAGTTCCCAACTGGTGCTTCCAACAAATGATAGTAAGTTGTCCCTCAACCCCCCGCTGGTTGACCAAGTGATCAATTCAGTTTCATCTGCAATTGATCCCACTCTCCCTCCCGAGAGTGAAGTGATCGAGTCGCTGTCATCTCCACTCGATCCCGCTCTTTCATTGAAGAAAGTCCAGACTGAAGCAATCATCTTGACACAATCTTCATCTCATTCTTATCTTCCTAGCGAGAGTGAATTGGAAACCGCTGATGTTTTCCTTATCGATTCAGAATGTCCCCGACAAGGGGAAACCTTGCCCGTTTCTGTGAGACCCCCTCCAAGTACTGAGGTTATTTCCTTTGATTGGAATGGTCCAACAGAATCTCATCTTCCTTCGAGCGTTCCTTTTCAAATATCTGTAGGAGTTTCTGATAAAGAAATTTTTCATACGATAGTTGATGAAGGAGCTTCTATTAGTATTCTATCCTCAACTGCTTGGCAAGCCTTAGGTTCTCCTCAGCTTGTGCCCGTCACTGACCAGATACTGGCTTTCAATAGAAGGTCTACTGAACCTTTAGGGTCCCTTCCTCAGTTACCTATCACTTTGGGAGGGAAAACTGTCTGTATTGATGTAATGGTCATCCAAGGTCCCTTAGATTTTAATCTACTCCTTGGACGTGATTATGTCTATGCAATGAAGGCTATAGTGTCCTCACTCTTCCGAGTGATGTATTTTCCCCATCATGGGAATGTTGTGACCATCGATCAGCTTTCCTTTGTGACGCCCACTCATCGCATGACTCCTAGTCACCAGAATTCCCTGAATGTTCCACATGTTTTAATGGTTTCTTCCCCCTAGGGGGGGGACGCTTGGAGCAAAGTTCTATTCCGGTGTCAAGCTCGTTAAAAAATGAAACCATTTTCTCAAGCATAGTTTACTTTTGGTTTTAAGCTTGTGTAAAAATGAAACCAACCATCATCTCAAGCATAGTTTAGTTTTGGTTTTAAGCTTGTGTAAAAATGAAACCAACCATCATTTTGAGCAGAGTTCCCTTTATGTGTCAAGCTCGTTAAAAAATTAAACAAGTCACCATGAGCATAGTTCCCTTTCTATGTCAAGCTCATTAAAAAATGAAATAGGTTCCCACGAGCATAGTTTATTCTTTGTTTCAAGCTCGTTAAAAAATGAAACCAATCCTCAAGCACAGTTTACCATTAGTTTCGAGCTTGTGTAAAAACGAAACCAATCCCAAGCATAGTTTACATTCGGTTTCAAGCTTGTGTAAAAATGAAACTACCTTCGAGCATAATTTCTTTCTGTTTTAAACTCATTAAAAAATAAAAAGGATCCTTAAAAGCATTGTTATTATCTATTTCAAGCTTGTGTAAAAATGAATAGATCTCCCTTCCATTTGTTCGAGTCTCTCGCTAGAGTTAGGATTTTGAACCTTCATTTCATCTGCCTGGGTCACTTGATCCTGGTTCTCCCTACCCCCCTTGGTGAACACATTTGGATTAGTAGCCAGGATTTTTGGGTAAGGAAGAAGAGTAGTCAGACGAAACGAAGCTTGGGGGGCATGTTTAGCCGTTAGCAATCATGCTGGGGGCATTTACCAACCTCTGGTCATCATGTTGGGAGGGAACCCATCAATGGGCCTTAACCGTGAGCAGAGTTTACCATTTGCTTCAAGCTCATTAAAAAATGAAACCAGTATTCTGAGAAAAGTTCTACTCCTGTGTCAAGCTCGTTAAAAAATGAAACATATCCTTTCCCTTTGAGTCGAGTCTCCTCGCAGACTTAGTACCTGAACCTTCTTTTCACCCGCCTATACTTTAGGAGAATGAAATGAAGCTTGGGGGCATGTCTTCAACCTCTGGAAGTTACGTTGAAGTCAACTCGATCGCCTCTCCACACCACGTTAGAGATAATTCACTTACTTCTAGCAATCATGCTGGGGGGCATGTACCAACCTTTGGATTTCATGACGGGAAGAAGTTCACCATTGGGAACATTTTCGAGCATACTTTCCTCTTTAGGTTTTGAGCTCATTAAACCATGAAAGTTATCCTGAGCATAGTTCATTTTCTGTTACAAGCTCATTAAAAAATGAAGCAAACATCATGAGCATTCTTCCAACCTATCTTTGAGCTCGTTAAAAATAGTAAGATGGTGTTTGAGCTTACTTTTCACTTTTTCGTGCTCTAGTTAAAAACATGAAAAGTGGTTTGAGCTTACTTTTCACTTTTTCGTGCTCTGGTTAAAAACATGAAAAGTGGTTGAGCTTACTTTTTTCTTTTTCGTGCTCTGGATCCAAACATGAAAAAGATTCCGAGTGTTTTTGATACCATTATCGTGCTCGTTAAACAAATTGGAGTAAAAAGGTGTGTCTAACGAGTATAGGTTTATCACTTTATCCGACCTCGCTAGACTATTTACGGAAAAGGAACTGTGCCGAGCTTACTTTTCCTTTGTCATACTCGGTCATCAACCATGACAAAGTTGTACATGGAGTCCATAGTTAAGCTCTTTTCAGACTCCCTAAAATTGAAAAGATTGCCAAGTGATCTTGACTCTTTCACACTTGTAAAAGTATTTGAAAGGTCGTCTATTCGGTGATAGGTTACCCCTTTTTCAGCCCGTCTAGACTATTTACGAGAAAGGTATACTCCAGCCAATCATGACTGGAAGAGTCCTCTCCTGCGTGGTTTTACCCTTTTTCGGGCGATGAGGCTAACTTTACGAAAAAGGACCGTTGGAGTCTTCTTTAGTTCTTTTCAGACTCTCTAAACATGAAAAACTGCCGAGTTTTCCTTCCTTGGACTCGTAAAATCAAACATCGAAGGACCCTTTTGGGACCGAACCCCTCCTTTCTCAGGTTCGTAAAACATGTGGGATTGGACTCGTCCAAAGGATGAGCTATATCGGGCATCTGTTATCCTCCTCAAGCTCGTTAAAAAACAAAGAGGTACTCATCAAGCATGATGGGGATTGGGGAAGAATAAGTTAAGTTTCTTTTAGAAAGCTTCATGGCAGCTTGTGTCGCCCTTGAACATGGCACCTTTTTGCGTCTCGTCATACAGTTGAGTAATCTACTTATCTCTGAGTCATTCCAATTCTATGATTTGTCCCACTCCTTCAAATCATCTGAAGAATGCCTCAGTCATCATTGCATTATGTCTTGGTCTCTGCCTTGTTGAGTCAATGCTTCCGAGTCATTATTGTCGTGCCATTCATGTTCAAGGGAAGTTTACCTTAGTCATACTCTGCAATATTGTTAGCCTTTACATCCCTATGTCAGTTCATACTCATCTGATTCATTACTTCATATCACTTTCCTATGTCGGTTTCGTGTCGATGATGTGGGATCCATTATGGCCCTCCTTCGACGAGTCTATTCCCATCAACTTCAACTCATTATCCGGGAATTAATCTTAGAAACCAACCTTAGTACCAAAGGAGGCTCAGTGGGGGGCGCATGGGAGGCTAACTGAAGTCAGAATAAGTCATCTAGTCAATCTAGAGGTCCAACGGAAGTGAAACAGTCAGTCGGGAGTGAAACTAGCCTCAAATCAGGGAGAATCGGAGCTAACTGAATGTAACTGAAGTGGAACTGCAGTGGTAGGTGAAGAAGTGCGCCCTTCTCTAGAAGTAGGTGAGAAGTGGGCACCTTCCAGACTAGGAGGGATAAAACTTTGAAGTAAGTGGCTCCCGGGTGCTAGAATAAGGTGGCTAAGGTGTTGGAGGCATAAACCTGGTGACTAGGATGCATGCAAAATGCATGAAAACCCTAGAATTTGCATGCAAACCCTAATTGCATGCAAGATCCTGAAAAAGATAATGTGGATATCCGAACACCCCCCCTCAAGATAGACTATGATGTGCAAAAAATAATGTGGGGCCCTGGTAACTAAGACCAAAGGTCACCCCAATACAATAATCCAAAAAATGCTAAAAATATACTAAGTGAGGAAAGAGGGAAAACCCAGTGGGAAGAAAGCCCCCCCTCAAGCTAAAGCATAATAATGGATCAATCTGTCTCCACCGTGATGGAACTCACCCACAATAGTGAACGGAGGTAAGAGAACTTCTTCTCAGTGAAGCTCTTGGTGAAGATGTCTGCAATTTGCTCACCAGTAGGGCAATATTGCAGAATGATGGTGCGGTCATGCACCAACTGTCGAATGTAATGCATATGAATCTCAATGTGTTTGGTCCTCTGCAACTGAACTGGATCTGTGGAGATATTGATAGCACTTTGATTGTCACAAAATAGGACAGTCGAAGTAGTGCCACCAAAACCAAACTCGGAAAGAATACCCTGCAACCAAACTGCCTGAATGCAGGCATTGATTACCCCTCGATACTCTGCCTCTGCTGAAGAAAGTGCAATGGATGCTTGCTTTTTGCTGGACCAGCAAATAGCACCATGACCAATCATGAAAACATAACCGGAAGTGGACTTCCAATCAATGCTATCACCTGCCCAATCTGAATCAGTAAAACCAATGAAATCAAGCTTAGAATCTGCAACATAATGTATGCCAAACTGTCTTGTACCTTGCACATACTGCAAGATCCGCTTGGCTGCTCGCCAATGAAGCTCATGTGGCTGCTACATATATCTTAACATGGCACTCATGGCATATGAAATATCAGGCCTTGAGTGTGTCAAATAAAGTAGTGAACCAATCAACTGTCGATACATATTGCAATCTGCAAGCGGTGTAGAATCTCCCTCCTCAAGACTGATTCCTGAGAGGAATGGGAATGGGGCTGCCTTACATTCAGCCATATTAAACTTCAATAACAGGTCGGAAGCATATTTTTGCTGAGATATAGTGATCCCATCAAAACTTTGAGCTATCTCCAAGCCCAAAAAATGACTCAGCAAGCCCAAATCACTCATATCAAAAGCTAGATTTAAGGTAGTTTTTAGCTTGTTTATTGAAGTAAGAATGCTACCAGTAATGAGAAGATCATCAACATAAAGTACAATAACCAACAAATTACCTTTAACTCGCTGAATATACACATTCGGATCAGATTTGCACCTTTGGAAATTCTGAGAAAGAAGGAAGGAGTCCATCTTTGCGTACCAAGCTCTTGGGGCCTGTTTTAACCCGTACAAAGATTTCTTCAATCTGCAAACTAATGATGGATCTGATGTGTAGCCCTCTGGCTGCTGCATATATACCTCTTCAGCAAGGTCTCCATGTAGAAATGCACTCTTCACATCCATGTGGTGCACTTCCCAGTGCTTGGATGCGGAAATAGCCAAAACAAGGCGGATGGAATCCATCTTTGCAACCGGTGCAAAGGTCTCAGTGTAGTCCACTCCTTGGACTTGGGAGAAACTTTTTGCCACCAACCTTGCTTTGTATTTGCTGATAGAGCCATCAGCATCAAATTTCGTGTGGTAGACCCATTTACACTTCATTAATTTTCTTCCAGGTGGAAGAGAAACTAGCTCCCATGTGTTGTTCTTTTGAAGAGAACTGTACTCTTCATCCATGGCACTTTGCCATCTCGGATCTCGGTGGGCAGAATAGTATGATGTGGGATCTGAACCAGCCATCAAATAAAAAATCTAAGGAAGTAATGGACCAATAATAGAAAGTGCCATACCTGCTCTTTGAAAGTCTGCTCTTGTTCGTCTCGGATCAGCAGGATTTCCAAGGTTCGAACCAGCAGATTGGAGAGTGTTTTGGGCCCACTTTGGTAACTGAGGAGGATCATAATGGTCGGATTCCGAAACTGATATGTCATGATCATCATATGCTGCTGAAATATCAGAAATATCAGAACTCATACCTTCATTATCGCTGCACGGATCTTCTTCTGGTGAAGGCGGTGAATTGGCAGTCTCTTCCTCGACTAGTTGCAATTCTTGAAGCGGTTCTTCAAATTGCACACTGCACTCTATGAATATATTTTTAGATCTGATATCCATGAGTTTATATGCTTTTGATTCTTCCCCATATCCTATCAGTATGCACTCGATGCTTTGTGGATCCAAAGCTCGTCTCTTCTTGGAAGGAATTCTAGCCCATGCAGTAGAGCCAAAAACTCTCAAATTTGACACATCCGGTTTGTGACAAAAGAATGCTTCGAAAGGAGTCATACCTTTCATGGATGAATGTGGAAAACGGTTCTGTATGTATGCAGAAACATTGATTGCTTCAGCCCAAAGATTTGCAGCCAAACATTTTGATTCAATCATGCATGTAGCCATCTCTTTCAGTGACCGGTTTTTCCTTTCCGCTACACCATTATGCTGGGGTGTGTAGGGAACTGTATGTTGGATCTGAATTCCGCTTTGGGCACAAAGTTGCAGCAACTAGGACTTAATATATTCTCCACCATTATCATATCTAAGAGCTTTGATCTTGCTCTCAGTGGCGGTCTCAACAGAAGCCTTAAAATCCTTGAATTTTCCAAACACTTCTAACTTGTTTTTGAGAAAGAATACCCATGTAAAGCGGGAAAATCATCAATAAATGTCAAAACATACCTTGAACCATTTAATGACATATGGGGCAGTGGACCAATGATATCAGAATGGATCAACCCCAAAATAGTAGAAGCTCTGCTAGCTTTGCCACGGTCGAATCTGTGCTCGGGGTGCTTCCCAATGATGCAACCAGTGCATATTCCCTTCGAGGAACGGAGTTGTGGAAGACCATATACCATGGATTTGTTTGATAGCAGTAGCAAATACTTATAATTAAGATGTCCAAATATTTCATGCCAAATCCTACTAACCTCATTACCATGTGTGCGAAGAGCATTGGGCTTTGCAAGCGGAATAAAGTGTGAAAACTCATAGCATTTTGCAGTGTGGTTTGCCTTTCCGACTGCAACAAGTCTTCCACTTTTGATATCAGAAATTTCAACTGTATTAGGGCTGAATGTAACTTGCTTCGGTTCACCAGTGTGTGTCATTTGATACACAGAAAGAAGATTTGAAGCCAAGGAAAGCTTCCATGATCTACATGAATCGTACCTTTTCCCTTTGAAGAAATTTTTGAGTCATCTCCCAAATGGATGGGGATGGAGCTGTTTGGATTGAATGAGGAAAAAGAATTAATATTTGCAGCCATATGATTCGATGCACCCGAATCTATCAAGAGAGTAGTGGGCTTCGAAACAGTTGCCATGAGTGCTTGTCCTCTTTCATGATCATCATTCCTATCCTTCTTCCTTGCACCGTCAGGAAGGGTTATGTTGTTCTTTTCCAAAAGGAGGGCCATTTGATCCATAGTCTTCTTCATACATGAACTTTCGGGATTAAAGCCACAGTTACAATAAGTACATTTAGATTTTTGGTTACCTTCTTTGCCCTTTTGCTTGAACTTTGAACTGGATGGTGCATCCGTTTGTTTGCCTTTCTCTCTTTGCTTGTGAGGCTCAAATTTGGGCTTCTCCTTTTGCTTTCCTTTACCATTCGGGATCTTGGGTCCTTGAACATATAGGGCTGAATATTTGGAGCTTATGGACCCCATTTGAATCAACTTGTCATGCTCTTTTGTGACGGACTCAATGAAGGCATTGAAGGTAGGCATCTTCCAATTCGGGGTAGTTAGCCAACCGGAATTGAAAGTAGAGACAAATACCGAATAATCTTTACCAAGCTTGCTTAGAATGGAGAGGATCAATTGTTTGTCCTCTTTGATAACTCCACCGTTCTTCAACTGCAAGTTCAAGTTCTTGAATTTTGTGAAGAATTCATTGATGGTCTCGAAATTATCAGGACTAAGGGCAATCAATTCATTCTCTAATTGAAAATCCCTAAGCTCATCCTGCTTGGCAAATAGTGTTTCAAGTTGCTCCCATATAGATTTTGGAGTCTTCAATCCGTTGAGATGGAAGTGAAGATCTTTGGAGATGGAGAGACAAAGAAGACCATAAGCTTCATCAAGCTTGTTGTAGTGTTTGGTTCTATCTGTCAGATTGTTTGGCTCCAATTCAAGACCAAGAGTGACTCGGTAGTAACCTTTTGAACGTAATATGATCTCCATATCATCTTTCCAATCAAAATAATTGAATGGGCTGAGGATAGGCTTTGAAGAAGAGTATTCCATTGCTAGGAGCGAGTGCACACTGATGTATAGGAGCTTGCATGCACAGTGTAGCGAATGCAATTGATGGAGACAATAAACCTGCAAATCACAATAAACCAAGAACAATGAGGTCGAACAATCCACCCTTTTAGAGTTGCATCACACCTGGGATTGGAGATCAAACAATGTTGAATGGGTCCAATGTATCAGATCCAGGAATTATGTGGAAACTCAAGCTTCTGGAGTGGTATTGGAAGTATTTTCAAGCTTTGCATGCACAGGAGCGAATGCCCTTGAGATATTTCATGCCAAAACTTTTGCAATTTTTGAGCAATTCACTCAAATCTTCTTGTAGAAACACCTGTAGAAAAGAGATCTTGTCCCTACAATGGCTCTGATACCATGTAAAATTAGTCACAACAGATCTAATGAACAAGTAAATCAATCACAACAGATGAACATAGAAAATATGGTGTAAAACTGTGCAAAACATGCAGCAGTGCTCAATATCCCAATAAGGGTGAATAATTACAATACAATCTGACAATGTGAGTGAGCAATTCGAATTGCCTAAGAAGGTCATTCGAATCACTGAATGGAGTAGCTTGACTCCAACTAGGAGTCCTCATCATCAATCGGTGGTGCTCATCAATGCAAAAGAACCAGTCATCCAGGTGTCAATCTGAGTCTAACTGAGTGTAACAAGTGTAACTAAAGTGTGTAGCACTGATTAAGGGAAGGAGGCTCAGTGGGGGGTGCATGGGAGGCTAACTGAAGTCAGAACAAGTCATCTAGTCAATCTGGAGGTCCAACGGAAGTGAAACAGTCAGTGAAACTAGCCTCAAATCAGGGAGAATCGGAGCTAACTGAATGTAACTGAAGTGGAACTGCAGTGGTAGGTGAAGAAGTGCGCCCTTCTCTAGCAGTAGGTGAGAAGTGGGCGCCTTCCAGACTAGGAGGGCTAAAAATATGAAGTAAGTGGCTCCCGAGTGCTAGAATAAGGTGGCTAAGGTGCTGGAGGCATCACCCTGGTGACTGGGATGCATGCAAAATGCATGCAAACCCTAGAATTTGCATGCAAACCCTAATTGCATGCAAGATCCTAAAAAAGATGATGTGGATATCCGAACAGTACCTGCATGCCTCAATGGCAGGTTTCCTCGTATTTGACAGTAGGTTTTCATCATTGACCTCTGATCAAATGATCTCGCAGATGTTCGACATCAACTCATCTATTCACATTTTGTCGAGATGTACTATGATACCTTGGGAGTCATTTTCATCATTGGTGATTTTCCTCACACTTGTTAACGGTTTCAATCATTGACTGGTAATCAAGTGGTTTCTACCATGTTCGACTTCAACACCTTGTAATCACATGGTTAGATTCGTATCGATTTGGGATCGAGTAGAAGACCCTGGATAGTTCTGAAGTCTTTTTAGCACATCCAGGTTGCGATGGATATTTTTTGAGTAGGTTCTTACATATTATGTTGATGACCTCATTGATGTACTGTCACACAGATCCACTCTTGTAATGGTCATGGCTGTGTCATTGTCTTTTCATGGATCTACGCTTGTAGTCTAGTAGCCATGATTTGTCTCCAGTCATTGTTAAGTCAGTATTATCATGGATCTGCAATGTATTGGTCGGCAACCATGCTTTCAGTCAGTTTTTTCGAGCATGGGTATGCCCACCTCGAGGTCGTTAGACATATTGTCGATATTTGCTTGCATCTCTTCTCCAACTCTCCTTTAGATATCCTTGCAGACTTATTATTTGTAAAGTGTTTCGGCCATCAAATTCCTTCTGACCTCACACTTTAGGGGGCATCTGTTATACCTCAAATTGCCACACCATGTGTAAGTGGGAATATACATGTTTCACCACCATGGAAAACATGATGTTTATGCCTCCTAAGGGTGTTAGGAGCCTTCATTCTAATGTTGGTACCTTCTCTAGTCACACTTGGAAGAAAATCCAACAAGCAAGGGGTCGAAACCCACATTAACCACCTCCAAAAATTAAGCCTTCTAGAACTACCGCGCCCTGCATGCCTATGGGGGAGCAGTAGTGTCAAACTACCGTGTTCTGCATGCCTATGGGGCAGTGGTACTACCGCGCTTTGCTTAGTTATAGGGGAGAGGTAGTCTTGGTTTAGACTTATCCCTTTTATTTTGGATCTTGTATCTCATGGAGATTTTCTTGGGATGAGGTACCCCTTCGAATCCCATCTCACTTTCCCTCCTTGGCATGATTTAGATCTTTGATCCACATATTATTCACTTAGATCCATAATCTCCTCTTAGTGGTTGGCCTCCCAAATCCTACTTAAAGAGAGCCATCCATGAGCTAAGGGGGGTGATCTTGGAAACACTAAACCTATGATCCTATGAGTCTTGCAAGGGTGATGTTGGAGATCTTGGAAGGAGGTGCTACTACTTTGGAAATCAAGGTATAACATTGTAATCAGTTTCTTTTGGCTTTCTTATCATTAATATAACTTAACATATTCCTCTCATTTTCATGTATTTAATGATGAATGCATGAAATTGTCTCTATTTATATAGTTAGATCTTTGTTTATACATATATTGCGTTGGAGAAGGTGTTGTGTTTCCTTTGTGAACAGGTTCATAAGTCCATAATCAAAGGCAGGAGTTGTAGCAACTTAGGAGCAGCAGGACAACCATCAAAGTAAGGTATGCCATCTACTTGCTTTGTATTTCCATAGCTTGTTAACTGATGTGTGAGCTAGATCTAGGACAAATGACAAATGACACTTAGCAAAGTTCTGTATGCTATCATGGTAGTGGTTAATTGAATCGTTGATAATGGGAAAGCTCTAACCTGCCTTTATTACTTGGAACTTTAATTCGCTGCCTGTAATAATTTTCCTGAAAGTGTTTGTAGTTTCAAGAATACTCTTAGCTGGATTTATGTTATGTTTGATGTTTCAAACCTACGAGAGGGTCTTTGTTTGTAGAGATATTGTAAACAATAAAGTGAACTGTCTTCCTATCCTAGCTATGTAAAGTTTTAGAACAGAAGACATAAATAGGAAAAGGATGACTTTAAAATAATTTAAAGAGAACAATAAGGGGTTTTGCACTGTAATTAGTAAGACGATTTGGACAGAAATCATAAGTATTTAAACACACAATAATATCGCTAAATTTATCCCTGGGGTGTTGTCTAGCACAGGCTACCTTGGCTAGACCTACTAAACCCTCCACTAGGTTCTCGCCAGAACCTTGAAATTGATAAATATAGGTAAAGGGAACAATGCTGCTATATAAATTTCAAATCATAAAAGCCTAGGATTATAGTAACTGGAATTTTGAAATGCTGAATACTCCATACCTGGTTGTGGAGCACTTGATCCTTTCTTGTGGAAGCCTAGCTGCTTAGCACTTGATTCCTTCCTGTAGATACCTGCACACTCAATATTAGTTAATGTAGAGCCTGTTGTATCTTGCTAACCTGTTAGTATGATTTTCTTAGGCTGGATAACTTTGGGGCTACCATGTTTCTCCCAACCATGATCCTACAACCGTTCCTAGTTTTGTATGGATCCCCCAGAGCTGGATTCCAACATGCAAAAGAGATAGAAGACCTAGAGTTGTTGTTGGTTCAGTTTCTTGGAGCAGATGCCTTCCCTTTGATTACCATAGGGAGTGATAATAAAGATAGATCCCCAACTCGGGATCTGCCCTCTTTAAATAGGGGATTCTTTAATTATGAGTGTTGGAATAATTTATTTCTTTAAACTCCATATTTAATAATTAATATATATTTCTTTTATTAAATAACTAGTCCTCTTAAACTAGGACTTTTCCAACTATTTGACTATAAGTCATTTTGATTTATGCTCTTAATAATAATTATAATAAAAAAAAGTATACTAATAATTATTCTAATATTAAATACATTTCACTTAATTAATAATACACCATTTATAATATTAAATAATGCACAAATCAGATATACTAGTTATATTCCATAATTAAATAATAACACCATTATTATTAAAGCTCCTAATAATAATAATAAATAGCTTGGAGGCTTTTATTTAGGTTTAGTCATAAAAGACTACTAGTAATTATCTTTTATTTAGTTATGTGTCATTACATGACACTCTTTTCTTTTTAACTTTTAGGGACATGGTCCATTTCTTTTGGACGGTCTTGGTCAGCTTGGTTAGGTACCTCTAGTCTTTCTCTTTGCATGTCGGATTCCCTCGTTTAACATGGTAGCTCCCGCAGTAGATGATGATGGGTAAAAAGATGAATCATTTAGTCAAATTAAATAAATGTGATAAAAGTGCTCTTCAGAGTCTTTTCAACTCAACACTTTGAAACTCCGTAACGCTGAGTGGTCTTAAGATCCATTTAACTCAACACTCTCACATGGGCATTACTCTAGTGCAATTCCAGAGTCCCTGCTCAACACTAGTGCTAGAATGTGGTTGTGAGGCACATCTAGAATATTTAAGTTGCCTCAGATTCGGTATTCGTTTATCAAGCTTGGAGTGCTCCAAGGCTTATGCCCAACATTCAATGTACATCAGGGCTTACTCCCAGTACATCATATTTCCTCTAGGTACATCGGGGCTTTTTCCTAGTACGTAGGTAATCTGTGTGTTTCTGAGTCCATGCTCAACACACCATATAAGTCAATTATGTCATTCACATCACTGCACAGTATGTAAGAAAAGGTCATCTCAGTATATTAGGGTTTTGTACTCACATCGTATGGTAAAAACATAAATCAGAACATTGTAGCTTCCTTTCCCAGCATATAATCAAATAATGAAAATTCAATGAGGGTCCATGCCCAATATGTCAGTCTACAAAAGAATAAATCATATGCACTAAGGCTCATGCCCAATAATCAGAATAAATCATATGTCCTGGGGTCGTGGTCCAATATAACATCATAAAATAGTCAGTCCAAAATTTGAGATATTACAAGTCCCTAACATATCGTTTTGCTAAGAAAACAACACAACAAAAAATTCTAAATAAAGAAATACCTTAGAAAGTCTACCCATGTAGGGGGGTGAATTGTAACACCCCTGGTATGAAACACCTAATCTGATGATGCCAAGATGTAATTATTGTCTATGAATGCATGCAAGGTTTAACATATTATAGTTTGCAATTATTAATATTAAAATCTACAACTGGTTGTGCTGATGTAGTAAACTGAAGAGATCGGGAACTCGCATATTCATCAAAGGCAGTAAGGGGGTTAGAATGTCTCAGGGGGGAAACCATGTTATGACGCCATTAACCCTTTAAATTTCTAAAATTACCTTTTTATTAACTTAAATTTATTTTATGGTTTAAAGGGGATTAAGTGTGATTAAGGAAATATCTTGGTTTTTAATTAATAAAAAAAGATAAAAATGTGGCTCATGAGTGAGACCATGTGGGGGAAGGAAAAATTATCATGCAAACAAAAGATTCAAAATTTTTCCCAGGTGGAAGCCATTTGTGTGTGGAGAGTTCTGAGGGAACAAAGGAGGTAATTTTTGCCGAGGAATTAAAGTTGATATGAATTCTTGAACCTGTGAACCAAAATGTTGGAGAATTTATGTTGAAACTCTATCCTTTTTTCCTTTGGCCATTCTAGTGAAGTGGCAAATAGTGTAGCTAGAATCCTTGGTGGAATTGTGAGCATAGATGGTAGTGATCTGCCTCACTGTTGTTCAATCAGAAGGAAATCAAGGAAGTGAAATGCATTGGTTGGCATGGAATTGGATTTAAGCCAATTTTCTTGATTGTGAAGTGTTTAATCCTGAGAAATTATGCGACTGGTTTGAGGCATGTCTAGTGAATGCATGAGTCTTAGCTCGAGGGTGGCATTTTGCTGAGAGATTAATGAGAAAAATTGCATACGGTTGGGTGGAGCATGCCTCACACAGAGCCAGTTTACCATTCAATCAAAATCATAGATAAGTATTGACTAAAAATGTTTATGAAATTTTCTTGTTATTTAACAATTTATGGAAAAATTTAATGATGAATGGAATCCAATGAATAATTTGTTTGAATTCTCGACGTGAATGTTGGGTTGGTTATGCATGCCAAGTTTTATCTTAAATTATAGTGGCAATGACAAAAATTCCAATTCTGGAAATTTATTTCTGGACATTTAATTTTTCATAGGAGAATAAGTTGTAAATTCTAGAAGTGTAAATGAATTCTAGACAATTCTAGTTTTGTTGTTATACATACACACACACATGGGCATTTTTGCACCCCGAGGACTTATGTATCATTCCATAAAATGTTTTTGGTCAATCCCAACCATTTTATACTTTGCCAGAAGAAATGTCTATGCTCAGAAGTTGTAAATATGTTCATGAGTTAATGTTTGAGTGTTACTGAATCTCTATTTTAAATGACATAATAAATTCTTATTCGTGGTTGAAGTTGCATGTTTAATGAAAAAATTATAAATCTTTAAATGATAGAAGAAAGGATATGATATTCGTTTTCAATCCTTAGTGTATTTGAATATTTATGTATGCAGCTATAGTTATCCATATTGATTCAGTAACTTATATTTTATTGGTTCATTGCAACTAAGTTTCACTAAGAAGATTAGTGCTTGTGTCATAGTTCATGTGTCATGGCTCTTGTGACATGTTATTATAATAGTGCTTGTTTCACAGGTCTCATGCCATAGCTCCTGTGACACAATTATTATAACAGTGCTTGTGTCACAGCTCTTGTGAAACAATTGTTATAATAGTGCTTGTGTCATAGGTCTCGTGTCACACGTCTTGTGTCACATCTTTTGTGACACAACTATTATAATAGTGCTTGTGTCATAGGGTCTTGTGTCACATATCTTGTGTCATAGTTATTATAATAGTGCTTCTGTCACGGGTCTTGTTTCACAGTGCTTGTGTCACATTTATTATAATGTAGTGTTTTTATCGCAGGTCTTGTCTTATATCTCTGGTGTCACAGTTATTATAACAGTTCTTGTGTCATAGTTCTCATGTCACAACTCCCGTGTCACAATTATTATGTTTACATATATACTAAATCAAATTGTGTTATGAAAAATGGTTTGGTATGGTGTAATGTATGTTGATCAATTATGTTGATATATTAATATTCTGCTAAAATGTTTATTTTTGTTGAGCATTGTTATATGAATTTATATAACCATTATGCATGTAACATACTTAAAAGAAAAATATTATTAGTATGTTTTTAAGTCTCTTGTAACAATGGGTGCATTACAATTTGGTATTAGAGTTGAGGCAACAGCTCTCGAGCCTCTAGGGTCTCATATTATATCTTTGATTTGAATATTGCATGTTTGAAAGATAAAATAAATATGCATATGGACAATGATGTGAACTAACAATCATGTATGAATCTTATATTGCTAGTGACAACATCAATTTTATGACCATTGTACTAGTAGATTGCCAGTGTAGTAGGCAAGCGATACTAAAAAGATGGCAGAAGACCCTGCACAATCCAACTTTGCTGAGGAATTTAGTATGGGTTTTCAAAGAACTGAATCCAATGGTCATCATATTGATATAAGAACAGTGGAAGTGTTCCAAACTTTAAAGGACATGTATATTGGGAATGGAAAGATTTTACAGAGACTGGAACAACAAAATTATATAAATCAACAAGTGATGAAGAATCTAGTATAGTTACAAATTCAGATGCAACAAGTATATTCCATCACAAGAAGAGAAGAAAGAGAATCAATGAATAGGGGAATTTATGATAGATATTAGCATTCCAAAGATAAGGATGTAAGCAAAAAGGGGTTACCTACCCAATATCAAATAGTTCAAATTCATAATGGAAATGAGGTACCTAAAATCCAACATGATACTCATCCTAGAAGGAATCATAAGAGAAAGCGTGATAGGGATGCATTACAGGGTGAACTCAGGAAAATTAAACCTCCCACCTTTGATGGAGAAAAATATGGAGAAATTGCAGAGATATGGCTTCTAGAAATCATATAAGACAAAGAACCAACATGCAACTGGAATCATATACCAATAGTGATCTGTATACTCATATAAATCCAAGTAATCAAAGAAAGAACAAAAGGCATAGAGATCTGACAAAAACAATTAGGATCTAATCATCAATAATAGAAAATATACCCCTAGATTGAAAAGTGGACCTCTTAGAATCACCCTCATTTTTATTTGAGGTATAAATTTAAAAACAATCACTTAAAAAAAGTGAAACAAGAAATTAAAAAAAAAAATTGAAAAGATTTTCAAAAACAATTTACATCATAAAATTTAGTTTTAAAAAATATAAAATTTATAAACAATTTTTTAAAAAATTTAAAAATGTAGTTAATTCGTTTTAAGTTGAAAAAAAAAGGAAAAAAAAAAAATCCCCCCCAAAAAAGATATATATATATATATTTTTAATTAAAAGAAAATTTTAAAAAATGGACAAAAAAAACAATTTAAAATTTTGTAATAAAAACAAAAAAAAATCCAAAAAAGAACAAAATCATAACAATTTATTTTTTTTAACTTAAAAAAATTAAAGGAACAAAAAAAAAACCCACCCTCGCTCCACTTCCCCTCTGCTCCCCCCTCACCCTCTCCCCCCTTCCTCCCAACTCCCTCTCCCCTTCCTTCACCCCCACCTGCCCCACTCCCAACTCTCCCCCTCCCCCTCCTCTATCTCCCCCTTTGCCTCCCTACGTGCAACACACGGTTCCCAGAATTGCGTCGCCAGCGAGGCGATGTGGTGCGATTATGGGAATCATTGGTTGTGAGCAAGAAGCCGCAGTGGGGAGAGAGAGAGGAGGGGGATGGGTGGGTGGGGGGAGACAGGGAGTGGAGGGGCATCAGGGGTGGGTTTTGTTTTTTGTTTATTTTAATTTTTTTAAAATGTTTTTAATTTTAATTATTTCAAATTTTCTTTTAATTTTTAAAAAATAGAGTTTTTTTTTCCTTTTTTTTGTTTTCTTGTTTCTCTTTCAACATTAAAAACATTAACTAAATTTTTAAAAAAATGTAATTTTTTTCAATTTTTTTAAATTGTAATTTTTTTTTTCATTTTGAATTTTCTTTTTCAAATTTTTATACATTTTTTTTAAAAAAAATTTTATAAATTTTAAAATGTTGAAAAAAATTGATTTTTTAATTTCTTTTTTTTATATATAATTTTTGAATTTTCACCTTTTTTTGAATTTTGTTTTTTTAAGGTGATTTTGTTTTTATTTTAAGCCTTGAATAAAAACGAGGGTGATTCTAGGTGGTCCACTTTTCAATTCGATGGTTGATTTTGGGTTTCGACTACAATGACACTTACCAAGGTTAACACAAAGTTGTAGTTTTACTCCCCCACCCAAAACAATGGTGATACTGGTATCACCACTTTTCAAAACGGAGGTAAAAACAACTACTAAATGTGACCTCCAAAAAAACGAGAATTCGTGCGGGTTCTCGTTTTATTGTATACTGTATTAGATGTGGCATTCAATGAGAAGGTCATGCAAAAATGTCAGTTGCAGGGAAACAAATATGAAAAGGTAGAATACACAGTGCTTAATGAAATCAAATGAAATGAAGTTCCAAAAGTGCCAAAAAAACTACAACGACAATAGCTATAGGTAGCTCATACTCTTGCAAGTGTTGTTAAAAGATGTACCAGGTTAAGTAGACCCCCTAAACAATACTCTCCTTCACTATATTATTTATTGTTGACTGATTTTGGTGAGCTAGAAAGTTATGAAGAAATAATGCAAGTAGAAACAAGAAAGAATTGGGAGTAAGTCATGAAAAGGAGATGGACTCCTTGACAAGAAATTAGACTTGGGACTTGGTTTGGTTGCATGCAGGAAGAACAACATTGTAGAATAAAAGGGTTTACAAGTTTAAAGAAGCACATGGAGGTAAAAAGAGGTACAGGGCTAGACTTGTTGTCAAAGGGTTTGCACATAATAAAGGTATATATTTTGATGAAATATTTTATGTTGTTGTTAAAATAATTTCAATTACAATTATTTTAAGTCTAGTGGCAATAGAAGATTTCCATCTTGAATAGTTAGATGTAAAGAGAAATTTTCTCCATGGGTATTTGGAAGAAGAGATTTATATGTAGCAGCCACAGGTGTATGAGGCCAAAGGGAAGGAAAAATTAGTATGGGGGTTGAAGAAGAACTTGTATGGCCTAAAGAAAGCTCCAAGGTAGTGGTATTTGAAAATCAAATACCTAAAAGGAAAAATCAAGCATTGGAACACGAGAACCTTCGGGAACATTTTCCAACGGAAAAAATAGTTAGATCAAAAAATGACAGAGGTGCAGAATGCCACAATGTCCCAGGGTTACTCCGCGGAGCTACTGGAACAAGAACAAAACCTCTTAAAGGAACTCAACCTTAAGAACGACTGGAAAAGCTCCTCTGGAAACAAAATTCCAGGAGCCGATGGTTGAAAGAAGGGGAACGCAATGCTAAATTCTTCCACAAAGCTACTATTCAGCATCGTCAAGGGAATAGGGTGGTTAGTCTGAAGAGAATGTATGGTAGCTTTGCACAAATGCAAATGGAGATGGAGCAGACTCTGAACGAGTTATTTGTTGATCTGTTGGAGGAACCTAACATCAATAGACAGGTTGCGAGAGAGGAAATCCTACAACACATTCCAAAGGTGGTCACGGAAGATCATAATAAGATGCTCATTAAAGCAATAAGCATGGAAGAACTAGATGAAGCAGTCAAGCCGTTGGAAGTTGATAAAGCCCCAAGTCCTGATCGGTTCACCACTAATTTCTTCCATACCTGTTGGGACTGGCTGATAAAGAAAGTTTTGGAACTAGTTGAATACTCAAGACGGACATGAAGTATCCTAAAGGCCCTCAATGCTACTTTCCTGACGCTCATCCCAAAGGAAATGGGCACGGAAGACCCTGGCAAGTTTAGACCCATAGCCCTTTGCAATGTCATATACAAAATCATAACAAAGGTCATAACACATTGGTTACATCCGCTCCTCCCCCTAATGATCTCTGAGGAGAAGGCGAGCTTTGTGGAAGGGTGGTAAATCCTTGATGGCATAATTCTGGCACATTGAAGCTCAACTTTGATGGTACATCCAAGGGGAACCCTGAGCCGGCCGGTTTTGGTGGCACAACAAGAAATGATGCAGGAAAGGTGCTCAGCGACCTCCGGGGAGACCTGGGAGAATCCGCAAACAATGTAGCTTATTTAGAAGGATTAGCAAGTGGAATGAGATGGGAAATTCAACAATAATGTTTACCTTTGATAGTGGAGGGGGACTCCATGATCATGATCGAAATTGCAGGCCGCATTCAGAAGGGGTCATCCTTAGCCAAGATTTCACAATCTTGGAGGTGGAAATGCAGACTTTCCCAGCTACAACATCTTCTTCTCACCACCTCGGTTGTCCAATTCTTGCATGTCCATCGTAAAGGGAATCGGATGGAGGATGAGCTAGCGAACAAAGGGGTCGGAGCATGTGTCCCTTTCAAAGTTGGCACGTTAGAGGATGCATGTGATCACGTGCTGAGATGCTGGTGTATTGAGATCACTACCACTGACATTAACCACTTGGCCGGATCCTCACACCGTAGTGGTGATCAGGCACAGGGAAGCTAGGGAACGTGGACACACGTAAGCCTTAGGTCTCCTCTTATTAATGGTCAACCATCGATTCCATCCACGTACCTAGAAGGCATAATTCTTTCAAGTGGAGGCAGGGATGGTAGGCCAGCTCGAACTAGCATCATGAGGCTTCCCTCTTAAATTGTTCATTTTCCAGCAGGTTTGGGTTAATGCGAGTGGAAGGGTTAATTACCGGATAGGGATGGATGGTCGGTTCAAGTACAGTATTGATGTTGGCAATGGTTTCAGCAAGTGGGATCGTACCATTATCATTCTAATTCGAAAGCTCATAACACCTCAAGCATGTGAGGTTATGGGAAGGGACAATATGACAATGATTTCTACTAATGGTAATCTAAGGAACTATACGATGGCCAAATCCAGAAGCAGGCCTTGGGATTTTAAAGCCGTAAAGGCAGTTCGCTTCAGGTCAGCTCACACAGTTAAAATCATTTTCCTTCTCCGGAGGGGTGGCATGTTGTGCCTATTTCATTACAGGAATCAGTGGTTACAGTTGGTTGGAGGCATATATTTTTCGTCTGGAACTCTGTTCTTGTGTATCATGGCTCATGCATGCACTTGAGCAGTCGACGATGAGCTCGACAGAGCACCAGAGAGAGGAGCAGAAAAAGGGGTGAAGGAACCTCCCACCAGGAGACTGAACATGAGGACGCTCACCCTTTGGTGTTCGATTGGGCGCACCAGTACTTGGAGGAGACGCCTTGGGAAACTAAGATGCAAATTTCAAATATGGATATATCTCTCTAGCATGTGTTCGAAGCGCAATAGGGGCAACCGATAGCAGCAAACCCATTCTCGGCTCGTCGAATTCTCCTCGCTCATGAAATTGAGGCTCGTGAGAAGTTTGTAAAGGAAATCGAGGAATCTTAGCGGAGCTAAAAGCCAACCAGCAGAGAGGTGTGACGGGCATGCACACTCTGGAGGAAATGGTGGAGGAACTAAGTCAGTAGGATCTATGGAACGCTAGGAGCCGTGCAACTAGGAATGAAAACGAAAATGCAGCTCATTGACTCGTTGAGCTCCGAGACGTACTGGTTGTTCTTTTTGCACCATGTTTTGCTTATTTTGTGGTTTCATATGTCGATGTTATTAACCTATAGCAGCTCTAGGCCGAACAAGTTTCTTTTTTAGAAGGGTGAATTTCACACGAACAACACTGGGTCTTTTTCAAACTCCTTGTGAAGTTTTATTGTTGAACTTTGGGTGCCCTATTTTCCCAACTAGGGAGGGGCTTCAATGAGACTTTCGGCCTCATTCTGATTGTATTTTTGTACTATATTAATAGAAAGTTCCGGAAATGCTTACTTAAAATATATATATATATATATATATATTGATTAATTATTGTTTTTTAGTAAGTAAGCAGTGCAAGAAATTTCTATTAATATAGTACAAAAATGGTACAAAAATACAGTTAGAATGAGGCAAAAAGTCTCACTGAAGCCCTTCCCTAGTTGGGAAAACAGGGCATTCATAAACATATTTTTAGACTTCTTGCGCTATGTTCCATACATCAAAGATGAAAAGGTCAAAATACAACAGTTATTGGAAGGGCTGACACCAAACTTTAGAGAAAAGATAGAGTTTGACATGCACAAAACCCTTGATGTGACCTTACATAAAGCAAGACTGTGTTATGAACACGGACAACCAAGGAATGACAGCCTCAACAGAAATAGAGATAGGTTCAGAACCTTCTTGGACAACTGCAGATCGGGTTTTATACCTCCACCTTACCGGAAACATAACAACAGTTTTCCGCCCAATAGAGGCTTCAACCAACCTCAAGCACGACCAAGGAATTGCTACTTATGAAACAAGTTGGTAAACCGACCTCATTTTAAATTTTAACTTAGAAACAAGTTGGTATTAAACAATGCAATTCAATTGCAATTTTAGATGAACAGATGCTAAACGCTAATGTAATTGACATCTTGGCGGCTCTTTCTTGTGTTTAACATATGTTATACTGGGATACCAAGCATCAAATATAAATTTTCTGGGGAGGCATTTGACAATTCTGATTACATGAATTTGATCACTCAAATAAGATCCTTGATTAGTGATATGCATAGTGTGAATTGGCGGTAAGTCTATTTCCGCTGTGTTTTAGAAATTACAGTTTCCCTGTTTCTAACAGTGCAATATTTTGTGTTTTAATATAAATGCAAAGATTTTGGATGAGTCTTATATCTTTTGGCTTTTTGCAGATATAATGTGATGGCACATAGGATGCTTCTGCTACTAGCACTTCAAATAATAATTTTGATTTGCCATAAAAAACAAGAGAGGAAATTGCTTGTAAGTTTCTTTACCCTGTCAGTATTTTATTCATGGCAGGTTACAGATGTTGCATGTTTTTTGTTGGTGGTTATTAGAACCATGCCCTGTATTTTGTAAATGGAGTGAAAGTGAATTCACATGCAAAACAATAGCTGTGCACTAAGAGGAAAGGATTTAACCACTTAAATGAGAATGATACAAAGTGATTAGAAAGGAAATTTAGTAGGATAGTCCATTCTTTTAGGCTAGTTGGTTTCTTTATTTAAACAGTTAGTGAAAGCTAACTTTGAATATGAACATATTTCTTTCTCTTGATCAACATATTGTCTTTTCCAATCATCTTGAAATGTTTATACATTTAAATTTGTAACCAGACTTTTAGGTACCGCTCTGTATATTGGCAATGGAGCACTTGTTCCCACTATAAAAATGCCTCACATTTACTCATCAACTTTAGAATGATTGTGGATTCTATGAAAATAAATATCTAGTGATAGAATCGGTTCAATGAAAATTTCTTCATATCATGGGTGGCAAAGTTAGTATAAAAGGACAACAAACATATATAATATTAAACTCTTCTGACCATTTCTATATATCTCTAAGCTCAAGTATGTACAAGTGTCATAAGCAAATTCTGTTGCTTGATTGATTACTCCTGAGTCAACTTCACCCACAAGTATCTTTTACCTATTTAAGTGTCATGTATTCTCATGGAACGAAATGAAATATTATTAACGTCCTCTAATGACCAAAATAAGTCAATTGTATTCAAAAGTAAGAGAACAGAAAAATGAATGATGTTGGAGTTAAACCTTGAATTGCTAAACCCATGACAATGAAGTGAAGTACATGTTAAATTTTGATATAATTTTCATCTCTTTCAACTTTAGCAAAAATTAAAACAAAATTTACCATGTTAGGGTTTGAAGCAGAAAATTAACAATTGTACATATACACAATCTTGGTGGGCATGCCCCATACTTATGTGAGGCTTGTTGGGTGTGACTAGTGGCATTGATGTAGCCTTTGGGCAATTATTGAAATTACAAAATGTGTCATTATTTGCTTATGTGCAGTAGGGTGAGACCACTTATTTTTCGGTTTACTATTTGTAAAACGACTGTTTGCATTTGAAAAAAAAACTATTATGATAACCCCATATTCTCATCAATTACTATTCACCAAAAATGATCCTAATAATGTCATCTAGAGATTAACAAGTTGAGGGGTCCACTAAACTAAGGGAAACAACCAAGATATCTGCACAAAATCTCTGCTAAATTCTAATATCCAAGATTAACAAACTTCTAGAAGAGGGGAAAAGATGGTGATGGATGTTATATTCTCCTGCCCACCAAAATTATGCTAGGCATGTGAGGAAGCAACAGTCCCTTGATGTGAAGTATTATAACTAGTATCCCAATTATATCGTGTTGTGGTTTAATGACAACCTAGAGCAGTTGTTGTGACAATGACCTAGGTTCAAATCTTGGTGGGTATGCTCCATCCTTGTGCAAAGCTTGTTGGATGTGACTTGTGGTATTGATATAGCCTTTGGGAAATTATTGAAACTACAAAATGTGTCATTCTTTGCTCAAGTGTGGTAGGGTGGGACGATTTATTTCCAAAAGACAGGTTCCCATTTGAATAAATCTAGTATACAAATTCACTAAGTAGGCATTATTTGATTGATTTGCTACAAGCCTACAACCCATGCTAATAACTCCAATATCTATGCAATGCTTGTTGCTACCATTGGCAAAGATGGTGGAATGTGGGATGCTATCAATTGTTTTGACTGCATCATTCTTGTAGCCATGCTTTTGATTCCGCTGGCTAAGACTTTGACTAGTGCCTTGTATGAGAAAATAAGCAAGGTGACGAGCCTCTAGTTCCTCATCGTATCATTTTCTATCCATTTTGGTATAAGTTTGATCATTCATGCTACATTTTGTTTCTTGAGAGTCTATAAATATTGTAAAAATATCACTAATCACATGTTATTTTTGGCATGTTATTGCACTATCATCGGTCGACGGTACATGTTATGGCATGAAACAATAAGTAACTCTATTGATAGTTGTCTTTGATCTCCAATGGCCACTATTGGGTTGGTGCACAATGGAATTGAAACAATTTTTTATGCCAACAGTGCTTTGACTAATTGGGTGTTTATGCAATGTAGAATCATGGAAAAACCAGGAAAAGTAGGTTGACAATCTTTTATGAACTCAACTCCAAACTAATTTTGTTGGAAATACAATCTGAAATGTTTTGACAACATACTGAAAAATGATCTCATTAGATAGGCATTATAATCCTTCAATTGTTGAATTTCACTGCTCTTAATTTGTATATGTTCTTTAACTTGTTATCTCCTGTTACAAGTTGTGTGGTATGAGCCAAAAATTCTTTTTGCCAGTGAGTTCCTTCCTTCTTTCATACAATGTCATACGTAGAAGCTAGAGAAAACCATCAGTACTGCATATAGACTAGTTCATTCCCAATATTAGCGAGTTTTCTTTCTGTTTGTTTCTTTCTTTCTTTCTGCATAGACACAATGTTATGACATTTTATTTTCTTGTTACAAGTAACCTTATGGATCAGATGTGTTCATAGAAGATTACATAATGTTTCAAGCTGTTCTTTCAGGTCATTTATTGTTACTCTCAATAGTCATCTTCCTCCAGTAAGGGTTCTTGCAGCTGCATCCCTTGTTCTTCTTCTGCAAGCATCCCCCAACAAGAAATCAGTTAGTGATAACTTATTGCATTCTGGATGGTCAAATGTAATTGCTGGTTCTTCCTTCAAGGGTGTTTTGAATCCAATCATTCAGGAAGAAGGCTTTGTCAATGACATGCTGAATGATTTATCTTATGACCATGTTTTTCCTGACGCAAACAACTCAAACAACCATGCTATGGCTATGTCCCAAAGTATTCGAGATAAATCAGTGAATGGATGGTATGAGTCATTTTATTTTCCATGCCCACGCTCAAGAAACTGGATTGACCTCTTAAAGAGAGAGGCATTTGTACCTGGTTTTGCCAGATTATTTAAATGCCTTGTTAAAGAGTGTGGAGAAACAGTACTACAATCTTTGCGAATCCCTTTAGAAGATTTGGTTGCAAAGGAAGAAAAGGGAAAACAGTTCCTTGCTTCCGAGGTTTTGGTCGGTGTCTTGCATTCTGATGTTAACTATATTTTAGAGGCCTGGGACAATTGGCTATGTGTTGTGTTGCGAACAGGACTACACCAGTCAAATGTTGAAACAACTACTGAGTGGGCTGCCTGTGTCACTTACCACATGAAGACAAAGATGTCTGGTTTCTTTCAGACCAGTTTCTATTTTGGCTACACTCTAATGTTTTGCCTTGGTTTAGGCATCCTTTGTGGTGAGTTCTTTTATCTGTGGCAAAGTTTTTGCAGTTGGCAATATCTCTATTTTTTTCTATTGCAGCTAATATGTTTCCATTGAATGCTTTTCACCTATATAAATTTTTTTTATTTGATAAATGTAGGGGCTGTTGGTTACTTGGGCTCTACATTGTTTGTAAGAAGAATTTATCAGAAAATCAAGTGTGATTGAGGACAAATAGATCGGAAACTAAATGAATCATATTTGATGTGTGAGCTCTTGTAGGGCCTGTTGTTACCACATGATTATATCGGACTAGAATTTGACTACAAAATAATTGGAAGCATGCCTGCATGAATAGTATAAGGTGGCAAATATTATCCTGAACTTTTAACATTTATACTTAGTTTCAGTGCTAGGACAACTATCCAACTAAGAAAATAATGTGTTTTGTGAGAAAGCATTCATCTTTTTTGCGTATTTTCTTGTCATTGTATTTATTATTCTAGTATATTGTTCAATTGCTAAAGTTGATAACATGTTTATGATTTTATAGTTAATTGTTTGGTTGCAGGTGCCTTCATATATATCACGATTTGTGGCTGGAAGTTATGATAATGAGGCTGTAGCTATATTTGCTTTGATCATTACATTATATCGATATATCAAGGTTCATCCATGTGCAAACCTTATTTAGTTTAAATTATAGAAGAAATATGAAAATGATTGTATCAGTATTTTGTAAATATTAGTACCTAAGTCATGTCCATTCATGAAGATTTGAACATATTGTCTTATAATATGTAGTTACATTGCTGAGGAAATTGACTAGAGTCTGCATTGAAACTAATCTTATTATGGCCTGAAAATAATTTTAATATGCCGGAGATTTATGTTTTGTTAACGTGATCATTATTTTGAACTTTTGCAGACTGGATGGTACTCATCTCTCCTTTACATTTCTTATTCGCCTCTAGTAAGTGAAAATGCAGAAATGGTGATAGTTACAGAAATGCTTGAAAGAGGGTTTTCAACAAAACGACTTCCCCTATACTCCAGAATAGAGTGTCCTATATAGAGTCCTCATTGTGACATCTTGCTTGTAAGGAGATTATATTTTCTATTTTCTATGAAATACTATTGACTTAAATCCATTTATTTTGTATTGCAGGACGGCAAGTCAACCTTCCATGAATAGTAACAAACCTGCTACTGTACAAATGAAAGAGCAGCCTGTTGTTCAGAAAAGTGGTTGTTGCTCATAAGACAATTCCTAGAATAATTTTTACTGCAACTGGTTTTGAAGAAGTGAAATTGAAGATAATTGTATGTATTTTGGATCTCAGACAGGAAAATGTCTCTAGCTGTCGAGAGATCAACAATTGATAGACAATTAAAACAAATTTATTGCAAGTTGGATCTTGTATTCTTTTTTGTCTGTGAAGGGAAACAACTTGCTTTTGTTCCTGATAATTTGTACAACCATGGATTATTGTACTCATGCGTAGTTTGTAAGATCATTCTTCTTTGAATTTTCATCATTGTCACAATTGAACTGCTATATCTTAGAATTCTTTTAGTACTTGAAGCATTTTTCTTGAATATGTTTGACATTCATTTTGTTCCCATGCAAAATTTGTTTGAATATCATAATTGTCAAGCAATAAAAACTTCTTAAAGGGTGCTAGCTCAATGGTAGAGCACCTTCCTAATTATAGGCAGGAGATTGGTGGTTCGATTCCTCCATACCCTATCATAAATTAGTGACTAAGAAAACGACTAAATTCGCATATATACGACTATTAGTAACTAATTTCCAGTATCTTATAGAGCGACTAACATTTAGTCGTATTTAGCTTAGTCATTAATATGTTATCATCTAGTAGTTTATTTAGTCGTATAGTTGGTCATTAATTGTGACAATCAATGACTAAATCAGTGAGTAAATTAGTGAGTATCAATGACTAAGTCAATGACTTAATCAGTGACTATCAATGACTAAATCAATGACTAATAAGTCAAATAATTAATGACTAGTGAAATATGACTAGAGATAAGATAGTGGAAATTGGATAATATTAGTCACCGACTCAAAAATAGTCGTTTATAGCTGAATTTTAGTCATTAATTTCTCATTTTGTACTAGTGAATATACTGTCGATACTGTCACTGGATCGAATTCAATATACTGCAGAGGATGCAATGCATGACCAGATGGTAAGATATAAACAACAAGCATGGAACAGTGAGACAGAGGCACTCCATCTCCAAGAAGAGAAAGCGCAAACCTTGGCTAAAAGAGAAAAGGTTATGGACGATAGAGAACAGTTGGAAAGCGTGATATCCAAGGCATGCGAAGAATCTCCTGAAGTAGATCAGGATATGCTACCTAAAGCGAAATCCATCTTGCTAGGTGTAGTTATCGTTGATTTGCGAAAAGAAAATGAGGCGATGTAGGCAAGGGCAGTACCAAGCACACCACCAGAAAAAATCCAGAATCACCACGATGCGATAGAAGAGGCTGCGATGGAGATCGCAGAGATGGACAAGGGAGCCCAAAAAATTACTGAAGAGGTTACCAATTTCTGGGGAAGTTTAGTATAAGATGAGTAGTTTCACCAACTGAACACGCAACTCGCTGAGGCAGAGACATAGCTGGAATCACTGAGGGGATCGCATAAGTCCATGCCCCTACTCACACAAATGAAAAAGGCTACGGAGCTGAAGGAACTCTAGCATCAAGTGAATACGGAGAGGGAAAGGAAACAACGGAGAACAACGCACCTAGATGAGTTACAAACAAAGGCATAACAGTTGGCCATGCAGGAAATGGAAGGGATGGAATAGGTCAAGCAGGATATGGAAAAGGTGCAACAAATGAGTGGTGAGCACCCGACAGAATAATAGGTAGAAGATTGCGCAGTACTCAAAGTATCGGAAAACGAAGCTGTCGAACATATTAGAGTTGCATACGATGATTTCTAGTTCCAAGTAAACACACCAGAGGTGTCCAGGTGAGGTGGCTCGAGGGCGAGCCATAAGTTTGTGTTGGGGTCCTGTTGGCACAGAGTTAGAGCGCATGAAGTGTGGAAGCCGAAAGCGACAAAGGGGTCATCAGCGGAGGAAATGACCGTTCACGAAGGATAAGAAGCCGACACAAGTGCAAGTTTTGGTCAAAGTTAGTTAGAATGGGTCGTTTTGACCATTTTGTAATAGTCTTAGTTGTCTATAAATAGATCCACATTTGCAATCCTAAGGGCATCGATCATAGATGGTGATATCTAGCATCTATTTATTTTTCTGCTTTTGGGAAGTTTTGCTCTGTGTATATGGATTCGCATCGAGTCGCTTGGAACTATTCCTGCGAAGGTTTAACCACAGATTTTGAGATGAGTTAATGCATGAGGATGTTCGATTATGTCTCTATTATGTGTTTCCATTTGTGTTGCCATGTTATGAATGATGAATGTTATCTTAATGATGCGATGTGTTTAAGGTTTTGTCTCTCCATTGATTAATCTTTGATGTAAGTTGATGCGAATGATGTTTACATGTTGTTGATGTGGATGTGGAATGTATATTTGAATTGTTAGTATAATGCTAAGGCATATCTCTGGTTCATGTAGCGACTAAGTAAGGGTTAACGCTTGTTATCTCACTATTGCGGAAACTTGGTTCCTGCAGCCCCCTTGAACATCTCGGGTGAGACCTCACTCGCTCTGCTGGTGTTGTTGGAAAGGGTAAAACCTTTTCGGGCCGATGCTTAAGGGTATCTAGTTGGTTTTTTTTTACATCAGTGTGAAGTGAACCCCTGTCGACAGAACTATTTCAACAGACATCACATACATTTGTTTGGAAAATACCATTCCTTAAAGCAGGGTGTATAATTGTTTTTTAGATTATCAAATTCTAATCGATTAATTTCATTAAATTTTATCATTTTTTCAACTATCAATTGTTGGACCCCAATTCATACTGGGGGGGGGGGGTGGGAATCAATATCAAATAGTTTTATCCTTTCAAACATTTGTTATACCATGTAATCATTCATTAACACATATGCCATGTATCAAAAAATAATTTTCAATATAAAGAACACTTCGCAAAGAATATGTAGAGAACTATTATATATAAAGAATATTCTTATTACAAATAGTGTCAGGAGACACCAATCTCCAATACAAATGTGAGGACCCACTCACAGATTTTGATGACACCATTCAAATAGGAACACCAATCCTTTCCAATCACTAATATGTTTTTTTACAGGAACCAATCTGTGAGGACACCCATCCTCTTATGAGAACCAAGTCATAGTAAGCAAGAACCAACTTGCATGGTCAGGAACCCACCTAAGATGTTAGGCACCAACCTGTGGAAGACACCAATATTCTATCCTTACCCCATCCTACCACCCAGATATAGATTTGTCATAGTATACCTCGATCACAATCTACTCTGCACTTTCTAATTTGTTTCCTCTATTCTGCGCAAACTGTTCATCATACTATGCTTCACATTTCCAACTCTTTCTGCACGACTACTTCTTGTATCCTTCTTTGCAAGTGCCAAATGCTTCTTTCTTTCTTCAAAAATGCTCCTTATACTTTTGCGTGACTTCTCCTTGTATTTCTCCTTGTCCTGTAATCTTGCACACTTCCTAAAGTCATACATCCATTTATTCCCTTGATAGATTCATTTGTTCCCCGAAAATTGTAATTTTAGAATACTACATCTTTTTCACTCAATCTTATCTCAACACACATCAATATTTCTCTTATTTATACCGATCTTACTCAATTGATATGTCCACAAATTGAGGTTTCTCTAAGTCGGTGACACCCCTCATTCCTTTCTTCTCGATCAAGCTTACCACCCCTCTTATTCTTTCATTGATGTGCAGTTTTTTATATTTACTAAATTTCCAGTAATTCAACCACTTACCCTTATCTCGAGCTGATAGAGTTCCATAACTTGGTGGGCCTTGCACACGAGAGTTCCATGACTTGGTGGGAATTTCCCACTAGAGTGCTATGACTTGGTGGGACTTGTGCACATACAACCTTATTCTATATACTTCTTCAAACTGGCTTCTATACTTCATGCATGACTTTGTCGGACTTGTGCACATACAACCTTATTCTATATACTTCTTCAACCTGGCTTCTAGACTTCGTGTTTCTCATTTAACATCACCAAACTGACTTCTGGACTATTTGACATTAATTACAATACTGAGTTTAAGATCAATATGAAATGATTGTGTTCATTTCTTTTTGGTATGTTATAAGGGTGAATCCATGAACATGGTTAAATTTTTTTTGTCAAAAGTGACGGTGAAAATTTGATTTTGTACTCATTTATAAATCAAATTGAAGCCCTCAAAAATCATATATACCTTGTGAATTCCAACATGCAACAAAAAAAAATTGTAGGGAATTATGTTATCTTTCCACTTATATTTTTTTAAAAACTAATAATATTATTTAATATGCCAAAATTGCATTTAATGATAGGTTTGCTCTTGTAAATTTCAGGAAAAGTAACCAAGTGGCTTGTTTGCAAGTAATATAATTTAGTGATAAATGCATAATTTTTGAAAAAAATATATATGAACATAATCTACACAAAATGCACTGGGGAAAACATATTTTTTTAAATTTATTATGGAAATTATATATTTTTATTAATTTTGTAAACCAACCCTTGAAAATATTGATCGCATTTCGTACACGTGTGTGCACATAAATTTTTTGTTATTGGTTACAAAAATCGAAAAACAAAAAATACGTTTTCGAAGAGGACACGTTGATGTGGGACATATATATTTTATGAAATTTTTTGGTTTTGTATTTTAATGTTGTTGATTTTTCTTTGCGTTGATTCAAAGTTGTGGACATGGTTTTGTAAGTTTAAGTTTGAAAAAAAAAATTATTTATTTTTTATCATATGAACTTAGAAACCTGTAAATTATATGCCAATGGAAAGATAATTTGTTGATGATTCCATCAGTATGAATTCCGCCACCTAAGGTTCATCTTAGGATAGGGTTTAGGCCTGGCAAAGAGGCCAATAAAATTAAATTTGCAAAAAAGGTTGCTAAAAGGCTGTTTTAAAGCTCTCAATTAAGTTATTAGCTTGATCAAGGTTTTTAAAACCCTTCAACAAGGTTTTATGTGCATTTTTTAAATACCTCGATCGAGGGTTTATGTGTGGTTAAGAAAAATGCTCGATCGAGGGTTTATGTGTGGTTAAGACAAATGCTCGATCAAGCATTTCAAAAGTTCGAATGACGTTATTAGCTTGATCGAGCATTTCAAAAGTTCGAATGAAGTTTTTAGCTCGATCAAGCTTTTGTTTACCACCCTTTTCCATTAATTTCACTTCACTTCCTTCCCTCAAACTAAAAGCGTGAATTAAATACCAACCTTTTACATTTAATGAACCGACTTGGAAAAAAAATCTATAAAAACACAAAAATATAAACTCAAATTTATCATTTGTAATACCATTTTAAGCCTCTTGAGTGTCCCATTTTTTAAAAGATTTTCCACATAGAGATATATATATTGTTTCAAATTAAATTGAACATTTTCGTTTCTTATTCACCAATCAACTTGTGAAATAAGAAACAACAAAGTAGGAAACATGATCGTGATCAAATTAATGAAGAAGAAATATGAGAAAAGACCAAAGAAAATATGAAGTTATGATGACCAGCATTAAGAGAGCAACAAGAAGAGGATGCATGTCAACCTTCAGTGGATCCATCTCTAATTCAGGGTGATAATGATATTTTTCTTATTTCATTCTTCAAATGCTAATTATTTTAAACAAGTTTCTTAATTCTTACTTCTTATCCCATTCTCACACTTATCATGTTTCAAAATTAATTACAACTATCATGTTGAAGTTAGTTACAAAATTATCAAGTAGATTAATTAGTAATCATGGATTTTCAATATATTGTACGATATATATATATATATACTACACATGAATTATAAATTTAATTTACTTGATTTATTATTGGTCACAAGTAATCTGTATATACTAAATAGTGTAGTGAAATGTTCATGCATGCATTGCATGTTACTAATTATCAATCTATATATTATTAGAGAATATTATTGCATGTTAGTGTCATTATTATCAATCTATATAGAAAAAACTTGCCAACACAACCATGAGCACAAGTGAAGAACACGTTGTTGGAAATACTTTAACCTTGGTGGTGGGGGGGGCGCCTTGCTTTTCTTGTCCCATTAAGCCTTTGTTAATTCTAGGATTTCTTTTTAAATACTTGATAGTATTGGAATATGGGTTTTAATAAGTTTCTAAATATAAAATTACTTTGAAATTTTTATCTATAACAATTATGCGTGCAATTCCATAATTGTATACATTAGTTTAACATTTTTGTTGGCATACCGGTTTTTTTATACATAAAAATTTAGGTCCTATTTTTATATACTCTTTTGGTCGTTGTAACTCCTTGTGTCTCTTACACAATATATATATATATATATATATATATATATATATATATATATATAGTTCTTTCTAAAGCAAAAAAGTTATGAATGATGTATCATGGCAATTCTTTTTATGCCGAAGCCTTCATGGACCATAAACAGATTCCCTTAGTGTTAAAATTTATTCCTCAAGGTTGGTTTTGATAGGACTTCAAATATCATCAGTGAAATTGATAGTCAACTATTCATAGCAATGAGTGTTGAAATTTGGTTGAGCTTTGATCTTTAATTCTTTTAGATGTAGAGACTTGAAGCAATGAAACAATTCAATCCATGAAATTCACAACCATAACACAATATATATCCTAGGGAAAATCCTCTAAATTATGAGAACATAAACCCAAACAATTCTTCTCAGTTTAATATAATGGACATCAGAGAATGCTTTCTTTTACAACATAGCAGATTGCTTTCGGAAGATAAGAGATCACCAAACTTCTTGATGAAGATACAAAAGAAATAAAGAAGAGAGATCAATCAGATGTGTGCCTAGCACAACAATAACAAGCACGAACAATACCCCGCACAAAGAGAAGTGCCTTGCCTTCAATGGAGAAAAGAATTCACTTCACACTAAGGATTCAACAATCTTGTATAACATATTTATACGTTCTTCTGTTCTATTTTTAACTTCTAACTTCAAGATAAACTCGCCCTCAAACTAGATGTATTAATCTTGCATGGAGTGGTGTGCCCCACTTCTCATGCAGTGATTCATCTCACTGAGCTGTCACTTAGGATGAACTCACCTCTTAACTGAAAGCTTGCCCACTTAGTCAAGTGCATAACTTAAGTGTCGACATGCAAGTGTCACAACTGACGTATCATCTTTTAGTTCAACATAAGTGTCATCATGCAATAACACTTAGCTAACTAGATCTTATCTAACTGAAGTGTCGTCTTTTAGTTTAACTAAAGTGTAAATACTTTAGCGAAATAGTCTCTTTTATTTAACACTTAGTTAACTGAAATGATGCTGATTGATTTACTTGAAGTGGCCACTTTGAGTTCTTTAGTTAACTGAGACATATATTTAACTTAAGCATTGATACTTAACTGAAACTTTAATAATTTGAGTTCGCTTTAATTAGTTGAAGTGTCTGCGTGGGAAATTTTGAATAATCTTGATCTTTATGCCTTATCTTTTATTTATTTATCTCTTACTACATGGTCTATATGTGCTAAATTTAATTATCCATCACATTACATTATACTAAGAATTATCAGATGTTGTGATCATATTATATTATTATGGACCAAATGATAATATGCTAAAGTAATTCACTTTATAGGTGATCAATATCTAAAGAAGACTTAATAGAAACTGGTGATCTTGGTTAATAATATATCACACAACATTAACTGATTTTAGCAAGTAAAGCATGACCTTTATACGGAAGGTCCACCTCTATATGGGAGGTCCATATCATGGATACCTTTATACTGAAGGTTCACATGATAATCATGACTTGACACACACAAGTATGGAGCAATTTAGAATAAGAATTTACACCAACATTACTTTGATCAATTACCTCTATACGGGAGGAATAAACTTTACACGGAAGGCAATCAAAGTGCTCAGCTCTATACAAGGGGATCAATATTGAATACACAAGAATGGTTTGGAGAATGTCTCCTGATGTTGTATATCTAACACTCCCTCTCAGCGATGGATTCATTCTATGCCATACCAAGCTTGTCTCGGAAGTACCTGAACTTTGTCACTAACAGAGGATTTGTTAACACATCTGCAATCTTCTCATCAGTATCAATGTACTGAAGTTTCATTGTACCTTTCTAGACCATGTCTCAGATGAAGTGATACTTCATTTCAATGTGCTTCAACTTGTCATGAAACACTGTGTTTTCGGAAAGCTAGATGCAACCCTGATTGTCACACCTGATAACTATAGGATCAAGCTTTTCACCGAACAACCCTACAAGTATCTTTTTGAGCCACACTGCTTCTCAGTAGGAAACACTAGCAGCTATGAATTTTGCTTCGATAGTGTTCTGGGATACAGAGCCACGCTTCCCGTTGGACCAAGATATCATAGTTGATCCTAGGTTATAATAGTATTCGGATGTGCTCTTACGGTCCACAATGATTCCTCCCCAGTCTGAGTCTGTATAACCAAGTAACATGACTCCTCCACTAGAGGCATATTTGAGTCCATATGAAATTGTACCTCGAAGGTACCTAAGCACATGCTTAGCAACTGTCCAGTGTCTGTGTCTTAGATCAGACATAAATTGACTCAGAATTCTCACAACATAACATATATCAAGCCTCGAATGTATCAAGTACATTAGAGAGCCTATAAGTTGTCTATAAAAAGTGGGATCTACTTGATTTGATCCAGATCCTGACTCATGCAGTTTCTTCAAATTGGAAACCATTGGTGTAGTCATATATTTGCAATCTATCATGCCAAACCTGCGCAATATATCCACATTGTACTTCCCTTGAGATAGAAAATTTTCATCTTTTTTTTTCCAGATCTCAAGGCCAATAAAGTAGTGCATTAGACCTAAATATTTCATCTCGAACTCTAAGGTGAGCTCCCTCTTGTACTAAGCAATCAAATGTTCCTCTCCAATGAGAAACAAATCAACAACATACAAAACCAATATTAGTGGTTGGTTCTTCACTACTTTGAAGTACAAATTTGGATCAGCTTCACTCTTACAGAAACCTGGTTCATGAAGGTAGCTATCAATTCTAGAGTACCAAGCCCTAGGCGCTTGCTTAATCCCATATAGATCTTTCTTTAGCTTGCAAACATGGGACTCCTTCCCATGCACCACAAATCCTTCAAGATGTTGAATATAAACCTCTTCCTCAACCTCACCATTGAGAAAGGTTGTCTTCACATCCATCTGGTGAAGTTTCCATCCTAGAACAGATGCATGTGCAATCATTGCTTGGATTGTGGTGTACTTTGCCACAAGGGAAAAGGTCTCATCATAATCTATGCCTTCTTTCTCAAGGAAACCTCTAGAAACGAATCCAGCTTTATACTTCCCAATGCTTGATCCAGATTTATGTGGGAATGAAACAAAAGATAGCATATATAGAATCATATACAGAGATATATTGCAAATAACACAGTGATATAGTAAACACATATTATATTAAATAGCGGAAATAGAACAGACTATAAAATACAATAGCTAGAATGGTGGTAGCTATCTCTGAGAAGAGATGTGGCCGCTATGCTCATTCGTGCCAAGATGAATACAAAGAGAGGCCGAAAGGGCCTATTTATCATAAGCATGAGGGAAAGAATCCCAAACATCCAAAAACCTAACCCTAGAAGATGAACCGTCATAAAGTTTGCAGCCCCAAGGTGGTTAGTTGAACAGTCAACTTCTCGGGGTCATAACTTTTGCATACGATCTCCGTTTGGGGCGCTCGGTAGCCCGTTGGAAAGGTCTATCCAAGATTAACAACTTTCAATCGGGCCCAAATGCATGCCATTGGGAATCATTTGGTCCCCCAAATCACCAAAAAATGTCGTTTAGGGCCTCAAAATGGCTCCGGAAGTTCAGGACCCGAAAAACTGCTAAAAATAGTAATTTACCAAAATTGCCACAAGACTGTTTTGAGCCAGTTGGAAGAGGTGGGCCGCCACCGATATCCACCTGGATCAATGCTACCATCTGAAACATGCTTTATATTGTAAATCCATACGAAAGTCACAATGGACTTCCCATCAGGTTTAGGAACAACCTGCCAAACATCATTCTTCATTATAGAGTTGTACTCTTCTGTCATTGCATCTTTCCAAAATTTCTTCTTTGCAGCTTCTTCATATGAGTATGGTTCTGAATTGCTGATGTGACTCATCAGTGCAACATACCTTGAATATTTGTCAAGTTTCTTGTGCTCTCTAAATGAGCCTATTGGTGCTCCATGTTTCTCTGCATTTTGTAAGATGCCTCGGCACCAAGCAGCTCTTCTTTCAACGAGAGGTTCATCAGGTGACCTCGCAACGAGTTTCACTGGTTCTTCAAGAGCTACCAAATTTGAAGCATCTTCTGGTTTCTCTCTCTCTAACTCTGAAGAGAAAGAATCAGACTCGGGATCCTCCATCTACGAATCACATTGAATATATTTCGATATTTTGAAAGTAGCTTCCTCATGGAAGGTAACATCTCGGCTAACTTCAGTGTGTCTCTCACCAGATACATATAATTGGTATGCTCTGGATGACTCGATATAACCCACAAAGGTGCATGTCTTTCCATAAGGATCCATGTTTGTTCTCTTTTATTTTGATACATGAATGTATATTGGGATCCCAAAGATCCTCAAGTGTGATATGTCTGGCTTCTCACTAGTAAACACTTCTTCTAGTGTTTTCTCATCTAAAATGGCATGTGAGCTACTATTTTGGATGCACACAGCTATACGGGTGGCTTCTTCCCATAATGAGGTATACATATCTCGATCATACATCATGGATTTTGCATCCTCACATATGGTTCTATTCTTTCTTTCGGCAACCCCATTTTGTAGAGGGATGTATGGTATTGTTAATTGTCTATATATTCATGCATCACTACATAGCTCATTAAATGCATGTGAATCAAATTCACCTCCAATATCAGACCTTAATGCACAGATGCGATTTTCTTTCTGATTTTCAACTAGGGATTTAAACTCTTTAAATTTGCTAAGAGTTTCACTTTTAGCCTTCAAGAAATAAATCCACGACTTCCTAGAAAACTCATCTATGAAAAGTACATAATATAAGAAGACACTCAGGGAGGGGGATGACATGGGACCACATATATCAAAATGTATTAAATCTAAAATACCTTTAGATCTAGTAGAACTGCTAGAAAATATTTTCTTAACATTCTTCCCAAGTGCACAACCTCGACATACACTATCATCCTCAAAATCAAATATGGGCATACCTTCTACCATATTTTGAAGTCCTTGTAGCGCTTTGTAGTGTAGGTGTCCAAGACTTCAGTGCCATAGATCGCATGGAATGATAGTGTCATGAATCATAGCTTGAATGTATTTCTCGGGTACCAGGCTTATAGAGTCCTCCCTTCCGAACTCCAATCATAGCAACAAATTCTAGGATTTTGTTCTTCAGCCATACAAGTGCTTTGTTATCCATGAAGATAAATTAGAATCCTTTGTATTCAAGAACCGAAACTAAGAGGAGGTTCTTCTTCAATCCTGGAACATATAGAATGTCCTCCACATGTAGAATATCATCGGTGCTTAGTTGGAATGAGTTGGATCCAACTCCTTGGATCGAATAAGTTGAGTTGTCACCAAACTCTACCATGCATGTGAATTCTTTCTATTTTAGATCGATGATGGTACTCTTGTAAACAAACATATGTTTGGATGCACCATTGTCAATCAACCATGTGTCTGCATTTGTGATGACGAATCCCAAAATGCATGAGACAAGATAATACTCCATTCTTGTCTCCTTTTCTTCGGATGCATTCTTTTGAGTGATTTCATCTTCTATGGTGGTTGAAGCATGAAAATTTCCTTTCCGCTTTGCTCTACAATCTCTTGAGAAATTACCTTCCATGTTGAAATTGAAGCATCTAGCTTTTGACTTGTCAAAGCCTTTGTTGGACTCCTTCTTTGAATGAGAGAATTTCTTTTGGAAGAAGGGTTTCTTTCCTTTCTTCGTTCTTTTTGTGAGGGCTATATTTTCTTCTTTGATGCACACTGAATTTCTCTGGATTTTCCTCTCCTCTTGGAGGTAGTCATGCCACCACCTTTCGATGTTAGGTTGTACCTCTTGTCCATTTACCACAACCAAGAATGTCTCCCATGAGGATGGCAGACCATCAATAGTGGTTTGGAGAATATCATCTTCATCCACCACTACTCCAATACTAGAAAGCAGGTCTCTTACCTGAGATATCTTGGAGAAGAAGCAGGCCACTGTCTTATCTCTCTCCATCTTTAAGTTCTGAAGCTTATTCTTCAATTCGCTCTTTTGACTCGGGACATTCTTCTCATATGGATTAGTCAATGTATCATAACATTATTTTGCGGTCTTCAATAGTGTGATCACAGGCATCAAGTTATCTGTACCGAATCATAGATGATCCGTTTAGCCTTAGATTGATTCTTCTTGAAGTTGATGCGCCCTACATTAGATGTAGGCTCCTCCACCATAGTAGATACATAGCCATCCAAGTCATTCCTCTAGGATGTTGAGAATCCTAGCCTTCCAAGTGTTGAAGTTTGAGGTTGCTTCAAGACGGTCTTCCGGTCGTACAGATACTAATGCCATAGTCTTCAAATCTTGTGCTCAACTTCTTAGGATCAACGTAGGCTCTAGATGGCATGCAAAACTGAGCTCCTTCACGCCCCGATCTATGATACCATGTTGAAATTTGGTTGAGATTTGATCTTTAATTCTTTTAGATGTAGAGACTTGAAGCAATGAGACAATTCAATCCATGAAATTTATACAACCATAACACAATAAATACCCTGGAGAAAATCCTCAAAATTATGAGAACAAAAACCCCAACAATTCTTCTCAGTATAATATAATGGGCAACAAAGAATGCTTTCTCTTACAACATAGTAGATTGCTTTCAGAAGATAAGATATCACCAAACTTCTTGGTGAATATATAGAAGAAATAGAGAAGAGAGATCAATTGTATGTGTCCTACCACAACAATAACAAGCACGAACAATACCCTGCACAAAGAGAAGCGCCTTGCCTTCAATGGAGAAGAGAATTCACTTCACACTATAGATTCATAAAAAATGTATAACATATTTATACATTCTTCTCTTCTATTTTTAACTTCCAACTTCAGGATAAACTCACTCTCAAACTAGATGTATTAATATTGCATGGAGTGGTGCGACCCACTTCTCATGCACTGCTTCATCTCACTAAGTTTTCACTTAGGATGAACTTGCCCCTTAACTGAAAGCTTTCCCACTTAGTTAGGTGGCTAACTTAAGTGTCGACATGCAAGCGTAACAACTCATGTGTCATCTTTTAGTTCAACATAAGTGTCATCATACAATAACACTTAGTTAACTAGATATTCTCTTTAACTGAAGTGTCGTCTTTTAGTTTAACTAAAGTGTAAATACTTTAGTTAACTAGTCCCTTTTATTTAACACTTAGTTAACTGAAAACATTCTGATTCATTTACTTGAACTGACCACTGTGAGTTCTTTAGTTAATTGAGATATATCTTTAACTAATGCTTTAAGTGAAGCATTGATACTTAACTGAAGCTTTATAACTGAATCTTTAATAATTTGAGTTGTCTTTAATTAGTTGAAGTGTCTACATGGGAAATTTTGAATTCTCTTGATCTCTATGCTTTATCTTTTATTTCTTTATCTCTTACTGCATGGTCAATATGTGTTAACTTTAATTATCCATCACATTACATTATACTAAGAAGAATTATCGGATGTTGTGATCATATTATATTATTCCAGACCAAATGATCATATGCTAAAGTAATTCACTTTAGAGGTGATCAATATCTAAAGGAGACTTAATAGAAACTAGTGATCATGGTTAATAATATATCACACAACATTAAATGCTTTTAGCAAGCAAAGCATGACCTTTATATGAAAGTTTCACCTCTATACGGGAGGGCCATATCATGGATACCTTTATACGGAAGATTCAATCAAAGTGCTCACCTCTATAGTGGATGATCAATCTTGACTACACAAGATTGGTTTGGAGAATGTCTCCTGATGCTATATATTTAACAATGAGCACTCTATAACAACTTAAATTCAAATATGTATGCAAAAAAACAATAAGTTATAATTACTTTGCAAATGTTTATTTATGTCCATGATATCGTGAGACATTTATTGTAAATTACTTCCTTGAGATGGATTTTGGAACAAAATGTGAGAATATACTTAAATTTTAGATTAAAAAATAGTACATAAATTTAAAATGAAATCATTGAAAAATTAGTACATAATTTTGTGGGCCCATTTGTAAACCTTTAAAAATCCTCACTTTCCATTTAATCAAATCTTTACAAATTTCACTTGAATTTTAAATGTGTAATACTCCATGTACCCTAGATATTGTAAATATTTTTTAAACATACAATCGTACACATATCCTTTTAAAATGTACCATTGGTAGTAAACTATTATGACATACCCATTACCCTGATTAGCTAGTTGGGGTATGGAGTACATTTTTTTTTTCTTTACCATGTTCAAGACAAGGTGATACATAATTCGAATTCTATATCATTAAATTCATTAGCAATAAAGATAAACTTTAACCTATTAGTCCTTAATGAGATAAATATGCACATCATGCTATTCATCTACTTATGGGTTAAGACATTAAATCACCTTCTTTCTCCATCTAGCACGTTCCATAAATTAATTTATTGTTTCATGAAACCATCACTTCCTTATCATAAATTTTAATATCCTAAGAGTCTATCCCATCACATGAAGCTTATTCACAACCATATCATTATTTGATCTTCACTAATTCTTCGTCCTAAACTTAAACCTTTTACAAGCGTATTTCATTCCATAAACTCCATTCAGGCTTGGTTAACTATGCAATAACCTTCCTACATCAAGGGAATGTTAGATCCATATCCTTTTCCCGGTTACACAACATATACAAGCGCAATAACATCGATCACAATAACATATCCAGTTACATGTTCAACAAATTATTTGTCTTAATCCAGCATTTACCTTTAAACATAAGGAGTAACTACATAGTCATAACCATTATAATATTACTCGGAACATCAAACATTATCTAACATGCTTTCAAATCATTTAGTTATCACTTCATGTGAACTAGAAATTGTAAGACACATTGTTCTTGTTACAAGTATGCAACATTTAATTTACATGCATCTTATTCACATTAAATGCAGTTGGCTTGTCGTTCCTACACGTACTACTTTCTAGCCTAACAATACCTTACCGCATTTCTATTCATGCATTTATGCATGAATACATGAATTCTATTTACCCACATAATAATACGGTGGCATATTCTCTCATTCTCTCCGCAGGATATGACCCTTGAACTTCATCATGAATTCTAACTATTGCAATGATATATTAATATGATTGCACATACATACACTATTCACCATGTTATTACATTCACACTCTATTTAATGCTCATACATGCTTCTCTTTAGCAATGCATTCATCAACTGAATAACCATTAGTTAATGTATAACAAATGGAGAACATTTATTCAACTCTTGAAACCTTCAAGTAACGAAACATTGAATATACACTACTTTGCTTTGAATAACTTCTAACATTAAAGCATGGAACTAGTTATTTAATTGGATAAAGGTTATCAATGCAATACATCCCTTTGGTTGAATATCCATTTCATGATTAATCTTGTTTAACTAACTGTAAATATGCATTATCATAATAGATGGAAACATGAAATCATTTTCAACATGATTAAACAAAATCACATAATCAAATAGCGAGTAAACATAAATAAAATACTTATATAAAAAAGGATTATCTCTAGTCATTGGATGCGTGGCTGGAACGTTCCACCCAACCATAGGTCAACTATGTTCATTAAAATTTCAGCATAGTTTCCACTCTCGAGTTGAGCAACAAATCTACTAAGAGAATGATGAATAGAAATATCTTACTAAGTTTCCTCACTGTAACTTGAACGCTAAGCCTAGGATCATTGCTAGGCCTCCTGGAAAACAACGGTCAAGTTCTGATGATAGTATATTGTATAAACACGATGGTTTATATCATAAAGTAACATTCATGTTACTTTATTAACTGTTAAAAATAATGGAATTTTCTTTAGACCAAAAGAAAATAAGAGGGTTCAGCCCCTTAAACCTCTTAAGGCTCGACTCTTAGTAAATCTAAAATATGGTTCGACTCTCTTTGGTCAAGCTCTTCTCTTACAATATTTAGGATGGGATTCCAATAAATAGTTATAAATCTTGGCTCTCAGTTCAATCATAATTTAAAACCAAGCACACCGACCTAACAAAACCGTTAGACAAGATTGATCTCTACAGAACTAAAATAGAATTTGAATCTTTCTACAGTATACAGTCAAGGTGTTGTCCCACTCATTTACACGTGCATATGTATCATAATAACATATTGGACTCGACTCTCCTACATAGAGGCCACCCTAATCACTTACAAAATAAAATATATTACATTAAGATACTAGGGCTCGACTCTCTTGTAGAGAGGTTGTCCCATTCATTTATGAATGCAGATAAATAAGAAAAAGGTGGGATATATACAATTAGAGGCCACACGCAATCTTTGAATTAACACAAAGGAGGAAAAACCGAATCCCTATTTAAAAGGGATGAGCGTTTGTAATTAAATATCACAACAACAACAATATCCAGAAAGAGGATCTCCAAAATGAGTGACTCAGTTAACTGGCAATTATATTAATGAGAAAAGATAATTGCATGGGACGATCATCTTCATATAGGTCACCCTTCTTCATGCAACCTTCTACAGACTCTTACAAAAACTAAGATTTAAGCACGATTTGGATCTTACCAAATATCAACAAAATATACCAAGAAGAACCTTTTCTAAGGAAATCAATTAGACGTCTAGCAAACTGCTACAGAAAAAGAGATGGAATACTTCTCTTGAAGAGAACACATCTAGTCACACACAGAATTTATAAACATATAAACAAAAGTGGGAGGTCCTTCCCCTTATAAGTCCTTCCCCTTAGAAGCACGCAATGGCAGATCGGGTCGATTCTCTGTCTACAAAGACTTCCTTTCATTAAGTAAACAAATTCAACCTATATTCAAGGCATCACTCCAGCAAAAATACAATATATCTCAACAAACACCATATATGAATATAGAGCACACCATACAAGGAAATCAGTCAATTAAAAGCAATGAGTGTTAAGGTATACCCACTCACAAAGGCCACCACTCTTCACACTCGGAGGATACATTCCATACAAAATAGGGGATCGAATTACAGGAGCCCGTCCCTCTTTTTACCTAAATGTAGAGAACAACAACACATGGGTCGCCTCCTTGGAGGAGGTCGCAACTTGTAATAACAACAAGAATATTTTTCAAGGGCCATGTCTTTTACAGAAAGCTCGCCCAATTTATCATTTTGTGAACAACAAGCAAATCAAAATAAAAGCTGGTCTGAATCTATCCAAGATCGCCCCCATACAAGACTCTAGAATGCAATATGTGATTGGGTTTTCTCGTTAACCACTAAAAAACTAAATAACGAAAGAAAATTAGGGGTTGACTGCCCCTTCTCCTCTGAGTGATGTTCCTCTATTCCCAAAAGAAAGGAAAGAACCATAAATACATTGGAAATATTCCAATTAAAATACCCTATTTTTATGAGATATTCCTTATTTTTACTAGATACCCGGTTTTATACCCGCCAATGCCTATAAACCACACTAAGTAGTGTCCGGATAGGACAAGAATTCTAGTAGAGGCAGTGGAGACAACATGTTACATGGTAAATCGATCACCCACATCATCATTGGTTGACAAAACTCCACAAGAGGTATGGACTGGTAAGAAACCATCTAGTAAACATCTAAAAGTTTTTGGCTGTGATGCTTATGTACATGTTCCAAAGGAGAAAATGAGCAAGTTGGATAATAAAGCTGAAAAATGTATCTTTATTGGTTATAAAGATGGTATGAAAGGTTATAAGCTTTGGAATCCTGTAACTAAGAAGACTGTTTATAGTCGAGCTGTTGCGTTTAGAGAGATCGAAGAAGTTCCCAAATAGGAAGTTACTCCAATGAAAAATGAACCAAATAAAACAGAATTTGAGTTAAAGATGAAAATTCTGACTCAACAGAAAAAGTTGAATCAAAAGAAGAAGAACCTCATACCCCAATTTTGAGGAGATCATCTCGAGAAAGAAGGAAACCATAAAGGTATTCCCCTCCCGACTTTTGGTCTAATCTTGCTTTGTCTATTACTAATGATGATCCTAGAAATGTGAAGGAAGCTATTGATTCCAAGGATAGAAATCACTCGAAGAAGGTTATGGTTGAAGAAATGGATTCCTTGGACAAAAATGAAGCTTGCGATATAGTGAAGTTACTAGCTAGAAGAAAACCCGTTGCCAACAAATGAATGTTTAAAAAGAAGTTAAATGCAGAAGGTAAAGTGGAGAAAGTACAAATCCCACTTGCTAGAAAAGGGATATTCTCAAGTAGAGGGAATTGATTTTGGTGAAATATTTTTTCTAGTTGCAAAATTAATTTTTATTAGATTTCTTATTTATATTGCTGATGCATTTGATCTTGAAGTGGAGCAGATGGATGTGAAGACATTGTTCTTACATGGGGATCTAGAAGAATAAATCTACATGAAACAACCAGAACGGTTCACAGTAAAGGGAAAGAAAGAGCTGGTATGTAAACTAAAGAAGTCACTTTATGGTCTAAAGAAATCTCCAAGGATGTGATGCCAAAAGTTTGACACATACATACTTGGATTGGGGTTTGTGAGAAGCAAGGATGATCAATGTATATACTCCAAACAAGTTGGTGATCACTTCATTAACATAATACGGTATTTTGATGACATGTTGCTGATTGGAAATAACAAAGATGTCATAAAGGAGGTGAAGTCTCAACTATCCTCCAAATTTTACATGAAGGATCTCAGTGCTACAAACATCATACGAAGAATGGAGATTAAAAGTGCAAACAAGAAGATTTGGTTAAATCAAAGAAAATATGTTGAGACAGTATTACATAGATTTAAATTGCAGGAAAGTAAGCCGATCAAGGTCCCTATACCTCTAGGTGTAAAGTTATATGTAGATCAATGTCTCAAGACACAGAAAGAGGAAGAAGATATGGCACGAGTTCCATATGCTAGTGCGGTTGGAAGTTTGATGTATGCAATGGTCTGTACAAGACCAAACATTGCTCATGCAGTGGGAGTATTGAGCATATATATGTCAAAACATCGGAAGAAGCACTGAATAGTAGTAAAGAGAGTCTTCAGATATTTGCATGGAATTACATATTATGCAATCTACTACCAAGAAAGACCCAGACCAGACAGAGTAATAGTCATACATGCATTTTTTGATGCAGACTGGGATAGAGATCTTGATCATAGAATATTTACAGGTGGGTATGTGTTTAACCTATTTGGAGGACCTATCAGTTGGATAAGCAAGAGACAGGCTGTAGTTTCACTTTCAACTACTGAAGTTGGATATATGGAAGCCAGTCATGCAAGTAAAAAAGGTGTATGGCTACACAGATTATGTTAAGGTGTTGGGTTTGTATAGAAGGCTGTAAGGTTAGATTGTAACAGCCAAAGTGCAATCTTCATGGCAAAGAACCCTGCTTATCATGCTAAGACAAAGCATATTGATGTGCAATATCACTTTGTGAGAGATATGGTTGAAGACTAGAAGGTGTTGTTGGAGAAGGTTGACACCTTGAAGAATGTTGTAGACTTATTAACAAAGTCTATTAGTACATATAAGTTCTCTTGGTGTAGAGAATTTATGGGCATTAATGCCCTGAACCTTTGACTTTATGAGTACATGACTCATTGTTATGTAGAGAAAAGAACAAGTGGGAGAATGTTGGGCATGTGTTATATTCTTTGCATGTATGTGGAGGGGAGGGTGTGCCTATCAACGAGCGCCAAATTTTTTGGGTTGTTTTAGGCTATTTTTGGGGAATTTTCTAAAAAGATGTAATTTAATCCCGGTTAATGGATTGAAGTCTATTAATTTATTAATCCGGGTTAACGGATTAGGGTATTGGATGCTAAGGAATACCTATATTGTATTGTGAGTCATTCATAATGATAATGAGAAAAATAGGATTTGTGGCTCCAAGTTTTGCCGGTTTTCCAGATTAAGGGTTTCCATGGTAAATCTCTATGTACTATGTGTGAATGGTGTAGTGTAATCTCTGTTTTAGTTAAAAAAAATTGTATGATTTTCTTCTCTCCATAGGTTTAAAACATACAATAAAAATATATTAAATGATAATCATATATGAGAAAGTCATGAAAAAATAACTTATTTGTAAATTCACACTTGTCAATGATTTGATTTGTTTGTCAACATTATAAAAATATATTAAATAATCTCAATCTTCATTTTACAATCATGTACGAGGAAGTATCAATCTTCATGCAAATGACAATCATGTATGAGGAAGTCATGAAAGATAACTTATTTGTGAATTTCACACTTGTCAACCTATGAAAGAAATAGTAAAATACACAATCACAAACCTATCAAAGTACAAATATTTAAATACTATAACAAAGAACAATTAAGAATAATTAGTCCTTGTATATGCCAACTTGCTTGAATTCTCTATTACGGGGTAGTACAGGGGTTGGAGAGATAATTACTCCCAACAATATGTCTCGGTATAAATAGTAAAGTAATTATAAATGGTAAGGTGATAATTTTATATTAATTTTCATTTAAGATTTATCAGGTATTAAATATGAAAATGTATAAAATAGTATTAAATATGAAAGAGACCAAATAGTGTATATGATTTAATTATTTAATTTTATATAAAGTATTTATTTCTTCATATTAAATAATAAATATTAAATATTAAATGAATAAAACAATTATTGGCAAGTATTTGATAATATGGATTTATAATTATTTAATTTTTTTATTGTTTTAAATTTAAGAGTAAAGTATATATCCAAAACTAGATTTAAAATAAATAAAACTTTTTCATATATTTATTTTTATGTGAACAGTATCAGAGGTTAAAGCCGTGTATTGGCAACTGAAAGTTAAAGACTTTAATTTCCTCAACAAAAATTATTAAGCAAAATATGTATGATCGTCTCAAAGAACGATTTTTGTTATGTATTAAGGATTTTTTTACTCTTGGTGCGGCTGGAGAAGCGGCACTAATCAGTGGTTTGAACAGGACATTTCGGTTTCTCGTATATGAGAATGATAGCCATCTCCCATACCCTCATAGGGTTCACTAGGAAAAGTATTAAGTCTGCCAATATAGATATCGAATTAAAACTAAAATAAGATAAAGATAAGAGAACTATAATTTCTAAAGGAACAAAAATAAGAGTAAAAAGTTTTAGTTTGCTTACCCAAGATGTAAGTGAGTTCCGTGTACTGATGCGTTTTTTTGTCCTGAAGTGGAGGAATCGCCTCTAGCACCCAACTGTCATACAAGCATCGGGTTATATGTAGATTAATCGTTCTAATAGAATGTACCAATCGATTTGATATTGAAAATGAAAAAATGCAATACATATAAAATACAGAATAGATTTCTTATATGAATAATAATTTTAATCAAATATACATAGATATATAATAAATGTACATTTAAAATCATTGATTTATTTCTAAACATGTTAATTGCAATCAAAATTACTATTTAAAAATAAAAATATAAAATTTCAATGTACTCGGATAAAAAGTGTGAGAGATAACAATTAGTTAGTAATAAGTGTGAGAGATAACAATTAGCTAATAATTTTTATTTTTATAAAAAAGTATGAAATTAGATGTAATTTACATTTTATAATGATTGAATAATTAAAATGTGGTACTTCAAAATTTAATTTTTCAATGTATTTCTATTTTACTTACATGAAAGGCCAATACCACTAAATTATTCTACTATGAATTGAAACTGATACCTTGATTAGGAGTTTCTTTTTCTGGTCTTCCAAACAGCGTACCTGTTACAACAATGACGATGACCGAAAAGTCAGATTTATCGATAATATTCCATTGTATTATTATTGTAAAAGAATATTATTATTATTATTATTATTAGAGGATCTCATGCAGGTTCCCATAAATTTTTGTTTCTTGGTTCAGTGCTCACGAGAATAAGCAAAGCTGAAGTAGCAACCTTCATCCAGAGGTCTATTTGGAAAAGGTTTGCTGGGTCTAGGAGCTTTAGGTTTTCATGCATTATTTTCTTTGAGTTCTGGTTTAATATAAATCAGAGTAATAGTCTGAAGCGAGTTATTAATAGAAATGGAGCGTGTCATTAAGTTCGATAACCTTAAGCAAGTTATTAGTAAATATGATTTATCATATTTAGTAAATAGGATTGTGCTTAAGTTCATTTGAATGGCATACTATTATATTAAGGTGGCATATGCTACAAATTCTAGATATATCTTTTAGATTTGTTAAACTATTTATTTTTTAAAATATGGCTTAATTGAAAGATTTTATTGAATCAATAGAACCCTTACAAAAGTCCTCTTACTTATAAGTAGACTTTAATAATAAAAAGGATTTGTTTTTTTTGTTAGAAATAGTAATTACTCATGTTAGGATTAGCTTTAGTTCTATTTTAGAGGTTTGGTTAATAAAGTATCCAGCATGCATGCATGAGTTAGGTTAGGTTTTTAGGTTTTCAATATTTGTTTAAATATACCTTCAGATTAGATTGCGTATACTTTTCCTAGATTGTACAAGGATGAAACAAGTGTACTATCCAAATTGATTTTATGGATCTCGTTCCAAATTCCAAATAAACAATTAATATATATATATATATATAGATATATATATATATATATATAGATATATAGATATAGGTATAGATATAATAACAGGTAACTATGAATAGATAACTAGTAGCTAATGCATGAATAACTTGTAGGTGATTGATAACAAGAAGTCCGTGCAACAACAACACATGGAGAACAAGTAACTTGTTCTTGACACTTAGCTTATGACATACCACAATTGGATAATTACTAAAACAAATTAATTAAGTATACTAATTAGGTATACCACCATCGGATAATAACTAAAAATCATGACGCACACATATAGGGGCCACCAACAGCTGCAGGTGACATAGTTCCCCATCCCCACTTTAGTCCCATGTTTCCACCCTCTCCCATGAGTCACCCTCCTCGCTTTCATCTAGACCCCTCCCTTCGTCCACCCGCTCCCTTCCATCCATCCTCCCTTCTCCATCCATACTCCCCCCTCCATCCATCATCCCACATTCATCCACGCCCCCCGTCTATCCATCCTCCCCCATTTGTCCATGCCACCCCTTCCATCCAGCTTCCCCCCCTTCATCCACAAACTCCCTTCTATCCATCCTCGTCCCTCTATCCAGGACCACCCTCCCATTCACCATCCCTCAATAGCCCCCCTATCCCTTTTGGGTCAATACCCCCTATCGTACAGCCAATAGGGGTTCATCATCCACGACGTCCTACTCCACCCCATACCACCATGTCCTCTTCCACCATATCTTCTCTAGTTCTTGCCACTATTGTGGCAACTACTCTTCCAGTGTCCACCCATGTATCTACACTGGTTGCACCCGTAGTTGCTGCAACTACATCTGCACCCCCCCCCATGACTGTATCAGAGCAGGTTGTCTAGCCAACTGCTCCACATGATAGCCCTGAATCCTAGTCATGTCCATTATCGGAAGTGTTCACGGTGAGAATCAAGTTAATTTATGAAAATATTTTGATGCATTAACGAAAATTAATTTAAGCAATTATTATTTTTCAATGAAATGATTGTCGCAAATGTTGTAGGTGTAATTGCTGAGAGGCTCAACAGATCAATGGTGGGTTATTTAATATTTGAATTCTACATTGATTTTATAAATGTGGTAAATGTTACAAATGCTTGAAAAATGATGGTATCTTGTATCATTTGTTTCAAAGCCTGGAGAGACGATCTACTGCTAGATGGAAGAAGACCTGAGATACTAGTAGCTCCAAGAAGAGGAAGATCGATTTTGGAGATGCGCCTAGGAGTGATGGGGTTGGTCACAATGCTTGACACACCATGTTATGTACATTAGCCACGATGTGGCACTTTTGGGCACCAGTTTCCATGTACTTGGTATGTACCGCATGAGTTTCCATGTATTTTGGATCTACTGCACGAGTTGTTGGATTTTGTATGGGGCACAAGCTGCCATCGTATGTACATTGGGAACCATGTTCCACTATTTTCCAGAAAATTTATATGTTTGGACGTTTTTTGTAGCCTTGATGTACATGGATTTTCAATTATGTGATTTATATCGATGTTGTCTATATTTGTATCTTGTTGTCTCATGTTGTGTGTAGTTGCCTAATAAACAACATCATGCTTTAAAAACAAATGGTTGAGTTTGAATGACTTTTGATATGATTTCCTTCGTTTAGGTTTAAGTGTGACTTTAGATTTAGAATTGAAATAATGAATATTATTTCAATTTGTTTATGTTATGAAATGTATTTTGATCGTAAAATGTCATTCTAATAAGATCCAACTAATTTGTATACATCACAATGCAATGATGAAAGTTCGATGGTAAAATTCAACACATTGAGTAGTTATTGGAGAAATTTTATGGGGGCCTTGATGCACTTTCCTGCAAAAAAATTCTTTACATCAATGTGTGGCATCTTTAAACCAACCCCTTGGAATGCTAAGTGATGAAAATAGTTAGCATGTTTCCCCAAAACAAATTCTAGATAGATTTACCTGAAGAGTCATATTGAGTTTTCTCTATTGTTATGAGGTGGCACATTGAAATGCATTCATTCCATAAATTTGTTGTCTTCAATTTGCTATTTTACTAGGCATACAATAATGCAATATTTTGTAAAAGGATATAAACTATGGGAGGTCTTGAATGTAAAAATAAATGGATTGAGAGAATGTACTATGGTTTTATCTCATGGATTTGAAATATGGTAGAATGTACATGTTGGCCTAAGCTTTACCAATGTTATGATAATATTAGGTTTTCCATCCATTAAGAAGGTTGTCATAAGTGTACATATCCATCATATAAAAAAAATCATGCTACAATCAATTTCAAACCATTAAGGGGATGAACATACACCATGCACCCTAAATCCCATGAGGCACCCCAAACATTTTGTAAACACTTTCAGAATAACCAAAAAGTCTACGCTCCCCTTTACAAGGAATGTTTTTACACCAACACTTATCAAATCCCTCTACAGCTCGACCAAATCAATTATTTGCAATAAATACTAGTTATGGTCCTAGAATCAACAATGATCATTTGCAAAAAAAAATTCAACCACGCCATAGCAACATTTCAATCATCTAATAAATAATTAGGTTTCTAAATTAGGTTTTTGGTGTTAGGTACAATGTTTTTCTAGTTGTATGCACCCTTGCTATATAGATGAGAAACTATGCATATATATGTATAATGATTTGGATTCAAATGTATGCACATGAATATATATGTACAATGAAAATGATTTAATTTTTATGTGTATTATAATTTATGCAAGGGATTAGGCTACATAATAGGGTTTCATTGTGATTAGAATACAAACTAGGGTTTATGCTACCAACTAAGGTGTTTAGGCTAGGCTCTCCTGTTTCTAGGCTAGGCTCCAAGCTCTAGGGTTACCAACTTAATGTTGAACTCCACTATCATGACATCATTGTCACCAACACCATGCCCACTACAACAATCACCAACAAGCCTTGTCATCCTCTTGCTCATGGTGCCACCATCCTCGTCCCCATCAATCATTCATCATCCACCATCAACCTAATGCACTTTGTCTCATTGTCACCATCACCATCCCTATCCTCACGCAATTTATCCATTTAGACTCTTCGTTTATGTATTTTGGGTCATATATAGACTGCACTTGATTTGTTTTTAGTTGTATGCACCCTTGCTATATACATGTTAGAAACTTTGCATATAAGTGTATAATTATTTGGATTAAAAAATAGGGTTTTTAGGATAGGTTCTCGAGTTTTTAGGCTAGGCTCTCGGCTCTAGGTTTATGAGATTAATGTTGAACTCCTTTATCATGACCATAGCAAAAATGTAACCCTCACTTAAGCAAAACAACTTATTAGGCATGCGAAGAGTTTTATACCTTATTTTAACACTTGCATTAGGAAGTTTCATCAAATCTTAGAGGAATGACTAATGTCCTCGGAGGAACACCTTCGAGATTCAAGGTAGAGGCGGGGGCTAAATCCTAGAGGAGGGGGCACATGGTGCTATTTATAAATAGGATCCCAATATAGGAAATGATTTTGATATGTAATTATTTGTTGTAGCTTGAAATTTTATAGACTCTATACAACATTTAGGTCATTTTCACCATAACACCATCCCCATGTTCATAGTCACCATCCCCATTCTCATTGCGCCATGACCATCATGATTCATCAACACCATGCCCATTTCCACCATCAATGACACCACCATCCTCCTCATGCCCATGTTGTTACCATAAACACCATGCCCATTACTACCATCAATATAACCTTCATCCTCATCATGCCCATGTTGTCACCATCGCCATTGAGAGGCATTGGATTTTTTGCACAAAGAAATGCAATTTCATAATCTTGGATATTCGTGGAGAGATTGCTCTTGTGTGATGCTATGGATTGCACCATCCATATATGTTTTCTTTTGGATGATCATTTAAGAGTCTAGGTATTGGCATGTGATATGCCTAATATGCTTAGATATGTGCTCATATATGACAAAATGCAATAACCTATATGAAGAAATAAACTTTTCCAATTCCCATTTTCTTCTCATTGAAATTTGCAATGTTCATTCTCTTTTTTATAATAAAACAGAGTTAGATCAATGAACACTTCGTAGCAATCATTTTGAAAATTCTTCCACTTACATGTGAAAGTTTTAAAACCAAATATTGAATGTCACATTTAATTCCACAAATATGTATTTCAAGTAGTTTTTCACTTGATGGCTCCAAAAGACAAGTGTAAGTAGCAATTCAAAAGATGCGATGATAGCGGTGCATCACTTGGGTACAATTGAGCTCTATTAGCTCTATTGAGAGCAAGAGTAGTGGATCATCAAGTAAGGTAATTAGAATTAGGGTTAGGGTGAGGCATATTCAAACTTATAAATGCAATTGTGCTAAAAGTGGATGTGAGGACAAAGGAAACCATAGAAATAGTTGCATACATGTTATTCTTCTTGAAGGTAATCTAGTTGCATACATGTTCTCCTAATGAAGTATGTATCAACACCTGGCATCCAAAGAACCCTAGGACATGTCCTATATGGTAGTTTGAAAGCTTCTTTATTTCCCTTGATCACTAAGTTTGTGAATTTAGGGAATAACTCCTAGGTCTCTAAACTACCTTAATTCCCAATGGTTAACCTAATCATCTTATATTTCCACATAGAGAAAAAATGCACCTAGTAGATTCCAAGTGTTATGGTCCAAGACCTTGCGCATGGTTGTCAATACCTAGAAGCTCCAATACAAATTTTCTAATGTTTTTTACAATTGTCTCTTCATGTTTTGTTGAGTTATTATTGCATTTGGTCCTTCTAAAGATGGGTAATTGACGCAATCAAGCAAAAAAGTTTGACCGCGTCAATTTGAACATATACAACATGCACATATACAAATATCTACACATGCATACACACATAAGATCATGCACATACAAAATAAATAAACCCTAGCTTGCAGAAGGCCATGTCAATCTTGCTTAAGGGGGTCATTTATGATTTGAAGGCTCTTGGGCGAGCGTGGCCATATTGAACACATCAAAAATGGCCATATGCACATGTGGGAGCTAACAGAACCCCGTTCTGCTCGCTAGTTTGGGTTCTGTGCCCCTGGACTAAAACCTCAAAGTGTCCCTGAATGGCCACAGGGTGCCTGGAAATAATGACCACGGCACCAAAACCGTGACTCTGATCGTGAATCCGTCAATTCTGATGGATTAATAACACCGGGTTTCAGCTAGGGGACCCCCCACACCATGCCTCGAAAGCTCGAAAGCCATGCTATTCTGCCATCTCGGTTACTAGGTTTTTGCTCAGTGAAGGCCATTCCAATCTTGCTCAAGGGGGTCATTTCTGATCTGAAGGATCTTGGCCAAGTGTGGCCATCTTGAACACATCCACAATGGCCACATGTATGTGTGGGAGTTGACGGAAACCAAGTATGCTCGCAGGCTTGGGTTCTGTGCCCCCGGAGCAAATCCTCAAAGTATCCCTTAATGGCCATGGGGTACCTGAAAAAATGCCCGTAGCACCAAAACTATGACTTCGATCGTGAATCTGTCGATTCCAATGGATTTTGGACTCTGGTTTTCATCTAGGGGAACCTCCACCCCATGCCTCAAAAGCTCAAAAACGGTCCTATTGTGCCATCTCAGGAACTAGGTTTTTTGCTCAATGAAGGCCATGCCAATCTTGCTGAAGAGGGTCATTTATGATCCGAAGGCTCCCAGGAGAGCATGGCCATCCTGAACACATCCACAATGGCCATATGCACATGTGAGAGCTGATGAAACCCAAGTCCACTCACTGATTTGGGTTCCATGACCTCAGAGCAAATCCTTAAAGTGTCCCTGAATGGCCACGGGGTGCCTGACCAAAATGCCCTTAGCAGCAAAAACATAACTCCGATCATGAATCCATCGATTCCAATGTTTTCGGGACGCTGGTTTTCTGTTGGGGGACCTGCCACATCGTGCTTCCAATGCCCAGAAACAGTGCTATTGTGCCATCTCTAGAACTAGGGTTTTGCTCAGTGAAGGCCATGCCAATCTTGCTCAAGGGGCTCAATTATCATCTGAAGGATTCCTAGCGTGCATGGCCATCATAACACATCCACAATGGCCATATGCACGTGTGGGAGCTAAAAGAATCCAATTCCGCTCGTCGGTTTAATTTCTGTGCCCCCGAAACAAATCCTCAAATTGTCCCCGAATGGCCACAGGGTGCTTGACAAAAATGCCCGTAGCACCAAAACCGTGACTCTGATCATGAATCTGTCAATTCCGATGGATCGTGACCCCAGGTTTCAGCTGTAGGATGTCACCTAACTCAATTCTGCTACCCGGTTTGAATTCTATGCCCCGATAGGGATTTTCCATGTGTCCCTGAAAGCTTCTGGGAGGCAACTTTAGATGGTCCATAAAATAATCACCGTGGATTGGATTGATGAACCATCAACTTCATTGGAATCGGGACATCAGATTAATGCTAGGAGTGTCTATCTCCTCTAAGCATATTTCCTGAATATTGTCTTGTTTGACAAATTGAAAACTAGGGTTCCCCTTAGTAAGAGACATTGAATTTTTTGCACAAAGTATGTTCTTGCATAAGTTTTGCAAATTGATGATGATGGCGGTGGTGTTGGTGGTGGTGGTGGTAATGGTCATGATGATGATGATGATGACACCAGTGGCCACCATGGTAGTGATGATGATGGTAATGTAGACAACAATGGGCACTGTGGAGTTGACAAGAAAACATTAATTTTTTTTTGCCAAGATATGGACATCATTATGATGTTTTGTACATAACATATGGGTCTTAAGACCTTGATCATAGTTGATGAGGAGCACCAACATATCAAGGCACATATGATGTTGTCATGGCTCCTGGGACATGTGTAGGATATTAATCACCACATAGGCCCTATAAAGGAAATATTTGACTCATGAACCTAATATAGGAAACATTATGTGTTTTCTCATACCAAGGACATGTGTCATTTCCAATACCATGTTTTGGTGATGAAAAAAAATGCCTCAGGTCCCAAAGCAGTCTTTTAGGGTTCATTATCCATGCACATGGTTTATAAAGGGAATATTTGGATGATCAATGTAATATTGACATCATTATGAGGATTTAGGCACCATATATGGGTATTTGGGCCACCTATATTGGGTAAGGTGGAACACCAACATCTTAAGTCCCTAAAATGTTATTTTATGGTTCATGAACCATTCATTGGGTCCCAAAACACCACATATAGCCTAAATACGGAATCTTTGTTGCATGGGTGTAATATTGGTATCAATACAAGGTTTTTCCCGTAATTTATGGGTCTTAGGGACCAATAGTGTCATGGGGTCTAAAGCAAGATTTTAGGCCTCATGGGTCATGCACATGGTTCCAAGCCAATACATATGCCTTGCAAATAAAAAGTATGTTCTATGGGTGTAATATGAGTTCCAACAAGGTTTTACACATGACATTTTAGAGAACCATTACGAAATGTATCATCTAAGGGATGGGCACGTGTGTAATATGGGCACCATTACGAAATGTATCATCTAAGGGATGGGCACATGTGTAATATGGGCACCATTACGAAATTTATCATCTAAGGGATGGGCCCTAGCTACAATATAATGATGAAAATGATTGTCTTATCCTTTAGGGCCTAAAATAAGCTTTTAGGTTCATGAGGCACACATAAGGTCCAAAAAATCAATGCAAGCCCTACATAAGATTTTATTTTGCATATGAGTATAATATCAACACCTTTATAACGTTGTTTGCACCACAAATGGGTCATAGGGAGTTGAATTTCGTTTGAGGTTAACATTAGCATTTAAAGATCTAAAATATGATTTTAGGGCCCACGGACAATGCAAAGATTCCTAAAAAAACATAGATACCCTATAAAGGGAGTGTTTGTCCCACCAATGAATATGGATTCCATGACGAGGTTTTCTGTAGAAAGAATGAGTCCAAGGCCCTAGCCATGTTCTAAATATATGAAAATCAATGTCTTTTGACCTAGCATATACTAGGGACCATGGGTGATGAGAATGGTCTCAAACCACCATATATGCGCTATAAAGAACATACTTGTCCTATGAGTGTAATATGGGTGTCATTACAAAGTTTTATCGACACAAATTGTTCTTTGTGCCATAACTATGGTTCAAGGATGAAACCAACATATTTGGGATTAAAAGTTTTGTGCACCACAAATACAGCTTGGGAGCTTAACTATTTCTCAAGTAGAATAGTAGTGTCTTAGGAGACCCTAGATTGTATTTGGAGACATCCTCGTAGTCATGCATGAGACCCAAGATTGTATTTGGAGACACTGTGTATTTTGGTTTTCTAATAATGCTACGAGACTATTAATCATGTATTTGTACTTGCTTCCATTTGTGATTTTTATCATGGAATCATTTTGCATTTGACTACTTTATTTTTTGCATACAAATATTAATTGTGTTAAGTTGTATATTATCATAGTTTATGAGATGATGTTATGAATTTTTGCATAGAATGTGGTTCAATCCTAGTATGAACAATATTTTATTTACTTATTAGCAATAAGATCCAATTATATATAGAGGACCAATCATCATAAAGATAATCATAGTCATCATAATCATAATCATCAACATCATAACCATTCATCAAAACAAATAAACAAACACTTCGATCCATAAAGGACATGCGATGGAATTTACACACACACACACACACATGCCAATCTTGCTCAAGGCGGTCATTTCTCATCCCAACGCTGATGGAAATGTGTGGCCATTGTAAACACGTCCACGATGGACATATGCACGTGTGGGAGCTGAAAGAATCCAAGTCCACTCGTCGGTTTGGGTTCCGTTGCCTAGAGCAAATCCTCAAAGTGTCCTTGAATGGCCACGGGGTGCCTAGAAAAAATGCCCGCAGCACCAAAACCATGACTCTGCTCGTGAATCCATTGATTCCGATGGATTCAGGACCCTGATTTTCAGCTAGGGGATCCCCCACACCATGCCTCCAACACTTGGAAATGGTGTTATTGTGCCATCTACGGAACTAGGGTTTTTCTCAGTGAAGGCCATTCCAATCTTGCTCAAGGGGGTCATTTCTCATCCCAACACTCCCAGGCGTGCATGCCCATCATGAACACATCCACGATGGCCATATGCACGCGTGGGAGTTTCTAGAACCCCATTCTGCTTGTCGGTTTGGGTTTTGTGCCCCTAGAGAAAATTCTCAAAATGTCCTTGAATGGCCACGGGGTGCCTAGCAGGAATGCCCATAGCACCAAAATCATGACTCCGTTTTCTAGGCCATTGATTTCAATGGATTCGAGACCTCGGTTTTCAACTAGGGGACCCCCCACACCGTTCCTCAAATGCTCGGAAATGGTGCTATTGTGCCATCTCAGGAACTAGGGTTTTTCTTAGTGAAGGCCATGCCAATATTGCTCAAGAGGGTCATTTATGATATGAAGGATCCTGGGCATGCGTGTCCATCGTGGACACATTCACAATGTCCATATGCACATATGGGAGATGAAAGAATCCAATTCCGCTCATTGGTTTGGGTTCCATGCCCCCGAAGAAAATCCTCAAAGTGTCCCTGAATGACCACGGGGTGCTTGACCAAAATTCTCGTAGCACCAAAATCGTGACTCTGATCGCGAAGCCATCAATTCCAGTGGATTCGGGATGTTAGGTTTCAACTAGGGGACACCCAACACCATATGTCAAATGCTCGAAAAAGGTGCTATTGTGCCATCTCATGAACTAGGGTTTTGCTCAATGAAGGCCATGCCAATCTTGCTCAAGAGGGTCATTTATGATCTGAAGGCTCCCGGGAAGGTGTGACTATCCTAAACACATCCAAAGTGTCCATATGCACATGTGGGAGCTGACGGAACCCAAGTCCGCTCGCTGGTTTGGGTTCCATGCCCCTGGAGAAAATCCTCAAAGTGTCCCTGAATGGCCACGGGGTTCCTGAAAAAAATTCCCGTAACACAAAAAACGTAACTCCGATCATGAATCCATTGATTCCTATGGATTCGAGATGTCGGGTTTTTCAACTGGGGGACCCCCCACACCGTTCCTCCAATGCCTGGAAATGGTGTTATTGTTCCATCTATGGAACTAGGGTTTTACTTAGTGAAGACCATGCCAATCTTGCTCAAGGGGGTCAATTCTCACCTAAAGGCTCCCGGGCCTGCGTGGCCATCATGAACACATCCATAATGTCCATGTGCATGTGTGGGAGCTGAAAGAATCCAATTCCACTCTTTGTTTTGTGTTACGTGCCCTCGGAGCAAATCCTCAAAGTGTCCTTGAATAGCCATGGGGTGCCTGAACAAAATTCCCGTAGCACCAAAATCATGACTCTGATCATGAATCCGTCGATTCAGATGGATTCGGGATATCGGGTTTCATTTGGGGCCCACGCCACAACATGTCTCAAACGCTCGTAAGTAGTGCTATTGTGCCATCTCAGGAACTAGGGTTTCTCTCAGTGAAGGCCATTCCAATCTTGCTCAAGAGGGTCATTTATTAGAAGTCTCCTAGGAGTGCTTGGCCATTTTGAACACATCCAAACTGGCCATATGCACATGTGGGAGCTGAAATAACCCAAGTCCTCTCGTTGGTTTGGGTTCCATGCCGCCGAAGTAAATCCTCAAAGTGTCCCTAAATGGCCATAGGGTGCTTGAACAAAATTCCTGTAGCACCAAAACCATGACTCTAATCATGAATCCGTTGATTCTGATGGATTCAGGATGTCGGGGTTTCAGCTAGGGGACCCCCCATACCATGCCTCAAACGATAAAAAATGGTGCTATTGTACCATCTCAGGAACTAGGGTTTTGCTCAGTGAAGGCCATACCAATCTTGCTCAAGAGGGTCAATTATGATATGAAGCCTCCCAGGAGTGTGTGTCCATCATGAACACATATCCAATGGCCATATGCATGCGTGGAAGCTGAAAGAATGCAAGTCTGCTCGCCGGTTTGGGTTTCGTGCCCCCAGAGCAAATCCTCAAAGTGTCCCTGAATGGACACGGGGTGCTTGACCAAAATGCCTGTAGCACCTAAACCGTGACTCCGATCATGAATCCATCATTTCCAATGGATTTGGGACACTGGTTCTTAGCTAGGGGACCCCCCACACCGTGCATCCGACGCCCGGAAACTGCGCTATTGTGCCATCTCGAAAACTATGGTTTTGCTCAGTGAAGGCCATTCCAATTTTGCTCAAGGGGCTCAATTCTCATCCGAAGGCTCCCAGGAGTGCGTGGCCATGGTGAACATGTCTAGAATGGCCATATGCATGCATGTGAGCTGAAAGAATCTAATTTCGCTCGCTGGTTTGGGTTCCGTGCCCCCGGAGCAAATCCTCAAACTGTCCCTGAATGGCCACAAGGTGCCTAACCAAAATTCTTGTAGCACCAAAAGCGTGACTCCAATCGCGAAGCCGTCGATTCTGGTGGATTCAGGACGCTGGGTTCTAGTTGGGGAACCACCCACACCATGCCTCCAATGCCCAAAAATGGTGCTATTCTTCCATCTTCGGAACTAGGGTTTTGCTTAGTGAAGGCCATTCCAATTTTGCTCAAGGGAGTTAATTCTCATCCGAAGGCTCCTGGGCGTGAGTGGCCATCATGAACACATCCAAAATGGCCATTTTCACATGTGGGATCTGACAGAACCCAACTCCGCTCACCGGATTGGGTTCCATGCCCTTGGACCAAATCGGGGTACCTGACCAAAATGCCCGTAGCACCAAAACCATGACTCTGATCGCGAAGCTGTCGATTCCAGTGGATTTGAGACACCGGGTTGTAGCTGGGCCCCCCCCACACCGTTCCTCCAACACCCAGAAACGATGCTATTGTGCCATCTCCGAAACTAGGGTTTTGCTCAATGAAGGCCATTCCAATTTTGCTCAAGGGGGTCAATTCTCATCCGAAGGCTCTCGGGCGTGCGTGTCCATCATGAGCAAGTACACAATGGCCATGTGCACATGTGGGATCTAACGGAACCTAAATCCGCTCGACGGTTTGGGTTCCGTGCCCCCGGAGCAAATCCTTAAAGTGTCCCTGAATGGCCACGGGGTTCCTGAACAAAATTCCCGTAGCACCAAAACCGTAACTCTGATCGCGAAGCCGTCGATTCCAATGGATTTGAAATCTTGCATTCTAACTGGGGGACACCTCACATTGTGCGTCCAATGCCCAGAAACGGTGCTATTGTTCCATCTCCGGAACTAAGGTTTTTCTCTGTGAAGGCCATGCTAATCTTGCAAAAAGGGGTCAATAAGCTAGATTAGGTCTTCGTGGCTAGGTTACATCTCTAGGGCTAGATAATTATTCTAGATTAGGTCTCTAGGGTTGTAGGTCCACGTTAGGGTTTTCAGGGATACATTGTTTACTGTCTGGTTTCTAGGGTTAGATCAGGGTCTTTAAGCTATATTAGGTTCTATAGGGATAGATTAGGTCTCTGGGGTTAGGTTACATCTCTAGGGCTAGATAAGTATTCTAGATTAGGTATCCACAGTTGTAGGTCCACATTAGGATTTCCAGGGATACATTTGTTTTTTTTTGGTTTCTAGGGCTAGATCAGGGTCTTGAAGCTATATTAGGTTCTATAGGGCTAGATTACGTCTCTGGGGGTAGGTTCTGTCTCTATGGCTAGATAAGTATTTTAGATTAGGTCTCTAGGTTCGTAGGTCCACATTAGGATTTCCAGGGCTACATTTTTTTTTGTCCAGTTTCTAGGGCTAGATCAGGGTCTTTAAGCTATATTAGGTTCTATTTCTTAGAAGGAACATGTAGATCTAGCTTCCAACCCATATAGTGTGATTTTGAGAAATTTCAGTTTGTTAGTATTTTCTCTTGTGATCAAGGTGAATGTCAACATTATTGATCTAGTGGCTTAGGAGCATGTAGGGGTGATTGTAGTGACTAAGATATTTATATCATTTGTTTCTTCCATCCATGAGACTTCCAATTATATAGCGGAGGAGAGGTGTGATGATGAGATTGACTCCATCCATGCATGTTCTACTTATTCATTAGAGAGGTGTGATGCCTTAATGGAGGACGTTGTTGAGTGTGATTCAAGAGTCGTAGATAATGTGAGTATTCCAAAGTATACAGCCATGGATTATCCTGCGAATGGTTTGAGATCAATTGTATAAACCATTGAAGAAGTAGGTGTTGATTCTTGTGTACAAATCATCACGGACAATGCACATGTTTGCAAGGCTGCTGGCATGATTGTGGAAGCTAAATATCCACAGGTATGTTCATTTGGACACCATTTATTTGAGTTGTTAGTGTTGTAGAGTCATTTATACATGCTTTTATTGCTCTTATAGGTTATTTGGACACCTTGTATTGTCCATTCGTTGAATTTAGCACTGAAATCCATTGCTTCAGATGTGACATGTATTGGAAACCTTATTGAGCATGCACGTCATATCCATAACTTGTACAAAACCACACAAATTCCCTCACAATCTACAAAGAGTACACAGCTTTCATTGCTGAAGATTGCAGATACTCGATTTGATTCCTCTTTCATCATGCTCATGAGGTCCATTTTCATGGAGAATAAGTGTCCTGAGTATGGGACATCGGTAGAGAACTTATGGTCCATCATTCAGGATATTCTTATCTCCATGTGGGATAAGAACTGCACACCTTTGCATTGCTTGGCCCACTCATTGAACCCCAAGTTCTACATTTAGGATTGGCTCACTGGTGGATCGAGGCCCTCACACAGAGTCCCTCCTCACATGGATGGAGATATTGCACATGGGAGGAAGATATCACATATACGGATATTTCAGGATAGAGACTTACTTTTTGAGGTGGAGGAGGGATTTGTAGATTTTTCCACTTCCACTGGGATATTTGGAGGCTATGATGATGGTGATCATATGGAGGGTTCATCCTCCACACCAGCAGATGCATATTGTCAGATGGGCAGAGAGGAGGAGGAGGTGGTGGAGGATGATGATCATGACAGTGATGAGTTTGTTGATTCAAGCATGGAGGAGGTGTAACATCCCGAAAATTCACAAAAATTTAAAATTTTTCTTTGCGACATTTAATGTTATACTAGCTGTGCGGAAATATATAAAGTGCTAGTTTATTCATTTACATATGTGCTGGAATAAAAGTTATCATGATCATGTATGTATTTTTATTTTACGATGCGTAAGAAATATGATTATGTCTACTTTAAGATGTTGTTGGATATTTCTTACCTCCGTTGGGCAACCTGGTTACTTATGAGTTGATAATGATGATTATATACTTACTTTCTATTGTTTAAACTATGCTAATTGTTTGTTCTTCTCTTTGATGGTGAAGGGGTCGTATGGGTACCCCAAGGCTTACTTAGCATTTATGCTAAAGCATTTGAACCTTCTTTTTTCGCAGATTACAGTTAAGAGAATATTAATAATTTGAAAGTGAAACTACGAAGATCTTCCATCTTGTCAAATAGCTTTCCAATTTTTAAAAGAGAAAATATAGTAACTTTGAGAAGCTTTTCAGGGTGAGATCTGCTTGAATCATTGCTTCAACTGTATAACTAAATTGTATCAACTTCTCTATGCTGTTTGTACAATGATATATCTGTATCATGTTTTTCTTTATGCACTATGAAATAGGATAGTGTTCCTTTGTGAAAAACATAGGCTAAATGCAATTACCATACATTCCTACAAAATGAGAACTATGATGCAAACTTCATGCGATTTCCTATAATATATAAGCTATATATTATTTCATGCATTTCCTATATTATAAACTACATGTACTTTCAATATAATTCCTATGGTATGTAAACTACATGTAATTGACATCCATTTTCTAAAGTATGAACTATATGCTATTTCCATGTGATTTCTATAGTGAAAACTATATGCAAAAGCTAAACTATTGAAAGTACCTATTAATAATTTTATTGCTATTTACACCTCTTCTAAGTTGATAATGTAAATATTATCACCATATGACACATGTTACCCATGGTTTATGTTATAGTTTCACTATGTGCCTTTTAGAGTCTTGAATATAATACATAAGGGTTTTGACAATAATCATCGTGAATCTTTTTTCATAGTTGATAACTTTATTTATGAAATATCATACTTTAAGTATAATACGTAACCCTTATAACTATGTTGTAGGTCTCCAAGGTGATAGTTGTGACTAAGGACTAGGTTAAAGTGTAAAATCCTACACTTGGGTGCCACGATGATTTTATAATTAGTAGCTTATACTATAACGTAAAGTCCAAAGATCTCCCAGATGATGTCCTGAATGCAAGGTTCGATGGTAAGTGAGAGTACTAAATGGTAGATAGGATCATTAAAGTGCATTAATGTGATGATAGTGGAATGCCTATTGGAATCCATCGTGGCTAGCTTCACATGATAGTTTCTTGGTAAGAACATAACCCTAACAGCACTAGGCTTACCTCGACTTCGGTGACGAACTGGGCATTCAATTTGCAAGGGCGTGGGTGTAGTGTGGCCGACAGACTTGCATTTCTGTAGGGTTTCGAAGCCAGTTCCTGAGGACCCCTTCCTCAGGCTCGATACACGACCTGTAATGGAGGATGAAGTTTCAAGGGTTTTAAGAGCCGAGTCATTTTTGTGAAAGTGTAAACTGTATTCACCAGGTTAAGTGCGAGTGTCTAAGGATTCATAACTGGTTGCAGATGCTACCTTTTTCGACCTTCGATTTTTGAATATCAAGGTAATGTATTACTAAAATTTTAGTGTTAATACAGTCATCCATACTGTTTAAGATTTAGAGTGAAATTTAACTACTTTCTGTGTTCATGGCAGGTTCGGTCCTCTACAGGCTTCTATGCTCAAGATTGAGTGGGGAAACTACTGCATGCATTTGGTAAGTCTTGGTGGTTTCCCTGTGGTTTCTCCTGGCACTGCTAGTTTTGTTTGGTTTGGCTGGAGTTTTTGATTTTTCTGAAGATGTGGACGCTGTTGTAATGCTTACATGCTGTAAGCACGCGTAGGGAGAATTGAATCCTCAACCTACCCTTTTTGATGTGCTCTACAGTGTTACTGTTAGCCAAAAATGTATCGCTTGTTCGTCAGGGTTTTAATCCTCGATCTTGGTTAGCTGAAAATGGTTTCGGCCTAAGATTTTTCTACTGTATAAAAGAATGGTGCCTAAAACAAAGTTCTATGTAAATCAATGTTTTTTTTAAATGGTTAAAGGCCGAGAGCCAAAGCTCAATGTTTTGTTTGAGACTTCAAAAGAAAACTAGTATTTACTTCATTCGGCATGTGATGATATTTGATAAATGTTTGTGTTAATGATGGCCAAGAGACAAAGGTTAAAGTTCTGTTTGAAACCTCGAACCCTATCTTGTTTGGTTTAGAAAGTAAATTTGAAAGTTCTGAGAGGTGGAAAGTGAAAACTGAGACCTAGTCTCTTATATCTATTTGGTTTCATTGTAGATAATATTTTCAATAGGAACGTAACACTACTGTTTGATGTTGGTGCCAAGATGTTATTTTGTCTTTGGTTAGTCCTTGTACGTTTCATTCGAAATCGTGACTGAAAGCTATGTTACTGTTAAGTGTGGGTATTGTACCTTTCTTGTGTTCTCAACACGAAAGGTTGATGTTTATGCTGTTAAGGGTTTGACAATCAATGGCTAAGATTTTATCACAAAGATTAAGGTTATTTGGTTCTCGTCTGTTAAGTCTGCAAAAGTTTTCTATGAACTCTATCTTGGATATATTATTTGATTTGTTAAATGTTGAAAAGAATACTAATGTTGAAGTAAGAATCTAGGGTTGGAACTTTAGGGTTTTTAATCTACAATAGATGTGTTTTGAAATTATAACTGCAGTTGGATAGTTAAATCAAAATAAAGGATATGAATACTGATGAAAGAATTACAAATAAAATTTCAATACTATACTTGTTTTGAAAAAGGATAATAAGAGAATACATAGTACATGTCTTCTGTAAGGAAGTAAATGATCTAAATGAGAATCCTAGGTTTTGTACAGAGATGCAGTGTTTACTTCTATTGTTATGAAAAAGGAAATATTATAATGCTTATAATATGAAATGCTGTTATGTTTTCTGAGATTAAATTAGCAAAATATAACTGATAAGGAATATTAAGAAAATCACAACAATATTAGTCTATTCATTCATTTGACATTCTATATATCATTCATCTATCTTAATTCTACTTCTCTATACTGGTGTACGATACAGAAAATAGTATGGAGAAAAATACAGAGAGACATTTATTCAATCAATTCATAATTATATTCAACAGTTTACAAGATCCTAATAACTCAGAAAATCACACTTTTAGTTCTGCATAATGTAAACTAACAGTGTAAACTAATGAGATACTAAATCAATAATTACAGAAATAATTTAACTACTTAGGGTTGAAATAACAAGTAGAACCTGTAACTGTAGATAGGGTGGACAAACACCTAAGGAGGCTTGTTCCTCCCAACCTTCTCCAGAAAAAGCATCCAATCTACTTGCCTCCTTTGGACCCCCGAACCTGTTTACTGAACCACCAGGTAGATGAAATCTGTGTAGAAGCAAGGCAGTCAACTTTGTATAACCAGCAATCAATAGAGACTTGCCAAAAACCTCAATCTCTGCAATCAGCAGTAAACAAGGCAGACTTACACCATGATAAAAAAAATAGCATATCCCCTCATCGAATCTCTTCGGTGAAAGCAGCAGAACCCCAAGGTAAATTTCATTGTCAGGAAAGTGATGAACCTCAGTCCAGAATTCGATGGCTCTTAAAAAGATTGCCTAGGTCTTTAGTGGTCAGTTTTCAATAAATGAGCCTCAAGCTCCAGTCCCATCTTTCAGGGCACTATGACCACAATTCAAGGGAGTTGTCCCATACCAACAGCTAGTTACTTGCCTCATGAAGCTGTCATTTGTCCATTGCCTTCTACCCCAGATTCCATTCCACCTAGTGGGTAAGTAAACACTCTTTCAACAGTCTCCTTAGGTGTTTGTCTCCTATTTAATTTATTTAATAATAAAATATTGTGCAAATTACAGTCATCCTTGAACACTTGTCCAATATAAAACTTTACAATAAAAGTTAAGATAATGTTTCCAACATAAAATGTTTTTTAGCAAAAACGGGTATGTTACAGGAGGACTATTGACATATGAGATTCTTCCATCTTCATTTACCTTTTCTTGTATTTGCTATTAGTATATTTGGAATTTCCCAATGCCTAGTGGCATTCTGACATCTATGTAATACATTTTAATTTTGATGACTTAATGAGAAATATGGTTCCGAAATCTTGAGCTATTACCCAATTCCTATCAAATTTCAATGCATTTATGTGTCTCATTGTGATTTGTGAATGACAAATGTGTACTCATTAATGTGTATTGATTCTAATTTCTATTCAATATTTGTAAATGTTCTAATATAAGATGAGTTTTCAATCTTTTTTATGCATGTGATGTTTTCCTAAAGGGATGGAAACTTGAATTGGAGTGATTGGTGTAAAACATATAATGGTATAAAACATCAATGTATTGTAATAGTAACTTAAAAATAAATCAAACATCAAATAAACAATATCAAATAAACTATCTAACATGAATAACATTAGACATGCATGAATAAACAATCACATGACTATACTATGTACCTCAATCAATTGGGCTTTCTAGATCCTCTTTGTTTTTTATTGTCTCAAACAACTTCTCGTAATCTGCATGAGGTAGTAAGTAGCGTACCTTGTTTGAGGACTTCATTGTCATTTTTTGTAGTTGGATGTTTGTACCAATGATCAAGTGTGTAAAGTGATACACTCGTGAACCTGGTCTATAATCCATGTATGTGTAGCCATTTCTCTTTGGTCCCTTTCCATCTACTGTAAGATATTCTCCCTGAACAACCATCGATCAAGTCGGAAAGGTAATTCCTTCACTATCGGTTAATGATGTGATGAGGTTTTGCTTCCCATGGATGCATCATTCCAACCAATAATTCGTGCCAATTGCACTATCTGTCGGGGTGAAAACTGCGTGGATGTGTCCTGCAAATATGCATTTTATGGTCATATTCCAACAAGTAGTGGTTTGATCACTTGGATAATTAAAAAAACAAGGAGGCAATTGCGATATGAATGCAGAAATGTTTACCTGGATGTACAAGATCATATATGTTATCATATTCATTCGAAATAGAAGATTGGAATTCTTCTAACTGGATTGTTTCAACAACTGCACATGGGTCCCCTATAAGTGATACATGATCCCATTCATCAACCCAATCCATTGAGTCACACTCATCCCACTCACAACTGTTGCAAGGCCCACAAATTCAAGCAAGTTTCCGCATCCATATTTCAAATAAGGGATTGTTTGAGCTTCGAACAGAATGAAATCCATGAGTGCCTTGTACAGTACTACAACTATAAGAATGCGATGGATCTATATCAACCACATGCCATAAATTTATGACAACATATCCTCTACCTATTGGTCCATGCTGCTCCATCGTTCGATCTGACATTTTTGTAGAGCACCATTGAACTATGGTTTCTGCATCCCGAATATGAGGGTTTTTCATGCACCTCATCTCCTCCCTTCGTAGGTAAGTTTTGAGACATGCTCGAGCCCCATCATGCTCTCCCTTTCCATGCCTAGTCTCAAAATAGTTCCATATATGCAACACATCATAAGTCTTGTTCAAAATAATCAACCACTGGAATACACGTGCATTTTTTAACTGGCCTGCACAACCATATAACCATATCCAATGTTGATCCATCTATATACCTCTCTCCTTCAGCTGGTCATATAAAATTTTGAAGCAATGTTGCAGATAATGCAGTTTGTGGCACATGTCGTCAATGATGTAGAAGTTGGTCTCTTTCAATATTATCCTTATGTCATTGTTGCTCTTGATATGGACCATTATGCTAACTTGGTCTAAATGGTAGTATTGACTTTGAATCTCATTATGTGGATGCAGGGTGTAGTTTTCAGCAAAGTCCACAACTGAAAATATTGTGCCATTGGGAAAGATTTCCCTGCACTGTCTGTACTGGTCATCCCACCATCGTGCTACATGGACATGTTGTACATACTGCTTGGTATTTTGGTAAAATTCCTTCATGAAATCACAAATTTGTACCTGGTTCCACAAAACCAAGCGCATTAATACAATGTGACATTTGCAATCTGAATATATATGTATAAATTGAACATGTATAGTATGAAACTATGCAAAATTAGATTACCTGTGACTTCACCAATGCAATTTTTTTGCTTTTCTTCGCACTATCTACTTGATATGTTATGTACTTGAAGTTCTGCATTTCTACTAACATCCTCCCAAATTCGTGCTCCTCAATTTAATGGATGCAGTGGCTCAATAATGCAAATCCACTGCACCTAGAACATGTCCCATATAAACATGATATTTTATAATATTTTTGTCCTTTAGGTCTTGGACGTGACATTATGCTAACTATAAATTCTCTGGATGCGTTCGGTGGTTGTAACGATAGACAGTCCTGCATAATGTTAGTATGTAAATCACAAAATATATGTCTATATGTATCATAATAGTACTCAAATTCTACATGGTATCTACAGCAACATGTGTTGCGATCAATGCAAATTCTAACATACCGGGGTTTGCATTTTCAAAGGACCTTTAGCCCAAGTTCAATTGTGTGTGCTCATTCTTGAACCTCTCATAGAGTTATGTTTGTGTCATGTCAAGGAAGTGCTTGAAATTAGGTTCACACCCCTTAACACCTTTTTCTCAACTTTAACACATCTCTTTGATTCGAAGATGGTCTAGTTATATCATGCCAAAACTTTTGTACTAGTTCTTTAATAGCATCAATAAGCTTCATGTCTAAATGAGGTAACCTACCAACAAAGGCCCAACAATATTTTTGGCCCGGGGTCTCAAGTTTTTCTCTAATAGCATAATACTTTTGAAGAGTCTTTCTATATACTTTAAATATTTTACATGTGTGTGATAACAGGCGACATTGCCTTGTGGATTTTTCTAAAATCGATTCTGACAGTACATTAAGGGCCACATTAAAATATTTTGTACGAGAAGTTTTTCAAATCAAATTAAATGTAGAGTGTATATTTATAACAACATGATTGTTGGCCTCTAATCTTCTAAGTACCTTTATGCCTAAAATTATCCTAACATGAGCTAGACAAAGTGATTTTAACAAAGCTAGAAACAATTGACATTTTGCTGCATCGGTTTTGGATTTAAAAAATTCATTGATTATCCTTGTACATTGGAAATCAATAGCACATTTTGGAAACTTACCTTCAAGTCTTGAAAATGAACTTTCATCCAAATGAATACGTCTGGGAGTTCTTCGTCGTCTGCTTGATAGTCGAGGAAAGGGACTTAGAAAGGAAGTACGAGTCTCGTCACCAGTTTGTTGTGGCCCTTCGTTCACAATTTGGTCCTGCAAGGCAGCGTGTTCGACATGTGTGTGCTCTTCTTGGGGAGGTTTCCAATTAATAACTTGTTCAACATCCATCTGTCACGTCCCCTCCTATCATACCAGCTAGATGGAGAGGATCGTGAGGCTAAAACCGGGCATCTAGACCCATAAACTTTTAACCAAGCATTCACATAATTTAAAAGAGATATGAGATGTATAATTATAAGAAAAAAAACACAACGGAAATAAAAAATTACACATCCATTATACATTCAGTATATTCATGTCATTTATCAATCTAAACAATATCAATTTAGCAAATGAGAATGCTTATCTTAAACCAAGTAATCCCTGAGCAACCAGCTACGCTTCTGCAACATTCCACCCAACCGTAGGCCAGTGTGCTACATAATCTCTCAGCACCACTGCCACCCCCGAGCTGGGCATGATCTCCACAAGGAACTAGGGAACAACAAGGTCTCACGTAACCATAGGTACACCAGAATCAACCATACCCACCCGCAGTTGGGTTTTCTGAGGCTACTAGGAGATGGATGCATATAACAGCAAAAGTGTAAGTGTTGGGCATGAGAAAACGCTTGTATAGTGAAGTTCCCAACAATGGGTTTACAACAGTTCCAGAAAAACGTGGGCAACCAAAACGAAAAGGAGAAAATGGGAAATCAACCCCAGGAGAGAAGAATCGTTTTCAGAAGAATACTCATGGGCATTTCGTGGGCAGAAACGACCTCCTTAACCCCAAAAATCGTGTCTCTCTTCTCCCATCCAATGAGCTAACCAAAAACGAGTTTGCAGGCATGGAATAATGCAGGAAATGGTGAAAAATAAGAAGGATAAAACCCCAACAGGCTCAGACTGCGTGAGAGGAAGAATGCCATGGGTGAAGAATGGCTTTAGGCCAATTTCGTGGGGGTTTTCTTGCCCAGCCAACCAAAACTCGATTTCCTAGGTTGTTGTCTTTCCCATACACGAAAATTGACAGCCATACCTCTCCCATCCCAAGGCATTAATTGTCTCAACCAATTATTGGAAGAATTAAATGATTGGGTGCATGAGACCAAATGGGTAGTTGAGAGTTCATGGGTTTCCTCAATGAAAATGACTTAACACCATGGCTCAAGGGTTTGGTTATTTTCCCTCCCTATTCTTTGTAAAGATCATGCCCCCATCTCTTTGTTGCATTGCATAGCTGGTTGTGGGTATCTTTCATTAAATTCGTATTTACATGTTGTCTTATTTACATCGTGCCCTTCTAGCACAAGAACCATAGGCATCTATCTCTTTAATTTCCAGTACATAAAATGCTAAATCAGTGGTGGGGCCTTGGCCTTGAGCTCCTCACCATGATTAAGTTACAATATTTACATCATTCATGATTTAATGCAAAGGGGGTCAAAATGGGGACGTGACATACCCCTCCCCTTGGAATAACACCGTCCTCGGTGTTCCAACACTTCGGAAATAAATACTCACTTTACATATGTCCAAAATTCACAAAATGTGGTAGGTTTGTCCTGCAATTCGTCTCGTTACTTTGACCTTTCACGATCAAGTCCTTTGGCTTCCACAAGCTGCTCCTGCTAGCTTTGGTCTTCCAGCTCCACAAGTGGGCATTGCTCTATAGGAATCCCTTCCATTTGTTTATCTTCCAGCTGATCTACAAGTCTGGAATTTCATGGATGCCATCTTTCTTGTTGTCCCGGCAACTATCTGTGAGATTTATCATGGCAATTCCTGTTAGGACAAGCATAACACAATAATAAAATTAGTCAATTATTTTCCTAATTGACTTAGAATGTCCATGCTTTACTCATGAGACTTCCACACATTTCATGCTTTCCCACACACACATAAACTCACTCATGTTCATCCTTTCACAAGAAAATAACTATTTCAGCATTCACAATTCATTTCAAGCAATGAAACACAATTTGGTTTCATTTATGACATGCACTCAACAATCCTTTGTTTCTAAGATGCATCAGTCAAAGAAAGAGAAGAGTAAGAGTTTTCCCCCTCTTAGTCTTGTTCCAATCCGGAGTCGCACCATCACTGGTGGTTCTATGCTCCTTGGCCTCTTTCACTTCAATGTGAATGCTTGACTTGCCATTTCTTGGCTATGACACTTTAGTGTCTAAGGTCTGTCTAATGCCTTCCAACTAGGGATCCCTTCCCCATTGTTGCTTACAGAACCTTTGGCTGCTAGGACCCACACAATCTCACTAGCACCACCTTTTATTACTGCTCATACTGAGCTCCTTAGTACAGTCATATGTCCACATGCATCCTCCAGATGCTTTCATAGTCCTTGCTTCCAGCAATGCCTACACTCAAACATGGAGTCAATTCACATGTTTAGTGTATTTTCATAGGGTTTATTTCCAATGAGAATTTAAGAAAATCATAATTAAATCATATACACATGTATATTCATAAGCAGAGTTGCAAGATAACCAAATACTTATCTTTATAGGATGTCTTCACTTTATCCCACAGGATCCTTCTTCGCTTTCCAAGCATTGGATTTCCCGTGGATACAACAATGAATGTTGGGCCAACATGCAGGCTACTCCACAGCCATTCGAACAGGCAATGCCAGGCCAGTACACTGACTGGTTTTATCAATTGTTTAAGGGAATGTTTGGCCAGCACGCCGGCTGCTCCACAACATCAAGTGGTTAATGTTCCCACCAACTATTCTCTGAATTTACCAAGAATTTTATAGATCCGACCAGTTACTCTCTGGCTTCACCAAGCATTTATAGCTCTTTCAAGGCCCTTGTTTCCTGTAATGGACAAGGTTTCCAACAAAGAAACAACAGTGTATTAGCTTGGTCGCAATAAGACTTGGACCTGAAATCTTCATTATTCCAAACAAGAATTAAATGAAAATGAATACTTATCTGTATTGTGCGTTTCCTCGCTACTCAACAGGTTTCCTTCTCTGCTTTACAAGCCTTGGATCACCTGTGGGGTGGATGCTTGGCCAGCACACATGCTACTCCACAACATCATTCGAATACGCAATGCCAAGCCAGTGCGCCGACTGGGTTTATCAGGCATCCCAAAAATTAGTATGCTAAGCCAGTACGCCGACTGGGTTTATCAAGCATTTCAAAAATCAGTATGCTAAGCCAGTACGCCGACTGGGTTTATCAAGCATTTCAAAAATCAGTATGCTAAACCAGTACGCCGACTGGGTTTATCAAGCATTTCAAAAATCAGTACACTAAGCTAGTACGCCGACTGGGTTTATCAAGCATTTCAAAAATTAGTATGCTAAGCCAGTACGTCGACTAGGTTTATCAAGCATACAATAACCATTTTCAAGCCAGTTCTTCGACTGGGTTTGTCAGGAAATAACACCCTTCACCAATACCTCCACATCATGCAAGTAACCAATGCCAAGCCAGTACACCGACTGGGTTTATCAGGCATCCAGCAACCTTTCGCCACAACTCCTAAATAACCAATGCCAAGCCAGTACACCGACTGGGTTTATCAGGCATACAACAACCATTGCCAAGCCAGTACATCGACTGGGTTTATCAGGCAATATGAACAACATAATATGATTACGTGGCTCCTTCTCTTGTGCAACCAGTGGTTCCCTCCAGGAACTCCATAGGTGACTCACTTGACTGCAGGCTAGCATGGCCCCACAATACCCATTCACACTACACAAGGATGATACACCCTTTTCTGCAACACAGCTCCCCGGGCCTATGCATCCCTTCTAGTGTCCTTTAGTGTGAGCGTAGAAAGGTTACCACTGCCCATACAGTCCTCTTGAGCACCCTTTCTTCACTTTGCCTCTTACGTGCAACACCAAATTGCATCTGTGTAAGCTGATAGCACAAGAAGGATAAGCAGACTCATCAGTATTGTTGCTCAAAAAAAATCGTAATGATATTTCATATCATTCACTATCAAGTATTGAAACACCAGGAATGCGTCCATTCCCTTAGGGTGCAGTCAATATTGAAAACCCTAACATGACCCAACACCAGAAAAGGTGTGCACCGCCTTTCCGATGTGCGCCATGTAGGCCCTAATCATACTCAAGCAGTTTGCAATGATATACATAAGATAGAGCATGCTCTGCATATTAACCCTAATAATTTAGACATGCATGTTCTTGTCTAGGGTCACAGAATACTCATTCATTTTGCATATGTGTCTCACATGCCTTCTGGGCATAGCTTTACCATAATCAGGACCACCAGTCCTCACTTGCTTTGGTTATTAGGCACATAACCAACGTACACATGGCATGATATAAATTCATATGAATGCATTGAGATTTTTAAACAGTCATAGGGTGTAAGGATCATTTCCTTCACTTACCCACACCTCACCAAGCTTGGTAGGTTAATAGTCCCAATCGGTATTCAATATCACATGCAAACTAACTCAACATAGCTCAAACATGGTTGAAGAGATCTTACCAAATCCTCTTTCAACACTCATGCACTTTGGCACCAATAATCATTACCTGCATGGTTACCATTAACATCGCCTGATGTTACCTGATCAATTGGCCTCTTACCAAGGATGCTCAGTCCTTTTGCCAACTTTATGATCATAGATTTGTTTCACCATCCTTTCTTCATAAGGTTTTTGGCTTCATGCAACAACATCCTCAGCACATTTAGCCATGCTCTTTGTTATCTTTGGTCCTACAACCAATACCAACATCAAGAGTGATTATCGACCACAATATTATCCATTAGCGGTTCATTGCATATGTAGACTTCATTATTTTACCAATATGCAATATCCATTCATGCACAAGCATTTCCATATGCACTATGCAATGTTTGTTAAGATGCCATCTAGTGCACATACATCTATGTAATCCCTTACATTTTTAACATTTTTATGCCATATGACAATTTCATAATTATAAGTACGATAACAAATAGGGGTTTAAAGAATTCTTCCCTTTTCGATCCCTCATTGAAACATGGAATTCCTCTTCCATATCATGCAATTGTAAGAATTTCCCATATTGACAACAAAATTTGTTTGTCAAAACAGCCGCTGGCACTCTTCTGCACTAAATATCTATGATATATGTAGACCTCATTCAAACTCTGGTCATGCATCATTGTTCCCTACTGGACAAGATTTCCAATGCCTGTCTTCATGCTCCATTCAGACATCGGGTGTGGAAACTGCATCTCTTCAAAAATGACAACTTTCACTCCAATTCTGCACATTTTACATAGTTGCATTTTGGTCCAGAATGCCAACTTTAGCCACCTGTGCGAGGAAATCCATGAAGAATCACAAAAACTTATCTATTGGGCGAAGTTAGTCCATATAACAAGGAACACTCAGCAATTCACGGATTTTAATTCCAATGCACTGTTCATCTTCTATCAATTTCTGGGTTTTACTACTTCTCACTTTTCACATTTTTCCAAAATTCCAAATTTTGGGCCAAAAATGGCTATCTCCAAAACGGTGCATTTTTGGAAAATATGCGTCTAACAGAAACTGTCCATCTTAATGAGAATATGAAATGTCCAGGTCAGTAAAATTTTTGATTCCCCCATCTAGGGTCACTTTTACTATCCGCCAGCTTTTCAAAATCCTGAAAAAGTGGCCCAGAACAGTGCTTTTCGGCCTTCTTGATCACCCCGACTCCACATCCTTTGGATTTTGGCTCCAAGATTCTGAACTTAACATTGTGCCTGCTTCATGACCGCGCCTGATCAATTTCAGCTCAAACCGACCTTCCGTCAAGCCTCGGGACTCCGTCCTTCAAAAGTCACTATTATCCATTTTCTGTCAAATCGGAGTGTAATGGGCCCGGGGTCTTCACTGGTTCTTTCATGGCCCTCGTCAATGGCCTCCGAGCCCCCCGGTTTTTTTTTTTTTTTTTTTTTCGCGCGGGAAATCCCTCCGCAGCTGCGGGGCGGTTCGGCGATAGCTTCCGCAATTGCGGAGTAGTTCGTCGAACGCTTCCGCAATGGCGGGGCAATTTGCTGAATATTTCCACAGTTGCGGAGCGTTTCGCGGAGTGCTTCCGCAGTCTCGGGAGGCACTCGGAAATCCTTTCCGTTGTTTCAGAACGGTTTGGCAAACTTTTCCACAAATTTCGGGGAACTCTTCCGCGAACCAGTTTGCCGAACTCTTCCGCAATTGTGGGAAGATTCGCGGAACTCTTCCGCAATTGCGGGAAGGTTCGCCGAACTCTTCCGCAGTTGCGGAAAGATTCGCGGAACTCTTCTGCAATTGCGGGAAGGTTCGCCGAACTCTTCCACAATTGTGGGAAGATTCGCGGAACTCTTCCACAAATTTCGGAAGAGAAATCTTTCTGAAAACTTCACTTAGAAAATTTTTCTACTTTTTCGGAGCAGTTCGCCGAATTTTTCCGCGTTGCGGGACAACTCGCGGAATCCTTCCGCAAATTTCGGAAGAGAATTCCTTCCGCAAATTTCGGAAGGAAATTTCTTCTGCAATTTCGGAGCAATTCGCCGAATGCTTCCGCAGTTGCGGAAGACATTCGGGAATTCTTTCCGAAATAGACTTAAACAATTTTTCAAAAACGTTTGAAACAATTTCAGGATTCCTCTTTCCTTGTGACTGCAATTGGATTTGGCCCATAGAGGCCCAATGCTGCAACCAGCAGCTCTGATACCATTCTGTCACGTCCCCTCCCATCATACCAGCTAGATGGAGAGGATCGTGAGGCTAAAACCGGGCATCTAGACCCATAAACTTTTAACCAAGCATTCACATAATTTAAAAGAGATATGGGATGTATAATTATAAGAAAAAAAACACAATGGAAATAAACAATTACACATCCATTATACATTCAGTATATTCATGCTATTTATCAATCTAAACAATATCAATTTAGCAAATGAGAATGCTTATCTTAAACCAAGTAATCCCTGAGCAACTAGCTACGCTTCTGCAACGTTCCACCCAACCGTAGGCCAGTGTGCTCCATAATCTCTCAGCACCATTGCCACCCCCGAGCTGGGCATGATCTCCACAAGGAACTAGGGAACAACAGGGTCTCGCATAACCATAGGTACACCAGAATCAACCATACCCACCCGCAGTTGGGTTTTCTGAGGCTACTAGGAGATGGATGCATATAACATCAAAAGTGTAAGTGCTGGGCATGAGAAAACGCTTGTATAGTGAAGTTCCCAACAATGGGTTTCCAACAGTTCCAGAAATACGTGGGCAACCAAAACGAAAAGGAGAAAATGGGAAATCAACCCCAGGAGAGCAGAATCGTTTTCAGAAGAATGCTCATGGGCATTTCGTGGGCAGAAACGGCCTCCCTAACCCCAAAAATTGTGGCTCTCTTCTCCCATCCAATGAGCTAACCAAAAACGAGTTTGTAGGCATGGAATAATGCAGGAAATGGTGAAAAACGTGAAGGATAAAACCCCAACAGGCTCAGACTGCGTGAGAGGAAGAATGCCATGGGTGAAGAATGGCTTTGGGCCAATTTCGTGGGGGTTTTCTTGCCCAACCAACCAAAACTCGATTTCCCAGGTTGCTGTCTTGCCCATACACGAAAATTGACAGCCATACCTCTCCCATCCCAAGGCATTAATTGTATCAACCAATTATTGGAAGAATTAAATGATTGGGTGCATGAGACCAAATGGGTAGTTGAGAGTTCATGGGTTTCCTCAATGAAAATGACTTAACACCATGGCTCAAGGGTTTGGTTATTTTCCCTCCCTATTCCTTGTAAAGATCATGCCCCTATCTCTTTGTTGCATTGCGTAGCTGGTTGTGTGTATCTTTCATTAAATTCGTATTTACATGGTGTCTTATTCACATCATGCCCTTCTAGCACAAGAACCATAGGCATCTATCTCTTTAATTTCCAGTACATAAAATGCTAAATCAGTGGTGGGGCCTTGGCCTTGAGCTCCTCACCATGATTAAGTTACAATATTTACATCATTCACGATTTAATGCAAAGGGGGTCAAAATGGGGACGTGACACCATCCCTTCATACTCGGCATCATCCAATATTTGATTGACTTCAACCACTTTGTCATTGCTTGCTGATGGATCTAAGGCAATAACATTTTGATGTCTATGGTTTTCCATGTACAACTTGGCCCTTTATCTTATCTCATGGGCCTCTTCAGTGGGCGGCTCCTTCCTTCTAGAATTTCTTTTATTATTTCGTTTGTTTCCCATCTTCAATACATTTTTTAACAAAACAAAAATACCACCCCTGCAAGAATAAATAACAAATAAGATATTATTTTTCAATTATGAAATGAGGAAACTTGATGTGCATGATTATTAAAACTCGATGTAGAAATTGATTATGTACAACAACATCTAGTGAGAATGTGTTCATATAATCTTAAAAGCTATTGAGAATGCCCTAGATATAACAACATCATCACCTCTAGGAACTCAATTTGAGATGTTTTCTTTTCATCTTGAAACAATGTACAATGAGCCTCTTTTTGGTAGCTTTGCACTTGACACATGGTTTGTTGACAATAGTTTGTGTTAGTAGATGGTATTGGATGGTGGTATGGGATGTTAGTAGGAGCACATTTCCTACAAAAGGAGAATCTCCTACTCACTTCATTTTCATGTTTTGGATGAGGAAAAATAACACAAAAAGATTAAGAGTTTGATTCTTTAGGTGTTTGTGTGAGTTGTTGTAGTGAAATCATGAGGAATTCAACAAATTTTTGTGTATTGGATGGAGTTATGTGATTATGAAAGGTTATTGGTGGTGATGCAAGTAATTTTTTTTGTTATCTTTATGAAAGATTGAAAGCATTGAACTTATAACCAAATGATTGAATCCGTCAATAATATTGTGTCTATAATTGATGCTTATGATTGATTATTGTTGATGTATTTGTAACTTTAGAATGTATTCACTTGTATATTTTATATTGTATTTGTATTTTATTGTTGTACCTCTGACGGAGATGCTTATTCCTTCGGTTGGAGAAGTCATTATTGTACTTGGGTCATGTAAAGTCATTGAGGTTTATCCTCCCATGTATGACGGGGCATTAGACCCCAGAGTTGTGTCTTTCATGGGTTATTAGACTCCCCTAGTGGGGCTGGCCCAGTGACAAGTGGTAATGGGTTATTAGACTCTCCTAAGGGAGGTCAGCCCAGTTAGAGTAATAGGCAAGTAAAGGTAAAGTATAAATAGAGAGGAGCACCTCTCTATTTATCCATTCACACACACACTCACTTCGCATTAGTGAGAGAGAGAGAAGTTCACACAAGTGGAGGATGAGGAAGTTGTTGGAGATCATCTCTTTGTTTTGGGGTTTTGTATTATTGCTCATTCTATCTCTAAGGAAGTTGCGGGGTTTTCTCCTTTATGGTTTCCCCAGTGAAATGCTTTGTGTCTCTTGTCTCTTGTGTTTGATATGTTCTACATGTTGTTCTCTCAGTTAAGATCCTAGATCATATTGAATTAAATGATAAAAAACTAACATGGTATCAGAGCTAGCCTGAAGGAAGGCATTATATGGCATTTACGACACTTGTTGCACTTGCGACAAATTGGAAGCTATGGCTCGGTATAGTAAAAACTAATCATCTTGGAACTTTTGCTATAAATCCACTTTGGTGAAGGTTTAGGATCGGAAATTTTTATAGGACGAATATAAAAGATGGATGTACCTTGTGTAAAACTTTCAACCTCATATTCCTTTTACTTTGTGAGATATGATTCATACAAGTTAGGGTTTCTGCCTCTTCCAGAATGCAGCCCTAAACAGGTGACCTAGGAACAAAGGTCATATCTTGGTCTAGGAAGCTTCAAATGGAATTCCGTAAAAAGTGATAGTTAGGGAACGAACTGTAGTTTCACAAGTTTGCGTTTCAGAGTCTGAAGTTGGAATAGTGACACGTGGCACTCCGTACAAGTTCACTATGTTGTTTCATCCCATAAACAGGTCATGTTGTGACACTTAGCATATCTCTCTCATGAAGAATCCATTGAAGCTCAGATCTGTGGGGTTGGAAAGATGACAGGTCAGTATACCACAAGAAAAAATTTCAAACCCTAAGGATCCGAAATTTTAGAGATACACCATAAACAATATGGCATATCTTTCTGTCAAAACATAATTGGATTCTGAACATTTTCATTTTTGGCTTGTCACTACTGCGGGAAATTAGGGCTTTTAACATAAGAGAAATTTTGGATTTCTCTCAGCATAGGATTGATCTCCTCAGCAAAATCAAAATTTAGAGACCAAGATCAAACTTTTTGGTTGGGAAGAACCCCGAGATCTATCAAACCCTAGTTTGGGTTTTGGACTAGAAAACCAGAATTTGACAGAAGTTGCAGATCCGAAATTCAGAAGTCACTTTTGAGGGGTCAATTTTTAGATTTTTCAAAATCTGAGCACACCAGCTTGCTCGCCTCATTCAATTGCATCTCCCTGTCCATACATAAGTTTGAAATTCCAAGTTTGGATTTTTAGGGTTTCTCTGTCAAACCCTAGCCAACTCCAGATCTAGTTTCAACAAATCAAGTGGTAAGACCTAAATATTTTATTTCCATTTGAGTTTCTCATTAGATGTATCACCACACCAAGCTTGAGGATAAGCTTGAAGGGGCTGATAACTTCCGAGCATGGAAGTATAGGATTGGGTTAATCCTAGAAGAGAATGAATTGGACACCTACATAAGTGAAGAGGTTCCAGTTCTAGAGGGAGTTGAGGCTAAGGCCTTACATAAGAAGAACTTGGTCAAGGCAAAGAGAATCATTGCAGATTCTATCAAAGACCATCTCATACATCATGTGTCTTCTCTAAAGACACCCATGGAGATGTTTGATTCCTTGACCAAGCTATTTGAAGGGAAGAACATAAATCGGAAGATGACCTTGAGAAATCAATTGAAGAATGTCAAGATACAAAATGCAAAGACCATGCAGTCCTACTTTACAAGGGCCTCTCAGATAAAAGAACAACTTGAAGCTCTAGGAGAAGATATAGAAAATGGTGAAGTTGTGATGACCACCTTGAATGGTCTTCCTAGGTCATGGGATTCCTTCATTTAAGGAATTTGTGCTAGGAAGAAGCTCATCACATTCATTAGGCTGTGGGAGGAATGCTCACAGGAGGAAGCTCGAATTGTATCTCGAGAAGAAAAGATGGATAATGAAGATGAGGTTCTCACAACACACACCAGGAAGAATAACCACAAGATGGAGGCTTATACAAACTGAAGGGACAACCTGAACAAGCATTGATGAATAAATCAAGAAAGGCACAGAACCGCAGGTTCAGATGATGACGAAGAGCACTTTGTTGGAGACTCCAGTAGTTCCTGCAAGGAAGCAAAGATCAAGAGGGAGTCCACCCAACAAACAAACAAAGATAAGTATTTGAATTGTCATTTCTTGTATATCTGATTGTTTAAATAATATTGTTCAATGATGTATATACTTATGTTCCTAGATTTAGGCTGCGTATTATGCATATTAGGATATTTGCATTAATGAATAGTATACTACTAATATGCATGTGATGGGTAAGTATCCTATGGCACCGTACAACGTTCCATTGCTACTTCTCTAGTATGAAACCTTTTTGCTGACATGTTGGGAGTAGTGCACACTCTTAACAATGTTCTGGTAGAAATAGAATGCATCTATAAAGTTACGGGATATGGATAAATGTTGTATTGAAGCATTGGCTAAGATAATTGCATGACTGTATGACCGATGTCTTTATGCGTAAGAATTTATTCTGAAAAGTATGAGATGTTTCTAATCATGTAGTTGAATTTGACTTGTAGGAAAGATCGTGTACAATCACCTACAAAAGAAGGACAACAACATTTTTTCCAGCAATGAAGTTCAAGAAAAATACCTATTGAAGATATTGAAGAATATGAAGTTCCCAAGATTCGGGATGCAGTAATGGAAGGATGCCATGATCGAGGAGTACCAGTCGATCATGAAGATTGATGTTTGGGATTTGGTATCGAGACCATAAGGGAAGCCTGTTGTGAATTCCAAGTGGATCTACAAGATCAAGCGTGCTGTAGATAGGAAGAGCACTTCGGGATTTTTCTTCAGTATGGGATCATGGGTGATCTCGTGGTTTAGCAGGAAGCAGTCATGCGTAGCACTGAGTATAGCCGAAGCAGAGTATGTCGCAGCTTGTTTGGCCAGATGTGAAGCAGTATGGCTTAGGAAGCTACTGTCTGATTTATTTGATCTCCAGTTGGATGCTACTTGTATCTTCTGTGACAACTAGAGTTGTGTGAAGTTGTCTGAGAACCTGGTGTTCCATGACAAGTCGAAGCATATTGAGATCAAGTATCACTATATCAAGGATATGGTGCTGAGAGAAGCAGTGAAGCTCCTGGAGGAGGAGGAACCACACCTTCTGGTAGAGTACCACCTTACTCAGGAGGCGGCGGACCCCCACATTCCGGCGGAGGACCACCTTATTCTAGAAGAGGAGGACACCCTTCAAGTCCACCTGCCAACCGAGGAGGCCCACCACCTTATAGACAATTTCCTACGGGAGGATGTTACGACCAATCGGTCCATGGTCCTACTAGTACATAGATTCCTTATCAGTATTACCAGTATCCATAAACGAACCAACCATAACAATTTCTAGATACATTTGATCTTCTCGACTTGTCATGTTTGACTAACGATCCCATTTATCATGGCACAAATTGGATTGCAATTCCTGTGAAGTTTGATGGCAAACCCGACGAGGATCCTAAGAAACATGTAAGGACTTATAATTTATGTTGCTCATCCAATTCCTTAATGGGTGATTCCATCTGTTTGAGGTTATTCCAACGGACTCTTACCGGCACCGCCGCAAAGTGGTACATTGAGTTGCCACCACATTCCTTTCCATATTTTCACTCTTTGGCTATGTCATTTTTTACTCATTTTCAGCTACCGATCCACTACGAAACCAACATGGATCTTTTTACTTCTCTCCATCAAACTACTGCCACTCACATTTTTGATCATATTCATGAGTGGAGGAGGAGACGACATCTAATTAAATCTCCCATTTTGGACCAACTCCTTGCAGATTGGTTCACGAAGTCACTACTGCCTGTCATAGCTAAAGACGTAGCTATGGGTGGGGACATCACAGAAGAATAAGCTAAATCCTGTGCTCAATACTTATACCTTTTCTATGCTCAATATGGCACCTTATATGATATTGTTGCTAAAGCCCCCCGCCCCACCTACGATCCAGCAAAACAACAAGTGGGACCTCATGCCAATGGAATCATTGGTTCCGTTCACACCCATCCCACTACATAATCCGGTGAGTCACAAAGCCATCATGGCTCAACTCCACCCTCATCCCCGAATGGGAACAACACCAACAGATTACCCAGCCCCGCTGCCACTGAAGAAGTAAATTTAGTTCAGTCTGCTTCACCTCAAAAATCTAGTAGTAAAAAGAAGAATAAAGGTAAAAATAAAAATTCTTCTAACCAACAAGATCCCAAAAAGAACAATCTTGACGACACCAAACAGAAGTGGAAGGTAAAGTATCCTTGTTTACTGTGCGGTGATGACCACTCCACCAAAGAGTGCCCACATCGGGGAAAAGTACAAAAGTTTCTCAAGGGAAACCCCACACCTGCAATCTTAATTGATCCCTTCCCACACAAAAACAACAACAGATGATCAAAAAACAACAATCTCCTTCTCAAGGAGAAACGTCCCCCACCGCTCATGTTCTCATGATGCGGAGTGAAACGGTCAACCTAAATACTCGATCACATTCATACGACTCTCCTAGAAAGTAATCTGAAGGGGGTAATCCTAAAAAATCCCCCGCATCTACATCTAGCATTCCATCACCTCAAGGTCCTCTCATTATCGAGAAACCTTTACTTGATTCAGTATTATGTTCACCCAAGAGCACGATTTGAAAAGATACTTTCAATCCAAATGCTTGAGCTGCTTAGATCGATAATATAGTAGAGGATTTAGCACAATCCCCTTGTATTATGTCAACACTAGAAGTATTACAAAACTATCCCATTCAGTGTAAGACCCTGTTATCCGTAATTGAAGCTGTAGACCCAGATTCCTCCAATACCATCATGTTCAAGTTAGAGTATTTCAAGTTGAGGATTTCCCACCAAATTGCATTCCAAATTGTTACTAATGTTACTGGGAAAAGCATCCATCGTACTGTCTTAGACAAAGGATCCTCTACCTCGGTTATGTCGTTATCCTATTGGTGAGCCATCTGCTCTCCCAAGTTGAACCGTTCACTCACTACTTTAAAAGCCTTTGATGGACGTGGCTTTCAACCACATGGGCTGTTACAATCTTTGACCATTGAGTTGGGTGGAAAAAGTGTTTCCATTAACATGGAAGTCATCACTGCTCCATTGGATTACAACTTACTACTTGGTTGAAACTGGTTCTATGCCATGTCCACAGTTGCATCATTCATCTTCTGCATCACAGAATTTCCCCACCAAGGGAATATTGTCACTATCGACCAACTAGATTTTTGTACACCCGACACCACTACTCATCCCGCGGACAACGTCCCTCTTTTAGGACACTCAACATAGATATATGAGAGTGTGGAGGTAATACTCCTTAAAGATTCATCCCTCATGGGAGTCTTTCCAACATCAGATCCCCCTTCCCATGTTTCCAGGTTAAAAATGATTTCATCCTCACATTACTCAAATGATCAATGGATTGTGCTTGATCTAGACCATTTGGATACGATTAGAGATATGATGCCTCTCAGCCCTGCAGAAGCTACATATGAGGCCATCCAATCGGCACCTTATTTACCCGATGTCCACTCTGCCGTGGCATCTACTTCACGTTCTCTGCCACTACAGCGGAGCTCATCCTAACCTGATCCTCTACTCCAAACTTTTGATTCTGACGAGTCAATCATGGATATTATGAGCACAGATGAACCCCCATGGGGCCTCCACCATAGGACATATTTCCTTCCACCATTAGATTTAGTAGAGAATGCATTAGAAATGATTGTTTCACCAGATGTATTTCCTTACCTCAATATCCTATCCTGACTGTGGATATAGTAACAGAGGGAAACCTAGCTAACATCATGCCTAATTTTGCAATAGACATCTCGGTTAAACTTGGAGTTGTGAAACATATTCACTTAGTCCAAACTTGTTCTCTGGAAGAAGTCACCACTTTTATGGCCTTGTTTCAAACAATTCCACGACGCCTTTGCATGGAGCTACAAAGAAATTGCTGGGATTGATCCTACTATCGTTATGCACAAGATTCAAACATATCCCAACGCAAAACCTGTCTGGAAAAAACTACACCCTATGCACCCTCGGAAAACTGCGACTATAAAGGAAGAAATTGAAAAGCTCTTGAAGGCTGTGTTCATTTATCATGTGCCCTTAACAGATTGGGTCTCTAATGTAGTCCCCATTACCAAAAAAGGGCCCATTAGGGTCTATGTCGATTACAGGGATATGAATAAGGCTTGTCCCAAGGACAATTACCCTACCTTGTTCACCGACCATATCATCGACAACTGTGACAAAAGCGTCATATTCTCATTCATGGATGGATTTTTCGGCTATCATTAGATAGAGATCCACCCTGCCGATCAACACAAGACGAATTTCATCTTCCCGTGGGGTACATTCGTGTTGACACAGGTCTGTGGACAGGGGTTCACTTTGCACTGCCGTCAACAAATACCAACCGAACACCCTTAATCATCGGCCCAGAACCCTTTCTAGCAACACTCGCAGAGCGAGTGAAGTCTCACCTGAGATGGTTAAGGGGGCTGCAGGAACCAGGTTTCTGTAGTGGGGGGAGGACATGCATCTATCCTTACTCTATCACTACCGAAACCAGATATTTTACCTTTGCATCATACTTATTAATTCAAACATACATTTGTCATTCACATATTCAGAGGATAATTGGCATCCATGCTAAAATGATGAAACTAGCGATCGTATCAACAGAACCACAGAACTTAAACATAGCATAATATTGAGATCGTAATCATCATTCAACATACACAAAGATAAGAAAGAGGCATCATTCAACATAAACAGGAACATAGCCGAACATATTCATGCATTAACTCATCAAAACCTATGCTACAACCTTCGCAGAAACAGTTCAAAACACTTATCGCGGATCCATACAAAACTTTCCAAAGGCAGATCAAAACATTACACAATTCATCCACTTGTCACTTAATCCACTGATTCCCTTAGGCTTAAAATCCTAGCTCTATTTATAGCTAACTAAGGTGGTTACACCATGGTCCAAATGACCCATTCTAACTAACTAAACTAATCTTGTGGTTCCATCGGCTCCTTGTTCTCAGTGAATGGTCCTTCTTTTGTGGTTGGTCCTTCTTCGTTGTTGTCGCCTTCCGCAATTTATGCGGTATAACCCCGTGCCAATAGGCCCCCAACACAAAATTGTGGCTCGCCCTTGAGCAACCTCAGTTGGACACCTCTGGTACATTCACCTGCTGTCTAAACTCGTTGTATGCATCTTTGATCTGGTCGACCACTTCCTTTGTTGATGCTCTGAGTTGTGTGCATTCTTCTACCTGTTGTTTTCTTGGGTGTTTGCAACTTTTCTGCGGTGCTTCCTCCAGTTGTTGCTTGATCCGTGCCATTACATTCATGGCCTTTACTGCAAGGAATTTTTCTTTTGTTTGGATCTCTTGAACGTGCGTGACCCTTCTTTGCTTCTTTTCGCATGCCTTATTTACTTGCTGTTCCATTCCTTTTAATTTCGCCGCCTTCGTCATCTGTATGAGTGGGGGCATCGCTTTAATTGATCCCTTCAATGATTCTAGCTATGTTTCGGCTTTGCTGAGTTGCACCTTTAGCTCGGTTAGCTATTCATCCTGGACTACACTTCCCCAAAATTCTATGACAACCTCGGCAACTATCTGGGTTGTCTTTTCAATCTCTGTGATCTCTACCACGGCTTCCTTGATTGCATTTTTCCTATATTGGATCTGTTCCAGCGGTGTGCTTGGTACCGCTCTTGCTTACAGTGTCTCATTTTATCTCTGCATCTTATCGATAAGTAAACCTAAAGATGGATTTCAATTTTGGTAGTATATCCTGTTCTACCTCAGGGGATTTCTCACAGACTTTGTATATCACCTTCTCCAACTGTTCTCTATCCTCCACGGCCTTCTCTTTCTTAGCTAATGTTTTGTAATTTTCTTCTTGGATACATTGTGCCTCTGTCTCACTGATGTGCACGCATTTCTTGTACCTCACCATCTTATCATGCATTGCGGCCTCACAGTCACTGATTTCGGTACTTGTCACGGTTTCGATTCTCTGTAGTGTCAACATTGGCAGTAGGTTGGAATCTACCATGATTGAGTCATACTTCCTTAGTTCCACATGCAACTCTTCATTCCCTTTCATCATCGCATTTGGTAAAATTTGGACTAACCTTGGGTTTGTGCCAACCTCTACTTCGACCCTTGTCGACAAACTCGGTGGGACTTCCCCATATGGTACCCTTGTCTCTACGACTGCATTTCCTAGTGTGGATAGGAGTTGGGTCACTTGGTGGAAGTATTCTGTTGAGTGATGTGTTACTTTCGCATGGTTTTCTTCTATGACCTCTGTTAGTTTCTCTAGGATCCTATTGACCCACTCCTCAAGAAGACCATCATTTGTGCTTCCTTATCCATGGTCCATTCTATGCTTTGTCCTTGTTCTTCGCGCTGTTCCTCGACTTTAGAATTCGTCGGGGTTTCAATGAGGCTCCGTCATGACTAGACATATGCGACTAGTCTTTCATAGCATCGTCTTCTCCTGTGCCCTCTTGTCGACTGGCTGAGCCCTTCTCTTCCACTGGTAGCTTTGGTCGAGTTGTTTCCTGTCCATTCTCTAAATTCAATAAGGCAGTTACACCATGGTCCAAATGACGCATTCTAACTAACTAAACTAATCTTGCGCTTCCGTTGGCTCCTTGTTCTCCATGAATGGTCCTTCTTCTGCAGGTGGTCGTTCTTCGTTGTTGTCGGCTTCCGCACTTTATGCAGTCTAACCCCATGCCAACAGTTCGCATATCGCAAACTCCCTTTTGGCCTTAAAAATGTTGGTTCCACATTCCAGTGGGCTATGTCGTATGCTTTCCACGATGTGAAGGAATTTGTGGAACCTTACTTAGACGATATCCCTGCTCATTTGAATCGTCGAGATTTCCACATTGATCATCTGACGGTTGTATTCCTTAGATGTAGATGGTATAATATCCATCTCAACCCTCACAAGTGCATTTTTTGTTTCGAGTCGGGATGCTTGTTAGGATTCATCATTTCGAAAGATGGGATCCGCATCGATCCCCTGAAGGTGGACGCCATTGTTTCTCTACCACCCCCCACGGATATACTAGAACTTCAAAGTTTGCAGGGGAAGGAAAACTATCTAAGGCGTTTCATGTGCAATTTCACTTAAAAGACACAGGGATACATGCAATTTCTTAAGAAGGACATCCCTTTAATTTGTGATGATTATGCTCAGCAATCCTTCGACAACCTGAAACATGCTATCACCCATGCACTTGTGTTACAACCTCCCAACTACACCAAGGATTATATCCTTTATCTTGTTGCTTCCACTACCACCATTGCTATGATCTTGGTTTAGGAAGATAGTATCACCCAGAAGCACGTGATATACTACCTCATTAAGGGTCTCATTGACTCCGAAACCCGATATTCACATGTCGAGAAGCTAGCTCTTGCAATAGTCATTGATGTCCAAACGTTCCGTCATTACATCCTACTCCGCACTACCACAATCATTGCTGACTCTAACCCCATTTACCACGTTCTCACATGCAAGGTATTAGAGGGAAAATATTTACGCTGGATTGTGATTCTTCAGGAATTCAACCTCCATTTTGAGAAGGATAAGTCAAAGAAGTCTTTGGTTTTTGTGGAACTGATATGCAATCTTCCCGGTAATGATATAGAAACTGAGCCCATGGAATCCCTCCCCGATGAGTCCTTGTTTCTTATCATTACTTCTGACCCATGGTATGGAGATATCACATTGTATCTCCAAACCCAGGGGTTCAATCCTCAACTATATCGTGACAAACACTGCTATGTGTGTCACCATGCAAAGTATTACCTAATCATTGGTGACACATTGTATCATCCTGGTGTAGATTCTATCCTTTGACGCTGCTTAACTAATGGGGAGGTCGAACATGTACTGAATGATTGTCAGTCTGGGGCATGTCATGGTCATCTTTCTGGGATGGATACAGCTCATAAAATACTACGTGCTAGATACTATTGGCCTTCCATCTTCAAAGTTTGTATTTAAGTAGTCAATAAGTGTCCACCTTGCCAGCTTTTTCATCACAAAAAGTGCACCCATCCCTCCTCATTACATCTAGTTATCATCATCGTTCCCTTTTCCAAATGGGGCATCGAATTTATGCACTGTAAGCCTACCTTGGCCGGGGGGCATGGTTATGTTATTGTCCTAGTAGACTACCTTATAAAATGGGCTAAGGCTATGCCTACGTACAAGGAAGACAACACAACTACCGCACTCTTTATGTTCAAGCAAATCATTGCATGATTCAGAGTCGTTAAAGCCATCGTCACTGACCATGGATCACATTTACAGTACAATATCGTGGACGAATTAAGCGCCAAGATGGGTTTTTGACATGAGAACTCTATTCCTTACTACCCTCAATCAAATGGACAAGTAGAGGAAATCAATAAGGTCTTGAAAACCATGATTCAGCATATGGTAGGGACACATAATTCTAACTGGCATACCATGTTGTTTTCATCCCTATGGGCACACAAGACTTCCATCAAAACTGCCACTGGATTCACTTCTTTTCAATTGGTCTACGAACTTGAGGCAGTACTACCCATAGAGTGCAAGATTTTGTCATTGAAAATCGCTGTTGAACTCTTACCAAACACCACCACCGAGGAAGAATTTTTTCTATACTTGGAAAAAATCAATGAAACCTGCCGTGATGAAGCTCTGGCTAATGAAGCTCATAAGAAGTGGATCAAGCCCAGTATGAAAATTCAGTTAAACCTCGTATCGTCAACAAGGGATATTTGGTCCTCACTTACAACCAAAAACATGATAAACTGGGGGCAGGTAAACTTGAGACCATGTGGCACGATCCATATGTGGTTAAGCATGTGTTGGAAAAAGGAGCATATAAACTCGAAGACTACAACGAAATATCCTTGGGGGAGCCTTGCAATGGGCTCTACCTAAAGCAGTGCTATGATTTATTCATTTACGCATTGGTACTTTGTATTTTTTATACATGATGTGTGTTTTTCTTGGTGTGACACTTTATTTTTAGTGTGTTAGGATCTTATCATCCTGCTTATACCATGTACTTCCTGGATGTGCAGATGGAAATGTGTTTCGGATTCGTAGACAACTCTAGCCAGCACACCCGTAACCTCACTTCGAAATCTTGAGTACTTTATTCCCCTACCGACGAACTGATTAGTTGAGGAAGAACTTACTTAGGGTTTGTGACCAACAATGCCGCCAAGTATCATGCGGTAATTGGATTATTAAACAACGCTTGTTCCTTGAGTGTGGACCACCTTGTTATCTACCTTGATTCATAACTAGTGGTATCCCATCTTAACCAAGTCTATGCTATCCGCGATCACATGTTACTCCACCTATTGCGGCGAGTACGTCTCTTGGAGAGGTCCTTTGAATCAATTCAATAGCTGCACATTCTGAGATACATGAACATTGTTGATGACTCCCTGGCCAATTTTATGTTAGATTGGTACGTTGCACATTCATAAGCATTTCCATCAAAGATACATATAATGACACAACATGTAGAATACTCATAGTATATAAGAAAAAATCCATAAGATCCTCAATCATAATAGGAGACATAATTTATAAATAGGAAAAATAGTGTTTTTATATATATAATCATCATGTACAAAAATGTGGGACTGATACAAAAAGATGAAGCTCATAAGCTTCTAGTAAGTACTAGCTACAACATCTAAATCCTATGGATTTCAGTACATATACATCACACATGAGCTATCCCTAAGGATGCTCATGGTAGCAGATAATGGCTCGGGCTACTCTACGGAGCAAGCGATCGAAGTGCCCTAACACTCCAGCTATGCGGCACTGGTACCCGCGAGGAATATCATCGATGGTATATCTGGTATGTCCATCGTCAGTCTCTGGAGGTTCTCCTCTAGCTCATCCAACTCCTCCGCTACATCCTGATGTGCAACACCTATGTCTCGTACCACTCCTCTCCTCTCAATAGGAGAACACCCTGCAGGTCGAGATGGACCAACATCTGCATCAAAAACAAGTGTGAACTATCAGTACTACTCCAAAAACATCAAAAAAATGAAAATACAAAAACACAACAGAGTTTCGTTCTTCCCCATGTTCCCCCACTTCTCTCCCTCGGGAAGAACCAATTCTGGCTCACCCCTGAAATCAGTATCTGCATATGGATAGTCCACAAACATGAGGAGCTGTCTGTGTAACCACCTAAAGAATGTGGGACCATAACCAATGATGGGATCTCCGATTCCATGGCGGGCCATTACCTTGGACCACCGTACCATGTGAGGATCTCATAGATCGAGATCGTCTATATCGACCTGAGGCTGCAACAATGGAACTCATTCTAGGAAGAACGAGACTACAATAGATCCATAACCGAACTGTTTTAGCTCACCCCTGCAACACTTGGTGAGTTGTTCCTTTAGGCTTGCGAGGAGCCCCTCGCACCAGTTAAAAACTCTTAGAGCCTGTCGTGCCCACTATATGTCAGTTAATTAAAACTTAACATGCAGAGTGCTAAACATAAATTATCAACCCGAGGAAGTCTTTTATTTCAAAGCTATCGTGCAAAATATATGCAAGTACAATTTCTACCTGACATTGCTATCTATTGGTATGCAATCGAAACTATTTGTAAAATAAGTCACAGCTTCTTGAAAGTAAATCAAACCTCAACCCATTCATAAATCAAACTGTAAATCGAACACACTTCAAACAAGATCTATTCCTATGAAACAAGATCTGATTACGTACATCTAAAGAATTGTTATGTTGGCCAACGATTTACCAAATGAATTATCAACACAACGATTATGACAGATCTAATGAATGAAAGCATACAACTATCATAAGCTTAATGAATGAAAGCATAAACAAAATAATAAGCAGATCTAAACAATAACACACTTACAGTTAACACTACCAGCATCTGCTCAGGGAAGAGGGCCCTTCCTCCACTGAGCAGATCTGGATCTCCACAATGAAAGTCTACAACTCCAGAATTAAGAAACTGCCAGCATGTATTATCATAATGAAAAAATTACAACAGATCTGGATCAAATCCTACATCATAACATTGTGTTCTCTCCTATCTTGCATCTCCTATCATCCATCTCCTATCCTGCCTAATCTATCATGCTTAATCTCTATCAATCTATCCCCTTCTCAATGAGATTGATTACATATTTATACATAAAATTATCTAATGGAAATGAAGAACTGAACCCCCAACTTGTGATCTGCAACAGCTGGAACACGGCCGTAACTGTTGGCAACTTTGGAGCCGGCCGCAACACCAAATCTGGAAAATACCCTCTCGAAGAACCACCTGCATAGCACAAACCGTAGCTTGTTTGGGCGATTTCCTCGGGAGTCAGGTAAATGAGGATGTTACGCACAAAACCCATGTCTCAGATTTTTGAGATTCGTTTCCATCTGTCCGCAAATCAAGATGCGAATCAAGGTGTTCTTATGTGGCATGCGTTTTTGGTTAAGGCTGTAACAGCTGGCTATGAGCGTCCTGTACGTGACAACTCACTCCACAAACCATCATTAGTAAAATTATGCATAATAGTCTTTTAATTCATCAAAGATAAAAGGAAATAATCACTATTAACCACTTAAAACATCAATGGAAGTAGCAAGTTGTTCAATGCGCAGCTACAACAAATGAATGAAAAATGGAATGAAAAATGAGAAATAATGGTAAGAAAATGGATGAAAGGTATGTCGGCAAGTGATGAAAAATGGACAATTCCAGGGCCCAACATCTCCCCCAAACTGAACTTGTTGCATGTCCTCATGCAACCCAATACCTGTGTAGCGTCCAACTTGAAAAAAAAAAAACTCATTCACTTGTTCTTTTATTTTACCATTTGCACAGCTGCAGCTAGAAGAAATAGAGAGTTTAACACAAATTGGCAGAGTCACTTAGGGAAGGATTTTGCAGAAAATTTGGCGGATTTCGCAGCTCTTTAGTAGAAATTTGGCAAAGTCACAGCTTATTTTAGCAGAGAATTTGGCGAAGGTTTTAGCGAAGATTTTGGCAGAACAACGCTAAATGTAGCGGCAAATTTGGCGGAGTCAGCTTATTTTAGCAGAGAATTTGGCGAAGGTTTTAGCGAAGATTTTGGCGGAACAGCGCTAAATTTAGCGGCAAATTTGGCGGAGTCAGCTAATTTTAGCAGAGAATTTGGCGAAGGTTTTAGCGGCAAATTTGGCGGAACAGCGCTAAATTTAGCGGCAAATTTGGCGGACTTGCAGCTGTCGGAAAAGATGTCGCAGCCGCCGGAAAAGATGTCGCAGCTGCCGGAAAATGGGCAGTTGCCGGAAAGCGGTCGCCGGAAAAGATGTCGCAGCTGCCGGAAAAGATGTCACAGCTGCCGGAAAAGATGTCGCAGCTGCCGAAAAGCAGTCGCCGGAAAATATGTTGCAGCTGCCGGAAAAGATGTCGCAGCTGCCGAAAAACGGGCAGCTAATTTTAGTAGAGAAATTGGCGAAGGCTTTAGCGGCAAATTTGGCGGAATAGCGCTAAATTTAGCGGCAAATTTGGTGGACTTGCAGCTGTCGGAAAACGGGAAACGGCAATATTTTACGGCGTTTTAGTCTTTTTGAACGGGAAACTTCTAAAGCCATTTTCTCTCAAACGACAAACTGGGTTGGGCTGAAATTTTGCAGGCAAGTAGCTACCACTCTAATGCATCTCCACGCCAAAAATTAGACAAACCCACATCACGGATTTCGAGAAAAATGCGAATTGGCTGTAGGTGATGATGGTCATTTTCTCGAAAACCGTGCACTGGATTGAGCTGAAACTTACCACGATTGTTCATCATGTTGTTATGCATTCCCTGTCCAAATTTCATGAGGATCCAATTCGTGGCTTGTGAGATATCCTTAAATCAAATTCTTCATTTTTGCCAGCTGTGAATGAATAAAAATCAGTATGCATAAAATGTCAAAAACCACTCCCCAAACTGAATATGTTGCATGTCCTCATGCAAAAGAGGAGTTTTCGTCTTAGTTGTGAACAACCATTTCCCCCAAACTGAGTATTTTACCTTCCATTCATGAAATCAAGTGAACTTTGGGACTTTTGTTTTCTTGTATCTGCACTATCACTGTCAACATCCAATTTTTGTATATGTGCTAGCTGGAAACACATCTTTGACTTACAAAAATGACTATAGGCTGCCTGAAAAATGACTGTATGCTATTTGAAATTCACTGTGTGAGCTCAATTTTTGATTCCCCATGGTTGTGGTTAAGTGCTCATAATGTATTGCAAAAATAAAATGACAATGCATAGGAAATCTTCATACCAGCAAGAGATCAGATTTGCAAATTTCCTTTTATGATGACCCAAGCTGCTCAAATATCATCTGACAATCATAGAATTTGTAGACCCTCCATATGTCACAAGTGCCAAAAAAAAATAACAGTGATCTTCACAAGCCAAACTCACTACAGGAATTATTATTCATGGGAAATAAAAGAGTTTTAGAACCATTTTCTCATCAAATTCATGGCAAATTCTGTTGCAATAAACCACAGTAGATTTCATCCATTCTCATGATTGAATGAAGGTTGCTAGAATTTTCGTTGGTTATGCCCTTATCATGGAGTGTTTTGTAACACTTCAAATAATGCCAAACATTCTTTTGCACATTCCACAACAATCAAACTTATTTCAGAAATTCTGTCGAACTTGACAAATGACCAATGCTGAGAGTAATCATTACCTTCATGCTGCTGAGATATACTTCACATCACACCTTGAAAAGGTTGCTACAGGATTTCCATTGTGCATGTATCATGCTCATGACGGCTAAAACCAATGTAGGCATTAGTGGATGGTAAAGATACCATATGTATAAGATGGTGGAAAATCCATATACCATATAAAATGTGGCTCTCAATAATTTTGAATTATGAAGATGTGAACCATTATGTGCACCACTGAACAAAGTAAACAAATCAAATAAATCATGCCTTTGTTTTCTATTGTGCTTGTGTGATAGCATACTCTTGAGAAGGAATGGCTTCTACTTCAACTTTTCATGTTGTAGGTTCTTGTGTCTAGCCTATCCTTCTCTTTTCAAGATGTGTATCTGCTGCTTTATTTCTCCTCATTATTTTTATATGGCAATAGAGCACCGTTCCTTACTACTGATTCTTGTGTGGCAGCAGCAAGACTTCTTTTCTTACTGCTGGTTCTTGTGTGACAGCAGCAAGACTTCTTATTGTTGCTTCTTGTGTGACAACAATAAGGTATCCCTTTTTTTTTTTCATGCTTGGTCAGTTGGGTTGGTGAGATGTTGGATTGGAATTTGAAGTGGATGTGCATGAATGATGAAGTGTTAAAACTGAGTGGGAAATGATGGGAATGGATGGACCTAAAATGTTATTTAGAAAATGGAAATGGCTAATGCTTAGTGGTTCTTCATGACATTTCCCTAAATCTTTAATAAATAAAAAACTCATGCTATTTTACCTCAAGTGTTACCTCCATGGAAGCCTTGGTTGACATGAATGGACTGGTGTATGCTGGAGCTATGTAGGCTGATTTGATGCTGAGACATATGTATATGAGAGCTGAAACTGGATGAGACTGAATTTGATCCATGATATTGTGCTGGTTTCCTGTAAGACTAACTGCTGAGACAATTGATGAGGAAAAATTCTACCATAGAAGCAGAAATCCCTTTCTCTTATTCTGCAAATCAACTGCAAAACTACTGAACAAATGATGCTGCAAGTCATTGTTGAAACCATTAGATCACATAATCTTCAGCTGCTACAAACCCGAGGTACAATTCTTACCATGCGAATGAATGTGCTGAAGTCGAGCATGGAAAGAAATCATTGGATTACCGGCCATTAATGTATGCCGTTAACCAATGTGAAGAAACTCACCTTTGATGACAATGAGCTCTAAAGTACCTTAGTGCATCTTGACAGGTACGAATGGATGTGCTGGAGTCGAGTCACCTGCAAGATTTGTCAATCAAGAGGCATTGATGAATCCCCATGATTAACAACAAGGAAATCTGCCATTGATTCATGCAGATACCAGGGCACTATAAAAACTCTAATCTTGATCCCAGATGATGTGTCGGAGTCGATGGGACAAGACCATTGGAAGTTGGACCTTAATGCATTCCACATCATCCAATACGAGTACAAAATAAATGATTGTGAAGAATCATAGTGAAAAATAGGACCAACATGAAACTCAGAAGCGGAAAGTATATGTGAAGTCATGATGTAGTAGTGATGGGAAATAAAATGGTTATGGTGACTACATAAGCAGTGGAAAATGAGACTTCGACATGAATGGATTTTTAGGGTTTTGAAATGAGGAGGGTGAATGAATCTACCATAGGGAAATTGACTTCTTGAGGGGTTTCTTTCAGCAACAAGTGGGATGACAGGTGTCTAAAAATGATTTCTGTCATGTAGCAATGGGACTTGACTTCGGAAACATTGGACTCTGTATGGTTTGCACATCAATCTCTCCATTTTTTTTTATGTGCTCAATCCAATTGCAAATTGATAAAAAGTCTTCAAGAGTCACTCGTGCATGCATTGACCTTCTTCTTCCAAGGACCTGCAAAACCTAGCTTTTGCCTGTAATAAAACATGAGATGATGGAAGAAGAGAGATGATTGGTCTCTCTTCACCCAACACTAATGAAAAAAACAACAAGCAATTACTCATAAAACAAATCCAAATAAAAATGAACAAAGCAAAATCCATTTTATACCTGCGGCAGAGCAATGTCCATCTAGACTCACCAACGGTATTCTGATCATAGCGTCTTCGTTCCTTGCCCAATTTGAGTGATTCCAAAGCCAAATGAAATTAAATTCATAGGTCTATTTCCATTAGAAACAGGTTTTTAAAATTCTATGCAATGATCTTCCAAATCACTCAGTAACAGCCTGCATGACAAGGTGTTTTTTTTGAATTCTGGACTAGACCAACAGTCACGGTTTTAGGCTTAACTTTTTCGTTTGATAACGGATTGATGTGATTCCAATTGGAGATGAAAGTAGATTCATGTAGGTATATCCATTAGAAACAGGTTTTGAATCCAACAAGAATTGATGGGTCAAATAAGCCAATGAACAGTCTAGAAAATATATTTTTAGGAATGCAGATTTGGGACAGACAGTCGATATTTTGGTCATAAAATTTGCGTACGACATCGGAATGAAGTGATTCAAATTGCATTGTAGACTAGATTCATAGGGGAATATACCAATAAAACAGGTTTGCAAAATATGTCCAATAAGGCATCCAAAAATGGACTGTCCCAGCTCTGTTCCTAAGCTGCCAGCTTGACACCCTGTTAGTATTTTGGCCATAAAATTTTCGTTTGACACCCAATCGTAAAAATTCAAATTGTTTTGGAAACTAGATTCAAAGGGCTACTTGGCGTATAAACAGGTTTTAAAAATAAGTTCATTTGGTCTCCCAAAAATGGACTGTCCCGTCTATGTTTTAGTAAAATTTTCAAGCCAAAATGTCACAAAAATCCAATAAATTAAATTTAACCCGCAAAAAGTGATCAAAATAGGTGTGAATGATTTTAATGATGTAAATTTAAATATAATACACATCCATACCAAAAATTTCAAGCATTGAGCACCTAGATTGACTTACACAGTTTGTTGCAGCCACAGCTGCAACTCTTAAAAAATGACATAATGTTGAAATAAAGCATGTGAATTTTTATGGAAAATAAAAACTAAAGACATATCATGATGTGCAACACCCACGTATCTCAAACTCATTAATTTTTACCTGTAGCACAGTCACAGCTGGGTGTTGCATCTCCTTGTCACAGCCAATGTTGCAGCTCACTGTTGTAGCTGCGAGTAATCACAGCTGAGACTAATCACTCACAGTTGGGTTGTTGCAGCTAACAACTTTATGTCAAATTTCAAGCTTGAAGGGTTCCATAATCATGGGCTCATTTTCCTGTGGATCCTTCATTCACTTTCTCAAATTACTGTAATTTTGTTTTCATGATATTTTTATTTTTATTTGTAACAAATAGAAACAAATTGAAATTGGGAAATTGATGACAAAAAGGACTTGAGCATTTTTGTTCAAATAGTCAACAATTCCAAAGCATTCATGAAAACATCTCATACCCATTCCTTATCTTTCTACTTTCTGATCTTCCAGATCGCAACAAGGCGCAGGAAGAGAGCATACTTATTCAAAAATAAAAAAATAAAAAAAAACAAACAAAAGCATGGTTTTATTCTGATATTCTATCCTACCCTATGCTACTTGGAAATATAAAAATTGTTTAAGTGTATGGATATTTCCAATGGAGCCATTTTCGAAAAAGTGACTCAAGTATGCTCATACTCTCAATAGAAAAATATAACTTTATGAATTCTAAGATATTAGAGATCAACTTCCCTTCAAATGATGGTGCCAAGAATTGGTGAAGTATGAAATGATGCTGCAGACCGATGACAGATTGAAACCAAGCTTCAATATAGTCTTTGCTCCCTTGATTGCTCATGGATGTTACATCATGAAGATCCTTATTAAACTGATCTTCCTCAATGCATAAGATTTCCATATCTAATGATGTGAATGATGCTTCTGGTTCCAATGGCTGTTCTCCATCAAATATTACGTGTGTATTGTTGATCTTGTCTGCTTGCTTATGAGGACTAGAAGAAACTCCATCTGCAAAACTTGGATCTAAAACATGTTCAGGCCTCGTATGGATTTGCTGCAACAACGCACATCCTTTTTGCAGCGGTGTAGATGAGGTAGAATAAGAGGGAAGTGTAGGAACATTTTGCAGTTCAGCACTGTAAGCAAACTGTACTGCTTTATTATGGTTAGGGTGGAGGGTGGATTGGACAGGAAATTGTGTTGGGTACCAAGGAGTTTGATGAGAAGATAGATGTGGCTGATGTAGATGATTGATTTGTGAGGTTGATATTGAAGGACCAACTTGTGTTGCAGCATGAGGAAGAGTGGCCATATGATCATAAGATGGGCCATTCCAACCTTGTGGGTAAGGTAGGTAAGAGTTAAATTGAGGCTGCAACAGCTGCCATGGTGGAAGAGTATTCAATGGCTGAGTATGAGAGTAAGAAAATGGAGGGATAGAATTTTGAACCATAGATGTAGGCCATGGTTGACATGACTGTTGCAATGAGTTGGCTGCAACTCCCAGATCTCTATGATATGTTTCTTTCATCTTTGGTAAATAGGGACAATGATCTGTGGAATGATTCAAGTCACATATACCACAACTTTCAAGATTATCCAAAGGGAAATCCCTTGCTTCTCTTATTTCCTCCTGCTTTTCCTTATCCTGCAAAACAACCGATTGTAAATCAGCTTTAGAAATGTCAAATAAATTGCTGATTTCAGTTCGTAAAACTCTTGTTTTTGCAGCAGATTTCAAAAATAGAGATAAAAGGTCCTTAGAATTCTTACCAGTCTTGAAGTTTCCTCTTGAATACCTTCTACTTAACTCACAAATATCATCATATGCTAATTGAAATACATTACCTGTTCCGATCAGATTCAATATTTCTAAACATTCAGCTTGGATTCCCTTGAGTAGAAGTGTTTTTAAGATTTCCTTCCCCAGTTTCCTCTGTTTGGATCTTTGGAGGTTATATTGAAATCGTTCTATGTATTCCTCCAGACTCTCTTATTCTCCTTGTGTCATTTCGAAGATGTCTTCATTGACCCTACAATAATCTTGGTACCTTTTCAAGAACACATGTTTCATGTCTTCCCAAGTTTGTATACAATTCCCACCGAGGCTCATGAACCATCGGAGGGCTGTTCCTTTTAGAGTAAGGGGAAATACATTCAACTTTTGATCATTAGCACAATAACCATATCCTCTACAAAGTACTTCAAATTGAAATAAAAATACATCAGGGTCTTCATTTTCCAAACCGTGAAAATTTGGTAGAACATGTGGGGGAATTCTTTTTGTTGGTGCCACTCCGCTCGAATCTCTGATGGGAAATTCGAAGGTAACAACTTCTCCATCTTTTTCACCTACCATCTCTTCATTAGATTCTTTGTGTGCTATCTTGAGGCTCCTCCTTCGAATGTTCCTGTCAACTTGTTAGTAGAATGGGTGGTGCTCACAACACCACTAAGGGAATGATAAGATTTATGAATCAAAGATTGAAAATGAAATAAAACTGAATGTAAAGACAGAAAATTAACACTCAAAATAAATTCAATAAACTGAAATGTAATCATGCAACCTACATGCTCTATTTTAACAATGCATCTGCAAAACAATGTCAGATATACTATTGCACAATTGATAACTTCCCCGGCAACGGCGCCAAAATGTCGTGCCCACTATATGTCAGTTAATTAAAACTTAACATGCAGAGTGCTAAACATAAATTATCAACCCGAGGAAGTCTTTTATTTCAAAGCTATCGTGCAAAATATATGCAAGTACAATTTCTACCTGACATTGCTATCTATTGGTATGCAATCGAAACTATTTGTAAAATAAGTCACAGCTTCTTGAAAGTAAATCAAACCTCAACCCATTCATAAATCAAACTGTAAATCGAACACACTTCAAACAAGATCTATTCCTATGAAACAAGATCTGATTACGTACATCTAAAGAATTGTTATGTTGGCCAACGATTTACCAAATGAATTATCAACACAATGATTATGACAGATCTAATGAATGAAAGCATACAACTATCATAAGCTTAATGAATGAAAGCATAAACAAAATAATAAGCAGATCTAAACAATAACACACTTACAGTTAACACTACCAGCATCTGCTCAGGGAAGAGGGCCCTTCCTCCACTGAGCAGATCTGGATCTCCACAATGAAAGTCTACAACTCCAGAATTAAGAAACTGCCAGCATGTATTATCATAATGAAAAAATTACAACAGATCTGGATCAAATCCTACATCATAACATTGTGTTCTCTCCTATCTTGCATCTCCTATCATCCATCTCCTATCCTGCCTAATCTATCATGCTTAATCTCTATCAATCTATCCCCTTCTCAATGAGATTGATTACATATTTATACATAAAATTATCTAATGGAAATGAAGAACTGAACCCCCAACTTGTGATCTGCAACAGCTGGAACACGGCCGTAACTGTTGGCAACTTTGGAGCCGGCCGCAACACCAAATCTGGAAAATACCCTCTCGAAGAACCACCTGCATAGCACAAACCGTAGCTTGTTTGGGAGATTTCCTCGCGAGTCAGGTAAATGAGGATGTTACGCACAAAACCCATGTCTCAGATTTTTGAGATTCGTTTCCATCTGTCCGCAAATCAAGATGCGAATCAAGGTGTTCTTATGTGGCATGCGTTTTTGGTTAAGGCTGTAACAGCTGGCTATGAGCGTCCTGTACGTGACAACTCACTCCACAAACCATCATTAGTAAAATTATGCATAATAGTCTTTTAATTCATCAAAGATAAAAGGAAATAATCACTATTAACCACTTAAAACATCAATGGAAGTAGCAGGCTGTTCAATGCGCAACTACAACAAATGAATGAAAAATGGAATGAAAAATGAGAAATAATGGTAAGAAAATGGATGAAAGGTATGTCGGTAAGTGATGAAAAATGGACAATTCCAGGGCCCAACAGAGCCATGCACTCTATCACGTATAGCATGCATGCCTTGGTGTCCTGATGAGGATATTTTCTCCCCACCACTCTCTCTATGGTAAATAGGACTTTCTGTAGGGGTCTATCACCCACATTATTGATGGGAATCTTCCCAGCAAGAATTTGCATCCCTGGAGTACAAAATTGAGCTACCAAGTTGTCTATGGACTGGTCACTGCCTCATGGTCCTGATAATGAGACTGGACCCCCGCCTGGACAACCCCTTAAGAAAATATATGTCTTCCACATCTAAATTCATAGTGTGGACACCAACCCAGAAGTGTTGTTGATCAGGGTCCCATAGCCTGATCAAGTGATCTAGTAACGGTACTTGGGCCCTTGTGCCATGGACGTGAAAGAACATAAGCATCTTGCATTGTTGTAGTGCTTTCATTGAATGTGGATCCTTGGCCACTTGGGCATCCTCCATTTTGTGTTCTCGTTCCTTCCATTGAACCATTTCTCAAGTAAAAACCTGTCCAAACATCAATTAAACATGCATCGGACCATTTCCATTCCTTTGGATTGGATCATTTGGGCTTGGTTTTTTGTTTTAACAAGTGGGTTTGCGCCGACGCACCCCAGATTTACACATAGTGCACCAGCGACGCACTTTCACCATGCATGAAGTGTATCAAAGATCCCTCGACGCACTTCCCGCAAGGGGAAAGCACGTCGGCCAGAGGGCATGCAAGCCCCCTTTTCAGAAGCCTCAAAAACCAAAAAAATACTAATTAAATGGAAAACTAAACCAATGGAAATGAAAAGGATGGAGTTAAGGCCTACCTAACGCTGACAAGGTCGAAAATGGATAACTGTAGCTCCCACAATCAACGCTTGAAGATTGAGCTCCAAAGGGTAATTTGCATTATTCCAAATGGGTAAAAAACAATGGTGAAAATTTCTTTACTATCTCACTTTTTATACAAAAAGAAAGAAATATTTCATTTTTAATACTTTTCTTTTGGGTTTTTTACTATAGTTTGGTAATTATTTATGCCTAAACACCTCATGATCGATTCTAATCTGATTTTTGGAGTTCATAGGTCAAGTGAAGTTGTGTTCTGACTATTCGACGGCTATCATAGCCGTTTCATGCTTGTTTTAAAATATGAACGACTCTTCAAGCGTTTGTTGTGTTATCATCACACTCGTTAAAATTAAGTATTGATGACATCGAGATTACTTTTTGTTCCTTCTCGTCCTCGTAAAACAATGAGAATAAGTTACCAAGTTATATTTTATCACCTTTTCAGGCTCGTAAAAATTCTACGGAAAAGGAACCCCTCGGAGTTCCTCTTTAAGCTCTTTTCAGACTCCCTAAATATGAAAAGATCGCTAAGCGAACTTAATGCATTCACGCTTGTAAAATTATTTGAATGATCATCTTTCTGGTGATAGTTTACCCCTTTTTCGGACCAGGAGGTACTATTTACAAAAAAGGAGCACTCCAGTTAATCATGACTGGAAGAGTTTTCTCTCATTGTTTTATCTTTTTTTAGATGAGGAGACTAACTTTTATGAAAAAGAATCTTTGGAGTCTTCTTTAGTTCTTTTCAGACTCTCTAAACATGAAATGACGTCGATTTTACCTTCTATGGACTCGTTAAAATCTGACATTGAAGGACCCATTTTGGGATGAACCCCTCCTATCTCAGGTTCATAAAACATTTGGGATTGGACTCCTTCGAAGGATGAGCTATACCGATCATCTGTTACCCTCCTCAAGATCGCTAAAAAAAAAAAAAGGTACTCATCAATCATGATGGGGATAAGGAAAGAGTTTGTAGTTCATTGTAATTATGATAGTACTTAGTCACTCTTGAACATGGCACTCATCTGCATATGCATCCAGTACTTGGGTAATCTATTTGTCTCTAAGTCCTACTGATTCCATGAGTCTTTTCACTCCTTTGGGTCATCCAAAGAATGCTTCCACCATCAGTTGCATTAGGGGTTGGTGTCATTCTCGTCATGTCAATACTGCCAAGTCATGCCATGCCCATGTTCAAGAGAGGTTTGTTCATTGATTCACTATCTGCAATCATTTTACCTTCTATCATGTCTATCTTCCCTGATTCAGTCTCAAACATTGCTCTATTTTCCGATTTACTCCGAACCATCTTTCATCATGTTTCGTGTCAATTATGGGGGATACCTCATGGCCCTTTTTCGACGGATTTATCCTTGTCGACTTCAACACATCATCCAAGGATTGAATCTAGAAACCAATCAAGTACCTTTGGCCTCCATTCCTTAATGGCAGGTTACCTCGCATTCAACATGAGTTCACATCATTGGCTCTTGATTGAAAGATTCCATCGAGTGTTTGACCTCAACTCATTTATTCGCATTCGATGGTATGTATTGTGATACCTTGGGAATCATTGACATCAATGGTGATTTCACTCGCGCTTGTTAACAGTATACATCTATGACTCGTAATCAAGTGTTTTCTTCCATGTTCGACTTCAAGACATTGTAATCACATGGTTAGATTCGTATCGTCACAGGTTCGGATTGAAGACCCCGAGTTAAGTCATAAATCTCACCCAGGTTGCGATGGAGATTACATTGAGTCATATTACATGGATCCACTTTGTATTGGTTGTGGCTATTTTATCATCTCATCATGGATCTACGCATGTGTCTAGAAGCCATGATTGTGCTCATTTGGTCTTTACTATCATGGATCTGCAATTTATTGGTCAGAAACCATGTTATGAGTCATGTGAGACATATATCTCATAGTTAATTGTACTGCAGAAGTCCATTCCATTTGATGAACCTCGCCTCAATCTGTCATATTGCAAAGCATTTCAGCTATTCTATTTTACCAGCTTCATGCTTTGGGGGGTATTCTGTTACACAAAAATATCGTCATCATGAGTCATGCGACATCTCTATGCTTTAATACCTAAAGTTCATTTGCTAAAACATTGGAAGAAAGGTTGTTGTCCTTTCCCTTTACCTTCTGTAGTCACCCAGACACGCCCTTCCTTCTGAAAAGGAGCATCAAACCCAAGGTGATGCACCCTCCACCTTAGCAACATGCATCGGCGACGTAGTCTGCCTGTTTACAAGGTGTGGTGATCTACTTCTAACGCATGTTTCCTTCATGAATGGTGCATCGGAGTTGGCTTAAATGGATAAAAGGAAGCTTCGAGCAACTTCTCGAAGCTTGGTGATGTGGAGGCTTATCCTTAGATGCTTGGAAAGGCGGTTATCGATCCGCTAACCTAATGGGATGACCCCTTAAGCCTCTCCCCTAAATACTCAACCTATCCCTTTACCCCTATATATATGAACCCCCTCTCCATTGTTAGGGGAGGAAGGATAAATCACTCATATGTTGGTGAAATATGGTCAGGACTATCTTCTTCATCCATAGGAGGCTAGGAAGATTTGATCTTTGAGGAAATATCACTTGAGTTGGAGTCATAACATCAAGGCATCGATTGTAACTCTCTCTTCTTTGTATTTGCTGCAAATTACATTTAATATAAATATCTTTCCATATACTTGTTATGTTTTATAATATTGTTTAGGATTGGCTTCTTTGACTATCGATATAGTTAGATTCATAATCATATGCTTTCATATTGTTAGTTTTTCATCATTTAATTCAATATGATCTAGGATCTTAACAAAGAGATCAACATGTACAACATATCAAACACAAGAGACAAGAGACACAAAGCATTTCACTAGGGAAAACCAAGAAGGTGAAAAACCCCGCAACTTCCTCAGAGATAGAATGAGCTCCAATAGAAAGATCACAAAGATCAAACCCCAAAACAAGAGATAGTCTCATAGAAGCTGCTCCTCCAAACCCCAAAACAATAGATAGTCTCCTAGCAGCTGCTCCTCCTCCACTTGTGCGCACTCCTCCTCTCTCGCACTAATGCGAAGTGAGTGAGTGAGTGAATGAACAGAATGAGACAGACACACTCTATTTATACAATGACTTGACTTTCCTTTTACTCTAATTGGGACAGCTTCCTAAGGAAGCCTAATAACCCATCCACATGCCACTAGGCCGACCCCACGAGGGTGGTCTAATAACCCTTTAACCCACACTGGGCCGACCCCTCTAAGGTGGTCTAATAACCCATCAAATATAAGTTACAACACTTACAATATAACTTGTGACACTTGCAAATACAAATGAAGACACTTCCAACCGGAGGAATAATACATCTCCGTTGGGGATACAATAAAGTACAAATGTAATACATACAATATACAAGTGAATATCTTCCAAAGTTACAAATACATCAACATTCCCTCTTAACTAGGAAGGTATTCTCTTGACACAGGTCATCAATACATACAGGCAAAAGTCTTCAATTCTGGAGCTAGATCATCGTCACTGGATCACGGAGCATCATCGTCACTGCTGCTGTACTCGTCATCTCAATCACTGGTGCTATCTATCAATTCTTCTCGTCATAGGAAGTTCTATAGAGCCATCCCTTTTTCATGTTGGTTGTAGGCCTAGCCTCTTGTAGGTCTTCATCATGTCTGGCCATCCAGTGGAATCCTCAGGGCTGATTACGTGCGTGAACAAAACCTCGAAAGAGCATCCCAAGACTTTTACGAGCTTACTTCTCAACCTATCGGATCTCCTAGGATCTTTTACATGTGACCTTCACAAAACCTTAAAAGAGTGTCTTGCGACCTGCAAGATCTCTAATGAGCATCCCATGATCTTTTATGTGCCTAGCACAACCTATCCGGATCTCCAGGACTGATTACATGTGAAATAAAAAAACCTTAAAAGAGTGTCTTGCAACCTGCAAGATCTCTAAAGAGCATCCCAGGATATTTTACATGCCTAGCACAACCTATCCGGATCTCCAGAATTGATTACATGCGATTCTTGCAAAACTCTAAAAGAGTGTCTTGCAACCTGCAAGATCTCTAAAGACCTTCCCAGGATCTTTTACATGCCTAGCACAACCTGTCCGGATCTACAGGACTGATTACATGCACATGCACAACCTGTCCACGGCCATAGAGTATCATCCTGATACTCATGATCATACTGATCATCATCATACAGTAATCATCCTGATGCACATCATCATCACATGATCATCTTGATCATCTTCATAGAATCATCCTGATGCATATCATTTGGAGCATCATCCTGATGCTCATCACACATGATCATCCTGATCGCCATCATACATAGCATCATCCAGAGCATCGTCCTGATGCTCATCACAGAGCGCTTACATCCACAACTATGGGAAGGATCCTCCTACCACCATGCTTGGAATGGCTCCTGTAAATATGTCCCATCACTTCCTCCTCGAAGTATATTCTATCTGAAGAACACCAAGCCTCTCTCTGAAGTACTCGAACTTCACTCTGGCTAGTGGTTTGCACTGAATATTGTAACTTCTAAGAATATTATATTTGTACTTTATTATTCTGGAGATGTTTCATTCCTCTGAGATGATTCTATTGTATATCCAGAGATGTTTATTCCTCCGATGGGTTGTGGTAACTAGGGTTATTAGATCTCCCATGTGGGGGTCGGCCCTAAGTTATTTTATTGGGGGTTATTAGACCCTCTTGGGAGAGGTCGGCCCCATAGGGTTAAAAGTCATCCAGGAAACAAGTATAAGTAGAGGAGGATGTTCCTCACTTATTACACACTTCCATCACTCGGAAAGTAGTGCACTTGTGAGAGAGAGGTCTGCATAGGAGGTAGAGAAGGAGCTCTAGTCTTGGAGAACATCTTGTATTTTGGTTGATCATCTTATTGAGGAAAAGCTTTGCTGGGTTTTCTACCCCATGAGGGTTTCCCAGGGTAAAATATCTGTCTATCTTGTGATTTTGTTTATTTCATTAATCTTTCCAGTCAAATTAGTATAAACTTAACATGGTATCAGAGCTAGCCTGAATAGGGCATCTTTCACAAGGTGAAAATATCTCTCTCTCTCTTTTGGTGAAGAATTAGGGTTTCTGCAAAGTTGGTATTTTTGGATTCTGATTACATGACTGGATAGCCCTACTCAAAATCAAATGTTTGAGCCCTAGATCAAACTTTTTGGTTGGATAGAACTCCAGAAAAGTCAAACCCTAGTTTGACAAAAAGTGCGATAAACTAGAAAACCAGAACTAGATTTCTACAGCAGGTCCAAACTTTGCTGGTCAAGTTTGAGGCTGAAAAATGGAAGTTTCCAGAAAGTAAGTACATCAGTCACCTCGCCTCAGTCAAGCCAATCTCCTGGTAAGGTCAGTTTTTTCATTGTTTGAAACTTTCAATTTTTGGTAATCCTCTCGATGGCCCCAAGCACTAAGCTTGAGGACAAGCTAGAAGTTATAGAGAATTTCCGGGCATGGAAATATAGAATTGGTCTCATTCTTGAAGAGAATGATCTTTCCCAATATATCAAAGATTAAGTTGTAGAACCTGAGAAAGATGAAGCCAAAGAGAAGTATAGGAAAGATTTGATCAGGGCAAAGAGAATCAATGCTGATTCTATTAAGGACCACTTGATTCCCCAAGTGGCATCCAAGAAGACCCCAAAGGAAATGTATGATGCCCTAGGAAGGATGTATGAAGGAAGGAACATCAACAAGAAGATGAACCTAAGATCTCAGTTGAAGAGTACCAAGATGAGCAAAGGAGAATCTATTCAAGACTACTTTTCAAGGGTTTCTCAAATCAAGGAACAACTAGATGCCATTGGAGATACCCTTGATGAAGATGAACTTGTAATGACTGCTCTAAATGGTCTCACTAGACCTTGGGAGTCATTTATACAAACTATGTGTGCCAGAAAAGAAAGTATGAAGTTTGATATAGTATAGTAGGGTAGCCAATAGAGAAGCCCTTCTCAATGAGGATGACCAAGCCTTGGCTACTCACACCAAAAGAAGAAGGGTCACTTCAAGAAATTTTACCACAAGGAGTCTCAACCCTCCCATAGATTTAAAAGGAGAGGAGTAACAAACTCAGGAAGAGACCTCTCCATAGTCCAATGTTTCAATTGTCGTAAACTAGGACACATTGCAAGAAATTGCACTTCACAAACAAAGAAGAAGAAGTTTGTTCACAAAAGACATCATGCACATATGGCAGAAGATGATAGTGGAGAAGAAGAAGAAGAAGAGGAAAGGCCTCGAAAGAAAAGATCTAAAGTAAAGAAAGAAGATGCAGAAGAATATGTTCTATTTTCTGCACTATCTGGGTCTGTAACACCTGGAGAAGATACATGGCTCATTGATAGTGGTGCTTCAAAGCACATGACAGGTCAAAATAAAACTCTCTCAAGACTTGAAGAAAAGACTTCTCCACAAAAGGTATCTCTAGGAGATGATTATCAATAGCCCATCAAGGGAATTGGTGAAGCAATCTATAAGCTTGATTCTGGAACACCATTGAAGATGAAAGAAATTTCATATGTACCAGTTTTAAAGAAGAACCTACTTTCTATCTCAGCACTAGATAAGAAAGGCTTTAGAGTTGCATTCATAGATGTACAAGTACTTATGTGGCCCAAAGGAAAATCAACTGAGGATGCAATTGTTATTGGTGAAGAGGAAGGAGGTCTTTACAAACTGAAGGGTCATCCAAAGTTTCCCTTGTCCATGAAACCACTAGCCCCAGTGAGCTATGGCATAGAAGGCTTGCTCACATTAACTAAAAATCCCTACCCTATGTAAGCAAGGTAGTTATAGGATGTGAAAAATGGAAGAATATCAAGAACCCATTTCCAAAGAGTGAAACAAAGACTAAGAACATCCTGGAGTTAATACATTCAGATGTATGTGGACCAATGCCCACTAAATCCCTAAGTGGGTTTGAATACTATCTCACATTCATTGATGACTATTCAAGGAAGACTTGGATATACTTTCTAAAAGGAAAGAATGAAGTCTTTGGAAAATTCAAAGAGTTCAAGGCTTTGATAGAAAATCACTTAGAAAAGAAAATCAAGATTCTCAGAACAGATAATGGCGGAGAATATACTTCAAAGGATTTTGAAGACTTTTGTAAGGAAGCTGGAATCAAGAGGGAACTAACCACTCCCTACAATCCCCAACAAAATGGGGTTGCGGAAAGAAAGAATAGAACCATCATGGAAGCTGTAAAGACTATGATACATGATCAAGATCTACCCATGTATCTATGGGCTGAAGCAGCTAGGACAACAATCTATGTACAAAATAGACTATCCCATAGTGCTCTTGAATTCAAGACTCCATAAGAAGTGTTCACAGGAAAGAAGCCTGAGTTAACTCATCTCAAAATATTTGGATGTCCAGTGTACATTCACATTCCAAAAGAAAAGAGAACCAAGTTGGATCCTTCTGGTAAGAAGGGAATATTTGTTGGATATTGCGAATCATCCAAAGCTTTCAGAATTTACATCCCAGGTTTTCATCATATGGAAATAAGTAGAGATGTGACATTTGATGAAGAAGCAACTCTCAAGAAATCTAGGAAGTGCCAACTTGAAGAAGTCTATGAAGAAGATACACCTCCTAGAATCACAAAGGCTATGCCCATCCCTGAAGATGCTACACCAGAAGACCATGACATGATAGAACCACAAGAACCCCCCATTACAAACTTATCTAGAAAAAGAAGGCCAGCATGGGCTAGAGACATTATTCAAGGAGATGAAAAATATGGAGCTCCTGAAGGCTCCACTAGAGAAATGAAGAAACCAAATATAGTATCCAACTATGTGGCTTTGATGTGTGATTTTGTGGATCAAAAACCTACTAGCTATGAAGAGGCACTTCAAAAGAAAGAGTGGGTAGAAGCAATGACAGAAGAATACCAATCAATAATGAAAAATGATGTTTGGGATATAGTTCCCAAACCAAAAGATAAAAGTGTAGTATCTTCCAAATGGATATTCAAGATAAAACATGCTGCAGATGGTAGCATTGAAAAATATAAGGCAAGATTTGTAGCCAGAGGATTCTCTCTGAAAGAAGGAATTGACTATCAAGAAACATTTGCACCAGTTGCTAAGTACACTTCCATCAGAACTATTATGGCACTTGCATCTATGATGAAATGGAAATTACACTACATGGATGTTAAGACAGCCTTCCTGAATGGTGTGATTGAAGAAGAAGTGTACATAGAACAACCACAAGGATTTGAGGTTAAAGATGGGAGAACACATGTATGCAAGCTGAAAAAGGCTTTGTATGGATTGAAGCAAGCTCCCAGAGCTGGGTACGAAAGGATCGACAGTTTCTTGACAAGCATGGGCTTTACCAAGAGTAAAGATGACCCTAATCTTTATCTCAAAGTTATGGATGATGAACCTGTTATATTATTGTTGTATGTAGATGATCTATTTCTGACTGGAAATGAGAAACAAATTATCGAGTGCAAGAAAAAGCTCTCTTCAGAATTTGAGATGAAAGATCTTGGATTAATGCATTACTTCTTAGGTCTAGAAGTATGGCAAGAACCAAAAGGAATCTTTCTAAATCAATGTAAGTATGCTGTGGGGATTTTCAAAAGATTCAATATGTTGGAGTGTAAAGCCATGGCCACCCCCATGGACTCTAACTTGAAGTTATTAGTTGATGACTCATAAGAGTTAGTAGATGTGACTCTATATAGACAGATTATTGGGTCATTAATGTATTTGACAAATACCAGACCAAACATATGATTTGCTGTAAATACCTTGAGTCAGTATCTAGTGGAACCTAGAAGAGTTCACTTAATAGCCGCAAAGCATGTGATGAGGTATCTAAAGGGTACATTAGATTTTGGTCTATATTATCTTGGAAATAATGAATTCAGATTGCATGGTTACTCAGATGTTGATTCAGCAGGAAGTGTTTCAGACAGGAAGAGTACATTAGGTGGATGTTATTGTCTTGGATCTTCCATGATATCATGGTTCAGCAAGAAACAGTCTAGTGTGGGTCTCAGTACAGCCGAAGCAGAATATATAGCTACTTGCTCTTCTAGTTGTGAAGTAGTATGGCTTCGAAAACTATTATCATGATTGTTTGACTTAGAGATGGATCCCACTGTGATCATGTGTGACAACCAGAGCTGTATTAAGATGACAGAAAATCCAGTGTTCCATGATAAGTCAAAACACATAGAGACACGATCTTTCTATATACGGGATATAGTGCAGAAAGGAGCTATCAAGCTCGAGTATGTGAACACTGATGAACAAATTGCTGATATATTGACCAAACCTCTATCTCGAGTAAAGTTTGAGCATTTCCGAGACAAGCTTGGTGTAGTTCAAAAGGACCCTCCTCGAAAGGGGGAGTGATATAGACACTAATGACGAGATTTCCCGCATCGACAGTGAGGTCGATGATGAGGATACCTATATAGAAGATATGCATACTTGTATTGATGATGATATGTATACTTAGGATACTTGTATTACTTGTATTGATGATATGTATACTTATGATACTTGTATTACTTGTATTGATGATATGTATACATGTATTGATGAGGACACTTATATTAATAATATGTATACATGTATTGCTGAGGATACTTATATATACTTGTATTGATGAGGATACGTGTATTGATATATGTACTTGTACTGATAATGTACTAATGACACCTGTACTGATGAGGATACTATGGGGATTGTATCGTCCTCGGACTTCAGTCCCTTGAATTGATCCGTAGACAGATGTCTTCGAGAATGAATTTCTTAGTGGACATGTGGGGATTGTATCGTCCCCAGACTTCAGTCCCTTGAATTGATCCATAGACAGATGTCTTCGAGAATGAAGTCCTTAGTGGACAGGTGGGGATTGTATCATCCCCAGACTTCAGTCCCTTGAATTGATCCGTAGACAGATGTCTTCGAGAATGAAGTCCTTAGTGGACAGGTGGGGATTGTATCGTCCCCAGAATTCTGTCCCTTGAATTGATCCGTAGACAGATGTCTTTGAGAATGAAGGTGGGGATTTCATCATCCCTGGACATAGGTCCCTTGAATTGATCCATAGATAGATGTCTCCGAGAATAAAGGTGGGGATTGCATCATCCCCGGACTTAGGTCCCTTGAATTGATATGTAGACAGATGTCTTCGAGAATAAAGGTGGCGATTGCATCATCCTCGGACTTAGGTCCCTTGAATTGATCCGTAGACAGATGTCTTTGAGAATGCAGGTGGGGATTGCATCGTCCCCGGACTTAGATCCCTTGAATTGATCTATAGACAGATGTCTCCGAGAATTGAATTATAGGACTGCATCATTCCTAGACCTTTGGTTCAAAATGTAGGTGATCTGGATTGCATCATCCATAGAAATGAGATCTGTATTAAAGTGATAAGGATTGATCATCCTGGAACTTGATTTGGACAGTATCATCAATGGAACTATGTCCTAAAAGAGAGCGATATTGATCATCCTGTAATATGATCGTGTGTATTGCAGAGTATGCTAAGATGATGATCCAGATGCTGTAGATCGAGATGATGATCCAGATGTTGTAGATCGAGATGATGATCTAGATGCTGTAGATCGAGATGATGTTCGAGTAACTGTTTGAGTTACTGATGATGATGTATTGAAGAAAGCTTCCAATGATTTATAGATGTATCATGTATGATGTAATCAATGACTCCTTGCTCCTACAGATGTTGTTATAATATCCTTCTCGTTAAGGGGAGTGTTGAATATTGTATCTTCTAAGAATATTATATTTGTACTTTATTATTTCGGAGATGTTTCATTTCTTTGAGATGATTCTATTGTATATCCGGAGATGTTTATTCCTCCGATGGATTTTGGTAACTAGGTTGATTAGATCTCCCATGTGGGGGTCGTCCCTAAGTTATTTTATTAGGGGTTATTAGACCCTCTTGGGAGAGGTCGGTCCCATAGGGTAACAAGTCAGTCGGGAAACAAGTATAAGTAGAGGAGGATGTTCCTCGCTTATTACACACTTCCATCACTCGGAAAGTAGTGCACTTGTGAGAGAGAGGACTACATAGGAGGTAGAGAAGGATCTCTAGTCTTGGAGTACATCTTGTATTTTGGTTGATCATCGTATTGAGGAAAAGCTTTGTTGGGTTTTCTACCCCGTGAGGGTTTCCCAGGGTAAAATCTCTGTCTATCTTGTGATTGTGTTTCTTTCAGTGATCTTGCTAGTGAAATTAGTATAAACTTAACAGTTTGGTCAACACATCTGCAACGCGCTACTCTGTCACAACATACAGAAGCTTCACTGCTCCTCTCTGCACCATATCCCTGATATATTGATATTTGATCTTGATATGCTTCAACTTGTCATGGAACACTAGGTTCTCTGACAACTTCACACAACTCTGGTTGTCACAATAGATACAAGTAGCATCCAACTGAAGATCAAATAAATCAGACATTATCTTCCTTAGCCATACTGCCTCACAACTAGCCGAACAAGCTGCAACATACTCTGCTTCGGATGTACTCAGTGTTATGCAGGATTGATTATTGCTAAACCAAGAGATCACACCTGATCCCATACTCAAGCAGCACCCCGAAGTGCTCTTCTGGTCAGCAACACTGCCTGCCGAATCTAAATCAACATAACCCTCGAGGTTAAACTTTTGATTCGCATCATACTTGAGCCCATAGTAAACCGTACCCTTGAGGTACCTCAGAATATGCTTTACAGCAATCAGGTGAACATGTCTAGGATTCGTCAGGAACTAGCTCAATGTGTTCACCGCAAAGCAAATATCTGGTCTCGTGTTCATCAGGTACATCAAGGACCCAATCATCTGATGATACATTGTGGCATCAATCGACTCTAATGAATCATCACTCAATATCTCCAGGTTCAATGCCATAGGTGTGGCCATGGCCTTGCAGTCCATCATCTCGAACCGCTTCATGATCTCTACTGCATACTTTCGTTGTCCAAGGAATATTCCATCTGCACTCTGCCACACCTCCATACCTAGAAAGTAATGCATCATACCCAAGTCCTTCATCTCGAACTCGGAAGGAAGCTTCCTCTTCATGTCGGCAATCAACCTATCCTCACCTATCACAAATAGGTCATCCACATATAGTAGGAGTATCACTAGATTTCCTTCCTCAACCTTGTAGTAAAGGTTGGAATCTGCTTTACTCTTAGTAAAGCCCAAACTGGACATGAAGCTGTCTATCCTGCCGTACCATGTCCTGGGTGCTTGCTTCAAGCCATATGAGGCTTTCTTCAATCTACACACATATGACTCCCTGTCATGTGTCTCAAAACCGAGTCATGAGCCACAAACCTTGCCTTGTATTTCTCTATGCTACCATCTGCAGCATGCTTGATCTTGTAGATCTACTTGGAAGTCACAATAGACTTTCCTTATGGTCTTGGGACCACATCCCAAACATCATTCTTCATGATCGACTGGTACTCCTTGATCATGGCATCCTTCCATTATTGCATCCCGGATCTTGGGAACTTCAGATTCTATAATATCTTCAATATGTAGTTTTTTGGATTTGTTGAGTCTTCGTCGCTTGTTCTTCGAAACAAGTCTCTCTTGTAGGTGATGGTACACATTCTTTCCTACAATACAAGTTCAATTGCATGATTAGAAACATCTCATATACTTCAGAACAAATTCTTACATATAAAGACATATACAGTCATGCAATTATCTTAGCCAATGCTTCAATACAGCATTCATCCATATCCTGTATTCATACGGTAACCTTCTAGATGCCTTCCATCTCTACTAGAACATTGTTAAGAGTGTGCACTACTCCAACATGTCGGCAAAGAGGTTTCATTCTAGATAAGTAGCAATGGAATGTTGTACAGTACCATAGGCTACTTACCCATTACTTGTATATAGTAGTATCTTGTTCATTAATGCAACTTTTCTAAAATGCATAGTATACATCCTAAATATAGGAACATAAGTATATACACGACTGAACAACATCATTTAAGTAATCATGACAATTCAAATACTTATCTTTGTTTGGTTATTGGGTGGACTCCCTCTCGATCTTTGCTTCCTTGCAGGAACTACTAGAGTGTGCTCCCTCTAGATCTTTGCTTCCTTGATTATCTCTCTTTGAACTTATATCCATCTTGGACCACTATGCATGCTTAAGTGTGCACTAGTGGGATCAGTGTGTCATCCTCAAGATCTCATACATAATCATACATGCATTATTATAATTTCAATACTATCAAAACATTATGAATCTAAATAATCTTAAACATGTATGGTCATGATCATTTCACACACAGGTAATTTATCACAAGCATTAGTATTCAAGTTTTCAGAAAGTGCTTCTTTTACTCATGTATATTCTTATTCGACCATTGGACTCTTCTAGTTTGTTATATCATTAATCAAACTAAGAAGAATTATATGCATAAACCCATGATTATTCAAACCTATAACTTCATGAATAGTCATTATCAATCACATGAAAGTATACTTATATGAGATCCTAACACAAGGTAGGATTCTAACTTGATATAGGAAAAGAACATACCTGGATTATCATGTTTGTTAGTTATGTCTAACATACCCAAACAATGTCTTCTTTGTTCTCTTCAATGATTTAGAAACCTTGTGCTAGTAACCTGCATATCTCATAAGTTAAGCATTGTAGAACCAAATTTTACATACCTCGTAAGTAGAGCTTGTATGTGATCAATGGCTATGGATGAGTCTTTGTCTTCATGTCACCATGGTCATATGTTCTTGATCTAGAACTTGATTTGTATTTCTTGATGTACGTTTCATGTTAGTGGACAACATCATCCTCATACAACACCACAGTGCATTAGTGCAATCATAAGTGTCATAACCCTAATCAATGAATGTCTTATATCATTCACATGCATTCATACTTTTACTAAGGTGATAAGACAATCTAAAATTAATCAAGATTGTACTAACCTCAATAATATGAAGACAAACATATCATGAACTTAATCATCAGATAAATGAAACAAATTTTGACACATACTTGTATCTCCTCAAGTCATACCTGATTTATGTTCTTTCCTTCAAACAACTTGGTCAAGGAATCAAACATCTCCTTGGGTGTCTTTAGAGAAGACACATGTGGTATGAGATGGTCTTTGATATAATTTGCAATGATCCTCTTGGCCTTGACCAATATCTTCTTATGTAAGGCCTTAGCCTCATCTCCCTCTGGAACTGGAAATTCTTCACTTATGTAGGTGTCCAATTCATTCTCTTCTAGGATTAACCCAATCCACTTGATTTGTTGAATCTTGATCTGGAGCTGGCTAGGGTTTGTTAGAGAAACCCTAAAAATCCAAACTTGGATATTCAAACTTTTGTCTGGACAGGGAGGTGCAGATGACTGAGGCGAGCAAGCTGGTGTGGTCAGATTTTGAAAACTCCAAAAATTGACCCCTCAAAATTGACTTGCAGGTTTCGGATCTGTAGCTTCTATCAAATTCTGGTTTTCTGGCCAAAATCCCAAACTAGGGTTTGATAGAGCCTGGGGTTCTACCCAACAAAAAACTTTGATCTTGGTCTCTAAATTTTGATTTTGATGAGGAGCATCCAGCCATGGTCTCCAATTCCAAATATTCCAACTTTTTACAGAAACCCTAATTTCCTGCAGCAGTGACGATCCAAAAATGAAAGTGCACAGAATCCAATTCTGTTTGGACAGAAATATATGCCATATTGTTTCTGATGTATCTCTGAAATTTTGGATCCTCAGGGTCTGAAACTTTGGCCGGTGGTAGAATGACCTGTCTTCTTTCCAACCCCATAGATATGAGCTTTAATGGACTCTCTGAGAGAGAGATATTCCAAGTGTCACAATGTGACCTGTTTATGGGATGAAACAGTATAGTGAGCTTGTACGGTGTTCCACATGTCACTGTTTCAACTTCGGCCTCTAAAACTTGGACCTGTGAAACTATAGTTCGTTCCCTAATTGTCAATTCTTACCGAATTCCATTTGAAGCTTCCTAGCCTGAGATATGACCTTTGTGCCTAGGTCACCTATTTAGGGCTGCATTCTGGAAGAGGAAGAAACCCTAACTTGTACGGATCATATGTCACAAAGTGAAATGAATATGAGGCTTTCCTTCGGACACAAGGGACATAGACATTTCATCTTCGACCTGTAAACGTTTTAGATCCTGAACCTTCTCCAAAACTGATTTATAGCAAAAGTGCCACGATGACTATTTTTTACTATATCAAGCCCTGGCTTCCAATTTGTTGCAAGTGCAACAAGTGTCGTAAATTCCATACAATGCCTTCCTTCAGGCTAGCTCTGATACCATGTTAGTTTTTCATCATTTAATTCAATCTAATCTAGGATCTTAACTGAGAGAACAACATGTATAGCATATAAAACACAAGAGACAAGAGACACAAATCATTTCACCAGGGAAAACCAAGAAAGTGAAAAACCCCGCAACTTCCTCAGAGATAGAATGAGCACCAATACAAAGATCACAAAGATCAAACCCCAAAACAAGAGATAGTGTCCTAGAAGCTACTTCTCCTCCACTTGTGCGCACTCCTCCTCTCTCTCACTAATGCGAAGTGAGTGAGTGAGTGAATGAATAGAATGAGAGAGAGACACTCTCTATTTATATAATGACTTGACTTGCCTTTTACTCTAACTGGGCCGACTTCCTAAGGAAGCTTAATAACCCATCCACATATCACTAGGCCGACCCCACTAGGGTGGTCTAATAACCCTTTGACCCACACTGGGCCGACCCCTCTAAGGTGTTCTAATAACCCATCAAATATAAGTTATGACACTTACAATATAACTTGCAACACTTGCAAATACAAATGACGACACTCCCAATTGGAGGAATAATACATCTTTGTTGGGGATACAATAAAGTACAAATGTAATACATACAATATACAAGTGAATATCTTCCGAAGTTACAAAGACATCAACACATATTGTTTGTTTGTTTCCACTTGCTCCATCTTGTTTTGCATCTGAAGATCAAGGAACGGGAAGTAGATCAAACGAGCAGAAGGGAATTGCGATCATAAGGTAACTCATTATCTGATCTACCCTGCAATTTAATCTAACTATGAAAGATAATTATGTTATGTACTCTTTTGTTCTAGATCTAAATCATTTAGGATAGAGAGATTAGTTTTTGTCCGCATTAACATATTGTCTTCAAACACTAAATACATAGTAATAAGGAATTTGGACTAAATTTGTTTTTGACCTATTATGTCACGAAAGTCTTTTTGGATCCACTAAATTAAATCAATAGTGAACTCTAGGTTAATCAAAGCCACCTTATGATTCATCTTCAATTTTAAAGTGGATTTTGGCCAAACATAATGGGTTCAAGGAGGCTTTGGGGTGAATTATCCTCTCCCCAAAACCTAAGTACAAACAATACAAACCTTAAAGGATATGAATTCAAACTAAATATTTAAATTTCATGTAAATGATGTGGGTCCCAGTCATGAGTAAGATTTGAACAAAACTAAAAAAATGGTATCATGGGACTTCATGTTGGACACAAGTTGAGGACCTATAGCATTGAAGAATTTGAATAACACTCTAAATGGATGGCCCATTTAGAGTTCAAGGTCTAATACATAGAAATAATTTAGGACTATGAATAATATAATGGAATATTTCCTAATTTCCAAGCATTGAAGTTTTGGAAGGATAAATGATGATTTGAATCCATCATTTGATTAAGGGGGGAATTTATTGATTAAAAACTCGATAAATATTGGAAGAATAAAAGATGGATAAATTAATGATTTCAAGGGTCTAAGAATATTTTCTTATTATAAAGGTCATTTATCCATACAAAGGGGTATTCCATGTTGAGAGGGATTCATAACCTACTAATAAATATTCAATAATTATTAGGATTGATGAATTAGAAGTTGAAATTTTTCAGATGAACCCATACCTAGGGATGTTTGTAATGAGGGATTAAAAATACATATGACTATAAGTGTTATCACCCATACATTTTGACCCTACAAAATACAAAGGGAGTCTCAATAATGGTAAAAATCAAGTCATTCTCAACTCACTTATTTCCTCTCACTTTAAAATTAGTGCTTGCTAACTTCAAAGAGGTATCTCTAAATGATATAAGGGGTCAAAATTTGAAATGAAATATCATTAACAACACCCTAAATATAATAAAATATTTCTATTATATGTTTGAAATAAATAGTGAAACAAACAGAATAGAAATTTCCTAAATACATAAAAAATGGAAAAAAATGATGCAGAATTTGTCCTATGTTTTTTATATGCAACCCAATGCAGCTCTAAACTATAAATTGGATAAATAAAGTGAATAAACCAATGAGTATATCAGGATATAATGATATGCAACCCAATGCATCTCTAAACTACAAATTGGATAAATAAAGCGAATAAATCAATGAGTATATCAGGTTATGAATGATTTTTGAAAGCTATATATGATAATTAAATGTTTTTTTATTTTATTTATTTTATGTTTTTCTAATACATATAAATCAAAAGATATGTATAGTTTCACTCTTTCTATGCAAAATTCAAGAAAACAAAAGTCTAATATTTTTATTTTATGATAGAAAATTATTTAACCACAAATTAAAATGAGGAATTAAATAAGTTTTTTTTTTCGTGAATGATTAAATATTAAGTAAATTACCGAGTTCTTTATGGAAATATATTATGGATAAAAAACAAGTGAATATGGGAAAAAAAGTATTTGACTCCTACTTCTTAAATTCTATAAAAAAAAAACATAACTAAAAGCAAGTAAAAATCCATGAAATATAGAAATTCTTACACATGAAACACATCCAAACAATCACCAATAGAATCGTTGATAAGTATTTATTACCAAGGGTTGTGGAAAGAACAAATTATTTCACGGGTAGGAACACACCAACAAATATCTATCATCTTGGGGAAGAAAAGATGTTACATATCCAAGCAAAATCATGATGCTGCAATGAAGGAATTTAAGTACCACAAGTGCTTGATGCTATACCTCACCTACTCTCTCTCAACAAAATTCAAATATTAGACACATATACCTCATATAGTGGATACTTTTAAGGCTTTGAGGTACAAGTCTATTGTTGCTAGGGAAGTGATAAAATCAAGCACAAGAAGGCACTGCAAGTATATAGTAGATACTTTTAAGGCTTTGAGGTACAAGTTTATTGTTGTTAGTGCAGTGATAAAATTGAGCACATGAAGGCACTTTAAGTTTTCTCCAAATTTAGTTGGATGTTGACCTCACTACAAGAAAAAAGGAATTTTATCCTCACATTAGCACCACTATTTGTAAAGGATTTGGGAAATCCTCAATTTTCAAATAGTGATGCAAAAGTGGTGATAATTATAATAGAAATGAAAGGTACAAGTCACTAATGAATCACACTTTTTACTTTCAATAGTCATTACCTTTCCATTTATTTACAATTTTATATATAGAATGAATGAGAGAATGAGATTAAAAAGAAAATATAATAATAGGAAAGATACACTTTGAAATCATGCAATCCCTCTAGATAATGTGTGTTCCCTAATTTCAAACTCCTTTATGTATATAATATTTACCCACTTCACTAACTCCTTCACTAACTCACCCTCCAAGGATAACAACCTTACATCCCAAAACAACTTAAATTGATTGCAACAAATCCTTCTTTAGAATTCCCACCCCACATGAAAAATAGAGCAAAAATATGTGTACCAAATATGCCCATTTGAGTGACGTCATGTAAGAACAAACCTACTATAATAACTCTTCCAAACCCACTTTAATAAAATTTCCAAACTTATTGTAAGATGTATTGTTCCAAATATACATCAATAAACTTTTCAAATTTATTACATAATTGAATTTCCTCGATAATACTTGAGTCCTCCTCCTTTCAAGTGAATTTCCCCTATAGACTCCATCCTCCTTTTCTTTTAAGGTGCATTTCCACTATATAGAATTCACCCTCCTCCCCTGAATAAATCATACTTTAATTAGGGTGCACCATTCTTTTATTGGTTATCTTTTTCTTTGGTTATTGCATGTGTGCTTGAATATTGCTAAGTTAGTGAATCATTAATAGAAAAATCCTCTAAAAATAAGTGGATGCATGGTATAGTATAGATACAATTAATAGATGGAAGCTAGGGTATAAAAACAGGATAATTGTATGTGCTAAAATAGGAAAGGTTATCTCTTAAGTGGAATGATCCCTTTCTAGGATAAAAATAGCAAGTTCATTCAAGTCTCATCCATGGGAAAATTTCCTTATAAAATTACACTCCTCTATAATTAGCCACCATCTCTAAATTCAACACATATTACAAATATTAACTCCGCATTTGACTCAGAATAATGAATGGTGGAAGAATAATAGGGAGGGTGTGTGGGATTTAGAAACAAAATAGTAGTGAGAATGACTCAAATAAATATCAAGCAAGCCTCATGATGAGCGTGCACTAGGTAGATAGAAATCTCTCAAGGCTAATACCTCTCCAAAAATAGTAAGTAAACACATATGGTCTTACTGAGTACTGTATTAAAGATGAAAAAATGTATCTATCCCCTACAATTTCAAACTCTTCAAAATAGCTTGAGATTGAACACTGATATTGTATGCAATGCTCAATATCCAAAAATCTAGTCACCATACTAAAAATAACACCACTAAAAAATACCAAAATTTAATGACCTTCGAATCAATGGCAACTCGAACAATTACTAGATCTCCCAAATGGGTGCTAAAATGCAATCCACTTGAAAATCAAACTACATTCTAAAAATAGAAGAATCCCAAATTATAGCAGGTTGTTTAGTGAGCCTCAAATTTGAACCACATGCACAACTCCCCAAAGTGTATAAAAAAAGATGATCAAATATCAAAACAACATGATGCACAAGTCACTAAAAATACACCCATCTACACCTAAGGTATGTCCTTTCCATGTACACTTATATATCTTATATGCTCAATAAACCTATCCTACGATCAATCCTTAAAGAAAAAAAACATGTGACCATATGTCATATTTGAAAGGAACTCCATAAATTATCAATTCCAAAGCATGGACCAACCTACAATTCTATCTTGTAATGTACCCTCAAATGAACATTGATGAGTACTATAATCATATCTCGGTTAAATCCAATCTATGTGCTACAAATAAGAAAAAAATTAAGATTATATTCCCTTTTGAAGCCTTTGACAAGGCATATATGCCTTGTAGCCTCACCGCCCTCCTAAAGTGAACTATTATTAAATAATTTAAGTGCCTTATAGAATACCTAAATTCAATAATTTAGTCTAGATATAACATCTACAAGTACAAATAATAAGGTTTTAATATCTTTGGTTCTTGAAGTATTAAAGATGCACTCTTATTCAATGAAATCCTCATAATAAATCTTTAGTATTGTCATTTTGTGTGGACATGCATTTATAAGCAAACATTAAACTTAGTATTCAATAATGAAAATTGTCATTACTATTAAATTAAGTACTAGTAATTGATTTACCTTTTGTATTAATAATTTGGAATTTTACAAAATTATTCTCATCTGGAAAAAGATAGAAAAATATATTAAAAAATATTGTAATGTTTAAGTCATCGTTGAAGTAGATATAAAAGAAAAATATAAACAATAAAAGCAAATTTGGTTTCAATTACCTTTCTATCATAGATCCTTTTTATACCCATTTGCAATTGTTTTTCAAGTCGTTGTAATTCTTTCAGGGTCAATAACTCCAAATCTTCACCAACCAGGTTCTTAATGATAATGATAACAAAAATAAGTTAATATAATTACAAATAATTATAAATTTTAACTATAAAATATAATAGAACTACTAAAATACTAAATTAACATAAGGATATGAAATCTTACTTTTTCCTTTATTTTCAAGATGTTCAACTTCTCCTGCAACTTCTTAAGCCGCAATTCATGACACTGACAATGTTTGTTTGTTAGTAAAAATATAATAATGGATGCCAAAATTGATCCCTATAAGAAATATGTGAATGCAAGGGTATTGAAATTATGAGGAATTTACCTAATCCACATAGGTAAATAACTACTTTAAACCTTTATTTCTAAACATTTCCATCACGTAAGTCATAAGGTATTAAATTCACTTTGCATTGACTTTAAAGTTATGTAGTATACCAAAAGGTGATTGACATATAATTATAAAATCATGATAAAATATATAAAATATGTATCAATATTTAAAAACATTGTCTCAATTCTCTCTAACCTAAGCTTGTCATGTACTTAAAAATAACATTTCTATGTATCAAAACAAATATATATGAGCTATTTGTTTATTTTTTTGAGAAACTTCCTTGGCGTTGATGATTTTTTTTAGCAACTTCAGGGTGTACGATTCTTCATTTAAATCGATCTTAAAAGTGGATATCATTAGGTCATGGTTCAAGTTGAATGTTAAGGTCCTAAACATTATTTATTATTAGTATATATGGTTAGGTTGTCTTAGTGGTAGGTTACATTATAATTACTCCATTTTTGGTTTACAATAAAGGAGATTTATTTGTATAGTTTCTCATTTGTCTTGTGCATTGGATCCATTGTTTTAAGAAGGTTGAAAGGTTTACTATCCATTGAGTATTTATCATTCTCAAGTAATGGAGCTACTTTTATTTCTTTATGTATTTTATTTGGGGAATTTGGCTCATAACATTTGGTTTTAGAGCATACGGTCCTTAGGTTGGCTCTTCCAAAACAAGTCATCTCACCATTTTTTCTATAACTTGCCTTCTCGGAAGTTTCAGACAATTTATTTTGGACCCTCAATGGATATAATGAATTGATTTTGGTAAGAATTTTAGGTTCTATCTCACTACAATTTCATAGTTATAGTCTATGGAAGTTAGAGTTTAGAACTAGTTTAAAAACAAGTCTCAAACAATGATTAAAGGTAAAATTCTCATTTCCATGTATTGATAACTCCATTTGAGTACCACTAGTTTCACATGATAGTTGTTGGGCCTCGAATTTGATGCCATTTTCATTGCTAGATATCCTTTCGACCTATATTAACCCTTCATTTTTACCATTTTATCGTTCCTTTTACCATATTTTGTATGAAAATGTCATCCATAGCTCAAAAGGTAATTATTGGTCAAATTAATGACTTTTCCATTGTTTTTTGGTAAGTTAGGAAAATTAAAAGTTGTTTATATTACTAATGATGGTTTTCACTAGTCCAGATCATGTAACTCATATACGGATAAGGTAACCACCCTCATCGTTCAATATATCAGTGTCCTTCTAGAAAGGAATCTGGGACATGGGTTTCTCTCTTGGATACCTTGAGATGCTTCCACATTGATCAGATTGGTTTTGGGGAAAATTGGGAGAATGTTATCCTCTAGTCAAGCCGTGGTCAAACTACACCAAAAATAATGTACTCATGAAGGAATATGGTCCTAGTAATGATTGAAGATATTCTCATGGATTGACATGTCATGAGAATATCATTGGATCTGATTTTTGTACTATCTTTATCATGAGAAAAGAAAAATGGTATCTATATTTAAAATTCGCACTGCTATAATTGATGTATTCGAGGCACAGAACAATGGATTCATCTTGGGTATACGTGTGGGATCTTGTGGGTTGTACATGTATATACAATCAATCTAGATAATGTAAAAGATATAGATATTACCATATCACTACTTTGTTCATTAACTATGCATTGCTCAACCTTTTATTTATTAATATAAAAGTAGTTGAGTTGTCGTTTTGAGATAAGTTGTGTCTACATGATTAGTTTCTAGCATTGTAGTTTTCAAAGCATTGTGAGGCCAGTTAGGAGGACACGTCAATTTTGTCAACATTTTTCTTTTGTTCTATAACAGTAGGATTCATAAGTAAACTAGTTTGTAGTTCATCTCTTTGATTTCCTATATAGTATATGCCTAGTTCATTGTTTATTAAGTAATATGTTTTCATTGCTTGAATCCTCACTATGTGTTATTCTTTGATATAAAAGACAAGTCTCCATTGAAGAATGAACGATATACATTTGAGTTTTCTCATTTTGTAACCTTAAAATTGACATAAAATTTGATTGAAAGATATATTAGGGTGTTCAAAAAGTGTGATAAAGTTAAAATATGGAATAATTATATGCAAAAATTATTGGTTGATCACATGCAAAAAGGTAGTGAAAAAAAATATATTCTAGTTAAACCTAGAGAGCTCAACCATGACTCATGAAGAAAATAAATGTCTAGCCAATTATCCAATTTGGAGAAAAAATTTAACAAACTAAGTGTTAGATTAGTGAGACATCTTAAATTGGTAAACACAAAAAATGAAGTATAAAAAAAGATGGAAACAATGGATCAAAGGATGGAAATGATGGATCAATAGATTGATTAAAAGATGGGCAATCTCATACAAGGTCCTAAAGCAGAGGCTCCCTAAAAAAGTGATGATGTGACTAAATGAACTCATAAAAATAAATATAATAATCATCTAGAAAAATATTCCATTAATGTAGATATGGAAAGGGAGTTAAAGCAAAGAAGATACAATCTAGATATGGATCAGAGATTTTAGATTTGTCAACCCAAGATATGAATCTCTGAAGATTTTGAAGAAGTTAGGATTTTAAAATGAACCTATCAAGCCTTTTCTAGATCCCCTCCGCACCGCATATTCCATTATTCCAGGTAGGATCAAGAATAGTAGGAGCCAAATCTAGTAACTCAAATCTCTCAAATAGATTGTTGAAGTAACAAGACAAAGGATCTAATCTGCCTGAAGGACCCCATATTTCAGCAGTGGAAGTTGTAAAATTTAAATCCCTGGCAATTATAAGATTATCAAAATTCAGAATACCAGACAAGGAAAGGGAATTCCAGAAGAGATCCCTATTTTTATAGGGCCCATAGATATTAAGGATGGATACCTTTAGATCCAAATTAAGAATATGGCCGACAAGTAGCAAACCCCAATCAGTTTTGTACGATGTAAACTGAAATTTTTTTGGGTCCCAACAAGTTAAAATACCACCAGGCAATCCCATATCACTTAAAGCCGAAAATTTTCAACATGGAAGAAGATTAGCAATAGCCTCTATAGCTACAGAGTCAGGACACATAGTTTCATGGAGGAGAAAGAGTCCAGGATTAGTATCTTTAAGGAGCTTAGATAGGGCCCTAATCCTAACAGCCTTACCTAGCCCTCTGACATTTAAGGAGAGAAAAGACATTAAGGAACAAAATCACAAGGCCTATGTGCTCTAAGTGCCCTAGGGGAAATGGTTTTATTGTTAGAAGACCGATCAATAGGAGAGCTTTGCAATCTAGTATACAAAGGAATGAAATCAGATTTCTCAGAGTTCAACTGAACATAGTTGGAAGAGTTCTTTTTATGTTTTCTTATTGTCACATTTTGAAATCTCATGGACTGAAGCCCCAAAGTATTAGGGTTGGTTGAGGTGTTTTTCGAGTAGATAGGAAGTGGAGAGATAAAAGCATTAACCTCATAATTTTTATATCTATAGTCTAATAGTGGAGATTTATCGGGTGGGACATAAGGTGGTTCAAACTTCCGAGAGGGAGATAAATTGGGTAAGGAGGCTTCGGGAATATGTAGAGGGGGCTTATTGACACAAGAGGCAACCTGATCGATAAACAAGAGGAAGGGTTTGTAGGTGAACCCAGCTCGAGAGTATTTAGAACCAAATCGAGACTTGGGTCAAGGACTTCGATTTTAGCAGAATCCTTAATCACTAGAACTGTAGCCAAATTATCAAAATTCTTAGAACCAACTAGAACATTATTTAAACTATTAACCCATCCAAGAGCACCAGTAGGTTATTAGAAGTAGAGATTCTATGAGAAAGGTTTTCTTCAACTGATAGATAAAAAAAATCTCTCCTTTTGTAACATCTCCATAGTGTGTAGGGGACTCAGAAAAATACTTACCCTTAACCGCCAAGTGTTTTGTAGGAGGATACAAAGTTTCCTTCGCAACAGAACCCTCTACAGAGTCCCCCTGGAGAGTAGAAGTGTCATCCGAAGAAGAAGGAGTAGGTGTTTGACGAAAAAAAGGACAATGTGCCTTAATATGACCAACTTGTCGACATGAAAAGCACCTGAAGGGTATTTTGTAGTAATCAATCTTTTGAATGAAAGTCCTTTCTCCCCAAACCATTTCGATTTCTGCTAGAAGACCTTTACCCATATCAAATTCCACCATAATTTTGGCCACTTTCTTTTCCATACCATGTAGTGACGTATTATCAACTCTGATAATTTTTCCAACTATGTTGGCTAGCCCTTTGAATATTTTTTCTATCCATAGATCTAGAGGCAAACCAGGGACCAGCATCCATAAATGACGCTAAGAAATATTTTCTCGAATTGGATCAAATGTTGCATGCCAACGTTTGAGGATGAGTGAACCCCCTTATAGAGCCAAAATTCCTGTAAAATATCATTTAAGCAGATGCATTGGGCGGAAATGAAGATAATCCATCCATTTAAGAGGAGATTAATCCATGGAGCAAAATCCATTAATGGGAGCCAGTGGCTATTTACCCATTCAATAAGCTGAAGCTTATTTAGTCTGGCGTACTCCACTCTACCGACTAAGGCACTAGAGGAAAGCATTTGAATTCTATCAAAATTAACATCAGATTCGAGAACATATCTATGCAACCCCTCATGAGCCTTAACAATTTTTAGCTTCCTACGGCGCAGAGCCCGCTCACCTAATAATCCACAGGAACCTAGAGTTTTTCTAGTAGTACTATAGAGGGGTGGATCAAATGAAACATCATTCTCCCGAGGAAAACCAGTTAGAGACAGACCCACATTTTTGCAAATTTGGGAAGAGTGAGGGAGATTAACCATGTCCCTACATGGAGGAGTGTGAGCGGCTTCCATCACATGGATCATCCTCCACATGTACACAGGATAATGGAAAACCCCAGTTTGAGAAGAAGGGGGGATCAACAGTCATAAAGTGAGCTAGGACAAGAGAAAATGTCATTAGATCAATAATGAATGCGACATAAAACCACAACTCAAGGGGGTCAATGGGGAAAACCCTTAGGTTAGATCTCAATAAAGTGAAGGAGGGGCATGTGATATTCTATAGGATAGATCACTTAGCTTGAACAAACCTCACAAATATCACTCATGAATTGCAGAGAAGAAGAACAAGAATTGAATCAGTATTCACAAATTAACTCAAGAAATGGTAAAATCTATTGTATAATCATACATCAGCTATAATCTAGCACAATAATCAAAGTACACTCAAATGAATTCGAATATACCCAAGGTCATTCAAATTCTCCTCAAGGTGTGGCTTGGACAACATTGGTGACTATCATCCAATTAGTGGTAGTAGTCACAAATAGTCAAATATCAGTCCAATGGGTCTAACTGAGTCTAACTGATGCATGTGGCACTAATCTAGGGAAGGAGAATCCAAGGTGGGCGCATGAGAGACTGTCAGTAGTCAAGTGTCACTCCGATACAAACAACTAGAAGCTACAGACAATTAAACTGAGCAATAAATGCAAGAAATGACTGTCGGAATCCAAGAGTGTGTAGTAGGGCACATTTGTCATCCGTATGAGGAAAAAAAGGCACACTAGGTAGGTAGGTAGGAGGGCTACTGAGGGCTAAAAACAGGTTCCAGGGTGCTGAAAATAAGCTCTAGGTGTTGGGGAGACTACCATACTGATGACTGGTTGCATGCATGCATGTAGACTGCATGCAAATACATAAATGATGGTGAGAATATTCCAACAGGGCACTAGTCCCACATCCAAACTAAACAAATGTAAACATGGAACCAAAACTAAACGACAAAGCTAGGTGCCAAAGAAAAACACAAGAAAATCGAGAAAAGCAAAACCAGAGTTTGTGTGGATTTCTGAAAAACCAAGAGAAAAATGCTAAGGAGCGAGACAACAGGAAAATAAACATTCCCACTTTTTTCTCTTAGTTGGTGCTGGATTGATCCACTGGATCAGCTTGACTCCAAGTCCCCCCATCGTCGATCCATTAGTGTCCTGTCCAATTTTTCAGAGAATCCCCAAACCCTAGATTCCAAAACTCACCGGTAGTTTCCATCCTCCCTTTCCCATATGCATTATTAAAATATTTTAATTAACATGGTTTCTTATTGCACATTAAATTTTTATTTTAAATTTTAATATATAATAATTTACGAGGAGATTTATGTAGTACATAAAATTGGAGTATTGTTACTATGATCATTAAGATTAAGTTATCAAAATTAAGAGTTGGAAGGAGAGATAATATATGTACAATGACAATCAAATTAAAAAAAAATACATTAATTTCTATTCATAAATAATGTTAATATTAATTATGTTCACTATATTAACTAATCTAATTTAACAAAACAGGTTGGCAGACTTTTTCTGGAAGGAAGCTTTGAAAGGCATTGAAGGAACTTTACTCTGGAAAGAATTTTTGGATAACAAACTTTCAAATATGGGGAGTTTTCCTTTTTTTGTTGATTAGTATCTCCTTAATGTTCTAAGTTAGTATAATGATGTAGAAATGTTTTTTGTTTTGTCTATAGAACTCTAGCTTGCACTCCTTTTTTGGATAAGTTCAATATTATGTTTAGTAATCATCAGCTTTGAATCTGAATGTATTGAATAGTATTATATTTTTTATTCTAACAGAATATCAAATGTATGCTTTTTCCTCTGAAAAAAAAAACATTTTATCTAACATTTTGTGTAGTGCAACACATATACATAGAGGTTATTTCAAATGAAAATGAGCTATGATCATGACATTAGTTTATTATGAAGATTAATTAAAAAACATAAACATGATATCACATTATTTTGCTTGGTAGAGCTTACCTTTATGTTTTGAAGCGATGCTAGACTTGACATTTCAGTGGTACTGCTTTCTTCGTGTATTTGGTATTTTCCCAAAATGGCTTCCATGCTTCTCAGAAAATAGAAATATATTTAGCAAATACATGGTATACAGATAACGTAGAAATGTCAAACTTCAAAATTTGATTTAAAAAAATTGTAAACATCTAATAAATCTTAGCATATTTTTGAAAAATGACGTTAACTATAATCTATGTTAAAACCGTCAAAGTATGTTAATAATTTTTAAAAGTATGGATGGTGTAAACCATATAAATATATATATGTGAGGAACTTTGTTGAAATTTCCCATGCAAAAGTAATTTTTCCTTTAATTTTATAATTTTTTTATAAAATTTAAAATTAAATATGACAACGGAATCGGAAAACACCCGTCATTAATGTAAAGAACTTAAATGACACGATCAATATTATTAGAGCTTTCTTAATTAATGTGATTAATTACAGACACTATTAAATCCATCCCAACCATTTAAAAATATTTCCGTTATAGCGGATATTAATGCACAACATAAGGAATACACTGAGTAAATCACTATGTTCCTTTTCCCGTGTTAAAAAAATAGTTTCAAATATTTTGATGCTCTCATTAAAATTGCACTTATCTTAGATGAAAGTTAATAATAAAAAACAAAGGTATTAGCAATATGAATTTGTCATAAAAATATAACAAACCTTTGGATAGAATTTTTGTGTGAAAAAAAAGAATCGTAGGCAGTATGAAGACCCTTTATTATATGCAAAATAAATGTATAAATTCTAATTATGGAATTTGAAATTAAGGATGTTGTTTTCAAATCATTAATGAAAACAATAATCTTGTATGCTTGTCATGTTTGGGCTTCAAACCTTTCTAAAGAATATTAAAATAGAAAGTTAACAAATATTATTAAAGTTGGTTTTAGTACAAATATCAAGAATTAAAATAGAAACTCCTTGTTCTATGATATTTATTTATAAATCTATTATATTTATTTGTAAATATCTATATTATTATATTTATAGAAAAAATAACATATCAATTAGTCTTCAACAATTGACTGATAGAGCCAAATCTCTGACGGAGTTCTAGAATTTTACTATTGATCATATTTACATGGAATTCAATGATGTTGCTAATTCATTATATAAGATAGCAGGGGAAGCAGGTGTCCTAAAGTAGGAAGAATAGAATGAAAACAAACTTACACAAAAAGGCTCGATCTGGTTTTTTTGATAATGTTAAATAATTATGAATATTGTAATATGATAAAATGAAATCAAGGAAAAAGATTTAACATCTAAAAAGAACTGCTTTTTTGCCCCAAAATTTATGGTGGGATAAATGTTTCGGGCGATGAGAGGCTCTCATAACAAGGTTTCTCTCTGACTCCAGAATCTTAGTTTCAATGCACATTAACTTCCACATTATAACGAATTTATTAACTTCCACATTACATCGAATTTAATGATGTTGATGGAGGAATTGCTCCACATTAACGAATTTAATGATGTTGTGGTAGACTTATATCAGCAGCAGGTCTGTGGGCGGTTGCACAAACCTGTTCCCAAATCTCTCTAGTAAAACTACAATTTATCAGAATATGCTGAGTTGATTCTGCATCAGATTTGCACAAGGAGTATCTATTTGGCCTAGTCCACCCCATTCTAACCAATGCATCCCATGTTTTCAATTTTTCTTTAAATGCAAACCATCCAAAGCACTTGAGCTTAATAGGTATCTTCCAACTCCACAACTTCTTGAACCACCACTGTTGTGGGCAGAAATTCATGTTAGATATAATATAATTATAGCCTGTTTTGGCTGTAACTTCACCTAAGATAGGGTTCCGAGCCCACTTCAATACATTGCACTGGGTCGAAAGCCTACATCCACTTGAATCTAAACGGGAAAAGAAATAATCCCATTCTCTTTCATAACAACCCAGAAGACCCAAATATGCTCCTTTTAACCAATAAGAAGTTCCATGCAATGAGACATAATTTCTCATACGATCTAATGTAGTGAAATTTCTATCTCTAAGAAATTCTAGAATTTCCACTAACAGCTTGAATTCCTCGTCAAGACCCAAAATGCGATCAACACCAACATGGATTTTCTAACCATTTCCTACCTGCCAAGATAAATCAGTACCAATCCAGTGAAAAACCTGCATAAAACCTTTCCATATCACAGAGGTATTCCTAGTATTCTTGACTGGATTTTTGATCCAATCCCATGTATCTGATTTCATGTACTTCACTTTTAATACTTTAGACGATAAAGTATTACCCAGCATACCTCTCCAAAGGCTCTTTAGCTGCAAATCCTTCCCAAAGATATCCAAATTTTTAAGCCCCCAGCCTCCACATTTTTCAGGAGTAGTAATATATTCCCATTTTTCCATTATTAGACCTTTCACTCCAAACCCCCTGTCCAAAGAAAGTTTGAGCAAAGTCTATTATATTGTTTGAGGATCGATTTGGGAATTTTAAACAAAGATAACCAGTAAACTGGGATGCTTCTAAGAATAGCTTTAACCAGTATAAGGCGGCCTCCAACTGATAAAAGTCGATTTGTCCAACACTAAATTCTATACTCCATCTTCTTAACAAGCCAAGACCAGTCCTTGATTCTATAATTATTCGGCTTTAATAAATATCCTAGGTATGTAAATCCATCCTCTAATTCCTGTACTTTATATGGAAGAGCAGTCTTTAACTCCACAATTTGCATATCATTCAAATTATGTTGAAATAAGATGGATTTCCTATCACTAACCTTCATACCAGATGCACAGCAGAAAAGTGATACAATTCCTGAAGCATCTCCCTTCACCAATTGAGTTTGCACGGTCTAGAAGTACATTGTCAAACCCGAAATTTCTGAAAAATTTAAAATTTTTATTATAACAATAAATGTTAGTTAATAGCATTCCTGGACCTGTTTAATTTCAGTAACTAAACATAATCCTGTTTAAAAGATTCTGTCTTACTACAATTGTGATTTTTGTGATTTTAAATGTTGACTGTTTTTGTTTCAAACTGCAAAGGGAGAGTTAGCCATAGCTGACTGGCTTACTTAGCTTATGAGCTAATGCATAAATTGTCTTTTATTCGCAGGTACCCGGTGTAGTATGGATCATCGTAATTTAATTTTCTTTTGTAAGTATCAAACTTCCTTTCCCTGCACTGTATAAACTTTAAAGAAGATCTATTTACTATTACTGGTTGTCGTGTAAGACAGTAAAGTTCTTTTCATGAAAATTTATACTTGAATTAAGATTGATAGTCTGCCTCGACATGATATATCTTATCCGGGACAGTATCATCAGGTTTTGCAATGAATTACAAAGTTTCCCGTCGTATCCATTGCGATATGACATGACCCTATGTTAATGATGTAACTATCACTGTAACAAATTGTTTGTATCATGTTTATTTTCTGCATATAGTGACGTTTGCGTTATGTGATATATTGTCAACTATTACCGGTGATTATTGCTGTGTTCACGTGTTATTAGCATGAGTTGGAGTTGTGACACCTCTAGCGATGTTCCATTATATTCATCTATGCTTCAAGGTCCCAACGTCCACCTAGTATTATTGTTTAACTTGTATCATCTAACTCTGTCTTGGTTTTAATCTATGTTCATGGTATGGACCCGTAGATGAGTTTATATTTAGACATCATGATAATAAATATTGTTATTTTCATTGTTGATTATTTAACAATAGTATCGAGAGAAATATGATGATAGGACATGATAACCAATATATATATTCCATCATAATGTTATGGTAACATTTCAATGTATTAAGTGATATGGAGTTTTCATTTGAAAGTTGACTACATCATTGTTTAAATGATTGTAGGTAGAAATATAATGTGCTCTTGACATTATTCGATGGCTTGGTTTCAATATATATATAATACAATGATTGTTAATCATATGGGCTTCTCCTTACGTTGAACAAGGTTTACATCCATGCAATAATTTGGAATCGGTGATTAAATAAATCGAGCTGCAACAGAACTATAGAGACTCGACCCATATGAACTTGATAAATTAACTGGCTACGTGTTTGATTCTCCTCCTTGCGTTGGTGGATATATAAGCTAACATTGAAACCCTACCTGGTCATTGTCTTTTCCTTCGGGCTCGGGTCGTAAGGGAGAACCCTCCATGTCTGAAGTCGTCAGTCTGGCACTGTAAAATATGCTATTGCTTAGGTTCTGGTTACGTTGTTTATTTCACTGGAGTTTAAAGTCTTGGCTCTGCTATTGGAGTCTGAAACAGTTCATTGTTTCGTGGTCTCGTCGCTCCTTCTTTGTTTAAGTCCCAGCTACTTACAGTCCTTCATTGTGCTGGTGTGGGTATGAGGCAAGGTTTTGTTATTGTCTTTAAATTATGAGAGGGTTAATGTATTTGAGTTTGGGGTGTGCTTCTCGACTGGTTCAATCCAGTTTGAGGGTTTCGTATGGAAGGTTTGTCTGTCGCGGCTGTCAACAGAAGGGTTATGAGGGTGTCCTTTGCTCCTCCAACCGACGAATGTGATGGGGTTTCAGTGCTTGCTCCCACCGGTGGCTCCAGATTATCCACTGGTTGCATTGCTCAGGTAAAGCAATAACCACATTTTCGCAGTTTTTGCTTTGCAAACAAGTGTAGATTTACTACTACTCACCACTCTCGGCATTGATAGTGTATTAACATCTCTCGACAATTCATTAATGTGCAGGTCGCGCGACTCTGAAGGTGTGCAGGGCTTAACTCCAATGCTGGCTCCTCCGGGTAAGCCTGGTTATCCACGGCTGTCTCTTCCTTTGCTGGTTTTGTGGTTAGGGTTGAGTCTTGGAGTGAAACTCCTGTGTAGTGAGGTCGTTTACGACTTGGCGTCATGGGTGCTGTCATCTGTATAAAGTTGTTTTGTTGAAATGAAAAGGGGTTTGAAACCCTGTTATGTTTATGGAGAGCCATTCACGGCTCAGACTGTATGAGGCCAGGGTTTCTGTTACTGTACTCGTAATTGCTAAGCGTAGGGTTTATCCACGCTGTTTAAATTAATATTTAATATGATAATAGGCCTGTCATGGCCGTGTTTCATTTATGTGTTTTGTTAAAGTATTAGAATGTTTGAAATGTAAGGATGAATGAGATTCATCGATACCTGAAATGGATGATAACTCTACTGTACGAAGTTCATGTATCGTTTCTATGTGTTTTCTTGGATTTTGAATGTTTAATTTAAAGAATGTGGATGTTCTTTGACTATAACTGTAATAGTTAAATAGTATAGGGTTATTCTGGCGAATTGGGGGTTCTGTTTTGTGTTCAACATATATATATGGAAATGTTAACTTATTGGTGATTGGGAACGAGTTGTAACAAGTTATTTTGATTCCTGTATAATTATTTAATGAAACTGTGGATAGAAAAATTATATCCTTAGAACTATGTATAAACCTACAGTAGGTTTTGTCTGCCATATAAGGCATTCTTTTATTTGTTTTCAGTCTGTCAAGTGAAAGTTATAAGGCTACGGCCGTGTAGGGTTTGTGGACTACTCTAAGGAAGAATGTTTAAAATGAAATAAATATTAATACTGTGTAAATATGGAGGTTGGTAACAGCCGAATATGGTTACATTTGTTGACAGTTTCTCTGTGTGTTAAATATGTTTGTCTTGTTTGAAAAACTCTGTCAACTCTGTAGTTATAACATGGATAACAAATTAATACCCTAGGTTGAAGAGAAATAATACTCTACAGTTTCTATGTGTTTGAATTTGACTACTGGGTTAATGAATAAGATTATAAGGAAGCTTGTAACAATGAAATATTGTTACAGTCATACCCTTTAGTTAGTCGATAGCTGTAAATCTTATTCTGAGTATAAACAATATAATAATATGAGTTTGTTTATCTGTTGGCTCGATACAAGTATGACCTGTAACTAAAGTTGACTGAAATATGAAACAAATATATGTATAAAGGTATATTATTCTAATAAGTAATATCTCAAAGTAAAAACTAAGATTTATCTATATCTGTTCTTATGACTGTTTAATAGCTATAATTCTGGAGTATCTACTGTTTAATATTCTATCTATTATTTAACTATTAACAGGAGTTCTAGAAATACATAAACATGGTATTTGTTAACTGTAACAGTAACAAATATGTTCTGCATAGGATAATTACTCTATTTAAATAGAAGTAGGGAAAATTCTAAAACCTCTTAGTTCTGAAATTTATACCAAAAGAAAATACAGATACTGATTTACTGAAATTGATTTCAGTCAAACATAGTTAAACTAGTCTATTTCATATGAAAATTAATTAAACCAACAGCAGGAAGAGTGACAGAACCTGTAACTAAGGTAGACAATAACAGCAATGGGAGGCTGTTCCTCCCTACCAATTCCTGGAGAGTGCCCAGACAGCACTTCTCAGGACCCCCGAGCTTGCTCTGGTCTAACTGGCTGGAATCTAGGTACGGCCAATAATTCCCTCAGCCCAAAATAGCTATACTGGAACCAAGTTACTGCAACTTCCTGCTTCAAAAACACTTCCTTACTGTTTTCCCACTTCCTCAAAGGGGACTCCTGAATAGCATTCACCTGAATGTATTCTCCCTCTAGAACAATTGCTGAACCCCCAGCTCAGTTCATTGAGTAGTATTTAAAAGATTGCCTAGGTCTTAGTTGGGCTAACTGTCATTAATGAGCCACCTGCTCAGATTCCACTTTCTTGGGGAATCATGACCCCAAAATATAGGGAAGTTGCCACCTGCAACTCAGGAAGTGTTTGAGGATGTTGCCACTTGTCTTTTCTCCTTCCACCTAATTCCATCCACCAGTTAGACCAGTAACCTCTTTTAACAGCTCTCCCATGCTGTTGTCTCCATAATTTATTTATTAATAATAATTATTCAGAAGTTACATTCCATTTCTGGAGACTCTGCTGAGTCATCCATTCCTACTTAGCATTAAATTTAACATAATGTTCTCAGGAATATTTAAAAATAATTACATTATTTTAATAAAATTGGGGTATGTGACATACACACCCCCTTAAAATGTAACATCGTCCTCGATGTTACTTATTCTTCTTCTTCAACCACCTGCTGGAATAGATGGGGATATGCTTCCCGCATCTTACTTTCCAGCTCCCAGGTAGCTTCTTCAGGACTAAGGTGCTTCCATTGCACCTTCACTTGTCCAATTATGCGGTTCCGTAGAGTAATTTCCCTCCTCCCGAGGATACAATCCGGTTCCACCAGAACTTCCCCTTCTGGTTCTACCTGTACAATGTTCCAATCAATAACATGAGTAGCATCATGAACATACTTTTTCAAAACAGAGATATGAAAAACATTGTGTACTTTTAAATTTGGCGGTAATGCTAACTGATAAGCAACTTGACCAATTCTAGCTAAAATTTCAAATGGACCACAGTATCGTGGTGCTAATTTTGCACAACTTCCTAATCTTAGGGAGCTCTTCTTTGGTCTTACCTTGATGAACACATGTTCACCTACCTGGAACTCTTTAGGAGTTCTTTTCAAATCTGCGTGACTTTTTTGCCGATCCTGGGCAATCTTCAAGTTTTCCTGCACTTGTTTCACAATCTGTTCCATTTCTTTCAATAAATCAGGTCCTAACACTAATCTATCTACTGGATTACTCCAAGAGATAGGAGTGTTGCATTTTCGTCCATACAAAACCTCAAAAGGACTAAACTTAGCTGAAGATTGATAGCTGTTATTGTATGCAAATTCGGCTAAGTGTAAATAATCCTCCCACTTACCGGGTTGGTCCTTAACATACATCCTTAACAGATCTTCTAATATTTGATTAACTCTTTCAGTTTGTCCGTCCGTCTGCGGATGGAAAGAGGTGCTGAAATTCAAAGTGGTGTTTAACCCTTTGAACAAAGATCTCCAAAAATTTCCTGTAAATTTAGGATCCCTGTCTGATATAATGACTTTTGGAATACCGTGTAACCGAAAAATCTGTTTTAAAAAGATATCTGCTATGTTTGCAGCCTTGTATGTGGTTTTAACAGGAATAAAGTGTGCTGATTTACTTAATTTGTCTACTACTACCATAATCGAATCATTCTGATGTTGATTTTTGGGTAAACCCGTAATGAAATCCAGGCTGATTATTTCCCATTTCCAGTTAGGAATAGGTAAAGGTTGCAGCAATCCAGCTGGATGTTGGTGTTCTGTTTTTACTTGTTGGCAGTCCAAACACTTAGCTAAATATTCGGCAGTTTCAGATTTCATGTTAGGCCAAAAATATTCTTTTCTCAACATAGTGACAGTCTTTTGATAGCCAGGATGCCCGGAGTAAGGGGTTTTATGTATTTCGTCTAAAATTAACAACTTAACTGTAGGTGCATTAGGGATATACAGCCTGTCCTTAAACAACAAAAATCCGTTTTCGTTTAAACTATACCCTTTTATCAAACTTTCCGTGGGTTGTTCTTTGGCTGTAAGCTGTAAATGCTGATAATTTTCGTCTAATTTTATCCCTTCAGCCAGCTGGTCATTTAAGTCAGGGGTATAAGTGCTGCTAGCTGATATAAAATTCAGTTTTGCATTTCTGCTCAAGGCATCAGCCACCTTATTTTCCTTCCCTTTTATGTGTTGGATTTCAAAATCGTATTCACTTAGGAATGCCAGCCACCTGGCTTGTCTTGCATTTAAATTTGGCTGGTCTAAAAGGTATTTCAGACCCTTATTGTCTGTTAATAAGGTGAATTTTCTGCCTATTAGGTGGTGTCGCCACATCTTTAAAGCATGAATTACAGCAGCTAATTCTAAGTCATAAGTGGCATAATTCTTTTCATGGATTTTCAGCTTCCTAGATTCGTAAGCAATGACATGTCCTTCTTGAGTCAGCACTCCGCCTAAACCATCATTACAAGCGTCGGTACAAACTATGAAATCTTTATTTGGGTCCGCTATTCTAAGAATAGGTGCAGTTGTCAATAAGGTCTTAAGTTTCTTGAAACTTTCTTCACATTTCGCACTCCAATCAAACTTCTTTCCTTTCTTCTGCAAAGAAGTGATTGGATTGGCTATTTTTGAAAAGCCTTCAATAAACCTCCGGTAGTAACCGGTAATTCCCATGAAAGATCTAACGTCCGTCACATCTTTAGGTACTGGCCATTCTTCAATCGCCCGAATCTTTTCGGGATCTACTGAAATCCCTTCCTTAGTGACTACATGTCCTAAGTACTGGATTTCATCCTTGAAGAAGTCACATTTACTAAATTTCGCAAAAAGTTGTTGTTCTCTCAGTTCTTGTAACACGATACGTAAGTGTTCCTTATGCTCCTCCTCGCTCTTAGAATAGACTAAAATGTCGTCGATAAATACAACAACAAATTTATCTAAGTACTTGTGCATTATGTTGTTCATTAAGCACATGAAAACAGCTGGGGCATTCGTAAGTCCAAAGGGCATTACAACAAATTCGTAATGTCCGTATCTTGTCCTAAAGGCTGTTTTGAAAATGTCTTCTTCTTTAATTCTTACCTGATGATAACCCGATCTCAGATCGATCTTAGAGAATACCGTAGCGCCACGTAGTTGATCAAACAGATCATCAATACGAGGTAACGGATACCTGTTTTTGATCGTCATCTTGTTTAGTTGACGATAATCTATGCAAAGTCGCATAGTTCCGTCCTTCTTCTTAACGAAAATCACTGGTGCTCCCCAAGGGGATACACTGGGTCGGATATAGTTCTTATCTATTAACTCCTTCAACTGAGTTTTCAACTCGTTAAGCTCCAAGATATTCATACGATACGGGGCTTTTGAACTGGGAACAACACCTGGTACCAGCTCAATGGTAAAGTCAAGCTCTCTCTTGGGAGGCAATTCTGGAATCTCCTCAGGAAAAACGTCAATAAATTCATTGACGACAGGAATGTTCTCTACTGTTTTCTGGTTGTTTTCAAATTTATCTGTCTCGTCTGTAATAGTTACAGCATAGGTCTTGCATCCTTTCCTGACTGCTCTTTTAAGTTGTAATGCAGAAATTTGCCTAATTACTGTCTTCCTAGGAATACCCCTAACAGTTACAGGCTGTCCACTACTGTTTATACACCTAAAAGTTTTGTCAAAACAGTTTAAAACGACCCTATGTTGTTCCAACCAGTCCATTCCGATAAGTATGTCATATGAGCCAAGTGGTAAAACGTTCAGTTTAACTGTAGTTCTAAAATCAGTCATGTTTAAGATGCATTCTTTTACATAGCAGTTTACTTTCTTCTTAGCCCCAGTAGCTAATTGTACAGACCAAGAATTATCAAACCTTTCAACAGTCAAATTACATTTTTCTACCAGCTGAGGTGAAATATAACTAAGACTAGCACCGGGATCTATTAATATAGTAACTGGGGTTTTGTTAATCATACCTCCTACTTCCACCATGGAAGTTTGGTAGTCAGCCTGGCGGTTTTCCAACGCTGCATTGATTCGGGGCATAGTTCCTGCAAAATCTCCAACTGTCATTTCGTCTTGAACAGTATGAATATTGCTGACTTGTTTCTTTCTGTTTGGGCAGACTGAAGCATAATGTGGCCCATTACATTCCCAGCACTTGACAGGTTCTTTTCGCTCAAAATTTTTGATGTAGTTTCCATGGTTATTAGGAGTCTCTTTGCTGTTTTTGTAATTGTTTGAATGGCTGACAGCTCCATTTTTGTTTCCTTGGAAACTTTTACTGTTAAAGTGGTTCCCGTTTTTGCCATTCTTGAAACTTTTATGGGGAACAAATTCCTTTTTCTTGTACTCGATCAGATTGCTGTTCTTTTTGGCTTTCCAGCTGGCTATTCCCTCTTTCTTTTTATTCTGTTCGTAACAGAAATTTGCCTTGCGCATAGCTTCTTCCAGTGTTTTGGGGTTGTCATATTCAATTCTGTCCTTGATATGATAGGGCAGGCAACTAAGAAACCGCTGTATTTTTGGTTTCTCTTCGACAAAATACGGTACATAACGCAACAGACTTAAAAATTTACTGTTTAAGTCCTTCATCGTCATAGATCCGAGTTTTAGTTCATAAAATTCTTTAGCCCTTTCTTCATAATACTGCTCGGACAGGAATTTCTTCTTGAAATACCTTTTAAAGGTACTCCAATTAACTTCTCTTTCTTTGATCCCTTTGACCCTTTTCAGGTCTTGCCACCATATGTCCGCCTTTCCCGAGAGGTTGTAGATGGCCATTCTTGCCTTTAGCTGATTTGAGTAGTTATAGATCTGAAAATACTTTCTCATCCCGGACAACCAGGATTCGGCCTCTTCTCCAATTTCAGCTTCTCCATTGAAAGTTGGGGGTTTTATCTTCTTAAACTCCCCGGAAATCTCCTCATAGGGCCGGTACTTTTTCCTTTGGTTGTGCAGCTCAGCTTCACTGCTGTCACTGCTAGTGTGATAACTGGGTTGTCCCTTTCTTTCTTCAAATGAGGAACTGCTGTCAGATTTAGTTGGTTTTGTCCTTTTTGACCCTCTTGGATGACTAACTTCTTCTGAGTCAGCTGGTTTGCTCCTTCCTTCAGTCTGAAATCTTTCTATTAATAACTGATTTAGCTGTTCCTGAGTCTTTAGAATTCTTTCATTATCCCTCTTAACTGTTTCCATTTCTGTCTTTAATCCTCTTATGGTCTGCATCAGCTCAGTGGTGTGAGCAGTTTCTTCTCCCGTCTCAAGTTCTTTTGACATCTGTCTTGTCTCAACATTGGGAGATTCCTCCTCAGCATATTCTCCCAGTTTTTCCATACCTGTCTGTAAAATTCAGAAAAGAAAAATTTCTGTTCTGTAGATGAAACCGAAATATATATTAGTATTTTATAAATAAAACAAAATCTTCTTTTATGATCATTGTTTGCGGAAGTTTAGTGGAGTCACATACAGGCCTAGTGTCTGGAACTGAGCTCTGATACCACATGTCAAAACCCGAAATTTCTGAAAAATTTAAAATTTTTATTATAACAATAAATGTTAGTTAATAGCATTCCTGGACCTGTTTAATTTCAGTAACTAAACATAATCCTGTTTAAAAGATTCTGTCTTACTACAGTTGTGATTTTTGTGATTTTAAATGTTGACTGTTTTTGTTTCAAACTGCAAAGGGAGAGTTAGCCATAGCTGACTGGCTTACTTAGCTTATGAGCTAATGCATAAATTGTCTTTTATTCGCAGGTACCCGGTGTAGTATGGATCATCGTAATTTAATTTTCTTTTGTAAGTATCAAACTTCCTTTCCCTGCACTGTATAAACTTTAAAGAAGATCTATTTACTATTACTGGTTGTCGTGTAAGACAGTAAAGTTCTTTTCATGAAAATTTATACTTGAATTAAGATTGATAGTCTGCCTCGACATGATATATCTTATCCGGGACAGTATCATCAGGTTTTGCAATGAATTACAAAGTTTCCCGTCGTATCCATTGCGATATGACATGACCCTATGTTAATGATGTAACTATCACTGTAACAAATTGTTTGTATCATGTTTATTTTCTGCATATAGTGACGTTTGCGTTATGTGATATATTGTCAACTATTACCGGTGATTATTGCTGTGTTCACGTGTTATTAGCATGAGTTGGAGTTGTGACACCTCTAGCGATGTTCCATTATATTCATCTATGCTTCAAGGTCCCAACGTCCACCTAGTATTATTGTTTAACTTGTATCATCTAACTCTGTCTTGGTTTTAATCTATGTTCATGGTATGGACCCGTAGATGAGTTTATATTTAGACATCATGATAATAAATATTGTTATTTTCATTGTTGATTATTTAACAATAGTATCGAGAGAAATATGATGATAGGACATGATAACCAATATATATATTCCATCATAATGTTATGGTAACATTTCAATGTATTAAGTGATATGGAGTTTTCATTTGAAAGTTGACTACATCATTGTTTAAATGATTGTAGGTAGAAATATAATGTGCTCTTGACATTATTCGATGGCTTGGTTTCAATATATATATAATACAATGATTGTTAATCATATGGGCTTCTCCTTACGTTGAACAAGGTTTACATCCATGCAATAATTTGGAATCGGTGATTAAATAAATCGAGCTGCAACAGAACTATAGAGACTCGACCCATATGAACTTGATAAATTAACTGGCTACGTGTTTGATTCTCCTCCTTGCGTTGGTGGATATATAAGCTAACATTGAAACCCTACCTGGTCATTGTCTTTGCCTTCGGGCTCGGGTCGTAAGGGAGAACCCTCCATGTCTGAAGTCGTCAGTCTGGCACTGTAAAATATGCTATTGCTTAGGTTCTGGTTACGTTGTTTATTTCACTGGAGTTTAAAGTCTTGGCTCTGCTATTGGAGTCTGAAACAGTTCATTGTTTCGTGGTCTCGTCGCTCCTTCTTTGTTTAAGTCCCAGCTACTTACAGTCCTTCATTGTGCTGGTGTGGGTATGAGGCAAGGTTTTGTTATTGTCTTTAAATTATGAGAGGGTTAATGTATTTGAGTTTGGGGTGTGCTTCTCGACTGGTTCAATCCAGTTTGAGGGTTTCGTATGGAAGGTTTGTCTGTCGCGGCTGTCAACAGAAGGGTTATGAGGGTGTCCTTTGCTCCTCCAACCGACGAATGTGATGGGGTTTCAGTGCTTGCTCCCACCGGTGGCTCCAGATTATCCACTGGTTGCATTGCTCAGGTAAAGCAATAACCACATTTTCGCAGTTTTTGCTTTGCAAACAAGTGTAGATTTACTACTACTCACCACTCTCGGCATTGATAGTGTATTAACATCTCTCGACAATTCATTAATGTGCAGGTCGCGCGACTCTGAAGGTGTGCAGGGCTTAACTCCAATGCTGGCTCCTCCGGGTAAGCCTGGTTATCCACGGCTGTCTCTTCCTTTGCTGGTTTTGTGGTTAGGGTTGAGTCTTGGAGTGAAACTCCTGTGTAGTGAGGTCGTTTACGACTTGGCGTCATGGGTGCTGTCATCTGTATAAAGTTGTTTTGTTGAAATGAAAAGGGGTTTGAAACCCTGTTATGTTTATGGAGAGCCATTCACGGCTCAGACTGTATGAGGCCAGGGTTTCTGTTACTGTACTCGTAATTGCTAAGCGTAGGGTTTATCCACGCTGTTTAAATTAATATTTAATATGATAATAGGCCTGTCATGGCCGTGTTTCATTTATGTGTTTTGTTAAAGTATTAGAATGTTTGAAATGTAAGGATGAATGAGATTCATCGATACCTGAAATGGATGATAACTCTACTGTACGAAGTTCATGTATCGTTTCTATGTGTTTTCTTGGATTTTGAATGTTTAATTTAAAGAATGTGGATGTTCTTTGACTATAACTGTAATAGTTAAATAGTATAGGGTTATTCTGGCGAATTGGGGGTTCTGTTTTGTGTTCAACATATATATATGGAAATGTTAACTTATTGGTGATTGGGAACGAGTTGTAACAAGTTATTTTGATTCCTGTATAATTATTTAATGAAACTGTGGATAGAAAAATTATATCCTTAGAACTATGTATAAACCTACAGTAGGTTTTGTCTGCCATATAAGGCATTCTTTTATTTGTTTTCAGTCTGTCAAGTGAAAGTTATAAGGCTACGGCCGTGTAGGGTTTGTGGACTACTCTAAGGAAGAATGTTTAAAATGAAATAAATATTAATACTGTGTAAATATGGAGGTTGGTAACAGCCGAATATGGTTACATTTGTTGACAGTTTCTCTGTGTGTTAAATATGTTTGTCTTGTTTGAAAAACTCTGTCAACTCTGTAGTTATAACATGGATAACAAATTAATACCCTAGGTTGAAGAGAAATAATACTCTACAGTTTCTATGTGTTTGAATTTGACTACTGGGTTAATGAATAAGATTATAAGGAAGCTTGTAACAATGAAATATTGTTACAGTCATACCCTTTAGTTAGTCGATAGCTGTAAATCTTATTCTGAGTATAAACAATATAATAATATGAGTTTGTTTATCTGTTGGCTCGATACAAGTATGACCTGTAACTAAAGTTGACTGAAATATGAAACAAATATATGTATAAAGGTATATTATTCTAATAAGTAATATCTCAAAGTAAAAACTAAGATTTATCTATATCTGTTCTTATGACTGTTTAATAGCTATAATTCTGGAGTATCTACTGTTTAATATTCTATCTATTATTTAACTATTAACAGGAGTTCTAGAAATACATAAACATGGTATTTGTTAACTGTAACAGTAACAAATATGTTCTGCATAGGATAATTACTCTATTTAAATAGAAGTAGGGAAAATTCTAAAACCTCTTAGTTCTGAAATTTATACCAAAAGAAAATACAGATACTGATTTACTGAAATTGATTTCAGTCAAACATAGTTAAACTAGTCTATTTCATATGAAAATTAATTAAACCAACAGCAGGAAGAGTGACAGAACCTGTAACTAAGGTAGACAATAACAGCAATGGGAGGCTGTTCCTCCCTACCAATTCCTGGAGAGTGCCCAGACAGCACTTCTCAGGACCCCCGAGCTTGCTCTGGTCTAACTGGCTGGAATCTAGGTACGGCCAATAATTCCCTCAGCCCAAAATAGCTATACTGGAACCAAGTTACTGCAACTTCCTGCTTCAAAAACACTTCCTTACTGTTTTCCCACTTCCTCAAAGGGGACTCCTGAATAGCATTCACCTGAATGTATTCTCCCTCTAGAACAATTGCTGAACCCCCAGCTCAGTTCATTGAGTAGTATTTAAAAGATTGCCTAGGTCTTAGTTGGGCTAACTGTCATTAATGAGCCACCTGCTCAGATTCCACTTTCTTGGGGAATCATGACCCCAAAATATAGGGAAGTTGCCACCTGCAACTCAGGAAGTGTTTGAGGATGTTGCCACTTGTCTTTTGTCCTTCCACCTAATTCCATCCACCAGTTAGACCAGTAACCTCTTTTAACAGCTCTCCCATGCTGTTGTCTCCATAATTTATTTATTAATAATAATTATTCAGAAGTTACATTCCATTTCTGGAGACTCTGCTGAGTCATCCATTCCTACTTAGCATTAAATTTAACATAATGTTCTCAGGAATATTTAAAAATAATTACATTATTTTAATAAAATTGGGGTATGTGACATACATCATCAACAAAGAGCAGAGGTGATATAGATATCTCTCTGGAAAGTTTAATCCCTTTTATAAGACCATCATTTTTTTCCTTAAGAAGAATTTTGCTTAAACCATCAATGACCAGCACAAATAGAATAGGTGACAGTGGAAAACCCTGTCTTATCCCCCGCGAACACTTAAAGAAATCTGATGGGATCCCATTGACAAGAACAACAATGTTTGTTGAAGTCACACAAGACATAATCCACTTCAGCATCATAGGTGACAAGCCAATTTGTATAAGAAGAATTCTGAGGTAGCACCAATCTACCCGATCATAGGCTTTTTCAAGATCCATTTTAAGAAGGAAAGACTTTTTGTTCTGAATCTTTATAGTATGAATTATTTCTTGGGTGATGCCAACTGCATCCAGAATCTGTAGCCAAACTGATTTCCTGACACAAACTTTGACAGCCCAGGTTTAATCCTCATAGCTATGATCTTGGATATAAGCTTGTAGATCAAATTGCATAATTTGCAATAGGCCTATATTCTCCAAAAGATGAGGGTTTGTTGCATGTCGGAATTAAGGTCAGAAATGTTGAATTCAAGGCTCCCGAAATATAACCATTGATTCTGGAATATTCCACCATTGCTAGAATTTCTTCTCCCATTATATAAAAAAAGTGAATAAATAATTCCATAGTCCAGCCGTCTGGCCGAGGACGCTTATCTTTTGCAAATAGTTTTAATGTATCTTCAACTTCTTTTAGAGTAACCTCCAGTTCTAGTTCCAAAGCTTCCTATGGACTAAAAAAAACTGGGAAAAGGCAAGCAATCTCTATTTGTTTTAGCAAATCACTGCCTCCTGGATCTTTAAAAATATTTCCAAAGAAACGTTGAACTCATTGCCCTGTGGTGTGTCTTAAAGGTGGCAAAGAGATTTAGTATTGATGATCTGAAAGTCTTTGGTGACTCTAGAGTCACAATAAAATGGGCTCTAGGTGAATTCGACCTTAAAGTATTATCTCTTGTCCACCGATGTCAAAAAATCAAATCAGATATCCAAGGTTTCAGGAATATAACTTTTTAGCACATTTACAGAAAACATAACTCCTTGGCAGATAAATTGTCAAAACAGGCCCTGATGGGAGATGCTGGGATTCTGGTTTGGGAAGAAATTCAGAGCTCTCAGATTCTGAATCATGGAGTTTTGAACTTTTCTGAATAAATTTTGTTGTGACAGGATTTGATAAAGTTTAAAGTTTTTGTTTTTTGGATAATTCAAAGGTTTGAATGACATCCTACGTGATGATCAGTTAATCTCTTTTTAAAGGATGATGGTTTGGAGTTTTTTTTGGACAAATATGTCTAAAGAAATATTTTGAACTTAAGCTAAATTTCATGTACCTTTTGATTTGAAATGAATAACATTGGTATGCTTTTTTCTTGCTGGAAAAAGGTCTGTGGGCCGTTGGATCTCAATAATGCAGCGACAACCCATTAAATGACCTACAGTAGGCTGAATAATATTCCCCCATATTAGTTATTGAAGAATCCAAATATCTAACATATCTTTTTGTTGATGAGCTGATGGGTCCTCTGTTATCCCACATTCCAGAATGAATAGGAACAATAACTCCTCTTTAGAAAATGGATTTAAATCACAAGTTTCATCCAGTAGAGATAGATGAAGATCAAGCTCCAAAGGCAGACATAAATAATCATACAGATGGAAAGAGCAGTCCAAGTTAAGGTGGAATAGAAAATCAGAATTTCAATTCCTATAATCTTTGAGGGAGCAATAGCAATCATAACCAACAACAATCTCCGAAGTATGATAAATATCAGATTTAGTGTTTTTACTGCAAGAAATTTGGTCGTACAAATGCAAAAAGAAACACGCAAATCTCAATAAATAAAATGCAAAATTTTCAAATATGTCAAAAAGCAATTTTGAGTCATTGTTTATTACCTATCATGTTGCTCAAGAGAGCTCTAGTGATGTCTGATTTTTAGCTAGTGTGTGTATTAGCCACATGACTGGAAATAGAAGTGGGCTAAACTCTAGACCGTTTGCATCTTTACCAGCAATTTTCACCTTAATCCGGCAAAGGGGAAATTGCTGAAAATGCTATTTGGGTTGCTTGAATTGCAATTTTGGTTGCAGGAATGGATTCAGCGACCTCAATTACCCCTGGGGCACCTCGATTATGTAATTCTAGCAACCCAAAACTGTCATTTAAGCAATTTCAGCCAGATTTTCACCGGAAAAATCGTCAGATTCTTGGTGCAAATGGTCTAGAGTTTAACTTACTCTCTGGAAATATAGACTTGTTTGCAAGTTTAGACAATTTTGTGAAAACAGTAGTCAAGTTTGGTAATGATTATACAGTGACAGTTATGGGTAACGGTGTGATTAATATTTTTTTAAAAATATGGTAAAAGAAAGCATATCCCAAATTTTTATTTTGTGCCCAGATTGAAGCACAATCTCATGAGTGTTGGGCAACTTATATAGAGGGATACATACTAGTTTTTGAAAATGAGGTGTGTATTATACTGAACAGACCCCAGTGAAAGGTTGATTGCAAAGGTTGAGATGACAAGGAACTTTATGCCCCCACTCCTCTTGATTCAGAGCGAAAGCCAAAATTCCTTAATTGGATACAAGGCAATGTTTGGACTAGAATGATAGTGGCATTTAAGGTATGGAAAACTTCATTTTGTAGGTTTGAGTTTATTGCAGAAGCATCAGATGGTAAGAGGGATTATCAGCAATTGATCAGCCAACGATTTAGTGTGAGAGCTGCATTGTAGTAAAATAACATCTAGAAATTTTGCCAACAGCAAGCAAGGGCACCACTAGAACTTGTTCACATCCATTTATGTGGACCAATATGACTCTATAAGTGAGAAGATGTTTTTATTTTCTAACTTTTATTGATGATTTCATCAGCATAGAAACAAAGATTTAGTTTTCAAGCAGAAGTCTAAAGGTTTTGGAATAGTCAAGGATTTCAAAGCAATAGTTGAAAAATAGAGTGGCCAGCACATATGTTTTTATTTTCTAATTTTTATTGATCATTTCATTATCATAGAAACAAAGATTTAGTTTTCAAGTAGAAGTCTAAAGGTTTAGGAATATTCAAGGATTTCAAAGCAATAGTTGAAAAATAGAGTGGCCAGCACATAAAGGTACTCAAATCAGATAGAGGTGGAGAATACAACTCTATTGAACTTTAGATTTTTGCAGATATAATGGATTTAAGAAAGAGTATACGACAACCTACAAACCACAATAGAATGGTATTGCAAAATGGAAAAATAGAACAATAATGGATATGGTATGGCCAAGAGCATGTTAAAGTGCCATGCACCTGTGTAATGAATACTGGGTAGAAGTAGTAGTGTTTTAGGTGTATATTCTAAATAGATGTATTACAAAGAGTTTCAAGGACAAAGTTCCATCACGAAGCAACATATCTCACTTAAGAATTTTAAGATGTGTGACATTTTCACATGTAAAATGTATTAGTTATACCGAGTAGACAAAATCTTGTAAGTTGTACGACCCCATTACCAAGAGGTAATAATTAACTAATATTTTGGATTCAAAAAAGAAGAAACATGAAATGGAAGTGCTAATAGATCAATTACAATTGTAATTGCAATATCTAATAGATCAATTACCATTGTAGTTGCAATATCTAATAGATCAATTACAATTGTAATTGCAATATCTCAAAATGAAGAAGAATCGGGAAAAAAAATGTCCAAGATGGTCAACCAAGTTCACAACCACAAGCATGAGTAATAGCCTAATAGGTATTCCAATGAAATATTCCCAAAGAGACAACTCAAGAGTGTTGAGAACATCGAGGAATTTTATACAAGGTCAACCGAAGAATTTTATACAAATTCAACGATCAAGCCATGTAGATATTTATAATCCCAACTCACAAGTGAATAATGATTGTTATCCTATAATACCCCTCTAAGATCTCGGTATAGAGAGAGGAAAACAAGAAGTTTGGAAGAGATTTATGATCAATAGAGAAAGAAAAAATGGATTTACATTCATATTCATATTTTGCTTTATTTTCACATCATTCTATGTATTTTGAAGAAAACTTAATCAAAGCTATGGATGAAGAATTGGATTCCGTTGAAAAGAACGAAACATGTAAACTAGATCCTCCTAAAGGTAAAGGTAAAGGTTACATAGGAGTGAAATGGGTATATAAGACCAAGTTCAATGCAAAAGGAGATGTTGAAAAGTAAAAAGGTTAGTAACAAAAGGTTTTGCACAACAACATGGAATTGACTATAGTGGGATCTTTGCATCAGTTGTGAGGATTGAGAATGTCAAAGTTATTAAGCTGTAGCAGCACAAAACAATTGACATTTATGAATGATTTTTTAGAAGAAATGTATGTGGAACAAGGATCAAGTTATAAAGTATATGGGCATGAAGATAAAGTATATAGATTAAAGAAAGCTCTTTGTGGGTTGAAACAACCACTAAGAACATGGCATAGTTGAATTGATTCACACCTAGAATCCACAATGGATTCATCAAAAGCACTAATGAGCCCACACTTTATACAAAACAAAATGAGCAAAGTCAAATTTTGATTGTGTGTTTATATGTTGATGATATAACCTTTACTGTAGATGTGTTCAAAACAACCATGAAGAAAGAGTTTGAAATGACATATTTGAAGAAAGAATTTGAAATGACATATTTAGGATTGATCAGATATTTTCTAGGTATTCAGGTTTTTTAATGAGATAAAGGCATTTTCATATTTAATCTAAGTATGCCAAGGATGTGTTAAGAAGATTTGGAATGGTGAATTGCAAACCAATACCAAATCCAATTGCAATAGAAACTAAACTCAACCAGCAAGACAAAGGATCCAATGTTGATCCAAGTCTATATGAAAGGCTCATTGGAAGCCTGATGTATCCCATTGCCACAAGGCTAAATATAGTGTATGTGGTTAGTATAATTTCAAGGTTTATGGAGTAGCCAAAAGGCTCACACTTGCAAGTTGGAAAGAGAATACTAAGATACGTAGCATAAACAACATAATATGGAATACTATATTTCACAGTTAATGATTTTAATTTGATGTTCTATAATTTGGCAATTTTGCAGTTAATGATTTTAATTTGATGTTCTATAATGGCAATTTTGCAGGCAATATAAATAATAGGAAGAGTACATCCAAATATGTTTTTCAATAGGAAGAGTACATCCAAACCTAATATGTTTTTCAATAGGAAGAGTACATCCAAATATGTCTTTCACTTTGGATTAGTAACCGTCTCTTGGACATCATGAAGCAACTTATAGTGACAATGTCAACCAGTCAAACAAAGTATGCAACAGCAACTTCAGCTGCATGTCAGCAATTTGGATGTGTAGAGTAATGATAGATTTAATCCAACTCCATTATTTTGTCATAACAACTTTGTAACTGAATTATCAAAGAATAATGTTTTTTTAACAGAAAAGCAAACACATTGATACTACATATCATTACATCGTAGAATTAATGAACAATGGAGATTACTCACAAAACCATTAGCAAACGAGAATTTTGTACACCAAATATAGGATTTGGACATTATGCTGAAGCAGATAATGGTAGAAATATAGGGCGACTGTTGGAATAATGTATTAATTTCTCCTACCTCATATTTTAAATACTGGTAATGTTTGTATGTAATTTGTTTTTTTTGGTTGCTGTGTATTTTATGGTCGTGCTTTCATAAGGGTATTAAGACCTCCATCTATCTCAGCATTTTTTTGTAATGTATTTGGACAGAACATGAATCAGAAAAGCAGAGTATTTCCGCCTGCTGTAGCATTTCGCTCTATGAGTTGTTTTTGTGAATGTTGCAGAAAAACTGAGTTTCATGAGTAAATGCTGTAGATTTAGTTCTGTTCGCCTCTATGCTCCTTCAGGCTATATGACAACCAGTCGTTCTAATGGACTTTAGGGAAACTAAAAATGTGAAGCAGGAAGATGGTAACTTTGGCACCGTAGCCTTAGCTGCAAAGAGCAGGTGTGGTAAAGCTAAAGATGAACTTATATCCTCTTCCCCGACTACCAAAGTCAATAACATTGTGATATGTTTGTAATATAGCTGGTTAGCCCTAGCGAACTGTGTCTGGTGGCAGTTCATTAAATTCTAGTGATGTTGCATCAATAATGAAATTTGTAAGGGTAGTCAATTTACAATAGGAAGAAGAGTCTACTTGCTTGATCGAGTATTGTTGGTCGACGGATAATTTATATTTTTCTAAGTTCATGCACGGTTCTTGACGTTATTGATTATCGTTTGGTACAGAAATTGACGTCTCAGATATTACATTAAAGAAGCAAATTTATGACAATATGCTTGATTGAATATGGCTGTTGGATTGACAACGAGATAATTTTTACATAATGTCAGGTTCCCAATAAAATAATCATTCGTACATATCATTCCAGGAAGAAGCAGAGTCATGATGGAATATAGGAAGCACATTATATTGAGGTTCAGAATAAATGTATCATTCTATACATGTATTAACATCTGTAACATTAAAATTTCGTAGGTGTATTAACGACTGTAATATTAATGGAAGAAGCTAAGTTATAATAATAAGAAGGACAATATATTGGAGTGATTGAAGGCAAATAAACCAGACTGCGAGACATATCAAGAAGAAGCAAAGTTATGATAAGAAGGATAATATATTGGATTGATTGAAGGCAAATAGACCAGACTGGGAGACATATAACCAATGGCATCAGTTATTTTACTTCCTGACTACGACAAGTAGTAGAAACCCCATAAAAATCTCCAGGTATTATCTAAGGGTACCCCATTCGCATGTTTTTAACACTGAAGAATGATTATCTAACTGATGTATGTATTTTAACACAATGAAGAATGATTACTAGGAACTGCCTGGGCAGATGACTAGAAAACGATACGCTGCAGATGTGCTGCAACTGAGCTGCTATAGATGAAAAAGATTCAATACAGATTGCAGAGCATATGAATTATTATTTTTATTTTATTTCTAATTCAACCATTAAGTAAAGTATTTTAATATCCAAAAACTAACCCAAATACCATACTTAGAACTGTTAAATCCCAACTAAATTAACAGCAGTTTAACTTACTGTTTTAATTAAGCAGATTCTCTCCACATTTCTGAAATAGAGGTAGATTTATGAAAGTCTTAGATTCATAGAGATTCTTCATTATCATTTTTTTGTATTTGTATGAACTTATATAAGCTTACATAATCTCTGCCAGTAGATTATATTTGGATGTAAACGATCTGTCAACACAGGTGGATGGGTTTTCATGGACATTTTACCAGGAGAATTGCTCCCACCTTGGACTCAATAGTGAAATTGACACTAGCAGGCGCTGCACCAAGATATCACTGAACCTCCAGGCTCCTTGAGACTTCATTTCCACGATTATTTGTGCAGGGATGTTTTTAGGTTTTGATCAGCAGATGTGCTTACTTTTTTCAAGGCAGTGCAATTTATTCCTTAGAGATGAACTCTTTAGATGATTACATACAGATTTTGACAAGGCTTCCAGCAGCTTGATTTCTTTTTTTCTTTAAATTCTGAGTGATTTTGAATGTATTTATGAGGGCAATTTCTGAAATAGGTTTATCCATAGAACTCCATTACAAGGGATTTTACTATAGTAATTATTCTACAATATACCAAGTAGTATAGCTGTTCAAAATTTAGAGGCAACTTTCTAATAGGCTTTAGACACAATTGCATCAACCAGCCTTCTCTACTTTTTAAGCTTTTGAAAGAAGGATATGTAATTTATTTTCCATTTATCCTATTGTAGTCAACCACTCTCTACTTGTACAAATGCTGAAATTGATCAGTATAAGTTGAAATCTGAATGGTTTAGCCTCACGTGGTGTGAACAATAGCAAACATCCAAACAGTTCCCAGTTTAACAATGGGAAAAACTTAAGGATTCATTTGATACAACCTGTTTGTCAAATCTATATGCATGGGAATCGGGATATATGTTCATATACTCAGCGCAATAAGCAAGTTTAGTATGGCGAACATTATTCATTTAGTTGCGTAGCCTTAATTGCTGCCTGAGTGGAGCATACTCACTTAGCATTTATAGATCGGAAGCAATTTATATCCAACTACTCTGAAACCACTTCAATACTACCCTACCCTTTGTTATCCAGTTAAAATTCTCAAGCTGAGTATGCCGAATTTGTTTTTTATTTTATTTAATATATCTACTTTTGTATCTCTATTTTTAATAGAAATTCGAAAATTATATTTGAAATGATGTTTACTTTGTGAAATACAAGTACCTCATGATTTTTCATCAACTAGATCTCGTTGTACAATTACATGATTTGTGTTTTATTAAGTTATCTTGGTTAGAATTTGATAGGTAAATTGCCTCTTACGAGGATTTGATAGTCAAATACAGTGATAAACTTTTTCAACCATCACGCATTCAAGTTAAGACCATTGATATAGGTAGTATGATGGCCAAAAACCACGAGATTTGATGGGCTGCATTGTTTTCAAATTCCTGCCTTGTTTGTGGACAAGCGTCGTAGCATTGAGAGAATATCCTCAAGCTTGAACCTTATGGGTGGGAACAAGCTTGGTAGAACCTTATGCATTTGACAACTGATTACAAATTTGGCACATCAAATGTGTTAAGTATAAAAATTATGACAACTTCGATTTGACATTCAATAATTTAAATAACCTATCATATTTTTTTTTATAGGTGTAGTAACCAGTATGGGTAACTCCTCCATAATATAATGCATGCACCATGGTCACAATCCTTAGTCCGCATGAGTTCATTCTGTTGTTACTGGTTAGTTGGGAGTCTATACTTTGCATTGAATTTCATTAATGACCATCAATGAAGTAAGTGAGCTAAGTGAGCTTGAAGTGTGTGACTGGAATTTGAAGTCTCAATTTGAAGTCTCATGTTATGAACAAAACCTTAAGATAGTATAATATACTAGACTATATATAATGTATAAAAATGTAAATGTAAATATGAAGAACAACTCTAAGATAAATAAGAGAAATGATTTATGGGTGACTGCACAAAGTTGATGGCCTCAAAAGTAGGAATGAGGTCATAAAAAACCCACTCCCTCAAGAACACACACCAGTTTTAAAAAAATTCAGCTGTTCTTAATTTTTCACGTTAGGAAATTATTGAACGGCCAACAAGGATGCCAAGTAATCCTTTAAGAGTAGGCATGCACTTTCATGTTTATTTTTTTTAAATAGGTTGCGACTAATCTATTTTCCCCATAGACTGCACTAAACATTTTGGAGATTGAACCAATGTATTCGTCGAATTAGAGTAATTACAATGGATCTGGGAGATAACCTAAACCAATCACCACCACACCAAGATGCACCAAACCCGAATCTTGAACCACCAAACGTTAACATGGAAATTGATTTGGATTTAAGATATCTTAGAACCTTTTGTAATGGGTTGTGAAATACTAGAAATCCCACAAGATTGTCATTATCCACTTCACTAGAGGCAATTATATCTTCCATTATAGTTTCCCAAGGACAATTAACCAATATGACTAATTATGGGGCTAGAATGTTTGAATACTATAGGAATGGTCTAAATCAAGACCAAGTTAGAGACTTGAACATCACCAAACAACATTTGACGACACTATTTATTAACTTGAGAACTAGATTACATCCACCAGTGGCAAAGAGATGCATTTGTATGGATTGATGCACCTTCCAACCATTCATAGACCATTGGATGGAAAGGTGGTTTATGGTATTTGAAAAACATCCCTCAATAATACGGTGGTGTCCCTATATTTCCTTAGGAAATTATGGGTATAGTTTGTGTTAGCTCACCATGTCAACTATTTTTACATTAGTGAATTTCAATGGGTGGATCATGGGTCTACACAAGATAGAGAGAATGCTAGGTGTAACCCATTGCTAGGTCAACCTCATCATCCTAGGATAAGGCCTACCCCCTATCAAACATCCATCAATAGGGGAGAGAATTACCTCGACTTGAGCATCCCTCTCCCTTATGACTCATAGATTGGTGCAACATAGCCGTTTCATAGCATTATCACGCGAGGAGCGAGCTTCGTTGGGCCTTAATCCCATACAATAGGGTCTAACTAGGAGAGGCAACATGGATCCTCACATGAGCCTCATAGATATTTGAGTTGGGGGGCAGATTTGTTATGGGGCAATGGAGGCCAACAGATCTAGGACTTTTATGCAAGAGGTTAGCATGTTGACCATCTCTTTTTTTTTTCATTGATTATGTATATTATTATATTTTCTCTTTGTATATCTAACTACATGATGTTTGTAGCTGATATGCCTAGATAGTACACCTGCCACACTAGGTGATGCATTAATGTCATTTTCTACCACTAATGCAATTGTTGCAATGACTCTATCCTTTTGGTGTGCCACACAACTAGGTACAATGGAGTGAGTGGTTCATGAATTAAAGTCATCCCTCCTTGGAAATTTTGTTATATGTTTTCAGTCCATATTCTAAGTGCTTTTAGTTTGAATGTGCTTTTAGTCTGTGTATAATGGTTTCCTTCATTTAATGTTTCTACAAGTTGCGGTACCATACAAGGATGAACCTTGTCCACCTAGGGTGGATGCATCACCACCTTCCTAGGTATCATGTGTGAAGTTAAATCTTGTTTAAATGATAATTTTGTTATCTTATTTTGGTTAAATAATTAAAATATTTTAAATGTGTATGTAGGTGGTTTCATTCCCTTCCAAGTTGATAGTATCACCCCCTCAGTTTTCACCATTACTAAATTTCTCCCCATTATTTGTCCCAAGATACATGGCTAGTCCATTCTATGGCCAGTTTTCCCCAACTCTTGGGATACCAATTCCATCCCCTAGGGTACTTCCATCTATAGTACAACCTGTGGGGGTGTATTTCCACCCATCCCCACCTCCTTTTCCTTCACATACACATGTTCAACACCCACTAGTATCACATACTATAGCCACCACTATCACATCTACTTCGATCTTGCTACCTCTCCCCTATGCACCTCCCTCACCACCCTCCCATGATGGTACCAAAGTGGACGTGATAGGAGATGCAATGTTGGAGAATCTTGTGTAACCGAGTGCTCCACCTGTTGGTGAATCTCCACCATTGCATGATATATTCATAGCGATATCATTCATTGATGAATTTTTTATGTATCATGAATTGAATTGATTTTAGGATTTTTTTTCTTAAATTTCATGTTTTAATTCTTTTAACTATTGCACGGTGGCATAGTTGAGAGAATAGGGTTTCCGAGGAGGGGAATGTCTTCTTGACTCATAGTACCATCTGTGGTGAGTTTGCTTGTCTTGAATTGTAAAGTTTCAATTTGTAAGTGTGTTAATTCATTTTGGAAAAACTATTATTTGTAAGTTGTTTCTGTGTCCATTCTCCAGAGAGAAGAAGCACACCAAGAGAAAGAAAGGCACAAGATCCTAGTTCTAGTAAAAGGAGAAAGATTGACTTCAATGATGCAAGTAAGAGTGGCAACGGTGGTAGTGGTCAATGAGTGACCAATTGTATATAGGGAGCCATATGTCAGTCTTTCATGTCAAGGAACAAGATGTCATTTTGTATATTGGGGACGTGGTACCATTTTGTAAAAAATTACACTTGAGGCAATTTTTAATAGATATACATATCTATACATACATTCCATGGCATGTCCTATATGAATTGAATTTTTTTATTTATTTTTTGTTGATGAATGATTTTGATGATGATGATGATGATGATGATGATTTTCCCACTATTCAAACTTGGCCCATGGTATTGATATGGTTTTGGTAACATGATTGATTCTCTATACATAATTGGAACCCTTGAAAATATAACAATTAAGATTGATATTGAAAATTGTTTTTAATTCATTGGTCGATATTCGATGTGGTGAGTAAATTACTTGGTTGATAGTTCATGCAGTGAACAAATTACTTGGTAATTACTAACGCGTCTTAATGATTTTTGCATTGTATACGAATAATGCATTAAAAAAGTTTCTTGGAAGACCTTGTTCTAATTTATGAATATTTACATTCCCTTTTTCATGTAGTGTATGGATTTTGTACATTATTTCTCGCATACAATTGACATACTCACAGTATAAAAATGTGACCTATTTTGATGCAATTGATATGCCCTTAATTATGGTTTGTGTCACCTATGTATTCTTAGAAGATACTGAACCAATCTCTTGAATCCCACTAGAAAATCGAAATCAATCCCACTACAATGTGTATTGTGGCTCTTAGAACAAGGGAACACACTACCATGAGGAAGGGGAGAGTGGAGATGATATTCATTTTTTGGGCAAAGCCTAGAAACCGTAAGAGAGGGCAGAAAATAATAAAGGAGAAGGGGTTAAGCATACTAGGTGTTAAATATGGTTTTTTATTATTTATATGACCCAATGTCGTAAACTAAATATGGTTAAATTACTAGTCTCCTTTAGTGGGATAATTAATAAAATTGTTGAAGATTAAAAGGAGGTGAAAAGGAAGGACTTTGTGTGCAACATCAATCTTGGACACAACACCAATATTGTATCATTTAGAGTCTATACATTAAAATGGTTTTCTTTCTTATAGTTTCCAAACCCTAGGTACATTGCATTACACAAGGACATGGTAAGACAACTCTAGTGGTAGGTTCTAATCCTACAATTCCATCCTAGGGTATAACTCCTCAAACTCTATGTCCACAACTCTTGCACCAATACAAGCACCAACACCTTCATGGAACATCAAAGATACAATAAACAATTCTTGTTCCAACCAAGGCACCACACAAAGCTCAATACTCATTAATCTAATTTCTCCATGATAATACCCTAACATTATGTCCCACAAGATTAGGGATCCCATATCATACAAGGTGTTAGATCTAATCTGCATGTTATCGAATAGGATAGACAACCAACCCTATCCTTACACCAAATAGCATCATAATTATCATTTTCTTCGATGTCATATTCCTCTTTATGATTTTCATAAATAACATAAATCCTAGCTACACAAGAGCAAATTTGTGCATCACACAAGAGTAACGTTTCCCTGAACATCCAAGATCTCTCTCTCTCTCTCTCTCTCTCCTATTGTTTCCTCGTGAAAATTTATGTCTCAAATACATTTACAAAGATACAATATGGTAATGGGTATGATTACAAAATCTCTCTCCTCCCATATATTTACAAATGGGAAAGGTAGTAAGGACATGCGTCCATATAAGTAACCAACAAGGAAACCTCACACGGAGCACTCTAAAATACAATGATGGAGAAGTGTAATAGAAAAATTCATCCAACACCGAAAATGAAACACCCTCCAAGCATGATCCTCCTTGGGCTCAATGCTCCTCCTCAAAGATGGTGCACTCTCCAAGAAGATGTATTCCAATGTTCCAACTTCCATAGTGGTTCACTAGCCAAGTGTTCCATACAAGCCACTCATCCATGTGCCCAAATCCATTCTCATGAACCCTATTGCCTCAAAGACCAGTACAAAAATAGAGCACAATAATAATTACAAGTACTCTCTCCTCCCATATATATCATATAAAATAGGTGAGGGATGCTAAAATAAAACAAGGAGATGCACCCATATAAGTAACCTACAAGGAAACCTCACGTGCTCAAACTCATTAATCCCTTGACACATGTGTTTCAAAAGATCAGTTATGTGTTAACTTGTGTGTGTAGGTTACATCCATGGGATATGGGCATCAGTCACCTTTGTGGGTGTGTCAGTGCATGGGTTAGGTACATGTATTATCCACTTGTGTTACATGTATGGGAAAAATGGATGGCCTAAATGAAACACTCTTGGGTTTATATATTTTTCGTCCATGGCCATGATTTGTCATTTCCATTTGGAAATAACATTTACCAACTAACCCCTAATGATAATGTTTATTATAGCATGACCTACACATAATGATATGCTACGTTCATTAAAGCATGACCTACACATAAGGATTTGCTAGTGTGGAAGTTGTCTTTGGGGTAAAAACCCTAAAATTGATTAAAGATCATATCTTTAGCGTGCCAATTATGTGGAGTGCATATGTCCTACCTGTCTATTATTTCATGAGTTAATTTAATATACCTAATTTAAAAATTTACCCAATTGGCCAATTTTTGAACCTTGGACTAGTGAAACCCCAAACTGTCCCAAATGATCCCAAATTGTTTTGATTCTGTATGGAGGGACTTAGGAGGATATAGGACACTCTAATACAACTTTTAGATGCCTAAAACTCTGTTATAAACATTCATGGTCTGCAAGTTTCAAGGAGAGAATACTTGGGACAAAACTAATCAATTGGATTGGTGAAAATCCCCCTTAGGTTTGCCACTATTTTCCCTTCCAAACATTGTACGTACCTCCCTAATATTCAATATGAGAATTGTATCTATTACATTACATCAAAGACAACATATGTGCATCATTATATCAGGTTTTAGGGTCGGATAGGTCTCCCAAAGGACAACAACTTCTAAGGCATACAATTTATGTGAAAATGGTGGACAAGGGCGCATGAATTAATGTCACGAACTATAGTATAAGTTGAGGGGTATGAATAAAATATTTTTTCCATCCATTTAAATTCCATGTGCATCTATAGGCAACACTTCCATAAACTTCTAATATCAATCTGACAAAAAACATGCTACAATCACCATGAGAATATAGTGAGGAAACTAGCTCGAATGTCCATGGTACTTGAACAAATAGTACATGAACTGCTTAGTATTTATATCTATGTCTCTCATGATCTAGCCATTACAGATTTATGCATCCATTAACAATTTCATAAGGTCTAAACAACAACATTCCATTATCTATATGCAACAAAGAGTGTGCTATCACACTTTACATGAACATTGAGAGAAAGATAGGAGAAAGGTACATGAGATGAACTTTGAATCAAATGGAATGGGACCTGCAACAAAACAACATAATTAAGCTCATATGAGAAGTCTGAATGGCTTCTCCACAACTCCAGCTAGGGAAGAATTTTGGTTTGCACCTCACAACCGAAACCGGTTAATACTAGCAGGGAGGATGAACATCCACTGTGCAAGGACAAGCTTGAAGCTCTCCCAAATTGCAAAGATGCAAATGAAAATGACCAAAATTTGCTCCATTTAAACTTGGCCTCCTTTTAATAACTTTAGTTGACTCATTTCCCTCCTTAGAAATCAAATTATCTCCTAATTACTCATGAAATTTGAATTAGTGGGGGTTATGACCCTTCATTGGCCCCACATGACACTTGGCTCATCTTTTGTCTCCAACTGCTCCATGAATTCGATTTGGCGAATATTTTGGATGCTTTGGAGATGTGTAAATCCTCACATGTGCTCTATTGGTCTATTTTTATCTCTTACATTGTCATAGATGCCATAGAATCTATCATAAGTGTCATAGGTGTCATAGAATCTTTCATAAGTGTCATAATGCTTGTCATAGTTGTCACAGAATCTGTCATTGCCTATTTTTATCCCAATGACTCTTCCTCTTCCTTCATGAATGTTACCTCTTCCATCCAACTCGAATTTGGGGATGGATCCATATTTAAAGGAGGAATATTCTCTCATGTGGACCCCCCATGTCCACTTATGCACCCCCAAGTCCAACTAGGACCTAATGCCACTTCATTTTGGAGCATTTAACATTTATTCCATAATTTATTGGCCTATTTTTCCACCATCAGTTTAGAATATTGGATTTTCATGAGAAACTATAGACCTTGGGGTTAAAGGTCAATATTTCAATTCTTCCACATAACCCTTAGGAATTGGGTAGGCCAACTTAGTTATTTAAGTGAAAATCATTTAATTGGGGACATGAAAGTTAAGTGCATTGGTTAGATTTGTGGGTGACATGTGTGCATTATGTGCATCATTTAGCTAGTACACATATTACATATGTGGTTTAGTTGTTGCATGGGGTAGATACAAGTTTCAATGTTGATGGACTCATGGTCCATAATAATGTTAATTTTTTATTTCCATTCGGAAATTGCATTATCCCAATAACCTCTAAATCATGTATTCATATGGCCCTAGTACCTGAAATAATCCTCAAACACTTACCACATTGACCCAATATCAATGTTTAACCCTAATTTATATCTTGTCACTAACACATTGACCACTAAATCTTGAATAAACACTAAACCCATTAAACCCTCACTAGGATGCAATGCAACTTTTGCATCGATGGGTACAATTGGATAAAATTGATCACAAGCTCATCTGTATAGCATGATCACATTTTTTATGCCCAAACACACGTGCTCAAGCTCACATAACTCTATTATGTTGCTTGGTTATGATTTTAGGCCCTAGGACCAATTTTCCATGTGTCCCTAAATGGCTTTGGCAAGCAAGTTGCAACTCCAAATAAAAAAAACACGAATCTAATCGCTAAATCATCTATTCCATTGTATTTTGGTAATCATATTATAGCTAGGGATTCCCATACCTTGTTAGTTCCATGTTCAAGAGAATCTTCTATTTCAAAAGATGACAAACTAAGGTTTTTCTCAATGGGACACATTGCAATTTTTGCATCAAAGGGTCAAATTGAATAAATTGGATTGCGAGAGCCTCTATATGTAACAATAACATTTTCTAAGCCCATACACATGTTCTCAAAGTCATGTAACTCTATTATGTTGCTTGGTTATGATTTTAGGCCATACGACCAATTTGCTATGTGTCCCTAAATGGATTTGGCAAGCAAGACACAACTCCCCATGAAACACAAACTATGCGTTCGATCACCAAATATTTAGTTCCATAAGATTTTAAGCATCATATTATAGATAGGGATTCCCTTTTATTTCCAGTTACATGGATGCAAACGTCTTCTATTTGGAAAGATGAGAAATTAGGGTTTTCTCAATTAGCCACAATGAAATTTTTGCATCGAGGGGTTAAATTGGATAAACTCAATCACGAGAGATTCTAAATGGAATAATCACCTTTTTTGGGCCCAAACACACATCTCAAACTCATAGAAATCTATTATGTTTCCCGATTACAAGTTTAGTCCCTAGGACCAATTTGTCATGTGTCCCTAAATGGCTTTATCAAGCAAGTTACAACTCCCATAAATCACAAACCATGAGTCTAATCTCCAACCCATCAGTTCCATTGGATTCCAAAAATCAAATTACAACTAGGAATTCCCTTTCCTTGTTATTATCATGGTCGAAATACTCTTCTATTTGGAGTGACGAGAAACTAGGGTTTTGCTCAATGGGCCACAATGAACCTTTTTTGCATCGAGGGGTATACTTGGATAAAATAAATCACCAGAGACTCTATAAAGCATGATCACTTTTTTTAGGCCTAAAAACACGTGCTCAACCTTACAGAAATCTATTATGTATCTTGGTTACGATTTTAGGCTCTAGGACCAATTTTTGGTTTGTCCTTAAATTTCTTTGGCAAGTGAGTTGCAACTCCTCATAAAACACAAATATGGAGTCTAATTTCCAAACTATCGGTTCTGTTGAATTCCAAGCATCAAATTACAACTAGGAATGCCCCTTCCTTATTAGTTCCATGGTCAAAAGAATCTTGTATCTATCAAGATGAGAAACTAGGGTTTTTCTCACTAGGCCACAATGCACTTTTTGCATCGAGGGGTCCAATTGAATAAATTTGACCATGAGAGCCTTTGTATGGAACGATAAAACTTTACAGGCCTAGACACATGTGCTCAAACTCATGGAATTATATTATGTTGTTGGGTTAGGACCAATTTTCCATGTGTCCCCAAATAGCTTTGGCAAGTGAGTTACAACCCCATAAAACAAAAACTATGATTACGATATACAAACCATCAATTCCATTAGATTTCAAGCATTGGATTATAGCTAGGGATGCCCCTCTCTTGTCAATTTCATGGTCAAAATCATCTTATGTTTGGCAAGATGAGAAACTAGGGTTTTTCTCACTATGCCACAATGCACTTTTCACATCAAGGGATCCAATTGAATAAATTTGATTGTGAAAGCCTCTATATGGAGCAATAAAATTTTATAGTTCCAAAAAAATATGCTCAAACTCTACCCATTTGTGAGACACTGCCATTCCCTGTGTTATATTTTATCCAACCTATGTTTAGGTGGTCTCCTGGTTCCTTCATCCGAGAGATTCTAGTGTTGAGGTTGTTGAGTCTTTCCCCTAGCCTAGCCTTTTTTTTTCCACCCTCAACCATGGTTAGAAAATCAGTAAACGAGTATACACTTGAAAATCATGTTTATAGTAGCTAGTTACTTTGATCTAGACTTGTATTATTTATATTATTTACATGCTTACGTTAGTGAAACATCATTCTATTCTTTATTATAGCTATTGATATAATTAAAGGATCATATCATAACCTTTTGTACTTGCAACAACAGTCATTTGTGACCGGGATCATTATTTTGGTCATTCTTGACTTGGTCAACCTAGTTTGACCAAGTCAACCATAGGGTCTGGGATGAGTTTGGGAAGACAATGGTTTAGATGGTTTATTCATGGCCCTTATGTGTCCATTTTATGGTTCCATGCTTCAGACATCCTTTTCAGCTGATGTTTTGGTGGATTTTTATGATTATTATTATTTATAGACCATTATTTTTATTATTTTGAGCATGGACGAGATTACAGAGGTATATTTTGATGGTCACATGGTGTATGAGTACTCATACCTAGTGTATTTGAGCATTCTGAGCTCATTGATGCACTCAGTTATCAGTTTCAGGAATTTGTAAATGATATGGACATATTACCACTTTTCTCCAGTTTTCCATTTAGAAATGGTTTGTCCAACATTTTCATTGAGCATGCACGTTCTCCTAGGGATCCCCTGAGGGGATGGGGGTCCATCCAATCATTATTACCATATTACCCCATCTCCATACATTTTGTTATAGCTAGATTTGTGTCTTGGACACTTGGCAGTGAGTTATGGGCATTTTTGTACTTTCAGAGGTGGTTTTCTGGCAGAGGAATGGCTCATTGAAGAAATTGATTTGGCTTAGTGGGGCAAGGAAATGGCATGATATTTGTCTAGGATATTTTGATGATTATTTCCACACCTTCTATCACTTTCTTTTGGGTATTTTATTGTGTATTTGAGGGGCCACGATTTGGTCATATGGTCACATTATGATGTTATATTGTCATATTATTTGTTATTGTGCCATGGGGCCATGATAGTGAAGGATATGATTAGCTCCTAGCCCCACCATGTGATTGTGTCATGTGTCTTATTCACTTATCATGTGGTGCATCCACCTTGGATGTTTTAGTGAGTGTGCCCCCTCTATTTTTGATTTGATCCATGTATTGTATTTCCAACTCATCTTAGCCGTTGATTATTATTATTATATATTTTCATCCCAACTGCTCATTTAAAAAGTGGTTAGGGTTTTGGTCTCTCTCATTCCTATTTAAGGAGGAGACCCCCCTCATTGTAAAGTGACTTTTGTCTCTTAAGCTCTTGGATAATAAAATATTTTTGCAAAAACTCTTGGAAGCTTTATCAAATGTTTTGTGTGGAGATTGGAAAGTCTTTTTCTCTCTAGCATTCTTTCGGATCTATGCTTTGCTAAACCATTTTCACAGGGAGACGTACCATTGATGGAGATAGCTATTTGATGGGGGTGCTATTGTGATTGGGCTCCATATCTCTTCCTCAAGTCGTTATTGGTTCAGGGAGTATCTTTATTGTATATTTGGATCATCTTGATGCCTTATTTTTAGTCTTCATTGACTATCATCTTTCTTTTGCAAATCGATTCTCATTGTAGATCTCTTTTGCAGTAGGAGGGTGACTTGGTCTCTCTTGTAGGGCATAGCGATTTCACTTGGCATGGAATGGAAAATGCTCGTAGTTGATCGGAAAGGGAATATCATCACCATACAGGGATAGTAGCAAGTATTTCCTGGTACGTTTGCATCATATTTTATTTTTCTCGAGCTTAATCCAATTGTCACCATTAAAACCCTCATTTTCTAGATATGATAGATCCATTACTTCTTTGAGTACGACCATAAAAACCCACTTTGGAATAAATATAAAAACACTAGATCTAAAGTTTCAACTCAAACCGACTTCATTTACCCCTGGATCTAGCACTAGTCATCTCTAGGTGGGACACCCTCCTTGGGTCTATGGTCAATTTTTCAGATCTATCAGTTGGGTATGCTTGAACCCCTCCAATATTCATAGATCTATTCTTCAAGAACCTATATCTAGTCTTTAAACACCCTGATCTACTACTTTGGGTCCACTTTTGTCTTATTTGCTTAAACCCTAGGTAGATACAATTTGGGTATTCATCATATGAACTAGATCTATCTAGATCTACTATCCTAACATCATTGTGGTTCATTTCTTCTATTGTTGAGAATATCTATCTTGCCTAATCCTCCTCAACTGGTTCTTAACTCTTATAAGCCACTATGTTTCCCTAGATCTAGATTTCTCCACCAAGATCTACTATGTGCTCCATTACATACCTTTAGAGTACCTTGTGTTGGTTCGCTAGCCCTGATAGGATAGTAAGTGTCTCCCCCTTGATCTTGCGTTAGCCTGATCTAAAGCAACAAGAGCCCATCCTATGTGACAAATACCCCTTTTCAGTATTGAACGAGGCCCTTGCGGTGTCACTTGGTTAGCTACCCTACCTCTACCATCCCGGATAGGATAATTTTGGTGGTAGCTACACTTTGAGTGATAACAAGACTCTTTCCATCATATGTCCTCAGCAACAAACATGCAGGAACCACACACACTCCCCACTGAACAACAATATAACATCAAGTCAAAATAATTTTGACCCCCTAGTCACATCGATTAGCTCAAAAATCCTATCCATGTGCCAGATGCATTCGAAGACGGTAACCTTTCCAATATCTCCCCTACCTTATAGGTTGATATCTTCATCACACCGGGAGTCGTTTAAAACATCTCTATTGGGGCTTCTTGCTCACCATAGGAAATTACTGATTTTACCACTCTATTTAAAGAGTTTCACGATGTCTTTGCATGGTCCTATGAATAAATGTTGGGTCTTGACCCAACAATTGTCGAACATCGCATTGACACTTGGATCAATGCCATCCTCGTCCAACAGAAACAACGCCCGGTCCACCCTTCTAAGGACCCTGCAATCAAATCCGAGATCGAAAAACTATTGCAATACGGATTTATTTTTCCCATCGCTTACACATCATTGGTGCATAACCCCATCCTGGTTAATAAAAAGAAGGGAACTATTCGTGTCTGTACCGATTTCTGAGACCTCAATTTAGCCTTCCCCAAGGATAAATTTCGCACGCCATTCATTGACCAAATCATTGACTCATGTGCTAGTACTGAAATGTTGTCCTTCATGGATGGGTTCTCCGAATATAAACAAGATACACATCCACCCCCAATATTAGTATAAAACTGTGTTTACCACACCATGGGGCGCCTTTTCCTACAAAGCCATGCCCTTCAATCTGAAAAATGCCGATGCCACTTTTCATCGAGCAATGGCATATGTTTTTAATGACTTCACTCACATCATCCTCACCATTTTAAACAACCTCACAGCCAAGTCTAAAAAACGATGTGCTCACCTTCAAGACCTTCGTAACATATTCACAAGATGTCACAAGTATAATATATGCTTAAACCCCCTCAAATGTGTATTTTGCATCATCGTTGGTCGCTTCTTAGGATTCATTGTTTCCAAATATGGTATCATTGTCGACCCTTCCAAGGTTCAATCCATCTTAGAATTACTAGCACGATGAACACAACGCCAGTTGCAGAGTGTCCAAGGTAAAGCCAATTTTCTTCGTTGTTTTGTTCACAACTATGCCACTCAGGCCCATGGATTTTTATGACTTCTCAGAAAATATCTTCCATTCAAGTGGGATGAATATGCCCAAACCGCCTTCGAGGATTTTAAACAATTATTATTATCAGCTCCCCTCATCTCTCCTCCGGACTTTAACAAAGATTTCATCTTATCTATATCCGCGTTAGATTCCACTGTAGCCAGTGTATTAATCCATCTTGCCGATAATTTCTAGGAACATGTCATATGTTATGTTATAAAAACCCTCACTGGACCTACACTCAACTACACCCATGATGAGAATGTCGCCCTTGCAATCATCCTTTCTATACAGAAATTCTACCACTATATCTTTCTCCAGAAAACAACTGTCGTCATTGATTCCAACCCTATACAATACATACTTAGCCGTAGGATTATCAACAATAAGTTGAAATCGTGGATCGTTATCTTACAATAATTCAAACTCAAATTTGTTATTCCCAAAAGTAAGAAATCCATGGCCTTAGCTGAACTCATTACATATTTTCCCTATACCACCATAAGCGAGTTTGTCTAGGACTAGTTACCGAATGAACACCTGTTTCTCATTACAGTTTAAGGTCCTTGGTATGACAATATCGTACTTTATCTCCTCACACAGAAATTCCCTCCCCACTTATCCCACGTCGATCACCGCAAAATACACCACCATGCACCACGATACCTTCTCATCGGAGACATCATATATCCTCGTGGCATTGATACTATTCTTCGACAATGTCTAACCCACGAATAAGTCGAGCAAGTTCTCAATGATTTCCATAGCGGCGCATGTGGTGGCCACCTTTTTGAAATAGCCACCGCCCAAAAAATCTTACAAGCAGGCTATTTTTGGCCCTCTGTATTCAAAGATTGTGTCTATGGCATCAAGCGCTGTGCAAAATGCTAGGTCTTTTCTGTTGATATATTTGTAACTTCGGAAGATATTCACTTGTATATTGTATGTATTACATTTGTACTTTATTGTATCCCCAATGGAGATGTATTATTCCTCCGATAGGAAGTGTCGTCATGTGTACTTGCAAGTGTCGCAAGTTATATTGTAAGTGTCATAACTTATACTTGATGGGTTATTAGACCACCTTGTTGGGGTCGGCCCTATATGAGTCATGTGGGTCAAAAAGTTATTAGACCACACTATTGGGGGTCAGCCCAGTCATCATTATGTTATGTTGTTAAGTTAGGGCCGACCTAGTTGAGTAAAGGTCAAGTGATGTAGTGTATAAATAGAGAGTGTGTCTCTCTCATTTTACACATTCTATTGTTCAATCACTTTGTATTAGTGAGAGAGAGGAGGACTGCGCACAAGGGGAGGAGGATCATGCTGCTGAATATGTCTATCTCTTGGGTTTGATCATGGTGATCCTTGTATTGATTCTTATTCTATCTCTGAGGAAGTTGCGGGGTTTTTCACCTTCTTGGTTTTCCTCGGTGAAATGTTTTGTGTCTCTTGTCTCTTGTCTCTTATGCTTGATATACTGTACATGTTGTTCTTTCAGTTAAGATCCTAGATCGGAATGTATTAAATTCTGAAAAACTAACATGGTATCAGAGCCAGCCTGAAAGAAGGCATGGTATGGCATTTATGATACTTGTTGCACTTGCGAAGCTAGAGCTTGATATAGAAAAAACCAGTCATCGTAGCACTTTCACTATAAATTCATTTTGGAAAAGTTTCAAGATCTAAAAATCTTACAGGTCGAAGATAAGATCCCCATGTACCTTGTGTTCGAAGGAGAGCCTCTAATTTGTTGTACTTTCAGATTTATGATCTGTACAATATAGGGTTTCTCCCTCTCCCAGATCTCAATCATAAACAGGTGACCCAGGAAACAAGGTCACAACTTGGGCTAGGAAGCTCCAAATGAAATTTTGTAAAAAGTGGAAACTAGGGCATGGACTGTACTTTCACAGGTCATATTTTCAGAGGCTGAAATTGGACCAGTGACACATGGCACTCCGTAGAAATTCGCTCTCTTGTTTTATCCCATAAATAGGTCACATTGCGACACTTGTCATAACTCTCTCTCAAAGAATCCATTTGAGGTCAGACCTATGGGGTTGGAAATTTAACAAGTCAGGATATCGCAGGCAGAAGTTTCAGACCCTGTAGATCCAAAATTTCTGAGTTACACTAGAAACAATCAGGTGCATATTTCTATCAAAACAAAATTGGATTTTGAGCACCTTGATTCATGGCTGCGGGAATTTAGGGTTTCAGAGAAAGTTGGAATTTTTGTAATCGGAGACCACAACTGGATTCTCCTCATCAAAATAAAAATTTAGAGACCAATATCAAATTTTTTTGTTGGGCAGAAGGCCGGGCTTGATCAAACTCTAGTTCAGGACTTTGATCGAAAAGGTGAAAAATTAGGGCTTCTGCAAAAATGAGAATTTTTGAAATCTGTGACCATAGCTGGAAGATCCTTAGAAAAATTGAAGTTTAGAGCTTTGCATCAAACTATTTGGTTGGGTGAAGCTCTGGGAAACTCAAACCCTAATTCAGGGTCCTCCCGAGTGAATCTGGAAGATTGAAAAGCAAAATTGAGGGGTGAAACTTTGCAGTTTTCAAATTCTAACTATACCAGGTTGATCAACTCATCAAGGCGCATCTTTCTATCCTTTTAGAAGTTTTAAATTCAAAGCTTGGATTTTTAGGGTTTCCTTGACAAACCCTAATCCAACTCCAGATCCAGTTTCTGCAAATCAAGTGGATTGGGTTAATCCTAGAAGAGAATGGATTGGCCACCTGCATAAGTGAACAAGTTCCAGTTTCAAAGGGAGATGAGGCTAAGAAGATTACAAGCAAACTCGATAGGTATAACTTAAGGGTATGTTTTGAAATCTGTTCATGATTAAGTTTATGATAGGATTGTCTTCATTAAGATTAGTACAATCTTGATTAATTTTAGACTTGTCATATCACCTTAATAAAAATATGAATGCATTATAGAAGATAATCATTGATTAGGGTTTTGACACTTATGATTGTACTAATGCATTGTGGTGTTGTATGTGGTTGATGTTGTCCGCTAACATGAAAGGTACATCAAGAAAGACAAATCAAGTTTTAGATCAAGAACATATTACCATGGTGACATGAAGACAAAAAATCATGAAGCTCTACTTACAAGGTATATATATAATTTGGTTCTACAATGCTTAACCTATGAGATATGCAGGTTACTAACACAAGTCATTGAAGAGAACAAGAAGACATTATCTGGGTATGTTAGACATAACTAGCAAACATGATAACCAGGTATGTTTTTCCTATATCAAGTTAGAATCCTACCTTGTGTTAGGATCTTATACTTTTGTATGAATGATTATTCTTGAAGTTAGAAGTTTAAGTAATCAACAATTTATGCATATTATGTTTCTTACTTTGATTAATGATATGAATAACCAGAAGAGACCTATGGTCATTAAGAATATGCATAAGTAATAGAAGTCCTCGCTGAAACCTTGAATACTAATGCTTGTGATAAATTACTTTTGTGTGAAATAATCATGACCATACATGTTAAGTTTAGGATGATAATGTTTTGATTGTATTGATATTATACTAATGGATGTATGATAATGTATGAGATCTTGAGGATGAAACTAGTGCACACTTAAGCATGCATAGTGGCCCAGGATGAATATAAATTCAAGGAAGGTAATCCAGGAAGCAAAGATCAAGAGGGAGCACACTCCAGTAGTTCTTGCAAAGAAGCAAAGACTTAGAGGGAGTCCACCCTACAACTAAGCAAAGATAAGTATTTGAATTGTTATATATATGATTACTTAAATGATGTTGTTCAGTCATGTACATGTTCCTAGATTTAGGATGTATATTATGCATTTTAGAAAAGGTTGCATTAATGAACAAGATACTAATAAAATAGTAATGGGTAAGTGGCCTATGGTACTGTACAACATTCCATTGCTACTTATCTAGAATGAAACCTCTTTGCTAACATGTTGGGAGTTGTGCACACCTTAACAATGTTCTGGTAGAGATGGAAGGCATCTAGAAAGTTACGGAATATGGATAAATGTTGTATTGAAGCATTGGCTAAGATAATTGCATGACTGTATGACATATGTATTTATGAATAAGAATTTGTTTTGAAATATATAAGATGTTTCTAATCATGCAATTGAACTTGTCTTGTAGGAAAGACCATGTACCTACAAAAGAAGGACTGCAACATTTGTTCCAGCATCAAAGTGCAAAGAAAACTATCTATTGAAGATACTTCGAGGAAGAAGTGATGGGACACATTTGCAGGAGCCATTCCAAGCATGGTGAGAGGAGGATCCTTCCCTTGGTTGTGGATGTAAGTGCTATGTGATGAACATCAGGACGATGCTCCAATTACTGCTTTGGATATGCATCAGTTGGATCATGTATATTGATATGCATCAGTTGGATGCTTTGTATGATCAGTTGGATCATGTATATGTATATGCATCAAGACGATGTAGTGACGATGATCAGGATGATCATGTGTGATGAGTATCAGGATGATGCTCTGGATGACTTGCATCAGGACGATGCTATGATGATGATCATGATGATGCATTACTTTCTAGGCATGGAGGTGTGGCAGAGTGCAGATGGAATCTTCCTTGGACAAGGGAAGTATGCAGTAGAGATCCTGAAGCTGTTCGGGATGATGGACTGCAAGGCCATGGCCACACCTATGGCATCGAACCTGAAGCTTCTGTGTGATGCTTCATCTGATCCAGTTGATGCCATCGTGTATTGTTAGATGATTGGGTCCTTGATGTGTTGATGTATATGTAACTTCGGAATGTATTTTACCCATGTGTATTGTATTCCTATAGAGATTTTATTATTCATCTATACAGAAGTGTTTGTATTCCTATAGAGATGTTATTATTCCTCTATACGGAAGTGTCGTCATTTATATTGTAAGTGTCGTAACTTATACTTGATTGGTTATTAGACCACCTTGATGGGGTCAACCCTGTATGAGTCATGTGGGTAAATGGGTTATTAGACCACCAAGTGTGGGGTCGGCCCGAATTAAGTTAACCATGGGTTATTAGGCTAAGCAAGACAAGTCGGCCCCATTAGTTTATTGGGCAGGACATGACAAGTATAAATAGAGATCGGGAGATATCTATTTTCTCACTCATTACTCACACTGCTCTCATTCAGAAAGTGGCGCACTTGTGATGAGGAGGATCTACTGCTAGGAGAAGACTATCTCTTGTACTTTTGCTGTATCATTTCTCTTTCTATCTTTGAAAAACTTGTGGGGTTTTCCACCTTCTTGGTTTTCCCCGGTGAAATTCTATGTCTCTTTTGTATCTGCATTATTGTGTCCATGATTGATATGCTGTAGATATGTCGTACATGTTATTCTCTCAGTTAAGATCTCAGATTTTGAGCATATTTTTGTCAAATCAGAATTGGATTTTTAGCACCTTCATTCATGGCTCCGGGAATTAGGGTTTCAGAGAAAGTTAGAATTTTTATAATTGGAAACCACGGCTGAATGCTACTCATCAAAATTGAAATTTAGAGACCAAGATCAAATTTTTTGGTTCGGCAGAAGGCTGGGCTTGATCAAACCCTAGTTCGGGACTTTGATCGGAAAGGTGGAAAATTAGGGCTTCTGCAAAAGTTGGAATTTCTTAAGTCTGTGACCATGGTTGGAAGCTCCTCAGAAAAATTGAAGTTTAGAGCTTTGGATCGAACCTTTTGGTTGGGTAGAAGGGTGGGCTTTATCAAACCCTAGTTCAGGATCCTGTCCAGAAGATCCGGAAGTTTCAAAGGCAACTTTGAGGGGTGAAACTTTGCAGGTTTCAAATTTTGAGTATATCGGCTTGATCAGCTCATCAAGGCACATCTTTCTATCCTTTCAGAAGTTTGAAATTCAAAGTTTGAATTTTTAGGGTTTCTCTGACAAACCCTAATCCAGCTCCAGATCCAGTTCCTGCAAATCAAGAGGATTTGGTTAATCCTAGAAGAGAATGGATTGGTCACCTACATAAGTGAAGAAGTTCTTGTTTCAGAGGGAGATGAGGCTAAGGCCTTACATAAGAATATTACAAGCAATCTCGACAGGTATGACTTATCTAGGTATGTTTCGAGATTTGTTCATGATTAAGTTTATGGTATGTTTGTCTTCATTTTATTATGGTTAGTACAATCTTGATTAAATTTAGACTTGTTGTATCACCTTAATAAAATTATGAATGCATGATAGAAGATATTCATTGATTAGGGTGTTGACACTTATGATTGTACTAATGCATTATGGTGTTGTATGAGGTTTATGTTATCCGCTAACATGAAAGGTACACCAAGAAAGACAAATCATGTTCTACTTCAAGAACACATGATTATGGTGACATGAAGACAAAGATTCATCCATTGTCATGGATCACTTATAAGATGTATTTACGAGGTATGTATAACTTGGTTCTATAATGGTTAACTTATGAGATATGCAAGTTACTAGCACAAGTCATTGAAGAGAACAAGAAGACATCATGTGGGTATAACTAGCTAACATACTAATCCAGGTATGTTTTTTTTTCTATATCAAGTTAGAATCCTACCTTGTGATAGGATCTCTTATATAAGTATACATGGCATGATTGATAATGATTATTCATAGGTTCGAATAATCATGGGTGTATGCATATTATGTTTCTTACCTTAATTGATGATATGACTAACCAGAAGAGTCATGAAAGTATAGGTTTGAGTAATCATGGGTTTATGCATATTATGTTTCTTACTTTAATTTATGATATGACTAACCATAAGAGTCCTTGAATACTAATGCTTATTATTTCTGTTTGAAATTATCATGACTATACATGCTTGAGATTATTGTGTTTTGATAGTATTGAGAATATAATAATAAATGTATGATTATGTATGAGATCTCGAGGATATCACAATAATGATACTTGTAAGCATGCATAGTGATAGCGGATGGATATAAGTTCAAGGACATGTAATCCAGGAAGCAAAGATCAAGAGGGAGCACACTCCAGTGGTTTCTGCAAGGATGCAGATATTCAAAGGGAGTCAACCACTTCTCACAATCCACATCAGAATGGAGTTGCAAAGATTCAGAGGGAGTCCACCCAAAAACCAAACAAAGATAAGTATTTGAATTGTCATTTCTTACGTATTTGTTTTTTTAAATAATGTTGTTCAGAGATGTATATGCTTATGTTCCTAGACTTGGGTTGTGTATTATGCATATTAGAATAATTGCATTAATGAACAGTATACTACTAATATGCATGTGATGGGTAAGTGGCCTATGGCACTATACAACATTCCATTGCTACTTATCTAGAATGAAACCTCTTTGCTGACATGTTGGGAGTAGTGCAAACTCTTAACAATGTTCTGGTAGAGATTGGAAGACATCTAGAAAGTTACAGGATATGGATGAATGTTGAAGCATTGGCTAAAATAATTGCATGATTGTATGATATATTTCTTTATGTGTAAGAATTTGTTCTGAAAACTATGAGATGTTTCTAATTATGCAATTTAACTTGTTTTGTAGGAAATATTGTATACCTTCACCTACAAAAGAAGGACTACAACATTTGTTCTAGCAACAAAGATATCTATTGAAGATATTGAAGTTCCCAGGATCTGGGATGAAGTAATGGAAGAATGCCATGATCAGTCGATCATGAAGAATGATGTTTGGGATGCAGTCCCAAGACCTAAAGGGAAGTCTGGTGTGACTTCCAAATGGATCTATAAGATCAAGCATGCTGCATATGGTAGCATGGAGAAATACAAAACGAGGTTTGTATCTTGTGGCTTCTCCCAGAAAAAGGGATTGAGTATGAAGAGACTTCTACACCTATAGCCAGGCACACTTCCATCAGATCAGTACTTGCTCTGGCTGCAGTGATGAAATGGAAGATACACCAGATAGATGTCAAGACAGCTTTCTTGAATGGTGTAGTCGAAGAGGAAGTGTATGTGGAGTAGCCTCTTGGTTTTGAGACACATGACGGGAAGTCATATATGTGCAGAGCTTGGTATGGTAGGATAGACAACTTTCTATCCAGTTTGGGCTTTACCAAGCGTAAAGCGAATTCCAACCTTTACTACAAGGTTGAGGAAGGAAATCCAATGATACTACTTTTGTATATGGATGACCTGTTTGTTACAGGTGAGGATAGATTGATTGCCATCATGCAGTGGAAGCTTGCTGCCGAGTTTGAGATGAAGATCTTGGAGATGATGCATTACATTCTAGGCATGGAGGTGTGGCAGAGTGTAGATGGAATCTTCCTTTGACAAGGGAAGTTTGTAGTAAACATCTTGAAGAGGTTCGGGATGATGGACTGCAAGGCCATGGCTACACCTATGGCATCAAACCCGAAGCTTCTATGTGATGCTTCATCTGAGCCGGTTGATGTCACTATGTATCGTCAGATGATTGGGTCCTTGATGTATCTGACAAATACGATACCAGATATTTGCTTTGTGGTGAACACATTGAGCCAGTTCATGACGGATACGAGAGGTGTTCACCTGGTCGATGTAAAGCATATTCTAAGGTACCTGAAGGGTACGGTTGATTATGAGATCAAGTATGATGTGAATTAAAAGTTGAACCTGCAGGGCTATGTTGATTCGGACTGGGCAAGCAATGTTCCAGATAGGAAGAGCACTTCAGGGTGCTGCTTCAGTATGGGATCAGTTGTGATCTATTGGTTTATCAAGAAGCAATCCTGCGTAGCACTAAGTATAGCTGAAGCAGAGTATGTTGTAGCTTGTCCAGCTAGTTATGAGGCAGTATGACTCCGGAAGCTACTGTCTGAGTTATTTGATCTCCCACTGGAGGCTACTAGTATCTTTTGTGACAACCAGAGTTGTGTGAAGCTGTCTGAGAACCCGGTGTTCCATGATAGGTCGAAACCCATTTAGATCAAATATCAGTATATCAGGGATGTGGTGCAGAGAGGAACAGTGAAGCTCCTGTATGTTGCGACGGATGAGCAGGTTGCAGATGTGCTGACGAAGCCACTAGCCAGAGTGAAGTTCAAGTGCTTCAGAGAGAGGCTTGGTGTTATTCAGATTGATGACACTTCGAGGAAGAAGTGATGGACACATTTGCAGGAGCCATTCCAAGCATGGTGAGAGGAGGATCCTTCCCATGGTTGTGGTTGTAAGCGCTGGATGATGAGCATCAGGACGATGCTATAGTTACTGCTCTGTATATGCATCAGTTAGATGCTTTGATCAGTGTGATCATGTATTTGTATAAGCATCATGTTGGATGCTTGATATGATCAGGTGGATCATGTATTTATGTACCATGTGGATACATTGTATGATCAAGTGGATCATGTATTTTTTGTATATGTATCAGGTGGATTCATTGTATGATCAAGTAGATCATGTATTTATGTATGTATCAGGTGGATGGATTGTATGATCAGGTAGATCATGTACTTATGTATGTATCAGGTGGATGCATTGTATGATTAGGTAGATCATGTACTTATGTATGTATCAGGTGGATGCATTGTATGATCAGGTAGATCATGTACTTATGTATGATCAGGTAGATCATGTACTAATGTATGTATCAGGAGGATGCACTGTATGATTAGGTAGATCATGTATGATGATATGTATCAGGTAGATACGGTGTATGCATCAGACGGTGATCAGGATGATCACATATGACGAGCTTCAGGATGTTGCTCCAGATGATATGCATCAGGATGATGCTATGACGGTGATTAGGATGATCACAAATGATGAGCTTCAGGATGTTGCTCCAAATGATATGCATCAGGATGATGCTATGATGGTGATTAGGATGATCACAAATGACGAGCTTCAAGATGTTGCTCCATATGATATGCATCAGGATGATGCTATGATGGTCATCAGGATGATCACAGATGACGAGCTTCAAGATGTTGCTCCAGATGATATGCATTAGGTTGATGCTATGATGATGATCAAGTAGATCATATGATGATGTACATCAAGATGATGTATAGTAAGTATCAGGTCGATGCTCTATGGCCATGGACAGGTTGTGCAGGTAGCATAAAAAGACCCTTTAAAATCTAGACAGGTAGAGCGATGTGCTTGTAACATCCTAGGATGCTCTATCGAGATCCAGATAGGTAGAGCAGTGTGCTTGTAACATCCTGGGATGCTCTATTGATTAATTTTAGACTTGTCATATCACCTTAATAAAAATATGAATGCATTATAGAAGATATTCATTGATTAGGGTTTTGACACTTATGATTGTACTAATGCATTGTGGTGTTGTATGTGGTTGATGTTGTCCGCTAACATGAAAGGTACATCAAGAAAGACAAATCAAGTTTTAGATCAAGAACATATTACCATGGTGACATGAAGACAAAAAATCATGAAGCTCTACTTACGAGGTATATATATAATTTGGTTCTACAATGCTTAACCTATGAGATATGCAGGTTACTAACACAAGTCATTGAAGAGAACAAGAAGACATTATGTGGGTATGTTAGACATAACTAGAAAACATGATAACCAGGTATGTTTTTCCTATATCAAGTTAGAATCCTACCTTGTGTTAGAATCTTATACTTTTGTATGAATGATTATTCTTGAAGTTAGAAGTTTAAGTAATCAACAATTTATGCATATTATGTTTCTTACTTTGATTAATGATATGAATAACCAGAAGAGACCTATGGTCATTAAGAATATGCATAAGTAATAGAAGTCCTCCCTGAAACCTTGAATACTAATGCTTGTGATAAATTACTTGTGTGTGAAATAATCATGACCATACATGTTAAGTTTAGGATGATAATGTTTTGATTGTATTGATATTATACTAATGGATGTATGATAATGTATGAGATATTGAGGATGAAACTAGTGCACACTTAAGCATGCATAGTGGCCCAGGATGAATATAAGTTTAAGGAAGGTAATCCAGGAAGCAAAGATCAAGAGGGAGCACACTCCAGTAGTTCTTGCAAGGAAGCAAAGACTGAGAGGGAGTCCACCCTACAACTAAGCAAAGATAAGTATTTGAATTGTTATATATATGATTACTTAAATGATGTTGTTCAGTCATGTACATGTTCCTAGATTTAGGATGTATATTATGCATTTTAGAAAAGGTTGCATTAATGAACAAGATACTAATAAAATAGTAATGGGTAAGTGGCCTATGGTACTGTACAACATTCCATTGCTACTTATCTAGAATGAAACCTCTTTGCTAACATGTTGGGAGTTGTGCACATCTTAACAATGTTCTGGTAGAGATGGAAGGCATCTAGAAAGTTACGGAATATGGATAAATGTTGTATTGAAGCATTGGCTAAGATAATTGCATGACTGTATGACATATGTATTTATGAATAAGAATTTGTTTTGAAATATATAAGATGTTTCTAATCATGCAATTGAACTTGTCTTGTAGGAAAGACCATGTACCTACAAAAGAAGGACTGCAACATTTGTTCCAGCAACAAAGTGCAAAGAAAACTATCTATTGAAGATACTTCAAGGAAGAAGTGATGGGACACATTTGCAGGAGCCATTCCAAGCATGGTGAGAGGAGGATCCTTCCTTGGTTGTGGATGTAAGTGCTATGTGATGAACATCAAAACGATGCTCCAGTTACTGCTTTGGATATGCATCAGTTGGATCATGTATATTGATATGCATCAGTTGGATGCTTTGTATGATCAGTTGGATCATGTATATGTATATGCATCAAGACGATGTAGTGACGATGATCAGGATGATCATGTGTGATGAGTATCAGGATGATGCTCTGGATGACTTGCATCAGGACGATGCTATGATGATGATCAGGATGATGCATTACTTTCTAGGCATGGAGGTGTGGCAGAGTGCAGATGGAATCTTCCTTGGACAAGGGAAGTATGCAGTAGAGATCCTGAAGCTGTTCGGGATGATGGACTGCAAGGCCATGGCCACACCTATGGCATCGAACCTGAAGCTTCTGTGTGATGCTTCATCTGATCCAATTGATGCCATCGTGTATCGTTAGATGATTGGGTCCTTGATGTGTTGATGTATATGTAACTTCGGAATGTATTTTACCCATGTGTATTGTATTCCTATAGAGATTTTATTATTCATCTATACGGAAGTGTTTGTATTCCTATAGAGATGTTATTATTCCTCTATACGGAAGTGTCGTCATTTATATTGTAAGTGTCGTAACTTATACTTGATTGGTTATTAGACCACCTTGATGGGGTCAACCCTGTATGAGTCATGTGGGTAAATGGGTTATTATACCACCAAGTGTGGGGTCGGCCCGGATTAAGTTAACCATGGGTTATTAGGCTAAGCAAGACAAGTCGGCCCCATTAGTTTATTGGGCAGGACATGACAAGTATAAATAGAGATCGGGAGATATCTATTTTCTCACTCATTACTCACACTGCTATCATTCAGAAAGTGGCGCACTTGTGACGAGGAGGATCTACTGCTAGGAGAAGACTATCTCTTGTACTTTTGTTGTATCATTTCTCTTTCTATCTTTGAGGAACTTGCGGGGTTTTCCACCTTCTTGGTTTTCCCCGGTGAAACTCTATGTCTCTTGTGTATCTGCACTATTGTGTCCATGATTGATATGTTGTAGATATGTCGTTAATGTTATTCTCTCAGTTAAGATCTCAGATTTTGAGCATATTTTTGTTAAATCAGAATTGGATTTTGAGCACCTTCATTCATGGCTCTGGGAATTAGGGTTTCAGAGAAAGTTAGAATTTTTATAATTGGAGACCACGGCTAAATGCTACTCATCAAAATCGAAATTTAGAGACCAAGATCAAATTTTTTGGTTGGACAGAAGGCTGGGCTTGATCAAACCCTAGTTCGGGACTTTGATCGGAAAGGTGGAAAATTAGGACTTCTGCAAAAGTTGAAATTTCTTAAGTCTGTGACCATGGTTGGAAGCTCCTCAAAAAAATTGAAGTTTAGAGCTTTGGATCGAACCTTTTGGTTGGGTAGAAGGGTGGGCTTTATCAAACCCTAGTTCAGGATCCTGTCCAGAAGATCCAGAAGTTTCAAAGGAAACTTTCAGGGGTGAAACTTTGCAGGTTTCAAATTTTGAGTATATCGGCTTGATCAGCTCATCAAGGCGCATCTTTCTATCCTTTCAGAAGTTTGAAATTCAAAGTTTGAATTTTTAGGGTTTCTCTGAAAAACCCTAATCCAACTCCAGATCCAGTTCCTACAAATCAAGAGGATTGGGTTAATCCTAGAAAAGAATGGATTGGTCACCTACATAAGTGAAGAAGTTCCTGTTTCAGAGGGAGATGAGGCTAAGGCCTTACATAAGAAGATTACAAGCAATCTCGACAGGTATGACTTATCCAGGTATGTTTCGAGATTTGTTCATGATTAAGTTTATGGTATGTTTGTCTTCATTTTATTATGGTTAGTACAATCTTGATTAAATTTAGACTTGTTGTATCACCTTAATAAAATTATGAATGCATGATAGAAGATATTCATTGATTAGGGTGTTGACACTTATGATTGTACTAATGCGTTATGGTGTTGTATGAGGTTTATGTTGTCCACTAACATGAAAGGTACACCAAGAAAGACAAATCATGTTCTAGTTCAAGAACACATGATTATGGTGACATGAAGACAAAGATTCATCCATTGTCATGGATCACTTATAAGATGTATTTACGAGATATGTATAACTTGGTTCTATAATGGTTAACTTATGAGATATGCAAGTTACTAGCACAAGTCATTGAAGAGAACAAGAAGACATCATGTGGGTATAACTAGCTAACATACTAATCCAGGTATGTTTTTTTTTCTATATCAAGTTAGAATCCTACCTTGTGGTAGGATCTCTTATATAAGTATACATGGCATGTTTGATAATGATTATTCATAGGTTTGAATAATCATGGGTGTATGCATATTATGTTTCTTACCTTAATTGATGATATGACTAACCAGAAGAGTCATGAAAGTATAGGTTTGAGTAATCATGGGTTTAGGCATATTATGTTTCTTACTTTAATTTATGATATGACTAACCATAAGAGTCCTTGAATACTAATGCTTATTATTTATGTTTGAAATGATCATGACTATACATGCTTGAGATTATTGTGTTTTGATAGTATTGAGAATATACTAATAAATGTATGATTATGTATGAGATCTCGAGGATTCACAATAATGATACTTGTAAGCATGCATAGTGATAGCGGATGGATATAAGTTCAAGGACATGTAATCCAAGAAGGAAAGATCAAGAGGGAGCACACTCCAGTGGTTTCTGCAAGGATGCAGATATTCAAAGGGAGTCGAACACTTCTCACAATCCACATCAGAATGGAGTTGCAAAGATTCAGAGGGAGTCCACCCAAAAACCAAACAAAGATAAGTATTTGAATTGTCATTTCTAACGTATTTGTTTTTTTAAATAATGTTGTTCAAAGATGTATATGCTTATGTTCCTAGACTTGGGTTGTGTATTATGCATATTAGAATAATTGCATTAATGAACAGTATACTACTAATATGCATGTGATGGGTAAGTGGCCTATGGCACTATACAACATTCCATTTCTAATTATCTAGAATGAAACCTCTTTGCTGACATGTTGGGAGTAGTGCAAGATCTTAACAATGTTCTGGTAGAGATTGGAAGACATCTAGAAAGTTACAGGATATGGATAAATGTTGAAGCATTGGCTAAAATAATTGCATGATTGTATGATATATTTCTTTATGTGTAAGAATTTGTTCTGAAAATATGAGATGTTTCTAATCATGCAATTCAACTTGTTTTGTAGGAAATATTGTATACCTTCACCTACAAAAGAAGGACTACAACATTTGTTCTAGTAACAAAGATATCTATTGAAGATATTGAAGTTCCCAGGATCTGGGATGAAGTAATGGAAGAATGCCATGATCAGTCAAACATGAAGAATGATGTTTGGGATGCAGTACCAAGACCTAAAGGGAAGTCTGGTGTGACTTCCAAATGGATCTATAAGATCAAGCATGCTGCAGATGGTAGCATGGAGAAATACAAAACGAGGTTTGTATCTTGTGGCTTCTCCCAGAAAAAGGGATTGAGTATGAAGAGACTTCTACACCTATAGCCAGGCACACTTCCATCAGATCAGTACTTGCTCTGGCTGCAGTGATGAAATGGAAGATACACCAGATAGATGTCAAGACAGCTTTCTTGAATGGTGTAGTCGAAGAGGAAGTGTATGTGGAGTAGCCTCTTGGTTTTGAGACACATGACGGGAAGTCATATATGTGCAGAGCTTGGTATGGTAGGATAGACAACTTTCTATCCAGTTTGGGCTTTATTAAGCGTAAAGCGAATTCCAACCTTTACTACAAGGTTGAGGAAGGAAATCCAATGATACTACTTTTGTATATGAATGACCTGTTTGTTACAGGTGAGGATAGATTGATTGCCATCATGCAGCGGAAGCTTGCTGCCGAGTTTGAGATGAAGATCTTGGAGATGAGGCATTACATTCTAGGCATGGAGGTGTGGCAGAGTGTAGATGGAATCTTCCTTCGTCAAGGGAAGTTTGTAGTAAACATCTTGAAGAGGTTCGGGATGATGGACTGCAAGGCCATGGCTACACCTATGGCATCGAACCCGAAGCTTCTGTGTGATGCTTCATCTGAGACGGTTGATGTCACTATGTATCATTAGATGATTGGGTCCTTGATGTATCTGACAAATATGATACCAGATATTTGCTTTGTGGTGAACACATTGAGCTAGTTCCTGACGGATACGAGAGGTGTTCACCTGGTTGCTGTAAAGCATATTCTGAGGTACCTGAAGGGTACGGTTGATTATGAGATCAAGTATGATGCGAATTAAAAGTTGAACCTGCAGGGCTATGTTGATTCGGACTGGGCAGGCAGTGTTCCAGATAGGAAGAGCACTTCAGGGTGCTGCTTCAGTATGGGATCAACTGTGATCTATTAGTTTAGCAAGAAGCAATCCTGCGTAGCACTAAGTACAGCCGAAGCAGAGTATGTTGTAGCTTGTCCAGCTAGTTATGAGGCAGTATGACTCCGGAAGCTACTGTCTGAGTTATTTGATCTCCCACTGGAGGCTACTGGTATCTTTTTTGACAACCAAAGTTGTGTGAAGCTGTCTGAGAACCCGGTGTTCCATGACAGGTCGAAACCCATTAAGATCAAATATCACTATATCAGGGATGTGGTGCAGAGAGGAGCAGTGAAGCTCCTGTATGTTGCGACGGATGAGCAGGTTGTAGATGTGCTGACGAAGTCACTAGCCAGAGTGAAGTTCAAGTGCTTCAGAGAGAGGCTTGGTGTTATTCATATTGATGACACTTCGAGGAAGAAGTGATGGACACATTTGCAGGAGCCATTCCAAGCATGGTGAGAGGAGGATCCTTCCCATGGTTGTGGTTGTAAGCGTTGGATGATGAGCATCAGGACGATGCTATAGTTACTGCTCTGTATATGCATCAGTTAGATGCTTTGATCAGTGTGATCATGTATTTGTATAAGCATCATGTTGGATGCTTGATATGATCAGGTGGATCATGTATTTATGTACCATGTGGATACATTGTATGATCAAGTGGATCATGTATTTTTTGTATATGTATCAGGTGGATGCATTGTATGATCAAATAGATCATGTATTTATGTATGTATCAGGTGGATGGATTGTATGATCAAGTAGATCATGTACTTATGTATGTATCAGGTGGATGCATTGTATGATTAGGTAGATCATGTACTTATGTATGTATCAGGTGGATGCATTGTATGATCAGGTAGATCATGTACTTATGTATGATCAGGTAGATCATGTACTAATGTATGTATCAGGAGGATGCACTGTATGATTAGCTAGATCATGTATGATGATATGTATCAGGTAGATACGGTGTATGGATCAGATGGTGATCAGGATGATCACAAATGACGAGCTTCAGGATGTTGCTCCAGATAATATGCATCAGGATGATGCTATGATGGTGATTAGGATGATGACAAATGACGAGCTTCAGGATGTTGCTCCAGATGATATGCATCAGGATGATGCTATGATGGTGATCAGGATGATCACAAATGACGAGCTTCAGGATGTTGCTCCAGATGATATGCATCAGGATGATGCTATGATGGTCATCAGGATGATCACAGATGACGAGCTTCAAGATGTTGCTCCAGATGATATGCATTAGGTTGATGCTATGATGATGATCAAGTTGATCATATGATGATGTACATCAAGATGATGTATAGTAAGTATCAGGTCGATGCTCTATGGCCGTGGACAGGTTATGCAGGTAGCATAAAAAAGACCCTTTAAAATATGGACAGGTAGAGCGATGTCCTTGTAACATCCTAGGATGCTCTATCGAGATCCAGATAGGTAGAGCGGTGTGCTTGTAACATCCTAGGATGCTCTAAGTAGGTTTTGCTACGGTTTCACATAGAAAAGATCATTTAAAATTCAGACAGGTAGAGTGGTGTGCTCGTAACATCCTAGGATACCCTATCGAGATCCAGACAGGTAGAGCGGTGTGCTCGTAACATCCTGGGATGGTCTGAGAATGTTTTGCGAAAGTTCACTTAGAAAAGATCTTTTAAAATCCGTACAGGTAGAGCGGTGTGCTCGTAACATCCTGGGATGCTCTATCGAGACCCAGACAGGTAGAGCGATGTGCTCGTAACATTTTGGAATGCTTTGAGTAGGTTTTGTGAAGGTCAACATGTAAAAGATCCTGGAATATCCGATAGGTTGAGGAGTGTGCTCGTAATCAGTCCAAGGATGCTCTTTCGAGGTTTTGTTGAGGCACGTAATCAGTCCTGAGTATTCCACTGTATGGCTAGTGATGATGAATACCTACAGGTGGTGGCCCTACATCCAATATGAAAAAGGACTTGCTCTGTAGAACTTCCTATGATGAGTAGATCGGAGATTGATTGAGATAGCAACAACAATGACGATGATTATGATTCGAGGATGATGATTTGCTGATGATGATCCAGAGAAGAAGACTTGTGCTAGCAGATCTATGTCAAGAAATACCTTCCTAGTTAAGAGGGAGTGTTGATGTATATGTAACTTTAGAATTTATTTTAGCCATGTGTATTGTATTCCTATAGAGATGTTATTATTCCTCTATACGAAAGTGTTTGTATTCCTATAGAGATGTTATTATTCCTCTATATGGAAGTGTCATCATTTATATTGTAAGTGTTGTAACTTCTACATGATGAGTTATTAGACCACCTTGATGTGGTCGGCCCTGTTTGAGTCATGTGGGTAAATGGGTTATTAGACCACCAAGTGTGGGGTCGGCCCGGATTAAGTTAACCATGGCTTATTAGGCTAAGCTAGACAAGTTGGCCTCATTAGTTTATTGGGCAGGACAGGACAAGTATAAATAGAGATCGGGAGATCTATATTTGATCACTCATTACTCACACTTCTCTCATTTGGAAAGTGGCACACTTGTGAGGAGGAGGATCTGCTGCTAGGAGAAGACTATCTCTTGTACTTTGGTTGTATCATTTCTCTTTCTATCTCTGAGGAAGTTGCGGGGTTTTTCACCTTCTTGGTTTTCTCCGGTGAAACTCTGTGTCTCTTGTGTGTCTGCATTATTGTGTCCATGATTGATATGTTGTACATGTTATTCTCTCAGTTAAGATCTTAGATCAAATTGAAAATTCTGAAAAACTAACATGATGTAACTGCCGAACACGAGACCAGATATTTGCTTTGCGGTGAACACCTTGAGCTAGTTCCTAACGGATCCTAGACATGTTTACCTGATTGCTGTAAAGAATATTCTAAGATACCTGAAAGGTACAGTTGATTATGGGCTCAAGTATGATGTGAATCAAAAGGTTAAACTAGAGGGTTATGTTGATTCAGATTGGTCCAGGCAGTGCTGTAGATCGGAAGAGCACTTTGGGGTACTGCTTTACTATGGGATCCGGTATGATCTCTTGGTTTAGAAGGAAGCAGTCCTGTGTGGCACTGAGTATAATCGAAGCAGAATATGTCGCAGCTTGTTCAGCTAGTTGTGAGGCAGTATGGTTGAGGAAGCTACTGTCTGAGTTATTTGATCTCCCGTTGGATGCTACTAGTATCTTTTGTGACTATCAGAGTTGTGTGAAGCTGTCTAAGAACCCCGTGTTCCATGACAGGTCAAAGCAAATTGAGATCAAATATCACTATATTAGGGATATGGTGCAGAGAGGAGCAGTGAAGCTCCTATATGTTGCAACAGACAAGCAGATAGCCGATGTGTTGACCAAGCCGCTGGCTAGAGTGAAGTTTGAGTACTTCAGAGAGAGGCTTGGTGTACTTCAGATCGAGATTCCTTCCAAGGGGAAGTGATGAGTCCGAAGACATAGATGCACATGAGCCATTCTCACACGGTGGTAGGTGTGTCCTCCCATAGTGTAGATATAAGGGCTGGGGCCATTCTGACATGGTTGAAGTGTGTCTTCCCATGGTCGTTGATATAAGTGTTGTGCCATTCGAGCATGGTTGAAGTGTGTCTTCCCATGGCTGTGATATAAGTGCTGTGCCATTCGAGCATGGTTGAAGTGTGTCTTCCCATGGCTGCGATATAAGTGTTGTTCCATTCTCGCATGGTTGAAGTGTGTCTTCCCATGGCATAGATATAAGTGCCGAGCCTTTCACGGATGGTTGAAGTGTGTCTTCCCATGCCGGTGAGTGTAAGTGCTGTGTTATGTGCATCTGGGTTGCGCTCCATGGACGATGAGGTGATCTGAGGATGATGAGGTGACAGTATGGTACATAGGTTTTTGCAGAGGCATATAATCAATCCTGAGATGCTCTTGCAGGTTTTGCAGAGGCAGTGTAATCTGTCCTGGGAGATTTTGCAGGTTTTGTAGAGGTAGTGTAGTCAGTCCTGAGGTGTACCTACTTGATGGATTTCTCACTGAGATGACATGATCAGTATGATCATGAGTATTAGAATGATAGTCCGTGGCCGTGGAAAGGTTGTGCAGTTGCATGTAAAATATCCTAGGAGATCCGATAGGTTGATTTGTGTGCTCGTAATCAATCCTGGTATGCTCTTTCAAGGTTTTGCCATGACCACATGTAATATTGCCCTAGGAGATCCGATAGGTTGAGCTGTGTGCTCTTAATCAGTCTTGGGATGCTCTTTTGAGGTTTTGTGGAGGTGACATATAATATTTCCCTGGGAGATCTGATAGGTTGAGCAGTGAGCTCGTAAAATTCCTGGGATGCTCTGTCGAGGTTTTGTTGATGCACGTAATAAGTCCTGAGGATTCCACAGTATGGCTAGAGATGATGAAAACCGACATGGAGGCTAGGCCTACATCTAGCTTGAAAAAGGGTTCACTCTGTAGAAATTCCTATGATGAGTAGATTGGAGATTGATTGAGATAGTAGCAGCAATGATGATGATGATGCTCTGTGATCCAGTGATGATGATCCATCTCCAGAATTGAAGACTTGTGCCTATATGTATTGATGACTTGTGTCAAGAGAATACCTTCCTAGTTAAGAGGAAGTGTTGATGTATTTGTAACTTCGGAAGATAATCACTTGCATATTGTATGTATTACATTTGTATTTTATTGTATCCCTGACGGAGATGTAGTATTCCTCCTATTGGAAGTGTCGTCATGTGTACTTGCAAGTGTCACAAGTTATATTGTAAGTGTCGTAACTTATACTTGATGGGTTATTAGACCAACTTGTTGGGGTCGGCCCTATATGACTCATGTGGGTCAAAAGGTTATTAGACCACCCTATTGGGGGTCGGCCCAGTCAACATTATGAAATGTGGTTAAGTTAGGGTCGACCTAGTTGAGTAAAGGTCAAGTGATGTAGTGTATAAATAGAGAGTGTGTCTCTCTCATTTTACACATTCTATTGTTCACTCACTTCGTATTAGTGAGAGAGAGGAGGAGTGCGCACAAGTGAAGGAGGAGCATGTTGCTTGAGATGTCTATCTCTTGGGTTTGATTATGGTGATCCTTGTATTGATGCTTATTCTATCTCTGAGGAAGTTGCGGAGTTTTTCACCTTCTTGGTTTTCCCCAGTGAAATGTTTTGTGTCTCTTATCTCTTGTCTCTTATGCTTGATATGCTGTACATGTTGTTCTTTCAGTTAAGATCATAGATCAGAATGTATTGAATTCTGAAAAACTAACATTTTCCTGCAAAACACGGTCTCCCCCCGCACCACTCCATGTAGTCATCACTGCTAGTCCATTCTGCAAATGGGAAATTGACTTTATGGAATGCCTTCCAGTTTAATCCCAAGTTCATCATCATATAATCATCGTTGTAAACTATTTTACCAAATGGGATGAAGCAATTCCCAGGATTGATTGTAAAGTGGTAACCGCGACACAGTTCTTCTTCAACCACATCATCTCCTGCTTCGGCATTCCCAAACAATTCATCTTCGACAATGGAAGACACTTCCGTGATGAAACATTGGAAGAACTATCGCGGCTATTAGGCCTTAAACATGAATTTTCAACCACTTATTACCCTCAGGAAAATAGCCAGGTGGGAACTGTTAACAAAATCCTCAAAACTATGCTCCAACATACGATGGACAAAAATAAAACCAGCTGGAACCACATGATCTTTCCTTCCCTTTGGGATTACGACACTTAAATTAATACTGCCATAGGTTTTACCCCATTTCACCTAGTGCATGGTGTAGAATCCATCCTCCCAATCGAGTGTCAAAATCCTACTCTCCAATCCTCCGTCGAATTGCTACCTGATACCCCTACACTGGATCAATGCCTATTCATGTTGGGACAAATTGATGAAGAACGTGGTGACTCCCTTCAACAGAATGAAGCCATGGAAGTCTGCTCCAAGGCACATTATGACCAACACGTCTGAACACACACCTTTAATGAAGGTGACTTTGTCCTTTTGTTCAATGCCAAAAAATACAGTAAACCATGACCTGGGAAATTTGTATCTAAATGGACAGGCCATTGCGTCAATAAGCATTGTCTCCAAAAAGGATCCTATATCTTAACAGACCATGAAGTTATCACCCTGAATAACCTGGTCAATGGGTTGTACCTCAAAAGGTTTTATCCTTAATTCTTTAATACCCCATAGGTACAAGATGTTTTGGTTATATGATTTCTGCATTGTCAATACCTTGGTCATGTTATTTACTGCACTTAGGTATGTGCACAATGTGTGCGGGATCTCGTTCAGAACAATATGGAGCCTCTTTCTTTCCATTATAATAATAGAACTCCAAGCTCTAACAACAAGGGTCATCTAGTCTACCACAGGTATCATTCTGAAACTAGCATATAGACATTATTTTGTAAATTAAGTAAAGTATATGGTATATGGATTATTTTATTTATTTTATTTCTAATTCAACCATTAAGTAAAGTATTTTACTATCCAAAAACTAACCCAAATACCATACTTAGAACTGTTAAATCCCAACTAAATTAACAACAGTTTAACTTACTGTTTTAATTAAGCAGATTCTCTCCACATTTTTGGAATAGAGGTAGATTTATGAAAGTCTTAGATTCATAGAGATTCTTCATTATCATCTTTTTGTATTTGTATGAACTTATATAAGCTTACATAATCTCTGCCACTAGATTAGATGTGGACGTAAATGATCTGTCAACACAGGTGGATTGGTTTTCATGGACATTTTACCAGGAGATTTGCCCCCACCTTGGACTCAATAGTGAAATTGACACTAGTAGGCACTGCACCAAGATATCACTCAACCTACGGGATCCTTGAAACTTCATTTCCACGATTATTTGTGTAGGGATATTTTTAGGTTTTGATCAGATTATTACATACAAATTTTTACAAGGCTTCCAGCCGCTTGATTTCTTTTTTTCTTTAAATTTTGAGTGATTTTTAATGTATTTATGTGATTTTGAATGTATTTATGGGGGAAATTTATGAAATAGGTTAATCCATAGAACTCCATTACAAGGGATTTTACTATAGTAATTATTTTACAATATACCAAGTAGTATAGCTGTTTAAAATTTTGAGGCAACTTTCTAATAAGCTTTAGACACAATTGCATCAACACTTTTTAAGCTTTTGAAAGAATGATAGGTAATTTATTTTCCATTTATCCTATTGTAGTCAACCACTCTCTACTTGTACAAAAGCTGAAATTGATGAGTATAAGTTGTAATCTGAATGGTTTAGCCTCACATGGTGTGAACAATAGCAAACATCCAAACAGTTCCCAGTTTAACAATGGGAAAAACTTCAGGATTCATTTGATACAACCTGGTTGTCCAATTTATATGCATGTAAATTGGTATATATGTTCATATACTCAGCGCAATAAGCAAGTTTAGTATGGCGAACATTATTCATTTAGTGGCGTAGCCTTAATTGCTGGCTGAGTGGAGCATACTTAGCATTTATAGATTGGAAGCAATTTAGATCCAACCAAGGTTGGAATTTGGTGGCAGCTTTACTAGTAGTACTATTTTTTTTACTTTTTGGATTTTTATCTTCCCATCACAAAATGTTTTGTTGAAATATTTACCCTTTAATAATACATTTTCCTTCACTCATTGTACTTAATTGTACTTAGTAAACCATTGTATAGCAAAATCCATTCTATCTCATTGATTATAACAAGGGATTTTTACTTCTACATTTTACATATAACTTCCAGATGAATTAATCACTTTGGTGCGAGATTTGTATTTAGTCTTTATACTAAGGGAAGCACTTGAATTGTGAGCACTATTTGTCTAGGGATAAGACCTACATGAAACAACCAATGCTAATCATTAATGGTATGCCCACCGAAACTCCTCGGCAGATTCATGAATTAGAGTGGTTGTGCCTAAAGTGTCAAGCATTATGGGAAAAGTTTCAATGACACCGAGACCACCACCTCCTCCAACTTTATAACTACCTCCATTTGAGAGTGGTTACTAAGGCTATGTTATTATTGGAGAAAAAAGATATATGATGCATGTTAACACCCAAAAAGTGTTCACTACCTCATCTACCACATTATATGGCTCATTTGTTCATTTTCCTACCATTTTTCCCTTAAAATCCCAAAAAATCCCATTAAAAAGCCTCCAAAAGGCCTAAAATGCCTCCAAAAGGCCACAAAACCATCAAAATAGCCTAAAAAAGGCTAAAAAACCCCCTTTTCCTCCAAAAATAGCAAAAATCCCCCTAAAAAGGGAATAAAAAATATAAAATAATGAGGAAAAGGAGGAAAAAACCCTATACAGCTGCATAAAACCATGTGTTTCCCAAAACCATGGGTCAGCACTCCACCACCAAAAAACTATAAATAGGTGATGGAGATCCCTTATTCCATATCCACAATCACAAGCACCCTTACTCTGCCAAAATCTCTCTGGAAACCCTAGTTCACCTTTGAACTATTTTCACCTTGAGAGCCACCTTTTGGCCCATTCCCATCATTGGAGAAGGAGAAGGAGCATTCTGAAGCTTGGAGCATCCTCTTGGACACTGCAAAGGGCTTCATCAACCTCTACATTGGAGGTAATATTAATATAGAACTATTTTTTACATCTTTCATTTATGTCTCATGCAATGTTTAAAGTAGTTTGTTAATTGTTGTTTTAGCTTAATCATTTAATCATTATTGAACTGCTACTAAGGAGTCCATTCTCCTTAGTAGGTGCTCATTGGCACAAGCTAGGGGTAAAACCCTAGGTACAGTTTTGGCGACTCCCCTAGATTTTGAATTTCTGGTTTTCGTTTTGAATTTTTTATTTTCGGCTGTCCCTTTCGGCCGCCGCATACCGCGTCTTTTCCCTCTGTAGTCGCGTCCCGACCGCGCCTTTCAGGCCTTTACCTGCGATCCGACCGCGGCTCTCAGACTACTTCCGACGCCCTGCCGGCGGATTCAAGTCTGTTACCTGCGATCCGACCGTGGCTAATCAGCCTGTTTGCCGCGATCTGACTGCGCCTGTCGGCCATTTTCCCGCGTCCCGACTACGGCTATCTGCCTCTTTCGGGCATCCCGACTGCGTCTGTTAGCTCTTTTGCCGCGACCCGACTGCGTCTTTTTCCCTATTTACTGCGTCCCGACTGCGTCTGTTGGCCCGAAAGCCGCGACCTGACCGCCGTTGTTTCCCTCAAACCCGCGGTCTGCCTGTTCTGTTTCGCCACAAACCCGCGGTCTGTTTTCTGCTCTTTTCCTGTTTTGAGCCCAGCCCCTTTTGCTGCAATATTTTCTGCATCTGAACAACCCTCTGTCCTACCTGCAGCCTCCCTCCCTTACAGCCTTTCTGCAACACAATTTCTGTTCCCTTTACAGAATTCTTTTAAAATTTCAGTATTTTTAATTCAGAAAATTTTGCAAGTTAAAACTGTCAATTTCAGTATTATTGATAGATTGGAAGTTGCCCCCCCTTGTGGCACTTCTATTTTTGGGATCATTACCTCACGAGCACACACTCTGTCACATAATTCAAGTGAGCCTTAAAAAGTACCTAACTAAACCAACATTCTAACCCCACTTGGGGAACACAAAAGAATCATTGTAGTTAGGTAGGATCAGGGGGATAGGCTTCCAATAACACCCCTTGGTTATTTCACTTAAGACATAGTTGTTGTCCAAATAGGGAACCAAAATCCCCTAGTACTTTTTGGCACGGTCACGACTAGTTTATCAGAGGGCCTCTCCCTTAGGAGGGTTGAAGTCGGGAGACTGGTTCCGGAGGCCTGAGTGGAATACCGCACTCCATTCAGTAACCGAAGGGCTACCTTTCGCGGTTCGCGGGATATCCCTGTATAGGGGTATTGCGGTCAACGAACTAAACGGCAGATTCACCTTTCTGGACGTGTCATGAACGGGGTATCTTAGTTGCCATTCTTCTAGGATTGACTACCCGGTATCCCTCCCGGTAGGGGGATATCATAGCCACTTGGCTTTCCTACTCATATTGTCTGACTTGGATTTCATCACCTTGCAGAGGATATGTTTAGTTGAGTCAGAATACTTTTAGTTAGGTGTTTGCATGCTCCTTTACCTCCCTTTGGTCTAGTGAGTCCACCATTTTTTCTTTTTAGGAAACCTGCTGCTTGTTGGTATTCTGACCATCTTTGTTGACACTCCACCTATTGTAGCACAGCTGTTGCAGTGGGTGTTTTGAGTTGGTTGTTGGCCTGAGTGCCTTGTTTTTTAGCTCTCCTTCTGCACACTCGGTTGCATTAGGCCCTTTTTGAGCTGTTTTTACTCACCTCAACCCACAGAGATTAGACACCATCTGTCACCATTGAGTCCCCGAGACATTCTCGGCGCCTCAGGGGCGAGCCCCCACAGCACGGTTCTCTTGACACCACACGTCGTAGATTCCGATCATTATCCGTTGATACCACTCATCACCGATCTAGAGCCTTGTCACTTGACTCCACTCGTCAACGACGTAGGTCTCCGTCACCAGATAGTGACGCACCTTACTTTACCTCAGATTCTGACGAAGAGTCTGAGAACCCTATTTACACTGCCCCTACTAGCCCCATGGCTGGCACGACTTCCACTCCGTTTGTCATAGGGACCATTGGTGGCACATCCACCACTACACCAGTTACTACACCTGTTTTGGGTATGCCCTCCATGGGGAACCCATCTACTGTACCCCTCACGGTACCTATTCCCGCAACGGGAATACCTATCCCCACTACATCAGTGGCTCACACTACCAATGGTGGTGCTGGACCATCCTTCACTACCTCAGTCCCCCCACTTGGGGGCACCACCCTAAATCTTGTCCCTCCACTTGGGGGCACTGGCCCCAACTTGGTCCATAGCACTACTGTGTCACAGCCTTCTTCCAGTTTGCCATTCATGGCTAGCCTCAACCTACCTGACCTGGCCAGATTGACCAACGATCCTATTCGACACGACCCTACATGGCCTCATACGCCTACCAAGCTCCCCTCGGACATCCCTAAGTTCGAGGGCAAGGCCGGTGAGGACCCACAAAACCATATCATGTCTTTCCACCTATGGTGTTCCTCTAACTCCATAGTAGACGACTCTGTTCGCCTCCGTCTCTTACAGCGCACCTTCACTGGCTCTGCAGCCAAGTGGTATATTGAGCAGCCTCATGGGACCCACGCCACCTTTGCTTCCCTGGCCTCGACCTTCCTGCAGTTTTTCCAGTTGCCTGTCCGCTATGACGCAGGTGTTGAGATCCTTCTATCTTGTAGACAAAACACGGCTACCCATATCACGGACCACATCCATGAGTGGCGTCGACGCCGTAGCTTATGCAAGATAAAACTTGACGACCGTATCTTCCTAGATTGGTTCCTCAAATCCCTTCTTCCGGTTATCGCTAAGGATGTAGCCTCAGAAAGACCCCAGTCTGAAGAAGAAGCCATCCTTAAGGCCCAACAGTTCGACCTCATTTACGCCCAATCGGGTTACCTTTATACCATTATACCTAACGCCCCTCGCGGCGAGTCCTCCCAGCATGATGCGCCGGGGGCATCCCACGCCGCAGATGGTATCATTGGCCATGTTTCTTCGCATCCCCAACCATTTTCTATAGCACGTCCTACCCCTGGCCCCGACCTGTCGCGGGCTACTTCACAGTCGGGAGCAACCAACTCGTATGCTCCCATGACACACCACCATTCCCATGGACCCTCATGTCCACCTCAGTGCTTCGGGTATGCGACTCCTGCTTATGCTCCTCCAGTCGCCCCTCAGCCTTACTACCATCAGCAGGCTGCCCCAGCCCCTGCGCCTTCACAAGCCCAACCCGCTTATTATCCGCCCCAGGCAGCCCCTGCGGCACACCCACAACCTGCTCCGCAGTCCTATCAGCAACCCCCTCAAGTTGTTGAACCTGCTCAGCCTCAACCTACATATCATCCTCCGCAGCCTACTCCCGCACCTGCGCAACCTCAAAATCCACCTGCTGCCCAAGGGCAAGTTTATGCCCAACAGAACCCGCAGCAAAACCAGAATAACCAACGAAACCAGGGCCAACAGAACCGCGGCAAGGGCCGTAATCGGGGGAACAACCAACCTGCAGACCAAGCTGGGCAACCGGCGAATCCCCCCGACAACAACAACGCGGCCCCCGCTAATCAAAACCCTGATCGCCCACCTAAGCAGGCTAAAAACCCCAATTTGCGAACAAACCACCCTTGTTCTATTTGCGGGGTCTATGGACACTACACACATGCTTGCCCACACTTGGAGCGAGCCCGGCAACTCTGGGTTGACGAGGCCCATCGCCAAGGGCATGCGGCTCCCCAAGTGCCACCCAACCCCCCCCAACCTCAACAACCCCCTTTGGTGCTGCAAAACCCCTTACCGACCCAAGGCGTAGTGAATACTCAGCCGTTGGCTCCCCATCAAGTCAATGCGCCCCAACAACAACAGATCACTTACGCTGCTCCTGATCAACCCATGTTTGACTCAGGTACCCACCACTTGCTGATGATGTCATCTGCTGACGTCAATCTCCAGACCCGTCGGAACCAATATGGCTCCACCTCTGAAGCCAATCCTACGGATAAAACTACTAACGCCCATCCCACCGATCAGGCGTTATGTATACCTCCGCCGCCCATAGACGGCGCTGCGAAAGCACCTCGTTTCCCACTTCGCCGAATCAACAATAACCCTAATGCACGTGATGCGTCAAACTACAACATCGTAGACGACCTAGCTCAATCTCCCGCAGCCATGTCTGCACTAGAGGTCTTGAAGAACTGCCCTTCCCAGCGCAAGACCTTACTCTCCGCCATTGGGGGCATTGACCCAAATGATTCGAATATGATGGCATTTGATTTAGACCAGTCTGAACCACGCCTACCTTCCAGCTTAGCATTCCAAGTTACTGTCTCCGTTAGGAACCTTGTTATCCATCGGTGCATCATCGATGAGGGTGCCTCCACATGCGTTATGTCTACATTTGTATGGCAGAAGCTAGGATCCCCTCCTCTCCAGCAGTCCACCACTGCGTTACGTGCCTACGACGGTCGTTCGGCCCAGCCCCAAGGCCTTCTACCCAACGTTCCAGTTCAGTTAGGTGGTAAAACAGTCCTTATTGACATAGAGGTAATCAATGCCCAATTGGATTACAACCTTCTACTTGGCCGCAGCTACATGTATGCCATGCGGGCGGTTGCCTCTTCTGTCTTTCACACCATGATGTTCCCCCATGAAGGACGCGTGGTTAAGATTGACCAGCTCACCTACTATGATCCCAGTGCTCCGGCGGCACCGGAAAATGTTCTCCCCATGGTTGAACAACTTGTTTCTCCTGCCACCACCTCGTTTGTTTCCTCTACGGGGCCTGGAGTCTACTCAGACGCGCCGATGACCTCCACCTTTCAATCCATTCCTCCGCCGTCATCTACGCCCGAAATGTCTGATTTATGTACCTTGTCCCACGACAACTTACCACCTAACACTCAACCACCCTTGTTGCCAAAACCACCACTGGTACCTAGCCACATTGGTGTTACACCGATCCATACGATCCCCTTCCTAGTCCCTCCATCGGGAGTAGTAAGCGCCCCGGTCATGGCTACCCTTAGCCTCCCGGGGTTAACCTTGGGATTACCTGTATTGTATCTTTCGCCTCCCGTTCGCCCGCCGACACCAGATGTCGTCCTCCAGCCGGTGCAACCCATGGCTACTACCACTCAGCCACCTCCCGGTGTCTCTACCCCTTCGTCCTCCACGACACCTCCTCCTATTCCCAAACCCACTGGGGGCAGAGGTCCCCAACCTTACACTGCCGTACCACCTCCAAAGACAGTCAAGAACCCTCCAGTGTTTCGTGCTCCTCCCAAATGCTCGCTGTGTGACGAGTTGGGCCATGCGACCCACCAATGCCCACAGTTACCCGCATTACAGAAGCACATGCAAATGCTCGATGATGACCCCAACATCCCAACTGTCGAACTAAACCCCACTCCTAAGCCTAAAGATAATTCCCTACGTACCAACCACTCCTGCGCCATATGCGGTATTTACGGGCATTATTCACATCATTGTCCCGATCTCCCGGATTACAGAGCAACTCTCTATGAGATGAACAATTTGGATCTTGAGACGGCACCACCTACCATTGAGGAGATCTACCCCCCAGACTCTTCACCTTCTGGAGAGATTAACACCATTTACATGATCTCTTCCACTACCATTCCCTCGTCAACCGATTTGACGACGCAAACTTTCCGTACCGATGAGGAAGTTCTTGAGGCCCTGACTGCCCCGGATTATCCCTGGGACGATATGCACCATCATTCCGATTTCATCCCAGCAGAATCCTCCTCTAGCACAGCTAACCAATTCACAGTTGAGTCTAAAGACTTCCTCCCCACCAAGGTCGACTGGTTCAAGGACCCTATCCCTGCTCCTGATGCCTTCGAGGAAGGTAACATGACCAACATCTCACCTGTCATCCAAGTTGATATCGCTGCCCCAGGACATGCCCCTGAACTCATCACTTTAGGAGCATTCTGCAGTAAACAAGAGCTTGAGGACTACATAAACCTTTTCAGAGAATTCCGTGATGTCTTTGCCTGGTCCTATACCAAGATGCCCGGTCTTGACCCCGCCATCAAAGAGCACCACCTTGAAAACTCTGAGTCAAGGGGCATAATAGATTCCCTCGACCCTGGGATAGGGGGCATGATCAATCATTTTGAACCTTCCCCATCACATCTATCTCAGCACGTCAATGCACCCATCGTTCAAACCAACACATATGTGATCCATAATCACAAACCCCATGCACATAGCATGGGGGCAAGTCATTAACCCTGCTCATTTTTTCACACTTGTCATCTCAACCATTTTTGAGGTCACATATCACTTGTAGATTTGATTTGCTTTGATACACCTAGTATTCTTCCCCCACGGGTCATCATTTCTCCCCACCACTGCATCCTTGGCTTGGTGGGCTCACCTTTTACCATTCTGGAATCTTTATGACCTCCGTTTTTCGCACCATTTGCACCGCCGGATTCATATTTTCGTGCCCGTGACGATGCTTGAGATCATTTCTCGCTCTCACTAGGACCAATATCAACATTGTGTCCAGACACCACTAGTCACCTCGGTTTGCGTGCCACATCGGTCGTTCTCCATTTTTTACATGTTTTATATCATCGGATTCATTTTTCCGCACTGGTGATGATGCTTGAGATCATTTCTCGCTCTCACCCCCAGATTTTCTGGGCATTTTTCCAAAATGCCCCCGTCACCTCGGTTTGCGTGCCACATCGGCCGTTCCCCGTTTTTGACATCCTTTATATCGCCGGATTCATTTTTCCGAGCTCGTGATGATGCTAGAGATCATTTCTCGCTCTCACTTGGTACAATTTCAACATTGTGTCCCAACACCTTGCTGCCTCGGTTTGCATGCCACATCGGCCGCCATCGGATTGTTCCACATTTTTTACATGAGCCATTCACTCCTGTCATACTGCAAATGTCTCGTTATTTTGCCACCATTTCATCTACCCCGCAAGGAGGTCCATCAGTGTTCCCACCTACCCTCGTTCTTGGTCATCACTACTAAACCTTGATTGAACACTTCCTCCTTGCCTGGCCATTCCTTTTGTTCGGTATAATTTTATCCCTTTTTCGGGCCGGACAAGTCCTTTACGAAAAAGGCACTTAGGGAGTTTCCGTTAAGCTCTTTTCTGACTCCTAAAAGAATGAAAAGATCGCCGAGCAATCTTGCTTCCTTTCATGCTCGTTAAAGTACCTGAAAGGGCGTCTATCTGGTATAAGTTTACCCCTTTTCCGGACCTGGTAGACTAATTACGAAAAAGGAATACTCTAGTCACACCGGCTAGAAGAGTTCTTCATTGCATCCTTTTATGCTTCTTTGGGCCTTGGAGACTAAATCTACGAAAAAGCAACCCCCTGGAGTCTTCTTACTTGCTTTCAGACACTCTAAAATTGAAAGCAACCACGAGCATGCGCTGTCCTGGGCTCGTTAAATCCACACGACAGTACCATTCCATCACTTCAGAGTCTTCTTATCGCTTTCAGACTCCTTAAAATTGAAAGCAACCACGAGCACGAACTGTCCTGGGCTCGTAAAATCCACACGACAGTACCATTTTACACACACTTCTTCTAGTTCATTAACCCATGAAGAAGTACCCTCCTGTGCCTCCTGGCACTATGATCGATCATCTCGGCAGCACCCCCAATCAGGTCGCCTTTGTTCAGAGTATTCTGCAGTCTCCTGCCATTTTATACCAGCTTGAGTTTCCCTCAGCCAGTTATCCTCCCGGATCCATTACAACTATGATCCCTTTCCCCTCAGTCAGTTTCATATGCTGCCAGATCATTTCCATTATCATACTCTGAACAAAGGAAGTTTGAGTCCACCCACTCTACTTGCCCAGTTGTCCCACCACAGTTTGTCAGTCCTGCCATCAGCACTATCACATTTCGGTCTTATACCTCGCGCTTCTGTCAAGGAAACATCATTTCCTTGATAGTTGCAGGTCTCCCTCTGTCGACGACAGCTCCTCTATTCCAAAGGATAGGCCCAGAGGTCCCTACGCCTTGGACTTATCACCATCTGTGGTAAGTGCCTACGGACCATTCTGAGAGGAGTCATCATTGCCTCTCTGAGTGGTTGTTCCTCACATGCTCGACTTCAGCACCTTGATCGCATCGTTGAGGATCGCGTAGGATTATATCCCATCAGTTTTTTGTCGAAGACCCCGGATTTCCCCCGACTCTAACACATTGGTGAGTCATTTCGGAATGCCCAGTTGTATGTTCCCGTGGATGTCCGGGCTGCGTTGGCGTTTGTCTTCGGAAGCCATCCAGTTCTATGCTTCCTTGAGTACCCAATTCAGTTCCCGTTCCAGATCAGTGTACCATTGAGGTCAGAACTACTTGTCACTATGATCCAGCAGTTCATCAGTTCCTCTGGTACCCCAGTCAGCAGCGCTGTTGATATTCCAGTGCACCAGTTCTTCAGCTTACACATGGTCCGCCTAGCAGTATGTCCCCGATTTTGTGTCCCCTCTGGACCCTTATGATGTACACAGTGGCTATGTATCTTTCAGGTCCCCCTTTTTCGGGCCTCACAGTTATGTTTATGTATCTTGATACGAGCATGGGTATGCCCGCCTCGTCCATATATTGAGATTATTCCTCAGTCAGTATTTGAGGTCATCTATATTTCAGGTCCCCATTTTTTGGACCCCATTGTTATTATGTTATATCCTGATACGAGCATGGGAATGCCCGCCTCGTCCATATGATCAGATGATTCCTCATCCATTATTGAGGTTATGTACTTTTAGTTCTTGCAGTTATTCGGGATCGTTGTTCCGGGCTCCAGTTTGTTTCTTCTCTTCTCTCCACTCCCAAGGAAAACCATTCATGACTTATGATGTCCATCGGCCATACGATGAGCTCCTGACCTCGCACATCAGGGGGCAATCTGTTAACACCCAAAAAGTGTTCACTACCTCATCTACCACATTATATGGCTCATTTGTCCATTTTCCTACCATTTTTCCCTTAAAATCCCAAAAAATCCCATTAAAAAGCCTCCAAAAGGCCTAAAATGCCTCCAAAAGGCCACAAAACCATCAAAATAGCCTAAAAAAGGCTAAAAAACCCCCTTTTCCTCCAAAAATAGCAAAAATCCCCTAAAAAGGGAATAAAAAATATAAAATAATGAGGAAAAGGAGGAAAAAACCCTATACAGCTGCATAAAACCATGTGTTTCCCAAAACCATGGGTCAGCACTCCACCACCAAAAAACTATAAATAGGTGATGGAGATCCCTTATTCCATATCCACAATCACAAGCACCCTTACTCTGCCAAAATCTCTCTGGAAACCCTAGTTCACCTTTGAACTATTTTCACCTTGAGAGCCACCTTTTGGCCCATTCCCATCATTGGAGAAGGAGAAGGAGCATTCTGAAGCTTGGAGCATCCTCTTGGACACTGCAAAGGGCTTCATCAACCTCTACATTGGAGGTAATATTAATATAGAACTATTTTTTACATCTTTCATTTATGTCTCATGCAATGTTTAAAGTAGTTTGTTAATTGTTGTTTTAGCTTAATTAGTTTAATATACTGAACTGCTACTAAGGAGTCCATTCTCCTTAGTAGGTGCTCATTTGCACAAGCTAGGGGTAAAACCCTAGCTACAGGACTATGGTAGGAAAATTTCTCATTTGAAGTGGAAATAATTATCAAATATGAAAACATATGGACATGAGAGTGATGAAGGATTAAGATGGCTTCCTAAGTGTACTCAACACTAATCAATTTCCCCCTCGTTTCTCACTTTTAGGGGAATTTTTTAATGTACTTGCAGGGTACTTATCATGTATTCAAATTAATAAGAACCAATTATTTTTGCATCATACTCACGTAAGTTATTCTTAAGGAAGGGCGTTGGTGTACATGCACACTGATTTTCCATATATTTTACATTTATAGGGAATAGTAATGCTTATACTAGAGTTATATCCCTAATTTTAGGGTCAAGGGAACACTATCATTGTCTAGCCTCCCTTTTTAGGATTAAAAAAAACTCATATCCAATTAACCACCTTTTTATAGGGATTTGTACACTTAAGTTGAACAATTTTTGCTCAGTAAACTACCTAATGTTCCCTAGTTGGCAATTTTGGTTTAGTTAAATAACTAATTTTCTACTTTGGCTTAGTTAATTTCCTAATGCACCCTAGTCAAACACTGGTTTCTCATGCATGACTACGTTACTTTCCTCATGAGGAAGTTCTAGGAATATTTAACCCTTTCTACACTTGCATGACCTAATTTACTTCCTAAAGACCATGGACTTATATAATATTAGTACAAAATCACCTCTCATTATCAGTTCTAATCCTACTTAATCCCTAATTTCAATTTCATGATCAACACAACTCCCTTAGGAGGGCTTATTTGACCATTCAAGGTGATTGATCTTAAGTTTAATTATATTTTATGCTTGTGCATGAAATTAATCCTAAGCTTGGTTATCTATATATGAAATCTTGCATATAATTGATCAAACACTTCTACAATTCATTTACTGATGTATTCTATTGAGCATTTAATTGAATAATGGAGACTACTTTTCTTAGATCTTTACTTGAAGTCTACCTTGATTTCTATGCAATTGTATTGAAGTCTTATCTCTAATGTACTCCATTTTTTAGGTGATTTAATATTGTGTTACTCTAATGTATTTGTCTTATATTCTATAGATTTCTAACTATGTTACTTCTCCATTTAGATTCTAAATCCATTGGTTAAAAAATCTCACATGGCATACATAGTGTTGTAGGTACAACAGATCCCATGTTTAATTAAAAGATGGGAGCCCCAATATTTTAATTGCAAAATTAATGTTTAAATTCCTTACTCACTTTGGGGTTTCATCATGATTGATGATGCATTTTATTTCTTCATCATGATTTAATTTAGTTAATAATTTTCCCCTTCAAAATTCATTGATTTTTGTGTGTTTTTTGTGAGTTGCGGAAAGCATAAATTTTATTCAAAATTTCTCCTTTCCGCAACCCGCAATCTGCAATCCACAAATGTGGATTACAGATGCTTGGTTTTCGGATTTGGAATTTCTTCTTTCCGCAACCCGCAACCCGCACATGCAATTTTCTGAAAGAGCTCCAAAAATAAGTTCGCACTTTGCATTTCCGCAACCCGCAACCTGCAATGCGAATTGCGGATTGCATAAAGTGTTTGAAAATAAATTTGTGCTTTTGCCTTTCCGCAACCCGTAAGCCGCAATTGTAGATTGTGGAATGCGGAAAGAACATCATTTTTTATTTTGTTGTTTGCGTACCCACAATTGTAGATTGCGGGAACATTTTAGTTCATTAATTTTTAGAGTTGTCTTTCTGCAACCCGCAACCCGCATTGCGGATTACGGAAAGTGTGTACACGTTTTCCAAATTAACTCCCGCAATTCATTTTCCGCAATCATGTTTTAGATCTTAGCCGTTGATTCATTTTAATCTTACAGTCCATATTTAATCCTACGATTTTTTATTAAATATTTCGATTTTCTCTGTTTTCTTTTACCATTTTTATTTTCGTGAATTTACCTGTGATTGGAATTTTTACTGCAGATTTTCACTAGGCTTGTTTTCCTGCCATTTTTGTTGGTACAGGTTGGTTTACCGTCTTCTCTCAATGGTTGTTTTTGGATTTTCGTTAATTTCAAACTGTTTTTTATTTGTTTATTGTTATTTATCAGAAATTGCCAGTCCTTCACCATGTCCAGAGTTACCCATTCCAAAACAACCTAGAACGACCTGATAAACAAAGACCCCAAATTTGGCATTCTAGCCGATACCAGTGATAGAGTGTTTGAAACTTATCAGTTGGATTCGTCATGGGTTTATGCAATCTTTGACAATGACGACTTGTCAAAAATCCAGGAAAACTAGTCTGTTTATGAGAAAATCAGGGATTCCAAATTACATGTTATAGCAGCTAGACCAACCATCGTCCCATACATAGATACCGTGAATTGGATAATTGACCACGTAGACCCTAATTACCGTTCATTCAATGACAGTGCAAGGTCCCAAGTGGCTTCTTTTCGCCCTGAAATTTTCACCAAAGCGTATGCCCTTAGGTTGGCTACCCAAATTCTCAATGTCAGTTTTCTAGACTCAGTCATGACCCAATTCAACTTTGACGAGATGATAAAATCGTGGATGAACAACCCAACCAACTTCATACCCAGAGCCATTAATTTGTACCCCATTTCATGGTTCAAGGAACCCTTTTCTCTCTTAGAAGCCATGCTGTGCAGACTTTATGGCCTACCCAACTGTTCTGTGTTCAAAGCCAAATGGGCACCTGTGTCCCATCATGTTCTCACAACAGGGGAATCATTTAATTGGGATTTTATTTTGTCAGGGCTTTGATTATGTCAGCTGAGCTAAAGATGGCAGTTGAGCGTTATCAGAAAACACCAGCTTCAAAGAAGCCTCCTTTCTTCTATTCATCCTATATCATTGATGTATTTTGTTCAACATTCCAGTTCCCCTCCATGGGATGGAATTGGACCCTTTTAGCTCCTCCAGTTCACATATATTGTTCATCATTATGGGAAAACAACTATGTGCCTTTACTGTATGACATATGTGACCACTTCTTGGGAACAATTTATTACAAGATATTCAAAGAAGATGCACCTGCCTTCTTTGGTCATGCTAGAACACTCATCCCCACCACTAGTGATTGGTATGTAGGAGAATCCTTCTCCTATGTCAGAGTTTGGGGAAGTAATACAGTTCATCTGCTGCCAAGGATAGTCCCTGATAGATTGTTGCTTGAAGAAATTGCTTACCAAATAGTTACAGATGGAGTATTCCTCAAGTTGAATGGACCTAAAAGGAAGGGATGGCCCAAATTTCCATTAAATCTTGGACCTCTGGTCATATAAAAATCGACACATGCTGCAGTGTTGGGGAACCAAATTGCTTCACTGAAGCTGGGAAAAGCTCCCAAAAGGATGCATGAACCCAAGGCATTCCTGGCTGCCCACTTTTCCCAAGAACACATGAAGACCACCTATACTCATGAGTCTACCCCTGATGATTCCATTTACCACGGAGAAAATATGTTTCTGAAGTCCTGGTTAGGGCTAAAACCAAAGAAGAACAAAGTTTCATTCTTCAGTCCCAGCAGGAGCTCAAGACTAAGGTTTTGAGTTACAGGAAAATGGAACTACAACTTGAAGAACAGGCCAAAAGGGACAAGGCAGAAAAAGAAGCACAAAAGGAAAGTACCCCTTTGATGTTAACTTATCCACATGCATGAAAAGGAAAAGGCCTTGTGGAAGATGTCCAACAAGTCAAAAATATTTTGATTCAATCAGCTGACGAATTGAAGAAAGAATTGGCACACATGACTTCCATGGTTGATAATCAGGTGATTGCTGCAAACACTCCAGCAAAGAGATAGAAGATTCAAACCTCTGCATCTCAAATACCTACATTGAACATTGAGGATAGTGATGTAGAAGATGAAAAGCTTCCTCCTATTCCTATCATACAAGAGGTCACTGGGGTCTCCCAGGCTATTGTTGACTTGCTTAATAGCATTGAGATGGATGATATTACTTCAGAGGTTCAGTTTCCTGAAGTTATCAACACTTTTGTTACATCAACTCCTTCATCCCCACTCTCTTCTGTTGAGATTCCTTCAACCTCATTTGTTGAGGTTACACTCCCACCATCCACCCTATCTAAATTGTTTGTTGCATTAACCTCCATCACTAACCCACATCCAACTTTACCAATACCACCTGTCACCTTACCACCAATAGTTACAGAGATTCAATTACCAATTGTTTCTCTGCAACTATCACTTACCATTGATCCTACTTCCCTTCCCGAGGTTGTCACTTCGACTACTTATCCAACTTCTACACCATTAGTTTCTGCAATCACCCCTTATTCTCCATGTACCTCCGAAAACACCATGTCTATCCCTAATTCCACTATTACCTTGACAACTCCATTAGTTGCAATAGGTAATATTGCTACATCTTCAACTGAGTTGATAGTTGATTCTGAAGATGATACTGTGATTTCCCTTAGGAAATACTTTTACAACAGATCAGCCAAAGCAGTGGTTAGAAGAGGTAATCAAAGAAGCAGGGAATCAACTATGCTGCAAGCTCCTATCCCTAATAAGAAAATTTGGGAAAAAAAATATGTTGATGTTCAGCAGGAGGCATTAGAAACTACTGTAGCTATGGGGGCCTTTGATGGAGCCAATTATGATTCAGTGACTTCACTGAATAAGGAGATAGACATCAAAAAAGAATAATTGAACAAGCTTCAGGAGCAACTAGTCAAAATTAATGAAGAACATGAATCTCACATTCATGAATTGAGGAATGAGTATGAAATTCAGCTCAAGGACCTACAAGAGCATAGTACTTCTCTCCAGGTTCAAATACAGAATACAAAGGTCCTAAACACTGCCAATGTTGAGAAGATAGCATTGCTAGAACAACAACTCAAAGATGCAACTACCAATGCAGCCACTTCTTCATTCTCCAGGTTTTCTGAAGAAGAGTTCATGGATTTGGCCATTAAAGTAAATGAAGAACATCAAAAGCTCTTGGCTAAGTTATTTAGTTCCCTGAATGATATTTTGGAAACTTATAATTCTTTTGAGAATCTTTTTGTTATCCTTGAGCATCATATTGATAAGAGGCAGCAAGCTTCCAAGGCCATTGAAGATATTTTTGATTGGTAAAGGTATATTAAGGATAAGCCTGAGGATATCCCAGTCTTCAATAACTTCAAGTTCAAGAGAATAAGAACATCTTTGGATGCCTCGCAGAATGCTTGTGACGTGGTTGAAGAAACAATTAAGAAGGCACAAGAAATTTGTGGAAGAAGATAGTATGCTACAGACAACATCTTGATCATTCTACAATTTCCCACTCTGGACCTCATTGAGAAAGCTTGTCCACCAAAGTTGATTATTGAGCAGGTGGATAGTAGGTGTGCACAGGTCAAAGAATAGATTCAGCAGCTCGAGCACATATAGAATTTGAAAGTTGGAAAATTTATCAAGCAACCTGTTAGTCTGGAGGCCAAGATCCACATCTTTCTGCGTACTTGGAACAAATTAAGCAAGAATGAGATTGAATATTTCACGTGTGATGCCCAGTTGGGACTCAAGTTGGAAAAATATCTTGATGTGGATGAACTGTTAGAAGTTTGGGACAAGTGGCAAGATGCCCTTGGTCATGCTTAGATTAGATTGATTTTGTAATCCCTATTTTATGGGAAGTCCACCCTTTGTATTTTTATTGTAATTATTATTTAAGGGGTAGAGATCTCATACGGGAGGGGGGAGAAAATCATCGAAAGAGGACTAGAGATACTCTGTGTCATTCAAACATTGTAATTTTTTGCAAGGCTATTGATATACAGTTAGTTCTTCTCTTGCTATCTCTTTTTTTTAATTTATCAAATTTGTTTGATGGATTTTTATTTTCGCTCCAGCTCATGAATGAACACTATTTGATTTTTCAATCATAATTAATACATTGATCTACAGTTTAGATTTGTCTTAACTTATGATCTGTGTGTCTTATGTCTTAAATGAATTTTTTTATTTAAAACTGTTATCTATTTCTGCAAATGATAAACAAATATTATTAAATTAATGCCAATTTTTAATTAGCATGATATAACAAGATAATCGTGCATGTGCTTCAACCCTTAAGTTACATTCATTCAATTTTCATTTTCTGACTGTGAATTAAGCTAATAAGTAAAGATCCACTTCACATGTCTGTCAATTGGTGAGAGACTTATTAATTTCCATATCTAGTTATCCTGCGCACCAAAACACACTTCTTTAATTTAGATCTAACTTACTTTATATTTCCTTTAAAGAAAACTTACTTCTAGAGATAGAACACTTTTAATCTTCCCTCACAGGAATACAAATCCATCAGGATCGACCCACTTAAGTGCCAGCGGAGGCCTTATATCCATGGGAGTTAACTATACCAAACAGTCCGCAGATAGAAATGGTCTTGCGCAGAGTTGTTTGAATCCTTTCATATTGGGATTTCACCCTCTATTGCTAGCCTTGGAACATATTCCAACACTTACATACCCAAGGCTTCAAAAAATGGTGCTAGAAGGAGGGCCAACACCAATATATGCCTAAACAAAACACCAATAGACCTCCTCCAGCAAGAACACCGGTTGTTACCCGTAACCACATGTAGGCATCAACATCTGTAGAAAAACCAGTGCAAGATCCAACAATGATTCCTGCTACCCCTGTGATCGAGCAAGAAACTAGAAGGGTCGAAATTGTTTTTATATCACCCACTTGGGATCCCCTCATACTTGAAAAATTATTGAAAGGTTCTTCCAATAGTGTTGCTAGATTACAATGGAGGATTTAAGACGAGTGTAATCTCGGACTAGCAACAATCCAACATCATCCGATCAATGATCTGCAGACCAATAATAAAGACAATCAACATTCGGGTGACCAAAATACTATACACCACAATTCACCCTGCCACCAACTGTTCCCTGATTTTAACCTTGATTCATTATTTCAAGAAACATAACAAGATCAATCCAACATTGCAACAAATGGACCACCACCAACACCTCATTCATCAACATCATTCTCATCTGACGAGTCATCAGATAGTGAGTCATCCTCCAGCTTTTTTTTAGAATACATACCCATGGTAGAATGAGAAAACAGACCCTGGATGGACCAGGATGATGTATTCATTCTTGGAGAACAACACAAACTCTCTAAGAACCCTAAAAAGTGGCTTCCTAAGTTCAATCCTGATGATAAATCACCTGCACTGGACCACATTAAAACCTTTATGCAGGCCATCAGACTTATGAATGGCATACATGAAGATGTAGTTTGTAGATTGTTCCCTTACACCTTCGAGGGAAACGCTTCCACTTGGTACTTTTCCGTGGAAGACTGATCTATTTCTTCCTAGGATGACTTTGAAAAAATGTTTATCCAGAAATTTGGAGATGACAAAACCCCTGAGGACTTGGTCATAGCTTTGTCTTCAATGAAAATTAAAGGAAAGGAAAGGGTCAAAGATTATAACCAAAGGTTCTCTTACTTGAAAAATAGAATCCCTACCACGGTTCTTCCTGGAGAAGAACTTCCAGTTTCCTATTACATTAAAGGTTTACCTATTCCTATTGCTATGTGGGTCAAAAGAGCATGAAAAGATAACTTGTAGGAGGCTTTTGCTGAAGCTATCTAGGTATAAAAGGATATGTTCTGCTTAAAAGATAACCCTGACACTTCATCTGAACAACCTTCTACCTCCAAAAAGAAGCAAGAGAACCCTCCAAAACCTATAGTGCAAAATAAGGATCCTTTTGAAATCAATGACATGAAAAAATTTCTTCAAAATATCTCGAATGAAATGGTAGACTTAAAAAAGAGTAACACTGAAAACCAGACTAATAATAGGGAATTCAATAGACCACCTTTCAGGCGACCTTATCAACACCCACAGAATCAAGTCCCACCCAATCGTGATGAGGGATTAAACTCTGAAGAAATTATTTCAATATTTAAAGCTTTGGTTTCAGAATCTCACAATCTCCTGATCACCCTAATGAAAATCTACAAGAGAATCAGGATCCTGAACCACCAGATGAAGGAGAGGACCAGAAACCCACCACTATTAGTTACTTCTCAAAACTCTCTATGGAAGAAGATGAATATGAACCTGAGACTTTCTTTAATTTCCAGCATTCTTATAATACAAGAAGTAAAGGACAGCCAACACAGGAAGCTTTCCCTTTGGCATCTACCCCAAACAAAGGCAAAATAGCAACACATAAAGAAACTGTCATTCCTGAAATAAAGTATAGCTTAATTGATGACCTGAAAAGGGTGAAAGCCAACATATCTCTTTTTGAACTTTTGGAAATCCCTACCACGAGGGACAATCTTCCAAAAAGCATGATTTTCAACAAACCCAGGGAAGTTCAGAACAGCAATTTAGAAACATATCCTAAAACCATTGGCCAAAATCCTGCTAGGAAGAAAAAACCTCCCTTCTTGCTCACTTTTGATATTTTTAATAGGAATGTCCATAACTGCATGATAGATTCAGAGGCTTCATCTAATGTGATTCCCTTGTCTATCTGTAAAAAGTTGAATGCTTCGTGGGAGCCTTTCCCTACCCAAATAGTTCAACTTGATCAATCCAAAGTTAGGGTGGTAGGGGGGTGTTGAGGCCTCAGTTGTGCAAGTTAGATGCAAAGGTGCTAGAATGTTCCAAGACACTCAACAGAGGAAGAAAACCCAAGTTGAAAGGCTTCGAAAAACCAAGGACAGTTCTATCCCCAACCTATTTGGTGTGGTGATCCCCCACGGATATTAGGCCTCCACTGGCACTCTAAGAGTAGATGAGTTGACGTATAATGTCAATTTTATAGTCATGGAAAATCAAGGTTTGAATATAGTAATGCTAAGCTAACCTGACCTATTTTAGAAAAGGGAAACTAAACTAAGTTGATCCTATTCTAAAATGAAAGATTATTTTATGTGTAGATTGGTCTTGAGATGTGATTAAACAAGTAATTGAACAGCTTAACCAAAAATGTCTTTAGTTTTTTTACTTGTTAACTTGAACTATTATCAGTTAATGAAAATCAAATGACCATCTTTCAAGTATTCATGCTCATTCAAGATCTAGTCTATAACCACTCTGCTAATTGAAAAATTAACAATGATTATTTGAATTCATATGCACCGAATCATTTGAAGAAATAAAACATGAAAGCACTTATATTGAAAAAACTCAATGAAGCACTTTGGAACATAAACCAGTCATATAGAGAAATAGATACAACAGATTTGTGCTTTAAAAGATGTTAGCAAAAGATTAGATACATAACAAATGACAATTTGAAGTATAAATTAGAAAACTTCTCATAGAAATTTAAGACATAATAGAAGATAGATTAAAAGATGACTTTACTGTATGAAGAGGTCTTGTACAGAAATTACAAAAAGCTCTGCTTAATAGAGTATCCCTCGGTCCAGTCTTCTGCTGACTTACAACTCCAAAATTAACAACCCCCAACTACGAGAGGCATCCTTCTTTAAATAATTACAACAGAGTCCCAAAAATAGAGATCCCTAGAAAACAGAGATTACAAAATTGGATCAAACTATAGATCCAAGAAATCCTGCCATTTCTTATATATGTCTAACAACTCGTCTATATTTGAGAAACTGACAGATTCTAAAGCTAATTGGACATTGCACACATTATTCTCCATGTCATGTTTTTCCAGCTTGTGCCAAGTGCAAAGATACATATGAATCTTTCCTTCCATAACGACCGGTTCTCTAACCAGATCATCCACATCCTGAATGATGACTTGTTCAAGATCCCGAATCTTCTGTGCGAACTCCTCACACCTGCTCTCGAGCTCTTCTAGTCTGCATTTTGGCGGCAAAGCTTCTAGGATAGGGGTCATTAATGGTAAGGCCAGAACATGCATAATGTTGTCAACCGCATAACATCGTCTGGTGCAGATATCTTTTGATTTATTAATAGTTTATTCAGTTGTTTCATTATAATCAAACCAAGTATTTAGAGAGGCTTTGATCTTTTTGAACTGGAAACTGCTGAGGATTGGGATATAAGTTGGTGCATTCTTAACATACCCCTGCCATTCACTGATTTCCTGCTAAGCTTTGAAAGCTAGGAGTCTCTTCCCCTTTTGTTCTTCAAGGGTGGAGGACATCTTGGAAAAATTAATGAAGTTTTCCCTGATTTCATCCAAAGTAATGTATACTTTCTCCAAAAGCTTATGATGATCATGATTCACCTTGAGGCCCAAATTCTTAAAATCACAGGGTGTAAACTTGAGAAAACTTGAGGAGGCTGCACTTCCAGTTGCATCCTCAACCTGCTTTTCCAAGGAAACTATTTTTTCAACATCAATGGAATGCTGAGATTGTGAGAGACTGAGTTCAGTGAGAAGAGCGGCATTCTTTTGTTCTAGGTCTTGCAACTTACTTGCCCAAGTTTTCCTGCGATCAACCATATCAGAAGAATGTTGTTTCTTAGCTTCAGCCAATTCCTCTTTCAGGTTTTTGATCTCTTCATCCCTGAGGTCAACTTCCCTATCCAAACCTTGACCAGAATCCAAATTAGCATTGGCAAAGGCTCGTAAGGATACTGCTGCTTCAATTGCTTCAATTCTTGGATTATTGATGCTAGGAGCCCATATTACTTGAACTAGTTCAGGTGCTTCCAAACCATCTTGACCTTGACCTCTTTTCCTAGTCTTCCTTATCACTGTCTTATCATCCTTGGTATAGAAGTAATTCCCAAGGGGAACTATAGCTTCATCTGTGTATTCAACCATTGACTGTGCGGAAGTAGAAGTGACACTAACTGTTGAGATCAGTGAAGGTGTTTGGGTAAGAACAAGGGTAGGAATAGGTATGGTAACTTGAGTAGTAACTGAAGATGTAATGATAGCTTGAGGAACTGACATAGCTGGATCCGGGGAAGGGATTGAGATAAAGGCTTCAGATAATGGAACCTGAGTATCAACATTAGCTTCTGAAAGTGGAAGTTGACTATGAACTTTTATGGGTGAAGATGGTGAGGAAATCTTGGAAGATACATCAGTAGTGGTTGTTGATAAATTGACTATGGGTAACTACTGAGGGACAGCCGAAGGTTGGACTTGTGCAGCAATAGACAATGAAATTGGTAAAGGGACTGAGTGTTCGGGTGATGGGATAGTGATGTCATTGAGGGTGTTGAACAAGAGTGATAAAGAAACAAGAGGTGTTCCCCCTAAAGGCACATTAGAGGCTGGTTGGACAGATGGCAGTGTAAATGCTGATAATGCTATTCCAGGAGCAACATTAAATTCCAACATTGATTGCTCAAAGAAGGACTGATCTATTTCAATGCTATCCAACAGTTCAATGACAGTCTTAGGATATTCAATGACTTCTTCTGTTACTAGTACCAGATGAGGTGGAACCACTTCTTCATCACAGTCTATTATGTCAACTGTAGAAACCTATGAGGAGGAAGGAAATATTTTCTACCTCTTAGCAGGTCTAGCCTGAGTTATGATCAGATCATCATCTTCTTGAGTTTCTTCAGTGGAGATTTGAGCATTTGATGTAACTGGTGGCTGAATGTTGACTGCAAGCTTAGGAGGTTCTAGCAATTGAGTTTTTAATATCGATGATAATTGTACCATCTGCTGCTGGGATTCACGAGTTGACTGCCGCATCATTTTAGCTTCTTTGCTAGCTTTCTCTTGAGAGGGTTCCCCTAGAGGAGCTTTACCTTTATTTCCATCATGGAATGTAATCATGAGAGGAGCATTGGCCTTCTGAGCTTCTTTTTCTTCTTTGTCTCTTCTTGCTTGTTCAATGATATTCAGCTGCATGTCCCTGTAACTCAGAACTCCAACCTTAAGTTCATTTTGCTACTTTAAAATGTCCTGCTGTTCTTGTAAGTCTTTTGCTCTAGTTAGCACCTCTGAGAATGTGTCCACCCCTTGGTATATGAAGTCATATGGAACTAACTCATGTGCATAAGCTATTTTCATGTGTACTTGCTTGAGGTGTGCATCCAAGAAATTCTTGGATTCATGTTTCCTTTTCAGTGAAGTACCTAATCTCAAGGCAGCTATCTGGTCACCTAGAACTGTAGCCCAAGTTGAAGTTGGGATAACCAGCTGGTCAAGATTGAGAGGAAACTTAGGCCAACCTTTCTTCCTGGGACATGTGAGCTTCTTATACATGCCATCAGTGACAGTTTGAAAGGAAACTTCCTGTATTACCATCCTGTTCGGGACAATCCTAGGAGGGAAATGCACTGTGTCACTTCCCCAAATCCTTATGTATGAAAAATACTCACCTACATACCAATCACCCATGGTGTTGATGAAAGTCTTAGCATTTTCTGAGAATGTAGGTGGCTATTGCCTGAAAATCTTGAAATAGATGGTGCCCATGAAGTGGTCACAAATTTCATATAACAAAGGTGAAAAATCTTGTTCCCATAGTGCCGAATGATAAATGTGCACAGGAGGATCCGAAGGGGTCCAATTCCAACCCAAGTTAGGGTACTGGAACTCTGAGCAAAAAACATCTAGGACATATGTAGACAGGAAAAAGGGTGGTTTCTTATGAGCTAGAGCCTTTTGATATTCATGAATGGCATTCTTTAGTTCAGCCAACAAGATAGAGGCCCATGGGAAAGACTCACCCGTGAGTAGCACATGATGTGCTATGGGTGCCCATTCTGCTTTGAAAAGAGAACAATTCGATAGACCAAAAATCCTGTAGAGAATGGATGCCAGTAAAGAGTAGGATGCCTTAAACTAAATGATGGGATAGAGGTTATCATCCTTAGGCACAAAAGCGTTCGGCTTAAGCATCCATGACCTGATCATCTCGTTAAAGTTAAAAAGAGTTTTGGACGACTGTATGAAATCAGGGGAGAGGGTTTGCACATGTGGTTTTAGAGCAAAAGCTTGTTTAAAAACCTCTGGGTGAAAATGTGTTAATTGGCACCCCATGCTATCATTAAAAAACCGGTCTTTAACACTGACATTCTCAATTATCCATTTTACAGCATCTGTGTAAGGCAAAATAGCAGGGTGTGCAACAATAGCATGAATTTGGGAAGCCCTAATTCTCTCCTACACTGGCCTATCGTTCTCAATATGGGAAAGGTCGTCATTTTAAAAAATGGCATATATTCTCAACCAATCTATCTGGTATGCCTCAATGACTCACTCACTGGTGTCAGAGAGCAAACCAAAATTGGGGTCTTTGACCAGGGGATCTCTGAGTGGCATTTTAGAACATGTACCTTTCGACATGGCGAAAGAGCTTGCAATTTCTGATGAATGAGAAAATTAAAATCAAAATCAATCCAAAAATAGCAAGAATTGCAGATGGGTAGTATAAGGATGACAGTGAGCTTACTTGAAATAGCAAACAAACGGAAAAATGATGCCTGCCACGCAATCCACAGTAAAAACAACAGTGCGACGGAGTAACTCTTCGAAAGTAAAAATGGTAAAAATAACATTGAAAAACCCTATTTATTGAATTTACCAAATTAAAAGATGATAGTAGGATGAAAACAAAAGGACAGTCGAGATTAAGCGAAGCGAGATGTGGAGTCGCGCGAAAAACTTAATCACAAAAATTATTAAAGGATCCTAAAAGCTGCAACCCGACAATTGCGGGTTGCGGGATGCGCAGTCGCGCAAACGGCAAGGTGGAAAAAGAGTTCCCGAAAGATGAAATCCGCAACTGCAGGTTTCGGGTTTCGGGGATGACCATAATCAAAAAATGAGAAACGTGTTCCCGAAAGCCGCAACCTGACACTTGCGGGTTGTGGGTATCGGGAACGACACACTCGTAAACCAAAAACGACTTCCCAAAAGCCGAAACCTGACAATTGTGGGTTGCAGATTTCGGGAACATGCAACAAAAAGGTAAAAGGCATGGCCCAAAAGCCGAAAACCGCAATTGCGGGTTTTAGGGTTTCGGGATGTTAATTTCCCGAAATTATTTATAAAGGGAAAAACTCGAAGCCCGCAATTGTCGGGGTGCAGGTTTCGGATTGAAAAAACCAAAGCTCGAAAAGCAAAATCCTGCAACCTGCAACCATAGGGTTGCAGGTTTCTTAAACTCAAAAATAGAGTAAACAAATCTCGCAACCCGCAATTGTCGGGTTGCGGGTTGTGGGAACGTAAATTCCGAAACTGTAAAACACACACCCCGCAACCCGAATGTGTCAGGTTTCGGGTTTCGGGTTGATGAAAACCAAAGGTAAACTACTCAAAATTTGAGGAAAATTACAAACTAGACAGGTAGAGATCATCCGGAAAGAGAAAAACACGCAAGACAAAAGTATGGGTAAGAAAACTAAACAAGTGAAAACTCAAATTCTCAAATTTTCAGAGTACACTCCCCATACTACCTTTGCGTTTATTCAAAATGGGGTTCCCGTGCTTCAGCTAAGCATGGGATCTGTTGTGGCCACTGGCTGGGAAGAACCAGTTATCTCTACAATGAAATTCAGCTAAATGAAACATGTTAGCCACATCACCTTTTCAAGCTAAATTTTCCAAAAATTGATCACAAGAGAGACAGTTAACGAGCATGGAACATGAAAATAATAAATCCCCATATATGATCATGTTGAAAATAATGAAAATCTGATAAGGGGGTTGAAGAAACAACTGAGATCCTTCACCTTTATGTAATCATGGAGAAGCAGCTTGTGTTGAACCTAGACACATACTTGAAAATGCTCCTAAATATCCTAATTACACATCACCTTGATTTATCGACATTTTATTTACATGCAACATTTCATGAGATTCTTCTTCATCTTTTTTTTTTTCTTTTTTTCTTTTAGATTAAAATAGAGACTATGTATATAAGACCACTGCCCTGACTTGGTGATCAGATATAAGCAGTGCCATTCATAGGAAAAATTCAGAAACTGATCAATCCAGCTCGACAACGAGACTCCTCGTCTTCCAGTTGCAATACTGAAAGCAACTATCATGGCTTGGAGATCATATTGTGATAGTTCTAGTCCAAATAAAACCCATGATCATGGCAAGGATGGCTTGCGATAAGACCCCCCTGTCCCTATATGCACGGGCATCTTTAAAAATGAGCAAACCAAATTTTATTAGGTTGAAAATTACAAGGAACTACCATGGCTTGGTGACCATATATTGGTAGTGTTACTCACTAATGCTTTGCTGATCATGAATGGACTGACCTGTGATAAGATATTCCAACTCCTAGTAAAACTAAAAGTCATCTTCCAAGTGCGGTGGCTTGATGTGAATATGTCATTCTACTTAGCACCTATGAACCTAATGGGCCAGCTTGATAACAAGACCTCCCACCTTGTAATTTACATTTATTAAGAGATTTATTACCAAGGTGATTGTAAAAGGATCCAGAGCAAAACAAGCTGGACAGGTTATTATGATATGCAGCTTGAGCCATGAAACATGAGACAATGGAGACTCTGCTATTCTCTAGACCCCAATTAAACAAATAAGACATGTGTAAGATAATGACTATTGTGAAGATATATCAATTAAGGGTTCTGCAATCATTAGTCATTTTCCCTTTGTTGAACAACCTCCGATATAGGACAAAATTATGGTGGGAAGACAATTATAAAACCCAAGCTGAACTCATCACCGATAGAAAAACTGATCAATGAGTATTTCCAAATGTGTCGAGTTTAAAGTAAACAAATGACAACAAAGTAGACAATCCAATCAAGACAAGAAAAAGAAAAACAAACCTATGTACAAGTACATCACCCTGATCAAACAAAATACTTTTTTAGTAGTGAAACATTCACTGGATAATTGTCCACAACTCCTTCCAGTGTTTGTAATCGAATAGTACCAGGACCCATCTTTGCTGTAACAATTAAAGGTCCCAACCAGAGGCGTTGAAACTTGGCACATTGGTTCTTATCCTCGTGTTGTTTGTCCCACCTTAAAACCAAGTCTCCAATAGAAAATTCCCTGCTAGATGAGGATTTTTCATCAAACCATCTTTTCACCATCTGCTGATGATGATACAACTTGTTTCTAGCCACTTGTCTATCTTCCTCCAGTTTAAGTAGAGTATCAATTCTCTGCTGGAGGGGAGAAGAATCATCTTCTTGGACAGACTGGGCTAACTGTAGTGAAGGAATGGTCAGGTTAGTAGGAAGAATGGCTTCTTTTCCATACAGTAGATAGTAAGGAGAATTTCCAATTGCTTCCTTTGGAGTAATCCGATCTGCCCAAAGATCATTATTGAGCTATGTATGCCAATCTCTATGGTGAGAGGCCACAGTCTTCTTTAGAATATTGATCAATTTTTTGTTCAAAGATTCATCCAACCCATTACTCTGTGGGTAGTAATTGGCAGAAAATTTGAGTTTCATCCCCTTTTCAAAAGCATATTCAGTTATGTCAATCGAGGAGAAATATGATGCATTATCAAAAACTAGGAATTCTGGAGTACCAAATCGTGAGAGGATGTGACTGTTTAGGAAAGAAATGACTTGGTAGGCATTACATTGGTTAAGTGGGATTTCCTCCACCCATCTGGTGAAGTAGTCCATTGCTATGAGAATGTATTTGTGTTCAAGGGATGAGGTAGGATTTATGGGCCCGATAAAATCCATCCCCAGTTGCTAGAATGGAAATTGAACAGTGACTGGTTGCAACGGGGAAAGCGGGTTTCTTGAACTTCCTTGTGCATTTCTGGCATGGTTCACACCTCCTCGCATAGGCATAAGCATATTTAAACAATGTAAGCCAGTAATACCTAGCTCTGAGGATATTATGATCTATTGTCTCACCTGAAAAATGACCTCTAGGTGGTCTTGCATGAAATTGGAATAAGATGTCATGAGTTTTATGTTTTTCTAAACACCTAAGAAAAACCCCATCATAGTTTTTCCTAAATAGAACTTCATTAATAAACGGATAAGGTGCAGCCTTTAATCTCAAGGATCTTTGTTTCTTAAAGTCCAAGGTTTCAGGAGCAAACCCATTATTCAGGAAAAATTTGATATGATCATACCATTCTGATGTTGGGGTATCAATAGCATTGACAGAACCTATAGGAATGTCTTCTTCCTGTTCCCATTCAATTTGTTGTTGTTGGGGATCGTTAGATTGAGCAGTAAGAAGGCAAAGGCCTTGACCTTTGACAATTTTGGCTGGCCTTATTTCCAAATCATACTCTTGCAAAGCAATCATCCAATGGGCTCTTTTTTCTCCCAACTCCTTATGGATCAGCACATTTCTAATAGCATAACACAGGACAATGACCTTTGTTCGAGATTTTAACAAATAAGACCTGTAATGTTTGACAGACTTGTAAACTGCATAGGCTTGTTTGTCAATTTGTGAATAGTTGAGCTCTGCACCCTTGAAGGTTGAACTCATGAAAGAGATTGGGATCTCTGTATCGCTATCCTGTTTTTGGGTCAAAACAGCTGCATAGGAGAAATCAATGGTGAAAGTATAGAGAATAAAATCTTTATAAAAAACCAAGGACATGAGAGCAGGAGATTCAACAATATCCTTATGAATTTCTACGAATGCATCCCTTTGTTCTTGTGACCATGTGAACTATACATCTTTATTAACTAAATGCTGTAAAGGTTTAACTATCGGAGCAAAATTAGGTACAAACCTGCGTACGAAGTTGATCTTACCCCAAGAAGGACTGCATCGCTTTACGCAAACCTTGTAAGTCAATTTTTGAAATTGCGTTTGTGCGTTCAGGGTCGATGATCATACCTTCTTTTGAAATGATAACACCTAACAGCTTCCCTTCTGTGACTGTGAAAATGGATTTCTTGGGGTTCAAGGAAATGCCAAATTTCCTGCAACGTTCAAAAACCTGCTTAAGAGCAAATAAGTGTTCATGTCGTTTTTTTGAAAATATGGTAATATCATATAAATAATCCATGACAGAATTATGTGTTAAACCTTGGAAAGCTATGTCCATATCTCTCTGAAAGGTGGCTCCTGCATTAATCAAACCGAAAGGCATTCACCTATAGACAAAGGTGCCCCAAGGGGTTCTGAAAGTTGTCTTTAATTGGTCATCTGGAGCAACCATAACCTGATTGTACCCTGAAAAACCATCTAGGAGAGAAAACATTTCTGACCCTGCTACCTTTTGGAGAATCTATTCCATGGGGGGAACAAGGTAGTTATCTTTTTCCGAAGGCCGGTTCAAATTCCTAAAATCGACACACAATCGGATTTCACCACTTTTCTTGCGTACATGCGCCAAATTGGCTATCCACTGTGTATGCCTCACAGGAAAAATAATTCAGGCTGTGAGTAGCTTTTCTAGTTCTTTGTTCACAGAAGGCTCTAAACTAGGATGCATTTTCCGCAGCTTCTGTTGATATGGTTTAACTTCAGGCTTCATGGGTATATTATGGTAGATGACGCTAGTGTCAAATGTTTTCAATTCGTCATAGGTCTAAGAAAAACATCTTTATATTCTTTAAACAGTTTAATGATAGCTCGCCTTTCTTCTAGGGTGCAATCAATTCATAAATTGATAAAACAGGGCTCTTGCTCGGTCCCTAAATTGACTTGCTCGTAATTAAGTGAAGAGCTCTGTGTTTCACAATTGGTTTTGTGTCTGAACTTGTCTTGCAAATCGCAAAACCTTTCCAAATTAATCACAAACTTTGGGATGACATTCGAGGAATCCGAAAGATATTTTTCATGTTCATCCTCGTCTATAGCCATATCCTGGAATGTTTCCTGGTTTGTCAAAAAATCAAGTATCTGCTGATCATCATCGAATACTTTCCAGTTTGTCACATTATCTAGTATGGAAGGCCTATACATCAGTTCTATTGAAAACGTTTGAGGAGACAAGCCCTCTGGTGGAATCAATCTGGAAGCTGTATTTGCCAACAAGTCAATGTTATAGGTTAAAACTGCACTTCTCCGTCCGTGATCTCCCTTAGCTGACGATCACACAAAAGGAAAAAAGGGATGGAAGAGCATTTTGACCCTAGATGAGGAATGGCCTAGACTTACCCTCATTCAGCTGACATAATTCACCTTTTTCCCTGGAAAAACCCTACTTTGCTTCATAAAAGGGACGTTTTTCATCAGAAAAACCCTACTTTGCCTCATAAAATCAACGTTTTACAACTTCCCCAACCTCCCATTCGAACTACCTCTCAATTTGAACTTCCTACCTTGTCCTATAAATACAAGGGAGATGCATGAGAGAGAAACCTAGAAACTATGCACATAGGGTTGTTATGCTGGAGGAAATCCAAATTTAGTGTGAAGAGAAGGAGCCTAGGATCCAGTTGCACCAGCATTCTGAATGGTTAGGTATACTTGTACTGGTTATTTGCTTTTGACATTAAAGGTTGAAATGCCCTTCCTGTCCCAATCAAATGTCTAATGGATTGCATGTTAGTTTGGATTAATGCTTGATTGTATTTGATGTTTAAATTGTGTTTCAATTTCATCATTGTTATATCAGTCAAGATACGTTGAGGAAGGTATCTTTGTATTGCAGGTTTGTCGAATGGAAGATCAAGTGAAGGATCGATCCGAAGAGCAAGCAAACGCTAGGATCAAACTTCGTTAACAAGGTATGCCCTCTATGATCTTGATCTATTTCCTTTCGTAAAAGTCTATGTAATATCATTAATGAATTTACGTGTCACCCCTTAAGTTGGTAGTGTCCATATCATGGCTATAGGGTAGATTTCCCGAACAACAGACTGGCGACTCTGCTGGGGATTGGTTGTTTTCTGTTCTAGGAGACATGTTTTTAACATTCCTTCCAGTACTTTTTGATCTTTTGATCCCCTGAGAGGCTTTGTGGGGTACAGCATCCTGTTGTCTTCACTTGACTCATCCTAGTTTGAAGTTTTTAAGCTTGTTTTAAGCCTTCCTTGGCAAAAATGCTGGTTTACCTTAACACAATAGCCTTTTTCTCCTGAAAAACACTGGTCTGGCTTAACACAGTAGCGTTTTACCCTGCAAAATGTTGGTTTTGCTCTGCACAGTAGATTTTTTCACCAGAAAAACGCTAGTCTATCTCTGCAAAGTAGGGTTTGCCCCAAGAAAAATGCTAGTTCTCTACTGCACAGTAGAGTTTTTTCCTGTAAGTCTCTGTTTTCTTTTGGGATTGAATTTCCGCTTGTTTGGTTTGATTTCCAGCTTCTTGCCTTGGCTTCTCAACTGATCTTTGAGGTCTTTGTTCCTTTATTGAGTCTTGTTTGCCTCTCCCTAACCCTTTTAGGTCATTTTTGCTTACTTGAGTACTTTTGAAGTGTCTTGTTTGCTTGTGACTCTTTTGGAAACCGTGCCTTGTTATTTGTTGAACAAAGCTGCTTGGTCGTGCCTTAGTTACTTGTTGCAGGTCTGCAAACCTTTGTTTACTGACTTTTGTTGCTTGTTGCAACACTAGTACACTCCAATGGTATCTTATCCTTTGTTTTAGGGTTTCAATCCCAAGTTGAGTCTTTAAGGTGTTTTCAAAAGCTCTTTGAGTCCAGACACTTCCTAATTGCTTTGTTAGTTTCAGTTTCAAGTAAGTAGAAGTACTTAGTTTTCTTCCGTTTGTGTTAGTAAGGTCATATTTGGTTCGCTTGCCTACCATCTACTTGGCTTAGTGCTTTTGTTTAGGGTTTGGTGCTTTGGAGCAATCTCCTAAGTTTGCTTTCCAGTCATAAGAGTCTCTCATCCCCATTCGCTTTCCACTTTGTCTCCAAGTTTGAATGTTTTTGTCATAAAAAATTTGTAGGACAAGTCTTTATCAAGTCATCGATTTGATTGTTGTGAGCTTTAAAGTCATTCTTCCTTACTAGTATCTTTTGTATATGTTTTACTTGCTTCCAGTTTCGAGCACTTTTTCTTTTACATATAACAGAAAAAGAAAAAAATGAGTTTGATAGATTAGAATAGTAAGGCTTATAATCATTTCAAAGTAGCATAGTTTACTTTGTTGTGAAATTGAAAAGAAAATGAAAAAAGAGAACTTTGTTTAGGTTTGCTTAATCTTCATTTTGGAAAGAGCATAAACAAAAAAAGAAAAAGAGTCTTTTTGTTGTTGAAAGTTGTTTCATTTCATGCACTTTACTTTCTGTTGCAACCACACCGCACAATGCACTACGCTGTTGAGTAAAAAGTAACCTTAAAAAGAATCTTAATAAAATCAATTAGAAACGATTTTCTTTCTAGGGATACACAACACCAACTAGCTTAGGCCAGAGTTTCGAGCTTAAAACACCTTAAACTACTCGAAGCTTGTTTCATTACCCAACAATCGTAGTAAGATTTTCATATAGGTAAACCCATATATATCGAATAACCCTAGGATGATCTACTCAAACCAGAGTTAAGCATGAGGCTGTGGAAGATCGGAATCATTGAGGATACCTCCCTCATGTTCCTTTTGACCATAAACCAGAGTCGATTTGCGTACGGGGGTCCTTTCGGACTTCGGGCTTTGCTACCCTTCCCATGCATTTTGACTAGGCTGACGACTGTCCCCCCAGGATATTTCGTATGTATGGTAGCCTTAGTATCTAACCATAGGTTCATACACAAGCGACAGCGGAGGGTATATCTGCTGTACCTGGGACAGACATGCGAGGAAATCCCTTGCAGGTCTTTGGGAGGGCGATTGGGTGATTCCAGCGCTTGCACCCTTAGTCATTGTATTGTGTACCTCGGGTAACTGTTCTTCTTCCTTCGTTGATCTATTCTGGGCCCTCATCATCCCAGACTCTTCTTCGGAAGGCATCTTGTTTGCCTGGTTTGTATACTTAGGATTTTTTAGTGGTATGCTGTTTGTCCCTGAGTCTTAGTGGCCACTAGGTTTTTACTTAGTTTTATTTTTATATATAATTATGGAAGACTAACAGCTCCGTAGGTCTCAAAGGTTGAAAAACCTTCTCCCACTCAGAGTGGATCCACTACCGCCACCAAGACGACAGAGGATAGACTCCAGTGGTATTTTTGAAGCTACTAGTGAAATAGAGGTTCCTGGTGAACCACAACCTAGGACTCTATATCAACAAGCTTTTAACACAGTCAAGATTGAGGATATCACTTCTGGTGAGTTTAATACTCCTTTTAATCCTCCTCTGACCGGACTTAACGAACCACTTCTGGTACTTGTTGGTTTCCAGCAACCTGATTATAGTGCATATTTGTTCACACCTGGGCATATTGTGACTAACCTAGGAGGTGAACAGGAGTTCCGCAGACTCCCACAATAGGTATTAATACAAATACTGTAAATCCTCCTTCCACTACTACACCAAGTTCTGCACAGACAACTTCTGTTTCGACTCCATCCTTCAGTTTTAACACTGGTACGTTAGGCATGCCAAGCTCAATAGCTTTGACATTCGGCTCTACCCCTAATTTTGGACCCAGTAGTATAGTGAATCTCGTTCCACCTCCTGCAACTCAACAGTCATACCATATACCTAGCACTTGGATTTCCACACCCAACGTAGGGCTGAATGCCTCTGCAACTATGCATGTCATGAGTACCATGACTGTGCCATCCACCTCGACTGCATTGGTTTTATTTCCTTTACAGGTTACAATATGAATCAACATAATGTACTTGCAAGAAACACCCCTTTTTCTTTGTTTTCTGGAGGAGGGTGTAACATTTTGAATCAACAATATGGCGGGGCTAACACCCATCCACAGTGGACGAACATACAGAATACCAACCCACTTTCATTTGGATGGGGGAATTTCAATAACACTTTCACACAACAACAGATGGCAGGGGGCAACCCCTACCAGCAGATGGCTAGGGGCAACCCCAACCAATAGTTCATGGGTCAGAATATGGGAGGTTCCCCCTTTATGACCCCAGCTTATCAAATGCCATCTTGTAGACCTCGTTTACCATTTCTGGCAACTCTGAATTTGCCAGATCTTTCCAAGTTAACAAACAATCTCGTGTATCATAACGCTACGTGGCCACCAGTCCCCACCAAACTACCTTCGGACATTCCAAAATTCGAAGGAAAAATTGGTGAAATACTTGTGATCATGTTACCACTTTCCATTTATGGTGTTCTTCGAACTTGTTGAACGAAGATTCCGTCAGGTTGATACTCTTTCAAAGAACCTTAACCGGCACTACAGCCAAATGGTACATTGAGTTACCTAAAACCACCTTTTTTAATTTTCAGGATCTCGCGATAGTTTTTTTGAATCACTTCTAGCTTCTTGTTCGGTACGATGCCGGGACAGATCTTTTGTCTACATTTAGACAGAATAAGGCCACTCACTTATCTGATCACATTCAGGAGTGGCGAAGATGGAAGAGACTCATTAAAGCCAATTTACCTCCATAATTCCTTTTAGAGTGGTATTTGAAATCACTCCTTCCTTATATTTCTAAGGAAGTAGCTACTTCTGGAGTGTCCTCAGAGGAAGAAGCCATCCTATGAACCCAACATCTAGACCTTGTGTATGCACAGTCTAGGTTACTTTATGAGATTATACCAGATGCACCGCAATCAAACACTGATATTGGCAGACCTAAACCTGGACCACATGTTGACGACATAGTGGGTTCAGTGGATTCTGCAGCTTTCAAAGCATTGACTAAGCAGGTTCATGCCTTATCCGTCAAACAATCGACTGCAGAAGTGACCTCCATCACAACCTCTCCTTCTACTTCTGAATCTGTAAAACAGGTTTAGAACAATCAAAAGGGCCCTCGGCATCCCAATAACAAAAAGAAGGGAAAGAAAGGAGAGGGGAACCAGCAAAATCCCAAAGAACAAAGAGAATGTCGAGGAGGGTAACAAAGAAAATAAGAAGGTTAAGTTCCCTTGTAAACTTTGCAAGCAGGATCAGCTCACTCACCAATGCCCTCTGATCGAAGAAGCCCACAAGCTGCTTCAAGAAAAGAAACATATCATACTTAAAGATCCATTTCCTAAGGGGCAGGGTTCAGCTTTTGGCACCTCCAATGCTGGGGGCACTACTCATGCTTCAGTTGATCAAAATTTCATTAATATGGTTAGTGTGGATGCACTTTTGCAAACGCAAGGAAGAAATTATACCCCAGATGTGCAGAACAAGGATAAAGAGATTCCTGAATCTTCCACTCCTCTCCACATTCCAGTGGATTCGTTGCCCAAGATCCTGAAAGGTGTCTTGAAACGGGCCTTGCACAATCCTAACGCTTGGGCTGCTTTCAACTACAATGCGGTCGAAGATCTATCCCAGACCCCTTGTGCTATGTCCACCTTACAAGTTTTGCAAAGTTGTCCATTACAACGAAATGCACTTCTGGCAGCGATTGGAACTATGGAATCATCCAACATGAAAGCGTGCTTTGATATGTCTGATATCAAATATCGGTTGTCATACCACGTTTCCCTACAGATAGAAGTGGTTCATGGTCCTATGACCATTAGACGGGATGTCGTAGATGAGGGCGTATCGACATGCGTGATGTCCATTTCTTGTTGAAAAGCTTTGGGTTCTCCCGAGCTAGCCCTCTAACAAGCTGCTTACTGGCTTCAATGGCAGGACTTTCTGTCCACACAAAGTTCTACCATCGTTCGAAATTACACTTGTAAGTAAGATAGTTGCTGTAGATATTGAAGTTTTGGACACTCCGCTTGATTACAATATGCTGTTAGGAAGGAGATGGACATATGCCATGCGAGCCATTGCATCGGTAGTTTTCCGAGTTGTTATGTTCCCCCATTAAGGCAAGATCGTCATGGTTGATCAAATTTCATTCTCTCGGAAAAACAACCAGACTTTGTCAGATTCCACTATTCCTTTAGTTGATCAATCTGCCGTAGTAAGCGAGAGTTTAGGAGTAGGGATTTACGGGCCATTAATAGGCACTTTTGACCTACCCTCTCCAGTTCTTTTTATGCATTCTGATGTAGGTACATCTACTGAAACGTTCACGGTTGGTCTAAGGACTGATCCGTGGATCCTTCCTACTGTATCAAGACCATCCATGCCTTTCTCCGTTGCATAAGTAGCCTACATGGAAGCACAACATGCTGCAACGGAACATATTGTGACTCCACCGGTCTCTGCCGAGTCAGATATGGACTATGCTCTTGCATGGTCGGTGAACTCTACCCACTCTTTCAACTGTTTAGACATGGTGTTTCCTTCTAATGAAGCCATTTTGGATGCCATGATGGGCCTAGACCAAACTTGGGAACATTTACACCCCAGGACCTACCTACTTCTTGTTCTAAGACCTAGGAACTAAATTAATATTAAATGCAATAAAAGAGCTGGAAGATCTCTTACCAATTTCTGATAATTCAACAGGCAAGGGGACAAGCAATGTATCTTATTCCTCACCTGTTTCACAATGATTTCTGAATCTCCAAAACAATGAATGATCTGTACTTTCAAGTCAATAGCCTTTTTCAGTCCCTGTATTAGGGCCTCATACTCAGCCACATTGTTAGTACAATCAAACTCTAATCTGCATGCAATCATAGTTTTTGTTCCTTTTGGATCTATAAGAACACATTCTGCACTAGCTCCATCCTTAGATTTAGAGCCGTCAAAAAAAAATGTCCAAGCAATGGGATCTAATCTAAAATTTGTATTTACATTAAAAAAATTATGTACAATTTCCCTTGAGAATGGTACAGAAGTAAGATGAGTTACCTGAGATTCGTTCTGTGCATTCTCCCATGGTGAAACATCAGCTGATAAATTCCCGAAAAAAAATATCAAAGGTAAAATTTTCAATGTGCATGTTGAAATAACCCACAAGCTCACTTGAATCATTCAAATCTGTGACTGTCTATTTCATAAAAGGATCCCTGCTTATCTTGATCTTGTTTGGCTAACCATTGTAGGGTAACCACAGATGGGACCAATCAGTAGCAAAATAACCTTTTAGTTTCTCTGACCAATCTCTACTAAGCCACATACCATATGCTTCTGGAATATCAGCAATGACTATATCAATTGTTTGATGGATTCGAGGATCAGCTGATAATGTAATTAAAACATTTTTGAGCCTTCCTACCACTATGACTTTTGATCGGTCAAGTTGTACTATCTGAGTAGGGCAAGGTTCCCATGTGGCATTCAATTTTCTGCAGACAGAAAGGGGCATCACATTTGATGAGGCAACAGAATCTATCATGCAATTATGTATGTTTCGGTTGAAAATCTCAAAGGTAAGTAGAAAAGGTGGTGTCCTTCTACTGCCTGACTTTTGATCATCTAGTTTAGTGAAAGAATCAAGGTTATTATTCTGTAATTCGCTTGGCTGTTTGACCACCATACTTTTGGGTAAAGTATCCCTCATCGAAGGGATTTTCAATAATTCAAACAAAGAGATGTTTGCCTTCACTCTTTTAAGATCTTCAACTGAATTGTACTTCATCTCAGGGATGAAAGTATCCTTGTGGGGGACACTCTTTCCTTTATTAGAAACCAGTGTGGAGGATGAATGTTCCTGAGGGGGTTGAGGTTTAGACCTTGTGTTATAAGGATGTTGGACATTAAACACAGTCTCAGGTTCTTCTTCTTCTCCACACATGGGAAGCTCTGAAAAGTAACTTACAGTGTTGATTTGTGGATCCTCATTCTCTTCTTCTTCTTCCTCAGGTGGTTGTGGATCAGAAGCAATTTGGTCATTAGGGACTTCAGGGGTGTTATGAGATTTTGCTGCTAAGGCTCTAAAGATAGAATAAATTTCTTCATTCGTGAGGCCCTCTGTTGGATTAGGAGGTGGTGGATTTGTTGGAGGTTGATAAGGTCTCCTAAAAGGTGGCCTCACAAAACCTCTATTCTAGTTTTTTATTTTCATTGTTAGTTCTTTTCAAATCTACCATCTCGTTTGAAATTTTCTGGATGAGATTTTTCATGTCAGTTATGTCAAATGGATCCTTGCTTTGTGTAGTGGGTTTAGGAACACTATCATTCCTTTTCCTAGAAGTTGAAGGTTGTTCATCTGGGATTTCTGGATTGTCTTTAAGACAAAAAATTTCCTTCTCAACTTGTATTGCTTCAGCAAACACTTCCAACAAAGTTCACTTTTGTGCTCGTTTCACCCACATTGAAATTGACGCAGGTAGACCCTTTTCATAATAGGCTATCAACAATTCTTCAGCAGGAAGAAGGTTGACAGGAACTCTATTCTTTAAGTATGAGAACCTTTGGTTGAAATCTTTAACCCTTTCTTTCCCTTTTATTTTCATGGAGGATAATTCCAAAACAAGATCCTGTGGTGTTTTGTCATCTCCAAACTTTTGGATGAATAATTTCTCAAACTCATCCCAAGAAACAATAGACCTTGGTGGTAGGGAAAAATACCATGTAGCTGCCTTTCCTTCAAAAGTATAAGGAAAGAGTCTGCAGACCACATCTTCGTAAATGAAACTTCTAAGCCTAATAGCCTGCATGAAGGTTTTAACATGATCTAGGGCAAGTTAGTTGTCACCTGGGTTAAACTTGGGTAACCACTTCTCAGGGTTTTTGGGTAGTCTATGTTGGTCTCCAAGTACCCATACTGCATCTTGGTCAAGCCAAGGTCTATTTTTTCCTTCTGCAGCCATCGATGGTTCTTCTTCTTCTTCTTTTGATGAAGAGCTTGAAGAATGTTCACTATCTGAGGAGGAGGAGGAGGATGAAGGGCGAAATGGTGGCAGTCCACCAATCTCAAGTTTTGGCTGATTTTGTGTTTACTGAAAAATTTGACTAAGGTTATATTTAGGGGAACCTGATTGACCAACCAATTCTTCATTTCCAGGTTGTGGATTAACTGTTTGTTTATGTTCAATATTCTAATCAATTGTCTATTGGATAATTGGATCACTAATCTGTGAAACTGTGTCTTGCTAAGGTCCTTGATTATTGGTCTGCAGAAAGTTTTGTAAATTAATCACTACAAGACCACGTCCTCATTGATCAACAAGTCTTTGTTCTGCCCTAGCAACCCTATTGTTATAGCTTAAAATGACACTTCTCCATCCGTGACAACACTTGTATCGCTTGGTCGCATGACGACACTTCTTGAAATCAAGTTTAGTCATACAACAGGACACTTGTGGATTGAAGGGTCATTTGGGACTTTAAAAATGGTTGAAATTACCTCAATCTTGGCCCATTTGATGGTTATAACCCTTAGGAACATTTTTCCAGACCAAACCATCTCCTGAAAATCATTAGAAAACCCTATTTTTGGCCATTTTTCTCCAAAAACGTTGGTTTCCTATGCATAGAGTAGGGCATACTAGGATATGTGCACTACACTTATGCCTGTAGAGTAGTGCACACCTTGGAAAATATGCAACTCCACATCAATAAATTAGTGCACACCCTCATAAATATGCAACTCTGCTTCAATAAATTAGCGCACACCTTGAAAAATGCACTAGTTGGCAGTAGGAACAGTAGGGCACTTTCCTGTACTAGTCAAAATATCGAATTTTGGTTAAAATAAGTTGGTTTGGAAACCTCTTGATCGGTTATAACTGATTTTCCTCTTTTTCATTGACTATATAAGGAAGGTAGAAGGGCGATGTGAGAGGACCAAGCCTATAACAATGTTATGCTGTAGGAATGGAGACCCTCATCCCCCTCTCTTGTGCCTCAGTTTCTGATAAACCCTAGCACGGCTAATTAGAGGTTGGGATCCTTGGAGAACAGAAGCAAGAGACCTTGAATCTAGGTTTTGTGAAGTGCCAAGCTTGAAGGAAGGTATAATTTCATGTACTTTCTTCATTCATTAATAAAGATCAGACGTTGTTCCCTTTCCAAATATGACCTATTTATGTGTGTCTTAGATTTGATTATAGTTTGTTTATAGTTTGATGTCTTCTTCTATCTTGGGGTATCAATCTTATATATGTAGTCAAATGTATTTGAGAAATGTATGAATTTGTTTTGCAGGTGTGGGCATTGCGACACTGAATAGCATTGAAGAGCAAGGAAGAGGAAAGCTAGGATCAACCTTCTTAATAAGGTACTCATATTTCTAATCTTAAATATCTTTGCTTACTAGTTGTACTTGCAGAACATTTGTAGGTCTATCTTTCATCCCTGTAAGTTGGTAGTTTCTCCCCTGAACTATAGGTGCATTTTCCTCACAACGGATTGGCGACTCCGCTGGGGAAAGCCTATCTGCTTAAGGGTATCCAAGGTCATTTCTTTAGTTTTGTTTGAATTTATTTGTTCAATTTCTTGATTAGAATTAGTTATTAGGATTTCTTTGACCCTCCTTGGCTCTTACAGACCCTTCCTATCCCTTGCAAACCCTTGTAGACCTAAGTTGGGGGGTTTTTGCCCTATTTTTTGAACTTTTCCCACATGTGCGCTACTGTTGTGAAGCACAGTAGTGCATTCCCCTGTTGTGTGCACTGGTCTTCCTCATATATAGTAGGACACACATTTTGGGAATGAGTTTTTTGGGTTTTGACATGTTTTGGGGGGCTGTGGCTACATTTTTTGGGGTCCCCGATTACCCTAGGTCTGATTTAAACCACTATAAGTGGTCTGCTATCCTTGTACTGATCCTATGTTCATGATCTGAACCTTCTTTCATCAATTTGGGCTTGTTTGGAAAGTTTTGGGGCTTGTGGACCCAAGTTGGGGGGTTGTGGACCAGTTTGGTGTTTTGTACCCTGATTTGAGTCTGACTGAATCGGCTTGCTCCATTTCCACTGGATTTGAAACCTACTGAGTCTACTTGACCTTGTTTGTATCTATTTGAGTGAAATTTATCTTTATATTGGTTTCTTATCCTCCCTTATGCTTTTAGTTTTCTTTTTGTAGTGAAAGCTCAAGTGTCTTTGCTATTGCTCAAGACCTTGACTGTACTGTTTATGTGCAGACCTAACTTTACCAAACCATACTTCTTTGTAGGTCATTTGCTTTGTTTGGGTCTAAAATAATGTTTCGTATGCTTTTCCCAATGGTTGGCATGCTTACATCAACAAGAATCTGAAATTCATATTGGTAGCTTTTACTGTTTCAATAAGGAAAGTTGAAAGTTCTTTGCTTTTGCTTTGATAGTAGGTTACCTTAAAATTCAGTTTTGTTTCTTACCTTTGAAAAGCATAAAATTTTTTGATTTATTTTCTGAGTAGAGTACCTTGCAAATGGCTTAAAGGATTTAAGAGTGCTTTGCATCAAAAAGAAGAAAGTTTTCTTTTAAATACTTATTTGTTTGAGTAGCTGCATTCTTAGGTTTTGAGTTTAATTTTGTACATTTAGACTTTATTTTTACCCTTTTTTGCATTCGAAAGACTAAAAATTGCATTTGCATATGCTTTCTAGATCGTATCTTTAAGACTTGCATTGAAAAGAAAAGATTTGTTTAGTGCTAAGCATTTCATTTCAGTATTCTATCTCTGTTATAACCACTCTCACACACCCACTACCTTTTTGAGTAAGCACGTAACCTATAAAATGAACCCTAATAAAATGTACTAGTAACATTTTCTTTTCTAGGTTACACTATTCACCAACTAGTCTTGGTTAGGATCTTGGATTTAAAACACCTTAAACCACCCAAGATCACACATTACACAAAAATTGTAGTTCGACTATCGCAGGTAAACCCACCTCATTCAAAACTTGCTTAGGATCTATGCAGTAGGTCTTGTGAGATCAGATTGTTGGGAATAAACCTCCTACTTTCTGTTTCGAGCATATACTAGGATCGGATCGCATTTGGGGACTCTTTTGAGTTTCGAGCTCAGTTACCCTGCCCATGCCTTCTGATTCAACTAGAGACTGTTCCCCCAAGAGTTTTCGATGTGGTGGTATCCTTAGTATCTGACTATAGGATCATACACAGGTGACGGTGGAGGGTTATATCTGTTGTACCTAAGATAGACGTGGGAGGAAATCCCTTACAGATTTTGGGAGGGCGGTTGGGTGATTCTAGCGCTTGGCGATTGGGTGATTCCAGCACTTGCACCCTTAGTCATTGTATTGTGGACCCCAGGTAACTGTCTTTCTTCCTTCGTTGATCTATTCTGGTCCCTCATCATCCCAGACTCTTCTCCGGAAGGCATCTGTTTTCCTGGTTTGATTTACCTAGGACCTTTTTTAGTGGTGTGCTCTTTGTGCTACTTGTCTTAGTTTTCCTTAGAGAACTTCTTACTCATTTGAGCAGGAAACTATGTCTAGCTTTTCGGCGAGCGCCAATCAAGGTAACCCTGTTCCGGGGGATCCTTGTGCGGTTCCATTCATTGGAAATATTGGTACTCCCTTAATGGCTACCCTAAATCTTCCTAGATTCACTATAGGGCTACTGGTTTGGTTGTTATCCACTCTGAATGCCTTACATGCTCCTGGCGCTTCTTTTGTAAGCACCTCAAATCAAGAGCATCAGAACCCTGTGCCTTCTTTTCCAGTAACATCTTCTCCTCCTCCTTCTATTTCATGTGGCGAAAGTAGCAATACTAGTAACCAGCAGTCTAAAAGGAATAGACGGAGGAAGAATAGGAAGAAGATGCCAAAACAAGGGGGAAGCAACCCAACCTCTGTAAGTCATGCTGGGGGCAAGAACCTTGCCTCTGCAAATCATGCAGGGAGCACCTACCCAGCCTCTGGAGGTCATGCTAGGAGAAAAATTTTAGTCACTGAAAATCACACTGAATGTTTGTCTTCAACCACTGTCAATCATGTTGAGGACATGTCATTAATCACTGCTAGTCATATTAATGACAAGTCACCAGTTCCTGTGAGTCATACTGGAGACACCAGATCAGCCACTGCAAGTCATGCTGAGGGAGTTGACATTGTCAACAAACCCAATAAATAGAAGTATAAGTTCCCTTGCAAGTTTTGTGAGGGAGACCACCTTACTTACTTGTGTCTTGTACTTCCAGAGGTGCAAAAAGTGTGGTCCTTAGTTCAAAAGTCTTCTGCTTCTGAGCAACCAGCCACTGCAAGTCATGCTGGAGGCAAGATGTCATCCAATGCTAGTCATGCTGAGAGTACTAATGTTGTAAAGGAGTCTAAACCTATAGGACGAAAACCAAAGTTCCCTTGTAAACTTTGTAAGGGAGATCACCTTACTCACCAATGCCCTACCATCCCAGAGGCACAAAGAGTGTGGTCCATGTCTGAAGGAACCTCTGTACCTGAGTTGTCTATAGATTCCCTACATTCAGATCAACCTTTGGTTGATAAAGTGGTTGAACCAATGCAATCTTTGGTCAACCCCACTCTTCCTTCGGAGAGTGAAGTGATCGAATCGATGCAATCTTCGACCGACCCCATTAGTCCTTTGGAGACTGATGCACCTGTCCCTGAAGTCTTCTATATTACCAGTTTGGATGTTCCTGAAAAAGGGGGTACTTCATCTGTGCCATGTGAACCCCTACCAAGCCCTATGATCGTTTCCTTTGATTGGAATAGTGTAGCCAAGCCTCAGCTTCCTTCTTCGACACCTTTCTAGATAAAGGTTGATATCGGGAACCATATGGTTGATCGATGCGTTGTAGATGAAGGAGCTTCTGTTAGTATCTTATCCTCTTATGCTTGGAGAGATTTGGGTTTCCCTAATATTATTCCAGCTGTTAATTGGTTGTTGACCTTCGATAAAAGACCTAGTGAATAGTTCAGATTCCTCCGTCAGGCACCTGTTACTTTGGGTGGAAAAACAGTCTTAGTTGATTTTATGGTTTTAAAGGAACCTGTGGACTTTGATACGATCCTCGGGCATGATTACGTTTATGCTATGCATGTTGTCGTGTCTATGCTCTTTCGTGCGATGCATTTTCCTCATAACGAAAGCATCATTACTATCGACCAGCTTGCATTCGTTGATCCTCCTTATTACCCAACTGTAGACCAGTATGATCACTCGTCATTAGGCACTACTATGTCACATGGGACTTATCTGGCATATTGTTCCTTGATTTTAAGTGCTACTAAGAAGAAGCCTCTGAGTTCATGCTTACCTTCTCGGGACTTAGTCCCAGCTTTCAACCAAGTGACACCTCCATCTGAATGTTTAGATATGTATTCTATCTAGGACGATATACTTCCTTCTGATGAAGTTTTCCTAGAGTCCATAATACAGTCTGCCATTCATTTGGATGTTGATCCAGTCGCAGTTATGTCCAACCCCGGTTTGACCTTAAAGTATGATATTCCTACTATTGAGTCTTTGAACTCTCCTATAGATCCACAAATCGGTATTCCTACTGAGTTTGATTATGCTTCTAGAATTTTCAACTCCCGTGATGATGAATTTGTTTCTGCAAATTCCATCATGTCCTCCAACTTTGATCTTCATCCTGAAGTGGATCTTGTTGATTATAAGTCCTTGGGATTGGGTACCATAGAGTCTTCATTTGAAAACTCTGCCTTGTTTATGCCTAATGTTGATGATAGTGAAGTTGAAAGTATTTCTACCACGGTGACTTTTATCGGGTCTTTCTTTACATATGTTTTAGATATGATCTTGGTACTAATGTTTCTTGGAGACAAGATTCTTAGCTGGATTTATACTTGCTCACTGGTCCTTTTCGACACCTTGTGCGACCATGTTAGGTATATTCGAAACTTTGCATATAAGTTTAGGCTTCCCCACTGTTATGTTGCATTTGAACCTTTTGCCATCCGAATTTGCCATAGCGTCGAACCTATTGGATATTGGTGTGTTAGCCATGTCTTTATGCATTGTGCACCAGTCCGACAGTAGAGCCTACCTAACATGGGTCACCCTAGTCAGTGCCCTTATGCCATTTTGGTTCCCATGCTGAGTTTTTCTCATAGGCTTGGGAGCCTTTTTAGATTTACCATGACTTTGAGAAGAAGCCTCATATCTTTCTTCCTCATATATTTCTGGCCATCCCTGATAAGGCTCCCATCTTTGTGTTCAAGTTGCATATGCATCTGTTATGATCCCGCTTATGCTAATGAGCTTGATGCTAGCTTCCACGCTTTTAGCTCGTTGTATAAGCCTCCATCTCTGATCTCATTTCTGCTAAGCCCTGTATCATTTTGCCTTCATAATTTGACAGCTTTTACCTGGAGGAGACATACCCTGAGTGTCCTTATCTTTCTCATGTTCCTTGCATTAGGCATAGCTTTGTTACATGCGCTTGGAGCTAGTTTCGCATGTCCCTGACACTCATCTCCTCCCATTTTGAGCATTATTCTACCTTTACTTCGAGCTCGTTAAAAACAGTAAGTAGGTTATGAGCAGTCTTCCACCTTTCCTTCGAGCTCATTAAAAACAGTAAGGAGGCTATGAGCATTTCTTTCATCTTCACTTTGAGCTCATTAAAAATAGTAAGGAAGTTATGAGCATTTTTCTATATCTCCTTTGAGCTCGTTAAAAATAGTAAAGAGGTCACGAGTTTACTTTTTCGAGCTCGTTAAACCTTTATGGAAAAGATCCCCATGGAGTTCTTTTAAGCCCTTTTCAGACTCCTTAAATAGAAAAATTTTGCCGAGCATAGTTGTCTTTTCGGGCTCATTAAAATAACTGATCTGACATCCACTTAGGTATAGAATTACCCCTTTTCTGAGCCTTGGTGGATAATTTATGGAAAAGGTATACTCTAGGTATACTCTGGTATGCGCTAAAAGAGTTCTTCTTCCATTATTTTACACTTCTTCGGGGAAGGAGACTAACTTTACAAAAAAGGACCTTTGGAGTCGTCTTTAGGGTTTTCAGACTCTCAAAATGTGAAAACACCAAGCGAGCATTCACCTACTCGGGCTCAATGTAAAATCCATGAGATGGTTGATAGAGGACTGTTTAAGTTTTTTAACTCTATAAGCAAGAAAACACCACCGAGCACAGACCAATCCAGGCTCGATATAAAATCCACGGATAGGTGTATGGAGTTTTCTTCTAGGTTTTTCAGACTCCTTAAATATGAAAATACCGTCGAGCATGCTTTAGTTCTTTGCTAAGCTTGTTAAAAAATGAAAAAGGAAAGGGAAGGGAAGAATGTTAAAATATCTTTCAATATGATGGAAGCAAGTCAACTACCTCTTTGAACAAAGCACCTGTTTTGAGTCTATCAAACAAGTCAGGTTCTAGTGTTGGCCTTAGGATAAACCTGATCTCAAAGTTCTTACTCCTCTGTTTGGTTAGTCTTCCAATCATATGGAGAATCTGTTAATGTCTCCTACATTGCAGATTTGCATCATGGTCTCTTTGTGTTCAAAGATGCCTAAGTCACTCTTGTGTCGTTCTCACTGTTCAAGGATACAACCTGTGTTAGCCATTCTGCAGTTTCCTTGACCTCATGCGTCGGCCATTCCTTGGTGTTAGTATGTTTAATCATGTGTTCAATCCTACTCCAAATCAGCTCATACCTGTTGAGTGTCCCTCGTGTTGGATGATGGAGGATGCCTTAAGGCCTCCCTTCCAACAGACTTCTTCCCATCAACTTCAACTCATTGTTCTTTGGGAATAAGGTTTAGAGTTTTGGTTAGTACCTTGGGGATTTCAGTCATTAGTGGCAGTTTCCCTCGCTATTGGATAGATGGGAATACATCAATGTCTCCTATCCGATAGATTCTTCAAGTGTTCAACGACAAGACCACTTATTCGCACTTGTTTGAATGTACTAGGTACCTTGGGTTCCATTTTCATTATTTGTGGACACCCTCGCATTTGTTAATGGTATACATCAATGATCGGTAATCAAATGATACCTCCCATGTTCGACATCAACTCATCTATTCGCATGGATAGGTTTGTACCTTGGGTTGTTTTTGGATGAAGAACTTGGGATCCTCGATAGTATCACCTCATTTATGTTATCACCCAAGTTGCACAAGACTGATCCCCACTCTTTTTGGCTCTTGATGAGACATAGATCTAGCTTGTTCTCTATGGCTATGTTCTCCAGTTTTGACATAGATCCACCTTGTATTTATGTGGCTATGTTTACACTTATGTTCGTCATGGATCGACGCTTGTATTCTAGTGGCCATGATATATGCATCAGTATTTGGATGATTATTGTATCCTCTTGGATGTCATGTTCCACTCTTTGAACATGGACAATTATCCCAAGGATAAGTTTGTCTGACATTGCCTTTGCTTTCAGGTACTTCATTTGAGCCTATGATTCTTGGTTTCTCTGGTTCCTCCATGATTCAACTCTTTGTTATTTATAATGTATTTCGGCCATTGTTTCCCTCACTCTCTCTAACCTCATACATTAGGGGACATCTATTATAGCTTAAAATGACACTTGTCCGTCCATGACGACACTTCTTGAGATCAAGTTTAGTCACACAACAAGACACTTGTGGATTGAAGGGTCATTTGGGACATTAAAAATGGTTGAAATTACCTCACTCTTGGCCCATTTGATGGCTATAACCCTTAGGAACATTTTTCCCGACCAAACCATCTCCTGAAAATCATCAGAAAACCCTCTTTTTGGCCATTTTTCTCAAAAAACGTTGGTTTCCTATGCATAGAGTAGGGCATACTAGGATGTGTGCACTACTCTTACTCCTGTAGAGTAGCACACACCTTGGAAAATATGAAACTCCACTTCAAAAAAGTAGCGCACACCCTCAGAAATATGCAACTCTACTTCAATAAAGTAGTGCACACCTTGAAAAATGCGTTGGTTGGCAGTAGGAAGAGTAGGACACTTTCCTATACTAGTCAAAATCTCGAATTTTGGTTAAAATAAGTTGGTTTGGCAACCTCCTGATCGGTTATAACTGCTTTTCCTCTCCTTCATTGACTATATAAGGAAGGTAGAAGGGCCATGTGAGGGGACCAAGCCTATAACAATGTTATGCGGGAGGAATGGAGACCCTCATCCCCCTCTCTTGTGCCTCAGTTTCCGATAAACCCTAGCACAACTGATTAGAGGTTGGGATCCTTGGAGAACAGAATCAAGAGACCTTGAATCTAGGTTTCTTGAAGTGCCAAGCTTGAAGGAAGGTATAATTTCATGTAATAAAGATCAGATGTTCTTCCCTTTCCAAATATGACCTATTTATGTGTGTCTTAGATTTGATTACGGTTTGTTTATAGTTTGATGTCTTCTTCTATCTTGGGTATCAATCTTATATATGTAGTCAAATGTGTTTGAGAAAGGTATGAATTTATTTTGCAGGTGTGGGCATTGCGAAACTGAATAGCATTGAAGAGCAAGGAAGAGGAAAGCTGGGATCAACCTTCTTAATAAGGTACTCATCTTTATAATCTTATATATCTTTGCTTACTAATTGTACTTGCAGAACATTTGTAGGTCTATCTTTCATCCCCTGTAAGTTGGTAGTTTCTCTCCTGAACTATAGGTGCATTTTCCTCACAACACCTATCGACTGATGTTTTCAATATCTGCTCTAGTGAGAGGGTTCCTCTGGTAAGTGATACAATAAAGATATTCGCTCTATTTTCCTGTTGTGCTGTAGATACAACAAGTACAACAATTTGTTGAGCAGGTGTAACAGGGACAATGGTGGGTTGTGACTCTATTGGTTGTTCAGATGTTGAATCCCTTGATTGGCTTCGAGTTTGAACCATTGAAGTATTTTCTGGAGGAGGTTTCTTAGTGGCTTTTTTAGGCATGTTATACTGTTGTCCCTCCTTCTAGTGCCATTTTTTGAGGCCTTGGTTGTGCAGGTTAGATGCAAAGGTGCTGGAATGTTCCAAGACACTCAACAGAGGAAGAAAACCCAAGTTGAAAGGCTTTGAAAGACCTTGCGCAACGATAATTATATCCTCGACCTGTTTGGTGTGGTGATCCCCCACGGATATTAGGCCTCCGCTGGCGCTCTAAGAGTAGATGAGTTGACCTATAATGTCAATTTTCCAGTCATGGAAAATCAAGGTGTGAATATAGTAATGCTAAGCTAAGCTAACCTATTTTAGAAGAGGGAAACTAAACTAAGTTGATCCTATTCTAAAATGAAAGCTTACTTTATGTGCAGATTGGTCTTGAGATGTGATTAAACAAGTAATTGGACAACTTAACCAAAAATGTCTTTAGTTGTTTTACTTGTTAACTTAAACTATTATCAGTTAATGAAAATCAAATGACCATCTTTCAAGTATTCATGCTCATTCAAGATCCAGTGTGTAACCACTTTGCTAATTGAAAAATTAACAATGATTATTTGAATTCATATGCACTGAATCATTTGCAGAAATAAAACATGAAAGCACTTATAATGAAAAAACTCAATGAAGCACTTTGGAACATAAACCAGTCATATAGAGAAATCGATACAACAAATTTGTGCATTAAAAGATGTTCACAAAAGATTAGATACATAACATATGAAAATTTGAAGTATACATCAGAAAAATTCTCAAAGAAATTTAAGACATAACAAAAGAAAGATTAAAAAATGACTTTACTGTAGAAGAGGTCTTGTATAGAAATTACAAAAAGCTCTGCTTAACAAAGTATCCCTCGGTCTAGTCTTCTGCTAACTTACAACTCCAAAATTACCAACCCCTAACTACAAGAGGTATCCTTCTTTAAATAATTACAACAAAGTCCCAAAAATAGAGATCCCTAGAAAACAGAGATTACAAAATTGGATCAAACTACAGATCCAAGAAATCCTGCCATTTGTCATATATGTCTAACAACTCATCTATATTTGAGAAACTGGCAGATTCTAAAGCTAACTGAACATTGCACACATTATTCTCCATGTCATCTTTCGCCAGATTGTGCCAAGTGCGAAGATACATATGAATCTTGCCTTCCATAACAACCGGTTCTCTAACCAGATCATCCAAATCCTGAATGCTGACTTGTTCAAGATCTCGAATCTTCTGTGCGAACTCCTCACACCTGCTCTCGAGCTCTTCTAGTCTGCATTTCGGCGGCAAAGCTTCTAGGATAGGGGTCATTAATGGTAAGGCCAAAAAATGCATAATGTTGTCAGCCGCATACCATCGCTTGGTGCAGATATCTTTTTATTTATTAATAGTTTATTCAGTTGTTTCATTATATTCAAACCAAGTATTTAGAGAGGCTTTGATGTTTTTGAACTGGAAACTGCTGAGGATTGGGATATTTGTTGGTGCATTCTTAACATACCCCTGCCATTCACTAATTTCTTGTTGAGCTTTAAAATCTAGGAGTCTCTTTCCCTTTTGTTCTTCAAGGGTGGAGGACATCTTGGAAAAATTAATGAAGTTTTCCCTGATTTCATCCAAAGTAATGTATACTTTCTCCAAAAGCTTATGATGTTCTTGATTCACCTTGAGGGCCAAATTCTTAAAATCACAAGGTGTAAAATTGAGAAAACTTGAGGAGGTTGCACTTGCAGTTGCATCCTCAACCTTCTTTTTCAAGGAAACTATTTTTTCAACATCAACGGAATGCTGAGATTGTGAGAGACTGAGTTCAGTGAGAAGAGTGGCATTCTTTTGTTCTAGGTCTTGCAGCTTACTTGCCAAAGTTTTCCTGAGATCCGCCATATCAGAAGAATGTTGTTTCTTAGCTTCAGCCAATTCCTCTTTCAAGTTTTTGATCTCTTCATCCTTGAGGTCAACTTCCATATCCAAACCTTGAACAGAATCCCAATTAACATTGGCAAAGGCTCTGAAGGTTGCTGCTGCTTCAATTGCTTCAATTCTTGGATTATTGGTCTTGGGAGACCATATTACTTGAACTGGTTTAGGTGTTTCCAAACCATATTGACCTTGAACTCTTTTCCTGGTCTTCCTTATCACTGTCTTATCATCCTTGCTATAGAAGTAATTCCCAAGGGGAACTATAGCTTCATATGTGTATCCAACCATTGATTGTGCAGAAGTAGAAGTGACACTACCTGTTGAGATCAATGACAGTGTTTGGGTAATAACAGGGGTAGGGATAGGTATCGTAACTTGAGTAGTAATCGAAGTTGTAGTGATATCTTGAGGAACTGACACAGCTGGATATGGGGAAGGGATTGAGACAAAGGCTTCAGTTAATGGAACCTGAGTATCAACATTAGCTTCTGAAAGTGGAAGTTGACTATGAACTTTGATGGGTGAAGATGGTGAGGAAATCTTAGAAGATACATCAGTAGTGGTTGTTGATCAATTGGCTATGGGTAACTACAGAGGGACAGTCGAAGGCTAGACTTCTGTAGCAATAGACAATGAAATTGTTAAAGGGACTGAGTGTTCAGGTGATGGGATAGTGATGTCATTGAGGGTGTTGAACAAGAGTGACAAATAAATAGGAGGTGTTCTCCCTGGAGGCACAATAGAGGATTGTTGGACAGATGGAAGTGTAAATGTTGATGATGCTATGCAAGGAGCAGCATTAAATTCCAACACTGATTGCTCAGGGAAGGACTGATCCATTTCAATGCTATCCAACAGTTCAGTGACAGTCTTAGGATCTTCAATGACTTCTTCTGTTACTGGTACCGGAGGAGGTGGAACCACTTCTTCATCACAGTCTATTATGTCAACTGTAGAAACCTGTGAGGAGGAAGTCATGATTTTCAGCCTCTTACCAGGGCTAGCCTGAGTTATGATCATATCATCATCTTCTTGAGTTTCTTCAGTGGATATTTGAGCATTCGATGTAACTAGTGGCTGAATGTCGACTGCAAGCTTAGTAGGTTCTAACAATTGAGTTTTCAACATCGATGACAGTTGTACCATCTGCTGCTGGGATTCACGAGTTGACTGCAGCATCATTTTAGCTTCTTCGCTAGCTTTCTCTTGAGAGGGTTCCCCTAGAGGAGCTTTACCTTTATTTCCACCAGGGAATGTAATCATGAGAGGAGCATTAGCCTTCTAAGCTTCTTTCTCTTCTCTATCTCTTCTTGCTTGTTCATCGATATTCAGCTGCATGGCCCTGTAACTCAGAACTCCAACCTTAAGTTCATTCTGGTACTTTAAAATGTCATGATGTTCTTGTAAGTCTTTTTCTCTAGCTAGCACCTCTGAGAATGTGTCCACCCCTTGGTATATGAAGTCATCTAGAACTAACTCATGTGCATAATCTATTTTCATGTGTAGTTGCCTGATGTGTGCATCCAGGAACTTCTTGGAGTCATGTTTCCTTTTTGGGGCAATACCTAATCTCAAGGAAGCTATCTGGTCACCTAGAACTATAGCCCAAGTTGAATTTGGGATAATCAGCTGGCCAAGATTGAGAGGAAACTTAGGCCAACCTTTCTTCCTGGGACCTGTGAGCTTCTTATAGATGCCATCGGTGACAGTTTGAATAGAAACTTTTGGTATTACCATCCTGTCCAAAACAATCTTGGGAAGGAAGTGCACTATGTCACTTCCCCAAATCCTGATGTATGAAAAATACTCACCTACATACCAATCACCCATTGTGTTGATGAAAGTCTTAGCATTTTCTGAGAATGCAGATGGCTGTTGCCTGAAAATATTGAAATAGATGGTTCCCATGAAGTGGTCACAAATGTCATATAACAAAGGTGAAAAATTCTCTTCCCATAGTGCCAAATGATAAATGTGCACAAGAGGATCCGAAGGTGTCCAATTCCAACCCAAGTTAGGGTACTGGAATTCTGAGCAAAAAACATCAATGACATATGTAGACAAGAAAAAGGGTGGTTTCTTATGAGCTGGAGCCTTTGGATATTCATGAATGGGATTCTTCAGTTCAACTGACAGGATAGAGGCCCATGGGAAAGACTCACTCGTGAGTAGCACATGATGTGCTATGGGTGCCCATTCTGCTTTGAAAAGAGAACAATTCGGTAGACCAAAAATGCTACAGAGCATGGCTGCCAGTAAAGAGTAGGGTTCCTTAAACCAAATGATGGGATCGAGGTTATCATCCTTAGGCACAAAAGCGTTTGGCTTAAGCATCCATGACCTGATCATCTCGTTAAAGTTAAAATGGGTTTTGGATGACTGTATGAAATCAGGGGAGAGGGTTTGCACATGTGGTTTCAGAGCAAAAGCTCGAACAAAAAACCTCTGGGCGAAAACGTGTTAATTGGCACCCTGTGCTATCGTTAAAACAATGGTCTTTAACACTGGCATTCTCAACTATCCATTTTTCAGCATCTATGTAAGGCAAAATAGCAGGGTGCGCAACAATAGCATGTATTTGGGAAGCCCTAATTCTCTCATACACTGGCCTATTGTTCTCAATGTCGGAAAGTTCATCATTATAAAAAATGGCGTATATTCTCGACCAATCTATCTGGTATGTCTTAGTGACTTGCTCACTCGGGTCGAAGAGCAAACCAAAATTGGGGTCTTTGACCAAGGGATATTTGAGTGGCGTTTTAGAACGTGTACCTTTCGACATCGCGAAAGGGCTTGCAATTTCTGATCAATGAGAAAATTAAAATCAAAATCAATCCAAAAAAAGCAAGAATTGCAGATGGGTAGTATAAGGATGACAGTGAGCTTACCCAAAATAGCAAACAAACGGAAAAACGACACCTACCACACAATCCACAGTAAAAACTACAGTGCGACAGAGTAACTCTTTGAAAGTAAAAATGGTAAAAATAATATAGAAAAACCCTATTTATTGAATTTACCAGATTAAAAGATGACCATAGGATGAAAAAAAATGGACAGCCGAGATTAACCGAAGCGGGATGCGGGGTCGTGCGAAAAACTTAATTACAAAAATTATTAAAGGATCCTGAAAGCTACAACCCGACAATTGCGAGTTGCGGAGTCGTGCAAACGACAAGGTGGAAAAAGAGTTCCTGAAAGCTGAAAGCCGCAACTGCGGGTTTCGGGTTTCGGGGATGACCATAATAAAAAAATGAGAAATGTGTTCCCGAAAGCGACAACCTAACACTTGTGGGTTGCGGGTATCGGGAACGAGACACTCATAAACCAAAAACGACTTCTCGAAAGTCGAAACCCAACAATTGCGGGTTGCGGATTTCGGGAACACACAACAAAAATGTAAAAGGCATGGCCCAAAAGCCGAAAACTGCAATTGTAGGTTTTCGGGTTTCGGGATGTTAATTTCCCAAAATTATTTATAAAGGGAAAAACTTGAAGCCCGCAATTATTGGGTTGCGGGTTTCGGATTGAAAAAACCAAAGCTCGAAAAGGAAAATCCCGCAACCTGCAACCGTCGAGTTGCGTGTTTCGGGTTTCTTAAACTAAAAAATAGAGCAAACAAATCCCGCAACCCGCAACTATCGGGTTGCGGGTTGCGGGAACGTAAATTCCGAAACTGTAAAGAACACACCCCACAACCCAAAAGTGTCGGGTTTCGGGTCTCCTAGCTGTTGGGTTTCGGGTAGATGAAAACCAAAGGTAAAATACTCAAAATTTGAGGAAAATTACAAACCAGACAGGTAGAGATTGTCCGGAAAGAGAAAAACACGCAAGACAAATGTATGGGTAAGAAAACTCAGCTGCTAGACCTTCAGTCTCTTGTGGATATGGGTTTAGCATTCTCTCATCTCCATCTTCAGATTCTAAATCTAAAAAATCATGTGAAGATGCATCTACAACTGTCTCATCATCATATCCAAACTCTGAATCTGAAATCTCATGTGATGATGCTTCGCTCTGTTGATCATCAATCAAAGGAGGAGGTATCTTCCTTTTGGGAAGAAGTGGATCATGCTACAGAAACATAATATGAAGATCATCATGAAGCATGTGATTCGAAACAACTGAGGTAGAATCAAAACCATGAATGTGTAGATAGTTCCTCGATATCTCCTTCGAATCAACATAGATGAGATCATAACCAAAGAGACTATGACATGAGGATAGTATATCTTCAACAAGATCACTGGTGAATGCAACAGTGGTGGTGTCCCATGAACCAATAGGTGCTAGATCTTCAGGTTCTTGTGGATATGGATCTAGCATTCTCTCAAAAAGAGTTATCTTCCTCTTGGGAAGAAATGAATCATGCTCCAAAAACATGTGCTTGAGTTCTCCAACAGTGGATGTAAGCAAATCAGATCCAAGACTTGGAAGATGGTTTCTCATTATCTCCTTTGAACCGACAGGGGTGAAATCAAAACCAAAATCACAAGAAGGTGCATGAGTCATGAACCCAAGCGAATGATAGAGTCTTCCATCGCCAGTGAAACTCTGAAAACATGTGCTAATGACAAAATAGGAAATCAAAGAAAGCATATGATGAGGAAGAGCAAATGCATTACCTTCCAAATCTTTTTTTTTTCAAAAAACTCAATAGGACACCATCTTGCATATCAATAGGTGCATCAACTCCATGAAAGTGTATGTAGTTCTTTGATATCTTCTCTGAACCAGCAAGGGTGAGATCAGAACCAAATGAACCATATAATGGTAATGGCTTGAACTTCAAATCAGATCCAAGATTTTGAGGATATTTTCTTATGATCTTCTTTGAGCCAACAGTGGTGAGATCAAAACCAAAATCACAAGGATATGCATGAGACTTGAATCCAAGCGAATGGTAGAGTCTTCTATCTTTGGTGAAGTTCTGAAAAAATGTGCCAATGACCAAATAGGATTCCATACGAATATTTTGATCAAGGAGGGAAAATGCATTGCCTCCCAAATCTTCCAAGATGCTCAATAGGTCATTATTTCGCACATCAGCAAGCTCACGAGAAGTATAGATTTCAAAGATATTTTCAACTTTTAGAGTAGTACCTAACATCTTTTGGTCAGAAATCAGATAGGAAGATGGAAAAACTGAAACCATGTGTTGTGCTTCGACTTCATCTTGAACAACTTCATCATGGGAGATGGTGAAGGATGAGTCATGAATAGAGAGATCAATGCGGGAAGTATCACTGGGCTTGCTTTCCACATGGATAACATCAACCTCTTCCTCCTGACTTCCAAATAATCTGCCCAATCTAGTCCATAGATCACTAGGATGTTCATCAAGATCAATGTAGTATTCCATATTGGAAAACATAGAAATACATATGTTTCATGGGGCTCTTTCACTAGCATCAAGCCAATCTTCTATCTCTTCATCGAAAGAAAAATCTCTCTTAATACCAGTACACACATAAAAAAACCAAGTCTCTTCAGATATGATGTCATCTTTGGTTTCCACTCATCATAGTTGAATGGAGTGAGAGAAGGAACTCCTTCCAGATACATAGAAGATGTTGTTCAATTTCGAATATACTGCTGCAACTGCAGAAAACTTTGAAACCTGCAAAACAAGAGAATTTTTGTTGATGGAGAATGCTACACTTCGACTGAACACTACCTTAAGGACACTTGGCACATAGACTAATTCATTCACACCTAGCTAGACCTCACTGGATTTCTCCAATGAATTCAAGTAATAGCACCAAGATTTTTTGTGGAAACGCAGAAGCTTCTGGTGCACAAGTGAAAGATAGCTTCTCAAAGAAATGTTGCAACAGCTGTAATGGCTGCAATTCGAATAGCTGCTGACTGCTCCAATACCATGTTATAATCTACAAGGATCTAGCAACTGTAACAAACTCACAATCTAACTATCAGGATTATTTGCAAAGAAGAAGAAGCATGCATTCAATAATCACTCATAAACACAGAATAATGGACAATGTCAATATCATACAATGAATAATGAATGTACAGAATGTGTTACAATGATCAATGATGAGGCATCATATACGATTCAAATTAGCCAAGTAGGGCATTTGAATCTGAGCTCAAAGTCTAACTATGGAGACATCATCTATTCGGTAGTATCAGTCACAACTGGTAAGAGTTAGTCAAGTGTGACCAACTAAGTCTAACAAAACCATCTAGCCATACATTAGGGAATGAAGACTCCAAGGTGGGAGCATGAGGCTATCTAACTCAAAGTCTACCTTGGATAACAATAGAGACATCCAGTTGTTGAATCAAACCCAGCCAATAGGGGTTTGCATCACTGTCGACACCAACCGCAGTCTCCCTGGTCACCAGCCCGGATAGGGTTTATCCCGCCCAGCAACACCTGCAGAGCACATGAGGTCTTACCCAAGGAATCTAGGAAGAATAGACAGAACCATGTTTCCGCCGAATGAAGGAGGATGGTTGCGGCTATGATACTTAACTTATTGCAATGCTAAGACAGAGATCTTTAAGCATTCAACATAGTATTAAAGCGACATTCAACCAATACATTCATCATTGCAACAACAGTAATTATAAGCAAGTATCACATCAAGAAGCATGACATTATTTGTATAGTGCAACATTGCATTACCATAACTGAACAGATTAAAACACAGAGATTGTACCAAAATAGATTCATCATATTATCATTCTCGACTCAGATACAATGTCTCTGCAAAAACTAGATCTCCACAATGACTTTTGACCTCAATACATACCCGGAAATCATACAACCAACTTCAAAGCTTCACATTCTTTAGCTACTAATTATCTCCCTTTACCACTTACAATTCTTATCTATATATAGAATTCCGCCTTACAACTCTTGTCCACTTACTACCGACTTCCTAAGTGACACTATGGACAAATGACCCATTATCTAACTGACTTATCCAAAAACGACCAAAAACCTGCATTCTGTGGTATAGCTAACTCAACATTACATAATATGTGGTCCAAATGACCCAAAACTCGCATTCTGTGGTACAATTGACCCAAAACGCATAACTGATCTTCCGCTGATTGCCATTTGCATCATCTTCTCACCATTCGCGCCATCTTCTACCTTGTCACAGTGTCAGAGATGCTGCGATGGCACTCTGCCAAACCGCCTGCCAACAGGACCCCAACACAATCTTGTGGCTTGCCCTCGAGCCACGTCAATAGGATACAGTGTACTCTGTCGTTTTGACTTTGAAGTCCTCATACGGCTATTCAACTGTCTGCACCACCTCCTTGGCTTCCCTAGCCACTGCCTGACTATTGACCACGTCTTTTGCACATGGGTGATCTATAAGCTTTTCCATGACCTGCTGTCGACACTTCTACAATGCATGTAGAGCTTCACTAGCTTGCATCATAAATTTGTCGTCGGTGTCCTGGAGATATTATAACTGGGTCGTGCATGTCTTCTATCACTCATCCGCCTTGGCAACACGGTGTTGCAATTCTTTTAGCTCTTGAGACTTAGCAACTTGCTCCAGTGGTGGCATTGTTCGCATTGCGGCTTTTAATGTGGCCAACTGTCCCTCCGCTTCCTACCGGTACTTAGTCAACTACTCAACCTACTCATCCTGAACAATGCAGCCCCAGAATTGTACCATTTCAGCCATGAGGCTAGTTGCCTGCATTTCCAGCTCCTCCATCTGAGTGGCAACTTCCTCAATTTCCCTTCTTCATTTATCCACTTCAGCCTGAGGCGTACCCGATTTCATCTGGGACTTCAACTCATGATTTTCCTGTAGCAACTAAATAATGGCCAGCCCTAGTCGCTGCACCCGGTGGAGCACATATACCTCTTCAGTGGGCTCCAGTACATGTTGATAAGCTTCCGTGATCGCTCGATCAACCTGTACACTGTCATCCCACATACAAGCCTTCTCCACATTAAGGAAATCATGTTCCTTTTTCAAACCTTCAATTTCGCGTGCCTTCTTAGCCTGTTCTTCCTTGATGTGTGCTTCAAGGCCATCCTCAGCTTGTCGTGCAGAAGTAGCCTTGGCAGTCAATTTTTTGATAGTGCACTGCGCATCGGCCTCACTCTCCTGTAGTCGGACACACATACCACTGATCTGCCGCAGTTGATCTATCGTTTCCTTGCTGGTAGTAGCCTGTAGAGTTGGTCAATCCTTCCGTGGGCAAGGCATTCACATTAATGGTCACCATTTTCATCTGTTGCAGCAATGTGCTTACTGCTGCATATTCGGTCACAATCGTAATCAAGGGAATCTCCACATTCCTGACCCATGGCTCAATGCTGATTGTGTCAAAGGTTTATGTTGCTGCTTTCTCTGGTGCCTTGCCGGAAACCATGTCATATATAGATTCTAACCGAGCGGTGATCGCATGGAATCCTTCATCTGCTTTCCTTGCCATCTTGTCTGCTGCCGCGGAGGATGCAGTATTGATCGCTGTGACTAGGTGGCCCAACTGTGCCTCGGCGGGAAAAGTCAACCCGCTGACCGTTGCATGCTCCTGATACCTTTTCGAGCAGTTCTCTTCAAGCTCTTGGTCGCTTTCATCTCATAGTGTTTTGGTCGATTGGTGCCCGAATTCATGGTGACTCTGCTCGTCCTGTGTCGATACCCGATCATCTGGGCCCAACACCGGGCCACCCGCTTCTATCTCTGCTAAACTCATGGGTTGTCATCATGCCTCCGGCCACTCGTTCACAGTAGCCTCCAAATCTTAAGACGTCACCTTATACGAGGTCTACAACCATTGCTGATTAGGATCACGGCGTGCTTGGATATGTATGGTATACGACCGAATTGCAAATTCCATGACAGGTTTGAACCATGCTACAGTTTCTTCAGATATTCGCGGGACCTGTGTTGCCATGGCACAAAGCATCTCCCAATATAGCCAAAATTGCAATTGGCAATCCTGGAGTCTCTCTAGCTCCCTTACATACCATAGATTTCGATATCGTGCCCCCCGTCGTTTTGCTGCAGCCGAACAGTCCATGCCCTGGTACGTGTCGGGCTCTTTCCATGCGACGAAGGCGATCAACAACAACAACCAACTATATGTGAAGGAACCCTTTCCCGATTGGACTGCCACAGCATCCTCCATCAATTGATTCAAGAGATACAGGGACCAGTTCATTTGGACCCCTTTCGGACATTGCTCTACGCATGCAACAATCCCCGAGTTGCATTGGTTAGGTCGACCACCCCTAACCACCTTGCAGGATAGGATCTTAATGCCTGTGAATATCGCTTGATCATTGCAGCTATTGGTATGATACCCACGCCCATCCATTTCTAAGTCGTATTTTTGTGCCAACTGCAGCGCCCACTTTTTGTCATTTTCCTTCCCTTGGATGAATTGCGCCGGATCAAATCCATTCTTAGGCAGGCCGATAATATATGAAATTAAGTCGATGGTGACCGAGACTTCTCTGTCCAGCCACAAAAAACCACCATAGAAGCATGCAAGGAGTTGCTTCATGCACGCATTCACTTCCACTAGCCGCCCAAAATTTGGCATGTTAATAAGCCCTAACAAGTCGGCCTGCTTCAATCCTCATGCCCAGTCATGTGCAGTCGGTGTTGGGGAAAGGTGCGTCTTCGGCACATATGGGGCAGATGCAATGTAAGGGTAGGCCACCATATCATGGTCATCATAGAGCAGGCGCATCAACGCCAGCCCAATATCCACAGAGCACTCCATTCCAACCGAGAGCGCTAGCATCTTCACACCATACTTCTGTTTTGGGTTTATCTTGCGTGGGGTGGCATCTGGCCGAACGGGAGGGATTTACCCAAGGATATCACTGGCTGATAGTCCCGCCCATGGGACAGACTCACGAATGGGGCAACTAGACTGCCCCACCTATTCTTGGTCTTCGCCTACTGTCGCGGCGGAGGATCGAAGCACCCTCTTACTCTGCAGGGACTCAGAGTGCTGACCTCCCCGTCGCTTCTTCACGATGACTGATGCTCCCACCGGCATATTGGAAACTTCAGCTCTAAGATCAATGGCTCCAAAGGACACAACTTCTTGCTCGACAACCACATGGATCAAGGGAGACTCCACTTCGCTGCTAATTTCGACTGTCTCTAGTTCGCCTGGCATACCTCATAGCACCTCGTTATATGCTTAGCAGCACCTTGCTTAATTCACGACTGCACTCTGCAACAACACTTCTCAATTGATTTCTCGGTGTCTTCTGACCAACTTCGATTTGTTTTTATAGGATAAATCCAAATCCTCCGTAATCATCATGAAATCATGCATTAACTCAACCACAATCCTGTATTAATGACGCAAATCAGTCATTGATCTTATCCGCCGATCGGCTGGATCCGCCATTAATGCCCAGCATGCAAACATGCACCGTTAATTAACTATTTTAACTTTTATTATTTATTGTTGATTTGACCTAGTCGCAACACTGCCATTTGTCACCGAGGGGATGTTAGGAACCCATGTCAACCCTTCTATTTAATTTGATAGTATATTGTTGTTGGACGCATATGCTTTGTAAGTCGTCCTATAGTATTTGTTGATCCATAGTTTGTCTTATTGTTGTTGGACACATATGCTTTGTAAGTTGTCCTGTAGTAATTGTTGATCCATATTTTGTATTGGCCCATGGTTTGTATTGACACATGGTATTGACCCATGGTATTGGCGCCTAGACTTAGTATATAAGTTTGTGTTGAGACCAATCAAGGCGCGGTGAAGTTATTTGTATTGAGCTTGCTCAAAAGAGGTTGCCCCCTCGAAGTGGCTTGTGATCAATATAAAAGTGATTATGAGTTCTGTTATCTCTTCTATCTCGTGTGTTTTCATTAATTAATTATTGCAGGTTTATCCCATCTGGTATCAGAGCACTTTCTTGGGCTCACTAGGTGAAATTTCTGTCAACTTTTTTTTCGCATCTATTGCAGCTTCGGATCTAGCAATAACCCCTATCCGCTTAACTTTGGGAAAGACTTGGGCATAAGCCTTAAAACTCATTGTGAGGAGTACCACAGGAACCCCAAAGTAGCTGGCCCATTTAGAGGACCTTCCACCAAAAAGGGCAACGACCCTTACCTGATTGACTAGTTCCCACCCGTGAGGTAAACCAAGAGTTGTCGTTTGTGGCAAAGCGGTTATCAGTTTTACCTGAGCCGTGTAGTGAGGGGTACTTCCCCAATACAAAAGCCGTCAGACAGCATTGGTAGCCATGTGAATCCCCTGAACCGATAGGAAGCTGAACATACCTGCGGTCCATATCTATTTTCAGCTGAACTATTACCGATCACTGTCGTGTCGTTTCAATTCCAGCCTTTTCAGATCCATTTTGACCATCGTTCCTGATCCATCCATTTCATATCTATTTCAGATCCAGCCATTTTCAATCCATTCAGCGCCGTTTCAGATCCTTCTGTTTCTGATCACTTCCATGCCATTGCAAATCTATCTGTTTCAGATCCCTTCCGCGCCATAGCAGCTCCATTCTGAGAAAAAAAAAAAACCAGTTTTTTCTCCATATTTCCCTTGTTTTCACTCCATTTCCCTTGAAACTTCCCAGGAACCCTTGTAATCCCAAAGCCAGAAATCCCACATTTGTCTATTTTTAGGGTTTGCCATAACTTCTTCAATTTTCACCCACTTGCCTCCAAATTTTTGCAAATCTATCTGTTTCAGATCCCTTCCGCGCCATAGCAGCTCCATTCTGAGAAGAAGAAAAACACCAGTTTTTTCTCCATATTTCCCTTGTTTCCACTCCATTTCCCTTGAAACTTCCCGGGAACTCCTGTAATCCCAAAGCCAAAAATCCCACATTTGTCTATTTTTAGGGTTTTCCATAACTTCTTCAATTTTCACCCACTCGCCTCCAAATTTTGCCACCGTGTTCATTCCCTATTTCTGCTTCTTTGTCCCTCTTTGACAAATTTTCTCATTCTTTCACTCCGCTTCTGAAATCCCCATTTTTTGCTTCCCTATCCCTCAGAAAGTGTCGAAAACCTAGTCAAACCCCAATTACCCCTCCGAGTTTTTCCCAAAGTTAAATTTCCCTTTACTAAATAAGCTTGTGTTTGTGTTTTTCTATCCGTTCCCCCCCCCCCAAAAAAAAAAAAAAACTCCTAGTTATGGCTGTCACCTGCATAGGAACAAAAACCATGGAGGAAGCACTTGCAGCCATCCAAACCAAACTCCAAGATCTAGATGAAAAATTTCTCAGCCTCCATCTTCAACATTCAGCCATGAAAAATAATCGACAACAAGAATCTTCTGCAGCCAATGGGTTCTCTTCTTCCAGCAATTTTCGTGGTCTGAAGCTTGAATTTCCTTGCTTCAATGGTGTTGATTTGACTGTATGGATCTATCACGGAGAACAATATTTCAATCTGCATAATATTTTTAATGTCCAAAAAGTTCCACTTGCATCCTTTCATTTGGAACAGGAAACCCTTCAATGGTACCGTTGGTACATCAAGGCTCATGATGAGCCAAAATGGACATATTTTTCCCAACTCCTTTTGCAACGATTTGGTCCTTGTGCTTTTGATGACTTCACCAGAGCGCTCACTAAACTTCATCAAACTGGCACTGTGAGAGAGTATCAGACAGAATTTGAGAAATTAGCTAATCACACAGAAAGATTGTTTGATGAATTCTACAGGAGTTGTTTTATCAGTAGTCTTAAAGATGAAATCCGGTCAGAGGTTAAAATGTTCTGTCCCAACACAATGATGGAAGTCCTAGGGTTGGCTAAGTTGGAAGAAGACAAGATTGCAGCCCAACAGCGCTCCAAACCCACTTTTGTTCCCTTCCGAAATATGGGTTCTCAATGACCTCCCATCCCGCCAGCTTCTCAACCAACTCCTATCAAGCATTTGTTTGAAACTGAGATGTAGGCACATAGAGAAAAAGGGCTTTGTTATAATTGTGATGAGAAATTCACTCGGGGACATAGATGTGTTCAAGAAAAGCTCTATCTCTTGGATATGGATTCTCCGCCTACCTCTAAAATTGGTGAAGAAGCTCCAGATACAATGGATGATCAGGTCGACTTATAGGAGCCGCCTATTGACCCCCCCTCTTAGGATGAACAACCAGAGATATCTCTCCATGCTTTGTCCAGCGTCCCCATCCCCCAAACAATGTGGGTGAGGGGTTACTTCAAGAAGCTTCCTCTTACAATACTCATTGATTCTGGTAGCACTCATAACTTCATTGACCCTCGGATCGCCAAACATGCTGATTGTTTTGTCCATCCTTGCTCCATCTTTGAAGTCATGGTTTCCAATGGGGGCACCTTACCTTGCAAGGGGAAGTATCACAATGTGCATATCTCTCTAGAAGATTATAACCTACGATTTGACATGTTTTCCTTGTCCCTAGGCGGATGTGATGTCGTTTTGGGCGTTCAATGGTTACGCACAGTTGGCCTTATCTTATGGGATTTTGCTGAACTTTGGATGCAGTTTACAGTCAATCGGAAACAACACAAATTTAAGGGCTTACAACAAGGGTATTGACACATGGTATTGGCACCTAGACTTAGTATAGAAGTTTGTGTTGAGACCAATGAAGGCACGGTGAAGTTTTTTGTATTGATCTTGCTCAAAGGAGGTTGCCCCCTTGAAGTGGCCTGTGATCAATATAAAAGTGATTCTGAGTTCTGTTATTTCTTCTATCTTGTGTTTTTTCAATAATTAATTATTGCAGGTTCTTCCCAGTGCGATTAAGAAAGTGGCTGCCTTGATCGCTCAATAAAATCTTGGGGAAGCCAAAGCGATTGACAATGTGATCAAAGAGAAAACGCGCAACTGTGGTCGCGAAGCAATCAGTGACTGGTGCAGCTTCTGCCCATCGAGTCAAATACTCCATCGTGGTGATAATATATCATGCACCCATGCGCTTCCCTGGTGGATTGATCGGTCCTACAAAATCCATTGCCCATTTGTCGAACGGCTGCAATGTCAACTGGGGCATCAATGGCATCTCATCACGTCGGGATGGTTTTCCAGTTCACTGACAGACATCATAGGACCGTGCATAGTATGTCGCATCATTGTGTAGTGTGGGCCACCATAGCTCAACACGTAGCACTTTCCTAGAAGTTTCCCTACTGCCATAGTGTCCTCTGGCTACTCCTCCATGCGCTTCTGCTAATATCTGTGATTGCTCATGCAGAAAGACATATCTGCACAATACCTCATTAGCACCCATTTTGTATAACTCTCCTACAATTAGCTAGAAGTCTGCAGCTTTGACTACCAACTGCTTCTTCTGATTGGTGGTGAACTTGTCTAGTGCAGTACCCGTTGTTAGAAACTGAATGATTTCCGCAAAGTAGCCATCTGCAACCTCAACCCAAAATAGTTGAGCATCTGGTAAACCATCTTCAATGTTCGTCGACTCCTCTCCTGTATCGATCCGCGAGAGATGATCAGGACCGACATTCAACCAACCTGGCTTCACAATGACTTCAAAATCGAATTCCTGAAAAAGAAGTAGCCATTGACATATCTTCCCCCCCAACACAGGCTTATTGACTAGGTATTTCAATGCAGAAAGGTTGGTGAACATTTTAAAGTTCCCACCCAACAAATAGTTCCTGAACTTTTGCAGCACGTAGACCATTTCCAGACCTTCCCGCTCAGTGGTAGTGTAATTTCTTTCTGCAGAGGACAACTTCTGACTTGCAAAAGCAATAGGATGGTCAAGGTCACTTTCTCCTGGTTAAGCCAATATGACTCCCAATGCAATTGACGGAGTATCAACATGGACATGGAATTCCTTACTCCAGTCCGGAAATACCAATATTGGTGCCGACGCCATCTTCGCCTTTAGTGTTTCAAATCTAGCCTGACATTCCGGGCTCCATTGGAATGCCGCATCCTTCTTCAACAACTTCTCCATAGGGGCAGTAATCGCAGCATAACCCCTGATGAACTTGCGATAATACCCCATGTGTCCCAGAGTTGCACGCAATTGCTTAATAGTGGTCGGTGGTTGCAAACTCAAAATGAGCGCAATCTTAGCTGGATCGACCAACAACCCTTGCTTACACACAATATGGTCGAGCAATATCCCAAACGGTGCACAAAAGATGCATTTCTTCAGATTCAGCGATATGTTGTGCTGTCGGTATCGCTCAAGCATCAACCGCAGATTCTCCAAATGATCACGGACCAAACCATAGACCGTCCAATCATCCATGTAGACCTGTTAAAATTTATGAATTAAGTCTTTAAATGCAGCAATGACAATCCGCGAAAATATCACAGGTGCGTTCTTCAAACCAAACTGCATTACAGTGTATTGAAAGCATCCCCATTCAGTAACGAAAGTTTTCTTATGGCGATCTTCTTTGGCAATGCGGATCTGATGATAGCCAGAGAACTCGTCTGTGAAGGAGTACATCTCTTGGCCACCCACACCTTCAAGCACTTCATCAATAAATGGAGTGGGGAACAGATCATGCAAACATGCATCATTTAGCTTCCTGAGGTCAATGCAAATGCGCACTTCACCAGTCTTCTTATCTTGTACCACCATAGGACTAATCCATTCCGACTCCTCAACTGGTTCAATAATACCAATGTCCAACATGCGATCCAGTTCAGCCTTGACCCGCTCCTTATGTCGCGGATTCTATCGATAGGGTTGCTGCCGGATCGGCTTAGCATCTGGTTTTAATGGAATCTTCATTTCTCCTAAGTCGCCTAGAATCCCCTTCATGTTGTAAAACTTAGTAGGAAATATGTCCTGAAACTCATGGAGCAAATCAGTGACCTTTCTTATCAGCTCATCATCCCAATAATCCCCGACATTTGCAAACTTTTGAGTGTCTTCTATCCCAATATTGATCTTGTGGAGCTTCAGCGGCTGACTGATCGGGTCGCTTGGCGCATCAGGTGGTACCACAACACGACTTCCTTCTGACTCCGGGATATTCACATTCCATGGATCATCACCATCTTCTTGCCCACCATTGATATTGAAACACTCCATGAGAGACTGCATATGGCAGTGCGCGTGTGGATCCGCAGGATATGCTATCGGGACAACCTGTAGAATTACATCACGGATGAGCTGTAATGCATTATTAACCTCTGGATCGGCATCCGCAAAACAGAATGTATGGGTAAAACACACTGTGAGATCCATCCAAGTAGAAATTTCCCCTCGCAACTCATCTGCAGTATACCATGAACATGGCATCTCATACAAAGTATGGATAAAAGCATGGACCCACTCATCTTTTGGTCGCAATACCTATAGATGCTGACATTCCATCAAGTGACCAGCCGGATCAGTTTGACCATCATACTTTCCAGTATGGTAAACCTCAGTATCACCAAAACGTACCATCATCGATCTTCAAAATTTTGACCATCCATCAATCGATGCCTTGTGTGTCGCCCACCAGTGTGCTAGAGCAACCTTCAATGCTGCATTCAATGCCAACAAGCACTGTGGTTCGGAAACACTTTCTTTAAACTCCATCAGAAAGTCGGTAAGCCAGGTAGTCCTTCATATGTTGGTAGTGTAACCGTTTCAGTCGCGACACGACATAATGACTGTGTGACCAACCCGCACTTATAGAGCGACACTTTGTGCAAGTGGTTCTTCCAATATTCTAGCGCATCATCAGAGTCGGAAGACGCAGAGCTGTCACTGTGCCATCCCAGCTCACCATTGGCAGTTGGATGTATATAATCTTCAGAAATATTGAATGCATGGTCCCATCCGTTGGGATCGTCATCCTTCACTGGCTCTATGTAGCAGCATCCTTCAACCGGATCCAATGGGGTGATAACTCTGAGATCATGATTTTCAAAAGTCATCATCCGTCGCTTGAAGTTGATTATATCTCCACTATCATTAGCCCATCCAATCTCCAACAGCGTGGGATAAGAGCTGCCGCCTTCAAAAACTTCTATGACATCAAAGTCGGCATAGGTTTTCATACCCTCGATATCTACCACTAGCTGTGGAACTCGCCCAATGGGTGTTAGTTTCGCATGGCTGGCCAATCGGAGCTGTACAAGAGACCAGCTCAATGGGGGGCTCCCCATCTTCTGCCAAGCTTGCTTGATCAAGATGTTGACATCCGAACCAAGATCTAGAATAACTGAATCAACATCATAGTCGCCAATTTGAATATTCATCCGCATATCCTTACCCATCTTCCGTCGTTGCAAGGAATTAGCCGCGAGCTCTTGTCGATCCTGGGTCGATCGTTGCAACAAGGCTTCAATCGCAGCAAGAGCGTCGGGATATTTTTCCAGGGACAAACAATGTTCCAAAAATTCTCGAAGTATGCTAGACTACCGCGATGGGCTAACCTCCGAAGTAGCATCAAAAGTAGAGGGCATTTCATAAATGATGGCTTTACCTCGGTCGTTTCCTACTGCCCATCGTGCCTGAAGAAACGTCTCCCGTTCCACATCAATGTCAAATGATACCTTCTTTTGTCTAACTAATCGGATCATTGAGCTGTCTTCTCCAGTTGTCTTTCCTCCTCGAGTGACCATAGCAACGAAAGCATCTTGCGGTCTTGGTTCTGCAGAAATTGTCGTGATGTTTGCACCCTGCTGTTGATTCGGTGGTACGTTCCCCGGTTGATTTATATTTTGATTTATGTTCTGATTCGGTCGTGGATTCTGGTTCTGCACTGGTTGCTGTACTTGGTTATGAGCGGACTGCTGTGCCTGGGGCTGTGTCTGCAACTAGGGAGTGTTCCCTGCCTGCCATCATGCAATCAACTGTGGACAATTCTCAACTGTATGATCGTTAACAAAACAGAACGTACACTGGTTCTACAGCAGTGGGAAGTCTCGCTGATAGTGTCCCCATACTGCATAGTGATAACATTGAACAGGTCCACGACCACCTCGTCCTCCTCCATGACCAAATCGTTCGCCACGTCCTGCCCAGAATCCTCCCTGTTGCGGGTATTGTGGTTGGTTAAACTGTTGCTGCATTGGTGTTGGTTGCATCCCTTTCCCTTGTTGTGTATACTGCGGTTGCTGTATGAATTGTGGTTGTTGTGGAGCCATCTCCATCGGAGCATATTGCGGCATGAACTGTGGCAGTTGCTGTTGCTGTGGTACAAACTGTAGCTACGGTTGAGGTAGTGGCTGGGCTACCTGTGGCTGTGGTTGCGATTGTTGTACGGCACGCTGGTCGTCCTTGACATAGAATGCATCATACATTCTTTCTTGTAGCAACCCATATGCACGGCAATCTTTGTCATCATGACCCACCGACTTGCAGAATGTACAATAGAGATTCCTTGGGGTGGTAACCATTTTCTGCATATAAGGGCAATTGTCATGACTGTGCCCATACACCTAGCATACGCGACACCACGGCATGCTATCGCCATTCAATAGGTTTGGTGCACTTGACACCAAATAATTGAGGAAATCCGGGCAGTTGTCCTTCATATGCCCTTCTCCTCGGCATCGTGTACACCATACTTCATCACGTTGTTCCTTTCCCTTCTTCAAATCTTGCAGCTGTATGGTCAAGTTGGCGAGCTGTGTCTGTATTTGCAACATCCTGACTGCAGTTTCTCCAATTGGTGACACCTCCAATCGCATTGCAATCTCCAGAGCTTCACTAGGCGTCGAAATTTTTTGTTGCATTTGTGGTAGCCGAATATGTGGTAGCAATGCCACAATGAACCATTCTTTATGTTGGATGGCACTCATATCAAAACTAACCTTTTCCATCAGCGTCTTGAATCACTGGTCGAAATCCCATACCATCTCATTGGGATACTACTTAATTTCCTTCAATTATGTAATATATTGAGCCTCAGATTTGGGCCTTCTAAATTCAGCAATCAACCCATCCCGAATCTCATCCAGCGACTTTTCTGGGGCTCCTGTAGGGACTAGAACAAACTTCATAAACCAATCTAATGCACGAACTCGCAGAGTCATCGCTAACTGTCCTCTCTTAGCAGCATCATTGGTGATCTGTTTTATGGTCCAGACCGCTTCACACAAAAACCAATACTGTTCTGGGTTGTCTGTTACACTCCCAACAATGGAACCATTTGTTGACTCAAACCCAGTCGACAGGGGTTTGCATCACTGTCGACACCAACCGCAGTCTCCCTGGTCACCAGCTATGATAGGGTTTATCTCGCCCAGCAACACCTACAGAGCAGATGAGGTCTCACCTGAGTCGTCCAGTAAGAACAGACGGAACCATGTTTCCGCCGAATGAAGGAGGATGGTTGCGGCTATGATACTTAACTTATTGCAACACTAAGACATAGATCTTTAAGCATTCAACATAATATTAAAGCGACATTCAACCAATACATTCATCATTGCAACAACAGTAATTATAAGCAAGTATCACATCAAGAAGCATGACATTATTTGTATAGTGCAACATTGCATTACCATAACTGAACAAATTAAACACAGAGATTGTACCAAAATAGCTTCACCATATTATCATTGTCGACCCAGATACAATGTCTCTGCAAAAGCTAGATCTCCACAATGACTTTTGACCTCAAGACATACCTGAAAATCATACAATCAACATCAAAGCTTCACATTCTTTAGCTACTAATTATCTCCCTTTACCACTTACAATTCTTATCTATATATAGGCTTCCTCCTTAGAACTCTTGTCCACTTACTACCGACTTCCTAACTGACACTATGGACATATGAACCAATTAACTGACTTATCCAAAAACGACCAAAAACCCGCATTCTGCGGTATAGCTGACTCAACATTACATAATATGTGGTCCAAATGACCCAAAACCCGCATTCCGAGGTACAATTGACCCACAATGCATAACTAATCTTCCGTTGATCACCATTTGCTTCATCTTCTCGCCACTCGCACCATCTTCTACCTTGTCGCAGCATCAGAGATGCTGCGTAGCACTCTACCAAACCGCTTGCCAACACGAGTCAATAGTATCAGTCATAAATGGTAATAGTCAGTCAAGTGTATCCAACTAAGTCTAACGGAACCATCTAGGCATAAATCAAGGAATGGAGACTCCAAGGGGGGCGCATGAGGCTGTCAAATAGTCAAGTGGAACTCCGGAACTAGCTAACTAGAAGCTACAAGCAGTCAGCATGAGCAATCAATAGAAGAACTACTCAATCAATGCACTAACTGAATGATAACTCCCGGTAGGTGAGATAAGGTTCCCTAACTAAGTGATAACTGAAGGTAGGTGAGTAAAGGCGCTCTAACTAAAAGTGGTAGGTGAGAAAGGTGCACTTCCAATGCACAACAATCAAGAAGGGCACATCAGATAGGTAGGAGGCCAATTGGGGGTTGTAGACAGGCTCTAGAGAGCTAGAATCAAGCACTAGGTGTTGGGGAGACAACCATGATGATTGCTGGATGCATGCAATGGCATGCAAAGCATGCAGATTTGCATGCAGGCATGCAAAATACAAAAATGATGGTGTGAATATTCCAACAATTACAACTCTAACATCTGAATGGTATGATGACATCAAGTTTTTCTTAACCCATGGGTTTTCTCCTGAAACCCTTGATTTTAAGAAATGTAGAGCTTTAAGCTTAAAAGTTGCACCATATCAATTTATTGATGGTGTATTGTTTAGGAAAAACTATGATGTTGATTTTCTCAGATTTTTGGAGAGAGATGAAATTGATAATATTCCATTGGAATTTCATGCAGGACCTACCAGAGGCCACTTCTCAGGAGAAACTACTGCCCATAAGATCCTGAGAGTAGGCTACTACTGGCCAACTTTCTTCAAGGATGCATATGCTCATGTCAGAAAATGTGAAGCATGTCAGAAGTGTGCTGGAAAAGTCAAAAAGCCCGCATTTCCCCTCCATCTAGTTACGGTCCAGTTTCCATTTCAACAATGGGGCCTGGATTTTTTTGGACCTATTAACCCTGCCTCCTCCTTACATCATAAGTACATCCTCAAAACTAGAGACTATTTTACCAGGTGGGTAGAGGTAGTTCCTCTCAGACAAGCAAATATAAACCAAGTGATATCCTTCCTCAAAAGTCAAATAGTCACTAGGTTTGGTGCACCTGATTTTTTTGTGTTTGACAATGCATCTTATTTTTCCTCCATTCAACTTACCCAATATGCCCTTGAAAAATGGATAAAATTGAACTATTCTTCCAATTACTACCCGCAAGGAAATGGACTAACTGAGTCTTCCAACAAAAACCTGATCAATATATTAAAGAAGACAATAGCCACCCACCATAAATATGGGCATGCTCAACTATACAATGCTCTTTGGGTAGACCGTGTCACCCCAAAAGCAGCCATTGGAAACTCCCCTTACTGTTTGGTCTACGGTAAGGAAGCCATATTACCATCCAACCTTATGATTCATTCACTACAATTAGCACATTCAATACAAGAGGATGATTCTTCCCCACTCCAATAGATGATTGATACATTACTTAAGCTGGAAGAAGATAGGGAAAAATCCAAGAACAAGTTGTATCAGAACCAATAGCTAGTGAAGAGATGGTTTGATGAGAAGTCCTCATCTGATAGGGAGTTCACTATGGGAGATTTGGTGTTAAAATTGGATAAGAAACACAAAGACAAGAATGACTACACCAAATTTCAGCGCTTATGTCTAGGACCATTCATTATTACAGAAAAGCTTAGTCTTATTACTGTTTGGTTGCAAGCACTAGAAGGTATCCTAGAAACATATCTAGTGAATGTCCAGCTGCTCAAAAAGTACTTTATTTAGAGGAGCATATTGACTCACTTGTAAATGTGGTTTGCTTTCTTTTCTTTCTTTGTTTTGTTTTTTTCTTTTACATTTTTGTTTTTTGAATAATGTCCACACATTTTGGAGAAGTTGTTGATCGGTGTGTCTTAGATCAATACAGTCTAGATTTTTGGGGTAGCCTTGTTAGGTTTACTTTACTTAGCCCATATTTGAAAATGTCTTTCATGAAATTTAACAGCCATTCTTTTGTAGAGCTTTAATTGATACTTTCCCACCTTGATCACTATCTTTATAGGTGTTTGTTTTGTTAATTTAAGTTTTAGAAGTGATTAGGTTTTCTTACCTTATGTTTCACTCGTGATTGGCAGCAAACCCTTATAACTTGATCAACTTTCAGCTTTTATGGATCCCACTCTGATCACCTTGAAAATTAAAATGCATTCTAATAACTATGAATTGCAATATGGGGGGTCTTATCATAAGCCATCCCATTACGTTCATATAAGTTTAGTGGAATGACATCTCCACATCTGGTCACCAAGCTAGGGAGTTGACTTTCAACTACTACTGGAAGGTGGAACATCCTATTACAGGTCAGTCCATTCATGATCCGCAAACATTAGTGAGTAACACTACTACAATGTGGTCACCAAGCCATGGTAGTGTCTTGTAATTTACACACCAATAAATTTTGTTTCTTTTTCATAAGACAACTTTTTGCATGCAAGGATAGGGGGGTCTTATTACAAACCATCCCTACCATGATCATGAACTTTATCTTCGAATGGAATTATCACCATATGGTTACCAAGCCATGGTAGTTTCTTTTAGTGTCAAAATCTAAAAGACAAGGAGTCTCCTTTCAGAGCTAGCTTGTCCAGTGTCCAGATGAGGTTTGTGAATGACGTTGCCAAAATCTGATTACCAAGTCAAGGCAATAGCCTTGTTTCAACAAAGTCTTATTTGCATATTTTCATGTTTAAAAAAAAAGGAGAAAAAGAAAAGGAGTGTATATATATTTTAATTAATGCATATGTACATACTTAACAAATGCTTAATAAGTCAAGGTGATTCATCATTTGGTGACCTGAAATGATTGTAATTTTGTTCTAAGGTTTATCATAAACTGCCATCCTATGTTTTCATAATGGTTGGGAATTCCTTCTTTAATTCTAGGATGACTTTTCAAATAGACAGCATTATTAATTGATTTTGGATGGGAGCATATCAATCATATGATGTAACTCTACTGTTTGGTTGTATTTTGATGAAATTTTTTTGTAAGTTACAGGCTGAAACATCCTTCATGCTGACAGACCTCTCTCATAACTAAGGATTAAATTACATAGATAATAGCCTCGCCTAGCCAGTCGCCATTTGTTGTAGGTACAACCGATCCCATGTTTAATTAAAACATGGGAGCCCCAATATTTTTCTTGCAAAGGTAACGTTTAAATTCCTTACTCACTTTGGGCTTTCATCATGATTGATCATGCATTTTATTTCTTTTTCATGATTTAATTTAGTTAATAATTTTCTCCTTCAAAATTCATTGATTTTGTGTGTTTTTTGTGAGTTGCGGAAAGCATAAAATTTCTTCAAAATTTGTCCTTTCTGCAACCCGCAATCCGCAATCCGCAAATGCAGATTACGGATGCTTGGTTTTCGGATTTGAAATTTATTTTTTCCACGACCCGCAAATGCGGATTGTGGATTGCGGAAAGAGTTCCAAAAATAAGTTCGCACTTTTCGTTCCGCAACCCGCAATACGGATTGCGGATTGCGGAAAGTGTTTGAAAATAAATTTGCACTTTTCCTTTCCGCAACCCACAATTGCGGAATGTGGAAAGAAAATTGTTTTTTATTGTGTCGTTTGCGTACCCGCAACCCACAACCCGCAATTGCGGATTGCAGGAACTTTTTGGTTCATTAATTTTTAGAGTTGTCTTTTCGGAACCCGCAACCCGCATTGCGGATTGCTGATTGCGGAAAGTGTGTACATATTTGCCAAAATTAAATCCCACAATCATGTTTTAGATCTTAGCTGTTGATTCATTTTAATCTTACAGTCCAGATTTCATCCTACGATTTTTATTAAATATTTTGATTTTCTCTATTTTCTTTTACCATTTTTATTTTCGTGAATTTACCTGCGACAAGGATTTTTACTGCGGATTTTCACCAGGATTGTTTTCCTATCGTTTTTGTCAATACAGGTTGGTTTACCATCTTCTCTCATTGGTTGTTTTTGGATTTTCGTTAATTTCAAACTATTTTTTATTGGTTTATTGTTATTTATCAGAAATTATCAGTCCTTCACCATGTCGAGAGTTACCCGTTCCAAAACAACCCAGGAAGACTTGATAAACAAAGACCCCAACTTTGGCATTCTAGTCGATACCAGTGATAGAGCATCTGAAACTTATTAGCTGGAATGGTTGCGGGTTTATGCAATCTTTGACAACAATGACCTATCAGAAATCCAGGAAAACCAGTCTGTTTATGAGAAAATCAAGGATTCCCAATTACATGCTATAGCAGCTAGACTAGCCATCCTCCCATACACAGATGCTGTGAAGTGGATAATTGACCACATAGACCCTAAATACCGTTCATTCAATGACAATGCAGGGTCCCAAGTGGATTCTTTTTTCTCTGATGTTTTCACCAGAGCGTATGCCCTTAGGTCGGATAACCAGCTTCTCAATGACACTTTTCTAGACTCATTCAAGACCCAATCCAACTTTGATGAGATGATAAAATTGTGGATGGACGACCTAGCCAATTTCATACCCAAAGTTGATAATTCGTACCCCATTTCATGGTTCAAGGAACCCTTTTCTCTCCTAGTAGCCATGCTGTGCAGACTTTATGGCCTACCTAATTGTTCCGTGTTCAAATCTGAATGGGTACCTGTGGCCCATCATGTTCTCACAACAGGGGAATCATTTAATTGGGCTCTGATTCTGTTAGTTGAGCTAAAGATGGCAATTGAGCGTTATCATAAAACACTAGCTTCAAAGAAGCCTCCTTTCTTCTATTCAGCCTATATCATTGATGTATTCTATTCAACATGCCAGTTCCCCTCCATGGGATGGAATTGGACCTTTTCGGGTCCTCCAGTCCACATATATTGTTCAGCATTATCAGAAAACAACTATGTGCCTTTACTATATGACATATGTGACCACTTATTGGGAACAATTTATTACAAGATATTCAAAGAAGACGTACCTCCCTTCTCTGCTCATGCTAGAACACTGATCCCCACAATTGGTGATTGGTATGTAGGAGAATCCTTCTCCTATGTCAAAGTTTGGGGAAGTAATATAGTTCATCTGCTTCCAAGGATAGTCCGTGATAGATTGCTGCTTGAAGAAATTGCTTACAAAACTGTTACATATGGAGTATTCGTCAAGTTGACTAGACCTAAAAGGAAGGGATGGCCCAAATTTCCATTGAACCTTGGACCTCTGGTCATCCAGAACTCAACACATGATGTAGTATTGGGGAAGCAAATTGTTTCACTGAAGCTGGGAAAATCTCCCAAAAGGATGCATGATCCCAAGGCATTCGTGATTTCCCACTTTTCCCAAGAACACATGAATACCACCTATACTCATGAGTCTACCCCTGATTATTCCATTTACCAGGGAGAAAATCTATTTTCTGAAGTCCTGGTTAGGGATAAAATCAAAGAAGAACATAGTTTCATTCTTCAGTACTAGCAGGAGCCCAAGACTAACGTTTTGAGTTACAGTAAAATGGAACTACAACTTGAAGAATGGGCCAAAAGGGAAGGGCAGAAAAAGAAGCACAAAAGGAAAGTACCCCATTGATGTTAACTTATCCAGATGCAGGAAAAGGGAAAGGCCTTGTGGAATATGTTCAACAAATCAAAAATATTTTGACTCAATCAGCTGACGAGATGAAGAAATAATTCACACACATGACTACCATGGTTGATACTCTGGTCATTTCTGCAAACACTCTAGCAAAGAGACAGAAGATTCAAACCTCTGCATCTCAAATACCTACATTGAACATTGAGGACAGTGATGTAGAAGATCAAATACTTCCTCCTGTTCCTATCATACAAAAGGTTACTAGGGTCTCCCAGACTATTGTTGACTTGCTTAATAGCATTGAGATGGATGATACTACTTTAGAGGTTCATTTTCCTTAAGTTATCAACACTTTTGTTACATCAACTCCGTCATCCCCACTCTATTCTGTTGAGCTTCATTCCACCTCATCTGTTGAGGTTACACACCCACCATCCACCATATCTGAATTGTTTGCTGCATTAACCTCCATCACTACCCCACATCCAACTTTACCAGTACCACCTATCACCTTACCACCAATAATTATAGAGATGCAACTACCAACTGTTTCTCTACAACCATCACTTACCATTGCTCCTACTTCCCTTCCTGAGGTTGTCACTTCAACTACTTCTCCAACTTCTACACCATCGGTTTCTGCAATCATCCCTTCTTCTCCATCTACCTCCCAAATCACCATGTTTGTCCTTAATTCCACTGTTACCCAAACAGCTCCATTAGTTGCAAAAAGTAATATTGCTACATCTTCAACTGAGTTGACAGTTGATTCTGAAGATGATACTTTGGTTTCCCTTGGGAAATGTTTTTACAGTAGATCAGCCAAAGCAATAGTTAGAAGAGGTAGTAAAAGAAGCAGGGAATCAACTATGCTACAAGCACCTGTCCCTAATCAGATAACTTGGGCAAAATAGTTTGTTGATGTTCAGCAGGAGGCATTAGACACTGTTGCAGCTATGGGGACCTTTGCTGGAGCCAATTATGATTCAGTGAATTCACTAAATAATGAGATAGACATCAAGAAAGAAGAATTGAAAAAGATAGCAGCTGGTCAAAATTAATGAAGAACATGAATCTCACATTCATGAATTGAGGAATGAGTATGAAATTCAGCTCAAGGACCTACAGGAACATATTACTTCTCTCCAAGTTCAGATGTAGAATACAAAGGTCCTAAATACTGCCAATGTTGAGAAGATAGCAGTGCTGGAACAACAACTCAAAGATGCAACTACCAATGCAGCCACTTCTTCATTCTCCAGGTTTTCTAAAGAAGTTCAGGGATTATTAAATTAAATGAAGAACATCACAAGCTCTTGGATGAGTTATTTAGTTCCCTTAATGATATTCGGGAAACTTATAATGCTTTTGAGAAGCTTTATGTTATCCTTGAGTAGCATATTGATAAGAGGCATCAAGCTTCCAAGGCCATTGAACATATTTGTGATTGGAAAAAATATATTAAGGATAAGCCCGAGGATATCCCAGTCTTCAATAGCTTCAAGTTCAAGAGAATAAGAACATCTTTGGATTCCTGGAAGAATGCTTGTGACATGGTTGAAGAAACAACTAAGAAGGCACAAGCAATTTGTGGAAGAAGATGGTATGCTATAGACAACATCTTGATCATGCTACAATTTCCCACTCTGGACCTTTTGAGAAAGCTTTTCCACCAAAGCTGATTATTGAGCAGGTGGATAGTAGGTGTGCACAGGTCAAAGAACAGATTCAATGGCTCAAGCACATACAGATTTTGGAAGTTGGAAAATTCATCAAGCAACTTGTTAGTCTGGAGGACAAGATGCACATCTTTCTGCGTACTTGGCACAAATTAAGTAAGAATGAGATTGAATATTTCATGTGTGATGCCCAATTGGGACTCGAGTTGGAAAAATATCCTGATGTGGATGAATTGTTAGAAGTTTGGGACTAGTGGCAAGATGCCCTTCGTCATGCTTATATTAGATTGATTTTGTAATCCCTATTTATGGGAAGTCCACCCTTTGTATTTTTATTTTAATTGTTATTTAATGGGTAGAGACCTCATAGGGGAGGGGGGGGAATCATCGAAAGAGGACTGGAGATACTCTGTGTCATTCAAAGGTTGTAATTTTTTGCAATCCTATTGATATACAATTAGTTCTTCTATTGCTATCTCTTTTGTTTAATTTATCAAATTTGTTTGATGGATTTTGATTTTCGCTTCAGCTCATGAACCACATCATAGGTTTTATGGAACCACATCATGTACCAGTTAAGACAATGCTCTAGATTTTAGACAAATGGAATTTCTTTCAGATTTATTGTATATCCATCCTACAACTATAACCAATGACTGCTCTTCCATCCACATCTCTACATTTATCATGCTTGTGTATTTTTTATTTAACGCTCTTTTCTCTCTACTTGGATTGTTTAATTGTACTAGTTCAACTCTTCACTCTAGGTGGCCACTTTATTGTAAGATTTCGTCTCCCAAGTATTTGTGGCTCGACTAATACATCTCGCTCTAAATATCAACACTCAACATTATGTGCCATTTATTGCAACACTATTCTATTTCCTATCATGGGAGGAAAATGAGGACACTTTCAATCTAAATAGGGAGAAATTAATATGAAACACAAAGACACACCTACCAAGAAACACCCCTCCTTTGAGGATCCATTATTCCAGCATAACTAATTATTATTCAACTGCATATTGTCAACCCTCAAGTTGTGTACATGGAATCATTTACTATTTTCTCTAGCCTTCTAGCCATGTGAATCCTAGATTATCAGTTTATATATGTTACTTAGCTTTATGTGAACCAATTTTAAAACTCTAAAAATGTCTTTGGCCAAGTGAATAAAGTGAGCAATTGGTTTTGAGATATATTTTCTTATTTTTTTTATATCGTTCTAGGTTCTTCCTTGCTATCTTTGATTAGTTTTGTGCCGCTTAGTAGGTGTCATATTCACAATATTTGTAGTGCATAAAAAAACTATGACATGTTATTTGTATTGTGAACCCGTCAAAGATGACATTTATCTAGCCATCTTTGTTTGTGTCCTATTCATCCTCTCACTCACCCCATTTTGTTGTATATTATAGGGATTTTTTCTTTGGATTTTAATATCATGATGATCATGAAATGACTCAAGCTCCTCATTAGTATACGAAATTCCAATTATATGTTTGCAAGAAACCAATACTCTTTCCGCTTTGATTTTTAAGTAGTGCCTTCAATTTTGGAAATACTTCAAACACTTTACATTTTTATTAAATAAATTAGTCTCAAAATTGTCTACTAAAATCATCAATGAAATTGAGAAGGTACCTTGCACTTCAAAAAGAAAGGTTGTCCTTTAGGGCCTCGTAAATCACTACAGACCAACTAAAAAGGATGTTTTCCACTCCATGCCTTACTTGAAATGAAAAGATCTCAGGGATGTTTTCTTAGCACAACCCACACACACACCTATAGAAGAATAAATATGTGTCATCCATTTAGCCATATTATTTATGTATATTTCTTTCATATTTCCATGACTCACATGCCCAATATTGGTTCATTGGATTCTAGACATATAATCCATGTCTAGACTCCAATGAATCAATCATAAAAAAATATTTCTTTCATTAACAAAGGATTGCACCATGGTAAAATTTACCAAGGAAATCACCTTAATCATATACTTTTATGTCTAATAAAAAACTTATTATCTTAAGGAACAAAGATATAACTTATTTAAACACATCTATAGAAATAAAATTCACCCCAAAACGTTCAATCAATAACATATTTCTAAAAGCTTCATTTTCCATATTAGAAGTAGATGTCCCAAAGACTACGAGTTTCACTTTTCTAAATAATGGAAATTTCTTTATTTGAGTTTTCTTTGTTGTGAATATACAAGCAAAGATCTATCCCCTATTGTGTGATATGAAACAACAAAATCCAATACATGTTCCTTATTAGAGTCATTAGAAAAATACCATGGGATTTTAAATAAAAATTCTCTAGCATAAAATATTAAACCCCATTTTTTACCAAGACGTCCATCCAAGTATACAACTTCATTATACATGGTATCATCTCTAGGATTGTTTTCCGTTGTGGTATGAAGAATGTGTACATAATACAAAGAGATAATAAGGATATTAATTATTTACAACATTCTTGACAATGCGGTGCCTTCAATAGGTTTTTCCTTCCTTAGTAGAATGATTATTAGGGAGGAATCTCCAAATTAAATAGCTTACTCGATTTGTTGAGACATAAGAAGAGTGATTCCATGGAACATGTCATTTATCCCATGTTGGCTATTATTTTCTATCCCAATTCCCCAAGCATAACTCAATTCAAGTTTCCCATTGGAGTGTAAGAGAATCCACCTCTACACTCAACCCTCGCTCAGACACAAGTGACCCTTCGATTTTATTTAGAAGCTCCATCAAAGAATATATCATGACACTTATTATGTGTTAACCAACTCTAAAATTATGATCCTTCTATATCTATGCACCATTTCTAGACTATGAGAGGTTTCCTATGGATTTTTTTGGACTAAAGGTAACTACCAATTATGATATATTGAGCTCATATTCTCTCTTACACTAAGAGATTTTATTTTCCAAGATCTGGGATTCCTTTTGATTTAGTGCCTCATGCATTAAGGTTTTCCATGTGGGCCTAAGATAATCCACCCCTCCCCCCACCTAGACACATGTGACCCTTATATTTCCTTTGGAATTTTAATCAAAGAAGAGCTTGTGACACTTATGATTTGTTAACCAACTCTAATATTATGATTCTTCTATATCTATGCACCAATGTTAGGCTACGAGAGGATTTTTATGGGGTTTTTTACATTGAAGGTGACTACCAAATAGAAGAAGTGAGGATGAAAATTTATCCAATGTGGGAATCTTCCATGCAGCACCAAGTCCTAATCTTGTTGAATGGAAAGAGGAAACAAAAACATAATAGTTCGGTACCAATTTTGAGAGAATTGAAAGCACTAACTAATCATTGTCTTTCTCTACTTTTCACATCTTGAGATGAATTAGTATATACCTAAAATTTGTGAAGAATGATTTGACTAGCTTGAATTTACTAGGGATCGGATTGAGGATCTAAATATCCAATTCATGGCCCTTCATCTCATCTTTCTTTCAAAAGAGACTAGACAACTTGGTCCATAAGACATTTGGAGATTTTTATCCTTTGGTGTGATATATGAGATTTGGAGATACTGAGTAACATTATAATATGAAGTATTCATCCTTTCTATTTAGGTACTTTGACCACTCTACAACTAAATTTTGATCTACTTTTGTTCCCATAGTGATCATATGGAGTCCCTTTATTTGCCTACAACCTATCTTGTACTAATCGATAATTAGACTAAGTATATCACGCACCATAATCTAGCACATTTTTATTCAAATTGGGGTAAAAAATATAGAGTATATTTGTAGGAGAATTAATCTTTCTTCTTTGAATTGCTATTAAACAACCCTACAACCTTGGATCTATCACCCTCCAACTCCACCATATTAAAATACCCTCCATCAATCCATTCTACAATAGGAATAGGCGAGGGAATACAATCCCAAATCCTACATTGTTCCTAGTTGATATTAGGAGCATAAACTGCACCTAAATAAACAATCCAATTATAATTCAAAAGGGTGGCACACACATACCGATCATATGGGATAGAACTTGACATAACTACAAGGCTTTTGCAAAGAGGAAAAGAGAGAAATCACCACACCTCTAGTCCCTTAATAATTCTCTAAATTCCAAAAGGGTCATTTAAACAATAATAATTTTTTTTAGAAAGAAAATTAGCGAACTTAACTTCCTAAAGAAAGACCACATCCTATTAGACACATTGTAACAAATTGCAGATTAAAAAAAGTTCATTGGGAAGCATCATCTCGTAGACATTTTAGGATAGTAAGGAGACATTCCAAGGGGATATGATATCCTAAAATACTAAAACAATTTTCCATTTCAAATCCATCCATAAAAGACCAATGAACCATTGTATCCTTGCAACACTTTTCCCATACTTGGGGGCTATAATCCTCACTAGGTTAATCCACTCGAATAAAACACGATACCACCTTCCATTTGTTTGTCTTCATTTTCCAAGTAGAATCAATATCAATTTTTTCTCCCACCTTATCTCTCATTTTTCCTCATACTCAAATTTCTTAAATTCATCCTTCTAATGCAATTACATTGTATGGAATGATCAAGAAGGTCAATCAATCTCAAATATCAGAAACCACAATACTGTATAGGTGAAGCTTGTATACAGTATTGTGGTTTCTAATAGTTGAGATTGATTTACCTTCTTAATAATTCCCCAGCCTATCATTTTTGTAAGTACCCAAAAATATTAACTAAAAAAAATATTTTTCATGTTTGATACCCTAATATAATCATAAGTAAGATAAATTTCCGAGCTTGTTTATATAATCATTTACCAACAGGTCAATGTCTTAGAAAGCATATTTAAACACACCTATATAACATACGATTCTTGCGACTCTCATGAAAAAATATAACTACAATACTCTCCATAGTCACACCATTTACAGAGAACATCCATTTTCATTACATGCAACTATATGAATGCAATTTGATACTTAGAATTATATAAAATTCCAAATATCAAATTGATAAACTAAGATCCTCATACAATAAACATATAAAATATGGTTCAAGCATTATACTAAGCATAAGTCCAATGCATTAAAATAGGATTTTATGCTACATTAGTGTAATAAGAAAAATCTCCCAACATGGTTCGTTCTATACCTACGATAATTTCCATGCAATTAACATATATAATATGAATCAAACATTATAACCCATCCTAACTAGGATTCCATCTTCCATTTAGTTATTAGATCGCATATGATAGGAATACAACTATATCATATAATTATCAGGGTGAATCGTATCACAATGAGCGCTAAAAGTAGTCGGAGACCACTTCCACGACTCAACAGTCCAGTCCGAAGAGTGGAAAAATACAAGAAGAGACTTGAGTATCGCTCTCAAATTCCCAAACTACATCCAACCCTCACATTTATAGTGTATAGTTAACATTCTAAATAAAACCCAATAATATATTCGAAAGACAGTATAGTCAGGATCTTCTTAAACCGAGAGTAGATTGCTACAACATATTTCGTTACCAATCTTCATATGAGATTATATATATCAACATTATACCGATTGTTTACTTGACTATCACAAAAATGAACGCATCTCATATATAAAAAAGATATACACCATAATTATAAAGGTAGGATGATACTCCACAGATCGTCCGAATTGAAGAGCGGATAGGGAATAAAGTTATGGCCATATATACATATTCAAATCTACGATTAAGACGACTAGACCACGTGATTTGGAAAAAAGAAAGAAAGGGGAAAAACACTTGGAGTTCCTCAGTTCCTCCCAACTGTAGAAGAGGACAGCCATACTTGCCCAAATTCACCCTCGAGTTGGACCACCACCATAGACCAATGAACTTAGCTAAGCCAATATGAACGCAGATGCAAAATGATAGAATTTCAAACAGAGAGAGAGTACTTAGTAGATTTCCCTCAACATAACAACAATTTCTCTCCATTCACCACACAACGTCCTGTGTCTTCTCAGTGCACCATTATATAATTTTTACCCAGGTCTTGTACCATCTCAATCAAATCTCAAGCTAATATCTTGATCCCTATAATTCCGGATCTCATTAGCTTACTAAGATTTTGACTTGGATTTGATTGATATCAAATATCTTGATTGTTTTCTACTCGTTCATAGTCTCATGATGGTGTCCCCTCTTTTAATTGGTGGCTCCAAGTGTCTATTTTTATTAATAATAAAATAATATTTCTTGTTCATAATATTCACCCACATGAGTGTGAGTATTTTTCCTCATAGAGTTTTATAACTCTTTTACAAAATAATTGTTTAAAGAATATTTCTCAAATAAAAAATTTAATCAAATAATTCAAAAGTATTGGGGGAATTACAAACTTGTAGGTATAACAACGAGACAAAAATGATGATATCTCCCAAACTGCTCATCGAAAAATAATGAACCAAACCTCACAGATGTTGGTCCTAGATGTGGAGAAGGTTTAGGGACTGAAATGGGCACAAGAAAGATACATGAAACCATTGTTAATGCAGTCAAATCATATTAGCAAAATAACATATGTCAAGTTCCCCCATGGTCCTCTTAGGTGACCTAGAATTTGACCCAAATTAACTTTTCACCAAAATTTCCACTTTTTGTGCGAATTTAAATATTACATCTAGATTTGAAGTTAAGAATAGTAAATTAACACTCGGAAAAAAATCATATCTAAATAACCAAGCATAAAACTTACTATTTTTGGAAAATTTTCAAAGAAAAATATTATTTTTAGGGTTTTCCAATTTATTTATTTTTGCATAGAAATATAGGAATTTAATAAAAATATGAGAGTGAAGATGAATGATTTTAAAACCCTAACACTTCCTCTTTTAAGTTTACAAGGGGTTGTGATCAACGCCTCTTCCAAGACTCTCCACAATATACTTTGTATGAACTAGTACAAAACCAAAAAACCCAAAAACTAGGTTATGTTGATTAAGCTCCTACTTAGAAAAAAATGGAAATTCAAAGGCCTTTTTATTGTAGGAGAATATCCAAGGACATATGGAAAAAGAATCATAATAAACAAGACAAGCTATTGTGCATAAAAACAATAGAATTTAACCCTACCTTGGTCACCTCGTCGCATAGCAAGACAATGAAACACAAGAGAGCTTACCACAATTGTAGAGACAGGGAAAAGAGCATAAATCCTTCCAAAAAAACTTCCACTATAACAAACCTTAAATCACCAATAACAAAACCAAAACAGTTCATTCCATCATTTAAAACCCAAAAAATCACCAAGAGAAGGATGTACGCTTTAGCCCAAGTAGAGTAAAAAAATAATGCCCCAAATAATATGAATTGGATGGAACACTCCCCCTTCATATGTCATTCTTCCACTCACTTTTCACTCCCAACATAGCTCTTAAACCCCATGACCAAGAATAACAAACCATGAGTGTTACTCCATAGTTGATTACATGCAATTTTTTTTCTTTGATCTCTTAAGGTGACTCCACCATGAGGGCTATTGCTGCTATCTCCTTTACACTTACAAGTGCTAATACTTCATTCCGTTGTGGGGAGATTTTGTAACGTTACTTAGTTATATAAAGTTATTAACGTTGTTATCAAAAATAAAAATATATTAAAAAATCTATCAAATACGAAAAGGATCCAATTTCTTGAAGTATATACTTATTCTAATTACATTCAGTCATTTTTTTATAAGACCCATTTTTAAGGACAAAATTATACACATCTTCTTATTCATATAAACCTCATATTCAATAAACTATATACGAAATTTTTTAAAGGTGAGAACTAAGGACGAATCATATGTGACCAATTTTAAAGGGGGAGAATTACAGTCAATAGACGATCAACCGTTATATATATATATATTCCATTGTTTTTTCTACCATTTTCTTGAACAACCTCAAACTGAAAGAGAACCCAAAAAATCAAAATTCATCCTTCTTTTCGGTTCTTTAAACATTTCATTAAAAAAATATTGACAAAATTTTGAGCAAGTCATCAACTTCATTATATTCATTGGATTTATACAGGAGTATCCATTATCATATGTAATATTCATTGTTTCAATGTTCTTATACAACGAATCAATTCAATGACAGCTTCCTAATGACTAATCTTTTCATAACAACCATTCTAAGAACTTATTTCAATTTTTAACAAATTTGAGTAGCATTGCGTTCCTTATCATGGACAAAAGGTGTTGTTTTTAACAGATTTGATTAGTATTTTGTTCCACATAATGGATAAAAGGTGTTGTTTGACTATGAATTCAAATGTTTCAATCCAAGTTATTTAGGGATAATCGGCGATTTGAAATTCTATGAATCTGAGTTCTTTAACAAATGTCAAAAAGTAGAGAGGAAAAACAAGGGGTCATTGTAAAGTAGAGAGGAGAATCGAGGTTATTGTAGTGTATAAAATTCTAAAAGTTATCTTTGATGTATTTTTCCTTCTCAGAATGCTATAAATCTGTGATATTTGTCTGTTGAAGTTGTTTTTAGTTTTCTTTCAATATACAGTTAATTGTTGGTCGTTGTTATCTGTAAGTTCTATTTTATGTGAATTATTAGACCTAAATTTTTGCATTATTTTCAACAATTTTAGCTTCGACAGTTGAGCTACAGTGATAGCATTAGGTTTAGCAAATGTAATGTCCCTAAAAAATACATCTTAAAAAAAAAATTATAAGGGCCTAATCTGTCGTAAAATACATGATTATATAAATTAACTTCAACACTGGTTAATTATTGATATTCTTACTTATTTGCGTCGCGTGTGGTTGGTGTCTCAGTTATTCTAAATGTATTGTTTTGGAATGTTTCCTTTCGCTTGACTTTCAAATGATCGGTATAGGATTATTTAGAGTGATAACCTAACATAACACCTAACTCGCTGTAATAATATGTATTTGTCGTAACTAGATTTGGTCTTGATCTTAACTTATAATGATAATGGATTTTTCTTTTATTGTAAGTGTTCAATGCCTAATTTACTCTGCTTGTCATATGTTGAAATATGTTTTAAGGATGGTTGTTGTCTTCATGGATGGTTCTCGGACCCATTGCTTCTTGAGTTTATTGGATTATTATAACTTAACATCATTATTAATTGTCTCTATGGGTGGTTTGGTTGACCAACGCTATGCCTTATGAATAACTTATTCAATGCCATAAGTTCATCAAGGTTTAAGCTTTGCCAAGTATAAAGGAAGGGGGAACAAGGTCCCATAGTAAGACCATGCAATGTCCATGCCTAGCGAAGCTTTGGTGAGGGTTTCACGCATTTTATATGAGCCTATGCACTTATGATAATGTTCGTTGGTCTTATATTAGTGCCATTTGTATGTAATTTAAACCATAGTGGGGAGGTGGTTGGCATTCAATGTTTCCCATGTGATGGGTAGGCACATGAAATGTGTGAAGGATCCACGCTGGTGTTGCATTCAATTTTGGATAGGAGGTAGGGTTTTACCCTTTCATTCATGGTTTGGATGTATAATTTGGTCTATTTGTGACTTCGTTGTAGGAGAGGGAATCTAAGGCTTCCTCTCTGTGTTTGTCTTGGAAGCGACTTGTACAAGACCAGAGCTGTGCTCTTGGTCTGTGGTGTAATGCTTAGGAGGAGGTGACTTCACGGTGTTGGCTTCAGTTCAAGTATGGTTCTCCCCACTCATTATTTGGTATTTTATATGTAAATATTTATGTATGTGCATTTTCATATCAGTTGACCTCTGGTTTGTTCTGTGTGCAAGCTGATTTTTACGACGTTTTACCACCTGGGGCTCCTCTGCGAAAATGCTAGTCGACTGCGACTGCTCTAGGTAAGCTCATGGCCTCTAATGGAACCGCTTTCCTCTACGGAGAAACGTTTGAAGATGTTGGTTCTAGTTTGTGGTTTGGTGTTTATAATGTTGGTTGTCTGCGCTCCTGGTGGAGAGAGAAGCGATTCCTAGGGAGCCATAAATATTCTTAGCAGGGTGTTGCTCTGTTGCATGTAGGTAATTTTTAACCATTTTGGGGGTTTTCACTGTGTAATTTAGATAGTAATGATTTTGTATATTCAGGGTTTATCTATGGGTTTTAAATGAATGTAATACTCCTATCGAGCACATCAAGTGCTCTAGTTTTGGTATACTGTGTTTTGAAGAGTGAAGTGCTTCACGGTTTTATGTTTGTAAATTAAAATGGCCTTCTCTATTTTGTTCTTTCTCTACAATACAAATTGTCTCTCATTTTTGGTCTTTCTCTGCAATATGTATATATTTATTTTAGCATAAGTGTGATGCTTTTTGTTCGATCGTTTATGCTCTATTGTTTGAGCGTGACCCTGTTTACGTTTGGAGTTTTGGTTCTACGGGATTCGATCCTTGGTCAATCCCTTGAGCGTGACCTTGTCTATGTGTGAATTGGAAATTAGATGCTACGGTATTTGATCCCTGGTCAAACTCTAGGAGCATCACCCTGTCTGTGTGCGAATTAAAATTCGACCTTTACGGGATTTAATCCCTGGTCAAATGCTGGAAGCCTGACCATGACTGTGTGTGAGATGGAAATTGTTCTTTACAGGATTCGATCCCTAGTCAACGTTGGAAGAGTGACCCTAACTGTCTCCAACTTGCGTAAGTACATGACTTAGCATGAGTCCACCTTGTGTTTCAGGTTTTGACTAAGGAGAGCTTATCTCAGTCTGTTTTGTGCAAAGGGTAACAAAATGTTGGAATTCTATTTGATATATATGATATGTGATGTTTTAATGAAAGTAATGGTTTGATTTTTAAATTTCCTATTTAGTGTAGTTTGATGATTTATATGGTTTTGATGGTTTTTATATTTAATATATATAATTTATAAGTATATATTAAATATCCTAGTTAGAGTTTAGGGACTTGGTCCCGGAATCTGGTTCTAGGATTCTCTCTCTAAATAGGAAGATTGGGACTTTTTCTTGAGGTATGATAGATAACTATGGAGTGTGATTTTAAACACTAATTTGGAATTAAAAGATAACCCATGTGTCATGGCTAATTAATTATGCCAATGACTATATGTAAATCTTATAAATAATGATGATAGTTTGTAAATTAAATTTGCATGACTAATATTTGAAATCATAATATTTAACATAATTTATTTTTACAAATTAGATTAAATCTACTAAAGAACCCAATCTGATTTTTATGAGAAGATCTAACATATTTATATTAAATCATAGTATATATATTTTAACAAGAATATTGCATGAACATAATATAAAAGAAAACGATTCAAATCTATAAAGGTATTATCTTTGAATAAACAATAATAACATGAAGATACTTATCAGCCCTTTATTTTCTTTCTGACTAACTTGGAAACTGCCACATTCCACCCAACCATAGGCCTCGAACTATTCCTGGTTTGTTCAACTGGTCACCACGAGCTGAACTGAGCATGACAAGAACTAGAAGGCCTAGGGTAAATTTTCTATCTTCTTTACTAACAGGAGAGTAGTCACAAGGTCTGTTTACCAGCCATTTGTGTGGATCTTGTAAAATAATTTCCCCTAATATTTCCACAATCCTCTCTCTAGGACACACCAAATATCATACAATTTGGTAATTTGAGTGGGAAAATTTCCATGACTGAACCCTCCAGTGAACTTGGAAACACTTCCCCTTGCAATGCTCTTTCTCTACTACATATAATATTTTATGAGGAAGGCTTCTAGGAATTAGGTTTAAATCACTTAGTTTAGTTGTTAGACACACTGATTGTTCTGTTTTTATCTTTAATTAATAATTTAGTTTATTTTTAACTCTCACAATTTATTTTATCTTTATTTAATAAAAGTAGGATTTTTACTCATCCTAACATCTAGTTGATCTTAGTTATCAATTACTCGACCATTCTAAACTCTTTTATGTTTGGGCCCTCTTTGAGTGGCAGTCCTAGTCAATTTAAAATAATAAAGTAGATAATTTAGTTTAATAATAATTCAAAGGATTATTGATGCTCCAGATCTCTCAAATCAATGTATCAGTTAATCACCATGAGTCTATGTGCTCTAGAGCATTACAACTCAACACTCACTCAACTAATAGTGCTCCAGAGCTCACTTGCTCAACACTATTAAATCAATGGTCATGGTGCTCCAGAGCTTATGTTCAACACCAATTAAATCAATAGTACTGGTGCTCCAGAGCTTATGCTCAACACCATTTAACTAATACAAACAATCCAGATGCTCCAGAGCACACTTGCTCAACATCTATTAATAAGACAATATTAAAAATAGTTTTAGGTGTTATTCAGATATCACCTAATCAACACCCAAATAAACAGTATAGGTGCTCCAGACTTCATTTTATCAACGCCTGTCAAAATGAATTGCTTTTTAGAAAAATTAACATAAAACAAAAGTAATATTTTCTTGGGATATTGCATCCCTTCTAGCTTAGAACAACACCGTCCCAGTGTTAGGGACTTTAACCAAAACCTTGAAACAAGGAGGGGTAGGCCTTTTTCATTACAGTTTCGTTTTCTCATGTGGCCTCTTCAGGACTGAAATGCTTCCATTGCCCTTTCAACTGGACAATGGTTCATTTTCTAAGCAGTACCTCTCTCTTGTCCAGTATATGAAGTGGTTCTGGCACAAATTCCCCTTCAGGTTCTACCTGTAACAATGACCAATCAATTACATGTTTAGTATCATAAACATATTTCTTAAGTAATGATGCATGAAAAAAATTTGGACCTTTACATGCGCAGGAAAAACTAGTTCATAGGCCACCAGGCCTTTTTGGCTAATATTTCAAATGGCCCACAACATCTGGGAGCTAGTTTCCCACATTTTCCCAAGCTCAATGAGCTATTTTTTGCCTTTACTTTTAAGTAAACATGTTCTCTGATTTGATATTCTTTATCTTTTCTTTTTATGTTGGTCTTGTGCTTCTTTTAGATTTTTCTGTACCTTGGTAACCAACTGTTCCAATTATTTTAATAGGTCCGGCACTAACATGAGCCGATCCACTGGGCTATCCCAAGTTATCGGTGTTCTGCATTTTATGTCGTAGAGTGTTTCGAATGGGCTCATCTTGGCTGAGGTCTGATAACCATTGTTGTACGCAAACTTTGCAAGATGTAAATATTCTTCCCATTGGATAGGGTTATTCATTACATACATACTAAGCATATCTTCTAGTATTTGATTCACACGCTCTATATGTCCATCCATCTATGGATGGTAAGCAGTACTAAAATTTAGTTGCATTTCCAATCCAGAAAATAACGATCTCCAAAAGTTACTTGTGAACTTTGTATCTCTATCCGAGATGATGGATTTAGGTATCCCATGTAGTCAAAAAAATTATTTGAAGAAAATATATGCGATGTTAACAACTTTATAGGAATATTTTACCGGAATAAAGTGTGCGGCATTGGATAGTTTTTCTACTCCAACCATGACTGAGTCATTATGCTTCTTTCTTTTCGACAGACCCGTGATGAAATCCATGCTAATCACTTCCCATTTCCATTCTGCAATGCGCAAGGGTTGAAGTAATCCTGTTGGGTTTTGGTGTTCAGCTTTAACTAACTAACATTCTTAGCATTTGGCAATAAATAGTGCTATGTTTGTTTTTAACTTTGGCCAGAAGAAGTGCTTCTTTACAGTTGATATCATTTTCTGATATACTGAGTGTCCAGAGTAAGGATTCTGATTAAATTCATTCAATATTTTAGATCTGGTATCTCCATTCTCAGGGACATAAAGTCTATCTTTAGACCAAAGTAGCCCTGATTCGTTTATTTTTATATTCTTTTTGTTGTGTAAATAACCTGTCTTCTTGTATTTTCTGAAGAATTTCGACATAGAAACAATCATCTTTACTTGTTGTCCTTATTTTTTCATGTAAGTCAGAACTTGTTTGGCTTACGGTTACCTCATAAAGTAGGTGTATCTTGCGACTTAAGGCATCCACAATCTTATTCTCCTTCCCCTTGATGTGTTTTAGTTCAAAATTATATTCGCTGAGGAAATCCATCCACCTATCCTACCTAGAATTTAGGTCTGGTTGGTCAAAAAGATATTTCAAGCTCATATGGTCATTTTTTAGGATAAATTTCTTACCCATGAGATAGTGCCTCCACATTTTCAAGGCGTAGAGGATGGCAGCTAACTCAAGATCATGTGTTGGATAGTTATTCTCATGTTCCTTCAACTTCCATGATTCATAATAGGTCACAAAGTCATTTTGCGTAAGGAATCCCCCAAGTCCTTCCTTGCTTGTGTCTGTGCAAACAACAAAATCCCCATCGAGATCCGCAATCCTTAGTATGGGTGTAGTAGTTAATAACTGTTTTAGTTTCTGAAAAAATTCTTCATATTTAGTTGTCCATAAGAATTTGGTTTCCTTTTTCTGTAAGGATTTCATAGGGAATGCAATTCGGGAGAAGTTCTCAATGAAATTCCTATAATAACCTGCTAATAATAAGAATGATTTGATGTTTGTGACACAAGTAGGTGTAGGCCATTCTTCTATAGCTTTGATCTTTTTTGGATCGACGACAATACCTTTCTCAAAGATGATATGGCCTAAATACTATATTTGGGGTTTATAGAAGTCACACTTACTAAATTTAGCATATACTTGATGTTCTCGTAGGACTTGTAGTACAATCTTGAGATGTTCTTCATGTTCTTCCTCACTTTTAGAATAGATTAGTATGTCGTCTATGAATACTAGTACAAATTTATCCAGGTAATTACTGAAAATGTTGTTCATCAAGCACATAAAATTTGTTGGTGCATTAGTTAGCCAGAAGGGCATTACGACAAACTTGTAGTGGCCATACCGGGTCTTAAAGGCGGTCATGTTTATATCTTCGTCTCGGATTCTTACTTGATGGTATCTGGATCGTATGTCAATTTTGGAGAATATTCTTGCTCCCCCAACCTGGTCAAATAGTTCGTTTATTCTGCGGACTAGATTCATGTTATTTATAGTTAATTTGTTTAATTGTCGGTAGTCAATGCACATCTATATTGTACCATCCTTCTTTTTCACAAAAAGTATAGGTGCTCCCCATGGGGACAAACTAGGTCTGATGTACCCTTTCTCAATCAATTCTTGCAGTTGTAGTTTTAGTTCTACTAACTCTGGTGTACTCATGCGATAAGGGACTTTTGAAACTAGTACAGATCTGGGCACTAGTTCTATGGAGAAGTCTAAGTCCCTTTTTCGTGGTATCTCTGGTATCTCTTCTGGAAATACATCCCTATAATCCTCTAGGACGAGAAAGTATTCAATTTTTTGTTCCTTTTCATTTTCCAAGTTGTGAATGTTGACTGCAAAAATTTTGCATCCCTTCCTTACACATATTTGTACTTGTAAGGCTGATATTTGTCTGATAGAGACCTTCTTAGGTATATCGTGTACCTTTATCTGGTTTCCTTGTTTATCTGTGCACATAGAAATTTTGTTTAGACAATCAAGCATGCCATGGTATTGTTCTAGCAAATCCATGCCTATCAGTATGTCGTATGCACCTAAAGGTAAAATGTTTAAATCTGCCTCGGTTTGGAAATCATTCATGTCAATCTTGCAACTTTTAATAAGTTCTGAAATTTTTCTCTTTGTACCCATGGCCAATTGTACTAATGGCTTACTATGTTTCTCTTTGTTTAGTTTGCAATTTTCAACAACCTTAGGGGAAACATAACTATGACAATCCCCTGGATCAATTAGAATTGAAATAGGTGTAGTTGAGATTTTACCTTCTATTTCAACCAAGGTGGATTGATGGTATGTTTGTATTCCTTCTAGGGAAGAACATATCCTAGGTGTCATTGCCATATTTTCCACGGTTGTTTCCTCCTGTAAATTATTTAGAAATCTAGTGTTTTTATTTGGGTAATCCTTGTAGTAATGAGATCCTTGACATCCCCAACATCATCCTGGTATAGGGGTTGTTCTAGTTTTTCCATCCATTGTTGGCTTATTAACACTCTGTGCTTGCATATTTGTCTGTGTCTTGAATTTGTTGAAACTATGTTTAGCCGAAAAATTGTTGCTTTTCTTTCAGTAAGGAGGTGGTCTAAATCCTCGTCTTTGGTTGTCGAAAGAGGAGCTAATATTCTCCTTCTTTTTGTTTATATTCTCAGTTCGGTGCTGGCTGTGTCCATAGCAGAGTCTAGCCTTGTATAAGGCCACTTCCAATGTCTTTGGCAAATCAAATTCAATTTTATCTCTATAGAAAGTAGGAAGGAACCATAAGAATTGTCGTACTTTTACCTTCTCGTCCTTTACGTAGGGAACATAGTGTAAAATTTCAACGAATTTGTTGATCAAAGAATCCATGGTAAGGGAGTTCCGTTGTAGTTCATGGAATTCCTTTATTTTCTTATCGAAAAATATTTCTGTCATGTATTTCTCTTGAAACAATTTTCTAAAGGTTATCCACCCAAATCTTGTCCTACTTAGTTTCTTGGTGTGTCACAAATATTGCCACCATTGGGAAGCTTTTCCATTTAGATTGTAGATGGCCAAGAGAGCCTTCATTCAGCTGGAATACTTATGTACCTGATAGTATTTGTCCATCCCTAAAATCCATTCTTCATCTTTCTCTCATGAATCTAAGTCTCCTTTGAAAGTTGGAGCCTTGATCTTCCTGAAATCTCCCTGCAAACTATCATCTCTCTTTTGTTTCTTCTTACGAGGGGATGATAAATAAAAATCGAAAGAATCCGCATATTCATGGCCTAAGGTATTGGATGAGTTTGAATGTTATGGAAACTCCTCATTTTCTTAAATTCTGGACTACTGGTTTTCCTTTCATGGTGTTGTTTACCCATAGATCTATTTGTTAAGTGTGTTGTCTATCTATGGTTTCTATTTCCGGTTAAGGTTTGCAGTACTGCTTTGTTCACCTCATGTTGTTCCCATCTCTCGTTAAAGTTATCATCTTTAAAACTTCAAAACTCTGCTTGCGAGCTCTTTACTGTTTTCAATAGTTCAGAATATTTGACTGTCTCGAGATTGTCATTTAGTTCTACTATCAGTTCCTCTTCCCGAGGTGGTGAATTCAAGTTCCCATGCTGACTGTCGTCTCTTTCAGCATTCATGATGCTTGTTTATTCTGAAGCAAAATTATATTCAATATGGAGACAAGATTTATTAGTTTTACTCATTCATGAATTTGCAGCAGTTTAAGTAGTTTAAGCTCATAGGCCTCGAGTATTTGAATTTGGGCTCTGATACCACTTGTAATGTCCCTCAAAAATACAACTTAAAACAAAATTATAAGGGCCTAATCTGTTGTAAAATACATGATTCTGTAAATTAACTTCAGCACTGGTTAATTATTAATATTCTTACTTGTTTGCGTCTTGTATGGTTGGTGACTCAGTTGTTCTAAATGTATTCTTTTGGATTGTTTCCTTTTGCTTGAATTTCGAATGATCGGTATAGGATTATTTAGAGTGATAGCCTAAAATAACACCTAACTCACTATAATAATATTTATTCGTCGTAACTAGATTCGGTCTTGACCTTAAATTATAATGATGATGGAGTTTTCTTTTATTGTAAGTGTTGTTGATGTATTTGTAACTTCGGAAGATATTCACTTGTATATTCTATGTATTAAATTTGTACTTTAATGTATCCCAAACAGAGATGTATTATTCCTCCGATTGGAAGTGTTTTCATTTGTATTTGCAAGTGTCGCAAGTTTTATTGTAAGTGTTGTAACTTATATTTGATGGGTTATTAGACCACCTTAGAGGGGTCATCCCAGTATGAGTTAAAGGGTTATTAGACCACCCTAGTGGGGTTGGCCCAGTGACAAGTGGTAATGGGTTATTAGACTCTCATAAGGGAGGTCGTCCCAGTTATAGTAAAAGTCAAGTAAAGGTAAAGTATAAATAGAGAGGAGCACCTCTCTATTTATTCATTCATTCACTCACTCACTTCGCATTAGTGAGAAAGAGAAGGAGTGCGCAGAAGTGGAGGAGGAGAAGATTCTAGGAGACTATCTCTTGTTTTGGGATTTCATCTTTGTGATCTTTGTATTGGTTCTCATTCTATCTCTGAGGAATTTGTGGGGTTTTTCACCTTCTTGGTTTTCCTCGGTGAAATGTTTTGTGTCTCTTGTCTCTTGTGTTTGATATGCTATACATGTTGTTCTCTCAGTTAAGATCCTAGATCATATTGAATTAAATGATGAAAAACTAACATGGTATTATAGCTAGCCTGAAGGAAGGCATTGTATGGCATTTACGACACTTGTTGCACTTGCGACAAATTGGAAGCTAGGGCTTGGTATAGTAAAAACTAGTCATTGTGGAACTTTCGCTATCAATCAGTTTTGGAGAAGGTTCATGATCTGAAAATTTTACAGGCTGAAGATGAAATGTCCATGTACCTTGTGTCCAAAGATCATCCTCAGATTGGTTGTACTTTGTGAGATATGATTTGTACAAGTTAGGGTTTCTGCCTCTTCCAGAATGCAGACCTAAACAGATGAACTAGGCACAAAGATCATATATCGGGCTAGGAAGATCCAAAATGGAATTCCATAAAAAATGAAAGTTAGGGCACGGACTGCAGTTTCACAGGTCTGAGTTTCAGAAACCGAAGTTGAAACAGTGACAGGTGCCACTCCGTACAAGTTCACTATGCTGTTTCATTTCAGAAACAGGTCATGTTGTGACACTTAGCATATCTCTCTCATGGAGAATCCATTGGAGCTCAGATCTATGGGTTGGAAAGATGACAGGTCAATCTACAACAGGCCAAAGTTTTAGACCCTAAGGATCCAAAATTTCAGAGATACACCAAAAACAGTATGGCATATATTTCTGTCCAAACAGAATTGGATTCTGAGCATGTTCATTTTTTGTTTGTCTCTGCTGTGGGAAATTAAGGTTTCTGCAAAAGTTGGAATTTTTGGAATCTGAGACCATGACTGGATTCTCCTCATCAAAATCGAAATTTAGAGACCAAGATCGAATTTTTTGGTTGGGTAGAACCCCCGGCTCTATCAAACCCTAGTTCGTGATTTTGACGAGAAGACCAGAAAAACCAGAAAACGAGAATTTGACAGAAGCTGCAAATCCGAAACTTGCAGGTGAATTTTGAGCGGTCAATTTTTGGAGTTTTCAAAATATGAGCACACAAGCTTGCTCGCATCAGTCATCTACATCTCCCTGTCCAAATAGAAGTTTGAAATTCCAAGTTTGGATTTTGAGGGTTTCTCTGACAAACCCTAGCTAGCTCCAGATCCAGATTCAACAAATCAAGTGGATTAGGTTAATCCTAGAAGATAATGATTTGGAAACCTAAATAAGTAAAGAATTTCCAATTCCAGAGGGAGATGAGGATAAGACCTTACAAAAGAAAACTACAAGCAATCCCGACAGGTATGACTTGAAAAGATACAGTTATGTTTTGAAATTTGTTTAATTTCATGATATATTTGTCTTCATATTATTGAGGTTAGTGCAATCATGATTAATTTTAGATTGTCTGATCACCTTAGTAAAAGTATGAATGCATGTGGATAATAGAAGACATTCATTTATTAGGGTTATGACACTTATGATTGTACTAATGCACTTGTGGTGTTGTATGGGGATGATGATGTCTGCTAACATGAAAGGTACATCAAGAAAGACAAATCCATATGACCATGATGACATGAAGACAAAGACGCATCCAAAGTCATTGATCACATAGAAGCTCTACTTACAAGGTATGTATAATTTGGTTCTACAATGCTTAACTTAGGAGATATACAGGTTACTAGCACAAGGTTGAAGAGAACGAAGAAGACATTGTTTGGGTATGTTAGACAAGCATGATAATCCAGGTATGTTTCTCTTATATCAAGTTAGAACCCTACTTTGTGTTAGGATCTTAGATAAGTATAATTTTATATGATTGATAATGATTATTCATGAAGTTATAAGTTTGAGTAATCATGGGTTTATGCATATTATGCTTCTTAGTTTGATTAGTGATATGACAAACTAGAAGAGTCCCATTGTCATATAAGAATATGAATAAAAGTAGTCCCTAAAACCTTGAATACTAACGATTGTGATAAATTACCTGTATATGAAATAGTCATGACCATACATGTTTAAGATTATTTAGAATCATAATGTTTTGATAGTATTGATATTATACTAATATGATTATCTTGAGGATGACACAATGATGACACTAGTGCACACTTAAGTATGCATAGTGGTCCAGGATGGATATAAGTTCAAAGTCAGATAATCCAGGAAGCAAATATCAAGAGGGAGCACACTCCAGTAGTTCCTGCAAGGAAGCAAAGATCAAGAGGGAGCACACTTCAGTAATTCCTTTAAGGAAGCAAAGATTGAGAGGGAGTCCACCCAACAAGCAAACAAATATAAGTATTTGAATTGTCATTTCTTGTATATATGATTACTTAAATGATGTTGTTCATTCATGTACATACTTATGTTCCTAGATTTAGGATGTATATTATGCATTTTATAAAAGTTGCATTAATGAACAAGATATTGGTAATATAGTAATGGGTAAGTGGCCTATGGTACTGTACAACACTCCATTGATACTTATATAGAATGAAACCTCTTTGCTGACATGTTGGGAGTAGTGCACACTCTTAACAATGTTCTTGTAGAGATGGAAGGAATCTATAAAGTTACAAGATATGGATAAATGTTGTATTGAAGCATTGGCTAAGATAATTGCATGACTGTATGACATATGTCCTTATGCGTAAGATTATGTTCTGAAAACTATGAAATGTTTCTAATCATGCAATTGAATTTGACTTGTTGGAAAGATCATGTACAAATACCTACAAAAGAAGGACAATGATATTTGTTCCAGCAACGAAGTTCAAGAAAACTACTTATTGAAGATATTGAAGAATCTCAAGTTCCCAATATCAAGGATGCAGTAATGGAAGGATGCCATGATCGAGGAGTACCAGTCAATCATGAAGAATGATGTTTGGGATGTGGTCCTGAGACTAAAAGGGAAGTCTGTTGTGACATCCAAGTAGATGTACAAGATCAAGCATGCCACAGATGGTAGCATAGAAAAATACAAGGCAAGGTTTGTGGCTTGTGGCTTATCCTAGAAAGAAGGGATAGATTATGAAGAGGCTTTTGCACCTGTAGCCAGATGCACTTCCATTAGAATAGTACTTTCTCTGGCTGCAGTAATGAAGTGGAAGATGCACCAGATGGATGTCAAGACAACTTTCTTGAATGATGTAGTCGAAGAGGAGTGTATGTGGAGCAGCCACTCAGTTTTGAGACACATGACAGGGAGTCCTATGTGTGGAAGTTAAAGAAAGCCTTGTATGGATTGAAGCAAGCACCCAGGACATGGTATGGCAGGACAGACAACTTCCTATCTAGTTTGGGCTTTATGAAGAGTAAAGCGGATTCCAACCTTTACTACAAGGTTGAGGAAGGAAATCCATTGATACTCCTACTGTATGTGGATGACTTGTTTGCGATAGGTGAGGATAGGTTGATTGTCGACACGAAGAGGAAGCTTGCTGCTGAGTTAGAGATGAAGGACTTGGGTATGATTCATTACTTTCTAGGTATGGAGGTGTGGTAGAGTGCAGATGGAATCTTCCCAGGACAAGGGAAGTATGCAGTAGAGATCCTGAAGCGGTTCAGGATGATGGACTGCAAGGCCATGGCCACACCTATGGCATCGAACCTAAAGCTATTGAGTGATGCTTCATCAGAGTTGGTTGATGCCATGATGTATCATCAAATGATTAGGTCCTTGATGTACCTGACGAAGATGAGACCAGATATAGCATATTCTGAGGTACTTGAAGGGTACGGTTGATTATGGGCTCAAGTATGATGCAAATAAAAAGTTTAACCTTGAGGGTTATTATGATTCAGATTGAGCAGGCAGTGCTGCAGATAAGAAGAGCACTTCGAGGTTTTGCTTTAGTATGGGATCAAATGTGATCTCTTGGTTTAGCAGGAAGCAATCCTGCATAGCACTAAGTACAGCCAAAGCAGAGTATCTCGCAGCTTGTTCGGCCAATTGTGAGGCAGTATGGCTAAGGAAGATACTGTCATATTTATTTGACCTCCAGTTGGATGCAACTTGTATATTTTGTGACAGCCAGAGTTGTGTGAAGTTGTCAAAGAACCTAGTGTTCGATGACAAGTCGAAGCATATCAAGATCAAATATCAATATATCAGGGATATGGTGCAGAGAGGAGCAGTGAAGCTCTTGTATGTTGCGACGAACAAGCAGAGTGCAGATGTGTTGACCAAACCACTAGTTAGAGTGAAGTTTGAGTACTTTAGAGAGAGGCTCGGTGTTCTTCAGATAGAAGATACTTCAAGGAGAGAGTGATGGGACACATTTGTAGGAGCCATTCCAAGAATGGTGGTAGGAGGATCCTTCCCATGGCTGTGGATGTAAGTGTTGTGTGATGAGAGTAAGGACAATGCTCCGAATGATGCTATGTATGATGATGATCAGGATGATCATGTGTGATGAGCATTAGGACGATGCTCCAGATGATATGCATCAGGACGATCCTATGATGATGATCAAAATGATCATGTGATGATGATATGCATCAGGACGATGCTATGATGATGATTAGGATGATCATGTGATGATGATATGCATTAGGACGATGCTATAATGATGATCAAGATGATCATGTGATGATGATGTGCATCAAGATGATGCGTTGTATGATGATCAGTATGATCATGAGCATCAGGATGATGCTTTGTGTGAGGATGATTGGGTTGATCATGAGTATCAGGGTGATACTTCGAGGCCATAGATATGTGACAGGATGTGCAATAGCATGTAATAGCTCCCTAGGAGATCCGATAGGTTGAGCAATAAGCTCGTAACCAGTCCTAGGATGCTCTTTCGAGGATTTGCGAGGGAGGCATGTAATTAGTCTTGGAGATCCGATAGGTTGTGCTAGGCACGTAAAAGTCCCGGTATTATCTTTAGAGATCTTGTTGGTCGTGCTAGGCACATATAAATTCCTGGGATGGTCTTTTAAGGTTTTGCATGTTCACATGTAATCAGTCCTAGAGATCTGATAGGTTGTGCTAGGAACGTAAAAGTCCTGGGATCCTCTTTAGACATCTTGTTGATCGTTCTAGGAACATAAATATTCCTGGGATTCTCTTTAAAGGTTTTGTGAAGGATGCATGTAATCAGTCCTGGGAGATCTTGCCGGTTGCGCGAAAGCACATAAAGGATCCTGGGATGCTCTTGTCAGGTTTTGCAAAGACTGCATGTAATTAGTCCTGGGATATCTTGTCAATCCTGCAAAAGCACATAAAGGTTATTGGGATTCTCTTGTCAAGTTTTGCAGAAGCACATAATCAATTCTGAGATTCCACCTATATCAGGCCGCTCGCAAAGATGATGAAAACCTACAGGAGGCTAGGCCTACATCCAGCATGAAAAAGGGCTGGCTATGTAGAACTTCCTATGACAAGAATAATTGAGAGATAGCACCAGCGATCGAGATGACCAATACAGCAGCAGTGACGATGATGCTCCATGATCCAATGACGATGATCCAGCTCCAGAAATGAAGACTTGTGCCTATATATATTCATGACCTGTGTCAAGATAATACCTTCCTAGTTAAGAGGGATTGTTGATGTATTTGTAACTTCAGAAGATATTCACTTGTATATTGTATGTATTACATTTGTACTTTATTGTATCCCCAATGAGGATGTATTATTTCTTTGATTGGAAGTGTCGTCATTTGTATTTGCAAGTGTCGCAAGTTATATTGTAAGTGTTGTAATTTATATTTGATGGGTTATTAGACCACCTTAGAGGGGTCGGCCCAGTATGAGTTAAAGGGTTATTAGAACACCCTAGTGGGGTCGGCCCAGTGACAAGTGGTAATGGGTTATTAGACTCTCCTAAGGGAGGTCAGCCCAGTTAGAGTAAAAGGAAAGTAAAGGTAAAGTATAAATAGAGAGGAGCACCTCTCTATTTATTCATTCAGTCACTCACTCTATTTCGCATTAGTGAGAGAGAGGAGGAGCGCGCACAAGTGAGGAGGAGAAGCTGATAGGAGGCTATCTCTTGTTTTAGGATTTCATCTTTGTGATCTTTGTATTGGTGCGCATTCTATCTCTGAGGAAGTTGTGGGGTTTTTCACCTTCTTAGTTTTCCCCGGTGAAATGTTTTGTGTCTCTTGTCTCTTGTGTTTGATATGCTATACATGTTGTTGTCTCAGTTAAGGTCCTAGATCATATTGAATTAAATGATGAAAAAATAACAAGTGTTCAATGCATTTTTTACTCTACTTGTCATATGTTGGAATATGTTTTAAGGATGGTTGTTGTCTCTGTGGATGGATCTCGGACCCACTGCTTCCCGAGTTTACTTAGATTATTATAAGCTAACATCATTCTTAATTGTCTCTGCAGGTGGTTTGGTTGACAAACGTAATTCCTTACGGCTAGCGTATGCAATGCCCTAAGTTCTTCAAAGTTTAAGCTTTTCCAAGTATAAAGAAGGGGGAACAAGGTCTCATAGTAAGAACATGCCATGGTCATGCATAGCGAAGCTTTGGTGAAGTTTTCCCACATTTTATATGAACCTATGCACTTATAATAATGTTCATTGGTCTTATCTTAGTGCCATTCATATGTAATTTAAACCATAGTGGGGAGGTGGTTGGCATTCAATGCTGCCCATGTGATGGCCAGGTGCATGAAATGTGTGAAGGTTCCATGTTGGCATTGCATTCCAGATTGGATAGGAGGTAGGGTTTTACACTTTCATTCACGGTTTGGATGTATCATTTGATATGTTTGAGACTTCGTTGTAGGAGAGGGAATCTGAGGCTTCTTCTCTGCGTTTTCCTTAGAAGCGACTTGTACAGGACCAGAGCTGCAATCTTGGTCTGTGGTGTAACGCTTGGGAGGAGGTGACTTCACGATGTTGGCTTCAATTCAGGTATGGTTCTACCCACTCGTTATTTGGTATTTTTTGTGTAAAGATTTATGTATGTGCATTTTCATGTCAGCTGACCTCTGGTTTGTTCTGTGTTCAAGGTGATTTATACGGCATTTTACCACCTGGGGTTGCTCTGCGAAAATGCTAGTTGACTGCGATTGCTTCAGGTAAGCTCATGGCCTCTAATGGACTTGCTTTACTCTATGGAGAAACGTTTGAATATGTTGGTTCTGGTTTGTGGTTTGGTGTTTATAATGCTGGTTCGATGCGCTCTTGGTGGAGAGACAAGGGATTCCTAGTGTATTCTTAGCAGGGTGTTGCTCTGTTGCATGTCTGTAATTTTTTCCCATTTTGGGGTTTTTCATTGTGTAATTTAGATGATAGTGATTTTGTATATTCAGGGTTTATCTAAGGGTTTTAAATGAATGTAATATGCCTATCAGGCATTTCAAGTGCTCTGGTTTTGGTATACTGTTTTTTGAATAGCGGAGCGCTTCATGGTTTTATGTCTGTAAATTAAAATGGAATTCTCCATTTTGGTCTTTCTCTGCAATATGAATTGTCTCTCAGTTTTGGTATTTTTCTGCAATATGTATTTATTACTTTTAGCATAAGCATGATGCTTTCTGTTCGGGAATCTATGCTCTGTTGTTGAGATTTTTCTTATTAAAAACTACTCTAATTTATGGGTTTTCACCTTTATTTTCGAAGTGTGCATGGAGGTGAGGAATCTGGGTTTTAACGTGTTTAAAGTCTGTGAGTGTGTTAATGCCTAACATATTTAATTCTTGTTCAAACGCTTGATCATAACCCTGTTTATGTTTGGATTTTTGGTTCTACGGGATTCGATCCCTGGTCAACCACTTGAGCGTGACCCTATCTGTGTGTGAATTGGAATTTCTATGCTATAGGATTCGATCCCTGGTCAAACGTTGAGAGCATGACCCTATATGTGTGTGAATTAAACTTCGACATTTACGGGATTCGATCCCTGGTCAAAGGATGGAAACGTGACACTAATTGTGTGTGAGATAGAAATCGTTCTTTATGGGATTCGATCCCTAGTCAACGTTGGAAGCGTGGCCTTGACTATATGCAAATTGTGTAAGTACATGACTTAGCATGAGTCCACCTTGTGTTTCTAGTTTTGACTAAGGAGATATTTACTCTTAGTATGTTTTGTCCAAAGGGTAACATAATGTTGGAATTCTATTTGATATATATGATATGTGATGTTTTAATGAAAGTAATGGTTTGATTTTTAAGTTTCCTATTTAGTGTAGTTTAATGATTTATATGTTTTTTATGATTTCTATATTTGATATATATAATTTATAAGTATATATATTAAATATCCTAGTTAGAGTTTAGGGACTTGGTCCTAAAATCCGGTTCTAGGATTCTCTGTATATATAGGCAAAATGGGAGTTTTTCCTAAGGTATGATAGATAACTATGTTATGCGATTTTAAACACTAATTTGGAATTAAAAGATAACCCATGTGTCATGGATAATTAATTATGCCAATGACTATAGGTAAATATTATAAATAATGATGATAGTTTGTAAATTAAATCTGCATGACTAATATTTGAAATCATAATATTTACCAGAATTTATTTCTACAAATGAGATTAAATCTACTGAAGAACCCAATTTGATTTTTATGAGTAGATCTAACATATTAATATTAAATCACAGTATATATTTGAACAATAATATTGCATGAACAAAATATCAAAGAAAACGATTCAGATATATAAAAGTATTATCTTTGAATGAACAATAATAACATGAAGATACTTATCGGTCCTTTATTTGCTTTCCGGATGACTTGGAAACTGCCACGTTCCACCCAACCATAGGCCTCAAACCGTTCCTGGTTTGTTCAACAAGTCACCCCCGAGTCGAACAGAGCATGACAAGAACTAGAAGGCCTAGGGTAAATTTTCTATCTTCTTTACTAACCACAGAGTAGTCACAAGGTCTGTTTACCATCCATTTATGTGGATCTTGTAAAATAATTTCCCCTAATATTCCCACTGTTCTCTCTCTAGGACACACCAAATATCATACAATTTGGTAATCTAATTGCTCAAAGATCCACGACTGAACCCTCCAGTGAAATTGGAGACACTTCCCCTTGAAATGCTTTCTCTCTGCTACTTATAATATTTTATGAGGAAATGCTGCTAGGAATTAGATTTAAATCACTCAGTTTAGTTGTTAGACACACTGATTGTTCTATTTTTATCTTTAATTAATAATTTAGTTTATTTTTAACTCTCGCAATTTATTTTATCTTTATTTAATAAAAGTAGTATTTTTACTCATCCTAACATCTAGTTGATCTTAGTTAGCAAGTAATCGACCATTCTGAACTATTGCATGCTCAGTCCCTCTTTGAGTGGCAGTCCTAGTCAGTTTAAAAGAACGAAGTATATAATTTAGATTAATAATAATTCAATAGATTACTGATGCTCCAGAGCTCTCATCTCAACATCAGTTAATCACCATAAGTCTAAGTGCTCCAGAGCATTATTGTTCAACACTCACTCAACTAATAGTGCTCCAGAGCTCACTTTCTTAACACTTTTAAATCAATGGTCAAGGTGCTCCAGAGGTTATGCTCAACACAAGTTAAATCAATAGTCCTGGTGCTCCAGAGGTTATGGTCAACACCAGTTAACTAGTACAAACAGTCCAGATGCTCGAGAGCTCACTTGCTCAACATCTTTTAATAAGACAATATTAAAAATAGTTTTAGGTGCTATTCAGAGCTCACTTGCTCAACACCCAAATAAACAGTCTAGGTGCTCTAGAGTTCATTTTTTCAACAACTTTCAAAATTAATTAGATTTTTAGAAAAATAAACATAAAAGAAAAGTAATATTTTCTTGGGATATTATAGCAAAATTAGTTTGGAGGGTAGATTCACAAACCCAAATCTACATAAAGGGTACCGAAAAGGAGGACTTGTTAGTGATGCGTGCATTTAGAAAGAGAACTTATTCACATGTAAGTGATAACAACATTAGTTGGTGAGGACATAGAAACAAAAGGCATCCCAAAACAATTGGTGTTTTAGTTGGCTAGAGTAGATTTGGTGACAAATTTGTGAGTTTGTGTAGAGTAGTGAATCTTGAATTGGGTTTGTGTCCATTTGTGGTTCTTAATGTATTGTTAAATACCAAATACAAAGTAAGGTAGTGGGGCGACTTGAAGAATTTGATTAGTGCGTGACCTCGAAGACCTCCAAAAATTATAATCACTAGAGAACAACCAGAGTAGATTTGGTGACAAATTTGTGAGTTTGTGTAGACTAGTGAATCTTGAATTGGGTTTGTGTCCATTTGTGGTTCTTGATGTAATTCTAAATACCAAATACAAAGTAAGGTAGTGGGGTGACTTGAAGAAATTGATTAGTGTGTGACCTGCAAGACCTATAAACATTATAATCACTAGAGAACAACCTAGAGTGTCATGGACAAGATAGAAGCTTGAAAAATTTAGGTCATAGAGAGAGTCGTGAGTGGTTGGAAACTTTTCTCTCGTAGAAAGAGTTGTGAGGAGTATTTTATTGCAGTCTTGATAAATATAAGACAAATACTGAACGTTGTAGAGAGAAGACACACCAAAACAGTTATTACTTTAACTGGACGATGTACATTTGGTGACCTTTTTGTCAATTTGTGCAGATTTGTTGTTATTGAATTGGGCTATTTTTTTAGCTTGCCAATTTGTGCATATAAGTAGCTCTTAAATTGCGTTTATGTACATTAGTTGTTCTTGAAGTACTTTTGAAGAGCACATGGTGAGGCAATACAAGTTTGATCGGTGCGTGACCTGGAAAACCTCTAAGCATCAGCCTCACCAAAGAACAATCTATACCGTCATAGACAACATAGAAGTTTGAAAACCTTAGGGTCATAGATAGAGCCCTGAGTCAGGGTTCATAAAAGCATTAGGTTCACACTTAGAAATTTCGAGACCAGAAAGAGCATACCGTAGGAATGTTTTCAATTAAGTCTTATTAAGTAGTGCATAAAAGTGAATGATATGAGAAACATTGTTAAGGAAAGTCGAATAATGTACCATATGACTGAGAGTGAATGAAAAATGCACAAAGAATCGAATGTTAAAAGCTTCAACTGACAATTTTATTATTTGATTCTCGAATGAAAAATAACAAAGAATCGAATGTGAAAAGCTTGAACGGACAATTTTATTATTTGATTCTCTTTTAGGAGAGTAAAGGTTTATGAATTTATTAAAGATATCATATAAAATTTAAAAATTAATGAATATAAAATAATTTAATAATTTAATATTATTTTAAGCTGTTATTTATACAATAATTAAATAATTAAATATTATTTTAAGCTATTATTTATAGAGTTTTGAATATATAACTTATAATACATAGTACCTTAACAATACGCCCATTCATTATCTATTTTTTTATCCATAAACAAAATAATTTAATATTTTAAATAACATAAAAACATAAATATTTAATAATTATTTTATTTAAAATTCATTTAATTAAAATAAATTTTATTCATTTATAAAATTTTAATTTAAAATATTATAAATAATATCAATTTTTATAATTATAACATTTTATATTTACATGTTAAATTAAGTTTACTCTTCTTAAAAATAAAATAAAATATTATTTTTAATAATAAATTGAAAAAATTATATATCTGGTAATCGCTTAAATCAAATATATAGAGGTATATATATCTTATCTTTCTAGTTATTTTAATCTATTATTTCTTAAACAAAACAAAAGCAGATTATGTATTATTAATTATAATAATTATAAAATAATTAAAATATATCATTCTTAATTCAAAATAATTATAAATCCTCATTTTAAACAAAAATATATAAAAATATATTGTAGTATTTATTTTCACTTTTATAATTTTAAATTTACACATAAAATTGTAGAATAATAAATATTTTAAATATTAATATAAAAATTTATCACTAAATTAAAAAATATGAAATAATAGATATTTTTGCATTAAAAAAATACTTATTATAATATATATAATATTTAAATTGTAAATAGGAAGATGAGAAATATATTAAAAGATAAAAAAATTTAAATTAATTAAAAAGTATAACTAAAACTTAAAGCTTAGAAAATAATGTTATTTTTTAAGTCAATTCTCGTTAAGGTGTGGATTTTGGGAGCATGACGAACCAAGTACAATATGTCTCTGGGTTGTGGTTCTTAATCAATGGTTCATTACCACATGACAATAGTAACAATAATAGAATAAACAAACAAAAAATGTTATTTTTAAAATTTAAATTTTGAAAAACTAAATTTTACTTGTTTGAATTCCATTTATAATTATTTAGAAAAATATTATTTACAATTCTAAATATAAATCTAAAATTAAAATTAAAATTTTATTGCCCACACCGGTGTAGTTCAATTGGCGATTCACTTGATATAAAAGAAATGTTGTAAATGGAGGTAACGAATTCAAATCATCGAGACTTGCTTATTTTAATACGATATTCATCTATTTGAAATTTAGTTTTTAAATTTGATAACAAATGTATTTAAACATTTTTAAATAAATTTTTTTTTGAACAAATACTTAAAATATATTTTTAATAATATTTTATTCATTTTGTTTTACACATTTACAATCTAACAAGTCCAAATTAAAATGAAGGCCAATCTTAACAAGTCCAAAGAAGACCAAATATTTACAACATATTAAATCTAAACTAAAAATAAAACCAATCTAACAAATCCAAATAAAAAAAAACCAAGATTACTATTAGTTTGAAATCTCTTTTTAACTTTTTTAAACCATTTTTAAAAAATATTTCATAGTTATCAACTTCACTATATGAATTTAGAATAAATTAGAGTAGAATATTTTTATTTAAATTTATTTGAGACATTATAAGTTCTATGAAACCATGAACTATAAAATTTCGATTCCTCATTTATTTAGTGATGTCTACAATATCTTCAAGAAACTAGTTTTTTTTTTATTAAACTCAAATTATGTAAAATATTTGAGAAACCAATTTTTTTTCTTAAAATCAACTAATTATATAAATTACTTAAATCTTTAAGAAATTACAATAATTATTTGTATCTAATATCATAATATTGATTTTTCATTTTAAAAATAAAATCATTTAATATGATCTGTTTGATATTCATTTCTCATTTAAAAAAATAAAATAAAGCAAAAGTTTGTATTTTAATAAATCTAGACCAAAACAAAATCACCCTTTAAAATGATTGCAACTTCACCCATTTTCATCAAAACTTTCTAAATTAAATATTTCCACGGCCACCATTCTATGAAATTGCTTTAAACTTTAACAAATTTGATCAATATGAAGGTTCGAGGTTCCTAATAATGGTACACAAATTTTTTTTGCTAATTAAAACTTTTAATTTCTAGTTATATTACCTTAAATTTGGAAATCAAAATTTTATGTATTATGTTTTTTTTATTTAAATTTATTTAAATAAGTTTGTATTATTAGTATTCAAAAAAACCTCAAAATAGCTAAATCATACTTTAAAAGTAGTTATATTGTAACTCTCCATTACAATTGATCTCCATTACAATTGATATGTTACATAGATTGTATTTTAACATTCAAAAAATTAGAAATCTTTACAATAAGTTTTTAGTTTTCTGAAAACTTAGAAATCTCTACAATAAGTTTTTAGTTTTCATAAAAACATTAGCTCTTTTTTTTTCCCACGAAAAAAAGCATACTATTGATATTCAAAAACTAAATCAAATAGTACATGATGTGTCACCTGCATAACTATGGTCCAAAACCACAAATACAAAATACTCAGAAGTCCTCCCAAATACATACAAACTTACTAACAGTATCTACCAAGAGCCAAAATAATAGAGCAGAACAAGTCTCTAATCTAGAAAATACATAGAGCTTGACTCTATCATCGAGTTCTCATAGTGTTCTTCCCAAAATAGAAAGCCCTCAACATCTTCCAGAGCCAACTTTGACAAGTGATCAGCTTGAGTGTTAAACTCTCTATAAATATGTGTCAGGGACAAAGTGCTGAAAGTTCTCAATTCTGTCATTATTATGTTGCATCAGTAATCTAAGTTCAGGACCTGTAAAGTATATTCACCTCGTGCCCACTTAATCGTGACACGTGAATCACCAAAGACTTTAACTGTTCCCAATCCAAAGATGTTTACAATACAAGTGACACACCAAAGTGCAATCAATTCTACTTTCATATTGGTCCCAATGCCACAATTCAGGCAGAAGGAATAAAAGTGTTCCTAATTCAGATAAATGACACCACCTGCTCCACATTTTCCCAATTGAGCAGCTCCATCGAAAAAAAAGCATCGGTGCATCAAAAGTAAGTTGAAAGTTCCCAATAACTCATTTGACAGGGGTGGCCTCAACTGGCAGAAAATTGTGGTATTGGCTCAGAACAGAGTTAAAAATACTCTCTAGATTAGGGCTGCAATTCTAAAAAACAGCAACATTTCTTGCTCTCCAAACAGCCGAACATATGAAAACCGGAAGGGTTAGATAAGTCTTACAACAGTTGACCCATAAATGAAAACATGATTCAATGTCGTTACCTCCCCAATGCGTAGTAATGCCATAACACATATAAAATTTATCCCATAGATTGAGTGTAAAAGAACAATTGATGAAGATGTGTGATGAAGATTCAACCTCATTCTTGCAGAAGACACATATGCTGGGTCCAATCCACCCAATCGATGACAGATTCTCCCATGTTTTAAGACGCTCCTGGAGCAGAAACCATGTAAAACATTTAAGTTTCAATTGGATGTGCCACGACCATATAAATTTATACCACCAGTGCATTCGAAGGATACAATGTCTCTTGATCATATAGCAATAAGCCGTCTTCGCAATAATACTCCCCGTAGCTTCATTTCCTGCCCATATCACCTCATCTTCCCCACAGCTCAAACGGATACCTGCTCCATTCAATGCATGTATATAACGATCCCATTCAACAATGAATTGTTGTGGAATCGTTAACTCCTCAACAGATATCCAATATCTCTGCGCTTTCCTAATGACAATAGAATCTAAATTGTAATATCCATCATTTCTGATAAAAGATAATAAACCCTGAGACAAAGTATAGCCAGCATCCACACCCATGATAGGGTCAACTCCTATAACAACCTTCAGACCATTCCCAACTTTCCACCTAATTTCAACAGCCAGCCAACAATAAACTTTTAAGAAACCGTTCCAAATAGGAGGCACGCCTCTAGTCATCTTGTTAGGCCTTCTTAGCCATTCAATAATATCAGTTTTCACATATTTATGCTAAATAACATTGGACCAAAGTGTGTCCCCAAATAACACCCTCCAACGACTCTTCAAACGCAGTGCAACACTGAAAACTGATAAGTCTTTTAATCCCCAACTTCCAGCAGTTTCCGGCATGGAGATTTTATCCCAATTGGTCAAAGACAAATATGATTTCTTCAGTCCCCCGGTCCATAAAAAATTAAATATAAGTGATTTGAGTTTGTTTATCACCGAGCAAGGCACAGGAAGTAGGGATAACCAATACACGGGAATTCCATCAAAACAGATTTGATAAGTGTGAGCTTCCCCCCAATGGATAAGAGACGAAAAGTCCAATGAGATATCCGAGTCTCAAACTTTTTAATCAACCAATATGAGTCCTTGATATGATAGCCATTTGGCTTAAGCTAAAAACCTAGGTAAGTAAAACCTTCAATAACCTTAGCTCCTTATCCCAAACAACAACCAATTTTTTTTTTTTTATATTTATGTAATTTTAATTAATTTATTAAACAAATTATATTTTTAACCTTTCCAAAACTTTGAAAATCTCAAAACTAAAAGGATTGCAACTCCTCGTTTCAATTCCCGTCGATAAAAAGATTGCTACTCCGCATTTCAATTCCCATTGATGTGTTATACAAATTGTAAATTTAACATTCAGAAAACATTAAAAATCCTAGGACAGTCGGATTGCAGCTCCCCAGAAAACCCTAAAAGGGCACACTTTAATTAACCCTAACTAACTAGCTGAATAAAGTAATCCGTCTCATTAAACCCTAAGTTCAACGCTACGAGTCATTCCCTCCTCCTATTCCTTTGAACAACTTATCCATTGAAATCCTATTATTATCTCATTTCTACGGGCTTCAGGATATCTCAACCCCTGCTAAATCACAAATTACTAGTATATCTAGTTTACAGGCTATTGAATATACCCTTGAAAAATTGCTGTTTCCATAATTAAAAAAAAATTAAAAAATCTCATTATTCTCTCCATCCAAATCATTTCAACTTGTTCTCGTTGAAATTCTCCGAGTAAGGATGATCACATGCATCCTCCGCATATAAGTATTTCAAAAACGAGAAACGGGCAATTGACAATATGCAAAAATGCTTATCATGTAATAACTGGTTCGTTTGTGAGGGAAGAGCCGTGAGATGAAAATGAAGGCAATCCATGCATTTAAAAAAAACCAGCCTCATCCATAGTTTCTATAAAACAGTCACCGGAAGAAGCAAATCTGCATTTTGGATTTCCAATCCTCTCAACATTGAATACAAAGCTCTTCCACTCATTATTTTCTGGGGAATCTGGTTGGTTTTGAATGACATTTTATTTGTAGACAGATTAGTACCATCCAAGGTTTGTGCAATAAACAGGATGGTTATCTTGAAAGTTTTTCATCAAGAAAGTGAGGTTATTTATTGTAGACAGATTAGTACCATCCAAGGTTTGTGCAATAAACAGGATAGTTATTTTGAAAGTTTTTAATCAAGAAAGTGAGGTTATCCATAAATATATGAGGGTAAATTGACATTTTTTTTTACGGTGCAGTACAAGGGCATCCTCAAATTAGTAGGGGCAGGGAGTATCATTTACCTTAAAGACGGTTCACCACAAGTTCAAAGCAGGTGTCCAATAACAAAGTTGAATTATTAGTACTTCAAATTATCCTCAAATTAATATTATATCTAAAAATTCAAAAAATGCAATCTTTATTTGTTATTTAATGGATGATGAAGAAAAAATCAGTTCACAATATTTTTCTCAAGCCTTTATATAAGAAACTAATGGCTCTTGCAGGTACCTTTCAGATCATATTTTTTCATTATATAGAGAGAAAAGAACACAGAAACATATTGTCTCTAAGGAAGGGCTCCTCCTTGGAGCAGGTATTTGGCATAGCTGGTAGCCAGCCCGGGCATTTGGTAAATCTCATCCACTAAAAATGACGGTTTTGACACTAACTACAGACGTTTTCATTGTTTTTTCTTACCGATAATATGAAATATAGGCCATATTTAATGGGCCATTTTACCTATCAAATTCTGTCAAATTCCAACCCTGGGTAGTACCAATCCGGGGCAATATTGATCCTGGATCGTACTTTTCAGGTCATATATTTTCAGCATAAAAAAGAAAGGAATACAAAAGCAGATTCTCTCTAAGGAAGGGCTCCTCCTTGCAGCAGAAATGCAGATTCTCTCTGAGGAAGGGCTCCTCCTTGCAGCAGATATTTCGCATAGGTGGTATCAATCGGAGACAATATTGAGAGATTTTGATCCTGGACCTTTTATTACATGAGGATGGACAAACACTTTACTTTCTTCGTTACTGATTATGGAGGACTGAGTATATTCCACAACAATTTTGGTATTGCAGAATGTAATCTTTAAAAGTTTATTTTGTAAGAACAAGAAGGAACAGTGTACAATTATGCATGTGCTGTAATTGGTTTAACTTTTTCATTGTTAAAAGATGACTGCTTGTCAGACGGGTTTGATGAGCCACTACTATATATATACATATATGCGATTTTTTTTGCTGTTTGAAAACAAAAATCTCCATCTCCAAGAAAGACGCGAGAATGCAGTCGTTGTTTCTAAATTTATTTTATCTTCAGTAGGGTGCCTCGAGAAATCAAAGCTACGCTAGCCTTTAAGTCGTTAGAAAAGCCTTACAATACCAGATTTCTACCAATAGATCCTAACGAATGTAATCCTTTTTCGGATGGTAATTGCTCACTTGATTATTGAACAAAATATATATCATTTAAAAAAAAATCCTGGACCTTTTTCACCCAGCTGTATATAATACTTTCTTTCTAGATTTTGGTTAACGGACGTCTAGAGATGCCCATTTTAATAAGCTTCGTGACTTTCAATTCTTTCTATAAATTCGGAACATCTATTTCACCAAGTGGAAATACTGAGAAATAAATACTTTTAAGAGTGAAAGAAATTGCAAGAGACAGAAGGAGGCAACTTACTCGTTGTTGCTTGCAAACTCGTAAATCCTTCCAGTTTCAGAGAAAATGAGTAGGGCAACTTCGGCATCACAGAGAACAGAAAGCTCGAACGCCTTTTTTAGCAATCCGTTCTTGCGTTTGCAGAAAGTAGCATGTCGACTGCTAGGGTTTTGAATGTGTTTCATCTCCACCCTCTTCTTTCCCATTTTGAGTATTTCCAGAACAGAGCTGAGGAATGTCCAGCACTTTTAGTATTTTGTGAGAGGGCCACAGCTGGAGCTAGATTTATAGTCTAATTTAATGGCACTTCTGCTAAGCCCCGCTTTATGGTCTAATTCAATGGCACTTCTGCTTACTTGCCATCGGAAACCTCGAGTTACGACCCGGCTGTCCTGGTCAACGACAGTTTTGTAAGAGCTGTCCTTCAGAACCCAAAATGGCGTTCCCAGGAAAAAACAGATCATATAAAAAAGTGTCAAACTTTTTCGTGGGACATTGAGAAATAATATACCGCCCTCTCTCTTAGTTACCGTAGGACCTGCCAATCCACGTTGAGGGTATCCAAATATTCCGCTCCGTCCGAATATGTAGTTTCTTTTTCAGTGACTGATTGATTGATTCGTCATTTATTAGAATGTAACATATAGTGAAAGCTGAATAGCATGAATACGATTGGGCGTGATATGTGACCTTTCGAATGCTCGATGGGTCGACCTTTATAACCATATTTTGGTGCCGCATCATGTTTTTCCTTAAGAAAGAAAACAAAGCGACATAAGTAATTATACTGTCTTTGGAAATGACTTGTGGTAGAAGTACTTAGAAAACAAACAATGTGGAAATGACAATAAATAGTGTTCTCAGTACATAACAAGTAAATTGAAAAAAAGTATCTTGTGAGTGAGAGAACAACAGTGGATGGTGAACACTATTCAGCTTGCTGCAGGTCATTTAATGCAGTTGCAGCAGCTATGTTGATCACAGACCTATTGTTGCTGCATTAAAGGTCCTGTAGCAGGCTGAATAGTGCTAACACGGGGATTGCATAAGAATGGTCCATAATAGAGAATGTTGAATAAGGTTGTATTATATAGGTAGTATACATATGGAGCAAGGTTTTTCAAAAATGGTATATATATTTAGGGAAATTTAAATCTAAGTGAATTTGTGTGATAATAATATATTTTAGTGGGCTTAATGAATTTCAGTTAATTGAGTTTTGACTTGGAATAATGTATTTCAATTAATTATGTTTTGATTCAAAATAATGTATTCAATTAACTTAATTTTTGTGTAATAATACTGTAGATAAATGTAGTTTCATATGTTTTTATTTTTAATAAAGATTTTTTTTCTTAAGCTAGTGGATTACTTTCTATTATTATTTAAAATACATATTCTAAAAAATAGTCCTCGTGCTCTCTTGCCACAAGGAAACCAACCAAAGAGGCGAAATTTTAGTATGGTAGAAATGTTAATATAAAAAAAAATCCATAATTTTCTAATAAGTAAAGTGTTGTGTCAAAATGTTTGAAAGTTATTATAAATATAATTTTTATTTTATTTTACTTTTTTATGATAATAATGATGATGATTAACTTCTACTGAGAGACATTAAGAAAGTGCATCTCCTTGTTTGGGTGCTTTTTTGCATTTCCAATGCATGTATTGTGATCTCCATTGTCTCCACCATGTTCTCTAATTTTTTTATCTTATCATCTATTTATTTTTGGATCTCTTCTTGAAAGGATGTAAATTTATTATTGAGCATTGATTTTAACTCTATCTAGAGTTTAGCTTCTCTTTCTTCCCTATGTTTCTCTAAGGATTCTATATATTCATAAATTTAAGCCTCTCCTTCTTCCCTACGTTTCTCTACTAACTCCATATATTCATATAGGCTATGTAGGGTAACTGTTCTAGGTCTTCATTTAATCATATTTATGTGAAAATGTAGATATGTATACCAAAAAAAAGAAAAAAAGAAAGAAGAAAGTGGAGAGGGAAGGAACATATGCACCTGAATTAGAGATAAAAAATGTCTGATGAAGATGCCTTAGCTATAGATGCTAATTTACTTTAACTTTCATGGCAGAGATTCAACAAAGGTTTTCACCTTATAGCTTCATCACAAGTTTCACCAAGGATTCTTTTCACCGAAAGTTTCACTGCATAATGTCCATAAAGTTGTGCCAAAATGTTTGAAAAGTATTGTAGATATAGTTTATTTTTATGTAATTATTCTTTAAATAAAAAATCATATATATAATTTCAAAAAACTATGTTTTGAATAAAAAATAAAAGAAAATCTTAAAATTTTATGAAATAAATACAACCTAGAACATGAGTAATTTATGAATTCAATGGCATTTCATTTTGAATAGGTACTAAGAGTAGTGGGGGTGAGAAAAGCTTAGAATGGTGTCTATTAATTTATTTATAAATAAGGAAAAACATCATATATGATATATTTTGCTTGCTAAGCAAATGATTTATAATACATCAAATAACAAATATGTGACATATAAATTTAATTTTAATATTTATTAAATACGATGGCCTAAAATATTAATATTTGTATCTTTTTCTTTTTTTAAAATATCGATGACACTAAACTTTTTAGTGATTTGAAAGTTAGTATATAGGTACAAATTTGAAAGTTAGTATATGGGTACAAGTCACAATCATGATTTGTAATTCCTTCTCTCATTTTACTACAAAAATAATTGACAATTTGTCATGTCTTTCCTATTATTATATTGGTCATGTCGTATTTATCTATAATAATTTTAGTACAATTTAATATTCCTACATTAAAACTTTGTTTCACATTAAAATTTATTCTAATTTTGTGTTATTGACAATTTGTCATGTCTTTCCTATTATTATATTGGTCATGACATATTTATCTATAATAATTTTACTACAATTTAATATTTCTACATTAAAACTTTGTTTCACATTAAGATTTATTTTAATTTTCTATTGTTATGGATATTTCCATATACATAACATGTATGAAATATATTTATAAAACATTATCTATACCAAAAACTTGAACTTGAAATAAGGATGGTTGGGGTTAGGTGTGAAATATTTTACTATATATTACCTACCTTCAAAAAAATTAAGAAAAATATCAAAACCATTAAAAAGTTTTGATTGTATAATCTTTTACATGCTATCAAAACTTTCAAAAGTTATAATAACATTCATAGTTTATGAACATCTTAAAACTCTTCAACATCATCTTTTCCCAACATAATCTTCACAAAGGTCTAGATGATGGATACCACCTAAGGAAACCACTCACTTTTCATTTTTCAGAGTCCATACATTTCATGAGAGGTACAAGTACATGAATAGTTCAAATGGTCTCTTAAGTCAACAATCATGGGGAACAAGATCATGAGTTCATATGTTATATATGTCCACCTAATGATAAAGACATTTAGGAGTTTTCAAATAATTCAATAACCATGAACATACAATGTAGTGATAAGTAAGTATTATCTTCCCATTAGTGAAATCAAATGGATGACAACATGAAAGGCTTACCACTCATTAGTGCACTCAAATATATGACAACATGAAAAGCTTACCACTCACTAAAGGAGATGAGGATTCACTCTTATTTCCTTTCACCAATCAAAGGATTACCACTCACTAATGGAAGATGAGGATTCGCTCATATTTCCTTTCACCTTTCAAATGCTTACTACCCCATAGTGAAAGTGGAAAATGAGGATTCACTCTTATTTCATTTCACATTTAAAATATATATTTTATTTATCAATTAAGTTATTTATCAATTAAGTTGTTTACATCAAGATATTTTTGAGTAGTTCTATAAATCCAAATCCCATGTATACATATCTTATGAATCAAAAGTGGATTACACCCTATAATTTCATCAAAGACTACAAAGAACATTTAAGATTCTCATCCTAGTTATTTTGAAGGCAATCAATTAGCGATCTGTAAGTGCTACCTAATATATATTATAAAAAATCAACTTGTATTACTTAATTCTCAAGAGTTTAAGAAACTTCACATAAGCTATATCTCAATGATGTCTGTGTAGTAATATATTTTAATTTTGAGTAAGGTTGTAAGATAACGAAATTGTATTGAAAGCCCCTAGTTCCCTCACCATGTATTGCTTCATGTTTGAACTTAAGAAACTTTGGATAAAATTTGTATCAATGATGACTTTCTAATAATATGTTTAGATTTTTAGTAAGGTTGTAAGAAAAATAATTTGTATTCAAAGACCCTATTGTCTTATTAATTATTGCATCGTCTTTGTTTTTTTAACCATCCATTTTGCCTCTTCACATTATCTTGTCTTTGTTTTTGCCCTTTCCAGGAAGGATTGTGAAATTCTATTTGGAACTTTGAGGACCTTATTAACTATGATGTCTTCTTCTGTTGGTTTCTCATCACATTGCCTCCACATTGTTTGTCTTTTTTTTTCTTTATAAGAGAGATTAATGGACCCTTTAGAGTTATTTATTCTTGTTAGGAATAACCAATTTGTTTATTTTAAATATGATTTGGAAAACTTTGAATCTATCTCTAAATTCTAAACTTAGTCAAACTCCTCTTTTTATGTATTTTCAACATTAATAATTTCTTCATCTTCGTTTCTTTGATCATCCTCTATTAAAGAAGAGGAGATTCTCCACAAAATCTTTCAATGTCTACATTATTCTCACCCACTTTTGTTCCCATTCATAAATTAGGCTTATTTTGAAAGTTTTTATTTTTATTTTAAGATTTTGTTTTTTAAAGCATCATTATTCTTAATTATTCTTATAATAATTGATTTTTTTTACAACAAACCTCAACAAAATAGCCATATCCAAATCAAGAATTAACAACAATTGAAAAATATTTGACTGTCGTATAATTTGTACTAAGTTAAATTATCAATCAATAATTTGATAGCTTTTAGGAAACAATGTTCAAAGTCTTCCTAAACACATATGGCTTGGTTGGTATAAAAGCTTCGATGGCTATTAAGGTTTTCATATCCTAAAATATCAAGGGACGAAAGGCAATCTTACGAGACTAGAGTTGATGAGAGGTCCTCTTCTTCGCGATTCAAGTCTGTCAACCTAGTAGTTGAGATGTATATAAGCCCTTAGGTACAAGCCATTAGGGACTATGGATCATGGCCAAATTATGTCCGTGACATCTTTTAATCCAAAATGAGTCCCAAAAAATCCTTTTCTTGAACAATAAGCTTTTAACATGACCTTTCTTAATAGGGTCAAACATTTATCAATGTTTTTTTGTTTTGTTTTGGAGATGGGCACAACCAATAAATTTACCAAGCAATATAGTTTAAAATATATCCTTTTCCTGAACAATAAGCTTTTAACATGACCTTTTTTAATAGGGTCAAACATTTACCAATTTTTGTTTTGTTTTGTTTTGGAGATGGACACAACCAATAAATTTACCAAGCAATATAGTTTAAAATATTGGAGGAATTTTCTAAAAGCGTGTCCATATCTTAGGTGGCCAAATTATGTCCATGACATCTTTTAATCCAAAATGAGTCCCAGAAAATCCTTTTCTTGAACAATAAGCTTTTAACATGACCTTTCTTAATAGGGTCAAACATTTATCAATGTTTTTTTTTTTTCTTTTGTTTTGGAGATGGGCACAACCAATAAATTTACAAAAGCAATATAGTTTAAAATATTGGAGGTATTTTCTAAAAGCGCGTCCATATTGGATTTTTAGATCAGAAACCTCCCATGTTATTTTTACAAATCGAGAAGCTTGGTTGTAATTTGATTTCTTGAATTTTTTAAAAACTAATTTTACAATCTTTCATTATTCTTGTGCACTTGCTATGGATCTTTTATTAAAGTAGTCATTCCTTGAATAGAAGGTAGTCCCCCTCTTTATAAGGAGGTCAACAATCTTTCATCATTTTTGTAGTTGCTATGAATTTTTAATTAAATTGTCCTCGCCTTTAATAGAAGGTAACCCTTTTCCTCTTTACGAGGAGGTTGAGAATAGTTGAATAAAAAAATATTAGGATTAAACAAATTTTTTTATAAATACAAAATGTTAAAAAGATGGTCATAATAAAATGTCAAAGTCCTTGTTTCAAAACATCCTACTATGTGTCTAGTGATTACGTTGGCAAGCTTGATACGTATAGTCCTGCAATGTCCCTTAAAAATAGCAAAATTTTCAAATTTTTCCGATACTAGATTAAATTGATAAAGAGATGATGAGTGGTAAATTATCTTCAGTATTACTATGTACCTACTGTATAGATATTTGTTTTCTGTTCTTTGAAGTGTCTTGATTTCATAAGTGTGAAGGTTTGTTGATTGTAACTACTACAGCTTGCGGAAGCGATCTAAATGAAATTCTGTCATAAGTGGACAAGTGTTTAAGGTGTATTAATGCAAATCTTTTTCGTACTGTTTCAAGAGTTTGTGTGCAAATTATAAAAGTCTAATTGACTACTCAGGTGGGATGGATCCCTAATGATAGCGGTTGATGACCCGTGATGAAATGCATGGTATTTCAAGGGCTACGTACCCCGATAGAGCTGCCGAGAGGTAGAGTGTAAGAATTTGGATACTTCTGACTTACTTAGCGAGTTTCGCTAATGCACTCTATTTGTACGTGTTTGCAGGTGTACCTATGAGGCATCTACTGAGACTGCCTACTCATCCTTTCTAGCAAATGTTTAAGTCTCAAGTATGAGGGCTTGAATGTTGACACTTTGAAAAGAGCCTTGTTGGGGTTGTAATACTTGTTACAATATATCGCTTATTAATCTTGTATTAAAATGGCACCATGTAATGTTTTGGGGCAATGTATGGTTGATTGATTTTGCAATACAATGTGGATTTCGAATGGTTCCAAAACTATAGAGGTTTGAGTCACGTCAAAAATATTGGAGTGGGTGGTGGCATTGAATGCATTTCTACCAAGGCACATGGAATGCGCTGCCAGTTGTGCTGGGGGTCTCTTCTAGGGTTCTACACTCTCAAGAGGCATTTTAGTGTTTCAATTCTTCTGTCTACTATGGATGCATTGAGGGTTTCATTGCTGACCTGAACTGTGGCTCATGGTCAGCACGCCTTATGGAGTAGAGGTAGCGACTATAAACATTTCGAGGTATTTATTCTCAGACTCCTGCTACACCCTTGTTATTTGCATTTTTATATAAATCGTGATATATGGTTCTGACTTTGTATGGCACGTTTGGTTGTAGGTTTCGATTGGAGTTTCTCTTTTGCATGGTCGGTAATCAATAGTGGCGATGTTGGACAGTGGTAAGTCCAGAAATTGCCATCTCTTAGCTCCTCCTTTCACCTCTGTGAGGGTTACTGTCGATGTGTATTTATTGGGAACCTGTGAACTTGGTTAAGTTCATTTGTGACAACATTTCGTGTTCCTGGAAGTCGCCATTTGGTTGGACTATTGTGTGAAGATGTATCTATTTGTCGTTTGCAAACTCTAGAGAATTTTAGTATGGGGTTTTGGCTATCTAAATCTGTGTTTAAATCTGGTTGAACTCTCGTTATTTGGCAATAATGCCCAATGATGGACTGGGGTTTACCTTATAGATTTATGTGTAACAAAATTATATTTGTATGGGTCCTGAAGGGTCCTTATGTGTAATATATATGAGGGTTTGATACCCTATCTAAATCTCTGCGTTTTTAATTCATATGGATATGGGGTTTTTGTACAGTCGTAACACTATCTGTGTTTTCTATTTGGAAAAGAACTTGTATTTAACCCAATGAAGGGGATGTATATATATTTCTACGTTTTTAAGTTATTGTTGCTCCACTCTATGGTCTTCTCGATTTGATGGATTCGTGTTTTTAAATGTAAAAGAGTAGAGTTTTGCTTGTTTGAAAAGAATGATGGAATAAAGGGAATACGTAACCCTATAGTTGTTTTATCTATAAATCTGAAAAGTCCTGGGTTCTTACTTCTACTTTTTCTGGTTGTTTGAAATAGGTAGAAAGACAAAAGGATATTTAATGAAAGTAGTGGGAATTGATCCATGTATCAATCGTTTGTTAATTTCTCTGTAGTATCATGTATAGTTTATTGTAGAGTGAGATGGGGATGGGAATCGATCCCTGTACCAATCATTTATGTATAAAATCGTGTAGAGTTTGTTTGATGAACATGGTATAGCCCTTCTATGTTGTAAATAGGAATTGTGACCCTAGCTTTTGTTTTGATTGACCCTTGAGAGGGTATGGGTTACTGTACAATCGTTTATTCTTGTGGCATCTTGCAAGATGGCAGAGCCGCAGGTGGGGTTCGATCTCCCGACCCGTGAAATGTTATGTTAATGAAATTGAATGGCGTGGACTATTTGATTTATGAAATGAAACTTGTTGGGATTTTATTCAAAAGTTTGGGTTGTAGGAATGAAATGTTAGAGACTAAGTTTGTAAATAGTGAATTCTGGAAAATTACTAGATGCGTTAATTCTTGGTAATGTGTTGACTGTTGGTGACAAATGACACTTAGCGAAGTTCTGTATGCTATCGTGGTAGTGGTTAATTGAATCGTTGATAATGAGAAATCTCTAACCTTCCTTTATTACTTGGAACTATAATTCGCTGCATGTAATAATTTTCCTGAAAGGGTTTGTAGTTTCAAGAATACTCTTAGCTGGATTTATGTTATGTTTGATGTTTCAAACCTACGAGAGGGTCTTTGTTTGCAGAGGTATTGTAAACAATAAAGTGAACTGTATTCCTATCCTAGTTATGTAAAGTTTTAGAACAGAAGACATAAATAGGAAAAGGATGACCCTAAAATAATTTTCAGAGCACAATAAGGGGTTTTGCAATGTAATTAGTAAGACGATTTGGACAGAAATCATAAGTATTTAAACACACGATAATATCGCTAAATTTATCCCTGGGGTGCTGTCTAGCACAGGCTAGCTTGGCTAGACCTACTAGACCCTCCACTAGGTTCTGGGCAGAACCTTGAAATTGATAAATATAGGTAAAGGGAACAATGCTGCTATATAAATTTTAAATCATAAAATCCTAGGATTATAGTAACCGGAATTTTGAAATGGTGAATACTCCATACCTGGATGTGGAGCACTTGATCCTTTCTTGTGGAAGCCTAGTTTCTTAGCACTTGATTAATTCCTGTAGATACCTGCACACTCAATATTAGTTAATGTAGAGCCTGTTGTATCTTGCTAACATGTTAGTATGATTTCCTTAGGCTGGATAACTTTGGGGCTACCGTGTTCCTCCCAACCATGATCCTACAACCATTCTTGGTTTTGTATGGATCCCCCCGAGCTGGATTCCAACATGCAAAAGAGATAGAAGACCTAGAGTTGTTGCTGGTTTAGTTTCTTGGAGCAGATGCCTTCCCTTTGATTACCATAGGGAGTGATAATAAAGATAGATCCGCAACTTGGGATCTTCCCTCTTTAAATAGGGGATTCTTTAATTATGACTGTTGGAATAATTTGTTTCTTTAAATTCCATATTTAATAATTAAAATATATTTCTTTTATTAAATAACTAGTCCTCTTAAACTACGACTTTTCCAACTGTTTGACTATAAGTCATTTTGATTTATGCTCTTAATAATAATTATAATAACAACAATTATACTAATAATTATTCTAATATTAAATACATTTCACTTAATTAATAATACAACATTTATAATATTAAATAATGCACAAATCGGATATACTAGTTATATTCCATAATTAAATAATAACACCATTATTATTAAAGCTCCTAATAATAATAATAAATAGCTTGGAGGCCTTTATTTAGGTTTAGTCATAAAAGACTACTGGTAATTATCTTTTATTTAGTTATGTGTCATTACATGACACTCTTTTCTTTTTAACTTTTAGGGACATGGTCCATTTCTTTTAGACGGTCTTGGTCAGCTTGGTTAGGTACCTCTAGTCTTTCTCTTTGCATGTCGAATTCCCTCGTTTAACATGGTAGCTCCCGTAGTAGATGATGATGGGTAAAAAGATGAATCATTTAGTCAAATTAAATAAATGTGATAAAAGTGCTCTTCAGAGTCTTTCCGACTCAACACTTTGAAACTTCGTAACCCCAAGTGCTCTTCAGAGCCATTTAACTCAACACTCTCACATGGGCGTTACTCTAGTGCAATTCCAGAGTCCCTGCTCAGCACTAGTGCTAGAATGTGGTTGTCAGGCACATCTAGAATATTTATGTAGTCTCGGATCCGGTATTCGTTTATCAAGCTTGGAGTGCTCCAAGGCTTATGCCCAACATTCAATGTACATCAGGGCTTACTCCCAGTACATCATATTTCCTCTAGGTACATCGGGGCTTTTTCCCAGTACGTAGGTAATTTGTGTGTTTTTGAGTCCACGCTCAACACACCATATGAGTCAATTATGTCATTCACATCACTGCAAAGTATGTAAGAAAAGGTCATCTCAGTATATTAAGGCTTTGTACTCACATCATATGGTAAAAACATAAATCATAACATTGTGGCTTCCTTGCCTAGTATATACTCAAATGATGAAAATTCAGTCAGGGTCCATGCCCAATATGTCAGTCTACAAAAGAATAAATCATATGCACTAAGGCTCATGCCCAATAATCAGAATAAATCATATGTGCTGGGGTCGTGGCCCAATATAACATCATAAAATAGTCAGTCCAAAATTAGGGATATTACAAGTCCCTAACATATCGTCCTGCTAAGAAAACAACACAACAAAACATTCTAAATAAAGAAATACCTTAGAAAGTCTACCCATGTAGGGGGGTGAATTGTAACACCTCTGGTATGAAACACCTAATCTGATGATGCCAAGATGTAATTATTGTCTATGAATGCGTGCAAGGTTTAACATACTATAGTTTGCAATTATTAATATTAAAATCTACAACTGGTTGTGCTGATGTAGTAAACTGAAGAGATCGGGAACTCGCGTATTCATCAAAGTTAGTAAGGGGGTTAGAATGTCTCCGGGGGGAAACCATGTTATGATGCCATTAACCCTTTAAATTTCTAAAATTACTATTTTATTAACTTAAACTTATTTTATGGTTTAAAGGGGATTAAGTGTGATTAAAAAAATATCTTGGTTTTTAATTAATAAAAAAAGATAAAAATGTGGCTCATGAGTGAGACCATGTGGGGGAAGGAAAATTTATCATGCAAACAAAAGATTCAAAATTTTTCCCAAGCATAAGCGATTGTGTGTGTGGAGAGTTCTGAGCGAACAAAGGAGGTAATTTTTGCCAAGGAATTAAAGTTGATATGAATTCTTGAACCCCTGAACCAAAATGTTGGAGAATTTATGTTGAAAGTCTATCCTTTTTTCCTCTGGTCATTCCAGTGAAGTGGCAAATAGTGTAGCTAGCAACCTTGGTGGAATTCTGAGCACAGATGGCAGTGATGTGCCTCACTATTGTTCAATTGGAAGGAAATCAAGGAAGTGAAATGCATTGGTTGGCATGGAATTGGATTTAAGCCAATTTTCCTGATTGTGAAGTGTTTAATCCTGAGAAATTATGTGACTAGTTTGAGGCATGTCTAGTGAATGCATGAGTCTCAGCTCGAGGGTGGCATTTTGCTAAGAGATTAATGAGAAAAATTGCATACGGTTGGGTGGAGCATGCCTCACATAGAGCTAGTTTACCATTCAATCAAAATCTTAGATAAGTATTGGCTAAAAATGTTTATGAAATTTTCTTGTTATTTAACAGTTTATGGAAAATTTTAATGATGAATGGAATTCAATGAATAATTTGTTTGAATTCTCGATGTGAATGTTGGGTTGGTTATGCATTCCAAGTTTTATCTTAAATTATAGTGGCAATGACAAAAATTCCAATTCTGGAAATTTATTTCTGGACATTTAATTTTTCATAGGAGAATAAGTTGTAAATTCTAGAAGTGTAAATGAATTCTAGACAATTCTAGTTTTGTTGTTATGCATAGACACACACATGGGCATTTTTGCACCCCGAGGACTTATGTATCATTCCATAAAATGTTTTTGGTCAATCCCAACCATTTTATACTTTGCCAGAAGAAATGTCTATGCTCAGAAGTTGTAAATATGCTCATGAGTTAATGTTTGAGTGTTACTGAATCTCTATTTTAAATGACATAATAAATTCTTATTCGTGGTTGAATTTGCATGTTTAATGAAAAAATTATAAATCTTTAAATGATAGAAGAAAGGATATGATATTCGTTTTCAATCCTTAGTGTATTTGAATATTTATGTATGCAGCTATAGTTATCCATATTAATTCAGTAACTTATATTTTATTGGTTCATTGCAACTAAGTTTCACTAAGAAGATTAGTGCTTGTGTCATAGATCATGTGTCATGGATCTTGTGACACGTTATTATAATAGTGCTTGTTTCACAGGTCTCATGCCATAGCTCCTGTGACACAATTATTATAACAGTGCTTATGTCACAACTCTTGTGAAACAATTGTTATAATAGTGCTTGTGTCATAGGCCTCGTGTCACACGTCTTGTGTCACATCTTTTGTGACACAATTATTATAATAGCGCTTGTGTCATAGGGGCTTGTGTCACATCTTTTGTGACACAATTATTATAATAGCGCTTGTGTCATAGGGTCTTGTGTCATAGTTATTATAACAGTGCTTGTGTCACGGGTCTTGTTTCACAGTGCTTGTATCACAGCTCTTGTGTCACATTTATTATAATGTAGTGTTTTTATCGCAGGTCTTGTCTTATATCTCTAGTGTCACAGTTACTATAACAGATCTTGTGTCATAGTTTTCATGTCACAACTCCCGTGTCACAATTATTATGTTTAAATATATACTAAATCAAATTGTGTTATGAAAAATGGTTTGGTATGGTGTAATGTATGTTGATCAATTATGTTGATATATTAAGATTCTGCTAAAATGTTTATTTTTGTTAAGCATTGTTATAAGAATTTATATAACCATTATGCATGTAACATACTTAAAAAAAAATTATTATTAGTATGTTTTTAAGTCTCTTGTAACAATGGGTGCGTTACAATTTGGTATTAGAGTTGAGGCAACAGCTCTCGAGCCTCTAGGGTCTCATATTATATCTTTGATTTGAATATTGCATGTTTGAAAGATAAAATAAATATGCATATGGACAATGATGTGAACTAACAATCATGGATGAATCTTAGATTGCTAGTGACAACATCAATTTTATGACCATTGTATTAGTAGATTGCCAGTGTAGTAGGCAAGCGATACTAAAAATATGGCAGAAGACCCTGCACATCCAACTTTGCTGAGGAATTTAGTATGGGTTTTCAAAGAAATGAATCCAATGGTCATCATATTGATATAAGAACAGTGGAAGTGTTCTAAACTTTAAAGGACATGTATATTGGGAATGGAAAGATTCTACAGAGACTGGAACAAAAAAATTATATAAATCAACAAGTGATGAAGAATCTAATACAGTTACAAATTCATATGCAACAAGTATATTCCATCACAAGAAGAGAAGAAGGAGAATCAATGAATAGGGGAATTTATGATAGATATCAACATTCCAAAGATAAGGATGTAAGCAAAAAGGGGTTACCTACCCAATATCAAAAAGTTCAAAGTCATCATGGAAATGAGGTACCTAAAATCCAGCATGATACTCATCCTTGAAGGAATCATAAGAGAAAGCGTGATAGGGATGCATTACAGCGTGAACTCAGGAAAATTAAACCTCCCACCTTTGATGGAGAAAAATATGGAGAAATTGCAGAGATATGGCTTCTAGAAATCATATAAGACAAAGAACCAACATGCAACTAGAATCATATAGCAACAGTGATCTGTATACTCATATAAATCCAAGTAATCAAAGAAAGAACAAAAGGCATAGAGATCTGACAAAAATAATTAGGATCTAATCATCAATAACATAAAATATACCCCTAGATTGAAAAGTGGACCTCTTAGAATCACCCTCGTTTTTATTTGAGGTATAAATTTAAAAACAATCACTTAAAAAAAGTGAAACAAGAAATTAAAAAAAAAAAATTGAAAAGATTTTCAAAAACAATTTACATCATAAAATTTAGTTTTAAAAAATATAAAATTTATAAACAATTTTTAAAAAAATTTAAAAATGTAGTTAATTCATTTTAAGTTGAAAAAAAAACAAGGAAAAAACAAATCCCCCCCAAAAAAGATTTTTTTTTTTTTTAAAATTAAAAGAAAATTTTAAGAAATAGAGAAATTTTTTTTTTTTTAAATTTTGTAATAAAAACAAAAAAAAATCCAAAAAAGAACAAAATCATAACAATTTTTTTTTTTTTAACTTAAAAAAAATTAAAGGAACAAAAAAAAAACCCACCCCCGCTCCACTCCCCCTCCGCTCCACTCCCCCTTTGCTCCCCCCTCAACCTCTCCCCCTTCCTCCCAACTCCCCCTCCCCTTCCTTCACCCCCACCTGCCCCACTCCCAACTCTCCCCCTCCCCCTCCTCTATCTCCCCCTTTGCCTCCCTACGTGCAACACACAGTTCCCAGAATTGCGTCGCCAGCGAGGTGATGCAGTGCTATTATGAGAATCACTGGTTGTGAGCAGGAAGCCGCAATGGGGAGAGAGAGAGGAGGGGGATGGGTGGATGGGGGGAGACAAGGAGTGGAGGGGCATCAAGGGTGGGTTTTGTTTTTTGTTTATTTTAATTTTTTTTAAATGTTTTTAATTTAAATTTTTTCAAATTTTCTTTTAATTTTTAAAAAATTGAAATTTTTTTTCCTTTTTTTTTTGTTTTTTTGTTTCTCTTTCAACACTAAAAACATTAACTAAATTTAAAAAAAAATGTAATTTTTTTCAATTTTTTTAAATTGTAATTTTTTTTTTCATTTTAAATTTTCTTTTTCAAATTTTTATAGATTTTTTTTAAAAAAAAATTTATAAATTTTAAAATGTTGAAAAAAATTGATTTTTTTTTATATATAATTTTTTAATTTTCACCTTTTTTTGAATTTTGTTTTTTTAAGGTGATTTTGTTTTTATTTTTAGCCTTGAATAAAAACGAGGGTAATTCTGGGTGGTCCACTTTTCAATTCGATGGTTGATTTTGGGTTTCGACTACAATGACACTTAACAAGGTTAACACAAAGTTGTAGTTTTACACCCCCACCCAAAAAAATAATGATACTGGTATCACCACTTTTCAAAACGGAGGTAAAAACAACTACTAAATGTGACCTCCAAAAAAACAAGAATTCGTGCAGGTTCTCGTTTTATTGTATACTGTATTAGATGTGGCATTCAATGAGAAGGTCATGCAAAAAGGTCAGCTGCAGGGAAACAAATATGGAAAGGTAGAATACACAGTGCTTAATGAAATCAAATAAAATGAAGTTCCAAAAGTGCCAAAAAAACTACAACGACAATAGCTATAGGTAGCTCATACTCTTGCAAGTGTTGTTAGAAGATGTACCAAGTTAAGAAGACCCCCTAAACAATACTCTCCTTCACTATATTATTTATTGTTGACTGATTTTGGTGAGCTAGAAAGTTATGAAGAAGTAATGCAAGTAGAAACAAGAAAGAATTGGGAGTAAGTCATGAAAAGGAGATGGACTCCTTGACAAGAAATTAGACTTGGGACTTGGTTTGGTTGCATGCAGGAAAAACAACATTGTAGAATAAAAGGGTTTACAAGTTTAAGGAAGCACATGGAGGTAAAAAGAGGTACAGGGCTAGACTTGTTGTCAAAGGGTTTGCACATAATAAAGGTATATATTTTGATGAAATATTTTATGTTGTTGTTAAAATAACTTCAATTACAATTATTTTAAGTTTAGTGGCAATAGAAGACTTCCATTTTGAATAGTTAGATGTAAAGACAAATTTTATCCATGGGGATTTGGAAGAAGAGATTTATATGTAGTAGCCACAGGTGTATGAGGCCAAAGGGAAGGACAAATTAGTATGGGGGTTGAAGAAGAACTTGTATGGCCTAAAGAAGGCTCCAAGGTAGTGGTATTTGAAATTTGACAGGTTTAAGACAAAACAAGGTTATAGCAGATGCCAGTCTATGTATTGTCCCTAAAAACAATAAAAATTAAAAAATTTCCACTTATTAGTAACATTGTCTAAACAGATAATGTATTGCAAATTAACTTTAGTAATGGGAATTCATGTTGGGTTTTGTTTGGAGTAAAGAGAGACTAAGTTCTAAGATAAATTGTTTACAAATTAGTTTTTCTATGGAAGTGAAGATGTCTGGTGGTCTGATGTGTATTGCACAGTCATGGCGAAATTAATGCTAGTTAAATACTTTAAGGTTTCTCTTTAAGTACTTTACTTTTAAAGCTTTAGCTATATGTTCATTGTATTTAAATGTCTAAACTGGTTTATCTCATTAAATTCAGGCCAAATGGACTTTATGATAAGGGTAAGAGTACCCCAAGGTCTTGGTGTTAGTAGTCATACTACTGGCAGAGTTGCCGAGAGGTAAGGGATGAGCATGGGTCTAACCTGGGCTTACTTAGAAACTTGCCAATGCACAAATTGTAATATGTTCTTGCAGGTATAAAAGGGAGCTCCTCCCTAACCTACCTACATCCACTACCTAGCATGGAATAGTTCCTATGTCCTCGAAAGCATTCCAAGAATTAGCTTGAATAAAACCATGTATTAAAAAACAACTAAGGGTGACAATATCCACGACCCTAACTATATTGTTGGGGTATGTATTGAAGTGCTAGTGGGTAGGTGGTAGCTTTTAATGCTACAGGTGAACTTCACGTGGTTCGTTGCCAGCTTGGAGGAAGGGTTTATTCCATTGGTCTGCGCGACTGTATTTGGCATTTCATTGATTTGGGTTTTTTTGGAAGTAGCTTGTTTGTTGTGTATGGTTTTGACTGGGCCCTGACCTGAGCTATGCTCATGGTCACTGCAGTCATAGCTTATGGTGGCGTGCAGATGGAGGGTGTTACATTATGAAACAGGTAAAACCCCTTTCTTCTGATTTTAAATGGCTTCCTCGTTTTTCTTTGTTGTAGATGTTCATTTTCTTCTTTCTTAACTTGTGACATTTATGAACTTGCTGGCAGTTGAATAGGTATAGTTATCCTCAGTGTTGGGTCTTGGAAAATGATAGCAGGATGGGGTTGGTGTATCACTGGTAATCCCTGGTCCTATCCATAATCGTTCCTGCCTTCACAGCTATGGTTGCAATGTTCTAAAGTTCTAAGCTCTTTCGTTTTGTAACTTCGTTGATTCCTCTGGGCTCTCTGTAACTAATTTCAAAGTTTATAATGGGTCACCATTGGCTAAACTGGTAGTTGGAAGGAAGACGATTTTAAAGAAAAATATCTGGAGTAACTGGGGTTTTTAACCTACTCAATGTTTATGATGTGTTGGTTTTGTTTGATGATGGGATAACCCTTGAGGGTTTCTTCCTTACTGTCGTAGTTGAAAGTGAAGCTCTGTAATAACTCTTTAAATCTTTTTAAATGGGAAATAATATCCACAACGTGAAAGTTTGGAGTGTTATATAAAATATTGGTAATGGCTCTGTGTTTACCTGTTGTTGCTTTAGTATGAAGGATTTCGAGTTGGTGTTTATGTGAAAAATTGAGAGCGTAGCTCTGTTTTCTGTTAATGCTTGTCGGCCAGTGGGTGACTTCTGTCTAAATGGTGCATTTTACTCTCTGTGGGTTGATTTTATTTAATGAATGAATGTTTAAAGAATCGTGGTATGCGTTGATTTTTGTCTGAAGTGTTGGGTTTTCATCCCAGTTGGATTATACCTCTGATAAGTGAGTTTAAAAGGAAAACCCTTGACAGAGTAGTCGTGTTGGTAGTTGTTTGCCTAGAAGTTCATTAAATTTAAAGCATTGCTAAAGGGTTTCGATATCACAACCTGCATTTATTTTTATTTCTTAAAAAGAAAGATAAAGAGGTGTACTTAGTTGACTACATTTGGATTTATGAAGGCTATCGTGTATTCTGTCTTTGTAAGCCTAAATGTTAGTTTATAATAGTTTGATAGTTTTCCTGTTGAGAAGAACCAAAACGCTGAAATTCCCTTGGTAGGGAAAATCATGTTTGGTTAGTTTTGTCATGGAAAGTTTTAAATGTATAGTGAGTATTTTCTAATGTAGGTTTAAATATCCCAGCAGTCTTGTGTGTGCTATGTTGGTGGGTAGTTTCGCAGCTTGGTCCTGCGTTATTTCTATTATCCAAGATAATGAAAGAGTTAAGCTACGTTTCAATTCGTCGGTCTCATGATCCTAAGCTTGAATCTTTAATGAATAAAAGTTAAAACCTATCTTATTGTAATTTAATAATTTAAATGTACAGCAAGTGGTTTGTTGAAAGAAGTAATGTGGTTTTGTTTTAAGTGGAGGTTACTAGTTCAGATGTCGACATTTCTAAATAATAGTTTTGACAATAGTAGTTCTACCTATACAGATATCTAACACAGGATAGCTAGGCTATCCCTACTAGATCCTTCAAACATTTTAGGGCGGAAGCTTGAATTAAATAGAAAACATTAAATAAAAAATAATACTAAAATGTAAACCATGAGAGCCCATGCCAATTGGCCCTTGCTCTATAAAGAAAAGAAATAACATCTTAATGTACAGAAACATGAATGCTGCATAATAATTCCTACTTCAAATTTCTAAAGCTAATTAAACTGGATGGAAAATTGTAGTCCATACCTGGTTCTTGAAGCTTGATCTTCCCTTGCAAAACCTACACACTCAAATACTAGTTAATGAAAAAATGTATGGACCTAGCTGACCTGTAGGATGATCTTTAACTGGATAACTTTGGGACTACCATGTTCCTCCCAACCATGACCCTTAGACCATTCCTAGTTCTAACTGAATCCCCCCGAGCTAGTTCCAACATGCAATAAGAGTAGAGGCCCTATTTTAAGCTGTTGATTCAAATCTAAAAAGTATAGTAGGCTGCTCCAGTTCTGCAGAAATAATTCCCTTATGTTCATAATAGAATGATTGTAGAAAAAGATGACCCCTCTCTTGGGATATGCCCTTTTTTATATAGGTGAGTTTTGTTTGGAATATAGCTGTTGGAATAATAATATTTAGTTTTTGATTTAATTTGAATTATAATATCTTTAAAATATATTTTACTAATTATTTATTCCTAGTTTATCTAGGTTCTTTACTTTGTTATAATTAGATGTACCTTTTAAGTTAGCTCATAATAATATTAATAATTATAATACTATTTATAATATTAATAGTAATAACAAATATGAGAATTATCCTATGCATAACCTTTATGCATTTTATTTATATGAGTAATAATTTCTTTTAAGAAAATTGTTCGGGTACACAGGGTACTCCCAAAAGACCGAACAACTACAGAAATCACTTCACACAAACACATCAGAGATTGATACACCGATGTTTTGACGTGGTTTAAACCCTCGTGAGGGAAACACTCCACGGCCCCGGCCAAATAGCTTCTACGGAGCAATTTATTATGCAAAGAAAGAAAATTACAAATGAGCCTCTCATAATCAATCTACTTTCGAATGACCCTCCATGCTCTTTAAATAGAGATCATGGACCAATCAGGTGTTAAGCCACGGATCAAGGGTAGGTATGATCTAAGAGAAGTTGAGCCGCCGGATCACTCTATGTCGGGAACATATCGTGACCGTCGGATTAAGTATTTACAAATGCATACTAATGCATACTAAAGAAACACACTTTACCTGACGAATCTATTACACAAGTTGATCTTAACTAACTCCTAAGTGTCTAAATATCTTAACATCCCCCCTTAAGAACAACTTGGGATAGGATTGAAGGATTTACAAAAGTGAAACTATGAGGAGAAGGAAGGAGGCATTAGAGCCTATCCCCCCTTAATGACAAGTTCCTGAACTCCTAACATAGATTGAAGTTTAGAAAACTTCGCTTCTATAAGAGACTTAGTGAAGATGTCTGCAACTTGATCATCTATAGGACAAAAGAGCACTTCAAGAACACAATCATGAACAAGATTTATGATGAAGTGCATACGTAGTTCAATGTGTTTGCTGCGTTGATGTAGGAATGGATCTTTGGAAAGCTTGATGACACTTTGATTGCCGCACCAAAGTGGAGTAGGCTACTACTACTCGAATCCAAAATATGAGAGGATCTGTTGAAGCCATAAAACTTCCTAACTGGCATTAACTACGGCTCGATATTCTGCCTCTGCTGAAGAGAGAGAAAGAGCTTGTTGTTTCTTGCAAGCCCAAGTGACAGGTCAAGATCCCAAACTGAAAACATAACCTGCTGTAGACTTTCGATCATCAGGATCGTCGACCCAATCTAAATCAATGAAACCAACCAACAAAGGTTTCCCCCCTGTACTGTAATGAATCCCAAACTGAATTGTAACTCGAATATATCGAAGTATTATTTTAGCTACTTTCCAGTGACTTTCATGAGGTGTTTGCATATAACGGGCAACACGAACAACAACAAAGGAAAGGTCACGACAGGAATGAGTCAAGTATAAGAGACTACCAACAAGCTGACGATACACGGTGGCATCTACTTCAGGTGAAGTACAAGTGGAAGAAAGTTTGACTCCAGATTGGAAGGGAGAAGGGGCAGGTGTACAATCTTCCATGTGAAAGCGATGAAGAAGGTCACAAGCATACTTAGACTGAGAAATAAAGATTCCTTCTTTGGTTTTCAAAACTTGGAGACCAAGAAAATAATGCAAATGTCCTAAGTCTGACATTTCAAAATTTCGCTTAAGACTAGATTTCACATGGGTTATAAGCTTAGGGTCACTACCAGTAAGAATAAGGTCATCAACATATAGAACAAGTATGATGAGATGGTTTCCTACTTTCTTGTTATAGACATTGGGGTGAGAATGGAATCTAGAAAAACTAGTGTCAAGGAGAAAGCTATCCATTTTGGCATACCAAGCTCTAGGAGCTTGCTTAAGGCCATATAAGTATTTCTTAAGACAACAGACAAGGGTAGAGTTATTCTGAACATATCCAGGAGGTTGTTCCATGTAAATTTCCTCCTGTAAATCACCATGTAAGAAGGCAGACTTGACATCCATTTGATGGAATTCCCAGCTGTGTAAGGCTACAAGGGAAAGAACAAGGCAGATGGAGTTCATTTTTGCGACAGGAGCAAAGGTTTCATTGTATTCAATCCCTTCAACTTGGGAAAAACCTTTGGCAACTAAACTTGCCTTAAGTCTTTCAACACTTCCATCTGATGCATACTTAGTTCTGTAGACCCATTTACATCTGATAAGTTTTCTTCCTTTTGGAAGAGGTACAAGAATCCAAGTATCGTTCGCCATTAAGGAACGATATTCTTCATCCATAGTTGCATCCCAATCTGGATTTCCTAAAGCTTCTGCAAAGGTTTCTGGATCATGATTCTTGGAAACTTGAGCCAAAAGAGAAGAGGCTTGTTGAAACTGAGAATGTGTTCGACGTTGATCTCTACGATCACAAGCAAGATCACCAGCTACTTCACATGTTGAATGGACCCATCGAAGAAGCACTTGTGCTGGTGCACGGGGGGTTCACTAAGAAATGCAATATCATATCACGTCCATTCATATTGGGGGTTTGAATACTCTGAAAAACCTCAAAAATATATTGCCCTTTATTAAGGGGTAAAGGGGGGTTTTTAATTTGAGATAGTAATATAAATATTGAGGGTTATTTTAATTGAGTGGGTTGAGGAATAACCTCCAAATCGTGAGATGGATTCATACCTTCAAATCATGGGCTCAATTCATACCCACCTAAAACTTAAGGACCCTCCATTTTTATTTGATATTGCTTATGATCCTAAGTTTTGCATAAATATGATAATAGTGTACCAATGATAATATCTATGGAAGTCTCTTTGGACAACTGGCCTTGAGAAATACTCATTTAATAGCTTATTTAGGCTTGGTTTGAATTGATGCTATATTTTTTTTCATCTTTAAGTTAAGAGATGCAGCTAATTGGGAGTTCCGGAATTAAACTATTGTATTGTATTTTTTGTAGGCATTTAAGTAAAAGATCTAACTCTTCATTTTTTAGGTTGGGTTTTAGGTGGGTATTGAGATTCAATCAAACTTTGCTCCATGAAAACCAAGAAAAGTGAGATCATTCTCTCTTGGCTCACTGGAACAAAGAAAAGTTAGATCAATCTTTCTTGACTAATTATTTCTTTCAACTTTTTGTATTCTTCTTTAACATTTTCACATTGCTAGTTAGGAATAGTTGTTAGATTGAGTTATATTTGGCACATTCATAATTGTAATTTCAATTCTTATATGCAAGGCATCCGTCTTAATATTGTATTGGAACTGACATGAACATAGGTGAACATCTAAATCCTTATTTACATACCCTATGTGTTATGGTTACCAAGAAATGGTATCATATAAGATTCACCATCTATATATCTTTATAACTATTGCTTGCTTGAAACCTAACAATGGAGATTTTTCCCTCTCCTAGAAAGATTAAATAAAAACTAGATATAAACTAAGAAAATGTAACTAAATTTTGTTAATTCTCTTGATTGCAAGAATGAATGTAGAGGAAGTGTAGGAAATTCATTATTGCATCTTGTGAATGGCCCAAATCCAAGCTATGCACATGATCATATGGTGTTATTGGAAAGTAAGAGGAATTTTTCTATGTTCATTTGGGTTAAAACATCAATGATGTTTGTTTTGATAGGAATGTAGGGGAGTCCATCCACAAAAGGGTTTCAATTTTGCATTTTTATGGAGTTTAATTTATTAATATTATAGAAAACATGAGCTCTCTATGGCTATACTTATATTTACATGATATAAATTTGGTAGATTGGTAGGTTGTGGTGTGAAACATCTGCAATTCTCATATTTTCTAAGCATTGCACTAACTATTGGACTATCAACCTTTTACATTCTTTGTTACGTGGATCTCTTGATTGGGTTTCCTTTAATGCATTTTTCCTTCCCGGTGCTATTTTGTTGGGTATTCCACTATCCAACGCTACAAATTGATCAGTCACCCCTGCAATCTTGGTGGCATCATTATTAGCATTATACTATTATTTTATTTAGCATAATGTTTGCTTATAGTAAGATGTGTTAGGGCTCTTGTTTGTTACAAATTGATAATATGATATAAAGGGGGTATTAAAAATGGGTTGATAAAAATGGATACAGACAATATATGGTGAAAATAGGGGCTTTCTTAATTAGAAAGGAATATTGGGAGGGGGGTTCAACAATAAAATTTTAGGAGGAATTTTCCAATATTTAGTGAAATTAGGGATATTCTTTAATATAATGTGAACGGTCGTGCTATGTAACATGTTTACTTAGTGAACCCCCCGTGTGCTGGTGCAACTGGAGGAACATGAGCAGGCAGAGGTGGATTTTTATCCTCACTATCATCATCAGAAACTGGAGTTGGAAACCTATCAAGAAAGTTGGAAGAAGAAGAAGGCACAATTACCAAATCAAGCTCGCAGGCCAAATATGGCACAATCGCCGAGTTAGGCTCGCAGGCCAAGAGATTTTCATCAAATTTAACATCTCTTCTAATGATTATATCATGAGAATGTGGTTGAATAAGTCTATAACCTTTTATATCTTCAAAATATCCAACAAATATGCACTTTTCACTTTTAGGCTGCAATGCTTTCCGTTTTTCATCCGGAATGTGAGCCCATGCTACACTACCAAACACACGGAAGTGACTTACATTAGGTTTAGTTTTACTCCATGCTTCTTCCGGTGTGATACCTTGCAATGCTTTAGTGGGGGTGTGATTAACTATGTAATTTGCACAATTAATGGCTTCAGCCCAAAATTGAAGACTTAGTCCCTTAGATTGGATCATACAATTAGCCATTTCTTTTAAAGTGTGGTTCTTCCGTTCAGCTACACCATTTTGTTGTGGTGTATATGAAACAGTGTGTTGTTGTTGGATTCCTTGTTCATTACAGAAAATAGTGAACTTTTTGTTAACATATTCTCCTCCATTGTCAAATTTTAACTTAATAATTTGATGACCAGATTGTTTTTCAACAAGCGCCTTGTAAGCCAACAACATGTTAAATACTTCGCTCTTAAGTTTTAGGAAATAAACGCAAGTGCGTCTAGTGTAATCATCAATGAAAGTTAAGAAATATTTGAAACCAGAAAATGAAGCAAATGGAAGAGGACCACATAAGTTACTATGCACAAGCTCCAAGGGAACCGAGGCGTGCCAAGAGGCACATTTGTCAAAACTATCCCGATGATGTTTTTCGAGTACACAACTGGAACATACACCATCCCTGCAAGATACCATCGAAAGACTTGTCACCATATTGTCTTTACTTAGTTGTTGCAATGAGCAATACTTTAAGAGACCAAATCGCTCATGCCAAAGTTTGCTCAAGTTATCACTATGAGCAACAAAAAATGAAGGAAAAGGTGATGACCCAAAATTGTTAAACTTGTACAACCTGGCAATATCATCAACAATTCTGATAGCTAGGACCTGTTGAGGATCTTTAAAATACTTGATTACAACTTGGTGAGATGTAAACGTCACAGTTTTACCTTCACCGGAATGAGTGATTTGATAGACTGATAACAAATTGCAGAAAATTCTTGGAACACATAGTACATCACTGAAATGACCATTATCTACTAGAACTGTTCCAGCTCCTACAACACTTAGAGATCTATCATCACCAACAAATATTTTTTTGGTGTTACATTCATGCATAGTAAAAAAGATGGCTTGATCCTTAGCCATATGATAAGATGCACCAGAATCAATGAGCAATTCATTTGAAGTAGAAGAAGAAGATGCATTATAAGAATAACCAGAGGCACAAAGTGCATGTCAATGAGAGGTAGATTCTGAAGGTGAATCTAGTATGATGTGGTGCTTCTTCATTGCTTCTTCCAAGGCTACCATCTTCTTGAAACACATATATTCATCATGATTATCTTTCCTGCGATAGTTGCAATGGCGCTCAGTCTTCTTGCCTTTTGGCTTGGATCCTTCATCATTTATTTAAAGAAGGAGCTGACTGAGAGGGTTTGGGACCCTTGTTTGACTTATTATTGCGAAAATTTTGTTTCTTGGGAGGCTTGGACTTTTCTTTCTGTTGGGACAATAAGGCTTTCCCAGATGTATCTGCATTGTTAATTATTCCATGATGGATGAGCTTATCTTGCTCTCTAATCAGGGAATCACGAAAGGATTCAAGATTAGGCTCTTCATAGCTAGCTGCATTCAAGGATTCTTTCATGGAGTAAAATGTAGATACAAAAACAAAATATGCAGGTCCAAGTTTGGAAAGAATATGATAAATGCATTGTTTTTCTTCCCTCTTAATCTTGCATTCTTCACATAAGAGTTTAAGAGTTTTGTACTTAAATAAATAATCTTGTATGCATGAAAAATCACTTGGATTTAAAGAAATCAACTCATTTTCGAGTTGGTGACCTAGAATTTCATTGTGTTTACCAAACACAGATTCCAACTTGTCCCAAACAACATCAGGTTCATCAATTCCAGATATGTGGAATCGCAAATCAGTAGAGATTGACATCCCAATCAATCCATGAGCTTTGTAACACCTATTTTCCCATTTTATTTTCTTATCATCATTAGTAGGTTCTGTTTCTTTCCTTGAGGCAATTCTGAAAAGTCCTCTACTTCGTAGAACATCCTCCATACGAGATTTCCATAAGAAATAGTTTGAACTGGTAAGTAGAATATCACAAGGGCGTCCATACTGCAAATTAATAGCTATAAAAATAGAAACCAATAGTCTGGATGCGAATATCTTGAAAAAATAGCCACTTTAAAAAAAAAATGACACTGAAAACTGACTCCGTATGATGAAGTTATGTTTAAACAAAAAAACACTGTTGAAGATGTCTCCAATAGTGACATGGTAGATAGAAAATGACCAGCTAAAAAAAAAAGGACCCCCCTCTTCCCAAGATGAACCTTTGAAAATCACTTTACAATAAAGTTGCTTTAAGTGAATCACTTTTGTAAAATAAGTGATTTCACTTTTACAATGATATTACTTTAAATAGTGCAGCAATAAAAATGAACTTAAGTGACTCACTTTTTATTTTTATTATTTAAGTGAGATGCACTTTTACAATAAAGTAACTTGAAAATAAAAATTCCATGCACTTTTTCTTTTAAAAGTAACTTGCTAATATTTGAACTCAAGACTTATTAAGGAATAAAACAACTTTGAACCACGTGAGCTAGATTAAAAGTTATGTAAAATATGGGAAGAATGAAGGTTTTTTTTTTTAAACTCTTCTTGCTTGGTTTCCGTGCTTGCCTTTTTTCTGCAAATCACACCACAAACCGAAACAAAAAAACTTTTCCACACTTGTGGAGTTAGATTTTGTTAGCTTACCCAGAAAGTCTACGTTTTCTCTCTGTTTCTGATTTGCCGAGATCGCACAAGGTGCAAGGCAAAGAGCATACGCAGCCGAGAAAAACCCTTTCCCTTTATGTTTCTGATTCACCAAGATCGCACAAGGTGCACGACAAAGAGAATACGCAGACAGGAAAAGAAAAAATCCAAAACTAAAAAAAATCTAATAATAAAAACTGATAAAATATGAGTTTTTTTTGTTCTTCTTTAAAACGGTAATAAAAAAGGTGTCATTGTAACATTATACCTTCAGATTTGATGAAATACGCGTTTCTGAAGCAACTGGGAACTGTTTTTGATCAAACAAAAACTATTTCCCAATGAAAATGGCGCTTTGGACGCAATGGAACACCTCCCATATCGCAGAAATACTAGAACCAGAAACCCTTTCAAGTTTCGGCAACAACAGTTCAAGATCTAAATCATAACCGGAAGCGGCTATTCATAAAAGCTCTGATACCATGTTTGGGTACACCTAGTACTCCCAAAAGATTGAACACCTAGAGAAACCACTTCACACAAACATATCACAGATCGATACACCGATGTTTTGACATGGTTTAAACCCTCGTGAGGGAAACACTCCAGGGCCCCGGCCAAATAGCTTCTACGGAGCAATTTATTATGCAAAGAAATAAAATTATAAATGAGCTTCTCATAATTGATTTACTTTCCAATGACCCTCCATGCTCTTTAAATAGAGATCATGGACCAATCGGATGCTAAGCCACGGATCAATGGTAGGTATGATCTGAGAGAAGTTGAGTCGTCGGATCACTCTATGTCGGGAACATATCGTGACCGTCGGATTAAGTATTTACAAATGTATACTAAAGAAACACACTTTACCAAATGGATCTATTACACAAGTTGATCTTAACTAACTCCTAATTGTCTAAATATCCTAACAAAAATAATAACATTATTATTATTAATAATATTAATAATAATAACAACTTGAGAGCTATCTTATGCATAACCTTTATGCATATTATTTACATAAGAATAATTAAATCTAATTATTCAATAGTTTAGCTATCGTAACTTCTTTGATTTGATTATGTATATGCCATAATACCTCTTTTAAATATTAAGTACATGGGCCAATTCTTTGGACAGGGTCTTGGTAAGCTTAGATAGTTGGCTAGGTTAGGTACCTCTAGGTCTCTCTCTTGCATGTTGGATTCCCTCGTTTAACATGGTATTTCTTGCAGTACTTGATGATAGATATAAAATGATTCATTTAAACAATTTAAATAAATGTGATGAATAGAAGTGGTATTCAGAGTCTTCTAGACTCAACACTTTTAAGATCAAGTAACCCTGAGTGTTCTTCAGAGCTAAATAACTCAACACTCTCACATGGGAGTTACGCTAGTGCAATTCCAGAGAATCTCGCTCGACACTAGTACTAGAATGTGGTTGTGAAGCACATTTAGAATGTACAAATGGCCTCGGATCCAGTATTCTTTATCAAGCTTGGAGTGCTCTAGGGCTTATGCCCAACACTCTACGCACGTCGGGGATTACACCCAGTACATAATAACAATCCTCTAAGTACATCGAGGCTTATGCCCAGTACATAGGTCATCCCTGTGTTCTTGAATCCATGCTCAACACACTATATAAATCAATCATGTGAATCATAACTCTGCACACTATGTAACAAAAAAGGTCATCTCAGTATATTAGGGTTTGTACCCAATTCACATAACAAAACATAAATCAATCCATTAAGGATTTCTTGCCCAGTATATAACAATAATGCGTGAGTCAGAGTCCATGCCCAATATGTAAATCTCTAAAAGAAATGAATCAGGTGCACTAAGGCTTATGCCCAATAATCAAATAAATCACATGTGTTGGGGCTTTAAGCCCAGTATATAATATCAGAAATAGTTAGTCAAAATGCAGGATATTACAGTGTGAGCACTATGTTTATTTTAAGAGGGTAGATAATTACAACTATATTATCTTGTTATTTTATGTAGATGACATGCTTGTTTCAAGGTCTAACATGCAGGGTATAAATGTGCTCAAAAGAAAATTAGCTAATTCATTTATGATGTAGGATTTGGGTGTTGCAAATAAAATCATTGGTATGAGAATAAAAAGAGACATGAAAAATCACAAATTAACATTGCCAGAGGGTGAGTACATGGAGAAGGTGTTTGAAATGCATAGAATGCACAATGAAAAATCAATTAGTACACCTTTGGCCATCCATTTGAAACCGACTAATGAGATGTGCCCCAAGACACAAGACCATATAGAATACATGTCCAAGGTTCCATACTCATCGGAAATTGGTAGATTGATGTATGCAATGGTGTGCATAAGACCATATATTGCACATGTAGTATGAGTTATGAGAAGGTATGTGAACAATCTAGGTAAAGAGCATTGGGAGGTAGTAAAGTGAATTCTCAAGTATTTGGGAGGTATTACCACTCATGCATTATGTTTTGGAGGTTCAAACATTGTTCTATAGGGATATGTTGATTCATATATGGCAAGTGATAATGATAAATGAGGGTACGCCACAAGGTATGTTTTTATTGTAGGTGGAACAATAGTAATTTGGATTTCAAAACTGCAAAATGTTATTTCACTTTCAACAATGGAAGTAGAGTATGCTTCTTCTACATAGGATAATAAATAGATTATTTGGATATAGAGTTTTATGGAGGAACTGAGAAAGAAGCAAGATAATAACAAGTTGTATGGTGATATATAAAGTGTCATTCATCTTGCAAAGAACTCATCCTGCCATTCTAAGACTAAACATATATAGCTCAAGTACCGTTTCATACAATCAATCAATTGAAGATAGAAAAAATACACATTAGCCATAATCCTGCAGACATGTTAATGAAGGCAGTAACTAGGGAGAAATTGAGTTCCTTGCTAGTTTCATTTGGACTTCAAGCATGAGGATGAATATGAGATACTTTTTAGGTCCAAATTCGGGGCATAGTCCAACAAGTGCGGTAGTGATAGAGTTATTATGACCAATATCCAAGTGGGAGATTGTTGGTTGTGGAGTGTGATTATCTTCCTGATTCAAAGGTTTTGTTTCAACCATGCGTGGATCCTGGTTCTTAACAGAGTGGTATGGGAGGGGGGTATTCCCCTTAACTAATGTTGCCAGGGAAGACAACGACATATATTGGAGCCCCCTGGTAGGGATTTAGGGGCAGCATCCCCAAATATTTTTTTGGGGGGGAAATGCTTTGTAAAATAATGAAATGTTGTAGTCAATACGCGCCATTCACCATTAGGTTAGATATATTATGGTAGAGGTTATGTTCATGTATTTTTCTCTAGAAGGAAACCATGTTAAGAGGGCATTGCATTATGACTGTGTATTTTGAGAGAATATTGTGACTGAGAGAGGATTCTATGAGAGAGTGAAGAGAATTTTATGGTGGATGTGTTGCAGATTGTATCCCTTCATTTTGTTGGATGAAATAAAAGTCTAGTTGTTTCTTCATGGACGTAGTTCATGTTTGATGAACCACCTATATTGGTGTCTCTACTGTATTTTTTATTTTATGTTTATTTCTGCATTTATTTATTGTATTGCTCTGTGATCCTGTTTCTAACATTAATTTATATTCTTTATATTATTTTATCAAAAAGTTGCTAATTTTTTGTAATATTTAATTTTTTTCTCATGTTTGCAGGTGTAGCATCTCCATCCATCATTCCAACCATAGTATGGGGTAAATACGAATTTAAGGTTTCCAAATTTCTCCCCATGGGACATTATTTGAATTCATATCCAATTTAACCCACACATGGGAAACATAAAGCTAAGAAATACATGTCTAGGTGCAAGAATATAAAAATACAACGAAATTAAAGCCATATCCGTAGACACATCATGCATAAACAAGAGTATTCTTCGCAGGATGTAAATAGAAGTGTTTTACAATGATAGACAAAGAGAATACTTATCTTTAAAAGAAGAAGATCAAAGCAATTAGATATGTAAGGGAAATTTTCCACCCAGCCATAAGTATTAACTGCAGATACCACCAATAAGCTAAGCTATGACACCACTAAGGAAAATAAAAATAATATAGGATTCTCTCTCTCTCAGCTCAATACCCATTTGATCTGATGCTTATCCAAATTGCTAACCACTAATAAATTATAGGAATCTCACTCGCACCCCCACACAAAAAAAGGAAATCATTTTCCTTCACTGCTCGACAATTCCCTCAAGAAATCCAACCCTTACAATGCTTACTAGTGTGTGCAGAAAGAGTCCTACCTAATGTATGCAATTGGAGAACCTCCTATAACATCAATTCATTGCTTCTCAAGAATCCAAGAGTGCAAATACATGATGGGTAAAGCCTGTTCCTATCTAGCCTAGCCTCTATACTCACCTATACCATTCTCTGCACTCTAATGTCTACAATTTCCTCTTCATATTGTTAATTTTTGGCTAATTTTAAATCTAGTATGGAGATAACAGCATGAAGACTCTACATAGTGTAAAAATATGCATGGGAAGTGAGTGATAGACTCCAAAGGAGATGAAATGATTTTTTAAAAGATAGCTTCTATTACTTCTAACCATAGAAGAAAGGACTCTTACAATTTTGATAGAAGTATATTGATCCCACGCTTCCATAACTACATAAGAATACTTTTCCCATCAACCTCACACATGCATTAAATGACTGGATTTAATAAGTCAAAATGAATTAATTGGCTCATTTAAGGCACGCAACAGCAAATGGATGAGTTCTAAGACTAACACTTGGAAAAAAAGGATTTAATATCCCATATGCCATGTTTTCTCTTCCTCTCTAGTGAAGTCATATCCCCTCTAGTACTATTTACACAACCATCTTGGACCATTTTATTATTTTCCATCATAATATTTACATATATTTCTAGTCATCATGACTAGCCAACCACATATACCATATGAAAATATTTGCATTACACGTGCCTAGCCATTCACTAGTTAGGCATTAGCCTTGAACACCACACTAGGAATATATAGTAGCATATTTACATAATTTCACATATTTGAATTTAACCTACACCCTAAGGGAAAAAATGGAGGCATTACATTAGGATCTCAATCAAGTTCCTCGTCCTACTAACCTTTAACAATAAATAGAATTTTTGGGTGTGTTTACAGAAGCTCTATCAAGGTCCTTAACACTCTGAATGTTCGGTGGTTGTAGTGTTTACAAGAGCTCAATCAAGATTTATGGCTTTATTGAGCAACCTATCAAATGATAGAAACTCTCGATTAAGGATTGGCTTAATTCTCAATCAAGCTAATTTAGAAATCATGAAAATGGCTTGATCAATCTATATATCTTGATTATGTGCTTAATTTTCATCTTTCCAACCCTCTTGTTGTAGGATTTTCTGTAGATACAACTTCCAGGGGGTGAATCGCCTTCGCATATTTAATCTTAGGTGGAAAAGTTAATGTGAATAATGGATTCCTTAATGAATCATCTATCTAATGGAATATCATTTTAAAACTTATACATAATTTTTTCCCAGTGGCTTTGAAGTTGCTAAGAGAAAAATCAATAACATAAAAAATACACAACCAAAAAATTATAAAAAGATATGGGATCTGCATGCATCCTTCCTCTTCAATTTTTTTTTTTGTTTTTTGAATTTATGTAAATAGTTGATATTTTTTTATGGGAACACAAACGTTTATATAATGAGATTCAAATATGAATGGATCAAGATAAAAATAAAAAATAATTAAACTATAATTAGAAAAATATGGGATCTACTATGTTCTGTGTAGATCATCCTCCTATATTTTTTTGAAAATTATATAATGAACATTGAATTATTTGACAGGAATAAAACTCACTTGTTAAGGTTTCAAAAAATATGCAAGGAATGGGATTTAATTATACACAAATTTGGAAAGTAAATGAATATTTTTTGAAAAATTATCAACATAAAGAAAAAATAGTTGCCTACAAGTTTATTTTGTATTGCACATCAAAATTCAGAAGGCTTACATGAATTTTGGTAGCTTCATTCTAAAGAATATTCAAAATTCCAAACTCTCATCACATATCTCATGGAAAAGTGTTACCTATATTTGTGGATTCACCTCGAAAGTAAACAAATTGTTGAAGCTTCTAATTTCAAATTGGGATTGCATTGAGCCCACACACTTTCTTTCTTTCAACCAAATGAGTCACATGCAGAACGAGCAACTGGATCAAATTATATATTCAAAGGAAGATTGAGGAAACCAACAATAAAAAATACTAGAGAAAGTACAAATTCCAGACAAAGTTCTAATTCTAAATACTTTCTTCTTTATACCAACTCAAATATACCCTAAATTCACATTGCAGTCCTACATTTTCCTTTATTGAGTAACTCTCTAAACAACATGTTGCCATGTCTTGCTATTGAATTTCCATCTACAAATTTTCTTACTATGCATTTGAACAATGTTTCCCTTCGAGGGTGAGGTTACCACAGACTACTAGGATTTAGCTACCCCTTTTACGTTGTTTCACACTTTTGTTGGATTCCACCAACTCACTCATCACGCACCATTTCTTCCTACATTAAGTTATCCTTCCCACAATTCCATAAATTCCCCCAAAAACGTGTGTGTGTTATCGAAATCACTCTGACCTACGAGGGAAATTTTAATGTGTACACCCATTCCATTGCCTCAATTGAGATGAGTACAACAAGATCCCAAGAACAAACCACGAAACCAAAGGTAAGGGGAGGGAAAATAATTCTCTCCAAACTCAAACTTCATCCAAATAAAACCAAACGTAGAGAGAATTTGTCCAGATCAAACTAGCATGCTCTTATTAATTAGAAGCATCGGCATATTAATGGCCATAACCCATATTCCTTTCGATTCCATCAGAGTATAAACTTAGGAGTGTAATTCATCACAGGTTTAATGTAGATTATGTTAGGATATTTAGACACTTACAAGTTAGTTAAGATAATTTTTTGACAATGTGTCTTTAGGTAAATTGTGTTTCTTTAGTATGCATTTTTACTTATGTAATCTGACCAATATCATAATATGTTCTAAACATAGAGTGATATGATGATTCATCTTCACCTTGATATTAACATCTATTGAAACATGGCTTAACACCCAATTGGTTAATGATCTCTATTTAAAGATCATGGAGGGTCATTGCTTGATGATCGATTGTGAGAAACTCTGAATAACAAACAAGCCAACACCAACATGTATCATATTTAAGAAAAAACCAAAAAATTCTTGGAATATTTTGTATTTTGGGCATAAAGTTTCGCTCATAACTCAGAATTGGGCACAGTTTGGACCATTGGAAAGGTATTGAAATTCTATACAAATTTTATGCTTTGTGTTTTTTTTGATTCCTTGTTGTTTTTTCTGAGGAGTGTGTTTTAGTAAAAAAATATCTTTCAATCTTAAAGCATAAAAGTTGTAGATAATTTCAAGACCTTTCTAATGGTCCAAATTCCGCCCAATTCTGAGTTACAAGTGAAAATTTATTCCCAAAATACGAAAGATTCCAAGAATCTTTTGGTTTTTTCTTAAATAGGATACATTTTGGGCATGGTTATTTCTTATTGAGTCATATGTAAAATATTTTTTTCTTTGCATAATATATTACCTCAAGTAGCTATTTGGTTGGGGTTGTAGATTGTTTCCCTCTTCGAAGATTTTAACCTTGTAAAACATCGATGTGTTCATATGTGGCTTGTTTGTGTGATTGATTGATGAAGGTGTTCGATCCTCTAGAAATATCATATGTTAGGCGAACATGGTATCAGAGCTCTTATGAAGTCTCTCTTCCATTGTTTATCAAAGGATTTTTGGATTCTCCTATTTTTGTGTCTTTGTGGGCTGAGATAAGTGTTCCACTGTGTCCAGAGCACTTCTTTCAATTGGAAACACTTTTCATTTCACTAAAAATGTATTGTGTTTTCCCAATATATGGTCATTTTACCAAATCTAGCTTGGTATATCTTTTACAACTACTTTTTTTTTAATTCTCACATTCTTTCATATTTTAGCCTAATTTTCTATTATATTCCCAACTACTACCTTTTCTCTTAATTGTGTATTCTCTTTGTTGTGTGTCTTGTGTAAACTCGATAAAAAAGAAACAATAAGAAAACTTACATTTTATGGGTAACCTAACCTAGGACTAACCCCAAATCTGAAATTTTTCGATTTGGAAATTTCGATTTGTGTTTTTGTGTGGTTGTGTGAAGTGTCTTGTAGGCCAAAGATGAAGTGTTTGTGGGTAGGCAAGCTCTTTCACAACAACAAAAACAACACTCCCATTTTCCTTTATAATATTACTAAATCTTTTGTTTAACTCGCTTGGTTGAAAGTTACTTTAAAAGTAAGAGGTCTTGAGTTCAAATCCTTCTTTGTGTTGCTTTTTCTAAAATTTCATGTCACTTTAAGTTATAAAGTCACCTTATTGTAAAAGTGCTTCCCACTTGTTTTATAAAAGTGGGTCATTTAATTTAAAAAGTAACTTATTTAAAAGTGAGTTTATAGGAAAAGTTAGTAAGATGGGGGAACTATCTCTGCAATGTGCTCCCATCACCACATGCATCAACTCATGCCCGCCATATGGCTCCTTGGTTCATTTTTATGCCTTTCTTCAAAAGGACATAACTTTGACATCCAAAGTCTGTTTTTAGTGTCATTTTTTTAAACTACTTATTTCTTTGAGGTGTTTGCATCTAGACCATTAGTTTATTCCTTTAAATTGATATTACCTACATATTAAAAGATGGTCGCTCCATGTGATATTCTTCTAACCATAACCAACTACTTCTAATGGAAAGGTCGTATGGAGGATGTCCTACGAAGTAGGGTACTTTACTGAATTACCTTGGGAAAATAAATACCCCCCACTAATTCCAATAAGAAATTAAAATGGGGTAATACATGTGGTGAAGCACATGGATTAATCAATATGACAATATCTAATGAGTTACAATTCCACTTTCAAGGAATTGACAAACCAAATAAGGCATAGGAAAAATTGGAAACGGTTTTTGGTAAACACAATGAGATATGAGGTCACCACCCTGAAAATGAGTTGGTTGCTTTAAATCCAAGTGATTTTTCTTGCATTCAAGAATATCTATCTAAAGTCAAAACCCTTAGAACCTTAGTTAAAGAACGAAAAATAGCTAATCTAGAAAAGCAATGTGTTTATGCTATTCTTTCCAAGCTTGGTCTTGCCTATTTTGTTTTTGTATCTATCTTTTACTCCATGAAAGAATATATGGAGACTAAATATATAAAAACCGGTCTTAGATCCTTTTGTGATGCATTGAGTAGAGGAAAGATAATCTCATACATCTTGGAGTAATCAACATTGTTGATACAACTAGCAAAGCCTTAACGGCACAACAGTAAAATAAAACGAAGAATACGAAGAATCAACATCGTCGCAACAATAAGCAAAAAAAGGTCCCAAACCCCCTCATCCAACTTATATTTCGAATGGTGACATGGGAACCAAAACGAAAGATAAGAATACTAAGCACTATTGCAATTTTTGCAACAAAGATGGTTTTGTGGAATATAAGTGTTTCAAGAAGATGGAAGCATTGGAAGTAGCAAGGAAGACACATAATATCAACCTTGATTTGTCTTTTATATCTAAAACTCATGGACATGCACTTTATTCTTCTGATTTCTTCTTCAATGCATCTTCTTCCTCTTCTTCTAATGAGATTACCATTGATTCTAAAGCATCTTATCATATGGATTAGAAGGATAAATCCATATTTTATGCTCTAAGTAAATGTAATAACAAACAAATATTTATTGGTGATGATAGATCTCTAAATGTTGTAGGATCTTGGGCAATTCTACTAGATGATGGCCAAATAAATGATGCATTATGTGTTCCAAAAATTCCCTGTAAATTGTTGCTAGTCTATCAAATCACTCATTCTAGTGAAGGTGAGATGGTAGAATTTTCACCTCAACAAGTTGTAATCAAGAATTTCAAATATCCTAAGCATGTACTAGCAACCAAAATTTATGATGATATTACAAGGTTTTACATATTCAACAACTTTGGGTCATCACCTTTTCCCTTAGGTTTTTTTGTTCATAACTATACTAGGTTGTATAGATTCAATAACTCTGGGTCATCACCTCAGTTACCCTCATTGTTATTTCTCATAGAAATGACTTGAGAAAACGTTCGCATGAGCATTTTGTTCATTTAAACAATCACCCATTCAACATCAAATATGTAATTAGAAAATTTTGAATGGACTTCCTCTCATCTCTTGCAGGGATGGGATTTGTCCCGGGTCTGTTCTCGACAAACATCATAGGGGGAATTTTGAAAAATGTGCCTCTTGGAACACCTTAGCCCCCTTGTAGCTTGTTCATAGTCATTTGTGTGTTCTACTTCATTCGGCTTCTTTCTATGTATTTAAACATTTTTTAACTTTCATTGATGACTTCTCCATACGCACTCAGGTTTACTACTTAAAAATTAAGAGTGAAGTGTTAGAACCAATGGTTACATGCAGGTTCGCCTATGGATCTTTTGGAGTCACTCAGCCAAAATACAACAATCAACTGGAGGATTTACTAAGTGGTTGACTGATCAGTGAAATAAATGTTATAGCATGATTTGCCACACTCTATGCAACATGCCTTGATGGCCTGCCATGTCCCTCTGTGGACTCATATTACCCCTCTTACTTAGTAAAACCCCTAAAAATCACATTTTTGTTGATGTACACGGGTCACCGACACAACATCATGTGTATATGCAGGCTGCTCCATTACAACCGACGTACATTTGGTTTCATGCTCAAAATTAAAAATATTTTGGGTTTTCCTTCCCAATTCATGAACATTTTGATCCTTGGCCTTCCATATGATGGAAAATATTATGATTTGACCCTCCACCTCCTATGAGGGTTATATATTGATCCATTGTGGAGCATTTGAGGGGGGGAGAAATTAGAGAGCAAGTAAACTCTGGAGGAATTTTTCCCCATTGTCATTTCCTTGAGTCTGCATCCCTTTGTCCTTTTTATTTTGAACTCCTTTATGTTCATCTCCCAAGCTTATCCTTATCTTGTGAAGGAGGAACCCAATTACTCCTTGAACTTTGGAGCTTTCATTTGCATGGAGGATTGAAGTGGTGGAGGCCTAGGTGGAGGAACTTAGTTTATTGGTTCTGACGAGTTGTCGGCAAAAGGTTTTCATTATGTACTTCTCTTCATTATATTAATAGAAAACACTCTTTTCTCATCCAATTCATGTTACAAATTGTTATGTTATTCTCATTGGGTATATTTGTTTCATATGTTAATGGACTATGCTAATTTATATGCTAACAATTTATATATATTCTATATGCTCGTATATATTTGTTGTTGAGGACAAGTTGTAGGAAAAGAGCCTTGGATTGTGAGATAAACGATGGTCTTCTTTGAACATTTGGTTGAGGTAAGATTTTTCTCTTTATTGTTGGCCTTTCATATTTATATAGCATACTTGAGAATTTAGTTGGCTTCTAGTGTCATTATGTCTATTGTGGTTCTACCCCAAGCCATAGGAATTTTTTCTCTGTAACAATTAATGGTGGATTAGGTAGTGGTCGACTCAACTAGAACAAATTACTAATCTATGGGACATTGCATATTTCATGGAAATTATTAGAACCAATGACCCCTAGTTGTGGAGTAGATCATCCTCACATCGAGAGAGTTTGTTAGATCAGGAGACTATAAAAGAACCACCCTATCAGTGGTATTGATATCAATTTTCCAATGTTGAATAATGAATTGTGATGTTATGATCATAAATTATGATCATAATTATTTATGCTTAAGTGGTATAAAAAATGTCTAGACACCACCTCTCTTCTTGGAATACTTATCCTTTCTATTGTTTTCTTTTATATCATATTTTTCAAAGGGGAGGTTTCCCAACATGATATCGGAGCTAATGGTTTTGACCTAACCTATTGTCTATGAACCTTCCTAAGTTGGATCTAGGCCTGATTGACTCCGTGCTAAATATTTTTCAACTAATACCTTTTTGGGTCATTACGACCTACATTTCAAGAGCTATTTACCTTCATACAAGTCGGACTGACTTCCCTCATGTCATTTAAAGTAACCTAAAGTCATTGCTCGATAAGGTTAATGAAATTCAATAAATACAGATAGAAAAAGTGTTTATATCTATGGAACCCCATTTCTCTGAAAGGATTGAGTACTATTTAGCTTGCATCAAGGAGCTACGTTTGAAATTGGGTGAATTTGGACAAAGTTTTTTAAACAATGATGGACAACTCATTCAACTGGTGTTCATCAATCCGAGGACACCTTATGATGTGTTATAATCCTCATTTTGTGCCAATTGGATGTCACACAAACAATATGGTAAGGATTTCAACTTCTATACATTATGTATTTTATTAATCAAGGATCAACAACAGTTTCTTAAAGAAGGGAAGCTTGGTAGAAAACACCAGGATAACTTGCTCAAAGGAAATTTCAAGCAAAATTATAAAGATCATGGTCAACTGGATCATTGACAAGAGTGTATTGACCAACCTACTATAGGAAAAATAGATGATTCAACATCAACCAAGAAGAATCGAAACAAGAAAATATGTCACTAGTGTGGAAAGGTAGGACATGTGGAGAAAACTTGCTACTAGAAGAAAACAAAAGATTGGGAAGAAAAGGTCAAGCATATTGAGTAAGGTGCTTCGATTGGTCCCTCAAACAACTGACCTACAGAAAACTTCACCTTTTCTATTAACACTTCCCAAGCATTGCATGTTCATACCACTCCTACATAATAAATAGTTGGTTTTGGTTGTACTCAACATATGGATAAGGACGCTTCTATGTTCTCTTCCTTATGTTGAACTCCATAATAGAAGATTTATGTAGTGGATGATTATGCTCTCACGGTTGTTGGAAGTGACAATGTTGAATGCAGGCTTGGTCGAATATCCAATGTCTATCATGTACATAGCTTGAGCGTAAACTTGATGTCAGTTGCTCAACTTACACAGACTAAGAATACTATTTACTTTTGGTCATATCGCTTTATCGTAAAGGATATGAGGATTGCAGGGGTGACTGTTGGTTTAGGATATTTAAATCCCAAAAACAAACTATACAAGTTATGTGACTCTTCCAGGAATTATTTCCAACTAGCTGGGTCGACAACACTCATTGCTTAGATCGATGATAGAAGTTGAATTTTCCATGAATGACTTGGACAACTAAACTTTTGAAGTTTGAAGATGATGGTAACAAATAATATGGTTAATTTTCTCCCAAAAAATGTTCCACCTGATGGATTTTTTAGAGGATGTGTTCTTAGAAATCATCACCATACACCCATTGATTCCAAGAAAACGTGGGAGGCACAGGAATAACTAGAACTTGTTCACAATGATATATGTTGCATGAACAAGCCCTCATTACCAGGTGTGAAGTGTATTTTAACCTTCATTGATTATTTCTCTAGATTTACATGCGTATAATTCTTGAAAAATAAGAGTCATGACTTTGAAAGAATCAAGGAATTTTGGTCATTAGATGAGAAGCAATGTGACTGACCTATCAAATACTTAACATCAGACAATGGTGGATAATATTTGAGTTGACATCTTGAAAAATGGCATTTCTTAGAAAAGATATGTCCCTCATATCCCTTAGCAGAATGGAGTTGCAAAGAGAAGAATACGATTTTGGTAGAAATGGCCATGTTCCTATTGTAGACCAAATATCTTTCGACTAAATTTTAGGAAGATGTTGTTCACTATTCAAACTTATCTCATGGATCTTGTTCTTACTAGAATTGTTAGTTACAGGACTTCAACTAAGAAGTGGAGAGGAAGAGAAATGTACGTCGAACACTACAAAACCTTTAGATGTCAAGTTTCTTGGGTGCATATCAATGATAATTATAGGAAGAAATTCGATGCAAAGCGTCATGCATGTATCATAATGGGATATTCCGATGAATCAAAATATTATAGACTATTTAACCCCATCAAACAATAGAGGGCCTTGAGAAAAAATGTGATATTTGATGAGAAAATTTCAGGTACTAAGTTATTGAACTCCTTTTTTGGCCTATTGCATGATGATCCATTTGATATTTATGAAGAATATGGATCAACTATACCCTTCTTTTAAGATTAGACTAGACAATCACATTTTACTCCTAATTTGATTGATAGATGATCTAAATTGACTAAGAACGTTGAAATGCCTGCTCATTTAACTAATGATCATTGACTTAAATCACCTCTGACTCCTCTAGCTCGATGGGATGCTAAAACAATTAAAATTGTTGGACCTGATGTTGGAGATGCTAGTATTGGTTGGCATATCCATAGTAAAAAATGTCACGGAAATGTTGCACTAATGGAACATGTGATCCTGACACTTATGCTGGTGCTTAGGGAGTTTCTAAATTTGAAGATACTATGGATTTTGAAATTGATTCCTTTAAGAAGAATCAGACTTGGGAACTGGTTTCAAAACTGCAAGGAAATAATGTTTTAAAGTGTCGATGGGTATACAAGTCCAAGTTTACTTCTAATGGTGTTTTTGAACATCACAAGGTTCGATTGGTAGCCAAGGGATTCTCTCAGCAAGAAGGCATCGACTACATCAAAACCTTTGGTCATGTTTTAAAGATGAACTCCATTAGATTGATCCTTTCCGTTGCTGCTCGTTTTGGATGGGAACTTCACCAAATGAATGTTAAAAGTAATTTTATTCATGGAGACTTTTCTGAATAAATATATATGGAACACCCCCTAGCTTTGTGGCATATTTTAGTCTTGTTTTTCAATTGAAAAAGTTGGTCTATTGTTTGAAACAAGAAAATCTCATGCTTCGTATGAGAATATTGATCATTTATATATCAATATTGGCTACAACCATTGTGAATATGATCACCATATTTATGTATTACATGCCCATAGTGATACTTCACTGTGGAACTATATGTTGATGATTTAGCCATAACAAGAAACAATGCAAATAAAATTTTGGTTTTGAAGAAATAATGCAGATACCTTTGAAATGATTGATCTTTGTTTTTTTCATTTCTGTTTTGGGAGTTAAAATTTTGAAAATGGATGATGGTATCTTTCTTTTTCAACCAAAATATGCATTGGATCTTCTGAAACAATTCAAAACAGAAAATTGTAAGCCTTGTGCTACACATTATCATTCAGGCATTGAATTGTCTAAGGATTGTCACTCTCCTTGAGTTGACACCAGTCTTTATCGACAGTTGGTTGGTAGCTTGATTTACTTAAATCACAATCAACTTGATCTCTCCTTTGTGGTTAGTGTGGTTTCTTATCTCATGCAAGATCCTCAAGAAAGTAACTGGGAAGATGCCAAGAGAATTGTTCGCTATATTAAATGAACAAGTATCAATATGGTATTAAATATTGTCGCAATTCAAAACCATTGGTCAGGTTTTTTGACTATTTGTTTTACTTAGTTCTGGACCCTTAGTGTGATTATGTAAGAAATATAACGTAGTCTCTCTTTCGACTATAAAAGGAGAATACTATGGAATTGTTAGTGCCGGTATAGAGGTAGTTTGGATCTATCGGCTGTTGGAAGACCTTGGTTTTCTTGTTCAATCCTTGTTTGGTATTGATTGTCACAATCAAAGTACAATACAGGTTGTTGATAATCATGTTTCGCATAACAAAAAGAAGCATGTTGAACTTCATGTTCACTACTTGACATAATTAATTGTTTATTGCAGGATAGATGGTTAGATTGTTGATATCTTTATGAAGCCTCTACAAGAAGCTAAATTTGTGAAACTTCAAGCTATGCTTGGACTCTAGGAAGCTACAATTATGGAGAGTGTTAAGAGCACAAAATTCCATCTCCTAGATCTACAGAGAATTATGCTTATGGGGGGTGTTGGAACCAAAGGTGATGAAGGTTCATCACACGTATGGATCTCTTGGAGATAGTAAATAAAAATACAATAGTCGACTAGAAGTTGATTCAACTGGAGGCATGATTGAATGGTTGACTGATTGAATAACTGAATGGTCGATGAGGTCGAGGTCGGATTGATTAGAGAAATTGAACAATCTATGGTACATTATGTATTTCATGGAAATGGATATAACCTGTTGGGTCTAATACCGATTACAAGAAATTTTCAAATTCATTCATATAGTTAAACACATTAACATAAGAAAATGGCACACAACAACATCAACACATTACACATAAATTACCCTAGGAACCTCTCTCCTAGAGGAAAACCAACAAATCCATGACCTTTCACTCATATATTAATCAAACACTCAAAACAAGTGTTACAATTGAGACTTGTTAGACAAAAAATCACACTCCATTACATCATGCCATGATATAGTACAATCCAACACACAATGCATACCCATTACATCTTAGTTATAGATGCAATATATCCAACTGCTCATTAATGAAAATCCATAAATTCATAACCACTTTCAATTATTCTATTACAGTCAACTTGGTTGGGTCAACTTTGGCCAATTTCGTATTGATCTTCCAATCATTCCATTGATTTCCCGTCAACCAAGTTGTTTTCCTTCAACAAAGTAACTTATCCTGGTCGATCAACTGACCATACTTCCACTATCTGTTGCCTCTAGTTCTAGTCGACTTAAACAAGTCAAATATCAACTTTGCTAGTCAATCCACATGTAAAGAATATAACATTCCCACCATTCTCCCACTTGTTTTCTTCTTTGCATAAACAAAATATTCATAACTTCAGCTCACTTTAGTGGGGTTGACTATCCCATAATTTCCATGCACCAATAAAACTTTGTTATACTCATCGAATTGGTCAATCAATCTGCAACATTATTCACTGTGTATACCTTTTTCTAGTAATACTTTATGGTTCTCCACCATATTCCTTATAAAATGGTATTGAACATCAATGTGTTTCATCTTTGAATGATATCCTTGGTCCTTTGCGTTAACGTTTCACTTTAAGTTAGGCCATTGAAAACTGTTGTACTAGTTTACATGTCCGTCTGAGAAAGATTATGGTGTGAATAAAATATGCCCAAAAAAAATATCTGTGTTTGCTTAGCATTGTTACTGTATGAAGGAACTGGATGTTGATGTTTATATGAAAAGCCAAGAGCATAGCTCTGTTAAGTTTGGGGTTTTGGTTGTGAAATGTATGGGTGTCTGCATTGCCTGAGAAGATTCGATGACACGACCTATGTTATTTTAACTTGGTCTACAGTAGCTAGATCTTTTGTAAATGATATAGTAATGTTCGTCGTCTTCGGGTTGGATTTGATTCTTGTTGAAAGTGATTTTCGTTAGGGTTTTGGATTTATGGAGTAAGAGTTTCAAACCTGGGGTTTAACTAAACTCAGTGAAAAACACTACCTGCACCGGTGGTTGTCCTAGCCTACATTTTTTTGCTTTTCGTCTTGTCCTGGAAGTCTATCGTATACTTAGAAAAATATAATTTGATGGGAAAAGGTTAATGCTGGTCCTTGAAAACAAAAAGGATATCCACCGTAGCTTTTCAATAATGTAGATAAATAAGTGAATGATTATATAAGTTTGCGTGTTGCGATTCTATGGTTTAAAGAATGGTGGTAAAGATAACGATACTGTAGTGTGATGTTGTGATAATACGTTTGCTTGGGTTTGACTGGGTAGAAGATAAGTGCTGTGGTTAATTTCAGTTTACAATTCTAAATCTGTGATTTCTTGGTTTAAGATTCTTCGAGGGTTTCGATACTTGGATCTTTACTTTTGCTAGCCCTGGTCTTTGTTTAAAGCTAAGAAAATAAAAGAAGGGAAGAAGTAAACCGTGTCCTCTGAAATAATAAAACGATTTGACCAAAAACGTAATTGTTTAAGAGAATATAACCCTAGATAAATAATAACTAGAAAATGAAGAAAAGAAACACATAGTACACAAGTTTAAAGTCAGTCAGCAATAATGATTTGGTTCCTAATTTTCTATGGACATGGGTGTCTAGCACAGGCTAGCTAGGATAGATGTTAAATTTTGACCATTAATTCACAATACTCTTGGATCTTTACTGAGAGAATAACATATACAGTATATCAATGCATAACAATCACAAGAGGCATGACAAGCATCACAAGAATCAAAATCCTGAGAGACAAGAGACACCGAGTTTCCGTGGGGAAAACCCTAAGGTGAAAAACCCCACAACTTCCTCAGAGATAGAGAGAGCAATGGCTCAACCAAAGTACAACCAAAATACACTGAGATAGTCTCCTAGTAGCAGATGATCCTCCTCCTCACTAGTGCGCCACTTTCTGAGTGAGAAAAGTGTGACTTTCCGAATGATCAAAATAGAGATCTCCTAATCTCTATTTATACTAACCTATTTTCCCAGTGACCTTATGGGGCCGACTTGTCTAGATAGGTATATGCAAAATATAATATATATATTTCAAGGCCTACCCCACACATGGTGGTCTAATAACCCATCGACAAGTACACACACGTGTGACACTTGTTAATCCACATGACGACACTTCCTTATAGAGGAATAACACATCTCGAATAAGGGTACAATAAATATATATGAAATACATAAATGAAATACATTCTGAAGTTACACATACATCAACACTCCCTCTTAACTAGGAAGGTATTTCTCGACACAGTTCTGCTAGACAAGTCTTCTTCTTGGGATCATCGTCATCGATGCATTGTCATTGCTGCCGCTATCTCAACCAATCTCTGAGTCTACTCGTCATAGGAAATTCTACGGAGCCAATCCGTTTTCATACTGGATGTAGGCCAACCACTTGTAGGTCTTCATCATCACTGGCCATACTGTGGAATCCTCAGGACTTATTACGTGCGTCACAAAACCTGGCTGCAGCATCCCAGACTATACGAGCACACCGCTCTACCTGTCGGATATCCCTGGAGCACATTACTTGTGACCCATCACAAAACCTGGCTGAAGCATCACAGGCTGTTACGAGCACACAGCTCTACTTGTCGGATCTCCCAGGAGCACATTACATGTGATCTCACCACAAAACCTGGCTGAAGCATCTGCGGCCTTTTTCATCCTGTCCAGATCTCCCAGGAGAAAATTACATGTGGTCCACCACAAAACCTGGATGAAGCATCTGAGGCCTTTTTCATCCTGTCCAGATCTCCTAGGAGCAAATTACATGTGGTCATGGCAAAACTTGCCTGAAGCATCTGAGGCCTTTTTCATCCTGTCCAGATCTCCTAGGAGCAAATTACATGCCATGGGACAAAACCTCGCAAGAGAATCTCAGGATGTTACGCGTACACAACTCCAACCTGAAGATCTCCCAGGGTACAAATTACATGTCCTCCCAGAGCAATGTCTCGAAAGAGCATCCCAGGCTGTTATGGGTACGCAGCTTCGACCTATAGGATCTCCCAGACATGCTCATCTGCACAACCTGATCCACGGCCACAAAGTATCATCTGATACTCACCATACATCATCCTGATGTACACATGATCATCATGATCATCATCACTGCAACATCCTGCTGCATGTCATCTGGAGAAGCTCGTCATCCACGATCACCTTGATCATACAATCCATCCATCTGATGCACACCAAGTATCTACCTGATACATATCATCATACACAGTGTATCCACCTGATACATAGATACATGATCCACACAATGTATCCATCAACATACATGATCTACCTGATCATACCTGATACATATCAATATACATGATCTACCTGATCATACAATGTATCCACCTAATACATATACAGATACATGGTCCAAGCATCCAATATGATGCATATACAAAATACATACAAATGATCCAACATGATGCATACATACATATAAATGATCCAACTAATCATATCCAGCATCCAACATGATGCGTACATACATATAAATGATCCAACTGATCATATCGAGCATCCAACATGATGCGTACATACATATACATATAAATGATACAACTGATCATACAAAGTAGAAACTAGAACATCATCCTGATGCTCATCATCCAGCGCTTACATCCACAGCCATGTGAAGGATCCTCCTTCCAACATGCTTGGAATGGATTCAGCAAATGTGTCCATCACTTCTTCCTCGAAGTGTCCCCGATCTGAAGAACACCAAGCCTCTCCCTGAAGTACTCGAACTTCACCCTAGCTAGTGGCTTCGTCAGCACATCTGAAATCTACTCGTCTGTCGCAACATACAGGAGATTCATAGCTCCTCTCTGCACCATATCCCTGATATAGTGATATTTGATCTCTATGTGTTTTGACTTGTCATGAAACACTGGATTCTCATACAACTTCACACAACTCTGGTTATCGCAGAAGATACCAGTGGCATCCAATGGGAGATCAAATAGCTCAGACAGTAGCTTCCATAGCCATACTGCCTCACAACTAGCTGAACAGGCTGCAACATACTCTGCCTCAGCTGTACTCAGTGCTACATAGGACTGTTTCCTGCTAAACCAATAGATTACACCTGATCCCATACTGAAGCAGCATCCAGATGTTCTCTTGCTATCTGCAGCACTGCCAGCCCAATCTGAATCAACATAACCTTGCAGGTTAAACTTTTGATTCGCTTCATACTTGAGCCCAAAATCCACTGTACCCTTCAGGTACCTCAGAACATGCTTTATAGCAACCTGGTGAACATATATGTATATTGTATTCCTATAGAGATGTTATTATTCCTCTATACGGAAGTGTCGTTATTTATATTGTAAGTGTCGTAACTTGTACTTGATGGGTTATTAGACCACCTTGTTTGGGGTCGGCCCTGTATAAGTCATGTGGGTCAAAGGGTTATTAGACCACCCTATTGGGGGTTGGCCATGTGGTTCAAAGGGTTATTAGACCACCCTATTGGGGTTCGGCCCAGTCAGCATTATGTTATGTGGTTAAGTTCGAGCCTACATGAGTTAGGTAAAAAGGCAAGTCAAGTCAAGTATAAATAGAGTGCGGGAGGCACTCTATTTGCTCACTCACTTCTCACTCATGCACTCAAGGAGGAGTGGCGCACTTATGGAGGAGGAGGATCTGCTTCTAGGTTATGTATATCTCTTGGTTGTATCATTTCTCTATCTATCTCTGAGGAATTTATTGGGGTTTTTCACCTTTATGGTTTTCCCCAAGTAAAATCTTTGTGTCTCTTGTGTGCTTGCATTATTGTCTCCATGATTGATATGCTATAGATATGCTGTACATGTTGTTCTCTCAGTTAAGATCCTAAATCAAATTGAAGTAAATTCTGAAAATTTAACATGGTATCAGAGCTAGCCTGAAAGAAGGCATGATATGGCATGTATGACACTTGTTGCACTTACGATGCTAGGGCTTGATATAGCAAAAACCAGTCATCGTAGAATTTTCGCTATAAATCCGTTTTGGAAAAGATTTCGGATCTGAAATTGTTACAGGACGAATATTAAATCTCAAGGTACCTTGTGTCCAAATGACAACCTCTAATTCATTGTACTTTGTGATTTATGATCTGTGCAATATATGGTTTTTGCCTCTTCCAGATCTGAGTCAAAATCAGGTGACCTTGGTAAAAATGTCATAACTTGGGCTAGGAAGCCCCAAATGAAATTTCGTAAAAAGTGACAGGTAGTACACAGACTGTGCTATCTCAGAAAAATTTTGCAGAGGACGAAGTTGAACCAGTGACACGTGGCATGCCATACAAGTTTGCTCTCCTTTATTATCCCATAAACAGGTCACGTTGTGACACTTGGCATAAATCTCTCTCAGAGAATCCAATTGAGGTCAGACCTGTCAGGATGGAAAGATAATAGGCGGAGCTATATCAAGAAAAATTTTCAGAGGCCCAAGTTGAAACAGTGACACGTGGCACGCCATACAAGTTCACTCTCCTGTATTATCCCAAAACAGGTCACGTTGCGACATTTGGCATAACTCTCTCTCAGAGAATCCAATTGAGGTCAGACCTTTCAGGATGGAAAGATAACAGGTCAGGCTATCTCTGGAATCTTTTTCAGACCCTGTGGATCAAAAATTTCAGAGTTACACCAGAAACAATCAGGTACATATTTCTGTCAAAACAGAATTATTTTTTAGTACCTTCATTCATGGCTTCCGGAATTTAGGGCTTTGGAGAAAGTTGAAATTTTTGCAATCGGAGACCACGGCTGGATGCTACTCATCAAAATAGAAATTTAGAGACCAAGATCAGAATTTTTGGTTTGGAAGAAGGCCGGGCTTGATCAAACCCTAGTTTGGGACTTTGATTAGAAAAGTGGAAAATTAGGGCTTCTGTAAAAATGGGAATTTTTGAAATCTGTGACCACGGCTGGAAGCTCCTCAGAAAAATAGAAGCTTAGAGATTTGGTTCAAACCTTTTGATTGGGAAGAAGAGTGGGCTTCATCAAACCCCAGTTTAGGGTCACGTCCAATGAATCTGAAAGTTTCAAAGGAAAAATTGAGGAGTGAAACTTTGCAGTTTTCAAATTCCAAATATACTAGTTTGATCAGCTCATCAAGGCGCATATTTCTATCCTTTCGGAAGTTTGAAATTCAAAGTTTGAATTTTTGGGGTTTCTCTGACAAACCCATATCCAGCTCCAGGTCCATTTCTTGCAAATCAAGTGGATAGGGTTAATCCTAGAAGAAGATGGATTGGTCACCTGCATAAGTGAAGGAGTTCCTGTTTCAGAGGGAAATGAGGCTAAGGCCTTACATAAGAATATTACAAGCGATCTCGACAGGTATGACTCATCGAGGTATGTTTCGATATTTGTTCATGATTAAGTTTATGGTATGTTTGTCTTTATGTTATTACGGTTAGTACAATCTTGATTTTAGATTTGTCGTATCACCTTAACAAAATTATGAATGCATGATAGAAGATATTCATTGATTAGGGTGTTGACACTTATGATTGTACTAATGCATTATGGTGTTGTATGAGGTGTATATTGTCTACTAACATGAAAGGTACACCAAGAAAGACAAATCATGTTCTGGTTCAAGAACATATGATCATGGATCTCATAGAAGATCCATACGAGGACAAAGATTCATCCATTGTCATGGATCTCATAGAAGATCCATTTACGAGGTATGTATAACTTGGTTTTATAATGGTTAACCTATGAGATATACAGGTTACTAGCACAAGTCATTAAAGAAGAACAAGAAGACATCATGTGAGTATGTTAGACATAACTAGCTCAGGTATGTTTTTCCTATATCAAGATAGAATCCTACCTTGGGTTAGGATTTTATACTACTGTTGATAATGATTATTCATGAAGTCATAGGTTTGAATAATCATGGTTGTATGCATATTATGTTTCTTACCATAATTGATGATATGACTAACCAGAAGAATCATGAAGGTATAGGTTTGAATAATCACAGGTTTTATGCATATTATATCTCTTATCTTGTTTGATGATTCAACTAACCCGAAGAGTCATAGGTTTGAGTAATTATAGGTTTAGACATGTTATGCTTCTTATGATTTGACTAACCATAAGAATACTACATAAACCTTGAATGCTAATGCTTATTATTTTCTGTTTGAAATTATCATGATTATACATGCTTGAGATTATTGTGTTTTAATAGTATACTAATGAATGTATGATTTTATATGAGATCACAAGGATAACTCAATCATGATACTAATAAGCATGCATAGGGACCAAGGATGAATATGAGTTCAAGAACAGGTAATTCAGGAAGCAAAGATCAAGAGGGAGCACACTCCAGTTGCTCCTGCAAGAAAGCAAAGGAGCACACTCTAGTTGTTCCTGCAAGAAAGCAAAGGAGCACACTTCAGTAGTTTCTGCAAGGATGTAGATATTCAGAGGGAGTTGACCATCTTTCTACATTCCATAATAGAAAGGTGTAGAAGAAGCTACTTCAGCAGCTCCTACAAGGAAGCAAAGACTCAGAGGGAGTCCACCCAGTAACCAAACAAAGATAAATATTTTTAATTATCATTTCTTGCATATGTGCTTGTTTAAATAATACTGTTCAATGATGTATATACTGATGTTCCTAGATTAGGTTGTGTATTATGCACATTAGAATAATTGCATTGATGAACAGTATACTACTAATATGCATGGGTAAGTAACCTATTGCACTGTACAACATTCCATCGCTACTTATCTAGAATGAAACCTCTTTGCTGACATGTTGGGAGTTGTGCACACTCTTAACAATGTTCTGGTAGAGATTGGAAGGCATCTAGAAAGTTACGGGATATGGATAAATGTTGTATTGAAGCATTGGCTAAGATAATTGCATGACTGTATGACATATTTCTTTATGTGTAAGAATTTGTTCTGAAAATTATGAGATGTTTCTAATCATGCAATTTAACCTGTTTTGTAGGAAAGACCGTATATCTTCACCTACAAAAGGACTACAACATTTGTTCCAGCAACAAAGATATATATTGAAAATATTGAAGATATTGAAGTTCCCAGGATTTGTGATGAAGAAATGGAATGCCATGATCCGTCGATCATGAAGAATGATGTTTGGGATGTAGTCCCAAGACCTGAAGGGAAGTTTGTTATGACTTCCATATGGATCTATCAAGATCAAGCATGCTGCAGATGGCAGCATAGAGAAATATGAAAGTGAGGAAATAGAAGATACACTAGATGGATTTCAAGACAACTTTCTTGAATAGTTGTATGCGGATAACCTGTTTGTTACAGGTGAAGATAGATTGATTGCCGACATGCAGCGGAAGCTTACTGCCAAGTTCGAGATGAAGAACTTGGGGTTGATGCACTATTTGTCTTTGGCATGGAGGTGTGGCAGAGTGATGGAATCTTCCTTGGACAAGGGAAGTATGCAGTAGAGATCATGAAGAGGTTCGGGATGATGGACTACAAGGCCATGGCCACACCTATGGCATCAAATCTGAAGCTTCTATGTGATGCTTCATCTGAGCCAGTTGATGTCTCTATGTATCGTCAGATGATTGGGTCCTTGATGTACCTGACGAACACGAGACCAAACATTTGCTTTGCTGTGAACACATTGAGCCAGTTCCTGACAAATCCGAGGAGTGTTCACCTGTTTGCTGTAAAGCATGTTCTGAGGTACCTAAAGGGTATAGTGGATTATGGGCTCAGGTATGAGGCAAATCAAAATTTTAACCTGCACGGTTATGTTGATTCAGATGGGGCTGGCAGTGCTGCAGATAGGAAGAGCACATCTAGGTGTTGCTTCAGTATGGGATTAGGTGTGATCTCTTGGTTTAGCAGGAAGCAGTCCTGCGTAGCACTGAGTACAGCTAAGGCAGAGTATGTTGCAGCCTGTTCAGCTAGTTGTGAGGCAGTATGGATACGGAAGCTATTGTCTGAGTTATTTGATCTCCCATTGGAGGCTACTGGTATCTTTTGTGATAACCAGAGTTGTGTGAAGCTGTCCGAGAACCCAGTGTTTCATGACAGGTCGAAACACATAGAGATCAAATATCACTATATCAGGGATATGGTGCAGAGAGGAGTTGTGAAGCTCCTGTATGTTGCGACGGACGAGCAGATTGCAGATGTGCTGACAAAGCCACTAGCCAGGGTGAAGTTCAAGTACTTCAGAGAGAGGCTTGGCGTTCTTCAGATCGAGGACACTTCGAGGAAGAATTGATGGACACATTTTCTGAAGCCATTCCAAGCATGTTGGAAGGAGGATCCTTCACATGGCTGTGGATGTAAGCGCTGGATGATGAGCATCATGATGATGTTCTGGTTTCTGCTTGGATATGATCAGTTGGATCATTTTTATGTATGTGGATACATTGACGATCAGGAGGATCATGTATGATGATATGTATCAGGTAGATACTTGGTATGCAGCAGGATGTTGCAGTGATGATCAGTATGATCATAGATGACGAGCTTCAATATGTTGCTCCAGATGACATGCAGCAGGATGTTGCAGTGATGATCAGGATGATCATAGATGACGAGCTTCAGGATGTTGCTCCAGATGACATGCAGCAGGATGTTGCAGTGATGATCAGGATGATCATAGATGATGAGCTTCAAGATGTTGCTCCAGATGACATGCAGTAGGATGTTGCAGTGATGATCAGGATGATCATAGATGACTAGCTTCAGGATGTTTCTCCAGATGACATGCAGCAGGATGTTGCAGTGATGATCAGGATGATCATAGATGACGAGCTTCAGGATGTTGCTCCAGATGACATGCAGCAGGATGTTGCAGTGATGATCAGGATGATCATAGATGACGAGCTTCAGGATGTTGGTCCAGATGACATGCAGCAGGATGTTGCAGTGATGATCAGGATGATCATAGATGACGAGCTTCAGGATGTTGCTCCATATGACATGCAGCAGGATGTTGCAGTGATGATCAGGATGATCATGGATACATCAGGATGATGTATGGTGAGTATCAGGTTGATACTCTGTGGCCGTGGATCAGGTTGTGCATAGGAGCATGTTTGGGAGATCCTATAGGTCGGAGTTGTGTACCCGTAATAGCCTGGGATGCTCTTTCGAGACATTGCTCTGGGAGGACATGTAATTTGTGCCCTGGGAGATCTTTCAGGTCGGAGTTGTGTACCCGTAACATCCTGGGATGCTCTTGCGAGGTTTTGTCCTATGGCATGTAATTTGGGCCCTGGGAGATTTTAGGTCGGAGTTGTGTACCCATAACATCCTGAGATGCTCTTTCGAGGTTTTGCCATGACCACATGTAATTTGTGCCCTGGGAGATTTCAGGTCGGAGTTGTGTACCCGTAACATCCTAAGATGCTCTTGCTAGGTTTTGTGGTGGACCACATGTAATTTGTGCCCTGGGAGATCCTACAGGTCGGAGTTGTGTACCTGTAACATCCTGTGATGCTCTTTCGAGGTTTTGTAGTGGGGTCACATGTAATAGCGCCCTGGGAGATCCTACAGGTCGGAGTTGTGTACCCGTAACATCCTGGGATGCTCTTTCAAGGTTTTGTGACGCACGTAATAAGTCCTGAGGATTCCACAGTATGGCCAGTGATGATGAAGACCTGCAGGTGGTGGGCCTACATCCAGTATGAAAAAGAACTAGCTCTGTAGAACTTCCTATGACAAGTAGATTCAGAGATTGATTTAGATAGCAGCAGCAGTGACGATGATGATGACTCGATGACGATTATCCAGTGACGATGATCCAGAGAAGATGACTTGTGCTAGAAGAACTGTGCTGAGAAATACTTTCCTAGTTAAGAGGGAGTGTTGATGTATATGTAACTTCAGAATGTATTTCACATATATGTATATTGTATTCCTATAGAGATGTTATTATTCCTCTATACGGAAGTGTCGTTATTTATATTGTAAGTGTCGTAACTTGTACTTGATGGGTTATTAGACCACCTTGTTTGGGGTCGGCCCTGTATAAGTCATGTGGGTCAAAGGGTTATTAGACCACCCTATTAGGGGTCGGCCATGTGGGTCAAAGGGTTATTAGACCACCCTATTGGGGGTCGGCCCAGTCAGCATTATGTTATGTGGTTAAGTTTGAGCCTACATGAGTTAGGTAAAAAGGCAAGTCGAGTCAAGTATAAATAGAGTGCGGGAGGCACTCTATTTGCTCACTCACTTCTCACTCATGCACTCAAGGAGGAGTGGCGCACTTATGGAGGAGGAGGATCTGCTACTAGGTTATGTATATCTCTTGGTTGTATCATTGCTCTATCTAATTTTGAGGAAGTTATTGGGGTTTTTCACCTTTATGGTTTTCCCCAAGTAAAATCTTTGTGTCTCTTGTGTGCTTGCATTATTGTCTCCATGATTGATATGCTGTAGATATGCTGTACATGTTGTTCTCTCAGTTAAGATCCTAGATCAGATTGAAGTAAATTCTGAAAATTTAACACATGTTTGGTCTTGATTTCAGGAAGACCTTCTACAGCCTTAATTGCAATTGGTAATGCCCTGTAGTGCATATGTGGAAGTCTTCTATGCCAAAGTTCACTTGGCTCCATGGAGTCATGTACCATGGCATGTTCAGGTTGTCCCTTCAATTTATACAATCCTCCCTCTTGCTCTCCAATCACTACTGCATCATCAATAGTTTTACCTTTTGGAAACATTAGGACTTGGCCATCCACAAATGCAACCCTCATACCTTTTGCATCCAATGCGGATATGGAGAGTAGATTCTTGTTGAGCCCAGGTACATACAAAACATCTTTCATCTTCAAAGACTTCCCAGAGTCTAGATTGTAGGAAGCCTCACCACTTCCTTTGATAGGGTATTGGTAGTCATCCCCAAGTTTCACCTTATGGGGTGACTCATGTTTAGATAGGTTAGCAAAGGATTCTTTAAACCCAGTCATGTGTTTTGAAGCCCCACTGTCAATTAACCAATCATTACAACCATGGGGGATAGTACCTGTGAGAGAAGAGATTAGAACATACTCTTCTTCGATTGATGAGTTATCATCATCACTTTCTGCTCTAGCCTTCTTCTTGGGAGGTTCATCATCCTCGGTAGCATGAGAATGAAACCTTTTTTTGCTACCCTTCTTCTTCTTGTTGAAGTTATTGTTGTCCTTCTTGTTCTTGGGACAATTTATGGCAATATGTCCTTTTTCATTATAGGTGAAGCATATTCTTTTTTCTTTGAAGTGATGTGAATATTTCTTGGAGTGAGATGGCTCTCTCTTGGACTTCCATTTCTTGGTGTGAGCTATGAGAGCCTGATCTTCATTCCCCATCTTTTCTTCTCATGCCACAAGCCTTGCTTCTTCTTGTGAGCATTCTTCCTGTAGTCTGCTGAAGGAAATCAACTTCTTTCTTGCACAGATTCCTTGAATGAAGGAGTCCCGTGACCTAGGTAAGCCATTCAGAGTGGTCATGACAACTTCACTATTATCAACCATTTCACCCACTGCTTCTAGTTGTTCCTTGATCTGGGAGACCCTTGAAAAATAAAATTGAATGGTTTCTCCATTCTGAAACTTTACTCCTTTCAATTGGTTCCGCAGGGTCATCTTCTGACTTATGTTCTTTCCTTCAAATAGCTTGGTCAAAGAGTCAAACATCTCCTTGGGTGTCTTTAGAGAAGACACATGGGGTATGAGATGGTCTTTGATAGAATCAACAATGATTGGCTTTGCCTTGACCAAGTTCTTCTTGTGCAATACTTTAGCCTCTTCATTCTCTGGGATAGGGATGTATTCTTTTATATATGAGTCCAACTCATTTTCTTCTAAGATTAACCCAATCCTATACTTCCAAGCTCGGAAGTTATCAGCCCCTTCAAGCTTGTCCTCAAGCTTGGTGTGGTGAGACATCTTAAAGAGTACTTCAAATGGAAATAGAAAAGATTTAGGTCTTACCACTTGAAATGTTGAAAACTGGATTTGGTCCTAGATTAGGGTTTGTCGGAAAAACCCTAAAAATTCAAAATGTGAATTTAAACTTTTTAAAAGGATAGAAATATGCGCCTTGATGAGCTGACCAGCTTGGTGTATTCACAATTTGAGATCAACAAAGCTTTATCCTTCATATTTTCATTTTTGTCCTCACGGGTTCACTAGGGAGAGCCCTAAATTAGGTTTTATGTTTCCTGGAGATCTATCCAGCCAAAAATCTCGATCCAAAGCTATAAACTTTGATTTTTGCAAGGATATTCCAGCTATGTCTTCAGATTTAAGAAATTCCTATTTTTGTGGAAACCCTAATTTTTAGGGCCAAATCGAAAAATGCTCATAATTGAATTTTGATTGGACAAATAGATTCTCCTTGATGAGTAGAGTCAATCTACTATACTGCCTTTTCAAAAACTGTGGAGAGAAACCCTATAAACAAGAAACTCAAGTTTTTGTCACTGCAAAATGTCTTCTTCTCAGGTTAGCTCTGATACCATGTTAAATTTTGAGGATTAATTCACAATACTCTTGGATATTTACTCAGAGAATAACATATACAGTATATCAATGCATAACAATCATAAGAGGCATGACAAGCATCACAAGAATCAAAAGCATGGGAGACAAGAGACACAGAGTTTCTGTGGGGAAAACCCTAAGGTGAAAAACCCCACAACTTCCTCATAGATAGAGAGAGCAATGGCTCAACCAAAGTACAACCAAAATACACTGAGATAGTCTCCTAGTAGCAGATGATGCTCCTCCTCACTAGTGTGCCACTTTCTTAGTGAGAGAAGTGTGACTTTCCGAATGATCAAAATAGAGATCTCCTGATCTCTATTTATACTAACCTGTTTTCCTAGTGACCTTATGGGGCCGACTTGTCTAGCTAGGTATATCCACAATATAATATATATATTTCAGGGCCGACCCCACACATGGTGGTCTAATAACCCATCGACAAGTACACACACTTGCGACACTTGTCAATTCACATGATGACACTTCCTTATAGAGGAATAACACATCTCTAATAAGGGTACAATAAAAATATATGAAATACATAGATGAAATACATTCCAAAGTTACACATACATCAACACTAGACCTGCTAGACCTTCAGCCATTTTTTAGATCAAATTTCTGAATTAAATACAGTTTTGTTTAAAGGAACTTTGTGCCTATAATGTAACCCAAAAGCCCATGCCCAATGGCCCTTGATCTATGAAATAAATAACATTGTAAATATTTAGGGGAATACAGTGTCATAATATAAATTCTAGTTTAATAATTCCAGTTTCTAATGTAAATTGAAATGGAGAATTAATAGTTCATACCCGGTTTCCTTGAAATTAATCCCCCACTATAGAACCTGCACACTCAAACAATAATTACTACAGAAAATTTATGGACCTAGATGACCTATAGAATGATCTTTTAACTGGATAACTTTGGGACTACCATGTTCCTCCCAACCATGACCCTTAGACTGTTCCTAGTTCTAACTGGATCCCCCCGAGCTGGTTCCAACATGCAAAGAGAGAAGTAGAGGCCCTAGGTTGAATTGCTGAATCAAATCTGGAAATTTATATAGGACTACTTCAGTTTCTTGTAGCAAAAATTCTCTTCTATTCCCATAAGAGAATGATAATGAAAAGATGATGATGACCCCTTTCCTGGGATCTTCCCTCTTTTATATAGGGGAGTCTTGGAATATAGCTGTTTGAATAATTATTCAGTTTCTTTAATTAAATTAATATTTTTAAAATATATTTTTACTAAATATCTAGTCCTTGTTAAACTAGGACTTTTATTTGTTTTAACTAAAAGGGACTTTAAATTACTACTTATATAATAATAAAAATAGTAGTTATATATATTATTACTTAGATTTAACAATAAATAATAATAATACTATTAATAATTTTAATAGTATATTTATGTGAGGGTCCTTTCATGCATAACCCTACGCAATAATTAAATACATATATAAGAAATGTTTTTCTTTAGGGAAATAATAATATTATTATTAATAATAATATCCACTTTGGAGAGCTATTTTATGCATGGCCCTTATGCACGTTTTTCACATAAGAATAATTAAATTTAATTATTCAATAGTTTAGTTATGGTAAGCTTGGATAGTTGGCTTGGTTAGGTACCTCTAGACCTCTCTCTTGCATGTTGGATTCCCTCGTTTAACATGGTAGTTTCCGCAGTACTTGATGATAGATAGACAATGATTTGTTTAACCAATTAAATAATTGTGATGAATAGAAGTGTTATTCAAAGTCATCTCGACTCAACACTTTTAATATCAAGTAACCCCGAGTGCTCTTCAGAGCTGTAACTCAACACTCTTCACATGGGCGTTACGCTAGTTCAATTCCAGAGCGTCCTGCTCAACACTAGTACTAGAATGTGGTTGTGAAGAAGATCTAGAAGTTATAATGGCCTTGGATCCGGTATTCATTTATCAAGCTTGGAGTGTTCCAGGGCTATTGCCCAACACTCAATATACATCGATGCTTATTCACAGTACATCATAAACTCCTCTAGGTAGATAGGGGCTTATGCCCAGTATGTAGGTCATCCATGTGTTCCTGAGTCCACGCTCAACACACCATATAAGTCAATCATGTAAATCATAACTCTGCACAGTATGTAACAAAAGGTCATCTAAATATATTAGGGTTTTGTACCCAATTCTCATAACAAAACACAATCAATCGATTAGGGCTTTCTTGCCCAACATATAACATTAATGAAGTCAATCAGGGTCCATGCCCAATATGTCAGTCTATAAAAGAATAAATCATGTGCACTAGGGCTTATGCCCAATAATTGAAATAAATCATACGTGTTGGGGCTTTAAGCCCAATATATAACATCAGAAATAGTTAGTCAAAATTCGGGATATTACAAATCTATCCCATGTTGTTTGTAGAATTGTTCAAATGATTTTCCAAACAATTTCCTCCATTATCAACTCTCAGCACCTTGGTATTTTTACAAGCTTGATTCTCCAAAAGAGCTTTGAACTGTTGAAACTTCTAAAAACACCTCAGATTTCTTCCTTGGAAAATACAACCATATCATTATGGAGAAATAATCTATGAAATAAATTTAATATTAAGGGATTCCTAGTGAAGGGACTGACATAGGTCCAAACGCATCACTATGTATTAACCGTAGTATGTATTTAGCTCTAATAGCACCAAATGAGAACCTTACAAGGCTATGTTTACCATAAATATGATTTTCACATAAATAAACTTCTTCAAAGAAATCATAGATACCTTTGACTATACCTTTAATGTGCATAGCATGAAGACCCTTCTCACCTAGTTGTCCCATTCGTTGATGCCACAACATGGTTGAGATGAATACACAAGTAGACATTCCATCGGATTCAGGACATTAACACTTTTGTCAGTGTTTGTTCTTCTCTTTAGATTATATAATGTTCCAATCCAAACTCCTATCATAAATACCATCACTCCTCACACAATATTGCACGTATCTTTCTCAAATACAGACTACGCACCTGCATTCCCCATCTTATTTATGGAGATAAGGTTTTGAGCCAAACCCGAGATATACAACACTCTTAGAAGTGTTCCTATTTTTTCATATTTTAGCTTCAGACAAAATTTTACTTTCCTGTCTATCATGGTCATTGAATCATGACCAGTACAATATCACTACCATCGATCCTCATACTCGCAGAACCACTCTTTGTGAGATGTCATATGATACGATTCACCAAAGTCGATCAACCAAGAGTCATGATCCGGTTGTGTACTTGTGAAGGTTAAATACGTATTGTCATTCTCTTCTTGTGAAGACTTACTGTCATTCAACTAACCTTCCTCATATCGTTTTCCTTTCTTGACTTTCGTCAACTTGCATTTTCATCTATAATACCCAACTTTACCGCATCCCCAACATGTTTTTCGTTTTTGGACTAGGGGATCTGGTCTTAGATATACCCTCGACTTCTATGTTAGAATTTTAAATGCAGTAACATAAAGGATCACTACAAGATAAACAAGCACATCATAGACAATAGAACACAACAATTTATCCTGGGAAACCCTTATGGGGCAGAAAACCCAGCAAAACTACTTCAATATAGATTCATTAGAAAGTACACTTTCAATCCTCGTGCAATAACCCAAAATCATAAGTCTTCAATAGAAACTACTCTCATTGACCCTATCTCTCTACTCATGTGAACTTGATGAGTGAGTGAGGTGACCAAATGAGGAGGGTGAGCCTCTTATTTATACTAATCAGTTACTTGACAGTTTTCCCTAACAAGGCCGACTTGTTAATTACACAATAAAATATTATTTTTTGGATTCTTTTAGGATGACATAACTATTAGGGTTTAAATTGACTCTTTCAATAACTTTTACATGATAAAATACATCAATCATTCCCGAACGAAGTACAATACAAATAATACAAATAAACCAAATAAGAATATCTTTCGAAGTTACATTCTTCAACACTCCCTCTTAACAATGAAGGTATTCTTCTATCACCATAACCATCATCTAGTTGCTGCACTTTTATACTATGACCATTGACTTCTAACATCTCTTGAATCTATACAACACCAGAAGTTTTGAACCATCAAATCATACAGTGGGTCCATCCCAGGAGCATACATTATGTCGCACACAACAACCACTTGCGTTACCTCACCCTATATCATGAACCAAGCAATCCATTCAGTGCATCCATCCCAGGAGTGTACATTACATTACATAATGCAACCACCTGCGTTACCTCACAACGTGTCCAAATCATCTCGTGAGTGTATCCTAAGAGACTCAATTACGTCACATAACCCATGACTACCTACTACCACATCACATATCAACATCGGGACAACACAACCTTGTGAGTGTAGCCTAGGAGACTTCATTACATCACATAACCCGTGACTACCTGCTACCACATCACCCCTTGTGGAGAACATCCCAGGTCTGAAACCTGCGTCTCCGCACATGTCTGTTGTCCAACAAAACACTATAGTCAAGAGACTCAATTACGTCACATAAAGTGTCTACCTAAGTTGAAACCTCTGAGGTGTAGTCCAAGAGACTCAATTATGTCACATAACCCATGAATACCCACTACAGCATCGTGACTGTAGTCCAAGAGACTCAATTACATCACATGACCCATGACTACCCGCTACAAATCACATATCAAGTGCATATGCCCAAGAGACTCAATTATTTTACATGACCTGTGAATACCTGCGTCTCACATGTGCTATGTTACTCATCACTCCCTATTGATCTGGACCACCCCAATTTTGTCCCTGAAGTATTCAAACTTCACTCTTGACATAGGCTTGGTCAAAACATCGGTTATCTGCTCCTTTGTCGCTATATACTAGATCCTCATTGCTCCTCTCTATACCATATCCCTAATATAGTGATACCTTATATTGATTTTCATTGACTTATCAAGAAACACTGGGTTCTCAGACAAATTCGCACAACTGTAGTTGTCACAGAGAATACAAGTTGCATCTAACTTGAGATCAAATAGACCTGCACGCAACTTCCGAAGCCACACTACCTCGCAACTTGCCGAATAAGTTGCCATATACTCTACTTTGGCTTTACTAAGTGCCACACTCGTCTGCTTCCTACTAAACCACGGGATCATACCATACCCCAAACTGAACTAGCACCCTGGTGTGCTCTTTCTATCCATGACAACATCGGCCCAATCCTCATCAACATAACCCTACAGGTTAATGCTCTGATCTGATGCCCTAATCAACTGTACCCCTCATGTACCCCAACACCTGCTTTTCCACAACCACGTGAAATCATCTTGGCTCTGCCATATACAGACTCATAATGTTCACCACAAAGCATAAATATGGCCTTGTGTTCATTAAGTACATCAACGAACCAATCATATGTCTGTATACCGTGGAATCCACCATGTCCGAAGAAGTATCACACAACAAATTCAGATTTAATGCCATAGGTGTGGTCGTAGCCTTGCAAACTGTTATGTCAGGAATTTGTTTTTAGCTTTTAACAGCTTGATAACCTTTTTGATCAAGTTTGCTTATTTCTTTGACTTTATTTTTTCAATTACTATAGGAAATTTTGGTATTTATTTTAATTTTTAGGTTTTTTGTCTTTAGATTTATTTTGTTTTTTCTCCTTTAGGTGTTGAAGGGTTTTTAAAGTAATATTATTGAATAATGAAGTCACATTTAGCATCATGAGTATGGTTCAGCTTTTAAACCGCATGCAAAATGACCAAAAGTTGAAAAATAGTGCCAAAATGCAGTTAATTTTATTCTTGTAGCACTGGAGCCCGAAATTAACAAAGAGCGTGCTACAAGAATATCGCAATTCTCATTTTCTCCAATTTTTTAGCCGAAATTTAGCACGATCTCAGTTCTGGAGTGACTAGTTACATGATTTGAGGATTTTATTACATGCTATGTCAGTTTCCATCATGTGAATAGGTGATTTTGATTTATGGAAGGAATCGTGGTCATCATTACTCCAAATACAATTCAGCTTGTCAGAACAGAGGAGTATTTTCAGCAAGATATTACAACACAGCAGGATGTTGTTCCACTTGTCCACCTTGCAGAAATTGAGATGCTAGGTTGTAAAAAAAAAAGCAATTTTTTCATGGATACCCTGGGTCAAACTAGCAGCATTCTCCTTGACAATGGCTCAAAGGTTGAAAGCTTCAATAAGTACAAATTTATATATTCTCAAAATGAGCTTGAAAATACTTCAGGGGAAACTTCTTCTGAATCAGAATGCAGTTGGGAATAGGTAAATGAGGAATATTTCTGAATACATATATTCCCGTGATGAATATTCAATTTTCAAAATTGTAAAGACGATGCCTAGATCTCAATAAGGATAGCTGACATGAAAAAAAAGGAGGCAGTAGAGACAGAATTCTGCTCTATTTTTCCTGTTTTGAGTTATTGAAGTCAAATGCATACCACGAGCTTATGGAGACGAATTTTTGAAAACCAAAGGAGGTTTTTGTTCATAATATACCCATCTACAAAAACCTCTCTCAGTTTTGCAACAGCTGTCAAGGATTGAAAGATTCAGTTTAATCTTTGCAGCCTATTTTCCAAAGATTTTAAATATTTAATATTTTCCTGTTTTAGTGTTCATTTTGCGGGGCAGATTCTGATTGATTGGAGATGAATTTTGAAACACCAAGAGAGGTTTTTGTCCATCACAGACCCATTTAGAAAAAAATCTCTCATTTTTTACACAGGTGTCACCAATTGAGAGATATGGAAGCTTCTTTGAAACCTATTTTCCAAAAATTCGCTATATTTTCCAGGAATCCGATTTGCTATTTTTAGTCATTTAGTTGAGTTAGTTAGTTAATGTAACTGCTGGGTAGTTTCAATTTCGACCTAATGAAGGGGAAATAGAATCACTTCTTTGTAATTATAAAAGAGAGACATTGTACTGAAGGGGGGTTCGATGTTTGGGAGCTTTCAGGAGGTCTTCAAACTCACTTGGTTTTTAGACTTGTTCATGAGTTAAGTACAAAACTCTTGTATGCAGTTGATGATGAAATCATGAGATATATGTGACTTTTACCCTTCAGTTTCCTGTGTTGGCTTCATTTTTTAGATTGTTTAGTTGCTTAATTGATATATTCATTTACTGGTTTATGTTTATATGGTGGTAATGCTTGTCATTTATGTATGAACCTCAATACTGTTTCTGTTGGATCTTGTTAGATATATCATGCATCTTTATCTTCTTTTGCTTATAATTCAGTAGTTATTTTGCTCATGAATGTATTCCCTGTGTGTTCCCAAAGTTCACAACCAAAAACACATTACAGAAACCTTTAAACTTTGTTTTCTTTATTGAATTTTGTTTGAGATTGTGTTGGCTTGTTTCTCTGGCCTTGGAAACAATTTCTGGCACAAACATCTTTGGCACCGTTGCCGTGGATGAAGCTGAAGCATATCTTCCCTGGGATACTTATCAGTTTTCCTGATTTAAGAGGTGGACTTGAACCAACAATTTTTAAAGGCTATTTTCACCAAGTTTGACAGAGTGGCTACTAGAGGAGTTGGAAGAATTAGAAAGTTTCATTTATCCCCAGCTTTATGCAGCCTTAATTAATTTGAACCACTGTCACCCCTTTCTCTTTCTGAGAAGAAGAAACAAAATCTGTCCTGACAAATTGATTGGCGACTCCACTATTTGAACATGTAGAGACCAATGTCCATGGAAGCTATTCTGGCTCGAAGGTTTGCCCCTTTCAATTTTTCTGATATTCCTGGTTTTCCAAATCCAGTACCTATTATGGATGTTTGGGGAGATTGTCTTCCACGGTTTAGAGAAAGCAAAGAGGATAATCCTTCAGATCACCTCATTAAATTTCATTAATGTATGGTCCAGTTAAATATCTAGCATGAAGATGTGCTCATGAAGATGTTCATGTATTCACTTGAAAAAGATGCACGAGATTGGTATTTTTCTCTTCCCACTGCTAGCATCTCCTCACTAAAGAATTCCACACATGTTTTCAGAAACATTGTAAGTATATGTTCCCAGCTGAACTCTTTTTAAAAGATTGTTGTGAGCAGGCTGTTGTTTATCATACAATTTCTGATTCAAAAAACCATGATGATGAGTACAATCAAGGGTTCAAAACATGTCATGAAGAAGTTGAAGTTTCAGAATTTGTTGAAAATGAAAAGGTAACATTTTCAATTACTGTTGTTAAGGAAGAATGCCATGATCATTATGATAATCAAGTTGTTGTTTTAGGTCAGTTTGAGGATTATCCAAGTGAAGAGATCAGTAGAGATAGTTTGGAACATTCTCATAATGATTTCAACAGCCTTAATAATAGTTTGAATGCAAATCCTTTTGAAGATCAATCTCTAGTTCAACAAACTTTTGAAAATCAGTGTTGTGTTAAAGATCAGTTTTGTATTGAAGGAAAAGATGAACCTTTAGCATTATCATTCAAAATTTCTCAGAATACTCCTTGCTATGATGAAGAGATTAGGGTTCCAAGACAAGAATTATGTGATGAATTAGACTCTATCGCTTTTGGTTTTGATATTAAATTTGATGAAGGCCAGGTTGTTCAAAAATTTTCAGAAGTTGCTTACATTCATGGTTATGATAAATCTGCTGTTCAAAATCATTATGAAGATGGTCTAATTTTTAATAAATATGATGATGAAATTGAAAAGAAAGACCCAGAAATTTGTGAGGAGTGTGATATGTTACAATCTAATCAGCAGATTCAAGAATGCATTCAGTCTATTATCCTTGAACGGCAAAAGCCAATGCCTAATAGTCATTCATTTGAAGACAGTGTGGAAAAGGAGGTTCAACTTATTGACATTATTAATGATACTATCCAAAAAGATCCAAAGCAAATTCAGGCTGATCCAGATATCTTTTATCGCCAATGCATGATTGATATTCATGGAACAAAATATTCTTATGGATAGCCTGTCTTTTTCATAGAGCGGGAAGAGGTAACTCATGGAAATTTTTATGATCCAGTAGCATATTATTTAGATTCAATACCAGGTTATAAATCTGTTATTTCAGAGACACTATTTGATGAAAGTGGGTATAAGTTGTTAAATCTCTGCTCTTCATGTTTTCCAATATTTCTGATTATATATATATTTGGAGTTGGAAACAAGTTTTGGTGGGTTGATCAAATTCTTTCTTGGTTACATTGGAAATGGGATTTCGATTTGATTCAGTAGATGGAAGGTTCCTCAAAGAAAGAGAGTTGTTTTTCATTGTACATACCGGTGTGAGTGAAGTAGAATAAAGACTCCATAGCCCAATGGAATTTCGTAGACAGGTAGATAGAAGACAGAAGACACTCGTCTACAGGTTCTTGAAGCCTCACACGGAGAACTTCATCCCGCAGCTAGAGCCAGATGTTATGTCAAGAATTTTTTTTTGCCTTTTAACAGCTTGATAACCTTTTTGATCAAGTTTGCTTATTTCTTTGACTTTATTTTTTCAATTACTATAGGAAATTTTGGTATTTATTTTAATTTTTAGGTTTTTTGTCTTTAGATTTATTTTGTTTTTTCTCCTTCAGGTGTTGAAGGGTTTTTAAAGTCATATTATTGAATAATGAAGTCACATTTAGCATCATGAGTATGGTTCAGCTTTTAAACCGCATGCAAAATGACCAAAAGCTGAAAAATAGCGCCAAAATGGAGTTAATTTTATTCCTGTAGCGCTGGAGCCCGAAATTAACAAAGAGCGTGCTACAAGAATATCGCAACTCTCATTTTCTCCAATTTTTTAGCCGAATTTAGCACGATCTCAGTTCTGGAGTGACTAGTTACGTGATTTGAGGATTTTATTACATGCTATGTCAGTTTCCATCATGTGAACAGGTGATTTTGATTCATGGAAGGAATCGTGGTCATCATTACTCCAAATACAATTCAGCTTGTCAGAACAAAGGAGTATTTTCAGCGAGATATTACAACACAGCAGGCTATCATTCCACTTGTCCACCTTGCAGAAATTGAGATGCTAGGTTGTAAAAAAAAAAGCAATTTTTTCATGGATACCCTGGGTCAAACTAGCAGCATTCTCCTTGATAATGGCTCAAAGGTTGAAAGCTTCAATAAGTACAAATTTACATATTCTCAAAATGAGCTTGAAAATGCTTCAGGGGAAACTTCTTCTGAATCAGAATGTAGTTGGGAACAGGTAAATGAGGAATATTTCTGAATACATATATTCCCATGATGAATATTCAATTTTCAAAATTGTAAAGACGATGCCTAGATCTCAAGAAGGATAGCTGACATGAAAAGAAGGAGGCAGTAGAGACAGAATTCTGCTCTATTTTTCCTGTTTTGAGTTATTGAAGTCAAATGTAGACCAAGAGCTGATGGAAAGGAATTTTTGAAAACCAAAGGAGGTTTTTGTTCATAAGATACCCATCTACAAAAACCTCTCTTAGTTTTTCAACAGCTGTCAAGGATTGAAAGATTCAGTTTAATCTTTGTAGCCTATTGTCCAGGGATTTTAAATATTTAATATTTTCCTGTTTTAGTGTTCATTTTGCGGGGATAATTTTGATTGATTGGAGATGAATTTTGAAAAACCAAGAGAGGGTTTTGTCCATCCCAGACCCATTTACAAAACCCTCTCTCAGGTTTTACACAGGTGTCACCAATTGAGAGATATGGAAGCTTCTTTGACACCTATTTTCCAAAAATTCGCCATATTTGCCAGGAATCCGATTTGTTATTTTTAGTCATTTAGTTGAGTTAGTTAGTTAATGTAACTGCTGGGTAGTTTCAATTTTGACCTAATGAAGGGGAAATAGAATCACTTCTTTGTAATTATAAAAGAGGGACAAAGAGACTGAAGGGGGGTTCGATTTTTGGGAGCTTTCAGGAGGTCTTCAAACTCAGTTGGTTTTCAGACTTGTGCATGAGTTAAGTACAAAACTCTTGTATGCAGTTGATGATGAAATTATGAGATATATGTGACTTTTACCCTTCAGTTTCCTGTGTTGGATTCATTTTTCAGATTGTTTAGTTGCTTAATTGATATATTCATTTACTGGTTTATGTTTATATGCTGGTGATGCTTGTCATTTATGTATGAACCTCAATACTGTTTCTGTTGGATCTTGTTAGATATATCATGCATCTTTATCTTCTTTTGCTTATAATTCAGTAGTTATTTTGCTCATGAATGTATTCCCTATGTGTTCCCAAATTTCACAACCAAAAATACCTTACAGAAACCTTTAAACTTTGTTTTCTTTATTGAATTTTGTTTGAGATTGTGTTGGCTTGTTTATCTGGCCTTGGAAACAATTTCTGGCACAAACACAATCCATCATGCTGAATCGCTTCAGGATATCTACCACATATTTTCCTGAACTCATGAAAAGTTCCTTTGGATTCTACCACACCTCAAGACACAAAAAATAGTGCATCATACCTAGGTCTTTCATCTCAAACTATGCGGAAATCTCCCTCTTCGTTTCTGTTATGAGCTTATCATCAAATGTCAGAAACAAATCATCTACATACAAGAGTAGTATCACTGGATTTCCCTCTTAAACCTTGTAGTAAAGGTTGGATTCCTCTTTACTCTTGGTAAAGCCGAATCTTGTCATAAATCCATCAATCATGTCGTACGACGTCCTGGGTGCCTGTTCAAAACTTTACAAGGCCTTCTTCAATATGCAAACATGCACCTTCCTGTCATATGTCTCCAATCCTAGTGGTTTCTCCATGTACACTTCCTCCTCTACTACGCCATTCAGGAAGGTGGTCTTCACATCCATCTGATGTACCTTCCACTTCATTACTACAGCTATAGAAAGTATAGATCTTATCAAAGTTTATCTAGCCATGGGTGCAAATGTCTCCTCATAATCTATACCTTCTTTCTAGGAGAATCTTCAAGCCACAAATCTTGCCTTGTATTTCAGGACACTTCTGTATGCTGCATGCTTTATCTTATAGATCCATTTGGAAGACACTGTACTGACTTCCCTTCTAGTCTCGAAACCACATCCCATACATCATTCTTCATGATCAATTGATACTCCTTGATCATCGCATCCTTCCATACTTTCTTTTTGGTTGCTTCTGGGCCCTCGCACAAAGTTGAGGGACCCTTTAGGTGCAATCATGCATTCACAAAACGCGATAGAATTCAGCAAATTGAAAATGCATGCACGTTTATTAGAACTAGGCATGGACGGAATCTGACCCTTCCTTGTCAATTAACATGTAGGATAGGATTCAAAAATGTGTGCGCATTATTGCAATCATCAAAACCTTATTCAATCATTTATTTAATAGTTTCTATTGGTTAGGAGGTTAAATAAGGATTTGGTGTTAGGGGCTCAGGGATTAGAGATGGGGGTGGTTAGTGGTAGGGGAAGGGATATTAAGAGAGAGCGAGAGGGGGGTGAGAGAGAGAGGTGTAGAATCAAGGAAGAGAGAGTGAGAGAGGGTGGGTTAGTTAGGGGTAAGGGGCTAGGAGGGGATTTAGCGAGGGGGAGAGAGAGAGAGATTGAGAGAGGGGGTTAGTAATGGTTAGGGGGGGGGAGGAGGGAGAGAGAGAGAGAGGAGAGGGTTTTATTTGTACGGAGTGAGAAAGAGAGATGCGAGGTGTGGTTAGAGGTAGGTGGAGGTGTAGGGAAGAGAGAGAGAGACTGAGAGAGCCCGGGTTAGTAAGGGCTAGGGAGAGGAGTGGAGAGAGATAGAGATGAGGGGGTTTCATTCATCCATTTTTCAAGTTCTAAAACCAAAATGGATGAATGAAAAATTAATTACGTTTAATTAAAAAATAACAAATTAAGAAATAAAAAAACCATGAACCTGATAGCACAATTCACATATGGAATCTCCTTTTATGTGGGACCAACGCTCTAGACATTACTGTGAGCATACTATGGAGAAGAAAAAAGAGATTGGGATGAAGAATTAAATAATAAACACTCAATAAAGATAAAACTTTCATTCTTATCTGTCCCCTAAACCATAAAGCGCCCCTACCTCCAAGGTACCAGAACAGGCACAAGGATTCTCCATATTTCCTTTATTGTCCTCTTCCTGACAAATACAACATTCAGCCAGTGTAGCATCTCCACTCTCCATGGGTGGTTTCTATTTGAAAACAAAATGATAAACATTACTAGGAACTCAAGCTGCTCTTCAAAACTTTAAAATAAAAAAAACTAATATCAAATAAAAATGCCCAACTATACAAAAATGAACGAGTTCGCCCTCTTCACCTTTTTCTCTTGGAGTTTATGTTAGGTTCTCTTAGTCTGGTCTGCACTTGCCACTTAGTCTGATACGAATTATGGTCACTGGACAATCTGTTGCAGGTAAGAGTTATACTTAAACTCCTTACTTTGGTTTTAGAACCGGTGTGTATTCTGATTCTGGTTTCAAACCATCTGATTCAACTTTATAGGTGGACTAGAGATCGATAAACCTTTTATGGCCTACCCAGCTGGCATTTTTAACCATAGAAACTAACCCGATAGAGTCACAGGGGTATTATTTATCAAATTCATTTAAGCATGTTGAGTGGAGTATTTCGATCTTTTTAGGACCCGAACCTGCCAGTTGGTCGAGCTTGCTTACACATCATCGATATATCGGTCCAAAATTTATGTGATTTTAAACAAAGGAGCATGCGCACCTTTGAACTAGGACGAGGTAAAATGAGCTAGGTTGAGGGCAATAAATGTTGTATTTTTTCACACAATCTAACTGAAAATGGTTGCAGAATTGGGAGAGATAACTCCCTCCAAACAATAGCCAGCACATATCTTCAAAACAAGGTTAAGGGTGGGAAACAAATTTTAAAACAAGTAATAATATTCACTTTATACAAAGTATAAATTATTGCTACATGGAAGCTTCTCGTAAATTGAGATCATATTAGCAGCCTCCGTTATTAATTTGTATGATGTTGCAAGGATTTTGTAATGTGAACAGGTCTTTCTCTATGCTCCAAACATGGAAACCATTAACTAATTAATGTCATCGTTAAATGCAAGGTAAGCATCCCTATAATGCCATAAAGGAAAGAGTTCATCATTTAAAGCATCAACGTACTGGATGTTCAGCCATCGTCCAAGTGGCTTGCATATGCATCTAGAGTTTAATTTTAATCATTCATGTTACGTCCAATTGAATTTTAATGGAGTCTGGGTTCCCATGCTCCCATCAAATTAGGCCCATCACTGAATGAAATGAAGCTAGCTAAGGTGTTGAATTTAAATCATTCATGTCATGTCCAATTGAATTTTAATGGAGTCAGTGAAGCTATCTAATGTGCTCATTGATGGTTAGCCTATGGAATTCAAATTAGGACCGTGCCTAAATGAAGCTATCTAATTCTATGGTAGTCAAATTAGGCCCATCACTAAATGAAGCTATCTAATGCAATATTTGATGGTTAATCTACGATACAAATTGAGTCATTTAATTCTTGCTAAGGCGATGGTTAGTCTATGGCAGTAGATTCTTGTTGGGTGGAAATCACATATATCCAATGGTTGATAGTTAGCATATGGCGGTAGACTCTTGTTGGGTGGAAATCACAGATAATCATTTTGTATGTTGATTTTAATCTATGGCGGTGGCGGTAATTGAGTCCATTTGATTCTTTCCAGGAAGAAATCACAGATGATCATTCATTCCATATATTCTTTGTATCCAAACATTCACAACCACCGTTTATGCCTGCCACGGCTTCTTTAGACTCTTCCAGTTCCAACCAAGCTTCATTTCAGGATTTCAAGCTGTTATTGCTTTTGTTCTGGCTCAAGTGACTAGTGCTAAGTTTTCGTGAAATTGGTTATTGGTTTCTGGACTTGAAAAGCCACTGAAATAACACCCTATTTTTGTTGGACCTGCAAGCTAGCCTAGTCACACCGGCACCAAAAGGATGTATATTCAATTCTGAAATATTTGCTTCTTTGATCAGATTACTATTTAATGGATTTCCAGTCTTCTTCAGCTTTTTTCCTTACACACTGAAACATGTCACCTTGAACATAGGGTTTCTAGAATTCATACTGAATGATGCTTCCCCGCCCTTCAAATTTTGGTTTCTAACACTGCTTGTAAAATACAAATGGAGTTAATTGTTCGTTAAATGATGAAGATGATGATGCATCATCATCACCATATTCATCATCATCATCATCATCATCATCACCATCATCTTCATCTTCATTATCATCATTGTCATCTTCACCATCATCTTCATCATCCTCATCATCATCATTTCCATCTCCATCTTCCTCGTCATCATCATCATCATCTTCATCATCATCGTTGTGGTCATCATCATCATCATCATCATCATCATCATCATCATCTTCGTCCTCATCATCATCATCATATTAATCATCATCATTATCTTCATCATCATCATCATCATCATCATCGTCATCACCCTCTTCCTCATCATCATCTTCATCATCATCATCACCCTCTTCTTCATCTTCATTAGCATCATCTTCATCGTCATCATCATCATCATCGTTGTCGTCGTCGTCATCTTCATTATCATCTTCATCGTCTTCATTATCAACATCATCATCATCATCATCATCTCCATGACAACGACAATGATGATGACGATGATGATGAAGATGGTGATGGTGATGATGAGGAAGATGATGAAGATCATATGTCTCTTCTCTATCTCACCCCCTTTATCTCCATCAACCACTTATAAACATAAATTTGTGAAGTTAATAATGCTCGCGCGTTTTGTAAAGAAGAAACATGCTCGTGTTTCATCTAACAATAAGCATGCCAACCAAATATTTGAATTTAACTATAACGCGCGCAGGTTATTTGAATTTAAATATAATGCGTGCACATTCCTAAGCCCCTAATCACCCGCGCCTGTGTGTCAGTCACAGTCCTATGTGGTTGGTTCGGACTTACCAGACCTGTGCTATGGAATTTACTGAATCGTAGCTAGCTAATTAGACATTTCTACCATTTTTCTCAATATGCTTGTTTTTCACCGCTCTCTACAGCATGACATACATGACCATTATCGACAAAATTTTAGACATAGATACAAATTTTTATGCAGATTCCAAATATGTAATTTTTCAAAAAAAATATTGAGATTTTCTATTTATTTCCTAATTTTCTTGTGTCATCACTCCTTAAGTCAAAAAACATAATGTTAGTGTTTATTCCGTAACTTTTTCATTTCACAACCATTTAAAAAAAAATTGTATGTTGCACTAGTATACACTGACCTCTACATGCTATAAAAAATCCAAGTCAAAATACGGCATTAAGGCCTTCAAAGGCTGCACCCACATTTGATGTACTGTTCTCGAGGTTTGATCACTTACATAATTAAAAAAATAAAAAATAAACATTTAATTTTGGAAAAATAGTGTTGCACTAGTGCTACGGATTCTATACATGTCTACCAATTTTTGTATCCTGAAACCGTCATTTAGGCACTGAAAGGATGCACCCACAAAAGCATATACCTTATCATTTGCCAAAAAAATAAAAAGTGACTATTAGAAAAAATGAAATTTGACATAGTTATGTAAATTTTCAATACTTAAAACTTATATATTCATAAAGGTGACTCAATTTCCTATGTTTCATATTTTTTACTCGATGCAAGATATCTTGTGTAAGTATCTCAAAAAAACAAAGTAATTTGCGAAATGTCTGATTTTTCAATTTTCTATTGCATCTAACACACCAAAAGTGACCCTCATTAGCTTGCACATGCCCTTCTTCATAACTGAAAGGTTTTGCATCAATGATATCACACACCAAGGCTACATAGTTGGAATATGGTCGAGGTATCTTGCTTTCTCTGGAGGTCCCTTATGGAGCACCATACTTCTCTGCATCTATAATAATGTCTCATGCCCAGGCTGGTCTTCTCTTGTGAGTGTTCACTTCTCGAGGTGGATCTACAAGTCTCTATGGTTCTGTCATATCATGGTCTTTTGGTTCTTTTGGAATCATCTCTTCCATAATTGTGTCTCTAACTATGAGAGCTTCAATTTCTTCTTCATGTGCTTCATTGGAGTGAACCTACCTCGATCTGTTGAAATCTAGATATATTCATCAAGGGTATCATTGAAGTGGGGCCATGCTTGTATGACCTCCTTGCTTTCATTACCCTTATTGCTTACACAATATTCCATTTATATCTTATGGGTAGTAAAAATCAAAGTTGACAATACTAAGTAGTGTGGGAAGTATAAGTAAACCCGTTGGGTCTATGGACACTCGTTGGCAGTGGTTTTATGATTATATAATAATAAGGCATCTTCGTCAGGGCTACATATGCTCACGGGAAACAAAGTAATGTCAAGTTAAAGAGAGATGAGGAACACATATAGCCAATCCGTTGCTCGCACAAATTGAATTTTTTAGGTTACACCTTGTATCAATTGTTTGGGGATTGTATGATGGTAAATAATAAATCTCATACATTAATTTGAAGCGAAGATTTGTAAATTGAATTTTCTATTAAGTGCAAATTTCTTTCAAAGTTCATAATTTTATGGAGGTACCCATTATTTAAAGTTTTATCTTTACAATTATTGAAATTATCTTTATTATTAGGTATGTGTAAGTCTTTCAAATAATATTGGACAATGACAACTACTTATCCTAGTGTGTCACCATTTGTTGGGCCTCCAACAAATCCCCATAAATTTTGCAAAAAATTAAGGGGACCCCATCTAAATTTTGTAAATACTTGGCTTTCATCTACCTTTAATTCTATTTGATTTGAAAAGGTGATTTTATGATGGTTTCCTTCCTTCAGTGTTTTCTTTGAATGCTCTATGGTCAATGCTAATTTTTCTTTATGAGGTCATTTTATGATGTTTTGATGGTTTCTTTTCTCAGACACTTAATGTTTTACTCATTGGTTCATCGAATTTATCTTTCATGAGATTAATATCTTATGGTTTGGTTCATCTATGTTGTTTGACTCTTTAGGCTTCCTTGTTGCTCAAAAATGCTTTGCATGCTCTTATTTGAACTTATTTGATTCAATTCCATGCCTCGATTCATTTGAATTAGCTTAATTTAATGTTTAAAGAGTCTCACAAAGGTTTAGCTTGCAATTCATCAATGAATTTTTGGGCATTTTGGTAGGCCGACAGAATTCTAAGACTAGAATCTCAATTTTAAAACAATTCAATCACCATCTTTAGATACTACATATCAAAGTATGGAAACAAACTTTTAGTTTTGAAGTTGAATAGTGTATCAATTTTTACAACCCTTAAACATTGAATTAAAGTTTTGCAATTTTATAATTTTATGCAACTTTCAATAATTTAATTAAGGCTTATTCCCATATAACTCAATTGCGTCTCAAAAACATATAATGTAAAGATTCGATAATTTTCAAATTAAGCAAGCCACATCAATTTTTATGGAGCTTTTACTTTCATTAGAAAACGTTTTTGTGTTATTTTCCTCATTTGATTATTCTGTTGGAATAGATAATTCCTACTTATCTATTATGAAGTAGAATCAATCCACGTGAGTTGTGTGATCCTAGATTGGTGTGTGTGGTTGAGACATTTGCTCAACCTACTTTCCTATCATTGGAATAAGTTAGATCTTATAACAACCAGTGAGCTCTATATAATGAGCCACACATATATTGTAATCATGTATTCATTTTTTCATTAATTCAATTGATAGTGTTTGTTAATTTGATATCAGAGCTGAGGGCCTGGGCCAACTCCCTCACGGGAGTGCCCAGGATCCCGATCCTGAGGGGTTCCAATTTTTTGCACAGCCCGTGAAGGAGATAGGGCTGCTGCAATTCCAGTTTGAGGGATGTGCCTGTGCGTGATGAGCTGGGATCGATAGCCTGAAAGGAGAGTCGCTGCATTGAACCTGACGCGCAAACAGCCAGGGGACGCGTAAGGCTGGACGGTTCAGCAATCTCTGCCGTGAAGTAGCCGTGGAGATCACCATTGGAGTGGAGATCACCATTGAAGGAGAAGCGTTGAAAGAAGCCGAAATTAAATTTTTTTAACCATTGCCATTGTTTCCTGAGTGAGCTGAGCCACCGTGGTGAGCGTGCTGAAGCTGCCATCTATTTTTTTTGTTTACACGCCGTGTTGAGTGTTGGGCGTTTCCTCCACCCTCCACCCTAGAGAAGCGGAAGGAGTGCCGTGTTGTTTGTGTGAAGATCTTTCTGCATTCCCATCACCGTGAAGGAGGTAGATCTACGTGGTTGAGAGGCTGAGAGACAGATCCTGTTGTATTGAGCACGTGAATGCCCTTGTGCCATTGTGAGGAGGCCGTGAGTGCCATCGTGAAGGAGGTAGATCTGCGTGGAGACCTCCGTGTGGAGAGCTGCGTGGGGAGCCAAGTGTGGAGATCGCCTAGTGAGCCGAAAGGCTGGAGATCAGCATGGAGAGAGCGCCTGAGAAAGCGCCTGTCATCTGAGAAAGCACCTGCCATCTACCCATGTGAAGGAGGAGAGAGCGCCTGTCATCTGCCCATGTGAAGATCGCTGCATGTGAAGATCGCAGCCCTATGTGAAGGTGGAATATCGCATAGTCCATCACCGTGCATGCAGAATTTGAGATCAGCCTGTTATTTTGCCAGAGATCAGAGTGGAGAATAGCGTGATCCGAACCAAAGCTGAAGGCTGAATGCTGTGACCTGGAGATCGCTGCCAGTGAAGCCGCACTCGAATCGTGAAGGGAAGTCCCTTGCCTGGAAGCTACACATGCTGTGTATGAGGAGATCGTTGTGTGGAGAGGAGATATAGTTTCCTGTTATTCACGTTGTTGTTGCTACCGAGGAGCCACCGATTTGCAGCTATGAGGGATCACTAAAACAATGAAGAGATGAAGGAGCCGCAACTAAAGGAAACCACTGCTTGGATGCATGTGAGTCCGTGGGATCTGTGTGGAACTTTGAATATAGCCGCTCATTGATGCTGTGAGGAGCCATGTTCAACACTTCAACCTTGTGGTTGTGCAGTACGATTTGGTGCTTGCATGGAATGTGCAGAAGTAATCTGCTTATGTGGAGTATCCCAGCATGAAGAAAAGGAATCTAAGGAGGACACTATTTATTTGGTGTAAAGATTTATGTGCTGTGAAGTGCACATTATGTTGTGAAGCAGAGATATCACTGCCAATGGTAAATCGGATTATTGCCTGCAGTCATGTTGTTGTTGCCAAGTTGAAGTTCATTGTTCTTGGAGTCATTGCTTGGAGGTGTTATAGCGAAATGAAGTGAGATGTACGTGCCCATTCCGTCGGACTCACACAACCTTTAATTCGAGTAAGATAGTGTGATTGAGTTGTTATTGATATTTCTTGTTTGAAAGTGTGATGATAGTTATTTTTGTGTGAAATGGTTCTGTGTGTCTTGGTCATTAATGAAATGATGTAAAAGGGCTTTGAAGTTATGATGTTTTATGTACCTGATTGAAATGTTGTAGGGGGTGCATGATCGGTTGTACCCGACACCCCAGGTTATGGTCCAAGCTTAGCCATGGGCAAGCTATTTCCCCATGTTGTTGTAAGACCTGTCTCAAGTGTTCAGGCATACGTGTTGTGGTGCGTAATTGCACTGAGTTATCCCTCTTATTCATAGAGTGGATGTGTTATCAAGTTGTGGAATAGACCACTATAAGCAGTACGGGGGTGACAGGTGTACCCGTAGCCTGAACTTGATGAAGGTCGAAGAAGCGAAAGTCTTCGATTCAGGGGGGGAAAGTTGAGACGGAAGAATCTCAACTTTCCACAACAGCTAGCCATCTGTTGAAGAGGAGCTGCTGCGTAAGGTTGGAAAGATCGCTGCCTGTGTGCAGCATTGTGAATCGTTGTTGTTGTGAGATCACCGTGTGGGAGATCCGCTTTGTGAAAACACTGCAAAATTAGCTGTTGTTGTTGATCTCTTGATCTGCTCGTGAGAAGATTAGGGACTGCTGAGAAGGAGGCTCATTTATATAATTAAAGAGGAGCAGATCATTGCCACTGTGGAATCGCTTGCAGGATTGCTATAGCTGATAAAAGGAAGCCACTGGTAAATTGGTCCTTTACCCGTCGTGTGCAAAGGTGGAGCCGTGTCAAATTGAGGTGAAACTCTGTCATTTCTGTTGTTGTTCTTATGGCGTGTGAAGATGGCGTGCAGAGAAAAGCAGTGGGTTGAAAGCCGATCATGTCTTTCTGTCAAAACTGTGAGATTTGTGGAAGTGAAGAGATGAAGATATGACCATATAGATATTTAGATAAGTAGTCATTAAGGGAGAGTGTTGGAATAGATAATTCCTACTTATCTATTATGAAGTAGAATCAATCCACGTGAGTTGTGTGATCCTAGATTGGTGTGCGTGGTTGAGACATTTGCTCAACCTACTTTCCTATCATTGGAATAAGTTAGATCTTATAACAACCAGTGAGCTCTATATAATGAGCCACACATATATTGTAATCATGTATTCATTTTTTCATTAATTCAATTGATAGTGTTTGTTAATTTATTCTTCTCCTTAATTACGATGCTTATTGTTTATATGCCAAGTACACATCCCTAGCATGATTATAAATTCAAATTGAAATACATGCTTAGGTTCATGAGAAGCATGGTGGAATGATGTCAATTGTTAAGGAATTCCTTGATTCGGACATGTGTTTAATCACTTATATAATTATTAAAGCTCCATTAAGTGATTGATTATAATGTTAGTACTTATCAATACTTTTAAACTAGGACCCTTTTGTTTGGACTATGTACTATATGAAGAGGAGATTTTTGTTTTTCAGTTATTGAGATCACTTTTTTCTAGTTATTGGTTTATATAAAGAATTCTAAGTTATATTTGTTTTTTTCTCACATCTATTAAATTTTATATATTTGTAATTTCATCTAATTACTTAAGCCAAAATATATTTTCTATGAAAGTGATTTTAGACTTAAAATGAAAAATATTTTAATTATTTTAAGAAGAAATACAACTCTTGTTGTTTTGAGAATTCAATGAATTTCTGTAAATTTTGTCTTAATTTTCACTTCAAATTAATACATTTAAAATGATTGAGATGAGCTTCAATATTGTTTATTAAAAGTCAATTTTTGAACCTGTAACCTCCACGAAAATAACACATGTTTTTAACTATTAAACCCATTTAGGTGCTATGATAAGTCATATAAACTATTAAAATAAAGACACTATATGCTTAAAATAAGATCGAACCAATGAAGGGTTAAAAACCAATACAAACCATGTCTTTATGTGTCTTGGGCTATAAAGTTTTGATGTATGCTGATTGATTAAAAGTAAGGCAATCTTTTATTTTACTTCTCTACATGAATAGACTAACGAAAAACCATGTATACCAGCGCATCAATGAGCCATTGTTACGTATGGATTCATCACTACTACCAAGATCGCTCCATTGGTCAGAAAAGGAGATCGCTTAGATTGATCGCTAGAAAAAGGGAGAAAGGTAACTCGCCAAAGAATTTGAAGCCGAAGATATAATGGGATTACATTTTTTCATGTGATTAAACCTCAAGGAACCTCCAAGAAGCACCACGTTACCGAGCAAATTGTTGGGAATTACAATCACGAGATTGCTGAGCAAGTAAATGTAATCTCCACGAAAATTGTGCCATTTCATAACCATGCATGATGCACTGAGAAAGGAACCTCAGGCTCCTTACAAAGAAGAGTAATACAGTCAGATTGCAAATTGTTTCCAACTCACCACTGGATGGCTGCCATGAATATTGGTAAAGCTTCCACGAATCTACATAAATAATGCTTCCAAGCCGCTCTCTCATTTGGATCACCACGCCAGCAATATATATGCTATGATTTCACGATTCTAGGGTTAAGTCATTAACATCAACACCATAAGAGGATCTCTTTTCCAAGCCACCATGTCATTTAACCATTAAATTGATGGAATCTTCCAGGAATTCATTGTACGATATTGTTATCAAACTTTTAAAGATTGCACCAGATTGGATAGCAACTGTCACCAAATCGCGTTGTGCAGATCTCTATCAAAGAATTGCGAGTCTATTAGAATTCAATCAATTGCTTATTCTGAAGATATTTCTACCACTTCATGGATCAAGACTATTGTAAACTCTAATTCTTAACCCTAGCCACTACGATATCGCAGAGGTTACACTAAATCCAAGCTCGTATTAATTTCCAGCGTGCTGCCAAAACGTGGAGGTTGGATGCTAGAATTCCAAGTTTTGAACTATCGAGGTATCGTGTCATAAAATCGTTTTACTCGGTACCACCAAATATGCAAATAGAAGACTGTGAAGGTGCCATCGTCGGGAAGTTGAGACTATTGTACAAAATCTTTCTAACAGAAATCAAATGATAATGCACATGTTTGCCAAAAAAGTGTCACCATTTTTTGCAAAGATTCACTCAAAATATAGGAGATTATTGAAGACTCTGCCAAACTGATTATTGGGACGTTAGAGTTTAAGTATGATCACTTCACATTTTTTTTTGCTGCCATTTAATTTTGTGTAAGAAAGTTGATATTTAATTTTGTGTAAGAAAGTTGTTGAAGAAATCAGTGATAGCTTCAATGGAGCATGGGCAGCCCAGAAATTCGTATGGCAAATATGGGCTCTGTTTCTTTGACCCAGTGGATCACTTGTATATTTATCAAAAGAGAATCAACTCGATTTCTAGTGAATTACCATACTAGAATGCAAGTTTTTCTCCAGATCTAGAGGAAAGATTGTAAACATTTATCAGTATAGATCCATATCTCCAAGATGAGTACAGAAAGAGTTACACATTTCTCCTTACTCGGCTATAGAATGCACCTCTGAGCCACAATGAGATGTGAGGTTTGAGGTTTGTGAAAAAGGGCCATAAACCACTAGTCTATTGGAAAGAATATAGATGAGTTTAGGAAATCTTAGATCGTTGAGCAACAGAGAATATGATGAAAATTGCTGCCACGATGAGATGCCATCAGGAATACTCCAATCGCCACCAAATCGCCTCGCCAACTCATTGAGCTCTTCATTTGATTGCCAAAATTTAGTTGTTTTGTTTTATTTCTTTAGTTTGTTATTTTTAGATCATAGTTTAGATGTAGTTTTGATTTTATTTCATTTCACTTTGTTTTTAGATTTGATTTTGTTTATAGTTTGTTTGATTTTTTATTGCATATTTAAAGGATAAATATCAACGAAGCACATGACATGAAATCTGAGAAATCTGAGGGTTTTGCATTGTTAAATCACCTTTGGTTTTTCTGACATCATTGACATCATTGAAAGATTGACAGGTTGAGGATCGTGGAGGTCGGACATTAGCAAAAGAGGAGAGAGAACAGATTTTGTTTGTCAAAATGCAATGATTTTGCTGGTTGAAGGGGTCGTGTTTTATTGAGAAGATAAAGCAAAGGCTCACTACGCATGTGCAGTAGAAAGAGGTCAACTCATCAAAAATTACGACCAGAATGGAGGGGATTTCGAGAAGTTCGTTCCAGCGATTTGAAGGCACCTCATTGCTTATATAAAGAGCAGGAAATTGACAGAGGAATGTTTTCTAAAATTCTGTAGTTTCCACTGTATATTGATATGGTACTGGAGATCCTTCCTCCCAGTCTTTGACATGATTTGAATAGAAATATGTAATCTTTTGTGCCAGAGGTTTCCAATACAAGACCAAGAGATTGTTGTGGGACTGTTTTTGCCAGTAGTATTTTGTAAGATTTATTTTATATTTATACATCTGAGCATATATTAAATTAAAAGGTTTTATTATTTTTTGCAATTATTGCTTTTTATTTGATTGACCAAGCAGTTGCAGAATCTAATGCGTAAGAATATGCTAAGGATTATTAATGATGTTTGCTTATTGTTTTAACCTTGAAATATTGAAGAATTTAAAGGCATTGCTATTTATTTAATTTTCTTTAAATTAATAGCTTAGATCAAATTAGTGATCAAATCATAATTTTATGCATCTAGCCCTTTTAAAACTTTTCTCCCATGGATAGGATTTACGTAAAAATATCTTAGATTAAACGAGTTTTTATGTTGTTACTGAAATTGTTTTTCTGTAGCTACTAAATTACACTTAGATTAGATTGCAGATTAGGTTTATATTTAGATATTTAGGATCACTCAACTATTAAGCATCCCACGAGGGAGCTACAAAATAATTAGTGGCAATGGGGCCCACATTCCCATGATAAGAAGCAACTATACCAAATGATTTAGGGTATGCTTTAATAATCTCTATCCCTTTTGTGTTGAGAGTGGTCAATTCCTCCTATCAACACAGTCCCAACATTATTTGTGGACCCGATCATGCTCACTTCAAGGGATTTTGTTAGATTTGGATACTATAATAGAACAACCCTATGAGTTGTATTGATATCGATTTTCCAATGTTGAATAATGTATTGTGATGTTCTGATTACGATGCACTATGGTTATGTGCTGTAAACAATGTCTTTATACATTACCTCTCTTTTTAGAATACCTATGATTTTTTCTCTTTTCTTTTATGTCATATTGTTCAAAAGGGAGGTTCCCCAACATGATTTTTTCTCTTTTCTTTTATGTCATATTGTTCAAAAGGGACGTTCCCCAACATGATTTTTTTGACAACTAGTTAACCTACAAGGCCCTTGTAGAGAAACAATTTGGACATCACTATACACAAGTTAAGAAAAAATAATGGAGGAAAATATATAAACACAAATTTACTAATGATTTCTTTACACGTGGAATTCAAATGCAACATATTTTTACATGCACACCACAACAAAATGGTGTTGCTAAGAAAAAGAATCACACATTAAAATAAATGGCTAATCATATGATCCATGCTAAGGGATTAAGTCTTCAATTTTGGGATGAAGCACTTAATTGTCCCAATTACATTGTCAATTGCACTCCCACCGAGGCTCTAAAAGATATCACACTAGAAGAAGCATAGAGTAACATTAAACAAGATGTCATCCACTTCTGTGTATTTGGTTGTGAAACATGGGCTCACATTTCCAATGAAAAACTCAAAGCATTATAGTGTAAGAGTAAGAAGTGAATATTTGTTGGGTTTTCTAAATATGTAAAAGGTTATAGACTTATTCAACCAAAATCCAATGACAATATTATTAGACAATATGTTAAATTTGAGGAAAATCGCTTGGCATGTGATCCTGATTCAATGTCTGTGCCATTTATGGCCTTTCATCCATCTTCGACACTTGTGCCACCTTCTCCCAATTTCTTTGATAATTTTCCTACTCCAACTTCTTAGTTTAATGACGAAAACGAGGATTAAAATGCACATCATCCTTCTATGTTTCCTCTACTTAAACCAATAAAACCACTTCCTCAATGGGTCCATCCAACATGCAAAGCATCTAGTAATCTTGTCGGTGATCCTAGAGATCATGGTGGAACATGTTCACAATTCTAGTTTACCTCTTCTCTTTTGGCTCAAGTTTCAGAGACTCATGCTCCATAGACATTTGCATAAGCTTCAAGCCATCCAAATTGGGACACAAATATGGATGAAGAATATCATTTTGTAATGGAGAAAAATACTTGGGACCTTGTACCTCATTCGAAAGGAATAAAACTTGTTAGATGTAAATGGGTATATAGAACTAAGTATGCATTTGATGGAATTGTTGAAAGACTTAAGGTAAGGTTAGTTTCCAAAGTATCTTCCCAAGTTGAAGGAATTAACTACAATGAAACCTTTTCCCCTATTACCATCATGAACTCCATCTTCCTTGTTCTTTACTTTGCTACTTCACATAAATGGGAGTTCCATAAAATGTATGTAAGTCTGCTTTTTTGCATGGAAAGTTTTCAAGAATAAATTTAGATTGAATAACTACCATCCTATTTTATGGACCATTCTATCATTTTTTGCACCTTAATAAATCTCTCGATGGACTAAAGAAATATCCTCAAGCTTGACATGCCAAAATTGATAGCTTTCTAATTGACACTAGCTTTTCTAGATGCCATTCTAACCCCAAAGTCTATACCAAGAATGTAGGAAACCATATCATCATCCTCATTCTTTATATTGATGGCCTTGTTCTTACTGGTAGTGACCATAACCTTTTAACCTATGTGAAATCATTCCTTAAGAAGAAATTTGAAATGATAGACATAGGACATTCACATTATTTTCTTGGTCTCCAAGTCTTTCAAACCACAAAAGGAATTTTTAGTTCTCCATTTAAGTATGATTGTGACCTTTTTCATCGCTTTCACATGGATGATTGTAAACTAACCCCATATCCCTTCTAGTCTGCAGTCAAACTTACTGCCAGTTGCACTACACCCTAAGTAGATGCCAGTTGCCACATTATTTGATTCATACTTGTGATGATATTTCCTTTGTTGTTGGTCTTGTTTCTCTATTACATATGCAAACTCCCAATGAGAGCCATTGGGAAGTAGGAAAAAGGATACTTCAATATATATGGGATATGGTCTAGTTTGGGATTCATTACAGTTTAGGGGGGACTTCCTTGTTTTGGTCATTTCACTAATTCAGATTGGGCCAGCTTGGGATTCATTATAGTTTAGGGGGGCCTTCTTTCTTTTGGTGATTTCACTAATTCAGATTGGGCCAATGACCTTGATGATTGGATGTCTACTGTAAGTTATGTTTTCAGTCTTGGTATTGGGCCTATCGCTTGGGCTTGTAAGAAACAACAAGCTCTTGCTCTTTCTTCACTAGAAGTAGAGTATTGAGTCATAGTTAATGCAAGTTAGGAAGCCTTATGGCTTTGACATATCCTTTCAGAGATTAGATTCAGGTAGTAGCATCCAACTACCCTTTGGTGTGACAATCAAAGTGCCATCAAGCTTGCCAAAGATCCAATTCAACATCATCAAAATAAACACATTGATTTATAGATGCACTTCAACAGAAAGCTTCTTTAGGACTCTGTTCTTGAAGTGCTATTTTCCCTACATATGATCAATTTGTAGACATCTTCACAAATATCTTAAATAAGCAATTTTTTCTAAACTTCAATATATGTTAGGAGTTGAATAATTTTTCATTAAGGGGGGATAAGACCTCATTCCTCCCTCCTCCTCCTATTGTGTCAATTTCGTAATCCTTCAATCCTATCCCAAGTTGTTTTTAAGGGGGGATGTTAGGATATTTAGACACTTAAGATTTACTTAAAAATCAACTTGGTATATAATGTGTCTTTAGGTAACCGTGTTATTTTAGTATGCATTTTTACTTATGTAATCTAAAGATCATGATATCTTCTAGACATACAGTGAGCCGATGGTTCATCTTCACCTCGATCTTAATGGCTATGGATCCATTGCTTAACAATGGTCATAGCTCTCCCTATCTACAATGGTCACAAATTTCCCCATCTACAATGTCCATTGCAATGTATAATGCAAAGAAAACATGGAAAGGATTCCATACCTAAACTATTTTCTTCATGGTTTACATGGGTTTTATTTTTTGAGTAATTTCATGGAGAAAATATTGAGGAGAAGTAGTACCATATGGCAATCATGAGACATAGAGAGATCATGGAATGGCCTTAAATTTTTTACTGGGCACTAGCAACATATGATAGCCCTGAGACATAGAGAGATGATGTAGTGGCCTTATATTGTTTGCTAAGAGGTAGTACCAAATCTATCACATTGTGAAACTACACGTGGAAAACTGATATTGAATCTTCACATGATTAACTACTAGTGATCAGTAAAATTATATATTAGCTTTAAAATTTCATTTATTTGCATTGTTATCATGCATAATTATAATCAACATTTTCTTTAACAAATTGTTAAGAAGATTGTCTCATAAAAAATCATACTTATTAAAAATGAAAATATAATAACCATGGTGCTTACTAATTATGAAAGTATAATAACCATGGTCCTTATTGTTTGTCTATGTCATAGCCTGATTTCAACATTAATGCAAATTTTCATTCAAACCTTTTGCATTCCATTCTATGCTAGAACTATTGGGTTCAATCTTTACATATCATAAAATCAATACTAATATGTACATAACATTTAACATACCCATATAATTGTAACCAAAATACTTAAATCTCATCATATGAGCTTATCACCAAACCATTGTGTTAAATGCATGATTTGCATGACTAGTAAACTTGTCCAAAAAATCATTTTCAACATTTCTTCAAATAGTTGACAAACATAGAAGCCACTACATGCAACCAAATAGGCTCACAAGTCTTAGGACAATGACCCAATTGATTTTAGGTAGTTTCATAAACCCTACCAATATGTAAAACAACAATAAAAAACTAGATAACCACAATTAAAGAATGTATGCCTATTATCCATGTGAATAACCCTACTATAACTAAAAATACTAACAAGATTAATGGGAAGTATAGAATTGACATTAATAGTGACAATTGCTCTGGTCAAAAGCATCTAGTGTTTCTATTTACTCTTTATCCATTTTCAATTTATTTATTACTGATAAGATTGAGGAAGCTTGTGCAATATGGTGGAGGATGAGTGCTTGATGAAGATTGGTCGAGATAATAAAGTAAAGTATAATTAATCATCTACATTATTACCTAGGATGATGTGGTACTTGAGAATCAAACCCATATTTCCTATTTATCCTAGAATTAATGCTTCTACAAACATAATTGTTTGTGAAAGGATATTCCGAGGTTGAGGGGATAGACTTTGGTGAGATTTTCTCCCCGGATGCTAAGTTAACATCTATTATATTTATTTATTTATTTACATAGTGGTGTATTTTGATTTAAAGATAGAACATATGGATGTGAAGACAACAATCCTACATAGTGACTTGAAGGAGGAGATCGATATGACACAAGCAGAGCACTACATGGAAAAAGGTAAAGAGTCACTCGTCAAATTTAAAAAAGTCTTTATATTGTCCCAACCAATTGCCTAGAATGTGGTACCAAAATTTTGACTCATTTATGTTGGATTTGGGATTTTTGAGATCCAAATGAGATAGCTAGGTGTATTAGAAACATGATGTTTGTCATTTCCTTATTATCATTGCGTGTGTAGATGCTATGCTAATTTTTGGTAACAAAAGAGATGTGATTCATGATTGAAACTATCATCTTTTAGTACAATTTGACATGAATGACTTGGGGGCTACGAAATATATCTCAAGGATAATGATGAAGAGATATACAATCAAAATAAATATTTGGTTAAGCCAGAGTAAGTATGTGAAATATGTGCTGCAACATTTTCACATCGTAGATTGCAAACCATTGAGTGTTCGAATTTATGTGGGAACTAAGATTTTAGTTGAACAGTGTTGTACAACACCTACAAAGATGGATCATATCTATTATTTATGTCACACAGTTGGTAATTTGATGTATGTTATGGTCTGTACTAGACTAGACATTTCCCAAGAAATGGAAATTTTGAGTTGATTCATGGCTAACCCTAAAAATGAACATTGGGATACCTCTAAGTTTTCTATTTGTTATCATAGTAATGTTTTGCATTACCCATACTCAGTGGACATACATGGTTATGTTGATTGTAATTGGGAAAGGGATGTAGACATAAGGAGATGTATAAGTGGATATGTGCTTATGCTATTTGATGGAGCAGTGACTTGGATAAGAAAGCGATAAGCTATGATTGCTTTATCCACTGTTGAGGGGGAGTTATATGGAAACTACTTACGCCTCTAAGGAGGCCATATGACTTATAAATTATTTTCAAATGTAAGGTTAAGTTAAAGAGATATTACAATTAATTGTGATAGTAACGATGCCATTTGTCTAGGTAAAAATCCCACCTTCCATGTGAAGACAAAGCATATTGATATCTAGTAACATTTTGTTTGTAACATGATAGAAAATGGAAAGGTGATGCAAGAGAAAGTTGACACCTTAGAAATTGTTATAGATGTATCGAGATAACTGGCCAACATAAGTAAACTCAAGTGGTGTGGTTAGTCAATGGGCCTTATGGCCCTTAGGAGTGAATTCACTGTCCAACACATTCTCCTTTATTCTTGCAAAGTATATGACACGTGGGGAAATTTTGGGACACAAGTGTCATACACATTTCACTCTTGTAGCTAAGCAAGGAATGATGATGAAATGTAGTAGAGAATAAACTACTATGTAGTGACCTAGGGAATAACTACTAAGCAGTAGTAGAGAATATGTGCAAATCATTAGCAAGCAATGAATGTTAAACAACAATAGTTGGCCAAACAATTGTTGGCAGTTTTCCAACATATGGAGTTGGAAAATCATAAACAATTGGAGGTTTTCAAACATATGGAGTTGAAAAACCATAAACAATTTATAGGTTTTTATTCTTCCTATTTATTGAGTGCTAGGGTTGCAGGAATGTGTGCTTGAGTTTTTACTCATGTTCCCAAAATTTCTCCAGAGTGATTATGGTATCGTTTTAGTAAATGATTTTAATGAATTTGAGTGTGCTTTGAGATATAGGGAATCTTCCCCATATCTAAGTAGAAAATGTATTGCACACCTCTATTTCGTTTCATTTTTTCCATATATTTCAAACACGATAAAACCAAAAAATGTCAAGATTGTGCCAACGTTAAAATCCATGACATTTCATTGGAAAAATCATGAGCAGCTGCTAGGCTTGACTCCATTCATTGGATTTAAATAGGAGTATACTTTATCGAGGTTGAAAGAGATCATTGGTTATAATAATTTGATATGATGTCCCTGCAATGCCTAGTTGACTAACCATGTCCGCATAAACATCGTTGACTATCCATCTGCATTTTGCCTATAATGCCCTAAATATGAAGCCTGAATGCTCTATCTTTAAAAGATCATTCGATTAGCATTCGGTTCTATACCAGGGACGAAATCAAACAAGGAAACCCAGCCAACAGCACAAAGCAATCCTTCCCACTAAACCCTAACCTAGATAATACCATTATTTGATCTCTTCATGGACTTATTTTAACACTCTATTTCCCCAAAGAAGTATTATGAGCTGCATCCTCCCAATATAGCCATATGTGGAACGGGCGATTGAATACCTAAATAAATAGGTATGTTAAATAACCATTATCTTATATATCTCAAATAACTATTTTCATTGTAAGACGAGATGCAAATGACGTTGATCCCATCCCGTCTCGGAAAAATAGCAGTAAAAGAAACAAGTCAAAACAAGCACTTAGTGGTTTCGAGGGCCTGTGTCTCACATCGGATCTCTATAAGTATATATTATACCTGTAAGTAATCTTCCTGTGAGCCATAAATGTTACTGTATTGATTATTTCAGTCGCTAGAAAAGCCTCACAAGTATATCAATAGATCATAACGAATTTAATCCTTTCTGGGGTGGTAATTGCGCCCTTCAATTTTGAACAAATCACAATCATTCTCTAAATTTCTGGTACCTTTTTAACCCGGTTTGATATACTACTCCCCTACTTACAAATTTTGGGTGAAAGAACGGGCATCTAGAGATACCCATTTTAACAAGCTTCCTAAATAGATTCAAAACATCTATTTAACAATAAGCAAACACTAAGAAATAAAGACCTAAAACTTTGAAGAATACATGAATGGGATAGAAAAGGACGAAAGAAGTCAACTTACTGGTTGTGCCGCTTCGAGAATTATAAGGGCGAAGCTCGATTTCCTGGCGTTTCGAGGAAGTACCATAGCAGTGACTACGGTTATTCAGTATGAGCTGCTCCTCATTGCCCATTTTGAGTACCGTTCGCATTGATATACTGGCTCACGAGTCCATAGCGGTTCGGTGAATGTAATCAAACGACGCACCTTCATTGCAAGAGCCAAGTCGTACACAAAGTATCAAACGTACGACTTTCCCGGTAGAGCCAGGTGGTACTCCCGAGTTCCCGCTTCCCTTGTCTTTAACATCAATAATACCTAAGTTATCCTTATCCCTGACAGGCTGACCGTTTGCTTCATGCAATCAACTAATCGTGATGGATATTTGATATGACACCTCTGTCTACCTTCAACAATAATGGAATTAGGTTTTTTTTTATTTATTACTGTTTTATGAGTTTTTCATAAATGCATAAATGAATTTAACGCCTTCAGATTAAGTTTAAATATTGTTCTAATTGTTTTGAAATTCTGTGAAACATTTAAGCTACAAGTTTATAAATTAATTCAAATTCGTCTTAAATTGGAAGGAACATAAATGCATAAATAAATTTAACCCCTTCAGATTAAGTTTAAATATTGTTCTAATTTTTTTGATATTCTGTCAAACATTTAAGCTACAAGCTACAAGTTTATAAATTAATTCAAATTTATCTCAAATTTGAAGGAACATAAATGCATAAATGAATTTAACACTTCAGATTAAGTTTAAATATTGTTTTAATTTTTTTGAAATTCTGTCAAACATTTAAGCTACAAGCTACAAGTTTATAAATTAATTCAAAGTCATCTTAAATTTGAAGGAACAGTATAAGGAACAACTAAAACACTCTCATTTGAAATCACGCATTTAGTCTAGGATCAATCATCGTAATTGCTGAAATCGCAACATTGCAGAAATTGCAATTTTCAGACCAAATATATTGTAAATTAATAACTCTGTTTTAATACTTATATGCTTCACCATAAAGTTGTGATGGTTTAAAGTATTAAAGTTGTTAATTAGATTTAATACTCGACATGATAGTAAGGTTGTAATAGCTTGATATTAAATAATGATGGTTTAATCTATAGAGAAGATAAGAAATATGTTATCTATTTTTATCCACATAAATATTTACATATAAATTGATAATGATATTTCAAAGTTTAATTAAAGAATGAATTAGAGAGAATTAATCTTTATCAACTGCAAGGAAAATGGGTGTTCGGAATTTTTCTAGCATAGTCATCTTCATTGTCTCCCTTGTCCCTCATTTTTTCACAATATTTTAGTCCTTTTTCTAAACCATAGATGCCATTTAGCAAGAAGTAATATTTATATTGAGTTGATGCAACTCCTCCACGATAGTGTTGGGAAGCATATTGTTTTTCTCTAAGATTGAGACCATATGGTGAGCTATAAATTCTTTTGGATTGGTTTGACTGTCATATAGTGGCATACTTTTTCTATGGATAGATGAGTCTAATTTTTTTTGGGTGTGCATGTCATTGAGTCTTTTAACATCACTAGTTTCACGACCATATCCTTTTGAGTAATCACAACCATTAAAATTAAAGCTTAACTACATAATTGATTGGAACATTTTATTTTCTAGGGTACACCAACTAGTATAGGTTTAGAGTTTTGGAATAGATCACTGTGAGTTAACAATCCAAGACTATTAAACGAACATTACATTTTTAATCAGGGAGTGGTGAAATCGATGGTGTACATCGGTGTTCTCAGGACGCTCTACTCAAACCAGATTTAAGCACGAGGTCACGGGAGGATGGTTGCGGAGATAGCCCTCCAATACTTGTTGAACGTGGGAGATATTTCCAGGATTTGTTCGTATCCGGGGATTCTTGGGGGATTTGACCCTCTTTAGTTTCAAGATTAGTTACCCTGCCCATATGATGGATCCCACATGTGACTGTTTGCGTGAGCATTGGTTATACATGGTGGCCATAGTTTCTTTACCTAGGTATCACATGAGGAATTTGCAACGGTTATTATGTGATTGTCCTGAGTCAGATAGGGGTCAGACAACATAGTTGTGTTCGCACAGTGAAGTCTGGGTCACTTATACCTGATTTTGTTATCTCTGGTTATAGTTTGGGAGTCTCAAGCCTCTCCTAGGCGAGACATACCGACTGTAGTGTCAGGATGTCACTTGAGCCAGTTCCCTGTTGTGTGCATTTGGATGTAGTTTCTTTTAGGAGTGTGCTGAGTGACGTTCTAGTTGGCCGTTAGGAGACGTTTATTTGTTGACATTTTGAAGTCATTGTGGATCAAGATCGGCCTCTCCGTCGATCTCGTTGGTTGGCTAGTTTACCAGCGAGCGATTCGTCATAGTCTCTTCATAAAAGACATCGGAGGACTATCGTTGTTCCACTATTGACATCTCACGAGCTTCAGAGAGCTCCCATTATGAGTTCCACATATGGAAAGATGGGAGTCCCAATGAATCCATCCGGTGGCATAATGAGAAACTCCCCTTTGTGCACTCCAAGGAGTGGATGGGGAGGAGGTTCATCACACACACTCCTCCAGCGTCTGGGAAATCCTATCCCACTAGTAAGAACCCATTTGATGAAACATGGTCATCAGGTAATTTGTATGGTTCATCCTTGGGTATGTCAGGTTTTGGTTCTACATCCGTCTCTACAACCTCAGACCCTTTTTCATTGGGTATGCCTAGTTTTATGCTGACTGTTACTTCCACCATGTCCAATAGTCATGCTAGCACTAGCATTGAGATTGGGGGCACTATACCCCCTTACACTGCTCATCAGTTTGGGAGTGGTCACATCCCTCCATCATTTTCGATTGTTGGTGGAGTGCCACCTCCATTGTCGGCCCCTAATGTTAGTGTGAATTCTTTGTCTAGTGGAGGTTTCACGATAGGCATCAGATCTACGACTTACGTTCCATCCTTTAAGCCGCATGTCTCTATTCATATGCCTGTGCCCGTGAATGCTTATATGATTCTGAATCCTCCTCCTGTCTCTAGTTCATCGATTCCGTGGAGTGGAAACATACCATTTTCATATGGCCCTCACTCGTCTAGTTTTCCTACCTCGAGTGGTTATATGGGACCCCATTCTTATGGAGGTCATTCTTATGGTTTTTCAACCGGTCCTAACTATTATCCCACTCCCTCCTATGGAATCTCTTCTATGCACGTGCATGTGTATCATAACATGGGCCAGTTTGGAGGAGGTTATCATCCTTATGGTCACAGTCACGGTTTCTACTAGAGTTCATCGGCACCTCAGGTGTTGACTTCGATGTACATAGTCCCACCTTTTGATTCACAAAGTCAGTCTCTTTTGGGAGTTAGTAATCAAGCTTCACAGCCTCAGCTCCCTTTTCTTGCTAGGTTAAATTTACCCAATCTTTCGAAGCTCACGAATGATCCGGTGTGTCATGATTGTACATGGCCCCCAGTCCCCACCAAGCTCCCTTTCAACGTTCCAAAGTTTGAAGGGAAGAAGGGTGAGGATCCAGGTGATCACGTCACCACTTTCCATTTATGGTGCTCCTCGAATTCCTTGAACCATGATTCCATTCGTTTGAGACTATTTCATCGCACCATCACAGGGGTAGCTGCGAAATGGTATGTCGAGTTGCATGGGGGAACATATAGGAGTTTCAATGATTTGGATTTGGTTTTCCTAGATCAATTTTAGTTTCTGGTTCGTTACAATACTGGTACCAAGATATTATCTACCTTTTGCTAGGACAAATCTACACATATCTCTGATCATATTCAATAGTGGCATCGACGGAAGAGACTAGTGAAAGGCAACATTCCTCTAGATTTTTTGTTGGAATGGTTCCTCAAGTATTTTCTCCCTTGCATTTCTAAGGACGTCTCATTGTCCGGATTTATGGCTAAGGAACAAGCCATTTTTAAAGCCCAGCAGCTAGACCTAGTCTATGCCTAGTCTTGAATCTTGTATGACATTATACCTGATACACCACAATCACGACATGAGACCAAGCTCGTTCTTAGACCACATGCCAATGGCATAGTTGGTTCCACAAATTCTCATCTCGTAGATTTGGTTACAAATCAAATGCACAATATGTCTATTAACCAATCTACCCCTGGATAGGCTCACACCTCGTCTGTTTCCACCTAGTCGTCTGATGTTCATTCTATACAATCGGAGAACCCATCTAGTAACCAAAAACTTGGTAAGAAGAAGAAGGGGAAAAATAATTGTAGGGGTGGGAACAATAGGAATAACCCTAAGAAAGAGGACGCTAACCCTCCTCGTGATGGCAGGAATGCTAGTGGGGACCGCAAACCTAGACATAAAGTGAAGTTTCCTTGTAAGCTTTACTCAGAAGATCACCTTACACATTTGTGTCCTTATATCGAGGAAGCATCGAAGCACCTTGCATAGATCCCAACTGTGCTGAAGGATCCCCTTCCTCATCATATGGCTTCGAGTGCTTCCATCGTCGATAATGGGACAAATGAAACTTCGACATCCTCTACCCATGCCGACGGTTTTGGATGCATTAACATGGTTAAATCGGAGGTTAGTATTGCTACTCACTCACGTGATTATGGAGCTCCACAACCTTCGTTGGGGAATGAGATCCTCCACCTGAGACTCCATTTCATATCGAGAAGCCCAACTCTATGCCACAGATATTGAAAGGTGTTCTCAAGCACTCAACACAGAATCCCAATGACCGAGTCACCCAACACTACTCAATTGTGGAAGATTTGGGCCAGACTCCATGTGCTATGTCAGCTCTCGAGGTTCTCTAGGCTTGTCCTTCACAAAGCATCACCATTTTAGGTGCTTTGGTATTCCAGGATCAATGTAGCCCAAATGTTATCAAGTTCGATACTACTGATGTTTAGCCTCGGTTTTCCTATCATGTGTCTTTCCAAGTCCATGTTAGGTGCCTACAAATGGTTGTTAAGCATAATGTGGTTGACAAAGGTGCTTCTACTTCAGTAATGTATTTATCTTGTTGGAAGGATCTCGTCTCTCCTCCATTGTCGAAATATATGACCATGCTTACTGCATTCGATGGTCATTCGTTCATGCCGCATGGTATTATCCCCTCCCAAGAGGTCCACTTGGGTGGGAAGACCGTGCCAATAGAGGTCGAGGTGGTTGATGCACCCATCGACTACAATATTTTACTGGGTCAGAATTGGATCTATGCTATGAGAGTGATCATGTCCTCTATTTTTAGAGTTATCTGCTTTCCCCACGAAGGCAAGATTGTGATTGTCGATCAACTATATTTCACTAGTTCCATTCTTGCAACATCACTAGGAACTGTAGTTCCTCAAATTGAAAATTCTCAGCTGGAAATTAGGAATATTGGTATAGGATTGTATTCCACCTTGATAGAATCTTTCGGCTTTGTTGCACCAATCTCCTTCATAGGAACCATCTCCGATAGTGCTCCTACCTCGTTAAGTCATGTACCATTTCGGACATCGTATTTTAGTGATCTGTGGAATCTACCTTCCACGAGTTCCCTGTATGGAGACATTGTGCACATCAGAATGGCTATACCATTGTCTGCAACAAAGCTTTCGTATCGCGATACTCAACAAGCCACTACAGAGCCAGATCTCTCCTCTTCACGAAAAAAATAAGAAGATCTCGTTATGTTGCCCGCATGGGCAGTCGACTCATCTTGCTCACATGATTTCCTTGATGGTACTTTTCCTTTAGATGAATCTATTAGCAAGGCCATGTATGTTAGTGATAAGCCTTGGGAAGATCTCCATCATCGATCTTATTTTCTTCCCAACCTTGACCGTATTGAGCAGGAGGAGTTTTGGTTGACTCTTGCAGAGAAATTTGGTCACCCTGTGGCTCCTTTGGATTCACATGGCATTTACACAAAGGGGAATATGGCTAATATTTACCCTACCATTCCGATCAACATTTCTCACGCTCCCGGAAAGATTGAAAACGTATACATCAGTGCCGATTGTTCCCCTGAGGAGATCTGCATTTACACCAAGTTATTCAAAGAATTTCGGGATGAGTTTTTCTGGTCATATTAGGATATGGCAGTTATTTACCCAAGTATTGTCGAGCATGAGGTTAAGACTTACCCAAATTTTAAGCCTGTTCGACAACGTCTTCGTGCTGTGAATCTTAGGAAGGCAGCCGCTATTAAGGAAGAAGTAGAGAAACTACTCAAAGCTACTTTCATCTACCCGGTTCCCCTTACCGAATGTGTATCCAACCCCGTTCCTGTGGATAAGAAGCAGGGAACCATCCGAGTGTGTACCAATTTTGGAGATCTAAATATAGTGTTACAACGTAATCTTCCACCCTGTGAGCATCAACATTCTTTGGCCTGTAGGATCCATTTCACTGACTCAGATCCACTTTATATCCTTCAGACACTATTGTGCCCTATTTTTATTCCTACCCATTTGTTGCATCATTATAGAAATCGTACCCGTGAGTTGCATCACTATAGCCCGCGGGTATCAAGTAAAATGGTAAAAATCACTAGTTTATTACTTTTTACTCCCAAAAAGTGGTCATTGGGTGACCTTTGGCTCTCCATCTGCCCAAGAAACACCTCGATGTGTCCTTTCACTTACCTTTGAGAGGACTATATATTGAGCACATATGGCTTATGGACGGGGGGAGAAAGAAGAGAAAGAGAACTCTAGTAGATTTTTGCCCTATCTTGAGTCTACACTCATTAATCCTTGTAGTTGTGAACCCTTTATGTTCACCTTCCAAACACCTATCTAGTTTGAGTTTTCCATTCATGGAGGATTGAAGTGGTGGAGGCACAAGTGGATTGATCTAGATCTTGGTTCAGATTGGTTGCCAGAAAGAGGTCGTATCGCATTGTACTTCTTCTTGTTTATTAATAGAAATACTCATATTCTCGTCCATTAATGTTGTAAATGTTGTTTATCTTACATTGGGTTGCATTTATTTGTTATATCATGGACTATTTCTATTGATGATGTTAATGTCGTTTATATATATTATGTACTTGTTGTATATTGGCTGTCAAGACTAATTTGCAGATTCAAGTGCATGGATTGGAGAAGCTCCAATGGGGATTTACATCAAACGTTTGGATCGAGGTTGGTTACATTTTCCATTATCTTAGCATTGTCATTTATAATAGCATAGTTCTGAGAATTGAGGATTTATGGTAGTCAGCTGTCTATAGTGGTCTCCCAAGCCATAGTGAGTTTTCTCCAACATAGAAATGGCGACTCCGCTGGGGAAAAAATTCATATTTGGGCAATTTTTTGAGCATTAGTCCATAATTAGAGTTGTTGTTTGTTGAAGCTCTGTGTCACTTATTTGCCGTTGAGATACACTATAGAAAAATTGTTGGTTTTTTTTTTATATTTCTGAGCCATTGGACTCTTTGTTTTCCCATTTTCCTTTCCTCACCCGTGGGCTAGCTTAGGTTTGCTCGCGTATACCCGCCTCTGTGTACACTACTGCTCGCGGGTACCCGCAGGTATTCCTTCTACAGTAGTGTATAACTTCGACTTTTGTTGGTTTATGACTATTGGCTATTGCTGGGTTGGCTTTGGATGATCCTGAGTCTTTGTTGGCCTATTTCTTGATTGTTCCATGCCTTGGTTGTGACCAGAACTCTTTGCTTCTCTTGGTTGAGCCTTGTTGGTTTTTTACCCATCTTTGGATTTAGCCTTGTTGGTTTTTTTTTCCTTTTGAGCTCATTCCTTTGGCTGAGTTTTATTGTTTGGTATCTACCTAGTTGTCTTAGTGATCTCCTTGGCATATCAGTGACTAGATAATAGGATTTTGCTTGCATTTTTCATTTTCATATATTGAAAAATACACATAGTTTTTGCATTTTCCTTTTGTTTATAAGAGAAAATACAAAAATAAAATTACTTTCATGTACTACATCTTGCATTGAGTGCTTATTGCTTTCATTTGGGCTCTGATTGTGCATCGAAAATATAAAAGGATTGCATTTTTATTTCAAAATCATTGGGTTGATTATGCATGTTAGTGACATTGTTTTATTGGATAGATGAGTCTAGGGTTGGACGATTTTGCATATTATTGAGTCCTACACATCATTAGTTTCATGACCATATCCCTTGAGTAACCATAGCCATTAAAATTAACGCTTAATCTTAAAATTAATTAGACTGATTTTATTCATAGGGTGCACCAACTAGCATAGGTTTAGAGTCTTGGAATAGATCATTGTGAGTTAACAATCCAAGACTACTAGAAAAAAACATTAGGTGTCTTACTAGGGAGTGGAGGAATCCATGGTATATATCGGTGTTCTCAGGAAGCTCTACTCAAACCAGAGTTAAGCACGAGGTCACAAGAGGTTGGTTGAAGGGATATCCCTCTGATACCAGCTGAACATGGGAGATATTTCCAGGGTTTGTTCGTATTTGGGGGTACCAGAGGTTCGTCCTCTTGTGCTTCGGGCTTAGCTACCCTGCCCATAAGACGGATCCCACCTACGACTGTCGCCCTGAGCATTGGTTATATTGCGGTGACCAGAGTTTCCTTACCTAGGTATCGCATAGGGTACTTGCAGTGGCTATGTTGTTTGTGTCTTGAGTCAGATAGGGATTGGACAGCACAATTGTGTTTGTACAGTGGAGTTGACCCTGTACACGCAGTGAAGCCTGGGTGTCTCTATAATTGATTCTGTTACCTCCAGCTATAGTTTGGGAGTCTCAAGCCTCTCTTAGGCGAGACATACCGGCTCTAGTGTCGGGAGCTCATTTAGCCACTCTGTTTGTCTGCTCTTGGCTGTAGTTTCTCTAGGTGTGTGCTTTTGATTTACTGTTTTTTATTGATAGTTGGCTGTAGGATACATTTTGATTTGATTTTATCTTTGTAGATATCGTGGCGTGGAGTCCTACTCTCCGTCGTTCCCATCGGTTAGCTGGTTTAAAACTGGCCGAGTTTTCACGCCGTGCCGCTCGAGGATGCCGGCGGGCTCCCTCCAAGTCTTTGGATTCTTACGAGACATACTTAGCCGACGTTATGATGGCTGCACATTCTGACACGGAGAACATCCCCACGATTCCATTGGATGGAGTCAAACATACTACAGATACCTCCACACCTCGTGAGGACTAGGGGGGTGATCCACCTGAGACTCAACCCGGTTCTCTTTGGCCGAATCCACTTGAGAACGATCCGTTCGATCCTTCGAATCCAGATAATTATCTTTATGGGATGCTAACCTTACCTGAAGATGAAGATGAAGATCCCGCGATCAACGTTAACCCATTCTCATATTGTATGCCTGATTTCAATACAGTTGATCCTCCCACTTCTTTTGGTAGTCATGCTTGCACTAGTCATGGTGTTAGCAACACTTCACCCACTAGGAGAAATACCCTCACCGGGGGCACCACATTGTCCACTCACGCACATAATATGATGACTAGTCATAATCCTCCTAACAATGCTAATGTTAGAAGAAGACCACCTCCTAGGACTTCCCCACCTAATAGGAACATTGTTCGGAACCCGACTCACCATCCACCACCGAACACACATATTGCTACCCGTCAACCCAGGGCCACTTTCGCAAATGTTAATGCTCCTCCTAACTATGGGGGTGGACAAGTACCACACACTTTTGCATCCACCACCGCTACTAGTAATGCTAATGTAGGAGGTGGGAATATATCTTATCCTCGTGATCATAACGCCACCATTCCTACTACTAGTAACACCAATGTTGGGCTTGGGAATACTTCTCATTCTTATGGTCACCACACGACTGCTCATGCTAATCCTAATGTTGGGGGTGGGAACATACCTCACCATTATGGTCATTACAACTCGGTTCTCGCTACGAATAGTACGTATATGCCCCATACTTATGGTGGAAACCCTTACTACAACACAGTCGGTGCTAGCCACCAGTTCAACCCACCTCAGTACAGTACCCAAAACACACATATGCCTACTTACTCTCATATGGGTCAGGTCGGAGGAGGTTATCAATCCTATGTCCATGGTCAAGCTTATGGTCCGTCAGGTCCTCATTATCAGCAGTTTAATGCTCATGGGCAAGCTCTTGGTCCACCTTATAATCCAGTTCCGTTCAACCAACCTTTTATGGGAGCTTATAATCAAGCTTTCCAGCTGCAGCTCCCATTCCTTGCACGTCTGAATCTTCCAGATCTTTCAAAGCTCATGAATGATCTAGTGTGTCACGACCCTAGTTGGCCCCCAGTCCCTACCAAGCTCCCTTCGGACATTCCCAAGTTTGAGGGGAAAGGTGGTGAGGATCCGGGTGATCATGTCACAACGTTTCACTTTTGGTGTTCCTCCAACTCATTGAATCATGATTATGTTAGATTTTGATTATTTCAATGCACCCTCATAGGGGCAGCTGCGAAATGGTATGTGAAGTTTCCCGAGAACACCTATAGGGGATTCAACAAGATTGCTTTGATTTTCTTGGACCATTTCTAGTTGCCGATTTGTTACGACACTGGTAGTGAACTGTTGTCTACTTTCAGTTAGAATAAGGCCACACATATTTCTAACCACGTTCAAGAGTGACATCGATGAAAAAGATTAGTGAATGCCAACATTCCTCCAGAATTTCTGTTCGAATGGTTCCTTAAGTCTCTACTCCCATACATTGCTAAGTACGTCTCGATGTCTGGCATTGTGACTGAGGAACAAGCTATCTTGAAAGTCCAACAGTTAGACCTACTATACTCTCAGTCTGGCATTTTATATGACATTATTCCTGATGCACCGAGAACAAGACATGAGCCCATGTCAGTTCCTAGACCACATGCCGATGGCATCATGGGATCCGCAAGCACTCGCCCTATAGACTTGGTAGCTAATCAAATGCAAAATTTGTCGCTAAACCAGTCTACCCCCAGACAGGTTCACACGTTGTCCACTTCCACTCCATCGTCTGATGTACACAATGTGCAATCAACAAAACCGTCAGGTAACCAGCAACCTGGTGGTAAGAAAAAGGGGAGAAACAATAGTAGGGGTGGAAACAATGGAAGTAACAATAATAGCAATCGTAATACTCCTCGTAAATAGAATGCCAACACTCCTCGGGAAGACGAAAATGCTGGTGAGGATCATAAACCTAGGCGTAAGGTGAAATTCCCTCACAAACTCTGTGGGGAAGATCATCTTTCTCACTTATGTCCTCGAATAGAAGAATCATCAAAGCATTTGGCACAGAGCCCAGCTGTGTTGAAGGATCCCCTTCCTCATCATCAAAACATGGCTTTGCATGCTCCCACCACTGGTTATGGATGTGTGAACATGGTTCAATCGAAAGTTTGTGTTGCTACTCGTCAATGCAATTATGGTGCACCACAACCCAATATGGGGAGTGAGCCTCCCCCTCCTCCTGACAATTCCTTGCATATCGAGAAGCCCTCTAAGATGCCACGGATACCGAAATGTGTTCTCGAGTGCTCTACGCATAATCCTAATGCTCGAGCCACCCAAAACTACTCCATTGTAGAATATTTGGGCCAAACTCCATGTGCCATGTCGGGTCTTGAAGTTTTGCAAGCCTGTCGTTCTCAGAAGTATGCCCTTTTGAGTGCGTTAGGAGTTCAGGATGGGGGAAATCCTAGTGTTATCAAGTTCGATACTACTAATGTACAACCTCGCTTACCTTACCACGTGGATTTTCAAATCCAGGTGGTGTGCCTTCAGAGTTTTGTCAAACGTACTATGGTTGATGAAGGTGCTTCTGCGTCAGTAATGTCGTTAACTTGTTGGAAACCTCTTGGCTCTCCTCTTCTTCTCGCGTCTAGAACCACGCTCACTGCATTTGACGGTCGATCTTTTAAGCCACATGGAATTATCCCTTCCCTTATTGTCTGCTTGGGAGGGAAGTCTGTGCCTATTGAAGTCGAGGTGGTTGATGCGCCCATCGACTACAACCTTTTACTGGGTCGGAATTGGGTATGCTATGAAGGCTGTCACGTCCACTGTATTCAGAGTTATCTGCTTTCCCCATGAAGGCAAGATTGTGACCATTGATCAACTGGATTTTGTTAACACTCCTTCCACAGCATCCACGGGATCCATAGTCCCACAAGTTACTGATTCTCAGCCAACAACTGGGAACATAGGTGTTGGTATGTACCCTTCATTAATGGGAACTTATACTCTTTCTGCACCTGTGAACTTTATTGGAACCATTTCCGACGATGCGTCTCCTCCTTCGCATAATATGCCATTCCGGACTTCCTATTGTACTGATCTATGGACTTTACCATCCACGAGTCTTACATATGGAGACATTACGCACGTTGGGATGTCAGTGCCCTTGCCTGTAGCTGAGCTTGCTTATGAGCATATCCAACAAGCCACTGTAGAACCGGATCTCTCTTCTTCCCAGACAGTCGAAGAAGATCTCGTTACGCTTCCAGTTTGGGCATCCAACTCATCTTGTTCACACGATTGCCTTGATGATACTTTGCCATCTGATGAAGCCATTATGGAGGCCATGTGGTAGTGAGAGGCCTTGGGAGGATATGCATCATCGCTCTTATTTCCTTCCCAACCTCAAGCTCGTTGAGCAAGAAGAGTTTAGGATGACTCTAGCAGAGATGGTTGGTCACCCTGTGGTGCTTTTAGAGTCTCATGATGTTTTTGTGGAGGGGAATATGGGCAATATTTCCCCATCCATGTCGATCAACATCTCTCGTACTCCCGGAAAGGTGGAGAATGTTTACATCGGTGCCAATTGTACTCCTGAGGAGATTGCTATTTACACTAAATTGTTTACGGAAATCCAGGTAGCTTTCGCCTGGTCATATGAGGAGATGCCAGGAATAGACCCCCACATTGTTGAACATGAGATTAGAATGTATCCTAATGCTAAACCGGTTCGACAATGCTTACGTGCAGTGAACCCTAGGAAGGCAGCTGCTATTAAGGCAGAGGTGGAGAAACTGCTCAAAGCTGGTTTCATCTACCTTGTTCTTGTGGATAAGAAGTAGGGAACAATCCATGTATGCACCGATTTTAGAGATTTGAACCATGCATGTCCAAAAGACAACTTCCCCACGCCATTCATTAATCATATCTTGGATGCTTGGGAGGGAAGTGAGATTTTTTCATTCATGGATGGCTTCTCAGGATATAATCAAATTCAGATCAAACCCGTGGACCAACATAAGACGACATTCATTTGTCCATAGGGAACATTTACATATCAGAAAACGCCCTTCGGCCTTAAAAATGCCAGAGCTACGTTTCAGTGAGCCATGACCTACGCCTTTCATGATCTTAAGAATATTATGGAGGTTTTCTTGGATGATCTTGCTGGCCATTCTCGCAAGAGAGTGGACCACCTCGAGCACCTCCGTATGATTCTCAAACGATGTATATGTTGATGTATATGTAACTTCGGAATGTATTTCACATATATGTATATTGTATTCCTATAGAGATGTTATTATTCCTCTATACGGAAGTGTCGTCATTTATATTGTAAGTGTCGTAACGTATACTTGATGGGTTATTAGACCACCTTGTTGCGGTTGGACCTGTATAAGTCATGTGGGTCAAAGGGTTATTAGACCACCCTATTAGGGGTCAACCATGTGGGTCAAAGGGTTATTAGACCACCCTAGTGGGGGTCGGCCCAGTCAGCATTATGTTAAGTGGTTAAGTTGAGGCCGACCTAGTTGAGTAAAGGTCAAGTCAAGTTAGTGTATAAATAGAGAGTGTGTCTCCCTCATTTTACACATTCTATTCTCTCACTCACACTTTGGAGAGTGGCACACTTGTGGAGGAGGAGGATTTTCTACTAGGAGAAGACTATCTCTTGTATTCTGGTTGTATCATTGCTCTATCTATCTGTAGCTAGGGTTTTACCCATAGCTTGTGCAAATGAGCACCTACTAAGGAGAATGGACTCCTTAGTAGCAGTTCAGTAAATGTAAATAATTAAGCTAAAACATAAATGTAAACTAATCTAAAACACATGCATGAAACATAAAGAACAATTTGTAAACAAGGGTTTTGTATTGATATTACCTCCAATGTGGAGGTTGATGAAGCTCTTGCAATGTCCAAGAGAGTTGCTCCAAGCTCCAATGTGCTCCTTCTCTTTCTCCAATGGTGGAAATGGGCCAAAAGGGGCTCTCAAGGTGAAAGTGGCTCAATGGTGAGCTAGGGTTTCGAGAGAGATTTTGCCAGAGTAAGGGTATACTTGATTGTGGATATGAAATAAGGGATCTTCATCACCTATTTATAGTTTTTTGGTGGTGGAGTGCTGACCCATGGTTTTGGGAACCATATGGTTTAAGGCAGCTGTATAGGGTTTTTTCCTCCTTTTCCTCATTATTTTATATTTTTTATTCCCTTTTTAGGGGATTTTTGCTATTTTAGAGAAATTTTGGATATTTTTGGAGGGAAAAGGGGTTTTTTAGCCTTTTTGAGGCTATTTTGAGGGTTTTGTGGCCTTTTGGAGGCATTTTAGGCCTTTTGGAGGCTTTTTAGTGGGATTTTTAGGGTTTTTAAGGGAAATATGGTAGGAAAATAGACAAATGAGCCATGTAATGTGGTAGATGAGGTAGTGAACAGTTTTTGGGTGTTAACAGATATCCCCCTGATGTGCGAGGGCAGGAGCTCATCGTATGGCCGATGGACATCATAAGTCATATATGGTTTTCCTGGGGTATGGATAAGAGAAGAAACAAACTGAAGCCCGGAACAACGATCCCGAACAAACTGCAAGAACTAAAAGTACATAACCTCAAAAAGGATGAGGAATCATCTGATCATATGGACGAGGCAGGCATTCCCATGCTCGTATCAAGATATAACATAATAATAACAAAGGGGTCCAAAAATGGGGACCTGACATATACATGACCTCAAAAACTGAATGAGGAATAATCTCAATATATGGACGAGGCGGGCATACCCATGCTCGTATCAAGATACATAAAAGAACTGTGAGGCCCGAAAAGAGGGACTTGTAAGATACATAGAGAACCACTGTGTACATCATAAGTGTCCAGAGGGGACACAAATCTGGGACATATTGCTGGGCTGACCATGTCTAAGTTGAGGAACTGATACACTGGAACAATCAACAGTGCTACTGAGTATGGTACCAAAGGAACTGATGAGCTGCTGGATCAGAGTGACAAGGGGGACACTCGCAATGGTACACTGAATTGGAACTGATCCGGGTACTCAAGGAAGCATATAACTGGATGGCTTCCGAATACAATCGCCAACGCCGCCCGGACATCCACAGGAACATATAACTGGGCGTTCCGAAGTGACTCACCAATGTGCTAGAGTCGGGGGAAATCCGGGGTCTTCACCAAATAATGTAAAGGATGTAACCCTATGCGATTCTCGACGATGCGATCAAGGTGCTGAAGTCGAGCATGTGAGAAACAACCACTCGGAGAGGCAATGATGACTCCTCTCAGAATGATCCGTAGGAACTTACCACGGATGGTGATAATTCCAAGGCGTAGGGACCTCTGGGCCTATCCTCTGGAATAGAGGGGCTGTCGTCGACAGAGGGAGACCTGCAACTATCAAGGCAATGATGTTTCCTTGACAGGAGCGCAAGGTGTAGAACCGAAATGTGATAGTACTGATGGCAGGACTGACCAAACTGTGGGGGGATAACTGGGCAAGTAGAGTGGGTGGACTCAAAATTCCTTTGTTCAGAGTATGATAATGGGAATGATCTGGCAGCATATGAAACTAACTGAGGGGAAAGGGATCATAGCTGTATTGGATAGGGGAGGGTAACTGGTCTGAGGGAGACTCAAGCTGGTGTAAAATGGCAGGATACTGTAGAATACTCTGAACAAAGGCGACCTGATTGGGGGTGCTGTCGAGATGATCGATCGTAGTGCCAGGAGGCACGGGTGGGGACTTCTTCATGGGTTAAGGAACTAGAAGAAGTGTGTGTAAAATGATACTGTCGTGTGGATTTATACGAGCCCAGGACAGTTCATGCTCGTGGTTGCTTTCTATTTTAAGGAGTCTGAAAGCGATAAGAAGACTCTGAAGTAATGGATTGGTACTGTCGTGTGGATTTATATGAGCCTAGGACAGTTCATGCTCATGGTTGCTTTCAATTTTAGAGAGTCTGAAAGCAAATAAGAAGACTCCAGGGGGTTGCTTTTTCGTAGATTTAGTCTCCAAGGCCCAAAGAAGCATAAAAGGATGCAATGAAGAACTCTTTTAGCTGGTGTGACTAGAGTATTCCTTTTTCGTAATTAGTCTACCAGGTCCGGAAAAGGGGTAAACTTATACCAGATAGACGCCCTTTCAGGTACTTTAACGAGCATGAAAGGAAGCAATATTGCTCGGTGATCTTTTCATTGTTTTTAGGAGTCAGAAAAGAGCTTAACAGAAACTCCCTAAGTGCCTTTTTCGTAAAGGACTTGTCCGACCCGAAAAAGGGATAAAATTATACTGAACAAAAGGAATGGTCAGGCAAGGAGGAAGTGTTCAATCGAGGAACATGTGTGATGACCAAGAACAAGGGTGGTGGGGAACACTAATGGGCCTCCTTGCGGGGTGAATGGAATGGTGGCAAAATATCGAAACATTTGTAGTATGACAGGAGTGAATGGCTCATGTAAAAGTGTGGGACAATCTGATGGCGGCTGATGTGGTGCGCAAATCGAGGCAGCAAGGTGTTGGGACACAATGTTGAAACTGTACCAGGTGGGAGCAAGAAATGATCTCAAGCATCATCATGAGCTCGAAAAAAGGAATCCAACAATATAAAGAGGGTTGAAAACGGATAACGGCCGATGTGGCACGCAAAACGAGGTGACGGGGTGTTTTGGAAAAAGACCCAAAAAATATGGGGGTGAGAGCGAGAATTGATCTCAAGCATCATCACCGACTCGGAAAAATGAATTCGATGGTGTAAAATATGCGTAAAATGTACAACGGGCGATGTGGCACGCAAACCGAGGTGACAAATGGTGTCGGAAAAATATGCAAAAAATGATAGGGAAAAATAATGCAACGAGATGACCATCATGACGGTCTCGTCGTGTTGATTCCGGTGATGGAAACGGTTCAAAAAACGGACTCCGTATGGGGTCAGAATGGCCAAAACAAGAAAAAGTCAACTGACTATAAATAGTGACTGGGTCCAACATGACATGTGTCATTTGTACTATTTGACTTTGACTTGTGATCAGAGTGGACCAGAGCTGAGGTGGCATTTCTAGACGATCTGACCGGCCGATTTCAAATCCGGGAGATACAGGTATTCCGTCAAACTCATACCTGCATGTTTTTTAAGGTCGGGGTTTGGGTAGTGGGTCCCGGGGTTATTTGTACGGTCCACGTGGGGTGGACCGCGGGTTAGGGGGATGAAACCGCGGTTGGCGACCGAGAGTTTCGGGATGAACCACGCGGTTGGGGACCACATGTTTCTCGGCTAGATGCGCGGTCTAGTACCGCGTGTTCCAGGGAGGAACATGCGGTGCCAAAACCGCGGGTTCCAGGGAAAAACACGCGGTGCCAAACCACGGGGTTAGGTCGAACAGTCGCGGTTAAGGACCATGAGTGTAGGCCTGACAGCCACGGTCAAAAACCGCGGCAGGAATCCCTAAATCCGTGGTTTTGGGTCGAGCTAGGAGGGTCTTCTGGAGGGAGGGGAAGGGCTTATTTATTTGACATGAGTCTAATGAGTCTACTTTGTGTGATTGACAGGATGCCGCAGGTGCTCTAGAGAGAGCGGGAGATCCCCGATGAGATCATGGCCGTGGTCATAGGGGAGCACCATGTGCGGTCTGTGCTGGGAATGTGCGGACTACTGAAGTTCGCACAGATACCTATGATACGATCAGCAGCGTTGCTGCTGAACCGACTGATCAGCTTCTGGGAGTCGGATATACAGGATTTCCGAGTACAGGGTGAGAGGGTGGACCTCACCCTGATCGATGTATATTTTCTGACGGGGTTGCTCTGCCTGGGCAGGGTGGCAGATACACAGCTGCGTGTCGCTGCGGATGTAGACATGGAGGACATGCTGGAGAGACACTGTGGTCCAGAGGCTAGAGTGCATAGGAATGCACTCCTGGTGAGGGACCTACAGGAGCCAGCAGTGCAGGCCATGGCGGCCTGTGTAGTTCGGGTATTGGGGTCCCAATCACCTGAGAAGGTGTCTGGGGGCCAGATGCAGATGATAGAGCGCATACTGGATGGGGTGTACTACGCATGGGGCCAAATGTACCTGACCTGTGTTCAGCGGTAGCTGACAACAGCGAAGGAAGCTGGCAAGGGCTTTTGTTATGGTTCCTTCTTGTGTGCCTTCTTTATGGAGAGGGTACCCACACTGCGACCACAGGTACCGATCAGGGCAGGAGGCTTGAGGGAGCCGCGGATGGTATGATGGGGTGAGATGATGCACCGCCGTGGTGGCGGCGATGTTAGCAGGTATTTTACGTAGGAGTTGTACCTGCAGTGGCTTCAGATACCATTGACACTGGACGACTTCCCATATAGGGACTTGGACTACACGGGAGATCTAGAGGCACCACGAGCGCAGGGACAGGCATGGGGTCCCGACGGTACGTATGGTTTTGCTTGCATGTTACAGATGTCAAGTGTTATATATATTATAGTAGATTGATATACTGTGACTGACATATGGGTGATGTGCAGATGTGGGTCCGAGGCCGCCGCCGGGACATGTGGCACGGAGGGGGATTGTGGCCGTTCCAGCTCTACCTGGACGAGGAGAGGTCCGTCGCCGCGATGCGGAGGGAACACTGGAGTCGGTACGGGCACTACTAGACCGTTTGCTGATAGGGGTGACCGACGAGGGATGGCGGGATGTCGATCCGGACGTGGTGCAAGATTGCATGACGGCACCCCGAGAGTTCAGATCCATAGCAATCCGGGGTGGCGATCTTGATGGACCGGGCATGGGCACAGGAGCCCGTAGGAGATGAGGACTTGCCGGAGGAGGAGAGAGGGGAGGACTCAGAGGTAGTTGATGCAGGCAGTGATGCAGGATACGACTCTCATTAGGGAGTGCAGGGGGCTCCCCCCGAGTTTTGTAGCTACGGCATGTATCTTTGATGAGGCTTTAGGTATGTATAGCCATTTTTGTATAGCTGAGTATAGGGGTACTCAGGACATGTATAGCACTGAACATGTATTTTTTGATATATATATATGCACGTGGATGCACCTTTTGTATGATGTTGTTTAGTTGTACGCACGTGGATGCGCATTATGGTTTGTGATATGTTTACATTGCATGTGGATGCAAGTAGTATAGGATGTTGGGCACATGGATGCCCCTTGTGTATGTTATGTGATGAATTGCACATGGATGCAACACTATGTATGTAGGACTAGGCACGTGGATGCCCGTGTATGTATTTTTTATTGCACATGGATGCAAATGTTTATGGGATGATAGGCACGTGGATGCCCCTTGCAATCTTTTTGGGTTTTTATATATTTTTATGAGATGCTATGCAGGATGGATATTTTACATGGTGTGATTGATGTGCCAATCTAGGATGTTGTTGGCCATTTGATCTGCGACACTGTTTTGAGCTCTTGGGACATGGGTGAATGTTATGGATTCAAACTGTCGGCTGAGTTGTTTTGTGCGCAGGAATTTTCTAAAGAGGCAGGGATCACGCACCTAGTAGTAGTTGTTGAGCTGGGAGACAAGCAGCTGGGAGTCAAGGAACACATGGAGGTGACGTATGCCCATCTGGAGGGCAGCAGTCAGGATACCGATCACAGCATCATACTCCGCCTGGTTATTGGTAGCAGCGTCGATACAGATTCCGTCGAGGTTAATCATTTCATGGGAAGGGGAATATAGGACCCACGCTGCAAAAGCCAGGTTGGGAGACTAGCGGCTTGCTCCATCGGCGAAGCCAGTATAGTGAGGTGGAAGATGGTCCATCTGTGGTCATGCAAAAATGAGGAATGTAAGAGTGCAGTAAAAAATGTGAAAAACAAAAAAGAGAGCAAACTATACAATGCGGACCAATGGGGCCGCGAGTTGTTTAGGGATAAAAGCGTTTAAGGTACAACCCATTACGAGGGTTGTGCAAAGGGTGACCTTCGGAGTCAGCTAAAATGTATGCCCCCTTGTCGAGACAAGTCTGCACGATGTAAGGGCCTTGCCACATGGATTCGAACTTCCCTTTGCCGGTTTTGTCATGGGCTTGGTCATAGGCGAGGACGAGGTCCCCTTCGTGGAAAGTTCGAGGGTGTACATGTTTGTCGTAACCAGCTTTGGAGCGGTTCTTGGCAGCTTCAATGGTCTGGAGAGCGGCACGACGGTCTTCATCGGCTTGTTCAAGAGATAGCAGACGTTGCTTGAGTGGGGAGGTAAAGATATCACTAAAATCTTGGAAGAGTTGTTTGTAGTCCTCAATCTCTTGCTCGCTGCAGGAGGCTCCTAAAGTGATGAGTTCAGGGGTCTCAATCTTAGCTTTAAGAGCTGGGAACGTTGAGGGATGGATAGAACGCTGTTTCTGACGGACGGGGGGTACATCAAGCCATGTGTCAATGTGGTGTTCTATAATGGTGGGGTCAAGACCGGGAATTTCGGTATAGGACCAGGCAAAGACATCACAAAATTATCTGAAGAGGTTAGTGTATTCCTCAATCTCTTGCTTACTGCAGAAGGCTCCTAAAGTGATGAGTTCAGGGGCACTCCCAGGGGCAGCGATATCAATTTGGATGACAGGTGAGATGTTAGCCATGTTACCTTCCTTGAAGGCCTCAGGAGCAAGAATAGGGTCCTTGAACTAGTCGACCTTGGTGGGAAGGAAATCTTTGGATTCAACCACAAATTGGGTAGCGGTGCTAGAGGAAGATGCTTCTAGGAGGAAATACGAACGATGGTGCATATCATCCCAGGGATACTCCGGGGTAGTGAGTTCCTCAAGAATCTCCTCATCGGTACGGAAAGTTTGGGCCATCAAATCGGTTGACGTGGGAATGGAAGTGGAAGAGATCATGTAAATGGTGTTGACCTCCCCAAATGGGGGTGAGATCGGAGGGTGAATTTCCTCAATAGTGGTTGGTGCCGTCTTAAGGTCCAGATTGTTCATCTCATAGAGAGCTGCTTTGTAATCTGGGAGGTCCGGACAATGATGGGAGTAGTGCCCGTAAACACCGCATATCGCACAAGGGTGGTTGGTACGCAGGGATTTATCTTTAGGCTTGGGGGTGGGGTTTAGTTCGACAATCGAGATGTCGGGGTCGTCGTCGAGCATCTGCATGTGCTTCTGTAATGCTGGTAACTGTGGACACTGATGAGTCGCATGGCCTAACTCGTCACACAATGAGCATTTGGGAGTAGCGCAAAATACTGGGGGGTTTTTGACTGTCTTGGGAGGTGGTACAGCAGTGTAAGGTTGGGGACCTCTGCCCCCAGTGGGTTTGGGAGTAGGAGGGGGAGTTGTGGAGGACGAAGGGGTAGAGACACCAGGGGGTGGCTGAGTGGTAGTAGCCATGGGTTGCACCGGTTGGAGGACGACGTCAGGTGTTGGTGGGCGAACGGGAGGAGAAAGATACCATACGGGTAATCCCAAGGTTAACCCAGGGAGGCTAAGGGTAGCCATAACTGGGGCGCTTACTACTCCCGAAGGAGGGACTAGGAAGGGGATAGTATGGATAGGTGTAACACCAATGTGGCTAGGTACCAGTGGTGGTTTAGGAAACAAGGGTGGCTGATTGGTAGTTGGTTGGTTATCGTGGGAGAGGGTACATAAGTCAGACACTTCGGGCGTAGATGACGGGGGAGGAATGGATTGGAAGGTGGATGTCATCGGCGGGTCTGAGTAAACTCCAAGTCCCAAAGAGGAAACAAATGAGGTAGCAGCACTACTGACCGGTTGTTCCACCATGGGGAGAATATTTTCGGGTGCAGCGGGAGCATTTGGATCATAGTAAGTAAGTTGGTCGATCTTAACCATGCGTCCATCATGGGGGAACATCATGGTACGAAAGACAGAGGAAGCGACCACCCGCATAGCATACATGTAGCTGCGACCGAGTAAGAGGTTGTAATCAAGCTGGGCGTTGATGACCTCGATATCGATGAGGACGGTTTTACCATCTAACTAGACAGGGACGTTGGCTAGGAGACCTTGGGGCTGAGCCGAACGGCCGTCGTAGGCGCATAACGCAGTGGTGGACTGCTGGAGGGTAGGGGATCCCAACTTCTGCCATACGAATGTAGACATAACGCATGTGGAGGAACCCTCATCGATGATGCATCGATGGATGACAAGATTCCGAACGGAAACAGAAACTTGGAATGCTAAGGTGGAAGGCAGGCGTGGTTCGGACTGGTCCAAATCAAATGCCATTAAATTCGAATCATTTGGGTCAATAGCCCCAATGGCTGAGAGTAAAGTCTTGCGCTGGGAAGGGCAGTTCTTCAAGACTTCTAATGCAGACATGGCTGCGGGAGATTGGGCTAGGTCATCTACAATGTTGTAGTTTGACACAGCGCGTGCATTGGGGTTGTTGTTGATACGGCGAAGTGGGAAACGAGCTGCTTTGGAAGCGCCATCTACCGGAAGGGGAGGGATACGTAACGCTTGATCAGTGGGATGAGTGTTAGGGGTTTTATCAGCGGGATGTGCTTCAGAGGTGGAGCCATATTGGTTCCGACGGGTCTGGAGGTTGACATCAGCGGAAGACATCATCAATAAGTGGTGGGTACCTGAGTCAAACATGGGTTGATCAGGAGTGACGTATGTGATCTGTTGTTGTTGGGGTTCCGCGTTGGCTTGAGGGGGGGCCAACGGCTGAGTGTTCACCACGCCTTGGGTTGGTAAGGGGTTTTGCAACACCAAAGGTGGCTGCTGAGGTTGTGGGGGGTTGGGCTGCGCTTGAGGAGCTGCCTACCCTTGGCGATGGGCATCATCAACCCAAAGTTGCCGAGATCACTCCAAATGTGGGAAAGTAGAGTGGGTGGTGGCCATAGACCCCGCAGATAGAACAAGGATGGTTCGTTCTCAAATTAGGGTTTTTAGCCTGCTTGGGCGGGCGATCAGGGTTTTGGTTAGCAGGGGCCGCGTTGTTGTTGTTGTCTGGGGGATTAGCCGGTTGACCACCTTGGTCTGTAGGTTGCTTGTTCCCATGATTACGGCCCTTGCCGCGATTTTGTTGGCCCTGGTTGCGTTGGTTGTTTTGGTTTTGCCGCGGGTTGTTTTGGGCGTAAACTTGCCCTTGAGCAGCAGGTGGGTTTTGAGGTTGCGCAGGTGCAGGAGCAGGCTGCGGTGGATGATAGGTAGGTGGAGGCTGCGCAGGTGCGGGACCTTGAGGTGGTTGTCGATATGTCTACGGAGCAGGTTGTGTGTTTTCCGTAGGGGCTGCCTGTGGCGGGTAATAAGCTGGTTGGGATTGAGAAGGCGTAGGAGCTGGTGCAGCCTGCTGGTGGTACTAAGTGGGTTGGGCCTGAGAAGGCGCAGGAGCTAGTGCAGCCTGCTGGTGGTAATAGGACTGAGGTGCGACCAGGGGGTTATAAGCAGGGGGCGCATGCCTTAAGCACTAAGGTTGATAGCTGGGTCCATGGGAATGATGGTGATGTGTCATAGGTGCATATGAGTTGGTGGCCCCAGACTGTGAGGTGGCCCGCGAAAGGTCAGGTCCCGGGGTAGGTCGTGCTATGGAAAAGGGTTGGGGATGCGAGGAAACATGACCAATGATGCCGTCTGCAGCATGGGATGCCCCTGGCGCATCGTGATGGGAGGACTCGTCGTGAGGGGCATCAGGTATAATGGTATAGAGGTAATCCGACTGGGCGTAAATGAGGTCGAACTACTGTGCCTTAAGGATGGCCTCTTCTTCAGATTGGGGTCTTTCTGATGCCACAGCCTTAGCAATAACAGGGAGAATGGATTTGAGGAACCAATCTAGGAAGATACGGTCGTCTAGTTTGATCTTGCATAAGCTACGGCATCTACGCCACTCATGAATGTGGTCCGTAATATGGGTAGCCGTGTTTTGTCTGTAGAATAGGAGGATCTCGATGCCTGTGTCATAGCGGACAGGCAACTGGAAGAACTGCAGGAAGGTCGAGGCAAGGGAAGCAAAGGTGGCATGGGTCCCATGAGGTTGCTCGATATACCACTTGGCTGCAGAGCTAGTGAAGGTGCGCTGTAAGAGACGGAGGCAAACAGAGTCGTCCACTATGGAGTTAGAGGAACACCATAGGTGGAAAGACATGATATGGTTTTGTGGGTCCTCACCCGCCTTGTCCTCGACTTTAGGAATGTCAGAGGGGAGCTTGGTAGGCATGTGAGGCCATGTAGGGTCATGTCGGATAGGGTCGTTGGTCAGTCTGGCTAGGTCAGGTAGGTTGAGGCTAGCCATGAAAGGCAGACTGGAAGAAGGATTTGACACAGGAGTGGGTTGGACCAAGTTGGGGCCCATGCCCCCAAGTAGAGGGGCAGGGTTGGGAATGTTGCCCCCAAGTGGGGGAACTAAAGTGGAATAGGATGGGCCCGCACCACCATGGGTAGTGTGAGTCACTGGTGGAGTGGTGGTATGGATGCCAGCTATGAGAATAGGAATGGTGACCGGGATGGTGGATGTGGCCCCCATCGAGGGCATTCCTAGAGCAGGTGTGGTAACTGGTGTAGTGGTGGATGTGCCACCAATGGTCCCTACAACGAAAGGAGTGGAAGTCGCGCCAGCCATGGGGCTAGTAGGGGCAGTGTAAAAGGGGTTCTCAGACTCTTCTTCAGAATCGGAGGTAAAGTAAGGGGCGTCAATTGACAAGGCTCTAGATCTGTGATAAGTGGTATCAACTGATGATGATCTGTGGCGATGACGTGTGGTGTCAAGTGAACCGTGCTGTGGGGGCTCACCCCTGAGGCACCGAGAATGTCTCGGGGACTCAATGGTGACAGATGGTGTCGAAACTCTGTGGGTTGAGGTGAGTAAAAAACAGCTCAAAAACCCTAATGCAACCGAGTGTGCAGAAGGAGAGCTCAAAAACAAGGCACTCAGGCCAACAACCAACTCAAAACACCCACTGTAACAGCTGTGCTACAATAGGTGGAGTACCAACAAAAATGGTCAGAATACCAACAAGCAGCAGGTTTCCTAAAAATGAAAAATGGTGGACTCACTAGACCAAAGGGAGGTAAAGGAGCATGCAAACACCTAACTAAAAGTATTCTGACTCAACTAAACATATCCTCTGCAAGGTGATGAAATCCAAGTCAGACAATATGAGTAGGAAATCCAAGTGGCTATGATATCCCCCTACCGGGAGGGACACCGGGTAGTCAATCCTAGAAGAATGGCAACTAAGATACCCTGTTCATGACACGTCCAGAAAGGTGAATCTACCGTTTAGTCCGTTTACTGCAATACCCCTATACAGGGATATCCCGCGAACCGCGAAAGGTAGCCCTTCGGTTACTGAATGGAGTGCGGTATTCCACTCAGGCCTCCGGAACTAGTCTCCCGACTTCAACCCTCCTAAGGGAGAGGCCCTCTGATAAAATGGTCATGACCGTGCCAAAAAGTACTAGGGGATTTTGGTTCCCTATTTGGACAACAACTATGTCTCAAGTGTAAGTAACCGAGGGGTGTTATTGGAAGCCTATCCCCCCGATCCTACCTAACTACAAAGATTCTTTTGTGTTCCCCAAGTGGGGTTAGAATATTGGTTGAGTTAGGTACTTTTTAAGGCTCACTTGAATTATGTGACAGAGTGTGTGCTCGTGAGGTTATGAACCCAAAATAGAAGTGCCACAAGGGGGGGCAACTTCTTAACTATCAATAATGCTGGAATTGAAACTTTAACTTGCAAAATTTTCTGAATTAAAAATACTAAAATTTTAAAAAGATTCTGTAAAGGGAACAGAAATTATGTTGCAGAAAAGGCTGTAGGGAAGTGGGGCTGCAGGTAGGACAGATGGTTGTTCAGATGCAGAAAATATTGTAGCAAAAGGGGCTGGGCTCAAATTAGGGAAAAAATGCAGAAATCAGATCGTGGGTCTGTGGCGAATCAGAACAGGCGGACCGCGGGTTTAAGGGAAACAGACGCGGACAGGTCGCGGCTATCGGGCCGACAGGCGCAGTCGGGACGCAGAAAACGGAGAAAAAGACGCAGTCGGGTCGCGGCAAAAAGGCTAACAGACGCAGTCGGGACGCACGAAAGGGGCTGAAAGCCGCAGTCGGGACATGGGAAAATGGCCGAAAGGCGCCGTCAGATCGCAGCAAACAGGCTTATTAGCCGCGGTCGGATCGCAGGTAACAGACTTGAATCCGTCGGCAGGGCGTCGGAAACGATCTGAGAGCCGCGGTCAGGTCACAGGTAAGGGCCTAAAAGGCGCGGTCGGGACGCGACTGCAGAGGGAAAAGACGCAATGTACGGTGGCCGAAAGGGACAGCAGAAAGGGAAATTTTTTTTTTAAACGGAAACCAGAAATTCAAAAACTAGTATGGTCACCAAAACTATAGCCAGGGTTTTACCCCTAGCTTGTGCAAATGAGCACCTACTAAGGAGAATGGACTCCTTAGTAGCATTTCAGTAAATGTAAATAATTAAACTAAAACAGAAATGTAAACTAATCTAAAACACATGCATGAAACATAAAGAACAATTTGTAAACAAGGGTTTTGTATTGATATTACCTCCAATATGGAGGTTGATGAAGCTCTTGCAATGTCCAAGAGAGTTGCTCCAAGCTCCAATGTGCTCCTTCTCTTTCTCCAATGGTGGAAATGGGCCAAAAGGGGCTCTCAAGGTGAAAGTGGCTCAATGGTGAGCTAGGGTTTCGAGAGAGATTTTGCCAGAGTAAGGGTATACTTGATTGTGGATATGAAATAAGGGATCTCCATCACCTATTTATAGTTTTTTTGTGGTGGAGTGCTGACCCATGGTTTTGGGAACCATATGGTTTAAGGTAGCTGTATAGGGTTTTTTCCTCCTTTTCCTCATTATTTTATATTTTTTATTCCCTTTTTAGGGGATTTTTGCTATTTTATAGGAATTTTTGATATTTTTGGAGGGAAAAGGGGTTTTTTTAGCCTTTTTGAGGCTATTTTGAGGGTTTTGTGGCCTTTTGGAGGCATTTTAGGCCTTTTGGAGGCTTTTTAGTGGGATTTTTAAGATTTTTAAGGGAAATATGGTAGGAAAATGGACAAATGAGCCATGTAATGTGGTAGATGAGGTAGTGAACAGTTTTTGGGTGTTAACACTATCTCTGAGGAAGTTATTGGGGTTTTTCACCTTTATGGTTTTCCCCAAGTAAACTCTGTGTCTCTTGTGTGCTTGCATTATTGTGTTCATGATTGATATGTTGTAGATTTGCTGTACATGTTGTTCTCTTAGTTAAGATCCTAGATCAAATTGAAGTAAATTCTGAAAATTTAACATGGTATCAGAGCTAGCCTGAAAGAAGGCATGATATGGCATGTATGACACTTGTTGCACTTATGATGCTAGGGCTTGATATAGCAAAAACCAGTCATCGTAGCACTTTCTCTATAAATACGTTTTGGAGAGGCTTTCGGATCTGAAACTTTTATAGGTATAAGATTAGATCTCCATGTACCTTGTGTCCAAAGGAAAACCTCTAATTCGTTGTACTTTGTGATTTATGATCTGTACAATATAGGGTTTCGGCCTCTTCCAGATCTGAGTCAAAATCAGGTGACCTTGGGAAAAAGGTCATAACTTGGTCTAGGAAAATCCAAATGAAATTTCGTAAAATGTGACAGGTAGTACACAAACTGTACTATCTAAGGAAAAATTTTCAGAGGCCGAGGTTGAACCAGTGACACGTGGCACACCGTACAAGTTCGTTGTCCTGTATTATCCCATAAAAAGGTCATGTCGAGACAATTGGAATAACTCTCTCTCAGAGAATCCCATTGAGGTCAGACCTATCGAAATGGAAAGATAACATGTCGGGATATCTTAGGAAAATTTTTCAGACCTTGTGGATTGAAAAGTTTGGAGTTACACCAGAAACAATCAGATACATATTTATGTCAAAACAAAATTATTTTTTAGTACCTTCATTCATGGCTTCCGGAGTTTAGGGCTTCGGAGAAAGTTGGAATTTTTGGAATCAGATACCACGGATGGATGCTACTCATAAAAATTGAAATTTAGAGACCAATATCATATTTTTTGGTTGGGCATAAGGCTGGGCTTGATCAAACCCCAGTTCTGGACTTTGATCGGAAAGATGGAAAATTACGGCTTCTGCAAAAATTGAAATTTTGGAAATCTGTGACCATGACTCGATGCTCCTCAGTAAAAATGAAGCTTAGAGTTTTGAATCAAATCTTTTGCTTGGGTGAAGCTCCGGGAAATTCAAATCCTAATTCAGGGTACTCCCCAGTAAATCCGAAAATCTAAAAGGCAATTTCGAGGGGTGAAACTTTGCAGTTTTCAAATTCTGAATATACCAACTTAATCAGCTCATCAAGGCACATATTTCTATCCTTTCAGAAGTTTGAAATTCAAAGTTTGAATATTTGGGGTTTCTTTGACAAACCCTAATCCAACTCTAGGACCAATTCTTGCAAATCAAGTGGATTGGGGGTAATCCTAGAAGAAGATGGATTGGTCACCTGCATAAGTGAAGAAGTTCCTGTCTCAGAGGGAGATGAGGCTAAGGCCTTCCATAAGAAGATTACAAACAATCTTGAGAGGTATGGCTTACAGGTATGTTTCATGGTTAAGTTTATCATATGTTTGTCTTCATATCATTACAGTACAATCTTGATTAATTATTGGACGTGTCGTATCACCTTAATAGAAGATATTCATTGATTAAGGTTTTGACACTTATGATTGTACTAATGCATTGTGATGTTGTATGAGGCTTATGTTGTTTGCTAACACAAAAGGTACCCCAAGAAAGTCAAATCATGTTCTACTTCAAGAACATATGCTCATGGTGACATGAAGACAAAGATTCATCCATTGTCATGGATCACATAGAAGATCTACTTTCGAGGTATGTATAACTTGGTTCTACAATGGTTAACTTATGAGACATGCAAGTTACTAGCACAAGTCATTAAGGAGAACCATAAGACATTATGCGGGTATGTTAGACATAACTAGCTAGCATGCTAATTCAGGTATGTTTTTCTTATATCAAGCTAGAATCCTACCTTGTGTTAGGATCTTATACTGTTGTGTTGTTAATAATGATTATTCATGAAGTCATAGGTTTGAATAATCATGGTTGTATGCATATTATGTTTCTTACCATAATTGATGATATGACTAACTAGAAGAATCATGAAGGTATAGGTTTGAATAATCATGGTTGTATGCATATTATGTTTTTTACCATAATTGATGATATGACTAACCAAAAGAATCATGAAGGTATAGGTTTCAATAATCATGGATTTTATGCATATTATATCTCTTATCTTGATTGATGATTCAACTAACCTGAAGAGTCCTACGATCAAATAAGAATGTGTATGAGTAAAAGAAGACTTCCCTAAAACCTTGAATAATAATGTTTATTATATGTGAATGATCATGAATATACATGTTTAAGATTATTGTGTTTTGATAGTATTAAGATTATACTAATAAATGTGTGATTATGTATGAGACCTCAAGGATAACACAATGATGATACTAATTAGCATTCATAGTGATTAAGGATAGATGTAAGTTCAAGGACAGGTAATCCAGGAAGCAAAGATCAAGAGGGAGCACACTCCAGTTGTTCCTGCAAGAAAGCAAAGGAGCACACTTCAGTAGTTTCTGCAAGGATGCAGATATTCAGAGGGAGTTGACCACTTCTCACAATCCACATAAGAATGGAGTTGCAGAAAAGAAGCAAAGACTGAGAGGGAGTCAACCCAACAAACAAACAAAGATAAGTATTTGAATTGTCATTCCTTGCATATTTTATTGTTTAAATAATACTGTTCAATAATGTATATACTGATGTTCCTAGAATTAGGTTGTGTATTATGCATATTAGAATAGTTGCATTGATGAACAGTATACTACTAATATGCATGGGTAAGTGGCCTATGGTACTGTACAACATTCCATTGCTACTTATCTAGAATGAAACCTCTTTGCTGACATGTTGGGAGTTGTGCACACTCTTAACAATGTTCTGGTAGAGATTGGAAGGCATCTAGAAAGTTATGAGATATGGATAAATGTTGTATTGAAGCATTGGCTAAGATAATTGCATGACTGTATGAAATATTTCTTTATGTGTAAGAATTTGTTCTGAAAACTATGAGATGTTTTCTAATCATGCAATTTAACTTGTTGTGTAGGAAAGATCGTATGCCATCACCTACAAAAGAAGAACTACAACATTTGTTCAGCAACAAAATTATCTATTGAAGATATTGAAGTTCCCAGGATATGGGAAGAATGCCATGATCCGTCGATCATGAAGAATGATGTTTGGGATGTAGTCCCAAGACCTGAAGGGAAGTTTGTTATGACTTCCATATGAATCTATCAAGATCAAGCATGCTGCAGATGGCAGCATAGAGAAATATAAAAGTGATGAAATAGAAGATACACCAGATGGATTTCAAGACAGCTTTCTTGAATGGTGTATTTGAAGAAGAAGTGTATGTGGAGCAGCCACTTGGTTCTGAGACACATGACAGGGAGTCATATATGTGCAAAACTTGGGTATGATGCACAACTTTCTAAGTATGGAGGTGTGGAAGAGTGTAGATGGAATATATCTTGGACAAGGAAAGTATGTAGTAGAGATCCTGAAGAGGTTCGGGATGATGGACTGTGAGGCTATGGCATCGAACCTAAAGCTTCTATGTGATGCTTCATCTGAACCGGTTGATGTCACTATGTATCGTCAGATGATTGGGTCCTTGATGTATCTGACGAACATGAAACCAGATATTTGCTTTGCGGTGAACACATTGAGCCAGTTCCTGACAGATCTAAGGAGTGTTTACCTGGTTGTTGTAAAGCATATTCTGAGGTACCTGAAGGGTACAGTTGATTATAGGCTCAAATAAGATGTGGATCAAAAGTTTAACCTGCAGGGTTATGTTGATTCAGATTGGGTTGGCAGTGCTACAGATAGGAAGAGCACATTAGGATGTTGATTCAGTATGGGATCAGGTGTGATCTCTTGGTTTAGTAGGAAGCAGTCCTGCTTAGCATTGAGTATAACTGAGACAGAGTATGTTGCAGCCTGTTCAACTAGTTGTGAGGTAGTATGGCTACGAAATCTACTGTCTGAGTTATTTGATCTCCCGTTGGATGCTATTGGTATCTTTTGTGATAACCAGAGTTGTGTGAAGCTATCCGAGAACCCAGTGTTCCATGATAGCTCGAAACACATAGAGATCAAATATCACTATATCAGGGATATGGTGCAGAGAGGAGCTGTGCAGCTCTTGTACATTGTGATGGACAAGCAGATTGCAGATTTGCTGACGAAGCCACTAGCCAGGGTGAAGTTCGAGTACTTCAGGGAGAGGCTTAGCATTCTTCAGATTGATGACACTTCGAGGAAGAAGTAATGGACACATTTGCTGAATCCATTCCAAGCATGTTGGAAGGAGGATCCTTTACATGGCTGTGGATGTAAGCGCTGGATGATGAGCATCAGGATGATGTTCTGGTTTCTGCTTTGTATGATCAGTTGGATCATTTATATGTATTTACGCATCATGTTGGATGCTGGATATGATCAGTTGGATCATTTACATGTATGTACGCATCATGTTGGATGCTAGACATGATCAGTTGGATCATTTATATGTATATGTATGTATGCATCATGTTGGATGCTGGATATGATTAGTTGGATCATTTATATGTATGTATGCATCATGTTGGATGTTGGATATGATCGGTTGGATCATTTGCATGTATTTTGTATATGCATCATGTTGGATGCTTGGACCATGTATATGTATATGTATCAGGTGGATACATTGTATGATTAGGTGGATCATGTATGGTGATATGTATCATGTATTTGTATTTGTATCGGGTGGATACACTGTATGATTAGGTGGATCATGTATGATGATATGTATCAGGTAGATACTTGGTATGCATCAGGTAGGTGCATTGTATGATCAAGATGATCATGGATGACGAGCTTCAGGATGTTGCTCCAAATGACATGCAGCAGGATGTTGCAATGATGATGATCAGGATGGTGTATGGTGAGTATCAGGTTGATATTCTATGGTCGTGAATCAAGTTGTGCAGATGAGCATATAATTTGGCCCTAGGAGATTTGCAGATAGTCTTTCGAGGTTTTGCCTATGGCATGTAATCTGGCCCTGGGATATCTGGCAAATGCTCTTTCGAGGTTTTACTCTGGGAGGACATATAATTTTGCCCTGGGAGATCTACATATAGTCTTTCGAGGTTTTTCCTATGGCATATAATCTGGCCCTGGGATATCTGGCAGATGCTCTTTTGAGGTTTTGTCCTATGTCATATAATATGTTCCTCGGAGATCCGATAGGTTGGGCTGTGTGCCCGTAATAAGTCCTGGGATGCTCTTGCGAGGTTTTGCCATGACCACATATAATCTGTCCCTGGGAGATCCTATAGGTAGAGCTGTGTGCTCGTAACAGTTTGAGATGCTCTTGCGAGGTTTTGTGGTGACCACATATAATCTGTCCCTGGGAGATCCTATAGGTAGAGCTGTGTGCTCGTAATATCCTGGGATGCTCTTGCAAGGTTTTGTTGTGAGGTCACATATAATATGGCCCTGGGAGATCCTATAGGTAGAGCAGTGTGCTTGTAACAGCCTGGGATGCTCTTTCGAGTTTTTGTGACACACGTAATAAGTCCTGAGGATTCCATAGTATGGCCAGTGATGACGAAGACCTATAGGTGGTGGGCCTACATCCAGTATGAAAAAGGATTGGCTCTGTAGAACTTCCTATGATGAGTAGATTCAGAGATTGATTGAGATAGTAGCAGCAGTGATGATGATGATGTCTCGATGACGATTATCTAGTGACGATGATCCAAAGAAGAAGACTTGTTCTAGAAGACCTTTGTCAAGAAATACCTTCCTAGTTAAGAGGGAGTGTTGATGTATATGTAACTTTGGAATGTATTTCACATATATGTATATTGTATTCCTATAGAGATGTTATTATTCCTCTATACAGAAGTGTCGTCATTTATATTGTAAGTGTCGTAACTTATACTTGATGGGTTATTAGACCACCTTATTGGGGTCGGTCCTGTATAAGTCATTTGGGTCAAAGGGTTATTAGACCACCCTATTGGGGGTCGGCCATGTGGGTCAAAGGGTTATTAGACCACCCTAGTGGGGGTCAGCCCAGTTAGCATTATGTTAAGTGGTTAAGTTGAGGTCGACCTAGTTGAGTAAAGGTCAAGTCAAGTTAGTGTATAAATAGAGAGTGTGTCTCTCTCATTTTACACATTCTATTCTCTCACTCACACTTTGGAGAGTGGCGCACTTGTGGAGGAGGAGGCTCTGCTACTAGGAGAAGACTATCTCTTGTATTCTGGTTGTATCATTGCTCTATATATCTCTGAGGAAGTTATTGGGGTTTTTCACCTTTATGGTTTTCCCCAAGTAAACTTTGTGTCTCTTGTGTGCTTGCATTATTGTGTCCATGATTGATATACTATAGATTTGTTGTACATGTTGTTCTCTCAGTTAAGATCCTAGATCAGATTGAAGTAAATTCTGAAAATTTAACAGTATACACTACAAAATTCGATTGAATCCCAATAAATGCATCTTCACTGTAAGGACGGGTCACCTTCTGGGATTCATAGTTTCGAAAGAGGGTATTAGAGTCGATCCTCTAAAAGTTGAGGTAATACTTCAGTTGCCTCCTTCTCATAATTTGTTACAACCTCAGAGCCTCCAAGGGAGAGCTACCTTTTTGCGTCGATTTGTAGTCAATTATGCTAATATTACCAAAGGTTTCAAGCACTTATTGAAGAAAGACACACCTTTTATCTGGGATGAGCGATCCCAACAGTATTTCGATGCCCTTAAGAAAGCTTTGGTATTGGCCCCTATGCTTAGTCCACCAGACTTCGCACAAGATTTTATCCTTTATGTTGCCGCGTCTCAAGAGATGATTGGCATGGTCTTGGTTCAGGTTGATGACCCGCTCATTGAGCATGTTATCTATTACCTTAGTTGAAATCTAGTAGACGCTGAGCTAAGATATACTCAAGTAGAAAAGTTGGTGCTTGCGACTGTCATGCAGTCCAGCGGTTACGACATTACATTTTGCTTAGGACAACAATAGTAGCAGGTCACACCAATCCATTTCAGTTCATGCTATCATGATGCCTTATAGGGGGTAAGTATAATAAATGGATTGTGATCCTTCAAGAGTTCAATCTTGATTTTGCTTCAGCAAAATCGGTGAAATCGTTGGTATTTGCTGAGCTTATGTCGAACCTTCCGAGACTTGATGAGGATGTCATTCATGAAGATTCCTTTGTGGATGAGCACTTATTTTTTATCTCGTCCGAGGACCCTTGGTATGGGGATGTCATTGTGTATCTCCAAACTTTGAAGTTTCCTCCGCATTATTCACGAGATGAGCGATGGCGTGTGAAATAGCACGCTAAAGACTATACTATCATTGGCGACACTTTGTATCACCGAGGAAAGGATTCCATTCTCCATTGTTGCTTAAATCACGAAGAAGCGAAGCGGGTGCTTAATGATTTCCATGATGGGGCGTGTGGCGGTCACTTATCCGGGCTTGCTACCACCCAACGTATTATGCAAGCTGGCTATTTTTGGCCTTCCATCTTTAAGGATTGTATTAACGCTATGAAGAGATGTCAGCCTTGCCAGGTGTTTTATCGAAACACATGCTCGCATCCAGCACCCCTTCATCTGGTCGTCACCGTCAGTCGCTTCACTAAATGGGGGGTGGATTTCATGGATTGCAAACTAGCTTCGGCTGGGGGGCATCACCATGTCATAGTGGCCATGGATTATTTTTCCAAATGGGCCGAGCACATGCCTACCGTAAAATCCGACGGTGCTACTGCAGCCCATTTCATGTTTAATCAAATTATCACTCGTTTCGGTATCCTGAAAGAGATTGTCACTGAACATGGCAGTCACTTCCAAAACAAGATGATGGAGGATTTGTCTCTCAAGCTTGGGTTTCGTCAAGAACACTCGTCTTCCCACTATCCCCAAGCGAATGGTCAAGTTAAAGCAGTTAATAAGTCTATGAAGACCATTCTCCAATGTGTTTTCCAACAAAGCAAGAACAATTGGCATAACATGTTATATCCTACTTTGTGGGCATATCAAACCGCAGTCAAGACTACCACTGGATTCTCACTGTTCCAGCTAGTTCACGGTGTGGAGTCAGTTTTACCGATTGAATGCAAAATCCCTTCACTTAAGTTGGCCATAGAGATCCTCCCTGATACGACAGATATTGAGCAATGTTTAATCCACATTGAGCAACTTGACGAGCAATGTCGATATGTCGTTGTGGCTATAGATGCTAACAAATGTCGTGTCAAGGTTTAGTATGATAGTTCTGTCCATCCTCGGCAGTATGCTGAAGGTGACTTGGTCCTCTTATATGACCAAGCTAAAGAACCCCTGGGGGCAGGCAAGTTCAACCCCATGTGGCATGGTCCTTACATCGTGAGGCATGTCCTAGAAAAAGGAGCCTATGAATTAGAAGACTATGAGGGGACTGTCTTGAAGGAGCCTAGAAATGGGCTCTACCAAAAGCAGTATTACGCTTGAACCTCTGGTTTAGGCTGTGTTAACACCCAAAAAGTGCTCACTAGCTCATTTACCACATTATATGGCTCATTTGTCCATTTTCCTACCATATTTCCCTTAAAATCCCAAAAAATCCCATTAAAAAGCCTCCAAAAGGCCTAAAATGCCTCCAAAAGGCCACAAAACCATCAAAATAGCCTAAAAAAGGCTAAAAAAACCCCCTTTTCCTCCAAAAATAGCAAAAATCCCCTAAAAAGGGAATAAAAAATATAAAATAATGAGGAAAAGGAGGAAAAAACCCTATACAGCTGCCCAAAACCATGTGTTCCCTAAAACCATGGGTCAGCACTCCACCACCAAAAAACTATAAATAGGTGATGGAGATCCCTTATTCCATATCCACAATCACAAGCACCCTTACTCTGCCAAAATTTCTCTCGAAACCCTAGTTCATCATTTGAACTATTTTCACCTTGAGAGCCACTTTGGCCCATCCCCACCATTGGAGAAGGAGAAGGAGCATTCAGAAGCTTGGAGCATCCTCTTGGACACTGCAAAGGGCTTCACCAACCTCTACATTGGAGGTGATATTAATATAAAACCATTTTTTTACATCTTTCATTTATGTCTCATGCAATGTTTAAAGTAGTTTTTTAATTGTTGTTTTAGCTTAATCATTTAAATCATTATTGAACTGCTACTAAGGAGTCCATTCTCCTTAGTAGGTGCTCATTTGCACAAGCTAGGGGTAAAACCCTAGCTACAGTTTTGGCGACTCCCCTAGTTTTCGAATTTCTGGTTTCCGTTTTTTAAATTTTTTCTTTCGGCTGTCCCTTTCGGCCGCTGCATACCGCGTTTTTTCCCTCTGCAGTCGCGTCCCGACCGCGCCTTTCAGGCCTTTACCTGCGATCCGACCGCGGCTCTCAGACTGCTTCCGACGCCCTGCCGGCGGATTCAAGTCTGTTACCTGCGATCCGACCGTGGCTAATCAGCCTGTTTGCCGCGATCTGACTGCGCCTGTCGGCCTTTTTTCCGCGTCGCGACTGCGGCTTTCTGCCTCTTTCGTGCGTCCCGACTGCGCCTGTTAGCCCTTCTGCTGCGACCCGACTGTGTCTTTTTCCCTGTTTCCTGCGTCCCGACTGCCTCTGTTGGCCCGATATCCGTGACCTGACCGCCGCTGTTTCCCTCAAACCCGCAGTCGGCCTGTTCCAAATCGCCACAGACCCGCGGTCTGATTTCTGCTCTTTTCCTGTTTTGAGCCCAGCCCCTCTTGCTGCAATATTTTCTGCATTTGAACAGCCCTCTGTCCTACTTGCAGCCTACTTCCTTACAGCCTTTCTGCAACCAAATCTCTGTTCCCTTTACAGAGTCCTTTTTTAAAATTTCAGTATTTTTTAATTCAGAAAATTTTGCAAGTTAAAAGAATCAATTTCAGCATTATTGATAGATTGGAAGTTGCCCTCCCTTGTGGCACTTCTATTTTTGGGATCATTACCTCACGAGCACACACTCTGTCACATAAAATCAAGTGAGCCTTAAAAAGTACCTAACTAAACCAACATTCTAACCCCACTTGGGGAACACAAAAGAATCATTGTAGTTAGGTAGGATCAGGGGGATAGGCTTCCAATAACACCCCTTGGTTATTTCACTTGAGACATAGTTGTTGCCCAAATAGGGAACCAAAATCCCCTAGTACTTTTTGGCACGGTCACGACCAGTTTATCAGAGGGCCTCTCCCTTAGGAGGGTTGAAGTCGGGAGACTGGTTCCGGAGGCCTGAGTGGAATACCGCACTCCATTCAGTAACCGAAGGGCTACCTTTCGCGGTTCGCGGGATATCCCTGTATAGGGGTATTGCGGTCAATGAACTAAATGGCAGATTCACCTTTCTGGACGTGTCATGAACGGGGTATCTTAGTTGCCATTCTTCTAGGATTGACTACCCGGTATCCCTCCCGGTAGGGGGATATCATAGCCACTTGGCTTTCCTACTCATATTGTCTGACTTGGATTTCATCACCTTGCAGAGGATATGTTTAGTTGAGTCAGAATACTTTTAGTTAGGTGTTTGCATGCTCCTTTACCTCCCTTTGGTCTAGTGAGTCCACCATTTTTTCTTTTTAGGAAACCTGCTGCTTGTTGGTATTCTGACCATCTTTGTTGACACTCCACCTATTGTAGCAGAGCTGTTGCAGTGGGTGTTTTGAGTTGGTTGTTGGCCTGAGTGCCTTGTTTTTTAGCTCTCCTTCTGCACACTCGGTTGCATTAGGCCTTTTTTGAGCTATTTTTACTCACCTCAACCCACAGAGATTAGACACCATCTGTCACCATTGAGTCCCCGAGACATTCTCGGCGCCTCAGGGGCGAGCCCCCACAGCACGGTTCTCTTGACACCACACGTCGTAGATTCCGATCATTATCCGTTGATACCACTCATCACCGATCTAGAGCCTTGTCACTTGACTCCACTCGTCAGCGACGTAGGTCTCCGTCACCAGATAGTGACGCACCTTACTTTACCTCAGATTCTGACGAAGAGTCTGAGAACCCTATTTACACTGCCCCTACTAGCCCCATGGCTGGCACGACTTCCACTCCGTTTGTCATAGGGACCATTGGTGGCACATCCACCACTACACCAGTTACTACACCTGTTTTTGGTATGCCCTCCATGGGGAACCCATCTACTGTACCCCTCACGGTACCTATTCCCGCAGCGGGAATACCTATCCCCACTACATCAGTGGCTCACACTACCCATGGTGGTGCTGGACCATCCTCCACTACCTCAGTTCCCCCACTTGGGGGCACCACCCTAAATCTTGTCCCTCCACTTGGGGGCACTGGCCCCAACTTGGTCCAAAGCACTACTGTGTCACAGTCTTCTTCCAGTTTGCCATTCATGGCTAGCCTTAACCTACCTGACCTGGCCAGATTGACCAACGATCCTATTCGACACGACCCTACGTGGCCTCATATGCCTACCAAGCTCCCCTCGGACATCCCTAAGTTCGAGGGCAAGGCCGGTGAGGACCCACAAAACCACATCATGTCTTTCCACCTATGGTGTTCCTCTAACTCCATCGTGGACGACTCTGTTCGCCTCCGTCTTTTACAGCGCACCTTTATTGGCTCTGCAGCCAAATGGTATATTGAGCAACCACATGGGACCCACGCCACCTTTGCCTCCCTTGCCTCTACCTTCCTGCAGTTCTTCCAGTTGCCTGTCCGCTATGACGCGGGCGTTGAGATCCTTCTCTCTTGTAGACAAAACACGGCTACCCATATCACGGACCACATCCATGAGTGGCGTCGACGCCGTAGCTTATGCAAGATTAAACTTGACGACCGTATCTTCCTCGATTGGTTCCTCAAGTCCCTGCTTCCTGTTATTGCTAAGGATGTAGCTTCAGAAAGACCCCAGTCTGAAGAAGAGGCCATCCTTAAGGCACAGCAGTTCGACCTCATTTACGCCCAATCGGGTTACCTTTATACCATTATACCTGACGCCCCTCGCGGCGAGTCCTCCCATCATGATGCACCGGGGGCATCCCACGCTGCAGATGGTATCATTGGCCGTGTTTCTTCGCATCCCCAACCTTTTTCTATAGCACGTCCTACCCCTAGCCCCGACCTGTCGAGGGCTACCTCCCAGTCTGGAGCAACCAACTCATATGCTCCCATGACACATCACCATTCCCATGGACCCTCATGTCCACCTCAGTGCTTCGGGTATGCGACTCCTGCTTATGCTCCTCCAGTCGCCCCTCAGCCTTACTACCATCAGCAGGCTGCCTCAGCTCCTGCGCCTTCACAAGCCCCACCAGCTTATTATCCGCCACAGGCAGCCCCTGCGGCACATCCACAACCTGCTCCGCAGTCCTATCAGCAACCCCCTCAAGTTGCTGCACCTGCTCAGCCTCAACCTACATATCACCCTCCGCAGCCTGCTCCAGCACCTGCGCAACCTCAGAATCCACCTGCTGCCCAAGGGCAAGTTTACGCCCAACAGAACCCGCAGCAAAACCAGAACAACCAACGTAACCAGGGCCAACAGAACCGCGGCAAGGGCCGTAATCGGGGGAATAACCAACCTGCAGACCAAGCTGGGCAACCGGCGAATCCCCCCGACAACAACAACGCGGCCCCCGCTAATCAAAACCCTGATCGCCCGCCCAAGCAGGCCAAAAACCCCAATTTACGAACGAACCACCCTTGTTCTATTTGCGGGGTCTATGGACACTACACACACGCTTGCCCACACTTGGAGCGAGCTCGGCAGCTCTGGGTTGACGAGGCCCATCGCCAAGGGCATGCGGCTCCCCAAGCACCGCCCAACCCCCCCCAACCTCAACAACCCCCTTTGGTACTGCAAAATCCCTTACCAACCCAAGGCGTGGTGAACACTCAGCCGTTAGCCCCTCAAGCTAACGCGCAACCCCAACAACAACAGATCACATACGCCGCTCCTGATCAACCCATGTTCGACTCAGGTACCCACCACTTGCTGATGATGTCATCTGCTGACGTCAACCTACAGACCCGTCGGAACCAATATGGCTCCACCTCTGAAGCCACTCCCACGGATAAACCTACTAACGCCCATCCCACCGATCAGGCGTTACGTATACCTCCGCCTCCCATAGACGGCGCTGCGAAAGCACCTCGTTTCCCACTTCGCCGAATCAACAATAACCCTAATGCGCACGCTGCGTCAAACTACAACATCGTAGACGACCTAGCCCAATCTCCCGCAGCCATGTCTGCATTAGAAGTCTTGAAGAACTGCCCTTCCCAGCGCAAGACTTTACTTTCCGCCATTGGGGGGATTGACCCAACTGATTCGCATTTGATGGCATTTGATTTAGACCAGTCTGAACCACGCCTACCTTCCAGCTTAGCCTTCCAAGTTACTGTCTCCGTTAGGAACCTTGTTATCCATCGGTGCATCATCGATGAGGGTGCCTCCACATGCGTTATGTCTACATTTGTATGGCAGAAGCTAGGATCCCCTCCTCTCCAGCAGTCCACCACTGCGTTACGTGCCTACGACGGTCGTTCGGCCCATCCCCAAGGCCTTCTACCCAACGTTCCAGTCCAGTTAGGTGGTAAAACAGTCCTTATTGACATAGAGGTAATCAATGCCCAATTGGATTACAACCTTCTACTTGGCCGCAGCTACATGTATGCCATGCGGGCGGTTGCCTCTTCTGTCTTTCGCACCATGATGTTCCCCCATGAAGGACGCGTGGTTAAGATTGACCAGCTCACCTACTATGATCCCAGTGCTCCCGCGGCACCTGAAAATGTTCTCCCCATGGTTGAACAACCTGTTTCTAGTGCCACCACCTCGTTTGTTTCCTCTAAGGGGCCTGGAGTCTACTCAGACGCGCCGATGACCTCCACCTTTCAATCCATTCCTCCGCCGTCATCTACGCCCGAAATGTCTGATTTATGTACCTTGTCCCACGACAACTTACCACCTAACAATCAACCACCCTTGTTGCCAAAACCACCACTGGTACCTAGCCACATTGGTGTTACACCGATCCATACGATCCCCTTCCTAGTCCCTCCATCGGGAGTAGTAAGCGCCCCGGTCATGGCTACCCTTAGCCTCCCTGGGTTAACCTTGGGATTACCTGTATGGTATCTTTCGCCTCCCGTTCGCCCGCCGACACCAGATGTCGTCCTCCAGCCGGTGCAACCCATGGCTACTACCACTCAGCCACCTCCCGGTGTCTCTACCCCTTCGTCCTCCACGACACCTCCTCCTACTCCCAAACCCACTGGGGGCAGAGGTCCCCAACCTTACACTGCCGTACCACCTCCAAAGACAGTCAAGAACCCTCCAGTGTTTCGTGCTCCTCCCAAATGCTCGCTGTGTGACGAGTTGGGCCATGCGACCCACCAATGCCCACAGTTACCCGCATTACAGAAGCACATGCAAATGCTCGATGATGACCCCAACATCCCAACTGTTGAACTAAACCCCACTCCTAAGCCTAAAGATAAGTCCCTACGTACCAACCACTCCTGCGCCATATGCGGTGTTTACGGGCATTACTCCCATCATTGTCCTGATCTCCCGGATTACAGAGTGGCTCTCTATGAGATGAACAATCTGGATCTTGAGACGGCACCACCTACCATTGAGGAGATCTACCCCCCAGACTCTTCACCTTCTGGAGAGATTAATACCATCTATATGATTTCTTCCACCACTCCCCCCTCGTCAACCGATTTGACGACGCAAACTTTCCGTACCGATGAGGAGATTCTTGAGGCCCTTACTGCCCCGGATTATCCCTGGGATGATATGCATCATCGTTCCTTCTTCATCCCAGAAGCATCCTCCTCTAGCTCCGCTACCCAATACGCGGTTGAATCCAAAGACTTCCTCCCCACGAAGGTCGACTGGTTCAAGGACCCTATTCCTGCTCCGGATGCCTTCGAGGAAGGTAACATGGCCAACATCTCACCTGTCATCCAAGTTGATATTGCTGCTCCAGGACATGCCCCTGAACTCATTACTTTAGGAGCATTCTGCAGTAAACAAGAGATTGAGGACCACATAAACCTTTTCAGAGAATTCCGTGATGTCTTTGCCTGGTCCTATACTGAGATGCTTGGTCTTGACCCCGCCATCAAAGAGCACCACCTTGACACCTCTAAGTCAAGGGGCATAATAGATCACCTCGACCCTGGGATAGGGGGCACGATCAATCACTTTGAACATTCCCCATCACATCTATCTCAGCACATCAATGAACCCATTGTTCAAACCCACACATATGTGATCCATAATCACAAACCCCATGCACATAGCATGGGGGCAAGTCATTAACCCTGCTCACTTTTTCACACTTGTGATCTCAACCATTTTTGAGGTCACATATCACTTGTAGATTTGATTTGCTTTGATACACCTAGTATTCTTCCCCCACGGGTCATCATTTCTCCCCACCACTGCATCCTTGGCTTGGTGGGCTCACCTTTTACCATTCCGGAGTCTTTATGACCTCCGTTTTTTGCACCATTTGCACCGCCGGATTCATATTTCTGTGCCCGTGACGATGCTTGAGATCATTTCTCGCTCTCACTAGGACCAATATCAACATTGTGTCCAGACACCACTAGTCGCCTCGGTTTGCGTGCCACATCGGCCGTTCTCCTTTTTTCACATGTTTTATATCATCGGATTCATTTTTCCGAGCTGGTGATGATGCTTGAGATCATTTCTCGCTCTCACCCCCAGATTTTTAGGGTATTTTTTCCACAACGCCCTCGTCACCTCAGTGTGCGTGCCACATCGGCCGTTACCCGTTTTTGACACCCTTTATATCGCCGGATTCATTTTTCCGAGCTCGTGATGATGCTTGAGATCATTTCTCGCTCTCACTTGGTACAATTTTAACATTGTGTCCCAAACACCTTGTTGCCTCGATTTGCGCGCCACATCGGCCGCCATCGGATTGTTCCCCACTTTTACATGAGCCATTCACTCCTGTCATACTGCAAATGTCTCGTTATTTTTCCACCATTTCATTTCCCCGCAAGGAGGCCCATCAGTGTTCCCCAACACCCTTGTTCTTGATCACCATAACATCTGCCTTGATCGAACACTTCCTCCTTGCCTGGCAATTCCTTTTGTTCGGTATAATTTTATCCCTTTTTCGGGCCGGACAAGTCCTTTACGAAAAAGGCACTTAGGGAGTTTCCGTTAAGCTCTTTTCTGACTCCTAAAAGAATGAAAAGATCGCCGAGCAATCTTGCTTCCTTTCATGCTCGTTAAAGTACCTGAAAGGGCGTCTATCTGGTATAAGTTTAACCCTTTTCCGGACCTGGTAGACTAATTACGAAAAAGGAATACTCTAGTCACACCGGCTAGAAGAGTTCTTCATTGCATCCTTTTATGCTTCTTTGGGCCTTGGAGACTAAATCTACGAAAAAGCAACCCCCTGGAGTCTTCTTACTTGCTTTCAGACTCTCTAAAATTGAAAGCAAACACGAGCATACACTGTCCTGGGCTCGTAAAATCCACACGACAGTACCATTCCACTACTTCAGAGTCTTCTTATCGCTTTCAGACTCCTTAAAATTGAAAGCAACCACGAGCATGAACTGTCCTGGGCTCGTAAAATCCACACGACAGTATCATTTTATCCACACACTTCTTCTAGTTCCTTAACCCATGAAGAAGTACCCTCCTGTGCCTCCTGGCACTATGATCGATCATCTCGGCAGCACCCCCAATCAGGTCGCCTTTGTTCAGAGTATTCAGCAGTCTTCTGCCATTTTACACCAGCTTGAGTCTCCCTCAGCCAGTTATCCTCCCAGATTCATTACAGCTATGATCCCTTTCCCCTTAGTCAGTTTCATATGCTGCCAGATCATTCCCATTATCATACTCTGAACAAAGGAAGTTTGATCCCATCCACTCTACTTGCCCAGTTGTCCCCCCACAGTTTATCAGTCCTGCCATCAGCACTATCACATTTCGGTCTTGTACCTCGCGCTTCTGTCAAGGAAACATCATTGCCTTGATAGTTGCAGGTCTCCCTCTGTCGACGACAGCTCCTCTATTCCAGAGGATAGGCCCAGAGGTCCCTACGCCTTGGACTTATCACCATCTGTGGTAAGTGCCTACGGATCATTCCGAGAGGAATCATCATTGCCTCTCTGAGTGGTTGTTCCTCACATGCTCGACTTCAGCACCTTGATCGCATCGTTGAGGATCGCGTAGGATTATATCCCATCAGTTTTTAGTCGAAGACCCCGGATTTCCCTTGACTCTAGCACATTGGTGAGTCACTTCGGAACGCCCAGTTGTATGTTCCCGTGGATGTCCGGGCTGCGTTGGCGATCGTATTCGGAAGCCATCCAGTTCTCTGCTTCCTTGAGTACCCATTTCAGTTCCAGTCCAGTGTACCATGGAGAGTATGACCCCAGTCACTATGATCCAGCAGCTCATCAGTTCCTTTGGTACCACACTCAGTAGCACTATTGATTGTTCCAGTGCACCAGTTCTGCAGTTCACACATGATCCGCTCAGCTGTATGTCCCAGATTTGTGTCCCCTCTGGACTCTTATGATGTACACAGTGGTCATGTATCTTACAGGTCCCCCTTTTCGGGCCCCACAGTTCTGTTTATATATCTTGATACGAGCATGGGTATGCCCGCCTCGTCCAAATATTGAGATTATTCCTCAGTCAGTATTTGAGGTCATGTATATTTCAGGTCCCCATTTTTTGGACCCCATTGTTATTATGTTATATCCTGATACGAGCATGGGAATGCCCGCCTCGTCCATATGATCAGATGATTCCTCATCCATTATTGAGGTTATGTACTTTTAGTTCTTGCAGTTGTTCGGGATCATTGTTCCGGGCTCCAGTTTGTTTCTTCTCTCCTCTCCACACCCAGGAAAACCATTCATGACTTATGATTTCCATCGGCCATACGATGAGCTCCTGACCTCGCACATCAGGGGGCAATCTGTTAACACCCAAAAAGTGCTCACTAGCTCATTTACCACATTATATGGCTCATTTGTCCATTTTCCTACCATATTTCCCTTAAAATCCCAAAAAATCCCATTAAAAAGCCTCCAAAAGGCCTAAAATGCCTCCAAAAGGCCACAAAACCATCAAAATAGCCTAAAAAAGGCTAAAAAAACCCCCTTTTCCTCCAAAAATAGCAAAAATCCCCTAAAAAGGGAATAAAAAATATAAAATAATGAGGAAAAGGAGGAAAAAACCCTATACAGCTGCCCAAAACCATGTGTTCCCTAAAACCACGGGTCAGCACTCCACCACCAAAAAACTATAAATAGGTGATGGAGATCCCTTATTCCATATCCACAATCACAAGCACCCTTACTCTGCCAAAATTTCTCTCGAAACCCTAGTTCATCATTTGAACTATTTTCACCTTGAGAGCCACTTTGGCCCATCCCCACCATTGGAGAAGGAGAAGGAGCATTCAGAAGCTTGGAGCATCCTCTTGGACACTGCAAAGGGCTTCACCAACCTCTACATTGGAGGTGATATTAATATAAAACCATTTTTTTACATCTTTCATTTATGTCTCATGCAATGTTTAAAGTAGTTTTTTAATTGTTGTTTTAGCTTAATCATTTAAATCATTATTGAACTGCTACTAAGGAGTCCATTCTCCTTAGTAGGTGCTCATTTGCACAAGCTAGGGGTAAAACCCTAGCTACAGGCTGATACTTTTGTATGCTACTGTATAGTTGCTTCTGTATATAGTTTAGCTTTCTTTTGGTTTTTCAGGTCTGCTGATTCGCTTCCATTTGCTTGACAGATGTCAGTAGAGTTTTCCACATTCTTAGGGTTCGCGGATGGTGCTAGCCATCATACGCAACAGCTTGCTTATGCTGCTTGGGTTATTTTCTCACCTGGCCATCTAGTTGTGTCTTCAGGAGGTGCTTGTCTCGGTCCCACATCTAACAACGTGGATGAGTATAGTGTCGTCATTGAGCTACTTCGGGATGCCATTTCCCATGGTATTCATTCTTTAGAAGTCCGCCTAGATTCACAACTAGTTGTATCTTAGCTGAATGGGAAGTACTGTGTGCGAGATCCTACGCTACTACAGAAATTCCTAAGGGTAAGACTCTTGGAACGCCATTTTGCTTCAATTACAGACATACATGTTCTACAGAAGTGTTAATCATATATCTGATGCATACGCTAAGTATGTATTAGATTGACATTTGTCACATTCACCATGAAGCACACAAATATAAGAAGACATTCATACATGTTTAAATACACACATATAGTAGAACCGGAGAGCCAAAGTTTTTATATAAATATGTCAAAAAATGGTAGTGTCATACAAAACTGGAGCTCGTAGCCCTAAAAAATATACATATCGATACAAAAACTGAGACCCTAGGATATCTACTCCCTCTGACGAGGCCTAGCTACCGCCCCGACAGGATGTGTCTCATAGTAATAGTGAACTACATTGGCCACCAGTTGCAGTAACCGCACCCAGTCACCAGGAACCCCCATTACATGGCACTGCATGGCCTCAGGTAGTCGCACCACCTCTATCTGTGGAACCCTGGAAACCATCTGTTTTAGGTTGTGTCGCAAGGTCTGTAGAGTGCGCCCTGCTGCAACATCACCTGCCTCATCACCCCTACCCCGATGACCATGTCTCAGGAAGCCATCGGGTCTCACTGGGCCTTTGTCTGCAAGCAAACAATCAACCATTAGCATTTGATACTACCACAAAAAAGATTTTTTCATTTCATCTATAATAAAAAATCCATAAAAATTTAATAACAAAAACCTAAAAAAAGTACTCACCAATGTCTTCGAACGCTATGTCTGGTGGGAGTGGCATATCCCTATCTCGGCGGAAGTCTATCCATGCATAGGGGTAGTCCTCTATGGAAATGACCTACCAATTCCACTAGTGCAAGAACTCCTCAGTATATGGTGACGCCATACGGCCACCACCCTGTCGTGTCAAGATATCAGCCTACCGGGTCAGAGCTGGATCGCAGAGGCTATGAGGAGGGACATCCACCCTCGGACAAAGCCTTAGAACTCTCTCGAAGAAGAAGCTGCATAGGATACTTCCATACCCAAAGTTTTTTTCCTTCCCTTCTTTGCATTCTGTCAGTTGTGTCTTCATAGACACCAGTAGTGTGGTACACCAATCAAACACTATAGGCTGCATGCAACCTTTGCGTTGACTACGCGTATCATGTTGTACCCACGACTCGGATAGCTATATCTCGCGGGTATCGCTGAAGCCATTTAGGGCTTAGCCAAACAAAAAATACCACCACTGAAAACTAAAATGAAAGCATTGAAATGAAAGGTATGGATGAGACTACCAACTTGCTCCGGACGGTTTGATGAACGGTCGCTTGTAGCTCCCAGAATTGGCAACTGAACTTTCAGGTGAAAACTAACCAAAAGCTCCAAATGGGTGAATAGTAAAAATGAATTATGAATTGTAATTTTTTATTACTATTTATAATTTTCAGGACCCACTTGTCTATAGTTTTTACCGTTTTATGCCGTTCTGGACTAATATGATGTGTTGGAGTAGTATTTTTTAATCAGATTTCTTCGACGAAAAATGTTCTATACCATTTCACACCTATGACAGGTACGTTTCACACTTGGCATATAGGTTAGATGCCATTTCCATGTGCATTATGCATTTGACCTGTTGACCACTTTCATAAACCCTAGGTGTGACCCCGCTTTGTAACCGACACGGAACCTTTACACTACTATAGAAGTGTCGTTATGTGGCGGTAGGGATTTTTCGAACATGGGTACCCTAGTTAGAACCCCTTTGTACATTTTGGTGCCCATGTCGTTGTTTGTCCTTAGGATTGGGAGTCCTTTGTAGTTACGCCATGACATTGCGATAAAGACTCATACACTACTTTGTCTTATGCTGGCCATCTCCCTTAAGGACTCCCCTCAGTTATATCATGTTGTGATTGCATTGCATCATTCTACTTGCCGCTTGAGCCCTGTGCTGGCTCCCGCTTACTCAATTATTAGCCTTGTGCCTGAGCACTTTTCCCTGTCAAGCCCTCCAAATATTAAATTTTCCCTTCACAATTTGATGTCCTTTTGACCCTGAGGGAACACACCCCCAAGTGTCCACATCCTGCATGCACTTCCTTGCATTGATCATAGGTATGTTCCACTGCTTGGGACTAGTCTGCTCACTATCTGACACTCGTTCCCTCACTTGTTGTACTATAAGCAATTTTATTCTTTTTCAAGCTTTCCCCAAATATGAAAAAGACCAAAAAAATCAAATATTCCAAAAATCCAGACGGGATTACGGTTACTACTTCTTGTTGGCAGTTGTTGTGTCGCCTTTGAACAGAGCATTCATTCCACTCCATACACTATGAGTCGTGTAATGTCCCCTCCTATCATAATAGCATGATAGAGAGGATCGTGATACTAAACCGGGCAACTAGCCCCATGAACTTTTAAGTAAAAACTCATTGAGTATAAAAAGACATATGGGATGTATAATTATAAGAAAAACACAGCGGAAATAATATCAGTAACACATCCATCATATAGTCAAGATATTCATCAAATAATAATTTCAAATCTAACACAAGAGAATACTTATCTTAACAAAGTAGTCCTAAGCAACCAGCTATGCATCTGCAGCATTCCACCCAACCATAGGCCAGTTGTGCTTATCAACCTCTTGATGCAACTGCCACCCCCGAGCTGGGCATGATCTCTACAAGGAATCAGGGAACAACAGACTCACACATAGCCAAACATACACCAAGATGAGTCAAGCCAATCTACAATTGGGTTTGTCAGGCTGCTAGGAAATGGAAAGGAAGAGTGGCTAAGCTAGTGAGCTCAAGCATAGAGCTCGGGGTAACCTTACAAGATCTATTTAGCTTGGCACCCACAATACCTACACACCCAGCACAAGGAAGTATTCTTTTCACTGCTGTATAGTCCCTCAAGCCATACCTTCCCCATCTAGTGCTCTCAGGGTGTGCATAGAAGAGTAGCCAAAGTCCTCTTGATCTTCTTGAGAAGTTATCTCCCCCACTAGGTTTATCAAGCCAATTCTGTCCACTACCACTCCAAGTTTCTTGCTCACAGATTCAAATCAAAACAGGTATGCACATAACAACAAAAGTATAAGTGTTGGGCATGAAGAAACGTTTTTATAGTGAGATGCCCAAAGATGGGGTTTTCATTAGATTCAGAAAAATGTGGGAAACCCAAAAACGAAACTGGAAGATGGGAACAACCCTGGGAAGCCAAATCCGTTTTCAGAAAAACGTCCATGAACATTCTGGGGCAAAAACGGCCTCCATAACAGTCCCAAATCGTGGTCCTCCTCTCCCAGCCACTATGTAACACAAAAATGAGCTGCCAGCTATGGAAAAATGCAGGAAATTGGTGAAAAACGTGGTGAAGGAAAGCCCAGTAGTTCAGACTGCGTGTGTGAGGAAAAACTATGGGTTTAGAATTTATTTGGGCACCATTTCATGGGTGTTTTCTTACCCAAGGAGACAAAATACGATTTCCCAGGTTGATGGCTTGCTCATGTACGAAATTGGCTGCCATACTTCTTCATTCCCAAGGCATTAACTACCTCAACCAACTCTTGGAAGAATTAAATGATTGGGTCCATATCCCAAAATGGGTAGTTGAGGGTTTATGGGTTTTCTCATTGACACATGGATTAACACCATTGGCTCAAGGGTTTGAATAATTTCCCTCCCTATTTCTTGTAGAATCATGCCCCATCTCTTTGTTGCATTGCATAGCTAGTTGTGGGTATTTTCATTAAAATTCGTATTTACATGATGTCTTACTTACATTGTGCCTATCTAGCACAAGAACCATAGGCATCTATTTCCTTAATTGTCGATACATAAAACACTAAATCAATGGTGGGGCCTTGGCCTTGAGCTCCTCACCATGATTAAATTACAATATTTACATCATTTACGATTTAATACAAAGGGGGTCAAAATGGGGACATTACAAGTCGGGACTATAGTTGGACCTTAGGAGCTGTACTTGTATCTCAGTTTCTCCACCGATTGGTTAAGCTTCCAGTCATTATGGAGCCCTTTTTTATGTCTCCTGCATTGTATAGTTTATGTCAAGTCTATGTTGCCTGAGTCTATCCATCTACTCATGATCTTGTTCAAAGGAAGTCCTGAAACCAGTGTTGGCCACTCCTCAGATCTCTTGACTATTGCATGTCGGCCATCCTTATTGAGTCACTCCATTTCACCTGAGTTCTTCCAAATCTTTCAACGTAGCTGCTACCTCGTACTAGTTGATTAGGGATGCATTAATGCCCTCCTTTCAGCGAGTCTTGTTCCATCGACTTCAACCCATTTATTCCGGGACTTGAGGCTTAGAGTTCGATTGAGTACCTTGAGGCTTGCAATCATTAGTGGTAGGTTCTCTTGCCATCGACAGTTTTGGGAATACATCAATGTCCCCTGATTGATGGATTCATCCTAGTGTTTGACTTCAACTCATTTATTCACACTCCGATGATTGTGCTCTGTGCCTTGATGCCCATTTTTCATTATCGGTAGGTCATCTCGCATCTGTTAATGGTATTCATCATTTACCGGTAATCAGACAATATCTCATCAAGTTCGCCCTCAACTCCTTTATTCACTTGATGGGACTTGCACCGTCGAAGACTTGTGTAGAAGACCCCAGGTGATGGTGGCATTCAATATGCTACCTATGACTTTGACTTTACATATGAGATATCACCTCTCAGATATCAGTAGTTTGTACCTCTAGTTTGCACCACTTGTTTCCTTTTCAGCAGGAGACCATATCTTACTGTAGAGGGATCATGGCTATGATCACTTATGACATGTCTTCACTATGTACTACCTATTCATGGCCATTGTATCAGATTGTTGTACTACCGATATGTATATAGGGATACTATTATATTATGACGAGTGAGCTGCTCTTTCCACTTGTGTCTCCATCACTCCACTTCTGAGTTTTATAATATATTTCGGCCATCGTAGCATCAGTCTCTAACCTCACACATTAGGGGGCATCTGTTACAACATAATCTTCCACCCTGTGAGCATCCACATTCTTTGGCCTGTAGGATCCATTTCACTGACTCAAATCCACTTTATATCCTTCAAACACTATTGTGCCCTATTTTTATTCCTACCCACTTGTTGCATTATTATAGCAAGCGTACCCGCGAGTTGCATCACTATAGCCCGCAGGTATCAAGTAAAATGGTAAAAATCACTAGTTTATTACTTTTTACTCCCAAAAAGCGGTCATTGGGTGACCTTTGGCTCTCCATCTGTCCAAGAAACACCTCGATGTGTCCTTTCACTTACCTTTGAGAGGAATATATATTGAGCACATATGGCTTATGGACAGGGTAGAAAGAAGAGCAAGAGAACTCTAGTGGATTTTTTCCCTATCTTGAGTCTACACTCATTGATCCTTGTAGTTGTGAACCCTTTATGTTCACCTTCCAAACTCCTATCTAGTTTGAGTTTGCCATTCATGGAGGATTGAAGTGGTTGAGGAACAAGTGGATTGATCCAGATCTTGGTTCAAATTGGTTTCCGGCAACAGGTCGTATCACATTGTACTTCTTCTTGTTTATTAATAGAAATACTCATATTCTCGTCCATTAATGCTGTAAATGTTGTTTATCTTACATTGGGTTGCATTTACTTGTTATATCATGGACCATTGCTATTGATGATGTTAATGTCATTTATATATATTATGTAGTTGTTGTATATTGGTTGTCAAGACTAATTTGCAGATTCAAGTGCACGGATTGGAAAAGCTCCAATGGGGATCGACATCAAATGTTTGGATTGAGGTTGGTTACATTTTCCATTATCTTAGCATTGTCATTTATAATAGCATAGTCTTGAGAATTGAGTTGATTTCTGGCAGTCAGCTGTCTGTAGTGGTCTCCCAAGCCATAGTGAAATTTCTCCAACACATAGAGCATGTCCTAAAGATAACTTTCCCACTCCATTCATAGACCAAATCTTGGATCCATGTGTGGGAAGCGAAGTGTTTTCGTTTATTGATGGTTTTTCAGGCTACAATCAGAAATTAAAAATGAGGATCAACATAAGACCGCATTTATATGTCCTTGGGATACCTTTGCATATCAGAAAATGCCCTTCGGCCTTAAAAAGGTCGGAGCTACGTTTCAGCAGGCCATGACCTATGCTTTTCATGACCTTAAGAGCATAGTGGAGACTTATTTGGAGGACCTTGCTGGACACTCTTGTAAGAGAGTGGATCACCCAAGTCACCTCCTCCTTATTTTCAAAAGATGTCGGTGCTATAAGATTCATTTCAATCCAAACAAGTACATCTTTGTCGTGAAAACTAGTCGCCTTCTAGGGTTTGTAGTCTCCAAAGAGGGTATTAGAGTCGATCCATTAAAGGTTGAGGCAATACTTTGGTTTCCTCCCCCGCATAATCTGATTCAACTTCAAAGCCTCCAAGGGAGAGCCACTTTCTTACGCCATTTTATCATGAACTATGCCAATCTTACTAAGGATTTCACGCGATTATTGAAGAAGGACACTCCTTTTATCTGGGATAAGCGAGCCCAACAGTCTTTCGATGCTTTAAAGAAAGCCTTGGTATCGACCCCTCTTCTTAGTCCACCCGACTTTGCAAGATATTTTTTGCTTTATATGGCCATGTTTCAAGAGACGATTGGTATGGTCTTAGTTCAGGTGAATGATGTGCTTCAAGAGCATGTTGTCTATTATCTTAGTCGAAACCTAGTAGACATTGAACTGAGATATTCTCATGTCGAGAAATTGGCCCTTGCGACTGTTCATGCAGTCCAACGATTACGACACCATATTTTGCTTAGGAAAACCATAGTTATAGCACATGTCAATCAATTTTAGTTCGTTCTCTCATGACGTTTAACTGGGAAGAAATATAATAAATGGATTGTCATCCTTCACGAGTTTGATCTTGATTTTGCTTCGGAGAAGTCGATGAAGTCTTTGGTTTTCGCAGAACTTATGTCGGATTTTTTGAGACTTGATGAGGAAGTAGGCCATGAAGACTCATTTGTGGATGAACATTTATTTCTTATCTCGTCAACAGACCCTTGGTATGGAGACATCATTGTATATCTCCAAAATCTAAAGTTCCCTTCGCATTATTCGTGAGATGAGCGACAACGTGTGAGACATCATGCAAAAGATTGTGTCATCATTGGTGAAACTTTGTATTGCTGAGGAAAAGACTCTATCCTACGTCGTTGCTTAACTCATGAAGAAGCGGAACTAGTGCTTAATGACTGCCATAGTGGGGCATGTTGTGGTAACTTATCTGGGCTTTCGACAACCCAACGTATCTTGCGAGCAAGTTACTTATGGCCTGCAATCTTTAAATATTGTGTTAATGCCATGAAGAGATGTCACCCTTTCCAGGTGTTCTCTTGAAATGCACACTCGCATATTTCCCCCCTTCATCTAGTCGTCACCGTCGGTCCCTTCACCAAGTGGGGGGTTGATTTCATGGATTACAACCCAGCTTCGGTTGGGGGGCATTGCCATATCATAATGGCTGTTGACTACTTCCCAAATGGGTTGAGGCCATGTCGACCGTTAAAGCCAATGGTGAAACTGCAACACACTTCATATTCAATCAAATTATAGCTCGATTTGGTATCCCGAAGGAGATTGTCACTGACCATGGCAGTCACTTTCAAAACAAGATGATGGCAGAAATATTATTTAAGCTTGAGTTTCGACAAGATCACTCATCTTCATTATATCCCCAAGCTAATGGCCAGGTCGAGGCAGTTAATAAGTCCCTTAAGGCCATTCTCCAAAGGACCATTCGGAAAAGCAAGAGTAATTGGCATATCATGTTATATCCTCCTTTGTGGGCTTATCGAACCACAGTAAAGACTTCCACCGGTTTCTCACAATTTCAATTAGGTCATGGTGTGGATTCCATCTTACTGATTGAATGCGAAATCCCTTCGTTGAAGCTAGGTAAAGAGATAATTCCTGATACGTCAGCTATTGAGAAACGTTTGATCCACCTCGAGCAGCTTGATGAACAACGTCGAGATGCTGCTGTGGCTATAGAGGTCAACAAACATCATGTCAAGGCTTAGTATGATAGGTTTTTCCATCCCCGGTAATATGCAGAAGGAGACTTGGTATTTCTTTATGACCAAGCTAAGGAACCCTAGGGGTCGACAAATTTAACCCCATGTGGCACGGTCCTTATGTTGTGAGGCATGTCCTTGAGAAAGGAGCCTATGAGTTAGAGGATTATGAGGGGAACACCTTGAAGGAGCCTAGAAATGGGCTCTACATCAAGCGATATTATGCTTGAGCATCTAGCTCGAGTTAATACTTTTGTATACTATTGTATAGTTTTCTGTACATAGTTTAGCTTTCATTTGATTTTTAGAGTCTATTGATTCGCTTCCTTTCGGTTGACAAATGTTAGCGGAATCTCCAGTGCTCTTAGGATTCATGGATGGGGCCAGTCATTATACACAGAGACTAGATTTTGTTGCATGGGTTATTTACTCACTCGACAACCAAATTGTGTCTTCAGGAGGCAGTTGTCTCGGTCCTACATCGAATAATGAGGCTGAGTACAGTGCCGTTATTAAGTTACTTCTTGATGCCATTTCTTATGGTATCCAGTATTTAGAGGTTCGCTTGGATTCGCAACTTATTGTTTATCAATTGAACGACTGGTACTGTGTTAGGGATCCTACATTACTAAGGAGATTCTTAAGGGTAAGAATTTTGGAACGCCATTTTAATTTTATTACTTATGTTCGTGTTCCAAGACGTTTTAATGATACTGTTGATGCATACGCTAATTATGTCCTAAATTGGCATTTGTCACATAATTAAAAATAAGCATTGAATCACACAAATAACATTCACACATTTGTACACACATAATACTAGAGTCGGAAAGTCATAGTTTTTTAATTAATCAAAAAGTGGTGTCATAATACAAACTTGGAGCTCGTAACTCTCACATAGACATATCTGATACAAAAAATGAGACCCCATGGCATCTAAGCCCTGCGGGGAGATCTAGCCTCCTGGGTTGGATGAGTCGCATGTAGTAGTGTACGACATTGGCTATACGCCGGAGCAGCCGCACCCATGTACCTGGTACCCCAACTACATGTCTCTCCATATCCTTTGGGAGACGCTCTACCTCGATTACCGGTACCCGGGTAGTCATACAAGTCAGATTGACACACACAGTCTCCAATGTGTGCTCTGCTGTTGCACCTAGTACCTCCCCTCGCCTGCCTCTGCAGTGATTTCATGTGAAACCCTGAGGTCTTCAAAAGCCCAAATATGCAAGCAAACAGTCATACATCAATATATGATACCACACCAAAAATATTTTTGCTTTCACTTAAATCAAAAATCCAAAAAGTTAAATATTCAAAACTTTAAAAAAGTAGTCTTACCAATGTCCCCAAATGCGGCCGCTGGTGGTAATGGCATATTGCGATCCCCTCATAGGGATAGTCGTCTATGGTGATCACTTGTCGCCGCCACCAGTGGAAAAAACTCATCAGTGTATGGGGAGGCCTCCCGGCCACACCCCTACAATTTCAATATCTATGCCCACCAGGTCTGGACTAGATCTCAGAGACTATGTGGAGGGACTTCTACCCCCGGACTCAAGCCCGACACCCTCTTAATGAAGAAGCTACAGAATATGCTACCAAAACCAAAGTTTTTGGCCTGCCCTAGTTTGCACTCAGTTGGCTAGTTCTTCATAGTACCTAGCAATGTTGTGCACCAGTCATATACCATTGGTCTCATGCTCTCGTTCGCATAGAATATCAATGGCCTTAAGGCCTGGTGAAGTGGAGCTGATCCTGCAATCCTCCCGAGAGTGAGGACAATGATCTTCATGCTTAGGCTCGGTATAGCCTCTATGGGGATCTGGCTACCCACCTTCTGGGTGCCAACAATATAGTACCTTTCAATGTAATCACTGATAGTGATTCCTCCCCCCACCCCACGAGACCTAAGACTCGCTACCTCCCCTTGGCGGGACAAACCAGTGATGAAATATATATATTCCACCTCCAATGGAAGTGGTTGCCCATGTAAATCAAAATGTTGTGCTTTCGCATCCCAGTAATTGACCAACGTGTTGAGCAATCGGTTTTGGGCCCTCAAACCCCCGATGCTCCAAAATTTGTATAATCCACAAGCTTGCAATGCTTGTTGGATGACCAAATCTTCATGAACTTGGTCATCAATGATTTCATGCTCTTTTTCTCTCCATTCAAGAACCATCCTGGGGAAAAAAACAAATGTTTTTGATGTTAAAAACTCATAAAAAACACAACCCTCGGTGCTAAATGTGGGATAATTTGTATACAGTCATCTGTATACACAGTCAATGATTAGTTTGATTGCGTACAAGCAACCCTCCATGTTACCCATGAAGTGGTATCCCGCGTACAGCGCCAAATAGGTTTAATTCTTTGAAAAAAATAAAAATTGACCATTAAAAACAAAATTAAAAACCATAAAATTGAAGAGGAAGCCGAGAGCACTAACCTGGTCTAGATGGCTCGTGATTCCAGCGCTCGTAGCTTCTGGAATCATCAATTGAAGATCGGAGGTAAAAACAACCCAAATGCACTATGTGGAGTGAAAAGTGAAAATGATGTGGTAAAAACAATTCTTTTTACTATTTATCAATTTTTCAAACCCACTTTTATGTAGTTTTTGCCATTTTTGAAGCTTTTCGACTAATATGTCGTCATGAAGTGCCTTTTTGAGCATTTGTTTTCGACGAGAGTGGATTTTTGAACCTTTTCACGCCTTCGGCAACTATTTTCTTCAACTGGCATATAGGTTAGGATTTCATTTCACCTGCATTTTTGCATCGACCTTATGACCACATTTGTAAACCTTAGGTGTGATCCCACTTTTTAACTGACACAGAACCTCTATGCTACTTTAGAAGTGTCGTTATTTGGTGGTAGGGCTTGTCCGACCATGGGTGCCCTAGTTAGATCCTTTTATGTCTTTTGGCGCCTATGCCGTTGTTTCTCCTTAAGATTGGGAGTCCTTTTTAGTCACGCCATGACATTGCGATGAAGACTCATATTCTACTTCATTTTTTCTGGTCGTCTCCCATAAGGACTCCCCATTTATGTCTAGTTGTGACTGCATTACATAATCCTTCTTGCCTTTTGAGCCTTGTGTTGGCTCCCACTTTCTCAGTGATTAGCCATGTGCTTGAGCACTTTTCCTTCTGAGCCAAGCAGAGCCTTAATTTATCTTTCACAGCTTGATGACCCTTACCTTGAGGCAACACACCCACCAAGTGTCCACATCTTGCACATGCTTCCTTGCATTGATCATAGGTATGTCCCACTGCTTGGAACTAGTTTGCTTTCCCTTGACACTCGTTCCCTCACTTTTGTACCATAAGGAATTTTATTCTTTTTCAAGCTTTAGAATATGAAAAAGACAAAAAAAATCATATAACTGAAAAAGCTGGACGGGAAAATCTTTACTACCTCTTATTAGCAGTTGTCGTGTCACCTTTGAACAGAGTATTCATCTCCACTCCATATATCATGAGTCGGGACATTAGTAGAACCTTATGATTTTGTACTCGTTTCTCAAATCTTACTCGACCGGCTAGTTAAGCTTCCAGTCATTATGGAGCCTTTGTTGATGCTTCTTGTATCACAAAGTATTATTATCATCTAGTACTTGAGTCTACATTGCCTGAGTCTATCCATCTGCTCATGATCTTGTTCAAAGGAAGTATTGAAACTAGATTCGGCCACTCCTCATATCTCTTGACTATTTCATGTCAGCCATCCCTTACAGTTCAATCTATTAGTCCAAGTTATTCCAAATCTTTCAACGTAGTTTCTACCTCGTGTTGGTTTATGGGGGATCCATTAATTCCCTCCTTCCAGCAAGTCTCATTCCGTCGACCATGACTCATTTATTCTGGAATCGAGACTTAGAGTCCGTTGAGTACCTTGAGACTTGCAGTCATTAGTGGTAGGTTCTCTCGCCATCGATAGATTGGGAATTCATCAATGTCCCCCGATCGATGGATTCATCAAGTGTTTGACCTCAACACCTCCATTCACACTTGGTGAATGTACTCTATTCCTTGATGCCCATTTTCATTATTGGTGGGTTATCTCGTGTTTGTTAACGATATACATCAATGACCAACAATCAGACGATGCCACATCAGGTTCGACATCAACACCTTTATTCGCTTGATAGGGAATGCACCGTAGATGGTTTGTGTAGAAGACCCTAGACTTCAGTGGCATTTAGTATGCTACTGGTGATCGTGATTATACGTATGAGAGATTAGTCTCACACATCAGCAGTTTTTACCTTCAATTTGCATTAGTTTTTTTCTCTTCAGGAGGAGACCATATCTTACTATATATTGGGTCATGGTTGTGACCACTCATGACATGTATTCATTATATACTGCCTATTCATGGCCATTGTATCAGATTTCTATGTATTGTACCGATATGTATTCAAATATATCATTGTATTATGATGACTAGGTTACTCCTTCCATTTGTTTCTCCATCACTCCACTTCTAAGATTCATAATGTATTTCGACCATCATAGTACCTTCTTATGACCTCACACATTAGGGGGCATCTATTACAGCGTATTTTTCCACCTTATGAGCATTTATACTCTTTGGTTTGCCTTACCTATTTATAGAATCAAAACCATACTTGTGGTTCCCATTGAACCCCTTTTTTCCCTATTTTTCCTCCTGTACATGAGCTACTTCATTACACCTTGCGTATATGCAGGTTGCATCACAACAACCTGCATACATCAACTTTTTGGTAAATAATAGTAAAAACACTATTTTTCACTCCAAAAAGCGGCCATTGTGACCTTCGGCCCTCCATGCATCTCAAAACGACTCGATTCGACCTTTCAACTACCTTTGGAGGGTTATATATTGAGATTTTATGGAGCATGGAAGGGGGAGAAGGAGAGAGCATCGAAACTCTATTGGATTTTTTCCATAGCTTGATTCTACATCCATTGATCCTAGTTGTAGTGAACCCTTTATGTTCACCTACCAAACTCTTCCATATCTTGTGAAGGACTCATTCATTTACTCATGAGTTTTCCATTGCATGGGGGATTGAAGTGGTGGAGACACAAGTGGAGGGAACTAGTTCTTGGTTCAAATAAGTTGCCAGAAAGAGGTTGTATCATGTACTTCTTATTCATATTAATAGAAATACTCATTTTCTCATCCAATTGATGTTGTGAATGGTTTATTATGATTGGGTACATTTGCTTACATATATAATGGACTATGCTATTGTTTATGCTAACAACTTTCATATATCATATGCACTTGCTTGTGTTTATTGTTGAGACTAAGTTGGAGGTTCAAGTGTGGTGATTGGAAAGCTCAATGAGGATCTACATCAAATGTCTGGTTGAAGGTTGGTCTTTCATTCCACTTCTTAGCATTTACATTTATACAGAATGCATTGGGAATTGAGTTGATTTATGGTAGTCATCTGTTTGTTGTGGTCTACCCCAAGCCATAGGAATTTTTTCTCCGTAACAAGTTCATGTATCAGATTCCCCAGAATATAGAGGACCAACCTTAGAGGATTATCTCATGCTACAAGAATATAAGGATGTATTACTAGAATAGGTTCCAGGGATTCCACCTAAAAGAGATATTGACTTTACAATTAATCAGATTCTAGGAGTATCCCTAGTGTCCATGACCCCTTATAGAAAGAGCACCCCAGAGCTAGTAAAGTTGAAAATGCAACTTCAATTATTGATAGAAAAGAACTACATTAGACCGAGTGTGTCCCCATGGGGATCGCTGTTGTTGTTCGTCAAGATTAAGGATGGAACATGGAGACTATGTATTTACTACACGAAGCTCAATAAGGTCATAGTTAAGAATTGATACCCATTTCCCATGATAGATGATATTTTTTATTAGATAAAGGGAGACAAAATAGTTTCCAAGATCAACTTAAGGTCAAGATACCATTAGGTCATAAACAAAGGAGGAGATCCATAAGACAAATTTCAAAACTTGGTATAGCCACTATGAGTTCAAATGTGTGACATTCAACCTCACCAACGCACTGACTACTTCCAGGTGCTTCATGAACAATGTTTTCAAGCAGTATTTGGATAAGTTTGAGTTGGTGCTCCTAGATGACATCCTCATCTATTCCAATAATGAGGAAGAGCACACATATCATCTAAGAATGGTACTGCAAGTGATTAGGGAACATAAGTTGTACGCCAAGCTAAGTAAATGTGAATTTTAAAAAAGGAAGATTTAATATTTGGGCCATGTTATTTCAGCTGATATAATTTTAGTGGATCCTGAGAAGATTGAGCTATAGTGAATTAGTATACACCTAAGATTGTGATAGATATCTAATATTTTATGGGTTTATTAGGATACTACGAGAGGTTCATCAAATTTTTGTCCAAAGTGGCGCATCCTATTACATCATTAGAAAGAAAGAATGTCAAGTTCACATGGTCTTAAAATGTGAGAAGAGTTTCCAACTACTAAATGAAGTACTCATTAGCGCTCCTTTTCTAACGGTTGTAGATCTCAATACAAATTTTGCAATATGCATCAACGCATGCATTGAAGGGTTGGGATGAGTACTTATGCAGGAAGGACACGCAATATGTTATGAGTCTAGAAAATTAAAGGAACATGAAAATAATTATGCAACTCATGATTTCAAGCTAGCCACCATTGTGCATGCCTTAAAGATGTGGAGACACTACCTGCTTGGAGAAAAATTTGAGTTACGGACTAATCACATGAGTTTGAAATATTTATTTTATCAACTGAATTTAAATTCCTGATAGGCCAGGTGGTTAGAATTTCTAAGTCAATTCAACATTGAAATCAATCATGTCAAGGGTAAATAAAAAAAAGTTTCTCATGCACTCAATAGAAATTTTCATGTAGCATCCATGAGCTTATGCAAAGTTGACCTCAAAGAATGAGTCATCAAGGTCTTAGATGAAAATTAGATGTACACTCAAGTGACTGCGGGACTTAGACAAGGAGAACTGGATAAGAAGTATGGGTGATATAAGTTCCAAGAAGATGGATTTTTTATTTTCCAAGGATGGTTGTACATTCAAGACAATGTTGAACTACAAAATCTAGTGATAGATGAAATACATCACACGACCTACTCAGGTCACCAAGCTTATCAGAACAAGGTTACAACACCAAGAAATCATCATTTTTGGCAAGTAATGAAAAATGATATATTGCAGTACATAGCTAGATGTCAGAAGTGCCAATAGGTTAACGTTGAGCACCAACACCCAATAGGATTACTAGAGTTGGTTCCCATCCTTGAGTGGAAGTGGGAAGAAATATCTATTGATTTTATTATAGAACTATTGATGACAATGAAGCAACACAACTTGATCATGGTTGTGGTGGAAAAGTTGACCACATTAGCACATTTTATACCAGTCAAGTCCACACATAAGGCTGTTGACATTCCAAACATTTTCATGAAGGGAATATTCAAGTTGCATGGATTGCCTAAGGTAATAATATCTAACAGAGATACAAAACTCACATTGAATTTCTAGAAAGGACTATTCAAAGAGTTAGGAACTTAGCTCACACAGAGAGGGTAAATCAAGTGTTGGAATATATGTTAAGGATGTATGTGGTGGATAAGCCATCCAAATCGGAGGATTCATACATATCGTTGAATTTTCTTACAACAACGGTCACTAGGAATCATTGTGGATGAGTCACAAGTTCAACAACTGGGATTAGGCATCATTTCCTGTAATCCCTCTATAGCACACCCCATTGTCAAAAACATACCCTGGACTTGTTGAATCCTTGACTAATATATTTTATATGCCAAACATCCCTTTTTCTATCTATTGATGTTATGTTTAGTATGGATGAATATTAGTCTTGTTCTAAGCAAGGGTCAGTTGGACAGTTGGTGGAGTGATTTCCTAGAAGGTAGTGGTTTGTGTGCAACATAGATTTGTAACCTAGTGAAGATGGTAACCTTTTGGAATATATTCGAGGTTTGGGTGGTATTTCTACAAACACAATGAACAGCACCTAGAGGAAGGTGAAACCCGATGGAATGTTGAGCAGAGAAAGGGTACCTTCTTGGTGTTGTTTGGGGCGGGTATTGTGGACCCCAAGCTAGCCGAGTCTAAGCAAGGAAGGTTTCAGAGTCTGATATGATTGTTTCTTCTTTCTTTAGTGGTTTGTAACTTTTTGGGTGATGACTGAGATTCATCGAATTCAAGGGTAGGTAGGAGAGTGAAACTGTATAATGAATGTAGTGAGGGAAATGACCTCCTAGAGGATGATGTTTGGGTGTTCTTTCTATCCACACATTGAATAGCAAATAGAGGAAGGTGACACTTGAGAGAGACTTGACAAAAGAAGGGGTACCTTCGGTGTTGTGTGGGGTGGGTATTGTGGACCCCAATCTAGTTTAGTTTGATAGATGTGCATGTAACTCTATGGTGATTTCACTAGTTTAGAATATCCCATCTGCTACCTTGGAAGCATGTTAACCCAACTATGTGTTGGATTAGCTTGATATTGAGTTTATGTGACTGTGGACAACTTGTTCACCCAATTGTGCACTATATTTCCTATGTACTTGTTCCTATTTGATTATAAGTGATCCTGAATAGTTCCCCTTTCCTTAAGGAAATCATGCCCAATGCACGAGTGGCCTCTTAGCAGAAATAGTATATGCTAGATAGAGCTCCTACAGTTCGGTGGAATGTTTCTCTTGTGTATTCAGTTGCTTCGAGAAGTTACATTTAAGATAAGTGTCTACTTGGTATCTCATTGTTGTTAATTCAATTCCATTATATGAATGTTTATTGAAATGATAAAGATGCATGTTGTGATTAGTAGTTATGAATATGAATTGTCTCGGTAATAGTAATTATGACTCTTTGTAACTAAGTGTGGAATATCTATTGTTGCTATCCATGATTGCTTGTATATAGATGAATTACTTCATATGAAGTCCCCTTACACATACAATGCGAATGTTGCAGGAAATCCGGGACTTGTCATTAGAAGTTAAAGTTTCCACGCAGTGGTTATCATGCATGGAAATTGATGCGCAATGCTTATAAGGTTTTCATGCAATGGATTGTGTGACAGACAGAGTTAATCACCTAGTGTATATACACTATAGAAAAATGATAAGTGTAGAATTTGCGCAAGAAAAAATCAATGTTCACAATATTATGCATAGACTAAATTATGGTGCGCACGGTGCATCACTAAGTAATGTAAAATTGTATGGGGCAGCCTAATGCACAATAATAAACTTATTAAAAGAGACAAAGACATGTCTTGGAATAAGAAAGAAAATCATCCTTCATGGTCACGATGGGTCACTGAGGCCACTGGGGACATGCAAACAGTGGCCCACTACACCACTAATGGAAAATGCATTAGTTTCTTGTTATTATATTATGTTGATTCCTTGATGCATTAGGTGGTATTTTTTTTTTTGCAATAATTATTGTTTTATCTGGATCGTTGTCTCGACATATTTAATGAGAGGAAAGGATTCCCATTTGTGTATGATTTTTTTTGTTTATTTTTTTAGTGGTTTATGGTAACTAAGTCATCATTTGAAAACCATCCTCTTAGGCCTATGGTATGTTTCCTAAGAGGGGCGAGGAAACGTTCCCAAGTAGGATCATTATAGATACATTGGAGTTGATTTCCAGTGAGGATGATCACACCATGGATCTTGTGTCATACCCATACGTAGGATTGGATTGACAAGTGTTAGTTTTTTAGTATTTAATTCAATATGATTTAGGATTTTAACTGAGAGAACAACATATACGACATATAAAACACAAGAGACAAGAGACACAAATCATTTCAACGGGGAAAACCAAGAAGGTGAAAAACCCCACAATTTCCTCAGAGATAAAATGAACATCACTACAAAGATCACAAAGATTAAACCCCACAATAAGAGATATTCTCCTAGCAGCTACTCCTCCTCCACTTGTGTGCACTCCTCCTCTCTCTCACTAATGCGAAGTGAGTGAGTGTGTGAATGAATAAATGAGAGAGTCACACTCTCTATTTATACTTTAATTCACTTGACTTTTAACTCTAACTAGGTTGGCCCCAACTTAACCACTTAACATAATGCTGATTGGGCCAACCCCACTAGGAGACTTAAACACCCCATCACAACTGACTCTGGGCCGGCCTCCTTTAGGAGAGTCTAATAACCCACTACCACTTGAAACTGGGCCGACCCCACTAGGGTGGTCTAATAACCCATCAAATATAAGTTACGACACTTACAATATACGTTGCGACACTTGCAAGTACACATGATGACACTTCCAATCGGAGGAATAATACACCTCTGTTGGGGATACAATAAAGTACAAATGTAATATATACAATATACAAGTGAATATCTTCCGAAGTTACAGATACATCAACACTCCCTTTTAACTAGGAAGGTATTCTCTTGACACAAGTCATCAATACATATAGGCACAAGTCTTCAATACTGGAGCTAGATCATCGTCAATGGGTCATGGAGCATCATCATCACTTCCATTGTACTTGTCATCTCTATCACTGGTGCTATCTCTCAATTATTCTCGTCATAGGAAGTTCTACAGAGCCAACCCTTTTTCATGATGGTTGTAGGCCTGGCCTCCTGTAGGTCTTCATCATCTCTGTGAGCTGGCCACCCTGTGGAATCCTCGGGACTGATTACATGTATCAACAAAACCTCGAAAGAGCATCCCAGGACTTTTGTGAGCAAACAGCTTAACCTACCGGATCTCCCAGGATCTTTTACATGTGACCTTCAGAAAACCTTAAAAGAGTGTCTTACCTAGCAAGATCTCGAAAGAGCATCCGAGGACTTTTACGTGCCTAGCACAACCCATCCGGATCTCTAGGACTGATTATATGTGATCTCCACAAAACCTTAAAAGAGTGTCTTTCCTAGCAAGAACTCTAAAGAGCATTCGAGGACTTTTACGTTCCTAGCAGAACTTGTCCGGATCTCCAGGATGTATTACATGTGGTCTAGAAAAACCTTAAAAGAGTGTCTTTCTCAGCAATGACTCTAAAGAGAATCCGAAGACTTTTACGTGCCTAGCACAACCTGTCCGGATCTCCAGGATGTATTACATTCTACCCTTGCACAACTTGTCCATGGCCACAGAGTACTATCCTCATACTCAAGATCAACCTAATCATCCTCACACAAAGCATCATCCTGATGCTCATGATCATACTGATCATCATTATACAATACATCATCCTGATGCACATCATCATCGCATGATCATCCTGATCATCATCATAGCATCGCCTTGATGCATATCATCATCGCATGATCATCCTGATCATCGTCACAACATCATCGCATGATCATCCTGATCATCATCATGTAAAACATAATCGAGAGCATCATCCTGATGCTCATCACAAATCACTTACATCCACAGCCATGGCAAGGATCCTCCTAACACCATGCTTGGAATGGATCCTGTAAATGTGTCCCATCACTTCTTCCTTGAAGTATCTTCTATCTGAAAAACACCAAACCTCTCTGTAAAGTACTTGAACTTCACTCTGTCCAGTGGCTTGGTCAACACATCTGCAATCTGCTCATCTATCGCAACATACTGGAGCTTCACTACTCCTCTCTGCACCATATCCCTGATATAGTGATATTTGATCTCTATGTGCTTTGACCTGTCATGGAACACCCATTTCTCTGACAACTTCACACAAATCTCGTTGTCACAATAGATACAGGTAGCATCCAACTGGAGATCAAATAAATTAGATAGTCGCTTCCTTAGCCATACTACCTCACAACTAGCCAAACAAGCTACGACATACTCTGCTTCGGTTGTACTCAGTGCTACGCAGGACTGCTTCCTGCTAAACCAAGAGATCACACCTGATCCCATACTCAAGCAACACCCCAAAGTGCTCTTCCTATCTACAGCACTTCCTACCAAATCTAAATGAACATAACCCTCGAGGTTAAACTTTTGATTCGCATCATACTTGATCCCATAATCAACGATACCCTTCAGGTACCTCAGAATATGCTTTACAACAATCAGGTGAACATGTCTAGGATCCATCAGGAACTGGTTCAATGTGTTCACCGCAAAGCAAATATCTGGTCTGGTGTTTGTCAGGTACATCAAGGACCCAATCTTCTAACGATGCATTGTGGCATCGACCGACTCTGATGAAGCATCACTCAATCGCTTCAGGTTCGATGCCATACGTGTGGCCATGACCTTGCAGTCCATCATCCAGAACCGCTTAAGGATCTCTACTGCATACTTCCCTTGTCCAAGGAAGATTCCATCTGCACTCTGCCACACCTCCATACCTAGAAAGTAATGCATCATACAGAAGTCCTTCATCTTGAACTCAGCAGCAAGCTTCCTCTTCATGTCAGCAATCAATCCATCCTCACCTATCACAAACAGAACATCCACATACAGTAGGAGTATCACTGGATTTCCTTCCTCAACCTTGTAGAAAAGGTTGGAATCCGCTTTACTCTAGGTAAATCCCAAAGTAGTCAGAAAACTATCTATGCTATCGTACCATGTCCTGGGTTCTTGTTTCAAACCATACAAGGATTTCTTTCAATTTGCACACATGTGATTCCCTGTCATGTTTCTCAAATCCGAGTGGTTTGTCCATATACACTTCCTCTTCAACTACACCATTCAAGAAAGTTGTCTTGACATCCATCTGGTGTATCTTCCACTTCATCACTGTAACCAGAGCAAGTATTGTTCTGATGGAAGTGTATCTGGATATAGGTGCAAAGGTTTCTTCATAATGTATCCCTTCTTTCTGAGAGAATCCACGAGCCACAAACCTTGCCTTGTATTTATCTATGCTACTATCTACAGTATGCTTGATCTTATAGATCCACTTGTAGGTCACAGCAGACTTCCCTTTTGGTCTTGGGACCACATCCTAGACATCATTCTTCATGATTGACTAGTACTCCTTGATCATGGCATCCTTCTATTACTGCATCTCGGATCCTGGGATCTTTAGATTCTTCAATATCTTCAATAGGTAGTTTTATGGATTTTTTGAGTCTTCGTCGCTTGTTCTTCGAAACAAGTCTCTCTTTTAGGTGATGGTACATGGTCTTTCCTACAATACAAGTTCAATTGCATGATTAGAAACATCTCATAGATTTTAGAACAAATTCTTACACGTAAAGACATATGTCAAACAATCATGCAATTATCATAGCCAATGCTTCAATACAACATTTATCCATATCATGTAGCTTTCTAGATGCCTTCCATCTCTACCAGAACATTGTTAAGAGTGTGCACAACTCCCAACATGTCAGCAAAGAGGTTTCATTCTGATAAGTAACAATGGAATGTCGTACAGTACCATAGGCCACTTACCCATTACTATGTTAGTAGTATCTTGTTCATTAATGCAACTTTTCTAAAATGCATAATATACATCCTAAATTTAGGAACATAAGTGTATACATGACTGAACGACATCGTTTAAGTAATCATATACAAGAAATGACAATTCAAATACTTATCTTTGTTTGGTTGTTGGGTGGACTCCCTCTCAATCTTTGCTTCCTTGCAGAAACTACTGGAGTGTCCTCCCTCTTGATCTTTGCTTCCTGGATTATCTGTCTTTGAACTTATATCCATCCTGGACCACTATGCATGCTTAAGTGTGCACTACTGTCATCCTCAAGATCTCATACATAATCATACATGCATTAGTATAATCTCAATACTATCAAAGCATTATGATTCTAAATAATCTTAAACATGTATGGTCATGATCATTTCATACACAGGTAATTTATCACAAGCATTAGTATTCAAGGTTTCAGGGAGTACTTCTTTTACTCATGCATATTCTTATTTGACCATCAGACTCTTCTAGTTTTCCATATCATTAATCAAACTAAGAAGCATAATATGCGTAGACCCATGATTACTCAAACTTATAGCTTCAAGAATAATCATTATCAATCATACAAAAGTATACTTATCTAAGACCCTAACACAAGGTAGGATTCAAACTTGATACAGGAAAGACATACCTAGATTATCATGTTTGCTAGTTATGTCTAACATATCCAAACGATGTATTCTTTGTTCTTGTCAATGATTTGTGCTAGTAACCTTCATATATCATAAGTTAAGCATTATAGAACCAAATTATACATACCTTGTAAGTAGATATTTTGAATGATCAATGGCTATGGATGAGTCTTTGTCTTCATGTCACCATGGTCATATGTTCTTGATCTAGAACTTGATTTGTCTTTCTTGATGTACCTTTCATGTTAGCGGACAACATCATTCACATACCACGCCACAGTGCATTAGTACAATCATAAGTGTCATAACCCTAATCAATGAATGTCTTCTATCATTCACATGCATTCATACTTTTACCATGGTGATAAGACAAGTCCAAAATTAATCAAGATTGTACTAAACTCAATAATATGAAGACAAACATATCATAAACTTAATCATGAACATATTTCAAAACATACCTGAATCTCCTCAAGTCATACCTATTGGGATTTCTTGTAGTCTTCTTATGTAAGGCCTTAGCCTCATCTCCCTCTGGAATTGGAACTTCTTCAATTATGTAGGTGTCCAATACATTCTCTTCTAGGATTCACCCAATCCACTTTGATTTGTTGCAGCTGGATCTAGAGCTGGCTAGGGTTTGACAGAGAAACCCTAAAAATCCAAACTTGGAATTTCAAACTTCTAATTGGATGAAAAGATGCGCCTTGCTGAGCTGATCAAGTTGGTATACTTCAATTTTGAAATCTCAAAAATTTGACCCCTCAAAATTGACTTTGAAAGTTTCGGATCTGTAGCTTCTGTCAAATTCTGGTTTTCTGGTCAAAATCCCAAACTAGGGTTTGATAGAGCCCGGGTTTTTACCCAACCAAAAAATCTGATCTTGGTATCTAAATTTTGATTTTTTTGAAGAGCATCCAGCCGTGGTCTTAGATTCAATAAATTACAACTTTCTTTGAAGCCCTAATTTCCTACAGCATTGACAAAACAAAAATGAAAGTGCTTAGAAATCAATTCTGTTTGGACAGAAACATATGCCATATTGTTTCTGATGTATCTATGAAATTTCTCATCCTTAGGGTCTGAAACTTTGGCCTATGGTAGAATGACCTGTCATATTTCCAACCCCACAGACATGACCTCAAATGGATTCTCTGAGAGAGAGATATTCCAAGTGTCACAACATGACCTATTTATGGGATGAAACAGTATAGCAAACTTGTACGAAGTTCCACGTGTCACTGTTTCAACTTTGGCCTATGAAACCCGAACCCATGAAACTACAGTCCATTACCTAATTGTCAATTTTTACGGAATTGCATTTGGAGCTTCCTAGCTTGAGATATGACCTTTCTTCATAGGTCACCTGTTTAGGACTGCATTTTGGAAGAGGCATAAACCCTAACTTGTACGGATCATATCTCACAAAGTACAATGAATATGAGGTTTTTCTTCGGAGACATGGTACATGGACATTTCATATTCGAACTGTAGAAGTTTTAGATCTCGAACCATCGTCAAAATGGATTTATAGCGAAAGTACCAAAATGACTGGTTTTTATTATACCAAGCCCTAGCTTCCGACTTGTCGCAAGTGCAACAAGTGTCATAAATGCCATACCATGCCCTCCTTCAAAATGGCTCTAAACCCATGTTATTTTTTAAGTATATAATTCAATCTGATATAGGATCTTAACTGAGAAAACAACATGTATAGCATATCAAACACAAGAGACAAGAGACACAAAGCATTTCACCGGGGAAAACAAAGAAGGTGAAAAACCCCACAACTTCCTCAGAGATAGAATGAGAATCAATATAAAGATCACAAAGATCAAAACCCATAGCAAGAGATATTATCCTAGCAGCTTCTCCTCCTCCACTTGTGTGCACTCCTCCTCTCTCTCACTAATGCAAAGTGAGTGAGTGTGTGAATGAATAAATGAGAGAGTCACACTCTCTATTTATATTTTACTTCACTTGACTTTTAACTCTAACTAGGTTGGCCCCAACTTAACCACTTAACATAATGCTGAATGGGCCGACCCCACTAGGGGACTTAAACACCCCATCACAACTATCTCTGGGCTGAACTCCTTTAGGAGAGTCTAATATCCCACTACCACTTGACACTGGGTCGACCGCACTAGGGTGGTCTCATAACCCATCAAGTATAAGTTACGACACTTACAATATAACTTGCGACACTTGCAAGTACACATGACGACACTTCCAATCAGAGTAATAATACATCTCCATTGGGGATACAATAAAGTACAAATGTAATATATAATATACAAGTGAATATCTTCCGAAGTTACAAATACATCAACAATGAGGATGTCTCAATTTCCAATTCACCCAAGATGAGTCACCAAATGATAGATCTGTTATTATTGCTATATTTTGATTAATCTAGTTGCATTTTATTGTCTAATTTAATACATATGTAATTTATTATATCATTTTCTTTAAATTGTTTAATTAAATTGCCTAGTTATTGTTATGTACTAATTTGTATATATTGGCACTTATGTTGGGTAGGCACCTCCCAAACAAGATGAGGACATGGATAGGTTGAGGATGTTCCTTAGTTACAGAGACTTAGACAATAACACAGGCCAGATAGTAGATTCTGCTAAGAGGTGGCAAATTGATTATCTTCAATGTTATCCCTATATGGAGTGCACCCTATTAAGTTCAACCAGATCCTATGGGACCTAGACCTCTTAATGATATGGAGGACCCTCCCATGTAATAAACATAATTGATGCTTCATATTATAAATGCATTCAACCTGCTACAGAGGTGGAGGACTTCTTAGAGTGCCTCTTTAGATTCCACTAATAAGGGTGGTGGTACTCCACCACCTCCTTCTATACCTCCTCCTCCTCCTAGAAGATTTGACCCACCACCATCACCTCCTCCTCATCCTAGTGGATTTGATCGATGACCCTCTCCTCCTCATCAAGCCGACCCACCACCATCTCCTACTCCACAGGTTGATCGACCACCCACTCCTTCTACTGAGCTGACCCACCACCATATCCTCCATAGGTTAATCAACCACCCTCTCCTTCTATCAAGCCTACCCACCACCATATCCTCCATAGGTTAATCAACCACCCTCTCCACACCGAGTAGAAAAACCACCTTCTCATTCTCACCCATTCGACCCACCACCACCTCCTACACCATTGGACATTTTAATTGATACGATAGCTACATCGGGTCATATGGATCAGCATGGAGAGTTGTATCTATTATTATGTTCTACATTTTTATCTATCGAAGGTACTGACTCCTATGGATATTCTAGTGGAGGTACTTATGCCTCTATCTCTGGTGGTGGACCCACTAGCTCATAGAAGTTATTGAGCACATGTATATATTTGACTTTTATATTTTAATTGAGTTGTATATTTGACATGTATTGTGATTTTGGTATTGTTGGTCATATATATTATGTTTGTTTCATATCACGTTGATGTTGATGTTGATTTATATCATGTTTGATGCCATTCATGTATATTTATGTATTTTCATGTTATGTTTATGTTGTTTCATTTATAAAATGTATTGGGTGTAAGTGTTCTAAATTAGAGATGGAATATAATGTTTGACTATAGTTAAGACCATTTAATGTCATTTTTCTATAGTAGTTATTTAATGTCATTTATATATTATAACAAATTTAAGTATCTAAATATTTGTTTTAGAAATGCATTTTTATTTGATTTATTTAGATGGCTAACTGGTCAAAAGTATGATTTTACTATGTTAATACTTTATTTCGATAAAATTAAAAAAAATATTTAAATTAGTTTATTTAAAAAAAGAGTATGAATATTAACAATGACTTCTTCAACATATAAGATATAATAGTAATTCAAAAACACAAATATTTATTGATTTACGTATATTTTGAGGTACCTAGTCCGAAAAAAATGTATAAAACAAATGTCTTTGTTAATGTAAATGAGTACAAACTAAATGATATATGGAGTGGACTTAATTCAAGAAACCCACAATTAATCGAAAATCCCACAATATTTGATAATTGATAAAATATATGATGATGATAAAATTACAATGAATTGGCCCGCTTAAATATAGATTGGGCTTTAAAATTTGAGGAGTCACAACTTCTCATTATATTTAATATTTATTAATTATTATTAACGTATTTATTTATTATTTTATGTTCATAACATTTCTCTTCCCTTAAGAGAAGCTTTATTCTTAAAGTTGAGTGTGTTGATGTCCTATTTTATTCTGGCTCTGTGTCGAACTAATGACTTGAGACATGCAGTTTTTATTATGGCCACTGCTTCATTTTGTTTCATTTGTTTTAGAATCCGCATTAAGTATGTACTTGGTGAATTTCCATTTACGTTTTTTCCGCTTACGTGGTTTTATCTTTTAACTATTTTTGTCATCAACTGAACAGACTTGACAAACTTGACAACAATAATTATTTTTGTGATGTGATTCCCAACATATTCTATGACAGTTCCTTTGAAATGGATCTTTGTACTTATAATGTTCACAAAAAAACAATCTTGTCTTCTATCTGATTAATCTTATAGTTATTCCGATTGATCTTTTGAGGTGAGAGGATAGTCAAGGTAGAGTTTGAATCTAAAATATATGATTTCTCAGAGTTGATTTATTTTTCACACTGTGGGATCCACCCCTTTTCGTTGCATCGATCATCGTTATTTTCAATACCACTGGCTTGACTCTCATCACAAACTTGGTCAAGGTCATCTTCATCTTTATCAAATATATAATTGTTATTTTCGTCATCACTATGATATTTTGTGTCCGTGTCTTGCTTATTATCTGGATAGATATCATTAAGCTCATCTTGGTTGACATAATGGTTTTCCGTATCTTCCTCTTTTTCATCATCTTTATCAAATCTATCAACGTTTTTTATCTTCCTCTTCATCACAATCCTTGTTGGAAGTTGGTGGATTTGGAGATGCTTTATATAAAGATGATGTCATTGGAAATGTAGATGTAGATGAGGTAATCAATTTACCCAAAGTACTTCGCGGTTTATGGTGATTACTAGACTTATAATTTTCCATCCTCTTTATGATAACGTCCAATGTGGCATTCAAGATTGTTTCCAATTTCTCGAATTGGGTTTTTAATTCTGTCATCATTGTTCTAGTATGTGGGGTTGAATAATTAGATTCCATTTTGATCTATATGGGTTGAATGATGCTTAATGTGATGGAATGGTTTAAGGAATGTGAAAATGGAGAAGTTTAAGGTTAGAATATAATAATAATATGTATTAATATAAATAATAATAGTATTATTATGACTTTTTTTCACAGATGTTAATAAAATATTTATTATTGTAATAATAATGATAATATTATTATTATATAATATCATTTTTTTATTAACTCTGTTTATTTTTTTGATTGGGCATAGATATGAATGAGGATGTGGATGTGCTTATGAGAAAACAGGGAGAGATATGGAGGGCGGGAGCTGAGGTGAAGGGGATTTGACTTATGCAATGGAGGAAGGAGGAGATGAACTGTTGAGGGAGAAGTGAGGAGTATGGTGGAATGCTCTGGTAGCAGGTGGAGTGGGAAGCATGACGGTGATTGTGAAGGAGTGGGGTGTAGTGTTGGGGAAATGAGATAATAGGGGATGATCGTGGGTGAATCGAGTGGGATAAGGGAGTGAGTATGAAGGTGCAATGGGTATGAAGGTGTAATGGGTGTTAAAATGGAGTTGCGAAGGGAAGCCGATTGGAGGTCACGAAGGAGATCGAAGTGAGCAGTGAGGGGTGAGTAATAGAGCACTGTGGATGGGGTTCTGCATCGTATGGTGAGGTGTGGGTCTACATGCAGCAGTGGTCTATGGGGATTGGAAGGAGGAAAGGATATGAGGGCTGCATGGAGCTTGGAGCAGTAGTAGGTGGAGCATTGGATGGTGAATGAAGATGAGTGTAAGTGGGAAGCACGAAAGGAGGGTGAAGAGAAGGTGCATAAATAAGGAGAGGGTTGAATACGGAGGGTGGGGAACTATGTGTGAGTAGGGAGGTCGTTGAGAGGGAAGACGAGAGGCCGCAGCAGTTTGGACAGGAGGGAGTATATCAGGATGCGCGTGGAGAGATGTGATGATGATGGGAAGGGAGTGCGGTAGAAGGTAGGATTGATATGGGGAGAGTGTGACTAAGAGGTATAGGAATGAATGGAATTTATGTGGAGGAGGACAAGTAAAGAGAAAAATCCAAGCTCTGAGGAGGAGCGAACCCACTCTGATACCACTTGCAGTGGACTTAATTCGAGAAACCCACAATTATTTGAAAATCCCATAATATTTGATAATTGATCAAATATATGATGATGATAAAATTACAATGAATTGGCCAGCTTAAATATAGCTTGGGATTTAGAATTTGAGGAGTCTCAACTTCTCATTATATTTAATATTTAATGTATTTATTTATTATTTTATGTTCATAACAATATAATCAAAATATAAAAATTGGTACAAATATAAATGAAAAGGATTGGTAAGATATATAACTAAAACATCTAGTAGTACTAACATTTATATAAATATTAAATGATTAGTTATTATGGGTTCATGGCTTAAATGTATGTATTTTTTAAGGTTGATGAAGTGTGAATTTAACGTTCATTCAAAATATTATGTGGAACAATAAGAACACATTTTTTTTTAAATGATTTCAATTTTTTGGACGTGTCATTACTTTATTTTTATTTCTCTAAAACAATGTTCTTTTTATATAAAAAAGCACTTGGGTTGAAGAAGCAACAATGTTGCCATTGTCTTGTCATGGTAATGTTACAAATAGTATGAGATATCATCAGATGCTATTATTCTAATTCCAATCTTATATAAAAAATTAGTGAAGATTTTATCTATTAAATGTTACACTGCAACATGAGCATTCCATTATTATCTTAACAATTAAATTTCAATGAACACCCTTGAATTGTTAGCATAACATTAAAAGTGTAACACAAAATTAAAACATTTAAATATATTTCAATAAATATAGTAATATTTCTTTTTAAAACAATATATTTGTAGTATAATATGTCTCTAGGTGTTACACCATAATCTTCCACCCTGTGAGCATCAACATTGTTTGGCCTATAGGATCCATTTCAGTCACTCAAATCCACTTATATCCTTCAAAGATACCAGTTTGCCATATTTTTATTCCTACCCGCATGTTGCATCACTATATCATGCATACCCGCGAGTTTCATCACTATAGCCCATGGGTATCAAGTAAAATGGTAAAAACCACTATTAATTACTTTTTATCCCAAAAAGTGGTCATTGGGTGACCTTTGGCTCTCCATCTTCCCAAGTAACACCTTGATGTGTCCTTTCACCCACCTTTGAGAGGACTATATACTGAGCACATATGGCTTATGGACAGGAGGAAGAAGAGAATCGTAAGAGAACTCTAGTGGATTTTTTCCCTATCTTGAGTCTGCACTCATTGATCCTTGTAGTTGTGAACCATCTATGTTCACCTTCCAAACTCCTATCTAGTTTGAGTTTGCCATTCATGGAGGATTGAAGTGGTGGAGGCACAAGTGGATTGATCTGTATCTTGGTTCAGATTGGTTGCCGGAAAGAGGTCGTATCACTTTGTACTTCTTCTTGTTCATTAATAGAAATGCTCATATTGTCGTTATGGACCATTGTTGTTGATAATGTTAATGTAATTTATATATTACATGTACTTGTTGGATATTGGCTGTCAAGACTAATTTGCAGATTTCAAGTGCATGGATTGAAAGCTCCAACGGGGATCTACATCAAACGTTTGGATCGAGGTTGGTTACATTTCTCCATTATCTTAGCATTGTCATTTATAATAGCATTGTTTTGAGAATTGAGTTGATTTCTGGTATTCATCTGTCTATTGTGGTATTCCCAAGCCATAGTGATTTTTCTCCAATACAGAAATGGCGACTCCGCTGGGGAAAACATCTATGTTTGGGAAAATGTTTGAGTATTAGTCTATATTTAGAGATTCTATTTATCGAAGCTCTATGTCACTAATTGGACGTTAAGATACACCATAGAAAACTTTCTTTTTCTGAGCCTCTGGACCCTTTATTTTCCCATTTGCCTTTCCTCACCCGCGGGCTAGCTTAGCTTAGCTTGCGTATACCTGCCTCTGCTTACTCTATTGCTCGCCGGTACCCGCAGGTGTTCCTTCGACGGTAGCATGTAACTCTGACTTTTGTTGGTTTATGGCTATTGGTTGTTGCTGGGTGAGTTTGGTTGGTTCCTGAGTTTTTGTTGGCCTCTTTCTTGATTGTTTCATGCCTTGGTTGTGACCAGAACTCTTCGTTTCTCTTGGTTGAGCCTTCTTGGTTTTTTACCAATCTTTGGTTTTAGCCTCTTGGTTTTTCCTTTTGAGCTCATTCCTTTGGCTGAGTCTTGTTGTTTAGGATCTGCTAGGTTGTCTTAGTGATCTTCTCGGAACTTCAGTGACTGAATAGTAGGATTTTGCTTGCATTTTTTCATTCCATTTATATTGAAAAAATACAAAAATATACATCTAGTTTTTTTTTGTATTTTCCTTTCTGTTTATAAGAGAAAATACAAAAATATTTTATTTTCATGTACTACATCTTGCATTGAGTGCTTGTTGTCTTCATTTTAGGTTCTTCTTGTGCATTGAAAAAATAAAAGATTGCCTCTTTATTTCAGAATTGTTGGTTGATTTTGCATATTAGTGACATTGTTTTATTGGATAGATGAGTCTAGGATTGGACGATTTTGCATACTATTGAGTCTACACATCACTAGTTTCACAATCATATCCCTTAAGTAACCACAACCACTAAAATTAATGCTTAATCATTAAAATTAATTAGACTGATTTTATTTATAGGGTACACCAACTAGCATAGGTGTAGAGTCTTGGAATAGATCATTGTGAGTTAACAATCCAAGAATACTAGACGAAGCATTAGGTGTCTGACCAGGGAGTGGAGGAATCCATGGTATAAATCAGTGTTCTCAGGAAGCTCTACTCAATCCAGAGTTAAGCATGAGGTCACGGGAGGTTGGTTGAGGAGATATCCCTCTGATATCGGCTGAACGTGGGAGATATATCCAGGATTTGTTCGTATCTGGGGGTACTGGAGGTTCGTCCTCTTGTGCTTCGGGCTTAGCTACCCTGCCCATACGACGGGTGTTAAATTTTGAGAATTAATTCACAATACTCTAGGATCTTCACTAAGAGAATAACATATACATTATATCAATGCATAACAATCACAATAAGCATGACAAGCATCACAAGAATCAAAAGCATGAGAGACAAGAGACACAGACTTTCCGTGGGGAAAACCCTAAGGTGAAAAACCCCACAACTTCCTTAGAGATAGAGAGAGCAATGGCTCAACCAAAGTACAACCAAAATACACTGAGATAGTCTCCTAGTAGCAGATGATCCTCCTCCTCACTAGTGCGCCACTTTTTGAGTGAGAGAAGTGTGAGTTTCTGAATGATCAAAATAGAGATCACCTGATCTCTATTTATACTAACTTGTTTTCCCAGTGACCTTATGGGGCCGACTTGTCTAGCTAGGTACATCCACAATATAATATATATTTCAGGGCCAACCTCACACATGGTGGTCTAATAGCCCATTGCCAAGCACACACACTTGCGACACTTGTCAATACACATGACGACACTTCCTTATAGAGGAATAACACATCTCTTATAAGGGTACAATAAATATATATGAAATACATTCCGAATTTACATATACATCAACACTCCCTCCTAACTAGGAAGGTATTTCTCGACACAGATCTGCTAGACAAGTCTTCTTATCGGGATCATCGTCACTATTGTTGCTATCTCAACCAATATCTGACTCTACTTGTCATAGGAAGTTCTATAGAGCCATTCCTTTTTCATACTAGATGTAGGCCCGCCACCTGCAGGTCTTCGTCATCACTGGCCATACTGTGGAAATCTCAGGACTTATTACGTGCGTCACAAAACCTTAAAAGAGTCTCTTGACTAGCAAGAACCCTAAAGAGCATCTGAGGCCTTTTTCATCCTGTCCAGATCTCCAGGACTTATTACATGTGACCCCACCACAAAACCTCAAAAGAGAATCCCAGGAATGATTACGAGCACAAGGATCAACCTATCGGATCTCCCAGGGCACAAATTACATGCAGACACCACAAAACCTCAAAAGAGCATCCCAGGATTGATTATGAGCACAAGGATCAACCTATCAGATCTCCCAGGGCACAAATTACATGTACTCATGGCAAAACCTTGAAAGAGCATCCCAGGACTGATTACGAGCACACGGCTCAACCTATCGGATCTCCCAGGGCACAAATTACATGCCATAGGACAAAACCTCGAAAGAGCATTTGCCAGATATGCCAAGGCACAGATTACATGCCATAGGAAAAACCTCGAAAGACTATCTGCAGATCTCCCAGGGCAAAAATTATATGTCCTCCCAAGCAAAACCTCAAAAGAGAATTTGCCAGATATCCCAGGGTACAAATTACATGCCATAGGAAAAACCTTGAAAGACTATCTGCAAATCTCCTAGGGCACAAATTACATGCTTATCTACACAACCTGTTCCACAGCCACAGAGTATCAACCTGATACTCACCATAAATCATCCTGATGTACACATGATCATCCTGATCATCATCACTGCAACATCTTGTTGCATGTCATCTGGAGAAACATCATGAAGCTCCTCATCCATGATCATCCTGATCATACAATGCATCTACCTGATACATATCATCATACATGATCCACCTGATCATACAGTGTATCCACCTGATACAAATACAAATACATGATACATATCAACATACATGATCTACCTGATCATACAATGTATCCACTTGATACATATACAGATACATGGTCCAAGTATCCAACATGATGCTTATGCAAAATACATACACATGATCCAACCGATCATATCCAACATCCAACATGATGCATACATACATATAAATGATCCAACTGATCATATCCATCATCCAACATGATGCGTACATACATATACATATAAATGATCCAACTGATCATATCCAACATCCAACATGATGCATACATACATATAAAAATGATCCAACTGGTCATACAAAGCAGAAACCAGAACATCATCCTGATGCTCATCATCCAGCGCTTACATCCACAGCCATGTGAAGGATCCTCCTTCCAACATGCTTGGAATGGCTTCAGCAAATGTGTACATCACTTCTTCCTCGAAGTGTCATCAATATGAAGAACACCAAGCCTCTCCCTGAAGTACTCGAACTTCACCCTGTCTAGTGGCTTCGTCAGCACATCTACAATCTACTCGTCCATTGCAATATACAGGAGCTTCACAGCTCCTCTCTGCACCATAACCCTGATATAGTGATATTTGATCTCTATGTGTTTTGATCTGTCATGAAACACTGCATTCTCAGATAGCTTCACACAACTCTGGTTATCACAAAAGATACCAGTAGCATCCAACAGGAGATCAAATAACTCAGACAGTAGCTTCCATAGCCATACTTCCTCACAACTAGCTGACGAGGCTACAACATACTCTGCCTCAGCTGTACTCAGTGCTACGCAGGACTGCTTCCTGCTAAACCAACAGATCACACCTGATCCCATACTGAAGCAGTACCTAGATGTGCTATTCCTATCTGCAGCATTTCCAGCCCAATCTGAATCAACATAACCTTGCAGGTTAAACTTTTGATTCACTTCATACTTGAGCCCATAATACACTGTACCCTTCAAGTACCTCAGAACATGCTTTACCCCAACCAGGTGAACACTCCTCAGATCCGTCAGGAACTGGCTTAATGTGTTCACCGCAAAGCAAATATCTGGTGTCGTGTTCGTCAGGTACATCAAGGACCCAATCATCTGATGATACATAGAAACATCAACTGGCTCAGATGAAGCATCACATAGAAGCTTCAGATTTGATGCCATAGGTGTGGCCATGGCCTTGCAATCCATCATCCTGAATCTCTTTAGGATATCTACTGTGTACTTCCCTTGACCAAGGAAGATCCCACTTGCACTCTGCCACACCTCCATACCTAGGAAATAATGCATCATTCCCAAATCTTTCATATCAAACTCAGCAGCAAGCTTCCTCTTAGTATCTACAATAAATCTGTCATCTCCTATTACAAATAAGTCATCTACATACAGGAGTAGAATCACAGGATTCCCTTCCTCAACCTTGTAGTAAAGGTTGGAATCCGCTTTACTCTTGGTAAAGCCCAAACTAGATAGGAAACTGTCCATCCTAGCATACCAAGTTTTGGGAGCTTGCTTCAAGCCTTACAAGGCTTTCTTCAATCTACACACATATGACTCTCTGTCATGTATTTCGAAACCGAGTGGCTGCTCAACATATACTTCCTCTTCAACTACACCATTCAAGAAAGTAGTCTTGACATCCATCTGGTGTATTTTCCATTTCATTGCTATAGCGAGGGAAAGTACTGCTCTGATGGAAGTATACCTGGCTACAGGTGCAAAATTTTCTTCATAATCTATTCCCTCTTTCTGAGAGAAGACACGAGCTACGAATCTTGCTTTGTATTTCTCTACACTGCCATCTACAACATGCTTGATTTTGTAGATCCATTTAGAAGTCACAGCAGACTTCTCTTTAGGTCTTGGTACAACATCCCAAACATCATTCTTCATTATTGATTGGTATTCCTCAACCATAACATCCTTCCATTCTTTCTTTTCCACTACTTATTCATAATTGGAAGGTTCGTTGTTCATAATGTCACAGAGTAAAGCAACATAGCTGGTATGTGATCTGGTTCTCTTCTTTGCTCTATGTTCTTCTTCTGGAATGCCAAATCTATCTGCATCTTGAATGAGCTCTCTAGCCCATGCAGGTTTCCTCTTGTGAGAGTTATCCTCATGGGGTGGATCTACAGGTTCTTTCGGATCTTCAAACTCATGAACAAATTTTGGAATTGCTTCAGTCATGGTAGTGTCTTGAAATATAGTTTCCTTAGGTTCTTCATAAACTTCAATAGGTGCCTTCCTTGATTTGATGAATGCTGAGTTTTAATCAAATGTCACATCCCTGCTGACATCAATCTTCTTGAACCCTAGAAAGCATATTCTGTAAGCCTTCGAGCTTTCACTGTAACTCACAAAGATACCCTTCTTTCCTGAAGGATCTAGCTTGGTCCTCTTTTCCTTTGGGACATGTGTGTATACTAGACACCAAATACTCTAATATGGCTAACTTCAGGTTTCTTACCAGAAAAGACCTCTTCTGGTGTCTTGGTGTCCAATATCTTGTGGGGAGTTCTGTTCTACACATATACAGCTGTTCTAGTTGCTTCTGCCCATAGATGCATAGGAAGATCCTAATCATGTAGCATTGCCCTTGCTGCTTCCATGATTGTTCTATTCTTCCTTTCTGTAACTCCATTCTGTTGAGGATTATAAGGAGCAGTCAACTCCCTCTTAATACCTGAATCACTGCAAAGCTTCTTGAAGTCACCTGAGGTGAATTCTCCACCATTGTCGGATCTGAATGTTTTAATCTTCTTGTTAGTTTGATTCTCCATCAAGGTTTTGAATTCCTTGAACTTATCAAACACCTCATCTTTGTTCTTCAAGAAGTATACCCAAGTCTTCCTGGAGAAGTCATCAATAAATGAGACATAGTAAACATACCCACTCGGAGAACTGGATGACATAGGACCACATGCATCTAAGTGGATGATTTCCAGGATGTCTTTTGCCTTGCTTTCACTGCTTGGGAAAGCCTTCTTAATGTTCTTACATTTTGCACATCCTTTGCAAACACCTTCATGTTTGGTCTTGATTTCAGGAATACCCTCTAAAGCCTTGCTTTCAATTGGAAGTGCCCTATAGTGCATATGAGCAAGTCTTCTATGCCAAAGTTCACTTGGCTCCATGGATTCATGTACCCTGGCATGTTCAAGTTGCCCCTTCAATTTATACAAACCTCCTTCTTGCTCTCCAATCACTACTGCGTCATCTATGGTCTTTCCCTTTGTCCACATTAGGACTTGGCCATCCACAAATGCAACCTTCATACCTTTTGCATCCAATGCAAAGATGGAGAGTAAGTTCTTCTTGAGCCCAGGTACATAAAGGACTTCTTTCATCTTCAAAGATTTTCCAAAATCTAGGTTGTAGGAGGCTTCACCTTTCCTTTGATTGGGTATTGATAATCATCCCCACGTTTCACCTTATGGGGTGATTCATGTTCAGATAGATTCACAAAATATTCCTTAAACCCATTCATGTGTTTGGAAGACCCACTGTCAATCAACCAATCATTACAACCATGGGAGATAGTACCTGTGAGAGTAGAAATTAGAACATACTCTTCTTCACTTGATGAGTCATCATCACTATCACTTTTTGCCCTAGCCTTCTTCTTTTTGGGTTCCTCATATTTGGCAGCATGAGCATGATATCTTCTTTCGTTATTCTTCTTCTTGTTGTTGAAGTTGTTGTTGTTGTCTTTCTTCTTCTTGGGACAATCTGAAGCAAAGTGTCCCTTCTCATTGCATTTGAAGCATCTGAGATCTTTCTTATCTTTATGATAATGGTGGTTTGAGAATCTCCTGTTATGAGATAATTCCTTCTTGGACTTGCCTTTCCTGGCATGTGCTGTGAGAGCTTGATCTTCATTTCCCATCTTTTCTTCTCAGGCCACAAGCTTAGCTTCTTCTTGAGAGCATTCCTCCCGCAATCTGTTGAAGGAGATCAACTTCTTCCTTGCACAAATTTCTTGAATAAAGGAATCCCATGACCTCGGTAGGCCATTTAGAGTGGTCATCACCACTTCACCATTCTCCACCATTTCATCCACTGCTTCTAGTTGTTCCTTGATCTGGGAGACCCTTGAAAAATAAGATTGAATGGTTTCTCTATTTTGAAACTTTACTCTTTTCAATTGGTTCTGCAAGGTCATCTTCCGATTTATGTTCTTCCCTTCAAATAGCTTGGTCAAAGAGTCAAACATCTCCTTGGGTGTCTTTAGAGAAGACAGGTGGGGTATGAGATCGTCTTTGATAGAATCAGCAATGATTCTCTTTTCCTTGACCAAGTTCTTCTTATGCAATACTTTAGCCTCTTCATCCTCTAGGATAAGGATGTCTTCTTTTACATATGAGTCCAACTTATTCTCTCCCAGGATTAACCCAATCCTATACTTCCAAGCTCGAAAGTTATTAACCCCTTCAAGCTTATCCTCAAGCTTGGTGTGGTGAGACATCTTAAAGAGTACTTCAAATGGAAATAGAAAAGATTTAGGTCTTACCACTTGAAATGCTGAAAACTGGATCTGGTCCCGTATTAGGGTTTGTCAGAAAAACCTTAAAAATTCAAAATGTGAATTTCAACTTTATTAAAGGATAGAAGGATGTGCCTTGATGAGCTGATCAGCTTGGTGTATTCAGAATTTGAGATCAGCAAAGCTTTACCCTTCAGATTTTCCTTTTTGTCCTCCTGGGTTCACTAGGGAGAGTCCTGAATTAGGGTTTGAGTTTCCCGGAGATCTACCCAGCCAAAAATCTCAATCCAAAGCCCTAAACTTTGATTTTTGCAAGGAGCTTCCAGCTATGCCTTCAGATTTCAAAAATTCTTATTTTTGTGGAAACCCTAATGTTTAGGGCCAAATCTAAAAAAACTCAGAATTGAATTCTGATTGGATAGATAGATTCTCCTTGATGAGTAGAGTCAATCTACTATATTGTTTTTCCAAAAATATGTGGAGAGAAACCCAATAAACAAGAAACTCAAGTTTCTATCACTTCAAAATGTCTTCTTCTCAGGTTAGCTCTGATACCATGTTAAATTTTGAGCATTAATTCACAATACTCTAGGATCTTCACTGAGAGAATAACATATACAGTATATCAATGCATAACAATCACAATAAGCATGACAAGCATCACAAGAATCAAAAGCATGAGAGACAAGAGACACAAAGTTTCCATGGGGAAAACCCTAAGGTGAAAAACCCCACAACTTCCTCAGAGATAGAGATAGCAATGGATCAACCAAAGTACAACCAAAAGACACTGAGATAGTCTCCTAGTAGCAGATGATCCTCCTCCTCACTAGTGCACCACTTTCTGAGTGAGAGAAGTGTGAGTTTCTAAATGATCAAAATAGAGATCTTCCGATCTCTATTTATACTAACCTGTTTTCCCAGTGACCTTATGGGGCCGACTTGTATAGCTAGGTACATCCACAATATAATATATATTTCAGGTCCGACCCCACACATGGTGGTCTAATAACCCGTTGCCAAGTACACACACTTGCGGCACTTGTCAATACACATGACGACACTTCCTTATAGAGGAATAACACATCTCTTCTAAGGGCACAATAAATATATATGATATACATAGATGAAATACATTCCGAAGTTACATATACATCAATAATGGGTCCCACCTGTGACTGTCCCCCTGAGCATTGGTTATATTGCGATGAACATAGTTGCCTTACCTAGGTACCGCACAGGGTACTTGTAGTGGTTATGCTGCTTGTGTCCTGAGTCAGATAGGGATTGGACAACACAGTTGTGTTCGTGCAGTGGACTTGACCCTATCGACGCAGTGAAGCCTAGGTGTCTCTATAACTGATTATGTTACCTCCGGCTATAGTTTGGGAGTCTCAAGCCTCTCCTAGGCGAGACATACCGGCTCTAGTGTCGGGAGATCATTTAGCCTCTCTATTTGTCTTCTCTTGGCTGTAGTTTCTCTAGGTGTGTGCTTTTAATTCACTATTTTTTATCGATAGTTGGCCTTTAGGGGACATTGTGACTCTCTCCAGAGATATCGTGGTGCAGAGCCCTACTCTTTGTCGGTCCCATCATTTTCCTGGTTTAAAGCCACTCGAGGATACACGCCGTATTGGTAGAGGATGCCGGAGGGATCCCTCTGAATCTTCGGATTCTTACGAGATTTGGGTTGAAGACTACATGGCTGCACATCCCGATTTTGGGAAAGATACTTCTACTCCTTCGGGTAGAGTTGAACATACTTCCGATCCCCATACTCCTCATGAGGATTGGGGAGGTGATCCACCTGAGACTCAACCTAGTTCTATTTGGACTAATCCACTTGACCGAGATCTGTTTGATCCTTTGAATCTGGATAATTATCTTTATGGGATGCCCGACTTACTCGAGGATGAAGAATAGGACGAGCCTTTCATTCCTTCGTTTCCACGCAATTATAGATATGGGATGCCTGAGACTCATGATGATACTGGCCGAATGATCAACCCCACCAGACTCTCTTTTGGTATGCCTAGTCATAATACTTTCGAACCTTCCACTATAGTTGGTACTCATGCTGTCACTAGTCAAAGTGTTAGCCATACTACCCTCACTGGAAGCACTACGTTGTCCACCCACTCACATAGTATGGGGACTGGTCAGATTCCTAACAATGCTAATGTTGGAACATGACCACCTCCTAGGAATACCCATCCTGATTGGAATGTTGTTCGGAATATGACTCACCATCCACCACCTAATACACGTGTCGCTACTCGTCAACCTAGGACTACTTTTGCACATGATACCGTTCCTCCTAACCACGGGGGTGCACACATACCACATACTTTTGCGTCCACTTCCACCACTAGTAATGCTAATGTAGGGGGTGCGAATATTTCCTATCCACATGGACATCACACCACCAACCCTGCTACTAGTCACACCCATATTGGAGTTGGGAATGCTTCTCATGCTTTTGGTCACCACACAACTGCTCAAGCTAATCCTAATGTTGGGGGTGTCAACATACCATACCATTATGGTCATTACAACACGGTTCCCACTATAAATAGTACATACATGACCCATACTCATGGTGGAAACTCTTACTACAACATAATCAGTGCTGGCCACCAGTATCACCCACCACCCCAATATGGTGCTCAAAACGTGCATATACCTGCTTACTCTCAAATGGGTTAGGCAGTAGGAGGTTATCAATCTTATGGCCATGGACAAGCTTTTGGTCCGTCATGTCCTCATTATCAGTATTTTAATCCTCATGGTCAAGCTTTTTCTCCATCTTATAGCATACTTCCATTTAACCAACCTTTTATGGGAGCTTATAATCAAGCTTTCCAGCCTTAGCTCCCGTTTCTTGCACGCTTGAAGATCCCGGATCTTTCGAAGCTCATGAATGATCCGTTGTGTCACGACTATACTTGGCCCCCGATCCCTACCAAGCTCCCTTCAGACATTATAAAGTTTGAGGGGAAAGGTGGTGAGGACCTAGGAGATCATGTCATGTTGTTTCACCTTTGGTGCTCCTCGAACTCTTTGAATCATGATTCCATTCGATTCCAACTATTTCAACGCACCCTCATAGGGGCAGCTACAAAGTGGTATGTGGAGTTTCCTGGAGACACCTATAGGGGATTCAATGAGATTGCTTTGGTTTTCTTAGACCATTTCCAGTTACTAGTTCGTTATGATACTGGTACTAATTTGTTGTCCACCTTCCATTAGAATAAGGCCACACATATTCCTGACCACGTTCAAGAGTGGCGTCGGCAGAAGAAATTAGTGAAAGCCAACATTCCTCCATAGTTCCTATTGGAATGGTTCCTCAAGTCTTTACTTCCATACATTGCTAAGGATGTTTCGATGTCCGACATTGTGACTCAGGAACAAGCTTTCTTGAAAGTCCAGCAGTTAGATCTACTTTATTCTTAGTCTGGCATTTTGTATGACATTATTCCTGATGCACCGAGAACAAGACATGAACCTATGTTAGTTCCCAGACCACATGCCAATGGCATCGTGGGGTCCACATGCACTTGCCCTGTAGACTTGGTAGCTAATCAAATGCAAAATTTGTCACTAAACCAGTCTGCTCTTGGACAGGTTCACACCTTGTCCACTTCCACTCCATCGTCTGATGTACACAATGTATAATCAATGAAACCGTCGGGTAACCAGCAACCTGGTGGTAAGAAAAAGGGGAGAAATAATCGTAGGGGTGGAAAAAATGGAAGTAATAACAATAGCAATCGTAATACTCCTCGTAAAGAGAATGCCAACCCTTCTTGGGAAGGCAGTAATGCTGATGAGGATCGTAAACCTAGGAGTAAGGTGAAATTCCCTTGCAAGCTTTGTGGGGAGGATCATCTTACTCACTTATGTCCTTGAATTGAAGAAGCATCGAAGCATTCGGCACAGAGCCCAGCTGTGTTGAAGGATCCCCTTCCTCATCATCAAATCATGGCTTTGCATGCTCTTACCACTGGTTATGGTACTAATGAAACGGCAATGGCTTCTTCCAATACTAGTGGTTATGGATGTGTGAATATGGTTTAGTCGGAGGTTTGTGTTGCTACTCGTCAGTGCGATTATGGTGCACCACAACTGAATTTGGGGAATGAGCCTCCCCCTCGTCCTGATAATTCTTTGCATATTGAGAAGCCTTCCATTATGCCACGGATACCGAAAGGTGTTCTCAGGCACTCCATGCATAATCCTAATGCTCGAGTCGCCTAGAACTACTCCATCGTCGAAGATTCAGGCCAAACTCCGTGTGCCATGTCGGCTCTTGAGGTTTTGCAAGCCTGTCCTTCTCAGAAGCATGCCCTTTTGAGTGCGTTAGGATTTCAGGATGGGGGAAATCATAGTGTTATCAAGTTTAATACTACTGATGTCCAGCCTTGCTTACCTTATCACGTGGATTTTCAAATCCATGTGGTTTTCCTTAAGAGCTTCGTCAAATGTACTATGGTTGATGAAGGTGCCTCTGCGTCAGTAATGTCGTTAGCTTGTTGGAAAGCTCTTGGCTCTCCTCCTCTACTCGCGTCTAGAACTACACTCACTGCATTTGACGATAGATCATTTACGCTGCATGGAACTATCCCTTCCCTTGTTGTCTCCTTGGGAGGTAAGTCTGTGCCTATTGAAGTTGAAGTGGTTGATGCACCGATCGACTACAACCTTTTACTAGGTCGGAACTGGATGTATGCTATGAAGGCTATTGCATCTACTATATTTTGAGTTATTTGCTTTCCCCATGAAGGCAAGATTGTGATGATTGATTAGTTGGATTTTGTTGGTACTCTTTCCACAGCATCCACGGGATCTGTAGTCCCGCAGGTTTCTGATTCTCAGCCGGCAACTGGGAACATAGGTGTTGGAATGTACCCCTCATTGATGGGAACTTATAATCTTTCTGCAACTGTGAATTTTATTGGAACCATTACCGACAATGCGCCCCCTCCTTCGAATAATATGTTACTCCGGACTTCCTATTTAAACGATCCGTGGACTTTACCATCCACGAGTTCCACGTATGGAGACATTGCGCATGTCGGGATGCCTGTGTCTTTATCTGTAGCGGAGCTCGCTTACGATCACATCCAACAAACCACTGCAGATCCAGATATCTCTTCTTCCCATATAGTTGAAGAAGATCCCGTTACGCTGCCAGTTTGGGAAGCCGACTCATCTTGCTCTCACGATTTCCTTGATGATACTTTACCATCTGATGAAGCTATCCTCGAGGCCATGTGTGGTAGTGAGAGGCCTTGGGAAGATATGCACCATCACTCTTATTTCCTTCCCAACCTCGAGTTCGTTGAGCAGGAGGAGTTTAGGATGATTCTAGCTGAGATGGTTGGTCACCCTGTGGCTCTTTTGCAGTCGCATGATGTTTTTGTGGAGGGGAATATGGCCAATATTTCCCCAACCACTTCGATCAACATCTCCCGCACTCCAAGAAAGATTGAGAAAGTTTACATCGGTGCTGATTGCACTCTTGAGGAGATTGCTATTTACACTTACTTGTTTACCAAACTCCGGGAAGATTTCGCCTGGTCATATGAGGAGATGCCAAGAATAGACCCCCGCATTGTTGAACACGAGATTAGAACGTATCCTGATGCTAAACCGGTTCGACAATGCTTACGTGCTGTGAACCCTGGGAAAGAAGCTGCTATTAAGGAAGAGGTGGACAAATTGCTCAAAGTTGGTTTCATCTACCCTGTTGCCCCTACTGAATGGGTGTCAAACCTCATTCCTATGGATAAGAAGCAGGGAATGATCCGTGTAGGCACTAATTTTAGAGATTTGAACTATGCATGTCCGAAAGACAACTTCCCCACGCCATTCATTGATCAAATATTGGATGCTTGTGCAGGGAGTGAGATTTTTTCATTCATGGATGGATTCTCAGGTTATAATCAGATTCAAATCAAACCCTCAGAACAACATAAGACGGCATTTATTTGTCCATGGGGAACATTTGCATATCAAAAAATGCCCTTCGGCCTCAAAAACGCCAGAGCTACTTTTCAGCGAGCCATGACCTATGCCTTTCACGATCTTAAAATGATTATGGAAGTATTCTTGGATGATCTTGCTGGCCATTCTCGCAAGAGAGTGAACCACCCCAAGCACCTCCGTATGATTCTCGAACGATGTATCCACTACAAAATTCTATTGAATATAAACAAATGCATCTTCGCTATTAGGACAGGTCACCTTCTAGGATTCATAGTTTCGTGAGAGGGTGTTAGAGTCGATCCTCTCAAAGTTGAGGCAATACTTCAGTTGCCTCCTTCACGTAATTTGTTACAACTTCAGAGCCTCCAAGGGAGAGATACTTTTTTGCATCGGTTTATAGCTAACTATGTTAGTATTACTAAAGGTTTCACACGCCTATTGAAGAAAGACACGCCTTTTATCTGAGATGAGCGAGCCCAGCAGTATTTCAATGCCCTTAAGAAAGATTTGGTATAGGCCCTCGTGCTTAGTCCGTCGAACTTTACACGAGATTTCATTCTTTACATGGTCGCATCTCAAGAGACTATTGGCATTGTCTTGGTTCAGGCAGAGGATGCGCTAGTTGAGCATGTTATCTATTATCTCAGTCAAAATTTAGTAGACGCTGAACTAAGGTACACCCACGTAGAAAAGCTGGCACTTGCAACTGCCCACGCAATCCAGCGGTTACGGAATTACATTTTGCTTCGAACAACCACAATTGTAGCTCATATCAATCTGTTTCAGTTCGTGCTATCACAATACCTTATCGGGGGTAAGTAAAATAAATGGATTGTGATCCTTCAGGAATTTGATCTTGATTTTGCTTTGGCAAAGTCAGTGAAATCATTGGTGTTCATGGAGCTTATGTCGGACCTTCCACGGCTTGATGAGGATGTCATTCATGAAGATTCCTTTGTGGATGAACACTTATTTCTTATCTCGAACGAGAACCCTTGGTATGGGGATGTCATTGTATATCTCCAAACTTTGAAGTTTCCTATGCATTATTCACGAGATGAGCGACGGCATGTGAGATATCACGCTAAAGATTATACTATCATCGGTGACACTTTGTATCACCGAGGAAAGGATTCCATTCTCCGTCGTTGCTTGACTCATGAAGAAGCGGAGCGGGTACTTAATGATTTCCATGCGGGGGCGTGTGGCGGTCACTTATCCGGGCTTGCTACAGCCCAGCATATCATGCGAGCTAGTTATTTTTTTCCTACCATCTTTCAATATTGTATTAACGCTGTGAAGAGATGTCACCCTTGCCAGGTGTTTTCTCGGAACATACACTCGCATCCAGCGCCCCTACATCTGGTCGTCACTGTTGGTCCCTTCACTAAGTGGGGGGGTATATTTCATGGATTGCAAACCAGCTTCGGCTGGGGGGCATCACCATATTATTGTGGCCGTGGATTATTTTTCCAATTGGGTTGAGGCCATGCCTACTGTTAAAGCCGACGATGCTACTGCAGCCCATTTCGTGTTCAACCAGATTACCACTCGGTTCAGTATCCCGAAAGAGATTGTCACTGACCATGGCAGTCACTTTCAAAACAAGATGATGGAGGATTTGTCTCTCAAGCTTGGGTTTCATCAAGAAAAATCATCTTCCTACTATCCTCAAGTGAATGGTCAGGTTGAAGCAGAAAATAAGTCTCTGAAGACCATTCTCCAACGTACCATCCAACAAAGCAAGACCAATTGGCATATCACGTTATATCCTGCTTTGTGGGCATATCGAACCGCAGTTAAGACTGCCATCGAGTTCTCACCATTCCAGTTAGTTCACAATGTGGAGTCACTTTTACCGATTGAATGCAAAATCCCTTTGCTCAAGCTATCCATAGAGCTCCTCCCTGATACGACGGAGATTGAGCAATGTTTAGTACACCTCAAGCAACATGACGAGCACCGATGAGATGTCGCTGTGGCCATTGATGTTAACAAGCGTCGTGTCAAGGTTCAATATGATAGGTCTGTCCGTCCCCGGCAATATGATGAAGGTGACTTGGTACCCTTGTATGACCAAGCTAAAGAACCCCTGGGGGCAGGCAAGTTCAATCCCTTGTGGCATGGTCCTTACATTGTGAAGCGTGTCCTAGAAAAAGGAGCTTATGAGTTAGAAGACTATGAGGGAGTTGCCTTGAAGGAGCCTAGAAATGGGCTCTACCTCAAGCAGTATTACACTTGAACCTTTGGTTCGAGCTGATACTTTTGTACACTATTGTATAGTTTTCTGTACATAGTTTAGATTGCCTTTTGGTTATCAGGTCTGCTGATTAGCCTCTGTTTGATTGACAGATGTCAACAGGATTTCCTACGTTCTTAGGTTTCGTGGATGGTGCTAGCCGACATATGCAGTAGCTTGCTTCTGCTGCCTGGGTTATATTCTCACAAGACCACCTAGTTGTGTCTTCAGGAGGTGCTTGTCTCGGTCCGACATCTAATAATGTGGCTAAGTATAGTGCCGTTGTTGAGCTACTTTGGGATGCTATTTCACACGACATCCAGTCTTTAGAAGTCCACCTAGATTCACAACTAGTTGTGTCTCAGCTGAATGGGCAGTACCGTGTATGAGACCTTACATTACTACGGATATTCCTTAAGGTACAACTCTTGGAAAGACATTTTGTTTCAATTACATATATTCATATTCCGAGAAGTCATAATTATATATCTGATGCATACGCTAACTATGTATTAGATTGGAATTTGTCACACTCATCATGAAGCACATAAATACAAAGACATTCATACATTTGTAACATACACACATGTGGTAGAACCAAGAACCAAAGTTGTATATATATATAAATATGTCCAAAAAATGGTAGTGTCATACAAAACTGGAGCCCGTAGCCCTAAAAAATAAACATATTGATACAAAAAATAATGAGACCCTAGGATGTCTATTCCCTCCGAGGAGGTCTAGCTTCTGCCTCGACGAGATGTGTCTCATAGAAGTACTGTACTGCATTCGCCACTCGCTGCAATAGGCACACCCACACACCAGGAAGACCCACTACCTGGCGCTGCATGGCCTCAAGTAGTCTGGATACCTCTATCTATGGTACTCAGGAAACCATCCGTGATATGTTGTGCCGCAAATTCTGGAGTGTGCGCCTTGCTGCAGCATCTGCTGCCACCTCATCTCTGCCCCGACGACCATGTCTCGAGAAGCCCTCGGGTCTCACTGGGCCTTTGTCTGTGAGTAAACAGTCACCCATTAGCACATGACACTACCACCAAAAATATTTTTTGCATTTCAACTATAATAAAAAAATCCATAAAAATTTAATAAACACAAAACCAAAAAGAGTACTCACCGATGTCTCCGAAAAATGTGCCTGGTGGGAGCGGCATGTCACAGTCCTGTCTGAAGTCTATCCCCTCATAGGGATAGACCTCTATAGCGATCACCTGCCAGTTCCACCAGCGGAAGAACTCCTCAAAATATGGTGATGCCTAATGACCACCACCCTATCGTGTCAGGATCTCAGCCCACCGGGTCAGGGTTGGATCACGGAGACTGTGAGGAGGGACATCCACCCTCGGGCTAATTCCTAGAACCCTCTCAAAGAAGAAAATGCATAGGATGCTACCATACGCAAAGTTTTTGGCCTTACCCTCTTTGCATTCCGTCAGTTGTGCCTTCATAGAAACCAGCAGAGTAGTACACCAGTCGAATATACTAGGCTGCAAGCATTGTGATGCGTAGAACATCACCGATCTGGATGCCTAATGCAGTGCTTTGGATCCCGTGATCCACATTAGAGTATCCACAATGATCTTTGTACTCAGATCCATTATGGCATTGACTGGCACTTGGATTCCCACTGCTCGTGTGTTGGTGGGGAAATACCACGCTATGTAATCTTGCACAGTAATCCAACCACCCACAGTTTGTGACTGAAGACTAGCCACTTCCCCTCTATGGGACAAACCGGTAATGAAATAGATATCCTCTACTTCCAGTGTCAGAGTTTTCCCATTGAGGATGAAGTGTTGAGCATCCACATCCCAGTAGTTGATCAGATGACGGAGTAGTAGGTTTTGGGCCCTTAAACCCCCTAAACTCCAATATTTATATAAGCCACATACTTGCAATGCTGCTTGTGCTTTCAAATTGTTGCGCATGACCTCATCAACCTGGTCATGCTCTCATTCCCTCCACTCTAGAACCATCCTGGAGTGGAAAACACATAAATTTTGGTCAATTTCATGATTAAAAATTTCTTCACAGCCGTACCCATGGGCTAATTTGTAGACAGGTGCGGGTACCCATGAGCAGTCTATTTTTTGACTGCACGTTTCGTGTCCTACCCGCGACCCGCATAGTTATAGCCCGCGGGTAGCACCGAAGTCATCTAGGGCTTGGCCAAATAAAAAATTCCATCGACCAAAACTGAAATAAAAACATTAAAATGAAAGGTATGGGAGTAACCACTAACTTGCTCCAGACAGTTCACTGAACGGTAGCTTGTAGCTCCCACAATCGACATTTGAAGTTTTAGGTGAAAATTACCCAAATAACTCCAAATTGGTGAATAGTGCAAATGAATTGTAATTTGGAAAATTTTATTACTATTTATAATTTTCTGGACCCACTTTTCTATAGTTTTTGCCATTTTGAGCCGTTATGAACTAATATCATGTCATGGAGTAGCCATTTTTCAACATATTTCCTTGACGAAAGTTGTTCTGAACCATTTCACACCTACAGTAGGTACATTTCACACCTGGCATATAGGTTAGATGCCATTTTCGCATGCATTATGCATTTGACCTTTGACCATTTTCGTAAACCCTAGGTGCGACCCCGCTTCGTACCTGACACGGAACCTTCACACTGCTATAGAAGTGTCGTTATGTGGCAGTAGGGCTTTCTCAAACATGGGTACCCTAGTTAGAACCCCTTTATGCATTTTGGTGCCCATGCGGTTGTTTGTCCTTAGGTTTGGGAGTCCTTTGTAGTTATGCCATGACGTTGCGATAAAGACTCATACTCTACTTTGTCTTATGATAGCCATCTCCCTTAAGGACTCGCCTCAGTTACTTCATGTTGTGATTGCATTGCATCATCCTGCTTGTCTCTTGAGCCTTGTGCCAACTCCCACTTACTCAATTGTTAGCCTGGTGCCTAAGCACTTTTCCCTGTCGAGCCCTACAAAGCTTATATATTTTCCCTTCACAATTTGATGACCTTTTCACCTTGAGGGAACATACCCACGAGTGTCCACATCCTGCACGCATTTCCTTGCATTTAGCATAGGTATGTTCCACTACTTGGGACTAGTCTTCTAGCTATTTGACACTCGTTCCCTCACTTGTTGTACTATAAGCAATTTTATTCTTTTTCAAGCTTTTCCCAAATATGAAAAAGACCAAAAAAAAATCAAATATTCCAAAAAGCTGGACGGGATTATGGTCACTATTTCTTGTTGGCAGCTGTTGTGTTACCTTTGAGCAAAGCATTCATTCCACTCCATACATTATGAGTTGGGACTATAGTTGGGCCTTAGGAGATGTACTTGTTTCTCAGTTTTCTCCACCAATTGGTTAAGCTTCTAGTCATTGTGGAGCCCTCTATAATGCCTCCTACATTGCATAGTTTATGTCAAGTCTATGCTGCCTGATTCTATCCATCTGCTCATGCTCTTGTTCAAAGAAAGTCCTGAAACCAGTGTCGGCCACTCCTTAGATCTCTTGACTATTGCATGTCGGCCATCCTTATTGAGTCAGTCCGTTTCACTTGAGATCTTTCAAATCTTCCAGCATTGCTGGTACCTCGTGCTGGTTGATGTGGGATGCCTTAATGCCCTCCTTCCAACTAGTCTCGTTCCATCGACTTCAACTCATTTATTCCAGGACTTAAGGCTTAGAGTTCAGTTGAGTACCTTGAGGCTTGCAGTCATTAGTGGCAATTTCTCTCGCCATCGACATTTTTGGTAATACATCAATGTCCCCTGATCGATGGATTCATCTTAGTGTTCGAATTCAACCCATTTATTCACACTCTGATGATTGTGCTCTATGCCTTGATGCCCATTTTCATTATTGGTGGGTTATCTCGCGTCTATTAAAGGTATACATCATTGATTGGTAATCAGACGATGTCTCATCAGGTTCGACCCCAACTCCTTTATTCACTTGATGGGACTTGCACCGTCGAAGACTTGTGTAGAAGACCCCAGGCGATTGTGGCATTTAGTATGCTACATATGACTTTGAATTTACATCTGAGATATCACTTCTCATATTTTAGCAGTTTGTACCTCCAGTTTTGCACCAGTTGTCTTCTTTTTAGCAGAAAACCGTATCTTACTATAGATGGATCATGGCTATGATCACTTATGACATGTATCCATTATATACTGCCTATTCATGGCCATTGTATCAGATTGTTGTACTATACCGACATGTATTCAGAGATACTATTGTATTATGATGAGTGAGCTGCTCTTTCCACTTGTGTCTCCATCACTCCACTTCTGAGTTTTATAATGTATTTAGGCCATCGTAGCATATTCAGTCTCTCACCTCACACATTAGGGGGAATCTATTACACCATAATCTTCCACCATGTGAGCATCAGCATTGTTTGGCCTGTAGGATCCATTTCAGTGACTCAAATCCACTTATATCCTTCAGAGATACCAGTTTTCCCTATTTTTATTCCTACCCGCATGTTGCATCACTATAGCATGCGTACCCACAAGTATCATCACTATAGCCCACGGGTATCAAGTAAAATGGTAAAAACCACTATTAATTACTTTTTACTCCCAAAAAGCGGTCATTGGGTGACCTTTGGCTCTCCATTTGCCCGAGTAATGCCTCGATGTGTCCTTTCACCTACCTTTGAGATGACTATATATTGAGCACATATGGCTTATGGACGAAAGGAAGAAGAGAATCATAAGAGAACTCTAGTGGATTTTTTCCCTATCTTGAGTCTGCACTCATTGATCCTTGTAGTTGTGAACCATCTATGTTCACCTTCCAAACTCCTATTTAGTTTGAGTTTTCCATTCATGGAGGATTGAAGTGGTGGAGGCACAAGTGGATTGATCTAGATCTTGGTTCATATTGGTTGCCAGCAAGAGGTCGTATCACTTTGTACTTCTTCTTGTTCATTAATAGAAATGCTCATATTCTCATCCATTCATGGTGTGAATGTCATTTATTATACATTGGGTTACATTTGCTTGTGATATTATGGACCATTGTTGTTGATAATGTTAATGTCATTTATATATTATGTGTACTTGTTGGATATTGGCTGTCAAGACTAATTTGTAGATTTCAAGTGCATGGATTGAAAGCTCCAACGGGGATCTACATCAAACGTTTCGATTGAGGTTGGTTACATTTCTCCATTATCTTAACATTGTCATTTATAATAGCATTGTTTTGAGAATTGAGTTGATTTCTGGTAGTCATCTGTCTGTTGTGGTATTCCCAAGCCATAGTGAGTTTTCTCCAATACACTATGTGTTTACAATTTCATCACTTATGAATATGTATAATTTATTGCATCATTTCATTAAAAAAAGACAATGGAATTTTGTATAGTTTATGCATTGCCACATAACATGGTAAATAACGTATAACACATGCAGTGTGGATGAGATGAGTGTTGTTAATCATACATTTTTTTTTAATTCAAACTTGCCACATATACCTCGACATAGACTTTGAATTTCAAATGAATACAATTTATGTGTTGTAGAAACATATAATATGTAAATATCATAATGTTATAAAACATGATAGGTTACTCACACTCATGATTATTCATATTAAAAATATTTTGCTCTACATTTAGTACACAATAAATGCATTCAATATACAATCTAATTCCATTACATAATTAAAAATCATTAATCATAATTTTACATCCAGTACATAAAATAAATGTGTGAACACCCAAGATTGGATCCCACCACAAATAAATGACAGTTAATTTTTCATATCCAACATCATAAAATGAACAAAAACAAAAATTCATAAATTATATATGCCCATGATCAAATGTCACATCCATAACATAAATGTTGAAATAAAACATGTACATATGTTACACCCAAAATCTATACCTATGTAACATCAGTGCCTAAATCCCTGAAGTCCCAAGATCAAGCTAGTTATTTAGAGAAAGCTGATGACCTTTATCCACACTCCTAATTAAACCGACGCATGTGTCTTTGAGCAACATGCGCTTGCTCAGTGTCACGTCCTCTCCCATCATTCCAAATCACAGAGGGAACATGACTGACATACCAGGGCTTATTTGACAAACTCAGACCCATACATTACTCATAAATTCATAATAAATAAAAACTTATGGGTGCAAATTCATACTCAATATAAACACATCGGAATTAAATCATATTTGCAAACACACACGTAGTAACGCATCATCATATCTATCACAGGCATATGATGGATCAACATGCAGAGAATTCAATCTCATTCTCATGCTATGCACATACTTCATGTCAATTTCATTAAGATAGTCATTTCATTTCATTAACATGGACAATTAACATTCATAACATAACACATAATGATCATAATTTAAACCACAGAGAACACTTATCTTTGAGATGAAGTTGTCCAACAACTGGCTATGTGAGAGCAACGTTCCACCCAACCATAGATCTCTGTCCAGCCTATATTCTTTCATTTGAGAGATCACCCCCAAACTGGGTTGTGTATCCACTAAGAAGGAACTAGATGGGCTCACTCACAACCATGGTTTCACTCAACAACTATGCTAATCCAACACACAGGTGGGTTTATCAAACATACAAAAGACAAAGGAGAGCAATGCTAAGATAGTGAGCTCAACCATAGAGCTACAGGAATTTCAAGTTAACTCAAACAGTCAAGGCACCCACAATACCTATCACACCCAACACAAGGAAGGTCCCCTTCTTTGCTGCACAGTCCCTCGGGCGTCCCTTCCTTCTAGTGCTCTTCAGGATGGGAATAGAAAGGTCCAAGCTACTAAATACTTGATATTCCATCCTTCACTGGGTTTAGCAAACATTTCCAACCTCTATTCTAGATTTTACACTTGGAATTTCTCAATTCGGTGATCAAATAACTCAATCCCGTCACTGGACTTCTGGGCTATAAAAACTGAGTTTTTCTATGGATTTCGAGGTATCTAATACTCTCAAATTCCCCCCAAGGTTCATATCTATGGATCCCCCATTGGATTTTACCGTCAATACCCAATTCTGGGCATTTATGGCTTTTCAAAACATGGGTTTTTGCAAAGTTGCGATTTATGGTTTTGCTCATTGCTGGGAATTCATAATGGATGAAAACTGATGCTGGGATCTTCCACCATGGAATGGGAATGAGGAAGAATCAATTCCCATGAGGTAGAGTGACTTGTGGTACAAGAAAAAAAGAGCCCATACTTGCCATACGAATTTCTAGGCTTCCCATGCTCCATTGAAGCCATGGACTGAATTCTTCAACAACTTCCTTGCAACAGAATTAAATGTCAGCAAGGAAAGTCAAATGGGTTCACAAGATGACATATGAAAACCTATGGTTCAATCCCACATCCCCCTCACCACTCCCTAGTGGAATACACATGGCCACTTCTCATTCGTTGCTTCAATAGCCACTTTTGGTATTTTATTGCAATATCATATATTTACACAATTTACAATATTCCATGGCTTAATAGCTCATGGGTAATAAAATATCAAATACTTGTTCATTTTAAATAAAATCCAAACATACACTAGCGGAGCCTTGTCCTTGAGCTCCATGCTAGAGAAACATACATCGCATGTATACAATATTTACATTACAATCCAATATTTCATAAGGGTCAAAATTGGGGTATTACACGCAGGTTTTCTTCATGCAACATGCATTGGAGTCAATTTCATGGGATAAATGTATCTTTTGAGCAAATTCTAGAAGTTGGATGAGGTGGATCCCTATACGTAACTCCTAGGTGAGCTATACTTCGGTTCCCTAACCTAATGGAAGGATCCCTTAACCTTCTCCCCATGATCCTCAACATACTAAATCCACTTGGTCCTATAAATACAAGAGCCCTTCCCATTCTAAGGGGAGGAAGTCTATGGTACTCTTATGCTAGTGGAATTAACTCAGTGATTCAATACTCTAGTCTTGGAGGCACCTACTTCTTTCTAGGAGCTTTGGTTTGGCTTGTCGGAAGGAGATTGCGACGTTGAGGCATCGGTTGTAATCATCTCTTCTATTGTACTTCCCACCTTTTATACAGTAATATAAATGCTTTCCATAAATGTTATTGTGTTAATGATATTTATAGTTTACCTCCTCAAATGTTTACTTAGACTAGTTAGTGTTTAGGCATACTTTACTACTTGTCTTGTTCCTATATGTTTTGACAGGTCTTGCAGCCATAGATCAGACGACTGTGGAGCTCAGAACAACTATGAGGAGAAAAGGTCCATGAATTTGAGGTAAGATGCTTAATTACTCGATCTCTAACTAGATCTAGGAAAGTCATTCACATTTTGTCTCATTTGTTCTAGACTTACATTAAGCTAGAGAGATCACACCTTAAGTCCGCTTTTGGTAGATTGTCTGATAACAAATTTGGCGATCATACTGGGGAAACGTACGTTGATTTAAGTTTTCAAGTTGAATGTCATATTCTTTGATTCCTTTACAAGCCATTTCTTTTGCCTCCTAAGCCTCCTTGACCATTAGATCTTCTTGTTGAAGGGTTTGTTAGCTTTCTTTGAGTCTATAGGTTTAATTATCAAACCATTTCATTGCTCATCGTTGGAGATCCTTTTCATTTTTGCTTTGGGAAATTGCCCGACGCACCTAGGAAGTGTAACCAAAGCACCATATTTTCTCAAGCGCATTTTTTACCTTTTGTTATTTACGCCACCAAGGTTGATTGGCTGTTTTCCTTCTGTTTCGTTGACGCTAAACCCTTGTGGATCATCTGCACCGGGTACTCTCTGCCTGACTACAGCCTGTGCCGACCACTCAAACCTAGGGTTTGAGTCATCCCTCTCCCTTGTTTGACTCTTGGTTTATCTTGCAGACCTCCTATGCACTGTATCTTTCAGTTAGGGACCCTTTTTGATGTTACATTGTTAGTAGTTGGTCTTGTTTGGTTCAATTCAGAGTGGTTTTGGGTTCCATTTTGGATGAGTTTGAGTTTTGGTAGTGGTGGACACTTTGGTCTCCCTCACCTTGCATTCCCTGCTCTCCTCACTTGATCTAGTCCTTACATTAGCTTAGATCCCAGACCTCCTCTGCACATGTTATTTGAATTTGATTGCATTTGGTTGTTTGATTGAGTGTTTTCAGTGTTTTCAGTCCATATGAGAGCTTGTCGTTTTCTTGAGAATTTCCTGATTGTTTAAAGTCTTGCAAATCAACTTTCTTTTCAGTTTTTCATGCATAAAAATATCATTGTTATCAAGTTGTAATCTTGGCATATCATTGAAAAATTAAAAGTGCATCATTTTTACCGTTTTAATGTGCATTCGGAAATTGTTGTAGAAATTGGTTCACCCATTGGAATTCATCATTCATTAGTCTTTTGGAAAGTTTGAGAGAAAAGTTAGTCGTTTGTGTTTTTTAGGAATTATTAATTATTAATTTTCTTGAAAAATTCAAGTGAGATCAAGTTTTTACAAAAGTGATTCGATGCTTGAAAGAATTGTATGCATTCTTTATTTTTTATACTTTTAAGCCATCATAGTGAAATTTGAAAAGATAGAGTGCTCTAGATAGGAAATTTCTCTCTTTTCATCGGTTAATTTTTTATTCGAAAAGACAAAAGAAAATGCATAGATTTGGTTGTGATGCTTGTTGATTTTTTTTGTTTTGCTAGGAAAAATGAAAGAGTATTTTTGTTATCGAATTTGATAGATTTGGGATTGTGTTGCATTTTGTTGCTTTGGTAAAACCACGTGGAAAGATATTTCTCCCTCCCATACATAGAGTTCATCAATAGAAAAGTACATTTTTTGCATGTAGTTAGGACCTGCATTATATTTACATTCATGTACTCACCTCATGCATTCACCTAACCGTCTAGATAAAATTAATGGTAGAACTAGGGTAAAATTTTTAGTAACTTGTGTGTTAAGTTAGAGATGTGTTTTGGTGTCGTAAAACGTGGTAGCTGTCATTACTTTCCAGCACTATATTCCAGGGGTATTGTAGTCTTCCACGTACCAATTGGTATATCAAAGCTCTTTCACGTACCAACCCGGTATATCGAAGCTATTTCACGTACCCACCAAGTACTTCATGTACTTGGCGTATATCGAAAGGTGTTTCACGTACTCGGTAGTATATAGGAAGGTCTCGTGCTGTACGGTTGTGCATTAGACAACACCACTATGGATTTGAGCTCCCACATACCTTGTGTATATCGGGAGACACCATTAGGATTCCTAAGACGAACTGAGCTATCCATGTGGCCATCTTGGTAGAGCAATACACCGAGAACAACACTCGGGGAGCTACTACGCACGTACTATCAAATAGTCGAGTTATATGATCAGGGGTATAGTCCTAATATTCCTTCGTTAGTGCTCTGAAAAATTGGCCTGAGTATAACTGTTCAACCCTAGAGTATATCGTGAGTTGCAAAGATTTGATAATCCCATGAAGTTCCATAATTTTGAATCCACACCTATCACATAAGTTTGCTTGAGGCCTTAGTTTGTGTAGGATTTTTTTGGACTGCTTTTTTTTAGATTATCCTAGGAGAAACTCTGTTTTAGTCACTCTGGCTGAATTTCCTTAGATAAGGTCCCGTAGGATTTTGAACTTGCTGCCCTAATGTCCCCTTAATCAGGAGGTAATTTAGAAGGTAAGAATGGACCGACAAGCCACGCTCGTGTCACCTAAAGTAGAAAACCCTACTTTGAATGTTGTGACACACATTTCACTTCAGATTCACCCACCTATAACCCCCCACGGGGTGAAGGGGCAAAAAATTCCTCTTCACAAGACTTACATATCGTTTTATCAGGAGAGCCTAGATTGGTGGAATGGTTAAATCCACCCCAAGACGAACCTGTATCAGCTATTTGTCCAACTGCAGCTTATTGGACATCATGTCTAGGCCACCCAGTGGCTCATTTTTCCATTGCATCCCCACCCAATTGGGCTACTCGTGAAGACCCTCTAGCACATTATCGTGATCGTATGACTCGATTACGTGCCATGGGTGAGGATTTTCGAAGACAAAGTATTTTACGAATGGTTGAAGACCCGACGTTACCTCCTTATCAACCACTCTTGAGTCATTATTTATCTTTTGACTCACCAAAATCACCCACCCAACATGTGACCACTTCTGAATCTGGTCAACCCTCATTTCCTGCACATACACCTCTCAAACAGGAGACCAGTTCTATACCTCCAACAACTCGACTTGTTGAAGGACAATAGTCCAACACACCTGTTACTACCACGATTACATTACCTACTCCTCCCCCACCCCAAAACTCATGGGGAGGATACTCTTTACACCCTACCTTCCTTACGGGTAATGTTAATCCTGTAGTAGATAATCAACAACCCGTGTTGGGTCAACCCTTGATTAGTGGTCAACAAGTTGTTGCTGGGGGGAAACCCCCGTCTCGCAACCATAATACTGGAGGAGGAGTTCCCATCGGTCCTTCTATTGGAAATTCCCGACCTGCTAGACCTTCCACTACAGGATTATTTCATGTTGGGGGACCATCCAATGTAATTCAACCACCATGGAGTCAAGCGTATCCAGGTTATCTTCACCCTGTGTCGGGACAATTCAATACCAGTAACGCATTTTACAAGGTACCTTATCCTAAAAATCCATTCACTCTACGGGGGAAGCAAAATGTTTTACAATATGGACCCCCACCTTATAGTCCCTCAAGTACCACCACCCCCGTTTGGTCCATCCCCACCTCCCGTTAGAGGCGGCGGGCCCACACACAATTCCGGAGCAGGTAGACCTCTACCTTCTAGCGAAGGACCACCTCATTCTGGAAACCATGGCCCACCCCCCTGTGGCGGCAGAGGTGCAAGCCATCCCCCTTTAGGAGGAGGCGGAAGGCCACCACCCACCGATGGTGGAGGACCCCCACCTTATGGTGGAGGAACATCCCATCTTGGTGGAAGTGGTGGAGGACCATCCCATTCTGGTGGCAGTGGTGGAGGACCATCCCATACTAGTGGCAGTGGTGGAGGACCATCCTATCCTAGTGGAGGTGGTGGTGGAGGCCCTTACACTTTCGGCGGTGGAGGTGGACAACCACCCCCTCCCAGTGGAGGCGGTGGAGGTCCATCCAATCCCAGCGATGGAGGTGGACCGCCACCCCCTCCCAGTAGAGGCGGTGGAGGTCCATCCTATCCCAGTGGCAGTGGCAGACCGCCACCTCCTCCCGGCGAAGGCAGTGGAGGTCCATCCTATCCCGGTGGTACCAGAGGAGCCCCACCATTTGGAGGCATCCCACCCCCTCCCGACGGTGGAGGTGGACCCCCACTGTTAGCACCTAATTACTTTGCAAGCATAAATACCGAATGTGAAAGGTGGAGGGTTAGAAAGCTACCTGATGGAAGCCTGAAATACTCTCCATTCTCTATAGCTGGGGGGCTAAGGCATGAGAAGAAGTGGTCTAGAAGGATCCAATGTAATAGAGATAGGGAAATTTCGAAGTGAAGGTATTAATAGGAAAATAAAAAAGACCAAAAGGGGTGAAAAGCCCCAAAAACCTATAGTCCGTGGGCAAAAATGTGAAAGGTTAAGTGTTGTACAGGTTGGCGCCATTGATCGGGCGTCGATGAAGGATCTATGGCTCTCATTGATGATTGCATGGTTGAGTTTACTAGAATGGATGGAAGGTAGGCGTTTGTGACAATAAATACCGCCAGATAGTTGTCGGCTCCGGAATACATCGCAAGGAAGAAGGGCGGTAAGTAAAATCATCTCGGTCTCATGCGATGCCGCTATGGTTGGGACAGGGCGCTAGCATCAACGACAGAGGTTAATAATCTTGGGATCTGACAGTTCGGGATAGTGAGCCTTAGTGAGGGCTCATGCTTTCGGGATATCAACGGTGCGGCATACGAGGGAGACGATATCAAAGGCGATGGGGGCTAGATTTGTGTAGAAGATAGTGGTAAGGACCCCACTAATGGAGAAGTTGAAGGAGTTAAATACATGGTAGATCCCCACCAAGGATGTACAACATTGGAGGCGATCGATGGCCTGCGTTGATCATCGCATCAAGGACTTGTGGTGAGGATAAGCAGCAAAGTGATCACAATGAGAAAACCAACTGGACATGTGTCAGCACCAGAGCTCATCGCGAGGCGGAAGGGTGGTATGAGAAACCACTTTAGGTGTGTGCAATACCGCCCCGTGGACACGTGCTGACAAGATGAACAAAACATATTAGCATTGGAGGGAGGATCCGACGAGGGAGACAAGAGGTGGTCAAATCAGTAAAAGGGGGATCAGATTTGGACAACTGAGATCGACACAGGCAAGATCAGTGAATAGGATAGGTGGACAGCTGGCAAAGGAGACCGTGGGTTATACAAATGGGGTTATATATATAAAAGTGCATGCACAAGGGTTGACATTTTCTCCTCATCCTTGTCTTAGTCAGAAGCTTCTGTACATGTGGAAGCTCAAGAAGTTGACAGGAGGAGGTGCACTCAGTTTTCCGTGACAGGTAGGCCCTTGTAACCGCTATTTTCTGCAATTCCAAGTCTTTTTATAGTTGTAAATGGAGGAAGAACAAGTTTCTACCAGTTCCAAGGTTAAGGTCGCCTTAGAGGATAGGGATGTCGATGTGTTTGACACAGGCGTTCGGATCCCTATCCTAGAGATTAAGAAAAGGTTGAAGGCCTTACTTGAGCAATGTCTAGATATACATGGGGTTTTTAGGTCATTATCTATCTTCTTTTGCCTTGACCAGGTAGTACCCTTCTCGGAGTTCGTGTCATGGTGTTCTCAAAATTACTCAGAACCCTAAAGGATAATCATGGATGCCCATGGGTCTAGAATCATATGTACAGTAGATGCCTCAGTCATTAGGAGTTCTTTTACCATTCCTGAGTCACCGGACCTTGAGTTAGAGGGTTTTTCTGAAGAGTAGGTTGTTGCCTTGTTTCACCAAATTACCCCCAAAAGCCGCCAAGATTTTCTGGCTACCTGTCTAAAGAAGTCACAGAAACCCCTTTCCCTTTAGACGTCATCCTTTTTTATGATAATTCCCGATTGGTCCTTTCTTTGGTAGCACAATTTCTAGGATTAGATACAGATTTGTGGGTAACCGACGTTTAGTTGAGTCTGCTTTTTAGGATTAGCATCAATTCGCTCGAGTTTGAAAACGGGCTCATCCCGTCCCTCAAGTTTGCAGAATTTTTGGCAGAGAAAATACATGTACAGTTGAGCAAATTCCCAAATGTTAGGTATTTTAGGTATTAGAAGTAGCTGGTGAAAATGGTTATGTATAGTAGTGCAAAAAATTTGCAGTTTTCCCCATTACTTTACACAGATGTTTTAGAGGACAATGTATTTAATTACATGAACTATATTTTGTTTGTTGTTTACAAAGCCTTTTTTGGGGAGGAGCTACCTAGGGTGTTTGCAGAGATGAAATCAATGATGCAGTTGAAGAAAGAACTGGCATTTGGTGACTGGTTTCTGTTGAAGGATGCTACAGTGATCGGGTTGTATGGATTCGTGCACGAACCCTATGTTTTACCTGCCTTCTTGACTCTGAGGGTTTTTTCTCTTAAGTTCGTCAGACGAAAGTTAATTTTGGAGGATGAACAATTTCTGAAATTCAAGAAAGGTACCGATGTAAAGTACCTGTGGAGAGTGGGCCCCTTTGTTATAAAAAGAAAGGATGCCCGGGTATATGTAGAAAAGTTGCTGGAAATTATGGAGTTTAAAAAGGACATTGCAATTGCATACAATCCCTTGCGGATTATTTTTGAGAGGAGAAAATTATGTAACCTAAACGGTTTTGAAAACCAGGAGACGGAAGGATTGTTAAAGGGGCAGAATTTGCTTCCTTGTGAACCTAAGGAGGAGGTCAAGAATTTACAAGTAGGCGACCAAGTTTTGTCATATTTGGCAATGGACGTGGAGAAAGTGCTAGACACTTTGGAAGTTGGAAGAAAGAGGGACTTGCATGAAGTTCTAGGTGTAGATGTTGAGGAAGAAAATGAAGAAAAAAGGCTTAAAGTGGAGATCTCGGATGAACTGATTGTTTTGGAAAGAAATGAAGGATGGAGTGAAGACCAACGACTCAAGGTCGGGATGCGGGATGAGTTGGTGACCTCGGCTGGCAATTTTGAATTGGAGAAAGAAGAGCCTTCAGCTCCAGAGGTCCAAATTCGATAATACAATTTTCAAGATGTTAAGGAAGGGGATGAAGCCAATAAATTTTGGTCCAAGGCCGACCTGTGCAAGCAGTATGAACAAAATAAATAGGCCTTGGCCCAAAGGCTGTTTGATTTGATGCCAAGAGCCAGGACTTTATCTAGTTCCAGAGCTTCTTTAATGACCAGCAGAAATCGTTATACCTCCATATTTCACAGTGTCGCATCTTCACCATAAAAATAGTTGACGTCACTTCCCTACTGCTTAAAACACCCAGAAGGGAAAAATGATGAATGATCCTTGAAGACAAATCTATCCTATCAACAATCAACCCAGATGAGACTTCATATACCTACACTACCGCGCCTTGCTCCAGCTTAGGTGCGCGGTAGTCCCCACTACTGCGCTATGCTCTTTCTCTGCCACGCGGTACTACCGCGCTATGCTCAGTTTAAGAGGTGCGGTACTCCTTTTTTATCCTTTTTTCCATGGCTTGTGGGATCTTGATCTTTGAGATATTTTTTAGGATTGGTATCCCTGATTCGATCCTAACTCACCTTCTCATATTAGTGGGCCTGATCCACTAAACATTCCCAAGATCCATTCTTCTCTCTTGATGGTTAACCCTACTACACACTTTAAGAGAGAGGCATTCCATGAGCAAATATGACGACTCTTGGAGACATCAAACTTATGATATCGAATCTTTGTGGAGATAGCTAGAGGAGAAAAAACTTGAAGCTGGGAGTTGGCTTGGATATCAAGCAACCATTGTAAGTGACTTCAAGTTGGTAATAAAACATAACTTGTCTTGTTTCCCAAATCATGTATGTTGATCTTGTTTCAATCAGATGATTTGTATCTTTTATAGATTTAGATCTTAACTCATATTTCAAGTTGCTAGAGAATTGTATGTGCTTGTATCTTGGTAATGTTCTGATAGGTTCATTCGCGACGACTTGGAGATTGAAGCGACCACTAGGACGAGCAATTGGAACAAAGGTCAGTTAGATCTCTTCCATTTCTTTCAGCAATATAGTCTTGAGATGTTTGTTTAGATCTAGGAATTCAAGGTAGCATTTGTTATCTTTTTGTCTTAGTTTAGAGTCAGTTAAAGTCTACTTTAACCTAATAGAATTTCTACCTATCTGTAAGCATAAATTTCTACAACAAAGAATGGAGACTCCGCTGGTTTGAACCCCATTTGATTGATCCATCTCACTTTCAGTCATTTTTTATTGTGATTCTTCTTTCTCTTCAAACTAGAAATGAATTTTGGTCTCCTTGACCTTTATTCTCCCCTCCTCTCTACATCTTTCCTCCCTCTGTGATTAGTGAGTCCTCTGGGTCTGCAACAACCCTGAAAAATTCAATCTGCATTTCAAAAGTTGCATTTCTCCATCCTTTGCAAGAGTATCGCGCCCCCACTACTGTCTACAGCGCGGTAGTACCATGTATCGAGCACACTTACCAGAGCGGTAGTGTACCAGTACCGCGCTCTAGCCTGTTCCTGCCACGTGGTAGTGTCTGCATTTTCTCAAATTTTCTTGCCTGTTTGGTTTCCTGAGTCATCTTTTATTTTCTCTGCTTTAGTTTGGTGTTTTCTGTTGCTTATTACTATCCTGTTCATTGCACATTCTTTGTGGTTTATTTATTTCTCTTGTGAGCTTGATTATTTTATGAGTTAGTGAAATTATTTGCACATTGGGTCACCCCTTCAGTCTGATTGCATTGGCTTGATCTTCTCATCACAACCAAACCGTTACTACTGTCCTCTTTTTACTAGATCATGTATCTTTCATAATCACATTGTTTCCATTTGTCTTATTCAAACTTATATAAAAAATTATCATTGGAGAACATTTGTGTTGTTTGGATTGAAATGATCTAGCAGTGATATTGTGCATTAGGAAGTGAACCATTTAAATTTGCCACATAAATTCTCATTTTTTGAAGCATCCTAGTTGCAAGATCAGTGAATTGGAAAGAAGTGTTTATTTCAGTTTGGCTTTACTTAGAAAAAGAAAACAACAAATTTTGTTTTGAAGTGGTTTTTAATTGATTGTGAAAGTTTCATGCATTTATGATCGAAGAACTCTCTCTCTTCCATAGCTAGTTTTCATCGAATACAAGGCTTATTTTGATTCATTCTCACTTGCATGGTTTGGGTCGCCACAACACCACCAAGTTTCACATCCATTTACCCGATTGAGTAATACAACCACTAAAATCAATATCCCTAACTTAACCAACATTAACCACACTTGAGGAAATCAAAAGAATTTGGTAGTTAGGTAGGACACCGGGGATAGGCATCAAAATAATTCCCCCTTGTCATTATCATCTGAGACATAGTTGTTGTCCTCTAGGGAACTAAAATCCTCCAGTATTTATTGACACGGTCATAGACCAGTTTGTGGAGGGGCCTCTTGATTGTTTTTAACTTTCAGGGGTTAAACCGCCGCGAGATCGAGAACCAGACGGACTCTGTGGAATGCCGCACTCCACTTAGCCCTAAGGCAACATCGATCATTGTCTTCCTTGTATTCATAGAAATGCAAGGGTGATAAGGCAGAAGTGTCGAAAAACTTTTCCAACGTGTCATGAACAAGGTATCTGAGTGACTTTTCTACTAGGGATCTTTTACTTAGGATCCCTTTCGGTAGAGGGATATCCTTCTCATATCGGTCTCTCGCGTTGTATTGTTCGACTTGGATTTCATCACCTTGCGAAGGATACAACTTGTTGAGGTCTCCAGCTCTTAGTTAGGAGTTTGCTTGTTATTTCATCTTTATAGAGGGTCATTTTTTCTTTTTAGTGACTGCTTGAAGCTGGGAGTTGGCTTGTTATCTCATCTTTATAGAGGGTCATTTTTTCTTTTTAGTGAATACTTGTTGGCATTCTGGCCATTATTTTTCTCAACTCGCTTACTGAGACACCGGTCTCAGTATAGATTTTAGAGCTTGCTTTTTTGGCCTGCGAGCCTTTCTTTTTCTAGCTCCTCTTTTGCACACTCGGCTGCATTAGATTTTTCGAGTTCTTTGTTACGGGACTGCCCCCGGATTTTATATTCCTGCCATTATGTCAGAACCACCATGGAGATCATGAAGAGTACAGGGAAAAATCCCTCCACCACCACCACCGCCATGGACCTCCGGTCCACCTGCATCACGTATTCCCACCCCTCCTGGCCGCGGTGCCGGTCAAGGGAACATTCCACCTCCGATACGCACTACATCTTCAGTTCCACCTATAACCATTACTCACAGCATGGTCTCAGAACCTCTTGCAGTTTCTGCAACCACTAGTACATCTAAGATTCTCACTGTCACTTCACCCATTGTTATTCCAGATATATCTGCCACAGTGGACAACAATACATCCGCTGATTCTAGTACACCCCAAGATACTAGACCGGAGGCCATCCTCCTCCCCGATTTCAACACCTCCCTTCCACCAAAAACTTTCTACGATGACACTGAAGGATCTGTTGGCACCACTGAAGGATCCGACCAGGATATATCTGGATTGATTCCAGTCCTGGATGAGTATGTCGAAGTTATAGAAGAAACTCAACTTCTTGATACAACTTTTGATCCTAACTATGGCTTTATCACTTCCCAAGCGGAGCCTCCGCCTGTTATAACCACGCAATCTAGTGTTCATCCACAGGAAACCGATTCTTCTAGCAACATACCTCGTACCGTATTTCCCCCCAACCTCCCTTCGGGACATGAGATCATGGCCTCCATTCAGTCTAGTATGGTTAGTCTAGATAATTCCCCGTTATCGTAGGCACAGTTCAAACATGACACAGAGCAAATGCTCTCGACGGCTTCTACATATCCCCCTGTTACCCGTCCTCCCGACTATCGGGATCCCAATGTTCCGTCTAGCACAGAGTTTCATCACTCCTATCCAGACGGCTCCGGACCTTTAGACGTTACTATACCTATGTTCCCGCCAGACCCTGAAAACCCTTTTCAGGATACGAACTGTAATGACTCTTTTTCAAAATTCCATTAAAATGCCAATTTTTCTACTTTTTCCCCAATTTCGACCTTTGACTAGTTTAACTATTTTGACCTCCAAATCAACCCAAATGATCCCAAATATTCTGTAGGTGTGTATGAATGGTATTTAGACTTGAATATCAGGTTCAGGGATGTTTTATGTCCCTCCAAATACTGCTTCAAACTTGATTTGTATTCTGATCAATATAGGTAATTTTGACTAGTAATTTGTCATCAAATCCCCCCTGGGTAACACTGAAAATGGCCTTCCAAATGCCTCCAAAATCCCACAAATTTATGAACAGAGGTATATAATGTGTTAAGTATGTGATTAAGGTCTCATAAGCACCATTAATTGATTTTTACTACTGTTCTAACTCTCTCACATTCAACAGCAAAAACCACCAATTCGACCCTTGGGGAAATGGCACTATTTCACCTCCCATTACAACTAAACTGAGGAAAAATGCTTCAAATGCTCAAGTACAGTACATGAAACTTGTAGAATACATCCATGGCAGTATATTTATCACAAATATATTAGATAATCATCCATCCATTCGAAATAAACAACATTATAGTGTCATACATCAATGCACTGGGGAAATGGACATTGTTTGCTCATTAATCAATAGTTTTGCATACAACCAGTGGGTATTTCGACCTGAGACTTTTTTAATATTAATAACAGAGGATATGAATCTATTACAATCAGAAATATATAATGAGAAGCTCTCTCAAGAAGCACAAGTGCTCACCAAAAATGCCCTCCCTCAAGGAGCATGAATATGCCTTCAAAACTGGAAACGGTGGAGAGAAAGTGATGCACTAAAACAAACCATGAAACTTCCTATAGCTGCTACCTACAAATACAAACTCCATTAAAGCACCATGAAATACCTGAGTGGCCTCTCCAAACACCAACATGGATGGTAATCTTTCACCCTCGAAATTGGCTAAGGCAAGAAACTAGTCATCCACTAGCTCTCTCTTCACAAATGCAATTTTTCTCAAATCATCAAAATCCATTCTCATTCTTCATTTCTACATTTTATAACCAACATTAGCCTTCTAAGGGTCGAAATCCTCTCAATAGATTCAATAGATTTCCATTTAGAAAATATTCCACATTTGCCACTTGTCTCCTAGTTCCAACCTTCCATCTTCTCCCAAATTCAATTTTGAGTCTCTTTGGCTTCTCCAACTTCCAAATTCGCCTTCCTTGAGCCTATTTTTGGTTTTGACATGTCATAGTGGTCAGATGTCAGAGTTTAGGTCTGCAATTTGTCATAGTTTTCATAGATGCTCCATCATTGGTGTCATAGGGGCTAGGGAATCTAGCCCAAGTGTCCACAAACTTCTACTTTGACTCTTTATCTTCCATGGAGGTTACCAATCCTTCCCAATTCGACCTAATATGCTCAATGAAATGTGTTATGACTTACCAACTCACCCAAGAGTGTTCACATTCCCATTAATTCGAATTTGCAAAAGAGAGATACCATGTATTATGAAAAATCAAGCTAGTGTGGGTCCCACCACCTCCATATGTCTCCAAAACCACTTGCCACTTAGAATTTATCTTGAATTTATTTATTCACCATATTTATTAAATTCTTGAACCCCTCTAATGTCTAAATATCATTTATTAGCTTCCTTATTACCATCCCACATGTGCCCATCCAACCTAGGAAACTAGTAGGATTGATGGGATTGTCTTACTATGCACTTATTTGAATGGGGACATTACAGTCCTCCCCACCCAAGATTGCTTGTCCTCAAGCAATTTCAGATTTGGATGCTGCAAAATATTCTCCTCTTCCCATGTGGCATCTTCATTTGGTAAGTCCTTCCATTGCACTAAATATTATTTGATGATTCTACTCGTCAACCTTCTTTCCCGTGTCTTCAAAATCTTTTCAGGAACAAGTGTGAGCTGACCTTCATCATCCAAAGGAGGAAGTATTTCTGAAGTGATGATTTACTGACCAAGAGCTTTCTTGAGACAAGAAACATGAAATACATCCTGAGTTTTACTCCCTTTTCGAAGTTCTAGTTCATATGCTACTTCTCCAACCTTCTGCACTACCTTGTATGGCCCATAGTACCTTGGTTTTAATTTTTCTGCTCCATTCTTTTTTAGAGATGTCTGTTTATAAGGTTGCAACCTTAAATATACTAAATCATTGACTTGAAAGGTTCTTTCTTCTCTATGCCTATCAACATATTGTATTTGCTGATTTTGAGCAACCTGCAAATTGTCTTTCAAGAGATTTAAAATTTCTTGGCTCTCTTCCACCCAATCTTTAGCCTTTGGGGCTCTACTATCACCAAATCTAATGTCAACAAATGTAAGTGCATCATAACCATATAATGATTTGAAAGGAGACATTTCTATTGACATATGATAAGTGGTGTTGTAGCAAAACTCACCCAAGTGTAGCCATTTTGCCCATGCTTTTTGCTGCCCTCCCACATAGTTTCTTAGGTATCCTTCCAACCATTGGTTTACCCTCGTTGTTTGTCCATCAGTTTGTGGATGATAGCTGGTACTTGGAGTCAATTGAGTGCCTACCAATCTAAAAATTTCTTGCCAAAAAGCACCCATGAATCTACTATCTCTATCACTGACAATGCTCTTGGGGAGCCCATGCAATCTGAAGATTTCTTTGAAACAAATATCAGCCACTTGTGCAGCACTAAAAGATGATGTAACAACAAATAAATGAGCAAATTTTGTCAACCTATCAACTACCACATAGATGCAATCCTTACCCAATGATTTAGGCAATCCGATGATGAAATCCATGGAAATACTGTCCCATTTTTGCTCCGGAATGGGCAATGGTTGTAATAGGCCAGCTGGACATGTAAGTTCTGATTTGTTTTGTTGACATGCTTTACATTCATTCACATACTTCTGAACATATTCCTTTAGCCCCTTCCAAAAAAATATTTGCCTCAACTGTCTATAAGTTTTGAAGATTCCCGAATGGCCCGCTAATGGGGAATCATGTGCTTCTTGCAAAATTCGGTACTTGAGCTTGGAGTTATGAACTAAATAAATTCTTCCCTTATAATATATCAGCCCATTCAAAATCCTATAATTATCATCCCCTTTGATTCCATCCAACACATCACAAGCAAATTTGTCTTTGGCATATTGAACTAGTAGCATGTTTTTCCAATCCTTGGCAATATCCATGAGAGAAAAAAAAGGCCTTCTTGACAAAGAATCTGCTACTATATTATTCTTTCCTTTGACATATTCAATATCAAAATCATAAGCTTGAATCTTGCTTACCCACTTTTGTTGCCTTTCATTTAGATATTTTTGGGTGAGAAAGTGTCTTAGATTATTGTGGTCAGTTTTCACCACAAACTTGTTGCCCACCAAGTATTTTCTAAATTTGGCCAATGCATGCATAATGGCCAGCATTTCTTTATCATAGATGGAGTAAATTTTTTCATGAGGCTGCAACTTTCTGCTCTCAAAGGCTATGGGGTGTTGGCCTTGCTTTAGGACAACCCCTATTCCTCCACCTGAAGCATCACATTCCACAACAAAAGGTTTAGTAAAATCAGGAAGTGCAAGTATGGGACAACTATTCATTACCTCTTTCATTTTTTGGAAGGCCTTTTCAGCCTCTTCATCCCACTTGAAAGCATCCTTCTTAGTCAAATTAGTGAGTGGAGAAGTCAACTTGGAGAACCCTTTCACAAATTTTGTGTAGTAGGTGCATATGCCAATAAAGCCTCTCAATTCGGTAATATTTTTTGGTGATGGCCATTCCAAGATAGCCCTGATTTTTTTCATGTGTACCTTCACTCCTTCTTTCCCAATAATGCGCCCAATATACAGTAGTTCTTTCATCCCAAACTCACATTTTGATAATTTAGCAAATAAGGACTCTTCTTGCAAGATTTTCAACACAATCTCTAACTGTTGCAAATGCTCTTCCCATGTTTTACTGTAAATGAGAATATCATCAAAGAAAACCAAAACAAACCTTCTTAGTTGCTTGCAAAATATCCTATTCATACATTCTTGAAAGGTGGTTGGATCATTAGTTAACCCAAAAGGCATGACAAGAAATTCAAAGTGGCCAAAATGACATCGAAAAGCGGTCTTTTGCACATCTTCATCTTTCATTCGAATTTGGTGATACCCTGATCTAAGGTCAATTTTTGAGAAGTATTTGGCCCCATGTAGCTCATCAATCCTAGGAATAGGATACCTATTCTTGATAGTCTTTTTCTTCAAGGCTCTAAAATCTATGCACATTCTCAATGTTACATCTTTTTTCTTCACTAGCACTACTGAAGAAGCATAAGGGCTAGAGCTTGGTCTAATGAGTCCCAAATATAGGAGTTCTTGGATAGCTTTTTCAATATCATCTATTAACTTTTTAGGATGTCTATAAGGTGGTATCTGAATGGGTGAAGTGCCCTTCTCCAAAATAATACTGTGCTCAACCCCCCTATCCGGTAGCCTACCATGTGGAAGGTCTCTAAAAACTTTTCATATTTTTGCAAAAGTCTCTCTATCTTCTTTGGGTGTTTGACAATATTTATAGTTGGCTTGGGAGATGTAATATGACATTCAGCAGCCCATTCTATATCCCCATGCCTCAATATAGATCTCATACTATTGCAAGTTACTACTTGATTTGGATAAGTTTGTTTCCCTCTCACAATTCTTTGTAGTCCTTTTGAATCTTGGAATTTCATTTCGGGAATTTGATAATTTACTGTATCCTCTCCTATTGAATACAACCATTGCACTCCCAAAACCACATTAGTATCAGCAACATCAACCACATAAAAACTATCAACAAAAGTATAGTTACCTACGGTGACTTGCAGCTTTGGAACCCATGTTTTGCATTGCATTGTGTTGTGACCGGGAATGACAACTGTGAAGCCATCAAATGGTTCAATAGGTATCTTTATTTTCTCTACCATCTCTGCATCAATGAAGTTATGAGTGGCTCCTCCATCTACCAAAACTGAAGTTCTTTGTCCTTGTACCACACCTTTGCATCGGATAGTATGATAGCGATGTACTGCTGAAAGCACTGCCATTCTTGTTTTGTCCGGTGAAGGCTGATTTTCTTCTTGTCTCTCCTCTTCTACTGCTGTCTCATATGCCTCTTCTTGATCTGAAATATGTCCATCTTCATCCATGCCCCCATCATACCCCTCATTGTCAGAAAATACTTCTATGTATTGAGCCTTTCCTTTGGTACATTTGTGCCCCAGTGTCCATGGTTGGAAGCATGTGAAGCACAATTTCTTTTTTCTAAGTTCATCCCTATTTAGTCCCTCTTTTTTATTCCTCTCAAATGACTTTCTTTGCCAAGGTTTCTTATCATATCCATCCCTTTTCCAAGGTTTCTTTTCAAATTTGTAGCTAGGCTTAGGAGGAAATCTCGTTCTAGGAAGCACATTTTGGAGATCCCTAGTCAAGCACATTGCATCTTTTAATGTAGTTGGCTTGTGGGCTTTGACCAAACCTCTTAAGGAATCAGCCAAAAATTCAGTGAACAGCAATACTAATCTTCCCATAGATACATCAGCCACCTTGACTGATAATTTTTGAAAGTCCAACATATATTCGGTAGGGGACCCAGTTTGCTTCAATTGAGCTAGTTCTTTGAAAGGCAATTCTGGATCTTTTTGTTCAAATATTTCTAGTACCCTGTCAACGAATTCTCCATATGTTTTAACCTGATTATGACCCAAGGTTTTCAGCCCATGAAACCACCATTCATTGGCATCTCCTTCCAAATGCAAAATGGCCATTTTTAATGCATCATCTTCCAACATAAGATTCAGCTGAAAATATACATCCAATTTTTGCACCCAAGTGTTAGCAGAATTTTGAGAAGAACCATCAAAAGTAGGAAGTGACATTTTTCCAATAGCACTATTCAATTCTTTGTTCTGGAATGGACTCCTATTGTCTCGCTTCATTTTAATCTTTTGCATAGCATCAATGTAGTCATTAAGTGGTACACCTCTTTTACACTCTTAATTCAAATCGTTCCAATCATTTACTAGTTTCTTATAATCCAATTCAAGATTGGGCTCTTCTTTGGGTGTGAGAAATTTAGGTGCAGTATGCCTTTGTGTGCTTTGAAATTCATCAGGTCTATTATGAGGTCCTGTACTGGAGAAAATATGCCCATTCCCTTTCATCTTTTGCCCTGAGTGTGAACCACTATTATCTCCTATCATCCCTTTGCGTAAAAGTTGGCTACCCAACAATCCGAAACCTTTCATCATTTGTTTATTCATATCTATCATAACCATGGTAATTCCTTCAAAACATTGTTTTAAGGCTTCAATAAATTCCTCCTTATGTCTTAATTTTTCCTCCTCCTCTCTACCCATTGTTTTAGAAAAAAAACTATTTTTCTGCTACTATCTCTTCTTCAACCAAAAATTCTTCAACTACTGATTCAAAGGGTGGTGTTTTATTTGTTTGGATTCTTGCTAATACCATAAGGTTCCAAGACCATGCTCTGATACCACTTGTAATGAACCTTTTTCAAAATTCCATTAAAATGCTAATTTTTCTACTTTTTCCCCAATTTCGACCTTCGACTAGTTTAACTGTTTTGACCTCCAAATCAACCCAAATGCTCCCACATATTCTGTAGGAGTGTATGAATGGTATTTAGAATTGAATATCAGGTTCAGGGATGTTTTATGGCCCTCCAAATACTGCTGCAAACTTGATTTGTATTCTGATCAATATAGGTAATTTTGACTAGTAATTTGTGCATCAAATCCCCCCCGGGTAACACTGAAAATGGCCTTCCAAATGCCTCCAAAATCCCACAAATTTATGAACAGAGGTATATAATGTGTTAAGTGTGTGATTAAGGTCTCATATGCACCATTAATTGATTTTTACTACTGTTCTAACTCTCTCACATTGAACAGCAAAAACCCCCAATTCGACCCTTGGGGAAATGACACTATTTCACCTCCCAATACAACTAAACTGAGTAAAAATGCTTCAAATGCTCAAGTACAGTACATGAAACTTGTATAAGACATCCATGGCAGTATATTGATCACAAATATATCAGATAATCATCCATCCATTCGAAATAATCAACATTATAGTGTCATACATCAATGCATTGGGGAAATGGACATTGTTTGCTCATTAATCAATAGTTTTGCATACAACTAGTGGGTATTTCGACCTGAGACTTTCTGAATATTAATAAAAAAGGATATAAATCTATTACAATTATAAATATATAATGATAAGCTCTCTCAAGAAGCACAAGTGCTCACCAAAAACGCCCTCCCTCAATGAGCATGAATATGCCTTCAAAACTGGAAACAATGGAGAGAAAGTGCTGCACTAAACCAAACCATGAAACTTCCTATAGCTACTACCTAGAAATAAAAACTCCATTAAAGCACCATGAAAGACCTGAGTGGCCTCTCCAAACACCAACTTGGATGGGAATCTTTCACCCTCGAAATTGGTTAAGGCAAGAAACTAGTCATCCACTAGCTCTCTCTACACAAATGCAATTTTTCTCAAATCATCAAAAGCCATTCTCATTCTTCATTTCTACATTTTATAACCAACATTATCCTTCTAAGGGTCGAAATCCTCTCAATAGATTCAATAGATTTCCATTTAGGAAATATTCCACATTTGTCACTTGTCTCCTAGTTCCAACCTTCCATCTTCTCTCAAATTCAATTTTGAGTCTCTTTGGCTTCTCCAACTCCCAAATTCGCCTTACTTGAGCCTATTTTTGGTGCTGACATGTCATAGTGGTCAGATGTCAGAGGTCAGGTCTGCAATTTGTCATATTTGTCATAGATGCTCCATCATTGGTGTCATAGGGGCTAGGGAATCTAGCCCAAGTGTCCACAAACTTCTACTTTGACACTTTATCTTCCATGGAGGTTACCAATCCTTCCCAATTCGACCTAAGATGCTAAATGACATGTGTTATGACTTACCAACTCACCCAAGAGTGTTCACATTCCCATTAATTCGAATTTGCAAAAGAGAGATACCATGTATTATGAAAAATCAAGCTAGTGTGGGTCCCACCACCTCCATATGTCTCCAAAACCACTTGCCACTTAGAATTTATCTTGAACTTATTTATTCACCATATTTATTAAATGCTTGAACCCCTCTAATTTCTAAATATCATTTATTAGCTTCCTTATTACCATCCCACATGTGCGCATCCAACCTAGGAAACTAGTAGGATTGATGGGATTGTCTTACTATGCACTTATTTGAATGGAGACATTACACGAATCCGGACCCAGTCTTCGATGGTCCTCCTATTGTTGAACATGCTATGGAAAAAACCCCCGATACCCCTCTATTAAATTCCTCACATTTGTTTCCATCACCCATGTTTAGTGCACATTCTATGAGGGATAACCCAGTTTTTTCTCCATCCCTGCCCATCACAGATGGAAGACTCCCTCCACAAATCAGCATCTTTGGCACCATTGCCAATAGACACTATTGTACCTGGCTAGTGTTGGAATAACACCTAGTCATACCGTTGGATCATCCATATTGACCGGAGGTTCACCTTCGACCACTCTCTACACTATCTCAAGAGGTGGACAACCGACTGCCGCGATCCCCAATTCCAACAACCAAACCCCTCCTGGCAGGCCATCAACCCAACCTACTGGAGGACAATCCTTTGTTGGGAACCTCATTCCTAGTCAATAACCTCCTCCTATAGGGCCATCCAACCCATCTGCTGGAGGGAAACCCATCGGCACCATCCAACAACCCTCCCAACCAGCAGCATCTGCTCAATATGGTATGTACAACACACCTAGCAATGGACAACCTTATACCGGTTTCCCAACTGGGCCTCATCTTCAACATCCCTCATCAGGCACGCTTCCTTCTTGGGGATTTCAAATCCCACATAGTGGGGGGTACTCATTATTTGGAAACTGGAACCTAGCTGGGGGGAAATCTCATATTCCCCCCAACTTGAATTCTGGCCTCCCCTATCCTTCAGCTGCTACAACTCCATGGAACCCATCATTTCAATTTCCACATCTTCATCAAGGAGGAACCAACATTCCATGGACACCATTGTCGTAGCCACCCCCCAACCCTGCTACGGGAAACCCTCCACTTACTCAATATAGTGGTAACATTCCTGGAACACAACAACTCTAGGGAACCTTTCCCCAATTAGGATCAGCAACCATTCATGGGTTACAACAACCCCAGGGTACCATACCGACCATCCCCACTCAGCAGAACATCCAACAAATGGTTACCACCGTGATTCCTAGTCAGGTAATGACTTCCAACACTCAACCAGTTAACCAGATGGCCTACTACCGACAGAACTTCAAGTAGTACCCCACGAGAAACACATATGGGTATAACACGCAACAGTATACTATGCAGGGCCCCCTAGGTTTCTCTGCACCATACGGTTATTACTCATACCCGCAGACCAATTGTCAACTTCCCTTTTTGGCCACACTAGACTTACCTGATTTGTCGAGGCTCATTAACGATCCTATATGGCATGAACCTCACTGGTCACCCATTCCAGCCAAACTTCCATTGAACATTCCTAAGTTCTATGCTAAGCCTGGGGAAGACCCCAAGAACCACGTAATGACCTTCCATCTTTGGTGTTCATCCAACTCATTGATGGATGATTCCATTCGACTATGGCTCTTCCAGGGTACACTTACCGGCACGGCAACAAAATGGTACATCGAGCTACCACAACACTTTCCATGATTTAAACACCTTGGCTATGCAGTTTCGGACCCATTTCCATCTCCCCATCCGATATGAGATTGGAACAGAAATGTTAACCTCATTGCATCAAACCACTTCTATGCACATTTTGGATCACATCCATGAGTGGCGTCGATGCCGTAGGATAATCAAGGCACCCATTCTGAATCATCTACTCGCTGATTGGTTCACAACGTCATTCTTGCCTCCCATAGCTAGGGATATCGCTATGCACGGGCCGGTCATAGAAGAACAAGCCATCTTGGCAGCCCAGTACATGGATTTGGTATATACCCAATCTGACACTTTACACGAACTTCTTCCCCATGCCGCCCGCGTTACCACTGATCCAACGAAACCCACCACTGAACCCCCCATTGATGGTATTGTTGGTTCAGTCAAGGCCCATCCTACCACCAACTCGACAGGGCAACAAGCTTCTGCTTCCCTCACTCTATCTCAGGCTGCTCCAAAAGCCACTACTTCTCTTGCTATCTCCTTCGAAGTGAATGTAGTTCAATCTACGTCACAACCATCCGGAGGAAAGAAGAAGAGCAATCGTGGTAAATCCAAGAAGAACCAGCAGGAGAATACCAAGCCACAACCCACCCACAACGACTTGAAACCACGTCAGAAGGCTAAGTTTCCCTGCCTAATTTTTCAAGACGATCACTACACGCCTGACTATCCCTACAAGGATGAAGTCAACAAATTTGTTAAAGGATCCTCTCTCCCGGCAATATTAACTGACCCTTTCCCTTAGCAGCAACAGTAGATGGTTTCCCAAGAAACCCCACAAGGGGGCAACTCGAGCAACCCAACTTGCAGAGAGATGTCTGCAAATCGCGAAATCTTGATGACGAGTAATGACGAGATTCATATAACCACTCATTCAAAGACATATGAGAACCCTCCAAGTTCAAACAAACAGTCAGAGACAGCCAAAGGAAAATCTCCTGTCGAAGATCCGACTCCTACCCCTCCCCCTAACGGCCATCTCCATATCGAGAGACCGCTTACGAACACAGTGCTACGCCCACCCAAGGGCACCATACGAAAGGCGACATTTAATACCAATGCGCGACGTGCCCAAAATTACAACATTGTTGAGGATTTAGCTCAAGCACCTTGCACCATGTCGACTCTCGAGGTTCTTCAACATTGCCCTATGTAGCGTAGAACCTTACTTTCAACACTGGGGGCAATGGACCTAGATACTTCAAGCACTATTATGTTTAACTTGGAGTATGCCAAACCTCAACTTTCTCACCAATTAGCCTTCCAGGTTCATAAAAAAATCCATGGAAATAGCATCCATCGCATTGTTTTAGATGAAGTTGCATCCACGTCGATCATGTCTTTGAATTGTTGGAGAGCCTTAGGCTCACTCGAAGTCACGATGTCTCCCACCACTCTCAGGGAAATTGACGGACACGATTTTCAACCTTATGGACTCATTCCCGCAATTGGTGTTGAACTGGGGGGCAAAATAGTATCCGTACACATCAAAGTCGTGGATGCACCATTGGATTATAATCTTCTACTTGGTTGGAACTGGTTTTACTCCATGACCGCCATAGCATCTACTATCTTCTGGATTGTGCAATTTCCTCATGAAGGGAAAATTGTCACCATAGATCAACTTGATTACTGTATCCCAGACTCTCATCCGAACTCCGCCAACACCATCCCGTTATTGGATCAGCCTTGGTACTGGTTCCAAGACGTTGGCGTTGGTCTTATGAAGGATTCTTCCCTTATTGGAGTTTTCCCAGAGCTGGGGCCCCATGTTCAACCAGTCAACATGATTTCATCGAATGTCACCCCTTCCAATGATTCATGGGTGATTCTGAGTCTCGCTAAGATTGAAAACTATGGCAACTCCATGCCTTTGAAGAGAAACCCCGCAGCGTACGAAGCGATCCAGTCAGCCACCGATTGGTTCGATTGTCTTACCCATCACACCGTGGCATAGCTCTCATCTGAGACTCATTCATCCCCACCACTTATCGATCCCCTCACTTTGATTTTTCCCACTGACAAATCAATTATGGAGGTTATGTGTGGTGATGAGCCACCATGGGGAGATTTTCATCATCGATTTTCATTCCCCACCATTCAGACACTTGAGCCCGATACAAAATCCACCCCTTCTCTTGGAATGGTTCAAACCAAGTTTCCCACTTCCCTCGACGAAGTATTTTCCGAAGGAAACTTGGCTAACCTTATGGAAACCACTCCCATAGACATTTCAGTGAAGCTTGGTATTGTGGAAAACATTCATATTGGCAAAACATGCACTCCCCTCGAAATGGAGTTCGACACTGCATACTTTAAAACCTTTCGCAATGTTTTTGCTTGGAGTTATGAAGGAATGCCAGGAATAGATCCCTCGATTGTGGTCCATGAAATTCCAACCTTCCCTGGCACCCGACCTGTTCGGCAGAAACTATGACCCGTCCATCCTCGTAAGGTAGCCGCTATTAAAGCATAAGTTGAAAAACTTTTGCATGCTGGTTTTATCTATCCTGTCCCATTGACAGAATGGGTATCTAACATCGTTCCCGTAGCCAAGAAATAGGGAACGATTAGAGTCTGTGTCAATTACCGCGACTTGAACAAAGCTTGCCCAAAGGACAACTACCCAACTCCGTTCATTGACCAAATCATCGATAACTGCACCAGGAGTGTCATCTTTTCATTTATGGATGGCTTTTCTGTCTATAATCAGATTGATATCCTCCCAGCCGATCAACATAAAACAACCTTTATCTGCGCTTGGGGGATTTTTGCACATCGAAAGTTACCTTTTGGCCTTAAAAATGCTGGGGAAACTTTCCAACGGGCGATGTCGTACGCATTTCATGATATCAAACATATTGTAGAACCATATCTTGATGATCTTCCCGCTCATTCTCAGACTCGGGATGACCATCCTGATCACTTAGGTGCCATTTTCGAAAGGTGTCGTTGCTACAATATCCGTTTGAATCCACATAAGTGCGTCTTTTACGTGGAAGCCGAAAAACTTTTGGGATTCATAATCTCCAAAAGCGGGATACGCTTAGATCCTGCGAAGGTAGAAGCTATCTTAGCCCTGCCTTCCCCCACAAACATCCCAGAACTTTAAAGTTTGCAAGGGCATGCAAACTTTCTACGCCGTTTCATTTTTAATGTTTCCGAGATAACAAAAGGCTATATGAGGCTTCTCAAGAAGAACACTCCCTTCATCTGGGACGATGAAGCCCAACGTTCCTTTGATAATCTAAAGGTGGCCTTAACTAAAGATCCTACGATTCAACCCCCCAATTACACACGAGATTACATTCTTTATCTCACAGCTTCAATTTCCACCATTGGTATGGTGCTAGTCCAGGAAGACCATAACGACATAGAACATGTGGTATACTATCTTAGTAAGAGTCTTCTCGACTCTGAAACTCGTTATTCACATGTTGAAAAACTGGCTCTGGCACTAGTTTTCGCTGTTCAGAGGTTCCATCATTACATTCTACTCTGTCGGACCACTGTTATAGCAGATTTCAATCCAATGTATTATATCCTCATGCGTCAAGTGCTTGGGGAAGAATATTCTCATTGGATCATCATCCTACAAGAGTTTGACTTGGAATTTTCCAAAGCCAAGTCCAAGAAGTCTTCGGTCTTTGCTGAGTTGATTCGTAAGTTGCCCCATGCTACCGAGCAATCCGAACCCATCGATTATCTTCCTGATGAATCGTTGTTCCTCATTAGCATGTCTGATCCATGGTACGGGGATATTTTATTATATCTCCAAACCCAACGTTTCCGCCCCGACCTTACTCGTGATGAACATCGACGTATCCAACATCACGCCAAGTACTACCTCATAGTCAATGATACCCTTTATCGATGTGGTGTCGACACTGTTCTTCCACTCTATTTGACTTTAGATGAAGCAGAACGTGTTCTTAATGATTGTTACGCTAGAGCATGTGGTGGTCATCTCTCTGGGATGGCTACGACCCAGAAGATACTGCGAGCGGGATATTTCTAGCCCTCGATCTTCAAAGACTGCATTGAAATGGTTAAGAAATGTCCACCCTGTCAATTCTTTCATAATAAGACACGCTCACATGCTACTCCACTCCATCCTGTTATTTCCATCGGCCCCTTTTCCAAATGGGGCATATATTTCATGGACTGTAAGCCCACTTCAGCCGGGGGGCATAGCTATGTCATAGTAGCTTTGACTATTTCACAAAATGGGTGGAAGCGATGCCTACTTATGCTGAAGACGGCAAAACAGTAGCACAATTCATATTCAATCACATTATAGCTAGGTTTGGTGTCCCACAATCCATTGTGACCGATCATGGCTCCCACTTCAGGAACCATATGATTGAGGAACTAAGTGCCAAGTTGGGTTTTCACCATGAAAACTCAACCCCATACTACCCACAAGCTAATGGCCAAGTTGAAGCCATTAACAAAGTTCTGAAATGAATGTTTCAGTGTATTGTGGGCACTCATAAGTCCAACTGGAACTCAGCTCTATTTTCGGCATTATGGGCATACCGAACCTTAGTAAAATGTGCTATTGGGTTTACACCATTCCAACTGGTGTATGGCCTGGAAGCCATTTTACCGATTGAATGTGAAATTCCATCACTTAAGATAGCCATAGAGCTACTTCCCCACACCACTTCCGAAGAGGAATGGTTTCTACACCTAGCCAAGCTAGATGAAACCCACCAAGATGCTGCTTTAGCCAATGAAGCTCATAAAAAACGCTTCAAAGAATAGTATGGCAAATCCGTTCAACCTCGGGTTTTCAATGAAGGTGACCTCGTACTCACATATGATCAAATGCACGATAAACTTGGAAAAGGAAAGCTAGAATCTATGTGGTACGACCCCTTTGTTGTAAAACATGTCTTGGAGAAAGGAGCCTATGAACTTGTTGATTGTGATGGCACACCATTAGCACGGCCCCGCAATGGGTTGTACCTCAAACGCTTCTACGTGTAGGGTTATCCTGCGTGAGATACTCTTAGTACATAATGTACCTAGATTGTTTCCACTTATCTTTTTTGGTGTGCACGCACGGACCTCATGTATCCATTCTTACCTTGACTTGTGATTTTATGCGCAGATGTCTGCCTACTTCGGATTCACTGATGGTGCGAGCCGACATACCCAGAACCTCACTTCCGCAGCATGGGTAATCTATTCTCCCACTGGTGAGTTGCTCTCTTCAGGAGCCAATTGTTTGGGTCCCACAACCAACAATATCGCAGAGTACCATGCAGTCATCGGACTCTTGATGGAGGTTGCTTCCCTTGGAATTAACTCCCTATCAGTCTTTTTAGACTCCCAACTCGTGGTTTCTCATCTGAATCGTGTTTACACAGTTCGCGATCCTATCCTACTTCGTTTATTTCGAAGGGTACGCCTCTTGGAACGATCTTTTAATTTTATTTCATATCAACACATACCAAGGGAATTCAATTGTATAGCTGATTCATTAGCTAATTACATTTTGGATTGGCATCTTACCCATACATAAAAACACATCATAAAATAGATACACAAGTCATTGTAAATAAATAGGGCATAAAAGTAGGTCCATATATATCACTATATATAAAAGTGTTTTTTCAAATACATGAAGTTTGTGTTTTAAAGATAAAAGTTGGAACCTAGTCCCATACAAAAATTTGGCTCTCAAAGCCTACATATCGTATACAGGCCACAAAAAGATAAAAGCTACCATCTAAGGAGATCTGGGAGATCTATTATGTTCCTCCTCAGATTCCTCACACTATTGGTGATAACACACTATAGCCCGAGCCACCCTACGGAGGAGTCAGCCAATACGCCTAGGCACACCTATGGTATGCCACTGGAGATGCAAAGGGATGTCATCCATCCTCATAGCGGGGACACCGTGGGTTAAACCTTGTATGTTCCTCTCTATCTCCTGGACCCCTCCCGCCTCATCCTCATTTTCTTCCTCGTCCAAAGCGTCTCGGTGATCAACACCACCTCGATGTAATGGCAAGTACCCTGCTTGTCTTTGTGGTCCACGATCTGTGACATGCACACGTATATATATTAAAGTCTTTTACACATTCTAAAAAACAATAAAAATTATATATTCAAAAAAAAAAAAAAACACATTTATGAAGTTCATACCTGAATTGTCCCAATCCTCATCTTCCGGCAGTGCCAAGTCTATGTCCTCGCGGAAGTCCACCCTTGCATAGGGGTAGTCATCGATCATCACAATCTGTTCCTCGAGCCACGAGAAGAAATCATTACCGAAAGCCAAACGCTGCAGCCCTCCAAGTCGTCCTACGTACTCTCTCCATCAAGCCATCCATGGCTTGGTGGGTGGACGGGGGGGCATGGTTAGCTATGGGCGCAACAACGACACCCTCACCAAGAAGAAGCTGACCAAGATGCTCTCGTACCCAAATTGAGAGTTCTCTCCAAGCCTACACTTGTTCACTTGCTCTTTGAGGTTGGTCAATACTGCCTCACACCAGTTGAATATTGTTCCTACCATGCAATCCACTGCAAGATTCATCTGTGTACGGGACGCCTGATGGGACCCGTACTCCCTGTTGCACGTGTGATGGTGAACAACACAATTTTTAAAGGAAGTTCTACAATGTCCTTAATGACCACCTTGCCGCTTTTCTTCCCCGAACCTTGACGGAAATAATGAGCAATTAAAGCATCAGTGCTCGCCTCCGAGGCTGTGAACCCAGTAAAACTCACCCAGGCTCCTCTTTTTGAGAGGCCCATGAGGAAATAAATGTCCTCGAGTTCAATCTCGAGGGTGTGTACTCCCACTCGGAAAGCTTGAATGTCGGGGTCCCACATTTGAATAATATGGGTGAAAAGTTTTGCCTGCTTACGGATACCTTTGGTCTTGAAGAATTTCAACAAACCACATTCCCGCAATGTAGTCAAAGTCTCTTGGTCATCTTCAGCCAACAAATCATCTGCTTCATGCTCTCTTTCTTTCCAATTGACCATTTTGCTCCAAACAAGTTGCAGACACCTGCAAAAGGTCATAGGAAACATTCATTAATCATTTAACTACTTGATCTCACCTAAATATTTGAGAAAAAACTAATTTTTTCATCTTAAGAATCGCCACTATCGCACCTCGGGGCAATGCGCCTGCACGGTACTGCATAGTACCGTGCCCCTATTTAACCCTATAGCGCGGTACTATTACACAGTACCACATTTCTCGATACGGATCCCACACGGTACTGTGGATAGAAAATTTTTCCCATTAGTGCCTTCCCAAAAATTAACTTCTACTTACTGAAATCAAGTTATTTATCTATGAAATGAAAGACGGGCTTGAAAGCTCTTACCTGGTGCAGACGGTTCTTGAAACGGTGCTTCGGATCTCCAGATATTAACTCTTGAAGTTTTTGTTCCTCAATAGGTAAAATATCCTCTTTTGGAAGATGCACAAGTGAAATGGTAACTTTCCATATTTACCTATTCCTTATATAACTTTTTCACTTATTTTTTACTCATTATTTTATCTGGTTAAATTAAAACCCATTTCACATTACTAATATCTGGTTCCATGAGCATTTGTTGACAGGGTCTCCTTTAAAAATATTCACACTGGCGTTCATTTATTATTTGACCTTCATTTCGAGCCTACTTTATCTTTTTTGTGCTCTGGATTAAAACTTGAAAAAGATTCGAAGTGCTTTTACACCTGTGTCGTGCTTGTCAAACTTAAGTAAACGGTGTCGAGCTTAGTCAGCTTTACTCATGCTCGTTAAACAACGAGGAAAGTATTATCTTGGTTGTATTTTATTATTTTTTCGGACTAGAATAATTAAAAAGTTATGAAAAAGACCATTGGAGTCCATAGTTAAGCTCTTTTCAGACAACCTAAAATTGAAAAGATTGCCAAGTGATCTTGTCTCTTTCACACTTGTAAAAGTATTTGAAAGGTCGTCTATTCGGTGATAGGTTAGCCCTTTTTCGGCCCATCTAGACTATTTATGAGAAAGGTATACCTCGGTCAATTTTTGGCTGGGAGAGTTCTCTTGGGAATTGTTTTACAATTTTTCGGGATCGAGGGACTAAATTTATGAAAAAGTACACTTTGGAGCCTTCTTTAAGTTTTTCAGGCTCTCTAAATGTGAAAAACTACCGAGTTTTCCTTCCTTGGACTTGTTAAAATTTGACATCGAAGGACCCACTTTGGGACGAACCCCTCCTTTCTCAGGTTCATAAAATATGTGAGATTGGACTCATCTATGAGATGAACTATACCGAGCATCTATTATCCTCTTCAAGCTCGAAAAACAACAAAGAGGTACTCTTGTATCATGTTGGGGGAAAATGGGAAACAAGTCGAGTTTATTTTGTTGGAAGCTTGTCAATCATCACCTTTGAACATGGCATGCGTCTGTTCCTTGTCTATTTTGGGTATCTATTTTTGCTGAGTTATGGTCATCATCCTGAGTCGTCTCTCTGGCCATGAGCCTACTCATTTGGTGTCTATCCTTTGCTATCAATAATCCCTGCTGCCAAGTCCTTTTACATGCCGTTATATGTTCAAAGGGTTGCATTGTTCAGAGTCATTCATTGTGTCAGACCTCCATTGTGTCAGTACATGTTCTATCATTTCATTGTCCTATACTATCTTTTCATTCCAATTTCATGTCGATGATGTGGGAATCATTATGGCCCACCTTCGACGAGTCTATTCCCATCGATGCCAAATCACTATTAGGGAATTGGACTTAGGAATCAACCATTAGTACCTTGGTACCTGCATGCCTCAATGGCATGTTTCCTCTTGTTCGATAGTAGGTTTACATCATTGACCTATGATCGAACGATCTCTCGAATGCTCGACATCAACCCATTCATTCACATTTTGTTGAGATGTACTACAGATACCTTGGGGATCATCGTCATCATTGGTGATTTCCCTCTCATTTGTTAACGGTTCACATCATTGACTGGTAATCGAATGGTTTCTACCATGTTCGACTTCAACACCTTGTAATCACATGGCTAGATTCATATCATTTTCCATTGAATAGAAGACCCTGGGTGCACCTTTGTATCTTGATTGCATCTAGGTTGCGATGGAGATGTCCTTTGTATTTTCACACAGATCCACTTTTGTATTGGTCATGGCTGTGTCATTACTGTCTCATGGATCTACGTTTTTTCATAGTAGCCATGATTTGTCTACAGTCTATATCATCTCAGTACTCATGGATCTGCAATGTATTGGTCGGCAGCCATGCTTTAAGTCAATTGTTTTCGAGCATGGGAATGCCCTCCTCGATGGTATATCTAACATTTTGTTTCTGTTTCAGCTCCTTGTTGCTCTCCTCGATGCTATCTCCGCACAATATTTGTAAAGTCTTTCGGCCATCAGTCCCTTCTGACCTCACACTTTAGGGGGCATTTGTTATACCTCCATATTTCACAGTGTCGCATCTTCACCATAAAAATAGTTGCTGCTTAAAACACCCAGAAGAGAAAAATGATGAATGATCCTTGAAGACAAACCTATCCTGACAAGAATCAACCCAGCTAAGACTTCATATACCTACACTACTGTGCCTTGCTCCAGCTTAGGTGCACGGTAGTCCCCAATACCGTGCTATGCTCTTTCTCTGCCACGCGGTACTACCGCGCTATGCTCAGTTTAAGAGGCGCAATACTCCTTTTTTAGCCTTTTTGCCATGGCTTGTGGGATCTTGATCTTCGAGAGATTTTTTAGGATTGGTGTCCCTGATTCGATCCTAACTCACCTTCTTAGATTAGTGGGCCTGATCCACTAAACATTCCCAAGATCCATTCTTCTCTCTTGATGGTTAACCCTACTACACACTATAAGAGAGAGGCATTTCATGAGCAAAGAGGAGGACTCTTGGAGACATCAAACTTATGATCTCGAATCTTTGTGGAAATAGCTAGAGGAGAAAGCACTTGATGCTGGGAGTTGGCTTGGATATCAAGCAACCATTGTAAGTGACTTCAAGTTGGTAATAAAACATAACTTGTCTTGTTTCCCAAATCATTTATGTTGATCTTGTTTCAATCAGATGATTTGTATCTTTTATAGATTTAGATCTTAACTCATATTTCAAGTTGCTAGAGAATCGTATGTGCTTGTATCTTGGTTCTGTTCTGACAAGTTCATTCGCGAGGACTTGGAGATTGAAGCGACCATTAGGACAAGCAATTGGAACAAAGGTCAGTTAGATCTCTTCCATTTCTTTTAGCAATATAGTCTTGAGATGTTTCTTTAGATATAGGAATTCAAGGTAGAATTTGTTATATTTTTGTCTTAGTTTAGAGTCAGTTAAAGTCTACTTTAACCTAAGAGAATTTCTACCTATCCGTAGGCAGAAATTTCTACAACACAAATATAAGGGATAACACTTTGAACCTGGCAATATCGACGGAGGACAAAGTGACCGAAGTGAAGGTCAATTGGAAGAAGATACCGGTGCCTGATAAGATCCAGTTTCATAAGCAGATTGGGGATTTCATTAATGATGATTTCATAGAAGCGTCATTGAAAGCTAATAAATTAGATGTTGTTGTAAATAAGTTAAAAGGCCAATTGAGGTAGGAGAGCTTTGAAAACAAAGCTTTTCAACAACAAGTCAAGAAGCTTCAATTTGACATAGTTGAAAGCAACAGCGGAGGAAAGGCCAGCAAGCAGTTGTTAATAGAAAAGGATAGCATGATTCAGAAAATACAGAAAAGAGGAAAGGTCCCAAATATACAGCTGATCTAGGATCCAGAGAAGACAAACCTGGAGATAGAAAAAGAGAATTTATCTAAAGAGTTGAGTGATAGTAAAGCAAGGTTACTAAAGTTTGTTGAGAAAGAATACAGTTGGAAAAAGGAGAAAATAAGCTTGGAAAATCAGATAAATGATTTAAAAAGTAACTTGTCCAATTTAGACATGTGGTTGTCAAGTGTGAATCAAAGCGGAGATGAAAGTGATACTAATAGCCTTGTGTAGGCTATTTCCCATATTAGTTTGAAGGATGTCGATTGTTGAGATCAGAGAATTGAAGGAAAAAGATTGGATGTTGGAAGAAGAGAATGAGACAAAAGGAAGAAGAGGCGAGATCCCTGCAAGAGAAATACAAGGCCCTAGGTGACATTAATAAAAAGCTTGCTCATCAAGTTATAGGCCAGGCGGCTATGCAAGGATGAAAACATCTAGTGTGGGATCAGATTATTAAAGTAGTTGAGGAATTCATACCATACCTAGATTTTATGAGAGTAAAGGAGAAAACAAGTAGTGATGCTTTTACAAGTTGTGTGGCCATAAGGGAAACTCTAAGCCCAAATCCTAAGGAAACGACACAGAACGCTATTACTTTTCTAAATGGTTTATCAGAGGAGGAAAGGACCACCTTGAATATTGGAAACCGGATCATGGCAATTGCGGTGGCAAGAAGGGTTCTCGGGAAGCATGCACAGTTCGAAGGTGTGGAAGCCAGGATCAAGGAAATGAAGGAGCAAGTAACAGGATTCAAAGGATAGTTTGGAAAGTTGGTCGAAATGGGATTACCCGCATTCTGGGATGATAATCAGGAGTTGATTTCCGAAAACCAATATAAAAAATTGCTTTTAAACATAACAATGGATCATGCCAAATTCAAACATCTGAACCATCTACTCACTGGCAAAATTCTGATGGAAAAGATCGCAGAAGATTTTGAAATCCTAAACAGGTTGGTCGCTATTGGCGAAAGACTTCCTCTAGCTTCCTATTCAGATCACATCGAGATAAAGGTTATGGTGAAGGAAATGGAAAACTATGAACTTCCATCTGCCGAGTTATGGACCGCCGTGAAAAGATATGGAAAAATGAAATACACACTTCATCCTGCACAATAGTCATTGGGATCTTTTATTTTTCAAAGGGTTGTTGTTATTTTAAAAGACTTCTGAGACATCTTCATTTTTAAAAGTTATTTGTAATATTTTTTGAGGCGGCTATTGGGAATAGCCAGCTGGTGCAAATTACTTTACTATCCTTTTGTCTTTTATTTTTGAAATTAGAAATCATATAATAGAAAGACTGGTGAATGTGAAAAAAAATTAGGCCCATCTCACCCATTTTTTATAGTGGCGAATATGTTTTGATGGGGTGGCACTTTGTTATAACTGTTTTCTGGTATGAGTGGGTCAAGCAAGGAGGCTCTAGGTAGCTATATATGTTATGTAATTGAATGAAAAAGGGTTGAAATTTTTTTGGACAATTGTATATTGCTCTGTGTAAGACATTTTGAGTTACCTTGAATAAAGTTAACAGAGCTAAGCAGGTGTTTATCAGGGATTCCTGTGTTATTGGTCTTGCAGTCTGTTCTTTCTTTTTCCCATGTGAATTGTGTTTCTTTCTTTGTCAATGAATTTTTTAATTTCTTATTCATGTTTGGTTCAGTGTAGTATTTGAATGGAATTCATAGAAATGATGCTCTGTTCAGATCATACCAAGCATTCCATTACTATTTTCTACTAGTCAATATAGAATTCATGTCCCCATGCTTTATATTGATGGACTATTCATTTCTCTTCTAAATCACCAACTAAAAGCCTTTTGATTGTGGGTTGGTGGTTACCTTGCCCCTGTATGAATGTATCTGTAGAGTATATGTCAATTATGTTCATGTCTTGTTTAATTTGACTCCACTGGACCAATATAAATCCATGTTGTTTTCCAACCACAATTTATTAAAAAACAATCTATCCTAACTGAAGTCTGGCCTTCTGGATGTGCTTGAGAGATTATATTAAGAAATGAATGCTGGTGTATGTTTTCATTGTTGACACCTTTGATTATTTCTAGTTTTTCATGTGTTTGTAGAGAGATACGTCTCTAACTGTGCTGGGTTGGTAGCATAAGTATTAAGTGGTTAGTGGTTACCCCAGTTTTCCTTCTTCCACAACCTTGGGGGTTATTTTGGGTGTTAACACCGACCTTATGGTAATGGACCACCTTATTATGGTGGCATACCTACCTATGGTCCGAGCGACATACCCCCTTACGGTTAGTTTCTCTCGGGGACACCGTATAACCATTCGATTCAAGGTCCTACCGGCCCATGCATGCCCTATCAGTACTATTGGTACCCCTAGCTGAATCAACAGTTGCCATTTTTGGCTACTTTAGACCTACCTGACCTGTCTCGTCTGACGAATGATCCCATTTTCCACGGGCATAACTGGCCAACCATTCTGGTTAAGTTACCATCATCTATCCCCAAATTTGATGGCAAGCCTAGTGAGGATCCCCAAAACCATGTGATGACATACCATTTATGGTGTTCAACCAACTCCTTGATGGACAACTCGATCAGTCTTAGGTTATTCCAACGGAATCTCACCAGCCCAGCTGCCAAGTGGTACATTGAACTACCACCCAATGCTTTTCCAAATTTCCAATCTCTTGCTATGTCATTTTTGACCCACTTCCAGTTTCCCATTCGCTATGAGACTGGTACGGACTTATTGACCTCCCTTCGCCAGAACACTGCCACTCATATTTCAGATCATATTCATGAATGATGGTGGAGATGATGTCTTATTAAGGCTCATATTCCAGACCAACTCTTAGCTGATTGGTTCACAAAGTCACTTTTACATGTCGTAGCTCGAGACGTAGCTATGGGAGGGGTTGTCACTGAGGAACAGGCTATTGCCCGTGCCCATTATTTAGACTTGGTTTATGCTCAATCTGACAAATTCTATGAAATTTTTCCTGACGCACCTCGCCCTACGTATGACCCTGTGAAACCACCCAAGGGACCACAGGATGATGGCATCATTAGTTCCCTTACCTCCCATCCTTCTGCACAAACTGGTGGCCCGTCAAACCCCCAAGGTTTTTCCCCATCACCACCACAGGTTGGAAACAACACTACCAATTCCTCCACTCCTGTCTCCACTGAAGAAGTGAATTCTGTGCAATCAGCTTCATCTCGGAAATCTGGTGGTAAGAAGAAAAACAAAGGGAAACCTAAGAAACCTTCTAATCAGTAGGAGACCAAGCCCACTCCTGAAGACACCAAACAGAAGAGGAAGTTGAAGTATCCTTGTCAACTATGCGATGGTGACCATTTCTCCAAGTAATGTCCTCACCAAGATGAAGTTCAGAAGTTTCTCAAGGGAAAATCTACTACCGCAGTTCTCAACGATCCCTTCGCCACCGAGAACCAGCAATTAATCGCAGACACCTCTCCTTCCCAAGGAGAATCATCCTCCACCGCGCTTGTTCTCATGATGCATAGTGAGACCATCAACTTGAACACATGTTCCTGTTCATATGAATCCGTCCCTCAAAAGGAACCCGTTGGAAGTAATACTGAAAAATATTCCACTTTGATTCCTAACGTCACCATACTGCATGCTTCTCTCACCATTGAGAATCCTTCTTTAGAGTCAGTGTTGCATCCACCCAAGAGCATGATTCGAAAATCTATTTTCAATCCCAATGCTCGGTCCACTTAGAACTACAATATTGTAGACAACCTGACCCAAGACCCTTGTTCTTTGTCAACATTAGAGGTCTTGCAGAATTGTCCTAACCGGTGCAAGACTCTCCTCATTTCCATCGGTGTGGTTGATCCGGATTCTTCTAATACCATCATGTTCCATATTGAGTATTTTAATCCGAGGCTTTCCCATCAGTTGGAATTTCAAGTTGCCACAAATATTGTTGGGAAGACAATCCATCGTACTGTCTTGGTCGAAGGTGCCTCTACCTCGGTCATGTCGATTTCATGTTGGAGAGGCATTGGCTCTCCCGAGTTTAACCATTCTCCCACTATTGGTACTATGACTCAGTTGTCATTGATGGTTGGAAAGCAGACAAGTCTGGTGACTCAGACAGTTGCGAGCTGTGAGATCCAAGTTGTGAGCTGCGAGATGTGAAGCTGCTAGATGCGAGCTGCGAGATGCGAGATGCACGATGCAAGCTGTGAGCTGCGAGATGTGAGCTATGAGATGTGAGCTACGAGATGCAAAGCTGTGAGATGCGAGCTAAGATTGAAATACAAGAAAAGAATGTTGTTAGACAAACTACGACTCAGACAACTGCGCGCTGCGAGCTGAGATTGAAATACAAGAAAAGAATGTTATTAGACAAGATGCGACTCAGATAGCTGTGAGCTGCGACTCAGAAAAACTGCGAGCTGTGACTCAGATAGGCTGCGAATCATACATTTTTAATTTATTTTTTAATTATTCAGTTACAGTGTGTAGGTTATGGAAGTTAAAGAGACAAATTCAGTTTTTAGAATTGGAACGTCTGGAAGTTAAAGAGACTGAGGCATATAATTTCAGCATCTATAAAAACCAATTGAGAAGAACAAAATGTGTGAGGATAGAGAAGTTGAAGAGGAGTGGTTGCTAGCTGAAGAAGATGAAGCTATGATTCAAAGAAAGCAGTTCAGAAGAAAAATGTGTGGTTCAATTTAATGAAGAATAGAATGCCCAGAAACTCAAGCTGTAGCAGCAGAGAACAAAATGAAAAGGGTATGTACTGATATATCTGAACCAGTGAAATATAATTGACTGGAAAATTCTTACATAGGGTGGAAGGAAGGTTCTAGGGAGGATTGATTTCCTCTGTAAATCAGGTTGATTCTTGAATATTGGGAGTGGGTGCTTCCTTCTAGTGGGTGCTAGAGAAACATGAGAGTTGGTGCTCTCAACAAGTTGCAGCTTGTTAAACAGAGTTTGTATCCTCATCTTGAGTTGGTGCTCAAAGATAATTGATGTACAAAAATTAAAGTTTGCTTATCATTCTAAGAAGAAGAGGTTTTTTCCCTTTATGGTTTTCCTCATGAATACCTGTATCTGTGTACATCATACGTGTGAATGTTGATTACTAGTTCTTTTCTTATCCTATTCATTATCTTGACAATCATTTTGTGAATGCTACTCAATTTTTAAAAAAGGAAACTTAAATTGATTATTGTTTTAATTACAACTGATTCACCCCCCCTTCTTAGTTGTAACAACTTCAATTGGTATCAGAGCGGGTTCCTTTTATTTAAAGGTAGATTTGTGAGCTTAAAACATAACTAGTCATGATTGGAATTCAATCAATAAGGCTCGTCTGTTTGATGGGAAAAATTTTGCTTTCTAGAAGGTTAGAATGAGAACCTATCTTATGTCCTTAGGTGCTGATATATGGGATGTAGTTGAAACTGGATATGTAAAGCCCATTGTACTAGCCACCAAATATGACAAAATGGAATTTACCTTTAATGCAAAAGTAATGAATGCTATTCTCAGTGGTCTTGCAGAAGCTGAATTTGTATAAAGTTATGCATCTTGAATCTGCCAAAGGAATGTGGGACAAACGTATAAGCAGTTATGAAGGGAATGAGAAAGTAAAAGATGCCAAACTGCAGGCATACAGGTTGAAATTTGAACAAACAAAGATGAATGAGGATGAGAATGTTAGTAAATATTTCCTAAGGGTTGAAGAGCTTGTAAATGTTATGACGGGCCTCAGTGAAACAATTGAAGAAGAATCCTTAATTCAAAAAATTTTAAGATCTCTGCCTGTAAATTTAACCCCAAAGTTCCAGCAATAGAAGAGTTAAATGATCTTAAAACTCTGGCCATTGATCAACTCCTAGGAACTCTAACTGCTTATGAAATGAGGATTAGTATAGACAAACTCATCACTAGAGAAGCATCCTTTAAGGCAGATAAGAATATTGATTCTGGAGCAGATGAGATTGAGGCAAAATTTGTAAGAAGATTGAATAAAGGATAAGGTAAATATAGAGACAAGCTACCCTTTAAATGTTTTAACTGTGGTAAGATAGGTCATTTTGCCTCTAAATGTCCTCATAAGAAAAAAGATCAAAATTCTGATGATGAAGAGAAATACAAATTTAAGAAATACAGTAAAAATAAAAGTTTGAAAAAAGAAAGAAAGTGACAAATGTGGATTAGTACTTTCTGCTCAAAGGCAAAAGGATCTCTGGTATATTGATAGTGGTTGTTCTAAACACATGACGGGTGATAAAAATAAATTTATGTCTCTATATGCAAGTAAATCAAGAAATGTGACCTTTGGAAATGATTCTCCAGGAAAAATCGAAGGAAAAGGGATGGTAGTAAGCTTGAATAATGGCAGAGGAAAAGCTCAAGACGTGTTGTTTGTACATGGTTTAAAACATAACCTCCTTAGTGTCAGTCAAGTGTGCAATAGAGGGTGTGAAGTAGTTTTTAATTCAAAAGGTTGCAAGATAAAATCTGTACCCTCAAGACAATTGATTGCAAAAGGCATAAGGACAGAAAATAATGTTTATGTTTTGAATGAAGAAAAGGAAGAATGTCATCTAAGCAAGTATGATGAGAGTTGGTTGTGGCATAAGAGACTTGGACATTTGAATTTTGATCATATAATCAAACTTAGTAACAATAGGGAAGTAAAGGATCTTCCAAAGATATCAAAGCCATATGATTCGGTGTGTAAGTCATGTCAAATGGGAAAGCTGACCCACACTCAGTTTGAATCAAAAGGTTTTACATCAACAAATAAGCCACTTCAGTTAGTACATATGGATTTATGTGGACCATCCAGGAAGGAAGGTACAAGAAAAGAAAACTATTTCATGTTGGTTATTGATGATTATTCTAGACTCACATGGATTACTTTTCTGAGAGAAAAATCTGAAGCATTTGAAAAATTCAAAGTGGTGAAGGTTTTGACTGAGAATCAAATAGGAAAAAGATTGAAGGTAGTAAGGTCTGATAGAGGAGGAGAATTTAGTTCAGGATATTTTAAAGAATTTTGTGATAAACATGGGATCAAAAGGGAATATACTATACCAGGGACTCCATAGCGAAATGGAATAGTGGAAAGACAGAATAGATAAGTTCAGGAAATGGCAAGATCAATGATGAATGAATAAAACATTTCTCAAATTTATTGAGTAGAAGCAATTCATACAGCTGTCCATATTCTTAACAAAGCGCATCTAAGACCAAACAGTGATAAGACTCCTTATGAACTTTGGTTTGGGAGACCTTCTACTATTAAGCATTTCAAAATCTTTGGAAGTAAATGCTATATTAAAAATAATGATGAACATCTTGGAAAATATGATGATCGAGCTGATGAAGGTATCTTTTTGGGATATGCAACAAACAACAAAGGATATAGATGCTATAATAAAAGATTGCATAAATTAGTTGATTGTATTGACATTAAAATTGATGAAGAAATCTCAGTTAAAAATTATCAGATAAGAAGTAGTGAACCAGATGTAGAGAATACAATTGAAATTGAAGATGAAGAGGTCCAAGAATCAGAAAGAGAAGACTGTGAGTTAGATGACGGAGATTCAAATATTTAGGCAGTTTCAAATCAACAGACAGAAACAAAATCACCTTCCAGAATTGTTAAAAAGAATCATCCTGAAAGTAAGATAATTGGTGACAAGAATAAAGGAGTTCAGACAAGAAGAAAATTGGTTGAAGCTTCAGAGCAATCACAGATTGCTTTTCTATCTATGGTTGAACCCAAGAACTTTGATGAAGCTAGTAAAGATGAAGATTGGATTAAAGCCATGAATGAAGAGCTTGATCAAATTGAGAAGAATAATACTTGGGAACTTGTTCCTAGACCTATAGATAAGAATGTAATAGGCTCTAAATGGGTGTTTTAAAACAAGATGAATGAACAAGGACATGTTGTGAGGAATAAAGCCAGATTGGTTTGTAAAAGGTATGCACAAATTGAGGGTCAAGATTTTGATGAAACCTTTGCACCAGTGGCAAGATTAGAAGCCATTAGAATGTTTCTTGCATATGCTAGCCACAAAAACTTCAAAGTGTATCAGATGGATGTTAAATCGGCATTTCTTAATGGAAATATGGAAGAAGAAGTCTATATGGAGCAACCTGAAGGATTTTAAGTAACAGACAATCCTGACTATGTTTGCAAACTGAAGAAGGCACTATATGGATTGAAACAAGCACCAAGAGCCTGGTATTATAGATTGGATAAGTATCTACTAGACAAAGGTTTCAAGAAAGGTACTGTTGACAGTAATTTATACATCAAGGTTGAAGGTGTTGATTTATTAATTGTTTTGGTCTATGTGGATGACATTAATTTTGGATGTACTAATGATTCTTCTGTTCAGTGGTTTGCTAATGCCATGCAATCTGAGTTTTAGATGTCAATGATAGGAGAGTTGTCATTCTTTCTTGGTCTTCAAATCAATAAGAGTTATGAAGGTTTATTTCTCTCCCAAGAGAAGTACTTAAAGGAGATGTTGAAGAGATTTCATATGGAAGATTCTTCACCTATCAGCACACCCATGGTTGTTGGATGCATACTCAGCAAGGATAATGTATCACCAGATTTTGATCAAAGAACATATCGTTCAATGGTAGGTATCATGTTGTACATCACAGCATCTCGTCCTGACATAATGCAAGTTGTTGGTATGGTAGGTAGATTTCAGTCTACTCCTAAGCAAAGCCATTTAGTAGCTGTTAAGAGGATATTCAAATATTTGAAAGGAACAATGAGTTATGGTCTCTAGTATCCTAGAAATCATAACTTTTAGTTAACAACATATTCAGATGCTGACTTGGAAAATTGTTTGGATGAAAGAAAGAGCACAAGTGGAGGTGCATTCTTCTTAGGTGATTCACTAGTAACATGGCTAAGTAAGAAGCAAGGCTCTATAGCTTTGTCCACAACAGAAGCTGAATACATTGCTGCGACCACATGTTGTACACAGGTTCTATGGATGATTCAAACTCTTGCAGATCTAAAAATAACATATGCTGAATCTATTCCTCTTCATTGTGATAACAAAAGTGCCATTAGTGTCTCCAAGAACCCTGTTCTTCATTCCAAGACCAAACAAATTCCAATCAAGTATCATTTTTTAAGAGAGCAGGTTACAAACATAGTTGTCCAATTACATTTCATTCCTTCTAAAGAGAAGATTGCTGATATCTTTACTAAACCCTTATCCAAAATCCAGTTTGAATATATATGCCAGAAGTTGGGTGTCATATCTTGTTCCAACTAACTGATGCACTTTGGCACGGGGAGTTTGTGCTTATTGCATATTTGATGTAATTCCGAGATGGTTCCAGAATGTTTTCTTTGTTGGTTTATGAGTTCATCTTGATAGGGGGAGATGTATTGTCATGTTTTCTTTGACATTGATGTCAAAGGGGGAGAAGTTTAGGTAGTTGCAAATGACAAGCAGTCGATGATTACACTTTAGGTTTCCATCAATGCCAAAGGGGGAGATTGTTGGCACTATGATTCAGTTGTCATTGATGGTTGGAAAGAAGACAAGGATGGTGACTTAGACAGTTGCGAGCTGTGAGCTACAAGACGCAAGCTGTAAGATGCGAAGCTGCGAGCTATGAGATACGAGCTGCGAGATACAAGCTGCGCGAAGTGCGAGATGCGAGCTACGCACTGCGTGCTGTGAGATGCAAAGCTGCGAGCTGCAAGCTGTGAGATGCAAGCTGCAAGATGCGATGCTGTGAGATGTGAAGCTGGGAGCTGCAAGCTGTGAAATGCGATCTGCAAGATGCGATGCTGCGAGATGCGAGCTGCGAGATGCGAGATGCAAGCTGCGAGCTGAGATTGAAATACAAGAAAAGAATGTTGTTAGACAAACTGTTACACAGACAAGTGCGAGCTACGAGCTACAAGATGTGAGCTGCGAGCTGAGATTGAAATACAAGAAAAGAATTTTATTAGAAAAACTGTGACTCAAACAACTAAAAGCTGCAAGCTGCGACTCAGACAATTGTGAGCTACGATTCAGACAGCTGCGAGCTGCGACTCAGAAAAACTGTGAGTTACGACTTAGACAGGTCGTGACTCATAAATTTTTTATTTATTTTTTAATTAGTCAATTATAGCGTGTAGGTTCTAGAAGTTAAAGAGACAGCTTCATTTTTAGAATTGGAACGTCTAGAAGTTAAAGAGACCGAGGCATATAATTTCAGCATCTATAAAAACCAATCGAGAAGAAAAAAATGTGTGAGGATAGAGAAGATGAAGAGGAGTGGTTTCTAGATGAAGAAGATGAAGCTATGATTCAAAGAAAGCAGTTTAGAAGAAAAATGTGTTGCTCGATTTAATGAAGAATAGAATGCCCAGAAACTCAAGCTATAGTAGCAGAGAACAAAATGAAAATGGTATGTACTGATATATCTGAACCAGTGAAATATAATTGATTGAAAAAATTATTACATAGGGTGGAAGGAAGGTGCTAGGGAGGATTGATTTCCTCTGTAAATCAGGTTGATGCCTGGATATTGGGAGTGGGTGCTTCCTTCTAGTGGGTGCTAGAGAAACATGAGAGTTGGTGCTCTCAACAAGTTGCAGGTTGTTAAACAGAGTTTTTATCCTCATCTTGAGTTGGTGCTCAAAGATAATTGATGTATAAAAATTAAAGATTGCTTATGATTCTAAGAAGAAGAGGTTTTTTCCCTTTATGGGTTTCCTCATGAATACCTGTATCTGTGTACATCATATGTGTGAATGATGATTACTAGTTCTTTGCTTATCCTATTCATTATCTTGACAATCATTTTGTGAATGCTACTCAATTTTAAAAAAAGGAAACTTAAATTGATTATTGTTTTAATTACAACTGATTCATCCCCCCCTCTCAGTTGTAACAACTACACCCACCACCTTGAAAGCATTCGACGGACGTGGCTTTCAACCTCATGGGCTATTACAAGCCTTAGCAGTCGAGTTGGCGGGTAAGACTACAACCATTAATGTGGAATTGGTTGCAGCCCCGTTAGATTATAATATTATTCTTGGTTGTAATTAGTTTTATTCCATGATTGCGGTCGCATCATCTGTCTTCTGCATAGTACAATTCCACCACCAAGGCCGAATTGTTACTGTTGACCAACTGGATTTCTGTACACCTGACACCGCTACTCATCTAGGAAATAATGTTCCATTACCTGGACAATCTTCGTAGCTATATGAGAGTGTGGGGGTCGGCCTCATAAAGGACTCATCCCTTATGGGCGTCTTTCCAACCTTGAATCCCCTAATCATGTTTCCACGGTGAACATAATATCCTCTAGGATTTCATTTGTCCCCAACTCTACCGATCAATGGCTTGTACCTGATGAAGCCACTACACACTTGATTGGAGACACCACGCCTATTTAGTCAGCATTAGAGGACCACTTGGTTGTGGCCTCCACCTCTTGTTCTCTTCACTGTACGTCATCCCTACCCGATCTTCTAGTCCAGAATTTTCTTTCTAACGAGTCCATCATGGAAATCATGAGTGCAGATGACCCTCCATGGGAAGACCTCCATCATAGATCGTCTTTCCTTCCTCCATTGGATATAGTGGAGAATATCATTACCACCATCTTTAGACCGGATGTCCACCCTTTCCCCCAGTCCCCGATACTTACATGTCAAACAAAATCTAAAGGAAACTTGGCCAACATTGAACCTACCATTTCGGTCAACATATCAGTTACTCCTAGTGTAGTGGAACACATTTGTTTAGGCCATAAGTGTTCCCCTGAACAGATTACAACGTTCACAGCCTTGTTCAAGCAATTTTGAGACATGTTTGCTTGGACCTATGAGGGGATGCCCAGGATAGACCCTGCTATTCTTTCACACATGATTCAAACCTATCCTGATGCTAAACTCGTCCGGCAAAAATTGCAACCAATACACCCCCGAAAGACTGTGGCAACCAAGGCAGAAATTGAAAAGCTCTTAAAATCTGGTTTTATCTACCCTGTCTCGTTGACAAAATGGGTCTCAAACGTCGTCCCTGTAGCTAAAAAATAAGGTACCATTTGTGTCTACATCGATTATCAAGATCTCAACAAGGCTTGTCCTAAGGACAACTACCTGACTCCCTTTATCGATCAGATCATCGACAACTGTGCTGGAAGTGTCATTTTCTCTTTCATGGATGGCTTTTCTGGTTATAAGCAGATCGAGATCCACGTGGACGATCAACACAAGACAAATTTCATATGTCCTTGGGGTACATTTTCTTATCGCAAGCTCACTTTTGGCCTTAAAAATGATGGTGCCACATTCCAGCGGGCCATGTCGTATGCCTTTCATGATGTGAAGTACTTTGTGGAACCCTGCTTGGATGATCTCCCTGCCCATTCACGACAGCGTGAGTACCGCATTGATCATTTGACGATGGTATTCCTCAGATGCAGATGATATAACATCCGTCTGAACCCTCACAAGTGCATCTTCTACGTTGAGTCTGGACGCCTCCTTGGTTTCATTGTCTCGAAAGATGGGATCCACATTGATCCCTTAAAGGTGGAAGCCAATGTCACTCTCCCACCTCCCATTGATATCACGGAACTTCAAAGTTTGCAAGGGAACTTAATTAAGGTGTTTTGTCTGTAATTTTGCACAAAAGACGTAGGGATACATGAGACTACTCAAGAAGGACGTCCCGTTCATTTGGGACGACCAAGCGCAACATAATTTCTATAGTCTTAAACATGCTATTACACACGCCCCTGTGCTCCAACCACCCAATTACTACAAGGATTATATCCTTTATCTTGCCGCTTCTACCACCACGATCGCCATGGTCTTGGTACAAGAAGACAACAACGCCCAGGAACATGTGATATATTACTTAAGTAAGGGTCTTATTGACACTGAAACTCATTACTTGCATCTTGAGAAGCTCGCTCTCGTGGTAGTTATTTCCATCCAAAAGTTCCAACATTACATCTTGCTTCGCACCACCACCATCATCGCCAATTCGAACCCCATGTACCATGTTTTGACATGTCAAGTACTTGGGGGCAAGTATTCATGCTAGATCCTGATACTGCAGGAATTTTCTCTCCTATTCGAAAAGGCTAAGTCTAAAAAGTCTTTGGTGTTTGCCGAGCTAATCTATGACCTTCCCCGGGATGATGTAGAATTTGAGCCAATGATTCTCTTATAGATGAATCATTGTTCCTCATCAACACGTCTGATCTATGGTATGGAGATATCACTTTATATCTTCAGAACCAACGTTTCATCCCTCAACTATCTCGTGACGACTGTCGTTGAATACGCGACCATGCAAAGTATTACCTGATCGTTAGTGATACCTTGTACAATCGCGGCATTGATTCCATTCTTTGACGTTGTCTCACTCATGAGGAGGATGAACACGTCTTAAATGACTATCACGCTGGGGTGTGTGGCGGTCATCTTTTTGGGATGGCTACAGCCCAAAAGATACTTCACGCAGGAAATTATTGGCCCTCCATCTTTAAAGATTGTATCAAGGCCATAAAAAAATTTCCTCCATGCCATCATTTTCAAACAAAAAAGCACACCCACCTAGCCCCGCTACACCCAGTTATTGCCGTTGGCCCCTTCGCTAAATGGGGCATTGACTTCATGCACTGTAAGCCTACCTTGGCCGATGGGCATGGTTATGTCATAGTAGCCGTGGATTACTTTACAAAGTGAGTCGAGGCTGAGACTACATACACGGATGACGAAAAAACTGCCGCACTCTACATGTTCAATTATGTTATAGCACGGTTCGGAGTTCCTCAATCTATAGTCATCGACCTCAGTTCCCACTTTATGAACCACATGGTTGATGAATTGAGCACTAGATTGGGTTTTCGCCATGGAATCTCAACACCATACTACCTGCAATACAATGGACAAGTAAAGGCCATTAACAAGGTCTTGAAAACCATGATACAATGCATGGTGGGTATGCACAAGTCCAACTAGCACAACATGCTCTTTTCCACACTGTGGGCTTATCGAACTTCCGTCAAGACCACCACTAGATTTACCCTCTTCCAATTAGTTTATTGATTGGAGGCTGTCCTACCAATAGAGTGTGGGATTTCGTCCCTCAAACTCGCAATTGAACTTCTACCTAACACTATTGCTGAGGAAGAATGCTTCCTCTACCTAGCAAAACTCGATGAGACTCGTCGCGATGCCGCTCTTACCAATGAGTCACATAAGAAACGCATCAAATCGCAGTATGACAAGTCAGTAGAACCTCACGTCTATATTGAGGGTGATTTGGTCCTCACATACGACCAGAGACACGATAAGCTGGGGGCAGGAAAGTTCGAGTCCATGTGGCATGGACCCTACATAGTAAATCATGTTTTAGAGAAGGGAGCCTATGAACTTGAAGACTATGATGTGATATCTTTAGGTGAGCCCCACAATGGACTTTATCTGAAGAGGTACTATCCCTGAGTCTTTCATGCATAAGTACGTTGTATATACTGTACATGGCGTGTGTGTTTTTGTGTGGTGTGATGCTTTTTTTTAGTGTGTCAGGATCTTGTTTTTGCTTCTTATACCATGTTATGTCTGCGTGTGCAGATAGAAACTTGCTATGGATTCACGGATGGTGCCAGCCGGCATACCTGTAACCTTGCATCAGCAGCCTGGGTACTCTATTCTCCCATCAGCGAGCTTATCAGCTCAAGAGGAATGTGTCTAGGTTTCGTAACCAATAATGCTGCGGAATATCAGGCAGTCATTGCAACCCTAACCAACGCTCTTTCCTTGGGTATGGACCAGGTTGTTATCCATTTGGATTTGGAACTGGTTGTCTCTCATCTCAACCGTATTTACACTATCCATGATCCTACCCTACTTTTTCTCTACAGACGAGTCCGTCTTCTGGAAAGATCCTTTCAATACCTGCACATTCAACGAGACAAGAACACAGTTTTCAACTCGATGGCTGATTTCATTCTAGATTGGTACATTGCACACACACAATATATTCATGAAATATTAAAGAAAACATGTAAACAAGATCACATTAAATCATCCATTAAAACACATAATTTAAAAAGCCGCCAGAACGTGTGTATATATATATAAATCCGTACAAAAGTACAAAATGGTAGTGCCAATACAAAATCTGAAGCATGCTAGCTTTTCGTAAGAGTCATCTCTACAAAAATTCTGAAGCATGTAAGCTTTCAGAGTATACATGTACAATCCATATGCATGAACCCTATGTTGCACTGCCCTAGGCCTCTCATCCCTAGGCTGAGCGTGGTAATAGACAACGACCCTTGCCACCTTTTGGAGTATTGTGCCGAAACGAGCTGATACCCCAACTGTCAACTCCTGATATCAAAGGGGTAAGTCATGCACTGCAGGCTCTGGAATGTCGGAAGTCATCCCCTAGAGATTATCCCCAAGCACCTCTTTCTCCTCAAGAGCATCACGGGCCACGAGATCCATCTCCAACACTCCTCCTCTCTGTTCCTATCGGGAGACTCCCAATGGTATATTTGGCCCCACGTCTGTAACGAAACATGTAAACATCATCAACATTACTACAAAAAAATCACAAATATAAATAAAATATAAGAACGCAAGCAGTGGTTATTACCTATGTCACTCCACTGCGCCCCCTATGGAAGCACTAGGATAATCCTCCACCATGAGCTTCTGTGCCTGCAGCCATGTGAAGAACCCAGTACCGAAATTGACGATGGGCTCCCCGCCACCATGGCAAGCCATCGCATCTGTCCATCTCAGAATGTGAGGATCAAGTATCTCACGATCCTAGAAATCCAGTTGTGGGCACAGGAAAGCTACCCACTCCAACAAGAAAGATACCATGATCGAGCCATACCTGAACTGTTTCAGTGCCCTGTGCTATCACTTGTTCAACTGATCCTTGAGGCTAACAAGAATCCCCCCGCACAAGTTGAAGAATGTAGGAGCCATGCACTCCTCGGCGTATGTCATTTGTGACTTGCTGGCCAAGTGAGCCACTCGGCTGCCAGCAACTCGTGCAATGGTGAAGAGTATCTCTCGTAAGTCTCTCTCCATGACATGCTTGATGGGAATTTTCTCACCAACCATCGTTGTGCCCAGGGTACACCACTGATCTATCATGTCCTCAACCGAATGGCCACAACCATGTGTCCTGGTCAAAGACACAGGATTCCCTCGCCGGGATAATCCTGTCAGAAAATAGATGTCCTTGACATCTATGGTAAGAGTGTACTCACCTATCTGAAAGTACTGCTGAATGGGGTCCCAACATTGAACCAGGTGTGTCAGTAGGTTTACCTGGGACCTCATCCCTGGCACTCGAAAGTACTTGAGTAGCCTGTAGTTTCACGATGCTGCAAAACTTTGTGGATTGTTTTCCACGTGTAAATAATCTAGGTCATGCTCGCGTTCCCGGCATTCAAGGACCATATTATCACTCCAAAACTACCAAGCAAACCATTTAAAGATGTTTAGAACTTTGCCCCTCCAATCAAAACATTGAATTTTTGCTAGTTTTTTAGTTTCATTTAGCCATTTGCACCGACGCAGATCACCCATTATGATAGTGCGCCACCAGCGAAGAACTCCCTTTCAGGATCTGCGTTGGCACAGTTACCGAATGGGCTTCCTGTGTCGGCCCGTGAACGCATTCTTACCAACTTAAAACACTTAAAAACTACCTAAAAACATGAAAAAAGCAAATTCCAATCCTCTGAAAAGTTAAATGGGCAGGTTTAGGGTTACCCAGCACTAACGGTTCACGAAATGATGGATCATAGGTCCCAAAAACTGCAGTTGAAATTCGGCTCCAAACGACACTTCGCACTCTCCCAATTTGGTAAAAAACAATTGTAATTTATTTTCACCATTTCACCCATTTTATAACAAAAGTGGAATACTCCTTTTTATATTTTGATGCTCTGGTGGGTTTTTTACTATAGCTTGGGTCATTTATTGTATTTAATACTTGGATAACCGCCTTTGACCTACTTTTTGAGCTACAGGTGCCTCATTAGTGCCTTTTCTCGACGTGGTTGTCATCTAGTAAGTATCATCAAGTATGAACACTCTTCGAGCGTCTTTTTATCATTATTTTGCTCATTAATGTAAATTATTAAATGACGATCGAGATAACTCTTTTTTCTTTCTCGTACTTGTTAAACAATGAGAATAAGTCACCAAGTTATAGTATATCACTTTTTTGGGCTTGTTAAACTACCATGAAAGGAACCCCCTGAAGTTTTCTTTAAGCTCTTTTCAGGCTCTCGAAATACGAAAAGATCACCAAGCAAACTTGTTGCATTCACGCTTGTTAAAGTATTTGAATGGTCGTCTTCTTGGTGATAGTTTACCCCTTTTTCTTACCAGGGGGCACTACTTACAAAAAAGGAATACTCCAACCAATCATGACTGGAAGAGTCCTCTCTCACGTTGTTTTACCCTTTTTCGGGCAACGAGGCTAACCTTATGAAAAAAGACCTTTGGAGTCTTCTTTAGTTCTTTTTAGACTCTCTAAACATGAAATGACACCGAGTTTACCTTCTATGGATTCGTTAAAACTTAACATTGAAGGGCCCGCCATGGGACGAATCCCTCCTTTCCCAAGTTTGAAAAATGTTTAGGATTGGACTCATCTATGAGATGAGCTATGCCAAGCATCTGGTTACCCTCATCAAGCTCATTAAAAACACATGACACACTCATCAGTCATGATGGGGAAAAAGGGAATTTTTTGTGTTACACCTTTATTTATGGCAGTACTTAGTCTCTCTTGAACATGGCACTCATTTTTCATTTTCATTCAGTACTTATCCTTGAGTTCTGTTAACTTCGTGAGTCTTGTTACTCCTTTGGGTCATCCAAAGAATGCTTCCACCATTAGTTGCATTAGTAGTTGACGTCGTTCTCATCATGTCAATACGACCAAGTCATGCCATGCCCATGTTCAAGAGATGTATTCACCGCTCATCATTTGCAGTCAATACACCTTCCATCATGTCGGTCTACTCTAAGTCAGTCTTGCATGCTACTGTACCATCCAATATACTCCAAACATATTTTATCGAGTTTCGTGTCGACGATGGGGGATTCATCATGGCCCTCCTTAGATGGATTCATCCTTGTCAACTTCAACACATCATCCAAGGACCGAATCTAGAAACCAATCAAGTATCTTGTGCCTACATTCCTTAATGGAAGGTTACCTCACTTTCAACATGAGTTTACATCATTGAATTTTGATTCAAAGATATCTTCCAGCATTCGACCTCAACTCACCTATCCATGCTTGATTATATGAACTATAATACCTTGGGGATCATTGACATTAATGGTGATTTCCCTCATGCTTGTTAATGGTATACATCAATGACCAGTAATCAAGTGGTTTCTACCATGTTCGACGTCAAGACATTTGTAATCAAATGGATAGATTCGAATCATTGCGGGTTCGGCTTGAAGACCCTGGGGAGTCATGTTTTACCCAGGCTGTGATGGAGATTGTTTGATTCATATTACATGGATCCACTTTTGTATTGGTCGTGGCTGTGTTATCATCTCATCATGGATCTACGCTTGTGTCTATTATCCACAATTGTATTCAGTCGGTCATTACTAACATGGATCTGCAATATATTAGTCGGTAGCCATGTTGTGCGTCATATGAGGCTGTGTTCTCAAAGTCAGTTGTACTGCAGCGGCATCTTCTCTCCGACAAGTCATTTCCATTCCTTCTATCAAATCATTTTACCTGATTAGTTTTACCATCTTCAGGCTTTGAGGGGCATTTTGTTACACCCAAAATATACACCTATGTAACCTCAGTGCCTAAATTCTTGAAGTCCCAAGATCAAGCTAGTTATTTAAAGCAAGCTGATGAACTTTATCCACACTCCTAATTAGGCCGGCGCAAGTTTTCTTTGAGCAACATGCGTCGGCGCAGGTTTCCTTCATGCAACATGTGACAGAGTCAATTTCATGGGTTAAAGGTAGCATTCGAGCGAATTCTAGAAGTTGGATGAGGTGGATCCCTATCCCTAACTCCTAGGTGAGCTTGCCTTAGGTTACCTAACCTAATGGGAGGATCCCTTAACCTTGTCCCCATGATCCTCAACCTACTATATCCACTTGGTCCTATAAATACAAGATCCCTTCCCATTCTAAGGGGAGGAATTCTATGGTACTCTTATGCTGGTGGAATTAACTCAGTGCTTCAATACTCTAGTCTTGGAGGCACCTACTTCTTTTTAGGAGATTTGGTTTGGCTTGTCAGAAGGCTATTGCGACATTGAGGCATCGGTTGTAATCATCTCTTCTATTGTACTTCCCACCTTTTATAGAGTAATATAAATGCTTTCCATAAATGTTATTGTGTTAATGATATTTATAGTTTACCTCCTCAACTGTTTACTTAGACTAGTTAGTGTTTAGGCATACTTTACTGCTTGTCTTGTTCCTATATGTTTTGACAGGTCTTGCAGCCATAGATATGACGACCGTAGAGCTCAGAACAACTACGAGGAGAAAAGATCTACGAATCTAAGGTAAGATGCTTAATTACTCAATCTCTAATTAGATCTAGGAAAGTCGTTCATATTCTGTCTCATTTGTTCTAGACTTACATTGAGCTAGAGAGATTACGCCTTAAGTCTGCTTTTCATAAATTGTCTGATAACAACATATCCCTATTCATTTCCATCGACCAAATTATCTTCCTCGCCCGGCACAATAACATTATTTTTCTCAAAAATATGTTTTGATCTTAGATCATGTCTTGATATGAACCACCAATCCACGTCTAACACATCTGGGTAAAAGAACACTTGGTTGTAGTTTTTTGGGTAAACATAAGGCTCCTTCTTTTCATCCCACATGTTTTTAGAGTTAATACATACTGGCTCATTATCAAATATTCCTTTACATTATTCCGATGAAAGTGTCCCACCACTTGTGCCTAAAAATAATACATTGGAAATATGAGGAGTCCACTTTCATGATCTCTTGTATCTATGAAAATCCTCACAGTAGATCTAAGAGATGATGTATACCTCACAAGAGTAATTATGATTAAGCAAGAAAATAGAAGAAGAGTGAACAAAACAGTATAATGAGCAACAGAATAATATGGTATAGTAGAACTCAAATAGACACAATAATGCTTCACACACACTAATTAATTAATCACAGTATGGACAAATAAATAGTACAAGCATGAGGATTCGAATGCCTAAGGTGGAAATTCGAATTAGACTTCATGGAGTGATCAAAAGATAATTAGAGTGTCATCGGAGCACAACTAGGAGTCCTCATGATCATCAGTGGAGTCATCAATGCACAAGTAACTATCAACTGTCAGTCAAACTGAGTCTAACTGAGTGTAGTAGGTGTAACTGAATTCAACTAGCACATGGAGACACTAACTGGATGAAGGAGGCTCAGTGGAGGATGTAGTAGGAGCTGACTAGAGTTAGAACAGGAAGTTTAGTCTCATTGGAGGTCCATCGGAGTGATAAGGTCAGTAAAGAGTCAGTTAATCCTTAAATCAAGGAAGTAACAGGACATAAATGAATATAACTTAATATAACTAGACTGGTAGGTGAAGAAGGCCCTTTGTCATGCAGTGGATCAAAGGAGGGCGCATTAGTCACTGGGAGGGATGAAACTACAAGGAAGGAAGCTCTCGGGGCTAGCCCACTGAGGGCTACGTGCTGGTGTTGATGACTGGAATGCATGCAAACCCTAATATTTTCATGCATGATTGAAAATGCAAACAATGGAAATGCTACTAGGACTAGGATGGAGTATAGGAATATCCTAACACCCCCCCTTAATCCATCCTGGGCCCTGGTAACTAAGACCAAAGGTCACCCAATACAATGAATAATAAAAATCAATAAACCAAGAAAGTGGAAAATTTTCATGGGAAACATACCCCCTCATCAAAAACAGACTGTAAGGCACACACAAAAATAAATGCTCCAAACTCAAGCAGGTGTGATGCTTGGTCATATGTCTAGAGGTATCTTCTTCTTGGGAAGAAGTGGATCATGGTCAAAAAGCATGTGCTTGTACTTGCTCTTCAGATTGAATGTGATGAGAACAAATCCAACAGTATGAGAATGATCCTTGAACTTGTGATTCGAATCAGCTGAGGTAAGATCAAATATGTGAAAGTGTATATAGTCTTTTGTATTCTCCTTCGAACCACCATGGGTAAGATTATGCCAAAAATAGCTATTACATGTTTGCTTGAAATCAAAATTAGATTTAAGACTTAAAAAATAGTTTCTTGAGATCGCCTTTGAACCAGTAGGGGTGAGATCAAAACTATCATATGCATGAGAAATTATCCCAAGTAGTAATTGCTCAGAACCCAAATTAGATCCAAGACTTGAATCATGGTTTCTTGAGATCTCCTTTGAACCATGAGAGGTGAGTTCAAAACCAGTAATTGCATGAGAATTTATCCCAAGCGAATGATAATGGCCATAATCTTCAATAACCTTCTGAAAGCATGAACTAATAATCATATAGTAGTATAAAAGAGTTGATTTTCTTGAGAGGAGCGAATGAATTATCTCCAATAGCTGATTTTGCCTCCAAAATAATCATGTGATCATGATGCAAACCAACAAACTTTGGTGCAAGAGAGGATTTAGGACCTTGTGCAATATCTAGAGTGTGAGCTGGCACAGAAAAAGAAGAAAGTTTGAGCATGAGTGGAGAATTTGCAATTTCTTTGTCAACAACTTCAATATGAGATAATACTAGTTCATGATCTGAGAGACCATCAAGGGGAGCGAATGCATCACTTTGTTTGCTTTTCAAGGGGTTTGGACCAAAACCTTCATTCTGTTTGCCGAATCTTTCATCCAGATGGGCCCATAGCTCTTGTGGAGTTTCAATATCAATAATGATTGGGAGAAATATGTAATCCGGCATAGTAAGCTTCATTCTTCCAATGTGCATGTCACCTTTATTCAACCAGTCAATCTTCTCTTCAGAGGATTTGAACTCTCTTTCAAAATAACAATCAAAGAGATCATGGCTCTTTAAATATGCTATCATATTCAATTTCCATTCAGCATAGTTGAATAGAGAAAGAGGAGGGATTCCTTCTAAATCATACATTGAAGCTGTAGAAGACCTGCAAAAACAATATAGAATAACTGCAACTGCTACTGCTGCAAAGATGCAGAAACTGCTGCACTCAAAATCTTGGTAATAACCTGCAAAAAACTCTCAAGAATGGAGATAAACAATACTCTCAACATGCTCTGATACCATGTGAAAATCCTCACAGCAGATCTAAGAGATGATGTATACCTCACAAGAGTAATTATGATTAAGCAGGAAAATAGAAGAAGAGTGAACAATACAATATAATGAGCAACATAATAATATGGTACAGTAGAACTCAGATAGAAGCAATAATACTTCACACAAACTAATTAATTAATCATAGTATGGACAAATAAATAGTACAAGCATGGGGATTCGAATGCCTAAGGTGGCAATTCGAATTAGCCTTCATGGAGTGATCAAAAGATCACTGGAGTGTCATCGGAGCACAACTAGGAGTCCTCATGATCATCAGTGGAGTCATCAATGCACAAGTAACTGTCAACTGTTAGTCAAACTTAGTATAACTGAGTGTAGTAGGTGTAACTGAATGTAACTAGCACATGGAGACACTAACTGGATGAAGGAGGCTTAGTGGAGGATGCAGTAGGAGCTTACTAGAGTTAGAACATGCATTTTAGTCTCACTGGAGGTCCATCAGAGTGATAAGGTCAGTAAAGAGTCAGTTAATCCTTAAATCAAGGAAGTAACTGAAGATAACTGAATATAAATGGACTGGTAGGTGAAGAAGGTGCCTTTGTCATGCAGTGGATCAAAGGAGGGCGCATTAGTCACTGGGAGGGCTGAAACTGCAAGGAAGGAAGCTCTCGGGGCTAGCTCACTGAAGGCTAGGTGCTGGTGCTAATGACTGGAATGCATGCAAAATGGATGCAAACCCTAATATTTGCATGCATGACTGAAAATGCAAACAATGGAAATGCTACTATGACTAGGATGGAGTATAGGAATATCCTAACAGTATCTTTTTGGTGTAACCTAGCTTCCCCTCTATTATGTTCTGATCATAATGGTTAGCACAACAAAGTTGGTCAAATTTGACCTTCACTCCATAGTCAAATTGGACACGCCCATCATCAATATCCTTAGAGTGAAAATGATGTCCATATTCCAACATAGATGGGAACAAGTGCACCTCAAAAAATTAAAAGAATGGACATTATCATATGTTTAGTAAGCTGGGCAATAATAAAAAATTAATACATGTTATAATTCAAACATGCATTATAAAGTGAATAATGTGCAAGGAGAGATCATTAAAGAGTTGTTCCACCCAATCCCTATGTTTAATGCATCCTCTTAACCGTGTAGGTAACAACTGGATGCAGCATAATTCTCTTTGATATGATCAGCCACCCAACTATTAGGAAAATCGTTGGCATATTTTTTTTTAAATGGTCAGGATAAGTGATGCTTCTATTGCTAAACCATTTAAATTATTTCTTATCACTATCCCATTTTCTTCTCTTCTCTTCATACAATGTGACCCATGGTTTCATTTCCTTCACATTGTAAATAATTTCTTTTTATGCATTCACTAATGATTCATTAAATAAAAATGATAAGTGTGATATCAAATATATATTATCAATTTCTTTGTAAATAGATACTATGTAGAAATATGACAAAATATAAGTGACTTACTCTCTATCAGGCACCTTTTTCCATTATTTTGGAGTAGCTCCCCTTCCCTTTAGTCCTCATCTCATTGGTTGTCCCAAACCACTCTTCCTGGTATGTCATTGATTTGCGTCATGTATTCACTATCACGGTAGAACGACTCATATGCTATGTACCTCTTCGCAATGTACCCTTCAATTTTTTCTCTTTGTCTAACAAACCAATTCAAGTTTTCATGTACCTTTCCAATAAGAACATCCAATGACATTAAGAACATCCAATGACATGAGACCACCCCAACTAATTCAACATCATCAAGCAGGTGAATTAGAAGATGAACCTTTAAGTCCATGAAACTTGTGGGAAGTTCCTTCTCAAACACACAAACAATATCAACGATATCTTGAAACCAACATGAAATTCTATCCATGTGAATATCATTTTATGTAATACAACTTACAAATGTAGATAATTTATATATGGCTCTTTGTAGAACCTCGAGAAATTCATGGTTCACAAAACCATGCATGAGCAAAGAATAATGACACTACACAATAAACAAATAAGAAATTAGTTGTCATAAAACTATGAATGCATAGCACTTTATAACCTAAAATGTAGAAAAGAAAGCATGAAATTGACATACATACCCTTATAAGGTTTATATGGTCATGATATTTCAACCTTGACAATTCTTCTTCTGCTATAAAGCAATGTCGTAGATTAGACCCATATAGTGAATCCATCTTCACAATCAATACAACATCCTTTTCCAAATAAAGATCATATTTCTTCAAAATACATGGGACATCACCTTCTCTAAAATACCAAGAGGTTCTAGCCTTTCCTCTACTTTCATTTCATGGCCAATTTTTCTTTTTAATATTCAAAGAAACGCGATCTCTCCGAATAGGAAATGTGTCATTTTTGCGATGATATGTGCATCCATAAAGAAGATGAAACAATTTTGAATGTATACATGGGATGCAATAAGTGGGAAATTTTAAGATGCTCCCAATATGGAAGCTCATAAAACAAAGATTCCCTGTAATGTCCCTAAAACTGTAAAAATTTAAAATCTTTCTATATGATCAACTTCGTCAATTTAATCAAATGTTTAGTAAATTAACTTCAGTACTAGGAGAATAATAGAAGACTTATTAAAGCAGTATAGATATACAATTTGTTCTTCTGTTCAATATTCCCTGCTTGGTTTAAATGATGTGATTGGATTCATTTATATTTTTTTGGAAGCGATGCTCAGACGATAACTCAAATGTTCCATATCGATATCTTGGTTATAATTTAGTACTTTAATGTACAACGGTGTGTATGCTTTAGACTAAAAATGGTTTAGTTTCGATATGTATGAATATGTATTTGTGTAACTTCTTTATGAGCTTGAGGGGATGAATTTGGTGACACAGGCCTGGCTTACTTAGATATATGCCAAGTATTACTTTTTCCTTTATTTTGTAGGTACTCTTTTAAAGAAATATTTAAAGCCTAACGTTCTAGAGTTTGTAACCAAGTATAAGTTATTTTAATAAATAGTCAATTCAAATGCAAAACATGTCTAGGTGACAAAAATCGAGCTTGAGCGTGGGTGACACTCTCTACTATGGAGAGTGGGTAAACATCTAATAAGTAGTGGGGTTTGGTGGCATTTATGGAAACCCAAAGGATTCCATTCGAAGTGATACCCAGCTGGATGGAGGTAAGGTAAACCCTAACGTTGAGTGGTCTACTGCATTTCTTGTTTGTTGGTTTGGAAGGCAAGGAGAGCAGGGCTCTTCAGGTTTTGAAGGTGTCCATGGCAGGACTCGACCTACGTTTACCCAAATGGAGTGATTCCTTTATGAGGTAAGCTTTGCATCCTTAATACTTGCTTAAGATTTATTTTCCCACGATTCGATTTGTTGAAGGTTGTAACTAAAGCTTTGAGTTCATCTTTTGACAGGGCTTCCGTTGATGGGGGTTCGAGCTTGGCATGATGGAGTATTCACAGTCATGATGGCTATGGGTAATCCTAGTCCTTTGTGGCCGTCTTCTCCTCTCAATGCAAATGTATATTCGAACTCGTTGTTTTGCTCAATAAGTAAGGAGTGAGAAGGGTCTAATCCATTCAGGGTTTTTGAAATGTAATCTATTGTTTCAGTTTGGCACTTTTGTGGGAAGACTAGGATTATGTAGAAGCTAGTTTCGTTTTAGACTTAATGGGCATTTTTCTGGAACAGAGGAGGCCAAACTCGGCTCCTGTTCTATGTACTATTTGACTTATGGTACTTGTAAATTCTATTAATATGGAGTCTTATCATTTTGTTACCCTGTCTGAATTGTAGGTATAATTTATGAATGGTTTTAAGCTTTTATGGAAAGCATTGACTCTGTGTATTCTTTAAATGATGAGATGGAATTTTTAGAGTATTCAGGACTTTTGGTTAATTAATATTGCTGCTGATTCTTCTTAGGGTGAATTAATAGCCTAACCCTGTAGCTAATGCTATCGGGAGTCTAAAATGCTTGTGCACTTATGTTCTCTATTTTAAAGAATATCTACGATTTGTCTTTAGCAATCCCTAGGGTTTTAATATTTTGTTTTAGTGAAGACTGAGATCTCTTCTGGAATCTCGTAGATGATCGAACCTTTCCTGATCCTAGGCGTGAAGTTCTTGTCTGCAATTTAATTATAAAATATGTGTTTTTAGTTTTAGCTCTATCATTTTAACTTATGCGTTTTGATTGGAAACAAAACCCCTCTATGGAAAGAATGGTAGAAATGTTGTTTAGTTTATAATGATGGGAAAGGCCCTAACTAGTTGTGTAAATACCTACTTTTAAGTATTTAGATTCTGTAATATGATTTTAATTATATGAAAAGTGTTTATGAATCTATGTATTAATCGAAATAATGTAAGTGATTCCTTTGTCTGTAAAATAAAATGGGTGTTTCCAGATTTACTCATGAATGTTTCAGCTTGTGCGTTGTTCTCTAGAATGGGGGCAGACATCTTTGTAGATGAATGATAGACTTTGGAATTTGGTTTTTATAGTTTATGTGTGTTGACCATTAGAGGAAATTTGGGTAAAAAATGGGCCTCCTAAGGAAAATAATAAAATAATAGTAGAGAGAGAGTAAAAAACTACTTTTTTGGGTTGTATTTTTAACTTATCTCCTTGTAGGTTTACTCAAATTTCAAGTGGGAGGACTTGTTGCATGCATAATTAAATTAGGAATCCAACGCGTACCCATGTTGCATACTTTTAACAACATCCACACCATGAAAAATTGAAAATACATTAAAAAACGTGTTTCTATGTTGCATACTTTTAACAACATCCACACCATGAAAAATTGAAAATACATTAAAAAACGTGTTTCTAGTGAGAGAAAACACATTTTTTAATGTATTTTCAATTTTTCATGGTGTGGATGTTGTTAAAAGTATGCAACATGGGTACTCGTTGGATTCATAATTTAATTATGCATCCAACAAGTCCTCCCGCTTGAAATTTGAGTAAAACTACAAGGAGATAAGTTGAAAATACGATCCAAAAAAGTGGTTTTTATTTTTTCCCTTCAATTTTTTTAGGTGCTCCGTTGTTGAATTTTAAAGCATTTTGATTGGCTAATACATGATGACATGGAATTTGTATTAGTTTTGGAAGGCCCATTTTAAATTGAAATTTCCTCTAATGCCTGAGCGTAAGGCCTCGATGTAATTTATCTCTTATGTGTTCTCTAGTTGGAGGGCTGGCCTCTGCATAACTATGTTTTTACGCTTCTAGATGGAGATAATGTTTATTGTATAAATTATAATTTTGAGTTTTGGTTGTATGAAGATATGGTCCTGTAAATTGATAGTCAGAATTAATTTAATTCGAGCAAGTTCGTGTATAAAAATTATGGGCAGAGCCCTAGCGTAAAAATCGCATTATGATCTTTTGCTTTTCTTTATGGTTAATGTTATGATGAGATGGATAGTGATCCACGCTGTAGCGTGGATAATTTTTTAATTGTGGATCAAAATGTGTTGATCAAAGAACTCGATCCCGAGTCTTAATTTTATCAGGAAGTACTGGACTGAAAAGAATCGTGCCCTAATTGTAAGACTATGAATTTGGTGGTTTTCTTTTAGGCAAGGGTTTTTATATGTGATGATTCAATTATGATCATGTTGCGTTTGATTTTTATTTGGTTTTAGAAAGGACTCTACGAAATATCGGTTAGAGATTGATTGTTAAAGTTATCAATTAAAATAAAGGGATGGCATTGTTTGAAGTTTTGATTTCATTTAGGTTTGAAACCTAGGGTCAAAGGAAAATGATCTTTTTAGATGAAGCGATCCAGTTGTAAGAGAGGGTCAATGTAGATTTTTTTTAAAGTTTTTCTAGGGTAAAATAATGTTGTAGTTTGGAACATATAGAGATCTAGCACAAGCTAGCATTGCTAGATCTGCTAAATCTTTAAACTTAGATTAGAGCAGGGTTTTAAAGTTTATTCTTAAGCAGTAATCTAAATTCATTGTTTAAGCTGAATAATTTTAACCTAGGGAGCCCATGCCTTAGCCCTTGCTCCCGATGCATAAATATATCCAGATTTCTATGGAAAAGAAAATGACAGTAATTCAATCTCTAACTTTCATAAAATAATAAGTTGAAAACATAAAAATAATTCATACCTGAACTTTGCAGCTTGAATCTTCTTCTGGTAAATACTTGCACATATCAAACACTGATTAATGGAAACAAATATGCTTTGGCTGACCTGTAGGATGATTAACTGAATAAATTTGGAACTACCACGTTCCTCCCAACCATGAACCGAAACCCTTCCTGGTTCAAATCCGATTCCCCCCGAGCTAACTCCAACATGCAAAGAGGTCTAGAGAACCTATGGCAGGTAGGTGACTGAACTCAATCTTGGAATAATACTTCTCCAGAATTATGGGACAACTCTCTCTTGGTACCATATATAATGATAATGAGAAATATGGATCCTCCCTTTGGACTTTGTCCTTGCTTTTATAGATAAACTTTTGGAATGACAGGTTTAGTTAATAATAATATATTTAATATTAACTTAAGTTTGATTTTCAGTTTTGAAAATATAATTAAAATTTTATTTAATAAACTTCAGTTTTGCTTTAGAACTCTTTACTTAGTTCTTTTTGAACTTGTAAACGTTATGTTTTATTTAATTAATTTATATACATGAGATAGTTATATGTATAATCTATTTAAGTGGATATATATAAGTATATATCTATTACTTTATCTACCTATGTACTCTTTATTACTCTTAAATATTTTATAACCATATATATATATATATATATATATATATAATATTATATATATATATATATATATATATATATATATATATATAATATTATATATATACATAGCTTTTGCATACCACTTTAATACATAAGTGAGATTCTTTATAATTAATCCACTTGATTTAACCAAGTATTTATATATCATTATAATATTTGATGCTTATTAAAGAATAGGGTCAACTCTTTTGACAAGCCTTTGGTAGGTTTAGAAGGTTTAATAGGTTAGGTAGGTCTATGTCCCTTTTTGCATGTTGGATTACCTCGTTTTCCATGGTAGTTTCCTCTGTCCTTTATTAGATGAGTATTGAATCAATTAGTCAAAATAAAATAAGTATGATGACTGGTGCTATTCAGAGCCTTGCTCAACTCAACACCTTCTTAAGTGAAGTAACCCCTTGTGCTATTGAGAGTTTAGGCTCACACTTTTACATGGGCGTTATGCTAGTGCAATTTCAGAGCTCTTCACTCAACACTAGTGCTAGGAAATATTTGTAATATACACCTAGGGATAAAATGGCCAAAGATTCGATGCTCCAGAGCTTATGATGAACATCAATTGGGAGTGCTCCAGGGCTTACGCCCAACACTCTATGTACATCGAGGTTTATGCCCAACACATAATAAAATTCCTCTATGTACATCGGGGATTATGACCAGTACATAGGTCATCCATGTGCTCTAGATTCCACGCTCAACACATCATAAAAATCAGTCATGCATATTAGAACTCTGCACAGTATATAACAAAGATCATCTCAGTATATTAGAGTTTTGTACCCAATCTCATAATAAAACATCCATCAAATACATTGGGGATTTCTACCGAATATATAACAATAACCTGCATCTGTCAAGGTCCATGCCCAAATATGTATATATATAACTAAAATACGTTATGTGCATCGGTCTTACGCCTAACATATATAATAAAAGTAAAACATGTGCATTGGGGCTTATGCCCAATATACCAAAATAAATCATATGCATCGGGGCTTACGCCCAATATATAACATCAATATAATCAACAAAATTCGGGATATTACATTTCCTTTTCATCCCAACAAGCATAGTTTTATCAACATAAGTGTTGAAAAATTTAGGATCCTTTAACTTAAGTTTCCCATTTGAATCGAACAATTCAGAAATTTAATTCTCCTTCTCTATGTCATATTCCCTAAGCCAGTGTGTCGATGTCATTATGCCAAGTCTCTAGGTTCTCTATAGTTTTCCATTAAAAGAATTTGATGCTCTTCTGTAAGGGTGGTATTCTAGGAGGAACACCCTCGAGCAATCATACACAAGACTTCATAAGTGGTTGGACCACCTAAATTTTATTGAAGGTACGCAACATTTACAAACACGTTCCCTTTTTTTACAATACCTACAATGTTATTGTATACAAAACACATTATCTCCAAAGAAAGTGGTTGCACAAAATTAATTTTGTGAAATAACATTACGGATATAAATAAATCAAACAACATGCTTACCAAATAAAACTTAGTCCCGGATAATCATGCATGGTGTATGCACATACGCCATATAACAAAAAAGACCTCTCCACATACATGGGTCTTGATACATCGTATACATGTATCCCTTCTCATAATTGCTTGAATTCTTTGATCAATGGTTGAAGGAAGACATCCATATTCTTCATTTTTCTTCTAATAAGAACTATAAGAGACAACATAAGATGTCCATTCTTCACGGAAAACCATGGAGGGATATTGTTATTTATCACTACCTCTATCCAAACACAATAATTTGTGTTTTGGAGGGAATACGGGTTAAATCCATCCATGGATATGCTCAATCAAAGGATTTGTACTTCATCCTTGAATTTATCAATCCATGTAACATCTATATGCTTCACGGCTATTAAATATGAAGGAATCTACATTAATCCTGTCTCACTTCCATGCGAGGCATGCCATCTATGGAACATGATTAATTATTTGTAATGAAAAAGGATTTTAATCCTTGGGATTATAGGCATGTTCCTCACCCTTTTTAATCTAGTACTTATCATGCCCACATTTATGGGATATCTCCTTGTATGTGTATTCACCACCATATAAAGTATAATGATTCGAACAAGAATGATATGGTGTGTACTCAACACCCAACTTTTTAGCAGTTTCTTTACCTCTTTGCAGCTATCTGGAAGGATTTTATCACTTGGGAGTACCTCTTCTTTGAGTAACTTTGAATTAGTTGGAAATATAAATGCACATTGTCATTAACAATGCAACAAATCTCGTTTCAACACTAATTTAATGGGGACTTGATGGTTAGTTACCTCAATAGTGTCGAGAAAGATGCATTTGACATACCACAAATTACTTTCAAGTTGTACAATGACATTTATATCCTTAGTTGGGTAGGCCTTGATCCATTCCCAAAGAGAGGGTTGGTGGAAGCATATTTCAATCTTTCTAAGAATAAAAAATCATCCATGTCATAGGAATCCCATAATAAATCATCCATACCAACCTCTATATCATTTTTTGCATCCGCAACCTGTGAAGAACTAGTGTTATTTTAGATGTTCTAAATTTATGACTTAGGACATAGTGGGAATTGAATAAGTGGTTGATTCAACCATGCTTTGTATGGATCCTCTCTTATCTCTATTTATTTAGTGGAATTCTCTTGATTTAGCACAATATTCGGGTGCAATGATAGATGGTAGATAGGTTGATCATCCTTAGAGTTATGGTTCCAAAAAAATTGAACTTTAAATCAATAATATTAGTAAACGTAATGCATTTATATGTTGACAAATTATCGGCCAAACATTTTTTAGAAGGATTGAATTTTTTTTCCAATAGTACACATGCAATCAACCACTTTATAAAACAAATGTGGAATTAAGAAACTCATTGACATTAAATCCATTGAAAATCCAAAAATCGAATTACTCAATCATATTTTTCTTGTGTAACAAGGGGACTCCTAAAGGTAGTCCCAATGCAAGTCATTTTTTATGAGCATTTGGTGATATACGAAATTTATAGTTTATTAGCAACTCATCACCAGAAGACAAACCACGTATTGCATGCAAAACAACAAATATGGATGCATTCCTTTTCATAAAGAACTCTTTGTCATTGAAGTGTTCCTCAAATGAACTATTTGCACTGAGCAATGAGCACCTACATCTATTTACAAGCCATGTAATGTTCTTATGAGTTCTTGGACAACCATTTATATATAACAGGTTATTCATGTTAAAGTTTCTTGAAGCATAATTATTCATCAACATACTATAAATGGAAATACTATATTTTTATTTAACAATATTAAATTAATCAAATTGACTGTAAAGAGGGACACAATATGGCATAAGTGCTACTCACTATTGGGAGGAATGAATGCACATGAAAGGATAAAGAACCCAAGATTTTCATCATTTAATTTAGACTTTGTGATCATGTAATTGTTATCACAATGGGAGAATTTGGTCCCAACATTGGACACAGCAAGGGAAGGTGGCTAAATGCCATAGAAAGCATGATTGTAATCAGTTTTGTATTTACTTTGTAGATGGATGAGAATATAGAATTCATTGCTAACCTCCATTAATTGAGTTGATCTTTGTTTGTACTTGGACATTTTTTCTCTTAGCTCAAATTTTCTTTTGGATCTCCTTGTAGAGATGTTTTGGGTAGTGTTCATTTCATATGTTGCATCACTAGAACTCTCAGTTGACTTAGTAGAAGGAGATGGGTTGGTCAATTTAGGAAAAAACATTCTCGATTGACTTCAAACGTTTCAAAGCATGAGTATATGGAAAGTATTCCTATGTGTATTTTTTATTTTACTTATTGGATCATTGGTTGTAATGTGTGATATTAGATCATCAAATTTGCATAGTTGGTCATTAATATAAGTGGATAGTGTGACAAGCCTACGGTTCACCTTTAACCCTTTACATTTTGAACAACTACATTCTACTGGGGTGTCATAAAAGAGATCAAGTTCACGCTGAATTACCATTGTTCCATGATGGTTACTAGATGATGGCATGTTATAGCTGGTAGGATAAAGTGACCTTCTATTTTTTTCTACCATATGTCCATGATATGTTGCTCCATATAATACCTTGCATATTTTTGGGAGTGGTGGAATATCATGTGCATCTAAACATGATATGGAATCATGATTCCACAAAAGTCAATGCACAATTGTTCAATTGCACATGAAAAGACAATATAAATTCAAATATATAGTCAAAATATAAATAAATATGGACTTATTGGTGACGAAAATGGAGAACTTGAACTTGGAACGATATGGAATGAGCTGGAATTTGAAGAATCAACCATTTGATTTATTGCTCTTTTTGCAGTCAAATTTTCAAACCACAAATTTGATTGATTAAAAATTACCTACATGACATTATATCCTTATAGGTGTATGTATCATATATATATATATATATATATATATATATATATATATATATAATATTTTTAATTTTCTCTTATTATATCACTAGTAGAAAAAACAAAAATATATTGCTAAGAGAAACTACTAAAAAATGCAGATAAATTACTAATTTTGGTCATGTGACTATTAGTAGTTGTGCCGAGAGGCGCTCTGCAGCCCAGTATGAGGGAGATCTTGTTAGTCGAGTGTTTGTCGATATTGTCAGCCATAAATAACATTTGTATGAGGGAGATCTTATTAGTCGAGTGTTTGTCGATATTGTTGGCCATAAATAACATTTGTATGAGGGAGATATTGTAAGTTGAGTGTTTGTCGATATTTGTGAGCCATAAATAACATTTGTAAATCCATTGTTTATCGAGTAACAAAATAATACAAAGTAAACAAAAAAGAATAATACAAAGTAAAAAGTAATAAATATTATGTCTGCCATAAACAAAAAATAATATTACAAAATAAAAAGTAAATATGAGACTTAAACTAGAGACTTTAGAGCTTAGGATTAGGTGATAAATATTATGTTGGTCATAAACAAAAAAGAATAATACAAAGTAAAAAGTAAATATGAGACTTAAACTAGAGACTTTACTTTTTACTTTTAATACAAAATAAAAAGTAAATATGAGATTTTAGAGTGTTTGTCGAGTAACAAAATAATACAAAGTAAACGAAAAAGAATAATACAAAGTAAACAGTAATAAATATTATGTCGACCATAAACAAAAAAGAATAAAACAAAGTAAAAAGTAAATATGAGACTTAAACTAGAGACTTTAGAGCTTAGGATTAGGTGGATTAGGTATTGCACTCAAGGAGCTATTTAAGGAACCTCAAGAGATTTGATCCCTCTCGGCACTTGTAATACAATTAAATTTATGATTTAAAACATTTAGTCATTTATTGTTTGTTCTAATTCGCCAACTTGGTAGTATATTTAGTAGTTTTCTTAGTCATTGATTCATATTATCTGGTCATTTATTTAGTAGTTGTAGTCATTCATTTCTATCAACAAGTAGTATATTTAGTCATTTTAATCATTAATTGCCATCAACTGGTAGTATATTTAGTAGTTTTCTTAGTCATTAATGTTGATGTATTTGTAACTTCAGAAGATTTCTTTCTATGTACCACACTTGTACTTTATTATATTCATGATCGAGATGTATTATTCCTCCAATCAGAAGTGTCATCATTTGTATTTGTAAGTGTCGCAAGTGTCACAAGTGTTGCAAGTGTTGCAACTTTTATTTGATGGGTTATTAGACCACCAGTGTGGGTTCGGCCCTGTATGAGTCATGTGGTTGGGTTATTAGGATTCCTTAGGAATTCGTCCCTGTTAGAGTTAAAGGAAGGTTAAGTTGTGTATAAATAGAGAGGGAGTGTCTCTCATTCTATTCATTCACTTATTCATCCAAATCGCATAGTTGAGAGAGAGGAGTGTGCACACATGGAGGAGGAGGAGATGCTAGAGGCATCTACCTTTCGGGGATTGATCATTGTGATCTTTGTATTGGGGCTTATTCTATCCCTAAGGAAGTTGCGGGGTTTTTCACCTTCTTGATTTTCCTCGAGGAAACTCTGTGTCTCTTGTGTTTATGATTGTCATGCTGTGCTTCTTATTCTCTTAGTATGATCCTAGATAATGTTTGAATGCAATTATCGAAAAATTAACATGGTATTAGAGCTATGCTAAGAAGAAGACACTGTGCAGCTGTGAAAGCTAGGGCTTCTTAATCTTTGGGTTTCTCTCCTCAGATCATGAAATGTGGGAGGCCAGGATAACTCTCCTTGGAAGGGAGCATCTTTCTGTTGATACAGAATTCAATTCTGAGCACTTTCAGTTTTTGGCCCGTCACTACTACGGGAAATTAGGGTTTTAGAGAAAGTTAGAATTTTTGGAATCCGATACCACGGCTTGATAATCCTCAAGAAAATCAAAGTTTAGAGACCAAGATCAAATATTTTGGTTAGGAAGAACCCTAGGCATCATCAAACCTTAGTTCAGGATTTTGATAGGAAAGGTAGAAAATTAGGGTTTTTGCAAAAGTTGAAATTTTTGGAATCTGTGACCACGGCTAGATGCTCCTCATAAAAATCAAAGTTTAGAGCACAAGATCGAACCTTTTGGTTGAGCAGAACTCCGAGCATTATCAAACCCTAGTTCAGGATTTTGACGAGAAGATTCGAAAGTTTCAAAGGCAATTTTGAGGGGTCAAATTTTGCAGATTTCAAAATTGAAGTATACCAGCTTGATCAACTCAACAAGGTGCATCTTTCCATCCATTCAGAAGTTTGGAATTCAAAGTTTGAATTTTTAGGGTTTCTTTGACAAACCCTAATCCAGCTCCAGATCTAGTTCTCAGCAAATCATGTGGTAAGACCTAAATCTTTTATTTCCATTTGAGTTTCTCATTAAGATGTCTCACCACACCAAGCTTGGGCATAAGATTTAAGGAGGTGACAACTTCTGAGCATGGAAGTATAGGATTGGGTTAATCCTAGAAGAGAATGATTTGTACACCTACATAAAAGAAGATGTTCTAATCCCAGAGGGAGATGAGGCTAAGGCCTTACACAAGAAGAACTCGGTTAAAGCCAAAAGAATCATTGTTGATTCTATAAAATACAATCTCATACCCCATGTGTCTTCTCTAAAGACTCCTAAGAAGATGTTTGACTCCTTGACCAAGTTGTTTGAAGGAAAGAATATAAATCGGAAGATGACTCTACGAAATCAATTGAAAGGGGTTAAGTTCCAAAATGGAGAGGCCATCCAATCCTACTTCACTAAGGTATCTCAAATAAAAGAACAACTTGAAGCTGTGGATGAAGTAGTGGAGAATGGAGAAATTTTCATGACCACATTAAATGGCCTACCTAGGTCATGGGACTCCTTCATCCAAGGTATTTGTGCAAGAAAGAAGTTGATCTCTTTCAGTAGACTATGGGAGGAATGTCCACAAGAAGAAGCTAGGCTTGTGGCCCAAGAAGAAAAGATGGGAAATGAAGATCAAGCTCTCACAGCTCACACCAAGAGAAGTAAGCCCAAGAGGGAGCAATCTCATCACAAGAAATCTTTTCACCACCATCAAAGAGATAAGAAATATCTGAGATGCTTCACATGTAATGAGAAGGGACACTTTGCCACAGATTATCCCAAGAAAAAGAAGGGATTCAACAACAACAAGAATAAGAATAACAAGAAGAGATATCATGCTCATGATGTTGAGGATGATGAACCTCCCAGGAAGAAGAATAAGGTAGAAAGTGAAGACTCTTCAAGTGACGATGAATATGTTCTAATATCTACTCTCACAGGTACTATTACACATGGCTGTAATGATTGTCTTATTGATAGTGGGGCTTCTAAACATATGACGGGATTCAAAGAATCTTTTATAGACCTATATGAACATGAGTCACCTCATAAGGTGAAACTTGGGGATGACTATCAATACCCTATAAAAGGAAGTGGTGAAGCCTCCTACAAGTTAGACTCTGGGAAGTCTATAAAGATGGAAGATGTTCTATATGTACCTGGACTCAAGAAGAATATTCTCTACATATCATCTTTGGATGAAAAAGGGATAAGAATTTCATTTGTGGATGGCCAAGTACTTATGTGGAAAAAAGGTAAGACCATAGATGATGCAGTAGTGATTGGAGAGCAAGACGGAGGATTGTACAAATTGAAGGGACAACCTGAACATGCCATGGTACATGAATCCATGGAGCCAAGTGAACTTTGGCATAGAAGGCTTGCTCATGTGCACTATAGGGCACTACCAATTGCAAGCAAAGCAGTAGAAGGTCTTCCTGAAATACAGTCAAAGCATGAAGGTGTTCACAAAGGATGCACAAAAGGAAAGAACACAAAGAAGACATTTCCAAGCAGTGAAAGCAAAGCAAAAGGAATCTTGGATATTGTCCACTCCAATGTATGTGGACTAATGTCATCCAGTTCTCTGAGTGGGTATGTATATTATGTTTCTTTGATTGATGATTTATCTAGGAAGACTTGGGTTTATTTCTTGAAGAACAAAGATGAATTTTTTGATAAGTTCAAGGAATTCAAAGCCTTGATAGAAAATCAAACTGATAAGAAGAACAAGATCTTTAGATCCGATAATGGTGGATAATTCACTTCAGGGGACTTCAAGAAGATATGCAGTGATTCAGGGATTAAGAGGGAGTTGACCACTCCTTACAATCCACAACAAAATTGGGTTGCAGAAAGGAAGAATAGAACAATCATGGAAGCAACATGTGAAATGCTTCATAACCAAGATCTACCCATGCACCTATGGGCAGAAGCAACAAGAACAACGATATATGTACAAAACAGAACACCACACAAGATACTTGAAAACAAGACACCAGAAGAAGTTTTCTCTGGTAAGAGATTAGAAGTTAGCCATCTCAGAATATCTGGCTTTCTAGTATATACACATGTTCCAAAAGAAGAGAGGACAAAGTTAGATCCTTCAGGAAAGAAAGGTATATTTGTTGGGTACAGTGAAAGGTCGAAGGCATACAAAATTTACTTTCCAGGGTTCAAGAAGATTAACATCAGTAGGAATGTGACTTTTGATGAAAACTCAGCATACATTAAATCAAGGAAGACACCTGTTGAAGACTATGAAGAAACAAGGATACCCAAAACACAAGACACCACCATAAATGAATCAATACCAGAAGTGGATCGTGAAATAGAATATCCACAAGAACCTGTAGATCCACCCCGTGAGAAGAACTCTCACAAGAGGAAACCTACATGGGCTAGAGAGATCATCCAAGATGCAGAAAGGTATGGCATTCCAGAGGAGGAACATAGAGAAAGGAAAAGGACAAGATCACACACCAGCTATGTTGCCTTGCTCTGTTACATTATGAACAAAAAACCTTCCAGTTATGAAGGAGTTGCGGAAAAGAAAAAATGGAAGGATGCCATGGTCGAGGAATACCAGTCGATCATGAAGAATGATGTTTGGGATGTGGTCCCAAGACCAGAAGGGAAGTCTGTTGTGACTTCCAAGTGGATCTATAAGATCAAGCATATTGCAGATGGAAGCATAGAAAAATACAAGGCAAGATTTGTAGCTCGCGGCTTCTCCCAGAAAGAGGGGATAGATTATGAAGAGACTTTTGCATCTATATCCAAATACAGTTCCATCATAACAGTACTTGCTCTGGCTGTAGTGATGAAGTGGAAGATACACCATATGGATGTCAAGACAACCTTCTTGAATGGTGTAGTTGAAGAGGAAGTGTATGTGGAGCAACCACTTGGTTTTGAGACACATGACAGGGAGTCATATGTGTGCAGATTGAAGAAATCCTTGAATGGCTTGAATCAAGCACCTAGGACATGCTACGACAGGATAGACAACTTCCTATCCAGTTTGGGATTTACCAAGAGTAAAGTGGATTCCAACCTTTAATACAAGGTTGAGGAAGGCAATCCAGTGATACTCCTATTGTATGTGGATGACCTATTTTTGGTAGGTGAGGATAGGTTGATTGCTGACACGAAGAGAAATCTTATTTTTGAGTTTGAGATGAAGGAATTGGTAATGATGCATTACTTTATAGATATGGAGGTGTGGCAGAGTGCAGATGGAATCTTCCTTGGACAAGGGAAGAATACAGCAGAGATCTTGAAGCAGTTCGAGATGATGGACTACAAGGCCATGGCCACACCTATGGCATCGAACCTGAAGCTATTGAGTGATGCTTCATCAGATTCGGTTGATGTCATAGTGTATTGTCAGATGATTGGGTCCTTGATGTACCTGACAAACACGAGACCAGATAGTTGCTTTGCGGTGAACACCTTGAACTAGTTTCTGATAGATCCTAGACATGTTCACCTAATTGTTGTAAAGCATATTCTGAGGTACCTGAAGGGTACAATTGATTATGGGCTCAAGTATGATGCGAATCAAGAGTTTAACCTAGAGGGTTATGTTGATTCAGATTGGGTAGACAATGCTACAGATAGGAAGAGCACTTCAGAGTGCTGCTTCAATATGGGGTCATGTGTGATCTCTTGGTTTAGAAGGAAGCAATCCTGCGTAGCACTGAGTACAACAGAAGTAGAGTATGTCGCAGCTTGTTTGTCTAGTTGTGAGGCAGTATGGCTAAGGAAGCTACTGTCTGATTTATTTGATATCCAGTTGGATGCTACCTGTATCTATTGTGACAACCAGATTTGTGTGAAGTTGTTAGAGAACCCGGTGTTCCATGATAGGTCGAAGCACATCGAGATCAAATATCACTATATCAGGGATATGGCACAGAGAGGAGTAGTGAAGCTTTAGTATGTTGTGACGGATGAGTAGATTGTAGATGTGTTGACCAAAACACTAGCCAGAGTGAATTTTGAGTAGTTCAGAGAGAGGCTTGGTGTTCTTCAGATACAAGATACTTTGAGGAAGAAGTGATGGGACACATTTGCAGGAGCCATTCCAAGCATGGTGGTAGGCGGATCCTTCTCATGGCTTTGGTGTAAGCGCTGTGTGGTGTGCATCAGGACGATGATGTGATGATGATCACGATTATCATGCGATGATGATATGCACCAGGATGATGATGTGACTATGATTAGGATGATCATGTGATGATGATATGCATCAGGACGATGTTGTGACGATGATCAGGATGATCATGCGATGATGATGTGCATCAGGATGATGTACTGTATGATGATGATCAGTATGATCATGAACATCAGGATGATGCTTTGTGCCAGGATGATCAGGTTGATCTTGAGTATCAGGATGGTACTGTAACCTCTCCCAAATATTGATGTTAGGATTTAGTGAAATTAAAAAAAAATCTTTTCACAACACCTAATAAAGATAAATAAACCCCATGGAGTACTTTGTAGCATTCCACTAAGTAACATTTTCTATTGATTTCTTATTCTTTCACTACATACATTAAACTGGACAAGATTGTCCTGCCGAAAGATTCATGACATTTATAATTTATCCCATACATCTAAATACAACATTTATAATTTATGAGATACTTTTAGATGCAACATTTATAATTTATCACATACATCTGGAAGAGGACATACAAGTAATTGACACAACATCCCAATTGACAAAACAATAAGCCAAATTTAAACACACATGATCGAGACAAGTATATAGGTGGTTCACCCCGACTGGGCTACGTCCATAAAGGTAGGTCAATTCTTGTAATATTCAAAGTCAAGGGATACATTATGCAACTCAATGTTGCTATTCTTCCAGCTTCTCCTCTAGAGGGAGATCAATCTCAACAATAATCAAATTATATTCTTCTTGAAAGAGATTACATCTTGCGACACAGTTGTCGCCATAATTAATTGCCACTTTCATCAAGAGCATACTCAATACATAAAATTGTCTTCTTGTGGGATTTTTCCAAGCCTATCATTCAAACTATAAATACTAACCAAACTTTGCACTATGGCTTACCCATTCCACTATACATAAATAAAATTGATCTTTTAATACCTCTAACTATTATACAAGGTCATGCCCTTACACACACACTACCTACAATCACTAAGCACAGGCTATAAGAGTCTTAGGTAATTTATTCATGGACCCTACCCATAATATAAAATGAGTTGTAGCACACCCCCTAGTAGCCTTATTCTATTGGAGAGGAGTATCTAAATTACAAGTCCGTGTAAGTTCATATACAATTATATATCTATACCTATATATATGTTTCTATACATATATATAACAATAACAAAAAGTATTCATACCAACTTCATAAAATACCTATTAACCAACAAACAACCAATAAAAGAAATAGGAAGGATATGGATCGGATTTGTTACGCCCATCCCCAATACTTGCATATCGCAAAAATCTACTCTGAAATCACAGAGATCCAATCGGTGATCTATATCGTAACTGAGGGATCTCTCCCACTCTATAACTCTGAGTTTCACTTAAACAGAAAACAACATTTCACACACCTATCAAGAGGTGGCAGAGATATTTTATACCGGAGCAATATTCAAACCTTTTAGCATACTATAGAACTATCATTCTTCATCTAGCATACGCAAGGAAATGGGATTCACGTTTTCACAAAAAAATCGAGAACACAATAACAATCGAGATCACAATAACAAATCGAGATCTCAGACAGGCATCCGCGATCTCCCTTCGATATTCAGCATATTACGGAACTATCATTTAACTAGCATAAGCAATAGAATGGAATTCCCAAGTTTCACAAGAACAACTGAGATCCTGAGGCTGGGGTCTAGATTTTTCAAAAAACTAGGATTTCCCATCAATATTCAACATAGAACAGAACTATCATAGATATGTTTTTCAATATAGTAAAATTATGAAAAGAGATCTACGACTCCCACCTAACACAATCAGCTCGAAGAAATATGATTTTTCCACAATAAAGGATATAGACAGATATCTACGATCTCATTCTAGCAAACAATCATCTCGAGAGTATACAAAATCAAGAACAAACAGGGATCTATGCTTTAGGCGGCATAACCAGTCTCGGTAGGAACCATACATTTTCCAGTATCTTATTTATGTATTGTAATCTAGCAGAAGAAAATATATCAGAAATGATTTCATCGCATTCGGTACAGAGATGAAAGGATATGCGTCCACGATTCTTGATCTGGTGCTAATCATTTACATAGAGATAAAGAATTCATAGGAAAATGAAAAGAGATCTACGATCTCATTCTAGCAAACAATCATCTCGAGAGTATACAAAATCAAGAACAAACAGGGATCTATGCTTTAGGCGGCATAACCAGTCTGGGTAGGAACCATACATTTTCCAGTAGCTTATTTATGTATTGTAATCTAGCAGAAGAAAATAGATCAGAAACGATTTCATCGCATTCGATACAGAGATGAAAGGATATGCGTCCACGATTCTTGATCTGGTGCTAATCATTTACATAGAGATAAAGAATTCATAGGAAAATGAAAAGAGATCTACGATCTCATTCTAGCAAACAATCATCTCGAGAGTATACAAAATCAAGAACAAACAGGGATCTATGCTTTAGGCGGCATAACTAGTCTGGGTAGGAACCATACATTTTCCAGTAGCTTATTTATGTATTGTAATCTAGCAGAAGAAAATAGATCAGAAACGATTTCATCGCATTCGGTACAGAGATGAAAGGATATGCATCCACGATTCTTGATTTGGTGCTAATCATTTATATAGAGAGAAAGAATTCATAGGAAAATGAAAGAGAGTTTAACACAGTGATAAAACCTACGCTGGCACTAACTCAGACACCCCTGGATCATACGGATTTCAACAATAAGCATGCAAGGTAGTAAAATGAGTAACCCTATGCAGAGAACTCGCCGATCTGGCACCAGAAAGAAACAGTAGTAATTTCCAGCGAAAAATGCATAATTTCTATTCTACACGGAGATCTCATCTGAGTTGTTCATTACGCAGAGAAATGACTTCTTAACAAAGGTAATTCACTACAGTAACTCTGTCCAGACTCCATACAGAAATACGATACAGTAACTCTGTCAGTTTTAATGTTTAAGCTGAAATTCTTAACTAGAGGTTCTAGCCATACCCTAATTAAGATTAAGATAATCTTCCTTAATCATATAAGGTTTAGAAAACCTTTCATTTAGACGTTTAGCCGACACTTATCACCTCAGTCAAACCAATATTTACCTCGACTTAGAAAATGCCTTAAGTTTAAGCATTCAAGTGCGTACTCATTCTTCTTATCATGCATGAGGCACCAAGACGAAAACACGTCTTCAACTCAGGGTTTCCTATGCATTTCACCTTTCCCCCAAGTTGTCAAGCTTTTAGTCTCCTAAGTCCACAAATTCACTTACGAAAACCTAATCATACTTACAAAGTTTTTACCTGTGGAGCCCTTCCCACAAACTCCTTGCTGTTGGTGGGTACATAGTTTGTACTTCCTGCTACAAAATCCTAAGGGAGAAAGTAGGATATTACATCCTTCCCCCCTTAAGAATAACACCGTCCTCGGTGTTCGTTCTTTTCAGCAGTTTGTCCTCTCTTCTGTAGTCAACCTTTGCTTATTTTGTCATTTCTGTTTGTCCTCCTTTGCACTTTCATGACTCTTTTTCAAGTCCCTCTCAATCACATCTGCATTTTTTCACTACACAACCGGAATTCAAGAAACCGTAAAAGAAAACTTATCATCAATTCCATTATCAACCTCATAAATATAAATAATGAGCCATTTTATTGCAGCATATCATTTGCAATTCATGGAATATCCACCCCAGTGTTCACGCAGCAATCCTTTCGGAGATTTCTTGCCTAACACCACAGTGTTCACGCAGCAAACATTTGTCTCATGTCTTGCCTAACACCTTAGTGCTAACGCAGCAAACATTTCTCTCATGCATTGCCTAACACCTTAGTGCTCATGCAGCAAACATTTGTCTCATGTCTTTCCTAACACCTTAGTGCTCATGCAGCAAACATTTGTCTCATGTCTTGCCTAACACAATAGTGCTCACGCAGCAATTCATTCAGAGATTTCTTGCCTAACACCATAGTGCTCACGCAGCAATACTTTCTCTCATGCATACTAAGCAGCGTCCTGCCTCCCGCATATGCATTCTCTTGTAGTTTTCCTAGGTCTTTACAACTCGCCGATTCCTTCGCGAATCCTGGCGGCTGTCAACTCCCTGATTTTAGGGAGTTTTTTTTCGGTGCCATAACTGCACTCTTTACACAATTTCCCTCAAGCCTTCTCGCTTGAGTCCCGAAATTTTATTTCTGCTCAAGCCTCCTCGCTTGAGTCCCAGAACAAATTTTTTTGTTTAATCAATTATTTCATCATATTCCATTTTGTATCCCTACGATTACCCTCACCAATTTGGGTCTAGTTCTTTATTCCACAATAATTATCAAAATTTAAAAGAATAAATGACAGTTGTGATGTGGGTCGTAAATCCTCACCCCCTTACTTTACCATGCATAACATTTATGCTCTTATCTTTCCACAGGTTCCACAGAATTTTGACCATATGCCTAATTCACCTGTTAACAACAAAATAAATTATTTGTAAGGAGACCTTTTTCTATGCGAAACATAAAGGAAATATAAGAAACTCATCCTTCACATTGCAATATCCATACTTGATCAGAACATTCTCTTCTTACTCGGCTTTTTGAGTAAAAAAACACGCTGGTATGTACCTTGTTTGAACTGTCAAGTACATTTATCATCCATCTCAAAAATAATCAAACTAAAACTCTGATTGATCAAAATGATAAGAATAATTATCTTAGAAGGAGAATTTACATGATCATATGTTCTACTTCGAAGTAATGCATTCCTCTTCATACTAACCTCGGTAATAACCTGAACCTGGAATATGCCACCAAGACACGTTACACGACATCATCGTAAATTAGCATAATCAAATTAACAAGATGATTCATAGCGAATATTAAGAACCGGTGAGAGTTATTTCATTTGGTGACTTCATTCCTCCTTACGAAATCCGGAGACTAGGGTTAAACCCTAGATTGTCAAGTCTCACAATTTATTTGGAAGGATGGTATGTCTCCCTAATTCTCATTCAAATCCTATTTAGATATACCACTTTTGTATGCACTAACATCAATACATTGTTTTACATATATATGTATAACAATAACTTCCTACCTTTCGTTTGAACCTACATGCAAGGTTACAAGCGTGCTTCAATGTCACACAACAATATTATGATTTCTTCATAATTAGAGAATATTCATGCTTCAGTTACATGCTTTATTCCCGTTGGCTCTCCCTGCAACATGTATTTTTACAGCATTCATCATTTAAGTATCAGTAACATTTCACGAATTTACAAACTTGCTTGCGAAAGTAACTTGTTCAAGACCATCCCAATTTTCTCAAATCCTAAGGACCTTTAAACTTGTCTTAAATCCTACTTAATAGATCTTTTACAAATATAGGATGCTTAGATTGTTCATCTAAATTATAAAAGTTATTCCTTGTAGCAACATAAAGACGTCGGAAAATACTGCATTCTACTAACTTGTAAGAGTATTTTATGTTGGTTCTAGGTTTCCAATACTCGTATTCGTATCACACAGCATACTTTTGTTTTCCGTCTACACATTTAATATGTGAACCACTATAATTTTATCCCTTAACAAAATAATCATTTTGATAAATATATATAATTGTGTACGGATAGCAAGTCATCATAAATCTTGGAAAAAAATGTACTCATGCATTTTTATCATATGCATCATAACACCTAATCAGAATGCACATGAATATATATTTATCTTCTTAGTGATAAATGATAACCTACACTTCCTAGTTGATGCTTTAAGAACAAAATCTTAATGTCAACATAATGATGCTTCCTTCATTACAAAAAGTATTAACTATCTCAGCTACAGTTTCCTACATTACCACTATGTTAATGTTCCTACATCATAATGCTTTAAACAAAACCCTTTTTCACATCTGAATATATTTTCTCCTATTTTCACATATTGTCTTCATGCGCAATGTATCAACATACATGCAATATTAAAACATCCTCATTTGTGTAGTAATGATTTACTTAAATTCAAGGGTAGGAAGACCATTGCTTAATAATATCTTTGCAATTTGGTATAATTTAGTTAATTACTCAAGTAGACTTTCGATCACATCTGTATCCTATTCTTCGTCAATATAACTACACATATATTTAGTCACCTGCTAACAAGAGGTCTATTCTTCTATAGTGTATACCCTAATTTAGTTTGAGAACCAAGGGTTAAGGTTATTTCCCCACCCTTTCCACTAACAACATTTAGCTAAATATGCAACATAATAAACATTCTTTGGGGCATCCCTATCAAGGAAATATTCATGAGTAGCACATGAATAGTAAGTATGCGCACAACCCTAGTCTATCAAGGTACATAAGTAGTGGGAAAATATACTTTGTACCTAGATATCTTTGGTGAGTTTTAAAACATAATGCTTCGGCAAGAGAGACTTACTTTCAATCAACCCACGGATGCCTTATCGGTTACCTGAAGGTGGGTTCGTTTAGTTGCGTCTCATAGGCAGAATACCTTCCTTGGTTCAACCAACCTTATATTTCTCTTCCTCGCGCTAAGCCCAACTAAGCCCGAGTGTTTTCAACCTGTGCTCTGATACCACTTGTAACCTCTCCCAAATATTGATGTTAGGATTTAGTGAAATTAAAAAAAATTCTTTTCACAGCACCTAATAAAGATAAATAAACCCCATGGAGTACTTTGTAGCATTCCACTAAGTAACATTTTCTATTGATTTCTTATTCTTTCACTACATACATTAAACTGGACAAGATTGTCCTGCCGAAAGATTCATGACATTTATAATTTATCCCATACATCTAAATACAACATTTATAATTTATGAGATACTTTTAGATGCAACATTTATAATTTATCACATACATCTGGAAGAGGACATACAAGTAATTGACACAACATCCCAATTGACAAAACAATAAGCCAAATTTAAACACACATGATCGAGACAAGTATATAGGTGGTTCACCCCGGCTGGGCTACGTCCACAAAGGCAGGTCAATTCTTGTAATATTCAAAGTCAAGGGATACATTATGCAACTCAATGTTGCTATTCTTCCAGCTTCTCCTCTATAGGGAGATTAATCTCAACAATAATCAAATTATATTCTTCTCGAAAGAGATTACATCTTGCGACACAGTTGCCGCCATAATTAATTGCCACTTTCATCAAGAGCATATTCAATACATAAAATTGTCTTCTTGTGGGATTTTTCCAAGCCTATCATTCAAACTATAAATACTAACCAAACTTTGCAGTATGGCTTACCCATTCCACTATACATAAATAAAATTGATCTTTTAATACCTCTAACTATTATACGAGGTCATGCCCTTACACACACACTACCTACAATCACTAAGCACAGGCTATAAGAGTCTTAGGTAATTTATTCATGGACCCTACCCATAATATAAAATGAGTTGTAGCACACCCCCTAGTAGCCTTATTCTATTGGAGAGGAGTATCTAAATTAAAAGTCCGTGTAAGTTCATATACAATTATATATATATACCTATATATATGTTTCTATACATATATATAACAATAACAAAAAGTATTCATACCAACTTCATAAAATACCTATTAACCAACAAACAACCAATAAAAGAAATAGGAAGGAGATGGATCGGATTTCTTACGTCCATCCCCAATACTTGCATATCGCAAAAATCTACTCTGAAATCACAGAGATCCAATCGGTGATCTATATCGTAACTGAGGGATCTCTCCCACTCTATAACTCTGAGTTTCACTTAAATAGAAAACAACATTTCACACACCTATCAAGAGGTGGCAGAGATATTTTATACCGGAGCAATATTCAAACCTTTCAGCATACTATAGAACTATCATTCTTCATCTAGCATACGCAAGGAAATGGGATTCACGTTTTCACAATAAAATCGAGAACACAATAACAATCGAGATCACAATAACAAATCGAGATCTCAGACAGGAATCCGCGATCTCCCTTCGATATTCAGCATATTACGGAACTATCATTTAACTAGCATAAGCAATAGAATGGAATTCCCGAGTTTCACAAGAACAACTGAGATCCTAAGGCTGGGGTCTGGATTTTCCGAAAAACTGGTATTTCCCATCAATATTCAACATAGAACAGAACTATCATAGATATGTTTTTCAATATAGTAAAATTATGAAAAGAGATCTACGACTCCCACCTAACACAATCAGCTCGAAGAAATACGATTTTGCCACAATAAAGGATATAGACAGAGATCTACGATCTCATTCTAGCAAACAATCATCTCGAGAGTATACAAAATCAAGAACAAAGAGGGATCTATGCTTTAGGCGGCATAACCAGTATGGGTAGGAACCATACATTTTCCAGTAGCTTATTTATGTATTGTAATCTAGCAGAAGAAAATAGATCAGAAACGATTTCATCGCATTCGGTACAGAGATGAAAGGATATGCGTTCACGATTCTTGATCTGGTGCTAATCATTTACATAGAGATAAAGAATTCATAGGAAAATGAAAAGAGATCTACGATCTCATTCTAGCAAACAATCATCTCGAGAGTATACAAAATCAAGAACAAACAGGGATCTATGCTTTAGGCAGCATAACCAGTCTGGGTAGGAACCATACATTTTCCAGTAGCTTATTTACGTATTGTAATCTAGGAGAAGAAAATAGATCAGAAACGATTTCATCGCATTCGGTACAGAGATGAAAGGATATGCGTCCATGATTCTTGATCTGGTGCTAATCATTTACATAGAGATAAAGAATTCATAGGAAAATGAAAAGAGATCTACGATCTCATTCTAGCAAACAATCATCTCGAGAGTATACAAAATCAAGAACAAACAGGGATCTATGCTTTAGGCGGCATAACTAGTCTGGGTAGGAACCATACATTTTCCAGTAGCTTATTTATGTATTGTAATCTAGCAGAAGAAAATAGATCAGAAACGATTTCATCGCATTCGGTACAGAGATGAAAGGATATGCGTCCACGATTATTGATCTGGTGCTAATCATTTACATAGAGATAAAGAATTCATAGGAAAATGAAAAGAGATCTACGATCTCATTCTAGCAAACAATCATCTCGAGAGTATACAAAATCAAGAACAAACAGGGATCTATGCTTTAGGCGGAATAACCAGTCTGGGTAGGAACCATACATTTTCCAGTAGCTTATTTATGTATTGTAATCTAGCAGAAGAAAATAGATCAGAAACGATTTCATCGCATTCGGTACAGAGATGAAAGGATATGCGTCCACGATTCTTGATCTGGTGCTAATCATTTATATAGAGATAAAGAATTCATAGGAAAATGAAAGAGAGTTTAACACAGTGATAAAACCTACGCTGGCACTAACTCAGACACCCCTGGATCATACGGATTTCAACAATGAGCATGCAAGGTAGTAAAACGAGTAACCCTATGCAGAGAACTCGTCGATCTGGCACCGAAAAGAAACAGCAGTAATTTCTAGCGAAAAATGCATAATTTCTATTCTACACGGAGATCTCGTCTGAGCTGTTCATTACGCAGAGAAATGACTTCTTAACAAAGGTAATTTACTACAGTAACTCTGTCCAGACTCCATACAGAAATACGATACGTAGGAAAGAATCGTCATGACTTACAGGGTACTCATACCTTACAAGCTGAAATGCTAACCTTTCTTTTCCTTCCACCTTCTCGCAGAGTTTAATCGCCGAGATGGTTTTCCTTACCTTCCCTTCTGTTGCCGAGCATCCCCCTTTTTCCTTCGTTCTCTTTTCTTAAAGCATAGAAGAGTGCACCTCCACCTCGATGAGTCCGCTTGACCCAGAGCTAAGACATCGGATACCATCCACTTGGAAGGTGGTGCCCGTAGTGGTGTCAAATGTGAACTCCTGAGTCTCCTCTATGCACTCTAGTGGATGACACGTCTAGGTTTAAAATATATGTATTCAAATGTTTTTTTAACTAATGTGAGTTCTCCCCTTTCATGAAATAACAATTCTCTTATAACCCGATAATGATTTTTAGAGTATGTATCCTATTTAGCATCTATTCTAAATAATAAACCCTTTGAATGGCAAGGATCTACCAAGGCTTTATATTCAAAACTTTAAATTCCTTATGCTCATATATATATATATATATCTGTATATCTTTTGTATATCTATGTAAGAAGTAAATATCCTTCTCTCACATTTAAAGATAGTGACTTATAGCATCTAGTCAGTTTTAATGTTTAAGCTGAAATTCTTAACTAGAGGTTCTAGCCATACCCTAATTAAGATTAAGATAATCTTCCTTAATCATATAAGGTTTAGAAAACCTTTCATTTAGACGTTTAGCCGACACTTATCACCTCAGTCAAACCAATATTTACCTCGACTTAGAAAATGCCTTAAGTTTAAGCATTCAAGTGCGTACTCATTCTTCTTATCATGCATGAGGCACCAAGACAAAAACACGTCTTCGACTCCGAGTTTCCTATGCATTTCACCTTTCCCCCAAGTCGTCAAGCTTTTAGTCTCCTAAGTCCACAAATTCACTTACGAAAACCTAATCATACTTACGAAGTTTGTGCAAGGGTAGCATGTAATGCATCCTATAGATCCATACAGGTTGTGCTAGGCATGTAAAAGTCCTCGGATGCTCTTTAGAGATCTTGCTGAGCAAGACACTCTTTTAAGGTTTTTCTAGACCACATGTAATATGTCCTGGAGATCCGGACAGGTTGTGGTAGGCACATCAAAATCCTCGGATGCTCTTTAGAGATCTTGCTGGGAAAGACACTCTTTTAAGGTTTTGTGGGGACCACATGTAATAAGTCTTGGAGATCCAGACAATTTGTGCTAGGCATGTAAAATTCCTTGGATGCTCTTTAGAGATCTTGCTCGGCAAGACACTCTTTTAAGGTTTTGTGGAGATCACATGTAATCAGTCTTGGAGATCCGGACAAGTTGTGCTAGGAATGTAAAAGTCCTCGGATGCTCTTTAGAGATCTTGCTGGGAAAGACACTCTTTTAAGGTTTTGTGAAGGTCCAATGTAAAAGATCCTGGGAGATCCGATAGGTTGAGCTATGTGCTTGTAAAAGTCCTAAGATGCTCTTTTGAGGTTTTTTCAACGCATGTAATCAGTCCTAAGGATTCCATAAGATGGCCGACTCGTAGAGATGATGAATACCTACAGGAGGCTAGGCCTACAACTAGCATGAAAAAGGGTTCGCTCTATAGAACTTCCTATGATGAGAAGAATTGAGATATATCCCAGTGATCGAGATTACGAGTACAACAATAGTGATGATGATGCTCCGTGATCCAGTGATGATGATCCAGCTCCAAAATTGAATACTTGTGGCAATATGTATTAATGACCTGTGTCTAGAGAATACCTTTCTAGTTAAGAGGGAGTGTTGATGTATTTGTAACTTCGGAAGATATTCTTCTATGTACCACACTTTTACTTTATTATATTCATGATGGAGATTTAGTATTCCTCCAATTAAAAGTGTCGCAACTTATATTTGATGGGTTATTATACCACCAGTGTGGGGTCGGCCCTGTATGAGACATGTGGTTGGGTTATTAGGCTTCATTAGTAATTTGGCCTTGTTAGAGTTAAAGGCAGGTTAAGTTGTGCATAAATAGAGAGTGAGTGTCTCTCATTCTATTAATTCATTCACTCATCCAACTCGCATAGTTGAGAGAGAGGAGTGCGCACAAGTGGAGGAGGAGTAGCTGCTGGAGTCATCTATCTTTTGGGGATTGATCATTGTGATTATTGTATTGGGGCTTATTCTATCTCTGAGGAAGTTGTGGGGTTTTTTACCTTCTTGGTTTTCCCTGAGGAAACTATGTGTCTCTTGTGTTTATGATTGTCATGCTGTGCTTGTTATTCTCTTAGTATGATCCTAGATAATGTTTGAATGCAATTATCGAAAAATTAACAATTAATTGTTGTCTAGTTGTTTATTTAGTAGTTGTAGTCATTGATTGTTGTCAACACGTAGTATATTTAGTCATTTTAATCATTAATTATCATCAACTAGTAGTATATTTAGTCATTTTTATTCACTTATTTATGTAGATAAGGTAGAGAGGAATCAAGCTAACAACCTCATGCATGTAAGGCAGGTGCTCTTCCATTAAGCTAGCACCCTTAAATAAAATATATTATATAATTATACATCATTGATCTAAGACATTAACATGACGACTTTTCCAAATATTACAATGGGAAACAAAATTATTCTTTGGAATTAATGAATCAGTACACAAAATTACTATCTGAGATCAGTGAGATCAATACACAAAATTCTACATACTAACATGGAAATCTTGGCCCGAAAACATTTTAGTTTAAATAATTTCAACAAAAGGGTACTTAAATTTTCATGTGAAACAAATCATCTATTCAATGTACCATAACTTTAAACAATATTGTTGGAAAGAAAAAAACTTGCCTTGAAGTCTTCGAAGGCCTCACTTTGAAGCATTTATAAAATAAAATTAGGTGTTCCACTATCATAAGATTGGTGAATGTAAATTAAATGATCAATCTGTTGAAAAATAAAATATTAATTATATCATCATACTCCGCAAGATGCACAAATATGAGAAGAGATTGTGCGACATTGGAAAATAGCGATGGATAATTTGTTGGAGAATTGATTCTTGGAGGAGATGTCAATTCCCTTCTCAATCACATTGAAGAGAGGGGGAGGGTGTATTGGAGACACGTATGTAAAAATGCACACATATTTTATTTATGAACCTATATTGGTAGGTATTTAGCCAAAAGAAAGCTCATATAGTGCAGTAATCACAACAAGGGAAGGTTTACATCATAAATACTCTAGAGAGATTTTTAATTTCAACAAATTTGGAGTGACAATACAATAATTGAGTCTACGATCCTAACGGACCAGTGGAGGATCAAACCACTAACCAATGTTATTGGAGATCCATGACCATCAAATAGAGTCAAGAACATTGTACCATTTCAGTTTAATCCAAACTCGGAAGAACATCAGGATTTATTGTCAAGATTTAATCTTGGTAACAGAAGGGTGGTCGAGGAAAAGGAAGTGTCCCTTACAAATTAATGCAAAGCGAAATGCATTTATGTGGTCCATGTACATATATGACTAATGGCAGGGGAACAATATGCAAAACAAAAGATATTCCTAGATGTCCCTCTATAAAATACTTTCTTACATTCACATGCAGAGAAAGGTATGAATCCACCACCCATCTAAGTGAGATTTTAATCCTTTATAACTAGTGTGTCCCGTTGATCCTAATGTCTTAATAGTTAATGCATAGGCCGAAATATTTATTCTTGGTTAATGAACTAAAAATTTGAGAAGAATAAAAATATGTTAATCTATGATTACACTATACTTGTGAGAAAAAATACCACAAGGACTATCAATTTAATCAACAATCTCTTATTGCCGTGAAACACAAATAAATAACAACCAAAAAATATTGTAAAGCATAATTTTTTTTTTGAAGGATTGTAGCTTCCAATCCTCTAACAAAGGGTTAAGACGCATGGAACCAATTGCCTATAATGTGCATCTTTTTCATGGAAGTGGATAGTGGATAGCTTGGATAAAGTATATAAATTAGGGCCCATGATAAAATTTGCTCATATAGTTATGAAATAAACTTCTTCAACGTAAATGGATAGAGGAGGACTTGGATAAAAGATATAGTAGTGTTGAATCTTCAAGCATGTTATTCAAATGAAATATTATTAAACTTATGCCATTCACAAAGATAAAATACTAAAACTAATTTAATTTAAAAGTTCAAGAACATGTCAAATTGTTGGCGTTTGTGTCCAGTACTCCCCATGAGTTTCGCAACATGTTTTAACCCCCTCTCACGCATCCTAAATTTGGAAATTGTAGTGCCACTTAATTCGTGCGCATTTTGGTCTAATGAAAATCATGCTCCAACAAATGGTATTGGACCAACAAGTCTCGAGTTTGAAACTCACCTGGGTAATGCTAGGGAGATTGTTGCATTTGTGTCCAACGCTCCCCATGAGTTTTGCAACATGGTTTAACCCCATCTCATGGATACTAACTTTGGCGATTTTAGTGCAGATTAACACCTACAAGTTTTTGTTTAATGGATGTAACATCCCAAAAATCGCAAAAATTAAATTTTTTTGATATAGCCTATCTTAAAAGATAAATGCTATCTATGGAATTATAATTAATTAACTAATAGATAATAAGTGCTTCATAAAATGCTCGTATTTATTTTTAAATATAAAAAGATACTTGGTTGTAAACGAGATGCGACAGAACAATGTTTATTTCATCATGTGTAAAGATCTGGTAACAATATTGATGAATTGTTTGCATATTTCTGAAGGGGTTCCTACAGGGTGCCCTTGGGTTTACTTAGCTTTGAAAGCTAAAGCATTGGATTCTTTCTTTCGCAGATCTGCAGGTAAGATAATAGAATAATTCCATCTTTTACAAGACAAGTTATAAGCTTCAGCTTGTCGTCTCTGTGTTTAAGATAATTGTATAAAATGTCGTGCATGAAGATGTCGATTGTATGTAACTTCGGTTTAACTTCGTCAACATGTATCATCTTTATGAAAATATTTTTATGTGTCGCTAGCAATGTTATACACTATACCCATGGTATCTATTGGTAGGATCAATGGTATTACAACTTAGTTTATCAGTCTGAAATTGTGACAAGATTGATCTTATAAATGACCTCAAGAAGATAGTGCCATCATTAGATTAAAGTGAATCTCTTGGAAAATGACAGCTCCAAAGTAATAAGTCTTGAAATGCTAAAGTGATGATGTTCTGTTGTGTCATCTTATAATAAGTTGATACTAGATATAATCGCATGCGACACATGGGATTGGTGTCAAACACTAGCTTTCTATATAGTGTGAGGGTTAGATTCTCCTTACATTGACCTTATGTAAGTGACCTAGCTATTATAATTGTAATGCATGTTTATTTAAATTCATGTGTTAAATGTTAAACTTTGTGGTAGTGCCTACAATACTAAGGCAATGTATTGATTTCTAATACATGCTTGATATATATAATATATTGATTCCTTTGTTTTGATAACATATGAAAACTATGCTAATAATATTGGGAAATACTATGTATAAAACCCTATGGTTCAAAAGTGCAATGCATAAAAACTATGTGAACTTAGAATATGGTTAATACTCATATCGTGAATGTATTGTCGTGATAATATCTAAGGTTGGAACTATGCATCATTGTGTTATGGTATTGATATATATATACTCTATGGTTTGATAACTTATATCACGGTTGTATTACAATTGTATAGCAATGACACCATCCTGAGAATTTCGCTGTCACCATAAATCGATGCTGATATGAATTTAATGTCGTTGGGGTCGAGGGTCTGGCATATTTCTACATAAGATCTCAGCATTAAATGTGATCTTGTGTGATGTTAGTGGTTGCTAACATGGCACCTACGTGTTCTAGCTCCACATGATAATAGTGGTAATAAATGGTGATGCTTCACCGAGATGTAAGCTCAGCCCTGGGTGATATGGCATCTGACTGTACTAGATATTAAATGAGGTTATTGATTTTTGTTTGGTCGTATCTCTACCTTGGTACTAACTTGGCTTGCTGGCTCATTCTTGATCATTGATCTCATGTCTCGATCATTGAGATGTGTAAAACCCTAAGTCAATCTTTCCATAACGTTTATTGTTTCCTTCACGCATTCATTTTGTGTCTTTGATTTGGAGAAGAGGCCGATAGGCCGCTGGTTAGCAGGGCTCGACCCTGGGTGGTTGTGGATAACACTGTGTCTCCATTCTCTATAAATTTTATTGTGAACCCACTGTATAAGTGATTGAGTTTGTTGTGTGTGTAGCGATGAATCCCTGTGGCTTTCATCAGGTGACAGTTTAGGTTAGCGGTAAGGTTTTTGACTACGAGGTTGGCTATGGTTCAGTTGCATGTCACCTTGTTGTGTTGGTTGAAGGATTTGGAAGCAAGAGCATTCCATCCAATTGTTAAATATAAGGTAAGTCATATCGTATCAAGGTTTATGTATTACGTTTGGTTTATAAATGTTTATTTCAACTCGTTATTGACTCCTTGCAGTTCATGTGGCAGGTACTGCCATCGTTCTATATTCTCAATGCTGGGTTTGATGGCAATGGATAGCAATGCAAATAAATTGGTAAGCCCCGGTGGCAAACCCTCGTAGGTTCTCCTGGCAGATTCGTAGCAAACATTTAAAGTCCGTGTTGTTTCTTGCTACGCTTGTGTTAGGATAGTTCTTGGTTTGCAGAGTCAATGTATTAGTTTATAGGGTTACTTTACCGTATTGAGTTCTGAATTTTGAACTAGGCAATGTTCCTCCGTTTAAAGGGTTTTCAAACTCTGTTGAAATAATAAGAATATTTGCAAAACTTATGATATCATGACTGTTTTGTGATCATTGTTTTGGGGCTTGGTCTGTGAACAAAACCTGTAACTCATTAATTTAATAAGTGGAAATAATTTGTGTTTTAAAAGCCTTTGTGTTTGATTTTTAAAGTAATATGACAATAGTTGTGCAACTAGGTTTTACACACCTGTTGCTATCATTTTCTTTCTGATCTGTAAACTCCCAAAATGTTTAAATAATGGGAAGGGAAGTCGTATACTATGCATGTATAATGGAAACTACTGCTACTGTTCTTTAATCAATGGTTATGCGTTATAATAAATGGTAGGCTTCAGCCTAAATGCCTCATTGTCAATTTGTATGAAATGTTTGTGTTTTTTATTTAAAAAACTTGTCAGGGGTTACATTTTGGTTATGCCTAAAATGTATAGCTGTCGATGTGCTCGTTGATACATTTTCGGCATCAACCAGTATTTGTGACTTTTTTTAACTCTGCTCCTACAGTCGCATAATATATTAAACCTTGGAATGATATTTTAAATTAATCTATTCAACCTACAGTAATTATTTTGATAAAATATGTATGGTTTGTCTATTGTTAGTAAAAATAATGAAATGACATTGAGATTATTTAACGAGCTCGACTCTGTAGAAAATTTGCATTTGTGTGTATTAATTTATGACTATAGGAAACATGTGAAATATGTAACCCTAGGTTTGTGATAAGAGACTTTTGTTTCCTTATCTGTTCTGTGTGTGCAATAATGGAAATAACAGTAGTTACAGTAAACTTGAGAAGAAAATAAATGGAAAACTATAAACCCTAACTTGAAACTCGAAATGATATATCAGTTATGTTATGATGAGATTAAGCAATCATTTATAAATTTTGTTTTCAACAGTGATCTCAATAATAATTATAAAGAACAATGATAATCTTTTTAAGACAATGAATTTCTATTTGATGAAGTAAAATATGGAAATAAAAACAGTAATGTAAAGGAATGCAGAAATAATACTAACTGTTATCAGTAGATAAATTAATTAAACATACAGAATGGTACTTCTATCATCTTGGAAATTTTGCCTATCATATCTATCTACCTAATCTATCTTTGTACTAGAGTACGATGCTATTCCTTTCTGCATGGGGAAAAATGCAAAGTCTATTTTATTCAATCAAATCAATTTTATACAGAATTATTGATTTACTCAGGATAAATGAAATAAAACTTAAACAGTAAAATTAAATAGATAACAGAACTTTAAAATAAAAATAGATAAGACAATGGAACCTGTGAAAGACGATAGGGCTGACAAACACCCAAGGAGGCTTGTTCCTCCCAACCTACTTCAGAAGAAGTAGCTCAACTGCTAACTTCTAGTGAACCCCCGAGCCTAATTACTGATACAGTAAGTGGGTGGAATCTCTATAGAAGCAAGGCACTCAAAATACCTTCTCCACTCGGTATAAACCTCCTGAAATAAAATGCCTTCTCCACTTAGCATCAACCTCCTAAACTCGATAAAATTTTGGCAAACTCACAACATGATCAACAACATAGCATATCCCCTCATCAAATCTCTTGGGTGCAAACACAGCAAAACCCCAAGGTAAATTTCCTCGTCAGGAAAAGTGATGAACCTCAGTTCAATATTTGATGGCTATTATATAGACTGCCTAGGTCTTTTAGTGGTCAGTTTGGAATAAATGAGCCTCAAGCTCTAGTCCCATCTTTCAGGGCACTATGACCACATTTCAAGGGAGTTGTCCCATACCAACAACTAGTTAGTTGCATCATGATGTTGCCACTTGTCCATTGCCTTCTACCATAGATTCCATTCCACCTAGTGGATCAGTAACCACTCTTTCAACAGCCCTCTTAGGTGTTTGTCTCCTATTTTATTTATTTAATAATAATATATTGTGTAAATTACAGTCATCCTTGGACACCTTTCCAACATAAAACTTTACATTAAAATCTATAATAATGTTTTCTAACACAAAATGTTTTCTAACACAAAATTTTTTCCAACTAAAAGAGTATGTTACAAACACCCCCTCTTAAGCTCAACATCGTCCTCAATGTTGCTTATTCATTATCAAGTTCCTCATGGAACAGAACTGGATATGCTGCCCACATATTACTTTCCATCTCCCAAGTAGCTTCATCAGGGCTAAGGTGCTTCCATTGCTCCTTTACCTACACTATGGTGCAATTCCGAAGCATAATTTCCCTCTGGTCGAGAATATAGTCCAGTTCCACCTGAAAATATCCTTCAAGTTCCACCTGTATGGTATTCCAATTCAGCACATGAGTAGCATCATGCACATACTTCTTTAAAATAGAAACGTTAACAACATTGTGGATTTTTAAATTGTATAGCAATGCCAATTGATATGCAACATCTCCTATCCTTGATAGGATTTTGAATGGTCCACAATACCTTGGTGCTAATTAGCATAGCTCCCAAGCTTCAAAGAACTTTTCTTGGGCTTTACCTTTATAAAAACATGGTCTTCTACCTGAAATTCTCTTTCTGTGCCTTTCAAATCAGCATAGCTTTTCTGTCGATCTTGGGCAACTTTTAAGTTACCTTGAACCTTTTTCATGGTTAGCTCCATTTCTTTCAATAAATCTGGTCCTAACATCAATCTGTCTACAGGATTATCCCAAGAAATTGGAGTACAACATTTTCTTCCATACAAAATTTCAAATGGACTCAACTTAGCAGATGCTTGATAATTATTATTGTAGGCAAATTCTACTAAGTGCAAGTAATCTTCCCACTTAGATGGCTGATTTTTAACATACAATCTTAACATGTTTTCCAAAATCTGATTTACTCTTTCTGTTTGACCATCAGTTTGTGGGTGGAAAGAAGTGCTGAAATTTAATTTAGTATTTAATCCTTTAAACAGTGTTGTCCAAAAGTTATCAGTGAACTTAGAGTCTCGGTCTGAAATAATTACCTTTGGAATTCCATGCAAGCGAAAAATTTGCTTCATGAAAATATCTGTAATGTTAGAAGCCTTGAAAGTAGTTTTAACAGAAATAAAATGAGCAGCTTTACTAAGTTTATCAACAACAACCATAATTGAGTCATTCTGCTTCTGATTTTTAGGCAAACCTATAATAAAGTCAATGCTTATAATTTTCCATTTCCATTCTAGAATTGGTAAGGGATGCAATAGCCCAACTGGATGTTGATGTTCAGCTTTAATAGTCTGACAGTCAAAGCATCTAGCTATATATTCAACAACTTCACTCTTCATGCTGGGCCAAAAATACTCCTTTTTTAACATAGTTATCATTTTTTGATAACCAGGATACCCTGAATAAGGACTCTTATGTACTTCATCTAAAATGAACAACTTAACCTTCGAAAAATTAGGCACATAAATTCTGTTTTTATATGTTAAGAAGCCTTTTTCATTAATTATGTAATCTGTTATAACATTTTCAGCCACTTTATCATATAATTTTTGGTAATTTTCGTCATGCTTAATTCCTTCTTCGATCTGATTTTCTAGATCAGTTTTAAAAGTACTGATTGCTGCCACAAAACTCAATTTAGCATTTCTGCTCAATGCATTAGCAACCTTATTTTCTTTTTCATTAATGTGATGGATCTCAAAATCATACTCGCTAAGGAAAGCTAACCACCTAGCTTGCCTTGCGTTAAGATTTGTTTGATTCAATAAATACTTTAAGCCCTTATTATCAGTCATTAAAATGAATTTTCTTCCGATCAAGTGATGGCGCCACATTTTTAAAGCATGTATTACAGCTGCCAACTCAAGATCATACGTTGCATAATTCTTTTCACGTACTTTTAACTTCCTTAACTCAAAAGCAATTGCATTACCTTCCTGACTTAAGACCCCTCCAAGTCCTTCATTGCATGCATCAGTGCATACGATGAAATCCTTATTAGGATCTGCAATTTTTAATATGGGTGCAGTAGTTAACAATTATTTTAACTTATGAAAACTATCTTGACACTTTTGATCCCAAATGAATTTCTTCCCTTTCTTCTGCAAAGAAGTGATGGGATTAGCAATTCTAGAGAACCCTTCAATAAACTTTCTATAATACCCTGTTATTCCCATGAATGACCGTACATCAGTTACATATTTAGGGACAGGCCATTTATTTATTGCTTTTATCTTATGAGGATCAACCAAAATACCATCTTTAAAATTATATGACCCAAATACTGAATTTTATCTTTATAGAAATCACACTTATTGAACTTAGCGTAAAGCTGATGATCTCTAAGTACTTGTAAAATGATTTTTAAATGTTCGTCATGCTCTTCTTTAGTTTTTGAGTAAACTGGGATATCATCAATGAATACCACTACGAACTTATCCAAATATTTATGCAGAACGTTGTTCATTAAACACATGAACACTGCCGGTGCGTTGGTTAGCCCAAAACGCATAACTACGAACTCGTAGTGTCCATAATGCGTTCTGAATGCAATTTTGAATATGTCCTCATCTTTTATCCGGACTTGATGATAAATCGACCTTAAGTAAATTTTAGTGAATATCTCTGCTCCGCGTACTTGATCAAATAGATCATCTATGCGCAGTAAGGGATACCGGTTCTTAATTGTCATTTTATTAAGCTGACGGTAGTCAATGCACAAACGCATGGTACCGTCTTTTTTTTTAACAAATATTACTGGTGCTCCCCAAGGGGATACACTAGGCATTATGTAGTTTTTATCTATTAATTCTTTCGGCTGAGATTTTAACTCATTTAACTCCAGAATATTCATCCTATAGGGGGCCTTCGAGTTTGGTACTGCACTGGGTACTAACTCAATGGTGAAATCAGGTTCTCTTTTCGGAGGTAATCTTGGAATTTCTTTCGGGAATACATCAGGAAAGTCCCTAAGGATGGGAATATCCTCTAGTTTTAACTTGTCTTCTTTAGATGTACACTCATCATTAACAAAATTAACAGCAAACAATTTAGAACCTTTTCTGGCAGCTCTCTTGTAAGGCAAAAATCTGCCTTACTGAAATCTACCTATGAATTCATTTTACTATTTCTGAATTACCTTCATTATTTACACATGTAAAAGATTTATCATAAAAATTCAGTATAACTCTATGCTATTCAATCCAATCCATGCCTATCAACAAATCATATGACCCTAAGGGTAAAACATTCATATTAACTTGCGTTTTCAGCTGATTTAAAAATAGTTCACAATTCTTGACATAATCTGTAACTTTTCTTTTAGTTCCTGTTGAAAGCTTAACTAACCATGCATTATCAAATTTCTATGTTTTTAACTTGCAACGGTTTACTAAAGTAGGTGAAATATAACTTAGATTTGCACCTAGATCTATTAAAATAGAAATAGACTCGTTTTGTATCATACCTTCAATTTCGACCATGGATGTTTGATGGTCCGCTTGACGATTCTCCAATGCTGCATTTATCCTGGGCATTTCTCTTTCGATATCTCCAACTATAGGTTCTGCCTGCATAGTATGAATATTGTTGGTTGTCCTCTTGTTGCGTGGGCAATCTGCTCTCTTATGTGGTCCGCCACATTCATAGCACTTTATGGGTCCCTTCTATTCAGCATACCTGTTGCTATTGTTATTGTTATTGTTGTGATTATTATTATTAGGTACATTTCTTGCAGCAGTAGAGTTCTGAGATGCATTATTTCGGTAATTATTAGGAAAATTTATGTTATTAAAATTATTCTTAAAACCTCCAACATTCTGATTAAAATTCTTCTTTTTATAATCATACTAATTAGTCTTACTATTCTTCCAGCTAGTTGTTCCTTCTCTTTTTCTGTTTTGGTCAAAACAAAAATTTGCCTTCCTCATGGCCTCTTCCAAAGTGGAAGGATTATCATACTCCATACGATCTTTTATATTAAAAGGTAAACAACTGAGAAATCTTTTCACTTTAGGATTTTCCTCAACCATGTAGAGCATGTACCTCAGCAAGCTAAGGAACTTGCTGCACAGTTCTTTCATGTTCATTGTACCCAACTTTAAATCGTAAAACTCTTTTGACGTATCTTCAAAGTACTATTCCGACAAAAACTTCTTTTCAAACAAACTTTTAAACATAGTCCAAGTTACTTCTTTTTCTTTTATGCTCTTGATTCTTTTAAGATCCTGCCACCAAATATCTGCCTTCCCGGTCAGATTGTAAATAGCCATCTTAGCTTTCAGTTGAGAAGAGTAGTCATAAATATTAAAGTACTTTTTCATTCCAGACAGCCAAGCTTCTGCTCTCTCACCCTTCTCACTTTCGCCATTAAAAGTAGGTGGCTTATTCTTTTTAAATTCCCCAGTAATCTATTCATGATGCTTATGTTTTCTCTTTTTAGAACAACATTCACTGTTACTGCTGTCATAATTTATATCTTCATTACTTGAATCAGAATTAGAGGATGAGTAACTGTTCCTTTTATCATTTCTTCTTTTCTTATGCTTATGTTGTTGGGACATTATTTCAAAATCAGCCTTAAATTCTGATTTTTTGCCTCTTTCATCACTATGACAGTTTCCTTTTAAATTTTGTTGTAACTCTTCCTGTACTTTAAGGATCCGTTCATTTTCTTCTTTAACAGCTTTTAACTCAGATTTTAAATCCTGTATAGTGCGTAAAATTTCAGAAGACTGGTTGTTTAACTCAACATAAATTCCTTCAGTGTTATTATGATTAATACGTTCATTACGAGGAGATCCGTGCTCTGCTGATTCCTCTGGTATTTCCATACCTGCAATTAATGGTCAATCTGTTCTGTGCAAAAAAATAAGATTAAATTACAAAAGTTAGTAACATAAACTTTCTGATTTATTTTTTTGTTTTGCATGCATGAGCCTCAATCAGGCCTAGAGTTTGAACTTGCACTCTGATACCACATGTAACATCCCAAAAATCGCAAAAATTAAAAAAATTTGATATAGCCTATCTTAAAAGATAAATGCTATCTGTGAAATGATAATTAATTAACTAATAGATAATAACTGCTTCATAAAATGCTCGTATTTATTTTTAAACATAAAAAGATACTTGGTTGTAAACGAGATGTGACAGAACAATGTTTATTTTGTTATGTGTAAAGATTCGGTAACAATACTGATGAATTGTTTGCATATTTTTGAAGGGATTCCTACAGGGTGCCCTTGGGTTTACTTATCTTTGAAAGCTAAAGCATTGGATTCTTTCTTTCGCAGATCTGCAGGTAAGATAATAGAGTAATTCCATTTTTTACAAGACAAGTTATAAGCTTCAGCTTGTTGTCTCTATGTTTAAGATAATTGTATAAACTGTCGTGCATGAAGATGTCGATGGTATGTAACTTTGGTTTAACTTCGTCAACATGTATCGTCTTTATGAAAATATTCATATGTGTCGCTAGAAATGTTATACACTATACCCGTGGTATCTATTGGTAGGATCAGTGGTATTACAACTTAGTTTATCAGTCTGAAATTGTGACAAGTTTGATCTTCTAAATGACCCCGAGAAGATAGTGCCATCATTAAATTAAAGTGAATCTCTTGGAAAATGATAGCTCCAAAGTAATAAGTCTTGAAATGCTAAAGTGATGAGGTTTTGTTGTGTCATCTTATAATAAGTTGCTACTAGATATAATCGCATGCGACACATGAGATTGGTGTCAAACCCTAGCTTTCTATATAGTGTGAGGGTTAGATTCTCCTTACATTGACCTTATGTAAGTTACCTAGCTATTATAATTGAAATGCATGTTTATTTAAATGGATGTGTTAAATGTTAAACTTTGTGGTAGTGTTGATGTATATGTAACTTCGGAATGTATTTCACATATATGTATATTGTATTCCTATAGAGATGTTATTATTCCTCTATACGGAAGTGTCGTCATTTATATTGTAAGTGTCGTAACTTATACTTGATGGGTTATTAGACCACCTCGTTTGGGGTCGGCCCTGTATAAGTCATGTGGGTCAAAGGGTTATTAGACCACCCTATTGGGGGTCGGCCCAGTCAGCATTATGTTATGTGGTTAAGTTCGAGCCTACATGAGTTAGGTAAAAAGGAAAGTCAAGTCAAGTATAAATAGAGTGTGGGAGGCACTCTATTTACTCACTCATTTCTCACTCATGCACTCAAGGAGGAGTGGCGCACTTATGGAGGAGGAGGATCTGCTACTAGGTTATGTCTATCTCTCATGGTTGGCTGTATCATTGCTCTATCTATCTCTGAGGAAGTTATTGGGGTTTTTCACCTTTATGGTTTTCCCTAAGTAAATCTTTGTGTCTCTTGTGTGCTTGCATTATTGTCTCCATGATTGATATGATGTAGATATGCCGTACATGTTGTTCTCTCAGTTAAGATCCTAGATCAGATTGAAGTGAATTCTGAAAATTTAAACATGGAGTCAGAGCTAGCCTGAAAGAAGGCATGATATGGCATGTATGACACTTGTTGCACTTACGATGCTAGGGCTTGATATAGAAAAAACAAGTCATCGTAGTACTTTCGCTATAAATCCGTTTTGGCGAAGTTTTCGGATCTGAAATTGTTACAGGATGAACACTAAATCTCTAGGTACCTTTTTTCCAAAGGACAAACTCTAGTTCGTTGTACTTTGTGATTTATGATCTGTGCAATATAGGGTTTCTGCCTCTTCCAGATCTGAGTCAAAATCAGGTGACCTTGGGAAAAAGGTCATAACTTGGGCTAGGAAGCTCCAAATGAAATTTCGTAAAAAGTGACAGGTATTACACAGACTATAATATCTCAGAAAAAATTTTCAGAGGCCGAAGGTGAACCAGTGACACGTGGCACGCCGTACAAGTTCGCTCTCCTGTATTATCCCATAAACAGGTCACGTTGCAACACTTGGCATAACTCTCTCTCAGAAAATCCAATTGAGGTCAGACCTATCAGGATGGAAAGATAAAAGGCATAGATATCTCAGGAAATATGTTCAGAGGCCAAAGTTGAAACAGTGACACGTGGCACTCCGTACAAGTTCGCTCTCCTGTATTATCCCAAAACAGGTCACGTTGCGACATTTGGAATAACTCTCTCTCAGAAAATCCAATTGAGGTCAGACCTATCAGGATGGAAAGCTAATAGGTCAGGCTATCTCAGGAAACTTTTTCAGACCCTGTGGATCAAAAATTTTGGAGTTACACCAGAAACAATCAGGTACATATTTCTGTCAAAACATAATTATTTTTTGGTACCTTCATTCATGGCTTCCGGAATTTAGGGCTTTGGAGAAAGTTGGAATTTTTGTAATCAGAGACCACGGCTGAATGCTACTCATCAAAATAAAAATTTAGAGACCAATATCAGAATTTTTGGTTGGGCAGAAGGCCAGGCTTGATCAGACCCTAGTTCGAGACTTTGATCAGGAAAGTGGAAAAATTAGGGCTTCTGTAAAAATGGGAATTTTTGAAATCTGTGACCATGGCTGGAAGCTCCTCAGAAAAATAGAAGCTTAGAGCTTTGGATCAAACTTTTTGATTGGGTAGAAGAGTGGGCTTCATCAAACCCCAGTTCAGGGTCACGTCCAGTGAATCCGAAAGTTTCAAAGGAAAAATTGAGGAGTGAAACTTTGAAGTTTTCAAATTATAAATATACTAGCTTGATCAGCTCATCAAGGCACATATTTCTATTCTTTCGGAAATTTGAAATTCAAAGTTTCAAAGTTTGAATTTTTGGGTTTTCTCTGACAAACGCATATCTAGCTCCACTCCCAGTTCTTGTAATTCAAGTGGATTGGGTTAATCCTAGAAGAAGATGGATTGATCATCTGCATGAGTGAAGAAGTTCCTATTTCAGAGGGAGATGAGGCTAAGGCCTTACATAAGAAGATTACAAGCGATCTCGACAGGTATGACTCATCGAGGTATGTTTCGATATTTGTCCATGAATAAATTAATGGTATGTTTGTCTTCATGTTATTACGATTTAGATTTTAGATTTTTCGTATCACCTTAACAAAATTATGAATGCATGATAGAAGATATTCATTGGTTAGGGTGTTGACACGTATGATTGTACTAATGCATTATGGTGTTGTATGAGGTTTATGTTGTCTACTAACATGAAAGGTACACCAAGAAAGACAAATCATGTTCTGGTCCAAGAACATATGATCATGATAACCTGAGGACAAAGATTCATCCATTGTCATGGATCTCATAGAAGATCCATTTACAAGGTATGTATAACTTGATTTTGTAATAGTTAACCTATGAGATATACAGGTTACTAGCACAAGTCATTGAAGAAGAACAGGAAGACATCATGCGAGTATGTTAGACATAACTAACTAGCATGCTAATCCAGGTATGTTTTTCCTATATCAAGATAGAATCCTACCTTGTGTTAGGATCTTATACTGTTGTTGATAATGATTATTCATGAAGTCATAGGTTTGAATAATCATGGTTGTATGCATATTATGTTTCTTACCATAATTGATGATATGACTAACTAGAAGAATCATGAAGGTATAGGTTTGAATAATCACAGGTTTTACGCATATTATATCTCTTATCTTGATTAATGATTCAACTAACCCGAAGAGTCATAGGTTTGAGTAATTACAGGTTTAGACATGTTATGTTTCTTATGATTTGACTAACCATAAGAATCCTACATAAACCTTGAATGCTAATGCTTATTATTTTCTGTTTGAAATGATCATGACTATACATGCTTAAGATTATTGTGTTTTAATAGTATACTAATGAATGTATGATTTTATATGAGATCACAAGGATAACACAATCATGATACTAATAAGCATGCATAGGAACCAAGGATGAATATGAGTTCAAGAACAGGTAATCCAGGAAGCAAAGATCAAGAGGGAGTACACTCCAGTTGTTCCGGCAAGAAATCAAAGGAACACACTTCAGTAGTTTCTGCAAGGATGTAGATATTCAGAGGGAGTTGACCATCTTTCCTCAACAGAAAGGTGTAGAAGAAGCTACTTCAGATTAGGACTCCAGCAGCTCCTGTAAGGAAGCAAAGACTCAAAGGGAGTCCACCCAACGAACAAACAAAGATAAGTATTTTAATTTCTTGCATATTTGTTTGTTTAAATAAAATTGTTCAATGATGTATATGCTTATGTTCCTAGACTTAGGATATGTATTGTGCATATTAGAATAGTTTCATTGATGAACAGTATACTACTAATATACATGGGTAAGTGGCCTATGGCACTGTACAACATTCCATTGCTACTTATCTAGAATGAAACCTCTTTGCTGACATGTTGGGAGTTGTGCACACTCTTAACAATGTTCTGGTAGAGATTGGAAGGCATCTAGAAAGTTACGGAATATGGATAAATGTTGTATTGAAGCATTGGCTAAGATAATTGCATGACTGTATGACATATTTCTTTATCTGTAAGAATTTGTTCTGAAAATTATGAGATGTCTCTAATCATGCAATTTAACCTGTTTTGTAGGAAAGACCATATATCTTCACCTACAAAAGGACTACAACATTTGTTCCAGCAACAAAGATATTTATTAAAGATATTGAAGATATTGAAGTTCCCAGGATCTGGGATGAAGAAATGGAATGCCATGATCCGTCGATCATGAAGAATGATGTTTGGGATGTAGTCCCAAGACGTGAAGGGAAGTTTGTTATGAATTCCAAATGGAACTATCAGATCAAGCATGTTGTAGATGGCAGCATTGAGAAATATAAAAATGATGAATTAGAAGATACACCAGATGGATTTCAAGACAGCATGGTGTAGTCATATATGTGTGCAGAACTTGGTATGGTAGGATAGACAGCTTTCTATTCAGTTTGGTCTTTACCAAGAGTTAAGCGGGTTCCAACCTTTTCGACAAGGTTGAGGAAGGAAATCCAGTGATACTACTTTTGTATGAGGATAACCTGTTTGTTACAGGTGAAGATAGATTGATTGCCGACTTGCAGCGGAAGCTTGCTGCCAAGTTCGATATGAAGAACTTGGGGATGATGTACTATTTGTTTTTGGCATGGAGGTGTGGCAGAGTGCAGATGAAATCTTCCTTGGACAACGAAAGTATGTAGTAGAGATCCTGAAGAGGTTCGGGATGATGGACTGCAGGGATATGGCCACACCTATGGCATCGAATCTGAAGCTTCTATGTGATGCTTCATCTGAGCCGGTTATGTCTCTTTGTATCGTCAGATGATTGGGTCCTTGATGTACCTGACGAACACGAGACCAGACATTTGATTTGCTGTGAACACATTGATCCAGTTCCTGACAGATCCGAGGAGTGTTCACCTGGTTGCTGTAAAGCATGTTCTGAGGTACCTGAAGGGTACAGTGGATTATGGGCTCAAGTATAAAACGAATCAAAAGTTTAACTTGCAGAGTTATGTTGATTCAGATTGGGCTAGCACTGCTGCAGATAGGAAGAGCACATCTGGGTGCTGCTTCAGTATGGGATCAGGTGTGATCTCTTGGTTTAGCAGGAAGCAGTCCTGTGTAGCACTGAATACAGCTGAGGCAGAGTATGTTGCAGCCTGTTCAGCTAGTTGTGAGGCAGTATGGCTACGGAAGCTACTGTCTGAGTTATTTGATCTCTCGTTGGATGCTACTGGTATCTTCTGTGATAACCAGAATTGTGTGAAGCTGTCCGAGAAACCAGTGTTTCATGACAGGTCGAAACACATAGAGATCAAATATCACTATATCAGGGATATGGTGCAGAGAGGAGCCGTGAAGCTCCTGTATGTTGCGACGGACGAGCAGATTGCAGATGTGTTGATGAAGCCACTAGCCAGAGTGAAGTTCGAGTACTTCAGAGAGAGGCTTGGTGTTCTTCAAGGAAGAAGTGATGGACACATTTGCTGAAGCCATTCCAAGCATGTTGGAAGGGGGATCCTTCACATGGCTGTGGATGTAAGCGCTGGATGATGAGCATCAAGATGATGTTCTGGTTTATGCTTGGATATGATCAGTGGGATCATTATATGTATATATATATGCATCATGTTGGATGCTGGATATGATCGGTTGGATCATGTGTATGTATTTTGTATATGCATCATGTTGGATGCTGGATATGATCAGTTGGATCATTTATGTATGTACGCATCATGTTGGATGCTGATGGATACATTGTGTGGATCATGTATCTTTGTATGATCAGGTAGATCATGTATGCTGATGGATACATTGTGTGGATCATGTATCTTTGTATGATTAGGTAGATCATGTATGATTGATGGATACATTGTGTGGATCATGTATCTATGTATGTATCAGGTGGATACTTGGTGTGCATCAGATGGATGCATTGTATGATCAGGATGATTGTGGATGACGAGCTTCTCCAGATGACATGCAGCAGGATGTTGCAGTGATGATGATCAGGATGATCATGTGTACATCAGGATGATGTTTGATGAGTATCAGATGATACTTTGTGGCCGTGGATCAGGTTGTGTAGGTAAGCATGTAATTTGTGCCCTGGGAGATTTGCAGATGGTCTTTCAAGGTTTTGCCTATGGCATGTAATTCGGTGCCCTGGGACATCTGGCAAATGCTCTTGTGAGGTTTTTTCTTGGAAGGACATGTAATTTGTGCCCTGGGAGATCTGCAGATAGTCTTTCGAGGTTTTGCCTATGGCATGTAATTCGGTGCCCTGGGATATCTGGCAGATGCTCTTGCGAGGTTTTGTCCTATGGCATGTAATTTTCTCCTGGGAGATCTGGACAGGATGAAAAAGGCCTCAGATGCTTCAACCGGGTTTTGCCATGACCACATGTAATTTGCTCCTGGGAGATCTGGACAGGATGAAAAAGGCCTCAGATGCTTCAGCCAGGTTTTGTGGTGGACCACATGTAATGTGCTCCTGGGAGATCCGACAGGTAGAGTTGTGTGCTCGTAATAGCCTGGGATGCTTCAGCCAGGTTTTGTGGTGAGATCACATGTAATGTGCTCCTGGGAGATCCGACAGGTAGAGCCGCGTGCTCGTAACAGCCTGGGATGCTTCAGCCAGGTTTTGTGATGGGTCACATGTAATGTGCTCCTGGGAGATCCTACAGGTAGAGTTGTGTGCTCGTAATAGCCTGGGATGCTGCAGCCAGGTTTTGTGACGGACGTAATAAGTCCCGAGGATTCCACAGTATGGCCAGTGATGATGAAGACCTGCAGGTGGTGGGCCTACATCCAGTATGAAAAAGGACTGGCTCTATAGAACTTCCTATGACGAGTAGATTCAGAGATTGATTGAGATAGCAGCAGCAGTGACGATGATGATGACTCGATGACGATTATCCAGTGACGATGATTCAGAGAAGATGACTTGTGCTAGAAGAACTGTGCTGAGAAATACCTTCCTAGTTAAGAGGGAGTGTTGATGTATATGTAACTTCGGAATGTATTTCACATATATGTATATTGTATTCCTATAGAGATGTTATTATTCCTCTATATGGAAGTGTCGTCATTTATATTGTAAGTGTCGTAACTTATACTTGATGGGTTATTAGACCACCCTATTGGGGGTCGGCCCAGTCAGCATTATGTTATGTGGTTAAGTTCGAGCCTACATGAGTTAGGTAAAAAGGAAATTCAAGTCAAGTATAAATAGAGTGCGGGAAGCACTCTATTTACTCACTCACTTCTCACTCATGCACTCAAGGAGGAGTGGCGCACTTATGGAGGAGGAGGATCTGCTGCTAGGTTATGTCTATCTCTCATGGTTGGTTGTATCATTGCTCTATCTATCTCTGAGGAAGTTATTGGGGTTTTTCACCTTTATGGTTTTCCCCAAGTAAATCTTTGTGTCTCTTGTGTGCTTGCATTATTGTCTCCATGATTGATATGATGTAGATATGCTGTACATGTTGTTCTCTCAGTTAAGATCCTAGATCAGATTGAAGTAAATTCTGAAAATTTAACAGGTAGTGCCTACAATACTAAGGCAATGTATCGATTTCTAATACATGCTTGATATATATAATATATCGACTCCTTTGTTTTGATAACATATGAAAACTATCCTAATAGTATTGGGAAATACTATGTATAAAACCCTATGGTTCAAAAGTGCAATGCATAAAAACTACGTGAACTTAGAATATGGTTAATACTCATATCGTGAATGTATTGTCATGATAATATATAAGGTTGGACCTATGCATTGTTGTGTTATGGTATTGATATATATATACTCTATGGTTTGATAACTTATATCACGGTTGTATTACAGTTGTATAGCAATGACACCATCCCGAGAATTTCGCTGTCACCATAACTCGATGCTGATATGAATTTAATGTCGTTGCAGGCAAGGGTCTGGAAGATTTTTACGTAAGATCTCAGCATTAAATGTGATCTTGAGTGATGTTAGTGGTTTCTAAGATGGTACCTATGTGTTCTGGCTCCACATGATAATAGTCGTAAGAAATGGTGATGCTTCACCGAGATGTAAGCTCAGCCCTGGGTGATATGGCATCCGACTATAATGGATATTAAATGAGGTTATTGATTTTTGTTTGGTTGTATCTCTTCCTTGGTACTAATGTGGCTTGCTGGCTCATTCTTGATCGTTGATCTCATGTCTCGATCATTGAGATGTGTAAAACCTTAAGTCAATCTTGCCATAACGTTTATTATTGCCTTCACGCATTCATTTTGTATCTTTCATTTGGATAAAAGGCCGACAGGCCGCTGGTTAGCAGGGATTAACCTTGGGTGGTTGTGGATAGCACTGTGTCTCCATTCTCTGTAAATTTTATTGTGAACCCACTGTATAAGTGTTTGAGTTTTGTTGTGTGTGTAGCGATGAAGCTCTGTGGCTTTCGTCATGTGACAGTTTAGGTTAGTGGTAAGGTTTTTTACTTCGAGCTTGGTTATGGTTTAGTTGCATGTCACCTTGTTGCATTGGTTGAAGGATTTGGAAGCAAGAACATTCCATCTGACTGTTAAATATAAGGTAAGTCATCTCGTATCAAGGTTTATGTATTACGTTTGGTTTATAAATGTTTATTTCAACTCGTTATTGACTCCTTGCAGTTCATGTGGCAGGTACTTCCATCGTTCTGTATTCTCAGTGCTGGGTTTGATGGCAATGGATAGCAATGCGCATAAATTGGTAAGCCCCGGTGGCAAATCCTTGTAGGTTCTCCTGGCAGATTCGTGGCAAACGTTTGAAGTCTGTATTGTTTCCTACTACGCCTGTGTTAGGATACTTCTTGGTTTGCAGAGTCGATGTATTATTTTATAGGGTTACTCTACCTTATTGGGTTCTGAGTTTTGAAATGGGCAATGTTCTTCCATTTAAAGGGTTTTCAAACTCTGTTGAAATAAGAAGAATATTTTCAAAACTTATGATATCATGACTGTTTTGTGATCGTTGTTTTGGGGCTTGACCCGTGAACAAAACCTGTAACTCATTAATTTAATAAGTGGAAATAATTTGTGTTTTAACAACCTCTGTGTTCGATTTTTAAAGTAATATGACAATAGTTGTGCAACTAGGTTTTACACACTTGTTGCTATTGTTTTCTTTCTGATCTGTAAACTCCCGAAATGTTTAAATAATGGGAAGGGAAATCATATACTATGCATGTATAATGGAAACTACTGCTACTGTTCTTTAATCAATGGTTATGCATTATAATAAATGGTAGGCTTCGGCCTAACTGCCTCATCGTCGATTTGTATGAAATGTTTGTGTTTTTTATTTAAAAAACATGTCAAGGGTTAGGTATTGGTTATGCCTAAAATGTATAGATTTTGATGTGCTTGTTGATATGTTTTCAGCATCAACGAGTATTTGTGATTTTGTTTAACTCTGCTCCTACAGTCTTATAATATCTTAAACATTGGAATGATATTTGAAATTACTCTATTCGACCTATAGTAATGATTTTGATAAAATATGTATGGTTTGTCAATTGTTAGTAAAAATAATGAAATGACAGAGAGCTTATTTAACTAGCTCGACTCTATAGAAAATTTGCATTTGTGTGTTTTAATTTATGGCTATAGGAAACATGTGAAATATGTAACCCTAGGTTTGTGATAAGAGACTTTTGTTTGCTTATCTGTTCTGTGTGTGCAATAATGGAAATAACACTAGTTACAGTAAACTTTAGAAGAAAATAAATGGAAAACTATAAACCCTAACTTGAAACTCGAAATGATATATCAGTTCTGTTATGATGAGATTAAGCAATCATTTATAAATTATGTTTTCAACAATGATCTCAATAATAATTATAAAGAAGAGCGATAATCTTTTTAAGACAATGAATTTCTATTTGATGAAGTAAAATATGGAAATAAAAACAATAATGTAAAAGAATGCAGAAATAATACTAACTGTTATTAGTAGATAAATTAATTAAATATACAGAATGGTACTTCTATCATCTTGGCAATTTTTCCTATCATATCTATCTTCCTAATCTGTCTCTGTACTAGAGTATGATGCTATTCCTTTTTGCATGGGGAAAAATGCGGAGGCTATTTTATTCAATCAAATCAATTTTATACAAAATTATTGATTTACTCAGGAAAATGAAATAAAACTTAAACAGTAAAATTAAATAGATAACAGAACTTTAAAATAAAAATAGATAAGACAATGGAACATGTGAAAGACGATAGGGCCGACAAACACCCAAGGAGGCTTGTTCCTCCCAACCTACTTCAGAAGAAGCAGCTCAACTGTTGACTTCTAGTGAACCCCCAAGCCTGATTACTGATCGAGTAAGTGGGTGGAATCTGTGTAGAAGCAAGGCATTCAAAATACCTTCTCCATTCGGTATCAACCTCCTGAAATAAAATGCCTTCTCCACTCAGCATCAACCTTTTGAACTCAATAAGATTTTGGTAGATTCACAACATGATCAACAACATAGCATATCCCCTCATCAAATCTCTTGGGTGCAAACATAGCAAAACCCCAAGGTAAATTTCCTTGTCAGTAAAAATGATGAACCTCAGTTCAATATTTGATGGCTATTATATAGACTGCCTAGGTCTTTTAGTGGCCAGTTTGGAATAAATGAGCCTCAAGCTCCAATCCCATCTTTCAGGGCACTATGACCATATTTCAAGGGAGTTGTCCCATACCAACAACTAGTTAGTTGCATCATGATGCTACCACTTGTCCATTGCCTTGTACCCTTGATTCCATTCCACCTAGTGGATCAGTAACCACTCTTTCAACAGTCCTCTTAGGTGTTTGTCTCCTATTTTATTTATTTAATAATAATATATTGTGCAAATTACAGTCATCCTTGGACACCTACCCAACATAAAACTTTACAATAAAAGTTATAATAATGTTTGCTAACACAAAATGTTTTCCAGCTAAAAGGGTATGTTACAATGGAAATCATGCTCCAACAAAAATAACAATACTAGAAGAACAACATTCATGAAAACTATGACAAATTCTTACCACCCTAGGTTAACAACATATCGACCTATTTCCAAATCTCAATTCACTTACAGCATGTATAAACAAAGAGAAACACTACCAGGTAAATTATTGCTTATATCTGATTCCCGTATTTTTTGACAAAAGGTAAAATGGATGTTCTTGACTGGAACAGATATCCAATTCCTAATAAATCAGATCTAGTCAAGAGGATTGCAGGATGTAAGGTATTTTCAGAATTTGACCTAAAAAGTGGATTATGGCAGGTTGAAGTTGATCCACCAGATCAGTTGAAGACAACATTTTTGGTACCTCATGGGCATTATGAATGGACTATAATGCCTTTTGGACTAAAAAATGCACCTTCACAATTCCAGAAGATCATTGAGGGTATCTTTAGGCCTTATATGGATTGGCTAATTGTGCACATTGATAACATCCTTCTTTTTTCAAAGACATTATAAGAAAATCAGAAACATTTGAGAATTTTTTTGAAAGTATTCTATGATAATGGCTTAGTTCTTTCTACAAAAAATATGAAGTTGTATAAGGACTCAATTGAGTTTCTTGGACAAAAAATTGAGAAAGGAATGATAAAGGTGCAAGAACATGCCATTGAATTTGCAGATAAGTTTCCAGATATCATTAAAGACAAAACCCAACTCCAAATATTCCTTGGATGTCTGAATTAACTTTCACCCTATTACAAATCCTTGGCCAGTGACAAGAAAGTCTTAAACCAAATATTGTCCAAAGATCCTACCCCATGGAAGGATGAACACACAAGGGATATACAGAGAATTAAAAGCAAGGTGAAAACTTTTCCCATCTTACATGTCATAAATGATGAACTCCCCAAGATTATTGAAACAAATGCATCAAATCTAGGATGGGGTGGTGTTCTCAAAACAAGTCAGACAAAATGGGAAGAAAAAAGGAGAAGAAATAGTCCAGTTTTCCTCTGGGACATGGACTAAGATTGAGAAGAACTATGCTACAATTGATAAAGAAATTTTAGCTACTCTTAGATGCTTGGAAAAAATCCAAATTCATTTGTTGAATCATGATTTCATTATAAGAACATGTTGTTCAAGTTTTCCCTTTGTTTTGAACAATACTATAAGAAATGCAACAGCAAAAGGAAAGTTTGCACGGTGGCAAGCTTTATTCTCTCGTTATAATTATTCTGTGGAGCATATTTCTGGCAAGACAAACTGTTTTCCAGATTTCCTAACCAGAGAATACCTTTCACAGAAGTATGATGTAAGCTTCAATCAAGCGAGCGAAAAATTTGATCAAGCGAGCGGAAAAGCTAATCAAGCGAGCGATAAATTTAATCAAGCAAGTGGGAAAACTATCCAAGCAAACGGAAGCAAGTGGACCCATAACCCACAGGTAAATATGATAATTTCAGCATGGATTGAAGGAAAACACCAGATCTATAGCATCAACGACAACACAAAATGGTTAGATTATGTTCAGGATTGAAAGCCTAGATGGGAACTAAGAAGTACAGAAGTACTTGATGATAATCTACAAGGATCAGATGCATTCATCCGTTTGGTACCAGAATTAAGAAGAATGCCAATGGATCAACCATGGTTCCATAAATTCTCTCTAATAACGCCCCGCGCAAGGCTGCTGATGCTAGCAATTGGTTGATGCATTTGTATCATGACCGTAATCTAATATGGACTAAAGTATCTTCATTCATACATAGATTACAGTTAGATCACCAATAATACTGTATAAACCACATACAATCTCTAAAGTCATGGCCACATCAAGATGCTAGCCTCAGATTCCCCAGTACTACTCACACATATGAGAGATACAAGAAGTTGTGGTGGGAATTCATTAGAAAAGAAAATACAACCTGGACTTATTACACTATGTTGAAATCCGAGTTGCATTGCACCCAAATCTTTGAAGATCCCCCGCTTTATGGTCCCAGTTGAATGGAGGACTAGTGGCAGACATTCGGCATCAACCTGACATCCCTAGAAATAGCTGTCATCTACCATCTCAAGCAAGACGTGGGCAAACACCTTGAGCATGTCAAATACGTATTATAGACAAGGATCACTGAAAGACAGATTCTTGAGTACTATATCCAGAATAGAGAGCAGTGGCTTGTCAAAACTCGTATTGAGGTTCACATGCACCAAAACCGATGAGTGGTACTTAGATCCCTGTACTCTAAAGCATGGGATACCCAATCCAAATTTTGGGAATTGTATGGGCCACCATACTCTGATGATTAGTAGTCCTGATATTTGCGGGCTATGAATGGGGCCTGTGCATTCAATGATTCCAGCCGACTAAGAGAGTGGGCTTGTCCTCTCTACTTTTCTTTAGTCGATAGAATCTGTTCTATCAGCCTTTAAGGACAATTCTCATGCATGATTCAGAGCACTTCTCCGACTTTTGATGTGGATTGACCCATGTCATGCAAGAGGATCTACAGAAAAGGAGATATGAATAGGCCTTGTCTTACTTTTATGGATTCCCTGGGTTCCTTCTGGTTCTTTCCAGTGAACCTCAGTTTGGGTTATAAATAAGCACGAGCAATGTCATTCAAGACATCGGATTTTGGAGAGAAATTGCTTTGCAAGTCTTAGAGTCAGAGAAAGTTGTATGATTTGCAACTAGGCCTCGTGCTATTAGATTGCATTAGAAAACTTGCTCTATAGTCTTAAGTCTAGAGTCTGTTAAGTAAAAGAAAATCAAACGTATGCTCTGTGACTGGACCTTGTGTTATCAGATCACATAAAAAATCTAAAGTTCTTTAAAATTTTAAGTGTCTTTAAAGAGAAAGTATGCTCTGCCTCTTGGTGTCTTGCTATAAGAAGGCATCAGAAATCTTCATTGTCGATACTTTGTAATATCTAAAAGTTTATCCTCTGCAATAAAAATATGTTCAAGTTGTATCTTTATTCTACATTTACTGTTATATAATTAGTATCCTTAGTCAAGGTTTTGAGTAATTGTCCAAAGCCAACAGAAGTTGGGAGCAGCGCCGATGGCTTAATATCCTCGTGAAGGAAGATGGTCGTGGAGAGGTGTGTTTCAAGCGTGAAGGACATTCTGTGATTGCATGGAAACATATAAGAAACCATTGGACGGGTACGTAACAGTATTATTCAAATCTTGATAAAAAAGAGAAATTGCAAGACATCTTCGTGATCCTATAAAATGCATACCTTGTCAGTCTTAGGGGAAAGAGGTACAACATGAGACACTTCTTCATCAATTTGTGTTTTTCATACTGCACCAAATTGTTCTGCCATCCACCATAGATGATGAATATGTGAATGCACTTCTCTGACTAGAAAAACCTAATAAAACCCTTTACAATCCTTTAAAATATTTTCTTGTTCAGTTGCGAGAAATTCCCTCACATCCACTTCCTGCAATTGCTTGTTTGAGAAAAAACTATAGTGGATTTTCTCAATCACTTGTGTTTGAATTGCAATGTATATGTGTTAGAAACAATGACTGCAAGATGAAAAACTTAGGAAAAATATCCAAATTCTGGAATGTCACAAAAAAAGATGTGTTATGGATTTTTTTAGCATCTTTTTGCTAAAGAAAGTACCAACGTTCCATCTTTTGGCCTCTCGTCAACATTTGCTTCTAATAGTGATAGCCTTGGATATCCAAATTGGTGTCTACTATAGAGAAAATACATGTATTTGCATATGGTATCCCATCATTTCTTAGTATCAATAACATACATATTTAACCACTCCTCGTGAAAGACAAAAAATATTGACAATTGTAAGATTTTTACTAGACAGTGTAAAGAGGTGAAATAAACTTACCTTTCAACCACAATTAAATTATGCCTATGATGAGGCCAAACCGTTGTAGAATCACCAATAATTACTACTATAGATTTCATTCCCAACACACCATCTAAATCTTTACTTTTAGGTGGCCTATCATATCCATCCAGATCAGCCTCATCACACTTTGAAATAACACATCGTGTAAATAACGTTCCCATGGGATCATGTACTTTTTCCATCTTTGTGGCATAAACCTTTTTTCCCATTGTATAAACATGTAGTTCTTAAAACTTTATTTCCTACAACAAAAACCATCATAGAATTAATTAGATGAATGCAAGAACAAATCAATATGTTGGTATACAAGGAATTTTCCAATTTCACATTGTAAATCAAACGTTTCCTATAAGAAACTACACAGTTTGCAAATATATTGACATTTTGATCCAAACCATACTAACTTTGTCCAGAAAATTCCAGATGCCAGGTTGCAATTTAGTCCACATTCCCATATGAGGAAAGTGAAAAAGCTGGCGTTGAGGTTTCTCTCGATCTTTCTCCTCATTTAGCAACACATTCCTCATGAACATTTTTAAAGAAAATCCATCCAGAATGTTAGGTCGTCCCTATTAGGATGTTGTACAATGTTATGTAGGCCCAGAAAGTGATTTAAGACCTGTATAAATAAGTGGAGCACTCTCCTCATTTGATCATCAATCCAAACAAGTATGGAGCTCTAAAAAGGTGTGCAATTCTATGGAGAAGATGAATTTTCTAGGGTTCTTGAATATGATTTCTTGGGTTTTATTGAAGAGGTTCTAGATTCTTGAAAATGTTTCTGAAGGATTTTTAAGGATGGGGAGGAGCATCTTGTGAAGAAGAAGGGATTCTTTATTTCATTTACTTCTTTGGTTAAGGAGGAATGTAGGTATGCTCAGAAGGCATAGAATAGATGGTGAACGGTTGTAATGTTAAGGCACTCCTTGCATTAGTTCACTGGTTAAAACCTTCGTGGGTACGAGCGTTACAATTTTTTTTTAAGAATGTAGGTATTTTGATGGATGTGCAGTAGTCAGGGTTATCTTGGATAATGTAGAGTGCGCAATGAAGTGTGCGACAGTGTGACAATAGTGAAGCCTGTCTTGTGCAGCACAAAGTGTGGCAATGTGATATTGGTGAAGAATGAGATGGTGTGACACTAGTGAGTTTTGTCTTGCACAGTGCAAAGTGTGACACTGTGATAGTAATGAAGAGTGAGATAATGTGACAGTAGTGAAGTTTTTTGTAACATCTCCATGAATATGTTAGTGTTATTTTGAGAAAATAAAAATTTTGGTCCTCTAGCCATTGACCAAATCACACCTTAATAACATTAAAGACCTCAATTATTTATAATACATTTTCTTGATACTGGTTATTATCAAAGAAGGAAACATAATGACATAACATACCCATGTGTCGATTTAGTATCTTAAGGGGAGCTTTGAGAACTCTTTTCATATTGATCATCTGCTCCTTATCATATCGCTTTAGTACTATTTAGTTAAACGGTTAGCATTTCACTTTCCTTATCAACTTCATCCACACTAAGTAATGATGCGAACACAAATGTACTAAACATTAAAAGAAAACATTTATAAAATGATCATGAGTATTTATTGGCTATTAAACTCCTCGCTTAATTCTTCATGAAACCCTTTGATATAATATACATTGAAAGTAATAAAGACACAAGCAGCTATTTTAAACAAAGAACCATAAAATCACACAAGCCACATGGATTACAAATGCAGATCCATTTAATGCCTTCAACCACACGATATGAATATAAGAAATTCCATCATGCAGAGTGCATCGAATCCCAGAGTTTTTTTTTTACTATAAGCTAAAGACTAGGAACTATAGATTCAGGGGACCATACACTTACAAGATCTTCTCCACATGGACAACAAAATAACCATTCAATACATTTTGACAATAAATCACATGACAACAATACACCAACCATCATACACCATATATAAACGTGGTTCACCCAAAAATTGGGCTATGTCCACAACACCTGTCGCGATATATTATTTCATCAAATAATAATTACATCCTGCAACTCAGCGGTTACATTATTTACCTTCCATTACATGGAAGTCTCTCTCATGGAGAGCATAGTCTAACATTCAAAGTGAGAAGCCTTACTACGAGTGCTATTACTAAATCGAGACAGGAATACAAAATAAATGGATCCCGCCGTCAATACAGAGATCCTGAAGCCAATGCAGATGTATGTTGTCATCCTTCTCTTTTCTCTTCTAAACATAAGTATTTGAAATACGTTTTTCTTTCAGCAATAGAGAAAACATAAAATAATAGATCCTGTAGCAAGTACAGAGATCCCGAAGCCAATGCAGATTTACGCTATCAATGGTAGCATAATAACCTAACCGGATGATTCCTAATACTTATTACCGAGGAGCATGCATATAACATATATAAATCCAAAACAATTAAAGTCGTGGTATCTAAAGGTCGAAAAGCAATCTCCTAACAATATTAGACGACAACAATTATGTAAATATATGAAACCAGCTAAGCTCCTCCACAATTTCGTTGTAGGTAGAGGTCAACGCAATCACCCCAGATTTTAATAAATCTATGAAAACTATGGCAGAAACCAACATACAACAATCGAAATCTACGTTTTGATTCCGCACAGAATCCTAGAATAGAGATCCCGCGTATGCATTAATACATAACAGCAACATCATAATGCAATCAGATTCAAAACAACATTCTAAGTCTTCGACTCAGCATACCCAACGAGATCTATGATCCAAGGCGCTGGTAGCACAGGTAAGGTTTCAACAGGTTTAGAAATAGTGTTGTACAACATTTACGCTATGATGAACCTGGTAAACAAAATTTTGAGGAATCATCACTTATGGCAGTGTCTAACCTACAAGAATGATCCAATACCCTCACAGAATAAGATAAGGTGTTGACAGGGTAACCAAATAACCGCAAAATGATCCATGATTTCCAAATGAACCGAGCAGCCTACCATTGTAGAAATTCACTACAACAAAAGTATTGAAAAGCTTTTCTCAAGAAAGAAACGAAAGTACTTGTCTCCAATTTCGAGATCGCTTATGGTAAAAGGAAGTGTGGAACCTTTCCAAGGAATACCCTGGAAGAATAAGTGATTTGTCTTGATCGCAGAGGTTTCAGGTAGGTAATGGGATCACACAGAGATCCTAATACTACTAGACTCCTCCAAAACCACAGGGATGCTACTCATGCTAAATACCTAGACCATGCAACAAAACTGAAGCGCATCAAATGCACCATTCGATAACTTGATAGAAGCAGTGTTATATTCTTTCCTCGGTAAGATCAAATACGAAAGAATATCAGGTGATATATATCTATATCTATATATATATATATAACCATAATAAAGGGCATACATCGGATGCACAGACCGTTGACTAGGACTTATTACAGAGTTGTAATACTCGATGATAATCAGAATATAAATAAGTGCAGAATTCATTCATAACATTTGCAGAGTATAACAGGAAAGCCACAACTTATTTTACGAAGAGATCTTACCTAAAACTGGTGCAACCATTAACGTACTGGGTCAAAGATAAAATAACAACGGCAAAGTTTGTTTGCATTCCTATAGCAGGGATCCACCATGTCTTCCTATCGCCCAAATCCGACTGTCTTCTTTCATTGCAGAGAGACTACCAAACTAAGAGATCCGTTGTGTTTCCCCATTGCAGAGACCCCAAAGCATCTCCTGTCCCATAGCTCAACTTTTCTCCATTTGAAATTCCCCAAAAGAGAGCATCCATAGATGCTATCAGATAGCGATTTACCCTGTGAACCCATAACCATTCGAACGGCGAGATGAGGATATGCACACACTCCTGGTTGCAAATGTATTTCCCAACAGAGTATGGTATCAATCCAGTGTCAGATGCTGAGATCGCTCCAAATACCAAACTAATTTTTACCATTGTCGTCAATTTTTCCCCAGCGTTTCACTATCACGTTCTCCTTCGAAGGCAGAGATCACCATCTTCCCCAAAAGCTCCCTCCCCCTCTCTCCAGATCGATTACCTATAATATCCTTTGTTTCTTGGAACATCCGCCCTAGTAACTATAGTAGTTCAAAACTTAAGGAAGACATCATTGCCAAATGGCAGTTACGAAGAGCTTTCCCTGTCCATTAAGGGAACAATATCCTGGAATCCCTTCTAAAGGAAATCTAATATGAATGTGACAGATTTGTTAAACAACCACATCGCTCCAAAAATAGATGCGATTACTTTTGTCATAAAGTAGAAATGCCCAATCAGATTTTCAACACTTTTATGGCGCCCCTCTCTCTTCAGTAGGAAGAAATAATAATAATAAAAATAACTAGGTCTAGACGTTCCTTTTGGGGACTACTTGTACCACCACACTTATGCCTCCTTTAGAGTGAAAGTGGTTGTGGCATGGGTAAACTTTTCTTGAACAAAGTCTTAATTAAATCTTTTTGGTTTTCCTCCTTCCAACTAAAGCTACTAGCTTTAGATTAACATAAGGCGATGGCCTTTTTACTAAAATGTAAAATATTTCTTATTAAGATAAGGTGAATTTCCAATTCCCTTGTATTCCCTCTATAAAGTGGAAACTTGAAAACTTCCCTTTATATTTTAGCTTATGATTTAAGTATACTAAAAATTAATAAGCTAAGCTTTATCAAAACCCATTATTAGGCTTAGTTTAAATTTAGCTTAGGAGGTTTACTTGGGATTTATAACACTCCCTGTTGGAAATGTGATTAAGTGAATTACGTCAAATTATACTTTACACATAAGGCATTATACTAAGCGGTAAGTCGTCAAGGTCGCCTATTTGTTTGTAACGAAAAGGCTATAGTCCTCGACTTACGACATTATACGAAAGTCTTGGTTAATACCCATAGATCCAACCATTATGTCCTACAGGGTCCTAGGCCTTAACGTTTAGATTATCAAGGATTCTCTTGACTTTACCTTTCTGCAATGATTTAGTTGTCGACGCTTAGTTGCACCGTTGCACCTTCTCTTCTCAGTTTACAACTTATAGCTTAGGAAAAGAATTAACGATGTTTTCAAGGTCCACTAGTGGGGCCTTGGCCTTGAGCTCCTCACCAGGGCCTCATAAATAATTTACATTATACATTTATAAATCTTAGAGGGATATTACATCCTCCTCCCCTTAAAAATAACACCGTCCTCAGTGTTCATTATTTTCAGCAGTTTGTCCTCTCTTTTGTAGTCAACCTTTGCTTTTTTTTGTCATCACTGTTTGTCCTCCTTCGCACTTTCATGACTCTTTTTCAAGTCCCTCTCGATCACATTTGCATTTTTCACTACACAACCAGAATTCAAAGAACTGTAAAAACTTATCATCACTTCCATAATCAAACTCATAAATATAAACAATGAGCCATTTTATTGCAGCATATCATTTGCAATTCATGGAATATCTTTAGTCTTTGTTTGTGCTTTTATTATCACAAACACACTTACATCCAGTTCTCTACGAATTGTAGACTGTTTAATTTAATCAACACATCATCATTTGATCCAGGAAATTCTTGCCTAACACCCCAGTGCTCACGCAGCAATCCTTTCGGAGATTTCTTGCCTAACACCACAGTGCTCACACAGCAATACTTTCTTCCATGCATACTAAGCAGCATCCTGCCTCCCGCATATGCATTTTATTATAGTTTGCCTAGGTCTTTACAGCCTGTTGATTCATTTGAGAATCCTGGCGGCTGTCAACTCCCTAATTTTCCAAGGAATGTTTCAGTGCCATTAATTCACTATTACATAATTCCCCTCAAGCCTTCTTGCTTGAATCCCAGAATTTATTTCCCCTCAAGCCTCCTCGCTCGAGTCGAGGAAAATCTCTTTCAATTTATCAATTATTTCGTCATATACATTTTGTAACCATACGATTACTCTGACCCATTTGAGCCTAGATCTTTATTCAATCAATAATTATCAAACTTAAAGAATAAATAACAATTATGATGTGGATCTTAAATCCTCACCCCCTTATTTTACCATGCATAGTATTTATGCTCTTGTTTTTCCACAAGCTCCTCCAAATTTTGACCATCTGCCAAGTTCACCTGTTAGTAACACTTTATAGAAAAAAATCAAATATCGTAAGGTCCTTTTTGTATTCATAAACAAAAAAAATAGGATAATCATCCTTCATCATCATAATTTAAACATTTTTTTTTTATTACTAAGCATATCTAGCTAAATAAAAGGGTTTACCTAATGCCTTGCACATGAAATAACATTCTTCCTATTACGGTCCATGCACATTATGATCACATAACCTTAGATGTTAGCTTTCATCATTTCAACACAATTCTGGTTTTAGTTATACCACTTTTCTTTGTATAGCTTATCATCTTATACAATTAACCGATTGTGAAAAATAAAATATACTTGCGTACCTTATAAGATAACCCAATACTTTGTAAGGGCGACCACATATCTCTCTATTATAAGGCCCTCGTATGTTGAGGTACCTATGTATCCCACATTGACTTGTTGATCGGTGTAAGGAAGTGATGTGCGGAATGTGAAGTTTGCTTGACCACAACATTCAAAGTGTTAGTCATATAAAGTAATTAAATCCTAAGAACAATCTTACCTAGAACGTATGTCCAATCATCACCTTTAAAATCTTAGACATGATTTACTGTTAAGATTACTTCTGATCTACCACCATGGAAGTTCCATGACATTAATGGTTTCTTAACTCATAATGCGAATATAAAACAGCCATCCCCTGCGGCCACATACGTCAGAAAATTTAAATTTAAAGCGTCTTGCTAACTAGTAATCATTTTATGTCGATTCTAGATTTCCAATATCTTTATTCATAATAAAGAACATACTCATTTGAAAATTCTCCACCTCATTTATATGATCATGATGTGAACAACATGATTAACCACCATAGCTTTTATCTTTTAACAAAATAATCACAAAACACAAATCATCATAAATCATGATCACCTCAAGGTATAACTTCTATTACCACTACTCATAGTATCCCAACATCCACCATAAGGGTCAATGAACTAAGGAGATATAAATGAGATCATGCATTCTTTCATTAATTTTAATAACCAACAACTAATAGGATCTAGTAGTGTCTAGCTTAGTTAGTTTACACTTCTTGTGGGAGGTTAGTTTAACATACGTAACCAACCCACAATTTCTAGTTGCTACTTCTGTAATGAGATAGAATTTGTGCTAAGGAGAAAAATCTTAACTTCAATATAGTTATGCTTCCTTAGTGACTAAAGGAATATTTTGAATATTTGACTTTCCTTCGTGTTGACTCCTCCGGCAACATGCACTATTTACAGAATTTACTAGTTATGTCCACAACATCAACTTATCATTTAGAATGACTTTATATATTGAAAGGAACTTGACAGTTCCTAATCATAGTCGGAATGCTAGACCATCTTATTTAGTCCAATATGAACATATATAAAAGAAACTTTAATGGAACCTTAACCCATCTAAGTTTTTTATATTATCCATATGAATTTCATACTTTGAATCACTGACGATTGGATCAATAAAACTCGATTAGTCATATATAGTCAACAAAACGTATCCTAGCGTACTCTGTCAAAAAAAACTTTTGTTGAAACCGAAAGATATCCACTTTCAAGAATAACAATAAAATGTAGAGAAGGTAATAAGTATTTAAACCAATCATCAAATCAACAACTTTAGGAGAGTTCCTCCGCTTAGCATATTCACAACAAGATTATCCCAAGAAATAGGAGTACTACATCTCCTTCCATATAAAATCTCAAATGGACTAAGTCTAGCAGATGCTTGATAATGATTATTGTAAGCAAATTCAGCTAAATGCAAATAATCCTCCCACTTAATTGGTTGATCTTTAACATACATTCTTAACATATCTTCCAAAATATGATTAACCCTTTCAGTCGTTTCGTTAGTTTGTGGATGGAAAGAAGTACTGAAATTTAATTTAGTATTTAGACCTTTAAACAATGTTGTCCAAAAATTTCCAGTAAACTTGGAATCTCGATCATAAATAATTACCTTTGGAATCCCGTGTAAGCGAAAGATTTGCTTCATAAATACATTTGCAATGTTAGCGGCTTTAAAAGTAGTTTTAACAGGAATAAAATGAACATATTTACTAAGTTTATCCACAACCACCATTATTGAGTCATTTTGTTTCTGATTCTTAGGTAAACCTGTTATAAAATCAATACTTATAATTTCCCATTTCCATTCTGGAATTGGCAATGGCTGCAATAGGCCAGCTGGGTGTTGATGTTCATCCTTAATTGTCTGACATTCAAAACACCTAGCTATGTATTCAGCCATCTCATTCTTCATGTTGGGCCAAAAGTAATCCTTCCTTAACATAGTTATCATTTTCTGATAACCTGGATGTCCCGAATAAGGACTTTTATGTACTTCATCCAAAATCAACAGTTTAACTTTTGACACATTAGGTACATAAATTATGTTTTTATAAGTCACTAAGCCTTTTTCATTAATGTTGTAATATGTTATTAAATTTTCAGATAAATTTCCAGCAACTTTATCATGCAATTTTTGATAATTTTCATCTTGCTTAATTCCTTCTTCGCTCTGATTTTCCAGATCTGTCTTAAATGTGTTGATTGCTGCCACAAGACTTAATTTGGCATTTTTGCTCAAGGCATTGGCAACTTTGTTTTATTTACCCTTAATGTGTTGAATCTCGAAATCGTACTCGCTAAGGAAAGCTATACACCTAGCTTTCCTTGCGTTAAGATTTGTTTGATCCAACAAGTATTTTAATCCTTTATTGTCTGTCATTAATGTAAACTTTCTTCCAATCAAGTGATGGCGCCACATTTTTAGTGCATGTATCACGGCTTCCAGCTCTAGATGATAAGTTGCGTAGTTCTTTTCGTGGATTTTTAACTTCCTTGGCTCATAAGCAATAACATGACCTTCTTGAGTTAAGACCCCACCAAGTCCATCGTTGCATGCATCAGTGCATACAACGAAGTCTTTATTAGGATCAACAATTTTTAATATAGGTGTTGTTGTTAGTAACTTTTTTAACTTCTTAAACCTCTCTTCGCATTTTTTAACCTAGACAAATTTATTTCCCTTCTTCTGCAAGGAAGTGATGGGATTCGCAATTCTGGAGAATCCTTCAATAAACTTTCTGTAGTAACCCGTTATCACCATAAATGACTATATGTCAGTTACGTCTTTATGGACAGACCACTCGTTAGTTACTATTATTTTATCTGGGTCGACAAAAATTCCGTCTTTCGATATTATATGACCTAAGTACTATATTTTATCTTTATAAAAGTCACATTTAGTAAACTTAGCGTAAATATGATGTTCTCTTAAAACTTGCATAATTATTCTTAAGTGTTCATCGTGTTCTTCTTTAGTTTTTGAATAAATTAGAATATCATCAATGAACACAATTACAAACTTATCTAGGTAGTTATGTAGAACATTATTTATTAAACAAATGAACACTACCGGTGCGCTAGTTAGCCCAAAAGGCATAACTACGAACTCATAGTGTCCATAACAAGTTTTGAAAGCAGTTTTGAATATGTCTTCATCATTTATTCTAACTTGATGATATCCATACCTTAAGTCAATTTGAGTGAATATCTCTGCTCCACGTACCTGATCGATTAGATCATCAATGCGGGGCAAGGGATATCGATTCTTAATTGTCATTTTATTAAGTTGGCGGTAATTGATGCACAATCGCAAGATTTCGTCCTTCTTTTTAACAAAGATAACCGGTTATCCCCAAGGAGACACACTTGGCCTTATGTAGTCTTTATCTATTAATTCTTTTAGCTGAGATTTTAATTCACTTAACTCCAGAATATTCATTCTGTAGGGAGCCTTTGAGTTTGGTACCTCACCCGGTACTAACTCAATGGTGAAATCCAGTTCTCTTTTCAGAGGTAGTCCTGGAATTTATTCCGGGAATACATCAAAAAAGTCCCTAAGGATGGGTATATCTTCAAGTTTTAACTTATCTTATTTAGATGAACATTCGTTATTAATCACATTTACGGCAAACACTTTACAGCCCTTTCTTACAGCTTTCTTTACTTGTAGAGCCGAAATTTGTCTTACAAATGTTTTCCTAGGAATTCCTTTTACTATTTCAGTTTCTCCTTCGTTATTCAAGCAAGTAAAAGACTTCTCATAACAGTTAAGTACTACTCTATGTTGTTCAAGCCAGTCCATGCCAATCAATACACCATATGACCCTAATGGAAAAACATTCAATTTAACTTTTGTTTTCATCTGACTCGTAAGTAAATCACAATTCTTGACAAATGCAGTAACTTTTCTTTTAGTGCCTGTTGCTAGCTGAACTAACCATGAATTATCAAATTTGTCTACCTTTAACTTGCAACTTTTTACTAAATCAGGTGAAATGTAACTCAATTTTGCACCTGGATCTATTAAAATTGAAATAGATTTGTTTTGTATCATACCTTCGATCTTGACCATAGAAGTTTGATGGTCTGCTTGTCAATTTTCCAGCGCTGCATTAATCATGTGCATTTCTCTTGCTACAGCACCAACTGTCGGTTCCGCTTGTATGGTGTGAATGTTGTTGACTGTCTTTCTTCTGAGTGGGAAGTTTTCTCTGGTATGTGGTCCATTGCAGTCAAAACACTTCAAAGGTGGCCTCTGTTCAACATTTTCCATGTTGTTATTATTATTAGGCACATTCCTTGCAGTAGAAAAATTCTGTGGGGCATTACCTCTATAATTATTATTATTCTGAAAATTTCCGTTATTGAAATTTTTATTATTCCCAAAATTTTTAAAATTAAAAGTCTTCTTCTTATGCTCGTAATTACTTGATTTATTACTCCTCCAATTCGATACACCTTCTCTTCTCTTATTCTGTTCAAAACAGAAATTAGTGTTCCTCATGGCTTCTTCAAGAGTTGAAGGGTTATCATATTCAATTCTATCCTTTATGTTGAAGGGTTATCGTATTCAATTTTGTCCTTTATGTTAAAGGGTACGTAGCTTAGAAATATTTGTATCTTAGGTTTTTCTTCAGCTAGGTAAGGTACATACCTTAACAAGCTAAGAAATTTGCTACATAACTCCTTCATATTCATAGAACCCATCTTTAAATCATAAAATTCCTTTGATTTATCTTCGCAATAATGTTCGGATAAAAACTTTTTCTTGAACATTTTCTTAAATACACTCCATTTTATGTTCTTATCTTTAAGACTTTTAACTCTTTTGATATATTTCCACCAAATGTCTGTCCTTCCGGTCATATTGTATATGGCCATCTTAACTTTTAATTGAGATGAGTAATTATAAGTCTGAAAATATTTCTTCATTCCGGACAGCCATGCTTTAGTTGCCTCTCCCTTTTCATTTTCACCATTAAAAGTTGGAGGTTTTATCTTTTTAAATTCTCCTGAAATTTGTTCATAATTTTTACGTCTCTTTTTAGGACCACAGTCACTATCACTACTGTCCTCATAAAAATTATATTTTCTGCAATAAGTTTTATCATCCAATTCAAAAGAAGAAGAGTTACTTTTAGTTTTATAATACTTCATTTTCTTATCTCTGTGTTTGTAGGACATTGTTCCCGATTCAGTTTTTACTTCTCTTCTTTTATCTTTTTCATCTTGATGGTACTTTTCCAGTAGAATCTGATTTAATTCTTCTCGTTCTCTTAAAATTGTTTCGTTTTCTTCCTTAACACTTCTTATTTCATTTTTTAAATCCTTAACAGTACGTAACAATTCAGATGATTGGTCATTTAGTTCTACGTAGATTTCTTCATTAGTATTTTCATGTTCATTATTATTATGTTCATTATGAGGAGATCTGTCATCTCCTAATTCTTTAGATATGTCCATACCTGCAAATTAAACGTCAAGATGTTCTGTACAGAAACAAATTTAAATAAAAGTTAGTAACTAAATTTTTTGTATTCAGTTTTTTGTTTTTGCGCGCGTGAGCCTATTTCAGGCCTAGAGTTTGAACGCGCGCTCTGATACCACATCTAACATCCTGAAAATCACAAAAATTTAAACATTTTCAAGGTAGCATTAAATGCTATAATTGTCGTGAGAAGTATAATAAATGTTTGTTTGTTTAATTACTCATCACAATGTACTAACCATGTTACATCGATTATGTGTGTGTAAAGTAATTCAAACTGTGCATCGTGTGTTTATATCTATAGTATACTAATGTTGGCTATTGTTACTACAATACATGCAACCTAGATCATTCATACTTTCTTATACAGCTGTCGATACTTTTATAGACTTTGATGATGAATTCGTTTTATGTGCTAACTGTTTCCTTTTCTTGTTGATGATGAAGGGGTCCTATGGGTACCCTGAGGCTTACTTAGCTATTTTAGCTAAAGCATCTGAATGTTCTGTCGCAGATTACAGGTAAGAGAAATAGTGTTTCGAAAGTGAATACGAAGATCCTATTTATCGTCAGTTAGCTTGCAAGTTAAAAATAGGGTACCTGAAAACATTCCAGGGTGAGATCTATTTCGTTTGTTTCTTCAACAATATTCTGTAATAAGTTGTGTAAATAACTTCATAGTCATTACACTCTATTCTCAGCATTTATATTATTTGCATTACACATGTAGTTGTATAATGTTGAAAGTATTGTGCATAGAGATCAGTGTGTAAATGTTTTACATCCTATACCCAAGAATTACAATATGTATTCGACTACCTATGGTAATAGGATCGTATTCTATCTCTAAAGTATTTTATTTAATTTCTAAGCCTATCTTCTGATATGTGCACTATATGCATAACTTATTTGATAGTGTTATTATGGAAATTTAACAATGTCTATAGTTGTAGATTATACTATACCATTTATAATGCTAGGGCATTGTCATTTTAACTATGCAATGGTTGATATGCGCTTAAAGGTCTTATTTCCATATACAAAAAAGTTTGAATTCAAAACTATGATCCATGTAATACTTTGGTTATTACCTTTGCAAAGATGGTGATTTATAACTATAATATCCTAAGTGTATAAACCTCCCATGTCGACGGTCGAGGTCTTATCTTGGTCATAAAAACAAAGGCGTAACCCTTTGGATAAATTAAAGGATGGTGTTTTGACTTTGGTGTTTGGTGACCTTACCATACTAATAACGAAATATGTTCACCTTATAGGAGGTCGACCCATAAACTGATTGCATGATTGAGCTCACGGTCCTATGTACTTGTGGTAGCTGTGGTTAATAAAGTGTAATAAAGGCATGAATGGTGGAGTGTCTAATAGCATTCCAGTGGCAGGTCTTCACGTGGTCTCCTTGGTCATGGTGCCAACCCTAACTACTTTTGGTTTACCTTGACAATGGCATAACGCTTTGCATTCATTTTTGTTAAGGCGTGGAGTGTTGGAGAGGCCGACAGGCGTGCAGGTCTTTAGGGTTTCAAGAATCGGTTTTGAAGGCACCTTCCTCAGGTTTGATACTGTGACCTGTAGGGGAAGAACTATCACTACTAGGTGTTTTAAGAGACAAGCCAGTACTGTAATGAGTATTGCTGCATTTTTTTTAGTGGTTTGAATGAGGGATTATCGTCGGTTGCAGGAGTACTCGGTTTTGATCCACGGTTCTTTGAAAAGGTAATGTCCCTTATTCCTCTCTTGATATTTCATAATGTTGCATTTTTCAATATTTTATTTGAAGTTTCAAGCCTTTCTTTTAACCACACTGTTGTAATGTATGGCAGGTGCTTCTCGGTTTGGTTGTTGAAGGATACAATGCAAGTGTGGGAAGCTTACGAAGCCTAGTAAGCCTCGGTGGTTTCCTGTAGATTTCAATTTGACAACTGTTGGTTCTTAATTGGTTTTAGCCGAAGCTTTGGTCTTTGTGGTTTAGGTGTATATTACACTATCATTTGTAAAGTTTAAAAGCTATTTGGAAAGTGTAGGGAGGAATTGCATCCTCGGCCTACTTTTTCGTTGATTCTACCACGTTTCACTGTGTATTGTTTTGTTGAAAAAATGTAACATCTATGTGGAAAGTGTTTCAACCCAGGACAGTTTGATTAATGAGAAAGGTTATGGTATTTGGATACTATATGTTGTTTAATGAAGACTGTGCCTAAGAGCAATGCTCCTGGAAGCCAATGTTATTTTGTTTAAATGATGTTTAATATATAATGACAAAGGAAACTGCCCATTCCTGAATGTTTGCAACATGTTGAATTTTTGTTTAAGGGTCGGGAGCCGAAATGGCTAAATGTCCACTTGTTTGTAGTTTCAAACCCTAACTCTCGTTTTTGTAAAAAGATGATTTCGAAAGGTTTTGGGCTTTGCAAAAACCGAGACCTAGTTTTCGTATGTCTCTTTCGTTCCTTCAAATGATGAGTTGTTATCTTAAGTGTGCTTGAAAATGTGGAATTGTATTGTTGTCAATGTGGTCTCTACGTTTAGGTTTAACTTGTACTGGGTATGGCTATTTTGTTTCTAAATTTGCACAAGGGCGATAAGCCATAATTAAAACCATGTCATAGTGAAATTTGATGTTTAGGAAAGGTTTAAGGTCTTTCGGCCATGAGGCTGGTTATGAACCCTTTTCAGTGCTAAGAGATATTTTAATTGTCTTTACTATGTAAATGATAAGGGTTTTGAATGAAAACTTGTACCTATAGGGTTTCATGAAATCGAGTTCTGTCTTTTTATTTCCGAATTGATAAGAAAAGTCAACTCATTTTAAAGAGAATTTAAAAGTGTTTGAGACTTAGGACTGTAACATCCTGGAAATTTTTTTAAAGTAGCATTAAATGTTGTACTTTATAATGCGGAAATAAAATAAATGCTAATCTTCTTAACTAATAACAAAATGATAACAACAATTCGTACTTCTTAAAAAAATTTACGACATTAGTTTTGCTTGTGTTAGTTGTAATCTATATGTTGTAATTAAGTTTATCTGTTGATAAAGTTTTCATGACAAAGTACTCACAGTTGCTCTTGGATGATGACAAAGGGGTCCTATGAGGTACCCTGAGGTTTACTTAGCTATGTTAGCTAAAGAATTTGGACCTGTTTCTTTGCACAGGTAAACAAGTAAGAGTATTACGACAATTTCAAAAGTTATAAGCAATTCTAATTAAGTTTTCAGTTAGTCGTCAATGATTTATGTAACTCTTAAGTACTTCCTTGCAAGAGAGTTAATAATGGTATGAACTTCTGTCCTATTTCTGTAAGTGTTACTTTGACCATACTTACAAGTTGCAGTAGTCGTAACTAAAATATCTATACTATCCTCTTTAGTGAATCGTCAAGGAAGAGATAATTATACTATGAATTCTCAATTATGTGCTAGATTACATATTATAAGTGCTATTAGAATCTTGTCATCATTTCTCCATTTTGCAAAGAGTGGTATTATCATGTACACTTATTATGTGAATAATTCAACTTATATGCCGCTCTACATTAAAGAAACATGAGCCAAATTTTATTTAAATACGTGGATTAGATTGAAATCATAACTATAGTAGATTATGCATTTCTCAATTTATAATTCATGAAAACTCATATTAATATAAGAAGGTTTTCTATAATACTACTATCATAATTAAAATGATATTATTGCAATACTATAGGATCTAGACCTTTCTAATTTAATAAAAATACGTTGTAATATGCTATGCAATGTGAACAAATAATATGATGTGCATAACAATGAAATATAAACTATACACTAAGTATCACAAACCTTCTATGAAATGCGACCTTCGTCAATTTGATAAATATATGCAATGTATATAAACCATGCATTCGATTGATAAAACATTGGAAATGAAATCGATTATATGTGGTAACCCTAAGTCATTGTATTGACATATAATAATTGACAGGGTATTGAATGTAATGGTGTTAACGTGTTGACAGACTGTCGAAACCGGTAGTAGCATTAAAATCATCTCCCTATTGTGTTGAGTGGAATCTTTGTGGGTGTCATCGAGGTTGTTGTTCTTGTGATAGTAATTCCAAACACTTACCAATACGTCGAGCTGTACACTACTTTGTCCCTTGGTCTACTGAACTGGCATCGTGGTGGATGTGATAATAAATATGGAATTCAAGGTGGTTGTTGCTCGAACTTCGACGTGCCTGGTTGGCATCATCTCCATCATTGATCTCATATGATATGGGGCTTTAAACTGAAACCCTAGTTCTTTGTTATGATTTGCATTGAGTTGGTTTCTTGGCCTTCATTTCGCTTTGGTGTGGTAAGGTGGAGAGGCCAACCGCCTGCTACAATGTAGGGTTTGGTAGTTATGGTTCGGAGGACTCCTTCCTCGAGTTCGATCCCTTGACCGATTGGGAAAACTTAAAAGTTGTAGGTGTTTGTTTTTCTTGAGGAGCTGAGCTACCATGTAGCCCTCGAAGATGTTTTAGGAAGTAAATTTCAGGTTCTTCTATTAGTCTTTGAAAGTGAAGTTTGAACTAGAGATCGATTCTCTTGTAAGACGAATAGCAAGTGATTCTCAGAGTCTGAATCGTCTCTTCGCTGCATTTTCTAGATGGATCCACCATTCTCATTTGCTTAAGGTGTCTCTTACTATAGAAGCTGAATTCTTAAGGTAATGTTTCAGTCAAAGAGCAAAATAATGATATTTGTGTTGTTCCAAGTTAAAACTCTGCGTTTTCTTCGTTTAACCTCTCGATGATTTATGTGGCAGGTTTAACTTCGTCGAATGGTTACTGGCTTTGAAATCTTGGTGGAAACTGCTACTCAACCACCTGGTAAGCCTCGATGGTTCTAAACCCTCGTAGGTACTTCTAGCACAGTTTGGTCGATGCTTATTATTTGACGAGAGTTGTATTTGATTCCTGGAAAAGGTTTTTGGCCAGTGTTTGTGACTTTGAAAGCCAAATGTTAATTGCTCAGAAGTTGGGATTCTCGACTTGTCTTGTTACTCTGCTTTGCAGCATTTTGCTGTAACTTCTAAAGAAATGTAACTTGTTTAAGATGTAATTACTAAAGGGATGAACCCTCGATCAATTTCATGGAATTACAGTGTTTAAGAAAACTACAATAATAGTTTCATAATGGTTTCTATGTTTATATAAATCAATAATTTGACTATATAGCACAATATTGATATTGGCTAAGAGCCGTGGCTAACTTGTTTCACAACAGAGAAAACCTGTGCTCATAAATTTTAAGTTAAAGTTTTGAATGGTGATAAGAGACTGAGTTGTTGGTATTGAACCCTCACTCAAAGAATATTATGGTGGATAATAATATTCTTGTCTGTAATTGTCTTGTATAGATAGCTATCATATAAAATGATTGTTGAACAATAGTAATGTGTTTGGTTTTTGGAAATCTAATGTAAGGTTTGATGTTTACGTTTTTAATGTTCGGGTACACAGGGTACTACCAAAGGACCGAACACCAAGAGCAACCACTTCACACAAACAGATCACAGATCAACACACCGATGTTTTAACGTGGTTTAAACCCTCTTGAGGGAAACACTCCACGGCCCCGGCCAAATAGCTTCTACGGGACAATTTATTATGCAAAGAAAGAAAGTTACAATGAGCTTCTCATAATCGATCAACTAAACAATGACCCTCCATGCTCTTTAAATAGAGATTATGGACCAATCGGGTGTTAAGCCACGGATCAAGGTTAGGTTTGATCTAAGAGAAGTTGAGCCGTCGGATCACTCTATGTCGGAAACATATTGTGACCGTCGGATTAAGTATTTACAAATGCATACTAATGCATACTAAAGAAACACACTATCCCTAACGGATATATTACACAAGTTGATCTTAACTAACTCCTAAGTGTCTAAATATCCTAACATCCCCCCTTAAGAACAACTTGGGATAGGATTGAAGGATTTACAAAAGTGACACTATTAGGAGAAGGAAGGAGGCATTAGAGCCTATCCCCCCTTAATGACAAGTTCCTGAACTCCTAACATAGATCGAAGTTTAGAAAACTTCGCTTCGGTAAGAGACTTGGTGAAGATGTATGCAACTTGATCATCTGTAGGGCAAAAGAGCACTTCAAGAACACGATCATGAACAAGATTTCTGATGAAGTGCATATGTAGCTCAATGTGCTTGCTGCGTTGATGTAGAACTGGATCTTTGGCAAGCTTGATGGCACTTTGATTGTCGCACCAAAGTGGAGTAGGCTGCTGCTGATCGAATCCAAACTCTGAAAGGATCTGTCGAAGCCATAAAGCTTCCTGACTGGCATTAACTGCTGCTCGATATTCTGCCTCTGCTGAAGAAAGAGCAAGAGCTTGTTGTTTCTTACAAGCCCAAGTAATAGGTCCAGATCCCAGACTGAAAACATAACCTGCAGTAGAATTTTGATCATCAGGATCGTCGGCCCAATCTGAATCAGTGAAACCAACCAACAAAGGTTTCCCCCCTGTACTGTAATGAATCCCAAACTGAACTGTACCTCGAATATATCAAAGTATTCTTTTAGCTGCTTTCCAGTGACTTTCATGAGGTGTCTGCATATAACGGGCAACTCGACCAACGGCAAAGGAAAGGAGTCAAGTATAAAAGACTACCAACAAGCTGACGATACAAGGTGGCATCTACTTCAGGTGAAGTACAAGTGGCAGAAAGTTTGACTCCAGACTGGAAGGGAGAAGGGGCTGGTGTACAATCTTCCATGTGAAAGCGACGAAGAAGGTCACAAGCATACTTAGACTGAGAAAGAAAGATTCCTTCTTTGGTTTGCAGAACTTGGAGACCAAGAAAATAATGCAAATGTCCTAAGTCTGACATTTCAAAGGTTTGTTTAAGACTGGATTTCACATGGGTTATAAGCTTAGGGTCACTACCAGTAAGAATAAGGTCATCAACATATAGAACAAGTATGATGAGATGGTTTCCTACTATCTTGGTATAGACATTGGGGTCAGAATGGCATCTAGAAAAACCAGTGTCAAGGAGAAAGTTATCCATTTTGGCATACCAAGCTCTAGGAGCTTGCTTAAGGCCATATAAGGATTTCTTAAGGCGGCAGATAAGGCTAGAGTTATTCTGAACATAGCCAGGAGGTTGTTCCATGTAAATTTCCTCCTGTAAATCACCATGTAAGAAGGCAGACTTGAAATCCATTTGATGGACTTCCCAGTTGTGTAAGGCTGCAAGGGAAAGAACAAGGCGGATGGAGTTCATTTTGGTGAAGGGAGCAAAGGTTTCATTGTAGTCAATCCCTTCAACTTGGGAAAAACCTTTGGCAACTAACCTTGCCTTAAGTCTTTCAACACTTCCATCTGATGCATACTTAGTTTTGTAGACCCATTTACATCTGACAAGTTTTCTTCCTTTTGGAAGAGGTACAAGATCCCAAGTATCGTTCGCCATTAAGGAACGATATTCTTCATCCATGGCTGCATCCCAATCTGGATTCCTTGAAGCTTCTGCAAAAGTTTCTGGATCATGATTCTCGGAAACTTGAGCCAAAAGAGAAGAGGCTCGCTGAAACTGAGAACGTGTTCGATGTTGATCTCTAGGATCACCGACAAGATCACCAGCTGCTTCACATGTTGAACGGACCCATCAAGGAAGCACTTGTGCTGGTGAAACTGGAGGAACATGAGCAGGCGGAGGTGGATTTTCATCCTTACTGTCATCATCAAAAACTGGAGTTGGAAACCTGTCAAGGAAGTTGGAAGAAGAATAAGAAGGCACAAACGCCGAATCAGGCTCGCAGGCCAAAGATGGCACACTCACCGAGTTAGGCTCGCAGGCCAAGATATTTTCATCAAATTTAACATCTCTTCTAATGATTATAGCATGAGAATGTGGTTGAAGAAGTCTATAACCTTTTACATCTTCAGAATATCCAACAAATATGCACTTTTCACTTTTAGGCTGCAATGCTTTCCGTTTTTCATCCAGAATGTGAGCCCATGCTTCACTACCAAACACATGAAAGTGACTTACATCAGGTTTAATTTTACTCCATGCTTCTTCCGATGTTATACATTGTAATGCTTTTGTGGGGGTGCGATTAACTATGTAATTTGCACAATTTATGGCTTCAGCCCAAAATTGAAGACTTAGTCCCTTAGATTGGATCATACAATTAGCCATTTCTTTTAAAGTGCGGTTCTTCCGCTCAGCTACACCATTTTGTTGTGGTGTATATGGAACAGTGTGCTGTTGTTGGATGCCTTGTTCAGTGCAGAAAGTAGTGAACTGTTTGTTAACATATTCTCCTCCATTGTCAGATCTTAACTTAATAATTTGATGACCAGATTGTTTTTCAACAAGGGCCTTGTAGGACAAGAACATGTTAAATACTTCGCTCTTAAGTTTTAGTAAATAAACCCAAGTGCATCTGGTGTAATCATCAATGAAAGTTAAGAAATATTTGAAACCAGAAAAGGAAGCACATGGAAGAGGACCAACAAGTCACTATGCACAAGCTCCAAGGGAACCGAGGCATGCCAAGAGGCACATTTGTCAAAACTGTCCCGATAATGTTTTTCGAGTACACAACCGGAGCAAACACCATCTCTGCAAGATACCATCGGAAGACCTGTCACCATATTTTCTTTACATAGTTGTTGCAATGAGCGATAATTTAAGTGACCAAATCGCTCATGCCAAAGTTTGCTCAAGTTATCACTATGAGCAACAAAAACTGAAGGGAAAGGTGATGACCCAAAGTTGTTAAACTTGTACAACCTGGTAATATCATCAACAATTCCGGTAGCTAGAACCTGTTGAGGATCTTTAAAATCCCTGATTACAACTTGGTGGGTGTAAAGGTCACAGTTTTACCTTCACCAGAATGAGTGATCTGATAGACTGATAACAAATTGTAGGAAATTCTTGGAACACATAGTACATCACTAAAATGACCATTATCTACTGGAACTGTTCCAGCTCCTACAACACTTAGAGATCTATCATCACCAACAAATATTTGTTTGGTGTTACATTCATGCATAGTAGAAAAGATGGCTTGATCCTTAGCCATATGATAAGATGCTCCAGAATCAATGAGCCATTCATTTGAAGTAGAAGAAGAAGATGCATTATAAGAATAACCAGAAGCACAAAGTGCATGTCCATGAGAGGTAGATTCTGAAGACGAATCTAGGTTGATGTGGTGCTTCTTCATTGCTGCTTCCAAGGCTGCCATCTTTTTGAAACACTTAGATTCATCATGATTATCTTTCCCGCAATAGTTGCAATGATGCTCAGTCTTCTTGCCTTTTGGCTTGGATCCTTTGTCATTTTTTAAAGAAGGAGCTGACTGAGAGGGTTTTGGACCCTTGCTTGACTTATTATTGCGAAAATTTTGTTTCTTGGGAGGCTTGGACTTTTTTTTCTGTTGGGACAATAAGGCTTTCCCAGATGTATCTGCATTGTTGATTATTCCAAGATGAATGAGTTTATCTTGTTCTCTAATCAAGGAATCACAAAAGGATTCAAGACTAGGCTCTTGATAGCTAGCTGCATTCAAGGATGCTTTCATGGAGTAAAATGTAGATACAAAAACAGAATATGCAGGTCCAAGTTTGGAAAGAATATGATAAATGCATTGTTTGTCTTCCCTCTCAATCTTACATTCTGCACATAAGAGCTTGAGAGTTTTGTACTTAGATAAATAATCTTGAATGCATGAAAAGTCACTTGGATTTAAAGAAATCAACTCATTTTCGAGTTGGTGACCTCGAATTTCATTGTGTTTACCAAACACAGTTTCCAACTTGTCCCAAGCAGTATTAGGTTCATCAATTCTAGATATGTGGAATCGCAAATCAGTAGAGATTGACATCCCAATCAATCCACGAGCTTCATCACATCTATTTGCCCATTTTATTTTCTTATCATCATCAGTGGGTTCTTTTTCTTTCCCTGTGGTAATTCTGAAAAGTCCCCTACTTCGTAGAACATCCTCCATACGATATTTCCATGAGAAATAGTTGGAACTGTTAAGTAGAATATCACAATGGGAAGCCATATTTGTAAAGTAATGGCTGTAAAAGCAGAAACCAATAGTCTGGATGTGAAGAGCTCAAAAAAATAGGCGGTTTAAAAAAAAACAGCACTGAAAACTGACTCTGTATGATGAAGTTATGCTTGAACAAAGAAACTGTTGAAGATGTCCCCAATAGTGACGTGGCAGCTAGAGAATGTCCAGCAAAAAAATAAAGTTACAATGAGCTTCTCATAATCGATCAACTAAACAATGACCCTCCATGCTCTTTAAATAGAGATCATGGACCAATCGGGTGTTAAGCCACGGATCAAGGTTAGGTTTGATCTAAGAGAAGTTGAGCCGTCGGATCACTCTATGTCGGAAACATATCGTGACCGTCGGATTAAGTATTTACAAATGCATACTAATGCATACTAAAGAAACACACTATCCCTAACGGATATATTACACAAGTTGATCTTAACTAACTCCTAAGTGTCTAAATATCTTAACAAATAGTAATGTGTTTGGTTTTGGAAATCTGATGTAAGGTTTGATGTTTACGTTTTTAAGTGCTTGGCCTTAAACTGGCTCTATAGTAGTCTTAGGGTTTTTAAATCGAAAACTGTAAATGTTTGCAGACTTTGCAAAAATTAGGATTAGTTTAGCATAACGATGAATGTTATAGAAGGTAATCTGTATTTAGGGTTTCAAAAATACGATGATACATTCTGATACTGAACATGAAATATATTCTTACTATAAGAATCTGGACTACATGAAAAATTAAATGTAATTAAATAAAATGTTGTATAAATATATAAAAATATAGCATTGAATTATCATAGAAATTCTAAGTTGATAATACAGCTATTTTTCAAAAAGTCTAAGTACCAAAATGAGAAAATAATAGAAAGTATTATGAGACTGTGATAATTGTTTTTACTTTAGAGTCCTTTACTGTTTTTGAATGAAATGAAAATAAACGCAGTATATGTATTTTGAAATGAAGTAGGAGTTCTAAAAAGTAAACCCTAGCTTTTTATACAGAATGGAATACTTATTTTCTCACAGAATGTAAAAGAAAAATATTCAAATGCTTGTATTTTGAAATTCTATTTTCTATCCTAACATAATAGAATATACAGTTCAGCTAAACAGTTTAGTCAATAAGTCTTCCTTATCAAACCAGAAAAAGGGTTAGAGGTTTAATTAAACAACTTTGTTCATTCAACTTAAATAAACAAGAGAGAACAGTAGAACTTGATGAATGTAGGAGAAACAAACAATCCAATGAGCCTATTCCAACCAACCTACTCCTGAAGATAGCCAAATTACTTTCCCTAGGACCCCCGAGCCTGTTCACTCAACCACTAGGAAGAAGAATCTGTAGAAGTTTTAGGTCAATAACTGGCAGCAACAATGTAAATCATTCAGTCCTATAGACTTAGCAGTCAAAGAGACCTACACCAACACCTCTAGTTTTCCTTCTCAGAATAATTTCAGCAGACTCACAATGCACTTTCACTTAGCCTCCCTATTCGAATCTCTCACTGATCACCTGATGCACTTGAGGAATTATTTATGCAGAAAATAATGTGGAGCTCCCTGCTCAATTCGAATTGCCTTATCTAGGCTTCCTATGCCTTTTTAGTGGTTAACCTGGTCATTAATGAGCTAACAGCTCTGTTCCACCCACCTGGGGGATAACTCCACAATTTTAAGGGCAGTTGTCCCATAACCAATAGCTAGTGGTGAAATGCAAATGATGACACTTGTCCCATGCCTTCTAAAAGCTTCCATTCCTCCTAGTGGGTTAGTGAACACTCATTTAATTGTTCCCTTTGGTGTTTGTCTCTTGTTTTAATTTATTAAATAATAATATGTTATTACAATCATCATTGACTAGATTTGGTCATAATTACAAAACTTTTGTAATTATAATTTAAACATAATTTTTTTGCAAAAATAATAAATAGTCTCAAAATTTGGGTAGGTGACAAGGACATTTGTCCAAAATAGATGTTGTTATATGTTTGTTCGATATGTTATTAATGATAACATAAGTGCTTAGCAGCTCTGTATTATAGATATGTTTGTTTTCCAACTTTTTCTATCGTTGTTTTAAACTTATAAAGATTGATGACAAGCTATAGTGAAGTTTGGGTATTATAATGTAATAACAGGATGAAAAGAAATGATAAGAGAAAGTATATTATTGACTTGTTGTAAGGAAATAGTTAACCTATAACTAAACCCTAGGTTTTGTGCAGAATAAGAGATGTTTGTTTTATAAAAATATTATAATGTTTGTATAAATTAAGTATTGTTGTATGTTTCTGTGACTGATCAACATAAGATATTTAAATACAAAATGTAGAGAGATTAGAAAATTATAGGAAACATGGTAGAGTTCTATCTATGATAGTTATTCAATCATTTTTTCTATTGCATAACATCATTCTTATCTAATTTTAAACACCCTTCCATGTACTAGAGTACGGTACAAGAATAGTGCATGGAAAAATAGAGGGAAGAAATCTATTCTATCATTTCATATAATATCCTCAACAATTTACAGAATCATAATCAGTTCAAAAGATCAAACATTTACTTATGTATAATGATAACTATTAACATTCAGCGAATAATTTATAAATCAACATTTTTTAAGAAAATAAATTATAGCTACTTACGAAATGAAATAACAGTAGAACCTGCAATTGTAGATAGGGTGGACAAACACCCAAAGAGGCATGTTCCTCCCAACCTTCTCCAGAAGAAGAAGCCAATATCACTTGCTCCTTTGGACCCCCGAGCCTGTTTACTGAACCACTAGGTAGAGGAATCTATGTAGAAGCAAGGCACTCAGGTTGTACTTCCAGCAATCAATGGAGACTTGCAATACACCTCAAAATAAACTCTCTGCACTCAGCAGTAAACTCTGCACTTAGCAGAAGTGGAACATATTTACACTACAAATCAAAACATTGCTTCCCCTCATCGAATATCTTGTGTGCATACAACAGAACCACAAGGTCAATTTTCTCATTAGAAAAAGTGTGAGCCTCTGCTCAAATTCGATAGCTTATAAAGATGCCTAGGTCTTTAGTGGTCAGTTTCCAAATAAATGAGCCTCAAGCGCCAGTCCCATCTTTCATAAACCTTTGACCACACATCAAGAGAGTTTTCCCATAAGAACAACTAGTTACTGAGTTCATGATGCTGCCACTTGTCCATTGCCTTCTACCCCAGATTCCATTCCACCTAGTGGGTCAGTAAACACTCTTTCAACAATCTATTTGGGTGAGTGTCTCCTATTTTATTTTATTAAATAATAAGATTGCGCAATTACAGTAATCCTTGGCCACTTGGCCAAATATTAAACTTTACAATAAAAGTTAAGATAATGTTTTCTTCAAACATAAAATGTTTCAGCAAAGGGGTATGTTACAAGAGTGCGAAAAAATAGAGTTTGCAGAGAAGAGTGCTACATAGAAAAGTGTGATAGGTGAAGTGTTACGAAGTACATCATTACAGAATTCAAGGAGTTGGTGCTTCCTTACAGTTGGAGCTAGAGAATCTAAGGAGTTGGTGCTTCCTTCTAGTTGGTGCACTATAGAATCTAGGGTGTTGGTGCTAGAGAATCTAGGGGGTTGATGCCTCCAACAAGTTGTTTCTTATAAACTTGGAAGATTGGTGTCTCCAACAAATAGGTGTCTCCAAATCATTGAAATCACTATTTATAGAAATAACATATTTCTATCACTCATTAGGTTTCCATGTTAAAATCTTGTGCCTCTTGTATTGTGCATTTTTGTTGATTGTTTCTCAATGTGATTGAAGGATAATGTGAATGGTAAATAATTTTTGGAAGTGTAAAATATGTCCTATAATGATTCACCCCCCCTCTCAGTATAGCTGAACATTCGAACACTGTGAGGGGTTATAACCATTCTATAATCCTTTGGAATTGCTATGAATTGTTTACTATCTACTTCTAGGAATTTACAAGATTCGATGGATTCCTAGTCCAAGTCAATGGGATCAGTTTCTCTAATTGTTTGTCTAACATACAACTATGAAAATAGAACTTGAGAATAGTTTTCATATCAGAATTCTTAAGCACTTCAGTAATCCTTACAAGCTTTTATTTGAAATTATGTTCAATATTAGGCAAGCAAGGAGCCTACATTGCAACTTTGGAGCCGACTTCTTAGTTGTTGTTCGTGAAGCCATACGAATATAGTTTCTCATGGGAGAAACATATTTATCTGTCTCATTCGTGTTCACATTATCATTACCCGAATTCATGTGAAGAATATGGCAGGGATCACAGGGCTTCATAAAAGGCCTCCTAGGGTCTCCAGGTTTCGCAACATGTCATGATTCATCCAAGGAAACATCATAAAACATTAAAATAAATAGTTGAACAAAGAAACAAGATACAGTTGAAATGCTTAGAATTGAAGTCATGAGTGTTTGCCTCTTCCAAGGCATAGAAAAAGAATGGTCCGAGTCACATTTTCAAAAACCAACAATTAGTCCAAAGATAAATCACCCAAGCCAAATGCCTTAGGTCAGTTGTTGCAACCCAAATTTAGGGATTAATATGAAAACAAAACAAAGTAATATTTTCAATTGTTACATCTCTCAGACAGTCAGTTAGCTAGAAGATACAACTCAATTAACTCTGTTGAATCAACATGCCTTACCATGGAAGTTACTTGATTAGCAGATTTGGAAACATTTTCCAGTCCTTGCAATACCATTTTCTGTTGTATATTAGTATTCTTTAGTATGCATGGGTCAGTTGCGATTTACTGTCTCATATGTTGTAACAAATGCTCTACTAGGGCCTAAGGGAGGATTTGCTTGCTGGCATTGCTTGGGATTGTGTGTAGCCTGTGATGACAACCTCTATTGTTCTTACTTAATTAGCTTCATAATAATAGTCATAACATTTGCTTGCTGGCATTTCTTGGGATTGTGTGTAGCCAGTGATGACAACCTCTATTGTTCTTACTTAATTAGCTTCATAATCATAGTCATAACCTATGTTGGTGTTCTTGCTTAATCAAGTGCATAAGCATAGTCATTGGCTTATTACTACTTATGCATAAGCATAGTCAAAGCAACTGAGCTATTCGTCTACAATCATAACAAGAAGGTGGAGAATCAAACCATTTGAGAGTATATTCAAATAATCTATATCACGGAAATAGAATAATTTGTTTGATGTTTGAGCATCTTTTTGTTGAGAGAAATGATTTTATATAAGAAAATTTCCCCATGACATATGTTAGTAATGTTTGTTCTCCACTACCCACAGAGGTAGAGTAATTGGTAATGAGAAGTTTTAAATGGAAGGTCACAAGTTCAAATGCAAGTGGGTTCTTACTTTAAAAAAAAAGGTTTTTTCTCCACTAGAACTAAGCTAGCTATCATTTTTAACCATTAACCCTTTCTATTGGGATACCCAAATGTCTTACTATGCCAATATATAATCATTATAAGTTATACAAAAAAATTATGAACCATTTTTATATATTGAAACCTTCTTTTTTATCTTGGAGGGGAAAAACATTTAAATGATTAAATGTGCAAGCTTCTCTTTAGCATACCTGCAAAATCTGCAATCCAAATATACACAAACAAACAAACTCCAAAAAAAATCCCATAGAAACATCTAACTATCGATTAGAGAGAAGAATAATTCCCTCCGATGTTGTTTAGTCCCCAAAAGTAGTGTCCATATCTGTGGCCCCATATGCATTTACCTTAAAAGGTACTCACACTTTTCTAGATGTAGTGGACTTCTTATCGTTAATATTTGTAGAGCCACTCACATGTACAATATCTTTAGGAACTCTTTCCATGATCTCTAACACGGGAATCTACAAATTTTCCATTGTCATCCCCTCTAATATAATAGGTTCTTGCTTATATAGATTATTTCTTTGATACGTCAGACTTGTTCTTGGCATATTAAGCATTGGATGTTCTGAAAGGAGGCATTTAAACTGAATGACAACAAAAACAAAATTTTAAAATTCTATCAAACAAATCAAAATATTCGTGGATATGCATATTTTTGGAAAAATACATCTTATATTTAATTATGCTTACAAAGATACATTAGACAATCTTATATAATTGGAAAAAAGAAGAGACATGTGATTTATCCCTCCCAACATTAATTTCACTTTTTCATTATACATTTCTATTACAATTCATATTATTCTCCCCTAATGTGTGTGTTGGCACTCATTTCAAGGGAGTCCAACTCTTTTCTAAAGATACATATCCCAACAGGACATTGGCTAAAGTATGATCTATAAATCAATGGATAGACATATTTCCTTGAAAATAATCTATTTCACATCTTTTAAAATTTAAGTATACAAACTAGTTATCTTCTTCATTATAACATTATGTTAAATATTGAATTATTCTACCATGGTTTAATTCATATGGTGACAAGTGAATAGTGTAAACAACCCAACATAAATATGACATTTCACTAAGCAAACCATTTGCAAAGTTACAATGGTGTCCAACTCAATGAGAATCCCAAGACCATAGACCAAACAATCATCATCTTCCACAAACTTAGTTACACTCGTATGGATACCTTCAATGCAATTATACATACAAAAGAAAACACACCAATACATAATTACTTTTAGTGACTATGAAAAATATTTAAATTTGCAGAACAAGAAAAATATTTAATTTTTCCACCAAATTTTTGAAGAACAAATGAAAAAACAAACCACCTTAGTGATAAACATAGGACATGAGAGGAGTTTGGTGATAAACCACCTAGAAACAAAAAAAGTATGGACAGTATGGACAGTGTTGATCCTATAAAGTAATCTCCTAGAAGAATGCATCATCAATTAATGCTCGAGAGTTGAATTGGATAAGTTTACCAATAGATAGGTTTTTTATGCTTGGGAGTTGAGAAAATGGGAAAACCCATTAGTAATAACTTGCAAGAAAGTATTAAAAGTTTGTACCATCTTTTGGAAAATGAACACAATCACTATTACCATTTAATTCCTCACTGTTTCTAAGTTCTGTTTACCTAGGTGACATGCTCAATTATTTTAAGGTTACTGATCTTGTAATGTAATGTCCTAGAAGAATACCTCACCATTTTAAGAGTCCAGACTCAAGCAAAAGTTGAGTTGGAAAAGTTTAGTGTAGCTAGATTTGTTATGCTTGTGCTAATGAACAAATGGGGCAATATCTGCAAGCAATGTTGAACATGTCAAGAATGGGGTACTTCTCTAAGTCCACCAAAATGTAAATTGCTAACTCCAAATATGTGATATAAGCAATGATGATGATCAAGTCGCAGCCTTAATGATGACGATCAAAGCCTTACTATATTGCATAGTAAAAGGGATCCTCAAATAAAACTCTGCATGTTAAATGGATCTAAGTAGTTATTTAGTATCTTAGTAAGGATGGAAAATTTTATTTTTGGCAAAGAGTATTGTGCAATAATTTGAAAAAAAGTTCAATAGGCTCAAAATGCATGAGTGAAGTCAGTTGTTTCTAATTTCAATACAGTTATCACAACCACCAATTTATACATATTGTTAAGGTAAAAAATGGATGGTTGTTAGATTTACCAATGGTAGTTCAGTCATTCTTCAGTAAGGCGTGGAGGAACTCCAATGCTTAGATACATTTCATTAATCTGAACTAGCTAAGAAACTAAGTTACCATTGTAATATCCCGAAGTTTGGACTAAATACTTTCTTGTTATTATATTGGGCCATATCCCCAGCACATATGTTATATTCTAAGTATTGGGCATAAGCCCTAGCACCTATGACTTATTTTTTTATATTGACATATTGAGCATGGATCGTGACTGACTTCTTTACTTGAATGTATACTCGGCAAAGAGGCCCTAATGTTTTGATGATGTGTTTCTGATTTGATATGGTTACAAAAGCTAATATACTGAGATGATCTTTTCTTACTTACTGTGCAGAGTTATGACGTTTACATGATTTGATTTATGAGTGTGTTGAACGTGGACTCAGAAACACACATATAACCTACGTATTGGGCATAAGCTCGGATGTACCTAGAAGAATGTTTATTGTACTGGGAGTAAGCCCTCAGGTACATTGAGTGTTGGGCAAAGCCCTGGAGCACTCCAAGCTTGATAACGAATACCGGATCCGAGGAAACATAAATATTCTAGATGTGCCTCACAACCACATTCTAGCACTAGTGTTGAGCAGAGGCTCTGGAATTGCACTAGAGTAACGCCCATGTGAGAGTGTTGAGTTAAAAAGCTTTGAAGAGCACTTGGGGTTACTGAATCTCAAAGTGTTAAGTCAGAAAGACTCTGAAGAGCAGTTTTATCACATTTATTTAATTTGATTAAATGATTCATCTTTTATCTATCATCACCTACTACGGGAACTACCATGTTAAACGAGGGAATCCGACATGAAAGAGAGAGACTAGAGGTGCCTATGCGAGCTTACCGAAAGACCCTCCAAAAGAAGTGGACCTTACCCTTAAAAAGTTGTTAAACAAAGTATCTTGTGAAGATACAAGATTAAATATTATTATTATTAAGAATTCAAATAAATAATGATGTGTTTATTTATGTTTAAAAGACATTCATTGCATATGGTTTATGCATAGTGGGATGCCATATTATTCTCATTTTTATTATTATTATTATTATTATCATTTTTATTATTTTTATTATAAATAATGTATTAATAGTTAAGTAAAATATAATTATTATTATGATAATTATTGTTATTATAATTATTATGAAAAGTTTAAATTAAAATCACTCTTAGTTCAAACAAAGGAAAATTTCTAGTTCAAGAGGACTACTTAGTAAGTAAATAATATCTTTTAAATAAAAATTAATTATTTAATTTAAAGAAACTCATTATTCCAACAATCCTAATTCAAGACTCCCCTACTTAAAGAGGGCATATCCTAAGTTTTGGGGATCATCTTCTTCTTCATTATCAGTTTTCTCTATGGTAATCAAAGGGAAGACATCTGCTCCAAGAAACTGAACTAGCAACAACCCTAGGTCATCTATCTCTTTTGCATGTTGGAATCTAGCTCTCGGGGATCCATACAGAACCACGAACGGTTGTAGGATCATGATTGGGAGGAACACGGTAGCCCCAAAGTTATCAAGCCTAAGGCAATCATTCTAACAAGTTACCAACATACAACAGGCTCTACATTAACTATTGTTGAGTGTGCAGGTTTCTACACGAAGGAATCAAGTGCCAAGCAGCTAGGTTTCTACAGGAAGGGACCAAGTACTCAAGGAGCCAGGTATGGAGTATTTAATGTTTCAAATAAAATAAATACTGCAACATTGTTTTCATTACCCATATTATCAAATTCGAGGTTTTGCCCAGAACCCAGTGGAGGGTCTAGCAAGTCTAGCCAAGCTAGCCTTTGCTACACAACTTATATTGCCTTCTAGGTTAGGATTATTATAATTTCCTGCTTATAGGTATATGTTTTTTATGTTTGAATCTTATTCCTTTAGTATACGTTTATTTTTTTCTGTTTGAATCGTATTCGATTATTCGTAGTGCAAGGTTTCGCCTATACCTGTCAGTTCTTTTACATTATTACCCTGTTTATACTGTAAACATTACCAATTAGAATTAAAAACGAGACATCAAAACTTTGAGCTACACTACTCATTTAAATTATCAAACATCTCTACGATAGCAACCTTTAGTCAAACTTTACATCTAAACGCATCAAGTATTGCAAAGAGATTTGTATTCAAAATATAGATTCACATACAACTCAAATAGTATTCTGGAATTTTAAAATAGGGTTCAACTCCCAAGTTTCATGGGTCAAACCCCATCCCCAATCGAAGTGCGCATCATATCAAACCAGATTTATTGAATACACAACAACCATACATTTATTCTACTCTAGATAAACATTCACCCTTGTAAACAGGAAAGTAGAATTTCATAGGAAGAATTGGGATTCCATTATTTAAAAACTTCCAGAAGTCAAACGCAATCGATACAGCAGGCACACTTCAACAACCATAAGTTGTTTCCACTTTAATGTCACAACCACAAACATAGCACACTTACGAAGGTCACGACTACACACGAGAGGCAGGCTTAAATTACTTTTTAAATCTTAAAACCCTGACAGGATCAAGGATCGAATATCACAGCAAAACGATAGGCGTCTCATACTTTTCGAATTAAAAACCACAGGTCGGATATCAAACCCGGGGAACAACTCAAATGCCCAAGTCACATTTAAACAACTAGACAACGGACAGGAGTATCATCGACATCAACAATTACATGAAATTCCCATTTAGCAGCAGAAGTTACTGTTTTGCAGGTTGAAAGCACAACAGTATACACACACCCATAATTTCTCTTATTAAGAAAAACATAAGGGTCTATTTTCACATTGCAAACAGTAAACCGAGATCCACAAAAAAATTACAGGGAACAAAATATTCTTTCAAAACCCATATTTACATAGGCCCGAATACATTGAAGGCAACCCAGGCCAAATCATTAAAACCATACTGCAAGTATAGAAACAAGTTCAACGCATCGAAATAATATTTTCAACGACATTCCAAATGCCAGGGTCAAGCCAAAGGTGACCCCCCCCCTCGAGACTTCAAAACCTGAGTGAACCAAGGGCATCACAAAGTCTGGCCATTACAAACTTATCAAAACTGAGACACGTAGGTGTGAGAAATTGAAAGAACCCAGGACTTACCACTTCACGCCTCATGTAGTTCGTATTGCCTCCCTTCTGGAAACAACGTAGGGAGCCACATCATACCTGCCAACGGAAAACAACCAAAAGAGTTAGGATCTGAACATTTGAAGTAATGTGGGTTTAGAAACTGAAATGTTGCACTGTTAACAATGAAAGTGCTTACCTGTAGATGGCTCTGCTTCGTCGTCTCCATGACCACCAACGATACCCTGGCCATGAGCCTCGCTCTGGCCACGAGTAATTCTTCACCAGCGAACTAGAACTCCCTCTCAGCGAAATGACAAACCTTGGTAAACCCTCATTACAACCCTTAGCACAACTGGCCAAAGGCCACGTGACAGCCATGTGCGCATTTAATACAACCCAACTACCCCGATGAGGCCCAAATACGAATTACAAACTATATAGTATAGTTTTGTGAGTTCAAGCGTTTGAAAAATCATCACTAGGATAAAGACTTCAAACCTTTTCATGTTAGTACAAAATGGTGTTTTCACCTTGAGAGCATTCTTTTCTTTACACAATAGAATTACTCAAATGTTGGCCACCGAAGAACACCTGCAAGGGGTTGATGAATATTTATGCATTAGCGAAAGAGTAATCCAACCCCAAAGTACTTCAAACATTCACACGGTACTTCTCGGCGACTCCGCTAGGAGTGCTTAAATTAACCCCAAAGTTTCAAGGTAATCCAACTTCACTCATCAAGTTCATCAAACCTGAGGATTAACATTCGAACAATTGAGATTTTAAAACATACATTTAAAACCCACAAGAAGCAAAGAGACTGCTAGTATTATCTCATGACTAAACTCTGCAATCATACTCAACATAATCACTTCCGCATCGACAAGCATGACCGATGAGAACTACCTTGTTAGAAATTCTCCCAAACACTTAGCTACTGAATGCAAGTACCGATACCTTTTTATAGCACTGAAGTTGTTTCATAAATTATAATTGGTGTTAGGCAAATTGGCAAGGTAAAAGACTTTTTTTTTTTTCTCTATTATTTGTAGGGACATTACAACCATTCTGGAAGACTTGCATTGAATTGTTTATTGAAGAACCATTAAAACTATTGTAATGTTTATTTAACAAATTTGTGGACCTCAGTTACTTGTCAATTTACTTTAAGTTATTATGTGAAATGGTTATATTTTGATTTTGCATTGTAAAAGTTCAGGATTCAAAACCAATTCCATGCTTAATAGTCACCCACAATCCCATCATGACTAGGGAGGTCGGCACTGGCTGCTCTCGAATTTTCAGCCATCCTGGTTTATCTGCTTATGATTTCACTCATAGTTGTTCCGGTGGACATGGATGTCTACCACTATTTCAAATGATAGTGTCCAAGAGATTAACATGACCCATAGGAAATCTAAATTGAGGTCTTCACATTGATTAGAGAGAAAAAAGATCTTAGCAGCTAAACTCTAATTTTGGTCTTCTATAAATGATCAAGTTAAATAGCAAAAAATATAGCATAAATCCTGGTAGAGAAATAATATATTTTTCTGCGTTTGTCCAAGCCCTAAGAAAGTTCATTTTCTTTAATCCCATTTTACTTGCAGCTTTGCATTCAAGTATTCCTACGCAGAAAGCAAATTTTAAGTAAGACTCACTTCATCTGTTGTTGTAATTTAATTTACAGCATGTTAATCAATCATTAGAAAAACCCTAATATAACTAGCCCAAAAAAGAAAAGAAAAAAAATCATGATCACGTTTACCCGAATTTAAAAGCATCTAGAAAGGGTGAATAAGTAGAATAATGGCATACTGATGCTTGTGACATTGTAGCGTGCGAAATATGAGTCATCGATATGGAGCAAATAATTTGAAAACCAGTTCAGATTTATTGTACGATGGAAATATTTGCGAGGCTTGAATCCCTACAAATTGCATGAAAATCTAATGATTTGGCTACCATTATCATTGTTGTCTCGGTTCTCTCGATGTTAACATCCTAACCTGTATCACACAAACCCTTGTAGCAATTCATATGCTTTGTTCTACTTCAAGTTCTACTACCGTGGGGTGCGGTGAAAAGGACGAGCGGGTGAGGGATTTAGAAAGATCTGAAGCGAGCAAGGTAAGGTTTGTCTGAAGGCAAAGCGTTCGAAACTTCGAATGCTGGCCTAGTGATTATATTACACATTAATGGCGACATGTACTATACAGTAACCAAAAAAGGAACCATCTCATTTTGAAGAGGGAGAACTCCTATGATGATGTATAGAATAATAAAAACTACATAACTTCTATTATGATGTAACGAAATAATAAAACTATATTATTAGTTTTTTAATTTAATTTAGTATTTTTTAGTTCTTTGCTCAAATTTAGTAATGTTTGCTGTGTGGCATTAACATTGGGAGTCCCAACCTTCCTTCTATTAATTGACCACAAGAACCAATTTTTTAATTAAAATTGTCTTTATACTAGTTTTATACTAATATAATTGAATTAATATAATTGAATTTGTATACTAGTTTGAGACTTTTCATTTGAGTATTTTCTTTTATTATGAATTTTTTATTTATTTGAAAATACTTTCCAATTATTATAATTCGTCACTCCTTTTATCATATTATTTAGTGAATATATATAATTAGTTAATTTAGATTTTTTATGATTTTTGTAAAACTAATTAATAAACTATTTATTTAATAATGTAAATTGATGGAAATAAAAATATTAAAATGTAATGAATTTTTTATTGGACAAAAAGGATGAAACTCATATTTCAGTGTGGGAATGTTAGTGGTGACAACATATCCCCCACACTTGGGTGTAAAGCAGCTAGATACTCCTAAGAGAGAAAAAATAGATTATTGTAGTGTAAAAACTTTAAGTTATCTTTGATGTATTTTGCATGTAGAGATTGTAATAAACCTATGTTTTTTTTGTGTTGGTAATTATTTTAGTTTTATTGTGTGTGAATTATTTGACAATTTAAACTATAGCAAGAGAGTTGCGTCATTGGGAATACTTCTTGGTGATGTATGGATTAAAAAGAAAACTTATTTACTTGTAAGTGATAACAACATGAGTTGGTGAGGACTTGTAAACAAAAGACAACATAAAATAATTGGTGTTTTAGTTGGCCATAGAAGTTTGGTCACAATTTTCTAAGTTTGTGTAGACTAGTGATTCTTGAATTGTGTTTCTTGAATACTAAAGACATTGTAACGTACTATCGAATACCAAATTCAATGTAAGGTGGTGAGGAAATAAAGGAATTTGATTAGTGAGTAACTTAGAATATCTCTAAACAAGGTAGTGAGGCAAGAGAAGATTTTTATTAGTGAATAACATGGAAGATCTCTAAACAAGGTATTAAGGCAATAGAAGAATTTGATTAGTGTGTGACCTAGAATACCTCTCAACATCATAATCACGGTTACGATCAACCTTGACCATCACACACAACATAGAAGTTTGAAAACTTTAGGCTCATAGACATATGTGGGTAGTGATTGAAAACTTTAGATTCATGGAAAGAGTTGTGGGTAGTGGTTGGTTGCAATCAGGATTGCGGTGAGAGGCACTTTCTATATCCTATTATAAGGGAGAAGTGTAATTCCATGTTCACTATGGAGCTAACACATGGGATTTTAACAAAATAACAAAATATTAAGTATAAAAAATTACAATATTGACTCTAACCTAAATTCAAAACAAAAATTATATATTCCAATTAATTTAAAATAAAAATATTAATTAAACATAGATACTTCTTGCTTTGCAATCTAAAATCTTTTTGTGATCACAAAATCTTAAAAGCTTTGAAAATCTCTAAATCACACTTTTAACACTAATAAAGTTACACCTTCCCATTCTAATTAATATGTTTCATAGACTCCATTTTTAACATTAAAAATCCTAAAAATCACCATAATAAGTTTCGAGAACAAATTAGTTTGCACCTAGCCATTCCAACAAAAACATGTGAGAAAACCATGTATTGAGCAATTTGATCACGGGCTCCTATTTTATCCATCCCACTCATTTTAACAATCACCAATCATGATTCATACACACAAAATGGGCGCTTTGGTGTAATGATGAGGGTTTTCTAACAAGCTGTGATGCAGCGACAGTCCACCCCCAAGGCTTTCTAACAAAATGGGAGAAAGTACTCCAAATAAAATTTCAGTCAAGTACATGGGATAAGATATTCAAAATCAATTTTTTATTTAGATATTAAATTTATGTACAAATTTATTGAAACTCTTTTACTTGAAGGTACTGAAGATACAAAAGGAAATGAGTACATTTACATTTTGAAACAACTTCAAGGGTTAACCAGCCTGCTGCTGCCACACTAAATAACTTTAACAAACTGGATAATGTTAACATTAAGATATTATTACATCATCATAATATATACTTATATTAATAATAAGTTCTCCTTTAGCGAAAGCTAAAAGCTGCAGAGCATTAAATGCTGCAGCTCAGTGCTTAGGATCCACTAGATCTGGAGAGTCACCAGATCCAATGAACCCTGAACACTGAGCTGCAGCATTTAATGCTCAATGCTTAGCTTTCGCCATCTACATATAAATATTTCAGAAACCAGAAACTGGCAATTAACGATTTGCAAAAAGACTTATCATTTAATATCTTAAATAATTATTTTGTTTGTGATGAGAGAAGAGCCGTGACATGAAAATGAAAGCAACCCGTACAATAAAAAAAACCGAGCATTTATAGCTTCTCCAAAAAATCACTCGAAGAACTGAGTCTGCATCTCCAAGAGAGACGCGAGAATGCTGTCGCTGGAAATTTCATAATCTATTTATTTTCAGTAGGCTACCTCGAGCAGTCGATATTACGCTAAAAGGTAACCTTTTTTCGGATGGCAATTGCTCGCTTGATTGTTTGAATAAAATATAAATCATTTAAAAGATAACGAAAACGGATGGTCTAACTCAAGGACGAATTGGCCAACTCTCGTTGGGCTAATTCAAATTATTTCTAAATTTAAATTAAATTTATTGTTAAATTGGCCAAAATCTCCCACTACTTCCTTTCTAAATTGTACTTCCTTTCTAAATTGTATTTGTATTTGTAATACAAATATAATTTTAAAAAATCATCCTAAGAGTGGTTGGGTAGGTATTATATACTAGCATAATGATTTAATTTGTGGTTGGTGAATATTTATAAGCCATATGTTAAATGTCAAGAACAAGGTATTTAACTTTCTTCTAGTTAAAAGAGTTGTATGACAATATAATTATCTATTCATAAATTACTTGTTATCCATGCATAGGTATCAATTATTTTTATATTATTTTATAATAATTTATTTTTAATTCGGAAAATGCCATAAAATCAATGTGGACATTACACTTGTATCTATCTTCAATGTCCAATCTAGGAAAAGCATTTTGTTACTCCACTCCAAATTCTAAAATATAAAGATCTATAGATGTACTAAAAGAAAATATTAAACAATGATAAATTATATTAACATTATTGAAGAGAATATTGAACAACAATTAATTAAATAAACATTGTGAAAAATAATGTTGTGGAAAGAATCATATATATATATATATATGGCACAATTGTTTTGAACAAGTACAGAAGTTAGTTTTGTTTGAATTTTAAAATTTTATCATAAGGGTGAATCCATGAAGATGGGTGTCTATTTTGGGGGGTTCCGTGAGAAAATAATTCTGAATTTTTCATGTTTTCCATCTTTTGGCGAATAAAAGTGATATTTTTGTTTGGAATTTCACTTTTCACTGAAAAACAAACTTTTAGAAAATTATGTTAGCTTGCTATCCATATTTTTTTCAATTTTTTATATTGAGATTTGATATGTCGATTCGACAAATGTTTGACAGTGTGTTTTTATAAAACGAAAGGACTACAAAATAGCCATGTTTTGTCGCATACGTAAAATTGTTGTTAAACTTGTTTTTTGCAAAAAACAAATATGCTACAATAATCTACACACAATATACTACTGCATGACTATAAGTTTGTAGCAAATGGATCTATATACTACTTATTATATTAATTTGAATTCAATCAATGGGGAAATCCTGTCGATTTTCAACATATTTTTTGTCGCAACACTTTTCTCTCAACTGAATATAAAACTAAAAATTCTATGAATACCCTTTTGAAGTAGACACGCCAATTAATTGCACCATAGTTTTCTCAAATTTGTTCATGGTGTATTTTTAAAGTTATGGATTTTTCATTTCACCGCATTTTGAAAGACATGAAACTAGACTCGACACCTATTAAGAAAACATACAATTACAAATATGAGATCTTTCCTATACATAAAGAAATCTATATATTTGGAAAGTAGATTCAATAACGAAACTAATGGTATTAAGTCCGACAGTCGCCTTATAGTGTAACAGATCATTTTTACCTTCCGAAAATGGAGAAACCTGAAAACTGTGTGTAGCAATCAGATTTTCAGGTTTCAAAGGTTATTCGGCCGAACAATTGTTCGGCCGAATAACTTTTTTCTGTTACAGCGACGTCAATTTAATAAAAGGTTATTCGGCCGAATAACCAAACGTAAAAAAAACTCGTCGGCCCGAAAAAAAAAAAAAAATTTAAATTTTTGACACTTATATAAATAAAACTAAATACTTCGATTAATTTCGCACATTTCAATTTCGCATACTTTTTGGTGAGAGTATTTTTGAAGGGATTTTCTAAGGAGCTTATTTTGCAAGGAGAATTTTTTTTATAAGGTATTTCTTTTCTTACTTCTTTCAAAAGAATATATTGAAAGAATTTTTTTACAAAATGAGTTTTTATTCCAAGTTTTTTGCACTTCTTATTTCTTTACAATGGGTTTTCTTCCAAGGATTTTTTAAGGAGCCTTTCTTTGCAAAGAAAGTTTTTTTTATGAAATATTTTTTTCAAGCTATTTGCACTTTTCATTTCTTTGCAATGAGTTTTTTTGCAAGGATTTTCTAAAAAGCTTTTTTGTAAAGAGAGTTTTTTTTATGAAGTATTCTTTTTGTTACTTCTTTCTAAGAAATACATTGAAAGATTATTTTCTAAGGTATTTTTGCAAAATAAGTTTTTATTCCAAGTTTTTATACTTCTTAGTTCTTTGCAATAGGTTTTTATTCCAAGTTTTTATACTTCTTAGTTCTTTGCAATAGGTTTTTATTCCAAGTTATTTTTTCAAAGGAGTTGTCTATTTCTTTCTTATTTTTTCAAGTGTTTTTTTCAAATGACTTTTTTCAAAGTTTTTTATCTAAACATTTTTGCAAAAAACGTTTCTTTCCTTCTTATTTCTTTGAAAAGCGATTTTTTCAAAGTCTCTCAAGTTATTTTTGCAAAAAAATTATTTTGTTGCAAAGGATTTTACAAATAATTTTATTTTTTTTTCCGAGTGAATTTACAAAGAAGATTTATTTAAAAAGTGTTCTTATTCTTTTCCAATGGGTTTTTCAGCAAATGTTTCTTTCCAAAGTGTGCATTTACAGAGTTTTTATGCCAAGGCATTTTTGCAAATAAAATTTTATTTCAAGTTATTTTTACAAAGAAGATATCTTTTTCCTTCTTATTTATTTGGAAAAGGATTTTTTCAAAGTTTCCCAAGTTATTTTTGCAAAAAAGTTATTTCGTTGCAAAGGGTTTTACAAAATCTTTTTCCCATATATTTTTTCAAAGAAGATTTATTTTGAAAGTGTTCTTATTCTTTTCCAATGGGATTTTTTCAAAGGTGATTTATTGTCAAAGAGTTCTTATTTCATTCAAAAAATGTTCTTTTCAAAGGAAACTTGTTTCCAAAGATTTTTTCTTCAAAAGACTCAAGTACAAGATTTTGATAAGGCTTGTAAATTTCACTTCATGTGTTCATAAATTTCGTAACTGTTTTTAAATATTCATTTTGTTTATTTACAATAAAATGATGATCTTCTTTAATTTATCATTTATAGATTAAACAATCATGGGCAGTAAGAGAAACCGTCAAAGAAAATATGATCGTAAACGTGTTGATGATGATGACATCAGAGAAAAGAAAAAACTTAAATATCATGCCAACAAAGCAAGCCTTGCAGAAACACAAGCAACGATTATTGAAGATACAAATACAGTTTTATATGATAATGTCGATGAAATGGAAATTGAAAATAGAGTACAAGAGGAACAAATTGAAGTTGAAGAAACCATTGTTGAGGATGTAAATAGTGATTTACATACTAATGTCGATGAAGTCAATATTGAAGATCGAGTTCAAGAACCAAATATTGGACCAGGTATGTATTGAATGTATTTTCCAAATTCATTTTTTATAATGAATTGTATTTTTTTATGCATGTTTTAAATTAAATTTATCTTGATGTATAGGTACTTTCACCATTGATGATGAAACATTAGAAAACGTTGATTGCAATAAATATGGAAAAAAAATACCCATACACACTGCACGATATCGGGCTCAAAAAATTTATGATGATTTTCTGAAGAATTATTCAGCAATAGGACAAGCACAAATTTTGAGATGTTTATTAGTGACCAAGAAGTTAGAAGATGCTACATCATTATTGGGTATTCACAAGGTGACCAAAGAGTCGAAATTAAAACATAATGTGATGGAAAATATAGGTGATGCAATAAAAAAGTTTGAAAAATATAGGAAGAAAGACATTAGTGCTGCACGAAGAGCAATTCATACAGCAATTATTTCGACTAGTACTAAACAAAAACGTTTGACAACACAACTAGCAAAAGCAGTTGGAACCTCAAGAAAGACATTATACAGACATAGCAAATTCAGAATGCAAATAGATGAAAATGATGAACTTGCTTGTTGGGCAATTATTTGTAGACAGCCTTACAAAGATAGAATGGGAGTAGGGGTTAAAGATATTGTACAAGAATATTGGTTGACACATGCTCGAGTTTCATCAAATTCAAGAGATGTAATACGACAAAGAGTATCACGAGGAGTATATGTAAGCAGTCCAAAACATATAATGGATATGACACAAGTACAATTATTCAATAAATTCAAGGAAGATCATCGTGGAATGAATGTGTCAATCACTACATTTGTGCAACTAAAACCATGGTATGTTAGACCTATTACTATCCGTGACACATGTTGTTTTCGTTATCATGTGCAATTCCAATTATATTACGACACATTTCTTGAATTTGGTAAAATGTTTTGGACAAATTCACCGCCTCCGCCTACAATACGTGAATTCATATCTCAAACCCTATGTGAGAGAAATCACGATGAAGTATTTTATAATAAAAAATGTGTCAATGGAAAACATTGTAATCGTTGTGGAAATTTGGTTTTATACCACAATAAATATCCTATCGACACTGATGATCACTCATTGTCAAATGTCACCGTTGATTGGAAAAGATATGAATACATTACAAGTACTAGTGATGTACATTCCAAAAGGATTGATTTACGAGAAGATAAAATAGGTGTGGTAAATTTTTTCAAGAAATTCGAAAGTGAAATTCATAAATACACCAAGCATTCACATAGAGCACGATGGCAAGACCTTCAATTCAAATAGTCTCATGAAATTTTTCCACCAGGAACAATTTTGTCAGTGGTTGACTTTGCAGAAAATTATACATTTGCTGCACAAAAAGAGATACAGAGTGAATACTATCATTCTGACCAAGTTTCAATATTCGTCCATGTTTTATATAGACATTCTCAACAGGATGTTGATGGCATTGAAAGCACATGTGACAATCGATATATGATTAAAGAATATCACTTTTATATCAGCGACGATCGTACACACGATACACATTTTGTTCAGCATTGTATTGAAAGTATTTTCTACAATTCACTAAAGGAACGTAACATTAAATTCAATGAGCATTGGATATGGTCAAATGGATGTGCCGGACAATTTAAATCTTCGCGATCATTTTATTGGTTATGTCGACTTCATAAAGCATTGAACATTAAACATCACTGGAATTTCTTTGAAACTGGTCATGGAAAAGGTGAACATGATGGTGCTGGAGCATGCGTAAAAAGAGCACTTCGAAGATGGCAAATGAACCATAGTTCTGCACGATTCCAATCAGCTGCAAAGGTTGTCCAATGATGTAAATCACATCTAAACCATGATTATAATCAACAATCAAAAAATGTGCGCAGGTATGTACACACAAATATTTTAATTTATATTTTATAGTCAATTTAAAAAAAAGTATATGTACCTAACATCAAAATTTGTCATTTGTTTACTAGGTTTTTTTGGCATGTCAGGATCCAAGATATAAATAGATCAATACCCTACGACGCTAGCACCATACAAGGAACTAGAGGTTTTCACTCTATTTAAACAAAAGCCTTCTAAAACATTTATTCATTTGACAGTAGAAAGCAATCATGCTTTTGCCATATTTGCACTGAAAATATTGAATCTACAGAAGTTTGTGAAAACATAACGAACAACTACGTGAAACATTGGAAACACACAGAAATTAATCCTAAAGGAAAAATGCCACTAGCAAGCATAGAAGAATTAGAATCGGAAGATATAGCAATATCATCTGACGGTGATAGAATTTCAGATCTCGTTAGAGAAGGTAATGATCACATACCACTGTTTTATCGATTATTCATTCTTGTCATTCACTTTATACACATGTATATTAATCAATTTAGTTGAATTAAAAATCCTGACATCAATTGTAATTTGCACAGGAGATGTTTTTGTTGTGATTGCTCCTGTCGACAACGACGAAAATGTGAAGTATTATTTGATGCAATGCACTGAAGGAAAAATGAAGTTATTGGAAGACTACAATGACAACGGATATACATACGAGAGAGGATCCATCATTTTAAAGGGCTACTTTTTTCAGCAAACCCATATGACTCAAAATTATGTCTACTTTCAGGATTATGAACCTGATGTCATATGTTGTCAATATAGCGATTTAGTATGTGCATCTCGAATAAAATTGGTTCAAGTTCCATCGAAAAAACAATTAAAAAATAAAAAATGGAAACTGTCAAAATATGACCATGAACGGATAATTGAAGACGGCATTCCATTGCGATGTTTTTAAAACTATCTATTTAAAATTAATAGATGATTTTGTCGATGTCATTGTCAAATGTGTACAATATATTTTTTTATTTTTATGTTTATAATTTTGAAAAGAACTATAACATATAAATGTTTAAATAATTGTATTCTAGTATGCTGAAATTTGAATTCAAAAATTATTTGATATTGAAAACTTCAATGTGTAAAATTTTTGACTTAATTCTATTTGAAATTTACTTTATTCGGGTCCCCATATGTCTATTAGACCACTTAAGGGATGAGATAACGGATCTGTGGTTGTCGCCACTCTCCGCCCCGAATCTTTAATTTAAAATATGATCGCTTGTATCAAATTATTTGGTAACAAAAACCTGAATGTATAAAATTTGTCTTAAATAGATGTCTCAAATACTTTATTCACGTGGACCCATATGTCTATTAGACCAATTAAATGATAAGATCTAACAGATCTGTAATTGTCACCACTCTCCGCCTCAAATCTTTAATTTAAAATATCGCTTGTGCAAATTCACATAACTGAAATCATGGCAAATGGAGACAACGATCATTTGATTTTTAATCACAAGAAAAAATTCCAAGATTGTGAAGCTTATGCTAAATTAGAGAAATGATTATTTACAACAAATCAATGAAAATTCATCAAATTGTTGTTTAAAATCATTGCTCTAATTTAACACAAACTTCACAATCCTGTAATCTTCGCTTATGATTAAAAAACAAAAAACCGTTACCCCCATTTGCCATGATTTCAACCGCATCAAATGTACCTGAACATTGAAAATAAAAATTAAATTAATTAAAAATCCATTATATGAAAATTTGAACTTAACATATATTCGCTTTTAATTCATCTATATTTCTATCAAAAATTTTAACATTCATAAACTTTTTAACATTTAAATATAACATTTGAATATACTTTTAACATTCATTTTAAACTTCCTAATTGATCCATATTTTTATCAAAATCATAACATGAACCTAAACTTCCTATTTCATCCATATTTCTATCAAAACTTCTATCATTCCCTAAAACTTTATAACATTCATAAACTTTCTATTTCTTCCATATTTCTATCAACTTCTAACATTCCTAAAACTTCATAACATCCTTGAAGATAACATTCAAGTTCTTAAATTTTATTTTTAAACTTTCTATTTTATCCATACTTTCATCAAAACTTCAAACATTCTTGAACTTTCTAACCGACCTCTAAAATTTGAACTCAACATGTTATCACTTTTAAACTTCCTGATTCATCCATGTACATATGAAAACTTCTAACATTTCTAAACATCCTAACGTTCAAAGACAACATTCATTTTTAATCTTCCTGATTCATATTTCTATCAAAAATTCTAACAAATTATCAAACTTCCTAACATTCTTGTTCTTAATATACTCAATCTTATCATTCATTCATGTCGAACAATCAAAACTTCCTCATTTATAAACTTTAAACCTATATGTGAACATCCATATTTCTATCAACTTCTAACATTCCTAAAACTTCATAACATCCTTGAAGATAACATTCAAGTTCTTAAATTTCATTTTTAAACTTTATATTTCATCCATATTTTCATCAAAACTTCAAACATTCTTGAACTTTCTAACCGATCTCTAAACTTTGAACTCAACATGTTATCACTTTTAAACTTCCTGATTCATCCATGTACATATGAAAACTTCTAACATTTTCCTGAGCTCATTAGGCCCTAGTGTTGTAACCTAATGCTCTGATACCATATGTGACATACCCAAAACTTGGGTTAGTACTTAGTGAATTTTCAAAAATAAAAAAAAATATAAATGCGGTTGTATTCCAAAGCTATCCCCTATGCTCAGCTCTGAAAGGACAGAGAGGTTTTACCCTTTGTGCTTTAATTCTCAATACATCTACCAATAAAACGCAGAAGCTTGAAAATAGGGTTAACTCTGAAAGTATCATAGAAGTTTACTCTTTGCGGTTTTCCTCTCAATGAGATCCACCTAAACATAGAAGCACATAATAGACTAAGCTTTGAAAGTGATACAAAGGATTACCTACTATGCTTTATCTCTCAATAAGATCCTCCTAAAATGTAGAAGGAAATAATAGAAATAAACTTTGAAAATACCTACTGTGCCCTATCTCTCAAAGGAGATCCATATACAAACGCAGAAGTGTAAATAGAAATTAACTCATAAATTGATACAGAGGATTACCTACTGGGCGATAATACCGATCTGAGCAAAATGGTTAGACTCCATAATTCGTCCAGCTTTCATAAACTTTTCCCCTTTCTAACTGTAACATGCTAACCTCTCCCCCCTCCAAAATTGTTCCGCCTCCTCCTAAAGGTAACCGTCCCTCAAGGATGCGAACTCTAGGTTCTTTTAACTGGAGACAAATGGAAAAAATCCTATTAACTGATGGTAGTTCCCTATTAAAGAGACAACTCGTTCCACTATCTCAGAATTAACTCCCTCCAAATTTCCCAAATCGGCAACGAGTTAGTTTAACTTAAACTTGTGACAAGTGGCGAATTAGGTAATGGAAGTGTTCCGCTAAGGGAGCAAACTCCCACTAAAAGTTGCTCCACTACCAAAAGCTACACGCCTCTCTCGTTAGTGGAGCGAGTCCTCTCAATAAATACTTCTCAAAGACTTAAGATTTTGCTGGAAGAGCCCGCCAAGTCTAAAAAAATATAAGACTACCATATAAGAACTTTATAATTCCTAATTCATTTATAAGGTCATATCTTTAAAATGTATTATACAAATTAACCCTAGATCTTTGTCCCTTCTATGTAAAACAAAAATCTCCATACCACTCCTTACGATGCGTCCTCTATGTTATATACAATAGAGTACCTAAATAAATTCTTAATAATAAAATATCTTACCTCCATATGCACTTTTAAACATATCTTATATATTCATAATATGTTTTACTTTTTCCAAAATTCCTTTAAGGTATATAATAGTTTATAGCTTTGTATGAAAGTAAAATGGCATAAATACTATGACACCATTCTTTTTATTTCAAGGTGGTTATTCCACATAATACCTTTAAAATAATTTCCTTGGCTTGAATCTATCTTTATAGATGACACGATGGCATTTCATCCCTAGTTAAGATGTTTATATGAACTCGGATTAATCTTACTAGGGTCGTCATAACTTATAGGGCATAATAACTTAGTTAAATACTTACGGTAAGCTCTACAAGGATGAAACTTTAACACTATCATAACTTAAGATGATACTTACGATTATGGTCATCAAACCCATGGCTTCCTAGCCATCTTACCCATTTCATGTCTTCTAATGAATAATCGATGTTTTCCCTTTTCTTCTTTGCGTTACCCATGCTCAAATCCTAAGTTTTTAAATTTACGACTGATGAGTTAAACCTCATGAATCTCAAACCTTACTGATGTGCCTTAAGCTCCTCACCAATGTCACTTACACAATCACAATTACATTTAAAAAAAATAATCAAAATAAAGATCAAAATAGGTTATAAAGGAGGGATATCACATTCTTGAACTTTCTAACCGATCTCTAAAATTTGAACTCAACATGTTATCACTTTTAAACTTCCTGATTCATCCATGTACATATGAAAACTTCTAACATTTCTAAACATCCTAACGTTCAAAGACAACATTCATTTTTAAACAACATTCTTGTTCTTAATATACTCGATCTTATCATTCATTCATGTCGAACAATCAAAACTTCCTCATTTATAAACTTTACACCTATATGTGAACATCCACTTTTAAAAATTTCCTAAATAACATTTCTTAAACTTCAATCAAAACTTCCTCATTTATGAACTATAAACCTATGTTTATCCATTTTTAAACTTCCTAAATAACATTTCTTAAACTTAATAATATTCAAGAATGTCATGTTTCTTAACATTCATTTTTACATATATTCATTCATTCATTCAAACATACAAATACATATTTTAAACTCTAGATTTAACACCAAATATGTCAAATAAGCAAAAATAAACTAGATCATTTAAAAACCAAGATTCACGAAATATGTAAGTTCAAAAAACATGTATATAATCTCCAAAAAAATACTCATGAACATGCAAGTTCAATGTACATCCATATATGTATATATCTAGTCCAAAAATAAACCTCCTCAACATGTCCAAAACAAATGTTTCCAATCTAAGTGCATATCAACAACAAAAAATTGTCCACCATGAACTATAAAAATAAAATGTTCGTGCCATGCTATCTTCCACTTGGGCCTACCCCTGGACTCAACCCACCCTGCAACATGTGTAAAAAAAAATTATGTTCATATCATTTAAATTATTTAAACTATAATCAAAAAATTAAAATATTAAACTTATATATCAAAAAACAATTCAAATATTAACAATATTACATCAAATTCTCCAAATACTTGTCCACCACCATCCTCCAAAGGAGTTTTTTCTTTGCCTCCAAAAGATTTGAGAGACCCAAGCTGCGACATATATAAAATCAATTTATGAATCTCATAAATCTAAATCCACAAAAATTAAAATATTAAAACAATAAACAAAATTAAAGCAGTCAATGAAATTACCTCTCTACCAATATTTGCTTCATTAAGCAAAGAACCTATATCTCCACCCTAAAATTTAAATTGTATTAATAAATAAAACATATAATGCAAACCAAAAAAATTACTATACCAATTAACTTAAAACTAAAACAAAAAGACTAAAAAACATTAGCTCACAATAGATGGTAAATCATTTAAAAAGTTCGTATCTAAAGAAACCTGCATGGATAAGTCAAATTAACAATAAGATGCATAGTTAAATTAACATTCAAAAAATAACAATATATATATATATATCAAATTCAAACATAATTACAAATATGTTAATAATAAATATGTACCTCTCTCTCTAGATTTTCGCTAGTTGAAATGTGGAAAGAATGTTCATTCATCATTCTTGAAAACTGCAACCAATTTAAACATTTACATAATACATACCTATTATAATGTAACAAAAAAAAAAATCAAAATAAATAAAATATTTAATTCAAATCAAATCATATCATGTAGTCAACAAACCTCTCCCAAACTTGATGTGTCATTGGATATAACATTTGCCGCTAAGTCACGACAAATCTTCGCATATGCCCTGAGATCTTCAATGCTCATTCCATCTATCTCATCATCAGTTTTATAAACAACCTTTTGACGAATAGCAGAACAAGCCCTTTCTCTAACCAACCCCACATCTACTCCCACTAATACTGACGATAAACCATCGCCAACAAAATTCCTTGCTGTTGTCCCAAGTTGAGATGTGGGCTCCATCTCTGATTTTAATGCCACCAACCTAGGTGGACGAGATATCTGAGGTGGAGGTCTAAGAGTTGCAGGATCTCTAAGCGCACCTTCTCGATCATATATTCGACCCTTTCCAACTCCATAAAATTTTGAATGAACATCTGTATAATCTGGCTTCATATTTAAAAAAAAATCAGCATAAAAAAATCTAGCAAAATACTGAGAAACCTCATCGTTCCATGGAAAACGTCCATAGGCTGCAAGAAACCGATCATAAAGTAGATGTGCCAAATGAGGATGTTTGAAATATTGCACTTTCAAAATTTCTTTTTTCAAACCTTCTTTGAAATTAAACATTGATTTGGCCTGCTCTTTTGTCACTCTTTCTTTCACAACATCCCATTTGTCTGGACCCATCACTTGATCCCTTCGTCTTCGCATCAAATCTACAAAATCATCTGTAGTTGGCCCAAGATTCTCATATGCCTGAATGAAGTTTTGCAATGATCCCAAAACAATGTCCAAACTTTGTTTACTCTCCGGAGAGAGATCCATAGTAGACAAATCATTTTGCAACTTCTCATAGTGGGATCTACATCTTTCAAGAGTCATTTGATGATCACCACCTTCCCATGGAAGCTCCCGAGGTAGATCAGATGGATATGTTGTAATGGGTGTACAACCCTCGGTTAATTCAACATATTGCGTCCTAGCTCGACCATCGTCACCTCGTGTCGAATGGTGAGCCTCTTGAGAACCTTGCTCTGCACTGTCATCCGTCTCCCTTGCTTGCCCTGTCTCCCTCCCTATAGAATTACGAGCATCTTCCGAACCATGCTCTGCTTCAAATGACATTAAAGTTTTGTTTAAACACAACTACAAATTTTGCACACACGAAAAGACAATTTGGATATATAAATGTTAAAAGATTGATATTCATATGTACCAATAGAGGGTCGAGATCGACGTTCTCCCACACAAGATATAGGGGAATCATTTGTACCCCTTTCACCTCGTCGATGCAAACTATACAATAAATTAGAGTCCCGAGGAGAGGTTGACAACCTCCGATTATCACTCGTACCACCTACCCCAGAAGATTGTGAAGACCTCCTACGCTTTCGCCTCAAAGAATCCTCTCTTTCCATTTGATATATAATGCCTACACCTAAACACGAATATCAACTAATTACATATTCAAATCCTGCATGTTAATTCTATGAATTCTAAAACCTAACTACTAAAGAGACTAAGTTATTTAACAAGTACCTAGATTTACCTAATTGATCATCTAAAAGTTTTCAGAAAGAGTACAGCTAATATTGTTAGATGATGAATTAATGTACCAATCTATTTGATATATAATGCCTACACCTAAACACAAATCAACTAATTACATATTCAAATCCTGCATGTTAATTTTATGAATTCTAAAACCTAACTACTAAAGAGACTAAGTTATTTAACAAGTACCTAGATTTACCTAATTTATCATCTAATGGTTTTCAGAAAGAGTATAGCTAATATTGTTAGATGATGAATTAATGTACCAATCTTTTAAGTGTTTTTGATGTTTAAAATGAATGGAACCAATATAGTTAAGTACTAAGTAATGGGTTCATTTTTTTATGTCAAAGTATGAATTCATGAATCTATTTTAACTTCTTAATACCTAAAACATAAATTACATCTTGAAAATATTTTCATTATTGCATAAAATAAAATAAAAATTGACAATTCATGTATTATGTTTTGAGTTGAAATGTTTTCCAAATTTGCCATTTTTTATAATCGTTTTCAGTTTCTTAAACTACAAATTTAAACAAGATATTTTATTACTCTAAACATAAATTCTATCTACAAATAATCTCATTGTTCCATAGAACAAAAAATAAAATTACTGTTCATAGTATTATGATTGAGTTAAATGACATGTTTCTCAAATTGGCCTTGTTTGACAATGATCTTTAATTTCAATCTAATAACGGTAACAATTCTTGGTATTATGTTCTCCAAGTCTGCCATGTTGCAAACAAAAGAAAACATAATACCAAGATCACCAACTTTACTAGAATAAAACTGAAACCATTGTGACATAATATCACCTAGTATTTTATAAAATGACTGCAACTATTATTGTTAAATTACATAAAACTTACAATAGTACATCTAAATTAAAGCCTATTCATGTCTATAGGTCCCTTGTACCTAAAGTCCATTTAAATTATTGTTTTATCAAAAATAGAGTTTAACTGTCTAAAATTTGATTGTATCTAAGCTATCTATCGAGACAGTTTGTAATATAACTGATATCTTGATCTCTGCACTATGTAAACAGACAGAGTTCATGAACTCTGTCAACATGTCTAAGTTGACAGAGTTCATGAACTCTGTCAACATGTCTAAGTTGACAGAGTTCATGAACCTGTCAATTTAGACATGTTGACAGACTTCAAAAATAGAGTTTAACTGTCTAAAATTTGATTGTATCTAAGCTATCTATCCACACAGTTTGTAATATAACTAATATCTTCATCTCTGCAATATGTAAACAGACAGAGTTCATGAACTCTGTCAACTTAGACATGTTGACAGAGTTCATGAACTCTGTCAACTTAGACTTGTTGACAAAGTTCATGAGTAAAACAAGCCTACATATAACTAAGACATGTTCTTTCCAAATAAAATTACTGTCCTACTTTAAGTTTTTTTCTAAACACAGCCAAATACAACAATTTGAAAAAACACTTAACACTTACAATATTTGTTTATATTTAAATTTAAATATTCCTCTTTATATTTTAATTTAAGTCATTTTGGACATTCAATACGACCAACATCCAAGAACTCTACTAAAGTGGGCAGAGTCCATGGACTCTGTCCAGTTGGGCAGAGTCCATGGACTCTGTCCAACTGGGCAGAGTCCAATATACAGAGTCCATGGACTCACAGCCGACACGTTATTAAAACGAAACGATTGCAGGAAATTAAAATGAACGAGAATTACAAAACTATATCCACCTTACCTATAAAACGCAGCCAAAACAAAAGAAGGAAAACTGAAATCTTGCCGAGGACAGCGCAAATCCGAATTTGAAACACCCGAAACAAGGCGGCTGTAGCAGACAAACTGGGAGACCTGCAGTAACAACAGCAACATATTAGACAACACACAATAACGGTAACAAATTCAATAAGAAACTTTACCACAGAAAAACACATTTTCAAAACCAAAAAATGAAACCTTCTACCTCTAGACACACCGTGTCGATCTGTCAGCAGCTGCAACACCTCAACGACATTCAACCAACCGCTGGGTAGCTCTACAACCCCAAAAATCCTGCAGACGTTATCTCGTCCAACAGAAGAAATGATATTACATACGGGCAGAAAACAGGGAACCTCACTTACATGTAGGTGGTGAGACCAGATGCTTTCTGACAAACGAATAAGAGAGGGGTGGGCTACGATGAACAACAGACTTACGCGCAGGGTGGCGGGTCAACAACACACGCTGGCGACCAATAGAGTAGCAGACAGGTGACAGGGCAGCGGGATGACGTAGCAGAAGGGCCGCTATCAGCGCAACAGGGGTCCACGGGATCCAGAGAAAGTGACGGGTGAGGGGCCAGGGCCGAGCTTTTATGCCGAATAAATGTTCGGCCGAATAATTGTTCGGCCGAACAATTATTCAGCCGAATAAATGTTCGACGGAATAATTGTTCAGCCGAACAATTGTAGACACCGCCGTGAGTTTCCTCTGTCCGGCTAACACATGGCACATATTTCGAGGCCTCCGTTATGTCTAACGGTGGCCCGTTAACGATTATTCGACCGAATAAAAACTAGGTTATTCAGCCGAATAACTTTAATTATTCGACCGAATAAATAAATTATTCGGCCGAATAATTAAAGTTATTCGGACGAATAACCTCCGCTATAGTGCTTCCCCCGCCGATTCTCACCAAAGTGTTACCCACCTTCGCGTTTCCACCCATAAATAATTTAGTTTGGAGTGGAAATAATAAATTTTAACTGCTTAGCTTTAAGTGGAAGTAATGTAATTTAATTTATTTTCGAGTGGGAATAGTGTAAGCACAAGCATTGTACATAAAGAGAATGTTGAATAATGGCAGGTGGATTAGATTTTGGCAGCTTTAATACTTCTATGTCATGGTTTCTTAAACTAAAACTCAGTCCCATAAGTTAGAAACATTCTCAAAAAAAATATTGTTGAAAGATTTTATATAATATTGTACATAAAAGAGAATGTTAAACAATAAAAGAGAATGTTAAACAATGGTGGATTATATAGACATTATACATGAAAGAGAATATTGTTGAAAGATGTCATATATAGCATTGTATATAAAAAAAAATGTTGCACCATGTTGGATTATATAGGCATTATACATGAAAGAGAATATTGTTGAAAGATGTCATATAGATTCTGCATAATGTTTTTTAGCAAGTATACAACTAAGTGATTTTTATGAAAATTTTGTAGTAATTGATTTAGGTTTCTAATTTTGGGTGGGAATAATATATTTTAATTTGTTTAGTTTTGAATTGTATATTAGTTTATTTAATTTTGTTGTTTTGTTTGTTGTGAGGTAATAATGCATGTTAGTTGGTTTGTTGCATTTCAATTAATTGAATTTTGAATGGGAATAATGTATTTTTCATTGGTTTAGTAATAATGTATTTTTCATTGGTTTAGTTTTGTTTAGTAATAATATATTTTTATTAGATGTGTTAGTACTATGATCAGCCTAAGCCAGCTTTGGTGTCGCCAGGCTGAAAAAGAGATCAGAATGAAAATCGAGAGAAGAAATGGCACAGGTGAAATGGAAGACAGTCACGCAGAAGCGATAGGCAGATGCAGCTCAGGCTCAGAGGAGTGATTATTCGCAAACCAGCTGAGGATAGCGCGGTCAAGACCCCTAAGTGCATGGCGTTTATTTTGGCTCGAATTGCCCATGACAGAAAACCACCACAGAAAGGTGGCAGCCCCACGGTTGTTCAGGGGCCTCAGCGCGGTTTCCTCAGACCCGTTTTTCAAGGCCCTGAAACCGCCAAAGGTCAGCATGATGGTTTTTTGCATATCACGAATCGTCATGTAGATGGACCATACAAAGGAGGGACCCATTCTTAAAAAAAAGGGGTTGCGCCCCCTTTGCACCGATCTCGAGAAAAGATTAGCAGAAGATCAACGAATGTCCAAGTGTCAAGAGTATAAAGTCGCGTAGAGTTTGACACTCCCGGTGCATCCCTGAAACAAAATCCGCCACTTCCACCTGTCAGCTCCATGATTGTTCAGTGGCCCAAAGATGGTCTTGCCAAACTACTTTTCAAGGGATCTGAAACCACTCGTGGTTTATAATATACTGCTTCTTATCGTGCTCTATCCTCCGCATTGGTAGAAGAAAACTCACTCAAGCGGTCTTGTCAGCCGCCGCAAAGTCAGAAGTAGTGACCCTCGGCACTCATTACTGATGATGTTGTCATACAGTAGCAGTTTTCTCCCATCTTGCAAAGGCCCGATGGATAGTTGAATAATCATTGCTCAAGTACAACGGGTTTTTCGAGGAACAAGCATCTGAGGCTATAAATACTTGAGCAATCTATAGTTTGAGCCATTGAGTCCTTGAAGCCCCGGAGGTCTGGAGCTCTATATTTAATTCTTCAGTTTACCAGAGCTATCAGTTTAAATAGGAAAGATACATGGTCTCAATGGCGCATTTCATCTCCAATGGAAGTGCACAAGGAGCATTGAGGGATCGGACGACTAGCGTTCATGAGAAGCCTGCAAATGCACATTTATGGATATTCAGATGAGAAAAGCTTGAGGTCTCACCTGAGATGTCTAATGAAACTTTAGTTATTTCAGTGGTTAAAAAGGAAACAGGCTTTTTGGATAGCGAAGCACGGAGGGCAGGGACATGCCAATCCTAGCGAAGGATGATCAAATGGTGGCGTGGTAGTAACTGAACGGTTCCAATTGTCTGAAGAGTGATCAGGTCATGTCCCATAGCTCGGTGACGTACATGAACTTTCGCCCCTTCGAAAGTAAGGTTCGAGAGCAAAGGGATTGGATGGGGTAGAAGGGATAGATGATGAAGGTTTCACTTAGCAAGACATAGCAGTGAAGAAGCTGCATCAGCATCTCCATGGCGCAAAAAATATTCTACAACTGTCGACCTCATCACACACCTGAAAGTAAAGAGCACTGCTAATATGGATCTACCTCAGATTAGTGGGAGTTTTGTCCGGTCGGACGTACTTCTTTACCAGAAAATCGGTCCCGGGTCGCCATCATAATTTAGCCAATAGTAGTAAGAATTACTATTTTTTGTAAGAAACTCTATTGAAGAGTATGAACAGAGTTGCTTAAAGCTGTTGGGTTGTAACAAACTATTGTAAAAACTCATGTTGTGAAGCCTGTAAAGGCTATATATAGGAGAATAGGCAGTAGCCACAGGTTCAACTCTTTTTGTAAGAAGTATTACTTCTAATATTTTGCAGTCCGATCAATACAGAAAGAAGATTATCATTCGCCCTATCTTGAAGTTTCATGGATTCAAAACTTTGATGTGTACAATTAGTATATTATCTTGTTATTCCATATCTTTCATTCATGATTTATAAATCTGTTTCTGAGTTTAATGTGAGTGCTTTAAGCTTGAATTGTTACTTCTAAGATGGTTAACACATGAAGTGTTCATGTTAATTTATCTAGAATTAATATCCTCATATTATTCAGTTGCAGTTCTGTAATCATTTTGTTTAAACTATTGAATTCCTCCCCTAGGCTCAGTACATTGTTCTTTAACATAAAACAAATATTTACTCCATCTGTAGTACATTTGTTTTATGCCATTTCATTTTACATCAACAATCAATTCTAGTTACTAGCACATTGAAATACTGCCCATAATTCTCAAGATTGGATATCTGTTTCATTTTATGGTGAATGTGTTTTTCTATCAAGTAAGAACGTAGAAGATAATATTGATGCCTAGGCACAGTTCTAAAAGCAGCCCTAGAATGTCTCTGGGACTAACAAGATGTAGCGGATTGGAGAGAGGAGGGAGGTGCGACGGAGATCACGAGGGTTTGTGGGGAAACTCAAGCTTGAGCTAGTTAAAGTTTTAAGGCGGTGTCCGTAAGGGCATCCTTAGAATTCGGGCAGTGAAGGGATATGAGTGAAGCTACAGGTGGCGGGGCCATGGCCCCTTCCTTGGTGAATGACAAAGGAAAAGGGGTATAAAAGGGACCTGAATTTGACCTCCAAGCCGAAACGAGAGGAGAAGGGACTAGCGGAACCACCAAATTGGTTTAGGCAGTGGGAGAAACTAGGAAACTAGGGCAGTGTGTGCCGAAAGTAAAAAAGGTACCCAAGCTACAGATCAACTCAGAAAGAGTCAGAATTGATATTCAGTACATGTAAGGCAATGCGCTTATTGGGAAATTTGTTGGAATATGGCCAGCGGAGAAGGATCTCATCTGGTGGATCAACACAACTTGGAAACAATAGGGCCATAATGACCTGCAGCTTGGAGCCAAAGAGTTCTTCACGATAATCTTCTTCAACGAGGCTGATCATACGGGCATCTGTGATAATGGGACATACCTCTTTAACTCTGTCATCTTGTACTTATGGCCCTGGAAAGAGCGCTTTAATCCAGACAAAGAAAATTTGATGATTGCCCCTATTTGGCTACACTTGTATTCCTTACCCACTGAATATTGGAAGGAGGAAATCCTCACCGACATAGGAAACACACTAGGAGTGTTTGTCAATGTTTCTGACCAAACATAGAAAATGAGGTATACCTCATATGCTCATATTTGTCTCTACATGGATATCTCCTAGGATCTACCGGAGGGGATCGAATTAACATGGGAGGATGAAGACTGGTTCCAGGCAATCGACTATGAACATATGTGACGAACCCATAATTTAGAATTATTTAAAACTTTTCTGGTGCCTAAATGCCACTAAAATAAATGCGGAAACTTAAAATGTGAGTTTACTTTCCTACAATTCATTATGTCTTAACATACATCCTTTATATACTTCTTCATTAAAAACCATCTAAATGGTAACAACACATTCATAATCATAAGCAAAGCATACATCAACAATCAACCTTGTATATGAATCGTATACATCAAATAATCATAAGCATTTTTAAAAGACAGAAAACAAATACGCATGCATGAGACACATTGAGAAACACCATAGAAAAACATAAGAGACAAAGGATAACGTGGTTCACCCGTACACGGGTTAGTCCACAAAGGTGTGTGCATCTTTCATTAATTAATCAGAGAAGGAAGAGGTTACATCTAACAACAAAGTTGTTGCCAACCACTTTCCTACAATTTCTCTAGCTTCCTTCAAGGAAGCTTTCTCAATGCTCTTTCTACAACCAATGTATATATCTTAATCCTTAACTCTCAATATGTCAACTTCGTAATGGTGTCTTGATTCTATACTTGAGATTCCCTTCATAATCTGAGGCCAAGATTATCTTCACCATTTAGTTTACTAAACAAAGATTAGGACTATTTCATTTCCTATCTCTAGGTTAAAAGAAAATAAGTTTACAAAATAATTAAGGTTTAACACTCTTTTCGACCGTTACAAAATAGTAACGACTAAAGCCATAATTTATAATATTTCCCATATGAAACATTGTTATAATAAACGGATTAACCCTTGTACTAAGGGATCTTTTACTTTTATATATATAACTATCAAGTCTACAAGGCCTCAAAACTAATCCAGAGATCTAGTTCCACATTTACGCAGAATGAAATCTCTTCCACTATTATAAAAATAAACAGTCTTAAGAAAACGAGAAAAAGCAGAGCCATTACCATCACAATGCAGTATCATTCACTCTACCGGTTTCCTCTCTAAAAATAAAATAAACTGACGGGGTTACCATTCCATGATGCTTCCAACCTAGGTATGTTTTTTAAGAAGAAGAACATAACGTTTTCGACATAGCCAGGAACTTGCCGATTGGTATACAGACAACACGTAATGGACCGAGTTCCTATTCCAGGTTCACGCCTTCCCTATCTCAGGATAAAACCCAACGGAGATCTAACATGACAGACGCTGGATTCACGAGTTGGTAATGAAGAAAAACGTGCACAAATGCAATCACCCATGGACTACGATCCCATTAAACAACCATTATACGATTTGGTAGTATATAAACATATCAGTCACTAAACTGAGCTCTCCACCTCGCCAAAACGCTATTATTTAAAAACTGGAATCCATGATTTGGCACCAAGTTTCATCAACAAACCTTATACGATTTTTAGCAGCATATATACATATAATTGTAACTACGAGTATCTAACAATGACTACCAAGTTCGACACTTGCACAATAATCATGGACCGAACTGAAACCCCAATGTTAGTATAAAATTCTAATACTAGAACAAAGCTTCAACGCTAAGACTGATGTTGAAGTAATCCAACCATAATTTACTATGGTTCCTGAAGCCAAATCTGTCCTTCATCAATGGCGTAGAAACTCTAAATTTTCAACCGGGATTCATAGTCCTAAGATCTAATGCAAGAAACACTGTAGATCCACCTTAAGATTTCACGCAGGTCTAAACTAGATATCCAGGATAGATTTAAACTACTCGACATGAAGGAAAAGGTACTCTTAGATATCTATACTGCCCATATGTCGTAGATACAATATACTCAACCAAAATTCATGAATAACTCAGATCTAATACAGATCTATCATGAGAACCACTAGAATTAAACTATAATGTAGAATTACAACACTCGACAGGAAAACTTAAAGGGCAAACGCCGCGATCTTCATCCTTCGACATTACAGATCTAGATTTGGGAACCACATAGGTGATCAATTTACTCTCTTAATATAAATTATAAGCATTAATGATAACATATTATCCTACTCTCATGAAACCACACTATGCGATTGGGCAATATGTATATCCATCACAAACTAAGATCTGCGCCTGGGCAAATGCTACTATTCAAAACTGGAATCTACGATTGGCCTTATCCAACCATGACTACGATTTTTGGACATTTATAAATATCAAAACTAATTTAAGATCTCCGATCGGCTCTATCAACAATGACTGCGATTTGGCAGTATATAAATCTCAAAACTAAACTGAGATCCACGATCGGCTTATCAAACAATGACTGCGATTTGGGCAGTATATAAATATATGAAAATAAACTGAGATATATGATTAGCCTTATAAAAAAAAACTGACCTGCGATTTGGGCATTACTCCATATAGATCTGGTCGTGAAACTCCATATCGATCTACACTTGGCTACTAGATCCATATCCATAAAGATTTAAATATGAATCGCGAAGTTCCTTGGCAGTAACACCTTTTCAGAAAACAGAGTTAACGCGGTTGAGGTCGGCTCTGTCCTTAGCACGCGGATCTCCGTTGAACAAGAATGCACTAGGGAAGAACATTTTTCCACCGTGACAACTTCCTCCCCGAACGAAACTTCCAATCGAGTTCTTAAAGATCCAATACTCCAGATCGTTCCATCTGCCCTTACTAAACTAGATCGCTCTCCAGATTTAAAACTTCTAGAACGAGACTATCAATCGAAACTCTAGATCCAGACTTCCGATTGAGACTTCTGATCGAGGAACCAGTTCGAGACCCCTCGCTTCATCAAATAAAGCTCCGTGTGGTCCCGAACCACGATCCGGTCTATCCCTTTCATAGTGGGTCGATCCCCCAAACTCGAATTCTCCCCCTCCATAGGAAGCATAGTAACCATCGACATAGAAGTTACCGCCCTCCATGATCGAACACTTGGCTAGAGGTATGGAGACAGATGTCAGCATCTTTGGCAAAAGCCGTTCCACTAAAGGGACAAACTCCTTTGATCAAGGCAGATCCATAACAACTTTATAAATTTGTTTGAGCATTAAAGCTCCATTTAGGAGACCATCTTCCATAAGTTCCTCGAACAATGCCCATGACTCCCTTTATAAACTCTCATGTATATATACATAAGAAATACTAATGAATCCTCTTGTATTTATTTATAATAAATACTTATCATATATATATTTTTAAAGGATTTCATTCTCCCTCCTAACCTTTTTAATAAATAATTCAAGTAGAAAGAACATTTTAAGGTTCGGGTTTAATATATATATATATATATAGGTTTTTATTTTCCTTTTGTAAAATCATTAGTATGGTTAAAAAGTAGGCTAGTAAAAACTCCTTTTTGCCTCACATATTTTAATGAAATTCTATTATATAAAATCATGCAACCTTTCCATGATTAACCCATCACTAGGATTTGTATAAACTTGTCTTTCTCCTACCTTGTGTTCAAGGTGAGATTTTCAAAGTGAATTAGCTATATAATACTATACTAACATATAACACCAAAATATATATGTTATTATTCCAATACAATAACATATAGTAATTAATTACAATTACAAATATATAGGTTATAAAGGAGGGATATCACATCCTCCTCCCCTAAAAATAACACCGTCCTCGGTGTTCAGGCTTTTCAGAAATTCGTCATTTCCCCTCGAGTCTTATTTTTCTTGCATCATGAATTTGGGTTTTGACCTTATTTGAACTTTCATGCTTTCTGCATGTCGTTAAGGCTGATAACGTGGGTTTCTATACAATAAAATCCGGACTCAAAGAAACTTTGTTCAGTAAAAACTATCATCAATTCCATAATCAGACTAGAAAGTATAGACGATGAGTCCCTTTATTTCAACTTAACATTTGCAATTTCACGGAATATTTTATTTTTCCTTTATTATCATAAGCATACATAAATCCAGCATTCACGAGATGTAAATTGTCATTTTACACAAAACACATCATTTACTTGATCTAGGAAAATTCTTGCCTAACACCCAAGTGCTCACACAGCAAAAATTTCTTTCATGTTTTGCCTAACACCTTAGTGCTCACGCAGCAAACATTTCATTCATGTTTTTCCTAACACCTTAGTGCTCACGCAGCAAACATTTCTTTCATGCATACTAAGCAGCGTCATGCCTCCCACGTATACATTTTCTTATAGCTTGCCTAGGTCTTACAGCCAGCCGATTCTCCGAGAATCCTAGTGGCTGTCAACTCCCTGATTTCTCGGGAGTGTTTCAGTTCCCTTATCGCACTCTCGCATAATTCCCCTCAAGCCTTCTCGCTTGAGTCCAGGAATCTATTCCCCTCAAGCCTCCTCGCTTGAGTCTAGGAAAATCTCATTCAAATTCATCAATTATTTCGTCATATTACATTTTATAACCATACAATTTCTCTGACCAATTTCGTCTAGTCCTTTATTCACAATAATTAACAATAATAAAAGCTGTAATGTGGATCTTTCATCCTCACTCTTTTATGGTACCATGCATAATATGTTAAGCTTTTGTCTTTCAACATGTTCCACCGAGTTTTGGCCATCTGCCAAATTCAATTGTTAGTAACACTTTGTATAACAAAATCAAAATATTTGTAAATAAGAAAATCATTCATTCTTCATACTATGATATCCATACTTGATCATCTGAAGTAAACGTTTTTCTCCTTCCAAAGCATAACTCACTTACTTAATAGGATTACATAATCCCTTGAAAAAATAACATTATTCCTATGATGACCCGTGGACATTATGATTTCTTAACCTCGAATGTTATCTTTCACCATTCAAACACACTTCCTATTTTAGTTATACAACTTCTCTTTGGTATATACTAATATCACATAGGAATAACCAATTTTCTAAAACATACTTGCATACCTTATAATGATAACCATATACCTTTGCAAAGGCGACCGCATAGCTCACCTTCATCTGCCGAGGGTCCAGTTTACCTCGATTACTGTCTCAAAGATCACTTCCGATCTACCCTGCAAATTCCATGTTAGCAATGTTTTCCTTAACACATAATAAATAAAAACAGTCATTACTTGTGGCAACATAAGGACGTCAGAAGATTTCTGCATCCTACTAACCTGTATTTATTTCATGTTGGTTCTAGGTTTCCAATAATCTATCCGTTTTAACAAAATAATCAATTGAGAAAACATATAACTGTACATGAATAGCAAGTCGGCATAATTATTGAGCAAAAATGAAAGTATCACTATTACTCATTGTTTCCCACGTCTATCTTAGTAGAAATTACTGAAGTAAGAGGTATATATATATATAAAAGGTATTCATGCATTCCTTAACGGATTTTCAAGTATCCATACATATAACACAAAGCTTTGACCACATGAAGGTATAATCCTTCTGTCAACCACTCCCAGTATCCCAACATTCCTAGTAAGGATTCCTGAAAATAGAATATACAAAAATGAAATCATAACATTTCATCATAAGCATCTTTTAACTACTTTGAATACACAGGTATACTTCTTGAGTAATTATAACCATCATCCTTTTGAACCTTCAAGCAAGTTTACCAGCGTGTTCCCATGTCACACATTTATACTTCATTATTATATACAATCCTATACTGCAAAGAGACCAGGGGATTCTTAACAATTATTCTCTTTTATCCCTTGAAATCTGCAGATAAGGTTATAATGACGAAGGATACTCGTTTGTGGAAGTAGAGTTAAGTCGAAGGTCATGAAAATCATTCACAAGGATGGCAATTTCCTAGTCCTAGAAATTTTTTCACAGTAGAATGTCCATTTAAACCAAATGAAGTTAATTCCTATCCTTTCAATCTTTTACCTTGAGGATGACCCTTTGTTAATCATTCATAAAAGTTTTACAACTCTTCTAACCATCTATGGTTTGGATAGTAACATTACTTACATTAACCTTGAAGATTATATATTTATAAAATCAACTAATCATTCTTTTCTACCATGTCACATAACAATTAAGGAAGAACACAAAACTAATATTCTATATCGAAACCATCACATGTAATATTCAATATAATGTACCAACATCTTCTACACCTTCTCTCAATAACATTTAGCCAATAAGGAGAATTTCGGGAGTTATTCCTTAGTACCATTTATGCATTTTTCTAACATGATAAGGATCCTTGCATCCTACAATCTCGTGTACATGCTTAATACAATCGTCCCAACATAAATGCGTGAAATCAATAACTAGGTAATTCATGACAATTTTCCAATCCTTCTCATAATGACCTAACCTTCATTCATTCAATCCTTATGATTCAATATGTTTGCTATCCTGTCCTCTTCTGTATAGTCACCTTTCCAAGCCTAGAACTTTTCTTATCCTCATAAATATGATTGAAGCAATCAAGTACCTATGATGAATGTCTATGACTTGACTTATATATGTACTAAAGCCCTACCAATGGCATCAATCGACCAGATATGAATGTACATCTTTCATTAGATACATAATCCTAATTATGTTTATGAACTTTTGAACATACAAATGGTCCTATGATTCTCATTACTATCATTACGATCAACGTATAAGAAAATATTAACAAGATCACCAAGATAAAGATAGGAACATATTCCAACTATTTTAATCATTTTTAGATAATACTTTCTTATCCTTTAATGAAACTAATTGTAGAGCATGAGGAGATATTCATCCTCTAGTATTTATAGAAGATCATTCAACTTCGGGAGGAACATATAAATGCTCACATATAGACAATGCTTTTCCTTTAGAATGCTTCAACAAGTGGAGTATACTTACTTGCGATTTATAAGACCTCTTGTCGATTACCTCTTGCTGATTCTTTGGAACATAAATCCTTTGTTTGCGTCTTAGCGATGGAGTTTCTTTCCTCGCTCGACAACTTGTTTTTGTTTTCCCCTCTTGAGCCCAATAAGCCCGAGTGTTTGCAACCTGCGCTCTTGAAGTCGAGCTCGGAGATTCATTTTCCTCTCCTCCAGCATAGTCCATGCAGCCAAAATGAAACCAAAACAATTGATTAGTAAACTTAACAACCTTCATACTAACTTATCGCATGTTGAGCTCACTAGGTCCTAGTGTTGTAACCTAATGCTCTGATACCATATGTGACGAACCCATAATTTAGAATTATTTAAAACTTTTCTGGTGCCTAAATGCCACTAAAATAAATGCGGAAACATAAAATGTGAGTTTACTTTCCTACAATTCATTATGTCTTAACATACATCCTTTATATACTTCTTCATTAAAAACCATCTAAATGGTAACAACACATTCATAATCATAAGCAAAGCATACATCAACAATCAACCTTGTATATGAATCGTATACATCAAATAATCATAAGCATTTTTAAAAGACAGAAAACAAATACGCATGCATGAGACACATTGAGAAACACCATAGAAAAACATAAGAGACAAAGGATAACGTGGTTCACCCGTACACGGGTTAGTCCACAAAGGTGTGTGCATCTTTCATTAATTAATCAGAGAAGGAAGAGGTTACATCTAACAACAAAGTTGTTGCCAACCACTTTCCTACAATTTCTCTAGCTTCCTTCAAGGAAGCTTTCTCAATGCTCTTTCTACAACCAATGTATATATCTTAATCCTTAACTCTCAATATGTCAACTTCGTAATGGTGTCTTGATTCTATACTTGAGATTCCCTTCATAATCTGAGGCCAAGATTATCTTCACCATTTAGTTTACTAAACAAAGATTAGGACTATTTCATTTCCTATTTCTAGGTTAAAAGAAAATAAGTTTACAAAATAATTAAGGTTTAACACTCTTTTCGACCGTTACAAAATAGTAACGACTAAAGCCATAATTTATAATATTTCCCATATGAAACATTGTTATAATAAACGGATTAACCCTTGTACTAAGGGATCTTTTACTTTTATATATATAACTATCAAGTCTACAAGGCCTCAAAACTAATCCAGAGATCTACTTCCACATTTACGCAGAATGAAATCTCTTCCACTATTATAAAAATAAACAGTCTTAAGAAAACGAGAAAAAGCAGAGCCATTACCATCACAATGCAGTATCATTCACTCTACCGGTTTCCTCTCTAAAAATAAAATAAACTGACGGGGTTACCATTCCATGATGCTTCCAACCTAGGTATGGTTTTTAAGAAGAAGAACATAACGTTTTCGACATAGCCAGGAACTTGCCGATTGGTATACAGACAACACGTAATGGACTGAGTTCCTATTCCAGGTTCATGCCTTCCCTATCTCGGGATAAAACCCAACGGAGATCTAACATGACAGACGCTGGATTCACGAGTTGGTAATGAAGAAAAACGTGCACAAATGCAATCACCCATGGACTACGATCCCATTAAACAACCATTATACGATTTGGTAGTATATAAACATATCAGTCACTAAACTGAGATCTACACCTCGCCAAAACGCTATTATTTAAAAACTGGAATCCATGATTTGGCACCAAGTTTCATCAACAAACCTTATACGATTTTTAGCAGCATATATACATATAATTGTAACTACGAGTATCTAACAATGACTACCAAGTTTGACACTTGCACAATAATCATGGACCGAACTGAAACCCCAATGTTAGTATAAAATTCTAATACTAGAACAAAGCTTCAACGCTAAGACTGATGTTGAAGTAATCCAACCATAATTTACTATGGTTCCTGAAGCCAAATCTGTCCTTCATCAATGGCGTAGAAACTCTAAATTTTCAACCGGGATTCATAGTCCTAAGATCTAATGCAAGAAACACTGTAGATCCACCTTAAGATTTCACGCAGGTCTAAACTAGATATCCAGGATAGATTTAAACTACTCGACATGAAGGAAAAGGTACTCTTAGATATCTATACTGCCCATATGTCGTAGATACAATATACTCAACCAAAATTCATGAATAACTCAGATCTAATACAGATCTATCATGAGAACCACTAGAATTAAACTATAATGTAGAATTACAACACTCGACAGGAAAACTTAAAGGGCAAACGCCGCGATCTTCATCCTTCGACATTACAGATCTAGATTTGGGAACCACATAGGTGATCAATTTACTCTCTTAATATAAATTATAAGCATTAATGATAACATATTATCCTACTGTCATGAAACCACACTATGCGATTGGGCAATATGTATATCCATCACAAACTAAGATCTGCGCCTGGGCAAATGCTACTATTCAAAACTGGAATCTACGATTGGCCTTATCCAACCATGACTACGATTTTTGGACATTTATAAATATCAAAACTAATTTAAGATCTCCGATCGGCTCTATCAACAATGACTGCGATTTGGCAGTATATAAATCTCAAAACTAAACTGAGATCCACGATCGGCTTATCAAACAATGACTGGGATTTGGGCAGTATATAAATATATGAAAATAAACTGAGATATATGATTAGCCTTATAAAAAAAAACTGACCTGCGATTTGGGCATTACTCCATATAGATCTGGTCGTGAAACTCCATATCGATCTACACTTGGCTACTAGATCCATATCCATAAAGATTTAAATATGAATCGCGAAGTTCCTTGGCAGTAACACCTTTTCAGAAAACAGAGTTAACGCGGTTGAGGTCGGCTCTGTCCTTAGCACGCGGATCTCCGTTGAACAAGAATGCACTAGGGAAGAACATTTTTCCACCGTGACAACTTCCTCCCCGAACGAAACTTCCAATCGAGTTCTTAAAGATCCAATACTCCAGATCGTTCCATCTGCCCTTACTAAACTAGATCGCTCTCCAGATTTAAAACTTCTAGAACGAGACTATCAATCGAAACTCTAGATCCAGACTTCCGATTGAGACTTCTGATCGAGGAACCAGTTCGAGACCCCTCGCTTCATCAAATAAAGCTCCGTGTGGTCCCGAACCACGATCCGGTCTATCCCTTTCATAGTGGGTCGATCCCCCAAACTCGAATTCTCCCCCTCCATAGGAAGCATAGTAACCATCGACATAGAAGTTACCGCCCTCCATGATCGAACACTTGGCTAGAGGTATGGAGACAGATGTCAGCATCTTTGGCAAAAGCCATTCCACTAAAGGGACAAACTCCTTTGATCAAGGCAGATCCATAACAACTTTATAAATTTGTTTGAGCATTAAAGCTCCATTTAGGAGACCATCTTCCATAAGTTCCTCGAACAATGCCCATGACTCCCTTTATAAACTCTCATGTATATATACATAAGAAATACTAATGAATCCTCTTGTATTTATTTATAATAAATACTTATCATATATATATTTTTAAAGGATTTCATTCTCCCTCCTAACCTTTTTAATAAATAATTCAAGTAGAAAGAACATTTTAAGGTTCGGGTTTAATATATATATATATATATAGGTTTTTATTTTCCTTTTGTAAAATCATTAGTATGGTTAAAAAGTAGGCTAGTAAAAACTCCTTTTTGCCTCACATATTTTAATGAAATTCTATTATATAAAATCATGCAACCTTTCCATGATTAACCCATCACTAGGATTTGTATAAACTTGTCTTTCTCCTACCTTGTGTTCAAGGTGAGATTGTCAAAGTGAATTAGCTATATAATACTATACTAACATATAACACCAAAATATATATGTTATTATTCCAATACAATAACATATAGTAATTAATTACAATTACAAATATATAGGTTATAAAGGAGGGATATCACAACATATCTCATTTTGTTGTCGGAGATGTCATGAACATGGACACCTATTCAGAGATTTCCCTAAACAGCCCGGAGCGAACTCCAACTTGGAAGGAAAAGATCCAGAAGGGTTTACAAGAGTGGCAAACAAGAAACGACTAGTAAAGCGAGGAACGAGGCCAGAGATACACAAGAAAGCTCAGACACACAATAGGTTTGAATTTTTGCAGATAGTAGAGGAGAAAACAGATGTGTAGGAGACACAATAGAAAGAAAAGATGGACAAGATACCCAACCCAGTATCGGATAAAACAACCCAGGATACAAAGAAAGTAGCCATGGGTGAGGATTGCTCCATGCAAGAGGAAGCAGGCGAAGAGATGGAACTGGGAGATCTAGATTTGGACGGCTGGAGGCAGCCTGCACAGAAGATGCTCCGATCTCTATCCCCCCGCAACAGGTTTCCCTATTAGAGAAAGCTATTATAAATACTAAAGCTCTCAATTATCTCGGCATAGCTACGAAATCTCATAAAGAAAATGAAGGGAAAAAGAAAAGCAAAGGGGAAAAATTAGGACGAAGCAACAATATTCAAAGAATCCAAATGGTTGGGAAGAAGCTGGTTGACTCAGGCCAGTATACCACTATTGTTGCGGCTCTAGCCTCCTCTTCCCCCAAATTGTTAAAAGATGCGAATTATATCCTGGAACATAAGAGGCTATAATATCCCTCTAAAGACCTCTCTTCTGATATGGAAGATAGAAATCGAAAAGCCATCCATAGTTTTTCTCCAAGAAACTAAATGCTCTGAGACGGACCTGCAATCCCTTGGAAATAAAATCTAGAAACATTGTGAGGTCATAGCAACTTACGCAACAAGAACTGCTGGGGGGATTGACATCCCGTGGAACCCCAGGGAGGTAAGCATGACTGACTGGATGTCCACTAAGTTTATCTTATCGGCCTCCATTCATGTGATAGGAACCAAAGTCAGAGGTTTCCTGTCCAATGTGTATGGACCATCCACAGTTAACATGAAGAACTCCTTCTTGGACTCGTTGCTCAACCTCAAAGGGGTGACTGGTATGCGCCCTTTGCTCATAGGGGGAAACTTCAACCTAATCAAGAGCCTTGAAGAAAACCGAGGTGGAATTTGTTGCTTGCATCCCATTAGTGATCACTTCAATGAGGTAATAGACGCTCTGGACCTAATTGATGTTAGAACTTCTAATAGTACCTTTACTTGGAACAATAAAAGAACCTGGGATAAAAGCATAACCTCCAGGCTAGATAGGTTCTTAGTGTTGGAATCCATCATGATGGGGGGGGGGGAGAGTTGACAGCAGTAGTGCTTCCCTCTACGGGCTCTGACCAATAGCCGATCAGCCTTGATTGGAAGCGAATAGGGGAGAACCTTTGAAGACTGTTCTGGTTTGAACAATTATGGCTTCTCCATCCGCACTTACCGGATCAACTTCGACAGTGGTGGCAGGATTGCTCTCCTATCAAGGGAACCCTGATGTACCAATTCCAACAAAAAATCAAATACCTAAAAGGAAAAATCAAGCATTGGAATACGAGAACCTTCGAGAACATTTTCCAACGGAAAAAACAGTTAGATCAAAAAATGATAGAGGTGCAGAATGCCACAATGTCCCAGGGTTACTCCACGGAGCTACTGGAACAAGAACAAAACCTCTTAAAGGAACTCAACCTTAAGAACGACTGGAAGAGCTCCCCTGGAAACAAAATTCCAGTAGCCGATGGTTGAAAGAAGGGGAACGCAAAGCTAAATTCTTTCACAAAGCTACTATTCAGCATCGTCAAGGGAATAGGGTGGTCAGTCTGAAGAGAATGGATGGTAGCTTTGGAGAAATGCAAATGGAGATGGAGCAGACTCTGAACGAGTTATTTGTTGATCTGTTGGAGGAACCTAACATCAATAGACGGGCTGCGAGAGAGGAAATCCTACAACACATTCCAAAGGTGGTCACAGAAGATCATAATAAGATTCTCATTAAAGAATAAGCATGGAAGAACTGGATGAAGCAGTCAAGCCATTGGAAGTTGATAAAGCCCCAAGTCCAGATCGGTTCACCACTAATTTCTTCCATACTTGTTGGGACTGGCTGAAAGAGAAAGTTTTGGCAATAGTTGAATACTCAAGACGGACATGAAGTATCCTAAAGGCCCTCAATGCTACTTTCCTGATGCTCATCCCAAAGGAAATGGGCACGGAAGACCCTGGCAAGTTTAGACCCATAGCCCTTTGCAATGTCATATACAAAATCATAACAAAGGTCATAGCAAATCAGTTACATCTGCTCCTCCCCCTAATGATCTCTCAAGAGAAGGCGAGCTTTGTGGAAGGGCGGTAAATCCTTGATGGCATAATTCTGGCACATTGAAGCTCAACTTTGATGGCGCATCCAAGGGGAACCCTGGGCCGGCCGGTTTTGGTGGCACAACAAGAAATGATGCAGGAAAGGTGCTCAACGACCTCCGGGGAGACCTGGGAGAATCCGCAAACAATGTAGCTTATTTAGAAGGATTAGCAAGTGGAATGAGATGGGAAATTCAACAACAATGTTTACCTTTGATAGTGGAGGGGGACTCCATGATCATGATCGAAATTGCAGGACGCATTCAGAAGGGGTCATCCTTAGCCAAGATTTCACAATCTTGGAGGTGGAAATGCAGACTTTCCCAGCTACAACATCTTCTTCTCACCACCTCGGTTTTCCAATTCCTGCATGTCCATCGTAAAGGGAATCGGATGGAGGACGAGCTAGCGAACAAAGGGGTCGAAGCATGTGTCCCTTTCAAAGCTGGCACGTTAGAGGATGCATGTGATCACGTGCTGAGACGTTGGTGTATTGAGATCACTACCATTGACATTAACCACTTGGCCGGATCCTCACACCGTAGTGGTGATCAGGCACAGGGAAGCTAGGGCACGTGGACACACGTAAGCCTTAGGTCTCCTCTTATTAATGTTCAACTATCGATTCCATCCAGGTACCCAGAAGGCATAATTCTTTCAAGTGGAGGCAGGGATGGTAGGCCAGCTGGAACTAGCATCACAAGGCTTCCCTCTTAAATTGTTTATTTTCCAGCAGGTTTGGGTTAATGCGAGTGGAAGGGTTAATTACCGGACAGGGATGGATGGTCGGTTCAAGTACAATATTGATGTTGGCAATGGTTTCAGCAAGTGGGATTGCACCATTATCATTTTAATTCAAAAGCTCATAACACCTCAAGCAAGTGAGGTTATGGGAACGGACAATATGACAATGATTTCTACTAATGGTAATCTAAGGACTGTACGATGGATAAATCCAGAAGAAGGCCTTGGGATTTTAAAGATGTAAAGGCAGTTCGCTTCAGGTCAGCTCGCACGGTTAAAATCATTTTCCTTCTCCGGAGGGGTGGTATGTTGTGCCTATTTCATTACAGGAACCAGTGGTTACAGTTGGTTGGAGGCATATATTTTTCGTCTGGAACTCTGTTCTTGTGTATCATGGCTCCACGCATGCGCTTGAGCAGTCGACGATGCACTCGACAGAGCACCAGAGAGAGGAGCAGACAAACGGGTGAAGGAACCTCCCACCAGGAGACTGAACATGAGGACGCTCACCCTTTGGTGTTCGATTGGGCGCACCAGTACATGGAGGAGACGCCTTGGGAAACTGAGATGGAAATTTCAAATATGGATATATCTCTCTTGCAGGTGTTCGAAGCGCAATAGGGGCAACCGATAGCAGCAAACCCATTCTCGGCTCGTCGAATTCTCCTTGCTCATAAAATTGAGGCTCGTGAGAAGACTATAAAGGAAATCAGAGGAATCTTAGCGGAGCTAAAAGCCAACCAGCAGAGAGGTGTGATGGGCATGCACACTCTGGAGGAAATGGTGGAGGAACTAAGTCACTAGGATCTGCAGAACGCTAGGAGCCATGCAACTAGGAATGAAAACGAAAATGCGGCTCATTGACTCGTTGAGCTCCAAGACGTATTGGTTGTTCTTTTTGCACCATGTTTTGCTTATTTTGTGGTTTCATATGTCGATTTTATTAACCTGTAGTAGCTCTGGACTGAACAAGTTTCTTTTTTAGAAGGGTGAATTTCACACGAACAACACTAGGTATTTTTCAAACTCCTTGTGAAGTTTTATTGTTGAAATTTGTGTGCCCTATTTTCCCAACTAGGGAGGGGCTTCAGTGAGACTTTCGGCCTCATTCTGATTGTATTTTTGTACTATATTAATAGAAAGTTCTGGCAATGCTTACTTAAAATATATATATATATATATATTGATTAATTATGTTTTTTTATTAAGTAAGCAGTGCAAGAACTTTCTATTAATATAGTACAAAAATGATACAGAAATACAGTTGGAATGAGGCAAAAAGTCTCACTGAAGCCCTTCCCTAGTTGGGAAAACAGGGCATTCATAAACATATTTTTAGACTTGTTGCACTATGTTTCATACATCAAAGATGAAAAGGTCAAAATACAACAGTTCTTGGAAGAGCTGCCACCAAACTTTAGAGAAAATATAGAGTTTGACATGCCCAAAACCCTTGATGTGACCTTACATAAAGCAAGATTGTGTTATGAACACAGACAGCCAAGGAATGACAGCCTCAACAGAAATAGAGATAGGTTCAAAACCTTCTTGGACAACTGCAGATCGGGTTTTAGACCTCCATCTTACCGGAAACATAACAACAGTTTTCCGCCCAATAGAGGCTTCAATCGACCTCAAGCACGACCAAGGAATTGCTACTTATGAAACAAGTTGGTAAACCGACCTCATTTTAGATTTTAACTTAGAAACAAGTTGTTACTAAACAATGCAATTCAATTGCAATTTTAGATGAATAGATGCTAAACGCTAATGTAATTGACATCTTGGTAGCTCTTTCTTGTGTTTAACATATGTTATATTGGGATACCAAGCATCAAATATCAATTTTCTGGGGAGGCATTTGACAATTCCAATTACATGAATTTGATCACTCATATAAGATCCTTGATTAGTGATATGCATAGTGTGAATTGGCGGTAAGTCTATTTCCACTGTGTTTCAGAAATTATAGTTTCTCTGTTTCTAACAGTGCAATATTTTGTGTTTTAATATAAATGCAAAGATTTTGGATGAGTCTTATATCTTTTGGCTTTTTGCAGATATAATGTGATGGCACATAGGATGCTTCTGCTACTAGCACTTCAAATAATAATTTTGATTTGCCATAAAAAACAAGAGAGGAAATTGCTTGTAAGTTTCTTTACCTTGTCAGTATTTTATTCATGGCAGGTTACAGATGTTGCATTTTTTTTGTTGGTGGTTATTAGAACCATGCCCTGTATTTTGTAAATGGAGTGAAAGTGAATTCACATGCAAAACAATAGCTGTGCACTAAGAGGAAAGGATTTAACCACTTAAATGAGAATGATACAAAGTGATTAGAAAGGAAATTTAGTACGATAGTCCATTCTTTTCGGCTAGTTGGTTTCTTTATTTAAATAGATAGTGAAAGCTAACTTTGAATATGAACATATTTCTTTGTCTTGATCAACATATTGTCTTTTCCAATCATCTTGAAATGTTTATACATTTAAATTTGTAACCAGACTTTTAGGTACCGCTCCGTATATTGGCAATGGAGCACTTGTTCCCACTATAAAAATGCATCACATTTACTCATCAACTTTAGAATGATTGTGGATGCTATGAAAATAAATATCTAGTGATAGAATCGGTTCAATGAAAATTTCTTCACATCATGGGTGGCAAAGTTAGTATAAAAGGACAGCAAACATATATAATATTAAACTCTTCTGACCATTTCTATATATCTCTAAGCTCAAGTATGCACAAGTGTCATAAGCAAATTGTGTTGCTTGATTGATTACTCCTGAGTCAACTTCACCCACAAGTATATTTTACCTATTTAAGTGTCATGTATTGTCATGGAACGAAATGAAATATTATTAACATCCACTAATGACCAAAATAAGTCAATTGTATTCAAAAGTAAGAGAATGGAAAAATCAATGATGTTGGAGTTAAACCTTGAATTGCTAAACCCCTGACAATGAAGTGAAGTACATGTTAAATTTTGATATAATTTTCATCTCTTTCAACTTTAGCAAAAATTAAAACTAAATTTACCATGTTAGGGTTTGAAGCAGAAAATTAACAATTGTAGATATACACAATCTTGGTGGGCATGCCCCATACTTACGTGAGGCTTGTTGAATGTGACTAGTGGCATTGATGTAGCCTTTGGGCAATTATTGAAATTACAAAATGTGTCATTCTTTGCTTATGTGCAGTAGGGTGGGACCACTTATTTCTTGGTTTACTATCTGTAAAAAGACTGTTTGCATTTGAAAAAAAAACTATTATGATAAGCCCATATTCTCATCAATTACTATTCACCAAAAATGATCCTAATAATTTCATATAGAGATTAACAAGTTGAGGGGTCCACTGAACTAAGGGAAACAACCAAGATATCTGCACAAAATCTCTGCTAAATTCTAATATCCAAGATTAACAAACTTCTAGAAGAGGGGAAAAGATGGTGATGGATGTTATATGCTCCTGCCCACCAAAATTATGCTAGGCATGTGAGGAAGCAACAGTCCCTTGATGTGAAGTATTATAACTAGTATCCCAATTATGTCGTGTTGTGGTTTAATGACTGTTCGGATATCCACATCATCTATTTCGGGATACATCATCTATTTCAGGATCTTGCATGATCTATTTCAGGATATTATCTATTTCAGGATTCCTATTTCAGGATATGATCTATTTCAGGATTCTGCATGCACAGGCATGCATCCCAGTCACCAGTTTGATGCCTCCAGCACCTTATCCACCTTCTTCTAGCACCCGGGAGCCACTTTCCACAGAGTTTTAGCCCTCCTAAGCTGAAAGGCGCCCTCTTCTCACCTACTGACAGAGAAGGGCGCACTTGTTCACCTACCACTGCAGATTCACTCCAGTTACATTCAGTTAGCTCCGATTCTGATTGATTTCACTCCGATTTCACTCCTGACTGACTGTTTCACCTCCGATTGACCTCCAGTTCGATTAGGTGACTTGCTCTGACTCTAGTTAGCCTCCCATGCGCCCCCACTGAGCCTCCAGATCCTATATCAGTGCTACACACTTCAGTTACATTTATTATGATCAGTTAGACTCAGCTTGACACCTGGATGACTGGTTGTTGTGATTGATGAGCAACACCGATGATTGATGAGGACTCCTAGATTGAGTCAAGCTACTCCATTCAGTGATTCGAATGACCTCCTTAGGCAATTCGAATTGCTCTGTTCATTGTAACAGTTTGTATTGTAATTCATTCACCCTTTCTGGGATAGAGAGTACTGCTGCATGTTTTGCACAGTTTTGCACCATTTCTTCTATGTTCATCTGTTGTGACTGATTTATTTGTTCATTAGATCTGCTGTGACTAACTTTACATGGTATCAGAGCCATTGCAGGGACAAGATCTCTTTTCTACAGGTGTTTATACAAGAAGATTTGACTGAATTGCTAAAAATTGCAAAAAGTTTGGCATGAGATATCTCAAGGGCATTCGCTCCTGTGCATGCAAAGCTTAAAAAATACTCCAATACCACTCCAGAAGCTTGAGTTACCACATAATTCCTGGATCTGATACATTGGACCCATTCAACATTGCTTGAAATCCAATCCCAGGTGTGATGCAACTCTCAAAGGGTGGATTGTTCGACCTTATTGTGGTTGTTTTGATGTGATTTGCAGGTTTCTTACTTCCTCCATGTGCATTCGCTAATGCAAAGATGGAGACTTCTTCTTCACAAAATATTCTTACTCCATTCAACTATGATGAATGGAAACCAAAGATGATAGCATTCTTGAAGAGACAATGTCTTTTTGATATGTGCATTGGTAATACAAGAGATTTTGATTCCGATGAAGAGGAGAATGATTGGCTCAATGATTGTGATAGAGCTTTTGGAGCAATATGTCTTGCTATGTCTCCTTGTATGCGCTACCTCATTAAGACTGCTGAAAATCCAAGTGATCTATGGGTCCAACTTGACAGAGAATTTGGAAAGCAGGAAGAAGAGGATCATGCTAGCCTTTTGGAGAACAAGCCCAGTGAGATCTCCTTATGTGTTCTTTCCGATCATGTGTTGGCCTCAACAATTGTTCAAGATGAAGAAGAAATTGTAGATTCAACACTCATTCTCTCAAAGTCTTCTATTTCAAATTCTGAGCAAGATAAACAAGCTCATACTCTAGATTCCAAAGAGGTTCTTGAATCCTCTCTTTCACATGAGTTTGTCGGCATGCGGAATAATGATCTACTTGATGTTTTGGAGGTAAAATCTGATTTTGGAGGTGAAGCATTCGCCCTCCTTGATTGCATGCCTTCTATAAACTTATGTTCTATCATTTGCAAAGTTTCTCAGAGTTTTAATGAAGATGAAGAGCACTACCATTCGCTTGAGTTCAATTCTCATGCACTTTTTGCTGATTTTGGTTTTGATCTCACCCTTGTTGGTTCAAAGGAGATCTCAAGAAACCATTCATCTATTTTTGGAGCTGATTTAACTTCTATTGATAAGAAGTTCAAGTTTCAAGATCTATTTGATCCGATTGGAGCTATTCCTACCTCACTTGGTTCGAATCACAGGTTCCAGGATCATCCTCATATTTTCAGATTTGTTCTCACCATTTTCGGTATGAAGAGCAAGTTAATAAAGTCTCCACATTCGCTTGCATCCACTGATGGAGAATTCAAGCACATGTTTTTGGAGCATAATCCATTTACTCCCAAGAGTAAGATACCTCCAGACATATCTATTTGAGTTTGGAGCAGTTAAATCTTTTGGTGTGTTACAGTTCATTTTGAGGGGGGGTATTTTTCCCATGAGGTTTTCCCCATTTCCTCGGTTTATTTACTGTTATTAGTTTGGATTATTATTGTATTGGGGTGACCTTTGGTCTTAGTTACCAGGGCCCCACATTATTTTAGTTGGCACATCATAGTCTAGCTTGAGGGGGGGTGTTCGGATATCCACATCATCTATTTCGGGATACATCATCTATTTCAGGATCTTGCATGATCTATTTCAGGATATTATCTATTTCAGGATTCCTATTTCAGGATATGATCTATTTCAGGATTCTGCATGCACAGGCATGCATCCCAGTCACCAGTTTGATGCCTCCAGCACCTTATCCACCTTCTTCTAGCACCCGGGAGCCACTTTCCACAGAGTTTTAGCCCTCCTAAGTTGAAAGGCGCCCTCTTCTCACCTACTGACAGAGAAGGGCGCACTTGTTCACCTACCACTGCAGATTCACTCCAGTTACATTCAGTTAGCTCCGATTCTGATTGATTTCACTCCGATTTCACTCCTGACTGACTGTTTCACCTCCGATTGACCTCCAGTTCGATTAGGTGACTTGCTCTGACTCCAGTTAGCCTCCCATGCGCCCCCACTGAGCCTCCAGATCCTATATCAGTGCTACACACTTCAGTTACATTTATTATGATCAGTTAGACTCAGCTTGACACCTGGATGACTGGTTGTTGTGATTGATGAGCAACACCGATGATTGATGAGGACTCCTAGATTGAGTCAAGCTACTCCATTCAGTGATTCGAATGACCTCCTTAGGCAATTCGAATTGCTCTGTTCATTGTAACAGTTTGTATTGTAATTCATTCACCCTTTCTGGGATAGAGAGTACTGCTGCATGTTTTGCACAGTTTTGCACCATTTCTTCTATGTTCATCTGTTGTGACTGATTTATTTGTTCATTAGATCTGCTGTGACTAACTTTACAATGACAACCTAGAGCAGTTGTTATGACAATGACCTAGGTTCAAATCTTGGTGGGTATGTTCCATCCTTGTGCAAAGCTTGTTGGATGTGACTTGTGGTATTGATATAGCCTTTGGGAAATTATTGAAACTACAAAATGTGTCATTCTTTGCTCAAGTGTGGTAGGGTGGGACGATTTATTTCCAAAAGACAGGTTCCCATTTGAATAAATCTAGTATAGAAATTCACTAAGTAGGCATTATTTGATTGATTTGCTACAAGCCTACAACCCATGCTAATAACTCCAATATCTACGCAATGCTTGTTGCTACCATTAGCAAAGATGGTGGAAAGTGGGATGCTATCAATTGTTTTGACTGCATCATTCTTGTAGCCATGCTTTTGATTCCGCTGGCTAAGACTTTGGCTAGTGCCTTGTATGAGAAAATAAGCAAGGTGACGGGCCTCTAGTTCCTCATCGTATCATTTTCTATCCATTTTGGTATAAGTTTGATCATTCATGCTACATTTTGTTTCTTGAGAGTCTAGGAATATTGTAAAAATATCGCTAATCACATGCTATTTTTGGCATGTTATTGCACTATCATCGATCGACGGTACATGTTATTGCATGAAACAATAAGTAACTCTATTGATAGTTGTCTTTCATCTCCAATGGCCACTATTGGGTTGGTGCACAGTGGAATTGAAACAATTTTTTATGCCAACAGTGCTTTGACTAATTGGGTGTTTATGCAATGTAGAATCATGGAAAAACCAGGAAAAGTAGGTTGACGATCTTTTATGAACTCAACTCCAAACTAATTTTGTTGGAAATACAATCTGAAAAGTTTTGACAACATACTGAAAAATGATCCCATTAGATAGGCATTATAATCCTTCAATTGTTGAATTTCACTGCTCTTAATTTGTATATGTTCTTTAACTTGTTATCTCCTGTTACAAGTTGTGTGGTATAAGCCAAACATTCTTTTTGCTAGTGAGTTCCTTCTTTCTTTCATACAATGTCATACCTAGAAGCCAGAGAAAACCATCAGTACTGCATACAGACTAGTTCATTCCCAATATTAGCGAGTTTTCTTTCTGTTTGTTTGTTTCCAATTATAGATACAATGTTATGACATTTTATTTTCTTATTACAAGTAACCTTATGGATCAGATGTGTTCATAGAAGATTACATAATGTTTCAAGCTGTTCTTTCAGGTCATTTATTGTTACTCCCAATAGTCATATTCCTCCAGTAAGGGTTCTTGCAGCTGCATCCCTTGTTCTTCTTCTGCAAGCATCCCCCAACAAGAAATCAGTTAGTGATAACTTGTTGCATTCTGGATGGTCAAATGTAATTGATGGTTCTTCCTTCAAGGGTGTTTTGAATCCAATCATTCAGGAAGAAGGCTTTGTTAATGACATGCTGAATGGTTTATCTTATGACCATGTTTTTCCTGATGCAAACAACTCAAACAACCATGCTATGGCTATGTCCCAAAGTATTCGAGATAAATCAGTGAATGGATGGTATGAGGCATTTTATTTTCCATGGCCACGCTCAAGAAACTGGATTGACCTCTTAAAGAGAGAGGCATTTGTACCTGTTTTTGCCAAGTTATTTAAATGCCTTGTTAAAGAGTGTGGAGAAACAATACTACAATCTTTGCGGATCCCTTTAGAAGAGTTGGTTGCAAAGGAAGAAAAGGGAAAACAGTTCCTTGCTTCTGAGGTTTTGGCCGGTGTCTTGCATTCTGATGTTAACTATATTTTAGAGGCCTGGGACAATTGGCTATGTGTTGTGTTGCGAACAGGACTACACCAGTGAAATGTTGAAACAACTGCTGAGTGGGCTGCCTGTGTCACTTACTACATGAAGACAAAGATGTCTTGTTTCTTCCAGACCAGTTTCTATTTTGGCTACACTCTAATGTTCTGCCTTGGTTTAGGCATCCTTTGTGGTGAGTTCTTTTCTCTGTAGCAAATTTTTTGCAGTTGGAAATATCTCTATTTTTTTCTATTGCAGCTAATATGTTTCCATTGAATGCTTTTCACTTATATAATTTTTTTTTTATTTGATAAATATAGGGGTTGTTGGTTACTTGGGCTCTACATTGTTTGTAAGAAGAATTTATCAGAATATCAAGTGTGATTGAGGACAAATAGATCGGAAACTAAATGAATCATATTTGATGCGTGAGCTATTGCAGGGCCTGTTGTTACCAAATGATTGTATCGGACTAGAAGTTGACTACAAAATAATTGGAAGCATGCCTGCATGAATAGTATAAGGTGGCAAATACTATCCTGAACTTTTAACATTTATACTTAGTTTCAGTGCTAGGACAACTATCCAACTAAGAAAATAATGTGTTTTGTGAGAAAGCATTCATCTTTTTTGTGTATTTTATTGTCATTGTATTTATTATTTTAGTCTATTGTTCAATTGCTAAAGTTAATAACATATTTCTGATTTTATAGTTAATTGTTTGGTTGCAGGTGCCTTCATATATATCACGATCTGTGGCTGGAAGTTATGATAATGAGGCTGTAGCTATATTTGCTTTGATCATTACATTATATCTATATATCAAGGTTCATCCATGTGCACACCTTATTTAGTTTAAATTATAGAAGAAATCTGAAAATGATTGTATCAGTATTTTGTAAATATTAGTACCTAAGTCATGTCCATTCATGAATATTTGCACATATTGTCTTATAATATGTAGTTACACTGTTGAGCAAATTGACTAGAGTCTGCATTGAAACTAATCTTATTATGGCCTGAAAATAATTTTAATATGCTGGAGATTTATGTTTTGTTAATGTGATCATTATTTTGAACTTTTGCAGACATTGAACACTGGATCTCTCTTTTATGCTGCTTTAAATGCCTTAGCTTACTTTTATATAGTAAGTAGGTCATAGGAATAACAAATGATATCCATGTATGATGCAATTATTGATCTTGCTATTATAAATATAATTTTAATACAGGTTCTTTTTTGTAGGTCTGTTCCTAGGGAGGTTACACTTTCATAATAAATCTTATTCCAATGCATGTTATTCTATGTGTTGTGACTGGCCGGTACTCATCTCTCCTTTACATTTCTTATTCGCCTCTGGTAAGTGAAAATGCATAAATGGTGATAGTTACAGAAATGCTTGAAAGAGGGTTTTCGACAAAACGACTTCCCCTATACTCCATAATAGAGTGTCCTATATAGAGTCCTCATTGTGACATCTTGCTTTTAAGGAGATTATATTTTCTATTTTCTATGAAATACTATTGACTTAAATCCATTTATTTTGTATTGCAGGAAGGCAAGTCAGCCTTCCATGAATAGTAACAGACTTGCTACTGTACAAATGAAAGGGCAGCCTGTTGTTCAGAAAAGTGGTTGTTGCTCATAAGACAATCCCTAGAATAATTTTTACTGCAACTGGTTTTGAAGAAGTGAAATTGAAGATAATTGTATGTATTTTGGATCTCAGACAGGAAAACGTCTCTAGCTGTCGAGAGATCAACAATTGATTGACAATTAAAACAAATTTATTACAAGTTGGATCTTGTATTCTTTTTTGTCTATGAAGGGAAACAACTTGCTTTTGTTCCTGATACTTTGTACAACCATGGATTATTGTACTCATGCGTAGTTTGTAAGATCATTCTTCTTTGAATTTTCATCATTGTCACAATTGAACTGCTATATCTTAGAATTCTTTTAGTACTTGAAGCATTTTTCTTGAATATGTTTGACATTCATTTTGTTCCCATGCAAAATTTGTTTGAATATCATCATTGTCAAGCAATAAAAACTTCTTAAAGGGTGCTAGCTCAATGGTAGAGCACCTTCCTAATTATAGGCAGGAGATTGGTGGTTCGATTCCTCCATACCTTATCATAAATTAGTGACTAAGAAAATGACTAAATTCGCATATATACGACTATTAGTAACTAATTTCCAGTATCTTATAGAGCAAATAACATTTAGTCGTATTTAGCTTAGTCATTAATATGTTATCATCTAGTAGTTTATTTAGTCGTATAGTTGATCATTAATTGTGACAATCAATGACTAAATCAGTGAGTATCAATGACTAAATCAGTGATTAAATTAGTGAGCATCAATGACTAAGTCAATGACTTAATCAGTGACTATCAATGACTAAATCAATGACTAATAAGTCAACTAATTAATGACTAGTGAAATATGACTAGAGATAAGATAGTGGAAATTGGATAATATTAGTCACCGACTCAAAAATAGTCATTTGTAGTCGAATTTTAGTCATCAATTTCTCATTTTGTACTAGTGAATATACTGTCGATACTGTCACTGGATCGAATTCAATATACTGTAGAGGCTACAATTCATGACCAGATGGTAAGATATAAACAACAAGCATGGAACAGTGAGACAGAGGCACTCCATCTCCAAGAAGAGAAAGCGCAAACCTTGGCTGAAAGAGAAAAGGTTATGGAGGATAGAGAACAGTTGGAAAACGTGATATCCAAGGCATGCGAAGAATCCCCTGAAGTAGATCAGGATATGATACCTAAAGCGAAAGCCATCTTGCTAGGTGTAGTTATCGCTGATTTGCAAAAAGAAAATGAGGCGATGTAGGCAAGGGCAGTACCAAGCACACCACCAGAAAAAATCCAGAATCATCACGATGCGATAGAAGAGGCTGTGATGGAGATCGCAGAGATGGATAAGGGAGCCCAAAAAATTACTGAAGAGGTTACCAATTTCTGGGGAAGTTTAGTATAAGATGAGTAGTTGCACCAGCTGAACACGCAACTCGCTGAGGCAGAGACATAGCTGGAATCACTGAGGGGATCGCTTATGTCCATGCCCCTACTCACACAAATGAAAAAGGCTATGGAGCTGAAGGAACTCTAGCATCAAGTGAATAAGGAGAGGGAAAGGAAACAAGGGAGAACAACGCACCTAGATGAGTTACAAACAAAGGCATAACAGTTGGCCATGCAGGAAATGGAAGGGATGGCACAGGTGAAGCAGGATATGGAAAAGGTGCAACAAATGAGTGGTGAGCACCCGACAGAATAATAGGTAGAAGATTGCGCAGTACTCAAAGTATCGACAAAAGAAGCTGTCGACCATATTAGAGTTGCATACGATGATTTCTAGTTCCAAGCAAACACACCAGAGGTGTTCAGCTGAGGTGGCTCGAGGGCGAGCCATAAGTTTGTGTTGGGGTCCTTGTGATATCCCTCCTTTATGACCTATTTTGATGTTTATTTTTATTATTTTTTTTATATAAATGTAATTGTAAATTATGTATAAGGGCCTAGTGAGGAGCTCGAGGCCAAGACCCCACCTGTTGACCTTGAAGGTATCATTAATTCTTTTTTTTTAGGTTGTAAGTTTTGAATCGTAAGCTTATAATAGTGAAACTAAAATGGAGGGTTTCATAACAAGAACCCTAACACGATTTTAACTCTGGAAATGACATTTGTCTAAACAGGTTTTTGATGGCTTCACTCCAATGTAAACAAAACCCAAACGGAGCTTCTCCTTTCATGAGGGCAGAGTATCCTGTAACATAGGTTTGCTATATCGATCTGAAACCATCATTTTCATCTGGCAAGCAATAGAACTATAAATCCGATTTCTGAAAAACAATAAAAAAGGTAGACTTATCGTTTATCCTATAGGCATAAGCAAGAGTACAATTTTTTTTCTTCATTGTAAAGATCGTGAAACAGAAGCAGAGATAAAGTCATCCTCAAATAAACTACTGAAATCACAGACAAATAACTCCACAGAGCTCTCACTCTTTCCATAAATTCGATTCGGCATACTCCGAGATCCTAAAGATCCTGAAGGTAATATGCTGTAAATCTCCGTGTAAAGGAAGTAATACAAACTAGTTGAAAAGGACCAGTTTATGTAATGTGACCCGGAATTAATGGATCGCTTCCATCGAGTGTGTCGTTGAGTCCTAACTAGTTGGTAATCCCGTGTGTTAGTGGGAAGACCGTTCAAGAAACAAGCCCTCAATTAGTGGAGGAAAATGTGGATGTTATCGGTGGGGAAAAACCGTTGATAATAAATGGCGACCACACCGAGAGGATGGGGACACCACTGAAGTTAATAGCAGATAGGAGATGGATTATGGGGGAATTTCTTGTTATGATTTGGGAGATTTTTGGGGAAGTTCTGATCTCCAAGAGGATCTTCTCGATCCAGGTGGAATCGCTGTATTTTTGAGTTCTTGGAAATAACTAAATCGGGACGGTGAGAACAGTATTTCTCGGGATAGGATGTTTTGTGGGATCGAAGCGGTGCGCAAGGTATATAGTTTTGATACGTGCGATTCAGGGGAAAGGCTAGCTTATTTATATATTAGAGGCGGCAGTAGAAAGGGCAGGAAAAGGAAAAATAAAAAAATAAAAAAATGGGAATGCTACTTAGTTTGAGGAGGTAACGGAACGGTAGAATCCGAGCCAGTAAAAATTATCCATGTTAGATCTATGCGTGATGTCTCTTCCGAGAGGCCGATCCAGGTTGAGGAATTGTGCTACCGAGGTATGGATGGTAGGAAATCTTGTATGATTTTGTGATGGCTGCGCCTGGTGTCGGAGGATCCGATTCTTCCACATTATCGACTTCTGCGATGCGAGAAGGGATCCTTGCGATCGGATTAGGTATGAGATTTTTGTTTGTCGTTTAACTATACTTAAAATACTTACTGATAGATTGCTGCTTCGCAAGCGATCCTTGCGATTGGATCAAGTATGAAATCCCTGTTTTCTTTTTATTGATAATCGGTAAATCGCTCAGGTTCTCAGGAAATCATACTGGCAGTTATGTACTTCTTTTATTGTGAATCTTGTAAACCCAAAGTACCATAAACTGTTATATATTGCTTGCCTTACCACCGAGATTTGCAGACACTCGATGGAAGCGATCCATTAATTCCGGGTCACATTACATAAACTGGTCCTTTTCAACTAGTTTGTATTACTTCCTTTACACGGAGATTTACAGTATATTACCTTCAGGATCTTTAGGATCTCGGAGTATGCCGAATCGAATTTATGGAAAGAGTGAGAGCTCTGTGGAGTTATTTGTCTGTGATTTCAGTAGTTTATTTGAGGATGAATTTATCTCTGCTTCTGTTTCATGATCTTTACAATGAAGAAAAAAAATTGTACTCTTGCTTATGCCTATAGGATAAACGATAAGTCTACCTTTTTTATTGTTTTTCAGAAATCGGATTTATAGTTCTATTGCTTGTCAGATGAAAATGATGGTTTCAGATCGATATAGCAAACCTATGTTACAGGATACTCTGCCCTCATGAAAGGAGAAGCTCCGTTTGGGTTTTGTTTACATTGGAGTGAAGCCATCAAAAACCTGTTTAGAAAAATGTCATTTCTAGAGTTAAAATCGTGTTAGGGTTCTTGTTATGAAACCCTCCATTTTCGGTTTAGAGCTTCGAAGGCAATATCATTTTTTTTGGAACAACAGAAATGATTCTCGATGTCGTCGGTTGACACCCGGGGAATGAAATCTTTCCTATGCATAACCAGTAGGAGTATGAAAGCTTGGTTGTTTTAGATCGTATGTTGTGAAGATGGTTTCCCCTGGCTTTTAGACTTGATAGATCCTGTATATTCCAGGGTCAGGGTTTATCTCGTGTGGTTTTAAGAGGTGGTCTCCTTAGGGAGAAGTCGACACCCTGTAGATCATGTTGATTATTATTTTCTTTTAAGTCTATCTTTGCGCAGACGAACCCTCCCTGTAGAGAATCTTTTCTTGATCTTTCACGTGACTGATATCTTGTGGTCGTTGCATGGAAAGAGGTATACACTTTCGTTTGACTTTTTAGTAATGTTTTGGGTATTTAGTTTGCTTAGAACGCTTAAAATTTGCAAGTATTTTAATAGATGGATATCTCTAGGTTAGAGATAGTATTATCATTAGCACGATATAATATAATGATACCAGTTGGGATTAGCATAAATATGTATTGCATTATGTCTAAGTTTTCTGCCATCTCGAGTCTTTGGAATCAAGAAATTTTATCACTCGTTTCAAAGTAAAACTTTGTATATTATTTATATAATTTATATTTCTGTAATACCTGAAAGAAAATGTATATAAGTTTGTAGTAAACTTAGATGCTTGAAAAGACTCAGTTTTATATCTATATCTTTGTCATTATTTGGATGCAAGATCGAAGTCAAGGAAGAATTCTGCGGAAATATTGTTATACTAGAGAATGGGTCTCCACAGTAAACCTTGAAGTTAGCATAGATTGTTCTTGAAAGTGCTCTCTATGGGAGAAGCCATGAGGAAGTAGAATGAAAAAGAAATATGGCAACTTTTGTGTTGCGGTTTGTAAATCCTTTTATTTTGAATGAAGAAAAACAATGCAACACCTTTCGTGGACGTAGCCCAAGAGTGGGTGAACCACCTTAAAAATGGTCTTTGTCTGATGTTTCTGAATGTGTGTATATTCTACTCTCGTATATGTTTAATGATCTAGAAATTCTGATAGCTTCGTCAATTGATTAATATACTTGAGTATATGATTGGTAAAGTATAATTTGAAGTTAATTTTCGGAAATGATAATGATATTGTATTGGGTGAATTTCATGTTTACAAATATGTTGAATGAAGTAAAAGAAATACTGGGATACGTGGTTGTTAAAACAATTTTCTATTTTAGCATTTATGAATGACCAAAGTATGATAAAGAAATTCATAGACATCCTTATAATATTCGATAAATCTACGATGTGGAAAAGATAGTATATTTATCTTTAAAAAAAAAAAAAAATTGAAATCCACTCATTTTACTAGCCTTATTTTTGGGAATTGTTACATATGGTATCAGAGCATTAGGTTACAACACTTGGGCCTAATGAGTCCAGCGTGAGATAAATAAATATGAATACTAATGAAGTTGTTCTTCCTAGGTTTTGATGCATGGTTGTGACTGGACGAGGGAGAATGATTAATGGAGTTAAACTTCAAGCTCTCCAAATGACTAAAAGTAAGTATATCTTGAGTCAAGTATGTTTATTGTGAAGCTGTCCCTTACTAGATGCAAGATATAGATACTCATACTATCACACTTGAATTAAGTATTGCATGTACATGTTACCTTTGAGTTATTTAAAGGTTGATGATGATGATGATTCTTATCTTGATTAAATACTTATCGTAGTAAATATTATTATTATGCCATCGTATTTACTTGATGGAAGCAAATGAGAGGAATAATGATTAGATTTAATACAAATATGAAGACTTAAGTGTTTAGCCTCTTGGTTTAAGCTATCATTTGTTAGGAAAATTATTACCTTACATTTATTTAATAAATGTGATTTATGTTGTGATATTTCGTGCTAAAAATCAAGATTGATGATTACCAATGATCATAGAATGATGATGGGTAAACTTTAAAATTCCTATCAACCATTACTCTATCATTATTTTATCATTGTAAAAGGGGTATTGTTTCTTAAATGATTCCACTTAGATATAGTTATATTCGTTATTTCTGTCTTCCTTTTGAATAATGTATGGGAGGGTAGATAGTACCTTGAGATGTTTGAATTTATGCTAAAATTAATAGAAAGGAAACACTCATGTGCTTAAAAAGGATTAATACTTTGAAATATTGTTACCATGAGTAGATAGGTAGAATATCATCAAATAAGGTATAAGAGATGTATTATTGCTAATCTTATAGGTGTTAAATCATCAATATCAAAATATATATATATATATATATTTATATATGTGAATGGTCATGAAAATGGGAGATATGATAAAGGGTTATATAAAAGGGTGAGAAATACTTACCTCTAAATGGGAAGCATGTATGTTTATTTTATTTATTTATTTATTTATTTATTTATTTTTGGGAGATATATGTGGTTTTCCATAGTAGATGAATGTGAATGACCCCAATTAGATTCATAAGTATACTATAGAAAACACCAACATGAAGTGTTTCACATATTTTGATCTCCTAGGGTGTAAATCTTTATAAGATCTTGTTTATAAATTTATAACGCTATTGACCTTAGTAGTAAAATCTGTAAAGGAACATACTGCAGGAGGAGCCATTGTGAATTTAATAGTTCTAGTTATGAGGGAAGCATAATTAGGTGATATTAAGATGTTGCTTTCTTTTTACGGAGGTATCAACTATAAATGAGTTACATATGCTAAATTAATATTCCATAAAAAGTATAGTTTGGCTAGACTAAGATGTCTGGTTTCTTTTAAACAAAGAAATTAACTTTAATAGGTGCGAAGTTTTCCAAGACTAGGAAATTGTGAGATTACAAGGGAGAAAAATTGTTAATAGTCTCCTTGCTAATCAATTTCATTCTAGTATGTAATTGTATAGGATAAGTAATTTTAATACGAATTTTGTGACATTGAAGCATGCTTGTACTTTACATATAAGTACAACAAAAGGAAAATGGTTATAATTACAAGGTATACATGTGAATATTAATCATTAAATACATATGATGAAAAAGGCATGAGTACCTTTTATATATACCTCTTATTTTCAGTAAATTCTACTAAGATAGACGTAGGAAACAATGAGTAATAGTTATACTTGTATTTGTTCAATAAATTATGATGACTTGCTATCCATGTACAACTATATGTTATTTTGTTAAGGGATAGATTATTGGAAACCTAGAACCCACATGAAATAAATAGAGGTTAGTAGGATGCTGTAATCTTCTGAGGTTGCCACAAGGAATGACTGTTTTTACTTATGATGTGTTAAGGAAAACATTGATGACATGGAATTTGCAGGGTAGATCGGAAGTGATCTTGAGACAGTAATCGAGGTATAAGCTCTTATAAAACAAAGTAAAATAATGTTTGAACATATGTTATATGTATGATTGTTCTTATGATTTAATTAACTTTATATGACTAACACTTTGAATGTTGTGGTCGAGCAAATGTTATTTTTCCCACACATCACTGCCTGACACCATCAATGGATAAATGTGGAATATATATATATATATATATATATATCGATTCATGTATAATACTAATACGTGATGAAACAAGTAAACTGGAACCTCGGCAGATGAAGGTGAACTATGCGATCGCCTTTACAAAGACACATGGTTATCTATATAAGGTATGTAAGTTTGTTTTAGACAATTGGTTATCTCTATATGATGTTAGGGTATACAAAAAGGGTTGTATAACTAAGATAGGAATTGTGTTGAAATGGTGAAAGCTAACATTCAAGGTTAAATGATCATAATGTCCATAGAAAGAATGTTATATCGTGTTCAAAATATTATGTAATCTTATAAACTAGTTATGTGTAGTAGGAAATGACATCTTAGATGATTATATATGGATATTTTAGTAAGAAAGATGATTTTCTGTTTAAGGAAGGGATCTTCTTACAACATTTGATTTTGTATATAAAGTGATACTAACAAGTGAAATTTGGCAGATGGTGAAATTTCTGTGAACCTTGTGAAAATGCAAGAACATAAATATTATGCATGGTAAAATAAGGGGGTGAGGATTTAAGATCCACATCGCGACTGTTACAGATTCTTTTAAATTTTGATATATTTTTTCAGGAAACTCGACCCAGATTGGTCAGAGTAATCGCATGGGTACAAAATGTAATGTGACGAAATAAATTGATTAAAAGAGATTTTTCTAGACTCAAGCAAGGCGGCTTGGGGAAAATAAATTCCGGGACTCAAGCGAGAAGGCTTGAGGGGAATTGTGTAAAGAGTGTTGTAATGGCATTGAAATACCCCTTAAAAATCAGGGATTGAACAGCCACTAGGATTCTCGGAGAATCGACTCGCTGTAAGACCTAGGCAAGCTATAAGAAAATGTATATGTGGGAGGCAGGACGCTGCTTAGTATACATGAAAGAAATGTTTGCTGTGTGAGCACTAAGGTGCTAGGCAAGACATGAAAGAAATGTTTGCTGCGTGAGCACTAAGGTGTTAGGCAAGACATGAAAGAAATGTTGCTGCGTGAGCACTAAGGTGTTAGGCAAGGCATGAGAGAAAGGATTGCTGCGTGAGCACTAAGGTGTTAGGCAAGAATTTCCTGGATCAAGTGAATGCTATTTGTTGATTTCGACAACAATATACAATCATGGAACATTAGATTTATTCCATATATTGCAAGTGATATGTGCAATAAAGAACTCATGATTTATGTTTCTGAGTTTGATTATGAAGTTGATGACAAGTTGTTACTAAACGTTATTTCTTTTGAATTCCAGTTTTGTGATACAAATGATTGCTGCAAGAGAAGAGTGAACACCGAGGACGGTGTTATTTAAAAGGGGATGAGGATGTGATATCCCTCCTTTATGACCTATTTTGATGTTTATTTTTATTATTTTTTTTATATAAATGTAATTGTAAATTATGTATAAGGGCCTAGTGAGGAGCTCGAGGCCAAGACCCCACCTGTTGACCTTGAAGGTATCATTAATTCTTTTTTTTTAGGTTGTAAGTTTTGAATCGTAAGCTTATAATAGTGCAACTAAAATGGTGGGAAACAAGTCCACTAGGGGAGAGAGAGAAATGTACTAATACGCTTAGAGTTAAGTAGCAGGGCCATCTTAGTGACTTAGGAACCCAAAGGAAGATGACTAGTGGATTCTCACTCGATCAAACTAAGATAAATAGACATCATCTAAAACTATATTGATCCTAAGTTAAAGTTGGGCCTAGATATGGCCTTGGACCAACAAATTTTAATAAACGTATGAAATCTCCTACCCAACCTAAAAGAGAAATTAAGTGTATTATTAATTAGTCATTTAGGAAATATTAAATCCTATTTTTAGTATACAGTGGCATGTTGGACCTAGTACATAATATAAGAGCCAATAGGAAAGATGCATGAAAATAAAGGTACCTTTTCAATTAGTGATTATACAAAATACATCATTCATATATTTTTATATATATATGAAAATACACCTCAAGGGTATTATGAATAGCTATGATACCCATAGCATGGTCAATGGTACAAATAGTGGAGTATTTATTTATAACCTCATGCACGAACCATCGGTTTATATACAAGAAAAGGACTCGAACTCTAGTTGACTAATAGAGAAAGGATAGCAAACACTAGTTTACAAAAGAGGGAACTGGTCGTTGAGTCCTAACTAGTTGGTAATCCCGTGTGTTAGTGGGAAGACCGTTCAAGAAACAAGCCCTCAATTAGTGGAGGAAAATGTGGATGTTATCGGTGGGGAAAAACCGTTGATAATAAATGGCGACCACACCGAGAGGATGGGGACACCACTGAAGTTAATAGCAGATAGGAGATGGATTATGGGGGAATTTCTTGTTATGATTTGGGAGATTTTTGGGGAAGTTCTGATCTCCAAGAGGATCTTCTCGATCCAGGTGGAATCGCTGTATTTTTGAGTTCTTGGAAATAACTAAATCGGGACGGTGAGAACAGTATTTCTCGGGATAGGATGTTTTGTGGGATCGAAGCGGTGCGCAAGGTATATAGTTTTGATACGTGCGATTCAGGGGAAAGGCTAGCTTATTTATATATTAGAGGCGGCAGTAGAAAGGGCAGGAAAAGGAAAAATAAAAAAATAAAAAAATGGGAATGCTACTTAGTTTGAGGAGGTAACGGAACGGTAGAATCCGAGCCAGTAAAAATTATCCATGTTAGATCTATGCGTGATGTCTCTTCCGAGAGGCCGATCCAGGTTGAGGAATTGTGCTACCGAGGTATGGATGGTAGGAAATCTTGTATGATTTTGTGATGGCTGCGCCTGGTGTCGGAGGATCCGATTCTTCCACATTATCGACTTCTGCGATGCGAGAAGGGATCCTTGCGATCGGATTAGGTATGAGATTTTTGTTTGTGGTTTAACTGTACTTAAAATACTTACTGATAGATTGCTGCTTCGCAAGCGATCCTTGCGATTGGATCAAGTATGAAATCCCTGTTTTCTTTTTATTGATAATCGGTAAATCGCTCAGGTTCTCAGGAAATCATACTGGCAGTTATGTACTTCTTTTATTGTGAATCTTGTAAACCCAAAGTACCATAAACTGTTATATATTGCTTGCCTTACCACCGAGATTTGCAGACACTCGATGGAAGCGATCCATTAATTCCGGGTCACATTACATAAACTGGTCCTTTTCAACTAGTTTGTATTACTTCCTTTACACGGAGATTTACAGTATATTACCTTCAGGATCTTTAGGATCTCGGAGTATGCCGAATCGAATTTATGGAAAGAGTGAGAGCTCTGTGGAGTTATTTGTCTGTGATTTCAGTAGTTTATTTGAGGATGACTTTATCTCTGCTTCTGTTTCACGATCTTTACAATGAAGAAAAAAAATTGTACTCTTGCTTATGCCTATAGGATAAACGATAAGTCTACCTTTTTTATTGTTTTTCAGAAATCGGATTTATAGTTCTATTGCTTGCCAGATGAAAATGATGGTTTCAGATCGATATAGCAAACCTATGTTACAGGATACTCTGCCCTCATGAAAGGAGAAGCTCCGTTTGGGTTTTGTTTACATTGGAGTGAAGCCATCAAAAACCTGTTTAGACAAATGTCATTTCCAGAGTTAAAATCGTGTTAGGGTTCTTGTTATGAAACCCTCCATTTTCGGTTTAGAGCTTCGAAGGCAATATCATTTTTTTTGGAACAACAGAAATGATTCTCGATGTCGTCGGTTGACACCCGGGGAATGAAATCTTTCCTATGCATAACCAGTAGGAGTATGAAAGCTTGGTTGTTTTAGATCGTATGTTGTGAAGATGGTTTCCCCTGGCTTTTAGACTTGATAGATCCTGTATATTCCAGGGTCAGGGTTTATCTCGTGTGGTTTTAAGAGGTGGTCTCCTTAGGGAGAAGTCGACACCCTGTAGATCATGTTGATTATTATTTTCTTTTAAGTCTATCTTTGCGCAGACGAACCCTCCCTGTAGAGAATCTTTTCTTGATCTTTCACGTGACTGATATCTTGTGGTCGTTGCATGGAAAGAGGTATACACTTTCGTTTGACTTTTTAGTAATGTTTTTGGGTATTTAGTTTGCTTAGAACGCTTAAAATTTGCAAGTATTTTAATAGATGGATATCTCTAGGTTAGAGATAGTATTATCATTAGCACGATATAATATAATGATACCAGTTGGGATTAGCATAAATATGTATTGCATTATGTCTAAGTTTTCTGCCATCTCGAGTCTTTGGAATCAAGAAATTTTATCACTCGTTTCAAAGTAAAACTTTGTATATTATTTATATAATTTATATTTCTGTAATACTTGAAAGAAAATGTATATAAGTTTGTAGTAAACTTAGATGCTTGAAAAGACTCAGTTTTATATCTATATCTTTGTCATTATTTGGATGCAAGATCGAAGTCAAGGAAGAATTCTGCGGAAATATTGTTATACTAGAGAATGGGTCTCCATAGTAAACCTTGAAGTTAGCAGAGATTGTTCTTGAAAGTGCTCTCTATGGGAGAAGCCATGAGGAAGTAGAATGAAAAAGAAATATGGCAACTTTTGTGTTGCGGTTTGTAAATCCTTTTATTTTGAATGAAGAAAAACAATGCAACACCTTTCGTGGACGTAGCCCAAGAGTGGGTGAACCACCTTAAAAATGGTCTTTGTCTGATGTTTCTGAATGTGTGTATATTCTACTCTCGTATATGTTTAATGATCTAGAAATTCTGATAGCTTCGTCAATTGATTAATATACTTGAGTATATGATTGGTAAAGTATAATTTGAAGTTAATTTTCGGAAATGATAATGATATTGTATTGGGTGAATTTCATGTTTACAAATATGTTGAATGAAGTAAAAGAAATACTGGGATACGTGGTTGTTAAAACAATTTTCTATTTTAGCATTTATGAATGACCAAAGTATGATAAAGAAATTCATAGACATCCTTATAATATTCGATAAATCTACGATGTGGAAAAGATAGTATATTTATCTTTAAAAAAAAAAAAAAAATTGAAATCCACTCATTTTACTAGCCTTATTTTTGGGAATTGTTACAGTCCTGTTGGCACAGAGTTAGAGCGCATGAAGTGCGGAAGCCGAAAGCGACATAGGGGTCATCAGTGGAGGAAAGGACCGTTCACGAAAAATAAGAAGCCGACACAAGTGCAAGTTTTGGTCATAGTTAGTTAGAATGGGTCGTTTTGACCATTTTGTAATAATCTTAGTTGTCTATAAATAGATCCAAATTTGCAATCCTAAGGGCATCGATCATAGACGGTGATATCTAGCATCTATTTATTTTTCTGCTTTCGGCAAGTTTTGCTCTGTGTATATGGATTCGCATTGAGTCGCTTGGAACTATTCCTGCGAAGGTTTTACCGCAGATTTTGAGATGAGTTAATGCATGAGGATGTTCGATTATGTCTCTATTATGTGTTTCCATTTGTGTTTCCATGTTATGAATGATGAATGTTATCTTAATGATGCGATGTGTTTAAGGTTTTGTCTCTCCATTGATTAATCTTTGATGTAAGTTGATACGAATGATGTTTACATGTTGTTGATGCGGATGTGGAATGTATATGTGAATTGTTAGTATAATGCTAAGGGATATCTCTGGCTCATGTAGCGACTAAGTAAGGGTTAACGCTTGTTATCTCCCTACTGCGGAAACTTGGTTCCTACAGCCCCCTTGAACATCTTGATGAGACCTCATTCGCTCTGCTGGTGTTGCTGGAAAGGGTAAAACCTTTCCGGGCCGATACTTAAGGGTGTCTAGTTGGTTTTTTTTTACAGCAGTGCGAAGTGAACCCCTGTCGACAGAACTGTGTCAACAGACATCACATACATTTGTTTGGAAAATACCATTCCTTAAAGCAGGGTGTATAATTTTTTTTTAGATTATCAAATTCTAATCGATTAATTTCATTAAATTTTATCATTTTTTCAACTATCAATTGTTGGACCCCAAGTCATACTGAGGGGGGGGGGCGGGGGGGGAATCAGTATCAAATAGTTTTATCCTTTCAAACATTTGTTATACCATGTAATCATTCATTAACACATATGCCATGTATCAAAAAATAATTTTCAATATAAAGAACACTTCGCAAAGAATATGTAGAGAACTATTATATATAAAGAATATTCTTATTACAAATAGTGTCAGGAGACACCAATCTCCAATACAAATGTGAGGACCCACTCACAGATTTTGATGACACCATTCAAATAGGAACACCAATCCTTTCCAATCACTAACATGTTTTTTTACAGGAACCAATATGTCAGGACACCCATCCTCTTATGAGAACCAACTCATAGTAAGCAAGAACCAACTTGCATGGTCAGGAACCCACCTAAGATGTTAGGCACCAACCTGTGGAAGACACCAATATTCTATCCTTACCCCATCCTACCACCCAGATATAGATTTTTCATAGTATACCTCGATCACAATCTACTCTGCACTTTCTAATTTGTTTCCTCTATTCTGCGCAAACTATTCATCATACTATGCTTCACATTTCCAACTCTTTCTGCATGACTGCTTCTTGTATCCTTCTTTGCAAGTGCCAAATGCTTCTTGCTTTCTTCAAAAATGCTCCTTATACTTTTGCGTTACTTCTCCTTGTCCTATAATATCGCGCACTTCGTAAAGTCATACAACCATTTATTCCCTTGATAATTTCATTTGTTCCCCGAAAATTGCAATTTTAGAATACTACATCTTTTGCACTCAATCTTATCTCAACACACATCAATATTTCTCTTATTTATACCGATATTACTCAATTGATATGTCCACAAATTGAGGTTTCTCTAAGTCGGTGACACCCCTCATTCCTTTCTTCTCGGTCAAGCTTACCACCCCTCTTATTCTTTCATTGATGTGCAGTTTTTTATATTTACTAAATTTCCAGTAATTCAACCACTTACCCTCATCTTGAGCTGATAGAGTTCCATAACTTGGTGGGCCTTGCGCACGAGTGTTCCATGACTTGGTGGGAATTTCCCACTAGAGTGCTATGACTTGGTGGGACTTGTGCACATACAACTTTATTCTATATACTTCTTCAAACTGGCTTCTATACTTCATGCATGACTTTGTCGTACTTGTGCACATACAACCTTATTCTATATACTTCTTCAACCTGGCTTCTAGACTTCGTGTTTCTCATTTAACATCACCAAACTGACTTCTGGACTATTTGACATTAACGACAATACTGAGTTTAAGATCAATATGAAATGATTGTGTTCATTTCTTTTTGGTATGTTATAAGGGTGAATCCATGAACATGGTTAAATTTTTTTTGTGAAAAGTGACGGTGAAAATTTGATTTTGTACTCATTTATAAATCAAATTGAAGGCCTCAAAAATCATATATACCTTGTGAATTCCAACATGCAACAAAAACAAATTGTAAAGAATTATGTTGTCTTTCCACTTATATTTTTTTAAAAACTAATAATATTATTTAATATGCCAAAATTGCATTTAATGATAGGTTTGCTCTTGTAAATTTCAGGAAAAGTAAACAAGTGGCTTGTTTGCACGTAATATAATTTAGTGATAAATGCATAATTTTTGAAAAAAATATATATGAACATAATCTACACAAAATGCATTGGGGAAAACATATATATTTTTAAATTTATTATGGAAATTATATATTTTTATTAATTTTGTAAACCAACCCTTGAAAATTTTAATCGCATTTCGTACACGTGTGTGCACATAATTTTTTTTTTATTGGTTACAAAAATTGAAAAACAAAAAATACGTTTTCGAAGAGGGCGCGTTGATGTGGGACATATATATTTTATGAAATTTTTTGGTTTTGTAATTTAATGTTGTTGATTTTTCTTTGCGTTGATTCAAGGTTGTGGACATGGTTTTGTAAGTTTAAGTTTGAAAATATTTTTTATTTATTTTTTATCATATGAACTTAGAAACCTGTAAATTATATGCCAATGGAAAGATAATTTGTTGATGATTCCATCAATATGAATTCTGCCACCTAAAGTTAATCTTAGGATAGGGTTTAGCCCTGGCAAAGAGGCCAATAAAATTAAATTTGCAAAAAAGGTTGCTAAAAGGCTGTTTTAAAGCTCTCGATTAAGTTATTAGCTTGATCAAGGTTTTTAAAACCCTTGATCAAGGTTTTATGTGCATTTTTTAAATACCTCGATCGAGGGTTTATGTGTGGTTAAGAAAAATGCTCGATCGAGGGTTTATGTGTGGTTAAGACAAATGCTCGATCAAGCATTTCAAAAGTTCGAATGACGTTATTAGCTTGATCGAGCATTTCAAAAGTTCGAATGAAGTTTTTAGCTCGATCAAGCTTTTGTTTACCACCATTTTCCATTAATTTCACTTCAATTCCTTCCCTCAAACTAAAAGCGTGAATTACATACCAACCTTTTACATTTAATGAACCGACTTGGAAAAAAAATCTATAAAAACACAAAAACATAAACTCAAATTTATCATTTGTAATACCATTTTAAGCCTCTTGAGTGTCCCATTTTTTAAAAGATTTGTCACGTAGAGATATATATATTGTTTCAAATTAAATTGAACATTTTCGTTTCTTATTCACCAATCAACTTGTGAAATAAGAAACAACAAAGTAGGAAACATGATCGTGATCAAATTAATGAAGAAGAAATATGAGAAAAGACCAAAAAAAGGATGAAGTTATGATGACCAGCATTGAGAGAGCAACAAGAAGAGGATGCATGTCAACCTTTAGTGGATCCATCTCTAATTTAGGGTGATAATGATATTTTTCTTATTTCATTCTTCAAATGCTAATTATTTTAAACAAGTTTCTTAATTCTTACTTCTTATCCCATTCTCACACTTATCATGTTTCAAAATTAATTACAACTATCATGTTGAAGTTAGTTACAAAATTATCAAGTAGATTAATTAGTAATCATGGATTTTCAATATATTGTACGATATATATATATATATATATATAGATACTACACATGAATTATAAATTTAATTTACTTGATTTATTATTGGTCACAAGTTATCTGTATATACTAAATAGTGTAGTGAAATGTTCATGCATGCATTGGGTGTTATTGGAGAATATTATTGCATGTTAGTGTAATTATTATCAATCTATATAGAAAAAACTTGCCAACACAACCATGAGCACAAGTGAAGAACACGTTGTTGGAAATACTTTAACCTTGGTGGTGGGGGGGGGGGGATGCCTTGCTTTTCTTGTCCCATTAAGCCTTTGTTAATTCTAGGATTTCTTTTTAAATACTTGATAGTATTGGAATATGGGTTTTAATAAGTTTCTAAATATAAAATTATTTTGAAATTTTTATCTATAACAATTATGCGTGCAATTCCATAATTTTATACATTAGTTTAACATTTTTGTTGGCATACCAGTTTTTTTATACAAAAAAATTTAGGTCCTATTTTTATATACTCTTTTGGTCCTTGTAACTCCTTGTGTCTCTTACACATTATATATATATATATATATATATATATATATATATATATAATTTCAATAGTTCTTTCTAAAACAAAAAAGTTATGAATGATGTATCATGGCAATTCTTTTTATGTCGAAGCCTTCATGGACCATAAACAGATTCCCTTAGTGTTAAAATTTATTCCTCAAGGTTGGTTTTGATAGGACTTCAAATATCATGAGTGAAATTGATATTCAACTATTCATAGCAATGAGTGTTGAAATTTGGTTGAGCTTTGATCTTTAATTCTTTTAGATGTAGAGACTTGAAGCAATGAAACAATTCAATCCATGAAATTCATACAACCATAACACAATATATATCCTAGGGAAAATCCTCAAAATTATGAGAACATAAACCCAAACAATTCTTCTCAGTTTAATATAATGGACATCAGAGAATGCTTTCTTTTACAACATAGCAGATTGCTTTCGGAAGATAAGAGATCACCAAACTTCTTGGTGAAGATACAAAAAAAATAAAGAGAGATCAATCAGATGTGTGCCTAGCACAACAATAACAAGCACGAACAATACCCCGCACAAAGAGAAGCGCCTTGTTTTCAATGGAGAAAAGAATTCACTTCACACTATGGATTCAACAATCTTGTATAACATATTTATACGTTCTTCTGTTCTATTTTTAACTTCTAACTTCAAGATAAACTCGCCCTAAAACTAGATGTATTAATCTTGCATGGAGTGGTGTGCCCCACTTCTCATGCAGTGCATTATCTCACTGAGCTGTCACTTAGGATGAACTCACCTCTTAACTGAAAGCTTGCCCACTTAGTCAGGTGGATAACTTAAGTGTCGACATGCAAGTGTCACAACTGACGTATCATCTTTTAGTTCAACATAAGTGTCGTCATGCAATAACACTTAGCTAACTAGATCTTATCTAACTAAAGTGTCGTCTTTTAGTTTAACTAAAGTGTAAATACTTTAGCTAAATAGTCTCTTTTATTTAACACTTAGTTAACTGAAATCATGTTGATTGATTTACTTGAAGTGGCCACTTTGAGTTCTTTAGTTAACTGAGACATATATTTAACTTAAGCATTGATACTTAACTGAAACTTTAGTAATTTCAGTTCGCTTTAATTAGTTGAAGTGTCTGCGTGGGAAATTTCAAATAATCTTGATCTTTATGCTTTATCTTTTATTTATTTATCTCTTACTACATGGTCTATACATGCTAAATTTAATTATCCATCACATTACATTATACTAAGAAGAATTATGAGATGTTGTGATCATATTATATTATTATGGACCAAATGATAATATGCTATAGTAATTCACTTTAGAGGTGATCAATATCTAAAGAAGACTTAATAGAAACCGGTGATCATGGTTAATAATATATCACACAACATTAACTGATTTTAGCAAGTAAAGCATGACCTTTATACGGAAGGTCCACCTCTATATGGGAGGTCCATATCATGGATACCTTTATACTGAAGGTTCACATGATAATCATGACTTGACGCACACAAGTATGGAGCAATTTAGAACAAGACTTTACACCAACATTACTTTGATCAATTACCTCTATACAGGAGGAATAAACTTTACACATAAGGCAATCAAATTGCTCAACTCTATACGAGGGGATCAATATTGAATACACAAGAATGGTTTGGAGAATGTATCCTGATGTTGTATATCTAACACTCCCTCTCAGAGATAGATTCATTCTATGCCATACCAAGCTTGTCTCGGAAGTACCTGAACTTTGTCACTAACAGAGGATTTGTTAACACATCTGCAATCTTCTCATCAGTATCATTGTATTGAAGTTTCATTATACCTTTCTAGACCATGTATCAGATGAATTGATACTTCATTTCAATGTGCTTCAACTTGTCATGAAACACTATGTTTTCGGAAAGCTAGATGCAACCCTGATTGTCACACCTAATAACTATAGGATCAGGCTTTTCACCGAACAACCCTGCAAGTATCTTTTTGAGCCACACTGCTTCTCAGCAGGAAACACTAGCAGCTATGAATTCTGCTTCGATAGTGCTCTGGCATATAGAGCCACGCTTCCCGCTGGACCAATATATCATAATTGATCCTAGGTTATAATAGTATTCGGATGTGCTCTTATGGTCCACAATGATTCCTCCCTAGTCTGAGCTTGTATAACCAAGTAACATGACTCCTCCACTGGAGGCATATCTGAGTCCATATGAAATTGTACCTCAAAGGTACCTAAGCACATGCTTAGCAACTGTCCAATGTCTGTGTCTTAGATCAGACATAAATTGACTCAGAATGCTCACAGCATAACATATATCAAGCCTCCAATGTATTAAGTACATTAGGGAGCCTATAAGTTGTCTATAAAAAGTGGGATCTACTTGATTTGATCCAGATCCTGACTCATGAAGTTTCCTCAAATTGGAAACCATTGGTGTAGTCATATATTTGCAATCTATCATGCCAAACCTACGCAATATATCCACATTGTACTTCCCTTGAGATAGAAAATTTTCATCTTTTCTTTTCCAGATCTTAAGGCCAAGAAAGTAGTGCATTAGACCTAAATATTTCATCTCAAACTCTGAGGTGAGCTCCCTCTTGTACTAAGCAACCAAATGTTCCTCTCCAGTGAGAAACAAATCAACAACATACAAAACCAATATCAGTGTTTGGTTCATAACTACTTTGAAGTACAAATTTGGATCAACTTCACTCTTACAGAAACCTGGTTTATGAAGGTAGCTATCAATTCTAGAGTACCAAGCCCTGGGGGCTTGCTTAATCCCATATAGATATTTCTTTAGCTTGCAAACATGGGACTCCTTCCCATGCAGTACAAATCCTTTAAGATGTTGAATATAAACCTCTTCCTCAACCTCACAATTGAGAAAGGTGGTCTTCACATCCATCTGGTGAAGTTTCCATCCTAGAACAGATGCATGTGCAATCATTGCTTGGATTGTGGTGTACCTTGCCACAAGGGAAAAGGTCTCATCATAATCTATGCCTTCTTTCTCAAGGAAACCTCTAGAAACGAATCCAGCTTTATACTTCTCAATGCTACCATCTGAAACATGCTTTATATTGTAAATCCATAAGGAAGTCACAATGGACTTCCCATGAGGTTTAGGAACAACCTCCCAAACATCATTCTTCATTATAGAGTTGTACTCTTCTATCATTGCATCTTTCCAAAATTTCTTCTTTGCAGCTTCTTCATATGAGTATGGTTCTGAATCGCTGATGTGACTCATCAGTGCAACATACCTTGAATATTTGTTAGGTTTCTTGTGCTCTCTGAATGAGCCTATTGGTGCTCCATGTTTCTCTGCATTTTGTAAGATGCCTCGGCACCAAGAATATCTTCTTTCAACGAGAGGTTCATCAGGTGACCTCACAACGAGTTTTACTGGTTCTTCAGGAGTTAGCGAATTTGAAGCATCTTCTGGTTTCTCTCTCTCTAACTCTGAAGAGAAAGAATCAGACTCGGGATCCTCCATCTACGAATCACATTGAATATATTTTGATATTTTGAAAGTAGCTTCCTCATGGAAGGTAACATCTCGGCTAACTTCAGTGTGTCTCTCACCAGATACATATATTCGGTATGCTTTGGATGACTCGCTATAACCCACAAAGGTGCATGTCTTTCCATAAGGATCCATGTTTGTTCTCTTTTATTTCGGTACATGAATGTATATTGGGATCCCAAAGATCTTCAAGTGTGATATGTCTGGCTTCTCACCGGTAAACACTTCTTCTGGTGTCTTCTCATCTAAAATGGCATGTGAGCTGCTATTTTGGATGCACACAGCTATACGGGTGGCTTCTTCCCATAATGAGGTATACATATCTCGATCATACATCATGGATTTTGCATCCTCACATATGGTTCTATTCTTTCTTTCGGCAACCCCATTTTGTAGAGGGATGTATGGTATTGTTAATTGTCTATATATTCATGCATCACTACATAGCTCATTAAATGCATGTGAATCAAATTCACCTCCAATATTAGACCTTAATGCACATATGCAATTTTCTTTCTGATTTTCAACTAGGGCTTTAAACTCTTTAAATTTGCTAAGAGTTTCACTTTTAGCTTTCAAGAAATAAATCCACGACTTCCTAGAAAACTCATCTATGAAAAGTACATAATATAAGAAGACACTCAAGGAGGGGGATGACATGGGACCACATATATCAAAATGTATTAAATCTAAAATACCTTTAAATCTAGTAGAACTGCTAGAAAATATTTTCTTAACATTCTTCCCAAGTGCACAACCTCGACATACACTATCATGCTCAAAATCAAATATGGGCATACCTTCTACCATATTTTGAAGTTCTTGTAGCGCTTTGTAGTGTAGGTGTCCAAGCCTTCAGTTCCATAGATCGCATGGAATGATAGTGTCATGAATCATAGCTTGAATGTATTTCCCGGGTACCAGGCTTGTAGAGTCGTCCCTTCCGAACTCCAATCACAACAACAAATTCTAGGATTTTGTTCTTCGACCATACAAGTGCTTTGTTATCCATGAAGATAACTTAAAATCCTTTGTATTCAAGAACCGAAACTAAGAAGAGGTTCTTCTTCAATCCTGGAACATATAGAATGTCCTCCACATGTAGAATATCATCGGTGCTTAGTTGGAATGAGGTGGATCCAACTCCTTGGATCGAATAAGTTGAGTTGTCACCAAACTCTACCATGCATGTGAATTCTTTCTATTTTAGATCGATGATGGTACTCTTGTAAACAAACATATGTTTGGATGCACCATTGTCAATCAACCATGTGTCTGCATTTGTGTTGGCGAATCCCAAAATGCATGAGACAAGATAATACTCCCTTCTTGTCTCCTTTTCTTCGAATGCATTCTTTTGAGTGATTTCATCTTCTATGGTGGTTGAAGCATGAAAATTTCCTTTCCGCTTTGCTCTACAATCTCTCGAGAAATTACCTTTCCTGTTGCAATTGAAGCATCTAGCTTTTGACTTGTCAAAGCCTTTGTTGGACTCCTTCTTTGATTGAGAGAATTTCTTTTGGAAGAAGGGTTTATTTCCTTTCTTCGTTCTTTCTGTGAGGGCTATATTTTCTTCTTTAATGCACACTGAATTTCTCTGGATTTTTCTCTCCTCTTGGAGGTATTCATGCCACCACCTTTTGAAGTTAGGTTGTACCTCTCGGCCATTTACCACAACCAAGAATGTATCCCATGAGGATGGCATACCATCAATAGCGGTTTAGAGAATATCATCTTCATCCACCACTACTCCAATACTAGAAAGCAGGTCTCTTACCTGAGATATCTTGGAGAAGAAGCAGGCCACTGTGTCATCTCTCTCCATCTTTAAGTTCTGAAGCTTATTCTTCAATTCCCTCTTTTGACTCGGGACATTCTTCTCATATGGATTAGTCAGTGTATCATAAAATTATTTTGCGGTCTTCAATAGTGTGATCACGGGCATCAAGTTATCTGTACCGAATCATAGATGATCCGTTTAGCCTTAGATTGATTCTTCTTGAAGTTGATGCGCTTTGCATTAGATGTAGGCTCCTCCACCATAGTGGATACATAGCCATCCAAGTCATTCCTCTAGGATGTTGAGAATCCTAGCCTTCCAAGTGTTGAAGTTTGAGGTTGCCTCAAGCCAGTCTTCCGGCCATACAGAGACTAATGCCATAGTCTTCAAATCTTGTGCTCAACTTCTTAAGATCAACGTAGGCTCTAGATGGCATGCAAAATTGAGCTCCTTCACGCCCCGATCTATGATACCATGTTGAAATTTGGTTGAGATTTGATCTTTAATTCTTTTAGATGTAGAGACTTGAAGCAATGAGACAATTCAATCCATGAAATTTATACAACCATAACACAATAAATACCCTGGGGAAAATCCTCAAAATTATGATAACAAAAACCCCAACAATTCTTCTCAGTATAATATAATGGGCAACAAAGAATGATTTCTTTTACAACATAGTAGATTGCTTTCAGAAGATAAGAGATCACCAAACTTCTTGGTGAATATATAGAAGAAATAAAGAAGAGAGATCAATTGTATGTGTCCTAACACAACAATAACAAGCACGAACAATACCCTACACAAAGAGAAGTGCCTTGCCTTCAATGGAGAAGAGAATTCACTTCACACTATAGATTCAAAAAAATGTATAACATATTTATACATTCTTCTCTTCTATTTTTAACTTCCAACTTCAAGATAAACTCACTCTCAAACTAGATGTATTAATCTTGCATAGAGTGGTGCGACCCACTTCTCATGCAGTGCTTCATCTCACTGAGTTTTCACTTAGGATGAACTCACCCCTTAACTGAAAGCTTTCCCACTTAGTTAGGTGGCTAACTTAAGTGTCGACATGCAAGCGTAACAACTCATATGTCATCTTTTAGTTCAACATAAGTGTCATCATACAATAACACTTAGTTAACTAGATATTCTCTTTAACTGAAGTGTCGTCTTTTAGTTTAACTAAAGTGTAAATACTTTAGTTAACTAGTCCCTTTTATTTAACAATTAGTTAACTGAAATCATTTTGATTCATTTACTTGAACTGACCACTGTGAGTTCTTTAGTTAATTGAGACATATCTTTAACTAATGCTTTAAGTGAAGCATTGATACTTAACTGAAGCTTTATAACTGAATCTTTAATAATTTGAGTTCTCTTTAACTAGCTGAAGTGTCTACATGGGAAATTTTGAATTCTCTTGATCTCTATGCTTTATCTTTTATTTCTTTATCTCTTACTGCATGGTCAGTATGTGTTAATTTTAATTATCCATCACAGTACATTATACTAAGAAGAATTATCGGATGTTGTGATTATATTATATTATTCCAGACCAAATGATCATATGCTAAAGTAATTCACTTTAGAGGTGATCAATATCTAAAGGAGATTTTATAGAAACCAGTGATCATGGTTAATAATATATCACTCAACATTAAATGCTTTTAGCAAGCAAAGCATGACCTTTATATGAAAGGTCCACCTCTATACGGGAGGGCCATATCATGGATACCTTTATACAGAAGATTCAATCAAAGTGCTCACCTCTATAGTGGATGATCAATCATGACTACACAAGATTGGTTTGGAGAATGTCTCCTGATGCTGTATATTTAACAATGAGTACTCTATAACAACTAAAATTCAAATATGTATGCAAAAAAACAATAAGTTAGTATTACCTTGCAAATGTTTATTTATGTCCATGATATCATGAGACATTTATTCTAAATTACTTCCTTCAGATGGATGTTGGAACAAAATGTGAGAATATACTTAAATTTTAGATTAAAAAATAGTACATAAATTTAAAATGAAATCATTGAAAAATTAGTACATAAGTTTGTGAGCCCATTTGTAAACCTTTAAAAATCCTCACTTTCCATTTAATAGAATCTTTACAAATTTCACTTGAATTTTAGATGTGTAATACTCCATGTACCCTCGATATTGTAAATATTTTTTAAACATACAATCGTGCACATATCCTTTTAAAATGTACCATTGGTAGTAAATTATTATGACATACCCATTACCCTGATTAGCTAGTTGGGGTATGGGGTACATTTTTTTTTTCTTTACCATGTTCAAGACAAGGTGATACATAATTCGAATTCTATATCATTAGATTCATTAGGAATAAAGATAAACTTTAACCTATTAGTCCTTAATGAGATAAGTATGCACATCATGCTATTCATCTACTTATGGGTTAAGACATTAAATCACATTCTTTTTCCATCTAGCACGTTCCATAAATTAATTTATTGTTTCATGAAACCATCACTTCCTTATCATAGGTTTTAATATCCTAAGAGTCTATCCCATCACATGAAGCTTATTCACAACCATATCATTATTTGATCTTCACTAATTCTTCGTCCTAAACTTAAACCTTTTTACAAGCGTATTTCATTCCATAAACTCCATTCAGGCTTGGTTAACTATGCAATAACCTTCCTACATCAAGGGAATGTTAGACCCATATCCTTTTCCCGGTTACACAACATATACAAGTGCAATAACATCGATCACAATAACATATCTAGTTACATGTTCAACAAATTATTTGTCCTAATCCAGCATTTACCTTTAAACATAAGGAGTAACTACATAGTCATAACCATTATAATATTCCTGGGAACATCAAGCATTATCTAACATGCTTTCAAATCATTTAGTTATCACTTCATGTGAACTAGAAATTGTAAGACACATTGTTCTTGTTACAAGTATGCAGCATTTATTTTACATGCATCTTATTCATATTAAATGCAGTTGGCTTGTCGTTCCTACACGTACTACTTTCTAGCCTAACAATACCTTACCGCATTTCTATTCATGCATTTATGCATGAATACATGAATTCTATTTACCCACATAATAATAAGGTGGCATATTCTCTCATTCTCTCCGCAGGATATGACCCTTGAACTTCATCATGAATTCTAACTATTGCAATGATATATTAATATGATTGCACAATACCTTACCGCATTTCTATTCATGCATTGATGCATGAATACATGAATTCTATTTACCCACATAATAATAAGGTGGCATATTCTCTCATTCTCTCCGCAGGATATGACCCTTGAACTTCATCATGAATTCTAACTATTGCAATGATATATTAATATGATTGCACATACATACAATATTCACCATGTTATTACATTCACACTCTATGTAATGCTCATACATGCTTCTCTTTAGCAATGCATTCATCAAGTGAATAACCATTAGTTAATGTATAACAAATGGAGAACATTTATTCAACTCTTGAAACCTTCAAGTAACGAAACATTGAATATACACTACTTTGCTTTGAATAACTTCTAACATTAAAGCATGGAACTAGTTATTTAATTGGATAAAGGTTATCAATGCAATACATCCCTTTGGTTGAATATCCATCTCATGATTAATCTTGTTCAACTAACTGTAAATATGCATTATCATAAGAGATGGAAATATGAAATCATTTTCAACATGATTAAACAAAATCACATAATCAAATAGCAAGGAGTAAACATAAATAAAATATTTATATGAAAAAGGATTATATCTCTAGTCACTGGATGCGTGGCTGAAACCTTCCACCCAACCATAGGCCAACTATATTCATTAAAATCTCAGCATAGTTTCCACTCTCCAGCCGAGCAACAAATCCACTAAGAGAATGATGAATAGAAATATCTTACTAAGTTTCCTCACTGTGACTTGAATGCTAAGCCTAGGATCATTGCTAGGCCTCCTGGAAAACAAGGGTCAAGTTCTGATGATAGTATATTTTATAAACAGGATGGTTTATATCATAAAGTAACATTCATGTTACTTTATTAACTGTTAAAAATAATGGAATTTTCTTTCGACCAAAAGAAAATAAGAGGGTTCAGCCCCTTAAACCTCTTAAGGCTCGACTCTTAGTAAATCTAAAATATGGTTCGACTCTCTTTGGTCAAGCTCTTTTCTTACAATATTTAGGATGGGATTCCAATAAATAGTTATATATCTTGGCTCTCAGTTCAATCATAATTTAAAACGAAGCACACCGACCTAACAAAACCGTTAGACAAGATTGATCTCTAAAGAACTAAAATAGAATTTGAATCTTTCTACAGTTTACAGTCAAGGTGTTGTCCCACTCATTTACACGTGCATATGTATCATAATAACATATTGGGCTCGACTCTCCTACAGAGAGGCCACCCTAATCACTTACAAAATAAAATATATGACATTAAGATACTAGGGCTCGACTCTCTTGTAGAGAGGTTGTCCCATTCATTTATGAATGCAGATAAATAAGAAAAAGGTGGGATATATACAATTAGAGACCACACCCAATCTTTGAATAAACACAAAGGAGGAAAAACCGAATCCCTATTTAAAAGGGATGAGCTTTTGTAATTAAATATCACAACAACAACAATATCCAGAAAGAGGATCTCCAAAATGAGTCACTCAGTTAACTGGCAATTATATTAATGAGAAAAGATAATTGCATGGGACGATCATCTTCATATAGGTCACCCTTCTTCATGCAACCTTCTACAGACTCTTACAAAAACTAAGATTTAAGCACGATTTGGATCTTACCAAATATCAACAAAATATAGCAAGAAGAACCTTTCTAAGGAAATCAATTAGGCGTCTAGCAAACTGCTACAGAAAAAAAGATGGAATACTTCTCTTGAAGAGAACACATCTAGTCACACGGAGAATTTATAAACATATAAACAAAAGTGGGAGGTCCTTCCCCTTATAAGTCCTTCCCCTTAGAAGCACGCAATGGCAGATCGGGTCGATTCTCTGTCTACAAAGACTTCCTTTCATTAAGTAAACAAAATCAACCTATATTCAAGGCATCACTCCAGCAAAAATACAATATATCTCATCAAACACCATATATGAATATATAGCACACCATACAATGAAATCAGTCAATTAAAAGCAATGAGTGTTAAGGTATACCCACTCACAAAGGCCACCACTCTTCACACTCGGAGAATACGTTCCTTACAAAATAGGGGATCGAATTACACGAGCCCGTCCCTCTTTTTACCTAAATGTAGAGAACAACAACACATGGGTCGCCTCCTTGGCGGAGGTCGCAACTTGTAATAACAACAAGAATATTTTTCAAGGGCCATGTCTTTTACAGAAAGCTCGCCCAATTTATCATTTTGTGAACAAGCAGCAAATCAAAATAAAAGCTGGTCCGAATCTATCCAAGATCGCCCCCATACAAGACTCTAGAATGCAATATGTGATTGGGTTTTCTCTTTAACCACTAAAAAACTAAATAACGAAAGAAAATTAGGGGTTGACTGCCCCTTCTCCTCTCAGTGATGCCCCTCTATTCCCAAAAGAAAGGAAAGAACCATAAATACATTGGAAATAATCCAATTAAAATACCCTATTTTTATGAGATATTCCGTATTTTTACTAGATACCAGGTTTTATACCCGCCAATGCCTATAAACCACACTAAGTAGTGTCCTGATAGGACAACAATTCTAGTAGAGGCAGTGGAGACAACATGTTACATGGTAAATCGATCACCCACATCATCATTGGTTGACAAAACTCCACAAGAGGTATGGACTGGTAAGAAACCATCTAGTAAACATCTAAAAGTTTTTGGCTGTGATGCTTATGTACATGTTCAAAAGGAGAAAATGAGCAAGTTGGATAATAAAGCTGAAAAATGTATCTTTATTGGTTATAAAGATGGTATGAAAGGTTATAAGCTTTGGAATCCTGTAACTAAGAAGACTGTTTATAGTCGAGATGTTGCGTTTAGAGAGATCGAAGAAGTTCCCAAATAGGAAGTTACTTCAATGAAAAATGAACCAAATAAAACAGAATTTGAGTTAAAGATGAAAATTTTGACTCAACGGAAGAAGTTGAATCAGAAGAAGAAGAACCTCATACCCCAATTTTGAGGAGATCATCTCGAGAAAGAAGGAAACCATAAAGGTATTCCCCTCCCGACTTTTGGTCTAATCTTGCTTTGTCTATTACTAATGATGATCCTAGAAATGTGAAGGAAGCTATTGATTCCAAGGATAGAAATCACTCGAAGAAGGCCATGGTTGAAGAAATGGATTCCTTGGACAAAAATGAAGCTTGGGATATAGTGAAGTTACCAGCTGGAAGAAAACCCCCATTGGCAACAAATGAATGTTTAAAAAGAAGTTAAATGCAGAAGGTAAAGTGGAGAAAGTACAAATCCCGCTTGGTAGAAAAGGGATATTCTCAGGTACACGGAATTGATTTTGGTGGAATATTTTCTCTAGTTGCAAAATTAACTTCTATTAGATTTCTTATTTCTATTGCTAATGTTTTTTATCTTGAAGTGGAGCAGATGGATGTGAAGACATTGTTCTTACATGGGGATCTAGAAGAATAAATCTACATGAAACAACCATAAGGGTTCATAGTAAAAGGCAAGAAAGAGCTGGTATGTAAACTAAAAAAGTCACTTTATGGTCTAAAGCAATCTCCAAGGATGTGGTACCAAAATTTTGATAGAAACATACTTGGATTGGGGTTTGTGATAAGCAAGGGTGATCACTGTATATACTCCAAACAAGTTAGTGATCACTTCATTAACATAGTACGGTATTTTGATGACATGTTGCCGATTGGAAACAACAAAGATGTCATAAAGGAGGTGAAGTCTCAACTATCATCCAAATTTTACATGAAGGATATCGGTGCTACAAACATCATACGAAGAATGGAGATTAAAAGTGCAAACAAGAAGATCTGGTTAAATCAAAGAAAATATGTTGAGACGGTACTACAGAGATTGCAGGAAAGTAAGCCGATTAAGGTCCCTATACCCGTAGGTGTAAAGTTATATGTAGATCAATGTCTCAAGACACAGAAAGAGGAAGAAGATATGGCACGAGTTCCATATGCTAGTGCGGTTGGAAGTTTGATGTATGCAATGGTCTGTACGAGACCAAACATTGCTCATGTAGTGGGAGTATTGAGCATATATATGTCAAAACATGGCAAGAAGCACTGAATAGTTGTAAAGAGGGTCTTCATATATTTGCATGGCATTACAAATTATGTGATCTACTACCAAGAAAGACCCAGACTAGACAGAGTAATAAATATATATGGATTTTTTTATTCAGACTCGGATAGAGATCTTGATCGTAGAAGATCTACATGTGGGTATGTGTTTAACCTATTTGGAGGACCTATCACTTGGATGAGCAAGAGATAGGCTGTAGTTTCACTCTCAACTACTGAAGCTAGATATATGGAATCCACTAATGCAAGTAAAGAAGGTGTATGGCTACACAGATCATGTTAAGGTGTTGGATTTGTACAGAAGGCTATAAGGTTAGATTGTAACAGCCAAAATGCAATCTTCATGGCAAAGAACCCTGCTTATCATTCTAAGACAAAGCATATTGATGTGCAATATCACTTTGTGAGAGATATGGTTGAAGACCAGAAGGTGTTGTTGGAGAAGGTTGACACCTTGAAGAATATTGTAGACTTATTAACAAAGTCTGTGAGTACAGATAAGTTCTCTTGGTGTAGAGAATTTATGGGCATTAATGCCCTGAACCTATGACTTTATGAGTACATGACTCATTGTTATGTAGAGAAAAGAACAAATGGAAGAATGTTGGGTATGTGTTATATTCTTTGCATGTATGTGGAGGGGAGGGTGCCGAGCGCCAAATTTGTTGGGTTGTTTTCGGCTATTTTGGGGGAATTTTCTAAAAATATGTAATTTAATCTCGATTAATGGATGGGAGTCTATTTATTAATCCGGGTTAACAGATTAGGGTATTGGATGCTAAGGAATACCTATATTGTATTGTGAGTGATTCATAATGATAATGAGAAAAATAAGATTTGTGGTTCCAAGGTTTGCTGGTTTTCTAGTTAAGGGTTTTCATGGTAAATCTCTATGTACTATGTGTGAATGGTGTAGTGTAATCTTTTTTTTGCTTAAAAAAATCTGTATGCTTTTCTTCTCTGCACAAGTTTAAAACTTACAATAAAAATATATTAAATAGCAATCATATATGAAAAAGTCATAAAAATTCATGAAAAAGTAACTTATTTGTGAATTAATAATTTTATTTGTTTGAGAACATTATAAAAATGTATTAAATAATCTCAATCTTCAAGTATCAATCTTCATGCACATGACAATCATGTATGAGGAAGTCATGAAAAATAACTTATTTGTGAATTCACAATTGTCAACATAGGAAAGAAATAGTAAAATACACAATCACAAACCTCTATCAAAGTACAAATATTTAAATAGTATAACAAAGAACAATTAAGAATACTTAGTCCTTATATACGCCAACTTGCTTGAATTCTCTAGTACAGGGGTTGGAGAGATAATTACTCCCAACAATGTGTTTTGGGTGTAAACAGTAAAATAAGTAAAATAATTATCAATAGTGAGTTGATATTTTTTATATTAATTAAAGTAAATTTATTTTAAATTATGATTTATTAAGTATTAAATATGAAAAGTATCAAATAGTATTAAATATGAAAAGGGACCAAATAATATATATGATTTAACTATTTAATTTCGTATTAAATATTAAATATTAAATGAAAACAAACCATTAAACAAATTTGTTATTTCCAAGTATTTGATAATATGGATTTATAGTTATTTAATTTTTTTATTCTTTTAAATTTAAGAGTAATTCATACATAGTCTTTTATTTAATTTTACTGGGTTGTAAAGCATCTGTCTACTTTGATGTAATAAGAAAACAGTTAAAACATAAATAAAAAATAAAACTAGATTTAAAATAAATAAAACAACGTGTTCATATATTTATTTTTATGTTGAACAGTATCAGAGGTTAAAACCGTGTATTGGCAACCCAAAGTTAAAGACTTTAAAGTCCATAACAAAAATTATTAAGCAAAATATGTATGATCGTCTCAAAGAACGATTTTTGTTATGTATTAAGGATTTATTTACGATTGGTGCGACTGGAGAAGCGGCACTAATCAGTGGTTTGAACAGGACATTTCAGACATTTCGGTTTCTCGTATATGAGAATGATAGCCATCTCCCATACCTTCATAGGGTTCACTAGGAAAAGTATTAAGTCTGCCAATATAGATATCAAATTAAAACTAAAATAGGATAAAGATTAAGTCTGCCAATATAGATATCAAATTAAAACTAAAATAGGATAAAGATAAAGAGAACTATAATTTCTAAAGGAACAAAAATAAGAGTAAAAAGTTTTAGTTTGCTTACCCAAGATGTAAGTGAGTTCGGTGTACTGATGCGTTTTTTTGTCCTGAAGTGGAGGAATCGCCTCTAGCACCCAACTGTCATACAAGCATCGGGTTATATGTAGATTAATCGTTCTAATAGAATGTACCAATAGATTTGATATTGAAAACGAAAGAATGCAGTACATATAAAATATGGAATAAATTTCTTATATGAATAATAATTTTAATCAAATATATATGGATATATCATAAATGTACATTTAAAATTATTGGTTTATTTCTAAATATGTTAATTGCAATCAAAATTACTATTTAAAAATAAAAATATAAAATTGCAATGTACTCCGATAAAAAAGTGTGAGAGATAACAACTAGTTAATAATGATTATTTTTATAAAAAAATATGAAATTGAATATAATTTACATTTTATAATGATTGAATAATTAAAATGTAGTATTTCAAAATTTAATTTTCCAATATATTTCTATTTTACTCATATAAAAAGCCAATACCACTAAATTACTCTACTATGAATTGAAACTGATACCTTGATTAGGAGTTTCTTTTTCTGGTCTTCCAAACAGCGTACCTGTTACAACAATGACGATGACCGAAACATCAGATTTATCGATAATATTCCATTGTATTATTATTGTAAAAGAATAACAAAGCAGACTAGAGGGTCTCATGCAGGTTCCCATAAATTTTTGTTTCTTGGTTCAGTGCTCGCGAGAATAAGCAAAGCTGAAGTAGCAACCTTCATCCAGAGGTCTATTTGGAAAAGGTTTGCTGGGTCTAGGAGCTTTAGGTTTCCATGCATTATTTTCTTTGAGTTCTGGTATAATATAAATGAGAGTAATAGTGTGAAGCCAGTTATTAATAAAAATGGAGCGTGTCATTAAGTTCGATAACCTTAAACAAGTTATTAGTAAATATGACTAATCATATTTAGTAAATAGGATTGTGCTTAAGTTCATTTGAATGGCATACTATTATATTAAGGTGGCATATGCTACAAATTCAAGATATATCTTTTAGATTTGTTAAACTATTTATTTTTTAAAATATGGCTTAATTGAAAGATTTTATTGAATCAATAGAACCCTTACAAAAGTCCTCTTACTTATAAGTAGACTTTAATAATAATAAGGATTTGCTTTCCGTTAGAAATAGTAATTACTCATGTTAGGATTAGCTTTAGTTCTATTTTAGAGGTTTGGTTAATAAAGTATGCAGCATGCATGCATGAGTTAGGTTAGGTTTTTATGTTTTCAATATTTGTTTAAATACACCTTCAAATTGGGCTGGGTATACTTTTCTTAGATTGTACAAGGATGAAACAAGTGTACTATCCAAATTGATTTTATGGCTCTCGTTCCAAATTCCAAATAAACAATATATATATATATATATATATATATATAATAACAGGTAACTATGAATGCATAACTAGTAGCTAATGCATGAATAACTTGTAGGTGATTGATAACAAGAAGTCCATGCAACAACAACACATGGAGAACAAGTAACTTGTTCTTGACACTTAGCTTATGACATACCACAATTGGATAATTACTAAAACAAATTAATTAAATATACTAATTAGGTATACCACCATTGGATAATAACTAAAAATCATGACGCACACATATAGGGGCCACCAACAACTGCAGGTGACATAGTTCCCCATCCCCACTTTAGTCCCATGTTTCCACCCTCTCCCATGAGTCACCCCCCTTGCTTCCATCCAGACCCCTCCCTCCGTCCACCCCCTCCCTTCCATCCAACCTCCCTTCTCCATCCATACTCCCCCCTCCATCCATCATCCCCCATTCCTCTATGCCCCCTCGTTTATACATCATCCCCCATTCATCCATGCCCCCCCGTCTATCCATCCTCCCCCATTCGTCCACGCTACCCCTTCCATCCATCTTCCCCCCCTTCGTCCACAACCTATCTTCTATCCATCCTCCTCCCTCTATCCAGAACCTCCCTCCCATTCACGATCCCTCAATAGCCTCCCTAGCCCTTTTGGGTCGATACCCCCTATCGTACATCCAATAGGGGTTCATCGTCCACAATGTCCTACTCCATCCCATACCACCATGTCCTCTTCCACCATATCTTCTCCAGTTCCCACCACTATTGTTGAAACTACTCTTCCAGTATTCGCTCATGTATCTACACTGGTTGCACCTGTAGTTGTTGCAACTACATCTATGCCCCCCTCATGACTGTATCGGACCAGGTTGTCCAGCCAACTGCTCCACCTGATAGCCCTGAAGCCCAGTCATGTCCATTGTCGGAGGTGTTCAAAGTGAGAATTAAGTTAATTTATGAAAATATTTTGATGCATTAACGAACATTAATTTATGCAATTATTATTTTTCAATGAAATGATTGTCGCAAATGTTGTAGGTGTAATTGCTGAGAGGCTCAACAGATCCAGGACACCTACCTCACGTCTCCCACTCGCATCAACAGTGGGTTATTTAATATTTGAATTCTACATTGATTTTATAAATGTGGTAAATGTTACAAATGCTTGAAAATGATGGTATCTTGTATCATTTGTTTCAAAGCCTAGAGAGACGATCTACTGCTAGACTGAAGAAGGTCTGAGATACCAATAGCTCCAAGAAGAGGAAGGTCGATTTTGGAGATGTGCTTAGGAGTGATGGGGGTGGTCACAATGCTTGACACACCATGTTATTACATTAGCCACGATGTGGCACTTTTGGGCACCAGTTTCCATGTACTTGGTATGTACTGCACGAGTTTCCATGTATTTTGGATCTACTGCATGAGTTGTTGGATTTTGTATAGGGCTGGAGATGCCATCGTATGTACATTGGGAACCATGTTCCACTATTTTCCATAAAATTTATATGTTTGAACATTTTTTGTAGCCTTGATGTACATGGATTTTCAGTTATGTGATTTATATCGATGTTGTCTATATTTGTATCTTGTTGTCTCATGTTGTGTGTAGTTGTCTAATAAAAAACATCATGTTTTTAAAACAAATGGTTGAGTTTGAATGACTTTTGATATGATTTCCTTCGTTTAGGTTTAAGTGTGACTTTAGATTTAGAATTGAAATAATGAATATTATTTCAATTGGTTTATGTTATGAAATGTATTTTGATCATAAAATGTCATTCTAATAAGATCCAACTAATTTGTATACATCACAATGCAATGATGAAAGTTCGATGGTAAAATTCAACACATTGAGTAGTTATTGGAGAAATGTTATGGGGGCCTTGATACACTTTCCCGCAAAAAAAATTCTTTACATCAATTTGTGGCATCTTTAAACCGACCCCTTGGAATGCTAAGTGATGAAAATAGTTAGCATGTTTCTCCAAAACAAATTCTAGATAGATTTACCTCAAGAGGCATATTGAGATTTCTCTATTGTTATGAGGTGGCACATTGAAATGCATTCATTCCATAAATTTGGTGTCTTCAATTTGCTATTTTACTAGGCATACAATAATGCAATATTTTGTAAAAGGATATAAACTATGGGAGGTCTTGAATGTAAAAATAAATGGATTGAGAGAATGTACTATGGTTTTATCTCATGGATTTGAAATATGGTAGAATGTACATGTTGGCCTAAGCTTTACTAATGTTATGATAATATTAGGTTTTCCATCCATTAAGAAGGTTGTCATAAGTGTAAATATCCATCATATAAAAAAAATCATGCTACAATCAATTCTAAACCATTGAGGGGATGAACATACACCATGCACCCTAAATCCCACGAGGCACCCCAAACATTTTGTAAACACTTTCAGAATAACCAAAAAGTATACGCTCCCCTTTATAAGGAAAGTTTTTACACCAACACTTATCAAATCCCTTTACAGCTCAACCAAATCAATTATCTGCAATAAATGCTAGTTATGGTCCTAGAATCAACCACGATCATTTGCAACAAAATTTTCAACCACACCATAACAACATTTCAATCATCTAATAAATAATTAGGTTTTTGGTGTTAGGTACAATGTTTTTCTAGTTGTATGCACCCTTGCGATATAGATGAGAAACTATGCATATATATGTATAATGATTTGGATTCAAATGTATGCACATGAATATATATGTACACTGAAAATGATTTAAATTTTATGTGTATTATATAATTTATGCAAGGGATTAGGCTACATGATAGGGTTTCATTGTGATTAGAATACAAACTAGGGTTTATGCTACCAACTAAGGTTTTTAGGCTAGGCTCTCCTATTTCTAGGCTAGGATCCAAGCTCTAGGGTTACCAACTTATTGTTGAACTCCACTATCATGACATCATTGTCATCAACACCATGCCCACTACAACAATCACCAACAAGCCTCGTCATCCTCTTGCTCGCGGTGCCACCATCCTCGTCCCCATCACTCATCCATCATCCACCATCAACCTAATGCACTTTGTCTCATTGTCACCGTCACCATCCCTATCCTCACACCATTTATCCATTTAGCCTCTTCGTTTATGTATTTTGGGTCATATATGGATTGCACTTGATTTGTTTTTAGTTGTATGCACCCTTTCTATATACATGTGAGAAACTTTTCATATAAGTGTATAATTATTTGTATTAAAAAATAGGGTTTTTAGGATATGTTCTCGAGTTTTTAGGCTAGGCTCTATGCTCTAGGTTTATGGGATTAATGTTGAACTCCTTTATCATGACCATATCAAAAATGTAACCCTTACTTAAGAAAAACAACTTATTAGGCATGTGAAGCATTTTATACCTTATTTTAACACTTGCATTAGGAAGTTTCATCAAATCTTAGAGGAATCATTGATGTCCTCGAAGGAACACCTTCAAGATTCAAGGTAGAGGCGGGGGCTAAATCCTAGAGGAGGGGGCACATGGTGCTATTTATAAATAGGATCCTAATATAGGAAATGATTTTGATATGTAATTATTTGTTGTAGCTTGAAATTTTCTAGACTCTATACAACATTTAGGTCATTTTCACCATAACGCCATCCCCATGTTCATAGTCACCATCCCCATTCTCATTGGGCCATGACCATCATGATTCATCAACACCATGCCCATTTCCACCATCAATGACACCACCATCCTCCTCATGCCCATGTTGTTACCATAAACACCATGCCCATTGCTACCATCAATATAACCTTCATCATCATCATGCCCATGTTATCACCATCGCCATTGAGAGGCATTGGAATTTTTCACAAAGAAATGAAATTTCATAATCTTGGATATTCATGGAGAGATTGCTCTTGTGTGATGCTATGGATTGCACCATCCAGATATGTTTTCTTTTGGATGATTGTTTAAGAGTCTAGATATTGGCATGTGATATGCCTAATATGCTTAGATATGTGCTCATATATGACAAGATGCAATAACCTATATGAAGAAATAAACTTTTCATATTCCCATTTTCTTCTCATTGAATTTGGCAATGTTCATTCTCTTTTTTTATAATTAAACAGAGTTAGATCAAAGTAAACTTGGTAGCAATCATTTTGAAAATTGTTCCACTTACATGTGAAAATTTTAAAACCAAATATTGAATGTCACATTTAATTCCACAAATATGTATTTCAAGTAGTTTTTCACTCGATGGCTCCAAAAGACAAGTGTAAGAAGCAATTCAAAAGACGCGATGATAGCAGTACATCACTTGGGTACAATTAAGCTCTATTAGCTCTATTGAGACCAACAATAGCTGATCATCAAGTACAGTAATTAGAATTAGGGTTAGGGTGAGGCATATTCAAACTTATAAATGCAATTGTGCTAAAAGTGGATGTGAGGACAAAGGAAACCATAGCAATAGTTGCATACATGTTATTCTTCTTGAAGGTAATCTAGTTGCATACATGTTCTCCTAATGAGGTATGTATCAACACCTAGGAGCCAAAGAACCCTAGCACATGTCCTATATGGTAGTTTGAAAGCTCCTTTATTTCCCTTGATCGCTAAGTTTGTGAATTTAGGGAATAACTCCTAGGTCTCTAAATTACCTTAATTCCTAGTGGTTAACCTAATCATCTTATATTCCCACATAGAGAAAAAATGCACCTAGTAGATTCCAAGCGTTATGGTCCAAGACCTTGCACATGGTTGTCAAGACCTAGAAGCTCCAATACAAATTTTTTAATGTTTTTTACAATTGTCTCTTCATGTTTTGTTGAGTTATTATTGCATTTGGTCCTTCTAAAGATGGGTAATTGACGCAATCAAGCACAAAAGTTTGATCGCGTCAGTTTGTACATATACAACATGCACATATACAAATATCTACACATACATACACACATAAGATCATGCACATACATAATAAATAAACCCTAGCTTGCAGAAGGCCATGCCAATCTTGCTTAAGGGGGGCATTTATGATCCGAAGTCTCTCGGGTGAGTGTGGCCATCTTGAACACATCAAAAATTGCCATATGCACATGTGGGAGCTAACAGAACCCTGTTTTGCTTGCCAGTTTGGGTTCTGTGCCCCTAGAGCAAAACCTCAAAGTGTCCCTGAATGGCCATAGGGTGCCTGGAAATAATGACCACGACACCAAAACTGTGACCATGATCGTGAATTTGTCGATTCTGATGGATTCGTAACCCCAGGTTTCAGCTAGGGGACCCCCCACACCATGCCTCGAAGGCTCGAAAACGATGCTATTGTGCCATCTCAGTAATTAGGTTTTTACTCAGTGAAGGCCATTCCAATCTTGCTCAAGGGGGTCATTTCTGATCCGAAGGCTCCTGGCCAAGCGTGGCCATCTTGAACACATCTACAATGGCAACATGTACGTGTGGGAGTTCACGGAACCCAAGTACGCTCGTAGGTTTGGGTTCCGTGCCCCTAGAGCAAATCCTCAAAGTGTCCCTGAATGGCCATGGGGTACCTGAAAAAAATGCCCGTAGCACCAAAACTGTGACTCTGATCATGAATCTGTCGATTCCAATGGATTATGGACTCTGGGTTTCGTCTAGGGGACCCCCCACCCCGTGCCTCAAAATATCGAAAACAGACCTATTGTGCCCTCTTAGGAACTAGGGTTTTTGCTTAGTGAAGGCCATGCCAATCTTGCTGAAGAGGGTCATTTATGATCCGAAGGCTCTCGAGAGAGCATGGCCATCCTGAAAACATCCACAATGGATAAAATCACATGCAAGAGCTGACGAAACCCAAGTCCACTCGCTGATTTGGGTTCCATGACCCGGAAGCAAATCCTCAAAGTGTCCTTGAATGGCCACGAGGTGCCTGACCAAAATTCCCGTAGCAGCAAAAAAACTGACTCCGATCGCGAATCCATCGATTTTGATGTTTTCGGGATGCTGGGTTTCCACTGGGGGACCTGCCACACCGTGCCTCCAATGCCCAGAAACAGTGCTATTGTGCCATCCCAGAAACAGTGCTATTGTGCCATCTCAAAAACTAGGGTTTTGCTTGGTGAAGGCCATGCCAATCTTGCTCAAGGGGTTCAATTCTCATCCGAAGGATTCCTAGCGTGCGTGTCCATCATAACACATCCACAATGGCCATATGCACGTGTGGGAGCTGAAAGAATCCAATTATGCTCGTCGTTTTAAGTTCTGTGCCCCCGAAGCAAATCCTCAAAGTGTCCCTGAATGGCCACAAAGTGCTTGACAAAAATTCTCATAGCACCAAAACCGTGACTCCGATCATGAATCTATTGATTCCAATGGATTCATGACCTCGGGTTTCAGCTACAGGATGTCACCTAACTCAATTCTGCTACCCGGTTCGAATTCTATGCCCCGACAGGGATTTTCCATGTGTCCCTACAAGCTTCTGGGAGGCAAGCTTAGATGGTCCATAAAATAATCACCGTGGATTGGATTGATGAACCATCAACTCCATTGGAAACTGGACATCAGATCAATGCTAGGAGTGCCTATCTCCTCTAAGCATATTTCCTGAATCTTGTCTTATTTGACAATTTGAAAACTAGGGTTCCCCTTAGTAAGAGACATTGAATTTTTTGCACAAAGTAATTTCTTGCATAATTTTTGCAGATTGATGATGATGGCGGTGGTGTTGGTGGTGGTGGTGGCAGTGGTGATAATGATGGAGGCAATGATGATGATGATGACACCAGTGGCCACCATGGTAGTGATGATGATGGTAATGTAGACAACAATGGGCACTGTGGAGATGACAAAAAAAAATTAAACTTTTTTTGCCAAGATTTGACAAAAAAAATTAAACTTTTTTTGCCAAGATATGGACATCGTTATGATGTTTTGTACACAACATATGGGTCTTAAGACCTTGATCATAGTTGATGAGGAGCACCAACATATCAAGGCACATATGATGTTGTCATGGCTCCTGGGACATGTGTAGGATATTAATCGCCACATAGGCCCTATAAAGGAAATATTTGACTCATGAATCTAATATGGGAAACATCATGTGTTTTCTCATACCAAGGACATGTGTCATTTCCAATACCATGTTTTGGTGATGAAAAAAAATGCCTTAGGTCCCAAAACAGTCTTTTAGGGTTCATTAGCCATGCACATGGTTTATAAAGGGAATATTTGGATGATCAATGTAATATTGACATCATTATGAGCATTTAGGCACCATATATGGGTATTTGGGCCAAGTATATTGGTTAAGGTGGAACACCAACATCTTAAGCCCCTAAAATGTTATTTTATGGTTCATGAACCATGCATTGGGTCCCAAAACACCACACATACCATATATACGGAATATTTGTTCCATGGGTGTAATATTGGTGTCAATACAAGGTTTTTCCCGTAATTTAGGGGTCTTAGGGACCAATAGTGTCATGGGGTCTAAAGCATGATTTTAGGCCTCATGGGCCGTGCACATGGTTCCAAGCCAATACATATGCCTTGCAAATAAAAAACATGTTCTATGGGTGTAATATGAGTTCCAACAAGGTTTTACACATGACATTTTAGGGCACCATTACGAAATGTATCACTTAAGGGATGGGCATGTGTGTAATATGGGCACCATTCCGAAATATATCATCTAAGGGATGGGCACGTGTGTAAAATGGGCACCATTACAAAATTTATCATCTAAGGGATGGGCCCTAGCTACAATATAGTGATGAAAATGATTGTCTTATCCTTTAGGGCCTAAAATAAGCTTTTAGGTTCATGAGGCACACATAAGGTCCAAAAAATCAATGCAAGCCCTATATAAGATTTTTTTTTGCATATGAGTATAATATCGACACCTTTATAACATTGTTTGCACCACATATGGGTCATAGGGACTTGAATTTGGTTTGAGGTTAACGTTAGCATTTAAAGATCTAAAATATGAGTTTAGGGCCTATGGGCAATGCAAAGATTCCTAAAAAAACATAGATGCCCTATAAAGGGAGTATTTGTCCCACCAATGAATATGGATTCCATGACGAGGTTTTCTATAGCAAGAATGAGTCCAAGGCCCTAGCCATGTTCTAAATATGAAAATCAATGTATTTTGACCTAGCATATACTAGGGACCATGGGTGATGAGAATGGTCTCAAACCACCATATATGCCCTATAAAGAACATACTTGTCCTATGACTGTAATATGGGTGTCATTACAAAGTTTTATCAACACAAATTGTTCTTTGTGCCATAACTATGGTTCAAGGATGAAACCAACATATTTGGGATTAAAAGTTTTGTGCACCACAAATATAGCTTGGGAGCTTAACTATGCCTCAAGGAGAATATTAGTGTCTTAGGAGACCCGAGATCATATTTGGAGACATCCTCGTAGTCATGCATGAGACCCGAGATTGTATTTGGAGATACTGTGTATTTTGGTTTTCTAATAATGTTACGAGACTATTAGTTATGTATTTGAACTTGCTTCCATTTGTGATTTTTATCATGGACTCATTTTGCATTTGACTACTTTATTTTTTGCATACAAATATTAATTGTGATATGTTGTATATTATCATAGTTTATGAGATGATGTTATGAATTTTTGCATAGAATGTGGTTCAATCCTAGTATGAACAATATTTTATTTACTTATTAGCAGTAAGATCCAATTATATATAGAGGACCAGTCATCATAAAGATAATCATAGTCATCATAATCATAATCATCAACATCATAACCATTCATCAAAACAAATAAACAAACACTTCGATTCATAAAGGACATGCGATGGAATTTACACACACACACACATGCCAATCTTGTTCAAGGGGGTCATTTCTCATCCCAATGATCCCGGGAATGCGTGGCCATCGTGAACATGTCCACGATGGCCATATGCACATGTAGGAGCTGAAAGAATCCAAGTCCGCTCGTCGGCTTGGGTTCTATGGCCCCAGAGCAAATCCTCAAAGTGTCCCTAAATGGCCACGGGGGTGCCTGGAAAAAATGCCCGTAGCACCAAAACCATGACTCTGTTCGTGAATCCATCGATTCTGATGGATTCAACACCCCGAGGTTCAACTAGGGGATCCCCCACACCATGCCTCCAACACTCCGAAATGGTGTTATTGTGCCATCTACAGAACTAGGGTTTTTCTTAATGAAGGCCATTCCAATCTTGCTCAAGGGGGTCATTTCTCATCCCAACACTCCCAGGTGTGCATGGCCATCATGAACACATCCATGATGGCCATATGCACGCGTGGGAGCTGCTAGAACCCCATTCCGCTCGCTAGTTTGGGTTTCGTTCCCCCAAAGCAAATTCTCAAAGTGTCCCTGAATGGCCACAGGGTGCCTAGCAGAAATGCCCATAGCACCAAAATCGTGTCTCCGATTTCGAGGCCGTTGATTTCGATGGATTCGGGACCTTGGGTTTCAGCTAGGGGACCCCCCACACCATTCCTCAAATGCTTGGAAATGGTGTTATTGTGCCATCTCAGGAACTAGGGTTTTTCTTAGTGAAGGCCATGCCAATCTTGCTCAAGAGGGTCATTTATGGTATGAAGGATCCCGGGCATGCGTCTCCATCATGAACATGTCCATAATGGCCATATGCACGTGTGGGAGATGAAAGAATCCAATTCCTCTCACTGGTTTGGGTTCCATGCCCCCGAATCAAATCCTCAAAGTGTCCCTGAATGACCATGGGGTTCCTGACCAAAATTCCCGTAGCACCAAAACTATGACTCCAATTGCAAAGCCATCGATTCCAGTGGATTCAGGATGTCGGGTTTTTGCTAGGGGACACCCAACACCATACGTCAAACGCTCGAAAAAGGTGTTATTGTGCCATCTCATGAACTAGGGTTTTGCTCAATGAAGGCCATGCCAATCTTGCTCAAGAGGTTCATTTATGATTTGAAGGCTCCAAGGAGAGTGTGGCCATCCTAAACACATCCAAAGTGTCCATATGCACATGCGGGAGCTGACGGAACCCAAGTCCGCTCGTTGTTTTAGGTTCCATGCCCCTGGAGAAAATCCTCAAAGTGTCCTTGAATGGCCACGGGGTTCCTAAAAAAAAACCCATAGCACCAAAAACGTGATTCCCATCATGAATCCATTGATTCCTCTAGATTCGAGACGCCAGGTTTCAACTGGGGGACCCCCCACACCGTTCCTCTAATGCCCGTAAATGGTGTTATTGTGCCATCTATGGAACTAGGGTTTTACTTAGTGAAGACCATGCCAATCTTTCTCAAGGGGGTCAATTCTCAGCTAAAGGCTCCCAGGCCTACATGGCCGTCATGAACACGTCCACATTTTCCATGTGCACATGTGGGGGATGAAAGAATCCAAGTCCACTCTCTGTTTTGTGTTACGTGCCCCCGAAGTAAATCCTCAAAGTGTCCCTGAATGGCCATGGGGTGCTTGAACAAAATTCCCGTAGCACCAAAACCATGACTCCGATTGTGAATCCATCGATTCCAATGGATTCAGGATATCGGGTTTCATCTGGGGGCCCCACCACAACATGCCTCAAACGCTCGTAAACAATGTTGTTGTGCCATCTCAGGAACTAGGGTTTCTCTGAGTGAAGGCCATGCCAATCTTGCTCAAGAGGGTCATTTATGATTCAAAGGCTCCTAAGCATGCGTGGCCATTTTGAACACATCCAAAATGGCCATATGCACATGTGGGAGCTGAAATAACCCAAGTCCTCTCGCTGGTTTGGGTTCCATGCCCCTGGAGTAAATCCTCAAAGTGTCCCTAGATGGCCATAGGGTGCCTGACCAAAATTCCTGTAGCACGAAAATCGTGACTCTGATCATGAATCTGTTGATTTTGATGGATTCAGGACGTTGGGTTTCAGCTGGGAGACCCCCCATATCATGCCTCAAACGATCGGAAATGGTGCTATTGTACCATCTCAGGAACTAGGGTTTTGCTCAGTGAAGGCCATACCAATCTTGCTCAAGAGGGTCAATTCTGATCTGAAGCCTCCCAGGAGTGTGTGTCCATCATGAACACATCCACAATGGCCATATGCATGCGTGGAAGCTGAAAGAACGCAAGTCTACTCGCCGGTTTGGGTTCCGTGCCCCCAGAGCAAATCCTCAAAGTGTCCTTGAATGGACATGGGGTGCCTGACCAAAATCCATGTAGCACTTAAAGCGTGACTCCAATCGTGCATCCATCGATTCCAATGGATTCAGGACGCTGGTTTTTAGCTAGGGGACCCCCCACACCGTGCATCCAATGCCTAGAAACAACACTATTGTTCCATCTCGAGAACTAGGGTTATGCTCAGTGAAGGCCATTCCAATTTTGCTCAAGGGGGTCAATTCTCATCCGAAGGTTCCCAGGAGTGCATGGCCAGGGTGAACACGTCTAGAATGGCCATCTGCATGCATGGGAGTTGAAAGAATCTAATTTCGCTCATTGGTTTGGGTTCCGTTCCCCCGGGAGCAAATCCTTAAAGTGTCCCTGAATGGCCACAGGGTGCCTGACCAAAATGCTCGTAGCACCAAAAGCGTGACTCCAATCGTGAATCCGTCGATTCTGGTGGATTTAGGACGCTGGGTTCTAGCTGGGGGACCACCCACACCATGCCTCCAATGTTCGAAAATGGTGCTATTCTGCCATATCCGGAACTAGGGTTTTGCTTAGTGAAGGCCATTCCAATTTTTCTCAAGGGGGTCAATTCTAATCCGAAGGCTCCCAGGCATGAGTGGCCATCGTGAACACATCCAAAATGGCCATTTTCATATGTGGGATTTGACAGAACCCAACTCCTCTCATCGGTTTTAGTTCTGTGCCCCTGGACCAAATCCTCAAAGTGTCGTTGAATGGCCATGGGGTACCTGACCAAAATGCCTGTAGCACCAAAACCGTGACTCTGATTGCGAAGTTGTCAATTCCGGTGGATTCGGGACGCTAGGTTCTAGCTAGGGGACCCCACACACTGTGCCTCCAACATCCATAAATGATGCTATTGTGCCATCTCCGGAACTAGGGTTTTGCTCAGTGAAGGCCATTCCAATTTTGCTCAAGGGGGTCAATTATCATCCGAAGGCTCCCGGGCATGCGTGTCCATCATGAACAAGTACACAATGGCCATGTGCACATGTGGGATCTAACAGAACCTAAATCCGCTTGACGGTTTGGGTTCCGTGCCTCCGAAGCAAATCCTCAAAGTGTCCCTGAATGGCCACTGGGTTCCTGAACAAAATTCCCGTAGCACCAAAATCGTGACTCTGATCGTAAAGCCGTCGATTCCAATGGATTCAAAACGTTGCGTTCTAACTGGGGGACACCTCACACTGTGCCTCCAATGCCCAGAAGCGGTGCTATTGTTCCATCTACGGAACTAAGGTTTTCCTCTGTGAAGTCCATGCTAATCTTGCAAAAAGGGGTCAATAAGCTAGATTAGCTTCTATAGGGATAGATTAGGTCTTCGGGGCTACGTTACATCTCTAGGGATAGATAATTATTCTAGATTAGGTCTCTAGGGTTGTAGGTCCACATTAGGCTTTTCAGGGATACATTGTTTTCTGTCTGGTTTCTAGGGTTAGATCAGGGTCTTTAAGCTATATTAGGTTGTAGAGGGGTATATTAGGTCTCCGGGGCTAGGTTACGTCTCTAGGGCTAGATACGTATTCTAGATTAGGTATCCATGGTTGTAGGTCCACATTAGGATTTCCAGGGATACTTTTTTTTTTTTTTTTTCTTCTGGTTTCTAGGGCTAGATCAGGGTCTTGAAGCTATATTAGGTATCTGGGGGTAGGTTACGTCTCTATGGCTAGATAAGTATTTTAGATTAGGTCTCCAAGTTTGTAGGTCCACATTAGGCTTTCCAGGGCTACATTTATTTTTGTCTAGTTTTTAGGGCTAGATCATGGTCTTTAAGCTATATTAGGTTCTATTTCTTAGAAGGAACATGTAGATCTAGCTTCCAACCCATATAGTGTGATTCTGAGATATTTCAGCTTGTTAGTATTTCCTCTTGTGATCAGGGTGAATGTCAACATTATTGATCTAGTGGCTTAGGAGCATGTAGGGGTGATTGTAGTGCCCAAGATATTTATATCATTTGTTTCTTCCGTCCATGATACTTCCAATTATATAGCGGAGGAGATGTGTGATGATGAGATTGACTTCATCCATGCATATTCTACTTATTCATTAGAGAGGTGTGATTCCTTAATGGAGGACGTTGTTGAGTGTGATTCAATAGTCATAGATAATGTGAGTATTCCAAAGTATATAGCCATGGATTATCCTACGAATGGTTTGAGATCAATTGTATAAACCATTGAAGAAGTAGGCGTTGATTCTTGTGTACAAATCATCACGGACAATGCACCTGTTTGCAAGGCTGTTGGCATGATTGTCGAAGCTAACTATCCACAGGTATGTTCATTTGGACACCATTTATTTGAGTTTTTAGTGTTGTAGAGTCATTTATACATGCTTTTATTGCTCTTGCGGGTTATTTGGACACCTTGCATTGTCCATTCCTTGAATTTAGCACTGAAATCCATTGCTTCAGATGTGACATGTATTGGAAACCTTATTGAGCATGCATGTCATATCCATAACTTTGTACAAAACCACACAAATTCCCTCACCATCTACAAAGAGTACACACAGCTTTCATTGCTGAAGATTGCAGATACTCGATTTGCTTCCTCTTTCATCATGCTCATGAGGTCCATTTTCATGGAGAATGAGTGTCCTGAGTATGGGACATCGATAGAGAAATTATGGTCCATCATTCAGGATATTCTTATCTCCATGTGGGATAAGAACTGCTCACCTTTGCATTTCTTGGCCCACTCATTGAACCCCAAGTTCTACATTTAGGATTGGCTCACTGGTGGACTGAGGCCCTCACACAGAGTCCCTCCTCACATGGATGGAGATATTGCACATGGGAGGAAGATATCACATAGATGACTATTTCAGGATAGAGACTTACTTGATGAGGTGGAGGACGGATTTGTATATTTTTCCACTTCCATTGGGATATTTGGAGGCTATGATGATGGTGATCATATGGAGGGGTCATCCTCCACACCAGCAAATGCATATTGTCAGATGGGCAGAGAGGAGGAGGAGGAGGTGGAGGATGATGATCATGATAGTGATGAGTTTGTTGATTAAATCATGGAGGAGGTGTAACATCCTGAAAATTCACAAAAATTTAAAATTTTTCTTTGCGACATTTAATGTTATACTAGCTGTGAGGAAATATATAAAGTGCTAGTTTATTCTATTACATATGTGCTGGACTAAAAGTTATCATGATCATGTATGTATTTTTGTTTTACGATGCATAAGAAATATGATTATGTCTACTTTAAGACGTTGTTGGATATTTCTTACCTCCGTTGGGCAACCTAGTTACTTATGAGTTGATAATGATGATTATATAATTACTTTCTATTGTTTAAACTATGCTAACTGTTTGTTCTTCTCTTTGATGGTGAAGGGGTCCTATGGGTACCCCAAGGCTTACTTAGCATTTATGCTAAAGCATTTGAACCTTCTTTTTCGCAAATTACAGTTAAGAGAATATTAATAATTTGAAAGTGAAACTACGAAGATCTTCCATCTTGTCAAATAGCTTTCCAGTTTTTAAAAGAGAAAATAGAGTAACTTTGAGAATTTTTTCAGCGTGAGATCTACTCGAATCATTGCTTCAACTGTATAACTAAATTGTATCAAATTATCTATGTTATTTGTACAGTGATATATCTGTATCATGCTTTTCTTTATGCACTATAAATAGGATAGTGTTCCTTTGTGAAAAGCATAGGCTAAATGCAATTACCATACATTCCTACAAAATGAGAACTATGATGCAAACTTCATGCGATTTCCTATAATATATAAGCTATATATTATTTCATGCATTTCCTATATTATAAACTACATGTACTATGGTATGTAAACTACATGTAATTGACATCCATTTTCTAAAGTATGAACTATATGCTATTTCCATGTGATTTCTATAGTGCAAACTATATGCAAAAGCTAAACTATTGAAAGTACCTATTAATAATTTTATTGCTATTTACACCTCTTCTAATTTGATAATATAAATATTATCACCATATGACACATGTTACCCATGGTTTATGTTATAGTTTCACTATGTGCCTTGTAGAGTCTTGAATATAATACATAAGGGTTTCGATAATAATCATCGTAAATCTTATTTCATAGTTGATAACTTTATTTATGAAATATCATACTTTAAGTATAATACGTAACCGTTATAACTATGTTGTAGGTCTCCAAGGTGATAATCGTGACTAAGGACTCGGTTAATGTGTAAAAGCCTACACTTGGGTGCCACAATGATTTTATAATTAGTAGCTTATACCATAACGTAAAGTCCAAAGATCTCCCGGATGATGTCCTGAATGCAAGGTTCGATGGTAAGTGAGAGTACTGAATGGTAGACATGATCATTAAAGTGCATTAATGTGATGATAGTGGAATGCCTGATGGAATCCATCATGGCTGGCTTCACGTGATAGTTTCTTGGTAAGAGCGTAACCCTAACAACACTAGGGTTACCTCGACTTCGGTGAAGAACTGGGCATTCAATTTGCAAGGGCGTGGGTGTAGTGTGGCTGACAGACTTGCATTTCTGTAGCGTTTCGAAGCTAGTTCTGCAGGACTCCTTCCTCAGGCTCGATACCACAACCTGTAATGGAGGATGAAGTTTCCAGGGTTTTAAGAGGTGAGTCATTTCTGTGAAAGTGTCAACTGTATTCACCAGGTGAAGTGCGAGTGTCTCAGGATTCATAACTGGTTGCAGATGCTACCCTTTTCGACCTTCGATTTTTTAATATCAAGGTAATGTCTTACTAAAAGTTTAGTGTTGATACATTCATCCATGCTGTTTAAGCTTTGGAGTGAAATTTAACCACTTTCTGTGTTCATGGTAGGTTCGGTCCTCTACAGGGTTATATGCTCATGATTGAGTGGGGAAACTACTGCATGCATTCGGTAAGTCTCGGTGGTTTCCCTGTGGTTTCTCTTGGCATGATAGTTGTGTTTGGTTTGGCCGGAGCTTTCGATTTTTCTGAAGATGTGGATGCTGTTGTAATGCTTACATGCTGTAAGCATGCATAAGGAGGATTGAATCCTCGACCTACCCTTTTTAATGTGCTCTACAGTGTTACTGTTAGCCAAAAATGTATCGCTTGTTCATCAGGGTTTTAACCCTCAATGTTGGTTAACTGAAAATGGTTTCGGCCTAAGATTTTTCTACTGTATAAAAGAATGGTGCCTGAAGCAAAGATCTGTGTAAATAAATGTTTGTTTTAAATGGTTAAAGGCCGAGAGCCAAAGCTCAATGTTTTGTTTGAGACTTCAAAAGAAAACTAGTATTTACTTCATTCGGCATGTGATGATATTTGATAAATGTTTGTGTTAATGATGGCCAAGAGACAAAGGTTAAAGTTATGTTTGAAACCTCGAAACCCTATCCTGTTTGGTCTAGAAAGTAACTTTGAAAGTTCTGAGAGGTGGAAAGTGAAAACTGAGACCTAGTCTCTTATATCTATTTGGTTTCGTTGTAGATAATATTTTCAATAGGAACGTAAAACTATTGTTTGATGTTGGTGCCAAGATGTTATTTTATCTTTGGTTAAGTCCTTGTACGTTTCATTCGAAATCGTGACTAAAAGCTATGTTACTGTTAAATGTGGGTATTGTACCTTTCTTGTGTTCTCAACACGAAAGGTTCATGTTTATGCTGTTAAGGTTTTGACAGTCAATGGCTAAGATTTTATCATGAAGCTTAAGGTTATTTGGTTCTCTTTTAAGGGCTTCGAACCCTCGTCTGTTAAGTCTGCAAAATTTTTCTATGAACTTTGTCTTGGATAGATTATTTGATTTGTTAAATGTTGAAAAGAATACTAATGTTGAAGTAATAAGCTAGGGTTGGAACTTTAGGGTTTTTAATCTACAATAGATGTGTTTTGAAATTATAACTATAGTTGGATAGTTAAATCAAAATAAAGGATATGAATACTGATGAAAGAATTACAAATGAAATTTCAATACTATACTTGTTTTGAAAAAGGATAATAAGAGAATACATAGTACATGTCTTCTGTAAGGAAGTAAATGATGTAAATGAAAATCCTAGGTTTTGTACAGAGATGTAGTGTTTACTTCTATTGCTATGAAAAAGGAAATATTATAATGCCTATAACATGAAATGTTGTTATGTTTTATGAGATTAAATTAGCAGAATATAATTGATAAGGAATATTAAGAAAATCACAATAGTATTAGTCTATTCATTCATTTGACATTCTATCTATCATTCATCTATCTTAATTCTACTTCTATATACTAGAGTACGATACATAAAACTATATGCGGAAAAATACAGAGAGGCATTTATTCAATCAATTCATAATTATATTCAACAATTTACAAGATCCTAATAACTCATAAAATCACACTTTTACTTCTGCATAATGTAAACTAACAATTTAAACTAATGAGATACTAAATGAGTAATTACAAAAATAATTTAATTACATACGATTGAAATAACAAGTAGAACCTGTAACTGTAGATAGGGTGGACAAACACCTAAGGAGGCTTGTTCCTCCCAACCTTCTCCAGAAGAAGCAGCCAATCTACTTGCCTCCTTTGGACCCCCGAGCCTATTTATTGAACCACCAGGTAGATGAACTCTTTGTAGAAGTAAGGCAGTCAACTTTGTATAACTAGCAATCAATAGAGACTTACCAAAAACCTCAATCTCTGCAATCAGCAGTAGAAACTCTGCACTCAACAGTAAACAAGGAAGACTTACACCATGATAAAAAACATAGCATATCCCCTTATCGAATCTCTTGGGTGAAAGTAGCAGAACCCCAAGGTAAATTTCCTTGTCAGGAAATTGATGAACCTCAGTCCAGAATTCGATGGCTCTTAAAAAGATTGCCTAGGTCTTTAGTGGTCAGTTTTCAATAAATGAGCCTCAAGATCTAGTCCCATCTTTCAGGCACTATGACCACAATTCAAGGGAGTTGTCCCATACCAACATCTAGTTACTTGCCTCATGAAGCTGCCAGTTGTCCATTGCCTTCTACCCCAGATTCCATTCCACCTAGTGGGTAAGTAAACACTCTTTCAACAGTCTCCTTAGGTGTTTGTCTCCTATTAAATTTATTTAATAATAAAACATTGTGCAAATTACAGTCATCCTTGGACACTTGTCCAATATAAAAATTTACAATAAAAGTTAAGATAATGTTTCCAACATTAAATGTTTTTCCAGCAAAAAGGTGTATGTTATAGGAGGACTATTGACAGATGAGATTCTTCCATCTTGATTTACCCTTTCTTGTATTTGCTATTAGTCTATTTGGAATTTCCCAATGCCTAGTGGCATTCTGACATCTATGTAATACATTTTAATTTTGATGACTTAATGAGAAATGTGGTTCCGACATCTTGAGCTATTGCCCAATTCCTATCAAATTTCAATGCATCTATGTGTCTCATTGTGATTTGTGAATGACAAATGTGTACTCATTAATGTGTATTGATTATAATTTCTATTCAATATTTGTAAATGTTCTATTATAAGTTGAGTTTTCAATCTTGTTTATGCATGTGAAGTTTTCCTAAAGGGATGGAAACTTGAATTGGAGTGATGGGTGTAAAAAATATAATGGTATAAAACATCAATGTATTGTAATAGTAACTTAAAAATAACTCAAACATCAAATAAACGATATCAAATAAACTATCTAACATGAATAACATTAGACATGCATGAATAAACAATCGCATGACTATACTAAGTACCTCAATCAATTGGGCCTTCTAGATCCTCTTTATTTTTTATTGTCTAAAACAACTTCTCGTGATCTGCATGAGGTAGTAAGTAGTGTAGCTTGTTTGATGACTTCGTTGTCATTGTTTGTAGTTGGCTGTTTGTACCAACAATCAAGTGCGTAAAGTGATACACCCGTGAACCTGGTCTATAATCTATGTATGTGTAGCCATTGCTCTTTGGTCCCTTTCCATCTATTGTAAGATATTCTCCCTGAACAACCATCGATCTAGTCGGAAAGGTAATTCCTTCACTATCGGTTAATGATGCGATGAGGTTTTGCTTCCCATGGATGCATCATTCCAACCAATAATCCGTGCCAATTGCACTATCTATCGGGGTGAAAACTGCATGGATGTGTCTTGCAAAAATGCATTTTATGGTCATATTCCAACAAGTAGTGGTTTGATCACTTGGATAATTAAAAAAGCAAGGAGGAAACCGAGATATGAATGCAGAAATGTTTACCTGGATGTACAAGATCATTTATGTTATCATATTCATTCGAAATAGAAGATTGGCCTTCCTCTAACTGATTGTTTCAACAATTGCACATGGGTCCCCTGTAAGTGATAAATGATCCCATTCATCAACCCAATCCATTGATTCACACTCATCCCACTCACAACTACTGCAAGGCCCACAAATTCAAACAAGTTTCCACATCCATATTTCAAATAAGGGGTTGTTTGAGCTTCGAACCGAATGAAATCCATGAGTTCCTTGTACATTACTACAACTATAATAATGCGATGGATCTATATCAACCACATGCCATAAATTTATGACAACATCGCCTCTACCTATTGGTTTGTGCTGCTCCGTGGTTCAATCTGATATTTTTGCAAAGCACCATTGAACTATGGATTCTGCATCTCGAATATGAGGCTTTTTCATGCACCTCATCTCCTCCCTTTGTAGGGAAGTTCTGAGACATGCTCCAGCCCAATCATGGTCTCCCTTTCCATGCCTAGTCTCAAAATAGTTCCACATATGCAACACATCATAAGTCTTGTGCAAAATAATCAACCACTAGAATACACATGCATTTTTGAACTGACTTGCACAACCATCTGACCATATCCAATGCTGATCCATCTGTATACCTCTCTCCTTCAGCTGATCATATAAAATTTTGAACCAATGCTGCACATAATGCAAGTCGTGGCACCTGTCGTCAATGATGTAGAAGTTGGTCTCTTTCAATATTATCCTTATGTCATTGCTGCTCTTGATATGGACCATTATGCTAACTTGATCTAAATGGTAGTATTGACTTTGAATCTCATTATGTGGCTGCAGGGTGTAGTTTTCAGCAAAGTCCACAACCGAAAATATTTTGCCATTGGGAAAGATGTCCTTGCACTATCTATACTATTCATCCCGCCATCGTGCTACATGGACATGTTGTACATACTGCTCGGTATTTTGGTAGAATTCCTTCATGAAATCACAAATTTGTACCTGGTGCCACAAAACCAAGGGCATTAATACAACATGACATTTGCAATCTAAATATACATGTATAAATTCAACATGTATAGTATGAAAGTATGCAAAATTAGATTACCTGTGACTTCACCAATGCAATTTTTTTGCTTTCCTTCGCACTATCTACTTGATATGTTATGTACTTGAAGTTCTGCATTTCTACTAACATCCTCGCAAATTCGTGCTCCTCGATTTCATGGATGCAGTGGCTCAATAATGGAAATCCACTGCACCTGGAACATGTCCCATATAAAAATGATATTTTATAATATTTTTGTCCTTCAGGTCTTGTACGTGACATTATGCTAAGTATAAGTTCTCTGGATGTGTTCGGTGGTTGTAACGATGGGCATTCCTACATAATGTTAGTATGTAAATCACAAAATATATGTCTATATGTATCATAATAGTACTCAAATTCTACATGGTATCTACAGCAACGTGTGTTGCGATCAATGCAAATTTTAACATACCAGGGTTTGCATTTTTCAAAGGACCTTTAGCCCAAGTTCAATTGTGTGTGCTCATTCTTAAACCTCTCATAGAGCTATGTTTGTGTCATGTCAAGGAAATGCTTGAAATTGGGTTCACACCCCTTAACATCTTTTTATCAACTTTAACACATCTCTTTGATTCGATGACGGTCTAGTGTTATCATGCCAAAACTTTTGTACTAGTTCTTTAACAGCATCAATAAGCTTCATGTCTGAACGAGGTAACCTACCAACAAAAGCCCAACAATATTTTTGGCCCGGGGTCTCAATTTTTTCTCTAATAGAAGAATACTTTTGAAGAGTCTTTCTATCTACTTTAAATATTTTACATGTGTGTGATAATAGGCTACGTTTCCTTGTGGATTTTTCTAAAATCAATTATGACAGTACATTAAGGGTCGCATTAAAATATTTTGTACGAGAAGTTTTTCCAATCAAATTAAATGCATATTGTAGATTTATAACAACATGATTGTTGGCATCTAAACTTCTAAGTACCTTTATGCCTAAAATTCTCCTAACATGAGCTAGACAATGTGATTTTAACAAAGACAGAAACAATTGACATTTTGCTACATCAGTTTTGGATTTAAAAAATTCATTGATTATCCTTGTACATTGGAAATCAATAGCGTGTTTGGGAAACTTACCTTCAAGTCCTGAAAATGAACTTTCATCCAAATGAATATGTTTGGGAGTTCTTCGTCGTCTTCTTAATAGTCAAGGAAAGGGACTCAGAAAGGAAGTACGAGTCTCGTTACCAGTTTGTTGTGGCCCTTCGTTCACAATTTGGTCTTGCAAGGGAGTGTGTTCGACATGTGTGTGCTCTTGTTGGGGAGGTTGCCAATTAATAACTTGTTCAACATCCATCCCTTCATACTCGGCATCAACCAATATTTGATTGACTTCAACCACTTTGTCATTGCTTGTTGATGGATATAAGGCACTAACATTTTGATGTCTACGGTTTTCCATGTACAACTTGGCCCTTTCTCTTATCTCATGGGCCTCTTCAATGGGAGGCTCCTTCTTTCTAAAATTTATTTTATTATTTCGTATGTTTCCCATCTTCAATACATTTTTTAACAAAACAAAAATACCACCCCTACAAGAATAAATAACAAATAAGATATTATTTTTCAATTATGAAATGAGGAAACTCAATGTGCATGATTATTAAAACTTGATGTAGAAATTGATTATGTACAACAACATCTAGTTAGAATGTTTTCATATAATCTTAAAAGCTATTGAGAATGCCCTAGATATAACAACATCATCACCTCTAGGAACTCAATTTGAGATGTTTTCTTTTCATCTTGAAACAATGTACAATGAGCCTCTTTTTGGTGGCTTCGGACTTGGCACATGGTTTGTTGACAATAGTTTGTGTTAGTAGATGGTATTGGATCGTGGTATGGGATGTTAGTAAGAGCACATTTCCTACAAAAGGAGAATCTCCTACTCACTTCATTTTCTTGTTTTGGATGAGGGAAAATAGCACAAAAAGATTAAGAGTTTGATTCTTTAGGTGTTTGTGTGAGTTGTTGTAGTGAAATCATGATGAATTCAACAAATGTTTGTGTATTGGATGGAGTTATGTGATTATGAAAGGTTATTGGTGGTGATGCAAGTAAGTTTTTTTTGTTATCTTTATGAAAGGTTGAAAGCATTGAACTTATAACCAAATGATTGAATCTCTCAATAATATTGTGTCTATAATTGATGCTTATGATTGATTATTGTTGATGTATTTGTAACTTCAGAATGTATTCAATTGTATATTTTATATTGTATTTGTATTTTATTGTTGTACCTCCGACAGAGATGCTTATTCCTCCGGTTGGAGATGTCATTATTGTAGTTGGGTCATGTAAAGTCATTGAGGTCCATCCTCCCATGTATGACGGGGCATTAGACCCCAGAGTTGTGTCTTTCATGGGTTAGTAGACTCCCCTAGTGGGGTCGGCCTAGTGACAAGTGGTAATGGGTTATTAGACTCTCCTGAGGGAGGTCAGCTCAGTTAGAGTAAAAGGCAAGTAAAGGTAAAGTATAAATAGAGAGGAGCACCTCTCTATTTATCCATTCACACATACACTCACTTCGCCTTAGTGAGTGAGAGAGAAGTTCACACAAGTGGAGGATGAGGAAGCTACTGGATATCATTTCTTTGTTTTGGGGTTTTGTATTATTGCTCATTCTATCTCTGAGGAAATTGCGGGGTTTTCTCCTTTATGGTTTCCCCGGTGAAATGCTTTGTGTCTCTTGTCTCTTGTGTTTGATATGTTGTACATGTTGTTCTCTTAGTTAATATCCTAGATTATATTGAATTAAACGATGAAAAACTAACATGGTATCAGAGCTAGCTTGAAGGAAGGCATTGTATGGCATTTACGACACTTGTTGCACTTGCAACAAATTGGAAGCTATGGCTTGGTATAGTAAAAACTAATCATCTTGTAAATTTCGCTATAAATCCATTTTGGCGAAGGTTCATGATTGGAAATTTTTACAGGACGAATATCAAAGATGGATGTACCTTGTGTAAAACTTTCAGCCTCATATTCTTTGTACTTTGTAAGATATGATTCGTACAAGTTAGGGTTTCTGCCTCTTCCAGAATGCAACCCTAAACAGGTGACCTAGGAACAAAGGTCATATCTCGGTCTAGGAAGCTCCAAATGGAATTCCATAAAAAGTGACAGTTAGGGAATGAACTGTAGTTTCACAGTTCCAAGTTTCAGAGTCCGATGTTGAAACAGTTACATGTGGCACTCCGTACAAGTTTACTATGTTGTTTCATCCCATAAATAGGTCATGTTGCGACACTTAACATATCTCTCTCATGAAGAATCCATTGAAGCTCAGATCTGTGGTGTTGGAAAGATGACAGGTCAGTACACCACAGGATGAAGTTTCAGACCCTGAGGATCTGAAATTTCAAAGATACACCAGAAACAATATGGCATATCTTTCTGTCAAAATGGAATTGGATTCTGAGCATTTTCATTTTTGGCTTCTCACTGCTGCGGGAAATTAGGGCTATTGACATAAGAGGAATTTTGGAGTTCTCTTAGCATAGGATTGATTTCCTCAGCAAAATCAAAATTTAGAGAGAAAGATCGAACCTTTTGGTTGGGAAGAACCCCGAGATCTATCAAACCCTAGTTTGGGTTTTGGACCAGAAAATCGGAATTTGACAGAAGTTGCAGATCCAAAATTTAGAAGTCACTTTTGAGGGGTCAATTTTTGGATTTTTCAAAATCTTAGCACACCAGCTTGCTCACCTTAGTCAATTGCATCTCCTTGTCCATACATAAGTTTGAAATTCCAAGTTTGAATTTTTAGGGTTTCTCTGTCAAACCCTAGCCAACTCCTGATCCAGTTTTAGCAAATCAAGTGGTAAGACCTAAATCTTTTATTTCCATTTGAGTTTCTCATTAAGATGTATCACCACACCAAGCTTGAGGATAAGCTTGAAGGGGATGATAAATTCCGAGCATGGAAGTATAGGATTTGGTTAATCCTAGAAGAGAATTAATTGGACACCTACATAAGTGAAGAGGTTCCAATTCCAGAGGGAGATGAGGCTAAGGCCTTACATAAGAAGAACCTGGTCAAGGCCAAGAGAATCATTGCATATTCTATCAAAGACCATATCATACCTCATGTGTCTTCTCTAAAGACACCCAAGGATAAGTTTGATTCCTTGACCAAGCTGTTTGAAGGGAAGAACATAAATCGGAAGATGACCTTGAGAAATCAATTGAAGAATGTCAAGATACAAAATGAAGAGACCATGCAGTCCTACTTTACAAGGGTCTCTCAGATAAAAGAACAACTTGAATCTCTAGGAGAAGATATAGAGAATGGTGAAGTTGTGATGACCACCTTGAATGGTCTTCCTAGGCCATGGGATTCCTTCATTCAAGGAATTTGTGCTAGGAAGAAGCTGATCACATTCATTAGGCTGTGGGAGGAATGCTCACAGGAAGAAGCTCAAATTGTATCTCGAGAAGAAAAGATGGATAATGAAGACCAGGCTCTCACAACACACACCAGGAAGAATAACCACAAGATGGAGGCTTATACAAACTGAAGGGACAACCTGAACAAGCATTGATGAATAAATCAAGAAAGGCACAGAACCTCAAATTCAAACGATGATGAAGAACACTCTGTTGGAGACTCCAATAGTTCCTGCAAGGAAGCAAAGATCAAGAGGGAGTCCACCCAACAAACAAACAAAGATAGGTATTTGAATTGTCATTTCTTGTATATCTGATTGTTTAAATAATATTGTTCAATGATGTATATGCTTATGTTCCTAGATTTAGGCTGTGTATTATGCATATTAGGATATTTGCATTAATGAACAGTATACTACTAATATGCATGTGATGGGTAAGTGGCCTATGGAACTGTACAACATTCCATTGCTACTTCTCTAGTATGAAACCTTTTTGTTGACATGTTGGGAGTAGTGCACACTCTTAACAATGTTCTTATAGAAATGGAATGCATCTAGAAAGTTACGGGATATGGATAAATTTTGTATTGAAGCATTGGCTAAGATAATTGCATGACTGTATGACCAATATCTTTATGTGTAAGAATTTATTCTGAAAACTATGAGATGTTTCTAATCATGCAATTGAATTTGACTTGTAGGAAAGATCGTGTACAATCACCTACAAAAGAAGGACAACGACATTTGTTCCAGCAATGAAGTTCAAGAAAAATACCTATTGAAGATATTGAAGAATATGAAGTTCCCAGGATTCGAGATGCAGTAATGAAAGGATGCCATGATCGAGGAGTACCGGTCGATCATGAAGAATGATGTTTGGGATTTGGTACCGAGACCATAAGGGAAGTCCGTTGTGAATTCCAAGTGGATCTACAAGATAAAGCATGTTGCAGATAGGAAGAGCACTTCGAGGTTTTTCTTCAGTATGGGATAAGGGGTGATCTCGTGGTTTAGAAAGAAGCAGTCATGCATAGCACTGAGTACAGCCGAAGCAGAGTATGTCGCAGCTTGTTTGGCCAGTTGTGAGGCAGTATGGCTTAGGAAGCTACTATGTGATTTATTTGATCTCCAATTGGATGCTACTTGTATCTTCTGTGACAACCAGAGTTGTGTGAAGTTGTCTGAGAAACCAGTGTTCCATGACAAGTCGAAGCATATTGAGATCAAGTATCACTATATCAAGGATATGCTGCAGAGAGGAGCAGTGAAGCTCCTGGAGGAGGAGGAACCACACCTTAAGGCAGAGGCCCACCTTACTCAAGAGGCAGCAGACCCCCACATTCCAACGGGGAACCACCTTATTCTGGAAGAGGACGACCCCCTTCAGGTCCACCTCCCAACCCAAGAGGCCCACCGCCTTATGGACAATTTCCTACGGGAGGTCGTTACTACCAATCGATCCATGGTCCTACTGGTACATAGATTCCTTATTAGTATTACCAGTATCCATAGCCGAACCAACCATTACAATTTTTAGATACATTTGATCTTCCAGACTTGTCACATTTGACTAACGATCCCATTTATCATGGCACAAATTGGCTTGCAATTCCTGTGAAGTTACCATCAGACATCCTGAAGTTTGATGGAAAACCCGACGAGGATCCTAAGAAACATGTAAGGACTTATCATTTATGTTTCTCATCCAATTCCTTAATGGATGATTCCATATGTTTGATGTTATTCCAATGGACTCTTACCGACACCGCCGCAAAGTGGTACATTGAGTTGCCACCACATTCCTTTCCATATTTTCACTCTTTGGCTATGTCATTTTTTACTCATTTTCAACTACCAATACACTACAAAACTGACACGGATATTTTTACTTCTCTCCATCAAACTACTGCCACTCACATTTCTGATCATATTCATGAGTGGAGGAGGGGACGACGTCTGATTAAAGCTCCCATTTTGGACCAACTCCTTGCAGATTGGTTCACGAAGTCACTACTGCCTGTCATAGCTAAAGACGTAGCTATGGGTGGGGACATCACAGAAGAATAAGCTATATCCCGTGCTCAGTACTTATACCTTTTCTATGCTTAATATGGCACCTTATATGATATTGTCCTAAAGCCCCCTGCCCCCATCTACGATCCAACAAAACAACCCACGGGACAATCAACCCACTACACAATCCGGTGAGTCACAAAGCCATCATGGCTCGACTCCACCGTCATCCCAGGATGGGAACAACACCAATAGATTACCCATCCCCACTGCCACTGAAGAAGTAAATTTAGTTCAATCTGCTTCACCTAAAAAATACAGTAGTAAAAAAAAGAATAAAGGTAAAAATAAAAATTATTCTAACCAGCAAGAGCCCAAAAAGAACAATCCTGACGACACCAAATAGAAGTGGAAGGTCAAGTATCCTTGTTTACTGTGTGGTGGTGACCACTTCACCAAAGAGTGCCCACATCGGGGCAAAGTACAAAAGTTTCTCAAGGGAAACCCCACACCTGCAGTCTTAATTGATCCCTTCCCCACACAACAACAACAATAAATGATCACAAAACAACAATCTCCTTCTCAAGGAGAAACGCCCCCCACCACTCATGTTCTCATGATGCGGAGTGAAACAGTCAACCTAAATACTAGATCACGTTCATACTACTCTCCTTCTAGAAAGTAATCTGACGGGGGTAATCCTAAAAAATCCCCTGCATCTACATCTAGCATTCCATCACCTCAAGGTCCTCTCATCATCGAGAAACCTTTACTGGATTCAGTATTGCATTCACCCAAGAGCATGATTCGAAAAGCTACTTTCAATCCCAATGCTCGAGATGCTCAAATCTACAATATAGTAGAGAATTTAGCACAATCCCCTTGTATTATGTCGATGCTAGAAGTATTACAAAACTGTCCCATTCAGTGTAAGACCCTGTTATCCGTAATTAGAGCTGTAGACCCAGATTCCTCCAATACCATCATGTTCAAGTTAGAGTATTTCAAGCTGAGGATTTCCCACCAAATTGCGTTCCAAATCGTTACTAATGTTGTTGGGAAAAGCATCCAACGTACTGTCCTAGACGAAGGATCCTCTACCTCGGTTATGTCGCTATCCTATTGGCGAGCCATCGACTCTCCCAAGTTGAACCGTTCACTCACTACTTTGAAAGCCTTTGATGGACGTGGCTTTCAACCACATGGGCTATTACAATCTTTGACCATTGAGTTGGGTGGAAAAAGTGTTTCCATTAACATGGAAGTCATCACTGCTCCATTAGATTACAACTTACTACTTGGTTGAAACTGGTTCTATGCCATGACCATAGTTGCATCATTCATCTTCCGCATCACAGAATTTTGCCACCAAGGGAATATTGTCACTATCGACCGACTAGATTTTTGTACACCCGACACCACTACTCATCCCGCGGACAATGTCCATCTTTTAGGACACTCAACATAGATATATGAGAGTGTGGGGGTAAGACTCCTTAAAGATTCATCCCTCATGGGAGTCTTTCCAACATCAGATCCCCCTTCCCATGTTTCCACGTTAAACATGATTTCATCCTAGCATTACTCAAAAGATCAATGGATTGTGCTTTATCCAGACCATTTAGATATGATTGGAGATATAATGCCTCTCAGCCCTACAGAAGCTACATATGAGGCCATCCAATTAGCACCTTATTTACCCAATGTCCAGTCTGTCGTGGCATCTACTTCACGTTCTCTGCAACTACAGCGAAGCTCATCCTAACCTGATCCTCTACTCCAGAATTTTGATTCTGATGAGTCAACCATGGATATTATGAGCACAGATGAACCCCCATGGGAAGAGTACCTCCACCATAGGACGTATTTCCTTCTTCCATTAGATTCAGTACAGAATGCATTAGAAACGATTGTTTCACCAAATGTATTTCCTTACCTCAATATCCTATCCTGACTGTGGATATCGTAACAGAGAGAAACCTAGCTAACATCATGCCTAATTTTGCAATAGACATCTCGGTTAAACTTGGAGTCATGAAACATATTCACTTAGGCCAAACTTGTTCTCTGGAAGAAGTCACCACTTTTATGGCCTTGTTTCAAACAATTCTGCGATGTCTTTGCATGGAGCTATGAAGAAATTCCTGGGATTGATCCTACTATCGTTATGCACAAGATTCAAACATATCCCAATGCAAAACCTGTCTGGAAAAAACTACACCGTATGCACCCTCGGAAAACTATGACTATAAAGGCAGAAAATGAAAAACTCTTGAAGGATGTGTTCATTTATCATGTGTCCTTAACAGATTGTCTCTAATGTAGTCCACATTACCAAAAAAAAGGGCACCATTAGAGTCTGTGTTGATTACAGGGATATGAATAAGGCTTGTCCCAAGGACAATTACCCTACCCTGTTCACTGACCAAATCATCGACAACTGTGACAAAATAATCATATTCTCATTCATGGATGGATTTTTCGGCTATAAATAGATAGATATCCACCCTGCCGATCAACACAAGACGAATTTCATCTTCCCGTGGGGTACATTCGTGTTGACAGAGGTCTGTTGACAAGGGTTCACTTCGCACTATCGTCAACAAATACCAACCAAACACCCTTAATCATCGGCCCAGAAAGGTTTTACCCTTTCCAGCAACACTCGCAGAGCGAGTGAAGTCTCACCCGAGATGGTTAAGGGGGCTGTAGGAACCAGGTTTCTGCAGTGGGAGGAGGACATGCATCTATCCTTACTCTATCGCTACCGAAACCAGATATTTTACCTTTGCATCATACTTATTAATTCAAACATACATTTGTCATTGGCATATTCAGAGGATAATTGACATTCATGCTAAAATGATGAAACTAGCGATCGTATCAACAGAACCACAGAACTTAAACATAGCATAATATTGAGATTGCAATCATCATTCAACATACACAGAGACAAGAAAGAGGCCTCATTCAACATAAACAGGAACATAGCCAAACATCGTCGTGCATTAACTCATCAAAATCTATGGTACAACCTTCACAGAAACAGTTCAAAACACTTATCGCGGATCGATACAAAACTTTCCAAAGGCATAGCAAAGCATTACACAATTCATCCGCTTATCACTTAATCCACTGATTCCCTTAGGCTTACAATCCCAGCTCTATTTATAGCTAACTAAGGCGGTTACACCATGGTCCAAATGACCCATTCTAACTAACTAAACTAATCTTGCGGTTCCGTCGGCTCCTTGTTCTCCGCGAATGGTCCTTCTTCGTTGTTGTCGGCTTCCGCAATTTATGCAGTCTAACCCGTGCCAACAGGCCCCCAACACAAAATTGTGGCTTCCCCTCAAGCCACCTCAGCTGGACACCTCTGGTGCATTCACCTGCTGTCTAAACTCGTTGTATGCATCTTTGATCTGGTCGACCACTTCCTTCGTTGATGCTCTGAGTTGTGTGCATTCTTCTACCTGTTGTTTTCTTGGTTGTTCACAACTTTTCTGCTATGCTTCCTCTAGTTTTTGCTTGATCCGTGTCATTGCATTCATGGCCTTTACTGCGAGGAATTCTGATTTTGTTTGTATCTCATGAAGGTGCGTGACCCTTCTTTTCTTCCTTTCGCATGCCTTATTTACTCGTTGTCGCATTCCTTTTAATTTCGCTGCCTTCGTCATCTGTATGAGTGGGGGCATCGCTTTAATTGATCCCTTCAAGGATTCTAGCTACGTTTCATCTTTTCTAAGTTGCGCCTTTAGCTCGGTTAGCTGTTCATCCTGGACTACACTTCCCCAAAATTCCATGACACCCTCGGTGACTGTCTAGGTTGTCTTTTCCATCTCCGTGATCTCTTCCACGGCTTCCTCGATCGCATTTTTCCTATCCCATATCTGTTCCAACGGTGTGCTTGGTATCGCTCTTGCTTGTAGCGTCTCATTTTATCTCTGTAACCCATCGATAAGTACACCTAATAAGATGGATTTCGCTTTTGGTAGTATATCCTATTCTACCTCAAAAGATTTGTCGCAGACTTTGGATATTGCCTTCTCCAGCCGTTCTCTATCCTCCATGGCCTTCTCTTTCTTAGCTAATGTTTTGTATTTTTCTTCTTGGATACATTGTGCCTCTGTCTCGCTAATGTGCACCCGTTGCTTGTACCTCACCATCTTATCATGCATTGTGGCCTCACGGTCGATGATTTTTGTACTTGTTGCGGTTTCGATTCTCTGTAGTGTCAACATTGGCAGTAGGTTGAAATCTACCATGATTAAGTCATATTTCCTTAGTTCCACATGCAACTCTTCATTCCCTTTCATCATCGGATTTGGTAAAATTTGGACTAACCTTGGGTTTGTGCCAACCTCTACTTCGACCCTTCTTGTCGACAAACTCAGTGGGACTTCCCCATATGGTACCCTTGTCTCTACGACCACGTTTGCTAGTGTGTATAGGATTTGGGTCACCTGGTCGAAGTATTCTGTTGAGTGATGTGTTACTTTCGCACGGTTTTCTTCTACGACCTCTATTAGTTTCTCCAAGAGCCTATTAACCTGCTCATCAAGAAGACCATCATTTGTGCTTCCTTATCCACGGTCCATTCTATGCTTTGTCCTCATTTCTTTGTGTTGTTCCTCGACTTCAGAATCTGTAGGGGTTTTAGATGAGGCTCCGTCATGACTAGACATATGTGACTAGTATTTCACAGGATTGTCTTCTCCTATGCCCTCCTGTCGACTGGTTGAGCCCTTCTCTTCCACTGGCAGCTTTGGTCGAGTTGTTTCCTGTCCATTCTCTAAATTCAATAAGGCGGTTACACCATGGTCCAAATACCCATTCTAACTAACTAAACTAATCTTGCGCTTCCTTCAGCTCCTTGTTCTCCATGAATGGTCCTTCTTCCGCGGGTGGTCCTTCTTCACTTCTATTGGTTTCCGCACTTTATGCGGTCTAACCCCATGCCAACAGTTCGCATATCGCAAACTCCCTTTTGGCCTTAAAAATGTTGGTGCCACATTCCAGTGGGCTATGCCATATGCTTTCCACGATGTGAAGGAATTTGTGGAACCTTACTTAGACGTTCTCCCTACTCATTTGAATCGTCGATATTTCCACATTGATTATCTAACAGTTGTATTCCTCAGATGTAGACGGTATCATATCCGTCTCAACCCTCACAAGTGCATTTTTTGTTTCGAGTCTGGATGCTTGTTAGGCTTCATCATTTCGAAAGATGGGATCTGCATTGATCCCCTGAAGGTGGACGCCATTGTTTCTTTACCACCCTCCACGGATATACTAGAACTTCAAAGTTTGTAGGGGAAGGAAAACTATCTAAGGCATTTCGTGTGCAATTTCACTGAAAAGACACAGGGATACATGCAATTTCTTAAGAAGGGCATCCCTTTCATTTGTGATGATTATGCTCAGTAGTCCTTCGACAACCTGAAACATGCTATCACCCATGCACTTGTGTTACAACCTCCCAATTACACCAAGGATTATATCCTTTATCTTGTTTCTTCCACTACCACCATCGCTATGATCTTGGTTGAGGAATATAGTAACACCTAGGAGCACATGATATACTACCTCATTAAGGGTCTCATTGACTCTGAAACCCAGTATTCATATGTCGAGAAGCTAGCTCTTGCAACAGTCATTGATGTCCAAACGTTCTGTCATTACATCCTACTCCGCACTACCACAATCTATGCCGACTCTAACCCCATGTACCACGTTCTCACACGCAACGTATTAGCGGGAAAATATTGACGCTGGATTGTGATTCTTCAGGAACTCGACCTCCATTTTGAGAAGGATAAATCAATGAAGTCTTTGGTTTTTGTGGAACTGATATGCAATCTTCCCCGTAATGATATAGAAACTGAGCCCATAGAATCCATCCCTGATTAGTCCTTGTTTCTTATCATTACTTCTGGTATGGAGATATCACATTGTATCTCCATACCCAGGGGTTCATTCCTCAACTATCTCGTGACGAACGTTGTTGTGTGTGTCACCACGCAAAGTATTACCTAATCATTGGTGACACATTGTATCGTCCTGGTGTACATTCTATCCTCTGACGCTGCTTAACTAATGAGGAGGTCCAACATGTACTAAATGATTGTCAGTCTGAGGCATGTGGCGGTCATCTTTCTGGGATGGATACAGCTCATAAAATACTACATGCTAGATACTATTGGCCTTCCATCTTCAAAGTTTGTATTTAAGTAGTCAACAAGTGTCCACCTTGCTAGCTTTTTCATCACAAAAAGTGCACCCATCCCGCCCCACTACATCCAGTTATCGTCATTGTTCCCTTTGCCAAATGGGGCATCGACTTTATGCACTGTAAGCCTACCCCGGCCGGGGGGCATGGTTATGTTATTGTCGCAATAGAATACCTTACCAAATGGGGTAAGGATATGCCTACATACAAGGAAGACAACACAACTACCGCACTCTTTATGTTCAACCACATCATTGCACGATTCAGAGTCGTTAAATCCATCATCACTGACCATGGATCACATTTACAGTACAATATGGTGGACGAATTAAGCGCCAGGATGGGTTTTCGACATGAGAACTCTACCCCTTACTACCCTCAATCAAATGGACAAGTAGAGGCAATCAATAAGGTCTTGAAAACCATTATTCAGCATATGGTAGGGACACATAATTCTAATTGGCATACCGTGTTGTTTTCATCCCTATGGGCATACATGACTTCCATCAAAACTGCCAATGGGTTCACTTCTTTTCAATTGGTCTACAAACTTGAGGCAGTACTACCCATAGAGTGCGAGATTCCGTCATTGAAAATCGTTGTTCAACTCTTACCAAACACCACCGCCGAGGAAGAACGTTTTCTATACATGGAAAAACTTGACGAAACCCGTCGTGATGCAGCTCTGGCTAACGAAGCTCATAAGAAGTGCATCATGGCCCAGTATGAAAATTCAGTTAAACCTCGTATCTTCAACGAGAGAGATCTGGTCCTCACTTACAACCAAAAACATGATAAACTGGGGGCAGGTAAACTTGAGACCATGTGGCACAGTCCATCTGTGGTTAAGCATGTGTTGGAAAATGGAGCATATGAACTTGAAGACTATGACGAAATATCTTTGGGGGAGCCTCGCAATGGGCTCCACCTAAACCAGTGCTATGATTTATTCATTTACGCATTGGTACTTTGTATTTTTTATACATGATGTGTGTTTTTCTTGGTGTGACACTTTATTTTTAGTGTGTTAGGATCTTATCATCCTGCTTATACCATGTACTTCCTGGATGTGCAGATGGAAACGTGTTTCGGATTCGCAGACAATGCTAGCCAGCACACCCGTAACCTCGCTTTGGAATCTTGAGTACTTTATTCCCCTACCGACGAACTGATTAGCTCAGGAGGAAATTACTTAGGCTTGTGACCAACAATGCCGCCAAGTATCATGCGGTAATTGGATTTTTAAACAACGCTTGTTCCTTGAGTGTGGACCACCTTGTTATCTACCTTGATTCACAACTAGTGGTATCACATCTTAATCGAGTCTATGCTATCCGCAATCACATGTTACTCCACCTATTCCAGCGAGTACGTCTCTTGGAGAGGTCCTTTGAATCAATTCAATAGCTGCACATTCTGAGAGACATGAACATTGTTGCTGACTCCCTGGCCAATTTTATGTTAGATTGGTACATTGCACATTCATAAGCTTTTCCATCAAAGATACATATAATGACACAGCATGTAGAATAATCATAGTATATAAGAAAACATCCATAAGATCCTCAATCATAATAGGAGACATAATGTATAAATAGGCAAAATAGTGTTTTTATATATATAACCATCATGTACAAAAATGTGGGACTGATACAAAAAGCTGAAGCTCATAAGCTGTCAGTAAGTACTAGCTACAACATCTGAAGCCTATGGATTTCAGTACATATATATCACACATGAGCTATCCCTAAGGATGCTCATGGTAGCAGATAATGGCTCGGGCTACTCTACAAAGCAAGCGACCGAAGCGCCCTAACACTCCAGCTATTCGGCACTGGTACCCGCGAGGAATATCATCGATGGATATATCTGGTATGTCCATCGTCAGTCTCTGGAGGTTCTCCTCTAGCTCATCCAACTCCTCCACTGCATCCTGATGTGAAACACCTATGTCTCGTACCGCTCCTCTCCTCTCAATAGGAGAAGACCCTGCAGGTCGAGATGGACCAACATCTACATCAAAAACAAGTGTGAACTATCAGTACTACTCCAAAAACATCAAAAAATTGAAAATACAAAAACATAACAGAGTTTTGTTCTTACCCATGTTCCCCCACTTCTCTCCCTCGAGAAGAACCAAGTCTGGCTCACCCCTGAAATCGGTACCCACATATGGATAGTCCACAACCATGAGGAGCTGTCCGCGTAACCACCTAAAGAATGTGGGACCATATCCAATGATGGGATCTATTGGCTTGGTTTTGCAACCAAGCTTTATGCAATGGGCACTTATCAACAATGTGATAGCAGTTTCAAATATTGAAAGCAAAAAACAATTATAAATTAAATCTAAATCTAAACTAGCATGTGCATATAACAAATAATTTTTTTAAAAACGATTCAAGAACAAGAAATAAAAGAATAAGTATTTTGTATTAACATACCTCAAATGGTGAGGATTTGTGTTGAGCAACTCCCAAGGTGAGTAGCTCCAAGCTCCAAAGGTCTCTTCTCCAAGATGTTGAAAATGGCCAAAAGTCTCATGAGATATTCTACCAGCGTGAGGATAGGATGATGGATGGATGGAAAGTGAGGAGCCCCTACCACCTTTTTATAGTTTTTGGTGGTGGGGAATACCATTATGGTTTTGAGGAAACCAATGGTATTGACCAACATGGTTTAGGTACCCTTTCCCTCCTTTTTTCTTTTTTGAATATTTTGAATATTTTTATTCCCTTTTTAATATTTTTGGGAATTCTGGACCCTTTTTTAGGGTTTTTTATGCTTTTTGAGGAAAAATATTCATTTTGAGGGGGAAAAGGGGTGTATTATGGTCTTTTGATTGCTTTAGAGGCTCAAATGGTGGAAAAGTGGACAAATGGGTCATGTGAATAAGGAAATGAGCTAGTGAGCACTTTTTGGGTATTAACAGGATCTCCGCCTCTATGGCGGGCCATTACCTTGGACCACCGTATCATGTGAGGATCTCGCAGATCGAGATCGTCTAAATCTACCTGAGGCCGCAACAATGGAAATCGTTCTAGGAAGAACGAGACTACAATAGATCCATAACCGAACTGTTTTAGCTCACCCTTGCGACACTTGGTGAGTTGTTACTTTAGTCTTGCAAGGAGCCCCTTGCACCAATTAAAAACTCTTAGAGCCATGCACTCTATCATGTATAGCATACGTGCCTTGGTGTCCTGATGGGGATATTTTCTCCCCGCCACCCTCTCTATGGTAAATAGGACTATCTGTATTGGTCTATCACCCACATTATTGATGGGAATATTCCCAGCAAGCATTTGCGTCCCTGGAGTACAAAATTGAGCTACCAAGTTCTCTATGGACTGGTCACTGCCTCGTGGTTCTGATAATGAGACTGGACCCCCGATTGGACAACCCCTTAAGAAAATAGATGTCTTCCACATCTAAATTCATAGTGTGGACACCAACCTAGAAGTGTTGTTGATCAGGGTCCCATAGACTGATCATGTGATCTAGTAACGGTACTTGGGCCTTTGTGCCCTGGACGTGAAAGAACATAAACATCATGCATTGTTGTAGTGCTTTCATTGAATGCAGATCCTTGGCCACTTGGGCATCTTCCATTTCGTGTTCTTGTTCCTTCCATTAAACCATTTCTCAATTAAAAACCTATCCAAACATCAATTAAACATGCATTAGAACATTTCCATTCCTTTGGATTGGATCATTTGGGCTTGGTTTTTTGTTTTAACAAGTGGGTTTGCGCCGACGCACCCCAGATTTACACATAGTGCACCGGCGATGCAATTTCACCATGCATGAAGTGCATCAGAGATCCCTCGACGCACTTCCCGCAAGGGGAAAGCGTGTCGGCCAGAGGGCACGCAATCCCCCTTTTCAAAAGCCTCAAAAACCAAAAAAATGCTAATTAAATGGAAAACTAAACCAATGGAAATGAAAAGGATGTAGTTAAGGCCTACATGACGCTGACGAGGTCGAAAATGGATGACTATAGCTCCCACAATCAACGCTTGAAGATTGAGCTCCAAAGGGTAATTTGCACTATTCCAAATGGGTAAAAACAATGGTGAAAATTTCTTTACTATTTCACTTTTTATACAAAAAGAAAGAAATATTTCATTTTTAATACTTTTCTTTTGGTTTTTTTACTATAGTTTGGTAATTATTTATGCCTAAACACCTCATGATTGATTCTAATCTGAATTTTAAAGTTCATAGGTCAAGTGAAGTTGTGTTCTGACTGTTCGACGACTATCGTAGCCGTTTTATGCCTGTTTTCAGATATGAACAACTCTTCGAGCGTTTGGTTTGTTATCATCACACTTGTTAAAATTAAGTATTGATGACATCGAGATTACTTTTTGTTCCTTATCGTCCTCGTAAAACAATGAGAATAAGTTACCAAGTTATATTTTATCACTTTTTCAGGCTCATAAAAATTCTATGGAAAAGGAACCCCTCGGAGTTCCTCTTTAAGCGCTTTTCAGACTCCCTAAATATGAAAAGATCACCAAGCGAGCTTGATGCATTCATGCTTCTAAAAGTATTTAAATGATCATATTTCTGGTGATAGTTTACCCCTTTCTCGGACCAGGAGGTACTATTTACGAAAAAGGAGCACTCCAGTTAATCATGACTGGAAGAGTTCTCTCTCATTGTTTTATCTTTTTTCAAAGGAGGAGACTAACTTTTACGAAAAAGAATCTTTGGAGTCTTCTTTAGTTCTTTTCAGACTCTCTAAACATGAAATGATGTCGATTTTACCTTCTATGGACTCGTTAAAATCTAACATTGAAGGGCCCATTTTGAGACGAACCCTTCCTATCTCAGGTTTGTAAAACATTTGGGATTGGACCGTTCAAAGGATGAGCTATACCAATCATCTGTTACCCTCCTCAAGCTCACTAAAAAACAAAAGACGTACTCATCAATCATGATGGGGATAAGGAAAGAGTTTGTAGTTCATTGTAATTATGACAGTACTTAGTCACTCTTGAACATGGCACTCATCTGCATATGCATCCAGTACTTGGGTAATCTATTTGTCTCTAAGTCCTACTGATTCCATGAGTCTTTTCACTCCTTTGGGTCATCCAAAGAATGCTTCCACTATCAATACTGCCAAGTCATGCCATGCCCATGTTCAAGAGAGGTTTGTTCATTGATTCACTATCTGCAGTCATTTTACCTTCTATCATGTCGATCTTCCCTGATTTAGTCTCAAACATTGCTATATTGTCCGATTTACTCCAAACCATCTTTCATCATGTTTCGTGTCAATTATGGGGGATACCTCATGGCCCTCCTTTGACATATTTATCCTTGTCGAATTCAATACATCATCCAAGGATTGAATCTAGAAACCAATCAAGTACCTTTGGCCTCCATGCCTTAATGGCAGGTTACCTCGCTTTCAACATGAGTTCACATCATTGGCTCTTGATTGAAAGATTCCATCGAGTGTTCGACCTCAGCTCATTTATTCGCATTCGATGGTATGTACTGTGATACCTTGGGAATCATTGACATCAATGGTGATTTCCCTCGTGCTTGTTAACGGTATACATCAATGACCCGTAATCAAGTGTTTTCTTCCATGTTCGACTTCAAGACACTGTAATGACATGGTTAGATTCATATCGTCACAGGTTCGGATTGAAGACCCCGGGTTAAGTCATAAATCTCACCTAGGTTGCGATGGAGATTACCTTGAGTCATATTACATGGATCCACTTTGTATTGGTTGTGGCTTTGTTATCATCTCATCATGGATCTATGCTTGTGTCTAGAAGCCATGATTGTGTTCATTCGGTCTTTACTATCATGGATCTGCAATGTATTGGTCGGAAACCATGTTATGAGTCATGTGAGACATATATCTCATAGTTAATTGTACTGCAGAAGTCCATTACAATTGATGAACCTCGCCTCAATCTGTCATATTGCAAAGCATTTCAGCTGTTCTATTTTATTAGCTTCATGCTTTGGGGGGCATTCTGTTACACAAGCATATCGTCATCATGAGTCATGCGACATCTTTATGCTTTAATACCTAAATTTCATTTGCTAAAACATTGGAAGAAAGGTTGTTGTCCTTTCCCTTTACCTTTTGTAGTCACCCAGACACGCCCTTCCTTCTAAAAAGGAGCGTCGAACCCAAGGTGATGCAGCCTCCACCTTAGCAGGATGCGTCGGCAACGTAGTGTGCCTATTTACAAGGTGCGGTTATTTACTTCTAACGCATGTTTCCTTCATGCACGGTGCGTCGGAGTTGGTTTAAATGGATAAAAGGAAGCTTCGAGCAACTTCTCAAAGCTTGGTGATGTGGATGCTTATCCTTAGAGGCTTGGAAAGGTGGCTCTCGATCCACTATCCTAATGGGATGATCCCTTAAGCCTCTCCCCTAAATCTTCAACCTAGGGTATCCCTTTAGCCCTATATATATGAACCCCCTCCCCATTGTTAGGGGAAGAAGGATAAATCACTCATATGCTGGTGAAATATGGCCAGAACTATCTTCTTCATCCATACAAGTCTAGGAAGATTTGATCTTTGAGGAAATATCACTTTAGTTGGAGTCATCATTTCAAGGCATTGGTTGTAACTTTCTCTTCTTTCTATTTGTTGCAAATTACATTTAATATAAAAATATTTCCATAAACTTGTTATGTTTTATAATATTGTTTAGGATTGGCTTCTTTGACCGTCGATATAGTTAGATTCATAATCATATGTTTTCATATTGTTAGTTTTTCATCATTTAATTCAATATGATCTAGGATCTTAACAGAGAGATCAACATGTACAGCATATCAAACAAAAGAGACAAGAGACAAAGCATTTCACCGAGGAAAACAAAGAAGGTGAAAAACCCCCACAACTTCCTCAGAGATAGAATGAGCACCAATACAAAGATCACAAAGATCAAACCCCAAAACAAGAGATAGTCTCCTAGCAGTTGCTCCTCCTCCACTTGTGGACACTCCTCCTCTCTCTCACTAATGCGAAGTGAGTGAGTGAGTGAATGAATAGAATGAGAGAGACACACTCTATTTATAAAATGACTTGACTTTACTTTTACTCTAACTGGGCTGACTTCCTAAGGAAGCCTAATAACCCATCCACATGTAACTAGGCCGACCCAACTAGGGTGGTCTAATAACCCTTTGACCCACATTTGGTCGACCCCTCTAAGGTGGTCTAATAACCCATCAAATATAAGTTACGACACTTACAATATAACTTGCGACACTTGCAAATACAAATGAAGACACTTCCAACTTGAGGAATAATACATCTCCGTTGGGGATACAATAAAGTACAAATGTAAAACATACAATATACAAGTGAATATCTTCCGAAGTTACAAATACATCAACATTCCCTCTTAACTAGGAAGGTATTCTCTTGACACAGGTCATCAATACATATAGGCACAAGTCTTCAATTCTGGAGCTAGATCATTGTCACTGGATCACGGAGCATCATCGTCATTGTTGTTGTACTCGTCATCTCGATCACTAGTGCTATCTCTCAATTCTTCTCGTCATAGGAAGTTCTATAGAGCCAACCCTTTTTCATGTTGGTTGTAGGCATAGCCTCCTATAGGTCTTCATCATATATGGACATCCTGTGGAATCCTCAGGGCTGATTACGTGCGTGAACAAAACCTCGAAAGAGAATCCGAGGAATTTCACGAGCTTACTGCTCAGCCTACCGGATCTCCCAGGATCTTTTGCATGTGACCTTCACAAAACCTTAAAAGAGTGTCTTGCGACCTGCAAGATCTCTAATGAGCATCCCAGGATCTTTTATGTGCCTAGCACAACCTGTCCAGATCTCCAGGACTGATTACATGTGAAATTGAAAAACCTTAAAAGAGTGTCTTGCAACCTGCAAGATCTCTAAAGAGCATCCTAGGATATTTTACATTCCTAGCACAACCTATCCATATCTCCAGGACTGATTACATGTGATTCTTGCAAAACTCTAAAAAAGTGTCTTGCAACCTGCAAGATCTATAAAGACCATCCCAGGATCTTTTACGTGCCTAGCAAAACCTGTCCGGATCTACATGATTGATTACAAGCACCTGCACAACCTGTCCACGGCCATAGAGTATCATCCTAATACTCATGATAATACTGATCATCATCATACAGTACATCATCCTGATGCACATCATCATCATATGATCATCTTGATCATCGTCATAGCATCGTCCTGATGCATATCATCTGTAGCATCGTCCTGATGCTCATCACACATGATCATCCTGATCATGATCATACATAGCATCATCGAGATCATCGTCCTGATGCTCATCACACAACGCTTACATCCACAGCTATAGGAAGGATCCTCCTACCACCATGCTTGGAATGGCTTCTGCAAATGTGTCCCATCACTTCCTCCTCGAAGTATATTCTATCTAAAGAACACAAAGCCTCTCTCTGAAGTACTCAAACTTCACTCTGGCTAGTGTTTTGGTCAACACATATGTAGTCTGCTCATTTGTCGCAACATACAGAAGCTTCACTGCTCCTCTCTGCACCATATCCCTGATATATTGATATTTGATCTCGATATGCTTCTACTTGTCATGGAACACCAGGTTCTCTGACAGCTTCACACAACTCTGGTTGTCACAATAGATACAAGTAGCTTCCAACTGGAGATCAAATAAATCAGACATTAGCTTCCTTAGCCATACTGCCTCACAACTAGCCGAACAAGTTGCAACATACTCTGCTTCGACTGTACTCAGTGTTATGTAGGATTGATTCCTACTAAACCAAGAGATCACACCTAATCCCATACTGAAGCAGCACCCCGAAGTGCTCTTCCTGTCGGCAACACTGCCTGCCGAATCTGAATCAACATAACCCTTCAGTTTAAACTTTTGATTTGCATCATACTTGAGCCCATAATAAACCGTACCCTTGAGGTACCTCAGAATATGCTTTACAGCAATCAAGTGAACATGTCTAGGATTCATCAGGAACTAGCTCAATGTGTTCACCGCAAAGCAAATATCTGGTCTCGTGTTCGTCAGGTACATCAAGGACCCAATCATTTGACGATACACTGTGGCATCAACCGACTGTGATGAATCATCACACAATATCTCCAGGTTTGATACCATAGGTGTTGCCATGGCCTTGCAATCCATCATCCCAAACCGTTTCACAATCTCTACTGCATACTTACCTTGTCCAAGGAATATTCCATCTGCACTCTGCCACACCTCCATGCCTATAAAGTAATGCATCATACCCAATTCCTTCATCTCAAACTCGGCAGCAAGCTTCCTCTTTGTGTCAACAATCAACCTATCCTCACCTATCACAAACAGGTCATCCACATATAGTAGGAGTATCACTGGATTGCCTTCCTCAACCTTGTAGTAAAGGTTGGAATCTGCTTTACTCTTGGTAAATCCCAAACTTGACATGAAGCTGTCTATCCTGCTGTACCATGTCCTGGGTGCATGCTTCAAGCCATATGAGGCTTTCTTCAATCTGCACACATATGACTCCCTGTCATGTGTCTCAAAACGTAGTCACAAGCCACAAACCTTGCCTTGTATTTCTCTATGCTGCCATCTGCAGCATGCTTGATCTTGTAGATCTACTTGGAAGTCAAAACAGACTTTCCTTATGGTCTTGGGACCACATCCCAAACATCATCCTTCATGATCAAATGGTACTCCTTGATCATGGCATCCTTCCATTACCGCATCTCGGATCTTGGGAACTTCAGATTCTTTAATATCTTCAATATGTAGTTTTTTAGATTTGTTGAGTCTTCGTCGCTTGTTCTTCGAACCAAGTCTCTCTTGTAGGTGATGGTACATAGTCTTTCCTACAAGACAAGTTCAATTGCATGATTAGAAACATCTCATAGATTTCAAAATAGATTCTTACATATAAATACATATACAGTCATGCAATTATCTTAGCCAATGCTTCAATACAACATTCATCCATATATCCCATATCCATACGGTAACCTTCTAGATGCCTTCCATCTCTACCAGAACATTGTTAAGAGTGTGCACTACTCCAACATGTCGGCAAATAGGTTTCATTCTAGATAAGTAGCAATGGAATGTTTTATAGTACCATAGGCTACTTACCCATTACTTGTATATAGTAGTATCTTGTTCATTAATGCAACTTTTCTAAAATGCATAATATACATCCTAAATATATGAACATAAGTATATACATGACTGAACAACATCATTTAAGTAATCATGAAAATTCAAATACTTATCTTTGTTTGGTTATTGGGTGGACTCCCTCTCGATCTTTGCTTCCTTGCAGGAACTACTGGAGTGTGCTCCCTCTTGATCTTTGCTTCCTTGATTATCTCTCTTTGAACTTACATCCATCCTGGACCACTATGCATGCTTAAGTGTGCACTAGTGGCATCATTGTGTCATCCTCAATATCTCATACATAATCATATATGCATTAGTATAATCTCAATACTATAAAAACATTATGATTCTAAATAATCTTAAACATGTATGGTCATGATCATTTCATACACAGGTAATTTATCACAAGCTTTAGTATTCAAGTTTTCAGGGAGTGCTTCTTTTACTCATGCATATTCTTATTCGACCATTGGACTCTTCTAGTTTTTTATATCATTAATCAAACTAAGAAGCATAATATGCATAAACCCATGATTATTCAAACCTATAACTTCATGAATAGTCATTATCAATCGTATGAAAGTATGCTTATATGAGATCCTAACCCAAGGTAGGATTCTAACTTCATATAGGAAAAAACATACCTGGATTATCATGTTTGTTAGTTATGTCTAACATACCCAAACAATGTCTTCTTTGCTCTCTTCAATGATTTAGAAACCTTGTGCTAGTAACCTGCATATCTCATAAGTTAAGCATTGTAGAACCAAATTATACATACCTCATAAGTAGTGCTTGTATGTGATCAATGGCTATGGATGAGTCTTTGTCTTCATGTCACCATGGTCATATGTTCTTGATCTAGAACATGATTTGTATTTCTTGATGTACCTTTCATGTTAGCGGACAACATCATCCTCATACAACACTATAGTGCATTAGTATAATCATAAGTGTCATAACCCTAATCAATGAATGTCTTATATCATTCACATGCATTCATACTTTTACTAAGGTGATCAGACAATCTAAAATTAATCAAGATTGTACTAACCGCAATAATATGAAGACAAACATATCATGAATTTAATCATCAGATAAATGAAACAAATTTTGACACATACATGTATCTCCTCAAGTCATACCTGATTTATGTTATTTCCTTCAAACAACTTGACCAAGGAATCAAACATCTCCTTGGGTGTCTTTAAGGAAGACACATGTGGTATGAGATGGTCTTTGATATAATCTGCAATGATCCTCTTGGCCTTGACCAATATCTTCTTATGTAAGGCCTTAGCCTCATATCCCTCTGGAACTGGAACTTCTTCACTTATGTAGGTGTTCAATTCATTCTCTTCTAGGATTAACCCAATCCACTTGATTTGTTGAGTCTGGATCTGGAGCTGGCTAGGGTTTGTCAGAGAAACCCTAAAAATCCAAATTTGGAATTTCAAACTTATGTCTGGACAGGGATATGTAGATGACTAAGGTGAGAAAGCTGGTGTGGTCAGATTTTGAAAACTCCAAAAATTGACCCCTCAAAATTGACCTGTAAGTTTCGGATCTGCAGCTTTTGTCAAATTTTGGTTTTCTAGTTTTTTTGGTTTTTTGGCCAAAATCCCGAACTAGGGTTTGATAGAGCTCGGGATTCTACCCAACCAAAAACTTCGATCTTGGTCTCTAAATTTCGATTTTGATGAGGAGCATCCAGCCATGGTCTCCAATTCCAGATATTCCAACTTTTACAGAAACCCTAATTTCCTATTACAGTGACAATCCAAAAATGAAAGTGCATAGAATCCAATTCTGTTTGGACAAAAATATATGCCATATTGTTTCTGATGTATCTTTGAAATTTCAGATCCTCAGGGTCTGAAACTTTGGTCAATGGTAGAATGACTGTCTTCTTTCCAACCCCACAGATATAAACTTTAATGGATTCTCTGAGAGAGAGATATTCCGAGTGTCGCAATGTGACCTGTTTATGGGACAAAACAATATAGTATGCTTGTACGGTGTGCCACGTGTCACTGTTTCAACTTCGGCCTCTAAAACCCAGCCCTGTGAAACTACGGTCTGTTCCCTAATTTTCAATTCTTATTGAATTCCATTTGGATCTTCCTAGCCTGAGATATGACTTTTGTTCCTAGGTCACCTATTTAGGGATGCATTCTAGAAGAGGCAGAAACCCTAACTTGTACATATCATATGTCACAAAGTGAAACGAATATGAGGCTTTCCTTCGGACACAAGGTACATGGACATTTCATCTTCGACCTGTAAAAGTTTCAGATCCTAAACCTTCTCCAAAACTGATTTATAGAGAAAGTGCCATGATGACTAGTTTTTACTATATCACGTCCTGGCTTCCAATTTGTTGCAAGTGCAACAAGTGTCATAAATGCCATACAATGCCTTCCTTCAGGCTAGCTCTGATACCATGTTAGTTTTTCATCATTTAATTCAATCTAATCTAGGATCTTAACTAAGAGAACAACATGTACAACATATAAAACACAAGAGACAAGAGACACAAAGCATTTCACCAGGGAAAACCAAGAAGGTGAAAAACCCCACAACTTCCTCAGAGATAGAGTGAGCACCAATACAAAGATCACAAAGATCAAACCCCAAAACAAGAGATAGTCTCCTAGAAGATTCTCCTCCTCCACTTGTGCGCACTCCTCCTCTCTCTCACTAATGCGAAGTGAGTGAGTGAGTGAATGAATATAATGGGAGAGACACACTCTCTATTTATACAATGACTTGACTTGCCTTTTACTCTAACTGGGACGACTTCCTAAGGAAGCCTAATAAACCATCCACATGTCACTAGGCTGACCCCACTAGGGTGGTCTAATAACCCTTTGACCCACACTGGGCCGACCCCTCCAAGGTGTTCTAATAACCCATAAAATATAAGTTACGACACTTACAATATAACTTGCAACACTTGCAAATACAAATGACAACACTCCCAACTGGAGGAATAATACATCTTCATTGGGGATACAATAAAGTACAAATGTAATACATACAATATACAAGTGAATATCTTCCGAAGTTACAAAGACATCAACACATATTGTCCGTTTGTTTCCACTTGCTCCATCTTGTTTTGCATCCGGAGATCAAGGAACTGGAAGTAGATCAAACGAGGAGAAGGGAATTGGGATCATAAGGTAACTGATTATCTGATCTACCTTGCAATTTAATCTAACTAGGAAAGATAATTATGTTATGTACTCTTTTGTTCTAGATCTAAATCATTTAAGATAGAGAGATTAGTTTTTGTTTGCATTAACATATTGTCTTCAAACACTAAATACATAGTAATAAGGAATTTGGACTAAATTTGTTTTTGACCTATTATGTCAAGAAAGTCTTTTTGGATCCACTAAATTAAATCAATAGTGAACTCTAGGTTAATCAAGGCCACCTTATGATTCATCTTCAATTTTAAAGTGGATTTTGGCCAAACATAATGGGTTCAAGGAGGCTTTGGGGTGAATTATACTCTCCCCAAAACCTAAGTACAAACAATACAAACCCTAAAGGACATGAATTCAAACTAAATATTTATATTTCATGTAAATGATGTGGGTCCCAATCATGAGTAAGATTTGAACCTAAAAAAAATGGTAACATGGGACTTCATGTTGGACACAAGTCGAGGACCTATAGCATTGAAGAATTTGAATAACACTCTAAATGGATGGCCCATTTAGAGTTCAAGGTCTAAAACATAGAAAGCATTTAGGACTATGAATAATATAATGGAATGTTTCCTAATTTCCAAGCATTAAAGTTATGGAAGGATAAATGATGATTTGAATCCATCATTTGATTAAGGGGGAAATTTATTGATTAAGAACTCGATAAATATTGGAAGAATAAAAGATGGATATATTAATGATTTCAAGGGTCTAAGAATATTTTCTTATTATAAAGGTCATTTATCCATACAAAGGGGTATTCCATGTTGAGAAGGATTCCAAACCTACTAAGAAATATTCAATAATTATTAGGATTGATGAATTAGAAGTTGAAAATTTTTTGATGAACCCATACTTAGGGATGTTTGTAATGAGGGATAAAAAATACATATGACTATAAGTGTTATCACCCATAAATTCCCACCCTACAAAACACAAAGGGAGTCTCAATAATAGTAAAAAACAAGTCATTCTCAACTCACTTATTTCCTCTCACTTTAAAATTAGTGCTTGCTAACTTCAAAGAGGTATCTCTAAATGATATAAAGGGTCAAAAATTGAAATGAAAGATCATTAACAATACCCTAAATATAATAAAATATTTCTATTATATGTTTGAAATAAATAGAGAAAGAAATAGAATAGAAATTTCCTAAATACGTAAAAAATATGCAGGATTTGTCCTATGTTTTTTATATGCAACCCAATGCAGCTCTAAACTATAAATTGGATAAATAAAGTGAGTAAATCAATGAGTATATCAGGATATAATGATATGCAACCCAATGCATCTTTAAACTACAAATTGGGTAAATAAAGCGAATAAATCAATGAGTATATCAGGCTATGAATGATTTTGTAAGGCTATGTATGATAATTAAATGTTTTTTATTTTATTTATTTCATGTGTTTTTTTATGTTTTTCTAATGCATATAAATCAAAAGATATGTATAGTTTCACTCTTTCTATGCAAAATTCAAGAAAGCAAAAGTCTAATCTCTTTTTTTTATGATAGAAAATTATTTAACCACAAATTAAAATGAGGAATTAAATAAGTTTTTCTTTTATGAATGATTAAATATTAAGTAAATTACCTAGTTCCTTATGGAAATGTATTATGGATAAAAAACAAGTGAATGTGGGAAAAAAAGTATTTGTCTCCTACTTAAATTCTATAAAAAAAACATAACTAAAAGCAAGTAAAAATCCATGAAATATAGAAATTCTTACACATGAAACACATCCAAACAATCACCAATAGAATCGTTGATAAGTATTTATTACCAAGGGTTGTGGAAAGAACAAATTCTTTCATGGGTAGGAACACACCAACAAATATCTATTATATTGGGGAAGAAAAGATGTTACATATCTAAGCAAAATCATGATGTTGCAATGAAGGAATTTAAGTACCACAAGTGCTTGATCCTATACCTCACCTACTCTCTCTCAACAAAATTAAAATATTAGACACATATACCTCATATAGTAGATACTTTTAAGGCTTTGAGGTACAAGTCTATTGTTGCTAGGGAAGTGATAAAATCAAGCACAAGAAGGCACTGCATGTATATAGTAGATACTTTTAAGGCTTTGAGGTACAAGTTTATTGTTGTTTGGGTAGTGATAAAATCGAGCACATGAAGGCACTTTAAGTTTTCTCCAAATTTAATTGGATGTTGACCTCACTACAAGAAAAAAGGAATTTTATCCTCACATTAGCACCACTATTTGTAAACGATTTGGGAAATCCTCAATTTTCCAATAGTAGTGCAAAAGTGGTGATAATTATAATAGAAATGAAAGGTACAAGTCACTAATGAATCACACTTTTTACTTTCAATAGTCATTACCTTTCCATTTATTTACAATGTTATATATAGAATGAATGAGAGAATGAGATTAAAAAGAAAATATAATAATAGGAAAGATACACTTTGAAATCATGCAAGCCCTCTAGATAATGTGTGTTCCCTAATTTCAAACTCCTTTATGTATATAATCTTTACCCACTTCACTAACTCCTTCACTAACTCATCCTCCAAAGATAACAACCTTACATCCCAAAACAACTTAAATTTATTGCAACAAATCCTTCTTTAGAGTTCCCACTCCACATGAAAAATAGAGCAAAAATATGTGTACCAAATATGCCCATTTGAGTGACCTCATGTAAGAATAAACCTACTATAATAACTCTTCCAAACCCACTTTAATAAAATTTCCAAACTTATTGTAAGATGTATTGTTCCAAATATACATTAATAAACTTTTCAAATTTATTACATAATTGAATTTCCTTGATAATACTTGAGTCCTCCTCCTTTCAAGTGAATTTCCCCTATAGACTCCATCCTCCTTTTCTTTTAAGGTGCATTTCCACTATATATAATTCACCCTCCTCCCCTGAATAAATCATACTTTAATTAGGGTGCACCATTCTTTTATTGGTTATCTTTTTCTTCAGTTATTGCATGTGTGCTTGAATATTGCTAAGTTAGTGAATCATTAATAGAAGAATCCTCTAAAAATAAGTGGATGCGTGGTAAAGTATAAATACAATTAATAGATGGAAGCTAGGGTATAAAAACAGGATAATTGTATGTGCTAAAATAGGAAAGGATATCTCTTAAGTGGAATGATCCCTTTCTAGGATAAAAATAGCAAGTGCATTCAAGTCTCATGCATGGGAAAATTTCCTTATAAAATTACACTCCTCTATAATTAGCCACCATCTCTAAATTCAACACATATTACAAATATTAACTCTGCATTTAACTCAGAATAATGAACGGTGGAATAATAATAGGGAGGGTGTGTGGGATTTAGAAACAAAATAGTATTGCGAATGGCTCAAATAAAGATCAAGTAGGTCTCATGATGAGCGTAAAATAGGTAGATAGAAATCCCTCAAGGCTAATACCTCTCCAAAAATAGTAAGCAAACACATATGGTCTTACCGAGTACCGTATTAAAGATGAAAAAATGTATCTATCCCGTACAATTTCAAACTCTTCAAAATAGCTTGAGATTGAACACTGATATTGTATGCAATGGTCAATATTCAAAAATCTAGTCACCATACTAAAAATAACACCACTAAAAAATACCAAAATTTAATGACCTTCGAATCAATGGCAACTCGAACAATTGCTAGATCTCCCAAATGGGTGCTAAAATGCAATCCACTTGAAAATCAAACTACATTCTAAAAATAGAAGAATCCCACATTATAGTAGGTTGTTCAGTGAGCCTCAAATTTGAACCACATGCACAACTCCCCAAAGTGTATAAAAAAAGATGATCAAATATCAAAACAACATGATGCACGAGTCACTAAAAATACACCCATCTACACCTACAGTATCTCCTTTCCATGTACACTTATATATCTTATATGCTCAATAAACCTATCCTACCATCAATCCTTAAAGAACAAAAACATGTGACCATATGTCATATTTGAAAGGAACTCCATGAATTATCAATTCCAAATCATGGACCAACCTACAAGTCTATCTTTGTAATGTACCCTCAAATGAACATTGATGAGTACTATAATCATATCTCGGTTAAATCCAATCTATGTGCTACAAATAAGAAAAAAATTAAGATTATATTCCCTTTTGAAGCCTTTAACAAGGCATCTATGCCTTGCAGCCTCACCATCCTCCTAAAGTGAACTATTATTAAATAATTTAAGTGCCTCATAGAATACCTAAATTCAATCATTTAGTCTGGATATAACATCTAGAAGTACAAATAGTAAAGTTTTATTATATTTGGTTCTTGGAGTATCTGAGCCTTTGGTTCTTGGAGTATTAAAGATGCACTCTTATTCAATGAAATCCTCATAATAAATCTTTAGTATTGTCATTTTGTGTGGACATGCATTTATAAGCAAACATTAAACTTAGTATTCAATAATGAAAATTGTCATTATTGTTAAATTAATTACTTAATTTACCTTTTGTATTAATAATTTGGAATTTTGCGAACTTATTCTCATCTGAAAAAAGATAGAAAAATATATTAAAAAATATTGTAATGTTGAATTCATCGTTGAAGTAGATATAAAAAAAATATAAACAATAAAAGCAAATTTGGTTTCAATTACCTTTCTATCATAGATCCTTTTTATACCAATTTGCAATTGTTTTTCAAGTCGTTGTAATTCTTTCATGGTCAATAACTCCAAATCTTCACCAACGAGGTTCTTAATGATAATGATAACAACAATAAGTTAATATAATTACAAATAATTAAAAAATTTAACTATAAAATATAATAGAACTACTAAAATACTAAATAAACATAAGGATATGGAATCTTACTTTTTCCTTTATTTTCAAGATGTTCAACTTCTCCTGCAACTTCTTAAGCCGTAATTCATGAAACTGACGATGTTTGTTTGTTAGTAAAAATATAATAATGGATGCCAAAATTGATCCCTATAAGAAAAATGTGAATGCCAGGGTATTGAAATTATGAGGAATTTACCTAATCCACATAGGTATATAACTACTTTAAACCTTTATTTCTAAACATTTCTATCACGTAGGTCATAAGGTATTAAGTTCACTTTGCATTGATTTTAAAGTTATGTAGTATACCAAAAGGTGATTGACATATAATTATAAAATCATGATAAAATATATAAAATATGTATCAATATTTAAAAACATTGTCTCAATTCTCTCTAACCTAAGCTTGTCATGTACTTAAAAATAACATTTCTATGTATCAAAACAAATATATATGAGCTTTTTTTTATTTTCTTGACAAACTTCCTTGGCGTTGATGATTTTTTGAGCAAATTTAGGGTGCACGATTCTTCATTAAAATCGATCTTAAAAGTGGATATCATTAGGTCATGGTTGAAGTTGAATGTTAAGGTCCTAAGCATTATTTATTATTAGTATATTATATATGGTTAGGTTGTCTTAGTGGTAGGTTACATCATAACCACTCCATCTCTGGTTTACAATAAAAGATATTTATTTGTATAGTTTCTCATCTTATCTTGTGCATTGAATCTATTGTTTTAATAAGGTTGAAAGGTTTACTATCCATTGAGTATTTATTATTCTCAAGCAATGGAGCTACTTTTATTTCTTTATGTATTCTATTTGGGGAATTTGGCTCACAACATTTGCTTTTAGAGCATAAGGTCCTTAGGTTGGCTCTTCCAAAACAAGCCATCTCACCATTTTTTCTATAACTTGCCTTCTCAGAAGTTTCAGACAATTTATTTTGGAGCCCCAATGGATAAAATGAATTGATTTTGGTAAGAATTTTAGGTTCTATCTCACTACAATTTCATAGTTGTACTCTATGGAAGTTAGAGTTTAGAACTAGTTTAAAAACAAGTCTCAAACAATGATTAAAGGTAAAATTGTCATTTCCAAGTATTGATAACTCCATTTGAGTACCACTAGTTTCACATGATAGATGTTGGGCCTCGAATTTGATGCCATTTTCATTGCCATATATCCTTTCGACCTATATCAACCCTTCATTTTTACCATTTTATCGTTCCTTTTACCATATTTAGTATCAAAATGTCATCCATAGCTCAAAAGGTAATTACTTGTCAAATTAATGACTTTTCCATTATTTTTTGGTAAGTTAAGAAAATTAAAAGTTGTTTATATTACTAATGATGGTTTTCAATAGTCAAGATCATGTAACTCATATACGGATAAGGTAACCACCCTCATCGTTCAATATATCAGTGTCCTTCTAGAAAGGAATCTGGGACATGAGTTTCTCTCTTGGATACCTCGAGATGCTTCCATGTTGATCAGATTGGTTTCGGGAAAATTGGGAGAATGTTATCCTCTAGTCAAGCCGTGGTCAAACTACACCAAAAATAATGTACTCATCAAGGAATATGGTCCTGGTAACGATTGAAGATATTCTCATGGATTGACATGTCATGAGAATATCATTGGATCTGATTTATGTACTATCTTTATCATGAGAAACGCAAAATGGTATCTATATTTAAAATCCGCACTGCTATAATTGATGTATTCGAGGCACAGAACAATGGATTCATCTTGGGTAGACATGTGGGATCTCGTGGGTTGTACATGTATATACAATCAATCTCGATAATGTAAAAGATATGGATATTACCAGATCGCTACTTTGTTCCTTAACTATGCATTGCTCAACCTTTTATTTATGAATATAAAAGTAGTTGAGTTGTCGTTATGAGATAAGTTGTGTCTACATGATTAGTTTCTAGCATTGTAGTTTTCAAAGCATTGTGAGGCCAGTTAGGAGGACACCTCAATTTTGTCAACATTTCTCTTTTGTTCTATAACAGTAAGATTTATAAGTAAACTAGTTTGTAGTTCATCTCTTTGATTTCCTATATAGTATATGCCTAGTTCATTGTTTATTAAGTAATATGCTTTCATTGCTTGAATCCTCACTATGTGTTATTCTTTGATATAAAAGACAAGTCTCCATTGAAGAATGAATGATATACATTTGAGTTTTCTCATTTTGTAACCTTAAAATTGACATAAATTTTGTTTGAAAGATATATTAGGGTGTTCAAAAAGTGTGATAAAGTTTAAATATGGAATAATTATATGTAAAAATTATTAGTTGTTCACATGCAAAAACGTAGTGAAAAAAAATATATTCTAGTTAAACCTAGAGAGCTCAACCATGACTCATGAAGAAAATAAATGTATAGCCAATTATCCAATTTGGAGAAAAAATTTAACAAACTAAGTGATAGATTAGTGAGACATATTAAATTGGTAAACACAAAAAATGAAGTATAAAAAAAGATGGAAACAATGGATCAAATGATGGAAATGATGGATCAATAGATTGATCAAAAGATGGGCAATCTCATACAAGGTCCTAAAGTAGAGGCTCCCTAAAAAAGTGCTGATGTGACTAAATGAACTCATAAAAATAAATATAATAATCATCTAGAAAATTATTCCATTAATATAGATATGGAAAGGGAGTTAAAGCAAAGAAGATACAATCTAGATATGGATCATAGATTTTAGATTTGTCAACCCAAGATATGAATCTCTGAAGATTTTGAAGAAGAGAGGATTTTAAAATGAACCTATCAAGCCTTTTCTATATCCACTCCACACCACATCTTCCATTATTCCAGGTACGATCAAAAATAGTAGGAGCCAAATCTAGTAACTCAAATCTCTCAAACAGATTGTTGAAGTAACAAGACAAAGGATCTAATCTAGTCGAAGGACCCCATATTTTAGCAGTGGAAGTTGTAAAATTTAAATCGCTGGCAATTATAAGATTATCAAAATTCAGAATACCAGACAAGGAAAGGGAATTATAGAAGGGATCCCTATTTTTATAGGGCCCACAGATATTAAGGATGGATACCTTTAGATCCAAATTAAGAATATGGCCAACAAGTAGCAGACCCCAATCCATTTTGTAGGATTTAAACTGAATTTTTTTTGGGTCCCAACAAGTTAAAATACCACCAGGCAATCCCATATCACTTAAAGCGGAAAATTTCCAACTTGGAAGAAGATTAGAAATAGCCTCTATAGCCACAGAGTTAGGACACATAGTTTCATGGAGGAGCAAGAGTCTAGGATTAGTATCTTTAAGGAGCTTAGATAAGGCCCTAATCCTAACAGCCTTACCTAGCCCTCTGACATTTAAGGAGAGAAAAGACATTAAGGAACAAACTCACAGGGCCTATGTGCTCTAAGTGCCCTGGGGGAAATGGTTTTATTGTTAGAAGATCGATCAATAGTAGAGCTTGGCAATCTAGTAGACAAAGGAATGAAACCATATTTCTCAGAGTTCAACTGAACAGAGCTGGAAGAGTTCTTTTTATTTTTTCTTATTGTCACATTTTGAAATCTCATGGACTAAAGCCCCAAAGTATTAGGGTTGGTTGAGGTGCTTTTCGAGTAGATAGTAAGTGGAGAGATAAATGCATTAACCTCATAATTTTCATATCTACAGTCTAATAGCGGAGATTTATTAGGTGGGACATAAGGTCGATCAAACTTCCGAGAGGGAGAGAAATTGGGTAAGGAGGATTTGGGAATATGCAGAGGGGGCTTATTGACAGAAGAGGCAACCCAATCGATAAACAGGGGGAAGGGTTTGTAGGTGAACCCAGCTCGAGAGTAGTCAGAACCAAATCGAGACTTGGGTCAAGGACTTCAATCGTAGCAGAATCCTTAATCACTAGAACTGTAGCCAAATTATCAAAATTCTTAGAACCAACCATAACATTATTTAAACTATTAACCCATCCAAGAGAACCAGTAGGTTATCGAAAGTAGACATTCTACGAGAAAGGTTTTCTTCAACTGATAGATAAAAAACAATATCTCCTTTTGTAACATCTTCATAGTGTGTAGGGGACTCAGAAAAAGACTTCCCCTTAACCACCGAGTGTTTTGTAGGAGGAGACAAAGTTTTCTTCGCAACAGAACCCTCTACGGAGTCCCCCTGGAGAGTAGAAGTGTCATCCAGAGAAGAGGGAGTAGGTGTTTGACGAAAAAAAGGACAATTTGCCTCAATATAACCAACTTATCGACATGAAAAGCACCCGAAGGGTAGTTTGTAGTAATCAATCTTTTGAATGAAAGTCCTTTCTCCCCAAACCATTTCAATTTTTTCCAGAAGACCTTTACCCATATCAAATTCCACCATAATTTTGGCCACTTTCTTTTCCGTACCATGTAGTGAAGTATTATCAACTCTGATAATTTTTCCAACTATGTTGGCTAGCCCTTTGAAGATTTTTTCTATCCATAGATCCAGAGGCAAACCAGGGACCAGCATCCATAAATGATGCTGAGAAATATTTTCTCGAATTGGATCAAATGTTGCATGCCAACGTTTGAGGATGAGCGAACCCCCTTATAGAGCCAAACTTCCTGTAAAATATCATTTAAGCAGACGCATTGGACGGAAATGACGATAATCCATCTATTTAAGAGGATATTAATCCATGGAGCAGAATCTATTAAAGGGAGCCCGTGGTAATTTACCCATTCAGTAAGCTCAAGCTTATTTAGTCTGGTGTACTCCACTCTGCCGACTAAGGCGCTGGAGGAAAGCATTTCAATTCTATCCAAATTAACATCAAAGACAAGAACGTATCTATGCAACCCCTCCTGAGCCTTAACAGTTTTCAGCTTCCTATAGCGCCAAGTCCGCTCACCTGATAATCCACAAAAACCTAGAGTTTTTCTAGTATTATTAGAGAGGGGTGGATCAAATAAAACATCATTCTCCCAAAGAAAACCAGTAAGAGACAAACCCACATTTTTGCAAATTTGGGAAGAGTGAGGGAGATTAACCATGTCCCTACATGGAGGAGTGTGAGCGGTTTCCATCACAAGGGTCATCCTCCACGCGTACATAGGACAATGGAAAACCCCAGTTTGAGAAGAAGGGGGGATCGACAGTCATATAGTGAGCCAGGACAAGAGAAAATGTTGTTAGATCAATAATGAATGCGACATAAAACCACAGCCCAAGGGGGTGAATGGGGAAAACCCTTAGGTTAGATCTCAATAAAGTGAAGTAGGGGCATGTGATATTCTATAGGGTAGATCACTCAGCTTGAACAAACCTCACAAATATCACTCATGAATTGCAGAGAAGAAGAAGAAGAATTGAATCAGTATTCACAAATTAACTCAAGAAATGGTAAAATCTGTTGTATAATCATACATCAACTGTAATCTAGCACAATAATCAAATTACAATCAAATGAATTCGAATATACCAAAGGTCATTCAAATTCTCCTCAAGGTGTGGCTTGGACAACATTGGTGACTATCATCCAATTAGTGGTAGTAGTCACAAATAGTCAAATGAGTCTAACCGAGTCTAACTGATGCTTGTGGCACTAATCTAGGGAAGGAGACTCCAAGGTGGGCGCATGAGAGACTGTCAGTAGTCAAGTGTCACTCCGATACAGACAACTGGAAGCTACAGGCAGTTAAACTGAGCAATCAATGCATGAAATGAGCAATCAATGCAAGAACTGACTGTCAGAATCCAAGAGTCTGTAGTAGGGCGCATTTGTCATCCATATGAGGAAAAAAAGGCACACTATATAGGTATGTAGGAGGGCTACTGAGGGCTAAAAACAGGCTCCAGAGGGCTGAAAATAAGCTCTAGGTGCTTGGGAGACTACCATACTGATGACTGGTTGCATGCATGCATGCAGACTGCATGCAAAGCATGCAAATACATAAATGATGGTGAGAATATTCCAACAGGGCACTGGTCCCAAATCCAAACTAAAAAAATGTAAACCTGGGACCAAAACTAAACGACAAAGCTAGGTGCCAAAGAAAAACACAAGAAAATCGAGAAAAGCGAAACCGCAGTTTGTGTGGATTTCTGAAAAACCAGGAGAAAAATGCTAAGGAGCGAGACATCAGGAGAATAAACGTTCCCACTTTTTTCTCTTGGTTGGTGTTGGACTGATCCACTGGATTAGCTTGACTCCAAGTCCCTCCGTCGTCGATCCATTAGTGTCATGTCCAATTTTTCAGAGAATCCCCAAACCCTAGCTTCCAAAACTCACTGGTAGTTTCCATTCTCCCTTTCCCATATGCATTATTAAAATATTTTAATTAACATGGTTTCTTATTGCACATTAAATTTTTATTTTAAATTTTAACATATAATAATTTACAAGGAGATTTATGTAGTACGTAAAATTGGAGTATTGTTACTATAATCATTAAGATTAAGTTATCAAAATTAAGAGTTGGAAGGAGAGATAATATATGTACAATGACAATCAAATTAAAAAAACATACATTAATTTGTATTCATAAATAATGTTAATATTAATTATGTTCACTATATTAATTAATTTAATTTAAATTACATTAATTTGTATTCATAAATAATGTTAATATTAATTATGTTCACTATATTAACTAATCTAATTTAACAAAATAGGTTGGCAGACTTTTTCTGGAAGGAAGCTTTGAAAGGCATTGAAGGGACTTTACTCTGGAAAGAATTTTTGGATAACAAACTTTCAGATATGGGGAGTTTTCCTTTTTTTCACTGATTAGTATCACCTTAATGTTCTAAGTTGGTATAATGGTGTAGAAATGTTTTTTGTTTTGTCTATAGAACTCTAGCTTGCACTCCTTTTTTGGATAAGTTCAATATTATGTTTAGTGATCATCAGCTTTGAATCTGAATGTATTGAATAGTATTATACTTTTTTATTCTAATAGAATATCAAAAGTATGCTTTTTCCTCTGAAAAAAAAAAAAACATTTTATCTAACATTTTGTGTAGTGCAACACATATACATAGAAGTTATTTCGAATGAAAATGAGCCATGATCATGACATAAGTTTATTATGAAGATTAATTAAAAAACATAAACATGATATCACATTATTTTGCTTGGTAGAGCTTACCTTTACGTTTTGAAGCGATGCTAGACTTGACATTTCAGTGGTATTGCTTTCTTCTTGTATTTGGTATTTTCCCAAAATGGCTTCCATGCTTCTCAGAAAATAGAAATATATTTAGCAAATACATGGTATACAGAAAACGTAGAAATTTCAGACTTTAAAATTTGATTTAAAAAAATTGTAAACATCTAATAAATCTTAGCATGTTTTTGAAAAATGACATTAACTATGATCTATGTTAAAACCATCAAAGTATGTTAATAATTTTTAAAAGTATGGATGGTGTAAACAATATAAATATATTTTAAGGTGGTTGGTTAGTGGGTTTAGATGAATTTAATTCCATCCACCAGGGTTCAATCCTGTTGAAACATGATATATAAGGAACTTTGTTGAAATTTCCCATGCAAAAATAATTTTTCCTTTAATTTTATAATTTTTTATAAAATTTAAAATTAAATATAACAACTGAATCGTAAAACACCCGTCATTAATGTAAAGAACTTAAATGACACCACCAATATTATTACAGCTTTCTTAATTAATGTGATTAATTACAGAAACTATTAAATCCATCCCAACCATTTAAAAATATTTCCGTGATAGCAAATATTAATGCACAACATAAGGAATACACTGAGTAAATCACTATGTTCCTTTTGCCGTGTTAAAAAATAGTTTCAAATGTTTTGATGCTCTCAATAAAATTGCAGTTATTTTAGATGAAAGTTAAAATTAAAAAACAAAGGTATTAGCAATATGAGTTTGTCATAAAAATATAACCAACCTTTTGATAGAATTTTTGTGTGAAAAAAAAGAATCGTAGGCAGTATGAAGAACCTTTATTATATGCAAAATAAATGTCTAAATTCTATGCAAAATAAATGTCTAAATTCTAATTATGGAATTTGAAATTAAGGAAGTTGTTTTCAAATCATTAATGGAAAGAATAATCTTGTAGGCTTGTCATGTTTGGGCTTCAAACCTTTCTAAAGAATATTAAAAAAGAAAGTTAACCAATATTATTAAAGTTGTTTTTAGTACAAATATCAAGAATTAAAATATAAACTCCTTGTTCTATGATATTTATTTACAAATCTATCATATTTATTTGCAAATATCTATATTATTATATTTATAAGAAAAATAACATAAATAAAAAGATATTATAAATTATGAAAACAAAAAAAAACATATCAATCAGTTTTCAACAATGGATTGATAGAGTTAAATATGTTAAAAAGCAATTCTGAGTCATTGCTTATTACCTGTCATGTTGCTCAAGAGAGCTCTAGTGATGTCTGATTTTTAGATAGTGTGTATTAGCCACATGATTGGAAATAGAAGTGCCCTAAACTCTAGACTGTTTGCATCTTTATCAGCAATTTTTACAGGAATCCGGGAAAGGGGAAATTGCTGAAACTGATATTTGAGTTGCTTATTACCCTTGGGGCACCCCAATTATGTAATTCTAGCAACCCAAAACTGTCATTTAAGCAATTTCAGCCCGATTTTCGCCGAAAAAATCATCCGATTCTTGGTGCAAACTGTATAGAGTTTAACTTACTCTCTGGGAATATAGATAGAGACTTGTTTGCAAGTTTAAACAATTTTGTGAAAACAGTAGTCAAGTTTGGTAATGATTATACAGTGACAGTTATGGGTAACGGTGTGATTAATATTTTTAAAAAATATGGTAAAAGAAAGCATATCCCAGATTTTTATTTTGTGCCCGGATTGAAGCACAATCTCATGAGTGTTGGGCAACTTATATAGAGGGATACATACTAGTTTTTGAAAATGAGGTGTGTATTATACTGGACAGACCCCAGTGAAAGGCTGATTACAAAGGTTGAGATGACAAGGAACTTTATGTCCCCACTCCTCTTGATTCAGAGCGAAAGCCAAAATTCCTCAATTGGATACAAGGCAATGTTTGGACTGGAATGGTAGTGGCATTTAAGGTATGGAGAACTTCATTTTGTAGGTTTGAGTTTATTGCAGAAGCAGCAGATGCTAAGAGGGATTATCAGCAATTTATCAGCCAACGAGTTAGTGTGAGAGCCGCATTGTAGTAAAATAACATCTAGAAATTTTGTCAACAGCAAGCAAGGGCACCATTAGAACTTGTTCACATCCATTTATGTGAACCAATATGACTCTATAAGTGAGAAGATGTTTTTATTTTCTAATTTTTATTGATGATTTCATCAGCATAGAAACAAAGATTTAGTTTTCAAGCAGAAGTCTAAAGGTTTTGGAATATTCAAGGATCTCAAAGCAATAGTTGAAAAATAGAGTGTCCAGCATATATGTTTTTATTTTCTAACTTTTATTGATCATTTCAGATATGTTTTTATTTTCTAACTTTTATTGATCATTTCATCACCATAGAAACAAAGATTTAGTTTTCAAGCAGAAGTCTAGAGGTTTTGGAATATTCAAGGATTTCAAAGCAATAGTTGAAAAATAGAGTGGCCAGCACATACAGGTACTCAAATCAGATAAAGGTGGAGAATACAATTCTATTGAACTTTAGATTTTTGCAGATATAATGGATTTAAGAAAGAGTATAGGACAACCTACAAACCACAATAGAATGGTATTGAAAAATGAAAAATAGAACAATAATGGATATGGTATGGCCAAGAGCATGTTAAAGTGCCATGCACTTGTCTAATGAATACTGGGGTAGAAGTAGTAGTGTTTTAGGTGTATATTCTAAATAGATGTATTACAAACAGTTTCAAGGACAAAGTTCTATCAAGAAGCAGCATATCTCACTTAAGAATTTTAAGATGTGTGACATCTTCACATGTACAAGAACAAAATTGGAGTGGGAAGAAATGCAGCATATCTCACTTAAGAATTTAGGATGTGTGACATATTCACATGTTAAATGTATTAGTTATACTGAGTAGACAAAATCTTGCAAGTTGTACGACCCCATTACCAAGAAGGTAACAATTAACTAATATTTTGGATTGAAAGAAGAGAAACATGAAATGGAAGCGCTAATAGATCAATTACAATTGTAATTGCAATATCTCAAAATGAAGAAGAATCAGAAGAAAAAAATGTCCAAGATGGTCAACCAAGTTCACAACCACAAGCATGAGTAATAGCCTAATAGGTATTCCAATGAGATATTCCTGAAGAGACAACTCAAGAGTGTTGAGAACATCAAGGAATTTTATACAAGATCAACCAAAGAATTTTGTCCAAATTCAACGATCAAGCCATGTAGATCATTCTACTCCCAACTCATAAGTGAATAACGAATCTTATCCTACAGTACCCCTCTAAGATCTCTGTATAGAGAGAGGAAAACAAGAATTTTAGAAGAGATTTATGATCAAGAAAGAAGAAAAATTGGATTTACATTCATATTCATATTTTGCTTTATTTTCACTTCATTCTATGTATTTTGAAGAAAACTTAATAAAAGCTATGGATGAAGAGTTGGATTCCGTTGAAAAGAACGAAACATGTGAACTAATAGATCCCCCTAAAGGTAAAGGTAAAGGTTACATAGGAGTGAAATGGGTATATAAGACCAAGTTCAATGCAAAAGGAGATGTTGAAAAGTAAAAGGGTTAGTAGCAAAAGGTTTTGCACAACAACATAGAATTGACTACAGTGGGATCTTTGCACCAGTTGTGAGGATTGAGAATGTCAGAGTTATTAAGCTGTAGCAGCACAAAACAATTGACATTTATGAATGATTTTTTAGAAGGAATGTATGTGGAACAAGGATCAAGTTATAAAGTATATGGGCATGAAGATAAAGTATATAGATTAAAAAAGCTTTTTATGGGCTCAAACAACCACTAAGAACATGGCATAGTTGAATTGATTCACACCCAGAATCCACAATGGATTCATCAAAAGCACTAATAAGCCCACACTTTATACAAAACAAAATGAGCAAAGTCAAATTTTGATTGTGTGTTTATATGTTGATGATATAACCTTTACTGTAGATGTGTTCAAAACAACCATGAAGAAAGAGTTTGAAATGACATATTTGAAGAAAGAATTTGAAATGACATATTTAGGATTGATCAGATATTTTCTAGGTATTCAGGTTGTTTAATGAGATAAAGGCATTTTCATATTTAATCTAAGTATGCCAAGGATGTGTTAAGAAGATTTGGAATAGTGAATTGCAAACCAACACCAAATCCAATTGCAATAAAAACTAAACTCAACAAGCAAGACAAAGGATCGAATGTTGATCCAAGACTATATGAAAGGCTCATTGGAAGCATGATGTATCCCAATGCCACAAGGCCAAATATAATGTATGTGGTTAGTATAATTTCAAGGTTTATGGAGTAGCCAAAAGGCTCACACTTGCAAGTTGGGAAAAGAATACTAAAATATGTAGCATGAACAACATAATATGGAATATAGTATATTTCACAGTTAATGATTTTAATTTGATGTTCTATAATGGCAATTTTGCAGGCAATATAGATAATAGGAAGAGTACATCCAAATATGTTTTTCACTTTGGATTAGTAACCTTCTCTTGGACATCATGAAGCAACTTATGGTGACAATGTCAACCATTGAAACAAAGTATGCAACAGCAACTTCAACTGCATGTCAGCAATTTGGATGTGTAGAGTAATGATAGATTTAATCCAACTCCAATATTTTGACACAACAACTTTGTAACTGAATTATCAAAGAATAATGTTTTTTTACCAGAAAAGCAAACACATTGATACTACGTATCATTACATCGTAGAATTAATGAACAATGGAGATTACTCACAAAACCATTAGCAAACGAGAATTTTGTACACCAAATATAGGATTTGGACATTATGCTGAAGCAGATAATGGTAGAAATATACGGCGACTGTTGGAATAATGTATTAATTTCTCCTAGCTCATATTTTAAATACTGGTAATGTTTGTATGTAATTTGGTTTTTTTGGTTGCTGTGTATTTTATGGTCGTGCTTTCATAAGGGTATTAAGACCTCCATATATCTCAGCATTTTTTTGTAATGTTTTTGGACAAAACATGAATCAGAAAAGCAGAGTATTTCCGCCTGCTGTAGCATCTCGCTCTATGAGTTTCTTTTGTGAATGTTGCAGAAAAACTGAGTTTCATGAGTAAATGCTGTAGCTTTAGTTCTGTTCGCCTCTATGCTCCTTCAGGCTATATGACAACCAGTCGTTCTAAAAATGTGAAGCAATTTGAAAACGAGGCTATATGACAACCCGTCGTTCTAAAAATGTGAAGCAATTTGAAAACGAGGCTATATGACAACCAGTCGTTCTAATAAACTTTAGGGAAACTAAAAATGTGAAGCAATTTGAAAACGAGTAGTTGCAGGAAGATGGTAACTTTCGCACCGTAGCCTTAGCTGCAAAGAGCAGGTGCGTTAAAGCTAAAGATGAACTTATATCCTCTTCCCCGACTACCAAAGTCAGTAACATTGTGATATGTTTGTAATATAGCTGGTTAGCCCTAGCGAACTGTGTCTGGTGGCAGTTCATTAAATTCTAGTGATGTTGCATCAATAAGCAAATTTGTAAGGGTAGTCAATTTACAATAGGAAGTAGAGTATACTTGCTTGATCGAGTATTGTTGGTCGACGGATAATTTATATTTTTCTAAGTTCATGCAAGGTTCTTGACGCTATTGATTATCGTTTGGTACAGGAATTGACGTCTCAGATATTACATTAAAGAAGCAAATTTATGAGGAAGGACAATATGCTTGATTGAATATGGCTGTTGGATTGACAAGAAGATAATTTTTACATAATGTCAGGTTCCCAATAAAATAATCATTCGTACATATTATCATCTGGAATGATTAACATCTGGAATATCATTCCAGGAAGAAGCAAAGTCATGATGGAATATAGGAAGCACATTATATTGAGGTTCAGAATAAATGTATCATTCTATAGATGTATTAAAATCTGTAACATTAAAATTTCGTAGGTGTATTAACGACTGTAATATTAATGGAAGAAGCTAAGTTATAATAAGAAGAAGGACAATATATTGGAGTGATTGAAGGCAAATAAACCAGACTGCGAGACATATCAAGAAGAAGCAAAGTTATGATAAGAAGGATAATATATTGGATTGATTGAAGGCAAATAGACCAGACTGGGAGACATATAATCAATGTCATCAGTTATTTTACTTCCTGACTACGACAAGTAGTAGAAACCCCATAAAAATCTCCAGGTATTATCTAAGGGTACCCCATCATGAAGTAGCCCCATTCGCATGTTTTTAACACTGAAGAATGATTATCTAACGGATGTATGTATTTTAACACAATGAACAATGATTACTAGGAACTGCCTGGGCAGATGACTAGAAAACGATACGCTGCAGATGTGCTGCAACTGAGCTGCTATAGATGAAAAAGATTCAATACAGATTGCAGAGCATATGAATTATTTTTTTATTTTATTTCTAATTCAACCATTAAGTAAAGTATTTTAATATCCAAAAACTAACCCAAATACCATACTTAGAACTGTTAAATCCCAACTAAATTAACAGCAGTTTAACTTACTGTTTTAATTAAGCAGATTCTCTCCACATTTCTGGAATAGAGGTAGATTTATGAAAGTCTTAGATTCATAGAGATTCTTCATTATCATTTTTTTGTATTTGTATGAACTTATATAAGCTTACATAATCTCTGCCAGTAGATTATATTTGGATGTAAACGATCTGTCAACACAGGTGGATGGGTTTTCATGGACATTTTACCAGGAGAATTGCTCTCACCTTGGACTCAATAGTGAAATTGACACTAGCAGGCGCTGCACCAAGATATCACTCAACCTCCAGGCTCCTTGAGACTTCATTTCCACGATTATTTGTGGAGAGATGTTTTTAGGTTTTGATCAGCAGATGTGCTTACTTTTTTTCAAGGCAGTGGAATTTATTCCTTAGAGATGAACTCTTTAGATTATTACATACAGATTTTGACAAAGCTTCCAGCCGCTTGATTTCTTTTTTTCTTTAAATTCTGAGTGATTTTGAATGTATTTATGTGGGCAATTTCTGAAATAGGTTTATCCATAGAACTCCATTACAAGGGATTTTACTATAGTAATTATTTTACAATATACCAAGTAGTATAGCTGTTCAAAATTTTGAGGCAACTTTCTAATAGGCTTTAGACACAATTGCCTGAACCAGCCTTCTCTACTTTTTAAGCTTTTGAAGGAATGATATGTAATTTATTTTCCATTTATCCTATTGTAGTCAACCACTCTCTACTTGTACAAAAGCTGACATTGATCAGTATAAGTTGGAATCTGAATGGTTTAGCCTCACGTGGTGTGAACAATAGCAAACATCCAAACAGTTCCCAGTTTAACAATGGGAAAAACTTCAGGATTCATTTGATACAACGTGTTTGTCCAATCTATATGCATGGGAAGCGGGATATATGTTCATATACTCAGCGCAATAAGCAAGTTTAGTATGGAGAACATTATTCATTTAGTTGCGTAGCCTTAATTGCTGCCTGAGTGGAGCATAGTCACTTAGCATTTATAGATCGGAAGCAATTTATATCCAACTACTCTGAAACCACTTCAATACTACCCTACCCTTTGTTATCCAGTTAATATTCTCAAGCTGAGTATGCCGAATTTGTTTTTTATTTTATTCAATATATCTACTTTTGTATCTCTATTTTTAATAGAAATTCGAAAATTATATTTGAAATGATGTTTACTTTGTGAAATACAAGTACCTCGTGATTTTTCATCAACTAGATCTCGTTGTACAATTACATGATTTGTGTTTTATTAAGTTATCTTGGTTAGAATTTGATAGGTAAATTGCCTCTTACGAGGATTTGATAGTCAAATACAGTGATAAACTTTTTCAACCATCACCCATTCAAGTTAAGACCATTGATATAGGTAGTATGATGGCCAAAAACCACCAGATTTGATGGGCTGCATTGTTTTCAAATTCCTGCCCTGTTTGTGGACAAGCATTGTAGCATTGAGAGAATATCCTCAAGCTTGAACCTTATGGGTGGGAACAAGCTTGGTAGAACGTTTTCTCTTGTTGTGCATTAAGCACACATACATCATAAATATGTAACTACAGAAAACAACAGAATAGGTAGCACACAACAATCACACAAGAGACACAGAAATATACTTGGTTCACCCACTCAGTGTGGGCTACATCCACGGGACAAGGGCAGGCAATCTTTATTCATCATCAACAATAGTTTACAAACTATTCCGGAGAGGGCATAAAGCCCCAGCTCAATATTTGTCTCAATGGGCCACATATTTAAGATCCTCCTTCTTCAGTTCCACATAACCGATAACCGATTATACTGTTGGTGAAACCTCCGTGAACCAACTTGACCTCAACCGTCAATTGGTTGTCACATTCCAACAATCTCCACCTTGACAACAATTTACCTGATGCCCTGCCCTTGTCCATTTGTGCTTCTAATACCAAAGCACCCATTTCACTACTTCACCTGGATTTGTCGTGTATCCAGTGACAACACCAACTACATGTGAAAAGATCTCATCGCATACATCACACCAGCATACCATACACGAGACATATAACCCTTTTCTTCATTACATGGACATCAACCTGAAGAAAGCTTATGATGTTTACCAGTTTCATCCCTGAGTATCATTATCATGTACTCATCCTATGATAACCAAATCCTACCATCAATTCGTCTCTTGTACATTTACGCTCAAGATTGTTTTGTAGCTCCGTGATCCTTCATCTTGAATGTCCATCCGAACCAACGTGTTGAACTTATCCATGCTTTTGCTTGTTTCAAGCATAACGCCTACAATTCTAAAACACCAAGATAGTGAATACCATAAACCCAATGGTTACACCCACTTCTTGTAAAACCTGGTTCACCATGAAGAAATCAAAACATCTTGTACCAAATGCTTGAGAGTGCTCTTCAAGCCATACAATGATTACCTTGAGCTTGCAAACAAAATCTTCCTATGCAATCCTGAGCACCTTCTATGCTCCACCTCGAACTTTACATCCGAAGACCATAGCCTAATCCGGCCAAGACAACCAAATGAGCCTTTACCGCTCACCTTCAGGTCTATTACATTGGAGTTAACCAAGCCTTTAAAATAAGCTTTATTACATATAATCTCATGGGCAAAAAACATATGCAACTAATACCATGTGTTCAACAACCAACTTAGGATATGCATGCCATTCCAGGTCTTACAGTCATATGTCTAATTACATGCAAAATTTTAATTTTACAACTCCAAAAAATAATTTTTTTTTTTTTTTTTTTAATAATAATGAACTCCACCATCACCGTTGCTTCCATTTCTCTCTTTAACCCACACTTACAAATGCCACCAATACTCTCTTCCAAAAATATTCCAAAATCTTTACACAAGAAATTAGTAAACCAAAAGATACCTTTCCACCCACAAATATGCAGGCAGCTTCTTTCTTCTTTCGGGTTCTTCCAGCGCTATGGCGGTGGTCTCCTTTCATGTCGGCTCCAGGTTGTACCCTCCACCGGATGCTACAAACAACTCTCTTTTGCTACACCCAGGATGGCTCACCGGCTCCACGGGCTTCCTCCACAGCACGAGTTCCCCAACGGGATTCTCCAATCTACCTCTCAGCTTCTCCACGCTCCCTTCTGCTTCACGTAGTGACTGCAAAATCAGCCTCGATTCTGCTTTCTGGGATGCTTTCATGTAGGGGCTGCTATCGTATACATAGGCTCTCTTCTATGCACGATCATCTTCTCCAATGCACAGCCTTCAATTCCTCCGATGGCTCCTTCACAAACAGACCTCGGCTTCACAGCCTTCGATTAAGAAGCTGTAGGTTATCTGGTTGACCTCCACCACGATCATGCTCTCCTGCATGATTCCTCCTCCACCACCAACTCGGATGGCGACTCTTGCTGGGTTCTTCCCCTCGGACCTCTCCTCTAGAGCTCACAGCTCTTTTCCATGGACTAAATGGCGCCCTTTCATTGGAGCGGCTTGTCTCCTCCACCACCACAATCAGGTTTGCTTCTCCTTAACGGACCACAGCACCGGCTTCCCACTGGACCGGCTTCCTTCTGCACCGGTTTCCTCCCGCACAGGCTCGCGTGAGCTCCTGCACCACGAAGCTGGCACGGACCGAATTCCTTCTGCCACATGGGCTCGCCTGAGCTCCTGCTCCACGATGCTAGCTCCTTGTCCAGGACGGGACGGACTCCTCATGCCACCTCAGATCTCTTGAGGACGGCGGATTCCTCCACAGCTAGTCTCTGGGCTGCCTCTTCCACAGTGGACCTATGTAACCTCTCTTCCTATGGACCGCAGGCTTCACCTTCGGTAGCTACTTTAGTTCTTGTTTTCTGCAACCTTATGCTCTTCACCTGAGCTCTAATACCACGTGTTGTGCATTAAGCACACATACATCATAAATATGTAACTACATAAAACAACAGAATAGGTAGCACACAAAAATCACACAAGAGACACAGAAACATACGTGCACACATACATCATAAATATGTAACTACAGAAAACAACATAATAGGTAGCACATAGCAATCACACAAGAGACACAGAAATATACGTAGTTCACCCACTGAGTGTGGGCTACATCCACGGGACAAGGGCAGGCATTCTTTATTCATCATCAACATAGTTTACAAACTATCCCGGAGAGGGCATAAATCCCCAGCTCAATATTTTCCTCAATGGGCCACATATTTAAGATCCTCCTTCTTCAGTTACACATAACTGATAAACGATAATACCGTTGGTGAAACCTCCGTGAACCAACTTGACCTCAACCGTCAATTGGTTGTCACATTCCAACAATCTCCACCTTGAAAACAATTTACCTGATGCCCTGCCCTTGTCCATTTGTGCTTCTAAATACCAAAGCACCCATTTCACTGCTTCACCTGGATTTTCCATGTATCCACTGACAACACCAGCCGTATGTGAAAAAATCTCATCACATACATCACACCAGAGTACCATACACGAGACATATAACCCTTTTCTTCATTACTTGGACATCAACCTGAAGAAAGCTTATGATGTTTACCCGTTTCACATTTCTTGAGTATCATTACCATGTACTTTTGTTCTGATAGCCAAACCTTAACATCAATCCGTCTCTTGTACATTTACACTCAAGATTGTTTTGCTACTCCCTAATTCTTCATCATAAATGTCCAACCGAACCAACCTGTTGATCGTATCCATGCTTGTGCTTGTTTCAAGCATAACGCCAACAATCCAAAAAACGCCAAGATAGTGAATACCATAAACCAAATGGTTACACCCACTTCCTGTAAAACCTGGTTCACCATGAAGAAATCAAAACATCTTGTACCAAATGCTTGAGAGTGCTCTTCAAGCCATACAATGATTACCTTGATCTTGCAAACAAAATCTTCCTATGCAATCCTGAGCACCTTCTATGCTCCACCTTGAACTTTACATCCGAAGCCCTTAACCAAATCCGGCCAAGAAAACCAAATGAGCCTTTACCGCTCACCTTCAGGTCTATTACATTGGAGTTAACCAAGACTTTAAAATAGGCTTCATTACATGTAATCTCATGGGCAAAATGAACACAACAACCAACTCATGCCCTACCCCCTTTTAGTTTACCTAAATCTATGTCTAGTTTCATAGGTAACTAACAACCTAGGTTATGCATGCCATTTCAGGTCTTACAGACATATGCCGAGTTACATGTAAAAAACTAAATTTTTACAACTCCAAATAATAATATTAATTTTTCTTGACTTCCTACAAAATATGCATGTGAATCTCAGACTCTTATTCATTTTATGATGTTCTCCACATGTCAATTTTGAAATAGTCCAAATATTGGTCCTAATTCGCCATGGACTGTTTCATTGCTGAAGCCGCCTCCAGCAAACTCTTATCTCTTCTATCCATGGCCACATCCCATTTATCGCTTCCCACGTGCTTTGGCCTACCGTGATGAGCCTTGTGTATCAAGTGTTGGCTCGTCCCCATCACGCATAGAGCACCTGCAATGATGCCCAACGACCTCCTCCAACTCCCTTCACGTCCTGTCAACGCTCAGGCTGTAGCCTCAAACTTCTCCTCGGGCCTCCTCCACGGCTTCACGCAGGTGGATAACACTTGAGGTTAGAGCGGCTTCTGGCTGCTAGCTGGGACCTCTTCCACCAGAGTTGCACTCCACACAGGACCGAGGCTGTGGCTGCTACTTCTCCACCAGTGGAGAGCTGCACTCCATACGAACCGGGGCTGTGGCTGCGACTTCTCCACTAGGGGCTCGACCTCCACCTCCGCTGGCTGACTCCTGCCTTCCACAGCACAGCCTTCTCTCCACGGGCACGACGCTGACTCCTGTCTTTGGCTGCTCTTAGCACTGTGCACCGACGGCTGCTCTCAGCACTGCACACGACTCCTTCAAAAACGTTTTCGAGGGCTCCTCTCGGGGCTCCTTCGGCATTCTTCTGGTTCTCTGCAACATAAAGTTTGCTCTTTACGTGAGCTCTGATACCACTTGTTGTGCATTAAGCACATATACATCATAAATATGTATCTACAAAAAACAACAGGATAGGTAGCACACAACAATCACACAAGAGACACAGAAATATACGTGGTTCACCCACTGAGTGTGGGCTACATCCACAGGACAAGGTCAAGCAGTCTTTATTCATCATCAACAATAGTTTACAAACTATCCCAGAGAGGGCATAAAGCCCCAGCTCAATATTTGCCTCAATGGGCCACATATTTAAGATCCTCCTTCTTTAGTTACACATAACCGATAACCGATTATACCATTCGTGAAACCTCCGTGAACCAACTTGACCTCAATCGTCAATTGGTTGTCACATTCCAACATCTCTTTTGAAGATGCATTTGACACATGATTACAAATTTGGCACATCAAATGTGTTAGGTATAAAAATTATGACAACTTCGATTTGACATTCAATAATTTAAATAACCCATCATATTTTTTTTATATGCAACTCCTCCATAAAATAATGCATGCACCATGGTCACAATCCCTAGTCCGCATGAGTTCATTCAGTTGTTACTGGTTAGTTGGGACTTTAGACTTTGCATTGAATTTCATTAATGACCATTAATGAAGTAAGTGAGCTTTAAGTGTGTGACTAGAATTTGACGTCTCATGTTATGAACAAAACCTTAAGATAACCTTAAGAGAGTATAATATACTAGACTATATATAATGTACAAAAATGTAAATGTAAATATGAAGAACAACTCCAAGATAAATAAGAGAAATGAGTTATGGGTGACTGCACAAAGTTGATGGCCTCAAAAGTAGGAATGAGGTCATAAAAAACCCACTTGCTCAAGAACACACACCAACACACACCAGTTTCAAAAAACTTCACGTGTTCCTAATTTTTCAGGTTAGGAAATTATTGAACGGCCAACAAGGATGCCAAGTAATCCTTTAAGAGCGGGCCAGCACTTTCATGTTTATTTTTTTTAAATAGGTTGCGACTAATCTATTTTCCCCATAGACCACACTAAACATTTTGGAGATTGAACCAATGTATTGGTCTAATTAGAGTAATTACAATGGATCTCGGAGATAACCTAAACCAATCACCACCACACCAAGATGCACCAAACCCGAATCTCGAACCACCAAACGTTAACATGGAAATTGATTTGGACTTAAGATCTCTTAGAACCTTTTGTAATGAGTTGTGGAATACTAGAAATCCCACAAGATTGTCACTATGCACTTCACTAGAGGCAATTATATCTTCCATTATAGTTTCCCAAGGACAATTAACCAATATGACTAATTATGGGGCTAGAATGTTTGAATACTATAGGACTGGTCTAAATCAAGACCAAGTTAGAGACATGAACATCACCAAACAACAATTGACGACACTAATTATTAACTTGAGAACTAGATTACATCCACGAGTGGCAAAGAGATGCATTTGTATGGATTGATGCACCTTCCAACCATTCATAGACCATTGGATGGAAAGGTGGTTTATGGTATTTGCAAAACATCCCTACATTAATAGGGTGGTGTCCCTATATTTCCTTCGGAAATTATGGGTATAGTTTGTGTTAGGTCACCATGTCAACTATTTTGACATTAGTGAATTTCAATGGATGGATCATGGGTATACACAAGATAGAGAGAATGCTAGGTGTAACCCACTGCTAGTTCAACCTCATCATCCTAGGATAAGGCCTACCCCCTATCCAACATCCATCAATAGGGGAGATAATTACATCGACTTGAGCATCCCTCTCCCTTATGACTCATAGATTGGTGCAACATAGCAGTTTCATAGCATTATCACGTGAGGAGTGAGCTTCGTTGGGCCTTAATCCCATACAATAGGGTCTAACTAGGAGAGGCAACATGGATCCTCACATGAGCCTCATAGATATTTGAGTTTGGGGGTGGATTTGTTATGGGGCAATGGAGGCCAACATATCTGGGACATTTTTGCAAGAGGTTAGCATGTTGACCATCTCTTTTTTTTTCATTGATTATGTATATTATTATATTTTCTCTTTGTATATCTAACTACGTGATGTTTGTAGCTGATATGCCCAGATAGTCCATCTGCCACACTAGGTGATGCATTAATGTTATTTTCTACCACTAATGCAATTGTTGCAATGACTCTATCATTTTGGTGTGCCACACAACTAGGTACAATGGAGTGAGTGGTTCATGAATTAAAGTCATCCCTCCTTGGAAATCTTGTTATATGTTTTCAGTCCATATTCTAAGTGCTTTCAGTTTGAATGTGCTTTTAGTCTGTGTATAATGGTTTCCTTCATTTAATGTTTCTACAAGTTGCGGTACCATACAAGGATGAACCTTGTCCACCTAGGGTGGATGCATCACCACCTTCCTAGGTATCATGTGTGAAGTTAAATCTTGTTTAAATGATAATTTTGTTATCTTATTTTGGTTAAATAATTAAAATATTTTAAATGTGTATGTAGGTGGGTTCATTCCCTTCCATGTTGATAGTATCACCCCCTCAGTTTTTTCTCCCCATTATTTTTCCCAAGATACATGGCTAGTCCATTCTACGTCCAGTTTTCCCCGACTCTTGGGATACCAATTCCATCCCCTAGGGTACTTCCATCTATAGTACAACCTGTGGGGGTGTATTTCCACCCATCCCCACCTCCTTTTCCATCACATGCACATTTTCAACACCCACTAGTATCACATACTATAGCCACCACTGTCACATCTACTTCAATCTCGCCACCTCTCCCCCATGCACCTCCCTCACCACCCTCCCATGATGGTACCAAAGTTGACGTGATAAGAGATGCAATGTTGGAGAATCTTGTGTAACCAAGTGCTCCACCTGTTGGTGAATCTCCACCATTGCATGATATATTCATGGCGATATCATTCATCGATGAATTTTTTATGTATCATGAATTGAATTGATTTTAGGATTTTTTTTGCTTAAATTTCATGTTTTAATTCTTTTAAATATTGCAGGGTGGCATAGTTGAGAGAATAGGGTTGCCGAGGAGGGGAATGTCCTCTTGACTCATAGTACAATCTGTGGTGAGTTTTCTTGTCTTGAATTGTAAAGTTTCAATTTGTAAGTGTGTTAATTCATTGTGGAAAAACTATTATTTGTAAGTTGTTTCTGTGTCCATTCTCCAGAGAGAAGAAGCACACCAAGACAAAGAAAGGCACAAACTCCTAGTTATAGTAAAAGGAGAAAGATTGACTTCAATGATGCAAGTCAGAGTGGCAATGGTGGTAGTGGTCAATGAGTGACCAATTGTATATAGGGAGCCATATGTCAGTCTTCCATGTCAAGGCACAAGATGTCATTTTGTATATTGAGGACACGGTACCATTTTGTAAAAAATTACACTTGAGGCAATTTTTAATAGATATACATATCTATACATACATTCCATGGCATGTCCTCTATAAATTGAATTTTGTTTTTATTTTTTGTTAATGAATGATTATGATGATGACGATGATATGATTACCTCTATATATTTGCAAACTATGATGATGATGATGATTTTCCCACTATTCAAACTTGGCCCATGGTATTGATATGGTTTTGGTATCATGATTACTTCTCTATACATAATTGGAACCCTTGAAAATATAACAATTAAGATTGAGATCGAAAATTGTTTTTAATTCGTTGGTTGATATTCGATGTGGTGAGTAAATTACTTGGTTGATAGTTCATGTATTGAACAAATTACTTGGTAATTACTAGCGTGTCTTAATAATGCATTAAAAAAGTTTCTTGGAAGACCATGTTCTAATTTATGAATATTTACATTCCCTTTTTCATGAAGTGTATGGATTTTGTACATTATTTCTCGCATACAATTGACATACTCGTAGTATATAAATGTGACCTATTTTGATGCAATTGATATGCCCTTAATTATGGTTTGTGTCACATATGTATTTTTAGAAGATACTGAACCAATCCCTTGAATCCCACTAGAAGATAGAAATCAATCCCACTACAATGTGTATTGTGGCTCTTAGAGCAAGGGAACACACTACCATGAGGAAGGGGAGAGTGGAGATGATATTCATTTTTTGGGCAAAGCCTAGAAACCATAAGAGAGGGCAAAATGAATAAAGGAGAAGGGGTTAAGCATACTAGGTGTTAAATATGGTTTTTTATTATTTATATGACCCAATGTCGCAAACTAAATATGGTTAAATTACTAGTCTCCTTTAGTGGGCTAATTAATAAAATTGTTGAAGATGAAAAGGAGGTGAAAAGGAAGGATTTTGTGTGCAACATCAATCTTAGATACAACACCAATCTTGTATCACTTAGTGTCTATACATTAAAATGGTTTTCTTTCTTATAGTTTCCAAACCCTAGGTACATTGCATTACACAAGGACATGGTAAGACAACTCTAGTGGTAGGTTCTAATTCTACATGTCCATCCTAGGGTGTAACTCCTCAAACTCTATGTCCACAACGCTTGCACCAACACAAGCACCAACACCTTCATGGAACATCAAAGATGTACAATAAACAATTCTTGTTCCAACCAAGGTACCACATAAAGCTCAATACTCATTAATCTCATTTCTCCATGATAATACCCTAACATTATGTACCATAAGATTAGGGATCCAATATCATACAAGGTGTTAGATCCAATCTGCATGTCATCAAATAGGGTGGACAACCCTATCCCTATACCAAATAGCATCATAATTATCATTTTCTTCGATGTCATATTTTTCTTTATTGTTTTCATAAATAAAATAAATCCTAGCTACGCAAGAGAAAATACATGCATCACACAAGAGTAACATTTCCCTAGACATCCAAGATCTCTCTCTCTCTCTCTCTCCTATTGTTTCCTCATGAACTTTTATGTCTCAAATACATTTACAAAGATAAAATATGGTAATGGGTATGATTACAATATCTCTCTCCTCCCATATATTTACAAATGGGAAAGGTAGTAAGGACATGCGTCCATATAAGTAACCAACAAGGAAACCTCACATGGAGCACTCTAAAATACAATGATGGACAAGTGTCATAGAAAGTTTTATCCAACACCCAAAATGAAACACCCTCCAAGCATGATCCTTCTTGGGATCAATGCTCCTCCTCGAAGATGGTGCACTCTCCAAGAAGATGTATTCCAATGTTCAACTTCCATAGTGGTTCACTAGCCAAGTGTTCCATACAAGCCACTCATCCATGTGCCCAAATCCATTCTCATGAACCCTATTGCCTCAAAGACCAGTACAAAAATAGAGAATAATAATAATTACAAGTTCTCTCTCCTCCCATATATATCATATAAAATAGGTTAGGGATGCTAAAATAAAACAAGGAGTTGCACCCATATAAGTAACCTACAAGGAAACCTCGCGTGCTCAAACTCATTAATCCCTTGACACATTTGTTTCAAAAGATCAGTTATGTGTTAACTTGTGTGTGTAGGTTACATCCATGGGATATGGGCATCAGTCACCTTTGTGGGTGTGTCAATGCATGGGTTAGGTGCATGTATTATCCACTTGTGTTACATGTATGGGAAAAATGGATGGCCTAAATGAAACTCTCTTGGGTTTATATATTTGTTGTCCATGGCCATGATTTGTCATTTCCATTTGGAAATAACATTTACCAACTAACCCCTAATGATAATGTTTATTATAGCATGAACTACACATAATGATATGCTACGTTCATTAAAGCATGACCTACACATAAGGATTTGCTAGTGTGGAAGTTGTCTTTGGGGTAAAAACCCTAAAATTGATGAAAGATCATATCTTTAGCGTGCCAATTATGTGGAGTGCATAGGTCCTACCTGTCGATTATTTCATGAGTTAATGTAATATCCCTAATTTAAAAATTTACCCAATTGGCCAATTTTTTAACCTTGGACTAGTGAAACCCCAAACTCTCCCAAATGATCCCAAATTGTTTTGAATTCTATATGGAGGGACTTAGGAGGATATAGGACACTGTAATACAACCTTTAGATGCCCAAACCTCTGTTATAAACATTCATGGTCTGCAAGTTTCAAGGAGAGAATACTTGGGACAAAACTAATCAATTGGATTGGTGAAAATCCCCCTTGGGTCTGCCACTATTTCCCTTCCAAACACTGTACATACCTCCCTAATATTCAATATGAGAATTGTATCTGTTATATTACATCAACGACAACATGTGTGCATCATTATATTAGGTTTTAGGGTCGGACATGTCTCCCAAAGGACAACAGCTTCTAAGGCATACAATTTATGTGAAAATGGTGGACAAGGGAGCATGAATTAATGTCATGAACTATAGTATAACTTGAGGTGTATCAATAAAATATTTTTTCCATCCATTTAAATTCCATATGCATCTATAGGCAACACTTCCATAAACTTCTGATATCAATATGACACAAAACATGCTACAATCACCATGAGAATATAGTGAGGAAACTAGCTCGAATGTCAATGGTACTTGAAGAAATAGTACATGAAGTGCTTAGTATTTATATTTGTGTCTCTCATGCTCTATCCATTACAGATTTATGCATCCATTAACAATTTCGTAAGGTCTAAACAATAACCTTCCATTATCTATATGCAACAAAGAGTGCGCTATCACACTTTACATGAACATTGAGAGAAAGATAGGAGAAAGGTACATGAGATGAACTTTGAATCAAATGGAATGGGACCTGCAACAAAACAACATAATTAAGCTCATATGAGAAGTCTGAATGGCTTCTCCACAATTCCATCTAGGGAAGAATCTTGGTTTGCACCTCACCGCCAAAACCGGTTAATACTAGCAGGGAGGATGAACATCCACTGTGCAAGGACAAGATTGAAGCTCTCCCAAATTGTAAAGATGCAAATGAAAATGACCAAAATTTGCTCCATTTAAACTTGGCCTCCTTTTAATAACTTTAGTTGACTCATTTCCCTCCTTAGAACTCAAATTATCTCCTAATTACTCATGAAATTCGAATTAGTGGGGGTTACGACCCTTCATTGGCCCCACATGACACTTGGCTCATCTTTTCTCTCCAACTGCTCCATGAATTCGATTTGGGGAATATTTTGGATGCTTTGGAGATGTGTAACTCCTCGCATGTGCCCTATTGGTCTATTTTTAGCTCTTACATTGTCATAGATGCCATAGAATTTGTCATAAGTGTCATAGGTGTCATAGAATCTGTCATAAGTGTCATAATGCTTGTCATAGTTGTCATAGAATCTGTCATTGCCTATTTTCATCCCTATGAATCTTCCTCTTCCTTCATGAATGTTACCTCTTCCATCCAACTCGAATTTGTGGATGGCTCCATATTTAAAGGACGAATATTCTCTCATGTGGACCCCACATGTCCACTTATGCACCCACAAGTCCAACTAGGACCTAATGCCACTTCATTTTGGAGCATTTAACATTTATTCCATAATTTATTGGCCTATTTTTCCACCATCAATTTAGAATATTGGATTTTCATGAGAAACTATAGACCTTGGGGTCAAATTGAATAAATTGGATTGTGAGAGCCTCTATATGTAATGATAACATTTTCTAAGCCCATACACATGTTCTCAACGTCATGTAACTCTATTATGTTGCTTGGTTATGATTTTAGGCCCTAGGACCAATTTGCTCTGTGTCCCTAAATGGATTTGGCAAGCAAGACACAACTCCTCATGAAACACAAACTATGAGTTCAATCACAAAATATTTAGTTCCATAAGATTTTAAGCATCATATTATAGATAGGGATTCCTATTTATTTCCAGTTCCATGGATGCAAACGACTTCTATTTGGAAAGATGAGAAATTAGGGTTTTTCTCAATTGGCCACAATGCAATTTTTGCATCGAGGGGTTAAATTGAATAAACTCAATCACGAGAGATTCTGAATGGACTAATCACCTCTTTTGGGCCCAAACACACATCTCAAAGTCATAGAACTCTCTTATGTTTCCCGATTACAATTTTAGTTCCTAGGACCAATTTGTCATGTGTCCCTAAATGGCTTTATTAAGCAAGTTGCAACTCCCATAAATCACAAACCATGAGTCTAATCTCCAACCCATATGTTCCATTGGATTCCAGGAATCAAATTACAGCTAGGAATTCCCTTTCCTTGTAATTCTCATGGTCGAAATACTCTTCTATTTGGACTGTGAAGAAACTAGGGTTTTGCTCAATGGGCCACAATGAACGTTTTTGCATCGAGGGGTATACTTGGATAAAATAAATCACCAAAGACTCTATAAAGCATGATCACTTTTTTTGGGCCTAGAAACACGTGCTCAACCTTATAGAAATCTATTATGTCTCTTGGTTACGATTTTAGGCTCTAGGACCAATTTTTTGTTTGTCCTTAAATTTCTTTGGCAAGTGAGTTGCAACTCCTCATAAAACACAAATATAGAGCCTAATTTCCAAACTATCGGTTATGTTGGATTCCAAGCATCAAATTACAGCTAGGAATGCCCCTTCCTTATTAGTTCCATGGTCAAAAGAATCCTTTATATGTCAAGATGAGAAACTAGGGTTTTTCTCACTAGGCCACAATGCACTTTTTGCATCGAGGGGTCCAATTGGATAAATTTGACCGTGAGAGCCTTTGTATGGAACGATAAAACTTTACAGGCCTAGACACATATGCTTAAACTCATGGAATGATATTATGTTGTTGGGTTAGGACCAATTTGCCATGTGTCCCTAAATAGCTTTGGCAAGTGAGTTACAACCCCATAAAACAAAAACTATGATTATGATATCCAAACCATCAATTCCATTAGATTTCAAGCATTGGATTATAGCTAGGGATGCCCCTCTCTTGTCAATTTCATGGTCAAAATCATCTTATGTTTGGCAAGATGAGAAACTAGGGTTTTTCTCACTATGCCACAATGCACTTTTCGCATCAAGGGATTCAATTGAATAAATTTGATTGTGAAAGCCTCTATATGGAACAATAAAATTTTCTAGCTCCAAAAAAATATGCTCAAACTCTACCCATTTGTGAGACACCGCCATTCCCTGTGTTATCTTCTATCCAACATATGTCTAGGTGGTCTCCTGGTTCCTTCATCCAAGAGATTCTAGTGTTGAGGTTGTTATGTTTTTCCCCTAGCCTAGCCTTTTTTTTCCACTCTCAACCATGGTTAGAAAATCAGTAAACGAGTATACACTTGAAAATCATGTTTATAGTAGCTAGTTACTTTGATCTAGACTTGTATTATTTATATTATTTACATGCTTACGCCAGTGAAACATCATTCTATTCTTTAGTATAGCTACTAATATAATTAAAGGATCATATCATAACCTTTTGTACTTGCAACAACAGTCATTTGTGATCGGGATCATTATTTTGGTCATTCTTGACCTGATCAACCTAGTTTGACCAAGTCAACCATAGGGTCTGGGATGAGTTTGGGAAGACAATGATTTAGATGGTTTATTCATGGCCCATATGTGTCCATTTTATGGTTCCATGCTTCAAACAGCCTTTTCAGCTGATGTTTTGGTGGATTTTTATGATTATTATTATTTATAGACCATTATTTTTATTATTTTGAGCATGGATGAGATTACAGAGGTATATTTTGATGGTCACATGGTGTATGAGTACTCATACCTAGTGTATTTGAGCATTCTAAGCTCATTGGTGCACTCATTTATCAGTTTCGGGCATTTGTAGATGATGATATGGACAGATTACCACTTTTCTCCAGTTTTTCCATTTAGAAATGGTTTGTCCAACATTTTCATTGAGCATGCACGTTCTCCTAGGGATCCCCTGAGGGGATGGGGGTCCATCCAGTCATTATTACCATATTACCCCATTTCCATACATCTTGGTATAGTCAGATTTGTGTCTTGGACACTTGCCAGTGAGTTATGGGCATTTCTGTAGTTTCAGAGGTGGTTTTCTGGTAGAGGAATGGCCCAGTGAGGAAATCGATTTGGTTTAGTGGGGCAAGGAAATGGCATGATATTGGTCCAAGATATTTTGATGATTATTTCCACACCTTCTAGCACTTGTTTTTGGGTATTTTATTGTGTATTTGAGGGGCCACGATTTGGTCATATGGTCACATTATGATGTTATATTGTCATATTATTTGTTATTGTGCCATGGGGCCATGATAGTGAAGGATATGATTAACTCCTAGCCCCACCATGTGATTGTGTCATGTGTCTTAGTCACTTATCATGTGGTGCATCCCCCTTGGACGTTTTAGTGAGTGTGCCCCCTCTATTTTTGATTTGATCCATGTATTATATTTCCGACTCATCTTAGCCGTTGCTTATTATTATTATATATTTTGATCCCAACCGTTCATTTAAAAAGTGGTTAGGGTTTTGGTCTCTCTCATTCCTATTTAAGGAGGAGACCCCCCTCATTGTAAAGTGACTTTTGTCTCTTGGTCTCTTGGAATATTTTTGCATAAACTCTTGGAAGCTTTATCGAATGTTTTGTGTGGAGATTGGAAAGTCTTTTTCTCTCTAGTATTCTTTCGGATCTAAGCTTTGCTAAACCATTTTCACAGGGAGACGTACCATTGATGCAGATATCTATTGTGATTGAGCTCCATATCTCTTCCTCAAGTCATTATTGGTTCAGGGAGTATCTTTATTGTCTCTTTGGATCATCTTGATGCCTTATTTTTAGTCTTCATTGATTATCATCTTTCTTTTGCAAATCGATTATTATTGTAGATCTCTTTTGCAATAGGAGGGTGACTTGGTCTCTTGTAGGGCATAGCGATTTCACTTGGCATGGCATGGAAAATGCTCATAGTTGATCGGAAAGGGAATATCATCACCATACAGGGATAGTAGCAAGTATTTCCTGGTACGTTTGCATCGTATTTTATTTTTCTCAAGCTTAATCCAATTGTCACCATTAAAACCCTCATTGTTCAAACCCTCGTTTTGTAGATATGATAGATCCAGTACTTCTTTGAGTACGACCATCAAAAACCACTTTGGAATAAATATAAAAACATGAGATCTAAAGTTTCAACTCAAACCGACTTCATTTACCCCCGGATCTAGCACTAGTCATCTCTAGGTGGGACACCCTCCTTGGGTCCATGGTCAATTTTTCAAATCTATCAGTTGGGTATTCTTGAACCCCTGCAATATTCATAGATCTATTCCTCAAGAACCTATATCTAGACTTTAAACACCCTGATCTACTACTTTGGGTCCACTTTGGTCTTATTTTCTTAAACCCTAGGTAGATACAATTTGGGTATTCATCATATGAACTAGATCTATCTAGATCTACTATCCTAACATCATTGTGGTTCATTTCATCTACGGTTGAGAATATCTATCTTGCTTAATCCTCCTCAACTGGTTCTTAACACTTTTAAGCCACTACGTTTCCCTAGAACTAGATTTCTCCACCAAGATCTACTATGTGCTCCATTCCTTACCTTTAGAGTACCTTGTGTTGGTTCGCTAGCCCTGATAGGCTAGTAAGTGTCTCCCCCTTGATCTTGCGTTAGCCTGATCTAAAGTGACAAGAGCCCATCCTATGTGACAAATACCCCTTTTCAGTATTGGACGAGGCCCTTGCGGTGTCACTTGGTTAGCTACCCTACCTCTACCATCCCGGATAGGATACCTTTGGTGGTAGCTACACTTTGAGTGATAAAAAGACTCTTTCCATCATAGGTCCTCAGCAGCAAACATGCAAAAACCACACACACTCTCCACTGAACAACAATATAACATCAAGTCAAAATAATTTGACCCCCTAGTCACATCGATTGGTTCAAAAATCCTATCCATGCACCAGATGATTTCGAAGATGATAACCTTTCCAATATCTCCCCTACCATATAGGTTGATATCTTCATCACACCAGGTGTCGTTGAAAACATCTCTATCAGGGCTTCTTGCTCACCGCAAGAAATTACTGATTTTACCGCTCTATTTAAAGAGTTTCACGATGTCTTTGCATGGTCCTATGAATAAATGTTGGGTCTTGACCATGTAATTGTCGAACATCACAATGACACTTGGATCGATGCCATCCTCGTCTGACAGAAACAACGCCCCGTCCACCCTCCTAAGGCCCCCGCAATCAAATCCGAGATCGAAAAACTCTTGCCATCCGGACTTATTTTTCCCATCGCTTACACATCATTGGTGCATAACCTTGTCCTGGTTAACAAAAAGAAGGGAACTATTCGTGTCTATACCGATTTCTTAGACCTCAATTTAGCCTTCCCCAAGGATAACTTTCCCACGCCATTCATTGACCAAATCGTTGACTCATGTGCTGGTACTGAAATGTTGTCCTTCATGGATGGGTTCTCCGGATATAAACAAGATACACATCCACCCCCAAGATCAGTATAAAACTGTGTTTACCACACCATGGGGCGCCTTTTCCTACAAAGCCATGCCCTTCAATCTAAAAAATGCCGACGCCACTTTTCATCGAGCAATGGCATATGTTTTTAATGACTTCGCTCACATCATCCTCACCATTTTAAACAACCTCACAGCCAAGTCTAAAAAATGATGTACTCACCTTCAAGACCTTCGTAACATATTCACAAGATGTCGCAAGTATAATATATGCTTAAACCCCCTCAAATGTGTATTTTGCGTCACCATTGGTCGCCTCTTAGGATTCATTGTTTCCAAATATGGTATCATTGTCGACCCTTCCAAGGTTCAATCCATCTTAGAATTACCAGCACGACGAACACAACGCCACTTGCAGAGTGTCCAAGGTAAAGCCAATTTTCTTCGTTGTTTTGTTCACAACTATGTCACTCAGGCCCATTGATTTTTATGACTTCTTGGAAAATATCTTCCATTTAAGTTGGATGAATATGCCCAAACCACCTTCGAGGATTTTAAACAAGCATTATTATCAGCTCCCCTCATCTCTCCTCCGGACTTTGACAAATATTTCATCTTATATATATCCGCGTTAGATTCCGCTATAGCTAGCATATTAGTCCATCCTACTGATAATATCTAGGAACATGTCATATATTATGTTATAAAAACCCTCACCGGACCTACACTCAACTACACCCATGATGAGAATCTCGCCCTTGCAATCATCCTTTCTATACAGAAACTATGCCATTATATCTTGCTCCGGAAAACAACCGTCGTCGTTGATTCCAACCCTATACAATACATACTTAGCCGTAGGATTATCAACAATAAGTTTAAATCGTGGATCGTTATCTTACAATAATTCAAACTCAAATTTTTTATTCCCAAAAGTAATAAATCCATGGCCTTAGCTGAACTCATTCTATATTTTCCCTATACCACCACAAGCGAGTTTGTCCAGGACCAGTTACCTCATGAACACTTGTTTCTCATTACAGTTGAAGGTCCTTGGTACGAAAATATCCTCCTTTATCTCTGCACCCAAAAATTCGCTCCCCACTTATCCCACGACGATCACCGTAAAATACACAACCAGGCACCACGATACCTCCTCATCGTAGACGTCATATATCGTTGTGGCATTGATACTATTCTTCAACAATGTCTAACCCACGAATAAGTTGAGCAAGTTCTCAATGATTTCCATAGTGGCGCGTGTGGTGGCCACCTTTTTGAAGTAGCCACTGCCCAAAAAATCTTACGACCAGGCTATTTTTGGCCTTCTATATTCAAAGATTGTGTCTATGTGATCAAGCGCTGTGCAAACTGCCAGGTATTTTCTGTTGATGTATTTGTAACTTCGAAAGATATTCACTTGTATATTGTATGTATTACATTTATACTTTATTGTATACCCAACGGAGATGCATTATTCCTCCGATTGGATGTGTCGTCATGTGTACTTGCAAGTTTCGCAAGTTATATTGTAACTGTCGTAACTTATACTTGATGGGTTATTACACCACCTTGTTGGGGTCGGCCCTATATGAGTCATGTGGGTCAAATGGTTATTAGACCATCCTATTGGGGGTCCTCCCAGTCAGCATTATGTTATGTGGTTAAGTTAGGGATGACCTAGTTGAGTAAAGGTCAAGTGATGTAGTGTATAAATAGAGAGTGTGTCTCTCTCATTTTACACATTCTATTGTTCACTCACTTCGTATTAGTGAGAGAGAGGAGGAGTGCGCACAAGTGGAGGAGGAGCATGCTGCTGAAGATGTCTACTCTTGGGTTTGATCATTGTGATCCTTGTATTGATGCTTATTCTATCTCTGAGGAAGTTGCGGGGTTTTTCACCTTCTTTGTTTTCCTCGATGAAATGTTTTGTGTCTCTTGTCTCTTGTCTCTTATGCTTGATATGCTATACATGTTGTTCTTTCAGTTAAGATCCTAGATCAGAATGTATTAAATTCTGAAAAACTAACATGATATCAGAGGTAGCCTGAAAGAAGGCATGGTATGGAATTTATGACACTTGTTGCACTTACGAAGCTAGGGCTTGATATAGCAAAAACCAGTCATCGTAGCACTTTCGCTATAAATTAATTTTGGCGATGTTTCAGGATCTGAAAATCTTATAGGTCGAATATAAGATCCCATTGTACCTTGTGTCCGAAGGAGAGCCTCTAATTCGTTGTACTTTCATATTTATGATCTGTACTTTTGTAAAACGTGGAAGGTAAGGAACGGACTGTACTTTCACAGGTCCGATTTTCAGAGGCCGAAATTGAACCAGTGGTACGTGGCACTCCATAGAAGTTCACTCTCTTGTTTTATGCCATAAACAGGTCACGTTGCGACACTTGGCATAACTCTCTCTCAGAGAATCCATTTGAGGTCAGACCTGTGGGATTGGAAATTTAACAGGTCAGGATACCATAGGCAGAAGTTACAGAGCCTGCAGATCCGAAATTTCTGAGTTAAACCAGAAACAATCAGGTGCATATTTCTATCAAAACAGAATTGGATTTTGAGCACCTTCATTCATGGCTACGGGAATTTTGGGTTTCGGAGAAAGTTGGAATTTTTGTAATCAGAGACCACGGCTGGATTCTCCTCATCAAAATCGAAATTTAGAGACCAAGATTGAATTTTTTGGTTGGGCAGAAGGCCGAGCTTGATCAAACCCTAGTTTGGGACTTTGATAAAAAATGTGAAAAAGTAGGGCTTCTGCAAAAATGGGAATTTTTGAAATCTGTGACCATAGCTGGAAGCTCCTTGGAAAAATCAAAGTTTAGAGCTTTGCATCAAACTATTTGGTTGGGTGAAGCTCTGGGAAACTCAAACCCTAATTAGGGGTCCTCCCTAGTGAATCCAGAAGATTGAAAAGCAAACTTGAGGCTTGAAACTTTGCAGTTTTCAAATTCTGAGTATACCAGGTTTATCAACTCATCAAGGTGCATCTTTCTATCCTTTCAGAAGTTTGAAATTCAAAGCTTGTATTTTTAGGGTTTCCGTGACAAACCCTAATCCAGCTCCATATCGAGTTTCTGCAAATCAAGTAGATTGGGTTAATCCTAGAAGAGAATGGATCGGTCACCTGCATAAGTGAAGAAGTTCCAGTTTTAGAGGGAGATGAGGTTAAGAAGATTACAAGCAAACTTGATAGATATGACTTACGGGTATGTTTCAAAATCTGTTCATGATTAAGTTTATGATATGATTGTCTTCATTAAGATTAGTACAATCTTGATTAATTTTAGACTTGTCATATGACCTTAATAAAAATATGAATGCATGATAGAAGATATTCATTGATTAGGGTTTTGACACTTATGATTGTACTAATGCATTGTGTTGTTGTATGAGGTTGATGTTGTCTGCTAACATGAAAGGTACATCAAGAAAGACAAATCAAGTTCTAGATCAAGAACATATGACCATGGTGACATGAAGACAAAGACTCATGAAGCTCTACTTACGAGGTATATATATAATTTGGATCTACAATGCTTAACCTATGAGATATGCAGGTTACTAGCACAAGTCATTGAAGAGAACAAGAAGACATTATGCGGGTATGTTAGACATAACTAGCAAACATGATAACCAGGTATGTTTTTCCTATATCAAGTTAGAGTCCTACCTTGTGTTAGGATCTTATACTTTTGTATGAATGATTATTCTTGAAGTTAGAAGTTTAAGTAATCAAGAGTTTATCCAAATTATGTTTCTTACTTTGATTAATGATATGACTAACCAAAAGAGACCTGTGGTCAATAAGAATATGAATAAGTAATAGAAGTACTCCTTGAAACCGTGAATACTAATGCTTGTGATAAATTACCTGTGCGTGAAATAATCATGACCATACATCTTAAGTTTAGGATCATAATGTTTTGATAGTATTGAGATTATACTAATGGATGTATGATCATGTATGAGATCTTGACGATGAAACTAGTACACACTTAAGCATGCATAGTGGCCCAGGATGAATATAAGTTCAAGGACAGGTAATCCAAGAAGCAAAGATCAAGAGGGAGCACACTCCAGTAGTTCTTGCAAGGAAGCAAAGACTGAGAGGGAGTCCACCCTACAACTAAACAAAGATCAGTATTTGAATTGTTATATATATGATTACTTAAATGATGTTGTTCAGTCATGTACATGTTCCTAGATTTAGGATGTATATTATGCATTTTAGAAAAGGTTGCATTAATGAACAAGATACTACTAATATAGTAATGGGTAAGTGGCCTATGGTACTGTACAACATTCCAGTGCTACTTATCTAGAATGAAACCTCTTTGCTGACATGTTGGGAGTTGTGCACACGTTAACAATGTTTTGGTAGAGATGGAAGGCATCCAGAAAGTTACGGAATATGGATAAATGTTGTATTGAAGCATTGGCTAAGATAATTGCATGACTGTATGACATATGTATTTATGAGTAAGAAATTGTTCTGAAATAATAAGATGTTTCTAATCATGCAACTGAACTTGTCTTGTAGGAAAGACCGTGTACCTACAAAAAGAAGGACTGCAACATTTGTTCCAGCAACAAAGTTCAAAGAAAACTATCTATTGAAGATAATTCGAGAAACAAGTGATGGGACACATTTGCAGGAGCCATTCCAAGCATGGTGAGAGGACGATCCTTCCCTTGGTTGTGGATGTAAGTGCTATGTGATGAACATCAGGACGATGCTCCAGTTACTACTTTGGATATGCATCAGTTGGATGCTTTGTATGATCTGTTGGATCATGTATATTGATATGCATTAGTTGGATGCTTTGTATGATCAGTTGGATCATGTATATTGATATGCATCAGGATGATGCAGTGACGATGAACAGGATGATCATGTGTGATGAGTATCAGGATGATGCTCTGGATGGCATGCATCAGGACGATGCTATGATGATGATCAAGATGATGCATTACTTTCTAGGCATGGAGGTGTGGCAGAGTGCATATGGAATCTTCCTTGGACAAGGGAAGTATGCAGTAGATATCTTGAAGCGATTCGAGATGATAGACTGCAAGGCCATGGCCACACCTATGGCATCGAACCTGAAGCTTCTGTGTGATGCTTCATCTGATCCGGTTGATGTCACAGTGTATCATCAGATGTGGGTCCTTGATGTACCTGACGAACACAAGACCAAATATTTTCTTTGGAGTGAACACCTTGAGCCAGTTCCTGACGGATCCTAGACATGTTCACCTGATTGTTGTAAAGCATATTCTGAGGTACTTTGAAGGGTACAATTGATTATGGGCTCAAGTATGATGTGAATCAAAAGGGTAAACTGCAGGGTTATGTTGATTCAGATTGGGCAGGCAGTGCCGCATATCGGAAGCGCACTTCGGGGTGCTGCTTCAGTATGGGATGCGGTATGATCTCTTGGTTTAGCAGGAAGCAGTCCTGTGTGGCACTGAGTACAGCCGATGAAGAATATGTCGCAGCTTGTTTGGCTAGTTGTGAGGCAGTATGGCTGAGGAAGCTACTGTCTGAGTTATTTGATCTCCCGTTGGATGCTACTGGTATCTTTTGTGACAACCAGAGTTGTGTGAAGCTGTCTCAAAACCCCATGTTCCATGACAGGTCGAAGCACATCGAGATCAAATATCACTATATCAGGGATATGGTGCAGAGAGGAGCATTGAAGCTCATGTATGTTGCGACGAACGAGAAGATAGCTCATGTGTTGACCAAGCCGCTGGCCGGAGTGAAGTTTGAGTACTTCAAAGAAAGGCTTGTTGTACTTTAGATCGAGATTCCTTCAGGTGTTGAGGAAGATATGAAATATATGCATGCTCAAGTTCTGAAGAATTCTATTGAGGTTCAAAGAATTCTGTCAGGTGACATTCTGATTGAAGAGAAAATAAATAAAAACTTGGATATTCTTAATGGGAAATTGCAGGCTGAAGAAGAAACAAAGCTTATGAACCTTAAGAAATCTTTACATCATTACAAGGCTCAAAATTCACACTTAAATCAGCTTAATGATCAACTTGTTCTTGCCAACTGTATGATAAGGAAGGTTATATAAGAAATCAATTCAAATTATGCAGAACTGGTTCGAGTTGTTGAAGAAGCAGTTAAAAGAAGGGAGATGGCCCAGAAAAAAATTGAGGAATTATTCAAACATAATCAAGAACTTCAGGAGAAGGTGCCAGCTATGCAGAAAGAGCTGAATTGATTTCAAAGAAGATCTCAGACATTAGATGGTCTAACTATGCTTGCATTAGCTACTTGCAACTTCTGACATCATGGGAGATACATCTTTTTATCTACGTGGCAGTGTTGAAGTCAATTTGATCTAGAATTACTTTTTAGCTAGCGACATGCAGTGTTTGTTTAAACTCTTCATCACCGAATGTAATTTAATTCATCTATTTTTAGACCGTTTTGATCCTATAATTTTGGATCTAGAAACTGTTTATGGGCAGTGCTGATTATGAATGTATAAAGTGAAGATAGTAGTGGGGGTTGGTAACCGATGGTCGAGAGAGAGGATTTTTCCATGTATCAAGATTGAAAATATTTTTAAATCGTTAAGCATGTTTTGAAGACTATTTTGAGGATAAAATATGAAACTATGAGCCATTTTGACTTATGATAAATTGTGAATGCATGCCAATGCTTTTTACTTATTTTTGTTTGTGACTTTACAATTGATAGAGTTTTTGTCATTTTTATTCACCATCAGTCTTATGTACTCGCATATCTCTTTTTCTTAAAGTTTTTATGTTTAATGTGATTTTATAACTTATATATGACTACATTTTGTGGTTTATATATTTGATGTTTAATTGGTTCAACATATATATTGTATCATCCTTTTCTGTCTTTTTTATTTACTTATCAGAATTTGATTTGTAAATAATTGTTGGTCATTTCTCTAGTCTCTTGATCACCTTTTGTGTTATTTCAAACCAAAAAAATATTAAATTTCCATAACTTGCACTTTTAAAATATTGAGATGCCTGGGATTTGTATTTCTGTAGTCTAGTGCAAAATCTAGTACAAACATCTTCTGGCGCCATTGCCGAGGAACGAAGAAACGAAAGTAAAAAATTATTCCCTGGGTATTGACACTATAGGTCTGATTTTGAAGGTGAACAAGATGAGTACAATTTTGTAGACTAGATTTTCACTAGTATTTCAGAAAGCAATTGTGGCTCCCAAGAAGATTGGGACTAGAGCAAATCCTTCATCTCCTTTGCATTCAGGGGTTTCAGATCCAGAACATATTCTGAAGGAGGCTAGGAAAGATTTATGTTCTAGATCATCTTGAATATTTTAGTATTCTTCATACACAGTTATACCAGGTGAGTTACATCAAACTTCCTATTCTTCATATTCACAACCTGAACAAGAAGAAAACAAGCAAGATTTCTCCATTTCTATTCCTAAGTTTCAGAGTTTAGATCCTGCCAGTCAAGTTGATAATTTTCAAGTCTATACCAATCCCTTGTCCTATGTAAAAATTAAAGATGAACTTTTAGATTCCGGGAAATTTGATTCTCTGAAATCTCAGCGATCTCCTTATACACCTCTTACAAGTAAAGTCCCAATTACTCAATTTCAATCTAAGCCACCACCTTCTCCACAAATTCAAATTTTCCCAAATATGGTTGTTCAACCCCCTAATAGGATGGATCTTATAGTGGCTACGAGATATGCTCCATTAGTTTTACCCCAGCCACCTAACACCCTTCCAGGAGGAGATTATCATAAATATCTTCCAAGGTTTAATGGTCAAGGTGAGGTTACAACAGGAGAACATTGGAATGCTTATTTTAGCTATGTTGACAACCAAAATATAGAACATCGGGATGTTTGGATGCGAATTTTTGTCCAAATCCTAGATGGGGAGGTGAGAAAATGATTTAGGGAGTTTCCAGCAATTTCTAAAGATGGGATTGAAGCTTTGGAATAAGTTTTTATGAAATAGTGGGGAGATACCAAGGATTATCTTTATTATATTACTGAGTTTGGAGCATTGAAAAGAAAACAAGATGAGATAGTCACATATTTTACTAAGCGTTTTAACAAGATGTATAATAAGATACCTGGAGAAATCAGGCCTTCTAAAACATCTGCAAAACTTACATATACTAATTCTTTTGATGTTGAATTCTCTTTAATGTTAAGAGAAAGGAGATCTATTTCATTGTTAAACATGCAGGAGGTAGCCTTGGAGGTTGAGTCAAATCTATTGGCAGCAAGTAAGCTTCGGGTTAAACCACTATATTGTGATGAAGATAACAAGAAAAAGAAAGAAGCAGGACCTTCTACATCAGGTGTAAAAGAAGCAAACAATAAGATGGATTAAATGACTAAACTCATTAAGAATTTATCTGTAAAAATTAATAGATTGGAAATCGAGAATAAAACTCAAAATAGACCTACCCAAGAGGGATATAATCGAAATCCAAATCAATTCAGGTGACCCTTTGTTGCCAGGTTTTTCCCAAGGGAAAGAAGAAACAACGATGATCAAATAATTTGGCCTCCTTTCCAAAATAACTTGGTAGATCAACCCGAAGAGTTAGAAATATTGGAGTTTGAAGATAGCGAGCAAGATATCAATCATTTGGAGGAGGAATCTTCTGATTCCTTTCTCACTAAATTTGCTTTCCAATGTTCAATGTATTCTGATCAGCAACAAAAAAATTCTCACCAGCAGAAGGTTTTAGTTTTAGCACATTTAGTCAAAATTTATCAAACAGAACCACAAAAGTCTTACAATTTAAGATCAGGAGCAAAACAAGTTGCTCAAAATTTCAAGAAAAAAAATTACACTAGTCAAGCAGCTACAGGATTCTGGAAAAAAACAAAATCAACAAGTCAGTAGGGACAAGCCTATGGAATATGTCGAAACTAGTAAAGTTGATCAGGGATTTAATTTTGAACATGAACTAAGTAAAATCAAAATCCATGTTCCATTAACAGAGCTTATGAAGACAAATTCATATAGGGATTCAAATTTTAAGTTATTAATCTGACAAACCAGTCAATTTCCATCTAATATTATCAATTTGCAAGATGAACATCCTACAATTATCTATGGTCCAACTACACCTAATAAGCCTTAAAATAAAAATGATTTTCCTCCACCATCTTATGTCACTGTCACTATTCATGATAAGACGTTACATAACTATATATTAGATTCCGGTGCTTCCCATAATCTCATGCCCAAAGCTATAATGGAGGCCCTAGGTTTGAGCGTTACCAAGCCTAGTCATGACTTGTTTTCCTTTGATTCAAGAGACATCGAGTATCTGGGATTTATTAAGGACCTTGTCGTCAGTCTTACACAGTTGCCAATGAAAATTATATTAATGGATGTGGTTATTACTGATATTGCACAAAAATTTTGTATGTTGCTGTCAAGATCTTGGGAAAAAAGACTAGGTGGTACCTTGCAGATAGACCTTTCTTATGCAATTGCCCCAGTGTTTGGGGGAGAAAATAGAAGGTTATATGGATAAATTCACCTTCATTACCTGGTTAGTGATCATGATAATCCAACAAATCACCCAATATATAACATTTAAGAAGATATTGGATCTTGTATGCTTCACTTGAATGATGATGCTATTGGAGGAGTTTTGCAAGTTGAGAAAGAAACACCAGTTCGGTGCAGTGTTGAGATCCAAGGAATTTTGTGGCAGATGTATTTTGATGGTTCATAATCCAAGGAAGGAGCAGGAGCAGGAGTTGTCCTCATTTCTACAAGGGGTGAAATTATATCTTTGATGTATAAGCTTAAGCACTTTACCCTTCGCAGTCAACGTCAATCATCACCCCCCCAAATATACCTATGCCCCCACCCCCACCCTCAAAATAAACTAGTTCTATTAAGATATCCCGCACATATACACTACATGGAATCATTTCACAGGGAACCCATCTTTTCCTCTGCAAGATTAACCCTCACTTCATCATTGGAAAATGTCCATCGATCCACTCAAAACCGTGGGGATTCCACCCGTCATAAAAATTGGTCCCCCGATTCACCAAAAACTATGGGGACCCCATTGATATTATTTATGTACAAACAATTTCCCTCATCACCTCACATGGAGGGAACACCATATTATTTTGGTAGCAACCCATGGTCACCTTTGATAAATGTATTTGAGTCTCCCTATGTTCAACAATAATTTTCTTGCCAGTTACCATTACCCTTGATTTTTTTTCTCCATCAAAGCCCTTTCATTTGCAATTTGTATCTGACCATTTCAATATGTTCCATTCTGAAATAAAATTTGTTGTCCCTACTCCCCATGTTTACATTTATCAAAGGAAGTTAGGATCCCCATGGTTATCAACCAGTCTTGTGTCAGGTCTGTTCATCCACCAGTCGGTTACAATATAATCTTGGTTCTTAGGATAAGACTCTTGTTTTATCATGTGATTCAACTCTTGTCGACATCAAAACAATACATTTCAAGAGTTGCAGTTGTACCTTTGTAATTTATCATAATCTTAAAATAGATACCCCTTTTATTTCTATTATAACTTTTGTTTTCCTTATCATTTTAGAAAAAAAAAAACATATAATGTGCACTAGTGCATACTGAGACCTACAATCTAAAAAAGAAAATTATGTTTAATTAATGTTAAGACCCTTTTTCATAGCACTAATGGACAACATTGTAATTTCAAGGATATAATGACTTTCATAATTGAAAAAATTAATATTACAAGTTTTGAAAAAATCTTTGTGCACAAGAACAATGTGTTCTCTACAATTCAACATATTTTTGTAGTCAAATTCGATCATTTAGGTACTCAAAGGTAGCATTAACAGAAACATATGCATTATCTTTTGCATGAAAAGGTATACTAATGATAATAAAACTCAAATTTCAACTAGTCATACACAATTTATATAAATAAAAACTATATATTTTGAAAGCTAATTCATTTTCCTACATTTCATCTTTTTACACCATATTCAAATTCATTGTGGAAGTGCCTTGAATTATCCCTCCAAGTTAACATATTGTTGTTTTTCCAGGTTTTCATTTCCACTAACATGTCATGAGAGACCATCATTAGCTTTCACTCTCCCTTATACAATAACTCCTTAAAGACTAGGAGATACTACTTCAAATACCCTGATACATTCATACATCCAATGCATATGTGTTCCTCAACAATGACTACATTACCTAAATATATACCTATGAACTCATTGCACACATAGGCCCTTCATTAGACCAACCACTATTATATATGAATTTACTTCATTACATATACATTTAACTCCATTTATACCCCTCTTGGTCATAACATAATACCCTACTTCAAAAACATTTGACCTTAAATATTTGCAGGTAAGGGATTTACATTTGATGAAACCAAGTAAGAGGATTTCCTCATATTCATTCTTTCTTGTCTCCATTGATGATAAGCCATCCATCCAAAATCAATTTTTTTTGGTCTTAATCCTGGATAGTCAATTTTTGCATAATTTTATTTCCTTTGATTCCATGTGTTATTATTGTGACTTATTCAATTTGTTGTAGTTTTTGGTCTTGGATAATATTTTGTTGAATACTGATCTTCTGAACCACTTCTCCATGAATAGAGTTGATTATTCCATCTTCATCCTTGGTAGTTTTGATGTAGATCTTGTTGCGTTTCTTGGAAACTTTTTGGTAATGAGGATGTCGATATGATTTCACCTTTGATGGTCTCATTTCATTCTGCACACCCATGCCATCAAAATTATTTTGAAAGGAAATTCCATCCTCTATCCTTTTTTCTTCATATTTAATTAATCTATCCTTTAAGATAATGTGAACATATTGGACATGTACATACTCAAGCTAGTTCTTAACTTCTTCCATTATTTTTTGGTGTCCTTCTTGAATCTTGTCTTCCTTCTCCTTTTTAAACTTCAGTGTGATGCCATCCTTCAAATTCTTATGTCCTTATTTGATTCTACATTGCATTTCTAATTTTACATCCTCATTATTTAAGGTTTCTTCAACCTTCTTGTACATTTTCTCTTGAGTATTTTGGTAGTCTCTTCATCCAAAATCCTTGTTTTTTCTTAAATTTGAGGATGATTTTTTTCTTGTTTAAATCTCTTGACCTCACTCATTAATTTAATTTATTATGGTTTTAGAAACTACATATTTATTCATTTTTATTTTTCAATTCTTCCTTTGACCCATCATTTTCCCACATTCATTTCCTATTATTTCTTGCTTCAATTATGTGTTCTTCATTAAGGGCTTGTATCTTGGACAAATCCTCACCTATATTTTTGAGTTTCTCTTTTTATTATTTCAGTTCATCTTGAGTTTTATTCATCTCTTCCAGTTTTTAATCATTGATCCATCATTCTAAAAAGAGTCCTTCAAATACATCCCATGTGGCATTTAGTATAGTATTTTTATCAATACTCATCTACCACTCTCAAGATTCATCATAAAATTGAATACTGGCCTCAAAATGAGTCTTACAAGTTTCCCTTATTCTCCTCAACCATTCCATATCATTGATTTCATATTTATGTTCATCTCCATGTTGTACCTCAAAATGTCACATGTGAGTGTCATCCTTAAGTGTCATACTTTTTCACCATGGAAATGTAGTTGTCTTGCTCCATAGAGGTGTTCTAAAGGTAAACCTAAAGCCTATTATGGTCCCTACCTATGTTGGGGATTCAAATACATCATTAGGAGCTCGAAATCTTGTCATTTGGACCTTAATTTTTTCTCGTGTATAGGAATTTTCACCCCCTGCTTCTTGTCCAAGGGGGGACAATTACAACTTTATTGCTCCTTGCTAGTCTATTGGGGAGCGACAATTTCAACATTTTTGCCCGGTACTCTTCGTTAGGGGAGCGAAAATCATGTTTCCACCATTTGATCTTGGATCTAGGATCTTTATTTGGGCATGATTTTGGGAGGTTTGTTGCATCTTTTGAGTATGATATCATTTCTATTCGAGGTGACCTTGATCTCCTTGGATCCATATTATCCTCCCTTGATCCACCCTTCTCTACTAAGTAGTTTGGCCTCTCCACCCTATAAAATGAGGCCAATTCTCGAGTGAAAACATATGGGGATTTAGTGATACCATCCTTATGATTGTGTGATTCTCAACATGGAAAATAGATTAGAGAGGTGGTCCTTATGGTCTTAGAGTGCTCAAAGGGATTCTAATAGATATCTTGAAGGATATGCTATTGGTACAAGATCAGGTATAATCTTTTCATGTACTTGTTTCCATTAGATTTCTAATCAATGAACTTGGCGTATTCAACCAAATTGTGTTTCTTATGTTGAATGCATGAATTTGTTTACTTGTTAGTGAATAGATTCAGTTTGATACACTTGTTCTTGGAAGGTGTTTTTATTTTACCTTTGTTCGCAGGCTCACCAACGTGGATCCTTGAGCTACGAGATGGATCAACAAGGAGCTGCGAGGACAACCTTTGGGACTGAGGTAGGACATCTACCCTTCTCATCCTTCTCATGCATATGCTTTCTTGGATTGGCTTGTGTATAGACTAGATATAGGATAAATTAGAAACCATTTGTTTCTTTGCTATCTTGGGTTAGGTGTCTAGGGAACTTGATTTTCGTAAGAGGAATCCTACTTAGTCGTAGGGAGGATTTCCTAACACACTCCACTAAACATAGGTATTGTAATTTTTCTTAAATGAGATATACCCAAAACCTTTAACTTCCAACCTCAATATATTGACAATAACATCAAAATGGATAATATGATTTTCACAACATATTATCCTATGTTTCATCTTTGCAATGGCCTTTGAATCACCTTAGTTTGACCTTCTAATCAAAATTAGTGATAATTTCAAAATAAAATACCTTCCAATACCATGATTTGAAAATTGTCTTATAGTTTAACTTTCTACCTAAGGTAACTCTAAAATTTCATCCCCTTTGAGTCTAAATTTGTTTTCTCTAGTATCTTAATATGTCTCTTCTAATTACCCAAAGGTCATTAGACATATCCACTTTCGGCGAAAACATATTTAACTGCAAGCTTATGTTTTTTTTCTTATGAACTTTCTTTTTATACATCACACCAATTGATTTAGCAATTTTATTTTATCTAGTAGCTAATTCAATTGTTCTAGACTCCATTCCAAATCTAGTTGGAGGTCAAAAATACTTTTTTAATTTCTTGTGTTCTTTTTCTTACTTCTCTCCAATAGAGTCAGTTCCCCTTATTGATCCACTATCATATCTATGGTGGGGAGGGACAATGTTTATCTATTAATGATGTGGAGATATCAAGTGAATTACCACTTCTCCATTTTTTTAGGTGATGAGGAATTACTCAAGTGCTCAAGAAGAGGTTTGCAACTCTTATATCAAGGGCGAGGGAAGATAGGGATAGGAAATGAAGGCAAAGAATAGAGTTTTTAGAAGCATAAATATCAAAGAAGGGGAAGGTAAGGTGAGGCCCGCTAACTCGATTAATCATTGAAACCACCATGTCTTCCATTTAAATCTCAGTTTCATTTCACATATCAAGTAAATTGATTAATATTTTTCAAAGAATGTATCCAAAGAGTATTGAGAAGTTATTTGTATCCATATTTAAGAGAAGATATTCTAGACCTAAACTTCCCAATCTTAGTTTCCCAAGGACGGGATTCTGTATCAACTATGTTCCGGCCTTCAGGGACAAAAAAGAGATATTGGATTCACCTATTAGTTTTCAATATGGATAATTAAAAGTTAATATAGATCTAGTTTTTTAATGCATGTTATATTAAGTAATTAAAAGTTAATATAGATCTAGTTTTTTTTTCAATGATAGGATTATATTTCTATTACCCCTTAATACCTCCCTCCTAGTTTGTCTGTGAACCTACCTTGGGTTGCAGAAAAGGATCATTGCAACTAATCACGAATTCCAAAGAAGAACAATGGTTTATCATGTGGGCCAACTTTTCAATTCAAAACTTAAAACTAAGGGTTCCAAGTCCAACGGCCCAAGTGGTAGGAGGAAAATAATTTCACCTCAATTTCCACAATAACCCTGATATACTTCATAACATAGTGTCGACCAAATTCTCAAATAGTCTTGTCATCTACTATTACAACCTACCCATAATACATCCTATTTGTTCCAAATTTGAAGTGGAAAATTTTTCCAACCTCCCAATTTATATATGTACATAAATGTCAATGAAGCTCACATGATCATCTATCTTCTCATGTTCCATATATAGTCTAATTAATAATAATATTCTTATAGGCTCTCTACTTTCTAATTAATAATATTTTTGTTCACCCCCTTCTCATATACCTAAATTAATAAAAGAGAATCATTATAATCTCAATGTAATGAATATGGTCATCAATACTTTAATCAATTATTGTATTTTTCATATAAGTTCGTTGAGAAATGAAGATTGGGACTCAATTTATCACTCCCTACCATAATCAAATCACTCTCATTTCCCATTTTTCTTTGAAACCCATACCATATCCTCTATCCTCATATTCTTCCCACCATCATCATATTCAATGTTTCTAGTAGTTCATTCCTGGTAGGGCCATCCAAAATTATATGAGAAAGGGGTACTTAAGTGATCAGAATGAGTAGGGAATCCACTTGGAAAACAATTTGAACCCTCTAATAGAATAATAATTTTTATATAGGCCGGGATATTCACTGTTGTATTTGAAATGCTTTAAGTCCAATATTGATGTATATCCCAACCTACACAAAATTTATTACACTAATGAAATATTCATATTGTTTACCTTCCCACTCCACCAAAATTATATGGTCAAACTTAGGGAAGAAATTGGCACTGGTAAATTTATAAAAAGCATGAAAAACAGTAAACCGTTATGAAGTTTTCAATTGAGAAATAGATAGGATGTGAAATTGCACGCTTGGGTAGGAAATTTTGTCTAAAATTTTGCGGGGAGAATGTTTTTCTCATAATATTGTAAATGAGTAATGTTTTGGATACAAAACCTTTCACTTTAATGTTTCAAATAGATTTGACACATGTCAAAAAGCCTATCCCAAAGATGCATAAAGCAATCTTATAACATTTAGTAGGGACAACTCTAATTGGATGGAGGTGGTAATTTAGATCTCCCTCATCCAAGTTAGAATTTGTATTGTCCAAAAGCTATGTAAATAAGATCCAATATATTTAAATTGATTTGTCGTTTTGTCAATGATATAAATTTTCAACCCTCATGATTCTAATACCAATTATGAAAATATCAAAATATTTCATCAACATACTTTTTGAATCATGATATATAGAAAATGGTTGGCTCATGATCCTTGAAATATTTCGTCATAATCACATTTTCTAAACATGGATTTGAATTTAGCATACTCTCATTCAATCACAATGTCATTTGTTTGAAGAAGTAGGCAAATATTTTGAGAATAAGCCATATAACTAACACCAATGAGATATACATAGAAATATTACTTGTAATCAAAGTGTTCAAAAGGAAGTTGATTTTGATAGTCCAAAGCAGTTCTTAGTTCAAAATTTGGTTTTGATAAATAATGTGACTGTGGCTTTCCAAACATGGATGATATATGGCGATGTGATATAGATGTAATAGAAGTGTTTGCTAGAATGATGAATTAGATTTAGTGGGTGTATGTTTTCTATATGTGTCATTTCCCCATCCATAGTTTCCAGCAATAGAGGAGGATATTTGGGAAATCATAGGTCCTAATTTTCTCCCAATGGGCTATAATACAAGTTTATAGTATGAAAATGGGTGTGCAGATGCATAAATTTAAAACATAGCTTAAATACAACTCTATCCACACATAAAACATGAATATACAAGAATAATTATCACATGAAGAAAATAAAAACATTCCATATTCAAATACAAGAGAATAATTATCTTTTAACAAAAAAGATCCAAGCAACTAGATATATAAGAGCAATTTTCCACCCACGTGTAGGCATCAGTTGCATATACCACACCCAAGTTGTTCTATAAGGCCACAAGGGAAAAGGAAACACCTACATGCTTTTGTCTCTCAGCGTACAACCCATTTTCTCTCATGCTTATCCAAACTGCCCACCCACGAGAACTTATAGGGATCTCACTTAGTCATCCTAGACTTGGCACTCTTTTCTACTACCCCACACAACACAAGGAATTAATTTCCCATCATTGCTCTACAATTCCCTCAGGAAATCCAAGCCTTATTGTGCTTACCAATGTGTGTAGAAAGAGTCCAATATGTTTTATGTTGTTGGAGAACCTCCTGCAGCATTAATCTATGGTTTCTCAAGCATTTAGGAGTAGCCAAACTCAATGGGTAAAGGTTCATATCTTTCCCAAACACTATGCTCACCTACAACCATCTATTTTCTCTCAAATCTGCAATCCTCCTTCACAATTTTGAATTTTTGGTTATTGCACAATTCGATAATGATAAGGGAAATGGAATGAACAACAAAAAGAAGAACGTTGGGTACTGTAAGATGTGTTGTAAAAATATTGTTTTTGAAAACTGGATGACAGACTTTGAAGGAGATAAGAGGATGGGGAAAATATAGTTGACATAACTTTTGAATATAGAAGAGAGGACTCATCCAATGCTTCCATAACTACATGATAAGACATTCCCTACAAACCTCAAATATGTATTCAATAATTGGATTTAACAGTCACAAGAAACTAATTGGCTCATTTAAGGAGCATGATAGCAAATGGGTGAGTTCTGTGAAAATACCAGATCCAAATCATATCTAAGCACTCAAGAATTTCCTTGCAAAATTGCTAGGAATAGATTGCACAATACAGTGAAAACCAAGACAAAATAGATGCACAGAATAAAAGTCTATCGCATAATTTTACATCAGCCAAACTTAGGCACTGAGATGGCTGTCCAAATATATAATTACATCCGAAATTCAAAGGGCTAAGAAGGCATTCGAAAATATCAAAAAAAGAAGGCTTACTAATCATGGAAAAACCCCATCAGTGGCAACATCACTTTCCAAACAAGTCAAGAGGGTGGTCACGAATTCGAAAAATCAATTATGGCAAGCCCATGTATGATGAAAAAGAAGAGAGTTGATGGATTTAGGTGAGAAAAAGCATGGTGGATGTGATGGCCAAAAAGATGTAAACTTACTAATTCCATGAATATGCACTAGCTTTGTCGTTATCCACTCAAAAGCAAAGCAATTTTCTTTATGAGCAATAAAAGAATAACAAAGTACCCAAAATAAGGAAGTGCACTCTTTCTAATCCAGAATTGACACAAAATCTATCAAAAATCAAAATAGGGCTCCGAAGTAGATAAAGATGACATGAAGTGGACCTACTAGGATCCATGTGGCCAACTAGCTAATCTAACACCTAGGAAAGTAATACAAATTTATAATAAAACTTATCCTAAGTCTATATGGGATAATTAATATTCCAACACCCCCCCTTAAGCCTGACTGTATATGAGTACAAAAATAAGAAAATAAAGGGGCTAGAAACTGTGGTTAAGGTCACCCTGTTTACGTTTATTTTGTCTAGAAAAAGAAAGGAAAGAAGGAAAACCTCTTGGGAAAAACCTCCCCTTAAAACTAGACATCAAACAAAACTAAAAAACTTCCTTTTTAATATTTCTTCACCATGTTTTCAGCGACTCCAAGAAGTGTCCTGAGATGGCTGAAATTATTCTTTGTGAATGGTTTGGTGAAGATATATATACAGCTTCCTCGAAAGTAGGACAAAACTACAGAGATATAGTCTGATCGTGCATTAGTCCTCATATATAATGCATGCGAATTTCTATATGGTTGGTTCTATGTATTTGCACTGGGTCAATTGATATTTTAATAGTACTTTAATTGTGAAACCAAATGACTATAGGTGTGCAGAATTCAATCTCAAACATTGAAATCATACCTGGAAACCAGACAACCTGAGTGGTTTCATTTACAACTCCTCTGTATTCAACCTCTGTAGATGAAAGTGCAATGACACTTTGCTTTTTAATTGGCCAGCATATTAGACCTCCTCCAAGCATGAAAACATATCCGAAGGTTGACAATGCAAATACACGAGATATCAGAAATAATAGAACAGAATCACTTTTATATTGATCACGGGCCACTTCGAGGGGGCAACCTCCTTTGAGCAAGCTCAATACAATTAACTTCGCGGTGCCTTCAATGACTTCAACACACACTTATATACTAAGTCTATGCCCAATACTATGAGTCAAAACCATGGGACATATAATACTACAGGACGACTTACAAAGCATATGCGTCCAATACTATGGGTCAATACTATGGGCTAATATAAACTACGGATCAACAAATACTACGGGACGACTTACAAAGCATATGCATCCAACAACAATATACTAACATAGCAAAGAGAAGGGTTGACATAGGTTCCTAACATGAAGATATATATACAGATTCCTCGGAAGTAGGACAAAACTACAGAGATATAGTCTGATCGTGCATTATTCCTCATATATAATGCATGTGAATTTCTATATGGTTGGTTCTATGTATTTGCACTGGGTCAATTGATATTTTAATAGTACTTTAATTGCGACACCAAATGACTATAGGTGTGGAGAATTCAATCTCAAACTCTGAAATCATACCTTGCAACCAGACAACCTAAGTGGTTTCATTTACAACTCCTCTGTATTCAACCTCTGTAGATGAAAGTGCAATGACACTTTGCTTTTTAATTGGCCAGCATATTAGACATCCTCCAGGCATGAAAACATATCCGAAGGTTGACTTCCGGTCTGAGTTGTCTCCAGCCCAATCAAAATCTGATATACCATACAGATCCAATGAAGAATGAGCAACAAAATGTATCCCAAATGAATTGGTTCCTTGCAAATAATACAAGATCCTTTTGGAAGCCTTCCAATGGAGCTCATGTGGCTTCTACATATACCTTTACATGACACTGACTGCAAAAGATAAATCAGGTTGATAGTGAGTAAGATATAACAAACTCCCAACAAGCTGTATATACAAAGTGTTTTTCACTAGCGGGGTAGAGTTACCATCTTTAAGCCTTACTCCAGAGATAAAGGGAGTCTTTGTTTATTTACATTCTTCCATTATGAATTTCTTTAGTATATTTGATGCCTATTTTGACTGAGACAGCTTAATTCTTGAAGAGGACTTAGTGATCTCAAGTGTTAGAAATTATCTTAGTAGGCCCAAATCAGTCATAGAAAATGCATGATGCAAAGCAGACTTTACTAAATCAATCTCATCAATTGAATTCCCAGTGATCAAAATATCATCAAAATTTAATAAGATGACTAAAAGGGAACCATTTACATCCTTCAAGTAGACATTTGGGTCAGATTTGCATTTACAGAAACCTTGCGACAAAATGAAATTGTCTATTTTGGCATACCAAGCTATGGGAGCTTGGTTGAGACCATACAAAGACCTTTTCAACTTGCACACAAGGGAGGGATCATTTCCATAACCTTTGGGATGATTCATAGAAATATTATCGTCAAGGTCTCCATGGAGGAAATCACTTTTCATATCCATGTGGTGCACTCCCCACTGCTTGGATGTTGCAATTTCCAGAACTAGCCTAAGAGAATCCATCTTTGGCATCGGTGAAAAAGTCTTGTTGTAGTAGAGGCCATGGACTTAGGATAATCCGTTATCAACTAGCCTTTGTTTGTACTTCACGGTTTCCTCCACTGTTGCACCATCAACACACACCTTTGTCTAAAAAATCCACTTACAATTGACCAATTTTCTGCCAGGTGGGAGCGAGATTATCTCCCAGGTTCCATTCTTTTGAAGAGACTTGAACTCTTCATCCATGCAAGCCTTCCACCTAGGTTCATGTTGAGCCTCTTCATATCATTTTGGATTAGATTCAACCATTAAAAGTCACCTATCAAAAAGATAAGGATCTTTGGTAGAAAGAGCATTTTCAAATTGAGACCTAGTCTTCCTTGTATCTAGAGGGTCACCCGCAAGTTCTCCTGCTGCTTCAATAGGTTTTGCAGCCCACTTAGGACTTTTATGTGAACTTGGATCTGAAATCATGTGGTATTATTCATCATCAGAAATAGAATCAAAAGCACTTCTTTCATCAGATGGTGGTTGTGAGGATTCTCCAATTTCAACTGTGTGCATGGGTTCTTCTTCAAATTGCACACTCCTTTCAATGAAAGGTTTTTTAGTGTTTAGATTGAGCAATTTGTAACCCTTATAGTCTTATAGGTATCCAACAAAAATGCATGGTTGTATTTGGGGTTTCAAATCCCTTCTCTTCTTAGGAGGTATTCTAACCCATGCTTTAGAGACAAAAATTATAAAAATGTGACACATCTGGCTTGTGTCCATTTTAGGATTCAAAAATTGTGATTCCTTTCAAGGATTTATGTAACACACTGTTCTGAATATAGGCTGTACAATTAATGGAATCATCCTAGAGTATTGGAGACACATACTGTTGATGTATATGTAACTTCGGAATGTATTTCATCTGTGTATTTTATATATATTTATTGTACCCTTATAAGAGATGTGTCATTCCTCTATAAGGAAGTGTCGCAAGTGTGTGTACTTGCCGATGGGGTATTAGACCACCATGTGTGGGGCCGTCCCTGAAATATATATTATAATGTGGATGTACCTAGCGAGACAAGTCGGCCCCATAAGGTCACTGGGCAAACAGGTTACTATAAATAGAGATCAGGTGATCTCTATTTAGATCACTCGGAAAAGTATCTCACTCTCACTCAGAAAGTGGCGCACTAGTGAGGAGGAGGATCATCTGCTACTTGGAGTCTATCTCAATGTATTTTAGTTGTACTTTGGTTGAGCCATTGCTCTCTCTATCTCTGAGGAAGTTGTAGGGTTTTTCACCTTAGGGTTTTCCCCACGGAAACTCTGTGTCTCTTGTCTCTCATGCTTTTGATTCTTGTGATGCTTGTCATGCTTATTGTGATTGTCATGCATTGATATACTGTATATGTTATTCTCTCAGTAAAGATCCTAGAGTATTGTGAATTGATGCTCAAAATTTAACATGGTATCAGAGCTAACCTGAGAAGAAGACATTTTGCAGTGACGAAAACTTGAGTTTCTTGTTTATTGGGTTTCTCTCCACAGATTTTGGAAAAGCAATATAGTAGATTGACTCTACTCATCAAGGCGCATCTATCTGTCCAATCAGAATTCAATTCTGAGAATTTTCAGATTTGGCCCTAAAAATTAGGGTTTCCACAAAAATAGGAATTTTTGAAATCTGAAGACATAGCTAGAAGCGCCTTGCAAAAATCGAAGTTTAGAGCTTTGGATCGAGATTTTTGGCTGGGTAGATCTCCAGGAAACTCAAACCCTAACTCAGGGCTCTCCCTAGTGAACCCGGGAGGACAAAAGGACAAATATTAAGGGTAAAGCTTTGTTGATCTCAAATTCTGAATGCACTAGGCTGATCAGCTCATCAAGGCACATCTTTCTATCCTTTCAGAAATTTGAAATTCACATTTTGAATTTTTAGGGTTTTTCCGACAAACCCTAATCGGGGACCAGATCCAGTTTTCAGCATTTCAAGTGGAAAGACCTAAATCTTTTCTATTTCCATTTGAAGTACTCTTTAATATGTCTCACCACACCAAGCTTGAGGATAAGCTTGAAGGGGCTGATAACTTCCGAGCTTGGAAGTATAGGATTGGGTTAATCCTAGAAGAGAATGAGTTGGACTCATATATAAAAGAAGACATCCCTATCCCAGAGGACGAAGAGGCCAAGGTATTGCATAATGGTTAAGGCAAAGAGAATCATTGCTGATTCTATCAAAGATCATCTCATACCCCATGTGTCTTCTCTAAAGACACCCAAGGAGATGTTTGACTCTTTGACCAAGCTATTTGAAGAGAAGAACATAAATCGTAAGATGACCCTGGGGAACCAATTGGAAGGAGTAAAGTTTCAGAATGGAGAAACCATTCAATCTTATTTTTCTAGGGTCTCCCAAATTAAGGAACAACTGGAAGCAGTAGATGAAATGGTGGAAAATGGTGAAGTTGTCATGACCACTCTGAATGGCCTACCTAGGGACTCCTTCATTCAAGGAATCTGTGGAAGAAAGAAGTTGGTATCCTTCAACATATTGTGGGAAGAATGCTCTCAAGAAGAAGCTAGACGTATAGCTCGTGAGGAAAAGATGGGAGGTGAAGATCAAGCTCTTGCAGCTCACACCAAAAGAAGCAAGCCCAAGAAAGAGCACTCTCGCTACAAGAGATCCTATCAAAAGAATAAGAAGGATCTAAGATGCTTCACATGCAATGAGAAGGGTCACTTTGCTTCAGATTGTCCCAAGAACAAAAGGGATAATAAAAACAACTCCAGTAAGAAGAAGAAGGGCAGCAAAAGAAGGTTTCATGCTCATGTTGCCGAAGATGATGAACCCCCAAAGAAGAAGGCTAGGGCAGAAAGTGATAGTGATGATGACTCATCAAGTGAAGAAGAGTATGTCCTGATATTTGCTCTCACAGGTACTATCTCCCATGGTTGTAATGATTGGTTAATTGATAGTGGGGCTTCCAAACACATGACTGGGTTTAAGGAATCTTTTGTGAACCTATCTGATCATGAATCACCCCATAAGGTGAAACTTGGGGATGATTATCAATACCCAATCAAAGGAAGTGGTGAAGCCTCCTACAACCTAGATTCTGGAAAATCTTTGAAGATGAAAGAAGTCCTTTATGTACCTAGGCTCAAGAAGAACTTACTCTCCATCTCTGCATTAGATGCAAAAGGTATGAGGGTTGCATTTGTGGATGGCCAAGTCCTAATGTGGCCAAAGGGAAAGACCATAGATGATGCAGTAGTGATTGGAGAGCAAGAGGGAGTTTTGTATAAATTGAAGGGACAACCTGAACATGCCATGGTAATTGAATCCATGGAGCCAAGTGAACTTTGGCATAGAAGACTTTCTCATATGCAATACAAGGAACTTCCAATTGCAAGCAAGGTTGTAGAGGGTCTTCCTGAATCAAGACCAAACATGAAGGTGTTTGCAAAGGATGTGCAAAATGTAAGAACATTAAGAAGGCTTTCCCAAGCAGTGAAAGCAAGCCAAAGGATATCCTAGAAATCATCCACTCAGATGTATGTGGTCCTATGTCATCCAGTTGTCTTAGTGGGTATGTTTACTATGTCTCATTTATTGATGACTTCTCCAGGAAGACTTGGGTATAATTCTTGAAGAACAAAGATGAGGTGTTTGATAAGTTCAAGGAATTCAAAACCTTGATGGAGAATCAAACTGACAAGAAGATCAAAACATTTAGATCCGACAATGGTGGATAATTCACCTCTGGTGACTTCAAGAAGCTTTGCAGTGATTCAAGGATTAAGAGGGAGTTGACTACTCCTTATAATCCTCAACAGAATGGAGTTGCAGAAAGGAAGAATAGAACTATCATGGAAGTAGCAAGGGAAATGCTACATGACCAAGATCTACCTATGCATCTATTGGCAGAAGCAGCTAGAACAGCTGTATATGTGCAGAACAGAACACCCCACAAGATATTGGACAACAAGACAATAGAAGAAGTCTTTTCTGGTAAGAAACCTAAAGTTAGTCATCTCAGAATATTTGGTTGTCTAGTATACACTCATGTTCCAAAGGAAAAGAGGACTAAACTAGATCCTTCAGGAAAGAAGGGTATCTTTGTGGGTTACAGTGAAAGCTTGAAGGCTTACAGAATATACTTTCCAGGGTTCAAGAAGATTGATGTCAGCAAGGATGTAACATTTGATGAAAACTCAGCATTCATCAAATCAAGGAAGGCACCTATCGAAGTTTATGAAGAACCTAAGGAAACAAGATTTCAAGACACTACCATGACTGAAGTAGTTCCAGAAGTTGCTCATGAGTTTTAAGATCCACAAGAACCTATAGATCCACCCCATGAGGATAACCCTCACAAAAGGAAACCTACATGGGCTAGAGAGCTCATTCAAGATGCAGAAAGATTTGGCATTCCAGAAGAAGAACACAGAGCAAAGAAGAGAACCAGATCACATACCAGCTATGTTGCTTTACTCTGTGACATTATGAACAAAGATCCTTCCAGTTATGAAGAAACAGCGGAAAAGAAAGAATGGAAGGATGCCATGGTTGAGGAATACCAATCAATAATGAAGAATGATGTTTGGGATGTTGTCCCAAGACCTAAAGAGAAATCTATTGTGACTTCCAAATGGATCTACAAAATCAAGCATGCTGCAGATGGCAGTGTAGAGAAATACAAGGCAAGATTCATAGCTCGTGGCTTCACTCAGAAAGAGGGAATAGATTATGAAGAAACTTTTGCACCTGTAGCCAGGTATACTTCCATCAGAACAGTACTTGCCCTGGCTGCAGCAATGAAATGGAAAATACACCAGATGGATGTCAAGACTGCTTTCTTGAATGGTGCATTTGAAGAGGAAGTATATGTGGAGAAACCACTCGGTTTTGAAATACATGACAGGGAGTCATATGTGTGCAGATTGAAGAAAGCCTTGTATGGCTTGAAACAAGCTCCCATAACCTGGTATGGTAGGATGGACAGTTTCCTATCCAGTTTGGGCTTTACCAAGAGTAAAGCGGATTCCAACCTCTACTACAAGGTTGAGGAAGGAAATCATGTGATTCTACTCCTGTATGTGGATGACCTATTTGTAACAGGAGATGACAAATTGATTGCAGATACGAAGAGGAAGCTTGCTGCTGAATTCGATATGAAAGATTTGGGAATGATGCATTATTTCCTAGGTATGGAGGTGTGGCAGAGTGCAGGTGGGATCTTCCTTGGTCAAGGTAAGTACACAGTAGATATCCTGAAGAGATTCAGAATGATGGATTGCAAGGCCATGGCCACACCTATGGCATCGAATCTTAAACTTCTATGTAATCCTTCATCTGAGTCGGTTGATGTCTTTATGTATCGTCAGATGATTGGGTCCTTGATGTACCTGACGAACACGAGACCAGATATTTGCTTTGCAGTGAACACATTGAGTCAGTTCCTGACAGATCCGAGGAGTGTTCATCTGGTTGCTGTAAAGCTTGTTCTGAGGTACCTAAAGGGTACAGTGGATTATGGGATCAAGTATGAGGCAAATCAAAAGTTTAACCTGCAGGATTATGGTGATTCAGATTGGGCTGGCAGTGCCGCAGACAAGAAGAGCACATCTGGGTGCTGCTTCAGTATGGGATCAGGTGTGATCTCTTGGTTTAGCAGGAAGCAATCCTGCGTAGCACTGAGTACAGCTGAGGCAAAGTATGTTGCAGCCTGTTCAGCTAGTTGTGAGGTAGTATGGCTATGGAAGCTACTGTCTGAGTTATTTCATCTCCCGTTGGATGCTACTAGTTTCTTCTGTGATAACCAGAGTTGTGTGAAGCTGTCCAAGAACCCAATGTTTCATGACAAGTCAAAACACATAGAGATCAAATATCACTATATTAGGGATATGGTGCAGAGAGGAGCTGTGAAGCTGCTGTATGTTGCGACGGACGAGCAGATTGTAGATGTGCTGACGAAGCCACTAGCCAGGGTGAAGTTCAAGTGCTTCAGGGAGAGGCTTGATGTTCTTTAGATCGAGGACACTTCGAGAAAGAAGTGATGGACACATTTGCTGAAGCCATTCCAAGCATGTTGGAAGGAGGATCCTTCACATGGCTGTGGATGTAAGCGCTGGATGATGAGCATCAGGATGATGTTCTGGTTTTTTCTTTGATATGATAAGTTGGATCATTTATATGTATGCATCATGTTGGATGCTAGATATGATCAGTTGGATCATTTATATGTATGCATCTTGTTGGATGTTGGATATGATCAGTTGGATCATTTATATGTATGTATGCATCATGTTTGATGTTGGCTCTGATCAGTTGGATCATTTTTATGTATGTATGTATGCATCATGTTGGATGATGGATATTATCAGTTGGATCATTTATATGTATGTACGCATCATGTTGGATGTTGGATATGATCGGTTGGATCATGTGTATATATTTTTGTATATGCATCATGTTGGATGCTTGGACCATGTATCTGTATATGTATCAGGTGGATCATGTATGGTGATATGTATCATGTATTTGTGTTTGTATCAGGTGGATACATTGTATGATCAGGTGGATCATGTATGATGATATGTATCAGGTAGATACTTGGTATGCATCAGGTAGATGCATTGTATGATCAGGATGATTATGGATGACGAGCTTCAGGATGTTTCTCTAGATGACATGCAGCACGATGTTGCAGTGATGATGATAAGGATGATCATGTGTACATCAAGATGATGTATGGTGAGTATCAGGTTTGTACTCTATGGTCGTGGATCAGGTTGTGCAGATGAGCATATAATTTGGCCCTGGGAGATTTGCAGATAGTCTTTCGAGGTTTTTCCTATGGCATATAATTTGGCCCTGGGATATCTGTCAAATGCTCTTTCGAGGTTTTGCACTAGGAGTACATATAATTTGGCCCTGGGAGATCTGCAGATAGTCTTTCGAGGTTTTGCCTATGGCATGTAATTCGTGCCCTGGGATATCTGGAAAATGCTCTTTCGAGGTTTTGTCCTATGGCATATAATTTGTCCCTGGGAGATCCGATAGGTTGGGCTGTGTGCCCATAATAAGTCGTGGGATGCTCTTGTGAGGTTTTTCCATGGCCACATATAATCTGTCCCTGGGAGATCCTATAGGTAGAGCTGTGTGCTCGTAACAGCCTGGGATGCTCTTGCGAGGTTTTGTGGTGACCACATATAATCTGCCCCTGGGAGATCCTACAGGTAGAGCTATGTGCTCGTAATAGCCTGGGATGCTCTTGCGAGGTTTTGTGGTGAGGTCACATATAATATGGCCCTGGGAGATCCTATAGGTAGAGCCGTGTGCTCATAACAATCTAGGATGCTCTTTCGAGGTTTTGTGACGCACGTAATAAGTCCCGAGGATTCCACAGTATGGCCAGTGATGACGAAGACCTGCAGGTGGTGGGCCTACATCCAGTATGAAAAAGGGTTGGCTCTGTAGAACTTCTTATGACGAGTAGAGTCAGAGATTGGTTGAGATAGCAGGAGCAAAGACGATGATGATGATGATGCATCAATGACGATGATCCCGAGAAGAAGACTTGTCTAGCAGATCCATGTCGAGAAATACCTTCCTAGTTAAGAGGGAGTGTTGATGTATATGTAACTTCGGAATGTATTTCATTTGTGTATTTTATATATATTTATTGTACCCTTATAAGAGATGTGTCATTCCTCTATAAGGAAGTGTCATCATGTGGATTGACAAGTGTCGCAAGTGTGTGTACTTGCCGATGGGGTATTAGACAACCATGTGTGGGGTCGGCCCTGAAATATATATTATAATGTGGATGTACCTAGCTAGACAAGTCGGCCCCATAAGGTCACTGGGCAAATAGGTTAGTATAAATAGAGATCAGGTGATCTCTATTTAGATCACTCAAAAAAGTATCTCACTCTCACTTAGAAAGTGGCACACTAGTGAGGAGGAGGATCATCTGCTACTTGGAGTCTATCTCAGTGTATTTTGGTTGTACTTTGGTTGAGCCATTGCTCTCTCTATCTCTGAGGAAATTGTGGGGTTTTTCACCTTGGGGTTTTCCCCATGGAAACTCTGGGTCTCTTGTCTCTCATGCTTATTGTGATTGTCATGCATTGATATACTGTATATGTTATTCTCTCAGTAAAGATCCTAGAGTATTGTGAATTAATGCTCAAAATTTAACACATACTTGGACTCCAACATGAAAGTGGCCATCTCCTTGAGGGATCGATTCTTCCACTTTGCCACACCATTCTATTTTGGTGCGTAGGGAAATGTAAGCTACATTTGAATGCCAAAAATGACATAAAGTTGTTGAAAATAAGACTTGAGATATTCCCCCCCATTGTCTATTCGAAGGGATTTGATCTTTCTACCAAACAGGCTCTCCATAGAGGCTTTAAAAACCTTGAAAATAACAAATACTTATGACTTGTATTGGAGAAAGTAAACCCAACAAAACCCTAAGTAGTCATCAATGAAGGTTAAAACATATTTGGTATTTCTCAAGGACAAATTTGGGAAGGGACCTGAGATGTCACTATGGATTAACTCAAGGGTTTCAGAAGTTCTCTCAGTTCTAGCTCTCTCAAAACTTGCACTCAGGGTGTTTACCAAGGATGAAACCTCAACAAATTCTCTTTGAAAATTTAATGTTTGGAAGCCCAAAAACCATGTTCTTCTCGTGCAAATCATGTAGGTACTTGTAGTTAAGGTGGCCAAATCTCTCATGCCATAGTTTGATAGTTTCATTGGCATGAGTGAGGAGTGTAGTAGGTGATGAGAAGGGAAGAAAATGAGAAAATTTGTAAACTTTAGAGTCATGATCAACAGTTCCTATGGATACAACTCTACCAGCGGAAATTTCAGAAATTTACACATCATTTGGGGTAAATATGACTCTCTTGGGAGACCCTATATGAGTCATCTGATATACAGAAAGGAGGTTGGCAGCTATACTAGGAACAAACAAAACATTATTGAAAGAACCATGATCTAGGTCTATTATACCCTTACCTCTTCATTGAGTCTCTGAATTATCTCCCAACACAGTTATTGGACCACCATAAGAGTTGAGAGAGGAGAAAGACTCTCGTTTCTACCATATCTCTCTGTGCTCCCAAATCAATGATGTAAGAGGAATATTTGGATGTGTTGGCCATTAAAGCATGAAACCTTTCCTTGTCTTCTAAATTTGAACCTCTTACTTCCTCTTTGCGCCATATGCAATAGGGATATTGTTCTTTTCAAGAATATGGGCCATCTTGTTGATGGTCTTCTTCATGCAGAAACTCTCAGGATGAAATCCCCTATTGTCGTATGTGCACTTTCTCTTCTCCTTCTTTTTCTATTGATTCATCTTGGAGCTTGAGGGATCCTCTAGTGGCTTTGGTTTCTCTTTCCTTTGATCAAAAGGATTTTTGTCCTTATCCTTCTTATTTCCCTTTCAATTATTCGAATCTCCAACAACAAATGAATGGTATTTTAATGGGTTTATGGATTCCATTAAGAGCAACTTATCTTGCTCCTGAGTTAGAGATTCCATGAACTTTGCCGGAGAGGGAATTTTCCAGTTTCGAACTGTGATCTTGGTAGCATGAAATGTCGAGAAAAAGATAGAATAGTCTCGATCCAATTTCCAAAGTATGGCCAAGATCAACTTTTCATCCTTCTTTTCAATCCCACATTGTTTCAGTTGAAGCACCAAAGACTTGAATTTAGTGAAGAAGTCTTGTAAGGTCTCAAAGTTGCTTTGAATCAGAGAAACCAACACATTCTCCAGTTCATGGCCTCTTAGTTCATCAGTATTTTGAAACAAATTCTGAAGTTTAACCCAAACTTCATTCGGTATGGTTAAAACCATCCAAATGAAAAAGAATATCTCTTGAGGTACTGAAACATGAGAGACCAAAATATTTATCCCTTTCGTTATGCCACTTTCCCTTCTCAATAGCTGTAGTAGGATCAAGTTAAGTTGCCATAGTCACCTTGTAAAGGCATTTTATCCTCAACAAAATCTCCATCTGCGCTTTCTAGTCAAATTATTTGAATGGATTCAAGATGATAGACTGAGACTGCTCCATGGCTAACTGATTGTGCCCTTGATAAGACTGAAACTGTAACCTGCAAAATTGCAAAAAAAAACACACTAGAGGAAAACTTGATCTAATGAGGTATGCAAATAGATAGTAGGCACTTTTGGGAGTTTGTCACGCCTGGGTAGACCACAAAGGACAACCCAATGGTCCCAAGGTGCCACCCCCGAGACTTATGTGGAAACTCCACTGCTTATGGTGCATCACTGATTGCAGATATGCTCTCTAGTATTCCTAAGCTTTGATACCATGTGAAAATATCAGATCCAAATCAAATCTAAGCACTCAAGAAGTTCCTCATAAAATTTCTAAGCATAGATTGCATAATACCATGAAAACTGAGACAGAATAGATGCACAAAATAAAATTCTATTGCATAATTTTACATCATCCAAACATTGGTACTGAGATGGTTGTCCAAATATATAATTACGTCAAAAATTCGAGTGGCTAAGAAGGAATTATGAAATCTCACAAAAATTAGTCTTACTAATCATGGCAAAACCCCATCAGTGGCAACATCACTTTCCAAACCAATCAAGAGGATCACGAATTGGAAAAATCAATTATGTCATCCCATGTATGATGAAAAAGAAGAAAGCTTATGGATTTATATGAGAAAATTAGGGTGGATGTGTTCGCCAAAAAAATTTCAACTTACTAAGTCCATGAATGCACCCTAGATTTGTCTTTATCCAACTCAAAAGAAAATCCGTTTTCTTTATGAGCAGTAAAAGCACCCAAAAGTAGCCAGTGTGCTCTTTCTAATCCAGAATTGACATAAAAGCTGGCAGAAAGCAAAATAGGGCACTCAAGTGGATAAGGATGACATGAAGTGGACCTACTAGCATCCATGTGGCCAACTACCTAGTCTAACACCTATGAAAGTAATAAAAATTTATAATAAAACTTATCCTAAGTCTAGATGCGATAATTAATATTCCAACAAGTTCTAAGGTGGACACGTGGAAATAGAGGATTTAATATCCTATAGGTCCCTTTTATTCTTCCCCTTGTAGGGGAATCGTAGTCCCTCTAGTGCTCTTTACATAAACATCTTGAACCATTTTATTATTTTTCCAACATAATATTTACATAGCTTTCAAGCTAGCATGACAAGTTAATTACTTTCCTATCCATTCACTAGTCAGGCCTTAGCCTTCAGCTCTGCACTAGGAATCAATACAAGAATATTTATGTCATTTGCATTATTTTTATTTTTTTATGTTTCTTCAGGCGCAACATCCAGAAGGCATTCACTCACGTATAGCCATTCTGATTTGGTAGTGAGGCCATGCTGATTTGGTTAGTAATGAATGATACATTCACATTCTATAGGTGAATTCCTCGGGTAGGGGTAGTGCTTCTCCAAGTCATATGGAGTGGATATGGACCCCAAGGATGCTCTCACATTTACTATTCCTATAATTGAGTGATCTATTCGATATTAGAGTGTTTGGATTGTTTATTTAATTAGCGGCTTTCATCCCCTTATGAAATATACAAGTCTAGCCTAATGTTGAAATTGACATAGTCACTCAAAAGTGTCTCATACTTCTTAGTGTGGGCCAAATCAACATTAGGGCTCTATGCGATGAATAGAAATGCATGTGACAGAGAAGTATAACATCATCACAATTGACAACCTTACCTAGAAGACGGAATATTCCAATAATAATTGGTCAACAAATGGATAACAATTGAAGTGGTCAAACAAGAAAGTAGGCCCCAATAGAAAGAGAAGAGGACCCTAATAGCGGAAATCGAGTGACTTTATGGATATAAATAAGAGGAATGGCTCCTCATTTTCACACGTCTCATCCAAGACAAGTTCCTCCTCTTTGGTGCGCAATTTTAGCTGGGAAAGTGAAGATTGAAGAAGAAGCATATTGAAGTGATATTATATCTCTCTCTTATCTCTTTCTTAGGTTCACTACACTTTTCAACAAATGAGCATATTCTCTATGATTGGGTAATAAGTGATGTTTGTCAAACACTTGTGAATCGGGGTTCTTCTATTGTTTTTGTTGTACTCTCATATTTGGAGATATCCTTCTTAAGAAAGGTTGTTGGGTTTTCTCCCGAGTTCGGGTTTCCTAGGGTAAAACTTTGTGTCTACTGTGCATGGTTCTCTTTTAGTGATCATTTTGATTTCCAATGAAAATTTGAATTTGAAATGCAATAATATCTATGGGATGAAATAATATTTGAAAATAATACTGCTAAGTTAAAAATTCAACATGATTTAATACAATACAAGTCAAAACTAGTGGTATTACACTACACATTTTAGTTTTGGGGGGTTTCTTCTTCTACAAGGTGGTAAAACCTATCATAATTTAGCTGTTAAGGAGTCAACCGAGGTTTTTATTTGCATATGTGGGCTCCATTGGTGTTCCCTGAATGAGCATACTTCTACTTGTTACATATGCCTTGTGGCTTTGAAAAATTAACATTTTAGACTACTCGTGTATGGTATGTTTATTACTAGATGAATTTTCCATCATACTTGTGCAATTAAACATTGTATTAATTTGAAAAATTAAATAAGAAAATATAGGTAATTTTCAAGAATAATTAGTGGATAGAAAGTGAAGATTTCTCAAGTAATAATAGAGTAGTATAAATAATTGATCCCATATATGACCAAAACAAATCAATATATGACTAAAAACTTATCAATATAATATCAAAATCAATACATATTGTAGATTGTTTACACAATTACAATAATAGTCACATAGTGAAGACCTCCAAATCTCCAAAGAAAATGAATTTGATATTCTAAATGTGGTCATAACACTAAAGGTCTACATACTGCATATATCCTTGAATGCATTAATAATTCATTTAATAACTGCTCAATCTGTCTTTGACTTGATAGATAAGATGAGAGACATGATTTGTATATGTTTTCTTCCTTAGTGTGTGTGTGTGTGTGTGTGGTTCCTAGATTATATATATCTTTTTCATGATTATCCTCTGTTGCCCCTTTTTGAGAGTTATCATTGCCATTTTAGAGTTATTATCCTCCATTGGCCCTTTGTGTGTGTGTGTTTGCATGTGCTTGATAGAGTATATATATATGATTTTCATGATTATCTTCCATTGGCCCTTTTTGAGAGTTATCATTCATCATTATCCTTCGTTGTCACTTTTTGAGAGTTATCATTGACATTTTAGAGTTATTATCCTCTGTTGGAATTGTGTGTGTGTGTGTGTGTGTGTGTGTGTGAGAGAGAGAGAGAGAGAGAGAGAGAAAGAGAGAGAGAGAGAGTTACGCCTCTATTCGCCCTTTGGAGAGTTAACATTGTGTGTGTGTGTGTGTGTGTGTGTGTGTGTGTGTGTGTGAGAGAGAGAGAGAGAGAGAGAAGAGAGAGAGAGACAATAACCCTCTGTTGGCCCTTTTTTAGAGTTATCATTCATGCTTATCCTCAATTGTCCCTTTTTTAGAGTTAGCATTGAAATTTTAGAGTTATTATCCTCTGTTGGCCATTTTGTTTGTGTGTGTGTGTGTATGATTAGCCTCTATTGGCCCTTTTTTAGAAATAACAGTATGTGTGTGGGGTGGGGGATCAGAGTTATTATTCATGATTATCCTTCATTGTCCCTTTTTGAGAGCTATCATTGCCATTTTAGAGTTATTATCCTATGTTGGACCTTTGTGTGTGTGTGTGTGTGTGTGTGTGATTAGCCTCTATTGGCCATTTTTGAGAGTTAACTCTGTGTGTGTGTGTGTGTGTGTGTGTGTTTAGCCTCTATTGGCCCTTTTTGAGAAATAACATTTATTATAAAAAATATATATTTATTTGAAAGCTTCATTGGGAATGTGATCATTTGTCCAATGCAAACTACTTTACCATGAATATCTTGTTAAAGATATCCATGAAGTATTGTGATTAAAGATGGAAAATATTATTCCAATTTGGATGTTGGTGAGTTCAAATGTTTGAAATTAAAAATGAAAATTTTGTATAAAAGTCTCGTACTTAAATTAATGTGTCATGAATTCTTATTAATCCTTTTTGAATGTCAACCAACAATTTTAAGAAATATTACTTTTAATCAATGGAAAAATTCTTGATGAATGTTGTACAAGACATAATTATTGATGACTGTTGACATACAATTATTTCTCACACGTTTTGGGCCAAAATTGTATTTTAATTATTGTGTTAATGAATTATTATTAACCCTTTTGAATATTAATAAACCAATTGAAGAAATATTACTTTTTAACAATAACATAATTATCAATCAATGTCCCATTTCAACATAAGATTATTTCTTGCATGCTTTGAATATTTAAAAATATTTTAATTAATTCATTAATGAATTTTTATTAACCCTTTGGAATATCAACAAACAAATTTAAAACTATTACTTTTTGTTAATGACATAATTCTCAATGAAGGTCACATGCAACATAATTCTCGACAAATGTTGCAAGGTAACATAAATCTCAATGAATGCCCCAATGTGACATAATTCTCAATGAATGTCACAATGCAACATACATAAGCCAATATGAATGTCATAATATAACATAATCCTTAACAAATTTCACATTGCACCATAATCCTTAAGAAATGTCATAATCCAACATAATCCTTAAGAAATGTCATAATGCATCGTAATTGTTAATGAATGTTACATCATTGACATAAATATTAAAGAACATAGCAAGTCCACATAAGTCAACCAATATGGGAATCTTAATATATATAACCATATTATAAACCTATTAGTGCCACCATTGAAAAATACCACAATCCAACATACTTGTTGAGGAACACAACAATATAACAATCTTTGGTGGACGTTAATCTTTATCAACAACATAACTTTCATTGAATGCCACATGCAAAATCATTCTCAATGAATTTTACATGAAACCTAATTCTCATTAAATTTCACAAGTGACATGATTTAATATGAAGATCGCCTGCAACATAACTCTCAATGAAATGTCATAACGTGACATAACCATTGAGGAACATAGCAAGTTGACATAAGTTAGAAAATATGAATGTCAGAATGTGTTGCAAGGTGATATAATTCTTAATGAATGTTGTAATGTGACACAAGTAAGATAATATCAATTTAGCACTATGTCATAACTAATCACACATCAAAATGAATGGCAAATTGTATGATCCAGTCTAAGGGACTAAGTCCTCATTTTTCAAGGGAAGACTTTAATTGTGCCAATTACATAATTAATCACACACCACAAAGGATTTAAGAGATATAGCACCATAGTAAGCATGGAGTAAAATTAAACCATATGTAAGCAACTTTTACATGCTTTGTAGTGAAGAATTGGCTCACATATTCCTGATGAAAAAATGAAATAATTACGTGTTAATGGTGAAAAATGCATTTTTGTTGGATATTCTAAAGATGTAAAAGGTTCTAGACTTCTTAAAACTCATTTCAATGAAATTATTATTAGGAATTATTTTAAAATTGATTGTGCCATCTTTTTCCTATGAGCCATCTTTGGTGATTGTGCCATCTTTTATTCCTAATTTTTTTTCTAGTGATCCAATTTTTCTTTCTTCTTCATATGATCATATTGAGAATGAAAACCCACCTCCACCTGCTCACCTTCCTCTAGTTAGGTCCCTTGAAAATGAACTTGCATCAGCACCACTTCTTCTTAGATGGATTCATACAACAAGAGAAGCAACTACTGATCTTGTTGGTGATCCCAGATATCAATGTCATGCATATTCACATTTTAAAAAAAAATCCTCTCTTTTGTCTCAAGTTTGAAAGACTCGTGATCTAAATACATTTGTAGAATATTCTATCCATCCACATTGGTAGAAAATGATGAATAAAGAGTATTATTCCTTAATGGTGAATGATACTTGGGATCTTGTACCCCTTCTAAAAGGAAGAAACTTGTCAGAAGTAAATATATGTATAAAACTAAGTATGGATTAGATTAAAGTGTTGAAATACATTAGGCGTATTTATTTTCGAAAGGATTTTATCAAGTTGAAGGAAATGGCTATGATGAAACCTTTTCCCTCATAAACAAAATGAATTTCATTCACCTTGTTCTAGACCTTGTTACTTCACATAAATGAGGTCCATTAAATGTATGTTGAAATCCCCTTCTTGCATGGGGATTTGCAAGAATAAATTTACATGGAGAAACCCCCTAGATATGTTCAGAATGAATCCAACCTTGTTTGTTTCCTTAAAAAATCTCTCTATAGACTTAAGCAAGATCCTCAATCTTGATATGCTAAAATGGATAGATTTATTCTTGACACTACTTTTTCTAGATGTCATTCTAACCCCAATTTCTATATCGAGAATATCCATCTCAAATTACTTTCTATTTATATTGATAGATTTATTCTCACTAGCAGTGACCCTAAAATTTTAACCCATGTGAATTCTATCCTTAAGAAGAAATGTGAAATGACTAACTCAGGACATTTGCATTATTTTGTTGGCCTCCATGTCTTTCAAACCAAATAAGGAAATTTTATTTGTAGTCTAAGTATTCTCATGATTTTATTTTTATCCCATATCCCTTTCAATATAGATTCAAACTTACTTATACTTGTACTACACGTAAAGTCTATGCCACCTTGTACCATTAGTTAGTTAGTATCCTTTTGTGCTTGACTCATACTCACCCTAATATTTTCTTTGTTGTTGGACATGTTGCCTAGCATATGCAAACACTCCATGAAAGTAATTGGAAAGTAGCAAAAAATGATACTTCAGTATATAACATATATTTCATTAAATGTGGAATTAAATAGTGGATCTAGAATTCTGAAATAACTAGAAAATTCAATCATGGTGATGCCCTTGGAATTAAGAAATTCCAATTTTAATGAAATATGTGTTATATACATTATACAATTTATTTTTCGATTCATTACTTTTCAGGGGGAAATCCTTTATTTGTTGGTTTCATTGATTCTGATTGGGTTGACGACCTTGATTATTGGAAGTCTACTACAACTTATGCTTTCGATATAGTTTATGAACTTGTTAGTTCAACTTGTATGAAACAATAATCTCTCTCTTTCTTCACCAGAAGCATAGTAATGTGGATCAAGTAATGCAATTTAAGAATCCTTGTGGCTCCAATGTATCATTCCATATCTTGGAGTCCCAAATTAGAATCCAAGTACCCTCTAGTGTGACAATTAGAGTTCCATCAAGCTCACTAAACATCTAGTTCAACATCACTACAAAACAATAATTGAGCTACACATGCACTTAATTAGAAATCTTATTTAAGATCACATTCTCAAATTGCTATTTTTCCCTACAGATGATCAAGTTGACATGTTCAAAAATTCTCTTACAAAAACAATTTTTTCCAAACTTTGATCTATGTTAGGAGTTTAAGAAGTTGTCAGTAAGGGTGGATAGGCACTGATGCCTCCTACCTTTTTCTATTATATCACCTCTATAATTACTTCAATCCTCTCCCAAGTTGTTCTTAAGGGGGTATGTTAGGATGTTTATACACATGGAGTTAGTTAAGATAAACTTTCTTTGATGTGTCTTTAAGTAAAGCATGTTTGTTTAGTATGCATTTGTACTTTTGTAACAAGAATCATGGTCACAACATGTATAGACATAAAGTGATTTGATTTTTCATCTTCTCCTTGATGTTAATGGTTATATTGATCTATGGATTAGCACAATATTAGTCAATGATCGCTATTTAAAGAACATGGAGGGTCATTTGCTAAATGATTGTTTGTGAAAAAATCATATGTAAATTATTTTCCTTTGCATTAATATATTGTCTCAAGTGGTTGTTTGGTTGGGGTTGTGGATTGTTTCCATCTTTGAGTATTTTAACCACGTAATTCATTAGTGTGTTGATCTATGATATGTTTTTGTGAGTGGTTTTTTAAGGTGTCCAACCTATGCAGAAATACCCTATTTTAGTTGAATATAAAGAGATCCTATTGCCAACCTTATATAACATCATTTCCAAAAAAACCATTAATATAATCACTAGTGGGGATTTTTCTTTTTTGAATTAAAAAAAAAAGATTGTAGAACCATTATGCTACACTAATTCTAAAAAATAAGAATTATTTTCCACTACAGTTAGAGGATTATAAATTTTTAAAGTTGGATCTTCATCAAATTTAACATCTCTACTCACAAACAAAAAATCATACAATGTGATCTATATGTCTTACATTCTTTATTATTCTCTGCAAGGGAACATTTTGTGACTCTTGGAACTGTAATAATTTTCCTCTTCTCATCAAAATTATGTTCCCATGGAATGCATACGAAAAAATTAAATTAACCAAAATGTGCCCTCCTACCACTCTATATCTCTTCTAGTAACACCTCTAAGTACCCTAGTAATACAGAACACAAGGCTGCACCCACCAAGAAAGGAAAGGTTGGACGTAAATTTCCAACATAAGTAATTATTAGTTAGTTGTAGACTTTTATACCTCCAATTTTGTGCATTTCGTTATTTACTATGTATTTTAGCCTTGAATCTATCTGCATCTTAGATTATTATTTTTTGTTTGGTACTTATTTTTATGTGGACCAATTATAAAACTATCAAAAGGCCTATGTCAAATGTATAAGGTGCACAATTGGTTCTAAGATATATTTTCTTGTTTTTCTACTATTGTGGGTTTTTCATTACTAGTTTAGATTTGTTACTAAAGCATTCGATCCAGGCCTACTCCTTTTCTAAAAATAAGTTAGCATTGGTATATTTACAGGTCACTCTTGTTGGAATATTGGTCAATACTGAGAGGGGGGGTGAATCAGTGCTGTTAACTTTTTCCCATTTTAAACCGCTTATTAAACTTAATTAAAACATGCACTCAACAAGATACACATAACACAGATTTTTATCGTGGAATCTCAATTGGGAAAACCACCAACTCTTTCTATACTGCAAAATTATATTTACAATAATTTTCTTCCTGCTACTACAGACAAGGATGCTACTACACCCTATTTTCCAGTCACTACTGGAAGGAGGCTACGACCCCCTAGTTTTATCAGCTTCTACTAAAAGGATGCTTCGACACCCTTATTTACCAGCTACCACTGGAAGGAGGCTATGACCCCCTTGCAGGCATGTAGCCTGCCCTAGCACCATCCTACCACCCTAGTCTTATTCTTATCGGTCTTCCAGATCTTCCTCAAATACTGTCACTGGTATTTTTCTTCATTCACTTGGGCTCTGTCTCTTCTTGTTGTCACCCCTTGGATCTGGACTTCATACAGCTTCAGTTCTTCTCTTTCTTTCTCTAGCCCCTCACTACCTCAGATCTTCATGCTAAAACACACAGAGACATACTGTTCTTCTTTTTACCTGCTCTGGGCTCTCTATCCTGCGCTACTTCATATGCTCATATTTTATACACAGAGACATACACTCTTCTAATTTGAATTTATGTTTATATATATATTCATGCATCTCTTCAAACAACACTCGTGCCCTTTCAAATATCTGATATTAATATTAAATTCATAACTCTGTTTATTACTATTTTTAATTAATAAATTAATTAAAAACCTTCATTAACTAACCCAGGCCTACGGACTTCTCATTTCAGGGATGCAGGATTCACATCTCAAACTGTGGGCTTCCTTCATATATGACCACATGCTTCCTCTTATTTCATGCATGCAGGATTCCTCAAACTCCCGTGAGCTTCCTTTCGGGGGCTCATCTTCCATCTACACACAGCGAGATTCCTTTGACTGCGGGCTTCCTCAAACCCATGCATGTGGGATTAACCTAAGCCCTTGCGTGCATTTACAATCCCTGCGGGCATCTTCCAAGCCCTTGTGGGATTACCCTTAACTCCTGCGGGCATCCCCTGAGCCCCGCGGGCATTTCCAAATTCCTTTTCAATTTCCTGATTCTAACACAACCAATTTTCTTGTGTTCTTAGTATGCAAAATAGTATTTTTCTTACTTTTGGCAGATTGATATTTTGCATATGTGACCATCATACGGCAACCTAAAGGTATCGTTGGGTAGCCACTTCAATAATGAAAAAGACCATGTCACCTTTAGATTTTACTCACACCCACACATCATTTGGCGAGCATTTGAAAGTGGTCTTCCAAAATGCTAATTCAACGCTTAGACAAAATTGACAAACCCTAGGTCAGTAAGGTGATTTTATTTTTTTATCAAACTTGTAAAGTGAGGCATCCACAGTGTGAGGAATATCATACTGACTCCAACCATGCCAATATTATCTTTTGTAACCTCTTTATCTCTTCTCGGCAAGCATTTTACTGAAGTAGTGCAAATCAAGCTAAGAAGTACATTTGGCAGGTCGATATCTTCACCTATAGATACTCTTTGGACAAACCAATAATGTGGTTGAATGCACCATACAACACTCTAGAGATTAATACTCTTAAAATGATTTAAGATATTAAACACAAGAGATAGCAAGTATTTCCCTGAGAGAAATTGGGTAGTTTTACTCACTCTGGTGCAAAACATCCTGAGATCCTGTTTTGGCAGACCTTTACTTTGTCATCAAACACTCTTTTTTAGAACAGGGACCATGGTAAGATATACTATTCAACAAGTTATAGCATGATATTCTCAGATGATTTTTATCATTCACTTAAGAAGTATGGTGTGCATTTTCCCAAGGCCACCTAAACCAATTTTCCATAGTCATTTCCCAAGAATTTCTCCAAGGTTTATCCTGAAACCCTATTTTGGCAGATTCATAATTTTTTCTTCAGAGATGCTTAAAGAAAACTGAGACCATGGTCAGGTATAAAAATCAATAGATTGTAGCCTAACCATAAGCTGTGGGAATTTACTTTAACCTATGATTTATGGCGGGCATTTTCCCAAACCAGTTTTGACTAATTTTTCCATACTTAGTCAATTTCCTGATTTTCACCAAATTTCCATATTTCTCCATAATGATGTCAGAATGCAACAAGATATTTCTGATAGCCCCAAAACACCATCAGATGTATTTTCAACTTCATTCCACATCATCATACATTCCATTCCATGTCATCATATCTGCCACATCATATACAGGCCATGTCATCACTCTCTTAGTTATTCCTTTGTCTTCCACTGAGTTTTCCTTGCCATCATGTCTTTGGTTATTCCTTTGTCATTACTGAGCTCCTTTGACATCAATGACAACCATATTCAACATTATCCCCCTTTAGCATTGATGGAAACATCTAAACATTCTCCCCCTTTGACAACAATGAAAAAGGATAACCTATTATTCCCTTTGTTGTAACCATCTTGACATAGAATTTTCAATCTTTCTCCAACTGCTTCTGCCAATATATTTCTTCTTACCTCTTTTTCTTCTCTTCCTCTTGTTAACTTGGACTTGGTGTTAACCATTTTGAAAGATAATTTAGTTAGCATCATTCTTTACCTTCTTGTAGCTAGTTTTTGAATAAGAACTTGGATGATAAGTTCATAGACTCCCCCTATCATAGTGCTCCTCCTCTTGTCAACACTTTTCTTCTCTTTGTGACAGAGTTTATACTCATTGGTTTGTCTTTTGAGTTTTTTTTCATTCAACCATTAGTTTTCTCTTTAAAGATGCATCATATAACTTGTTCTTCTTTAAGGAGTCTTCAATGCCATACAAGCAACTTCTAAACTTTATATTTTTTCTCCCCTTTTTACCAAAGATCAAAATGATATGCACTAGATTCATTTATACTATACTCTTTTTCAATGTTACTGAGATCATTTTCTTTTCCATTACTTTTCATCATGATTATGCTTTGATTTACACTTCAACTTTAACTTGTGCTTCTGTACTTCACTTGTCACATGGATGGTCTCTAGACAAGTACTCTTATGACTCTTCAATCTGACACTCAGTCTTATCATTCAACCATAATCATCTCTTCTTCTTTGATTCTCCTTTGGCTGTGTTACACTTCAACCATGTTCTTGTCACATAGATGTTTTCTGGACCAAATGTGTTTCTTCAATTTTGTCACCTCTACTTTACTTCTTGTATTTTAATGAAGATATCCTTTTACTTTTTAGCAAGTGATATTGTTTATCTTGAAATACCAATTGTAATTTTCTGAGTAAATGAGCCCTTCTAATGCTAGTTTTAGGGTTTCTCTTTTAAGTCATGAGAGACTTTAGAAGAGAGGTTCATAATCCTTCTCTCCATCGGTGTATTCTTCATCTTCATCTTGCTTTCCATCATTATGGATGTCTTTCTCATTTGCAACACTATTATGCTGATCATAATCTTCATTGATGCTTTGTTTTGTGTTTCTCTTGACTCTTTGTAGTCTTCCTTTATTCTCCACATCTTTCCATGCGGTACCCTGCTTACTAACCTTTTGTGTTCCTTGAATTCCATACTTAGATCCCTTTTCTTGGTTCTACAATTAACAACTTTGTGGCCAAACTTGTGACAATATCCATAGAATCTTCCTTTGTGTTTGAGGAATCTTTGATCTTCCTACTTCACATATTCCATCCTCTTCCATTCCTTCTTTTGTTCTTGACCTTTCATTGAAGAATTATTCCTCAACTTACATTCTCTAACCAAATGTACAAAATTATGACAGGTGTAGCAGTGGCCAGAAAAGATTTTTTGGACCCTACTTTGCATTGGTCCTTTAGGTATCATATCAGTTATGTCTTTATTATGAGATGAGGAAGCAGAATTCTAACTATCCTTCTCAATCGGGATTTTGAGTGCATCAGCATGGCTTCTTTTATTTCTATCTTGGAGTGTAGGAGATAAATATTTTGGTTTCTTTTCTTTGTCATAACCTAGTCTAGTTTTATCATCTGATGGTATTTGACTACTCAAGATGTCATCTAAAGTCTTTGAACTGTTTTCATATTTTGACTTAATAGATTCTTCATCGAGCTTCTTTCTAAGCTGCATAATCTCTTCTTAGAGCTTCTCTGATTACTTCATTCTCCTTTTGAGCTGTAAATCAAGGTCGCCTTCAATCTTTTTGGCCTCTTCAAGCTGGGTTTTCAAATTACTAATGACTTGGTTTGACTATTTTTTCTTTTTTCCTTCATTTTTCAAGTTCTTCAAGAGCACTGATTAATTCAGCTTCTAGATCTACTTCTCCTTCCAATGATTCATCATCTTGAGCTTGGGATTGTATTCCCATGAATATAATCTATGTCTCCTCATATTCACTTGTGTCTTCATCTTCACTATCTTCCATGGTGTAAAGGAACTTCTTATTTTCATTGAACTTCTTTTTGTTTCCTGTTTTTCCCTTTTTGAACTTCTTTGAGGCTTCTTTCTCATCACTTCCTTTTTGCTTATGATACAGACATTTTGGACCAAAGTGTCCAATTCTTCCACAGTTAAATCACTTTAGAGGTAGATTTCCCTTGTACTTTCCAGTACCTCACTCAAGCGTCTTGATGAAAAGGGCTTCTTCATTATCTGATTTTTCTGATTGGTTCTTGGATAAGGCTTTAAATGTTTGCTTCTTTCTTTGATTGTCCATCTTGTCCTCTTCTAATCTCATAGGAAGTGAAGATCCCATGTAGTTCATCTATTGTCATGTATTCAAGATCATCTCGTTCTTAGTAATTTGACAACTACTTCTTTCTCCTTTAATTCTCCTCCAAGTCCTCTAATAGCATTGACAATTTCATCTACCTTTAGAAGATATTCTGCAATATTTTCTTCCTCTTTCATTTTTAGGATTTCAAAGTGTCCTTTGCATGTCTGAAGTTTCGATTGTTTGACTTTGGATTCTCCTTCATAGACAATTTTTAATTTATCCCAAGCATCCTTCGATGTCTTGCATTGCATGACTTTCACAAACACTGAGTTTGTTAACCCAATCAAGATTGCATTCAGGGATTTTGCATTGGCCTCATATTGGTCAAGTTCTTCTTTGTCTGTAGGTAGGTTTTCTTCTATATTATACCTATTTTCCACTGATCTCCAAACCTTCCATCCAAGAGACATTAGATGACACTTCATTCTTGCACTCCAGTATGCATAGTTAATTCCTTTGAATAGTGGAGTTTTGTTGGTAGCTAATCGTTCTTGCTGATCCATTATGGTTTTTAATAGGATCTTCCTTCTAGTGGTTTAGACTTTAGTGAAGGATCTTGCTCTCATACCAATTGTTGGAATATTGGTCAATACTGAGAGGGGGGTGTGAATTAGTATTGTTAACTTTTTACCACTCTAAACCACTTATTAAACTTAATTAAAACATGGACTCAACAAGATACATAGAACACATATTTGTATCGTGGAAGCCCAATTGGGAAAACTACCAACTCAATCTATACTGCAAAATTATATTTACAATAAGTTTATGCCTGCTACTATAGACAACGATGCTACTACACCCTGGTTTCTGCTTGCTACTACAGACAAGGATGCTACTACACCATATTTTCCAGCCACTACTGGAAGGAGGCTGCGACTACCTAGTTTTATCAGCTGCTATTGAAAGGATGCTTCGACACCCTTATTTACCGGCTACCACCGGAAGGAGGCTACGACCCCCATGCAGGCATCTAGCCTGGCCTAGCACCACCCTACCACCCTAGTCTTATTCTTATAAGTCTTCGAGATCTTCCTCAAATACTGTCACTGGTATTTTTCTTCATTCACTTGGTCTCTGTCTCTTCTTGTTGTTGTTGCTTGGATCTGGACTTCATGCAGCTTCAGTGCTTCTCTTTCTTTCTATATCCCCTCACTGCCTCAGATATTCATACTAAAACACACAGAGACATATTGTTCTTTGTTTTTACCTTCTTTAGGCTCTCTATCTAGCACAACTTCATATGTTCATCTTTTATACACAAAAAATACACTCTTCTCATTCAAATTTCTGTTTATATATATCTTCATGCATATCTTCAAAAAACACTCGTGCCCTTTCAAATATATGATATTAATCTTAAATTCATAACTTTGTTTATTACTATCTTCAATTAATAAATTAATTAAAAACCTTCATTTCAGGGATGCGGGCTTCACATCTCAAACTGCAGGATTCCTTCATCTATGACCATGGGCTTCCTCTTATTTCACACCTGCGGGCTTCCTCAAACTCCTGTGAGCTTCCTTTCGCGGGCTCATCTTCCATCTACATGCAGCGGGATTCCTTTAACCGTGGGATTCTCAAACCCATGCATGTGGGATTAACCTAAGCCTTTACGGGAATTTAGAATCCCTGCGGGCATCTTCCAAGCCCTTGTGGGATTACCCTTAACTCCCACGGGCATAACCTAAGCCCCTACATGCATCCTTAAGCCCCTACGAGCATATAGGCCCCTACGTGCTTTACACAAGCTCCTGTGGGCATATCAAAAGCCCCTATAGGCTTCACCTCACCCCTTGAGGGCATATTTAAGACCTTGCAGGAATATATGATCTCCTGCGGGCTTCTAAAGCTCTTTAGGATATTTTATCCCTTAAGCCCCTTATGGGCATTCCACACACTTGTCATACAACTTTTTACAAACTTGGCAGATCTATTTTTCACATGTGTGGAAACCAGATGTAGATCTGAAGTCATGTCCAGACGAACAATGTATCAAAGAATAGAACTACATCATTGGTTGAATTTATTGGGAAAACCAAATCATCTAGCAAGCATTTCTAGTTGACCTTTCAGACTATGTAAACACACTTTTTCCCAACTTGGCAGGCTTGTCTTTCGCACGTGTGACCTCCAGAATAGGATCTGAGACTATGGTGGATAGCCAGTTCACCAAGGAACAAGAACATGCTATATAATGAATTTTATCATCAAAAGAACCCCTCCTTGCGGGCATTTCCAAATGCGTTTTCAATTTCCTGATTCTAACACTTAACCAATTTTCTTGTGTTCTTAATATGCAAAATAGTATTTTTCTTACTTTTGGCAGATAGATATTTTGCATATGTGACCATCATAAGGAAACCTAAAGGTATGGCTAGATATTCACTTCAACAATGAACAAGACCATGTCACCTTTAGATTTTACTCACACACACACATCATCTGGCGGGCATTTGAAAGTGGTCTTCCAAACTGCTAATTCAACACTTAGGCAAAATTGACAAACCCTACGTCACCAAGGTGATTTTTTTTTTTTTCAAAATTGGAAACTGAGGCATCCACGGTGTGAGGAATATCATACTGAATCCAACCATGCCAATCTTCTCTTCTGTAACCTCTTTCTCTCTCCTCGACAGGCATTTTACTGAAGTAGTGCAAATCAATCTAAGAAGTACTTTTGGCAGGTCAATATCTTCACCTATTGATACTTCTTTGGACAAACCAATAATGTGGTTGAATGCACCATACAACACTCTAGAGATATATACTCTTAAAATGATTTAAGATATTCACAACAAGAGATGGCGGGCATTTCCCTGAGACAACTTGGGTATCTTTACTCACTCTGGTGCAAAACAGCCTGAGACCCTGTTTTGGCGTACCTTTAACTTTGTCATCAAACACTCTTTTTGAGAACTGGGACCATGGTAGGATAGACTCTTCAACAACTTATAGCATGATAGCCTCAGATGAGTTTTATCATTCACCTAAGAAGTACAACGTGCATTTTCCCAAGGCCACCTAAACCAGTTTTCCAACACTTAGTCATTTTTCAGGAATTTCTCCAAGGTTTATCTTGAAACCCTATTTTGGCAAATCCATAAATTTTTCTTCAGAGATGCATAAGAAAAACAAAGACCATGTTCAGGTAGACAAATCAATAGAATACATCCTGAACATATGCTACGGGCAGTGAATTTAACCTATGATTTATGGTGGGCATTTTCCCAGGCTAGTTTTGACTAATTTTTCCATACTTAGTCAATTTCCTGATTTTCACCAAATTGCCATATTTCTCCAGAATGATGTCAGAATGCAACAATGTCTTTCTGATAGCAGTGAAGCACGACTCGCCGGGTACTCATGCATACTCGCGAGTAAACACGAGTCGAGCTTCATGCCACGTACTCGCAGTTAACTCGCCGGGCACTCATCCAACCCACGGCGAATCACCCACTCACTGTAACTCGTGCATACTCGGCCCTAGCTCGCCGTAACTTGTGCATACTCGACCCTTACTCGTCGGTACTCGGTCAAACTCGCCCGTCAAAGAAAAAACACGCCCCCGCGGAAATGAGATTAGATGCAAAGGTTTTCAATGGTTCGGTTTAGTTTTCAGTGTAAACCGATTTGGTGTTCTACGCAATGGATCAATTTGGTATCAAATGAAGAAAGGACCAATTTTTTTAAAAAATTCAGCTATGCTTAATGGCCCCTTTCTATATAGTAATCGGTGGCAAAAGAGATAGGTCTAGTTCTTGGGTAGCAAAGAGGCGAGCAACTATTTTGCATTAAATCTTAACTGCCAAATCGACGAATTTCGACAGCCAGAAAGGAGATGGCAATCATGTATCTTTTTCACAGTCTCGGTGCTCCCTCGCATCGGTGGCACATCTTCCAGATTAATTTTTAAAAATACGACTTTAAGGTTTTAACTTTTATTGATGTATATATTAAGTACATAAATGATTTTTATCATATACTAGCTTTTAGGTTATTATATTATATATTGAATATTTTTATCATTTAAATAGTAAATATAGATGCATTAAATATAAATGCTTTTATATGTAAATGCATTTAATGTTATTTATTATAATTATATATATTTTGAGATGGCGTTATGAATTATTTCACAGATTGTAGTTTTATAACTGATATGGATTGGAAATGTCTTTAAGGTCTTTTGTGTGCCCAAAATTGACCATATTTTAAGTTTTTTCCTATTTGCCGAGTCTGTCCCGAGTCTTTCCCGAGTTGACGAGTCACATGCCAACCAAGTCTTTGCCAAGTTCGAGTCGTGCAACATTGTCTGATAGCACCAACACACCATCAAATGTATTTTCAACTTCATGCCACATCATCATACATGCCATGCCATGTCATCATATTTTCCACATCATCATACAGGCCATGTCTTAACTCTCTTAGTTATTCCTTTGTCTTCCACTGAGTTTTCCTTTCCATCATGTCCTTGGTTATTCCTTTGTCATTACTGAGCTCCTTTGACATCAATGACAACCATATTCAACAACTCTCCCACACAATGATTCTCCTACCTAAGCTTCATTTTTTGGATTATTCCCTCCCACCTAGGGTTCTTTAGAGCAAATCCTAAATATGCTCTTAGGGATATTTCTCTCCAAATATTTCTAATAAGTTTTTACAATATGCCCTCCCACACAAAAAACCATTCTATTTGTTAGTTCTATTTTCCATTGTATGAAGCCAACAAATAAATATTTAACACACATCTTTATCAATCTGGTTCCCAAGGCCCAATTCCCATCCAAATCTACCTATGTTTTGGGGTTTTAGATGTTTTCCCCCACACAAATTCCTCCCTTATCTTGCATCCACAATCCATATGTCCCCTATATTGTTACATCACCTCTCTCCAACAATATTTTCTTGGTATATTAGTGTCTATGAAATTTACACCAACTAGCTCTTCAACCTAAGGCTCAATTCTCAAGTCTCCATATAGTACTTTTCTATCACAACTTTATTTTCCATCATGCATCCCCACAAATATCACTTCAGATGAGGAATACTCATCCAAAACATTGTGTAAACATCTAAAAACATGCTTGGGTAGGCCACATCCAAAATATTGTACATTACAGAGCAAGCTCTTTAGTATTCTACAACACCTCCATCCCCTAATGTTTCTCCTCAAATTTAGGTCATCCCTTTTCCTAACCATATAGAATAAGATATATCATTTTTATTGATGTCCAAAGAACATGCCACACCACCATTAGATATCCTATTTGTTGAAAATGGCCAAATCAAATATTAGCTAGTGTTATAGCATTTCATAACTCACTTATACTGAAAACCCCCTACATAATTCTTACACATGAAAATGTGGAAAAACATCCTTCAGAAAACTCAATTTTGACTTGCATACACAGTTTTTCAGTTATAAACTAGCGTATACACTTGTTTCCCTTAAGAAACAAACGTACATCTCTGAAAATATGAAGAGAAAAAAACATGTATGATTCCATGTGTTTTTCAACTAGTTGGAAGTTATTACTAGTCCATATGAACTCAATTATACCCGACCCAACTCCACCAACTGCCCCAAATCCCTAAACCACCTCTCTTAAATACAAAAGAAAGTCCCAATATGAAGGAGGGGACAACATGGAAACATTGTAATTATATGTTGTAGGAATTGAATCAGAGTTTCCCTGGGTTTTTATAGCATACTTCCCCTTAGATTTCTGTGTATGTTGATTTTCCTTTATCCCTAGAGTGACTATGCAACAGAAAAACTAGGACACGAAATCCATATTGAATAAAAAGATATATTATTGAATTGATAAGATGCTTAACGCTTTACAAGAGCTCGCCTTTTATAAGGTTTGAGCATTCTTAAGAAGGGTTACGTCCCTTCCATTAAATTAATTAATAATTTACTGATTAATTTAATACAATATTTAATATTCATAGCATTTCCACTCCCTTTTAAAGATCTTTGTCCTCAAAGCAATGGTAATGAGGGATGTAATTGTCGAAATTGTTCTGATTCCCATCTTGCATCTTCTTCGGGAAGATTTGTCCATTTTATGAGGTATTCTTTAATGACTCACGTTCTTAATCTCTTCTCTCTAGTAGCAATGATAGATTCTGGCTCGAATATGATTCTTCCTTCTACATCTAACAAGGGAAGTATTGTTTGTGCCTTCTGGTGTTGACCTATCATCTTTTTCAAACATGAAACATGAAAAACATTGTGGATGCGACTTGTAGTTGGCAATTCCAACGCATATGCCACCTGACTAATATTCTTATTGATTTGATATGGGCCAGAAAAACGTGGAGCCAATTTATTTTTTCCACCTTGTTTAAGTGATAATTGTTTATAGGGTTGTAGTCTTACAAATACGTGTTCATGTTTCTAGAGTAATTTTTGGATTTCCTTTTTGAACTCATTTGGTTCCTCCTCTTTTCCTTCCAGTTGATGACATTGTATTACGTATGCTGATGCCCCTTTTCGAATGAGTTTTTCCATATGTTGAGATGAAACTACTTGTGTGTTTGGTGGATGAAAACCATATAGCTTAAAATTTTGCCCTTGCCACTTAAACTTGATGAAATGTTTTTGATGATTGGCAGAATATGTTCCCAATGTTTGTAACCATTGGACTCCCAAAACGATGTCTACTCCTCCCAACGGCAAGGTGTAGAGTTCTGATTCCAGTTCGAAGTCTTGCATTTGAAGTCTCACCTTGTGGCACTTTCCAACTTTTTCGATCTTCTTGCCATCTACAAACATCACCTTCATGTCTAGAACTGGATGTACGAACAACTTGAGTTTTCATGCCACTCTTATATCAAGAAAGTTGTGAGTGCTTCCAGTGTCTACTAGCACTGTAAAATTCTCATTTTTTATATGCCCTTTTAACTTGAGAGTCTGTGATTGACTAATGCCTGTCATGGCTACTAGGGAGATTTTGGGGGTCTCATCTTTTCCAGCTGCCATACTTGCGGTTTCCTCCTCTTCATCTTCTGGATCTTCTTCTTCTTCTTCTTCTGATTCACTATTCTCCTTTGCTTCACAAGTATATAATTTCTTTGAGCTGTCCTCGGGGCGACACCTATGTTTAGGATTCCATTTGTCTCCACATCGTCGACATTTTCCTTCCCTCATACGTTGATTCTCGAGGCTCTTCCTATCGTCCCTTCTAGGCGGAGGGATGTATTTGTTTGTATCGTCCTCTAGAGTCGACTGGATGTTTCTTTGTAAGTATGACGTCCCTTTATTTGATTGGAAACTGTTAAATTTGGCCTCGACTGCTTTTGATTTTCGTCTTGCTGCCTTGACATTCGTTATGTCATGCATTTTTAACTCTTTTTGTATGTACGATTTTAGTCCTCCCAAGTAGGTTTCCAACCATTGTTTGTTGGATAGCCCAAATACTCTGGTAGCGAGGGATTCCCATTGATGCGTGAATTCTTCGATGCTTCCCCTTTGTTGTAATTTGGTAAGTTTTGAGAAGAATTCATCTTCTGTGATTCCTTGAAACCTTTTTAAGAAATCATTCTTGAATAAGTTACAAGTGTATATGAAGTTGTCTCCCTTCCACCACATATACCAGTTGTAGGCATATCCTTCAAGGTGCATTGAAGCATACTTGACCTTTTCTTTGTCCATTGTAATGTTATATATGTCGAAATACTCTTCTGCTTTATCCAACCAAGCGACGCATTGGTCTTCTCCTCCGCTATATTTCGTCATTTCTATTTTTGCTCTCGGCGGGTGCATTACGAATGGTTGGTATTGAGTACCTTTCATCCTGTTGCGTTCTGGTCACTCAGAATTGGAAGATGGGGTAACCGACATATCCGATCCATGTTGTTTATGATTTTTTTCCTTATCATCCATTTTTTATAATATCGCCTGGATACATTTCTGGCTCTCAGTCACTTTTTGATCTAACATTTTTTGTTCCTTGCTCATAATGTCGAACTTGTCATCTATTTTCTGCTCCATTACCTGAATGACTTCATCCTTAATTTCTTTCTTAAGTGCTTCCTGGCTCTTGGTGATCATTTCCTTGAAAGTTTGGAAATCCTTCTCTATTTTCGCAATTTGAGCTTTTAACTCCGTCATCGTGCTTCTTAAGTATGGTGGGTGAATAATTGGACCCAATTTTTTTATTTTTATAGTTGACGAGTTACCTTAAGATTTAATAATAATAGTAGTAATAACTATTATTATTTTGAATTGGTAGAGCCTTTAGAATTTTTTTTTTTAAAATATAGTTATAAAAATAATATTATTATATTATATTTATTTTTGTTTAATTGTGTGCAGGTCATTGGAGATGGACGAAGGGAGGGGAGTAACGGTGCTAGGCGGAGCTGGTGTTGGGAATGGTGATGGCCGAGGGAGAGGAACGTAGCCTGAAGGAGGAGGGAGGGAATATGGCGCAAGCGGAGGGTGGGGCGTGGGGAGGAGAGGGCGCTGTGTTGGGGGGGGGGACTGGAGTGTGATGGAGGGAGATGTGAGGAGCCAAATGTGCAGGAGGAGGGTGAGGTGTGGAGGCGTTGGAAGTGTGAGCGGTGACCGGGTTTTAGCGAGAAGTGTGGGGCAGGCGGATTGGGAGGTCGAGTGGAGATGGGACGGCGGAGAGGACATGAAGAAGGAGGGCACAGCACATGGGGGGCAGTGATGGTGGACGCAGGAGTGGGAGGGGCAGAGTGAGCGGGAGCTAGAGTAGCAGGTGGGTATGCAGTTTGCGCAGGAGGTCGTGGAACACAGGCGTGGATGGATCTCGATGGAATGGTGTATGGGCGTGAGGTTGTGCAGTAGTGAAGAGAATGCAGGCGCGTGGGGAAGAGGGAGATGAACCATGAAAATGGAGAGGACAGGAGATGGGAGGATGAGCGGAGTGCAGGAGCTGAGATGGAGCGTGAAGTGCAGAAGCTTAGCCGAACGCAGCTCTGATACCAAATGCAACAGAAAAAGTAGGACACGAAATCCATATTGAATAAAAAGATATATTATTGAATTGATAAGATGCTTAACGCTTTACAAGAGCTCTCCTTTTTTAAGGTTTGAGCATTCTTAGGAAGGGTTACGTCCCTTCAATTAAACTAATTAATAATTTACTGATTAATTTAATACAATATTTAATACTCATAGCAGACTAGGGATATTGATTGTCCAATATCAATCCATTTTATTCCTAGACCGAGGAATAGAGAGGAATAAGATCTATCAATGTCACGGGTAAGGAGAGTCTAGGCTGGTAATGGAGGCATTGCACTAAAGGATCAGGTGACATTTTCCATTGTAACTGTCTCTATTTCAATATACAATCACCCTCCATTCCCTCCCCCCAAAATATTTCTACGTATAACTGTGATTTGTTTATATATAATTTTTTGGGAATTAATTGATATTGACCTTGTGAATTCACGAATTCAATGATAAATTTTGTTATTACTTTTCAATAGTCGAAGGCATTTGAGAAAGGTTATTGGTTGTGTTACTTATATATATATAATAGATATATATATATAATAGATATATATATATATATCTATTATATATATATATATATATATATATATATATATATATATATTATATATATATATATATTATATATATATATATATTAGATATATATATATATATTAGATATATATATATATAGATATAATAGATATTGCACTAAAGGATCAGGTGACATTTTCCATTGTAACTGTCTCTATTTCAATATACAATCACCCTCCATTCCCTCCCCCCAAAATATTTCTACGTATAACTGTGATTTGTTTATATATAATTTTTTGGGAATTAATTGATATTGACCTTGTGAATTCACGAATTCAATGATAAATTTTGTTATTACTTTTTCAATAGTCGAAGGCATTTGAGAAAGGGTTATTGGTTGTGTTACTTATATATATATTTAT